>CM070527.1:10000000-14800000 GCA_036346145.1 Olyra latifolia | reverse complement strand
GTTTACACTCTATGAATGAGAAGCACACAATTGAGTGAAAAATTGAACAATCATTTGAAAGAGTATCTAACAACAGAGTTGAACATTCTTCTTTTTTAAAGCATTTTGAGAGGGCCGTTGAAGCAAAGAGAGATGTAGAGATTAAATCAGAGTATGATGCAAGGAATAAGTTGCCACAAATTAAAATGAGAACCCCTATGTTGGTGCAAGCAACTAGGGTTTACACTCCACTAATTTTCGAATCCTTCCAAATTATTTATGAAAGATCCATGTTAGCATATGCACGCTTGACGGACGATGGGAGTGCATACATTGTTTCCATAAAATCTATTAATGATCCCCCTCAATGTTGAAGAGGAGGAAATGGTTGATGGTTCTTTCCAAGAGGGCAAACTATATTGTAGCTGTCAACATTTTGAGCGGTGTGGTCTATTATGTTGCCATGCTATCAAAATTCTTGAGTTGATGGACATAAAGCTATTGCCGGACCATTATGTTTTGAAGCGATGGACAAGGGAAGCACGACATGGAATAATTCAGGATAATACTGGGAGGAATGTTCTGGAGGATCCCAAGTTGGATGCTACACGTCACTATAAGTATCTTTCCCACAAGTTCATATCTGTGGCATCCCGGGCAGCTAAATGTGAGAGGGCATCTTTACTAGTTGATAATGTGCTTGATAGCCTTCAAAGGCAGGTGGAAGAACTTACCATTGAGCAACCACATGTGCATGATCACATTCAGCAAACAGATGTTCTTGATAGTACTGAACAATCGAAGGACATACCAAAAGCTGCCGGACTGAAGAAAAAGGAGACAAAAAATGGGGGATGGAAGAGGAAGAAGAATTGGGTTGAGAAATTTCAAAAACAGCAGCGAGCTGCACCAAAATAGCCTAGGGAGCAGTACCAAAACAGTATAGGGACTGGACCAAAATAGCATATTTTGTATGGGACTGGAACAAAACAGTAGCCATATTTTGTACATGGGGGCTGGACCAAAACAACCATATTTTGTACATGGGGGCTGGACCAAAACAGCCATATTTTGTATGGGGCTGGACCAAAGCAGTAGCCATATTTTGTATATGTTTAGACCAAAACAGTAGCCATATTTTGTATATGTTTAGACTGAAACAGTCATATTTTGTATATGTTTAGAGCTCGATAGTCATATTTTGTAACCATATTTTGTATAAGTTCAAAGTTTCCTCTTCACCATCTGAAAGTACCACAGGACACAAGACTATAAAGGTTTCTAAAAAAATTGGTACTGTTGATAGGGATGCATTGCATAAGATGGCATTTCACTGATTTCACCATCTGTATATGCAGTGCATCTGTGTTCACACTTTTGCTTCATTGTTGGTGCAAGCAAGTTTATATCCTTCAATTCCTTATCTTACTGTATCAGCTTCATTGTATCCCTGCTTTTGTACAAATATATGAATATATGTATGCCCTGTTCTGAAATATGTATGCCCTGTATGGTGATTTGTCAATTCGCAATGCATCTCCAACAGTTTCAGTTTTCATTTAGTTTCAGTTAGTATGCCCTGTTCTGAAATATATGTATGCTCTGTTCTGAAATATATGAATATATGTATGCCCTGTTCTAAAATATGTTGTTTCTATTTTCATTTAGTTTCAATTAGTTTCAGTTTGATACAGTTTCAGAAACTCCATTGCAATCCTGAACATGAGGGCTGCTGTTTTTATAGAGGCCCCCTCTATGTTCACCTTCCTCAAGTGACTCAAAACAGCACACAGGTCATTTACAGCATATGAATCAATTTCACCATTGCAAATAGCTAAATACAAGGTCTGTTCATTCACAAATTGCATTGTACAATTCACCATTCACCCATATTACAGCAACAATATGGCCAATCATAGAAGTAGTGTACATTCACCATTCACCCATAAAAAACAAACTCATTTCTCATACAATTCACCATTGACCCAGAAACAAAGCAGTGTACAACCAAGAAGCAAAGGAACCCATATACAATTCACCATTCACCCATGGCCAATCTGAAATGCATTTGCATTTGCATTCACCATACAAAGCACTGTAATTCTGGAATGCATTTGCATTTGCAGAGTTCTGCCCTCTACCAATCTGAAAACAAATCCACTAATCTAAAAATCATCCACTAATCTGAAAATCATCCACTGAAAATCATCAACTAAATCAATCCCCATCTTCGGGCGACTGTGCGCGTGTGGCTTCGGCGCCGGGCGCAGGGGGCTCGGGGAAGGGGGCTCGGCGGCGGCTCCGGGTAGAGGGCTCGGCGCCGACGACGAAGGCTCGTGGGGCGGAAGCATCGCCAGACTCCACCGTGGAGGAGGCCGTGACCTCGCGGCCGGCGTCGGGGACGCAGCAGCAGCCGCCGTCATGCCGCACCCGCACCTGGCTGGTCTTGGCGTGTGGCTTCAGCGTCGGGCGCAGGGGGCTCGGGGAAGGGAGCTCGGCGGCGGGGGCGGAATCCGGCGGGGGCGGCGCTTCAGGGTACTGGGGTTCGGCGCCGAGGAGACGGCGGCTCGTCTGGGCGTGGGCGGAAGCAGCGGTGCGCACGTGGCTAGGGATTTTGGGGGGATTTGGGGGAAAAAATATGGAGGCGAGGGATGAAAGGGTTGATCCATCGTGGTCGTCGAATCATCAAGCAACGGCCGGATTTGAACTACTACAGAGAACGTCAGACGCAACTAACGTCTGACAATACGGTTCCGCCCTAGCCTGGTCTAAATAATAGTCTGTTCTGCTGAAATTATTGGATTGTCTCTTAAAACAGACCTTTGACTATACTTTGGCTTTGAAAGCCAGAAACCAGATTTTGAGAATGTTTATCTTCTTTTGATTTTGAGATTTTCAAGAAACACCATAAAAAAGACAAATTGTTCGAACATATTTTTTTTAAAAAAGCTATCTTGTGACCTGTTCTAAATTATGTGTGGCATGGCCATGCTTAGATGAATAGAGTCCCACGTACGGCCCAGTTGAGAGAGCCATGTTGGATACGTTTCAGCTTAGTAATAAAATGCTCCGTGCATTACCTCCTAAAAGAAAATGATGAAAAATTTAGTTCTGGGGGATGGACGAATATTCGTTTCTTCAATAATCCAACTATTTGTAGGTGAATTTTCAACATTTTGTGGACCCTGTTGTAGCGGAGGGACGTTTCTCCTTTCCCTTGCAGAAACAAAGTCATCGTGCCTCTACGCATCAGCACAGTACGATCTCATTTTACCGCACCAGATCTTCAATATTGCAGCATGTATTGCAGCAACAGGAGTAATAATTGAAGAATAGTACTGTAGTATAAGTAATGAAGCAACCTGATAGGCGACTATAGAGGGTGAATATGAGCCAAACTGATTTTGATATTTTTTTTACGGAGTGTCCCAAAATTCAAACATTCAACAAATTTCAAATGACTCCCAAGTCTCAATTATTAAGCACCAAATTAATCTAGAACCAAATTATCAAAGAACAAAGCACCTATAGATTGAACTGAAACTAGGAACTAGCTTTTCCTCCCTCTCTCTATTGGGCTAGACCACACGTAGTGGTGAACCGGACCAAGGCTAGTGTTGAGCTGAACCAGAGGTAGTGCTAATTAAGCCCGACCTAGCACTATTCACAACATGAGACAAAACAAAATTTCATGTAATTCTTGATTGGAACATTCGATTGAGCTCAAATTTAAAACATAGGTTCATTATGATATGTACTATCTATACCACTCAAGAATTAAGATTATAGTTCCAAAAAAACTCAACCTTTTTGTGTTTTTTAATAACTAGGTCATGAACCGAAGAAAAACAAAAATTTCAATTCATGGCTAAATCTTGAGGGCTACTTGGATGAGTTGCTTTTAGATATGTTCTGTATGTTTTGTGATCTAGAGTTGCTCAACTATAAGCACCAAAACAAAAGGACTAAGCTTTTCCAAAATTCAAGCCAAGAACACCTAAAATCAAATTGAACCGAAGGTAGGGAGCACGAAAATCAAACCATGAGTTGAAGCTTTTTGATGGTTAAGGAGGAATGATTACAGCGGAATGATTGGGGAGGATTAATACAAACCCATATCCAATAAACCTTCAGGGATTTGGCTAAACCTATCTTCTCGAGTCTCTCGAAAAGCCTCTAAAAATCCTCACCTATTTCTCATGTCATGAATCTCTTATATAGTGAAGGCTTAACGAGCCATCCCACTTTGGATTTCCTCTCATTATAGAATGGGCTCACCCAAAACCCATTAACACACTGGTTTTTCTCTCTCACATAACATAGTTCTCAAAGCGGGTCATACATGACACCTGTTAACCCATTTCGATCCAACATCCTCTCCAAGATAAATCGAGACATAAATAACTTCTCCTTGCGTTGCACGCGGTTTCTCCAAAACTGCCGTCCATCACTTCCTTGGTCGCCAAGTCCATAACATGTCTAATTTTCCTTGGACTGAGCTGACATGCGCACCTTGAAGCTTTTTTCTCTAATCAACCTCGTCCATGTGCATAGACCCGGTTCCGATCAACTTGTACAAACCCTTGATCACCTGGACCGTGGATCACCTATCCACGTCCTCGATCCCCTTCGCCGATGTCGATCCACTCCGGTTACCTGTGCGGTAGCGCTGGCCGGTGCCTTGGGTAGAGTTGTAGAGAAGACCAGTGCTAGCTAAACGTGACTATGTGGACTTCGCGAGCTAGGTGGCCTGGTCCGCTTGAGCCGCTCTAGTGTTGCGGCCGTCCACAAAATCCACTTTGCTGGTTTGCCGTGGATGGTACATCGCTAATAAAATTCTCTATAACTTTGATATATAACACTTAATTTTTCGAGCATGAGAAGATCTCTAAAAATACGAAAAACAGTGAGCTGCACATGTTGGTACGGCCCACATTGCCCGGCGGACCAGGTGTGGTCCATGGTTGATCAACGGCGGACCAGGCGCTCTGTGACATCGCCCTGCTGGGCACGGCTTGGCTAGACCAGTTCGGCCTTGGTCTGGCTCTTCATTAGCTTTGGTCCAGCTCTCCATTGGCCTTTGACCGCCTAGGTCCAGCTCTCTATTCTAATGTTCCAAATCAAATTTTGCATACATGGACACACAAGCTTAAATACAAACACTTGCCAATATCTCATCACATCACATGATCTCACACAACCGATCTGGAAAGTCTGCTTTTTTATCGAACTGCCCATACAAATCAGTAATCCTAACAATTAGTTAAACGAAAAGGGACCATTTTGAGTGCTTGCTCTCTATTGTTTGTCTTCAGGAAACTAAAAGAGACCATTTTGACTCCAGTTTTATTAGGAATTTGCTCAAAAAGGTTTGACAAATTTGTTTTTCGCCCTCAGTGGGTGCGTCAGGAGACATTCACATATTATGGAATAGCTCGATTTTCCATGGTTTGATTAAAGAAATCCAAACTTTTTCAATCACAGTTCAATTCACTTGTTGTTTCAGCAATTTTCAATGGTTCCTAGCCACAGTTTATGGCCCATGCCCTGGTCAACCGTGGGAATATTTCAGCAATTGGCTCTATCACAATCAGTCGACAACTACGGATAATTTGATGGTGACAGGGGATTTCAATTTCTATAGGTCCTCAAGCAATCGTAACAAACCAGATGCAGATGTTCATGACATGATTATTTTCAATGACATCATTAGAGAACTCCAGTTAGTAGAATTACCTATTCACTTGGAGTAATATGCAACAAGATCCTTTACTTGAATAATTGGACTAGTTTTTCACTTCACTAAATTGGACGTTGGTTTTCCCAATACTTGGGTCTTTGCATCTACTTCTCACGTTTCAGACCATGCCCCATGCACAATCTATGTACAAACTTCTATTCCAAGGGCATCCATTTTCAGGTATGAAAATTTGTTGAAAGATCTTCCTGGCTTTGCAAAAGTGGTGCAGTTGGTGTGGAATCGCTACAATGGAGATCTCGATATAGTTGGATTAATCAATGCTAAATTCGAATTCTTACGGAGAAGCTTAAAATAATGGAGCAAAAATACATCAAATCTAAAAAGGTTAATTGATAATTGCCAATGGTGCTTTCTTTCCTGATGGCAATTGAGGAACATATACACTTATCCATGGTGGAAATCCACTTATGTCTAGTCATTGATCTCAAACTGCAGTCCCTCCAAATTTAATAGGATTATTGGAGGCAGCGGTGCACTCAGAGATGGCCCAAATTTTAAATTTCAAATTTGAATTGAAACAAAAAAATAAAAGCGAACAAGAGTGCTTAGCATGGGCCTATGAGTTTCTGTTTCAATGCAAACAAGCGAAAGAAGAGATAATCCTTCTTAGATTGGACTTTGCAAAATCTTTTCACACTATTGAACAGAGGGCCATTTTAGAAATTATGGAAAACAGAGGATTTAATGATACTTGGATCAGTAATATTTTTTCTTCTAGACAGGGTTTTGTTTTTTGGTTTGGAAAAAAATCGGTAGGGACCGAGAAAACCGATTTTACCAAAAATTAAAAAAATTCGGCCAATTTTTGGTCCATTTTTTTAAATTTCAAATTTGAATTGAAACAAAAAATAAAAAATTGAACAAATTGAGGTTGTGAGGGGTTGAACCTACACCCTATAGTCTTTAAAGAGTGGATACTAACCACTAGGCTATACTAGCTTTCTTCTATAACACTTATTTGAAAAATATTCTATATGTTTATGAAAAATTTATCAAAACCAAATTTTCACCCAAATTTGAAAAAAATCGGTCTGTACCGAGAAAACCGATTTTCACCGAAAATTGGTTTTCTCGGACCGAAAAACATATCCCTGCTTCTGGATCATCATCAGTAATTTTAAATAGAGTATTAGGGTTGAAATTCGACCATAAAAGAGGCGTTCATCAAGGAGATCCATTACCTCCTCTCCTCTTTGTTATTGCTCCTGATCCTCTGCAATCCATTCTAAACTCCATAAAGGAAAAAGGTATTCTAGACTTACCTTTATGTTCAGAAAACACTACGGATTTTCCAATAATTCAACATGCAGATGACACATTGATCTTCATGAAAGTGTCCGGTAAACATCTTCTTGCATTAAAGAGTGTTCTCCATACTTTTGCGCAAGCTATGAGTCCTGAAGCAAATCACAATAAAAGTTGTATCACACCGGTTAACTTATCTGATGACAAGGCCCTTCTGCCGGCTGGACTGTTTGGTTGTAAAGTTGGGACTTCCCCCTTTTCTTATCTTGGTATGGTCCTTTCAATACATTAACCTAATGTAGTGGATTTCTTACCTCTTGTCACAAGAATTAAAAAGAGATTGTCAAGCTTCACTTCATTTCTGTCTTTGGGGACAAGATTAACCTTAATTAACTCAGTTCTTTCTCAACTCCTAACATTCTTCATGTGCACCCTCAGAGTACCCCTGACAATAATCAAACAAATAGAGAAGATCATAATGCTTATGGTGAGGTAATAATTTGGACATACGAGGAAAGTGCTTGGCGTCGTGGAAAGTAGTTTGTTTTCTAAGGATAAAGGAGGTCTTAGAATTCTCAACATCAAACTTCAAAATGATGCTCTTCTTCTTAAGTTTTTACACAAGTTCTTCAATAGGTCTGATTTTCCTTGGGTTCAACTTGTCTAGAGCTCCTATTATCAAACACTTCTCCCGCAAGTCTCAAGATCCAAGGGCTCCTTCTAGTAGAGAGCTATTCTTAAGGTTCCTCCGACATTTATGGGTAAAAGTTCTGGATTTTTGGGGAAGGACAAATCTTTGCTCTTTTGGACAGATCGAATTCTTGCTTGTGCGGTTGTCAATACCCTCAATTATATTCCTTTGCCAAACACAAAGAAATCATAGCCTTTGAGTTTACATCTAATTTCGAGATGGTCCAATCCTTCCTCCAAGACTATCTTTTCTTGCCTCTCTCTCAACAAGCCATGGGGGAATTGAATACACTTTCGCAAGAATAGGCAAACATACAGCTGATTGATCATGAAAAGGATAAATGGATGTTTACTGGAACTTAGACTTCTATTCCTAAGTAAATTTTACAAACACTCTTTCAAAGGCTTATCTCAATCGCCAGTATTTCTCATGAAATGGAAGAGTAAATGTGCCACAAAACTAAAAGTCTTCTTCTGGCTCCTTTTGCGAAATAGGCTTAACACTTAAGAATTTTAATATAAGAATTAATATATCTCTCACCATAGGGTTCTTCTATAACATGCTAAAATTTCTCTAACATGTATAAGTATTTTTAATATATTGAACTCTCTATTTCTAGCATCTTAAAAAAAACATTTGTCGGACCTTGTTATTTTAGTAGCACGAAACGGATTTTGAATAATAACCTAAACTTGATAAAACGGGTAGACTAAAATTTTACAAAAACTAGATAGAGGCACTAGCCTCCTTAAATGTGTATATTGCTGATTTGAAACCCGTTTGCTCAGAAAAATATTTTTCAAAAGAATCTAAACCTAAACCGAATATCTCTCTCATCATCTCTCCTGCATGTTTTTGCCGACATTGCAACCTTGCCCATCCTTTGCTGCTTGTATTACCTCTCTCAAATTGAACTCTTACCCCAAATCAATTATTTTAAGGTACACTTCAATTATCATGTAGAAGGCCCTCGAGTCAAGATATCATTCTCTCTCAACTTCACCATATAGCAAGGCTTTCCTTTCCTCTAACTCTCCATTCTTTTATTAATTTTTCCATTGGTCATGTGCTTGTGATGATACTTGGTGACATATGGAGTATGACCTAGGTCGCATGTTCTATGCTTGTGACCAATCTATTTGTCATGACAGATATTGATCAAAGTCACTCTCTATGGTTCTGAGATGGGTCACAACTGCTTATGACTAGTCCCTGAATTATTGTATCCTCTCAACGTTCCTCTTATAATCCTCTTTTGTTCTTTGTTGTACCCATCCTTGGCACATTAGAGGTATTTTTCTACCTCTCGATAGCATAAAAGTACCTTGTGGTGATATTTTTGGACTCACATCTCGGTTGATTTATCTATGCTCTTAACAATGGCATACGCCCCCAAGTTATGCCTTTATATCTGCTTTGCCACATTAGCTTTCAATCGTCCATCCTTGCCCATACTCATGTGAGTATGTTTGGATCACCGTCTACCTTGTTGTTGCATTTGAATTTAACAAGTCTAATCAAGTCCTTGTGGGTAGGCCTAGGGTCACCTCTGTCTCCCCTTTCCATCTCATCATGGTGATGCTGCTTCTATCATTCTCTTATTTCCTCTTGTTGCTAAGGAGGACAAGAAGCATGCCATATCACCATGTCTAATTCGAATGGGTCGTTGCACTCGTATGCCTTTGAAGCCTACTGATCCATCTTCATGCCCCTTGCATATTCTGTCCATAATAACACCAAAAACTATTATGCTTATTTTATATACATATTATGCCCCGTGTTCATGAGCTTTATATTTTTGTATGTTCAATCATGTGTGGTGTAACCCACCATAACTACATGATTTAGTTACCTTTCATATCATACACATCTTTTCATATGCATTTTGATTTTATAAAAAACCTTTCATCATGTGTTGCATGCAATGCATCAGAAACAAGAAAATTAAGATTGAAATTATCACCAAAAATCTTAGAGAGTCTTAGAGTCATATGTCTTGTTTCGCTAGTGATTCGCGGACAATTTGTGCATAATTTGCGGTGAGCACCCGGAGAGCAACCCCGAGCAAAATAGAGGTTCCTTTGCCAATTTGTTAGCATTACATGTGCTGACGGTTAGCATTACATATGCGGACGATCAACATATGTATTGAGAACAATCTCAAATTCTTCTATGTCAATTCGTCCGTGGGCCCAACCCCACCTGTAAGAGAGGTGGATGAGCAGCCACTTAAGCTCTCCTACCCCTTCTTCCTCTTCTTCTCGTCCTCATTTGCTTCCTCCTCGTCCTCATTTGCTTTCTCCATTTTCAGCTCACCTCTCTTCTTCTTCGTGAAAAACAGTAGCACCACTCTTCCTTTCTCCTCCACAAATCCCCTCGAAAACTTCAAATCAGCTCATGCATGTTATTGGGATAGATCTCTACATTTGCTATCCATCCATCCAATTGGCATCTATATACATAAAGAATTTGATGAGTTCTTTGCTCCTTTCCTCTCTCATTGGTTTTGGACAGCAAGGAGTAACTTTTATCTTTCTTCTCCTCGTGCAATCTTGACCTACAAGAAAGTTTGGAGAGGATCAAGGATGTCTTCCCAACATCACAAGCTTTCTATCCATCCAATTATTTCACCCATTCATGAGGATTTGTGTGAGATCTTGCATTTTTTGTGTCCTCATGTTCACTTCTTCAAAAGCAATGCACTAATCCCTTTCTTCCTTCATCCCTTCAAATCGTTCTCCATATGCTGGGACATCCTAATTAAATTATTATGTCACTTGTTATTAAAAATAATAATAAATAAAATTAAAAGATAAAAATATAAAATAATAATATAAAAAGACTCTATTTAGGCTTTAATAACATTTTTGGGCCCAATTTTGGCCCAATCCTCTCTCCTAACCAATCTATAGCCCATTAGGACTCCTAAACCTATCTCTACTCTAATTCTTATCTAAATAGGATTCTATCCATATTAGGCCTCCTTAACCATGACCTACCCCCTTTAAATGCCCCCCCTAAACCCCCTCCCTCAGCCCCAAGGTTGGAGCCTCGGAATTGGAGCCCTAGACACCAAAACCCCAGCCACCTGAAGTTATTTCAAGGTATCCCACTTATTTTCATGCTCAGACCCTAGATCTAATACCATCCCATTGTAGATCTTGTCGTGACGATCAATTTGGATATATGGAAGTCCTATATTGGTGAAGAAACGGAGGAGATATGAAGCGCCGAAGTTCGCCGGAGTTTTTACCGTCGCCGCCGCCGCCGGCGAGCCGCTGCCGCCGTCTGCCCCGCCTCACTTTCCGTGCGCCTCTCGCCCAAATCACGCGTCATCGGCAAGGCCACGCCACTCGCACCAGCCACCTCCCGCCGCCCATTGCCCACACTACCCGCTTAGCCACACATCGCCACTGTTTCACACTGCCAACCCGCCACGCTGCGCCACCCAATTGTCTCAAGGCACTGTCCAGTCCCCGCTCGCCGACACAGCCTCGCCACCGCCCGCTCCAATCCGCATTGGACACCTGTCCAGCCCGGGGTTAAAACCAGTTTTTCCTCGGTTAACCTGGTTTAGTTATTTTCTAGCTTTTCTATTTATCCCGAATCTTCCCGGAATTGTTTTGGAAAACTCCAATTTAGATGATTCCAGAACCTAAAAATCACAAATAATCTCAAGAATTTTATATATTTTTATCACACTATTTTATCTGTATTGTCTATTTATTTCTGTTATTGTTGTTTTTCGCATAGATCTAGTGTGTACATGCTGTATGAGAAACGTTCTGGAGCCTTCCGAAGGAGGACAACAAGACCAAGACTTCTTCGAAGGCAAGCTAGATTCATATTGAATTCCTAGTTTGCTAAAATTTTATTGTTTCATCTTTATTTAATTTGCATGCATGAATTATTGTCATCCCGTTTTCATGTTAGTCTTCTACTAATATGAATTAGCCTGCCATTGGTAGCTCGTTGGTTATATTTTCCTGACCTATCCTTTGTGTAGATGCTTAGTCTTGCTTCTGGGTTGGCAGTTGTTAGGTTTCACTCATTAATAAATTTGTATCATCAATTTACAGCTTCGTGTTATTGTTTTAGTAAACCTAATCAACTAAAATCAACGTGGTGTGTATTGATTTGAGGAGACCCAGAAGAGACGGATTTAGGGCTTATGGTTGTGTCGTGCAGGTCTCCTCTTTCATATAAGGACCGTATACTTGTGACTACCATACCGAACCTAAATAGTACAGCCACTTGTGCCTTCTGGCCCTAACTTATTAGCTGTGAAACCTACCTTTCGGTGTACTCGTAGGCGGTCGAACATGACTAGCTATCATCGGTTCCGAATGGCTTAAATGGGGGCCAACCTTATGCGGTGCGCTATCAGGTCCGGCTGAAGGAGATGCGCATGATTGTTGGCCTGGTCGCAGCGTAACATATCGGGTGTGAAACAAAAGAAAGGGTACACTAAGGGGCAGGTGAAAGTAGTGAGTAGTTTTGTACTGTTTCTCTCTTTGAGATGAGACAGGGCTTGTGAGGAACGTGTACACACTCTGCAGAGTTAAAGCTATCATGATAGTCGTGCCCGCGATTATGGGCGAGGGAAAGGAGTTTGACACAAGGTAGTCCTATGTGTTTTGATTAATTAAATTGATGGTGTAGTGTAGATAGGGAGTGCCTCTTTTGAGCTGGTTAGCTGTTTTTATGGCTACGCTTATCGTGTGTTGAGCCGGATAACCGTCCTTTGGCTACGCTCATGTGTTAGAAGGTGTTTAATTCATGTCCAATGAATTAAAAGTAAAAATAAATAAATAGATAGATAGGTGTTGTTTTAGCAAAATTACCAGATCCATCCTTGTCCTTGCATTAATTATTAAGGATTGTTTGCTGGGTAGCCGTGTACTCATTATATGGATCACAGATTATTTGTTCAGGAGAAGAACTTGACGTTGGTGCCAATTGGGACCAGGAGGGTCCAACTCAAGGTGATTTGGGGAATTAGCTATGCGTTTCGGGTCAACCTCGGAGTATCGTCGCATTTGAAGTCTTCCGCTGTGTTCTTTATGCTTTTTAGTATCCTGTTATTCAGGACAAGACTGTGTAAACGTCTATGTCAACGGGATGTTATTTATATTATCTGAACTATTATTTTTCTAGTTAATTCAATGTCTGCGATGATATTCCAAACTGTCCTTGAGTGCAATACTAGCTATGATCTTCTGGGACTAGTATTCGGTCACTCGAGCGGGTAAAATATCGGGGTGCACAACAAATTTGGTATCAGAGCCAGGATGACTCTAGGATACCGTAGCTAATTTGCCTAAACCCTAAGGAGCTGAAAATCCTTTTCAAAAAATTATAAAAACCATCTTTTCCTCATCTTTGAATTATTCTTGCTTGGTTCTAGAATTATTCTTGAGTTATTCTCTCAACCTTCCTAATTAATGTGTCTTGTTCCTTCTTAGATGGCTGAAATCTTGGACGAAGGAGGAATGCCTTTCCTGCTTCAAGCGATGCTGGAAGATCTAGGATTTGAAGACCCTATGCCGGATTACGAATGCGAGCCGTGCTAGTTGACACTTTCCAGCAATGGAGGTGTAAACTAACAATCTAGCCCCGTAACCCTGTCAACGGAGAGCTACCACTTGTGTTCAATGCCTTTGAAGACTACGAGGTGGTAGCACACCAATTAGTCGCCAGAAAGGCCATTCTACATCTTGGGCATGTATATGAAGCTGACCTAAAGGGTTCTCGCTACCATTATCTCCCTCGACGACACCGCAACATCCCAAGGGACAAGCCCAGTGAAGTTCCAGACTTTACACATGAGCCTGATAAACAGTTGGTAAATCAGACCTGTTATTTGAAGGCGCTTGATAGATCAAGCAAAAGCGGAACAGACCGAAGGATTGATCAAGGAGCTGGACCAATTTCATGAGGAGAAAATGCAAGGAAAGAAGCGTTCAAAAAAGAAAAGCAGGAGTTTTATCAAGCCAAGTGGACGCAAAATATGTGAATTGCATCAGGTGAGTTACTAAGGATTGAAGTGGATAAAAGGGAAGAAAAATTAAAAGCAGGAAAAGAAGCTACAGAAGTCCTGAAAAAAATATTAGAGAAGAAGAGAGAGTTTCAGGAGGAATATGAATCCATGCAAAGGGATTATGATGCTATTCTAGACTAGAACGAGGAACAAGATGAGCGAGATGAGCAACAGGATGAATGGGAAAGACAACTAATCGCCCGCGAGAAAGAGCTAAAGGTAAGGGAAGAACGTCTCGACAGTCGAGAAAAAGAATTGAATGGAATGAATAAAGTTATCAAGGAGTATCTTACTATCCAAATGGACAAGCTACATGAGAAGAGGGTGGCCTTCGAAGACCAAAAACACAAGTGGGAAGAGCAAGTCGCAGCAGAAAAGAAAAAGGCCCTGTACTAGGAGTTTTGGTCGAGCTACTTAGAGTCAAACCATTGTATAGATTTGAGTCAGTTTAGTTTGTAATTAATTAGAGTGTTTGGAATAGACCATATCGGTTTATGATTTCCCAGTGTGATACAGCTATTCATTACCTAAGAATATTAATAAATTGTCTATTAGTTAAATTCTGGTGTTTGTGAATTGTTTAAATTACCGCATCGACAAGAAGTCCAAGAGAAGAATTTGAAGATGCAAGGAAGTGCAAGAGAAGAGTTCGAAATTGGAAATAAATTTGGGAAAGACTTTTCAGCAAGGAGAAAAATATTTTTCAAAAAAAAATCTGTCCGTATACTCGTACCGATGTCCATACCCCGTACCCGATGTCCGTACAGTTCCGTATAGTTTCAAAAATTAATTGTCTTCCTTCATTTAAAGTGCTGATTTCCCCATTAAAATAAACTATTAATACTCCCTAAGTACAGGAGATTAATTAGCCATTAATAAGGCATCAATATAACAACTAATTTGTTGCATATGCGTGTATATCATGTAATGATTTGCGACTTAATTGTGACTAAATATCATCTGCTGTATGTACTTGGTCTAGTGTGTTGGATCTTTGTAATGTGTGCCAGAAATTTTTTTAAAATTATTTTCGTTAATAGGATGTCACTACCATCTTAGTTACTCATCTTTCCTATTCCTTTTCTTGGAGCAGATGCCGAGGGGAAGAGGAAGAGGCCGTGGTATCCCTGTAGGCCGTGGCCGAGGCCGAGGCCATGTACGTCGTGCCGCAACACCCGTCGACGGTATGGAAGAAGCTGCTAGTTAGAACCATAATAGAGTTCAGTAAGAGGAAGAAGCTGTCAATCAAGCCGATGCTGCCGCCCAACAAGCTCTAGTTGCCGCTGCTGCTCAGCAACCCCAATCTGCTACTCAACAACAACAAGACAACCTGGTGTTGCAAGAACTGAATCTTATTGTGGAAAGATTAAATAACCCGCCGGCTCAGCAACAGGTGCCACAAGCAGCACCGTTCCGCCTGCAGTCCAAGTTCAGAGACTTCATGAGGACAAGGCCGCCACAGTTTTCTGGAACCAGAGATCTGGCTGAAGCAGATGACTGGGTAAAGGACAGCGAGAAGAAATTATATTTGGCAGATTGTGATGACTATGAGAGCGTTTAGCTTGCTACTCATGTGCTGAAAGGGAATGACGCTCATTGGTGGGAGAACTACTGCAATGCACATCCAAACTACCACAATCTGACTTGGGATGAGTTTGTGGAATTATTTAAGAATGCCTTCGTACCCCAGAGTATGCGTGATGAAGAAACGCGAGTTCGAAAACTTGCGTCAAGGTAACATGACTATAGCACAGTATATTAACAAATTCATAGAGTTATCTCGCTATGCTTCGGATTTGATTCCTACGGAGAAGGCCAAGATTTGGAGGTTCACTGAAGGGATGGAGTCCGGTATGAGAATACAGGTACTACCTTTCTAGTGTTAAGATTTTGAGCAGTTGAATGAAAAGGCCATAATTTTGGAGGGAGCTCAACGTAAACACAATGAAGATAGGAAGAGGAAGATGAACTTCCAAGGGCAAGGCGAGTGTAACATCCATCGTCGCTTTTCTCAGGGACAAAACTCCCTCAACATCAGGGACACAATCATCATCAGTACTCGAGGCAGACCTCAAATTTTGTGCAGAAGTCACAAAATCAGAGCCAAACGATCAATCAGCATGCTCACCGCCCTAATCAGAATGCAAACCATGGTCCAAACAGGAATACAAGAAGTGGAGCACCAGGAGTTACCTGCTTCAAATGTAATCAAGTGGGACACTATGCTCATCAGTGCCTAACAAAGCCGGAGAACCAGTAGTCGAAGAATCAGGGAGGTGCATCTGCACACGTAAGTTCGAACAAGAGTGTTCATAACACACCGAGGACGACGTCGAATGTGGGATCTGGGCGCATCAACCATGTCATCGCAGAAGAAGCTTAGGAAGCACCAGACATTGTGCTTGGTAAGTTCCTAGTGAACTCAATACCCGTTACAGTTTTATTTGATTCCAGAGCTTCGCATTCTTTTATTACAAAAGATTTGGTAGTTAAAAATCAATGGAGGATAGTTCCACTAAAACAATTCCTAATAATTCAATCCCCGGGAGGATCCATGAACACGTGTGGGATGTCCAGCAGTGAAGATTGAAATCGAAGGTTTTAAGTTCCTGTCAAACTTAATTATGTTGGATTCAAAAGGAATACAGATTATTTTGGGTATGGACTGGTTGATGAAGTACAAAGGACAGATTGATTGTACTAGCCGAGCAGTCACCTTGACCAACACTAATGGTATGCAAGTCAGATATGAGTCTCCTATGAAAGGTAATCCAGTTGGAGCCATGCATCAACTGGAGGTGAAGACAATTGATGGAGAGGGACCACCATTGGAGAAAGTACCTGTTGTTAGTAAGTATCCAGATGTGTTTTTAGATGATTTGCCAGGATTGCCATCAAATCGAGATGTGGAATTCACCATCGACCTACAGCCAGGTACTACCCCGATATCTCAGCGCCCGTACCGTATGAATGCTACTCAAATGGCTGACGTGAAGAAGCAGATTCAAGAATTGAAGAATAAAGGTTTTATCAGACCTAGTACTTCACCGTGGGGCTCACCTATGATATTTGTGAAGAAGAAGGAAGGCACACTCAAAATGTGTGTAGATTATCGTTCACTCAGTGAGGTAACTATCAAAAACAAGTACACTCTACTGCGAGTTGATGATCTGTTTGATTGGTTAGAAGGTGCCTATGTGTTTTCCAAGATTGATTTGAGATCCGGATACCATCAAATCAAGATCATGAAGAAGGATATCCTGAAGACTGCATTCACCACTTGTTATGATTTGTACGAGTATCTGGTGATGTCTTTCGGCCTTACTAATGCCCCGGCGCATTTTATGAGTCTGATGAATAAAATACTTATGGAGTATTTAGATAAGTTTGTCGTGGTGTTCATCGACGATATTTTAATTTATTCGAAAAATAAGGAAGAGCATGCCGAGCATGTACGGATTGTGCTAGATATTTTAAGCAAGAATTAGTTGTATGCGAAATTCAGCAAGTGTGATTTTCTGGTTGAAGGAAGTGTTTTTCCTAGGACACGTTATATCAGAAGGAGGAGTATCAGTTGATCCCTCTAAGGTTAGTGAAATTTTGGACTAGAAGGTTCCAAAGACAGTGACCAAGGTCCGAGGATTTCTGGGAATAGCAGGATATTATCGAAGATTCATTGAAGGATTTTTCAAGATCGCCAAGCCTCTCACACAATTATTGAAGAAGGATGTTAAGTTCAAATGGATACCGCAATGTTAGGAGAGCTTTGAAATTCTGAAAAGTAAGTTGACCACATCACCAGTGTTGGTATTGCCTGATCTACACAAGGGTCTTGAGGTGTATTGTGATGCATCACTACTCGGATTGGGTTTTGTGTTGATGCAAGAAGGAAGAGTGGTAACTTATGGTTCTCGGCAATTTAAGCCACACGAATTAAAATATCCAACACATGATTTAGAATTAGCCCCAGTTATGCATGCACCGAAGATTTGGAGACACTATCCTGTCGGGAATCGTACGGAGATTTATACCGATCATGAGAGTCTCAAGTATATTTTCACACAGCCAGACTTGAATCTGAGGCAAAGAAGATGGCTTGAGCAGATAGCTGATTATGATATCGGAATCCATTATCACCTAGGGAAGGCTACTATAGTTGCCGATGCATTAAGCCGTAAGTCGAGGAATAATTATTTGAAAGTTGAAATGGAAAAGTTAAATCTGGAGGTCGTATCACATGGATGCCTATATACAATGGAGGTACAGCCTACATTGGAGGAGAAAATCAAACAAGCCCAGCAAGATGAATAAAACACCATCGACGTTATTGTTAAACTGATAATGGAGAAAGCTCCAGGTTTCAATATGGATAAGGCCGGAATTGTCTGGTTTGGCAAGAGCTATGCTCAGACAGATGGACAAACCGAGAGGACCAATCAAATTCTAGAGGATATGCTCAGCTAATTGCACTAACAGATTTCAAGAGTTGGGATGAAGCTCTTCCCTATGCCGAGTTTTCATATAATAACAGTTATCAGTCGAGCATACAGATGTCTCCGTTCGAAGCATTATATGGTCGAAAGTATCATAGACCTTTGTACTAGAGTGAGACAGGAGAAAGGAAGTTGTTTGGCCCAGAAATCCTGAAAGAAGCTGAAGAGAAGGTCAAGATGATCCAACAAAGGATGAGGGCAGCTCAGTCCCGACAAAAGAGTTATGCCGACAAACGTCGAAGGTATTTACAATTCGATCTGGAAGACCATGTATATTTGAAGGTGTCACCGTTAAAAGGACTAAGCCGGTTCCATGTGTCAGGAAAGTTATCACCCAGGTACATTGGTCCGTTTGAGATCACCGCTAGAAGAGGAGAAATTGCCTACCAGTTGCAATTACCACTGAATCTGTCTAGAGTACACAATGTGTTTCATGTCTCTCAACTTCGAAAGTGTTTGCGAGTGCCCGAAGAACAAATGCCTGTGGAGGCAATGGATTTGCAAGAGCACCTGACATATAAAGAAAGACCAATAAAAATCCTGGAGGAAGCCGAAAGACGTACTTGCAATCGTGTGTTCAAGTTTTTCAAGGTACAGTGGTCCAATCATACCGAAGAAGAAGCAACACGGGAGCGACAAGAAGATCTGCATGAAGAGTTCCCAGAACTGTTCAAGGATCTTTCCGAATCTTGGGGTCGAGATTCTCCTTAAGGGGGGAGGTTTGTGATATCCTAATAAAATTATTATGTCACTTGTTATTAAAAATAATAATAAATAAAATTAAAAGATTATTAGGACTCCTAAACCTATCTCTATTTAGGCTTTAATAACCTTCTTAGGCCCAATTTTGGCCCAATCCTCTCTCCTAACCAATTCGTAGCCTATTAGGACTCCTAAACCTATCTCTACCCTAATTCTTATCTAAACAGGATTTTATCCATATTGGGCCTCCTTAACCATGACCTACCCCCTATAAATACCCCCTTAAACCCCCTCCCTCAGCCCCCAATGTCGGAGCCTCGGAATTGGAGCCCTAGCCACCAAAACCCTAGCCACTCGAAGCTATTTCGAGGAATCCCTCTTATTACAGTGCTCAAACCCTAGATCTAATACCATCCCGTTGTAGATCTCGTCGAGACGATTAATTTGGATATATAGAAGTCCTATTTTGGTGAAGAAACGGAGGAGAAATTAAGCGCCGAAGTTCGCCAGAGTTTTCACCGTCGCCGCCGCCGCCGGCATTCCGCCACGCCTGCACCGCCTCGCTTTCCGTGCCCCACCGCTCCTGCCCCGCCACGCGTCATCGCCTGCGCCGCCAGCCACCTTCCCCCGGCTCCTCTCGTGCTTTCGCACTGCTGTTCTGTATTCCCCACTAGCCACGTGCCACGAATCGCCATCGCGCCCATGCCCCCCAAGGCCGCCGCCCAAGACGCACCACCAGGTCACCAACTCGCTGACTGCCCAGCTCGCCCGCCGCCTGCTCCAATCCGCGTTGGACACCTGTCCGGCCCGGGGTTAAAAACGGTTTTCCTTCGGTCTTCGGTTAACCCTCGGTAACCTGGTTTAGTTATTTTCTGGCTTTTCTATTTATCTCGAATCTTCCAGAAATTGTTTAGGGAGCATCCGAACTCCGATTTAGATGATTCCAGAGCCTAAAAATCACAAATAATACCAAAAATTGTATATATTTTTATCACACTATTTTCTCTGTATTGTTTATTTAATTTTTGTATTGTTGTTTTTCGCATAGATCCAGCGTGTACCTGCTGTACCGGAAACGTTTCAGAGCCTTCCGAAGGAGGACAACAAGACCAAGACTTCTTCGAAGGAAAGCTAGATTCATATTGAATTGCTAGTTTGTTAAAATTTTATTCTTTCATCTTTATTTAATTTGCATGCATGAATTATCGTTGTCCCGTTTTCATGTTAGTCTTCTACTAATATGAATTAGCCTGCCATTGATAGACTACTGCAAAAATGGTCATCCGTGCCCCCAATCAATGCCGGATAGACCAGAACCGGCAGTGGTAAATTATCACTGCCGGTTCGTAAGTCTCAGTGGGTTGTGCGCTTGAGAACCGGTAGTGATAGGACTTATCACTGTCGGTTCGTTGCTCAAACCGACAGTGAAGTATCACTGCCGGTTTGAGAAAAGAACACGCAGCACTGCCGGTTCTTTAGGCCTCCGCCCATAATTTTCAACCGGTAGTGAAAGAACTTATCACAGACGGTTCTTGGCTAAAACCGGCAGTGATAACTCATTATCAGTGCCGGTTCTTGACAAGAACAGATAGTGATAACTTACCACTGCCGGTTTTTGTTAAGAAATGGCACTGATAAATAAAGGTTAAAAGGTATGCATATCCTTTGTAAGTAAGAACATGAGATTGGGTGGGATGGTTAGAAGGGTGAGGGTAGAGTGGAGAGGTCCCAGGTTCGAGTCTCGGGTAACACAACATTTGTATTTCGCGCGAAAACGTGTCCTAATAATCTATAGTATGTGGTACATGATTAGTTTATAAATTCCGGACACAAAAACAAAATATTTTTTTCTATTTTTTACAAAGTTCGGCAGGGACTATCACTGCCGATTTTTACTCAAGAACCGGCAGTGATAAGGCTATCACTGCTAGTTCCAAAACCGACAGTGATAACCAGTGCCGGTTCAAAAATCGGCACTAATGCCAGTTCCGAACCGGCACTAATGTGGTGTTTCATAGTAGTGATAGCCTGTTGGTTATATTTTCCTGACCTATCCTTTGTGTAGATGCTTAGCCTTGCTTCTGGGTTGGTAGTTGTTATGTTTCACTCATTAATAAATTTGTATCGTGAAGTTACAGCTTCGTGTTATTGTTTTGGTAAACCTAATCAACTAAAATCAACGTGGTGTGTGTTAATTTGAGGAGACCTAGAAGAGATGGATCTGGGGCTTGTGGTTGTGTCGTGCAGGTCTCCTCTGTCATATAAGGACCGTATACTTGTGCCTTCTGGCCCTAACTTATTAGCTGTGGAAACCTAGCTTCCAATGTACTCGTAGGCGGTCGGACGTGACTAGCTATCACTGGTTCCGAATGGCTTAAATGGGGGCCAACCTCATGCGGTGCGCTATCAGGTCCGGCTGAAGGAGATGCGCATGACTGTCGGCCTGGTCGCAGTGTAACATATGGGACGTGAAACCAAAAGAAAGGGTACACTAAGGGCAGGTGAAAGCAGTGAACGGTTTTTTACTGTTTTTCTCTTTAACGCGTAATGTATGGGGTGTGAAACCAAAAGAAAGGGTACACTAAGGAGCAGGTGAAAGCAGTGAAGTTCCATCTAGAAATAGCGCACATGAGTTATTGATTATAGTATTCACTCATCTATAAAATACTAACAATTGTGCTTCCCATGCAACAAGATGGAATTAACCTACTTTTCCGAATTGAATAACAATTATTTTGTTTCTCTCTTCACCTGAGGCAGTCAGCATCTCTTCTTCTCACTGTAGGATCTGAGCCGTCCAATTAAGGAGCATCAACCACTGCAACAAACTACCATTTATACAAATAGTAAAATCTATACTATTAAAAATAGTCTAATAGTGACCGCTGGTCTATTCTACACCTGATCTCAGCCATCCAATCCCTCGATCCAATGATCTAGACACCGCAAAAATATTTTCTATTTATTTAGTTTGCTTTCTTATTTCAGTGTAATACATTTAAGGAAGCTTAATTTGTGTAACTTTCTTGTTTCGATGTGTTATATTCTAGAAAACATTTGATCATATAAACATATACCAGACCATAGGGCATATAAGAATGACATAATAGAGCATGGATGCTAAGCTAAATGCAGAAGCATGCCGATGTTGAGTATGAAAGCGGAGTTGAGGGCGTGAGCCAAACTTGTCAAACATGAGGTAGTGGAAAGCAATATAATATTTGTTGTAGGAAAGCATGGATGGATGTTCAGCTAATTATATGATATGTGAATAACCGCCCATGTGATTTTGGTATGGACGACCATCTCAAGAAGTCTCACCGAAAATGAGGAGCAAAAATAGAAGCCAAACCAACAAAACTGGGACGTTGCTGTAGAGGTGGCCAAATGAGCCAGGCCAAGTGGGACGAACCGGACCGGCTAACATGCTCATCGAACTAGGGTGGCCTGGTTTAGTCAATCGAACCGAATTTGGGCCAAGACTTTGGCCCGCCGAGTGGCCTGGTTTTGTTCATATAGTGGTGGCCCAGCCCGGTTCGACCCAATACTGTAGCCCATATATTTAATTAAATATATTTATATGTTTATTTATCTATAATATATAATTTATTTCTTTATTTTATAACACATATTTATTAAATATAATATTTTTATTTTTTATATATTATTTTTGGCTCAAATGGGTCAGCCCGGCCTAGTTACGTGCGAACCGTGCTTGGGCCAAGACCTCGGTCCGTTGGCTCATTAGATCCGGTTTATACAGTAAAATGGACCAAGCGGGCCCAAATCGAGCCGGCCCGGTTTGGGCCACCTCTATATTGTTGCATGTGCATGGATTCATGCATGTGCATGCATGCATCAATCCAGGTGTCGTGTCATTATCCTATCGCCCTAACAAACAGTGCTGTTCTCGTAGAATATTCCATACGTAAGCAGAGCATGCAACCATTCACGCATAACGGCTTGGAAAAAAAGGAGCACAAAAACGGCGACAGAGATGGAGAGCTCTTTAGGGCCGTCCGATCAATTGTGATGTTAAGCTTAAGGCACCATCTATCACTGACGAAGACGGTCCCCACGTTTGAAATATCCGCTTCAAACTAGAAAGCTTTCTCGGATGGATCACGGGAACATCGGATCTATGCACACGCGCATGCATGCATGCAAAGCCACATGAGTACAAGTGTGTAATTAACTTGGATCGGGATCAGGACCCTAACTACCTAGCTACTTAGATACCACATATACACTTTCGGTATTTTTCTCACACCCGTTTCATTCGCCAATTTTAGCTATTTGAAGCTATAGGAGGCAGCATTAATTTCTAGCTATTTTATGTCTCCTCATTCTCTCCGTTATAGTAGCAGGCATTCTAATTTTAGGTGGCATTATGATCCGTTCCTTCTTTCGGATAACATGTGCACCACTCAACCAGCCATTCAGTGTCTCGTTAGATATAGATACATCGAACCAAGACTGCGGATAGATCTCTCCATATACCAAGACGGCTCACACTACGTGTTACACTGAGCCAGAGCAGTATGGATTGCTTTCATGAGTGGGAAGGGAAGAAAGCGCATGACCCACCTTATTAATGGTGCACATCATATTGTATATATTTTTTGTTTTACAGGATCGGGAACAAGGGTAGAAGAGATTGTTATTTGGCTTTTCTAAAGCTATTAAGATACCTGTTATTGTTTGTTTCAAATATGTATTACTTATTTGTTTGATCATTCAATATAATAACATACTATAAGAGTATATATAAATAGTCAAGCTAAAATAATAAAATAATATAAAAAATTTATAAGAGAATTGCATATTTGTTTTATAAGAGTACATTAACCATCCTCTCTCTATATGCATTGATATTGTATGGAAAATTTACATTTTATTGATAATAGAGGAAGCACAAAATATTTTTGCATGAATATAATAAAGCATAACTAGAATATAAGTGAGTTAAGACCAAAAATTAAGTTAATATTTATCTATGTAACTGCACTCGTATAGGTGAGAATTTATAGTTTTGGAAGAGCTGAACTTTAAACTTCACACAACTATTTATTAGAAAAATGTGACAAAGCCTAAACTCTAAATATTTTAGTAGCGTTTTCTAGAAGTTAGTTGGAGTGAACTCTAAATATTTTAGTAGCGTTTTCTAGAAGTTAGTTGGAGTTTATACTCTAAACCTGAAAGGAGTATTATTGAATACATACGAGATCGTTGATAGTAAACAAGTAAGGTCATGATATTGCCACATCAGATAATAGTAAAAAAAAAACTATATCATGAGGCACTCTCACATCATTTGTGTGACCTCCCTAAAATTTACTAAAAATATTTTGTGTCCAAAAGTAATTTCCTTCAGTTCTATTGGTTTACAACTCCAAAAGTCAAATAAAAATTCCAAAATTTATTTACTTTTCTTTTCTTTTCCTTTTTCCTCACCTTTTGTTTTCCTTCCTCCTTTTCCCCTCTTGTTTCGTCTTGCCGCCCCTCCCCCCTCCTTGACCAAGCCAACCACCCAATGAAATCAAGTTGAGTTGGTTGCCAAATCCTATCCTAATCCAATTCTACGTCTATCTCAAACACTGCCCCTTTATAAACCTGCAAATCCCTAATTTTCCCCAAACCGTCATCCACCTCATCAAATCCAGGGCCATCATTGCTTGCGTCATAGCCACAGCCATCCTGACGCCGAACCAAGGTAGCCGCTGTCGCTGGAACCCTAAGTCACGTCGCCGTGCATTGAGGCCGAGCCTTTGTCAATTGCTGCTCTGCACCGTGCTGCCTGCTCCCTTACTCACGGCACGTAGTCGTGATTGCTCCGCTATGGCCACCGTCGCCTAGCTAAGTGTAATAGCCCAAAAGTGGATATTTTTGGAATATTGGTCATGGCTATAAAATGATGTAATTTAGGTCCAAAAGTGGATATTTTTGGAATATTGGTCATCTTTATTTAATTTGCATGCATGAATTATCGTTGTCTAGTTTTCATGTTAGTCTTCTACTAATATGAATTAGCCTGCCATTGATACACTACTACAAAAATGGTCTTTCGTGCCCCCAATCACTGTCGGTTAGACCAGAACCGGTAGTGGTAAATTATCACTGCCGGTTCTTAAGGCTCAGCGGGTTGTGCGCTTGAGAACCGGTAGTGATAGGACTTATCACTGTCGGTGCTCAAACCGACAGTGAAGTATCACTACCGGTTTGAGAAAAGAACCGGCAGTGATAAGTCCTATCACTGCTAGTTCTTTAGGCCTCCCGCCCCTAATTTTCAATCGGTAGTGAAAGAACTTATCACTGCCGGTTCTTGGTTAGAACCGGCAGTGATAACTCATTATCGGTGCCGGTTATTGACAAGAACTGATAGTGATAACTTATTACTGCCAGTTTTTGTCAAGAACCGGCACTGATAAATAATGGTTAAAAGGTATGCATATCCTTTGTAAGTAAGAACATGAGATTGGGTGGGATGGTTAGAAGTGTGAGGGTAGAGTAGAGAGGTCCCACGTTCGAGTCTTGGGTAACACAACATTTATATTTCACGCGAAAATGTGTCCTAATAATCTATAGTATGTGGTAGATGATTAGTGTATATTTTTTGGGCATAAAATATATTTTTTCTATTTTTTACACAATTGGGCAGGGACTATCACTACCGGTTTTTACTCGAGAACCAGTAGTGATAAGGCTATCTATCACAATATGATGTGCACCATTAAGCAGTGAACGGTTTTGTACTGTTTCTCTCTTTAACACGTAACGTATGGAGCGTGAAACTAAAAGAAATGGTACACTAAGGGGCAGGTGAAAGCAGTGAAATTCCATCGTAACGCGCGGGCTAGAAATAACGCATATGCATTATTGATTATAGTATTCACTCATCTATAAAATACTAACAATTGTGCTTCCCATGCAACAGGATGGAATTAACCTACTTTTCCGAATTGAATAACAATTATTTTGTTTCTCTCTTCACCTGAGGATATTTCAACCGTCAGGATCTCTTCTTCTCACTGTAGGATCTGAGCCGTCCAATTAAGGAGCATCGACCACTGCAACAAACTACCATTTATACAAATAGTAAAATCTATACTATTAAAAATAGTCTAATAGTGACTGCCGGTCCATTCTACACCTGATCTCAGCCATCCAATCCCTCGATCCAATGATCTAGACACCACAAAAATATTTACTATTTATTTAGTTTGCTTTCTTATTTCAGTGTAATACATTTAAGGAAGCTTAATTTGTGTAACTTTCTTGTTTCGATGCATTATATTCTAGAAAACATTTGATCATATAAACATATACCAGACCATAGGGCATATAAGAATGACATAATAGGGCATGGAAGCTAAGCTAAATGCTGAAGCATGACGATGTTGAGTACGAAAGCAGAGTTGAGGACGTGAGCCGAACCGAATCTGGGCTAAGACTTTGGCCCGCTGGGTGGCCTAGTTTTGTCCATATAGTGGTGGCCGAGCCCGGTTCGACCCGATACTGTAGCCCACATATTTAATTAAATATATATTTATATGTTTATTTATCTATAATATATAATTTATACATATTTATTAAATATAATCTTTTTTATTTTTTATATATTATTTTTGGCTCAAATGGGTCAGCCTGGCCTGGTTACGTGCGACCGAGCCGACCTGGCTCGGGCCACCTCTATATTGTTGTATGTGCATGGATTCACGCCTGTGCATGCATCAATCCAGGTGTCGTGTCATTATCCTATCGCCCTAACAAGCAATGCTGTTCTCGTAGAATATTCCATACGTAAGCAGAGCATGCAACCATTCATGCATAACGGCTTGGAAAAAAAGAAGCACAAATACGGCGACACAGATGGAGAGAGAGCTCTTTAGGGCCGTTCGATCAATTGTAATGTCAATCTTAAGGCGCCATCTATTACTAACGAAGACGGTCCCCATGTTTGAAATATCCGCTTCAAACTAGAAAGCTTTCTCGAATGGATCACGGGAACATCGGATCTATGCACACGCGCATGCATGCATGCAAAGCCACATGAGTACGTGTGTAATTAACTTGGATCGGGATCAGGACCCTAACTACCTAGCTACTTAGATACCGCATATACACTTTCCGTATTTTTCTCACACCCGTTTCATTCACCAATTTTAGCTATTTGAAGCTATAGGAGGCAGCATTAATTTCTAGCTATTTTATGTCTCCTCGTTCTCTCCGTTATAGTAGCAGGCATTCTAATTTTAGGCGGCATTCTGATCCATTCCTTCTCTCGGATAACATGTCCACCACTCAACCAGGCATTCAGTGTCTCGTTAGATGTAGATACATGGAACCAAGACTGCGGATACATCTATCCATATACCAAGACGGCTCACACTACGTGTTACACTGAGCCAGAGCAGTATGGATTGTTTTCATGAGTGGGAAGGGAAGAAAGCGCAGGACCCATCGCTCGCCGGCGCCGGCGCCGATGGAGACGACGTCATGGTGGAAGGCCCGCTCATCGTCGGCGGTGGGCCGTCAGGGCTGGCGGTGGCGGCGTGCCTGAAGATGCTGAACATAACGTACATGGTTCTGGAGCGGGCGACCTGCCTGGCGCCGCTGTGGCAGAACTGGACGTACGACCGGCTGAAGCTGCACCTTCCGAAGCAGTTCTGCGAGCTCCCGTTCATGCCGTTCCCGCAGAGTTACCCCAAGTACCCCAATCGGGAGCAGTTCCTCAGCTACATCACGAGCTACAGCAAGAAATTCGGCATCAACCCGGTGCTCGGCACCACCGTGGTGTGCGCCGAGCACGACGGCGACTTCTGGGTCGTGCGGACCAGCAGGAAGGGCGGCTTGCCGGGGGTGACGTACCGGTCCCGGTGGCTGGTGGTGGCGACCGGGGAGAACGCCGAGCCGTTCGTGCCCGAGATCGAGGGCGTGCGCAAGTTCCGCGGCGACGTGTTCCACACCAGCGCTTACCGCAACGGCGACAACTACGCCGGCAAGAAGGTGCTCGTCGTCGGCAGCGGTAACTCCGGCATGGAGGTGGCCCTTGACCTCGCCAACCACAATGCCCGGCCGTATATGGTCGTACGTGATAAGGTGAATGCGTAACACTGATCTTTTCTCTCATGCAGTTACATGCAGACATATTCTGCGTATATGGGATCTCAACAGCACGCATGGCCATGTACGAAGCCGTTGTTAATTTTTTTCCTAATTGCATCACGCTATTCATTTTTGTTAGGAGCAGTCAAATAAGGTTACACTATAAAAAAGGAATATTTTCCACCCTAAAGAGTGACACTATCACGTTACTCCCTCCGTCCATTTTTTATATTGTGCATTTTGATTTTAAAACGTTAAAATCTATAAGTTTTGATCAACTATTAGTCAAATTATGTGCATCTTTAGTGTGGAAAGGTAGTATCAGTATGTTAATATTTCAAATTGCTTTTGATACAATGTTATTTTATGGCATACAATTAAACAAATTGAATGGTCAATTAAAGTCTTCCTTCAAAGACTTTCTCAAATGAAAATACTTCATATAAAAATTGGATGGAGAGAGTATATAATATGAGCTTGGATATAGGGCATGTACATGTAGTTACATGCAAGTATGTGACCATCAAGTCCATTTTAGGACTTGTGCTTAGTCCCCTAGTCCCCCTCAAATGTTCTTTTTGTAAAAAAAAACTAACATATTTGGAGAAAACACAATCAGGTCCTTCTTCCTCCCATCATCCTCAATCTCTCCCCTCTAGCCCGCTCGAGCCAGCTTGCCTCCATGTGAATGCCACTGGTGACCACTGCCCCTCCCCACCGAGGGTCACGCCAGCCCCGCACGAGCTACATCGTCCGTCTTCGTTGGCACCAAGCTAAGATGAGCGCCCGTGGGCGGTGCGGTAGCTCATGCGGGCCAATGTGGTCCCTAGTGGAGAGGATCGATGGTCATTGGTGGCATGCACCTATAGGAAAGCAGGCTCGGCTGGGCCGGAGGGGAGAGGATAAGGGGAGGAAGAAGAAAGGTTTAGTTGTGTTTTTTCTATAAATTTTAGGGTTTTTTTTGCAAAGAGCATGTGAGAGGGGGAGTGAGGGGCAGAGCACGAATCTTAAAACGGATTTGATAGTTGCATGCATACATGTAGCTGTATGTACATGCTTGAGGGCTTTTCCCATATAATATCTGCCACTCAAATGAATTTCTTCGTTAATATATTTGTAACTCTCACCCTATTAACACATTTAGCTTATTTATTCTAATTTCTAATCTTATGAAATGACCATTTTGACCCGTTACATTATGCAACCAACTGAGCGTTGACACCTGGGGCCTATTTGGTTGCTAGCCAAACCAATCTACACTTGTGGCAAGATTCATTCCTTTATTGTGGGTCCCATGTGGATGTGGTTCAAAAAAGTGTGTTGATTCCATTTACTAGCCAAATTGTGGTAAGGATTTTTAGGACCTAACCTTAGGCAAGCACCGGCAAAAAACAAATAGTGTGTTGATTCCATTTGCTAGCCAAGTTGTGGCAAGGATTTTGAGGAACTAACCTTAGGCAAGCATTGGAAAAAAAAACATGGCAAACGATGGCATGCTTTGTATACAATCCAAATAAGCCATACACTTTGGCTGGCATAAGTAACAAGAACAAAGAAGCAGTAGAGATTCGTACCAACACAAACCACACAAATGGACCAGATTCTAACTGCACAGCCAAGCAGTCGATAGCTTCGCTGTCCATCAGAGATGACACACCAAGCATGTTTGATTAGGAAGATGACATGGCGAGAGGATTTATTTCACTGTAATAAAATGAGAAACGGCGGGACAGTATCGACGTCTCTCAGTCGAAGGACACTGACTCTTGAACACTAAACCCTTTTTGTAATCCTGTATGTTGAATTGTTTCAACACCTTGACAATGTACATGTCTTAGCATGATACAATTAGCCTTTTAGATCTATATCTACAGATCCTTATGCATAGAATGGATGCAGCTTCTCCCAAATTCTTCATAGAGAAACTTTTTTTTAATAAAGAATTGATAGATCTATTTTCGATCAATAATATGTCATCCACATACAAGACTAGGAAAACAAGTGCTCTCCCACTTAACTTTTTTTTAAAACATAAGGCTCTTCTTCATTTTTTTATAAGGCCAAACTTTTTACCTACTTCATCAAAACTAATGTTCTAACTTCAACATACTTGCTTTCAATCCATAAAATAGACTTATGAAGTTTACATACCTTTCTATAGCATTTTGTAGATCAATAAAACTTTTAGGCTAAGTCATATAAACATCCCCGCCTAGATTTCTATTTAGGAAAGCCGTTGTGACATTCCTCTACCATATTTCATAATCATAAAACACAACAATAGATAGAATGAACCAGACAAACTTTAGCATTGCTAGGCTAGCTAATAGGTTTTATCGTAGTCAGCACTTTGAACTTGTTTGAAATCTTTCGCTACCAATTGTGCTTTATAGATGTGAACATTTCCAGCCATTTCTATCTTTTTCTTAAAAATTCATTTGCACTCAATAGTTTTAACACATCGGATGGATCAATCTAGTTCCAAAACTAATTGCCATATAAGTATTTAATCTCGAATCTCAGGGCTCCAAGCCATTTCTTGGTGTGTAGGGCCATCATCGCTTCCTCATAAGCCCTAAGATCATCATTGTACAACAATAGAACATCATTCCGATACCTGATAGGCAACAATAAAACGTGAGACCTACGTGAGGTTGATTCTTCTACAAGTTGTGCAACATTTTGTACATCATGTGAAGGTTCAGTGGGAATAGGAACATTTTCCAATGATTACTGAAGTTCATCGAGTCTCATTGTGTCGATAACGTCTCCTTGTCAAGTCTGATCAACAGCGCCTCTACCGAAGTCCACATGTGTCGATAAGGAATTATGTACATCGGTGTGCTAGCATGGAGGCACACGGATGTGGGTGAGGGCTAGGTTTGGAGAGAGGATTGATCTAATATGGACTCCACTGCTTCTCTTTATATAGCCTCTTGGCCTCTACGTAGAGATCCGACACAATATAGAGTCCACGTCTCATGTTACCCAGATGGCTATTGGGCATAATCCCAACACCGCGAACCGCAAAGCGCATGCAGAGCGGCAAGGAGGCAATGGTGCTAGGCTTGATCGGCTGGCAGGTAGGAGACAACAAGATGGTCGTGTCATATTGGAGGAAATTAGAAGAAATAAGCTGAATGAATTAAAAGGTGAGAGTGATAAATATTAAAAATGAATTCATTTGATTGTCAAATGTTATAATGCAACGAACAGAGTGGAAAATGTAAGAGTGCCCCTTTACATTGGCAAATATTAAATTTTCCCATATAAAAAATTGCCAATCTAGCTTTCTTAATGCTACAGGTTCAAAAAAGAATTATGTAAAGTTCATATACATTATTTTAAGTTAGATAATTTACATGTTATTTCGATCTAATCTACTTTCATATTACTATGTTCTAGTTAAAAAAATTGTTCTAATTTAACAAATCGTAGCTGAGGATATGAGATGTAAAATTATCACTTTGTTAGATTAATATTTCTTATCTTATCTTTTATATTTTTGATGTGCACTTGCAGATGCATGTTATGCCTAGGGAGATGTTAGGGTTATCTACTTTTGGTCTGTCGATGTTGCTCCTTCGCTGGCTGTCGATCCAAACTGTTGATCGCATTCTATTGTTGTTATGCCGCTTTGTGATTGGCGATACTACACGTATCGGCATCCCACGTCCAGCCATTGGCCCGCTCCAACTTAAGGAAATCAGTGGTAAGACACCCGTGCTCGATGTTGGCACTATAGAAAAGATCAAGTCCGGTGAAATCAAGGTATATACATTGATCAAATCTTACTTCTGCTAGGATAAAACATATATGGCTATATGTTATAGTGTAAAGATTTAATTCATTAATACATTCTATAACATTAGCTATGTTACATTTACAGTTGCTTCCAAAGGTAAAGAAATTATGTGAATATGGTGCGGATTTCATCGACGGTAGGTCTATGGAATTTGATGCAATTATCCTTGCCACCGGTTATCGAAGCAATGTATCATCATGGTTAAAGGTAAATACATATTATATTTTTCTAAAATTAGTATGCGTTGTCTATACCTGCTATATTATTTATATGTTTATTTTTTTTTTATAGGAGAAAGAGTTCTTCTCAAATGAGGATGGATTTCCTAAAAGGTCATCTTCAAATGGTTGGAAGGGGAAGTATGGGTTATATGCTGTTGGATTTGCACGAAAAGGACTCCTCGGATCATCTATAGATGCGATGAAAGTTGCTGATGACATTGTACAATGTTGGGAAAGCGCATCACCATTGTATGGTGGAATGAAATGATTTTGTTTTCTCCACTAAATGATCTAGTGCTTCCAATTGGTTTTATGCAATTGGTTGCTAATAACACTTAGTGGTTAATGGTGCACATCATATTGTATATATTTTTGTTTTACATGATCGGGAACAAGGGTAGAAGAGATTGTTATTTAGCTTTTCTAAAGCTATTAAGATATCTGTTATTGTTTGTTTCAAATATGTATTACTTATTTGTTTGATCATTCAATATAATAACATACTATAAGAGTATATAAAAATAGTCAAGCTAAAATAATACAAAAAAAATTTATAAGAGAATTGCATATTTGTTTTATAAGAGTACATTAACCATCCTCTCTCTATATACATTGATATTGTATGCAAAATTTACATTTTATTGATAATAGAGGAAGCACAAAATATTTTTGCATGAATATAATAAAGCATAACTAGAATATAAGTGAGTGAGGACCAAAAATTAAGTTAATATTTATCTATGTAACTGCGCTCGTATAGGTGAGAATTTATAGTTTTGGAAGAGCTGAACTTTAAACTTCACACAACTATTTATTAGAAAAATGTGACAAAGCCTAAACTCTAAATATTTTAGTAGCGTTTTCTAGAAGTTAGTTGGAGTGAACTCTAAATATTTTAGTAGCGTTTTCTAGAAGTTAGTTGGAGTTTATACTCTAAACCTGAAAGGAGTATTATTGGATACATACGAGATCGTTGATAGTAAACAAGTAAGGTCATGATATTGCCACATCAGATAATAGTAAAAAAAAAACTATGTCATGAGGCACTCTCACATCATTTGTGTGACCTCCCTAAAATTTACTAAAAATATTTCGTGTGCAAAAGTAATTTCATTCAGTTCTATTGGTTTACAACTCCAAAATTCAAATAAAAATTCCAAAATTTATTTACTTTTCTTTTCTTTTCCTTTTTCCTCACCTTTTCTTTTCCTTCATTCTTTTCCCCTCTTGTTTCGAATTGCCCCCCTCCCGCCTCCTTGACCAAGCCAACCACCCAATGAACTCAAGTTGAGTTGGTTGCCAAATCCTATCCTAATCCAATTCTACGTCTATCTCAAACACTGCCCCTTTATAAACCTGCATACCCCTAATTTTCCCCAAACCGTCATCCACCTCATCAAATCCTGGGCCATCATTGCCTGCATCGTAGCCACAGCCATCCCGACGCCGAACCAAGGTAGCCGCTGTCGCTGGAACCCTAAGTCACATCGCCGAGCATTGAGGCCGAGGCTTTGTCAATTGCCACTCTGCATCGTGCTGCCTGCTCCCTTACTCACGCCACGTAGTCGTGATTGCTCCGCTGTGGCCACCATTGCCTAGCTAAGTGTAATGGCCCAAAAGTGGATATTTTTGGAATATTGGTCATGGCTATAAAATGATGTAATTTAGGTCCATATTTTTGCCCTGTTTAAATCTTAACCTAGCTAGAATGCCATACATTATATATACATACATGCATATGCACCCTAGCCTCATCATAACCCCATAATTAGATAAAACACATTAAAAGGTTCATGACTAAAGATTACGTGGAAAATTTTATTACATAATAGTAAATTTACAACCCTATAAAGTATATATATATATATACACAAATATACACACACATATATATATACACACACACGCACACACATTCGTATACATATGCATCTAATAGATAACATCTCTTCTTGATATTAAATTTCAATATAAGGAAAAATCAAACCCTATAATGGAATAAATTACTAGGCTTTAAAATAAATTGGAATTCAATTTTTGAAATTGAAATCAAGATTTAGGGTTCAACAAATTTTCACCCAAAATGACCTCTTCCACTCAATTTCAAACTCTCCATGAAATCCTCCTAAAACTGAACCTAAATTGACCACATGATTTTACCATCTTGCCCTTGACTTAGTGGAGCCAGTCAACAGATATGGGGCCCATTGGTCAGCCTCTCTCTCTTTCTCCTTTCTCTCTCACACCCCGGGCACCCCTTTCCCTTTGTCTTCCCTTTGTCACACTGGCGCCCGTGCTCCAGCCCGGCGCTCTTCTTCCTCCTCCTCCCCTCTCTCCCCTGCGGCTTGACCACGCACGCACGCCAACTCTCCCTCTCTCCCCCTTGCGCACTCTCTAGAGCATTGCCGCCACGCCGCACCCTCTTGTCGCGTTGCTCTTGGCAATGACTCCCTCTCGCCCTCACCACCGCCTACGCCAGCGAATCCAGAGCCGTGCCGTCCCATCCAACTCTACCCGAAGCTTCCTATCGCCGGATTTCGTCGCCGCGGCCAGGATACGCTTGCGCACGTGGCTGGCCAGTCCCTTCCACCGCCCTAGCCCTCCAATAATTGTGGCTCCATCCTGTGCCGACGCTGCCGCGTGGATACCTTGTCCCTGCCCTCACACAAGCTCACGTCGCTGAGCTCGGGCCGATCGAACCCCTCACGCCTTAAGCCACTGAGACTCGCCTCTGTCGCCCTCACTCTCTAAAGCCCTTCTCTCATTTCTCTTGCCTGCATTCACCTCCCCACTCCCTCACCTTGCTCCGAGCCCAAGCAATCGAGCCTAGGCGCACCAAATCGCCGGAATTGCTCGATTCCTTGCCACTGGTCGAAAAATTCCCCAAATTTCTCCCTTTTCGATTGCTCGCTTGTAAGTTCAAGGTAGCCCTTGTGTGTTTTGGTGATTAATGACAAACATAATTAATGACAAACAAAGTGATTTAATTAGTGCTAAATGTCAAACCTCTAATATGCTTATTGCTGCGAGACTAATGTGTTTATTGATAAAATGGTTCTAGTCTCATCACTTTTAGAGGGAATCAAGTGAATAAGCTATTCATCCATTACAAGGTATGTATCTTGTGAATTCAGTAAATCTTGTGAGACGAACAATTGTGGTTGATTTATCGTTTTAGTCGCGCACTTGCAAATAGGATGAATTTGCAACATTGAGGTATATGTTCGGTATTCCACTCCTATCCATAAGTGCATCCCTTTTATGCTAGTACATGGTATAGTTGGATTGTATTTATGCTCATTTGTTTCATGTCATGTATATTTGAGTATACTTATATTTGGTCTATGCCATGGATATGATGATTGCTTGTTCTAAGGAATCTTTACTCTTAGATATGCCATGTATTAGCAATCCCCTAAGTGACTCACCAGATAGACTTCATTATGCTTGATTGGCAATGTGCATATTTGCTATCCATGATTACTTTCATATGCACATCCTTTATGGAGTCAATAGTTTGTATAGAGCATTGATTAATTGTCATGAGCCTTGGAACTAATTGTCTATATATCATTGGGTATTGTTCTCTCATGTGCATATACATTCATTGTCCTATTTTAGATGCACATGTAAGACTGATCATATGACAAGTGTTGCTATGCCTATTATTATTTATCTATGGAACACTTGTAGTGCTTAAATGTTGATAGTTATATCAACTTAACTCATTTATGTGGAGCACCAGGGAGTAATGTCTTTCATGAGTTGTGAAGAGGATTAGGTTCTATGAAGGTGGATGACGATAAAGAAGTGAGATGAGATGATGGCCAAGTTGAGATCAACAAGACAGGAGAATCGCCAATAGTTGACGACAAGGTTGAGACCAATAGGACGGAATGATCGTCGGGGAGGATGATCAAGTTGAGGTCAACAGGACCGTGAAGTCATCAAGCTTTGGGATTGAGTCAAGGTTGATGAAACGAAGGCATCATCGTAATTTGGAAAATGTCGTCAAGTGAAGGAGAGGAATCAATGGATGATGGCTAAGTCGAGGTCAACTAGACGAAGGTGCACCAAGAGTTAAGGACAGAGTCAAGATCGATTTGATGGAGCATCGTTGAGGAGATGATCGGGTCAAAGTCGATAGGAAGGAAGAGCCTTATGAGGTGATCAAGTCGAGCTTGATGAGACGACAGCATCATCATGAATCAAAGGTATGGCTAGTTTAGGGCTAAGAATTTTTTCTAGTCTTTTGCTGGTCTCGGTGATGGTTGGGAGACCGGATTAATAGTCTAAAGATCACCATACTATTAAGAGGGATGCGACAAAAAATGGCTTAGAAATGTCTCATGTGCTAAAAGGATAGATCTTTGCAAATTTGAGAGACACAAAACACAACAATTCATGCACACCGGGTGTATTCAATTTTAGTGAATCGGAAGTTCCAATCTGTGCTTCGGAAGTTCCGATTTCATTGGACTGTCCGGTTTTGCCAAATCTGAGATTCTCGGTTTGGCTGCCCATAATTAATCGTAATTTTTATTAATTAATTGGAAGTTCCAATGTAGTCAGAGTATCCGATTTTCTCATATTCTGAATTCTCTGTCTCCGAGGGTTGCTAATCGGAAGTTCCCATGCCCTGGATCGAATGTTCTAATATGTGTTTTGTCCCAGATTTGAGTTGAGTCGAGAGAGTTGTTTGCTAGAGTTTTGCACACATCGAAAGTTCCGATATGGAACATCGGAAGTTCTGATGCGAGCTGGAGAAGGCCCCAACAGCTAGATTTTAGGGACCTCTATATAATACCCCCCACTCCCACCTCGCGTGGTGACGGTTCTATTGTTGACTTTTTAAGCAAACCTTCATCTTTTTGAGCCCTAAAGGCGTCTCCACTCTAGATCTAAGAGATCCACCTTGTGAGAAGAGTTGGGAAGAGGATTTGAGAGCTATATCGAGCTAGATTCATTCTTGAGCACTTGAGTTCATCTCCAATGTTGGGACCCGACCGTACAAACCGAACCCCTCTGTGCCACTGTACCAGTCCCAAGGATCAAGCTGGTACCACAGTCATACAGATTGATAAATAGCACCGTACGCTTATTACATTTGAAATAACATGAATTCAAAAGGAGCAGAGTGCGCCATTTATTACAATAAATAAATGATAAACGAATAGCAAAAATCAATAAACTTTGTCGATGAGTCTCATCCAAACGCCACAGGCATCTGACCGGGGATCGCAACTAGAAGTCCTAGCTGCCCACGTCAAACTCGTCGTCGTAGACTGCTTCTTCAGTTCATTCACCCTGACCGGGGATCGCAACTAGAAGTCCTAGCCGTCCACGTCAAACTCGTCGTCGTAGACTGCTTCTTCAGTTCATTCACCTGTTCGTTGGAATGAATAGTCCCACGTGATATGCGAGGGTGAGTATGCGAATACTCAGCAAGCAAGGTCCTTATTAATGACAAATGCAGGATACAAAGACAGGGTAGGGTTGTTTGCATAAAGCTAATTTCCTAATCTTTTCCTAGGAGTTGGAAATCTGCAGTTAGAAATTTTAGTTAAATTAAAGAACCATTGTTTATCAGTTTAACACAAGAATTTGACCTCGCGGCATAAATCGAAAGGCCCTCACTGCCCGGCACTCCCTGCCAAACCACTACATGAGTTGAATTATTAAAACCATGGGACTACACCAGTGGATCTTTTTCGCACTCGCTCTTGACCGTGTGCACGGCTATCATGATAGTTTAATATCTGCAGAGAGGGTACACTTTACCCATGGGATGGAATAACCTTTCGGAGACTCCAACGAAGCCTTTGGTGAGGTACACCTAACCTTCTAAGGATTCACCCCTGGCAGCCTCCCACCAAGCCAGTGGCCCCCTCGTGCACCTTGCAGGTCTGCAGTGGTAGCTAGCCACACCCACACCTCCAAGTGACACACCCAAGTCTAAGCTTCCCAAGTTACTCAGCTAAGGCCTTTCCATGTTAGCGTCCATGGCTGTACTGTTATGCGGGAATAGGCATTCCACCGAATAGAACAGTCCTTAAATAACCCGGGGCAGCTTCCACACCCCGAAAAGTGCCTCACGCAACCAGCCAAACTAGCATTCCACCCCAGGTCAACTCACGCCACGTTGATTTTAGTGGATTAATTGATTTTAAAACCCTGACAGTCTCCCACTATCTCATTTTGCACCATAACCCAGATGAAATATATCCCCAGCTATGATACCTCTACTCGCGCTAAGCAATCTAGCGAAATATCAACTTGGCATAAATAAGACATAATATTTAACCTAGGGCAGCAATGGACAACCATACATGCTAACAAATGATTAACACGTAATTAGGAACTAGCTACACAGGTAACATCAGAAAATAATTATAAAGATAGCATGCACATTCAAACATCTAATAAAAATATTTTCAAAGCTAGGAGCGACATGCTTCTAACTTGCCTTGGTACAGTTAAAATACAGCCGTATTGCTTCTGCTCCGCGCTTCCTAAGTGGCCTTGACGCCCGGACCAGCTGACAGCACGTCAGCCAGTCTGGAGCGTCTGTGCAACCCGGACGTATTTATACAATGGGCGCAACAGACCTGAGCGGCGACCATATGGTGGCGCTCCCGTCGAAAGCGGCAGCTCGTGAGATTGCGGTGCATGGTGCGGCCCAAGTTGCGACACTACTCGGTACGGTGTCGTTACGGCTAGGCAACAATTGCTCGATGCACAAGTTACGGCGTGACTAGGTGTATGACCAATTTCAAATATTTGTAATAGATTTTGAAAATCACTCTCTAATGAGGATATGTTGGTGTTGCGACATTTTTTAAAACCAAATTCTTCCAAAATTCATGTTTGAACCTTTAAAATCTTTTAGGCTAACAATTGCCTAAATTTACTTGATTTGTTAGCAAAACTCAAATTTTAGCTCCAACCATGAAATATCAGGAGAATAGGTTAAGCTTAAAAGTTTAATTATAAGTAAATAACCCCTTTAAACTAGGCATATATATATGAGCAAGATGTATATGTATATAGAAAATCACATTAAAATCACACAAAATTCTTTAAACTAATTTTGAGCCTAGCCTATAACCACCGTGTTGACCAAGTGGTGACTCGTACATGTCTCTTGTCTCTGCCCTTGTCATAATCATGTTTAAATTTTATTTTAATGCCTGGCATCTGCATGCCCCCCACGTGTTGCTGTATTATCGCCGGTACCATAGAAATGAAAGGTCTTGGTAGTTTTGCCGGCCGGCGAGTGTCGCCTTGGTCCGTCAGATACCAGCCTGCCAGAGGAAAAAGGTCGCCGACACGATGAAAATGTGCAGAAGAACGTTATTGTCTACACCTGAGCGTGTATAGTGCAGACACCGTTCAGACGCCACGATGTTGTCACACAGCACGGCTGCTTTGCTGATACTGCCGCAGCGCCGGCACTCTCAAGGCCCCTTTGCTCACTCTTTCACAAGCGCCTAGCCAAGACCTACCGCGGTGACCGCCGCAGTCTTGCCGAGCTGAATGAATTACCGGTGACAATAATGCTGAGCTCTTTACTGAGAGACTTAAATAATATTCATTCGGACTTGAAATCGATCTGAGTCGAGAGCATCGGACATGACTCATCCTTGACTTCTTTCTACTCATCATGCATCGGAATCGGATGCATTCAAGCTCGCACAAGCTTGGATGGATTCCTCGGGCCGTCGCAGCTTCGAATTTCGGAAACTTATTCTCGCCGCCATTCAGATTCTTCCTTTGATTCCCCCTCTCACGCTGCGACCGTGTGTCCGATCGTGTGAAGGATCACCCCGCCTGTCGTTGTCCGCTTGGACCCAAGAATTGGCCCAAGCGCCTTCGCCTCACGCTTACGCTGGTCTGTCTAGCCTCCCAAGCTTCTAGCCAGCTCATACTCAGCGGCAGTCGGCATGACTCTCCCGCTTTATGTTCGCATATGTTTTCCAGATTTTGTGAATAAACCAAATCTAGAATATTGAAACGATTTAATAAAAATAGCTAGCCTTTTCGAAAAATGCTAGAAAATTTATGTTAAATACTAGATCTTCTGCTGAGTTTTATAAAAATATTAACATGAACAGTAACAGAACTTTTTTCTCAGATTAATTTCATTAGCTTGCTTTGGGATATTAAACAATATCGAAAATAGTACAAAGGGCTTTCTGTTTATTAAAAATAGATTAACACCTAATAAATTCAGAGAAAAAAATCATGAATAACTTGTGATACCCTTTTGGACTTAGGAAAAGTACTAAATCTATGATATGACTCCTAATCAACCATTAGTTTATAATTGACCTAATTAATAAGTTTAATTAATTAGTTAATCTATGAACTAGTTACTCTCAAATTAATGTACATGGCTAAAGTAGTCATTTTTCAGTAATTCATAACAGGAAGACTTTTATTTTTACCTAGGTCTATATATATATATATGGTCTATATATATATATATACCCTCTAATTTTATCCTCCACACACTTAAACCCCTATTATGATAGGAAATTAATGATAGGAAGAGTTGATGAAGGAAATTCTTCCAATCAAATTGTTGGTTAACATATTCTTGCTTTTAGGATAATTTAAGCATAATAAAACCCTATTTTCTCCTATTGGGCTGACAAGGATAGAAAATAGACTATTATATATTTATGGTTGTATGCATTATCTCATAAGCGCACCGCTGTCATTACGCCAGAAATTATTATTGCTTAGTAGGATCATGGAACTTCCTCGAAACCTAGATTAAGACTTATCGTTAGACGCTGATCACTAGATTTAGCGAGAGCCTTTCATGCGTCATGCTTCTTATTGCATATCGGTGTTTTATTTATTGTTCTTCGAATTCTTTTCGATCAATAGATGCCGAGGAGCCCGACAGACATTTTCAGGAACCTCCAGATGACCCCCATTACCTGCAAGACCAAGACGAGTTAATTTCCACCCTAAAGGGTGTTTTTTAAAGTATTTTATTTACAATTACAAATTGCATGCTCTCTTTAAGTAATTATGCCTACTTGCTTAATCATGATGTATCATGCCATGCTTTACTTCTTGTTATTAATTTACCATGATGATATTACCTCGATAAAATCATCCATCATTTGACTTAATCAATGATTGCCTTGAAGATCACCCTTGTTAGCCTGGTTAGGTTGGGTAAAAATGATTTAGACTCTTAAGTTGTGGTTAAAATCTTGCTTAGACATTGCTTAGACCCAATTACTAATTTTAGGCTTAGTTGCCTCGGAACGGTGAGCGGACATTCACCGGACAACATGAACATTATGAACTTGGTTGACTAGATATTGGGCCTGTCATGCCGGAGTGTGTGGTTGGGAACACTTATGTGTACCTTTTGTGGTTAAGGGTGTGATGTAGCTAGGTTATATGGTTTGAAGGAAGGCTGGACCACGGGGAAGGTGCTGGACAGCCAAGGTCGGTTGTGCTAGTCGGAGCGCGAGTTGTTTTCGCGTAGCTGTATGCTGCCTACTGGGGTTCCTGCATAACGTGAGTTCCAGGACTGCTGGGCAGCCAAGGATGGCTGTGCCAGTCGGAGCGCTAGTTGTTTTCGCTTAGCTTTATGCTGCCCACTGGGGTTTCTGCACAACGCATGGCCATCGCGCGGTAGTGCGGACTTGGGGCCCGCTGGCTTGCTGGACAGCCTTAGGGTCAACCCCTAGTCCGAGGCGAAGACAGGAATGTGTCGTCTTCCTGATGGATGATCTAGGTCTTACGTGACAGGGAGCCGTGACTCTAGTGCGGGCTTGGCAACTCAGCTAGGGAAGACCGGGCGCTTCGCTGGCACAAGATCCACAATGGGTGCGCCACACCCGGAAGATGATGTGGGTGTTGGGAGATGTTTGGCAGAGTTCATGGAAACTGCCAGGGGATTTGGATACGTTTGGCAGTGTGCAAGAATAAAGTCGTGGAATGTGATGAGAACCAAAATTCGAACATTGATTAGTAGAGCTTTGGGTTAAAATATGCTAAGTCATAGGTTTTTGGTTTATAAAAGTTGGTTTCTGCAATTAAATAAACCCCCAACCTTTCCCTTGGAACCCCTATCACTATATGCATTACGTTGGAAGATAACTCGCCAATGTTTGGATGACACTGACCTCGCAATGCATATTCTCTTTTAGATGGAGAATATGAGTAGGATCGGTACGCCTGCCATGAAGATAAAGAATAAGACTTTGCTAACGATCAGGGTGAGGCATAGGGCTTCTCTCCAGTCGAGTGCTTAGGCATAGCCGGCACGAGACCCTTTTGCATCTTTTGGGTTCTCTGCACTCTGATCTTTTGGACAATATGACTATTTGGACCAATGTGCCGCGTTGTAACACTTAATAGCCCTCGGGCTTAATATATGTTTTTGTGTAACATAAGACTTTCAGTTGTATGTAATGATCCGGCTATGTGAATAGTGTGCACTAGTGTACTGATCCAGGGACTAGTGCAGATCAAGTGGTGGGTAAAAGGACATGCCCCACATCGGGCGGCCAGTGGCCAGTGCGCAGTGGCGACGCGTGGAGATGGGTCCTCACCACGTGGGCGAAGATGACGGCGAACTGCAGCTTCTCTTCTTCCTTCCTCGTGCTCTAAGTTGTAGCAGATCGATCTACCGGGTTTTGGGGGATGGGGTTTTGTTGATGACGGTGGGTTTAATACGGGGATGATTTGGCTAAGTATATGGCCTGGAATTTGGAGTTCGGTTAGGCTTTGATTTGGCTGTCGACGGAGGAGTTTGCTTGGGATACGGCTAGAGCACGGGTTCGGTTAGGGATTGGCTTGGTATTAGGATTAATTAGATGGTTTTTATATATTATTTTTTATTTTTTGTTATTATATTTTTATACGTTGAATATCGATGTGTTTTTCTTATAAAAATAAAGAGGATGTCACAAACCTCCCCCCTTTGGAAGAATCTCGTCCTCGAGATTCGGAAGAACTTGGGAACAGATCGTCCTCGTGCTCCCATGTAGCCTCTAACTCCGAGTGATTACTCCACTGTACTTTGCAAAATTTGATTGTCTTGCTACGGGTGCAACGTTCTGCTTCTTCCAGAATTCTGACCGGATATTCCGAATAGGTCAGATCCTCCTGCAATGCTAGATTCAATGCTAGATTCTCCATCGGCATCTGTTCCTCTGGCACTCTGAGACACTTCTGGAGTTGGGATACATGAAACACATTGTGCACCTTTACTAGCTGAGGTGGTAACTCCAGTTGATATGCCACTTCTCCCCTTCTTGTTAATACTTGGAACGGTCCGATGTACCTCGGGGCCAATTTTCCACTAACACGAAACCCTCGTATCCTTTTCTTGGGTGATACCTTCAAATACATGAAGTCCCCTACTACAAACTTCAGCTCCCTCCGGCGCTTGTCCGCGTAGCTCTTCTGTCTAGACTGGGCCGTCCTCAAACTTTGCTGCACTAGCTTCACTTGATCCTCCGCTTCCTTTAGGATTCCCGGCCCAAAAACCTTGTTCCCTCCAGCCTCGTTCCAATATAATGGTGTTCAACACTTCCTTCCATGCAACGCCTCGAATGGGGACATCTCAATACTTGACTGATAGCTATTATTATAGAAAAATTCAGCATAGGGTAAACTTTGGTCCCAGCCTCGTTTATTTGCTAACACACAGGTTCTCAACATATCCTCCAAGATCCGATTAATCCGCTCAGTCTGACCATCGGTCTGTGGATGATACGCTGTACTGAAAGCTAAATTGGTCTCGAGCAACGAGTGTAATTTCTGCCAAAATTGAGAGGTAAACTGGGTTCCTCGATCGGAAACTATCTTTTTGGGCACACTGTGCAAACACACTATTTTGGAGACGTACAATTCAACAAGCCTGTCACTGGAATATGTAGCACGCACTGGTATGAAATGTGCTACCTTAGTGAGACGATCGACAATAACCCAAACCGAGTCATACCCTGACCGAATCCGTGGCAGTCCGGTGATGAAATCCATCCCAATTTCCTCCCACTTCCACTCTGGGATTTTCAAGGGCTGTAGAAGTCCAGCTGGTCGTTGGTGCTCTGCTTTAACCCTTTGACACAAATCACACATAGCCACAAATGCCGCGATTTCCCTCTTTATACTTGGCCACCAGAACCTTTCTCGAAGATCTAGGTACATTTTAGTGCTTCCTAGGTGAATAGAAAACGCAGAGTCATGAGTCTCCTGCAAAATTAGCTCCTTAACTTCCTTCACATCCGGCACTAATATCCTTTTGCCATACCACACAACTCCTTCCTTGTCCATAGAAAAACCTAGGGCTTTCCCTAGTATCATCCGCACAATCACATCTATGACCTCAGAATCATCTCCTTGCAGTTGCTTGATCTGTGCCTCCAGCATTGGTTGAACCTCCAAATTATTTATTCCACCTTTCTCACTTACTTCTAAACTCAGCTTCTGAAATTCCTCGTGCAACATGGGCTGTGCCTTTCTGATCTCCAAATTGTTTCAATACCCCTTGCGACTCAGCACATCTGCAACTACATTGGCTTTGCCGGGGCGGTAGTGCACACCGATGTCATAGTCCGCAATCAATTCTAGCCATCTTTGCTGTCTCATATTCAGATTGGACTAGGTGAAAATATACTTTAAGACTTTTATGATCCGTATATACCTCCGTTCGGCTCCCAATCAAGTAGTGCCTCCAAATCTTCAACGCATGAACTATGGCGGCTAATTCCAGATCATGGGTGGGGTAATTCACCTCATGTGGCCTCAACTGGCGAGAAGCATAGGCCACTACTTTGCCTTCTTGCATCAATACACACGCGAGTTCTTGCTTGGATGCGTCACAAAATATCTCAAAGTCCTTCTAATTATCTGGCAGCACCAACACCGGCGACGACGTCAATTTCTTCTTTAATTCCTGAAAGCTTTGCTCACAAGCCTCCGTCCAATCAAATTTCCTATCTTTCTTCAACAATTGAGTGAGGGGTCTAGCAATTCTTGAAAAATCAGCAATGAACCTCCGATAATAACCGGCCATTCCGAGAAAACTTCTCACCTTGCTCACCGATTTCGGTGCCTCCCACTTCAATACATCTTGTACTTTACTCAGATCGACTGCTACACCTCCAGCAGAGATAATGTGTCCCAGAAAAGAAATTTCTTTTAACCAAAACTCGCATTTACTGAACTTGGCATACAACTGATGCTCACGAAGCTTTTCCAACACCAGTCGCAAATGTTCGGCATGCTCTTCCTCATTTCTGGAATAAATCAGTATGTCGTCTATGAATACGATAACAAACTTGTCCAGATACTCCATAAAAACCTTATTCATCATGTTCATAAAATAGGCCGGAGCATTGGTTAAACCAAATGACATCACTGCATATTCATACAACCCATAACGAGTTGTGAATGCGGTTTTCGGAATGTCCTCCTCTCTAATCTTTATCTGATGGTACCCTGACCTCAAATCAATTTTGGAGAACACACACGCTCCCTTTAGTTGGTCAAACATATCGTCAATTCTGGGCAACGGGTACTTATTCTTTATTGTCACCTCATTCAACGACCGATAATCCACGCACATCCTCAGGGTATTATCCTTTTTCTTCACAAAGATCACTGGCGAACCCCATGGTGATGAACTGGGCCTGATGAAACCTTTGTCTTGCACTTATTTGATTCTTTACTTCCGCCAGCTGGTTGGCGTTCATCCTGTAAGGCCTCTGAGCTATCGGTGCTATGCCTAGGGCTAGGTCAATGACAAACTCTACATCTCAGTCCGGGGGTAGTCTAGACAATTCTTTGGGAAAAACCTCTAGAAATTCCCTCACCACTGGTACTGACTCTAGGGTCGGTGGAAGAGATTTTGGGGTCACTCCCTGGATCTGGTTTACCACTGCTATCCCATTAGATTTCAAGACTGATTCAAATGTCACTTTATTTTCATCACGGTTGGTGAGTGTTATGGCTTTATGGGCACAATCAATTTGACCATGTACTTTCATTAACCAATCCATTCCCAAAATCACTTCTATCCCAGGAGATTCTAAAAGGATTAAATTTGCTAGGAACTTTTCCCCTTCTATTATGATTTCTACTTTAGGGCATACAAGGCTTGTTCTCATTTCTTTTGTGGCGGACTAAATTTCCGGTAAAAATTTACCAGAAAATATCCAGAATGCCAACTGTCTAGGATTTTAGTTGCATTCAGACATAATACAGCCTGCTTAATTTATTACATGTTACAAAATATTTTACAGTGGAAAGTGGAAATATAACCTGGTAATAAAAAGAAAATTACATGCCCATATACCACAGGCAAAGCCTGAGCATAAGGTAAACCTTAGAAATCGATCCTATGCAAGTTCCAATCTTCTTCATAGATGTCCAATTCTTGAGGTTTAAAGTGGATCCTGTAAAAAGAATAAAATTGCCCACATAATGTGGGTAAGTACTAATCATAGTTGCAGGTTTCTTGAAAGAATATCACTATTAATATATGATAACAGGATTCAAGGAATAGTAAGGCTTTTTGGTGAATATGCAAATTTTGAACTTTAAAGGTCCTACCATTATTTAAAAATAATTAATAATAATAGAATAAATTCTATCATCTTTCTTCATCCTTATTCATTTACAATCCAGACAATATTTTCCATAAGATAAATTCATGGATTTTGGTAAATAAGAGAGGCATCACCCAATTGACACAACTTCATATACCCGAAGTAAGGTCCATCGATGAATTTGTTATTAGCTCTGCAGAACCTATCCAGCTTTACCCATATAACAGCTCCTTATATGGATGGATGATCAATGTGTCATTCGTATTCATTTTAAACCCAAGTTTTTATAGAAGCAAACGATATCTAGATATTCTCACACCACAGAGCAAATATCTAGTGCCCTTGAGTGACAATCAATACTATTGATTCCTCTAACCCAAGACGGCAAAACACTATTTCTGAATCTGCTTCTATAGTTTATAGAGTAACGATTCCAGGGAGTTCACACTCTCTCGACCTGGTGTTATTGAGCTGGTACTTCCATGTACCGACGGGCCCAAATAACATAACACTGTTTCCGAATTATTCTATATAAATTCAATCAACCTTCCAGACTACAGCTTTTCCATATCAAATAAGTTATCCAATCTAACTTATTTGTACAGACTAATTCTCCATCTTTTAATGAGATAATCAAATTTTTAATATTTTTACCTATACTAGGGTTTTATCAGGGGTTGATTATTTTAGGTTGGCTTTTTAAGGTTTTGGGGTTTGGATAAAACAGTACTTGGAATGTATAAATAAATAACTAGAAAATATATGCGATAATTAATAAATAATAAGATGTAGGTATATCAAAATGCATCAAGAATAAGAAAACCTGCCTTAATTGAAGATCGGATCACACTTATTGAATCTTTTGGACATTTCCAGCTAAAGTTTCCAAAGGGCGAGGCTCATCATCTATATGTTGTAAAAAGAGAGAAACTCCAATAAATATAAAATAAGAAAAGTTTTAAATAAACAACAAAATAAAAGAGTTTGGGTAAAAAGGTGATGGGTTGTCCGATTTTCTAAAAGAAAAAGGGTAGGGTTTTTATGTAAAAATGGTTATTTTGGATAGCATAACGTTAAGTACTAATATTTCTTATTTGACCTTATTATGGTAATAGTTAAAAAGAATTAATTTTGGCATTATAATTTTATATGGAAATGTTTATATGAGTTGAGTGGATTATGTGAAATTTACTAGTAAACTCTTATATTAATTTCATTTTTAAGGAACATTTTATTTATTTAAAGAAAGGGTTTTAAATTTAAGTTTAAATTCCTATGGGATTTAGAGATGTAGGAATATTATTTCTAGATGCAAAACATTATTTTGAGTAACTTTATATTGGAAGTTTTACTAATTTTATTTCTATACTCTTTATTAAAATATTTTAATATATAAAGAAAAGAGAGTAAAAGGATTTATTTAGGGTTATTTTATTAGAAAAATATGGTATTTTATATTTTATACTATTCTTTATTTTATTTTAGATTTTATGAATTTTGTAGAATTTATAAAAGAGATTTGATATTTTAAATAAGTTCAAAGAATTTGAATGGAAATAAAAAAATTAAAAAGGATTTAAATCCTTACTTGGGCTGATAGGTAATGGGCTTGGCCCAAATGACTGATGCGCGGGTGAGTTATGTGGCTGTTACGTGGGACCAAGATGGCAGAGAGAGAGCGCGAGGGACTTTGGCTGATGGGTGGGGCTGCCCGGTCAGTGACAGGAAAATGGAGAAATGGGGAAAAAAAATGGAGGCGATGGGGAAGGAGAGTCGGCGGTGAGGAATTAAGTGGAGAATCATGAAATTAGGGATCTAAGGTTGTTTCTGGTAGTCATAGGGGTGCTCGGGGTGGCCGGGGTTGGTGGCACGGTGAGCTCGGGCGGCGGAACTGCTCGGGCGATGGTAACGGCGGTGCCTCGGTGGGTATCGGGTTTGAATAGGGAATGGGTTGAGTTTGTGATGAGGTGTGGGGTGTTTTTCCTTATAGGAACCGAGGGCGGTGAGGTATTGGAGTGGTGAGGGAGGTGGTCGCCGGAGTTGGAGAAGAAAGAGATGATGGCGGCAATGTTGGTTAATGGAGAGAGAGAAAGTGGGCGAGAAAGGTGGCTTGAGATGTAGCGGCGTCGGAGGGGAGTTTTTATAGGCTAAGGGTGGAGTGGCGGCCAAGAATAGCCAGCCTCATGGCGACAGCGGCGGTGCTATGTGGCGGCGGCAGATTGGGTGGCCGTCGGGGATAGATAAGGGAGATGATGCGGCGAAGTAGTTTGGCGGCGGCGTGGGCTTGTCCGAAGTGGCAAAACCGGGGCAGAGGGGGTTGGGAACAGCGGCGGCGGTGTGGTTCCCATGGGCAACGGCGGTGCCAGCGGGGTGACTGGTGGCGGTGTGGGTGGGAGGTTGAAGAAACTAGGGGCGGCCGTTGGATCAAGGGCAAATAGATGGGTGCCGTTAGATTCATCAGGGAGGACTGACAGGTGGGGTCCCCTTGTAAGTGAGAGGTGCGGTGGAGATGATTTTTAAGTGGAGGCGTATTTCCAAAACGGAAAGCGCATTCCGGAGCTTTCCTAAAAAGGAAAGTTCTAGTTTTTAAAAGAAAATGAATTTTCAGAATTATTTTAGGGCTTTGAAAATTCATATAGAGTTGTAGGAAGTTCAGAAAAAATATTAAATAAATTTCTAAAAATCCAGCAAAATGAGTACAATCCAAGAATGAAATAATATTTATTATTTATGAGATTTTTATTTTTAGAAAAAGAGAGATAGGGTATTTTCTTTAGAGAATAAATAGGTGCTTTGTTTAGAAAATTCTTTAAAATTTAGGAATCATTATAAGGACATAATTATATTTTTTGCGAAAAATTTTTTATACCAAATTTGAAATTTTGGGTATGCGACAGACTTACCCGCTTAAAAAGAATCTCGTCCCCGAGATTCACTTAGTGTGAATTTGGGTTTTTGATTATATAAAAATTATCTCAATTGTATTTTAAGGCTAATGATTTATAAAATGCTAATGGTAGGTTGTTGGTAGTATCTTGGCTAAGAATGAGATTTGTACATATTCTATAAATAAATTATTGTTATAATTTTGGTATTTTATCAGATGTGTGTGAGGATTTTGAATAATTAAGTAGTAGTTATATATCTTGTTAAAGATGTTTAAAGTAAACTATTATAATTTTAGTATTTTATTAGGTATATGGTGAAGATTAATTTGGAAGATTAGTTTGTTTAAAATATTCTAAATTTCTAAGTTGGGATGAACTCTTTTGTAATTAAATGAAGTTAAGGTAGTTTATTTTTAACTTAAGTCTGTGGGTTATGGGTCCACTATGCTTCCGCTGCGCTACTCTGATTATGTATTTGTAAAGGTCTTTCTTAACTTTAATATGGTTTTGTTATAATGGTAGTATATTGGTAAAGGTTTTTGTAGGGTAATTTTCTTATATGAAAAATTTTGGTCATATTTTTGTGATTCAAGATTTTTAGAGTAACTTTTAATATGACATGAATATGGAGTAAAATTATTTTAGTGAGTGGTTTCAAAAGTAATGGTAATTGTATAGGGTTAACTATATGTTTTAGTCTTTTGAACAATTAGTTTTTAACATGGTTTAATTTTATCATAATAACGGTATATTGGTGGAGTCTTTTAAGGCAGTTTCTATATAATGTTTAGTGGGAAATTTTGGTGATGGTTTTATTATTATAGATTCCTAGGGTAGTTCTTAATAGGGGATAGATTCTTATATTAATATAAGGTAAAATTGTTTTGGTGGATAAAGGGATATTTTACTTAGGTTTGTATTTTGGGATATGAGTTTTAAATTTAAATATGGTTGGTTTTTTTCTAAAATTTTGTATATTTGTTTAGTTTATTGAAATTTTAAGTTTACTCTTTGGGGCAATAAGGGTTTGTATTTAGGATTGTTTATAACAATTTAAGTAAGGAAGGAAGTTTAACAAAGATTTTGAATAAAATTGGAAAAGAATGTAATTTCTTACATGTTAGAGATTTTAAATTATTAGGGTTGGTTTTAACTGATTTTGGATTATATAATTTTTATATGTACTTGTGATTAGGTAGGTTCAGAGTTTGGCTTATAGATGTTAAAGTTAATATTTTTCTTGATTTTTAGTGAAACTTCTTATATAAAGATGTAATTTGTTAGGATTTTGGACTTATATACAAGGAAAGATTCAAAACAATTCAAACAAAAATATGCAGTTTTCATGTTTTAATACATAAATTTGGGTGTTAACTACAAAATTTTCGTAAAAATTTACCAAATTTCTTGTTGAAAATACTATAGGAAAGGAGACTTAATGCATTTTATAAGGTAAGATTTGAAATTTTCTTAAATAGTATGGGAAAAGAGTAGAATTTTTTTAAAAAAATTAGGTAAGAAGTATAGTAATATCTTAAATTTCAAAGCTTTTTTTTCTTATGAGGTTTTAAGATTTGAGAGAAATCTTAGTGTTTTATATAATCTTAATTTCATTATTTTCTATCTAACCAACCTAAGGTTACCTTATGGTCAAGCCAAGCTCTCGTACCATTCTGTGGCGGGCCAAATTTCTGGTAAAAATTTACCAGAAAATGTCGAGAATGCAAACTGTCCAGGATTGCAGTTGCATTCAGAAATAGTACAGCCTGCTTAATTTATTACATGTTACAAAATATTTTACAGTGGAAAGTGGAAATATAACCTGGTAATAAAAAGAAAATTACATGCCTATATACCACAGGCAAAGCCTGAGCATAAGGTAAACCTTAGAAATCGATCCTATGCAAGTTCCAATCTTCTTCATAAATGTCCAATTCTTGAGGTTTAAAGTGGATCTGTAAAAAGAATAAAATTGCCCACATAATATGGGTAAGTACTAATCGTACTTGCAGGTTTCTTGAAAGAATATCACTATTAATATATGATAACAGGATTAAAGGAATATTAAGGCTCTATGGTGAATATGCAAATTTTGAACTTTAAAGGTCCTACCATTATTTAAAAATAATTAATAATAATAGAATAAATTCTATCATCTTTCTCCATCCTTATTCATTTACAATCCAGACAATATTTTCCATAAGATAAATTGATGGATTTTGGTAAATAAGAGAGGCATCACCCAATTGACACAACTTCATATACCCGAAGTAAGGTTCATCGATGAATTTGTTATTAGCTCAGCAGAACCTATCCAGCTTTACCCATATAACAGCTCCTTATATGGATGGATGATCAATGTGTCATTCCTATTCATTTTAAACCCAAGTTTTTGTAGAAGGAAATGATATCTAGATATTCTCACACCACAGAGCAAATATCTAGTGCCCTTGAGTGTCAATCAATACCCTTGATTCCTATAACCCAAGACGGCAAAATACTGTTTTCGAATCTGCTTCTATAGTTTATAGAGTAATGATTCTAGGGAGTTCACACTCTCTCCACCTGGTGTTATTGAGCTGGTACTTCCATGCACCGACGGGCCCAAATAACATAACACTGTTTCTGAATTACTCTATATAAATTCAATCATCCTTCTTGACTACAACTTTTCCATATCAAATAAGTTATCCAATCTAACTTATTTGTACTGACCAATTCTCCATCTTTTAATGAGATAATCAAATTTTTAATATTTTTACCTATACTAGGGTTTTATCAGGGGTTGATTATTTTAGGGTGGCTGTTTAAGGTATTGGGGTTTGGATAAAACTATACTTGGAATGTATAATAAATAACTAGAAAATATATGCAATAATTAATAAATAAATAAAATGTAGGTATATCAAAATGCATCAAGAATAAGAAAACCTGCCTTAATTGAAGATCGGATCACACTTATTGAATCTTTTGGACATTTTCGGCTAAAGTTTCCAAAGGGCGAAGCTCATCATCTATATGTTGTAAAAAGAGAGAAACTCCAATAAATATAAAATAAGAAAAGTTTTAAATAAACAACAAAATAAAAGAGTTTGGGTAAAAAGGTGATGGGTTGTACGATTTTCTAAAAGAAAAAGGGTAGGGTTTTTATGTAAAAATAGTTATTTTGGACAGCATAACGTTAAGTATTAATATTCTTATTTGACCTTATTATGGTAATAGTTAAAAAGAATTGATTTTGGCATTATAATTTTATATGGAAATGTTTATATGAGTTGAGTGGATTATGTGAAATTTACTAGTAAACTCTTATATTATTTTCATTTTTAAGGAAAATTTTATTTATTTAAAGAAAGGTTTTAAATTTAAGTTTAAATTCCTATAGGATTTAGAGATGTAGGAATATTATTTCTAGATGTAAAACATTATTTTGAGTAACTTTTATATTTGAAGTTTTTACTAATTTTATTTCTATATTCTTTATTAAAATATTTTAATATATAAAGAAAAGAGAGTAAAAGGATTTATTTAGGGTTATTTTATAGGCTAAGGGTGGAGTGGTGGCGAAGAATAGCCAGCCTCATGGCGGCGGCGGCGGCGGCGGTGCTATGTGGCAGCGGCAGATTGGGTGGCCGTCGGGGATAGATAAGGGAGATGATGCGGCGAAGTACTTTGGCGGCGGGGCGGGCTTGTCCGAAGTGGCGAAACCGGGACGGAGGGGGTTGGGAACAGCGGCGGTGGTGTGGTTCCCATGGGCAATGGCGGCGCCGGCGGGGTGACTAGTGGCGGTGTGGGAGGGAGGTTGAAGAAACTAGGGGCGACCGTTGGATCAAGGGCAAATAGATGGGCGCCGTTAGATTCATCAAGGGGGACTGACAGGTGGGGTCCCCTTGTAAGTGAGAGGTGCAGTGGAGATGATTTTTAAGTGGATGCGTATTTCCAAAACAGAAAGCGCATTCCAAAGCTTTCCTAAAAAGGAAGGTTCTAGTTTTTAAAAGAAAAGAAATTTTCAGAATTATTTTAGGGCTTTGAAAATTCATATAGAGTTGTAGGAAGTTCGGAAAAAATATCAAATAAATTTCTAAAAATCCAGCAAAATGAGTACAATCCAAATATGAAATAATATTTATTATTTTATGGGATTTTTATTTTTAGAAAAAGAGAGATAGGGTATTTTCTTTAGAGAATAAATAGGTGCTTTGTTTAGAAAATTCTTTAAAATTTAGGAATGATTATAAGGACATAATTATAACTTTTTGCGAAAATTTTTTTATATCAAATTTGAAATTTTGGGTTTGTGACATCTTTACCCGGTGATTGTACTATCAAAGGTGTCTTCAGTGGCATTGATTTCCACCCATGTTTTGCCACTAATTCTTTTGATATAAACAAATAGGAAGCCCCGGAATCAAACAAAATGTAGCTGTAACTAAATTAACCGGAAACTTACCAAGTACCACCTCGGGTGCCTCCTCAGCTTCTTCTGCAGGCACATGATTGATTCTTCGCCTTCCAAGGGTCTGTCGTGTCCTCGGGGTCCTTGGTACTCCCCGGCTTTGTCCTGGTGCAGGTGTACGAGCCGGTGTCCCTCTAACATTAGCAGGCGCAGGTGCTGAATTCTGACGCTTCTAGGGACAGTTGTTGGCAAAGTGACCCCCACTGATGGCAGTGATAGCACTGAGCTCCTGGTGAGCTAGCATTGTTTTTGGGGGCTGTGCCGCCTGATTAGGACGGTTTCCTGGTTGCTGCGGATTCGGCACCGAAGGGCGGAGAGTTGGCGTGGACGCCCTGGGTGCTCCCGGTGCTGCGGGTATGAACTGATGCTGCCCGACTCAGGGTCGAGAGGTCCCCGGCCCTCGCTGATTTTGCATTGCCATCCTTCTCTTTCTATCATTGAACAACTGCCGTTGAGGGTCCTCTTGCAGCAAAGCCCTGTTGACCATATCCTAGAAGTTTTGGTAAGTATGGGAAACGAGATAGACCTTAAGATTTGGGTCCATACCCTGCATAAACCTCCAAATCTTGGCTTGGTCATTTGCCACATCAGCCTGGGCGTAGCGAGCTAGATGAGTGAAACGATGCAGATACTCTGTCACACTCATATTGCCCTGGCGAAGATTCTGAAACTCCTGCCTCTTCATGTCCATAATACCCCTGGGAATGTGTGCTACACGAAAGGCCTCCGTGAACTCATTCCATGTAATGGCTTGCGCATCATGATGGACTGCACAATAGTTCTTCACCAACTTGCGGCATTTCCTTTTAACCGGTGGGCAGCGTACTGTACACTCTCCTGATCATCACAGTCAGCCAAATAAAGCTTGTGTTCCACCTCTTTAATCCAATCATCAGCGTTCAAGGGCTTGGTGGTTCCAGCAAAAGTAGGTAGACGAGTCCTCACGAAGTCTCCATACCTCGACTGGGGTGGCAAGTTCTGTTGAGCAGGTGTCGGCAGGTTAATTAAGTGTTATGCCATAGCTTGGAGCACCTGATATTGCATTTGTATAAGCTATTGCGCTGTAGGTTCCTAGGCTGGTGGTGGTGGAAGTTCTCCTTCATTGGCGGCGGCATTCATAGGCTGGGGTGCCGATGGGTTCGGTTGGTTCTGATGCTGACCCTGAGCAAATGCCTGTTGATCTCCTCCCTGAACCGGGGGTGGAACTGGTGGAGCTTGTCCACGTCCTTGACCACGTCCGCGGCGCACCGGTTGACCTCGCCCGACTGTTTGTCCACGACCACGTCCGTTTCTTGTCATAAGTCTGCTGCTAAGAAAAGATCGGGAAAAGATAAGCAATCTACGGGGAGTTATTGCGACTACGTATATGTAAAATATATAAGTTTCAAAGAAACCGTTTAACAACAATAAACACTGTAACAAATAAATTCGAACACTCTATTCACGCAAGCTCTATCCCAATCACCGATACGGGTTTACACCGAATTTAACTCAACAATAACTGACAGTTTTCAACTAACAATCACGAACAGAGAAAAATAAGAACACTGTTTCGTTCTTTTACTGTAGCATCGATAGTGGTAGGAGCCGTACTGCACCGACGAACAAAAAAACCAGAAAGGAATTTTTAGCTACTGTAGCAGTAGACAGCAATCAGGAAAGGTTTTTCGCGGCACTGTAGAACATAACCGGTTTTTCCGGCGGTACTGTAGCAACCGCTAGAATCCCTTCTACACGCCCGAACAGGAAAAGGAAAAACGCTGCTGTAGCAGTAAACAGCGATCTGGATTTTTTTTGTTGCGAGTACTGTAGCAATGAGCAGCACTCTTGAACAGATATGTTTTTCCGCGATACTGTGCAATGGACAGCAATCTTTTGCTACTGTAGCAGTAATCAGAAATATGGAGGACACTACTAGAAAATTGACCTTTCATACCGGCACATCAGTACCGATTGGATTGGAACCGGTACTAACAGTGGCATCAGTCCCGGTTCATTGGTACAGAGCAGTAGTCCCGGTTGGAGCCACGAACCGGTACTGATGCCCTTGCATTAGTCCCGGTTCGTGATACGAACCAGTACCAAAGGCACGGAGTAAATTAGTCCCGGTTCGTGTTACGAACCGGTACTGATGCCTCGTTTCAGAAAAGTTCAAAAGGAATGCATAATCTATTTATATTAGTACGCGATGGTGGGTGGGTTGGTTAGAAGGGTGAGGCTAGAGTCACGAGGCTAGAGTCATGAGGTTGTGGGTTCAAGTCCCGCTTCTCCTATACATCCTTAACATTTTTAAACATTTCATAGTACTTAGTAGTGGGAGATTTTTCCCATGAGTACTGTAGCAATGAACAGCGGTGTCTATAACAGTAACTAAATCCTCTTTTAAACACTGATTTTCACAAACATAAATTAATCCAAGATTAACTGCAATCAACACAATTACATAACTAAGTGGTAGGCAAACATACTAACTTAAGTGTCTATGACAGTAACTAAATCCTCTTTTAAACACTGATTTTCACAAACATAAATCAATCCAAGATTAACTGCAATCAACACAATTACATAACTAAGTGGTAGGCAAACATACCAACTTAAGTTCGTAAACAAAAAATCTTCAAACATATGCCAACTAGAAAAAATTACTGGTTTAACAACCGACTAATAAGATCCATTACAAGCAACTTTATTGAAATCAACTAAACCATAATTAACTGATGCTAATCTTTAAATCCAAACCCTAAGCCGATTCTTGGTGCTCATCATCTTGGTCTTCCTCCACCTCAAAAGGTTCCCCTTCGTCCTCCTTATCTTCCACGGTGGCTTGATTCGCTTCCTCCCGGAGGCAGATATTCTTCTTGGCCAGTTCTTGGTCTACTTCAGATAACTCTGCTCGGCACTTGTTTAGCTTCATGATGAGGTCCACGTTAACCTTTGAAAGGTCAACAAACTTCATCCGGTTAGCTTCATACTCTTCTTTTTCCTTAGCAAAAGCTTCCTTCTCAGTGATCAGCAGTCCCTTTTCTGCATCCAGATTTTGTCGAAGCTCATCCAGTTCTGCCCTTTCCTCAGCAAGTTCTTCTCTTTCAGCATTGATGAGCTCTCTTTCACCCTCTAGCTCCTCCCTCGTAGCTGTGATTTCCTCTGCAATCTGCTGCCCTTCAACTTGTTTCTTCTAAAACTCCTCCGCCAGAAACACATTGTCGGCTATGATGATAGCCAACCTTTGCTCGACGTCCTTGTAGTTACGATGGAGTACCTCATACATCAAATCTTGGATTGACCCATTTGCCCTGCTTATCCACAGTCAGGTCCTCTTCCTAGGAACACTCAGATACCTGGCTAAAGTGGAGAGACCCCATGCTGCGCGGAAAATAGCGATATGGGGTTCCCATCAGTTCCTGCTTATGCACAACAGCCAGTCGCTGAATCGCCCACCGGGCACAATCTTGCAGCGGTAAAGAAATTATGTGAATATGTTGCGGATTTCATCGACAGTAGGTCTATGGAATTTGATGCAATTATCCTTGCCACCGGTTATCGAATCAATGTACCATCATGGTTAAAGGTAAATACATATTATATTTTCCTAAAATTAGTATGCATTGTCTATACCTGCTGTATTATTTATATGTTTATATATTTTTTTTATAGGAGAAAGAGTTCTTCTCAAATGAGGATGGATTTCTTAAAAGGCCATCTTCAAATGGTTGGAAGGGGAAGTATGGGTTATATGCTGTTGGATTTGCATGAAAAGGACTTCTCGGATCATCTATAGATGCGATGAAAGTTGCTGATGACATTGCACAATGTTGGGAAAGCGCATCACCATTGTATGGTGGAATGAAATGATTTTGTTTTCTCCACTAAATGATCTACTGCTTCCAATTGGTTTTATGTAATTGGTTGCTAATAACACTTAGTGGTTAATGGTGCACATCATATTGTATATATTTTTTGTTTTACAGGATCGGGAACAAGGGCAGAAGAGATTGTTATTTAGCTCTTCTAAAGCTATTAAGATATCTGTCATTGTTTGTTTCAAATATGTATTACTTATTTGTTTGATCATTCAATATAATAACATAGTACTATAAGAGTATATAAAAATAGTCAAGCTAAAATAATAAAATAATACAAAAAAATTCTAAGAGAATTGCATATTTGTTTTATAAGAGTACATTAACCATCCTCTCTCTATATACATTGATATTGTATGGAAAATTTACATTTTATTGATAATAGAGGAAGCACAAAATATTTTTGCATGAATATAATAAAGCATAACTAGAATATAAGTGAGTTAGGACCAAAAATTAAGTTAATATTTATCTATGTAATCTAGCTCGATAGGTGAGAATTTATAGTTTTGGAAGAGCTGAACTTTAAACTTCACACAACTATTTATTAGAAAAATGTGACAAAGCCTAAACTCTAAATATTTTAGTAGCGTTTTCTGGAAGTTAGTTGGAGTGAACTCTAAATATTTTAGTAGCGTTTTCTAGAAGTTAGTTGGAGTTTATACTGTAAACCTGAAAGGATTATTATTGGATACATACGAGCTCGTTGATAGTAAACAAGTAAGGTCATGATATTGCCACATCAGATAATAGTAAAAAAAAAACTATGTCATGAGGCACTCTCACATCATTTGTGTGACCTCCCATCCCATCCAACTCTACCCGAAGCTGCCTATCACCGGATTTCATCACCACGGCCCGGATAAACTTGCGCACGTGGCTAGCCAATCCCTTCCACCGCCCTAGCCCTCCAATAATTGTGGCTCCATCCTGTGCCGACGCTGCCGCGTGGACACCTTGTCCCTGCCCTCACGCGAGCTCACGCTACTGAGCTCGGGCCGATCGGACCCCTTGCGCCTTAAGCCACTGAGACTCGCCTCTGTCGCCCTCACTCTCTAAAGCCCTTCTCTCATTTCTCTTGCCTGCATTCGCCTCCCCACTCCCTCACCTTGCTCCGAGCCCAAGCAATCGAGCCTAGGCGCACCAAATCGTCGGAATTGCTCGATTCCTTGCCGCTGGTCAAAAAATTCCCCAAATCTCTCCCTTTTTGATTGCTCGCTTGTAAGTTCAAGATAGCCCTTGTGTGTTTTGGTGATTAATGACAAACAAAGTGATTTAGTAGGTGCTAAATGTCAAACCTATAATATGCCTATTGCCACGAGACTAATGTGTTTATTGATAAAATGGTTCTAGTCTCATCACTTTTAGAAGGAATCATGTGGATAAGCTATTCATCCATTACAAGGTATGTATCTTGTGAATTCGGTAAATCTTGTGAGACTAACAATTGTGGTTGATTTATCGTCTTAGTCTCACACTTGCAAATAGGATGAATATGCAACATTGAGGTATGTGTTTGATATTCCACTCCTATCCATAAGTGCATCCCTCTTATGCTAGTACATGGTATAGTTGGATTGTATTTATGCTCATTTGCTTCATGTCATGTATATTTGAGTATACTTATATTTGGTCTATGCCATGGATATGATGATTGCTTGTTCTAAGGAATCTTTACTCTTAGATATGCCATGTATTACCAATCCCTAAGTGATTCACTAGATAGACTTCACCATGCTTGATTGGCAATGTGCATATTTGCTATCCATAATTACTTTCATATGCACATCCTTTATGGAGTTAATAGTTTGTATAGGGCATTGATTAATTGTCATGAGCCTTGAAACTAATTGTCTATATATGTGACACCCAAGAGCATAAATACATAAATAAATAAATATATCCATGTAAATTACAAAGAAATTATATTATTTACATCTAAAACTACATTTGCTTATTCTATTATTTTTCCTAAAACTGATATTACAAGAAAAGCTCTCCTCTTTCTTCCTTTTTCTTTTCTTCTTTCGTTTTCTCATTTACCCGAAGGTAATCATGCCCATCTTTGCCGTGGCCTGCATGCACGATGGCCAGCACGACCCCCCCTCCCCTCGCCACGTACGGGAGTTCCTCGCCCCGTCTGCACCTGCAAGAAATCACCACCTCCCTTGCCGTCGAAGCCAACTCAAGCACCCAAACCCCCAATCCCAGTCTCGTGCCCTAGCTACACGCATCACCATCCACGCTAAGTGGTAGCAGCTGCGGTGCTGTCCTCAAAGTCGACGACGGAGCCGACTGCGAGGTAGTTGTTGCCGTCCTTGCTGTGCCGCCGTAGTGGTCCTGTGCCGTGCTACCCTCCTCCTTGCTCGGCCGCCTTGCGGAACGGCCTCGTCGCGCCGTCCCCACTTCCCCACTCCACACCCCATCACCGGTCACCGCCGTCTTTGCCCGCTGCTCTTCCGAGCGCGCCACTGCCTCTGTCTGCAGCATCGCAGCCCGCCGCCCTTGCTCACCTTGCCGCCGGCCTAGAGCCGACCCGCCGCTGGCCGTCCAGCCGTCGCAGCCGCCGCTCTGCGCAGCCGCCGCCCGCCGCCGTGGTTCCACCACCGGCGCCGCTTGCCTCCTCGCCCTGCCCGTCCATTGCCGCCCGCGGCGCCGCCTCCCTTGTTCCGCCATGCCACGGCTTTGTGCCGCCCGCCGAGACCCACACCGCCTGAAGCTCCAGAGCCCAGCACCCGCCGCCCTTCTTCCTCCTCCGCGCCGCCTCCCAACGCCACGCACAGACACCGCAGTCACCTACCGCCTCACTATCACCACTCGCTGTCTCCCTCGCGCCGTTCTCCACTGGCCAACCGCTGCCAACCTCCCTCCTCCTCTCTCTCCCTTTCTTTCTTTCTTTCTTCCTCTCCCTTTTGCTCTCTCTCTCCCTTCTTATCCATTCAGGAAAGGAGAGTCGAGATGGGCTTTTGCAAGCCGGCCTAGCCGCTACAGTGCTAGCCCAAGCGCAGCTTCAGCCCAACCCGCAGCTACAGTGTTATTTTCCATTTTCTAGGAATCTCAGTACACTACCTCATTTATCTGTTTGTCCCGGATTCATCCGACCTCCGACTTTGGTGATTCAAGTTTCTAAAAATTCATAAAAATCATATCTACCTACTTTAGTTTTTGTATAATTTTAAAATTATATGCTATATATGTTATTTATTGGTTGTTTTTCCTCGTTTGCGAACGATAGATCATTCGGACGCCGCAGGAGAATTTCTTGACGCCGCCGACGCACCGCCGGAGTCCGACTACTTCGAAGGCAAGTCTTTCCCTTAGAATCCTAATTTTGTAGATTTGTCCAAAATTGCTATATGAATTAAAAGCGCGTATGTTGGATAGCGTCACCAGTGCATGTACCCATCCGATATGTGCAACCATCGACACACCCTTGCCCCTAGGTAATTTATGATACATATACCCACTGTTTTTAAATATTAGCTGCTTAGCAATGCTCAGATAGATTATCGGGGATCCGATCCCACTCGATACACATACAATAAGAGAGTTGTTGTTTTGGTTTATGGTGGGATTTGGTTTGTTTACCATTAATTAAAAATTTGACCAACTAATAAATGGGATCGGGAGCGGATGGATTGTAAGGTGGGTGCATGTGAGCATGAGTATCGGGTTTGTGATTAGTTGCCGCTCCGAGACTAAGGACCGATGATTGTGACACACTTACCTGAGATAATCTCGTGTGACCACAAGCCCGGTATGGGATGCGCATAATCTAAAGGAAAAGAAATGTCGAGATTACTCACTGTCCTTGCATGGTGGATGAGTACCGAGAGAAGATTGAGAAACATCGCCGGGGTATTGCCAGAGACTTGTGCGGAAGCATTTCTCTGGGTACCTGTGTGAAGCAGGTACGACCGTGTTAAGCCCGAGGTTAATTTTCTGGAGGGTTTTGTTATAATATCCTTCGACGGGAGGATTTCGTATCTTACGGGTAAAGCGTACAACCTCTACAGAGTAAACCCATTTAAATGGCCAAGCTCTCGGTTAAAGAGCGTCTCAGCGGTCTTTCGCAACGTAGCATTCCCATTCCTAATAGGACATGGGTAAGGTTATTCCGGCGTGTGTGTCGTTGCTAGATGAGAATTATAAGTTCGCTATATGAGAATTGAGAATTGAGAAATGAGAAATGAGAAATGTGGTTATGAGCTAATATGAGACTGAGAACTTGACACTTGAGAAGATAATTTATTTCAATTCTGTATCTTTTGAGAATTTCTATTTATTTATATATGTTTCTTAAATGCTTTTATAATTCTAGGTAAAGTGCTTTTATGCAAATTAATCATCAACCTTCTAGTATGAGCCTTAACCTGGCCCTTCCTAGGAAGGACTTGCTAGCATTCAAATGCTAACCCTGCTTGTTATGCGGGGCTTTTCATTCATTGAGCAGGTCAAGAATACGACGATACGCAGGAAAACGTTGAGATCTTCCCGGATGATGCTCCGGACTACTAGCCGTTTCCCACTCAGCATGTGTCTGTGGCCGTGATGGGACACTACTTTTGGTTGTAATTGTTTGCTCCTTTTTAATATGTATTATATTTCTCCGCTAATGTAATATATTGCTCTGCCGCACTCTGAATTATTTTAATAGCTAATTCAGCTTTGTTTTGGTATCATGATTCTATTTCACTGTGGGTATGAGCACTGATCCTTGGGATTCATACCAGTAACACAGGAGGGGTCCAGTTTGGTAAAAACCAGGGTCCTGGCAGGCTTTGGTATCAGAGCTACGCTGACTATAGGAAACGATAGTTAGTTAGAGCAGTATAGTTAGCTTTATTTTATCAAAACAAACTTATTTAAATTAATAGGTTATAATTGCTGGGTCCTCACCCTTCTTAATATTTTTCCTTATCTATTCTGTTTTAACTAAATTCTCTGCTCTTCCCTTGCTCTAATAACTGAGTCTGAAGACGACGGAGAAAAGACTACGACTTAATCAAGCTAATGATCCAAGATTAGAATAAAGGTTAGGCCTAGTTATATCGAGTAATGAGTTCAATTGTGAAACTTTGGTGTGGAGTAAGTTGAACCCTACTTGAAGTTCAATTGCTCTAGTAGTTTGATTGTTGGGTTCATTATAATAATAAAATACACAACAAAAAAACAAAACCATCTGTGCAGTGCAGTACAATTGTTTGTACACTTCTGTATAGATGCAATTTATTGAAAAAAGGGGGTTTGTTGAAACTTTTCTTTAAAAAAAGCAAAGTACAATTTATTAAATCTTCTTTCAAAAAAAAGGGTGTTTCCATATTTTATTTTGAAATAACTATCTTTTTCAAACAATCTTGGTTTTCCTAAGTTTTGCAAAGACTATTTACATTTGCTTTGAAAGAGAGTAGAGTTTACAAAAAGAAAATTTTTCTTATCTTATTTTTGTGTTAAACAAAATCTCCGGACATTTCATTTTTAATCTAAAGTCGAAAAAAAAGGTTAAATTCTTTGCGTCTGAACATTTTCTTAAAATCACTTAGTCCGAAAAGTTTTATTTCCGTAAACGTTCTGCATCCTTTTAATTCCTTGCTAAATATTACCATTCTACAAAAAAAAACTTTCATAAGTGTTTTTTTTAAGAACAAAAGGGTTGCCTTCACAACATTTAATTTTGATTGACATAAAACTTTAACCAAGATGCTTATAAAAGGTTATTTATTTAAAACAAAAGTGTTTCTAAAAGAGCTTTCTTTCAAAGTGTTAAGATATTTTCTCGAAACTAGGTACCTTTTTAGAAAAGCATTATTCAAATTTACTCTTTTTGTTTCAAAAGCTAAAATTCTTTACAAGTGTTAAATATTTCCAAAAATAAAAAAATCAGAATTTTAAAATTTTCGTGCAATCAAATTTTTTTCATAAAGATTTTTAACAAAATATTTAACATTCTCAAAATCAAAATTTTATTTTCAACTTGTTTTTAAAAAAGTGGTTTTCAAAAGGATACTTTCCTAATTGCTAAAGAAAAACATTTTGCTTTACAATATTTTTCAATTATTTTAGAAATTCCTTTGAAAGCAAAGTTGTTAAAAAAATGGTTTAAAAAAATCTTTATTGCAAGACGTTCATTTTTCTCAAATACAAAATTGGTTTGATATTCTGCTTTACTTCAACTTAATTTATGAAGGCTACCTTTTCAAAATTTTCTTCAAAAAGTTAGAAACCCTTAACTACAAAAATGATTTCAAAAGTTTATAAAAAGGAGTAGTTCATTTCAAATGAGAAGCAGTGTTCTAATTTCATAAACCTCTTTCAAAAGTATTCTTTTGATAAAACTTTCTAATTCAAATTATGATTTTTCATTGCTTCAAAAAGGAAGGCGTTTTAAAAAGGATAGCTCTTCATTCATACTCCTTACAACTTTTACAACTCTTTGTTTTAAGCATAAAAAAATAATAAATGTTTTTGGTAAGATTATCTTTTCAACCATATTTCTTACTCCTTTAACAATTATTTGTTTTAAAGAAATCAAAGAATAATTTTTCTAAGAGGTTCCTTCAAAACCTATTTGACTTACAAACAAAAGTTTTGAAAATTTTGGTTGCACAACCTTATTCAAAATGATCACTTCGATTTTCTTTTACTTCAAAACTAAGCCTTGTCCACTCTTGTGATTCTAGGTGGTATAAGACCTTTCGCCTTATATTCCCTTGTTCACTTGTTGTTTACAAATAGACTTCAATGCACTGCCTGGTCGCCTCTAGGTACACCTCGTAGCTGCATATGAGTTGTTGTTTGCATTGTTGTGATGGGGATAGATAGATTAGTCTCCTCCTATCTCTCCAACCTTACGTCATGCTTATTCTCTCTTACCTCTTTTCTAAGGCTCCTATTAGCAGCAAAGGAAGGAAGTATAGGCAGCAACGGATATTTCTGAGCCAAACCGGAGGAAGCCAGTTACGAATGGTACAATGGGTAGATGTGTATCGTAAACACCGTCTTCATGTGAATATAGAAAATGATGCCATTAGTGGTTTCAAATGATCGAATTTGTTACAAGTATATTGGAAGAATCTAATGATCTTTAGTATTGATTTTGGGGATACGAGATATCATTGTGATATATTGGGTGAAACCTGATGGAATGATATCAAAAGAATTAGAACTATTCTCATGTTTGGTGGAAAGTTAATTTAAGGGGGTAGCCCTAATATGATAAAGTTGGATTTTAGGTGGACAGTTTAAACATGGGCATCTGAGAAGATATAGTGGGTTCTGTGAATGTTGTGCAATCTGTCCATCCAAAGAGTAATCAGGGCATCAGAATGCCACAGCACGAGGGATCGGGTATGACTTGGACTGCTGGAAGAATCACAACACGAAGGAACAAAGCATCATGCTGGACTCGCAGAGATGAAGATTCTTCTCTTTTTCCCTCTCATCATCTTACTCTTTGTTCTACCTTACCTAACGTCTCGTGCTATTCCCTCTCCCCTATATTCTAGCAATAGGGTCGAGGAGCTCTTTGAAGAAAGAAGACCCAAGCAACATCTTCGACGAACAAAGATAGGGACTCCTCGCACCATCGAGCATCATAAAGAAGCTACTGTAGTGGTTGGCAAGACCACCACTTCTCTGTTCTCCTGTTTAGTCCTCCTATCCTCTGGTTCCTTCGAATCTCGGGGTCGAGATTCCCTTAAGGGGGTAGGTTTGTGACACCCAAGAGCATAAATACATAAATAAATAAATAAATAAATATATCCATGTAAATTACAAAGAAATTATATTATTTACATCTAAAACTACATTTGCTTATTCTATTAATTTTTCCTAAAACTGATATTACAAGAAAAGCTCTCCTCTTTCTTCCTTTTTCTTTTCTTCTTTCGTTTTCTCATTTACCCGAAGGTAATCATGCCCATCTTTGCCGTGGCCTGCATGCACGATGGCCAGCGCGACCCCCTCCCCTCGCCACGTACGGGAGTTCCTCGCCCTGTCTACACCTGCAAGAAATCACCACCTCCCCTGCCGCCAAAGCCAACTCAAGCACCCAAACCCCCAATCCCAGTCTCGTGCCCCAGCTACACGCATCACCATCCACGCTAAGTGGTAGCAGCTGCGGCGCTGTCCTCAAAGTTGACGATGGAGCCGACTGTGAGGTAGTTGTTGCCGTCCTTGCCGTGCCGCCGTAGTGGTTCTGTGCCGTGCTACCCTCCTCCTTGCTCGGCCGCCTTGCAGAACGGCCTCGTCCGCGCCGTCCTGCTTCCCCAGCTCCTCACCCCATTGCAGGTTAGCCGCCGTGCTACCGTCGGCCTGCTCTTCCGGAGCCGCGTCGCTATGCTCTGTCTGCGGCGTCGCATGCCACCGCCTCGCCGCCTTTGCCGCCGCCTAGAGCCGACCTGCTGCTGGCCGTCAGAGTCGCAGCCGCCGCTCTGTCTGCCGCCGCCCGTCGCCGTGGTTCCACCACCCGGCGCCGCTTTGCCTCGCCTCGCCTGCCCGTCCAGCCGTCGCCCGCGTCGCGCCGCCTCCCTTGTCCACCTGCGCCACGGCCTTTGCGCCGCCCGCGGAGACCAGCGCCCCGAGCACCCGCCGCCTTTCTTCTCCTCCGTGCCGCCTCCCAACGCCAAGCCCACCGCAACTAATCAGTGTCGCCTACCGCCTCACCGCCGGTCCCCTCGCCGGAGCTCCTCATGTTGCCGCCATTGCCGGCCGGCCGCCCTTTCTCCCTCCTCCTCTCTCTCCCTTTCTTTCTTTCTTTCTTTCTTCCTGTCCCTTTTGCTCTCTCTCTCCCTTCTTATCCATTCAGGAAAGGAGAGCCGAGATGGGCTTTTGCAGGCCGGCCTAGCCGCTACAGTGCTAGCCCAAGCGCAGCTTCAGCCCAACCTGCAGCTACAGTGTTATTTTCCATTTTCCAGGAATCTCAGCACACTACCTCCTTTATCTGTTTGTCCCGGATTCATCCGACCTCCGATTCTGGCGATTCAAGTTTCTAAAAATTCATAAAAATCATATCTACCTACTTTAGTTTTTGTATAATTTTTAAAATTATATTGCTATATATGTTATTTATTGGTTGTTTTTCCTCGTTTGCGGACAATAGATCATTCGGACACCGCAGGAGAATTTCTTGACGCCGCCAACGCACCGCCGGAGTCCGACTACACCGAAGGCAAGTCTTTCCCCTAGAATCCTAATTTTGTAGATTTGTCCAAAATTGCTATATGAATTAAAAGCGTGTATGTTGGATAGCGTCACCAGTGCATGTACCCATCCAATATGTGCAACCACCGACACACCCTTGACCCTAGGTAATTTATGATACATATACCCACTGTTTTTAAATATTAGCTGCTTAGCAATGCTCAGATAGATTATCGGGGATCCGATCCCACTCGATACACATAAAATAAGAGTTGTTGTTTTGTTTTATGGTGGGATTTGGTTTGTTTAACATTAATTAAAAATTTTACCAACTAATAAATGGGATAGGGAGCGGATGGATTGTAAGGTGGGTGCATGTGAGCACGAGTATCGGGTTTGTGATTAGTTGCCGCTCCGAGACTAAGGACCGATGATTGTAACACACTTACCTGAGATAATCCCATGCGACCGTAAGCCCAGTATGGGACGGGCTTAATCTAAAGGAAAAGAAATGTTGGGATTACTCACTGTCCTTGCACGGTGGATGAGTACAGAGAGAAGATTGAGAAACATCGCTGGGGTATTGCCAGAGACTTGGGCGGAAGCATTTCTTGGGGTACCTGTGTGAAGCAGGTACGACCGTGTTAAGCCCGAGGTTAATTTTCTGGAGGGTTTTGTTATAATATCCTTCGACGGGAGGATATCATATCTTGCAGGTAAAGCGTAAAACCTCTGCAGAGTAAACCCATTAGAATGGCCGAGCTCTCGGTTAAAGAGTGTCTCAGCGGTCTTTCGCAACGTAGCATTACCATTCCTAATAGGACATGGGTAAGGTTATTCCGGCATGTGTGCAGTTGCTAGATGAGAATTATAAGTTTGCTATATGAGAATTGAGAATTGAGAAATGAGAAATGAGAAATGTGGTTTTGAGCTAATAAGAGACTGAGAACTTGAGACTTGAGAAGATAATTTATTTCAATTCTGTATCTTTTGAGAATTTCTATTTATTTATATATGTTTCTTAAATGCTTTTGTAATTCTAGGTAAAGTGCTTTTATGCAAATTAACCATCAACCTTTTAGTATGAGCCTTAACCTGGCCCTTCCTAGGAAGGACTTGCTAGCATTCAAATGCTAACCCGGCTTGTTATGTGGGGCTGTTCATTCATTGAGCAGGTCAAGAATACGACGATACGCAGGAAAACGTTGAGATCTTCCCGGATGATGCTCCAGACTACTAGCCGTTTCCCACTCAGCGTGTGCATGTGGCCGTGATGGGACACTACTTTTGGTTGTAATTGTTTGCTCCTTTTTAATATGTATTATATTTCTCCGCTAATGTAATATATTGCTCTGCCGCACTCTGAATTATTTTAATAGCTAATGCAGCTTTGTTTTGGTATCATGATTCTGTTTCACTGTGAGTATGAGCACTGATCCTTGGGACTCATACCAGTAACACAGGAGGGGTCCGGTTTGGTAAAAACCGGGGTCCCGCAATATATCATTGGGTATTGTTCTCGCATGTGTATATACATTCATTGTCTTGTTTTAGATGCACATGTAAGGCTGATCATATGACAAGTGTTGCTGTGCCTATAGTTATTTATCTGTGGAACACTTGTAGTGCGTAAATGTTGATGGTTATATCAACTTAACTCATTTATGTGGAGCACTAGGGACTAATGTCTTTCATGTGTTGTGAAGAGGGTTAGGTCCTATGAAGGTGGATGATGACAAAGAAGTGAGATGAGATGATGGCCAAGTTGAGATCAACAAGACAAAAGAATTGCCAATAGTTGATGACAAGGCTGAGACCAATAGGACGGGATGATCGTCGGGGAGAATGATCGAGTTGAGGTCAATAGGACCGTGATGTCATCAAGCTTTGGGATTGAGTCAAGGTTAATGAAACGAAGGCATCATCGTAATTGGAAACTGTCGTCAAGTGAAGGAGAGGAATCAATGGATGATGGCTAAGTTGAGGTCAATTAGAAGAAGGTGCACCAAGAGTTGAGGACAGAGTCAAGATCGATTTGAACCCAGACGAATCAATGTCTCATTTTGCACCATAACCCAGATGAACTATATCCCCAGCTATGATACCTCTACTCGTGCTAAGCAATCTAGCGAAATGTCAACTTGGCATAAATAAGGCATAATATTTAACCTAGGGCAGCAATGGACAACCATACATGCTAACGAATGATTAACACATAATTAGGAACTAGCTACACAGGTAACATCAGGAAATAATTATAAAGATAGCATGCACATTCAAACATCTAATAAAAATATTTTCAAAGTTAGGAGTGACATGCTTCTAACTTGGCTTGGTCAAAATACTGCGGATCGTCCTGCAATTCACCGACAACGTCGGCGTCTTCACCGGTAGTCGCATGCAAAACGATAACAGAAATAAACAACCAGAAAAAGTAATAATCACAAAAATTACAGAAAAAAACAGTAGTTAGAATTTGATTTTAGAAATCTTATAAAATTTATTTCGGGTGAAACAGAGTTTCGGTTCTCCAGATATAATTCGTAGAAGCTTACTGTTTCTATAAAATAAATAAATACAGAAATTAATAAGAACCGTGGAGAGAGTGTGTACTACTCCCCACTGCTTCAATACTAAAAAGGACTCAGCTCCACTACTGCGTAGAACAAGCCAGAACCGCGTGGGAAAGTAAGAGAGAGAGAGAGAAAAGAGCAAGGCGTGGCGTCCTCGGCGGCTTGCGGCGGCGGCGGCGGCGGCGGCGACGTGGGCTACTACGGCGGCGTCGTGCGGGCTGCTGCGTCGGCTACAGTGGCGGCTGGGCGGCGGCCCTCACGGCAGCGACGGCGACGGCTACAAGAGCGGCTCCACCCGCGACTGCTCACAAGTGGCAGCCAGCGGCGGTGGCGGTGTGGCGCGGCGGCGGCAACAATAAGGGCACCTCGCAGCTGCAGCTGGTGGCTTCCGCGACGTGGCGCGAAGCGCGATAACGGCGCGCGTGTCGCGGCGGCGGCCAGCGTCGCGACGGTGGCTGGCCGCCAGGCGGCGGCTTTGAGCGCGGCGGGCGGCGGCCGACGGCTCTCTAGCGGCGACGGCGTGAGCTACGGCCTCGGATGGCTGCGGCGGAGCGGCGATGGGTGGCAGCGACGGCGGCCAGCGGCAACGTCGGGTTCCGGTGACGGCGGCTGCGGCTACTGCTGGCTCGGGCGGCCAACGGCGAGCGCGCAGTGGTGCCGCGTGGAGATGGGTCCTCACTACGTTGGCAAAGATGACGGCAAACTGCAGCTTCTCTTCTTCCTTCCTCATGCTCTGAGTTGTAGCAGATCGATCTGCTAGGTTTTGGGGGATGGGGTTTTGTTGATGACGGTGGGTTTAATACGGGGATGATTTGGCTAAGTATATGGCCTGGAATTTGGAGTTCGGTTAGGCTTTGTGTTGGCTGTCGATGGAGGAGTTTGCTTGGGATACGGCTGGAGCACGGGTTCGGTTAGGGATTGGCTTGGTATTAGGATTAATTAGATGGTTTTTATATATTATTTTATTATTATTATATTTTTTATATGCTGAATATCGATGTGTTTTTCTTATAAAAATAAATAGGACGTCACATCCAAGTTGTTTTTTTGCCGGATTTGTTACTCTTGGAGGTTGAGGACTCCTAGACAACTAGGAGTTGCTCATAAGCTACCAATCTATGTGTGGTGTGCCGTGGGAAGTTTTTGAAGACCGGATTTCGTCTCCGCAAGGGAAGAAATCAAGGTGTGAAGTCAAGGATTGCTTTGTGCAACCTTAGGAGGATTAGGGTTGAAAGAGAACCCGGCTCAAGTGTGACCGAGCTGGCTCAACGAAGACGTAGGATCCCTTAAGGATCTGAACTTCGAGAAAAAACATCACAACGTGGAATCCTTGAGATTGTGAGATTTTATATGGGATTCGAAATCCCCTTTTCTGTGCAGGTTGGATAATTCGACAGTTGCATCGGATAGTCCGATACCCATCGAAGTATCCGATCTTGACATCGGAATATCCGATACACTGCTTCCTCATTAAATTCTAATTTATTTTTAAATGCCTATTCACCCCCATCTAGGCAACATCCAGATACCTCAATTAGTATCAGAGCCTAATCTCTTGAGTAAGGCTTAACCGCCTTGGGAATTTAGGATGTCGCGAGATGGAAAGAAGGACAAGGGCAAGAGCCACAAGAAGAGCTCCAAGGGTTACGCGCACATCGGTGAAGAATGGGACTCCAACGACTTCGACTCTATCTCCGATTATGAAGGCGTCGCCACCACTGCCATTGCTACCACTACACCGACCAAGTCACTCTTCGGTGTCTCAAGCGATGATGAAGCTCCAATTTGCCACATGGCTAAGGGGCGCAAGGTATCATCTAAGCCCAAATCCAAAACTATCGATGATCCTTACAATGGTGACAGTGATGGTGATAGTGATTGTGATGTTGATTTGCTAAGCACCCTTAAGAAATTTGATTTGTCCAAAATGAGTGCTTTGCTTGAGATAATAGAGAGGCAAGAGGACACTCTTGTGCGTCAAGAGGACTTGCTCATCCGCTCATCTTTAAAAAGGAGAGAAACCTTAAGCTTAAGAAGGTTCTTGCACAAGAGAGGAGGAATGAGGAGATGGCCAAAGAGCTAAATGAGGCCAAATCCCAAGTTGCTAATCTTGAGATCATCAATGCCTCACTCATAGAAGACCTTGATTGTGCAAAGGAAGCACACAAGTCTCTTGAGGTGAAGTTTGTTGATCTCTTAAAAAGCACCTCCTCTACCTCCCTTGATGCAACTTGCTCCTCTCTTGCATCAACTAGCAACAGATTAGTAGACGATGATCGGGTCAAAGTCAATAGGAAGGAAGAGCCTCATGAGGTGATCAAGTCGAGGTTGATAGGACGAAGGCGTCATCGTGAATCAAAGGTATGGCTAGTTTAGGGTTAAGGATTTTTCCTAGTCTTTTGCTGGTCTCGGTGATGATTGGGAGAATGGATTAATAGTCTAAGGATCGTCGTACTATTAAGAGGGATGCGATGAAAAATGGCTTAGAAATGTCTTAAGTGCTCAAATGGTAGATCTTTGCAAATTTGAGAGACACAAAACACAACAATTCGTGTACACCGAGTGTTTTCAATCTTAGTGAATTGGAAGTTCTGATCTGTGCATTGGAAGTTCCAATTCCATTGGACTGTCCAGTTTTGCCAAATCTGAGTTTCTTGGTTTGGCTGCCCATAATTAATCACTATTTCGATTAATTAGTTGGAAGTTCCGATCTAGTCGGAGTATCCGATTTTCTCATATTCTGAATTCTCTGTCTGTGAGGGTTGCTAATTGAAAGTTCCCATGCCCTGGATCGGATGTTACGATATGTGTTTTGTTCCAGATTTGAGTTGAGTCAAGGGAGTTGTTTCTTGGAGTTTTACACACATCGGAAGTTCCGATGTGAGCTGGAGAAGGCCTCAGCGGCTAGATTTTGGGGACCTCTATATAATACCCCCTCACTCCCACCTCGCGTGGTGGTAATTCTATTGCTGACTTTTAAGCAAACCTTCATCTTTTTGAGCCCTAAACACCTCTCTACTCTAGATCTAAGAGATCCACCTTGTGAGAAGAGTTGGGAAGAGGATTTGAGTGCTAGATCGAGCTAGATTCATTATTGAGCACTTCAGTTCATCTCCAAGTTGATTTTTCGCTGGATTTGTTACTCTTGGAAGTTGAGGACTCCTAGACTGCTAACAGTTACTCACGAGCCACCGATCCGTGTGTCGTGTGCCGTGGGAAGTTTGTGATGGTTGGATTTTGCCTTCGCAAGGGAAGAAATCAAGGAGTTAAGTCAATGAGTGCTTTGTACAACCTTGGGAGGATTAGGGTTGAAAGGGACCCCGGGTCAAGTGTGACCGAGCTGCCTAAACAAAAACGTAGGATCCCTCAAGGATTCAAACTTCGGAAACAAACATCATAGCGTGGTATCCTTGAGATTGTGAGATTTGATTTGGGATTCGAAATCCCCTTTTCTATGCAGGTTGGATAATTCGACAGTTGCATTGGATAGTCCGATACCCATCGGCATATCCGATCTTAACATCAGAATATCTGATACACTGCTTCCTCATTAAATTCTGGTTTATTTTTAAATGCCTATTCACCCCCTCTAGGCAAGATCTCGATCCCTGATCGCTCTCCGGTGAGTATAGCTTTGATTCTATCCACTTACAGCCTCCTCGGGCCTTCTTTGATGCGATGCTCTCCCTAGCTTGGCCGAAGGAGTACCCGAGCCGCCCAGCGCCGTGATCTCGTCGCCACCCATGTTCGGCCCCGCACGTGGATGGCTCGATGCAACTCTACTCCAACATCCCCTTCACCTCGGTTAGCACCCACTAGCCTTCGCTTAGCTCATGCACGCGTTATTTTCCTGTGGTTCGTGCCATAGTAGTACTTCCCTGCTTAGCCCGAGCATAGCTCCGACACCATCCATTGCGCCGCCACCTTCGTCCAGCGTAGCCCACGCCACCAGTCCCTATAGATGCACTTGTGGCTGCCGAACCTATAGAGCCCGAGAGCTGGTGCAACCATGGCTTGTAGCACCGGCGAGGTCCGAAGGACCGCCACGGTCGCGCGTGCCAACATGAGGAAGAAGACGATGTGCAGGCTATCGGATCTGCGCCAAGATACGCGCTAACTCGCGTGCACTGCGTAGCTGAGCTACTGACATGCAGGACCTGCCTGCATGTCAGTATATTTAAATTCAAAACGGTGCGCGCCTGTGGCTAATATGCCACTGACCGGTAAGTCCCTAGGAAGCACGTGTCAGTATAAGTGAAAATGCGGTTCTAGATACGCGCTTTACCCGATAGAAGGCCTAGTTTGGAAATACGCCTCCTCCTGAGTACTAGCGTTCGGGCCAAATAGGATATAGGTCAGCCCGTTACTATGCTCAGGGAATTTCAGCCTTTTATCTATAAAATTAAATCCAGAAACTTGATAGAGATTTCTAAAAAAGTTAGACATCCGCAAAAATCCTTGAAAAATTTTTGGAAAATAAAACAGAATTAAACCCTATTTAATCAATAGTACAAGCAATAGGTATTTTCCTTTACGAAATAAACCTAGAACGGGAATGTTGGTCAAATAAAATAGTAAATGGCTGTATAAAAATCTGAGAAAATTCTATGAAATACTATAAAGCCAGCTAGCCACAACAAAATTATAATTAGGCACAATAACCTTTTTATTCTCTATTGAACCAAAAAAAACCCTCTTAATATTAATTAAGAATATTGGCTCATCACTTTATTTAACTAGCTATTAATTATCTATAATGATGACAAAATCCCAGAAGGACACAAATTTGATTTAGAACTTTAAAATATTTATTGCACAAATTTAGGATCAGTATTGCTCTCTATGTCATAATAAAACAGAAAATGAATATTAAATGAGCTCAATTACATCTCAAAGTTTTACAAAGACCTAGTGAACCATTAAAGAAATTATCAAAATATTGAAACTTGGTTTGGCTTGGTAATTATACATAATTGTGTAATTAGAGTAATGTAAAACCCCCTTTTAGGGAATTATCTTTTACTGTTAATTAAATTCAACTAATTATACCACTGTAACATCAAGCTAATATTTTCAGGAAGTACTTCAGACAAAAGTTTATTTTAAACTTATATTCTATATTATGGGGATTACAATTAAGACATTTAGTGCATCATCATCACCATCATCATAAACTACCCATCGATCACACCACTGTTATCTTTTGGTAGACTATCAAACAATAGTAGGCTCATGGAACTTTCTTGATATCTAGGAAAAGACTTAACGACAGTCGCCAATCGCTAGACTAAGCGCGTTGCATTTCATACATCATACTTTCTCATTACACCCTGGTGTTTTATTTATTGCTCTTTGATCTCGTTCCGATATTAGACACCGAGGAACTTGAGGACCAGTTCGAGGATTACCCCAAAGACCGCCTTCACTCACAGGATCAAGGCGAGTTAACATTCAGTTAGATCATGCTGAATTCCCAATTTCTAAAGTATTTTATTTACAGTATCAAATTGCATGCTTTTTAAGTAATTATGCCTAATTGATTAATCATGATATATCATACCCTGTTATTACTTGTTATTGCTCTACTATGATGATATTGCCTTGATGAAGTCATCTCTCATTTGACTCTAATGATGATTACCCTGATGGTCACCCTTGTTAACCTGGTTAGGCTAAATAAATTGATGTATACTCTTAAGTCTTGGTTAAAAACTTGCTTAGACATTTCACAGGGCCAATTATTAATTTTAGTCGTAGTTGCCTCGGAACGGTGAACCGACATTCACTGGACATGATGACACAAAGAACATGGTTAAATGGAAATTGGGCCTGGTATGCCAGTGTGTGTAGTTATGGAATGCGGACGTGGTCCGGCTTGTGGATGTGTGGAGTATCTCAGGCTACATGGTGTGGAGAAGAGAGCTATATGTTCACAAACAAGATGCTGAGAGGAGCGCGGAACAACACACGTAGCTGCCAATCGCTAACACCTGGGGTGGTTCCATCACATTGTGTATAGGGCACACGGAGGAACAATAGCGGAAGAAGAAATTGGTTATGGATAAGTGTGGATTTGATGTGCGCTAGGGTCGGTCTGATCTTCTGATGATAATGATACGTCGATTTGAGCACGAAGACTCACGATAATTGGCTACAACCAGCAAGACAGCAACCAACAATCGCAAAGTCACCTCGCTGAGGCGATCAACCAAGCCAAAACTCGACTGATCTTTGAACCTACTGCAACCGAGAACATGCAAGAACAAGGTGATAGCAAATTAACCAAATTAATCTCACAAACCAGTGGTGAGGTTCTATTTCTCGACTCGGGTGGTCTAGTCGACACACACAAGATCGAGGGAGGGACGCACAAGGGGTCTACCAACACGCAACAAAACCTAGAGAACAACGTAAGGGGTGGCGGCCATAAGTAGAGGGGCGCCGGCAGCCAGAGGGGCGCCCAAAACAGTGGTGGCGGCTAGCACCACCAAACCCTAGGGGGTAGATGGGCCGTAGGCCCAAAAATACAGTGACGCAGCACCCTGAGTTCCTGGCCATGAAAGTTTTCTGTATTTTCCTGTTGCTCCTGAGTGAATCTGGCTGTGGCACTAGATCCATTGGAAAGCTTATCTCCTAAGCTTTCGAACGAGTGGTCGCAAGTCAAAAACGGAGTTCGGGAGCCCAAGATACGCTCGTTTGAAGTTGGGCTGCTCCAGGATGGCCGAGCTGGACGTGGAGTCGATCTGGGCTTGGAATTGGGCCTTCCTTGGGGTGTGGGCCATCCTTGGTGCATGGGCTTGGTACGCTGGTCCACCGGACAGGGCTTGAAAGGCCGAGCTTGAGGATTAAGGCCTTCGGACATCGAAGATGATGTGATGGAAGGAGTAACGGTCGTAGCCGCAGGAGTGGACATAGGGGAAGGAGAAGCAGCGGTCGCATCCATGCGTGGGATGTCCTCATCATCCTCCCCTTCTTGAATTGGAGCAGTCCTCGACTCCTTCTCATGCTCCTGCAAAAGGTTAGTGGCACCAGGAGGCAAAGAAACATATGGTTGCAAACTTGTAGTGATGTCATCATGCGCAATAACATTGGTAGCTAACAAAACAACACCTTTTAATTTGCGATTAGATTTATCACTTGTTGCTTTAGGTGAATTTTGCTCTTTAGCTACACTCCTCATTTTAGTGTCATTACTATCATGCTCTCTCTTAGCATATTGTGCAACAACCTTAAGTAACTCAGCAGGCGTCATTGGTTCCAAAATTATTTTCTTTCCCTTAAACATGAATGTGTACTGATTGGTCCTACCATGATGTGTGGCATCTATATCATATATCTACGGTCTACCCAACAGAAGAGAACAAGCATCCATGGGTACAACATCGCAAACAACATGATCATGATATGAACCGATAAAAATAGGTACTCGAACGGTTTTTGTTACCTTAACCTTACCATTAGAATTGAGCTACTCAATCTTGTATGGTTGTTGTAGAGGTATGCGGCCAAGCCAAGCTTCTCGACCATGTCCACACTAGCAAGGTTGTTGCAACTACCACCATCAATAATAACATGCACTGCTAGTTCATTGACTACAAACTTTGTTTGGAAGATGGTATGGCGTTGATTTGGCTCATCACGTGTTGGTTGCGCATGCAGTACACATGTGACAACAAGAGCTGGATACTTCTTTGCCGAGGCAGCATCCCAAATCTCTTCTTCTTGTTCTGTAGTGTTAGTGACAACAAGAGCATATTTATTTTCGTCAATGTCACTAGCACTAGAGTACTCACCATTTTCTCGTATTATTAGAGCATGTTGGTTTGGACAATCGCGCATCACATGGTCATGTCCCTTGCATCAAAAACATTGTACTTCTCTTTTACGACTAGTAGATGCAATGGATGATGCACTCTTCGCCGGAGCTTGTTTTGCAGCTGATTTACTTGACTCTGAAGGGTGTGTCGGTGTAGGGGAAGCAGGGGCAGCAAGTGAAGGCGTACGTCCCGGAGCGGAAGATGTCACCTTCGTTTGGATGTGGACCGACTTGGATGTTGAAGAACCTCCAAAATTACCTCGCGTCGTCGATCGTCGACCCTGCACTTTCCTTTCTACTTTCAAAGCAAGATGATACAAACGGGTGGTAGAGTTGTATTCCTTATAATCAAGTATGTCTTGAATTTCTCGGTTAAGCCCACCCAAAAATCTAGCCATTTTCGCATCTTCACCCTCTTCTATCCCACAGCGCAACATGCTAATTTGTAATTCCTGATAATATTCTTCAACAGTTTTATCACCCTTATTAAAACGCTGCATTTTATTCAATAAATCGCGAGCATAGTATGTAGGAACAAATCTAGCTCTCATGACACGCGTTAAACCATCCCAAGTTGTAGGCCTATCCCAATTGACTCCACAAAGTTCTTTCCACCAAATAGATGCAAAACCAGTAAATTCACTAGTGGTAGCCCGAATCCTTCTACACTTAGAGAAATCATAGCAAGAAAATTTTTGATCTACCGCCAACTCCCAATCTAGATAAGCAGCAGGATCGTATTTACCATCAAAAGGAAGCATAGTAAATTTCATATTTGCCATCCAGTCATCATTGTCTTCCCTTCGAGCATACTGATTTCTACCCATACCTTGCCTGTTGTTGCGGAGTCGATGGTGAGCTTGGTCGTTGTTCACATTCACGACGTAGTCGTCCTCAGTATCAGCGGCGTAGTTGTTCTCCTCTTGATCCACCCTGTTTAAAGGAGCAGGGGCAACCGGTTGAGCAGGCGGTGGAGGGACAGCCGGTGGAGCGCCACGTTGGCCCAAAGCATGACCAACGACACCATTGTTGGGGGCAGCACCAGCCAGACGTTGTGCTAGGTGTGCTTGAAGATCATTGAGGGGTGCTAATTAAGCTTGAATCGCATCGAGGGCTTCACGAGTTCGCAACTCATGCTGATTGTACTTTCTCTCAAAGTGAGTGACCCACCGCCTTTGATTTGGCGTGAGGGGGTCCTCATGTTCACTTCCACTGCCGGCATTGCTCCCATGATTGCTTGGAAAACCTGCTATGGTTAGGAGCAACAAACAAAGAACTCACAGTAGAATTAGTCCCTATGAACCACTAATATGTGGACAGTGGAGGATCTCACACGCTCAAGCTCACACCAAGTTCTTACCAGCTCTTACCCTGCAGCTTGTCAAGGTGCGATCGGAGAGTGACAGAAATCTGCACTCAGGGGTGACAAAGCGATTGCAAGGTACTACACCTGTGGTTAATAGCGAGTGGAGCTTGGACAGGTATTATTTTGTAGCAAAGGAAAAACTAGAACTACACTAGTCAAAACAAGTTGAAAGAACGTTCAATGGCGATGCTGTGCTGGTCCTAGGCTAGACCGTGCTAGAGACGCGAGCCTAGACACAAACGATGTCACAGAACACAATCGACACGTCGACAACTCCAAGCAACATAGCTAATGCTCCTTTTTTTTTTTGCCGGAGCCTAATTATTTTTTTTCTATTTGACTCAAAAGGACTCCAGAAAATCACTCACCACGTGCACCCTTTTTGACCAGAAAGTCACTCTCTCTTTCTCTCTAAATTTTGTCTTGCACAGATTGCGTTGCAAACAAAGAGGGATGGTCGGAAGAGTATTTTTGAAACTTTCTAATACCCAACCCCCTTTTTTTATTTTAGGTGCGGCTTTTGATCTGCACCTGCCTTTTTCTCTGGTTCAGCCGAGATATGGTAGCACAAGGTGGGGGCAGTTCGGTTGTGGTTTGTGGCTGGATAACGATGGTGGAGCGCGGTCGAAAATTAGGAAGCAATACCGCACTGCACTCCCGTGAAGGCAGCCGTTCGGTGGCAATGGAAGGAATCATTTGTAACATCCTCATTTTTAAAAACCAAAATCATATGCATTGCATGGCATGAAAATTTTGAAAATATAAAAATATTTAAAAATAAGTATGTTCCTTATTAAAAAGCTTTGTAAAATAAAATTCTCCAAAATCTAATTGCAAGCGTAGTATTTATATTTAAAGTTTATAAAAAGATTTGTTTGTGCAAAATGAGACGTTAATATTAAATTTACAAATTCTACTTTGTTAAAAGCTGATTTGTATTTCAATCTTTAAATAACTGTTTATCTTTACATTCTGAAGCCTAGATAAATTAAATACTTAATTATTTTTGTTTTCTCTCTCTTACCCATGGGCCCCACCACTCTTCTTTCCTCTTCTTTTATTTCCTTCCTCCTCCCTGTCGATTCCCTCTCCAGCAACTGATTTCTTGCTCCTGCGCAGCAAGCAGGAGGAAGTTTCCTCTCCCCACCTCTTTTGGAAACTCCCCTAAATCTCTCAAACTGTTAATGAAATTGATCCTTACAATCAAGGAGATTGTTTCCCTGCCATAATTGTGCCCCTCCCTACCTAATCTTCCTCCCTAATCTCTATATAAACCCCTCCTCGCGAGCTAACTTTTCCTCCTTTCGTTCTTCTTCTGCTGCGACCTGGGTAAGGCTCTATTCTCCAAACCCTCCGAGGACGTCCTAGAATTGGTTAAAGCCGAGCATCAACGCCCAGCAGGACTGCTGCAACCTCTGAAGATACCTGAGTGGAAATGGGAAGAAGTAACAATGGACTTCATCTTAGGGCTTCCCCGCACAAAGACTGGGTGTGACTCCATTTGGGTCATAGTGGACAGGTTAACTAAGGTGGCCCACTTTATTCCGGTCAAGACGACTTACAAGGGAGATAAGTTAGCTGAACTCTATATGGCAAGGATAGTCACTCTCCATGGAGTTCCTAAAAGAATAATCTCGGATCGTGGATCCCAATTCACTTCCCAATTTTGGGAAAAGCTACATAGTGCCCTTGGAACCAGTCTGTCTTTCAGTACAACCTACCATCCTCAAACAGATGGACAGACCGAGCGAGTCAACCAAGTCCTAGAAGATATGTTGAGAACATGCATTTTGGAGTTCTCCGCAGATTGGGAGAAATGGCTGCCATATGCTGAATTCACCTACAACAACAGCTATCAAACCAGTTTAAAGATGTCCCCTTTTGAGGCCTTGTATGGACGACGCTGTAGGACACCCCTGTTTTGGTCAGAAGTTGGAGAGCGACAAGTGTTTGGAAAGGAGTCATTGCAAGAAGCCGAAAGGATGGTAAAAATCATTCGAGAACGATTGTTAGCTGCTCAATCCCGACAGAAAAGCTACGCGGACCATCGCCGTCGAGAACTCTCCTTCTCCATCGGGGATCCAGTATACCTTAGGGTGTCACCGTCCAAGGGAATTCAAAGATTCCTGCAAAGGGGAAAGTTAGCCCCCCGATATATCGGGCCTTACCAAATCATTGCCAAGAGAGGTCAAGTGGCATACGAGTTGGAATTGCCTGCCGAACTTGGAGATATACACAATGTGTTCCATGTATCGCAACTCAAGAAATGCCTGAGAGTACCCGAGAAAGAACACATCGCCCAACCACCAGCGCCACTAAATAAAAACCTCACTTATCGACCTCATCCAGTTCAAATAGTCGACTTCTCCGACAAGCAACTAAGAGGCAAGACCGTTAAGATATGTAAAGTCCAATGGGATGATGTGGCAGGAAGTCAGTTCTCTTGGGAACCCGAAGACAAGCTTCGAAAGGAGTACCCTTACCTAGTTGAGACTTAAGCTACCAATCTCGAGGGCGAGATTTGTTTTTAGGGGGGGAGGATTTGTAACAGCCCAAAGCTAGCCTACATTTTGAAAAAAAAAAAATAATAAATTTTTGTGGGAATTTGTATGATGTTATGACATCGTGCTTTAAGATAAGTCTAGTGAGAATGCAGAATTTCTTAAAACTTTTGCATTGAACCTAAGACAAGACCCTTCATCTAGAATGGGACTGTAATTATGTAGACTAAGGACCTGATCAGGAGGGTAAGAGAACCTAGATAGTTACGACTGAATGAAAACACAAAATATAAGAATAATTGAAGAAAGATTCATAATTACTAAAGAATTATGGATAGGTTAGTTATTCACCCTAAACACTCTACTAAATTCAGAATCTTTTAGAAAAGCCCTCACAATTGTACAGGTGTATCTACATATATGTATATATATATATATGTATATATGCATATCTTTTGTGCTTAAATAATATAGTTTGTCACATAAAATGACAACTTGCTAATAAGCTACCTATCCATAATTAGGTAAAATGCAAAATTAATTGTCAAAAAAATTGTTGATCAAGCCTTAGAACCATTAGGCTATTTTGATCTGGTTTTTGGACCAAACTCGGCCCGGTGGGACCCACACAGCAGATGAACAACTAAGAACATGCCATATTGGCATTTCCACGAGCAGGTGGTGGGCAGTGGAGGATCATCCTCCTCTCTGCAAATCTTTGCTCCAAGACTCTGTGTGCGCGACGTTGGATAGCTTGGGGACTTGGCATTTGTCGCCTTGCGGCTGGCCGCACCCGCGTGAACCGCTCCTTCAAGCCGGCGCGCCGCCGTTGCCCAATCCCGAGCCCTGCCGCTCTGCCATGTCCGGCCGACCGCATCGGGGAAGATTTTGACCCGCCAATCGAGCCCTTGTGCACCTGTGCACGTTTACTTGATGCCCAGTACTGCCTCTGCAATGGCACTCGAGTGCCCGGGGCACTTCGCCGCCTGACATGCCGCTCCGCGAGCCGCCGTTGCCAACCGGCCACGCTCGCTTCTCCAACACCCTACCGTGTCCGAGCTTCCCTTCCCGAGCGCCTGCTCACGCCTTCAATGCGGAGCCTTGCTGGGGAAGCTCCTATATAACCGGAATGCTCGATCACACACGCGCACCGTGAGCCCCCAAAGCACCTTCACGTCGCCAAGACTCTCCAGAGCCCGATAGCCCCGGTTCTCGTGAGCTTTAGGTTCGCCTTAGCTCCCCGGTGCTCCCAGCCCAGGGAATCGAGCGGGGAGGGGCCCTCGCTCGCCGGAGCTCGTTCCTTCCTCCGCCGCGCCGATAAGCTCTTCCCGGCGATTCCTCCCTATTGAGTGAGTCCTTTTTCAATTCTTCGCGCCAATAGCCTATGTGTAACCTTGTTAACCTTTCGCCCAATTTAATTTCACGAAGGATTCATCGAGGGTGTGGGGCACCGTCTCCCCTGTTTCTTCCCCTTTCGGCTCCACCGACGTCAGCTCATCGCAACGCTTCCTCGACTCAATCCTCCGCTCGGTAAGCCCCCCAGTAGACCCTAGACACTCCTTAGCAAAAAGCCTCAAGCATTAGTGAGCCATGTTGCGTTGATAGGCCCGAACCGTAGCGCTCTTCCGCCATAACTTGGATAGTGGCTACTCGATTGTGTTCCATAGAGGTTCTTCCTTAGACATGTTAGGGCTTGGGCATTTCTTTTATTTTCATAAGAATCACCGTAAATAGTGGCTCGAGGCGCCCGCTAACCGTCATTGGATGCCTTGCCGAGTTCATGGGAGTTGGAGAAGACCCGAGTGTCTTGTATTTGTCCACGGGTTGGGTCATTGACACCGGGGCCTACGCAGCTCACCGTTTAAAATCCACCGCCGCCATGATTGGGAGGTGACAAGTGGGCCTGGCCCCACTTGTCAAGATTAGTGGTGGCGCATTTAAAAACCGCGTTCGGCGTGGGCGGGTCGTCTTTGGTCGGGCGCCCAAGATCTTGTGCTCGTAGGATTTCCCACGATTTACTGATGAAAACAAATAAGGAAATTAATAGGAGATGATTAATATATCTAGAACCCATCCAAAAATCCTAGAAAAATCATGATAAATATTAGATTACCTGGTGGATTTATTAAAAATAACAGAAGGAAATTATATCATATAAATTTGCCCCTGTTTAATACTTAATCCTATTCTAGGATTTTCCTTTAGGGAAATAAACCCGATAATTGGATAGGGGTTAAATAAAATAGGATATGACCTTTATAAAAATCTGAGAATTTATGGAGTTACCATTTATGACAGAACACATGTAGTAAATTTTATTTGGACAATTAATTCCCTTTATGCCTTTTGATAGATAATATTTCACCCCATAACAATATTTAAAAAGGGGATTTCAAATAATAAAATTGTCTCATAAGCTCTTAAATTCATGAGAATATTCCAGGAAGACCTAATTGTAATTTAGGAAATTAAAACAAATTATTAGCAGATTTTAAAACTGTCTATTAACCTTTAAGCAAATGTTTAGCCCTATTTACCATTCTTCTATATACTAATAACACAACAATACTTGATTTATTGTATATATTCAATGGTTTTAATTAAAATTCTCAAATTTCCTACAGGAATATTATTGAACCCTAGTGCCTTGTTAAAACTTTGAGATCTTAATTGAACTTCGTAGAATTGCTTAGCTAATTTTACTAAGAGTAAACCCGAATACTTAAGTTACCCTACGTATTTAAATAATCATATGTTTTAACCAACACCACACACCAATCCTAAAATAAGAAGTATTCTTCCGAGAGTTGATGAAGGAAATTCTTCAAACAAAATTATTTTCGCTAAAATATGTTTATGTGTTTAAACTATGGGTAAAGTATTTAGGGTAGCCGTTCGCGTTATTGCATGACATTCTCATTTCACCCCATCCCGTTATTTTTCTGAAAAATACTAAGCAAAAGAAGGATCATGGAACTTTCTCGATATCCTGGATAGAGTTGTACACCAGTCGTCGATCGCTAAACTTAGCAAGAGCATTTCATTTCATACATCATACTTTTATCGCATTCTGGTGTTTTATTTATGGTCTTTCGAACTCGTTCCGTTAATAGACGTCGAGGAGCCCGAGGGACCTTTTGAAGACCAGCAAGAAGACCCTACTACTCTCGGGACCAAGGCGAGTTAACATTCACCCTCTAAGGATTGCTTTTACTAGGAGAATCTTGATTTTCCCTAGTGCGAGTTAATACTACCCTTAATAATGTTGCTTTTACTAGGAGAGGATCGCTTTCCTAGTGCGAGTTAACATCTTAAACCATAATTGTGTTTGCTTTTATTAGGGAGAGTTAGCTTTCCTAGTGCGAGTTAACACTCTAATGGATCATATTGATTCCCGCTTTTATTAAATATTTTATTTATTGTATTAAATTGCATGCTTTTTAAGTAAATAATACCTACTTGCTTAATCATGATTTATCATGCCTTATTATCATTTGTTATTGTTCTACCTTGATGATATTGCCTTGATAATACTCATCGTCCTTTGACTTTATGAATGATTGCCTTGAAAATCACCCTTGATAGCCGATTAGGGTTAAATAAAACAATTTTAGACTCTTAAGTCTTGGTTAAAATTTGCGTAGACATTGCTCAGTCCGATTATTAATTTTAGGCTTAGATTGGCCTCGAACGGTGAACCGATATTCACCGGACATGATTACATATCAAACTTGAAAACTAGAAATTGGGCTGGCATGCCGTGTGTGTGTTGGGATGTGATTGGGAAAACGGACGTGGTCCGACTTGTGGTTTTTAAGCCTAAAGGAGATTGCCTTACTATACTAGTCATGAATGCAGCAAATTGTGAATGCTATAACTTTGTATCCTCTACGCTATATTGCACAGGTATCTGTTAGGACTCAGGAGAAAACTAGTATTTTAGGGAGTATATTCATTCTTGAGACCATTGACGGGACCAGCGTTCAGACAGGTGACGCCGACATAAGCGGCAGCGCATAATAGAGGCCAGAGAGCCCTGCCTAGACCTGGCGGAAGGCAAAGTTGCAAGGCTTCTGAACTACTTCTGGGGTTTGAGAGCCCCCACTACTTTGGAGGCTCTGGACTTTACCCGCCTCGCTTAAACGAAGTCGGGTTAAGTCTACTACTATTGCGGCGTCGTGCACAGTCTGGACTGGTGCCTTGACTAACACATGACGTGGCCACTACCGTATGAAATGCATAGATGGAAACCGAGGCCCCAATGCGCGCGCACCTTCGTCTGGTAGGGTCATTCGACCTCGACTGTCTACTATTTAGCCCCGCACAATCGTGCCTCTTGTCAGAGAACCCGTCAGGCGAGACGGGGACGCAATCACAAGGACATTCGCTATGAGCAGATTTTGCTAGAAGGGAGATGGACTGGCTTCTTTCCACGGTCCCCACCTGCATCGATCCTTTGTCGGTCACGCTCTATTCGCGGCTTGAGCCGGCCAGCCGACACTCATGAAGCGATCCTCCCTTTGGTCAGAAGTGTACTATCGTACAGTACCACCTGAGCCTATCCAGTCAGTCTGCGGCGGGAACGACTTCTTCCCATGCACGCCACCTCCGACGAGCAGTCCTGCAAAGGGAGAGCGGAAATGGAGACCGCCTCCGGCAGGCTTTGGATAATTTGGCCGCGTCCCACCAGCACCATTCCAGGCACGCCGCGGGCATGGTCTCAGGAGTCCTACTTGGTGGGGATTCGCGCACTCAATCACACAAGACACTAGGCGCCCACGCCTTTCACCTGACACACCTTTACCGCCGCCTTACCTCTCGACAGTGCCATTACGCCTGTCTACACCACCCCACACAACCTCCGGTGCAGGGTGTGAGCCGTGTATGCGGTGATATATTTTTTGTCTAGCCTCCAGTAAAGATGTATAATGGCGTAGTTTCGGACTACTAGACCACGACTACATACGCAGCCTCTTAGTGATACGCACACACTGGCCCGGTAAGTCAAGAGTCGACCTGCTTGAGTTCTCTTATTTAGTCCTTGAACTATGTATGGATTTGCTTTTCCATTGCCGGATCTTTTCGCACATCGCATCGCACATTCTGTTGTGCATGCTAAGCGCTGATGAGTGATCTATAATCGTCCTATGGCTCGTGGGTTAAGAGGCCGAGCACCTTAACAACCTTGCCTCAGAAGGCATCGCAACGCTGACCCTACTGTGACCTGAATCCTACCGGCTGGAGCGTGGTGCCCGTGATCGGGTCGAGGCCGAATGTTGGAAGCGACATTACTAAAAGTCAACAATGTTGCGTGGTTACCAATCAACTCTCAGCTAGGATCTAAATTCATCATGAGAAGAAGCTATGCCCGAACCACGATCTTTGAAGAAGCTTATTGGGCTAGGAGGGCGTCAGTAGGCGTAAATGAGTCAACCTTATCCGATGCCCGCTGACGAGGATAGGTTGTTTTACAACCTACAGCTGCGGCGAGGCGGAAAATTATCTTATACGTGATGAGGTAGAAGATGAGGATGAGGATGAGTGATAACAATGGAGAATCTCGATCTTAATCTGAGGAGGTGATGAGAATGCAATTGGGGAACAACAGTACTACCAAACCCACTACCTACAAGACCCGCACACCCGGAATGTACCATGGGCTGAATTTGAAGGTTGTTTCAGAAAATCACATTCTCGAGAAGTGCCTTCTCGGTAATGAAGAAACAAGAGTCCATGTGCATGCGTATGACTGCTCAAAGATCGTAGTATTATGCAAGTACAAAGAAGACATCAGGTGATGAGATGAGGAAAATGATCGAGAACAATTTAGAAGGAATCTCCACCTAAGTTCTAATCCTTCTCGATCTCACAAATTTTCATCAACTGTGAACAAAGCTCTCATCAAGCCGAGAAGGAGGCAGAGGAGAGAAAGTCCGCAAAGCATGCAGTCGCATCCGAAATGGATCGGGTCACCGAGGCCACCCTATCGATCTAGGCCACCGCCCTCAAGACTATCCAACACGCACGCATTCTACAGTGGTGGTATGGTGGTGCCAGCACCGCCTCTCCCTCTCTCGCAACATTTACAACAACCAAAGCACAGACCGACCCGTGCGTACCGTGGATTTAATACGTGACAGTTAACAATGCCGCAATTTGCCCAATATTACCAATGATATCGCCCTGCTGCGGCGAGTGGCCATGGGGCAGAGAACTGACGTCTACTCGCCTTATGGAAGAGTCAAATCTCCACAACAACGATGCAGGAGGCTGAGTACTTATGGCACGCTAGATCCGCATCGCCACCCACCTCTTTCAGTACTTTTTGATTCTAGGAGCATCGTTCGTTTATATCTAAGAGTTTTGTGGATAAGATTGAGGCAAACCTTTGGATAAACCTCAATGATAAAAGTCGGTGGAAATTCTAAAAAAAAGCGGCCGGGCTTGTAGGAATAGATATTTCTCGAGAGAGGATCGATCATCCGATCAGACTGGTCCTTCAATATGGGGAATAGATGTGATCATATGAGACCGACCGTGACCGCCGATTTTCTATAGTTAGAGTGTGAGAAGAGAAAACTAAAAGCCGTTACTTAGAGGGTTTGGAAAGTTGATGCCACTCATGATGGAAGAATAGTTCCTTGGAGAGAAGATAATCCTCCGCAAGGTACGAGGTCAAGGAATATCTAGATGTGTTCAGGAGGATGCAGTTCCGCGATCGACCACAGTGACGAAAGTGGAATTCACCATTGGACGACCCTCTGACCTGTGACCCATCTAGACTTACTTCAAGATCTGTCTCAGCGACTAGCAGAGAGTTGCCCGCGATGCATACTGGCGGCATGCAAGTTGATCAGTTGATCCGCACGCCCCGCCCCCGGCTATCATGGGATCACCACCATGTTTGTAGATAAGAAGGATGGTAGTCGTCGTGATAGTAGTGGATTCTACCGATGAGCCCTCAATGCGCGCACAGTTACTATCAAAAACAAATATCATTTGCCTCGAATTGATGACTGCTTTGATCAACTTCGGGAGCCAAGTTGTTTTCAAAGATCTTCTTGTGATATCATCATCAAGTCAAGGTCGAAGGAAGCGAGATATAAATTTCACCACAAGATAGGTTCGATGTATTTTGGTTATGTTTTGGACTTACCAACAACAAGCCTCGGACATTTCATGAATATGATGAATATGATCCTTATGGAATACTGGACGCGTGTGTTTATCGGCTATCTCGTATATTCAAGATGACGACGAAGTACGATAGCATCTAAGATTGGTCTACAAGCCAGAACTACCTACCAAATTCAGCAAGTGCAATTTTGGCTAGATGATATTAACTTCTCGCATATCATCTCTGCTTTCGGAATCAAAGGAGTAGCGCGTTGGATTGGGAAAATACCAACCAAGTAAGAGAAGGGTTGGTCCTAGGAGAGTTCTAGAATTGCCAAACCTATGAAACTATTAAAAGAAGCGTTTGATTGGACAGGCCCATCGCAGATGCTAAACTAAAAATCAAACTCGCGCATTCCTTGGTAACACCAACTGAAGATAAAAGTTTGAAGTATATTGTATATTAATTATTGATGCGACCGTGGGCTGGCTCATGAAAAGAGTCGCCATGCCGACTAATCGAGCTGCTACCGAGGAGGCATGAAGAATTATCAACTCATGATTGCTGGCTGAGCTTATACATGCTTAAAAAATTTGGAGCATTATCGACGATGGTATAAGGGGCCCACTGATACATAGAGCTTGAAATACATGTTTAAAGCCAATCTAAATATCGGTAGTGTGGCGTCGAGCCCGATCAGGATTACAACTTGAATGTCCTATATCACGACCCGATGCCAAGTGACGTGTCTGACAATGTGGTGGTATGTGGTGGTGACGCCCGGTACCATGGTAATCAAGTGACTTCAGACCTCGGACAACCCCAATAAACATAACTTGTGGTCACGAAACAAATCGTGAAGATATGGATTTTTAAACTTGAGTTTGAGGCCGCTTACGGTTCTAGCCACACACGTGGTTCAAGCGGACTTGTTTGACCAACCAAATCAGGAACTACAGAAGTCACTCACCTAGCTAAGCTATAAGATAAGAGACCAAATGAAAAGATATATGGTGCCACCACAGAATGGGATACGATGGACAAAAGATTGTTCTCATGACCAGAGTTGAAGAATCACATCTTAGGAGTCCCATCCCATGAACTCTTCCCTGAATCTCACTTCACGGTGCACCAAAATGTATCAAGACCCTAAAGCCCATGGTGCCCTCGTGGTAGTGGCCATGTATGTGGCATCATATACGCCACACATGTACATGCCACATCAGTTCAACCAACGCCACGCCAGACAGAGCTGCCAACAAAGAGGATCAACCTGCTGAACCTCGAATAAAGGTGAGGGAAATGGGAAAAGTAACAATGGACTTCATCTTAGGGGGCAAAGGTGACTCCATTTGGGTCCATGGAGTGGAGTTACTAAGGTGGCCCACTATCCCGGTCAGAGGCGCATTTCACTTAGGGAGATAAGTTAATAGAACTCTATATAGCAGGATAGTCACTCATGGGTTCCTAGAGAATCTCGATCGATCCCTTCACTTCCAATTTTAAAGCTACATAGTGCCCTTGGAACCACAGTCGTCATCTGTTTTTACAACCTACCATCCTCAGCATATGGGCAGCGAGCAGCAGTCAACCAAGTCCTAGAAGATATGTTGAGAACATGCATTTTGGAGTTCTCCCTGGTGTACATGGCGCCATGTTTACAGCAACACAAACCGCCATTTTAAAGATGTCCCCTTTTTGAGGTTGGCTTATTTTGGAGCAACGCACCACCTTGTTCAGTTGGAACGAGTGTTTGGAGAGGATTAAGAAGCGAAAAGGATGGTATTCGCGCAGTCGACGGAAAAGAGAATCGTCGCGTTCCTTCCTTCTCCCTGGGATCGGTATATACCTTAGGGTGTCACCACGAGAATTCAAAGATTTGGGGAGGGAAGGTTAGTCCCGATATATCTGCTGCCTACCAAATCATTGCAAGAAAGGTCAAGTGGCATCTGAGTTGGAATTACTGCTGAATGGAGATATAACACAATAATACAACTCAAGAAATGAAAGTACCATTCGCCAGGCACAAATATGCCTATAATATCACCTCCTTATCACCTTCTAGCTCAACAAATAAGTTCCATCCTCCAAGCAACTAGAAAGACCGTTAAGAGATGTAAAGTCCTGAGATGATGAATGCGGCAGCTCGACAGCGAAAGAAAGGCGAAAAGAATACTTTACCTAGTTGAGAGACTTAACTTGCTACCAATCTTATCTCGCGCGTATTTGCTACCAATAGATTTGAGAGATTTGTGCAGATTTGATATGACCCATAAGCCTATTTTTAAAAAATAAAAATAGACATTTTATTGTGGAATTTGTATGATGTTACATCGCTTTAAGATAAGTCCAGATGCACGAAGCGAATTTTAAAACTTTTGCATTGAACCTAAGACAAGACCCTCTTCCATCTAATGATTAATTATGTAGACTAAGACCCCGATGGAGTAAGAGAACCTAGATATCGACCGAAAAACACAAAATATAAGAATAATTGAAGAAAGATTCATAATTACTAAAAGAATTATGGATAGGTTAGTTATTCACCTAAACACTCTACATTCTAAATTGAGAATCTTCTTTTAGAAAAGCCCTCACAATTATACAGGTGTATCTACATATATATATATATATATATATATGTATATATTTGTCTTTTATGCTTAAATAATATAGTTTGTCACATATAAAATGACAACTTGCTAATAAGCTACCTATCCATAATTAGTAAAATGCAAAATTAATTGTCAATATAAATAATATTGTTGGATCAAGCCTTAGAACCATTAGGCTATTTTGATGGTTGTTCGATGAAGGGAATGGCCTGAATGAACAACTAGAACATGCCATATTGGCATCCGGGAGGCGGGCGGTGGAGGATCATCTCATGCAAATCTTTGCCCAAGACTACTCTTGTGACGTTTGGCGGCAGGCAGTTTGGAGATTACTTGGCCTTGGCGCGAACGCACACACCGCTTCCTCTGTTAGGCGTCACCACTGCAATGCAAGCGCTCTGAACGTGCGAATTTTCCCAGCCCGATCATGCATGGGAAGCTGCGACCTTAACGAAAGCAATTTATGCGGCACACGCCAATCTTGCATGGCCTTCCATGGCACTGGAAATGCCGGCCTGGAGTCCCGGCACTCGCATGACATGACACTGCTTTAACCGCCATATGCCCTTGGCTGGCCATGGTCAAGGAGCTTTCCAACACTCCCCGGCCAGCTTACCTCTTTTGCTTCTATCTCATAACTTATATGATCAGCCTTCACACTGGGAACTCACACAATGTGCTTGGCTGAGCTAGGACGCCTCCGCAGCCAGTCCGAGCGCCTTCAGCCTCGCTTCTCTCTCTGTGAAAAGGTCGAGCCTGAGCCTCGGCCTGCGCGCCGTCCTCGCGCTATGCGCTTCCGTGAGTGAGTCTTTTTCCTATTATCCTTTGGCAATAGGCTACCTATTAACTAAGCTAGCCCTAACCTTCACGCCTAATTCTCGAGTGGGTGAGGTCTGGGGCACAATCTCCAAGCCCGTCTCGCAGCGCTTCTCATCGACGAGCGCTTCCAATCCGCGCTAATCGGTCCGCCAAGCCCTCAGGACCTCTAGACCTTTTTGCAAAAGCCCAAGCATTAGTGAGGTGTTGCGCTGTTGAGGTCTGAAGCTTCATGGCCTTCATAACTCATATAGTCCTGTTCATCCATAGAGGTTCTTAGACATAGACTTGCCCAGCTTTTATTTTTTTCCGAAGAATCACCGTAACTACTGATAGCTCGCGTTGCCCATGTTCAGTTGGAGACTAGGCCGCAGGAGAAGGATCTCGGGACCTGTCACTTTGCTATGAGGCAACGGGGGCGATTGGGAGGTGGGAGACAATAGACGAAGCGGCCCAGTTTTAAATATGCCGGATTATTGGTAATACACTCTGTCTGCGCTTAAATTTGAAACCATTGATGTAAACGGCGACGGACGGTGTCGTAGGTCTCCGACACTTTTGCTGCTGTTGATGAAAACAAATAAGAAATTAATAGGAGATGATTAATATATCTAGAACCCATCCAAAATCCTAAAAATCATGATAAATATTAGATTGTGGATTTAAAAATAACATGAAGGAAATTATATCATATAAATTTGCCCTCTCATAATACTTTAATCCTTATTCTAGGATTTTCCTTTAGAAATAAACATAATCGATAAGGTTAAATAAAATAGGATATGACCTTTTATAAAATCAGAATTTATGGAGTTACCATTTGTAATGTGACACATGTAGTAAATTTTATTTGGACAATTTTATGCCTTTTTGATAGATAATATTTCACCCCAACAATATTTTAAAATTTCAAATAATAAATTGTCTCATAAGCTCTTAATTCATGAGAATATTCCGGAAGACCATGAGAATATTCGGAAAGACCTAATTGTAATTTAAATATTCGGGGAAGACCTAATTGTATTATAGGAAATTAAAACAAACCTAACCTATTAAAACTGTCTATTAACCGATTTTAAAAGCGTCTATTAACCTTTAAGCAAATATGGTTTTAATTAAAACCTCAATATTTCCTCAATAGATATATTATTGACTTTGAGATAAAGCTAATTATAAACCCCTACTTAAGTATCCTCTTAAGTTACCCTATATTTAAATAATTGATGAAGAAATTCTTCCTTAAACAAAATTATTTTAAACTTAAAAATATGTTTGTGTTAAACTATGGGTAATGGGTAAAATAGTAGTAGCTAGTTCAGGCTGCTAGTATTCGTCGCATATTGCATGACATTCTCATTTCACCTCCTATCTGAAAATACACAAAAAGGATCATGGAACTTCTCGATATCGATAGAGTTGTACACCATCACTACCCGTCGCTAAACTTAAGCAAAGAGCATTTCATTTCATCATCATCATACTTACTCACTCGTGATATCGTGGATTCTACAATTGTGTTTTATTTATGGTCTTCGAACTCAACTCTGCATTACGCAGGGATTGAAGACCGACGAGACAGAAGAGACCTACTCTCAGACTACATTCACACACCTCTAGGATTGCTTTTTACTAGGGAGAATCTTGATTTTCCCAGTCGAGATCTACTACTTCTAATAATGTAATGCTACTGTGAGGACGCTGCGAGTTAACATCTTAAACCATAATTGTGTTTGCTTTTATTAGAGAGTTTTTTGCGCGTTCACTCTAATGGATCATATCTTTGGCTTATTTTTGATTGTATTACGTATTAAATTGCATGCTTTTTTAGTAAATAATACCTACTTGTTAATCATGATTTATCATGCCTTATCATTTTAGTGTTGCCTGATGATATTGCCTTGATAATCACTCATCTCCGTTTTGACTTTATGAATGATTGCCTTGAAAATCACCCCTTGATAGCGGCTGAGGTTAAAACAATTTTAGACTTAAGTCTCTTGGTTAAAATTTGTAGATTGCGGCTTATTAATTTTGCTTGTCCTAACGAGCATATCAACCACGAACTTGAAATTGGCCCTCTACGATGTGTGCTGGCATGCGCCGGGATTGGTGAGCGGAAGCGGGCCGCTCTTAGCTCGCACACTGTTAAGGTGGAAATGAAGATGTGAAAGACTATCTGAGTCTCTTAGTCTTGATAGGGTGCAAGTTTGTACCGGGCCTCATTCCAGTTCACACACTGCGTGTTACCATCCGTACGAGCATAGTGAATATGAAGATGCGAATACGAAGTCCGGCGCAAGTGGTGCCCAAGTCTTAATGGAACCTTAGAAGGGCATCTCCTATAGCAATGGACAGTCGCCATGCTCAATTCGCCAGTTCGGCAGCGGGTGTTCCTATCACCACATGGGGATTCATTGCGATTCAGATGACGACTCTGCAATCTCTGCCATGCTTGAGGTGGCTTCATTCACTGGGCCACTTCGCCTCCATCGAGTCATCACGTATGAGCAGGGCTCGATGACGTGCGGAGTGTGAGTGACCACCGCTAGGCCGCGATCCCGCTCAATAGTGCATATGAAATGGATCGGTAGGTCGCCTATGAGCGAGGACTGAGAAAATAAGATTGGCAACTGGAATTGGGCGAATTGTATATTAATGATTACTTTGATTTAGACTTCAACAGTGCTGAAACCTTTCCTGGGATTGCATTCATGGGTGAGGAAAAGAAAAGAAAAACTCGATGTTTGGATGACCCTTTTGGACTCGCATTCATATTCTCTTCTGCATCAATCGATTGGAGAATATGTCTCGCAAAGAGCTTGATGTGACCACGCTCTGCCGAGAAGATGAGAATCGTCCGCGGCCTTTGAACGAGGCGAAGAAGGCGTCTCTCGGTGAACACAAGCATTAGTTCACCCTGAATCTTGGCTACGTCCACAAGTAGCCATTAGCAGGCAAAGTTAGGTAGCAAGTTTAGGTGACTATGACCGTACCACATATAACTTTTAGCCTTGGGCCAATGTGCTAATGTGCCTTGCTGAGGTGACTTATAATAAGCGCTTGCTTGCATGTTGTGTAAATGACTTCACTTCCTATGTGAATGGTATGCACATCTTGATCCGATGGTATGACTAGTATCTTGATCGTAGGAGTGCGTATGTGAATTCGAGACGGCAGTACACAGTGGTACATCGTACTAGCAGAGACCTCTGATGGCCAGATAGCCTCAAGATTATTTTAAGCCTCAAAAGGGAGATTCCTCCCTCTTACTTATAAACTTCACTCTTTAAAAGAATGCTATAATCTATCCTTCTACTAGTTCTTGTTCTTGTAATTAAAAAGGTGTTAACTCCTTAAATTTGTAAAACTATTTTGTAGATGGAGATTCCGTTCGGGACTTCTCTCTTTTTTGGTATTGCCTCCGGACTTTAGTACGTCTGGAAAACGCTATTCTTCTTCGAGGCAGGAAACGCCTTATGACATGAAAGGCTAGGACTACTTGGAGCTTCTGAGACTACTTGGAGGTCCACTCTACTTTTTGCAGATGGAGGATTTTACCACCAGAGGCCGCTAACGACACGAGGTTTACTTTACTTGTGAGGTGTTGACCCGCGATCTGCCACCATCAGTCTATCGCCCGCATGGCCAAGTACCTAGGGATGGCATCAACACTGGAGATATCCGGGCCGACTTTGTGGGGGACTGCGTCTGCTGTTTGACGCCTCCACCTTCCTTACTAGCCGACGCACGACACAGGCTGAGCGGCAGCCCGCTTCCGTCTATCGAGACTTGGGCTTGCTTGGTCACGAAGAGGATCCATCCGATCACTTGCTTCTTACTGAGAGTGGAAGACATGCGCTCTGCTCTCAGACACTGAGACTTCTCCATACAGGCCACCACTCCACCTCCGCGCAGTCCGCCGGCTTATCAAGTGCCGGATCTGCTGGGATCCCTGGATCCTCCTCGATGGACCATCCCCGTCCATTCTCCATTCATTCCAGCTTCCACTACCAACCCAGACCCTCACTGCTCAGAGGCAAGGAAGAAGAGCACGCTGACCCTGCCTTGGCCATTCCCTGTGGCCTTGGATTCGCGCCCCGACCCGAGGTTCCACCCTCTCTGTTCTGTTTCTCTGACCTGAGCTTCCACTGGCGGCCTGCCTCGCGGCGGAGGACGTTACTCTCCGAACCTGATGCGGGAGATAGTGAAGGATACTGTCAAAGCCCTCCTGCGGCGTCAAGGGCGTTCAGTGCAGCGAGATGGTGAACTATGTATGGATTTGCTTTTCGCATTTATGATTGCATTTGGATCTTTTCGCACATTTTGAACATCATGCATGCATGTTAGGCGTTGAGTTTGAATTAGTAGAGATTATGCGAGATGGCTCGTGGAAGGCCGTATTGCGGCCGAGGCGCTGTATTGCTGCTAACAACCGGGGCCATGGTCGAGGTCAAGAACTTACCCGCCACTGGGAATCCTACCACACAAGTTATGGCGTGTCGAGCCCGGATGCTTGGAGCGATACTAGAAAGTCAACAAGTTATGCGTGACGAGCTCCAACATCGCCAAGGATCTAAATTGGCGGATTTCATGAGAACCAAGCCCCGACCTTCACCTATGCCACCGAACCCACAGATGTCAAGATTGGCTTAGGACGGTGGTTCAGAAGGTGAACCTTATCCGATGCCCGATGAGGATAGGGTGTTGTTTGCCACCCAACCGCTTGAAGGACCCGCCAAGTGTGGTGGGAAAATTATCTTGCTACCATCCGATGAGGTAGAAGATGAGGATGAGGATGAAGCGAGGCGATAACAATGGAGAACCAGTCGGGATCTTGCCAATCTTGAGGAGGAGGTGATGAGAATGCAATTGGGGAACAACAGAAGTACCAAACCTACAAGCCGCCACCCGTAATGTACCATGGGCTGAATTTGAAAGAGTGTTTGGAAAATCACATTCCTCGAGGAGTGCTCGAATGAAGAAACAAGAGTTCCGCAATCTGCGGCAAGGAAACATGACGGCCGGCGAGTATTTGACCAAGTTTAACTTGCTCGCCGATATGCTCAACAAGACATAGCAGATGATGAGGAAAAATCGACAAGTTTTTAGAAGGAATGGCTCCCACTTACCGTTCTAAGCTCATCCTTCTCGATCTCACAAATTTTCATCAATCGGTGAACAAAGCTCTCATTCCGGAGAAGGAGCTAAAAGGAAGAAGCTAGCATAAGCGCAAGATGGAGGCACGAGTCGCCAGCAGGATCCAAAGGCCCTGGCCCTCACCGACCCTACCCCCTATCGGTCGAGGCCACCGCCACCGCGCACTCAAGACTATCCAACACGCACCTACCAAGCCGGTGGTAGCCGACCGCTCCTCCTCTGCAAGACCTACAACCCAAATGCCGGGGTGCCCGCGACCGGGTGGATGCGAATGATAAAAGTGCTGGAACACGCTTCAAGTGCCATCACCGGGGCATTATGCCAATGAGTGCCCAACTCAGAAGACTCAAGCGACCACGCTTTGATATCGCCCACTGTGGCCACCCCCGGTGGGCGTGGAAGAGGAACGCCCGACCAAATCTACCCCTTGACTTATGGAAGAGGACGCCTCAACCAAATCTCCACCGAAAATGCAGAGAGGCTCTCGAGTACTTATGGGCGTTAGGAATCCATCGCCACCCTGCTCAAGTACTTTTTGATTCCTGAGCATCTCATTCGTTTATATCTAAGAGTTTTTGGGGATCACCACCATGTTTGTAGATAAGAAGGATGGTAGTCGAAGGTCGGTAGTGGATTACCGAGCCCTCAATGCGCATTATCAAAACAAATATCATTTGCCTCGAATTGATGACCTGTTTGATCAACTTCGGAGCCAAAAGGTTTTCAAAGATTGATCTTCGATCGATATCATCAAGTCAAGGTCGAAAGGAAGATATACCCAAAACGCCTTCACCACAAGATATGGGTCAGATGAATTCTTGGTTATGTCCTTTGACTTACCAACGCCTACCCATTTCATGAATATGATGAATATGATCCTTATGGAATACTTGGACCATCGTCGTAGTGTTTATCGACGACATCCCGGTATATTCCAAAGATGACGAGGAACATAAGAAGCATCTAAGATTGGTCCTCGACAAGCTTCGAGAACACCGACTTTTACGCCAAATTCAGCAAGTGCGAATTTTGGCTAGATGATATTAGCTTCCTCGCATATCATCTCTGCCGAGGGAATCAAGGCCGACCCTTCCAAGGTAGCGACAGCTATGGATTGGAAATCCCTACCACCGTAAAGGAAGTAAGAAGTTTCCTAGGGTTGGCGGTATTACGAATGTCTATTGAAGGCTTTTCTAGAATTGCCAAACCTATGACCCAACTATTAAAAAAGGAGCGAAGTTTGATTGGACAAAGGCCGTGAGGACTGCTTTCAAGAGCTAAAATCAAACCGACTACCGCTCTGTGTTGGTAACACCAAATACCGACAAAAAGTTTGAAGTATATTGTGACGCCTCAAAGTAAGGATTGGGCTGTGTACTCATGCAAGAAAGAAGGGTAGTCGCCTATGCCTCTCGACAGCTCAGGAGGCATGAAGAGAATTATCCAACTCATGATCTGGAGCTGGCCGCAGTTATACATGCTCTAAAAATTTGGAGGCATTATCTGATAGGTAAGCAGTGTGATGTCTATACCGACCATAAGAGCTTGAAATACATGTTTACCCAAGCCAATCTAAATATGCGCCAGAGAAGGTGGCTGGAACTGATCAAGGATTACAACTTGAATGTCCTATATCACCTGTGCAAGGCTAATGTGGTGGTCGACGCCAAATAAAAGTCAGCAGTGTAATCAAGTGACTCCTCAATAGACAGCTACCCCAATAAACATAACTTGTGGTCCCGAAATTCCTGAACAAATCGTAAAGGATATGGACGCATTAAACTTGAGTTTGGTAGAGGCCGGTTACCTAGCCACCCTGGTGGTTCAACCGGACTTGTTTGACCAAATCAAGGAACTACAAAAGAGTCACTCTAGCGCCCATAAGATAAGAGACCAAATGAAAAGGAAATATGGGTGCCACGTTATGGAGGATGAACAGGGAATCCTACGGATGGGACAAAGGATTTTCGTTCCCCATGACCAAGAGTTGAAGAATCACATCTTAAAGGAGTCCCATGAATCCCTTTCTCCCTTCACCCCGGTGCACCAAAATGTATCAAGACCTAAAAGCCCAATTTTGGTGGCCCCGCTTAAGCGAGATGTGGCCGAGTATGTAGCCACATGTCATACCACAATTGGTTAAAGCCGAGATCAACGCCAGCAGATCGCTGCAACCTCTCAAGATATCTGAGTGGAAATGGGAAGAAGTAACAATGGACTTCATCTTAGGGCTTCCCAAGACAAAGACCGGATGTGACTCCATTTGGGTCATAGTGGACAAAGTTAACTAAGGTGGCCCACTTTATTCCGGCCAAGACGACTTACAAGGGAGATAAGTTAGTGAACTCTATATGGCAAGGATAGTCACTCCATGGAGTTCCTAAAGAATAATCTCGGATCGTGGATCCCAATTCACTTCCCAATTTTGGGAAAAGCTACATAGTGCCCTTGGAACCAGTCTGTCTTTCAGTACAACCTACCATCCTCAAACAGATGGACAGACCGAGCGAGTCAACCAAGTCCTAGAAGATATGTTGAGAACATGCATTTTGGAGTTCTCCGCAGATTGGGAGAAATGGCTGCCATATGCTGAATTCACCTACAACAACAGCTATCAAACCAGTTTAAAGATGTCCCCTTTGAGGCCTTGTATGGACGACGCCAGAGACACCCCTGCTTTTGGTCGGTTGGAGAGCGACAAGTGTTTGGAAAGGAGTCATTGCAAGAAGCCGAAAGGATGGTAAAAATCATTCGAGAACGATTGTTAGTCGCTCAATCCCGACAGAAAAGCTACGCGGACCATCGCCGCCGAGAACTCTCCTTCTCCATCGGGATCCAAGATACCTTAGGGTGTCACCGCCCAAGGGAATTCAAAGATTCCTGCAAAGGGGAAGTTAGCCCCGATATATCGGCCTTACCAAATCATTGCCAAGAGAGGTCAAGTGGCATACGAGTTGGAATTGCTCACCGAACTTGGAGATATACACAATGTGTTCCATGTATCGCAACTCAAGAAATGCCCGAGAGTACCCGAGAAAGAACACATCGCCCAACCACCAAATACCACTAAATAAAAACCTCACTTATCGACCTCATCCAGCTCAAATAGTCGATTCTCCGACAAGCAACTAAGAGGCAAGACCGTTAAGATATGTAAAGTCCAATGGGATGATGTGGCAGAAGTCGGTTTCTTGGGAACCCAAGACAAGCTTCAAAGGAGTACCCTTACCTAGTTGAGACTTTGTTACCAATCTCGAGGGCTAGATTTGTTTTTAGGGGAGGATTTGTAACACCCAAAGCTAGCCTACATTTTGAAAAAAAAAAATAATAAATTTTTGTGGGAATTTGTATGATGTTATGACATCGTGCTTTAAGATAAGTCTAGTGAGAATGCGAATTTCTTAAAACTTTTGCATTGAACCTAAGACAAGACCCTTCATCTAGAATGGACCGTAATTATGTAGACTAAGGACCCGATCAGAGGGTAAGAGAACCTAGATAGTTACGACTGAATGAAAACACAAAATATAAGAATAATTGAAGAAAGATTCATAATTACTAAAGAATTATGGATAGGTTAGTTATTCACCCTAAACACTCTACTAAATTCAGAATCTTTTAGAAAAGCCCTCACAATTATATGTGTGTATCTACATATATGTATATATATATATATGTATATATGCATATCTTTTGTGCTTAAATAATATAGTTTGTCACATAAAATGACAACTTGCTAATAAGCTACCTATCCATAATTAGGTAAAATGCAAAATTAATTGTCAAAAAATTGTTGATCAAGCCTTAGAACCATTAGGCTATTTTGATCTGTTTTTGGACCAAACTGACCAGTGGGACCCACACAGCAGATGAACAACTAAGAACATGCCATATTGGCATTTCCACGAGCAGTGGTGGGCGGTGGAGGATCATCCTCCTCTCGCAAATCTTTGCTCCAAGACTCGTGGTGCGCGACGTTGATAGCTTGGGGACTTGGCATTTGTCGCCTTGCGGTCGGCCGCACCGCGGAACCGCTTCCTTCTGCCGCCGCTGCTCAATCCGAGCCCCGCCGCTCGCCATGTCCGCCGATCGCGACGGGAAGATTTTGACCCGCCAATCGAGCCCTTGTGCACTGTGCACGCTATTTGATGCCCAAGACGCTTCGCAATGGCACTCGAGTGCCCGGCACTTCGCCGACATGCCGCTCATGAGCCGCCGTTAACCGCCACGCCGCTTCTCCAACACCCTACCGTGTCCGAAGCTTCCTTCCCGAAGCCGCCACGCTTTCAATGCGGAGCCTTGCTGGGAAGCTCCTATATAATCGGAATGCTCGATCACACACGCAGCACCGTGAGCCCCAAAGCACCTTCACGCCGCTAAGACTCTCCAGAGTCCGATAGCCCCTGCTCGTGAGCTTTAGGTTCGCCTTAGCTCCCGGTGCTCCCAGCCAGTGGAATCGAGGGGAGGGGCCCTCGCCACGGAGCTCGTTCCTTCCTCCGCCGCGCCGATAAGCTCTTCCCGGCGATTCCTCCCTATTGAGTGAGTCCTTTTTCAATTCTTCGCGCAATAGCCTATGTGTAACCTTGTTAACCTTTCGCCCAATTTAATTTCACGGCGATTCATCGAGGGTGTGGGCACCGTCTCCTGCTTTTCCCCCTTCGGCTCCACCGACGCCACTCATCGCAACGCTTCTCGACTCAATCCTCCGCCTCGGTAAGCCCCCAAGAGACCCTAGACACTCCTTAGCAAAAAGCCTCAAGCATTAGTGAGCCATGTTGCGTTGATAGGCCCGAACCGTAGCGCTCTTCCGCCATAACTTGGATAGTGGCTACTCGATTGTGTTCCATAGAGGTTCTTCCTTAGACATGTTAGGGCTTGGGCCGCTCTTTTATTTTCCGCAAGAATCACCGTAAATAGTGGCCTGAGGCGCCCGCTAACCGTCGCTGGATGCCTTGCCGGAGTTCCGCCGGAGTTGGAGAAGACCCCGAGTGTGCGCGCTGTCCGCCGGGGTTGGGTCACTGACACCCCGGGGCCACAACGGCGGCTCACCGTTTTAAAATCCACCGCGCGCCGCGATTGGGAGGCTGACAAGTGGGCCCCGCCCCACTTGTCAAGATTAGTGGTGGCGATTTAAAACCCGCTCGACGTGGGACGGTCGTCTTTGGTCGGGCCGCCCAAGATCGTGCTCGAGGATTTCCCACGATTTATCGATGAAAACAAATAAGGAAATTAATAGGAGATGATTAATATATCTAGAACCCGTCCAAAAATCCTAGAAAAATCATGATAAATATTAGATTACCCGGTGGATTTATTAAAATAATGTAGGAAATTATATCATATAAATTTGCCTGTTTAATACTTAATCCTATTCTAGGATTTTCCTTTAGGAAATAAACCCGATAATTGGATAGGGTTAAATAAAATAGGATATGACCTTTATAAAAATCGAGAATTTATGGAGTTACCATTTATGATGTAACACATGTAGTAAATTTTATTTGGACAATTAATTCCTTTATGCCTTTTGATAGATAATATTTCACCCCATAACAATATTTAAAAAGGGGATTTCAAATAATAAAATTGTCTCATAAGCTCTTAAATTCATGAGAATATTCCAGGAAGACCTAATTGTAATTTAGGAAATTAAAACAAATTATTAGCAGATTTTAAAACTGTCTATTAACCTTTAAGCAAATGTTTAGCCCTATTTACCATTCTTCTATATACTAATAACACAACAATACTTGATTTATTGTATATATTCAATGGTTTTAATTAAAATTCTCAAATTTCCTACAGGAATATTATTGAACCCTAGTGCCTTGTTAAAACTTTGAGATCTTAATTGAACTTCAGAGAATTGCTTAGCTAATTTTACTAAGAGTAAACCCTAATACTTAAGTTACCCTACGTATTTAAATAATCATATGTTTTAACCAACACCACACACCAATCCTAAAATAAGAAGTATTCTTCCGAGAGTTGATGAAGGAAATTCTTCAAACAAAATTATTTTCGCTAAAATATCTTTATGTGTTTAAACTATGGGTAAAGTATTTAGGTAGCCGTCATGTTATTGCATGACATTCTCATTTCACCCCATCCCGTTATTTTTCTGAAAAATACTAAGCAAAAGAAGGATCATGGAACTTTCTCGATATCCTGGATAGAGTTGTACACCAGTCGTCGATCGCTAAACTTAGCAAGAGCATTTCATTTCATACATCATACTTTTATCGCATTCTGGTGTTTTATTTATGGTCTTTCGAACTCGTTCCGTTAATAGACGTCGAGGAGCCCGAGGGACCTTTTGAAGACCAGCAAGAAGACCCCTACTACTCTCAGGACCAAGGCGAGTTAACATTCACCCTCTAAGGGATTGCTTTTACTAGGGAGAATCTTGATTTTCCCTAGTGCGAGTTAATACCTACCCTTAATAATGTTGCTTTTACTAGGAGAGGATGCGCTTCCCTAGTGCGAGTTAACATCTTAAACCATAATTGTGTTTGCTTTTATTAGGAGAGTTAGCTTTCCTAGTGCGAAGTTAACACTCTAATGGATCATATTGATTCCCGCTTTATTAAATATTTTATTTATCGTATTAAATTGCATGCTTTTTAAGTAAATAATACCTACTTGCTTAATCATGATTTATCATGCCTTATTATCATTTGTTATTGTTCTACCTTGATGATATTGCCTTGATAATACTCATCTGTCCTTTGACTTTATGAATGATTGCCTTGAAAATCACCCTTGATAGCCAGTTAGGGTTAAATAAAACAATTTTAGACTCTTAAGTCTTGGTTAAAATTTGCGTAGACATTGCTCAGGTCCAGTTATTAATTTTAGGCTTAGATTGGCCTCGGAACGGTGAACCGATATTCACCGGACATGATTACATATCAAACTTGAAAACTAGAAATTGGGCCTGGCATGCCAGTGTGTGTGTTGGGATGTGATTGGGAAAACGGACGTGGTCCGACTTGTGGTTAAGGTGGAAGTAGCAAGGCTACTGGTGTGATGTGAAGAGGGCTATCGTTCACAGACGCGGCTGTGAGGAGCGCGGGCAACACGCCAGAGTCGCCAATCGCCGCCACGGGGTGGTTCCGCACATCGTGTGCAGGGCACACGGAGGAACGATAGCGAAGAAGGAAGTGAATGTGAATGTGTGTGGACCGCCGATCCGGCGTGACTCGTAGAGTGGACCGGACGGGTGTGCGATGAGGCACACAGCTGAAGTCGCCGACCAAATGCTCGGGATTTGGTTCCTATCACCACAACGCGTGGCCATCGCGCTGTAGTGCAAGTATTGGGGATTCAGGTAGTACGACCGCGGGCGCACTCGCTCGCTGCCATGCTTGAGGTGAAGACAAGATCATGTCGCTATCCGTGGGATGATCTAGGTCTTACGTGTCGTGAGCCGTGACTTAGTGCGGGCGTGGCACCCGGCTAGGGAAGAACGGGCACTTACGGGCGTAAGATCCATTAACGGGTGCGCCACACCCTAATGAGATGGCGTGTGTGTGCGAGATCTAAGGACCGTGTGGAATGTGGACCGTGGTTGGTGGAATGTGGATTGTGAAATGTGAATCAAATTAATGAAAATAATGATTAGCAGAACTTTGGGTTAAAAGTGCTAAGTCATAGGCTTTGATTTAGAAAACTTGCTTTCCGCAAACAAATAAACCCCAACCTTTCCTTTGGAACCCCTATCACTAAAATTGCATCAAAGTTGGGTGATAGCTCGCCAGTGTTTGGATGACACTGACCTCGCATTCATATTCTCTTCTAGATGGAGAATATGAGCAGGATCAGTACGCCTGCCATGAAGATGAAGGACAGGATTTCACCGACGACTGTATGAGGCATAGGGCGTCTCCAATGAGTGCTTAGGCATAGCCGACGAGACCCTTTTGGATCTTTCGGTCTTATGTACTCGATCTTTTGGACTTTCGACTATTTGGGCCAATGTGCCGCTTTGTAATACTTAATAGCCCCTTGGGCTTAATGCGTATTTGTGTAATTATAAGACTTCCGCTTGTATGTAATGATCCCTATGTGAATGGTATGCACTAGTATACTGATCCAGGACTAGTGCAGATCGTATGGTGGGCAAAGGACAGGCCCCACACCTGCCGCCGGCTAGCCGCTGCTGCTACGGCTTGCTCTCGAACCCGCCGCGCGTGTCGCGCACACCGCCACCGCTCTCCCTCTCCGCCGACCCGCCCGAGGTGCACCGAGCTCCTCTCCTTTTTTCCCGCCGCCGGCACCGCCGCCCGCCGCCGCCGCCGCCGCTTCTTCGAGCGCCGCCGCCGCCTCGTTTTGTGCCGCTGCTAAGCCGCCCCCACCCGTCACCATCTCCGACGGGCCGCCACCGTTGGCCTCACCTCTCAGACTAAGCCCAGCCGCCGCCCTCCTGGCCTCGCCCGCCGCCGCCGCACCCGCCACACCTGGGTGGGCTGCTCATATCCAGGCCGCAGACCGCGTGTCGTGCGTGGGCGTGTCAGCCGAGCCGGCCGAAGTCAGCAGCCAAGGCCCGCTCATTGGGCACAGCGAGCCAAAGCCAGCCACACTGCTAGGTCATTGCGCCTCACGCCAAGACCGGCCGGGCCGAAGCCGTGGGCCTAGCCTTGCCTAGTCCGCGAGGAGAATTCCTTTTCCTATTTTAATTAAAACAGAAACTTGTTATTTTCATATTTTTAATTACATACCCCCAAAAATTGTGAAATAAATTTTAGAATTAGTATCTTCTGTTTTATGATTTTTCATATGCATTTGCACACATTATATTTTCTGTATTGTATTTATTATTTAATTCTCGTTGTGTTAGATTCGATCGCTGAGGGTATCAATTTCGACTCAGCGGAGCACCTTTCCCATTGCGTCGATCAAGGCAAGTGCTGAACCCTTGAACCCATGTTTTGCAAACATGTTTTACTAGGATTCAACAATTAGCATGTATGTTAAATGTTAAACATTAATTACCTAGTTGCTTAGTTAAATCCCCATCAATAAATAATTCGAATAAAATATTCCTTGTTGCCATAGCTTATTAAAGATTGTTAAAATATTACCACACTCTTGTTTAGATTTTGCATCTGCTTAGTAATGCTCATAATAGATCACATGATTAATTGCTTGTTACCATTGATTCCCAATTTACCATGTGATTTTAAAAGGACAATTGGTGTTGTCTTGATTTTGTAAATGGGCTAGTTGATAGTGGGTGCTATCGGGATAAATGTTTTGCAAAACCTGATTGGGGTGGATGGTTGCAAGGATGGTGCTGCGTGCACGAGATTTGGGCCTAGTGCGGGACCCACCCTGATCTCTAAGGACCGATTCCTTGAGGTAGACGAGCTAAGTACAACAGTGCGACCATTGAGTGCTTGTACGGGCAAGCCCTGGTTGAGTACCCTTTGGACTTCTAGTTTTGGCATTCCAGTCGGTGGAGTAGGCAATTAGTGTTGTTCAGCAGGCTCAAGAGGGGGCTTCAGCCAACTGGAGTAACTAGCGCTGCGGTGGAATCCTTAGAGGGAGTGCCAGACTAGGAGAATGTTGGTTAAAGACTTTGTGGTGTTCTTTTCCTTTGGGTGATTCCTAGGAAAGATCACCTCTCGTGGGTAAAGCGTGCAACCTCTACAGAGTGTAAAACTATCATGATAGCTGTGTCCATGGTCAAGGACGGACGACGGGGAGTTGTCTCATTGGTACTTCTTCTCTCTTGTTTTCTAAATAATGTTTTAAAGGAAAACCACAATTGGTGTCGTGTGTTTTGGTTTTTCTCCTCACAGTGGGTGCTGTGAGCGATGAGGGTGTTTGCACGGTGGGTGCCGTGAGTAGCCAGGATTGGGCAAAACCGATTAAGGCCGGAGTTTCAAAGAAAATGATTCAAATATTTGTTTTCCTCAAACACATTTCAAATCATTTTGCAAAATCTTAGGAAAAACTTGTAAAATTGGCTTTATGCAAAATAAACCCTTACCCTTCCTTTGTTAGCCTTAGTTGCATTTAGTCAGCCTTGCTTGTTGAGTATAAAGTATACTCATCCTCGCCTTTTATGTGGGGTTGCTCATTCCAACGAGCAGGTTGTTTACAATGGTATCCCAAGGAGAAGATGTGTCAAGGTGAAGATTTCACTGCTAGAGTTCAAGACGGAGATTTCTCTGACGCCTAGGACGCTACTACAGCTCGCCTGTGGGATTGATTGTTGTATTTTTCCTCTTCCATTTGGAGTTATGGAAGACTCTTCAGACTTCCGCTGCATGTTAGACTTCTACTGTGTAAGGCTTGCGTGCTTGAACTTTGTACTCTGATGTATCTTTATTTCACACTCTGATGTAATATTTGTTCGAACTATAATGACAATGAACCAAAGATCTGGAATCTGTGTGTACTAGCTACTTGATCCAAGGACTAGTACAGGTAAAGCACAGAAGGGACTCGACTCCGTTTTTGCGGGTCCCGACAGAGTTGGTATCAAAGCCTAGGCTGTAGGACGCAACCTAGGTAGACTGACATAGCCTTAAGGATCTATTTTAATTAGACAAATCTACTTTGAAATTGTCACAACCACTTCTCTTTCGTCTCCTCTTAACTGATGTTCTCATCTTTTATCTTATCTTCTCCCCTCGGATCTTGTTCTCGCATCTTGTTCTTACATCTCGCTCTCGCATCTTGTGTTGTCCCTTTTGTTTATTCAACAAGCCATTGTTTCAAAATTCTTCCCTAATTCAAAATTTTAGTCAACACCCTTCCCTCTCATTGAAGATCCTTAAGCTACAAGTCATGGACGACTATAGCAAGTTAAAGGAGAGCATCGACGAGCAAGGCAACTTTAAAAGGTAGAGAAGCATCAAAGAGCGAGAAGACTTACTAAAAAGCAAGAATAGTTGCTTAAGTCCGTAGGAACCCTATATATATAACCGTATTAGACGTCATGCGATCTTCTTATTTGAGTTTGAGATGGTTTCCATCGGTTTGACTATGTAATTATCGCTTTTATGTTTTCGAACCATTGCTTCTTACTGCTTCTTAAGATGTTTGAGTTGTGGTTCCTATGGGTTTGTGTAGATTTTAAGAAAAGTTTCGTTTCAAAGAAAAACTTTCAAAACTAAATTGTTTTCAAATAACTATTTAACAAGAATCTCTCAAAAAAAATTTGGCGTATTTGAGGGAAAACTTTTCTTGAATTTCATAAAAGGTTCTTACAACTAAACCTTGCTTTCAAAGTATAAAACCACCTTTATACTTCGTTTGTGAAAAAAAAAGAAATTTATTATAAAATCATTTTGGTTACTTAGTCTTTTTGTCAACACCAAATCTTTAAACATTATATTTCAAAGAGAAACATCTTACAAAATAAGTTTCCACGTTTTTCAAAATTCTTTATGAGATGGTCTTTTTGAAAACTTCCTAAAAGATTCCTTTAAAAACAAACAAAGTACAATTTATTAAATCTTCTTCTCAAAAGAAAGGTGTTTCCATATTTTGTTTTGAAATAACATTCTTTCAAAAAAAATCATGGTTTCTCTAGTATCGCAAAGAATATTTACATTTGCCTTGAAAAAGGGTAGTGTTACAAAACAGAAAATTTTTCTGACCTTATTTTTGTGTTGAAAAAAATCCCTACGCATTTTATGTTCAAAAAGCTAAAGTCTAAAAATGGTTCAATTCTTTGCTTTTGAATGTTTTCTTGAAATCCCTTAGTCCGAAAAGTTTTATTTCCAATTTTTTTTTTATGCAAAATAAACCTTACCCTTCCTTTGTTAGCCTTAGTTGCATTTAGTCAGCCTTGCTCGTTGAGTATAAAGTGTACTCATCATCGCCTTTTATGCGGGGCTGCTCATTCCAACGAGCAGGTTGTCATGAATGGTATCCCGAGGAGAAGATGTATCAAGGTGAAGATTTCACTGCTAGAGTTCAAGACGGAGATTTCTCTGACGCCTAGGACGCTACTACAGCTCGCCTGTGGGATTGATTGTTGCATTTTGCCTCTTCCATTTGGAGTTATGGAATACTGTTAAGACTTCCGCTGCATGTTAGACTTCCGCTGTGTAAGGCATGCGTATCTGAACTTTGTACTCTGATGTATCTTTATTTCACACTCTGATGTAATATTTGTTCGAACTATAATGGCAATGATCCAAAGATCTGGAATCTGTATGTACTAGCTACTTGATCCAGAGACTAGTACAGGTAAAACATAGAAGGGACTCGACTCCGTTTTTGTGGGTCCCGACATCATTTTTTTTGTATGCTATTTTTGTGAGGCTGATAGCTCGGCCAAAGTGGGCAGGAGGTGGGCGTAGTGCGAGAAAGATGGTCTGCACGTGGTTGCTATTTTTGGTAGCATGGCCTATGGAAGATGGAAAGCTAAGATGGTGGGGGTGCTGCTGTAATTTGGAAAGTGGAGAGGTTGGGTCAGCCAAGGATGGGAAAATATGGGTGTGGCTGGAAATATGGAAAGGGATCAACCAAATCCGCTATTTTGGGGGAGCGTGATCTGGTTGTTTGGAAAGGCAGGATAAAATCCCTAAGAAGGAGGTGCGGCGGTGAAAGTGTGGGGCAGCTGGGGTAACCCTAACAAGGGTAGCGGCGGCAATGAAGGAATTTCGTGAGTGAGATGATGGCGATGGCGGCAACGAATGGTGGCGGTGGCTAGGAGGCGTGGTAACAGAGATGAACACTGGAAGCTGAGGGTGGAAGCGGCACAAAAGAAGCACACGAAAAGCAGTGACAGCTACGTGAATAGAACTCGAAACTCTAAAGGAACTAGACACTATGACCAGCAATGACACGCCGAAGCAACGAAAATTCAACAAGTTTAAGAACTAGGCAGCAATAGTAAAGGCTAAACGGGCTAGGAACAAAAGGGAAAATACAACGAACTTTCTTTTTTTTTTGGGGGCTTTTTCTGGACTATAGGATGAACAAGATGAACTAAACAAAGATAAGGGGTGTTCTCACCAGGCAACCGTCGCTCTGATACCACTTGATGTGCACTAGGGTCGGCCCAATCTTCTGATAAGAACGATACATTCATTTGAGTGCGAAGACTCACGATAATCGGCTACTAACCAGTAGGACAGCAACCAACAATCGCAAAGTCACCTCACTGAGGCTATCAACCAAGTTAAAACTCGATCGATCCTTGAACCGGCTGCAACCGAGAACATGCAAGAACAAGGTGATAGCAAATTAACGAAATTAATCTCACAAACTAGGGGTGAGGTTCTGTTTCTCCACTCGGGTGGTCCAGTGGACACACGCAAGATCGAGGGAGGGACGCACAAGGGGTCTACCAACACGCAACAAAACATAGAGAACAACGTAAGAGGGTGGCAGCCATAAGTAGAGGGGCGCCGGCAGCCAGATCGGTGCCCAAAACAGTGGTGGTGGCCAGCACCACCAAACCCTACCGGTACATGGGCCGTTGGCCCAAAAATACGGTGACGCGGCACTTTGAGTTCTTGGCCCGTGATGGTTTTCTGCATTTTTCTGTTGCTGCTGGGTGAATCTGGCTGTGGTACTAGATCCATTGGAAAGCTTATCTCCTAAGCTTTCCAACGAGTGGTCGCACGTCAAAAATGGAGTTCGGGAGCCCAAGATACGCCCGCCCGTTTGAAGTTGGGCTGCTCCTATATGGCCGAGCTGGACGTGGAGTCGGCCTAGGTTTGAAGTTGGGCCCTCCTTGGGGTGTGGGCCATCCTTGGTGCATGAGCTTGGTAGGCTGGTCCACCGGACGGGGCTTGAAAGGCCGAGCTTGAGGATTAAGGCCTCCGGACGTCGAAGATGACGTGATGGAAGGAGCAACGGTCGTAGTGGCAGGAGTGGATGTAGGGGAAGGAGAAGCAGCGGTCGCATCCATGCGTGGGATGTCCTCATCAGGATTGGCCGGATCCGAGGTGACTCCTAGAGTGGACCGGATGGGCGTACAGTGAGGCACGCAGCGGGAAGTCGCTGATCAATTACTTGCGGAATTTGGTTCCTAGCACCACAACACGTTGTCATCGCGCGGTAGTGCGGACATTGGGCCCAGTGGCTTTTTGGATGGCATCATGGTAAACCCCAGTCCGAGGTGAAGACAGGATCATATCGTCATCCGTGGGATGATCTAGGTCTTACGTTGCAGGGAGTCGTGACTCTAGTGCGGGCTTGGCAACCTAGCTATAGAAGAATGGGGACTTCGCTGGCGTAAGATCCACAACGGGTGCCCCACACTCGGAAGATAATGGCGGGTGTTTGGAGGAAGCTTAGGATGGGTATGTGTTATGGTTTGGTATGAAGAATTTTTAACAAGAACATTGTTTAGAATAACTTTGAGTCAAAATTAGTAAGTCATAGGTTTTGATTTATAAAATTTGCTTTCTACAAAATAAATAAACCCCAACCTTCTCTTAAAACCCCAATCACTATATGTATTAGGTTAGGTGTTAACTCACCAGTGCGGTTTGATTGCGCACTGACCTCACACACACTCACTCTTTTAGATGGTGAATATGAGCAAGACCTCTACACTTGTTGTGAAGACGGAGCCCAGTAGTGTGCTGACGATCAGGACAAGGCTTAGGGCATCTCTCTATTCAATTGCATATGCATAGCCAGCAAGAAACTCTTTTGGATCTTTTGATTATCATCGCACTTTGATCTTTTGTTGTTCTTGAACTAATTTGGGCCAATGTGTCGTGTTGTAATACTTAATAGCCTTCGGGCTTAACACAGGTACACAGGTACTTAATTTAATCAAAGACTTCCGCTTGTATGAAATGATCCGGCTATGTAAATGGTATGCACTAGAGTACCGATCCAGGGACTAATGCAGATCAAGTGGTGGGAAAGGAGCGACCCCCACACTCGGCATCATCGCCAAGGCTACGGTCACCACCGTCCCGATTGTCACCATTGCTGAGCCGCCTCCATAGCGCCTCTTTCGTGCAGTTAGGCACCATTGTCGTGTCGCAGCTTGTCGTTGCACCGAGACTCCACTACTATCGAGGTTGTGTCATCACAACACCGCCGCATTCCCACACCACCACCACCCGCTTCGCCCCAATGTCTCTACGCCATCGGCCAAGCCGGTCTTAGCCATCGCATCCACTTCCTCGAGGCCATGCCCTAGCCGCCCTCATCGTTGCCTCTTTCTCTGTCCATAGCCCTCTGCCACTAGGTGCTGCTCATCGCTGGACCCTACCAAATTGCCGTCGCTAGCCACCAAGCATCTCGCTGGTCGCCGCCACAGCCTCTGCTTGCCATCGATGCAGCGCCGCCATGTTGTTTCCCTCTCCCCTCGGGCTCTCTCTCTCCCGATCTATCTCTTCCCCACTCACTCCCTCTCTCCCCCTTATCCATCCAGGGACATAGGGCCTAGTGCTACAGTATTTTTTCTATTATTTCTGAATTTGTGAATAGTGTTTCTTCACTGTTTTGCTGAGAATCCATCCTAGCTCCAAAGCTGATGATTCTAGTTTCTAAAAATCCAAAATTCATATCTGCTTACTATAATTTTTATGTAGTTTTTCAAATTATTTATTGTTTCTTGTATTTATTGTTGTTTTCTCATTTTGCATGTGTTAGATCGTGTGGACGAAGGAGAGTACTTCAACGCACCAATGTCCCACAAGTTCTAGAAGATCAGGAAGGCAAGTCTTTTCTTTAGAATCCTAATTTTTAGATTTTTCCAAAACTGCTATCTATTTAAATTGTGCGTATATTACCATAGAAATTCGTAGTGCATGTCGTCTATTTATACGGTATGCATCCATTGCCCTGAAATGCCTTAGGATAATATTATTTTTATAATTTGCTACTATTTTACATAAACTAGATGGCTTAGCATTGCTTACATAGTTTCGAGGAGTGATCCACTCCTATGATCATCATTGAAGAACCCAATTATGAGATAACTGAGTATGAGAATAGAGAACTTGGTGTATGGTGGGATTGTTCACTCATTAATTAAATTTTACCAATTAATATTTGACTCGAAGTGGGTGACCCAAGTCAACGCTCCGGTCCCTAAGAACCGATGATCGTGATTGATTTAACTGAGAATTTATTATATGACCGCAAGCCCAGTATGGGACGTGGTCTAATCAAGTGAGATAATAATATCGGGATTATTACCATACTTGCACCGTAGGTGGGATCCCGAGCGATGCATCATCACCGGTGTATTGCCCGGAAGAAGTTCTGAGTACTTATATGAATATCAGGTATGACCGTGACAAGTTCGGGGTTAATCTTCTAATAGGTTTTGTTATGATTTTTGTTGACAGGAGAGTATCATATCTTGCGGGAAAAGCATACAACCTCTGCAGAGTGTAAACTCATTCGAATAGATGTGCCCGCGGTTATGAGCATCTTGGTGGTTTGTCACATCATAGCTACACTCTTAATTAATTTAACTTGGGTAAGGTTATTCGATTGTGTGCCGCTACTAGATGATGCATGATAAATGAGAACTATATGAGAACTATAGTGAGACTATGAGATGAGAAAATGAGAACTTGAAACATAAGACACTGAGATTGAGAATTATACCATGTTAATGTTACTATTAAGATTAATCATGAGAATTATTTATTATTTATTTATTATGTTATAAATTCTTTTATACTGTTTGTAAAATGTTTTTATGCAAATAAACCTTTACCTTTCCTAGGATGAGTCTTAACCTGGCCTTCCTAGGAAAGTCTTGCTACAAGATAACCCCTAAATACTTAAGAAAGTAATATTTTAATACTATAAATAGTTTCCAAAAAAATATTTTCTCCCAGAAAGGGTATCTTCTCTATATTTAGAGTCTCTCGTCCTCCAGCAGAGTCTCTATCTCAGCTTCTAAATTTAAAGTTTCTCTCTCCCAACCTCTAAATTTAGAGGCTCTCTATATGAACCTCTATAGTTTTTCTGGATAGAGGCTCTGCTGGAGAGGATGCAAATATAGTGAGCGAATAGTGATTTAGAGGGGATATATAGAGACTCGATTTTAGAGCTTCTGTTGGAGATGCCCTAAGTGTATCTAAGACATGTTCATTCATATATATATGATGGCACGTAGGATTTTCATCTTGGTATTAGAATTTCCCTTCGTGCATATATGCATCATCGATTTTTGTATTTATGTTTGCATTGTGTTTATATCTCCGAGTAGGTGTCGAAGACCCTGAAGGAAGGTTTGAGGATACCGAAGAAGACTTCCAAGCCTCAGGACAAGGCGAGTTAAGACTCATAGTTCATGTCTTACCCAGATTTTATTAAAGTTATTTTGATTCAATTAAGAAATTGTATGCAATATGATTTTAATACCTAGCTTGTAATCTACTTATACACATGCCATGACCCTTGACACTTTCATTTACCATGCTATGATTGCCTTGAACATCATTTCATGGCTGCCTTGATAGTCATATCTCTTATAATCCAATCAAAGCAAATAAAACATTTGGACTCTTAGTCCTTGCGTAAAACTTGCTTAGACATGCTTATGTCTGTAAATGCTTGTTTTCGGGGTACAACAACCTGAGAGTGGTGAACACCAGCTCACCACTACAACTACTACTTATACTATGAATTGGATATGCTATGGATTGGTATGGTATAGGTTGTATTAGTTGATCTCGAGATGTGAGCCTATTGGGCTGAGATGCGGGTTGAGACCCGGGGTTTGTGCTTGTGTCTAGAGTGGCTCTAGACTGGCAGGTCGTGGACTATTGAGATTGAGGCACAAAGCTGAGTGCGGCACTCCGGCTCTCGGGCCATGAGAAGTGGGATTAGAAGGATCGTTTGGATATGTTTGAGTGTTGGATGCGACTCACACACCATGTGGCCATCGCACGATAGTGCGGGTGTAGAGTTCCAGCATAGCATTTTGTGGAGGCTCTGGACGATATTACAACTCAAGGAATAGGTGGAAGGGCACAATTACCTTAGGGTGATCTAGATCATGCATTTGTTGAACTGGTAATCCAGGCGCGATGATCCACAACGGGATTGCCAAATCTCTGAATATGATGGAGGGTGTGTGGAGGAAGAACATGAATCATGGTTCCAGCTAAGTTTGAGTTTGGTCTAGACGTACCTTAGGTTGGTACCGAGATTAGATAGGATTGGTAATTCTGAGAAATCACAACAACAACACTCTCTTTCCGTGATGAAAACTGGCTAAGTCATAGGTTTATACTATAACTACTTCCAACTGGATTTATGCAAATAAACAAACCCTAGCCTTCCCTTGGAGCCTTTATCATTAAATGCATTAGGAGGGTGTTAACTCGTAAGTGCGGTTTGATTGTGCACTTACACTCACACTCACTCACTCATTAGATGGAGAACACCTAGAAGACCCCACGCGTGCGACGAGGATGAAAAACCTAGATTTGAAGGCCAAAAAGATGCTTAGAACGTTCCTTCTAGCCACTTGCATGGATGCATAGCCGCTGGATACTCCTTTTGTTTTGAAGACTTTCGCTTTTGTACTTTGAACTCCCATGTGGACTGTAACGCTATTTGGCCTAGACGGTCGTGTTATAAAACCAATCGCCATAAGGTGTTAATTTCATAATTTATCCATTTCATGCTATTGGTTATATGCTTGTTTGATCTGGCTATGTAATGGTGTGCACTAGCCTACTGATTCAACGACTAGTGTAAGAATCATTCGGCGGACCTCTGAGAGAGGCTCCCCACAATTATCAATTTGTTTTGTCTAAACATGAAAAAATGTGAGTGAGAAGATGACCTATTATGCAGGAGGATTATTGTAGATAGTCGCACTATCTTTAGTTAATTATCTTGATTGTTTTCAATACAATTAAAATTTAAAATTTGGTATTTTTCATTAGTAAATGTAACGAGGAAAATTAGAAATTAGGAAATTTACCGGTAGTATGTAAATTAGAAAAAGGACAAAAATGACAACTAACAAAAATAAATAAATATCTAGGATATTGAAATAAGATAATAGAACTATTTTCATTATTTTAAATGCAAGCACCTTCTTAATTGAAACAAAAGAGAACCAAGGTGCCCGAATATGTGTTTCCATGATAGCTCCCAAGATGAGCGGCTATCGCACACATATCCTCTCCACATTGGCATCGCAACACATATAACATGAGGCACAACAACATGCATTGCATATTGGTTGGACCACTGCCCATACATGTCCCATATATGCATATACATCTCGTGGCAGCCGAATTTGCAAAATATCACCAAGTAGTAGCAACAGAAATAAGATATATAAACCAAAAGGCCATCATGGTATGCCCATCCCAAAGCCAACCAACTGGAAATGAGAATATCGCATCATCCACTGTCATTGTTGCCCTGCTTGAAAGTAGTACTAAGCGTGGGATCATCCTCAGCTGAAATATACTCAACACAACATTTAACCACAATATAGCAAATAATGACAAGAAGGGCTTGACAATTGAAGACTCAATTGGCTATTTTCAGCATAAAGCAACATTTGCAAGTCGTAGACATGTATAGATTGACATTGCATCATTGTAAGCATTTTTAAAATGAAGAAACAGTAGTAGTATTGATATCTCATCATCATCATGAAAAAATCTATGAGACCATGCGGAGGTCTTTATGTTGTGATGAGTATATGTGACTTGAATTGATTTGGTTGAGCATTTTGTTTTTAAGATTAATTTGAGCCGATTCAGCCATTTGTGCTAGGATAGCGTATTTTGCGATTTTATGGGTCTTCCCGAGCTTAGATTTAAACATGTTATATATGTATTTTGTAGAAACTTTCGAGACGCATCATTTTTGTATTATGACTTTTTCATTTGAGCAAGGGAAGTATTTTTAAAATTTTCATCTTTGTTCTATTATGCTGAGGGAAGCACCTGTTTGAAAGGTTTCGGTTTCAGTTCGAGGGGAAACTTAGGCATGTAGTCATATATGTTTTAATTCATGATAAATTGGGCTAACATGCAGGAAACAAAAGTAAGAAAATATTTTGCTTGTGGGAAATGGTTTGGTCCTTTTGGGTGCAGGCTTGGAGGCAACCGTGGTCGGTGACGGTACCGGGACTAGGTCGGGTGGATCGAGGTCCAGAACGGTGATGATGTAGCGGGACGGATGGGCTCAAGCTTGGGGCTCATGAGGACGCCATGTAGATGGACTTGAGGTGGCTCAAAGGTTCCGGATCGGGTTGGAGGCCAGAAGGCACAGAAACGGAGCGGTCAAGTCCGGCAGATGAAGGCCCGTTGCATCGGGTTGATTGGGTTTTGTGTAAAACGCATGTATAGCTTGTTTGGCCCATGTTGGACTGTGTGTGAGTGGCTTAGGCCCATATAAGTGGCTGGTTGAATGAGTGAATCCTAGCACTTTATGAGGCTACTTGGAAGCCAAGGAAGCTATCAAGGGTGGAGGTTCACCTGGTTGCCCTATATAAGGAGGGGTAGACGGGCTGCCTCCACCAAGTCTTAGGCTATGGTTTTGTGGCTTGTATTCTACTCTTTTGTGAGCTTTTTGCTCATCTATGTGTGGCTGTGAACAAACCCTCTCAAGCAATACAAACTAGTTCCGCATATCATGGCTTCGTTCTTGTCTAGTTCATGTTTTTCGATCTAGTTTTTTTTTACAACTTATTTATTTGCCTCCCCTCCATCTACATGTTGATCCATGATGCCTTGAGGTTGTATATATGATTTGAGACCCTTTTGCATCCTAGGAAAGGCTAGAGATCAAGTTTTTTTGTACTAGTTGCATTGCTATCCAGAATGTTTTCTTCACGCAGCTTGTAGTCTAGGAATATTAGAAAAATCAAGAAAATTAATTTTTAGTGATTCCAGTGGGAGAAGGACTATGACTTCCATATCTACCTGTTGAAATTTTTTTGGGTCATCTGGATTCTTCATTTGGGAGCTATGAGGTAAATACCGAGCTCCAAACTTTCTGTGCACGAGTTCCAGACAGTTCTTATTTCATGATTTCTTCTAATTTTTCCACAAGGTGTTTTGATCTGATTTTCATGGTGTTGCTACGCAACTCATCAATGCACAAGGAGAAAATTCCTATAATTTTTAGAGGCTCAGAAAGGCAGCAATCACCCCTATGATTGGAGGATTATTTTCTGGAGGAATTCTGTTTTTGTTTTTCCAAAAGCACCTTTAGTTGTTGGCTTCCTTGTCTTTTGCTTGACCACTTGTGGACATGATTGCTTTTGTTTGAACATTCAAACAGCCAGGATTGTGACAAACTCCCCACATATCTTCATGGTTTTATCTGTGAGTCTTGGGGTACACACAGCTGTTTGGTGTTTGGGTTTCAAGTGGAGTTTTGGGTTCGAGGGGTACCGGTCCGAAAAAATTTTTTAAGGCTCCCATTCACCCCCCTCTGGTTGCCTCGTTCAGTATTTCAACTGGTATGAGAGCAAGGTTGTGCCCTTTTCTTGATCTTCATCGATCTTTGAGCCTTTCCTTCTTTTTGTCTTGAACCATCGCGGATGACCAGTACTCTACGAAGCCTCCTGTGTTCTCAGGTTTGAATTTTCCTTTTTGGAAGGTCAGGATGGAATTCTACATCATGGCACAGGGATACAGTGTTTGGCTAAAAGTCAAAAATCCCTATGTGTTGCCAAAGGATGAGGAAATCACCATCCAGAATCAGATAGATGTGGAGTTGAATGCTAGAGCCCGTAACATGGTCATTCAGGGGCTAAGTAGGAATGTATATGAGCGAGTTGCTCATATCAAGACCACTCACGAGATTTGGACTACCCTCGTTGCCTACCATGAGACAGTCTAGATCAAGACCATGAGGCGGGACCAATACAAGAGAGAATACAATCGCTTTGTGCAGAAGGCTAGTGAATCACTGGACGTCTATTTCAGTCGGTTCACCAAGATCCTTAGCAATCTTAGGTCAGTTGGCAGCACTTACACCGATTCTGAGAATGTTCGTCACTTCTTGTCCGCCTTAGATTTGAAGATTTGGGGTGTGAAGGTGACCATGATCCGGGCAGGTTGCGAATCTTACCACTTTGACCTTGGATGGGCTATATTCAAACCTCAAGACATATGAGCTTGAGCTGTCTTGTGAGCCCAGTCCAGTTTCTAAAACTTTGGTCACTAATCCTTCTTTGTGGTGTTCCTCAAGTTCTATGGAGTTTGGCACTAGTTTCTCTCTTTCTACCTTGTGTGAGATGCCTCTTGGTTAGATGGAGTGCCTGAGGAGTAGTTAGCCTTACTCGCTAGAAAATTCATCCAAGCCTACAAGAGAGTGAGTGAGAGGAGAAGAGGGTCGATCAAGTGCTTCGAGTGTGGTGGCCTCAACCACATTCGGGCCAACTGCCCTAGGCTGGAGAAAGGGAAGAACGACTACACGGCACCAGATAAGAACCACTACATCAACAAGAACCGTAACAAGAACTGGTGCCTAAAGGTGACAAGAAGCCCAAGTTCTCTAAGGGGCAGAGACCCTTCCAGAAGGTGTTGGCTGCTTTGGATGAGGCCAACATCTTGGACTCGGAGGAGACTTGGAGTGATGATGAAGGTGACAACTAGAAGCCCAAGAATGATGATGACAACGGCTACACCGGCATGTGCTTCATGGCCGACGAGGATGGAGCCAGCAACTCCGACCTCTACACCGACTCTGACACTGAGGTACCAACCTACGAGGAACTCAATGATGCATTTCTGAAGCTAGGTCGATTCCATGCCAAGTCTAGAGCTAGATGTAGGGAGCTGGAGGAGGTGGTAGCTTGTTTGACCCAGAAGAAGGAGAACTTGAAGTGCTTTGTGCCTCCTCAGCCGGTAGATTCTGATGGCTAGAGAGAATGTGATAAGCTTGTGCAAGAGTTGAATGAACAAAAGACCTTGCATGATAGTGTATTTACTGAGCTTGAGTCACTTAGGGAGAGATATGCTAGTGAGATGCTCTTGTTGTTGCTACTTCTGCTCCTAGCCTCATGACAGCTAGTATGATTGATCCCTCTACACTGTCATTTGCTTGTCCTGATCCTGCTGAACACCTTTCACATGATAGACTTAAGGACCCAGTTAGCTCAGATGAGAGCTATAGAGATCTTGGAGCACCTAAGGAACCTATCAGTCCAGATGAGGACTGTAGCTTTCACTCAGCTTCTTCCTGTGAGGTTTAAATTAAAAAATTTAAACATGAAAAATAAAATTGCTGAGATGAATAAAACCTTGCTTACTAGCTCTACCTGTGCTCGTTGTGATGAATTGGAGACAGAAATGGGTCTTCAAAGATGTCCTGTCGCCGTTCCCGTTTATATCACGGAGAGAATCTCATTTCCTTCAATGTTCCAACAATTCTCTTCAAGGTTCTTTTTCAGAAGAAATTTTCTTTTCCATTTCCTTCAGAAAAAGATTCTTTCTTTTTTTTAATCATTCCTTTAGAAAGGATAATGTTGAAGATGGTAGAAAATAAAGAAAAAGAATATAGTATAAGGGATATGAAAGATAACAAAATAAAGGAAAAAAATTTGAAGATGGTCTTAGACTGAGTCCAACGCGCACCCCCTCCCTGCACCCATTCCCCTCATTACCCGAGTCCCGGCCTGGAGGGGAAGCAGAAGCTCTCCAACGCGGATCCCTTCGCCAGCCTCGTTCTCGCGGGAGATAAGAGAGAAACCCAGGCCCCTGGGTACCTCTCTCCTCTCCAGTCCCGGCTCCCGCACGAGGGGAGTAGTTGGTGCCCGCGCTGGGAGGGAAGGAACTATAGGGGGCGCGGCAACTGAGGTGGTCATCTTGAGGCCATGCGGCGGCAGTGGAGCGACGGAATCGGCGGCAGAGAGACGGTACATTGCTCTCTCCCAGGGATTTGGGGGGATTTTGGTGTATTTGGGTGAATTTGCGTGGATTTGGGAGTGCACGCCGTTGAATGTAGGGTAGGTCGTTCTTGTGTGTTGTGGCAGCCGGGTTGGGGCGACGCAGTCAGCGGTGTGTGGCAGCATGGCCGACTCCGGTGAGATTAGGGAAATTTCACATCCGAGGTTCGCAGGGCTACTTGCTCTAGGGTTCGGGGGCGATGGTGGCACTGGCACGCGACGAGTGAGGTGGTCATCCCAAGGCGGGGTGGTGGCCGTAGTTCGTGATGCTGGTGGCGGCGGTACGGTGGCGGTGCTATGGCGGCGCTAGGGACGGCGGTACGGCCGAAGTTGCTGCACTTCCATTGTCTGTCTGCCCCTACTCGGGTTCGTCCGGAGCTCGTCCATGGTACCACCTGCTCTAGCTCCAACATCGTCATCTGTCCGTGCGAGCGCGCGATTGCTCCTCTCCCTAAAATTGGGTGGCCGTTTAGCGATGTTGTTGGAGCTCGCATCGGAGGGAAACGAGGAAGGTTTCGGGACTCCGTTGGAGTTGGTCGGAGTGGACAATTGTGGCGTAGACGACTGTGCACACAGCTCTTTGTGCTTAGTTTATGATGACCATCCCTGTCTATGATTGCTGCAACAGGTTACATAATTTGTGGTGAGGTGAGCATTTTCTTTTCCTCGGCCGCAACGCATCAGTTGATTGGCCTTGTTTACAAGAAACAAAGCACCAATTGACTGGTCATCTCAAGACAATAGGACATGCTAGCTACGATGCAAGATGTTTGTTGTTTTACTACCTATTCCCATTTGCTTGGCTGGTTTTACTTGTTGGACATAGGCCTATGGAATTCCTTGTCTAGAGACAAATCAAAGACACCTTGTTTCATACTGTCATGGTAATTGGTACATGTATGCCTAGCTAGTTGAGTTGACCCAAATTTAGGTTAGGGGAGGACTTCCTATCTGTACATGTGTGCAATGGCTCATGTAACATGGGCATGCATGTGAGCTCTGTGGAAATAGTGAAGAATCAGTGAACCTTCTTATAAATAGCCTATTTAGCATTGTGGTTGTAACAGTTCGATGGGATGGAGTGGTTAGGGTTCAACAATCCTAAATTTAGTCCATACATCGTGTTCATTGGTATGCTCACTGCTCGTGTGATTTGTTCTACCTGGAATCAACTGTCCATGTATAGTTGGCGTCGTTGCTAGGCCAAAACATTTTTACATATGCAGAGATAGTAGAAAGGACGGATAATCTTCATGCAATCCAGTAATATTTAATTCCATGTACATGTACGTGCGTGTAGATGGCTGGCTGTCCTTCATCAGCTATTCTTTCCAAGTGTATCAAGCTTGTGGAGGAGGAGGCTGCTTTGCTGAGGAAGGTTGTGAAGGACAACTTCTTCCCTGAAAGCTTGCAATGTGCCGATGACTTCAACCGGGCTCTTCTTGAGGTGGACTCCATCGCTATTATACTAGGGGAATTCACCCTGGAAGCAGAAGTGGCTGCTATGGAGGGTACCAACCTCCCTGCACTGGTTAGGCCAACGAAGGTGAACCCCCCCCCCCCCCATGAGGAAGATGAAGACCCCCACGCTTCTCATGGACGTCGAGGACTTGTATCCTGATGAGGACTTTGTTGGTCCTCAGCGCATGACATCGCAGGAATACTCCTCGACTGACAGTGTTGAATGCATGGAAGAATGGGAGTCCGACTGTTCGTGGCACCTGACCTATGGGTTAATTGGGATTTTGCAGTTCTGTATGCGAATGTCCAAAGGTAGTGGGCTGCATAATCGTGTGTTTTGTGTGTGCAATTTTTATGTGCTATGTCGTATTATTGGCTATGAACTTCTTATGCTGCCATGTTGTGCTGTCATTGTTATGCTACCCCTTATTTGTGTATGTAATGTAGTTCCTATGAGGTATTGTGAACAAGATTATGCACAACCTTGTACCGCCTATGTGTAACTTATGCTATGCACATGAGGGCATTGTGACATCATGTTTTTGTACTATGTTGTCCCATTTGGTTATATACATGTGCCATATATTTGCAAGGTTGTGGGTCCTGTTAGAGCTTACATTGAAGTGAAACATATGATATTTAGAAAATTGAAATGTGACATTAAATGTTGCATTCGTAGGAAGGACATGGATCCTTTCCTAGAGAACCTGTTGTACGAGTGTGGGCAGCGTATCTCGTGGTTCAATTCAGATCGAGTCGATCCAGCGCTTGCAGGACTTGAAGAGGGAGAGGGTCACTTCTCCCCCCTGTCCGCTCCTCTCGGGGAGCCCATCCTCCCATTCACGCATGGTTCATCCGAGGTTCCATCAACAGAGCACGGCAGTCGTAAGAAGAAGGGAGCCACGAAGACGGATAGGACGAAGTGGACCACAGACGAGGAAGAGCTCCTGGTGTCTGCCTGGCTTAATGTAAGCTAGTACGGACTCGGCAACAGGGACATACTGGGAGAGGATAGAGGATTATTACAAGAAGTACATGAAGGCGGGGATGCTTGGCAGATCCCAGAAGGGAATGACTAATCACTGGGCTATCATCAGCGAGCCTGTAAGCAAGTTCGCTGGGTACCTAAAGAAGTTCGATGACATCAACTAGAGTGGGAGCACAAACCGGGATAGGGTAAGAAAACGATACCTTTATAATAGGCTCAGTTCAATCATGCTGATTTTTCTGATGGGGTCATTTTGTTTTGATGTGAAGATGGCAATGGCAGCAAAGATGTACAAGGAGATAGAGGGAAAGCAGTTTGGATTCAGCCATTGCTGGGTCCTGTTGGCTGATCATCCCAAGTGGACAGAGCTGTTGGGCACGAAACGTTTGAAGACCCCCCCCCCCCTCCTCGGAGGTGTCTCCTTCGCCTACTCCTGGGGACACACCCGTCGAGGTAGTGGGGACTGTGTCTCCATCACCGACGACTGCTCAGCTTACTAGGCCCATAGGGAGGGATGCTGCCAAGGCGGAGAGGGGTAGCAAGGGCAGCTCTTCGAAGAGCAGCCGCGCTACTAGCACTGAAGGGGTGTACGCTTCTCATTTCGAAGACATGCACAACGATAGGGTGAAGCTCATTGGGCGGAAGGAGAAGAAGCTGGAAGTTGTAATCAACAAGGAGGACGAGCGTATTATGTGCATAGACACAAATCTGTACACGGAATCTCTCAGGGACTACTACCTCAGGCAGCAGGCTGCCATCATGAGGAAGTCGGACGCGGACCCATCCCTTGAGCATTGACGGGTGAGATCATATTGTACCCCTTTTGAACCTACTATGTGTGCTGCTTGCTGATTTCTATCTTGAATGCAGCTAATATGAACTTATGTACTTTGCATGGACAATTTTTTCCCTCTTTCGAACCTACTATCTGTGCTGCTTGCTGATTTCTTTAATGAATGAAGCTACTGTGAACTTATATACTTTGCATGTACCATTTTGTACCCCTTTGGAAGCTACTCTCTCTGCTGCTTGATTTTTTTCACAAGATTTGATGGATGGTACAGATCAAGGAAATGTTTTTAAAATTGATGGTACAATTGGTAGGATTAATTATTGGGATAATACCGAGGTTTGAGCACCATATATACAGGCAAAGGGATCTATAGCCGCAGAGGAGCAGGCAGGCAAGGTCAATGCTCGGGCTATTAAGCTTGAGAAGCAGTTAGTGGGCACATGGAATTTTTATGAACTGGGGTTTAACAATTAGGATACTGTGCTTTCTGATCTATACTCGTGTAGGTTCAGGAACTCAAGAAGGATATCGTGGCTGAAAACAACAAAACAGTCAGACAGGAGGCCAGGTTTGGCAATGAAGCCTATGCTAGTAAATCCTTGTTGACTGGTGGGTCAAGTGGCTCTTACATTCACAATTCTGCACATGATCCTCATCTGTACTGGTCTGGGCAGTTGAAGGGTCTGCAACAGATTATAGCCCACAAATGCTCCCTGCTGCATGTCAAACCCACTTGCTGTCAAATGATCAAATCAGTAATACGCTCATTGAGGCTGGTGATTCCATGCCAATGGATCAAAATGTATGTATACTTCTTGCGACCATCTAAAAATTTTTACATATTTGCATAATGGCCTTACTATGAGTAATAGGTAAGTTTCTATCTGTATAAATAAATGTAACAGTTTGGTATACACAAAATGTTTATGAGCTTGAAAATTAAATGTAACAACTAATTTAGCAAACCAGTGTTGATTTGAGGTCTTACTTTCATGCCCTTTTTCATTCTGATGTACTTACTTTGACAATATGGTGTCCACATTTCAACAAACTTGTCATTGCAATTCAGCTGTCTAAAAAATGAATCTAGTCTTTCATCTATTATCTACTGTTATGATGCCTGATTTTAACATGTATTGCTACTCTGACTGAAATATATTTTTTCTATGGATAGAAATGAGCTTCTTTTCTTGTTCTGGCAGGCCTTATCAGAGCATTTACGTGGAATGCGTAGGCGTTGCCTTTTTAATGAAAAGGCTGGGGCTGTTAAGAACACCTCAGATCATTAATCTGCAAATTCAACAACCCCCAGATGCAAAACTATTGCTGCCGATAACTGAAAGCCTCCAAGAATCCCTCCATGTGCATTACCTGGTATTGGCTTGCATTTCAATGCCCTTGCCACATTACCAAATGATAAATCAGTCCCTCATGATGCTCAAACTTCTATAAATCAAGCTGGCAACCTCCCGTGTGCTATCGGTTCTTGTGCACCAATTGTGCTGCGCTTTTCTACTGTTTTTCGCTAGCTTCTGTCTTCAAATGACACTGAGAGCTGAAGCAAGCAGTGCTGGGTGGATGCATATATGCAACCGGTAGTAGTGATATATCATAGATTACATGTACGTGCTTCTTTGCCTTTTACGTTACAAATTAATTAGTGATGGTTCTGCTTCAATCTGCCTAGCTGTGGCTGTAATCGGTACCTCGCTCAGGGTTTATGTTAGGTTGTGTGGTATGTGCACAACTAACTATCTCTACCCTGTTTAGAGCAGTTGTTTGGAGCAGATTATAACAATACACACATGCAGTAGCTAGCTAGTTTGCTTGAGCTGCCTTTGCTCAAACAAAATAAAGGAATCAGCAGCATCCTCTGAGCATATCCAAGACCCGCTGAAATTCACACAGAAAATTGTCCGAAAATTTGTCGGATTTGGCATGCTTGTCCTTCTGTGGAAGCAGAATTTAGGAATGAGATTGACATTTCATTTTAGCTGTAAAGACAACTGAAGGGGCCAAATCAATAGATTTCATATGACTTGAATGTTAATTCACTCACGTACACTGGAGCAGTGCATGCAGCTCAATGCTGGCACTGTCATCACTACTATGAATCGACTGCCGTACTGAACCTAAGTGTTTCCTGCAAGTAGCACATGTGAATATCCTTGTTAAGCTCTTGTGGTGAACATATATCACATCCATGTATCTATGGACGACTAATAAGAGAAATGCAACCACGTCAAATAAATTGATGATGGTACTATTTATGCTAGTGGCATACTTTCAAGTGCTTCTCATTTATTTTAGTTGAACAATATAGTTTGCGATACGCAGTGCATCACACGAAGTACGAACGACTTAGAACAACTAATGTAAAAACATGAACTACTGGTCACATAAACAGGATACGACCTAGTTGCAACACATGTAAATGAATAAACAAGTAGAAGCACTCGACACAATTACATTCCCCCACTGGCCACCACATACTTGCCAAAGGTGCTCGACTAGGTCCTCCTGCAGTCGACGATGAGTTGCATGGTCCCTGATCCTATGAGTTGCCTGGATGTAGTGCAGGACCGGCGCATCCCTGTCACGTGTAGTTCGAACGGAAGGTGCCATGTAGTCATAATCGACCCCTTGAGGTGGACCATCCCTTTCATCTTCAACTATCATGTTATGCATAATAGCACATGCCTTCATTATGTTACTAAGCGTTTCCTGGTCCCAACAGCGACTGGGACCACATATAATGGCAAACCTTCCTTGCAGGACACCAAATGCTCGTTCGACATCTTTTCTCACCGCAGCGTGCACATCGCTGAAGAGTGTCCTCTTGTTTCCCCGAGGAGCATGAATTGGTTTCACAAAGGTTGTCCGTTCGAGGTATATTCCATCGGCCAGGTAGTATCCCATGGCGTAGTTGTTTCCGTTGATGATGTAGTTTACCACTGGTACGGTACCTTCCATCTCCCTATCAAAAACGTTAGAACGGTGTAGAACATTGATATCATTCAAGCTACCAGGCATTCCGAAAAAGGCATGCTACATCCATAAGTCATATGAAGCTACTGCTTCAAGCACTATGGACGGTTTTCTCATGTGGCCCCTGAACGCCCCGTGCCATGCCTTAGGACAATTCTTCCATTCCCATTACATGCAATCGATGCTGCCGAGCATCCCGAGAAAGCCTCTCTGTTGTCCAACAGCAAGGAGACGGGCAGTGTCTTCTGCCGTCGGTGCCCGGAGATAGCCGGGTTCGAATACTTCGACGATGGCGGCAACAAACTTCTTAAGAGCAAGCAAAGCTGTGCTCTTGCCGATCCTCACGTACTCGTCAGTACTGTCAGCGGGGACCCCATTATACTAGTTGACGCATAGCTACGGTCATCTTTTGCAAGGGATAAAATCCACGCTTCCGGAGTGCATCCGCCTTTTGCCGGAACCAATCGTCATGTGCCTCCACAGCGGCGGCAATGCACAAGAACAACAGCCGGCTCATCCTGAACCTGTAATGCAATTTGAGCACACATAAGTTACATACTTGATGTAAACTTGCAAAAGGGAATATGAGTCAGCATACCTGCGCCTGAAGTAGACATGGCCATACACAGGGTCATCAGTAAAGTAATCGCGGTATAGCCTTTCCGCACCTTCATCTCGATCACGATCGACTGTGACGTGGCCATGAACTGATCCACCCCATCGTCTACCTCCCTTGACGGCACGTTCTTCTTCCTCCATCGCTGCAAGCATGACAATTGCGTCCTCCTCAAAGTCGTCATCGCTCGATGATGACTTTACATCATCGGAATAGCCTCCAGAACTCCACCCACTAATATCGTTCTCCATGGCTACCTCAGCTATAAAAGAGAGGGTTCGAAAGCTATTGTACAAGACATGTGGTTATCAGCTTCTTACCTAACCTTTCATAGGCACAGATGTGATTCTTCTCCTGGAAGGAAAGCCATCATCTATCTTCTCGTGTAAACTTTCATAATGTCACAGCTTCGCTGCTTGGTTCCTTGTCTTGGAAGATTCCAAGAAAGAACCAATATAACATATTGTAAAATATGATCCGTGCTATAATATACCATTGGAGAATATATATGTATTTCATAGAATATATTATAGTATGTACGAATTTCGTCAACATCTCTATCTCCCTGCGAATTTTTCAAGTGTTCAATTTTTTAAATAATTCATAAACTTAACTTATTATGTAGCAAATATTTTATTGTATGTCATTACAATTTTGTACGCATAATACATGTAGAATACACGGCCCAATGGGTATACGTATAATAATACGTATACAACGTATATATACATGGTGGTTAGAAAAAACCAATAAAATACGATATGGTTGGGAAGGAAGTGAGAAAGAGAATATGGTGGGAGATATTTGCTGGGAAGGAAAATAATCTTTGATAGAAATGGAAAAGGGAGTGGGAAAGAAAGTGAAATAAAGAGATTTAAATCGGACTTAAGTCTTATCCTCTTCCCATCTCACCTCTGCCATCCTCTCCTGTGAACCAGCAGGCTGCGTACTTCCTACCTCCCCTCCTTTCCCCTCCCCGACTACTTACCTACTCCCATTTCCTGATGACGCTACGCTCCTCTCATCTCTCTCCTTCCCCTTCTCAGCTACTCGCCCACTCCCATTTTCCCGATTCCCCTCGTCTCTCTCTGATCCCGATATTCCCGTCTCCCCACCAGAGCTCTCTCCCCACCAGCTCTCTCTCTCTCGCTGCGAACTCCTCGACATTGCCTCCTCCCCGTCGCCGCGGCGACCATCCTTGTAGTCCTCGCGCTTGTCATTCTAATCCCCATTGTGCTGCCTGGGGAGCCCGCTGGCCTTGTCGCGGTTGAGTTATCCTCCCTACCATCGTCACCAGGGTTCATCGATCCTCGTCTCTGGCGGCGGCGACAAAGAGGCCGGGCACGTCGTTCAAGCATTTGACTACCCCTGATATGGTGCCAGTGCACGCCGTTCAAGCGTCTGACTACTCCATCGATCGACGGACTTCACTTTTTTTGTTTGTTCCAATAAGTTTTTTTATTCGTGTTGTTTGTTTTTTTCTTGCGAGATTTAACTCAGATTGTTGCAACCCATCTTCTCGATAGTTAAGCTTTTGACTTACTTTTTGTTGTTGCACGCATTGAAATATATATTTTGTACATTGCAACGTGAAATATTACGAATGGAGTATGTCTACCTCGCCCGTCATGTAGCGCTGCCCAATCTAGCACCAAAAGACTATGGTATGTTGGTTAATTTAACTCAAATGCACATGAATGTGCATGATGAAATTTTCATCTTACGTTCTTATCAACTTACCACTTCTTCTGATATCAAGCCATATCCACAATGACAACAAACCGAGCATCATACACACAAAGAGAACTGTATCATAGAACATTAAATGGTTTATCGCTTTGATTAAGTACGCACTTGCCTTCTCACCCTCGGGGAACGGTGGGGTGCGAAGAGGTTGCCGATCTAGAGGCGACACCACCTAAGAGCATGGCTAATAATATAGCCCACTGCTGGCTATATGTGGTTGCCATGTCATCTACAGCCATCTAAAAGCCTACCCATATAATAAGTTAGCTGTAGAAATAATCTACACATTAATAAATGGCCTACCCATCCATCCTCTCATTTTCTTTGGAATCTGTGTTATAGCCAGCTTAGAGCTGGCTACTGAACAAGAGCCCGCTTCTTCTCTCTCTTCTCTTCTCTCTCTTCCAACAAAGCAAAAATATGACGTGGCAACTCTTATAGCCCGCTTACATCACCTTATTATACTTGCTCTAACAAAGCGATACATTCTCTACAAAGATACCACACATGACCAAAAGCAATACATAACTACGTTTCTCCTACATCCTCTCGCAGCTCAACATAAACCTCTCTAGAACCAATTAACCACCAAAACTGTTAATTTAAAAATCTGGATAGCAGGCTCAAAAATATCATCTCACTTAAATCGTTTATCTGTTTCTCATGTACTAGGACTCTATGGAAATCTTAGGGCATAATTCATATTTCCCATTGTAGGACTTAACTTCAATTCCTAGTCTAAATACCCCAAATCGACTCTACAACCCGTTATACTAAATACACTTATCAAAATCCCCAAATCCTTCATCTAACCTAACCTCAACAATGGATTATTCTCTACCAAAACAGGGGAGAAACCATGGGGAGAGCACCAATTTCGTTACCCACGGATCGATGAGGAACGCAACGATGGTGCTTTGCTCTTTTCTTTTCCTTCTCCTTCTCTCTTCCTTCTCCCTTCTTCTAGTCTCCTCCCATCCCTTCCTGGCCGCAGGCCCCTTTCTCTCCTCTTCCTTCCTCCTTGGCTGGCTGACCATCTTCCTCTCCTTCCCTCTTTCCTCCCCTCTCCTCCCTTAGCTAAGTAGCACTAGGCGGCGCCCAGTTAGGACAGGGGAGGAGAGCGGCGGCTGCAACAAGGAGGAGCAGCAGCTAGTAGAAGGAGGGATTATTTTATCGGTCGTTTATCGATGATAATCGACAATTATCGGTTTTATCGGTCTCCACCGATAGGATTTCATATCGGCTGAAAAATATCTTTTTGAATTAATTTTGATCAAATTTAAATATATTTGGTTTATTTTGATCAAAATTTGATTTTTTTTAATATCTTTTAGCGAATCTAAGTTTGTATTTTATAAAATATCGGCCGATAAAATAGATTATCAGTGATAATCGGTTTATCAGTGATCAGCAATAAATTTTAGTATCCGACAAAATAATCCCTGGCACCAACAGTAGCGGCAGCAAGCAAGGCATAAGCAGAGCAAGCAGGAGAAGTAGTACACGCAGGTGCAGGGGTAGCAACTGGGTAGGATGAGGATGGGGCTTCCCTCTCTTATCCTTTCTCCAAGGGCTGTGATGGGCTGGGTTGGGCCAGCTTCCAACGCCAAGAATGGGGTATTACAATAACAATCGGTGGAAATACCTTCAGTCCAATAACTTTTTGATAAAATAAGGTTTGACAACATGCAACATACCTTCTTCGTAATGGTTCTGTTCATGCATACGGCTACATCATTTTGCTAAGAGTACCTGAAACAATGTAATGTTTCATAATACACTCTAATCTGCGTAAAGGTGCAAATTCTACGGAGCAAAATTTCAAACCATTTTCAGTACTCACCTTCTTAATATGCCTGTTGGTCCAACATGCTAGTAGCCTAACGGTGGAATACTTTGGTTGTAAAGGCTACCATCCTGGTTTGAGTTCCCATGAGGGCCATAAAAATCCTTTTCTCACTTATGGTGGTTTGTAACCGTTAGGCCGAATCGCTTGTTCCCCACTGTAATTCCTCCAAAAAGTATGTCTATTGGTCTACTTTTCAATCATAACCATCAACTCTTTGAATGTGTTAAATGTATTTGATTTATGCTTTAGAAAGATATGCATAGACTCTTTTAGAATAGTCATCAATGATGGTATTCACGCTGAAAGTTGGCAATGAGCTTAAACACATGTGGGCCTAAGGTTTTGGAACCCTGTTAGCACCAAAATGTGGGGTTTAGGGCGTATCAGCCAATTTGGTCGTTAATTGGCAAGATAAAGAAATTAACTAGCTTTAATTTTATTGATTAGATCTGAAATAGTATGAACCTGTTTTAACAACTTGAAAGCAATCAATGTAATCAACGGATCCAAAAGATAACATAACTATCGTCTTAGATAACATCTAGACCAACAATCATAAGGGTAACCAATCTACTGTAAAACCGATTGTATCGACTAAATAATAGAACAAAGGGTAAACGGACTACCACTAAGCCAATAAAATCAACAAATTAGCAGAATGAGAAATAATTAGACTATCAGCTAGCCAATTAGATAGTCTAACTGACAGAACGAAGGATAAATATCGGCCAATCTATAAAGCCAAATAAGCAATAGAACAAGGGTAGAATATAACCTTTACATGAAACGGTGATATGCAACAATATCGAATAAAGATAGTACTATGATAAAACAAAAAGACGTTGCAAGTCCGTAGATCGGACTAAATCAAGGCTGTAATTACTTGCAAGCAACTCTTGTGTTATATTGTGTAGTTGATCGAAAGACGATGTGCAACAAGTCAATCAAGAATAAAATATAATGAAACTAAGTTACTGTTACTCCAAGGAAATTGAAAGGATGATTGCATTGAAATATTACATTGTTTGGTCTGATACCCTTTTCCCGATACATAGATTAGAGATTAGGTATTTATGTCTGATACATGGAATGATACATGGAATCGATACAATACAACTCAAACTCTTAACTTACTATATATAATCTAACTAACTTAATATATAACTAAGACTCTCTCTAAATAGAAACTTATTTAAAAATTTGCCTAAAATATACTACGTAGCCTATCTGGTCAACATTGCCTTCTATAACTTTCCTAAATCGGCTTCTTGGGTAAGAATTCCTATTCTAACTTATCGTAGCCAATTAGGAATCTTCTTCATTATTAGGAGAGTTAGCCGATCATGTCTAATCCAAACTCTTCTATAATCTTCTTTAATATCGGCTTTTTGACCAAGTATTTTGACAGCTTTTGAAAACTTCGGCTATGTCCAAAATTGGCTGTCAACACATGGCTGCCATTTTTGGAATATGAGGATCATGTTCCAAATATCTTGGCTATCAGCTTTTGATCTTCCCATCGCATCTTTTATAGCCGATATTGTCTCTCATGCGCCATTCAAGAAATTTGCTTAATCTTTTTTCATTCTTCTCTTCTCACATGGAATCCCAAGCATAACTACAAAGCACTATCCTTTTTTTTACAGTGCAATACTTGTTTTATGCTTTTGCAGATACAACGACCCTCGTCGAACATCGCATCTCTTTGTCGTTCCCTATTGGCTTCACGCTTCTCCTGGGTCCTCAATCTTTGTAGCCTTCTTTGAGATTTAGACAGGCCTTCAGGACACCACCTTGGCTTTGGCTCAATCGGCTATTTTATGTTACATTTCATATTCTTAGTTGAAGTTTTACCTTAACCCTTATGTGCTTTCTTTGATCCTATCAGTTCTGATAATTTATCCATGATCGATACTCTTTACTTCGCACTTGGGCTCCTATTTTGGTTATTGTTATGGTGATATTGAAAGTGTTGCATGGGGCAATCCCAAGCCAATGGTAGTCTCATGCTGTTTTCTCAGTAGAATCGAAAAAATAGACATTCCCAATGAGCCATGTCAGGCCCAATACATTAGCTTGGAGCTTGACTTTGTGAAGCTCTTAACTCATATTTCTGTATCAATTGCGCAAATATTATTTTTGGTTTGTACATAAGCTTCGAAGGCAATTTGGCTTTTTCTACCATCTACCATTTGCCGATTTCTGGAGGTCCCTTTGGTTTTATGGCCTTTGAGCATGTTTTGTACTTTGTCTCTATATTTGCTTTTGGTCAATCATGACTTTAGAAGGCCTTTCACCACTTGGTTCTCTGTGGTCTTTCTCATCTAGGACATCATCGGCTTTCTATATCACATTGACATTGCTCCCAAGCAATTTACCATATTGACTGAGACGGGTATGCATCAGGCTACATAGTCTCTTCATCGAATGACTCATTCGACTTGCACTCAACATAGTCGTCTTTAATAAATTGGACTTCATGAACTGACACGTGTTAGACTACACGACTTAGATCGATGAATTCCTGGCCACTAAACCTCTCCCTAATCTAGGGCAACAATCCCGGGTATGCGAAATCGGTCAGTTGACTATCAGGTAAAGTCACATTATAGCAGCGATTTTGCACATCATTGAATCGTTTCATATAATTCATTACTATAGAACACCACATCAGTGCCGGTTCGGAACTGGCATCACTGCACTGTGTAAGCGACAGTGATAAGGACTATCACTGCCGGTTCCCACTTATCACTGCCAGTTCTCCAATTATCATTGCCGGTTTTCGAACTGGCAGTGATAAGGACCACACGAATTTAGGCTTAAAAATTGGTGTAAAAATAGAGAAAATATTTTTTATGTCCGAAATCTATACCCTAATCATCTACCACCTACTATAGGTTATTAGGCCACGTTTTCGGACAAAATACAAATATTGCGTTACCTGGGACTCGAACCTGTGACCTTTCCACTCTACCTTACCCTTCTAACTGTCCCACCCAATCGCACGTTCTGATTTACAAAGGATATGCATATCTTTTAAGTGATAAGTTATCACCGGTTCTTGTTTCAAACCGGCAGTGATGTGGGGACCCGCCAAACGGAGTCGGGCCCCTTCTGTGCATTACCTGTACTAGTCCCTGGATCAGTAGCTAGTACACACAGATTCCAGAGCTTTGGATCATTGCCGTTACAAGTTCGAATAAATATTACATCATAGTACGCTAATTGGCACGAAGGGCTTAAACAGCGGAATTCTAACACGCAGTGGAAGTCTTCACAGTCTTCCATAACTCCAAATGGAAGAGACAAAATACAACAATCAAACCACAGGCAAGTTGTAGTAGCGTCCTAGGCGTTGGTATAGTCATCGTCTTCAATTCTCCACTTTGTATTCTTGACCTGCTCATTAAATGAACAGCCCCGCATAACAAGCGGGGTTAGCATTTGACTGCTAGCAAGTCTTTCCTAGGAAGGGCCAGGTTTAGGTTTACCTTAATAAAGCTGAGGGTTAATTTGCATAAAAGCATTTCACTTAGAATTATAAAAGCATTTGAGAAACATATATAAATAAGTACCAATTCTTAGGATCAACAGTCATATCATAAACTTTCTATTTCTCAGATCTCAAGTTCTCAATCTCATTATTCTCAGCTCATAATCTCATTCCTCAAATCTCAAATCTCGGTTCTCAAATCTCAATTCTCAATTCCCATATAACAAACTCATGATTCTCATCTAGCAATGGCACACACGCCGAAATAACCTTAGCCATGTCATATTAAGAATGGTGATGCTACATTGCGAAAAACCGCTGAGACGCTCCTTAACCGGGAGCTCGGCCATTTAAATGGGTTTACTCTGCAGAGGTTGTACGTTTTACCCGCAAGATACGATATCCTCCCGTCGAAGGATATTATAACAAAACCCTCCGAAAAATTAATCTCGGGCTTACTAACGCACGCAAAACAAGAAAAAGCAACCAATAAATAACATATATAGCAATATAATTTTAAAAATTATGAAAAATTTACAGAAGATAGATATGAATTTTATGGATTTTAGAAATTGGAATCGCTGGAATCGGAGATCGGATGAAACCGCACAGAGGATTGAAGTTTGAAGTTACCGAAATTCCAGAAAATAAGAAAGAGCATCAGTAGCTCAGGCCCATCGGGTCAGCTTGTCTGACCCATTTGGGTGGTTCATTGGATAAGAACACGGGTGAGGCTATCTTGAGAGAGAGACAAAAGAGAGAGAGGAGGAGTGAGAAAGGAAGAGAAGAAAGAAGAGGGAGAGGAGGGAGGAGGAAGGAGAGGGCGGTGGTGGTAGGTCGGTCGGCGGGGTGACCCATGACGGGGTTGGCGGAGGCGCTGGGCAGCGGACTGGCGTGGGTTCGGCCAGGCTGGCTGCGGCAGGTGGCGGTGGCGCCAAGTCATGGCGGGGCAGCGCGTGGCCAGGGCGCTGGCGCATGCGGGTGGCATGTGGCCAGGGTGGCCGGGTTGGCAGCGCCCTACTGGCCAAGGGAGGAGGCAACACAAGGTGGGAGCTCCCGGGAGGCTAGGGTTTGGCGGTGCCACGGAGCAGGCAGGAGGCTCGGTGAGGGCAGGGCTTAAGAGGAGGAGGCAGGGCCGTGGCACAAAGAGGAGGAGGCTTGCGGGCTGGTTCGCCGGGCGGCAGCCAGACGGCAGCAGGAGGAAGGCGGGCGGCCGAGCCGACGGCAGCCACAGAGGAGAAGCGGCAATGGTTAGTTTGGCCTTTTGCTTGCATGTGGTGCGCATGAGGAGCTGGGGCGGCTCGGCATTGGCAACGGCAACGGCAACGTCGAAGGCACGAAGGAAGGCTACGGCTACCTCGATGGCACGGCGACGATGATACTCCAGTCCCTCTCTGTTTTGCCAACGAGAGGAATTGCAGGGTGTGATTTGTGGATGTTGATAGGGAAGAGAAATTGGGGATTGAGGATCGCTGGGGTTTTGGTTTGCTGTGTTGAGGCTTGGGGTATGGGGTTTTGCAGGTACACACGAGGATGAGAAGGGCTGCGGTTTGGGGTTGTGATTGAGGCTTGGGTTTTGCTTCTGCAGGTGCACGCCCGTACGTGTAGGTGGCTGCGAGGATTTCGGTTTTGCTGGGTTGGGGACTTGGGGCTAGCCGTGTTGCCGAGTTGGGGCTGAGTTTGGTTTGTGCAGGTGTACGGGGAGGAGGAACTCCTGTACCGGGTTAAATAGCCGGCGGGGCAGGGCAAAATCATGAAGAATCATGACGAGGATGAGAACGGAAGAAGATAAGGACGGATGGAAATCATGACGAATCATGAAGAGGATAAGAACGGACAGAAAGTAAGAAAGATGGAATTTTTGTTGTATTATTATTTTATGAAAAGGTGAAAATGTAAATATCTGTAACTTTAAATTAAGTTGTTTCTTTTTAATATACTAAATGGATGAGAACGGAAGAAAGGAAGAAATGTATACTCTTTCTTCTAATATTAATTTTAGGAAAGATTAAAATTTTAAGTAAATGTAATTTTAGGTTTTTGGAAATAATTATTTGAAACAAGAAATTTCAAATTTTCGAAATCCCCGGATTATGACTTTAATAGAACTCACGATCCGGGTTTTATAAACATTTTTATTTTGCGAATCAAACTCAAACAAATTAATTAGTTTCATTTTTCTCTTGAATAATCTTTTGCAGTATTATTTTTAGAAAGTTTAAAATATTAAAAGGTAACATACTTATTTTCACAATCTTAGTTTAAAATGCATTTTTGAGAATTATGCAAATGCAATGATGCAGATGATTTTAGGGTTTTGAAAATAAGGATGTTACAAGTGATAAGTTATCACTACCGGTTCTTGTCAAGAACCGATAGTGATAATGAATTATAACTGTCGGTTCTAGCCAAGAACCGGCAATGATAAATTATTTCACTACCGGTTAAAAATTGGGGGCAGGAAGCTTAAAGAACCGGCAGTCATAAGTCCTATCACTGCTGGTTCATTTTTCAAACTGGCAGTGATACTTCACTGTCGATTTCAGCAACGAACCGACAAACGAACTGACAGTGATAATGAATTATCACTGTCAGTTCTAGCTAAGAACTGGGTGATAAATTCTTTTGCTACCGGTTGTGGGAAGCTTAAAGAATCGGCACTGATAGGACATATTACTGCCGATTCTTTTCTCAAATTGGCAGTGATACTTCATTGTCGGTTTGAGCAATAAAATGACAGTGATAAGTTCTATCACTGCCGGTTCTCAATCGCACAGCCGATTATTTCGCCGCTGAGACTTACGAACCGGCAGTGATAACTTATCACTGCCGGTTCTAGCTTAACTGGCAGTGATGGGAGCACGGATGACCATTTCTTTAGTAGTGAATTGCTGACCGATTCCCCGAATGCTGACTAATTCCCTTAATTTCTATTAGACAACACTTAAATCCAATATCATTAATTTCGAGCTGTCATAGATGAAATACTCATGAAATTGACATTCAAGATTTGCCCAATTGTTGATCGAGTTGGCAGAGAGTGAAGTGAAACAGGTGAATGCAGCTCTAGAGAGAGATCAAGGAAAAGGTCTACTTTTAAATGCATCATAGTGAGCTTCATCACCACACTGTGGCATAAACGGGCTAATATGCTCCATTGTAGTAGTTGATTCATCTCCTGAGAACTTAGTGAAATTAGTAACCTTGAAACTCACTCGGTATGGAACTCGATCCAAGTGTTCGAGATAAGGCTTCCTATAGTCAATGGATATGTCCTTACGCTGAATGCCAAACTGGCCTCTTAGAACTATGGTGTAACAGCCCAAAATTTGGGATATTTTGAAAACATGCATGATACTAGGAGGCTTCAAAAAAATAGTAAACATTATCAACAATTAAATTTTAGAAAGTATGATTTGTGGATTTCAATTAAAATCTCAGTTTAATAAGGACCAAAGCACCAATGTTAAATCCTAGTTTGAATTCAAATCCGAGGTGGACTAATTTGGCTAAATTCCAACTTTAATTATACCATTTTAGCTAAATCTAACCCAATTCTCGGGCCAAGTAAAATTACCATAATTAACCCTCTGTCGGGTGGATCCCACAGGCCAAGCCCTTCCCGTGATCTCTCTCACTCATCTCTCTCCCGAGCATCCTGGCTCACTTCTTTCCTCAAGACCTTCCCCTTCCTGCTGCTGCCCCGCGGCGCCAGGCTCAGCCTCGCGCCTCGTGGAGTTCCTTCTTCTACATACCCGACGCTACATCCACCACTCCCTCTTCATCCCGTTGCCAGGCCACTCTTCTCCTTCCTTACCCATCTCTTCCTCCCGTGCCTCCCCATCCCGCTGGTTGCCTCCGCCCCAGCCTTTCCATGGCCGGTCGCCGCCCGAGCCGGCGCTGCCCCACTACTCTCCGCCGGCCACCCCCTCCACAAATTAGCCGCCGGCCTCTCCATCCTCAGCCCCCATCTCCTTCCCCAAATCAGAATAGCAGCGTGAGCACCACGCCGATGTCATGTTGCAGCCGTGGTGCTCCGGCTGCTGCCCCATGGTGAGCTCCCCCTCCCTCTTCTTGTTCTTCTTCACCCTTCAGTCTCCCTTCTTGTTGCTGCAGGATTGCTGTGCCCAGGCAGCTTGTGCTGCTGCGCCCTATTACTGCTCCTGCTTGCTGCCTCTTCCTACTGCTGTCTTCTTGCTGCTGCACCACGCTGCTTCTAGCTGCTGTTCTGGCTGTTTGTCGTAGCTGCAGCTGGGCTGTTGCTGCTATGGGCTGCAGGCTGAAGCACTGCTGCTGCTGCCCTGCTGCTTGAACTGTCAGAGCAGCCGCCGCCACCAGCGACCTCCTCCTCTACCTCAGCCTTCTCCTAAGGTGAGCAGGTGGTGAGCCCTTCCTCCCCCTCCTCTGTCCTTGCAGGTAGTTGCTACTGCTGCTTGCTTCTTCTGCTGTGCACTGGAGAAGAGCCTGGGGTGGAAGACGATAACTGTAGCTTGCTAGTTGCTGCCTGCCTAAAGTTCAAGAAAATGTCAGCCTTTACAAGTCCGCAAAATATTCGTGGTTCATCCGGTTATGGTGAAACAAGTTAAAATGGATAGATCCGGTTATGGTGAAACAAGTTAAAATGGATAGATCGGGACGTATTCTAGTTCTTGTGAATTTTTCATATTTTTCTGAGCATATTTTATTTTCTGCAATATTCTAGCTATAGGAAAATATATATAAACAGCGACTTAATTGTTTATATCTAGTTTAAAAGGGTTAAAATACCTTGTCAGGACCCGGTTTTACTAAACTGAACCCCTCTGTGTCAATGGTATGAGTCCTAAGGATCCGTGCTCATACCCACAGTAAACAAAGATGAAGTATCACACTGCATAACTAAATAAAATAATCAGAGTACAACAGCTCCACTTATTACAATAATTTATAATGACCATAAGTCTTCAATGAATAAAACTAAAAAGCAAATAAAGAACGATAGTGGTGTCCCATCACGGCCACGGGCACGCACTGAACGGGAGCAGCTAGTAGTCCTGCGCATCATCGGGATACTCCGCAACGAACTCCTGGTCGTACTCCTGACCTGCTCGTGGAATAAGCAGCCCCGAATAAAAGCCGAGGTTAGCACGCGAATGCTAGCAAGTCTTTCCTGGGAAGGGCCAAGTTAGACTTATCCTAGGAAAGATAGTGGCTCATTTGTATAAAAGTATTTAACTTAAAAGTATAAAGGCATTTAACAAAACATAAGTAAATAAATAACATTTCTCATGATTAATCTCAACAAATGACATAATACTCAAACTTAGTATCTCATATCTCATATTCTCAAAATCTCATATCACATCTCAAAAAGTTCTCATGCTCGTTCTCGTTCATCACGAATCATCTAGCAACGGTACAATGTCGAAAAACCTTACCCAAGTCAAATTAATTAAGATGTAGCTACGATGTGAAAAACCACCAAGACGCTCATAACCGGGAGCACGGCCATTCGAATGGGTTTACACTCTGCAGAGCTTGCACGCTTTCCCGCAAGATACGATACTCCCCCGTCGGAAAGCATCGTAACAAAATCCATCAAAAGACCAACCCCAAGTTTGACATACCATACTTGATATTCACACAAGTACCGGGGCTCCGATTGCACTCGATATTCACACAAGTACCTCAAGTCCAACCCAGCTAAACACCGCAATGACGCATCCTCGAGCTCACCCACGGTGCAAGGATCGGTGGCAACCCCCGGCTACTTTCCTCTAGATCAGGCCCGTCCCATTCCGAGCTTGCGGTCGCACGGAAATTCTCAGTTAAATCCATCACGATCATCGGTCCTTAGAGACCGGAGCGTCGACTCAAGTCACCCGTTTCGAGTCAAATTATTAGTTGGTCAAATTTTAATTAATGAGTGAATAATCCCACCACAAAACCCAAGTTCTCATGTCTCATACTCAGATACTCAAGATTCTCATATTAAAGTGTGTAACAATATTTTTATAAGTGGGAATCACTCCCCGGTGACTATCTAAGCAATACTAAGCCAACTAATAATTTTAAAACAGTAGCAAATTACATAATATTACCATCCTAAGGTTTATCATGATCGTGGGTGTATATCATATAAATAAACGATATACACTGGGAATTACTATAGCAAATACGCATAATTTAATTAAATAGCAATTTTGGAAAAATCTAGAAATTGGGATTCTAGGGGAAAGACTTGCCTTCCTGTTCTCCTTGACCTTGCGGAACGTCGGCGGCGTCGGCGAACTCTCGTTCGTTACCCGCGTGATCTACCGCACACAAATCGAGAAAAACAAATAATAAATACCAAAAACAGTGAACATATTGAAAAATTAAATAAAAATTACAGTAGATAGATATGAATTTTCTGGAATTTTAGAAAATGGAATCGCCGGATTTGGAGTTCGGATGAATTCGTAGCGGAATAGTGAAGGTTCACTATTGGTGAAATTCAGGAAAATTGGAAAATCGCACTGTAGCGATGGGCTGGGTACTGTAGCACGCAGCCAGGATAAAGGGAGCTGCTTGGTGCATCTGGAATCAAAACACGCAGAGAGAGAGAGCTAGAGAGAGAAACTAGAGAGAGGAAGAAGAAAAGAGAGAAGAAGAAGAGGGGAGAGAGGAAGGAGAAGGTAGGGGAAGGGAGGGCGCCGGCGGCGGGGAACTCCGGCGAGGGCGGTCCGGCGACGGCGGCGGCGGGAAGATGGCGTTCGGCGGCGGACGAGATGCCGACGAGGAGCGGCAGGGCAACTTCATGGGCGGCGGAGCATGGAGGGCGGCGAGCGACGCTGTGGCAAGACGCGCGGTTTCATGGACGGGCAAGATGGTGGGCGACGCTGCTCGGCTACATGGGCAGCTTTTGCTTATGGGCGCAAGGGCGCGATGGCGCTTGCTGAAGGGCGGGCGGCGGCGTGGTTTGGCGGCGCGAAGAAAGCCGGGAGGAGGAGTGAAAGGTGCTACCGACCGTTGATGGCGGCGACGTCGGCAGCTCCGGCAAGCACGTCAACGGCGAAGACGGCAAAGGCGGCAAAGGCTCCAGGAGGCACGGCAAGGATGACAATGGTGGCTGCGAGATGTTGACGACGAAGACAGATCGGTTTTTAAGGAGGATTAGGGTTAATTGGGGTTTATATAGGGAGGATTATGGGTGTGCACGTGTTGGGCTGGGATTGGGTTTGGGCCTAATCCGCGAGGGATTAGAGTTAAACCCCTAATTGCATTAGGTTTCCTAAAGAGATTTGGAAAAATAATTTTGTGAATTTTTAGGATGTCACATACCTCAAATAAAGTAGTTACAGTAAAACAATGTTTATCCATTTCCAGTATAATTAGTTTAATTTTTAGAGTTATTTATTTAAAATAAAACCCTCTTAATAGTAATTAAAACCAGGAGTTCCTACCTTATTTAGTTAGTTATTAATTTACTTACATGATGATAAAGTTTTAGTGGAGCATAAATGTGGTTTAGAAATTTAATAAATTGACTGCACAATTTTAGGATCAATATTGCTCTCTAGATAATTAAATTGAGCAGTTTAACCATTTTCCTTAAATATTAATAAAACAAAAATCAAATTTGATTTAATTTAAATATCAAACGATTTAAATTAAATCTGAACTTTTTAGAAAGGCATAGTTAACCATTAAGGTAATTATTAAATTATTGAGACTTAGTTTAGCATGGTATTTATGTATAATTTCCTAGTTAGGGTAATTAAAACACTCTTTTAGTAATTGCCTTTATCCTGTTAAAATAAGTGGAAGTTAGATAAAACACTAAGACCGAAACACACCATAAAATTCTAGAAAATATAAAATAGCATTCTGGACCAAATAAAAAATCTTTAAATTGTGGCACACTAATTATATAACTAGTTCATACTTTAAATAAATGAAGGAAATACTTCAAACAAAACTTATTTTGTGTTATACACCTATTTGCTAAATCTAAGGGTGAACTATTAGGGGTAGCATTATGCATCCTCGCAAATCATCTTCATAACGCTCTCACCACCGTTATCTTTTTGTGAGTTATTGTACATTAGTAGCTCATGGAACTTTCTCGATAAGTAGAGAAACTTATTTAGGAATCTCAGTAACAAGAAGCGACGCGTAGATAGCTGCGATCCTAGCTGCGTTTGCATTTCATACATCATATTTCCTGCATACTTTGGTGTTTATTTGTATTACTTGGCTCTTCACGATAGATTCTAAGGACCATGAGCAACCAGAGATCAAGACCTGTGTTTTGGATTCACAGATCCAAAGTAGTTAACACTTCTCCTATAGGAAATTGGCTTTTACTAGGGAGAGTTAGCTTTCCCTAGTGCGAGTAAATACCTATCCTTAAGGGTGTTGCTTTTACTAAGGAGAGTATGTGCTTTCCCTAGTACGAGTTAACATCCAATAATTCATATTGAATCCCAGATTTCTAAAATATATTATTTACTGTATTAAATTGCATGCTCTTTAAGTAAATATGCCTATTTGTTCAATCATGATATATCATGCCATGTTATTATTTGTTATTGTTTGACTCTGATGATATTGTCTTGATATAATCATCTGTCATTTGACCTTACTATTGATCGCCTTGAAGATCACCCTTGTTAGCCTGGTTAGGTTAAATAAAATGATTTAGACTCCTAAGTCTTGGTTAAAATCTTGCTTAGACATTGCTCAGGTCCAACTATTAATTTTAGGCTTAGAATTGCCTCGGAACGGTGAACCGACATTCACCGGACATGATCACATAATGAATATGGTTAATTGGATTTTGGGCCTGGCATGCCAGTGTGTGTATGGATGTGATGTGTTACAATGCGGATTGGGTCCGGCATTGCGTAAGAGAAGAAGTAGCTGGGCTACGTGAATTAAGGAGCTAATCGCCCACATATGTAGTGCATGGAAGAGGAGCGCGGCGAGATCCGCGTAATGCTGTGCGCTGCCCCAAAAGGAGGGGTTCCGCCACATCGTGTGATTCACACGGAGGGTGCGATTAGCCAAGAAGAAAGTGCATAAGGGTGAGGCCCTTCAGGATCGGGATCGGGCTGAATCAAAGATTCCCTGCACGGTGCATCGTGGATGCACAGCAGACGCCATCGACTATCCGCTCGGGAGATAGTTCCTAACACCACAACGCGTTTCGCCATCGCGGTAGTGCAAATATTGGAGATTCAGGGTAGTTACGACTGGGCATACCCTCGCTCACGCCATGTTTGAGGTGAAGACAGTTTCATGTCGTCATCCGAGGATAATCTAGGTCCATTCTACAGAGAGCCGTGAGTCTAGCGTGGCTTGCAGCATCAAAGCTAGAACGAGACCGGTACTTTGTCGGGGAATGTGATCCACAACGAGGGCGCCACACTCTAAGATGATGGCGGAGGAGAAGAGAACGCTTAGCGAGTGCCCGAAACCGCCGTGGGTTTGGTCTGTGTACTGAAATGGAATATGATAAATAATCAACTTAATATGGAATTTGGTTAAACTGCTAAGTCATAGTCTTTAATTTCCAAAACTGGCCTTTCTGCAATTAAATAAACCTAGCCTTTCCTTTCAAACCACTATCACTAAATGCATTGGGTTGGGTGTTAGCTCGTCAGTGTTTGGATGACACTGACCTCGCATACATATACTCTTTTAGATGGAGAGTATAAGCAAGACAAAGATGCCTGCCATGAAGACGATGAACAGGAGTTCGCTGATGATTAAGTCGAGGCTTAGGGCGTCTCTCCAGTCGATTGCTTAGGCATAGCCGACAAGAGACTCTTATGGATCTTTTATCGCACTCTGATCTTTTGTTGTTCTTGGACTATTTTGGGTCAATGTGCCATGTTGTAATATTTAATAGCCTTTGGGCTTAATGCAGATATTAATGTAATATAAGTCTTCCGCTTGTATGAAATGATCCGGCTGTGTAAATGGTGTGCACTAGTGTACTGATCCAGCGACTAGTGCAGATCAAGTGGTGGCAAAGGACAGGCCTTACATATGGTAATTTGATTGACCATATAACCGATTGTGGTTGTAGCTGATAATTGTGCTCGTTGTCGGCTTGCCCCCCGAGAAAATACTTAGGGTCGCTCGCGTTTGTCCCAAATCGATTGGTTGAGCGGTAGACATTTTGTTTAGTGTATAAACCGGCTATGAAGCATACTGTACCGGCTGTAAAGCTGATTACAATTGCATCAGTGTAACTCCTCCCATAGTCTGCATCTTATAATGAACGTCATAGTCGACTTGCCCCCTAGGCACGTACTCAGGTGTGCATCGTGGAGGTGCCAAGTCGACTTAGGGTATGACAGTATTTCTATATGGAGTATAGTTGGGTGTAGGAATGGTTGGCTTGGCAGGATTATACGTCGGTTGGGCAACAGATGGAGCTGGAACTGATGCGTGCAAGGCTTGCATGCCAGTCCACAATTGAGCAGTGGATGGTAGAACTTAGCTCATTGGCATAGCTAATGATGCAGTAACCGATGTCAGTGGTGGCTGATAATTATGATAGTATTTGGTCTGCCCCTAGGCGCGTACCTAGATGTTGGCCACATTTGTGTCAAACCGACCGATTAGATGACTGGCATTCTATATGGTGTATAAGTCGATTGTGGAACAAAATGTGTTGGTTGTGAGGCTAATGACCATAACACCTGCGTAGTATTCCCTATAGTCTACATTTGAAGGCCACTCTGGAGTACAGACACCGTCGAGTTAACCGAACTGTATGCCGACCGAATATTTGTCAGCATTAGAGTCATCAAACCAAACGTCTGGAAATCGGTTCTAAATTGATTGACTTGTGGTACAACCTGTCCCCTCGACAAAGGTCAATTAGCCGATGCTTGTGGAATCATCATCCCTGATCCCAACAATGGCTAGGCCACGTGATTTTGATTGACTAGATAATTCAGTAAAGTTTTTGCTGGATTTAACAGATTTCCAATCAACACAAGTCCTTGTGTCTATGTTCTTCACATTACTAGCAACCATGAGCTTTAAGGTAATCATAAAAACCGATGATTGATTGGTCAAAGCATGATGGAGAGATTGATTAATTGCAGCCAATATTTCATCATGTGCAATTTGATATCGGCTAGTTGATAGATACTGAGTAATGGTTGGAAAGCTGGTCTTCTGCATAGGAGCACCATGTCGGCTTTTTTGAAATGAGCCGAGATAGGCAAGTCTTAGTTTCTCCATGCAAGCTACCATATCTTGATGCTGCTCATCAATCAAATCAGCGTCAGTCACAGGAAGGAAGGATTCCTCGGAGAGATCGGAATGACCGGCCATGTTGTCTGATCCTGCCCTACTGGACATGCCAAAAAGTGTGTTCACACCAAAATTTAGCAATCGGCTTAAATACACGTGGGCCTAAGGTTTTGGAACCCTGTCAACACCATAATCTAGGATTCAGAGTGTGCCAACCAATTTGACTATTAATTGCTAAGGTAAAGAAAATTAATCGGTTTTAATTAGCCGATTAGATCTGAAATAGTGTGAACCTATTTTAACAACTTGAAAGCCACCAAAGTAATTAACAGATCCAAAAGATAACAAAACTATTGGTTTAGATTATATCTAGACCAATGATTTCAAGGGTAACCAATCTCCTATAAAGCCGATGGTATCGACTAAAAAGTAGAGTGAAGGGTAAACACACTACTACTAAGCCGATAAAATCAACAAAGTATTCCATCATCTAATAGATAGAACAAAGGATAAACAGATTATCGGCCGATCTGTAAAGCCAAATAAGCCAATAGAACGAGGGTAGAATCTAACCTTCGCACAAAACGGTGATATGCAGCAATATCAAACATCAACATTAGTTGCTTAGAGCAAGTCAGATTGCACCCACATGAAAATTTACAGCAGATAACGAATTAGTATTTCACAAAACGGGGTATATGTAAATGATGATGACACTCGTCATAGATTTTGGTTGCTCGACCTGGCTATACCTGGGCCATGAGTTTTATGACTATATGGAAAATTTTCGTCATAAGATACTTATATGTAATATAACGACTGCTGTCAAGTATATATATATATATATATATGACGCCAATATTAATTTAATCATCACACAACACCTTCTATGGCCAAGAAAAAGTAACATTTTTTTGTTCTTTTGTCTTCATCACGCTGCTATTGCTGGCTCCACTACTAGAAAAACGGGTTTTAGTCCTGGTTGAGAACGGGCTTTAGTCCCGGTTCCCGAACCGGGACAGGCCATCCGGGACTAAAGGTCACATACCTTTAGTTCTGGTTCTCCTAACCGGTACTAAAGCGTAGAAAATATCTAAAAAATAAGGCGAACCCAAGACTCGAACCCAGGACCTCATGCCACCACGTAACTCCCCACTCACTCTTCTAACTAATCCACCCACCCACGCGTATTTAATAGACTAGGATATGCATTTTTTTTGAAGTATGCTGGAATGAGCTTTTAGTCCCAGTTCGTGTTACTAACCGGGACTAAAGGCCTATCTTTAGTACCGGTTCGTAACACGAACCGGGACTAATATGTGCCTGTGCCAGCTAGCATGTACCCGCTTAGTAAAGCCACCTTTAGTACCGGTTCGTGTTACGAACCGGTACTAATGTGAGCCATGAACCGGTACTAATCGTGTTTTTAGCCATGTAGCCACGAATCGGGATTATTGCTACATCAGTCCCGATTTGTGGCCAATCGGGACTGATGTGCCGGTATGGAAGGTCATTTCCTAGTAGTGCTCGTTCCCAAAGAAAATCAAACTACATATCGTGACAGTCCTATAAAATTCACGTAGTGTTTTAGTCAGTGTCGAATATATGTACGAATAGGGTTGCGTTCGGACTCTGAGTTGTAGTAGTCAAATAAGATAGAGTTTGGATCAGACTATGTAATTCTCAGCCCTATATAAAGAGGGCACTGCTATTGTAACCAATGACGATAGCGACATAACTATAGTACAGGATGTGCAGAGATCAACGGTAGGGCTGTGGCAACGACCCATCTGGCCTGGTACGTGTACTTGTGCTATTAGGGAGGAACAGTCGTAATCATGCCCTACAGATGTAGAGAGTTGTGCCAAACTGTTTTACCAAATATCATGCGTAAATTCCTAACAATTTCAAACATATCTGATTTAATATTTCTACTAATTAATAAACATTTAGTCTGTGGGCCGGCTCCACGGGCTACATTATATCTCTCTCACGTGCAAGCTAGGCCCCAACACCACTAATCATGCATGGATGTATCTCCTTCCGACAAGAAAGCCTCCATGATTGCCAATTTGCATCATATATATATTATGGAGTTTGTGTTGCTCCGGCATGCGCAGTCCCATCGGCCTATATCCTCGCGACAGAGCGCCATCCACGGATGAATCCATCACCATGATCGATCGGGTTTTGTCTGCTCATCTCGATTATTCGCTATCTAAATTTTGTCTGCATGCTCATCTCGATTATTCGCTATCTAATTTCTTTTCTACCGTTGAGGGCTGCATGCGTGAAAGATTTTGTGGCGATCCATGAACTGTTCTCATGTAGTCTCTTACGGACGGCGCTGTTTGATTGCTCGACCGTCCTTCAATATCGAGCACCGCCACACGGTGGAAAAGGGACCGAACCAGCGCTGTCTGCATGTGATATGTAGGCAGAAAATGGATATTTACCTCACGCCCCCTTTGCAGCAGGCGTGCTTAATTTACTGAGTGCTTAATTATTTTGAATCAATCATTCGTAGTATGGAGTAAAGTGGGTTTTAAGCATGATTATTGATTAAGGTATGAGTTTAAAGAATTGTGAATGTGTAACCTGAATTACTATCTTTAATATTATCTTTTAATCCCCTTACAATCAAATTTTAGCTGCATGCAGCCAACCAATTAACCAAACATCTAACGCTAGGTAAGATGATCTGAAGCGACTTCACCAAGTAGAGGGTTACGTCCATTTTAGCCCCTTGAACTTTGAGCAAAGTCTAAAAATAAACCTAACTTCAAAACTAACTATATTTTAGATCAACAACATGCTCAACTCATCTAAAAACGTTTCAAAGATTTCATAGAATGTTTGCTATTTTTAATATTTAAATTATTGTTTGTGAAATTCTATGTTGATTCCAGCTATATGAATAATTGGAAAGTTATACATGGGAAAGATTTTTTAATCACAATTATTGGAGCATGTTTTCTATTTTAAATTATTAAAATTATTTGCCCGGCCCAATGGGTAATTTGTCTGGGATGGAGACTTCGATTATGTGGTTATGGATTTCAGAGTTTATTTATTTATTTCAAAGTTAGGCAGGGGTGGGGGAGTGATGTAAAATTGACTTTACCGGGCCCCATGCAGAACACACAGCAATATACTTGCGTCCTGCAGCCTGTCCATATCAAATCAGGTCGTCGCTGGCTGGTTAATTAAGAGCATCCACAATATATTGTATCTAACCTGTAATTAAGAACAAACAGGCTTCTCTTTCTAATTGAGAGCATCTACGATATGGTCTCTAACCTGTAACTCTAAGCACTCTCGAATGGTTAGAGAGATAACCTCTAACTATCGTGCAACATCTAAGAACTAGCTAACCTCCAAACTTAGAAAACACTAAATATTGCCTCTGACCATGGTCCAGTGTGCCTGTTTAAAGGCAATATTTCCTTTTAATCATTGCAGAAAGAACTTCTAAGCCTTACAGGAAATCTCATCTTACAGGTAATATTTCCTCTAGATATTGGGATGCCTAAGCCAGATTAAATCTATAGACGCGTGCAGGCAACCCAATCACGCCTCTTGAGGGCCCCTTGAAGTTGGAATGAACAGTTCCACTGTAAAATTACTGTATATCAAACAGAACTAAGTTTTGATCAGGCCTACAGCTTATGTTGATGATCATATATTCCTGCTGTTAATTTTATGTGATCACTGATTTGATCACTAGTGTTGTCTCATACATAGCTTTCCCCTAAATTAATTACAAAAATGGGATATTTCTGATATTAAATAATCTTCTAAACTTTAGGTTTTGTTAGAAATTTAGGTTGGACATTTGAAATGTATATTCGTGTCATTTTATCTTGGAAAGTGATTTTGTAATATTTATAATTTTATTATATTTTTGTAAGCATTGTGATAGAAATAATTAGCTATCGAGATTTTGTTTTGAAAATCCTGTATCACTGTAACTATATAGCGCGACCAGCTATATAGTTACAGTGTATAGCGCGACCAGCTCACTGCATACATGTATATAGCCAACCCTACATGCGTGACGCCTTGCATGACGCTCTTTCCAAAAGACTTTTAAGGTGGGGCTGTTTTTAGCTTATCTCATTTATTTATTTGCTTCCCGATATGGCCTTGAGAGTCGGATCCGCTTCATTTAACTTGTGTTAGAGAGTTTTTATAGACGCCTTCGGGATAAAAAAATAGAATCCAAAATTAAAAAAAATCCTGATCGATAAGTCAAATAAGCAAACGAGATTATTTGACTTATGAGGATTTTTTTTTAATTTTTGGATTCTGTTTTTTTCTATCTCGAAGGTGTGTATAAAAGCTGTCTAAGATAAGTCGAACGAAGCGGATTTGACTCTCGAGACCACGTCAGGAAGCAAATAAGTAAACGAGATAAGCAAATGAGATAAGCTAAAAAGAACCACACCTGCGAAAATTTCTGAATCTGGGCTCTCAAAATCCCTGCAAATTTTCAAAATTCAAAAAGAACTTCATTATATTTGAACGATAACACACTAGTGCAGAATATGTCATCACTGGCGGTTCTAAACTCACATCATTGGCGAGCCAAACCGACAGCGATAATCCGACAAGGATAATCGATTTTCATCGCGTGTGGAACCGCAAGGATATGCATTATCACCTGGCGGTGTAGAATAACCGCCCGTGATATTAATAATATCACTGGCGGTTATTGTGAGAACCGCCGGTGTCAACAGATTTTCACTAGCGGTTTTAACCAAAACTGCTGGTGATATGTAGACTTTCACCGGTGGTTTTTATATAGAACCGCCAGTGACGGTGCATATCACTGACGGTTATTGTATGAACCGCCAGTGATATCTTTTTAGGGTCAAAGAAATAATTAGCTTGCCCTATATTTCATCCATACACATCCAGAATTCATCCATATACATACATATCCAGAATTTAAATAAACAGATTTCATCCATATACATATACATCCAGGTTTTGGTTTTTTATCCATATACATATACATTCAAACAGATTGTTCTAATGGTGGCTAGTTCCATCCATATACATATACATCAAATAAACAGATTTCATCCAGATTCATCCATATACATCCAGAATTCAAATAAACAGATTTCATCCATATACATCCAGATTTCATTCATATTCATCCATATACATATACATCAATAAACATCCCGATTTCATCCATATACATCTATATTTCATTTAAATAAGAACAACATCAAATTCAAAGGAACATATCATATATTAATATAACAATATGTACTTCATATAATATGTCTGTTATAGTTAACTATAGGTGTCCACTGTTTACACGACCATTTGGGTCAATAACTTGGGTATTAATAAATGTAGCCAAACTATCTCTAATGTCTGCAAGAGAATTGAAATCGATGTTTGTATCTCCAATGTTCAGATCTTCATTTGGTCGTAACCCTAGAATGATTTGCATATGTCGTGCAACGTAGAAGCCGCAAGCATGGCCTCCGCGCTGCTGGTGGCACTATATAAGGAAGTATAAAGATGACAAGGCACAATCATCAGTGGGGCAGGCACTAAAAAAATTTTCATTTTATTATGAGAAAAGGTGTGAATAGACACTTGCTGGAAATTTCTCTATATGCCTAAGTTCCATGCCCATCGCAGCATTGTGTCTACCCCCACTCTTGACATAACTCTTGAACACCGCATTGTGTAGGCCTTTTAAATCTTCCCACTCATGTGTGGGCTCATCCTTAACGAGTCAAGGTAGACAACCTTGTTTTCGCTAGGTTCTATGAGCAGCAAGATCCAATGAAAATTTTTATTGAAGGGCAACAAGAAGTATGCTTTGTCCTGTCCTCTAGTCAGGGCCCTCTTCAGGTATTGCCCGGTATTCTTTTATCCGCCTTTATGTTGTCCTGGGTGACAATGCCAGGGTCAAGAAAACTGGCCTGGACTTGACCTCGTTTGGCAACTAGGTACATTTGGCTCAAAAGTAAGATATATGTGATCGGTATAAGTGGATAAGAAATATACATCGACAATGTGCAAGACTTGTACACACTTACACTACAAAGCAAATGATGAGAGAGGCATCCAACTCCCGCAATTGAAACATATATCATAGGTCCTCGAAGGTTATGGTAAGATAACTATCGTTATAAATACGCTGCCCCACTTGCCTTGCCCCACGCACCATCTTCTGATGATCGTTTCTTCCGAAAGGTAATAATCATGTGGGTTACGTTCCGTTAGGCGCACCCTTGTCGCACCATGTGCTTTTAAGCAGGCAAGTGGCGGTTCTCCCATCTGAAATCGCATCTTTTCCTCTTAGCCTTGAAGATTGACGCACTGACGGCAGTCGCTCCGCTGATCGCAGCTCTAATTGTGCTTGAGGAGCCTTTGAGACGCCGCGCACAAAGCTGCTATGCATATGCGACTTAGTCTCCATCTTCAAAGATTGGGGGCGCTCGCACCATGGCGATTTCTTCGTTTCCTCTCTTAGAAACGGATCTATGGTCTCCACGCCGGATTAAACATTCCTCGGTATTAATATAGCCGCTGCCGGGGAAGGCACGCTTTACAACAGTCTGACCTCATCTTCCCTTACCGCTGGCCAGACCGGCCACCGAGGGTCAGACCGACAGGGGAGTGATCAATTTACCAGAGGTACTACCTGCTACCTGTTAGGGTACCTCGGAGTCGCCAACCTTATACTATTGCAAGGGCGTGCTCCATCACCTTAGCGGAGCTTACGCAGCGCGCGTCGCAGCGCTACCGCTGTAAATGGCTTCGCTTCTGGTGCAGTTGTGTGGGTGTGCCTGTGGTTCTGTGAATCGGGCAGCCTCTCTCCTGCTCACATCCGTATTAAGTTATTTTGAATTTCATCAGAGTTATGCATTTCCTACATTTACACGTTTCATGCCCTGATAGTCGGCCTGAACCCCTCCTTTAGAGTCGTGAACAGGTCCTTTTTCCGATGATTCGAGTTAGCTTATTGGGCTTATGCTGCGCAATCGCTCAATCAATAAGTAAACATTGTAAGAGCCATTGCGCACTTACAGCACTTTCTGTTACCTCGCCTAGAACTTCCTCCTAATTGCCTCCGCGGGTGAAAGTCGTGGAGGGTTATTGGAGAAAATGCGACTTTGACTTCGCGGTTCGGATCGACCTAGGCAGGTGAAACTAAATTTAGAAATTGAGCGGCCCGCCGCATCCAGATTTGCTCTGGTGCGTATCATCAACGTGTGTTGAGTTCGCATATCCAGCGGTGCGAGTCTGGGGTGGGTGTTCTTGGCTTTGAATGGCCTTGTGTTTGATGGAGGACTCCTTGAACTCCTTCGTTGTCTTCATCCTCTTGAACACCTCCCACACCTCATTCGTAATGAAAGGGTACTTCTGAAACGGGGTCTTTTCCTCATTGATGAAATCCTTGGCAAGATCCACCTTCCAGTTCTTCCAGGCGATCCACATGCGCTTCAGGGTGTTCTTCCGCACCTCAGGAAGAGAGTCTTCAGAGAATTGAAATGACCGTTTGAGCTCCTCCCATAGTTGGTCCCTTTCATGAGCTGTGAGGTCCTTCCAGGTGTTGGTGGTGCATGGGACTCGTGCCCTAGCCACCATTCCGCACATTGTTCGATACGCTGATGCAGCTTTCGTGGGAAGGACCGGTATACCTCCTATTCAGACCTCTGTGATGGTATGAATGACATCGGTCTTGAGCTTGCTTGGCCCTCTGCCAACCCTTCTCTTCATAGCTGGGGTGGCCTCGGGCGCGGTCCTCGCTTGAGAGGTGGCCTCGGGCGCTGCCCCTGCTTGAGAGGTGGCCTCAGGGTCCATTCTACATATAAGAGAACACCAGGAAATTTTTACTCATGTCTTGTTTTAGAATTGTTGTAAATAGTGCATAATGAGCAAAATGAAAGCAGAAATAATTCCATATATAGTTAACAACAACAATATAATGTCATGGAAATTAAATATAATCACAATTCCTATTAAAGACAGCATTAGGGCAACTAGAAAATGATTATCCAGCATGTAACCATGATAAAACAGCAGGTATAACAGGTATAAAATCAGTAACTAAACTCAGATTTTATTTGTAATTGATTGCTCTCAGATTGCTAGAAGGGTTGCTAAATGAATTAGCCGTCCAACTTCTAGATGGACTATATTTTCACAAGTTGTATAATCTGAAATTTCAGGATTACAATCCTAGAATTAGCACTACTCTTGCACAGAAGATATAATCACAGCTCTATGTGTATGACTAAGCAATAGCACTATGAACCAGTAATTAAAAGGTCAATGTATCAATTCAGCTCATATACAAACAGTTAATAAACTGAGATGAACAGCAACATGCTAACACACTGCATCAACTAGTATCAGGCCCAAGCAGTCATACTAGTTCGCCAAACTTGAACATAAATAGTGCAGCAGTATATTGACCAAATAAATTAACTTCAAGTACTAAATTATACACATTAAGCCTCCAAATTATCAGTTAAGAGTAGTACTTATCTAGGTCTAAAAAAATCCTTTAATTAACAGATTAAACAAGCCTTAATCTCAAGCATCATCATCGAGCAGTAAATCCGAAGCCCACAGTCCGTACTGCTCCCCAAACCGAAGCCCTGATCAGCCCCTTGTACCAAGTACATGGTCCCCAAATCCACTTCGGTTGGCACAACACGAGATCAAACAAAAGAAGCCACAAAGAGTTCTTATAGTGCGCCGAACCGAGCCGGCAAGAGGAGACAAAGCGCGAGGGCGTGGTGCCCGAGCCGTTGAGAAGGGCTGACCTTGAGGGCAGGGCGGTAGAGGGCGTGGCACCGGAGCCGACGAACGCAGACATCGAGGAAGCCATCCACTTCCTGTCAAGGGATCGGCAACGAGGGTGGCTGCGACGAAGGCGGCGTCGAGGACGGTGGCGACTAGGGCGGCGTCGAGGGCGGTAGCGACGAGGGCGTCGTCGAGGGCTCAGCGACGGGGGCGGCGGCGATGAGGGCTCGACGACGAGGGCCGCGGCGACGATAGCTGGAGGATGCAGACGAGAGGGCGGCGGCTAGGGCTCAGCAACAAGAGAGTGCGCGCGACTTGTGAAATTTTGGGGTTTGGCGCGGCTGGGATATATATGTAAAGTGGTAACTGTACTGGCGGCTCATACCATACCCGCCAGTGGTAGTGGACCATCACCGGCGGTTCACTAAATAACCGCCGATGGTAATGCTGATCTCATGGCGGTGATATGATAACGCCGATCGTAGTAGACCATCACTGACGGCTGATGTGATAACCGCTAGTGGTAGTGGACCATCACCGGTGGTTCACTAAATAACCGCCGATGTGATGATATCGATAGCTATATTAGGCTATATAATAGAACTATACAGGACTATATAGGATATAATAGGACTATATTAGGGCTATATAATAGGATTTATAATAGTACTATATAATAGGATTATAATAGGGCTATATAATAGAACTATACAGACTATATAGGATTATAATAGGACTATATTAGGGCTATATAATAAGATTATAATAGGACTATATAATAGGATTATATTGGATTACATTATACATTCTATAATAGGATTACATTACAAAATGGGATTACATAACTCAAATATAATATACAAATAAAACAGTATAATCAGTCCTCAACGATAAGCCCTTCTTGATGATTGTTGCGCACATAGGTGGTTGCATTAGCCATTTCACTTGATTTTGGGTCGGTTTCATCGTGTAATGGAAGTATTTCATCGAATTGGTTGTAATCCTCCTCGTCCACCACATTCTCGACTCCAACGATTCTTCTTTTCCCACTAAGAACAATATTTTTGTTCTTATGATCAGGATCTATGACATAGAAGACCTTAAAACTTGGGTTGCGAGGACAAAAACAAAAGGGTCATCTCTATATCCCACTCGGGCGAGGTCAACGATAGTCAAACCAAACTCGTCAGATTTGTTAACCCCTCCACTTTGGACCTATTTGCACCAAAAAGGGTTATTTTGAAAATCACGTAGTCCAGTTCCTAGATCTCCTCAATGAAACCATAGAACGAGCTCTTGCATTGTGTTACCAGGCTTTGGTTGTGCTCCTCCTCATATGCATCTATACGAACGCCGCTGTTCTACACTGTGCTCTTCCTGTCTTGAGATATCGTGTAGAATGTGTACCCATTTATGTCATATCCTTGCCACGTCACCACCGTGTATCTTGGTCCCTTTGCTAGCCATAAGAGTAGATCAGAACACTGTGTTCCGGTGAATCATGTCTTGAACCAATCATTAAAACAACGGTTATGCTCCTTTTTTATCGAAGCCTCCGTCCTGTTTGGGTATGAAATCCTTGTGCTCTTCTATGTAAGGGGCCACCTCCATCATGTGATTCAGAACAATGAAGTGCGCTTTACGGTACATGTCTCCGTTGGGTGTGATCTGTTTTTTGCCAAGTGTGCCCGTACCATGCAGCCTACCCTCATGATGGGATACGGGCACACCTATGGGGTCAACTTGCGACATGTAATCAATGCATTGATCACCTCCTCGTCACAGTACTGATCACCTCTCTGCATACCCTTTGACAATGCTAGCCTCAGAACGATATCGGTTGTGTATGTATGACTTTAGAATCCCATGTACCTCTCGAACGGATACATGTAACGTAGAAACACTGGGCCACATAACTTAATTTCCCGAACAAGATGAACCATGAGATGTACCATAATATCAAAGAAGGATGGGGGAAATACATCTTGAGATCACAAATAATTCTTACTGCTTCGTTATGTAGCGAATCAAGAGTATCAAGATCGATGACTTTCTGATGGATTGCATTGAAGAACAAGCTCAGCCTTGTGATGGTTCGCCGGACGTCCGGAGGCAATATACTTCTTATTACAACGGGAATCATCTGAGCCATTAGAACATGGGAGTCATGTGACTTCATTCCAGACAATTTCAAGTCACTCGTGGACACTATCCTCTTCATGTTGGCAGCGTACCTGGATGGGTATTTTACACCATGCAAGCACTAACAAAATTCTTTTAAGCTCGCCTTGGATAGAGTAAAGCAAGTGGAGGAGTTCGTCTGACCGTACTACTAATTATTGGTGCTAACTCGCTTCTTAAGTTCATATCGACTAAGTCGAGCCATGCGTTTAGTCCATCCTTCGTTTTGTCCTTCATATGAAGCAATGAACCAACCAAACTATTACAAAAGTTAACCTCCACGTGCATCACATCCAAGCAGTGTTGAACATATAGTTCCTCCTAGTAAGGTAGATCCCACAAAATTGACCTTTTCTTCCATATGCCATTTTCACTGGTTTTTGTTTTCTTCCTCTTTCTCCCCATTTCACATTTTCCAAACTTAACATGCAGGCCTGTAAACATGTCATACACTTCTTTTCCACTAAGTATGCATGGAGCCGATCCATTTTCCTGGTTCCATCGAACTGCTTGGTCATCTTGCGATATGGATGATTCACACGTAGAAACCGTCAATGGCGCATATACACAGTCTTCCGGCAATTCTTGAGCCACACACTTGTTGTATCATCTAAGCAGTGAGGACAAGCTTTACTTTCTTTTGTTTTCATGCTCGAAAGGTTTCCAAGTGCAGAAAAATCGTTGATGGTGCAAAACAACATTGCACGTAGCATGAAGTTCTCTCGTCGATCCGCATCCCATACTCTGACCCCTTCGTTCCACAGCATCTGTAGTTCCTCTACCAATGGTGCAATGTACACATCTATATCATTGCCGGACTGCTTTGGTCTTTGGATTAGTAGGCACATCATAATGTACTTTCTCTTCATGCAGAGCCAAGGAGGAAGATTATATATGCATAGGTTCACTGGCCATGTGTTATGCTTGCTGCTCCAATTTCCAAATGGATTCGTGCCGTCTGTGCTCAATCCAAACCTTAAATTTCTAGGGTCTGCACCAAGATCCGGGAACTTGTAGTCAATGTTTCTCCACTGCGGAGCGTCTGCAGGGTGCCTAATTTTTCCATCTTTCTTACGATGCTCTGAGTGACACCTGAGAAGTCTAGACTCTTTCTCATTTCCAAACCATCGTGTCAAACGAGGAGTGACTGGCAGATACCACAAAACCTTTGCTGGGGTTCCACGATTAAGGTCGGCATCCTGATCCTCATCGTCGTTACGGCCTTTGACATTTCTCTTATAGCGGGATGCTTTACACTCTAGGCATAAGTGCAGGTTGCTATAGTTGTGACGGTATAGGATGCAGTCATTGGGGCATGCGTGGATTTTTTGCACGTCAAATCCTAAGGGACAAATAACTTTTTTGGCACCATATGTTGTTTCTGGCATCAAATTTTTCTGGGGAAGAAGTTCCTTCAGTAGTCATAAGAGCTCCGTAAAACTCTTATCAGACCAACGGTTCCTAGCCTTCAATTGTAGGAGTTCAAGTACAGTCATCAATAAAGTGTGTTTCACCTTACAACCATGAAAGATTGGCCTCTCGGACCCCTCTGACCATTTTCTGAATTTAATGAACTCTTTCTTAGTGCCATAATCTGTTTCGACGTCACGCATCATTCTATCGAACTTGTAAACTTCCTCATCTAATGTTTCACCGACATCATCACTACCCACTACTTCATAGGCGTCATCTTCACCCTCAGTTGTACTTTGTGTCTCACCGTGGCACGTCCAAAAGGAGTAACCTTTTTTGAAACCCCGCTTAATGAGATGAAACTCGATTTGAGATGAGTTTCTATACAATTTCAAGTTATCGTAATCAACACAAGGACAACATATCAAGTCAACCCCCCTCTCCTGCATATCCGCCAGCGCGACTCTCATAAACCCTTGCACCCCATTCACCTACTCTTCCGTCGCACAATTTTCTGTGTACATCCATGACCTGTCCATTATCTGCAAAAATGTATCCACGGCTTTCTTAATTATTACATGGTTACACTTCTTTCGAAATAAAAGACTTTATGAATAAATGTTTACCTTAGGACGATAAAGCTAGTATGACAAATAGTTTGCTAAAATAATTATTATAAATAATTACTAGCTAAAATAATTGCTTTCTCCTATATATTAATATAAATCAATTGTTGCTTATCCCATTAATTATGACTACAAACTCATGAACATGTTAATATATTGTTACTTATCCCATTAATTACTTTTCTCACATTCTACACATGCAAAACACATCACAAGCCAAAGATATTAATTATCCTACTCTCCATGTACAACACAAACCTACAAATACTAATATATTTAGATCTCAAAGCACATAATCTAGAGTAGGTTCTTTAATCTTCAAAAACAAGATGTACGAAGAAAAATAAAAAGCATCACTAACCTCTAGCATTTGGATCTTCAAAAAACCACTTGGATCTTCAAAAACCACTTGGATCTTCAAAAAAACAGTTGGAATTGAACCAACTCTAGCTACAACATTGCCGCTTCGCCGCTGATCGAACAGAAGAAGACAGAGTGAGCAGAGCACCAATAATGGAGGTAGGGTCGGCACTATGTAGTGGAAATTATCACTGGCGGTTATCTCTGTGACCGCCCCTGATATGCTAACTATCACTGGCGGTTCTCTTTAAAACCGCCAGTGATATTTTCCTTTCACTGGCAGTTCTAACACTAACCGCCAGTGACAGTTTCCGTTTCCCGCCAACTCCCGCCAGTTTGTCCTACACAACTATCTCTGGCGGTGTTAAATTGAACCGCTAGTGATATATAACCTTAACTGGCGGTTTTAAAGGGAACCGCCAGTGATATGTATCCGTCACTGGCGGTTGGCTGTAAAACCTCATCACTGGCGGTTGGTGTTTTGTTCCAAGCCGCGGGGTGGTCCTGTGACCCTCATCACTGACGGTGACAAAAATAGCCGCCAGTGATGAGGGGTCAGGGATGAGCCATTCTGTAGTAGTGACAGGAACAACAGTGTGAAAACATGGAAAATCACTTGTAGTTTTACAGAAACGTTACCCGGCCCCTGCGCGCACAAAAGAGTGATGCTTTAATTTGTACATGACAACAAAGTCTCTAAACCCCAAGTTTGATCGGTAATTTTATTGTAACATATTTGTAAAACCAACTAAAACTGTAAATATCACTACAGGAAAAGGATTTATTGTCCACGGCCAAATATATGGTAGACGGCCAAAAACCCCTCTCGACCAAAAAAGAGCTTAAGGTCGACAGCCCAAATATAAGTCGTCCACCCTAAACGTGAAAAGAGACCCGCCATCCATCCCGCGCTGCAGCGGAACCTATTTAAAATTAGGGTCGACCGCCTAAAGAAACCGTCCACCATAGTTGACGCGCGAGCCAAGGATTGAGCTAGGGTCGGCGGCCCACTTGGTCGTCCACCATAGCTGCAACGGCGTGTCCAGCGGGCACGGCTAGGGTCGGCGGCCCGCATTGCCGTCCACCTTAGTATTTTCCATGTATTTTCGGCGGCTTAAGGTGGACGGCCAGCTGTCGACCCTAGTTATGGTGGACGGTTTTAACTCTAGGGTAGACGGTTTTGGCTATCGAGGTTACTGTTTTTTCCTGTAGTGTATATAATAATACTCTTTTTTTGGACAAATCTAATTAACCTACATAGTAAAAGAAACATTGATAGACAAAGTTTTCAAAGTTTAATTTCAGACAATTAATCCAATTTGTCAATATTTAGTGGCTAGAGAGAATATTGGCCCAAGAACCTTTTGCAAAGGATATCACTTCCCCATTTGCAATATTGTTCTCTCCTTAAATCAAATTTTGTAAACTTTGTCTATCGATATCCCCCTCACAGAAACCCATGAACCTGCGCTAATTGCCATCTAAATTTTAACCAATTCCAGATGAGATACGAAGAGAATATACAAATTTAAAAGGCTCCTTTATTTATCAGCCATGTACATGCAACACATACACACAGATACACTGACGCGGGCACATACATAACGCACGCGGCATACTGTACGCAGTTACACGCGTCACAAGCAGGATGGAACACATACATAACGCACGCGGCATACCGTACGAAGTTACACGCGTCACAAGCAGGATGGAACACAGCAAGGAGCCATTGAATGAAGCGGCGCGCAAGTGCGTAGACAGGCAAGACAACTACTTTTGGTGTACTTGCTCCCGCCAGTTTTGGGGCCTGCTTAGTTGCGCACCCAGAGCGTGTCGTCCTGGGGCAGGAAGTGGCACACCGGCACGCTTCCCGGCTCCAGGCCCAGCTTCTTGTACGCCTCGAAGACGCCCGGAGCGGCGTCGGCGTGGCACGCCGCGAGGGCCTCGGCCCTGGTCTCGTCGGCGCCGGCCAGGGTCACCGTGTACGCGGCGGCCGTGGTCGTGTGGCACCCGAACACGGCGTACGCGTAGGGCATGCCGTGGCAGGCCACCATGTCGCCGCCGGAGACGGGCAGTGGCTTGATGGCCTCCACCGTGTACGCCTGCCTCGGAGTCCCGCTGCTGATCTTGGTGGACACGGCGCGGACGTTGCGGGTGCCGAGGCTGGAGGCGGCGAAGTCGGCCATGGACTCTAGGGAGGTGGCGCAGCGCTTGGTCTTACCGGCGAGCGGGGCGGCCTCGCACTCGGCGAGGGTGGAGCTTATGTCCTCCGCGGCGGCGGAACGGCAGGGACGGAGAGGCGGGAGAGGATCTCCGGGAGCTTGGAGGACGCGAAAGGGATGGAGTCGGCGCGGCCGCGGGGGAGCCGTGCAGCGCCGGCGGTGGCCCGGGTGAAGTGGAGCGTCATCTTAGAGCCCGGGTGCAAGTCCTCCTCCACGAAGAACACGGAGCCCACTGAGTCGACCTCCTGCGAAGCTGACACCGACACCGCCACCGCAGCAACCTGCATGCACGCAGAAACAAGCAGCAGAATAACTAATGAGCTCTGTTCAACTTAATCATCTGTCCAAATCATTAGGAACACGTCCTGATCATTAGAAACTCTTTTGCAGTTATTAGTTTTTCCGGTTAATTAATCAGTGTAGGTTTGGAGGAGTTTGTCACTACGAGCTGCTGTGCAATGTGCATGCATGTGTGCTCACCACGAGGAGCAGGAGAGCAGCAAGTGACCTAGCCACACTACTACAGAATTGGGCATCACAACCGGTCCATCAGAAGCGGTTTGGTGCGAACCGTTGTAATCTTCGTCTTAGAACCGTTCGTGGGCACGGGCGGAGAGGGCTTCGAAGCGGTTTGAAACACGAACCGCGTGTAAAGTCCCACCTCTACAACCGGTTTGTGTGCCAAACCGGTTGTGAGTTCGAACCGGTTTGAGACACAAACCGGTTGTAAAAGCAAGTCTAGAAGCGGTTTGTGTCTCAAACCGGTTGTAGAACCATCCCGCCCAAAGACATTTAAAACATCTTCCTCCTCCCCGAGGCGCGCACCAGTGAACGGGAAGTGTTAGCAGGAAGGGCCGAGTCTTGTTCAAGGAGAGTCTTGCCCAATTTTTCAATTGAGGTGATTTAGCTGCAAATTAAGTGGTTCAAGGTTAGTAACGTCATGTTAACATCCTTCTCACCTAAGTATTGTTGTTTTTTTGCATTGGATGTGGAGAAATGTTGATTTGTTCTTTGTTGAAAAGTGTGTGTTTTGTTTGCTAGCTAGCTTCACCCGTGAAAAGTTTCTTTGCTTGTTTGCTAGCTACCTAACTTGTTTAAGAGCTAGCTTGATCATCTAATTTTAGGAGTTGATCTCAAAATGAAGTTGTTTGCTTTAGGATCCAAAATTTAACGATAAATTTGCTAGCTAGCTTGATCACCCTAATTTTAGGAACTAATTATTGGAGTATGAAATAAATAAGGCAAAAATTAGAAGGAAAAAAATAAAAAGGTAGAAAGAGAAAAATAATTAGTTAGATTTAGTTAAAAATTATAGAAGGATTAAAAATAATTAAAAATGTAACAATTAGTTATTTATTTGTGCAATAAATGTGAAGGGTAAAAAATTTTAGTTAGGTTTAGTTAAAAATGTATAAAGATAAAAAATTACAAAGGTAGAAAGGGAAAAATAAATAGGTTCAAAATTGTAGAAGGATAAGAAATAATTTTAAAAATGTAACAATTAGTTAGTTTTAGTTCAATAAATGTAGAAGGACAAAAAGAATTAGTGTAGGTGGATTTTTTGTTGCAAAGAAAAAATATTGTCTTTAATTGTAGACCAAGAAGAACAAAAAGTAATTAGAAAGGTAGATCTAAGTGCTTGTGAGCTTTAGATTTTGAAATGTAACTAAATTTTTTAATAAAATATAACTTGGTGTAGATGAACCGCAATGGATGTACAATGCGGACCGTCGCTCCGAGAGTTTATTGATGGCGTGCGGGTTTTTCGGATGCGGCCGTTGCCTTCTTGCGTCTGCACTACATATGTTGTCCGTGTGTAGACTGCAGAATGAGAAGGAGCACTCCCACCGATGGCGGGTTATGAACCATTGATCATGAGAGGATTCATGCCAAACTATACTGTTGGACCAACCATGGCGAAGTTGAGGATTAGCCGGTAGATGATGAAGACGACGAGGAAGAAGAAGAGGATTGAGCAGATCCCGCACGCCAGCAATCTTTTACGTGGAAGATACACTCGGAGAGTTTGGTGATGATGAGCTGGACCAGATGCTGCGTGACGGAGAGGAGACTACACAGATGAAAGACAATTCGACAAGTTCCAGCGCATGTTAGAGGACCACAGGACTCCTTTGTACCCAAACCGTAAGGGGCCACAAAAACTGCGCACCACACCGAACTAATGCAATGGAAGGCCACGAATGGTGTCTCGGATAAGGGATTCGATGAGTTGTTATCACTCATAAAGAAGTTGCTTCCGAAGATAACACTCTGCTGAATCTACATATGAAGCCAAGCAAGTCGTATGTCCTTTGGGATTAGAAGTACAGAAGATACACGCATGTCCTAACGATTGTATCCTGTATCGCAATGAGTACGAGGATTTTGATGTTTGTCCAGGTGTGCAAAGAATCGCGTTACAAGATGAAGCGTGGCGACCCAGTGAAATAGATGGGGAGCGTATGAAGAAGAGACCTCCGCTAAGGTGGTGTGGTATTTTCTGTCGTCCCCGATTGAAGCGTCTGTTTGCTAACAAAGCGCATGCCCGGATGATGCGTTGGCACAAAGAAGAGCGTGAAGGACGACGGGATGCTTAGACATCCGTGATGGCTCCAGTGGAGGAAAGTCGATCGAACATACCCGCACTTTGCGATGAGGCGAAAACATAAGGTTTGGGTTGAGTACGGATGGTATGAATCCGTTCGGCGAGTTGAGCAGCAACCATAGCACCGCCTGTTACACTATGTATCTATAACATTCCTTCTTGGTTGTGCATGAAGCGGAAGTACATATTGATGCCGTTGTTGATCCAAGGGCCCAAGCAACCCGGAACGACATCGATGTCTATCTAAAACCATTGGTTGAAGATCTCGTAACATTGTGGGAGGATGGTGTACGGGTATGGGATGAGCACAAAATACAATATTTCACCCTCGTGCATTGCCGTTTGTTACCATCAATGGCCGGCTCGCGCTTGGTAACCTGTCGGCCTAACTATAAAGGATATAGAGCTGCGTGCGATGCTTAGATGAAACGGACAGAGATGTACCTCAAAAACTCTCGGAAGGTTGTGTACATGGGCCACCGTAGGTTTCTTCTTACAAGGCATCCGTTATGAAGAGAGGCAGGAATTTTAACGGAAACCGGACCTTCGTGCTAAGCCCGAGCATCGAAGTGGGCGCGTGTGTTTGCTATGGTCAAGGATCTGAAAGTAGTTTTTGGAAAGGGTCCCGGAGAAAATCTATACCGAATGAGGAAGGTCAAGCACCCATGTGGAAAAAGAAGTCAATATTTTGGGACTTGCCTTATTGGGAAGTTTTGGAGGTCCGTCACTCACTTGACTTCATGCACATCACGAAGAATGTTTGCGTGAACTGTTAGGATACTTAGATATGTACGGCAAATCGAAAGATACACTTGCAAGGTCGGAGGGATCTAAAACATTTGGGCGAGGAACGATCTACATCCGTAAAAGACAGGCAAAGTACAACATTATCTACATCCTGCGAGCTACACTCTAAGCAAAGAAGAGAAAAAAGCATGATAGAGTGCTTGAGCAAGTGAAGGTCCTTCCGGATACTCCTCGAATGTAAAGAGACTCATAAACATGAAAGAGAATAAAATCGCCCACCGAAATCCCATGACTGTCTTGTGTTGATGACACGCTTGCTCCCGATGGTCGTGAGAGGTATTTTGCCGAGTGGGTCCGGGGACAATCACAAAGCTGTGTTCCTTTTTCAATGCGGTTTCGCAAAAGGTTATTGATCCAGATAAACTAAGTAAGCTGCAGGATGACGTGGTACAAAGTGTGGTTAGCCTTGAGATGATCTTTCCTCCTGCATTCTTTGATATTATGGTTCATCTCACTATTCATATTGTCAAGGAGATAGGTATTCTCGGACCGTGTTTCTACACAACATGTTTCCTTCGAGAGGTACATGAGTGTCCTAAAGAGGTATGTCCGAACCGATCTCGTCGGAAGGATGCATAGCCGAGGGTATGGCACGAGGAGGTGATTGAGTTCGTGTGGATTACATTAATGATCTAAATCCGATTGGTGTCCTATATCACGCCATGAGGGAGGCTCCGGGGAAAGGACACTAGGTCGGAAAGCACTTGCATGCAAAGATCTTCTTACTTTTAAACAAGCATATTTCACGCTTCGAAACAATCTCTTGTAGTGGCCCTTATGTCCTTCAAAGACAAGAGTATTCTATGCATGAATTCCTGGAAGGTCGAGGATTGGATAACACTGAGGCACATGGATTCATTCGCACTTGGTTACAAAACTACATCCTTTCGAAAGGGTCCGACAATGAACAGGTTGCGCTTTGGCTCGGGGACCATCTAGTGAAATCGTGACATTCAAGGGTGCGAGATAAATGGTTACACATTTTACACGAAATCGAGGATAAGATGAGCACGAACGAAACAATGGCGTCAGTATAGACGCCATGGACAACACCGCAAGGTGGACACATATTATGGTTTCATAGAAGAGATATGGGAGCTTGACTATGGACCTTTGAAGGTCCCTCTATTCAAGTGCCAATGGGTTAAACTGAGTTCAAGCGGCGTGAAGATCGACAAATATAGCATGACAACCGTAGACCTCACACAAGTAGGCTATAGGCGCGAACCATTCGTTCTCGCCAATGATGTCGAACAAGTCTTCACGTAATGGACATGTCAACCAAACCTAAGAAGCGAAGGACAAGCCAAAGCGACCGTGGTTCTTCAAGGCAAGCGAAGGATTGTCGGAGTTGAGGGCGTCCTGACGAGGAAGAGTATAGTCGATTCGACGAGCTCCTCCTTTTGCGGTGGATGTCGACATAAGTGTCTGAATGACACAGATGTCGATGCTCGTGATATACGCCATGATCATAACGAAGGCACACTTGTAAAGACAAAGTATGTTACTAGTTAAGATGTGCTCTGTATGAAACTTGTATATTTGAAGCATACATATAGAAATTAAGCAATGAAATTTTATACATTTTTAAAAATATGAAACACAAGTACTGAAATTTTAAACATTTTTAAAAAATATGAAACACAAGTATTGAAATTTTAAACATTTTTAAAAATATGAAACACAATTATGAAATTTTAAACATTTTAAAAAATATGAAACACAAGTTAACATTATAATCGAAATATGAATATGAAATGAAGCGTAGTATTAACAAAAGTCATAAGAAGAAGCGATGCTAGACACAAGCGCGTCTAGTGTACAGGACCGCCTGATACGGTTCTGTTTGATAATGTTCTAACGCAAATGTCAGTAGTACTGGTAACACATAGCTTAGAGGGAGGCCTAAGGACATCAATATCATCGAGAGACTCCCTCTCTGGAGAAGGATAACTGGGAAGTAATACTAACCTGAGTAGAGGCAATCTGAGTGAACCCCTAGTAATACGAACCTCACCAACCACTGCAGTAATATACTGACAGGGGTGTAGAGCTGCGAAGTTCGATAACCAGAGCCGCCAGCATGCCCTCTACACACTCTTACAAGGTAAGTGCTACCGACTAAGCATTAGGATTCGCTATTATATTTACAGCCTATATACATTTTATCCGTTACGATTAAGTCTAATTTTCTAAGGGCCACAGTCTACACATCAGTCCTGCTAGCCTCAACGCAGCATGCGAGGGTAGGATCTCTCGAGGATCGCCCAGCTCTTCACTTCGTCTGCTCTTGCCATCGAGATCACACGAAGAGTCGCGACCCTCTAGCTTGGCAGCTGAGCCTGACTTCCCGCCGTCGCCGCCAAGGCCGACCACGTCCACTGCTCTACAATGGGTGACAGCTCTCTTCCGGAGGATCCTAGATTGAACAGGAGGGCCATGTAGATCTTCAACAGCCTCACCCGCGCCATAGATATCTATGGTCGTGCCGTGCGTCTGTTTCTAAGACGGCGGAGGAGCGAGGAGGAGAGAGATAGGGGAGGAGATAGAGAGCTGAGAGAGAAGTGAGAGCTAAGCTGAGAGAGCTAGATAAGGATATGGATGATATGGATGAGGATAGATAGGAGGGGCTAGAGGAGCTAGGGAGATGGAGGAGAGGACAGCTAGGAGCTAGAGATAAGAGAGCTAGGGAGAGCTGGAGATGCTAGGCTAGCTAGGGAGGAGAGAGAGAGAGCTAGCTAGAGATAGGGAGATCTAGAGATGGGAGCACTTTGGACCATACATATAGATCTTTAAGCACTTCTATAATATCATATTTTATGCGTTTATCCATCCAAAGTACAAATATAATTAGATCAAGTATATTTCAAAGCGGTCAATAGACATCACGTGAAGTTTTAAAACCGCAGTAAAACTAAAACCGATGACCGATCTCATCTCGGTGTAGTACCATTTCATTTACACGAATACTCACCAAGAGAGGATGAGAGATTATTCGCAAAGATCCTTCTCATTATCTATCCTTCTTCTTTATCATCATCATGTAGTAGCATATGTATACTAATTTAACATTGTTTGTATAATATAGATATAGGCAACGGGTGCAATGCCAAGAATCTGTTCATGCTAGACTCGATCGCGGAGGCATTCATGCACCGAAGTAGCGATACGGAGAATCGAAGACGAAGGTGGCCTAACGCTATTTGGCTTTGATAGGAACCAAACGAACTACTACCTACGACCTGGACACCATCGGGTACCCGGTACACGACGCCGAGCACATCACCTAACTGGTTAAACACACTCATCACAATCTAAGGATCACCAATAGCCGCCGCAGCCGCTTCGCTCGACCTAAATGTATTTACCGTATTCACTGTTAAGGATGCCCTCTTTCATGCGTTACTTTTGAATTCGTGACTTGCCTAGGATAAGCTTTGACATTGCTGCCATGTGTGGGCATTAGCAGGATGGGCAAGTCCCGACAGGATTGGGACAACGTCCCATTCATTTCGGGCTGAAGTCCTACTACCATACATGGGTTAGAATCTTGTGCAATGGACAAAGTCTAAGGACAACTCATTCCTGAAGGGTTCGAAGACAGTAGCATGAAACTGGGTGATTGGGTCTCTAAATGACGAAGGAATCATGAAGCAGCTACAAAGGCACTTAGGCAATGGATTTCCTGGGATGAGAATACGACGTAAGAAGTGAGAAGAGCCATCCCGCAAAGTATGAGGCGCCAAGCGCGCAGATGGGAGAGTGAACCTGCGGAAGAAGGTAATCGGTGGTTACTATTCAATGCTCTGCCTGGCTATCGGGAAATGTATGCACCATCAAACATGCGTGAGGACACTGGTTATTCTGCGGGCCCGCAGATGAGGTCGTGGTGATGGCACGGAGAATTTCGTCATTGAGTTCATGTTGGGCTCGAGGATGAGCCTGGCACCAACAGTGCAGGATGTTGGGCATGACAACACGTCACCAGTTCCATAGATGAGGAATGCTCCAACGCATGACTAGCCGGTTCCAAAAACAATTCGGTCCAAAACCCGAGCACTCCGAGTTAGCATACAACATTGGTTCTAAACCCGTATTCATAAAGTAGCAGGAATGTCTCGAAGAGCAATTCCCACGAAGAGAAACAGAGCTATACAACGATAGGGGCTACATGGACAAAACGAGAGGCTACAAATCTTGGTGCTACGACATAAGACCTAGCAAGTAACATCAAGCAGTTGCTAGCCCTCGTTCGGCGAATGCGGCCGCGATGCATAGCAGATGAGAGTCGTCACTTTCACCAAGCGTGACAAGCAGGAGATCCTCAAAGGATGGCAGCGATGGGGATGATTGGCCTGCGGGCAGACGCGAGGGCACTGAGATTGGGGTCCTACATGATCCGGCGCGGCGACTCGCCTCTGCTGTCGAAAGATAGAATCCATTTTTGACTAGGGCGATCGCCGCCGCGCCGCCGCCGGTATTCCGAGGTTCGCCCGGTTTCACCATTCCACGCGAAGCGTACCTCTACCTCTATAAAGGCTGATCTTGACGCATGCCGATATTGTAGCGATAGGTGTAGCCTCTTAACAGACAGGATACGGCGCATTTGTCGATCCATTCGAGCGAGATGCCGGTACATCATGGAGGAGAGGGGATGTGGCTTGTGATTATCTCGATGCCAGGCGAGTGCCGAGGTGCCAGAATCTGAAGGCCATCTTCCCACTGACGACCGCAGCAATGGCGTGGAAGTGTCATTCTCCGATGGGCCTTACACATGTTACCGAATACTGCACTACCGACTCTTGCACACCTCAAAGACTCCATGTCACGCATGCCGTACTCGCCGCAAAAAAATGGAACTCTTGAAAAATGAAAGGCAAAGCCACTCGCAGTCAGTCGAATCCAGTCCGACGTCAACAGCGAGGTCAAAAGCTTCAAATAAGAGGGATCCCCGTTATGCCCGATATCAGGAGGAGTGGACGATAGTCTGAGGACTGACCGACCTAGCCAGTGCCCTCCCTGACAACCACGGACAATTGCCCAAACACTCGCGAAAAAACAAATTACTTCACTAATAACACTTCACATCATCCTACGCCGGTACGCACCTAAAGCGCGGAGCAATAGCAGAACAGAACACGAAAAAAAGGATTCAGAAGCAACCAGCTACGTCGAGTGCAGCTTCTGCAAATCAGCGAAGCTCTTGGATTAACACGATGATATCCCAATGGCGCGTAAGTTGGTAAAGTTGGTTACGGAGTTGGTTAACAAAACCATAAGTTTACCAACCAAGATCAAGATGCAGACCATCCGGGCAACATGAATGGTACATGTACATACAGGTAGTCCAGCTAAGTCCGCCAAGATAAGAAATGTTCCTCCGTATCACAAAGCGAACATTGCTCAATGCGAGGACAACCAAATATGGCTAGAATTCACGACTACCTTACCCATCGGGGCGCTCACACGCCACGCGTTTGAGCTGTCTCCTAGTCATTTCTTGGTCCGTCCGGCGTAATAAGTTTAAGTTTGTTCCTCCTGCAGCACGCATCAACTCTAATAGTTTTCCCATTTCTATGTAGAATGGATACGATTAGAAAAGATGGTGACTTCATCATCGGCTTTCATAGACCAGAAGATTGTCACAAGGACGGGCCACTATCGATACAACCCAGGTTGTTGAGTGTTCTCTCGATGCACTAGCTTATAGCAGCCAAAGCTACAAACCATTTTTTGCCCTTCAACTTCAACCCAGTCAACCTTGATACTTCGAAATATTTCTCCAACCTCTCATTCCTAATTTTTAAAAGCATACATAATATGACTAATTACATATATATGTTGAATATATTAATAGGTCATTCTTTGGGTATATCATGTTGATAGCAAGAATCATTGTTCAAGACTCAAAAAGAAAAATATCAATATATCATTCATTATGGCAGCAGCTAAATTGGTATGGTATATATTATTTTATAAGATGGCCTTTATTCTATTGAAATGCCTAGCTATTTAATTAATTCAAACTCTAATAATTACTATTCATGTAGCGATCCGATCCCAAGTACTAGTTTACAAGTTCGAAGGCTTTCAAGGAGAGGCGATTCCAAAAAAGAGCATTTCGATAAATAAAAGCATACTAATTAATTCATATTCTTTATTGATAGTTTTTCATCTCAATACTTGTATTTTTTAAATTTCATCATAGGTTATACAAACAAACATACGGAAACAACTTATGTGGTATGTGTGTATACTACCAAAATCTTCACATGCGACGACAAAATAGAATAGGACTACAGCACATTTAGGTATGCGTGGTATGTCAAAAATAAAGTAATGATGCATCAAATTAATGATGCATCTCAATTTCTAAGTATGCTTACAATTTACATGTTCATAGAGTTATTTATTTCCTATTTGGCGCTTACCGGTAGTGTAATGTGATCCCGCCTCGCTAACCCAAGGTTGGTTGCGGCAATCCAGAACAACTTATCGCTCATTGTCTCCATTATTATATCAACCAAAGGCAGTTCCACACAAAGGGATGGAGAGATTGTCCTCCTCTCTGGATAGGTGAAAATCTCGGAAGGCATACGATATTGTATCATGCTGAGTGAAACAAATGACCTCAAGATTCACCCTTGTACTCTTGAAATGTATAAACATGCGGTGCAGGTGCCATATGGCATATACAACTCATTTATCAGATATTCGATTATGATCGATTTGAAATATTGTGTATATTGAAAATGAAAGTTGTCATTGTCACTCAGATTCGTATTACTTAAACTAGCCTTACTTAAGTATATACTCCCTCACGTCTTGCCAGAGACTCTGTTCTGTACCGGTTGGTACAAACTCGCTTGGAAGAAACCCCTGCTTGTCTTGTATTTGAAAACTCACTCCTGCTATGCACGTACACGTGGAGAGAAGGCTTTGCGCCTGGCGCTACCTTGTGGAGAAAAAGCCGTTGCCGTCCACAACTGCAGCACATTGCAACCTGTCGTTGCTCTCCACTCGTTCAGATCCTCAGTGCTCGAAAACTGGCTGTGGCTTAAAGACTCACAGAAGGCTAGGAGCCTCCACTTCGAACTCGTCTTCATACGTCTAGAGCGTTCATGAATAAGTTTATCAGTGCATGGATAGTGCGAACCTGTTGATGATGGCTAACAAGCTTGATGTACCTTGTACTAGTACCTGGATTCTGTGCCAGTGGCCAGCCGAGTGTTAGCTGCCGGAGTACTTTCAGGATTGCGTAACCGCGTTCAAAACCTAAACGACCGGTTACAGATTCGCTGGTAGTGCCAGCTGCAGTGGTAGCTGCGCCAAGCTAGCTGCAGTAAGGTAGCTGCGAATGCAAGCGCACACAAGTGAATCAAACGACCTAGCTACACTCTGCGATTTGCGCTGTGGCAACAAGCTCGCCGACGATGGCATTTATAGAGCCCACGCTCGGAACGCCCTCGGCTAGAGCCCAGCAGCTCTTTGTAATGCAAATATTCCCAGAATGGGAGATAATAAAGTAGCCTCCTCTCCTGCCTCTAGTATTATTTGTTGAGTGCCCTATCTATGCTAACTAAATGCTAGGTCCTTTTTTGTTAATTTGTTGTTGGCATCGCATGCATGATTCAATATTTTCTTTTTCTATCTAGAAACCAAAATAAAATTAAATTTTTCCAATGGTGACACAAAATAACTAAATCTACATATAATTGGATGTGTAAAAAGTGCATAATTAACTTTAAAAAGTTTATATCGAAGTTTATGTCTTATAATTGTGTACCTTTTTTTGTTTTGAATGAACTTGCAATAACTAAAAAATGATGTCTAGTCAATTAATGCACTTTTTCTACAACATCAAACCATATGTAAATTTTGTTTAACATTTTGATTTTGTATTTCGTCGAGACTATATTGACTTTTTTATAACACACACTAAAAAGCCGTTGGGTTAGTTACATGTTAGTTACACGGCAAGTCGATAATGTTTTGTCCATAAATTCGTCAGCCGTAAATTCGTTGTCCCCAGATAACCGACGAAAATGATGTTAGATAAATCAGCACTTTTAAGTTTAATTTAATTAAATAAATCTCTATCTCATCTATCCAAATGGCGGTAGTCTAAAATTCTTAAAGATTTTTCACCTTTTTTCACATCGTCTTCAGATTTTTCAATTATTTCAGCATAATAAAATGGGCCATGCCTATATATTCGAACAAAAGAAAGCTGACGTGGGCTACCTAGCTCGCAAATACTAATGCAAATAATCCCAAGAATGGGAACATAATTGGTGCAGCCGTAGCCTCCTCACCTCCCTGCAGCCTCACACATAACTAATATTTTTTGTTGAGAGCTCATCAGATGCTACTACAAGGTACGTCTTGTACGGTCCCTTTTTACGCTTGTGCTACTTGGTTCTTGCGTGGCTTAACCGCTTAACGCTTATTGGTAACCGCTTCGCTTTTAACCACACTTCTTTTCGTGATTTTTTTTTTTATGCAGAAAGAAAGTTTAGTCGGATTGGGTATTCGTGTCGACATCGTAGTTTTTGGTTCACTTAGATCCATGGGCGCCCGAGATATGTCATGTCAGATGTTAGTTTGCATGTCCAGTATGGAGTACTTAAACTTCTAACTCTTCTTCGCTTCCTGAAGACTCCGTCGTCGGAATCGAATCGCTTCCGTCGGTTCACTATCTCTGGAATTCAGAATCGACTACATGTTCAATCCTGGTTGAGCCAAGCTACCCATGGAGAGAGGAGGTTTCCGGCTTGTCAGGCAATGTGTTCTAGTTAGTGTCTTCAAACAAGACGCAGTGCGTGGATGCATGATGATGATACCGTCACGTATATTTATTTTATTATTCTGTATACCATATTATATTTATTTTATTTATGCATGCATGTGTTAAATCACAATTAAAAACCCATATAAACCCAATTAATCATGCACAATAAGATAATTAAAATCATTCATTAAAACTTTAATTACAACTAACAAAATGTATTATGTATTAATAACTAAGCTAGCTAGCTTTATATATAGCTGTATATTATCATATGTATGTAATAATACACAATTACACATATTTTCGGGATTATCGATCGGGATCATTACAAGCAGCTCCCGGTCTGGACAGCTCGACTTTACCTAGTGAATTTCGAACATCAGGGACTTTACTTAAAAATGAAACGGCGACGTTGCCGTATGTGTATTGTGGTGACGGCTAGACCGCCTAGAGTTGACACAACCGACTTCACCCTCCAATTTTTTAGGACACCCTGTTAATTAGGAAAATTAACTAATTAACTTATATTTATAGAATATCTATGTCCAAAATAGCTAGGCATTAGCTAATTACATATACTTACTATATCCATGCGTAGTAGATCAAGTAGTCGCAGGCTCGTGTGGTTCCGCGAAGTAAGTGTGTGCATCACATACATAAGCCAGCATATTGTAAATCCCTGTCCTATACGGAAAGGTGAAAATGTTGAAAGTGAAATGGATGCATGAAAATTAAGAAATTAGTAAGCTAGTATTATATATACATACATACATTTTGCAGGCGGCTCAAAATTCTTCTTAAATTCCTCAACGCTTGTTCACACACTAAAAGCACTACACACATGTGATTCTCACGATTATACATTATTAGATTTTTCAAAAAAGTACAGACACTAACAACTAGCACAATAATGAAAGGAACAAGAATGTATCGGCTGAGCATGGTGATGAAGTCTTTGTACTTTTAGGGGGTAGGGGTGAGGGGTAGGGGGGTTCAGGGTTTAGTTCAGAATAACCATGATGGCTAGAATCTAGCTCAATAAAAAGGGCCTAGTGAAAGTATGCACATGTTAGCATAGGTTACTAATTTGTTGTAACACCACTGTAACTGTAAAAAGATTAGAACGAGTTGGTACAAAAACACATACTCAAATTCATAGGCTAGAAGTATATGTGACTTGAATCTTTGGCATTAGTGCGTCCTCTATATATTCTCTTGTATCTGGGTACTTCATCGTTCGTTGATAACTATCAAAGGCCAATAAATGTTCTCTTGGCCTTTGTATCTCCATTCTACACAAAAAATTAGTTAGACTTGCAAGTTAGGTTAGTGTATAAGTGAAATTTAAAGGAGACACTTGAGTGAGTCCGTCCGTCAACCCAACAACATGCTCATGTCGAAGAGAGCCCTTGCCCTTGCCTGCCCGTTGTGCTGGCTGCACAGAGGCATAGCTCCCATTGGAACAAGAACTCAAAGTCCCAAAAAAGTGTTGTTGTTGATCCAGGATGACCATGTTTGGCGGTGCAAGTACCATGCAGCAACGACACAATGATCGTTAGAGGGACCGCATAACTACGGTCATGACCTATAGGCAGAGCTGTTGTGTGATGACTGAAATCTCTCACTATCCATCGGTATACAATGCTATGCTACTGTTGGGATGTTGCAACCTCTTGTCCCCTCTATGGCCACTCGAAGCCCAAGCATTCTCTTTAGCTGTACCGCTGGCCTGGGTCCATGCCGTCAGGCTCTGCGAAGATGCTGGCTTCACGTAAAGCCAGATTACGTGGTGACGTCTGGCCGACGACATGTCTACAGCCACCTCGACTTTTTGGACATGGACTGCAATTACCAGTGCCAAGCTTCTCCGCACTCGGTGACTTTTAGCAATCTCCTCTTACGCGACTCGTTTCCTCTCTCTATCATCGGCTCGTTTCACCTTTGCTTCGCTGAATATCGGTATTGGTGGATCCAGCCACGGTCACTGCAGGCCCGCTGGTGAGTCGGTAGAAAGGAAGTGACTGGCTTCTTGAGTCACTTGGAAATTTGGTCGAGTGCTTGTCCAGGAACGTACAGAGACTTGCTTGGCAGGATCCACGTAACCGTCAATGCGTGCAGCTCGCGTATGCCGCGCGACGTCAGGCCGTGCGCTGCAGCGCTAGGTTGTGGCAGCAGCTAGTTGTGAGACAGACTTAAGCCGTGGATTATGAAAGGTCCATGTGGAATTGACATGGAACGATCGGCCTGATTAAGTCTCAGCTCACCCTTATTCCCTGTATGTACTTAGGCACTCGCCACTCATAACCTCCGCGTCCGCCGAGAGTCCATCTTTCGAGCTCCTCAAAACATTCGGCTTGCCTGTCTTACGACTCTATCGTTGCGCTATGCCTGTCTTGACTCAGGGCAACGCTCACTGACGCGACGACGACTCCGTTTGCCACATCGTCCGACGAGCCGTCCGATGTAGGCTAAGCCATCAGCGATAGCGTCGCGGGCCTTTGATGCCACATGAGGGGCTAATAGCTAATGTGCTAAGATGTGGCCCTCCTCCAGGAGCTGCCTGAAACTCCACTCGCCTACGCTCAGCGCCTTTATGGTCGATGGTGGCTTGGCAGCTGGCGAACTTGCGCTAAATTGCAATATGGACTAATCATGCGCCTACCTTACTTCAGCCATGCCAGTACGTATGGTGTACATCCGAGGGCTTCTCGATTCGCGCCGCTTAGCAAGGGTGCAGACTTCAGACCCACCAATCTAACTCGAAGCCTCTCTTGTGATCTATTTGACCTACAGGCGTCATTCACGTCATGCAGTCAAATTTCTCTTGTCTATTTGATCATCTCATTGACCACGTATCGCCTTGTCACCAAGAGTGCCTTTGTGCATTTTGCTTGGTTAAACTCGCCTTGCGGTTAACCATAACCCTGTACCAGTGAAGGTGGTATCTTTGTGTTTCTGGGCTCATTGCATATTGAAGTCTTTTTTAGACTCTTGTTATCAAGTATCGCATTGATTCTCGCTTAATATCTTTGACTTCACACGTGAGCAAACGTCTCTAAATGAAATGCCAATGCCATCTTCTTCAATATGTAATTCATACATCATCTTGCCTACCCATAGGTAGGCGTCTCCGTCTTCCATATCTCCCAGGGCTGGTGTTCGATCGATGCGTTCCGCAGTCCCGTAAACGTGGTCTAATGGACTGGATCCACGCCGTGCGTCGAAAATCGTCGCTCGCTTTGTCTAGCTTCATAGGCTCGCCATCGCCATCCATCTCCAGAAATCTTGTCTTGCACAACTTCTCGACTTGCTGACCTTCTCTGCTCGTCACTTGTTCGACCGTCTAAACAGACGTCGATTGAGGTTCTTTGCGGTTAGTATTACTTCGCGTGGCGGCCGGTCTGAGATTGACCGGTGGTCCGTCAGCGGCCATTGGCGGCTTAGGGGCACAAGCAAAAGTCGTGAATGAGGTCGTCAAAATAACCTTGTGCAATTATGTCACACTCATGTAGTCCCCTCATGATACCTCGCTCGTAACAGAAATGAAATTTAACAAATATGATGATATAAAAATTATCTTTCGATGATAAATATAAGGCATGCATGCTATTTTAATGAGGTGTTTTCATATATCTATTTATTTTTTTTTCAATCATCTACATTTATTCATTAGTAGTAGTACTAGATTTCTTTATGACAATATATATATATAAGTCATTTTTCCACTCTCAAATTTATCACACCTTAATACCTAACTTAACAATCCAAGATTCACACACCATACCCAAATCCATTAAGCAATGATTATGCTTAAGTTCTATAATTGACCTAGACAACATAGTGCGGTCGTGTCAATGCGCTAAACAGCTAGCACACGAAAAGTAGTATAGAAATGTGATGAAATTCACATACATAGTACATTACATGTTGAAACATTCAACACATCACATATCAATTTTTGTATATGATTCATCACATTTCACCAACAGGTAGTAGCATTTATGCTCAATATGCGACATATAGCACATTATCAGCTACCATCTCTCACTACCAATTCTTGGCACTTGGCAAAAATATGCATATGTCTAGGAAACTCTCAAATCAAATGGAAAACATAAAGAATATTAACATTGCATATAAGCTTGCATTATAAAATTAACATTGCATATAAGCATATTAACATTCTATCATAAAGCCAATAACAATCTCTCCAAAACCGTTATTATCTACATAAGTCATTCTATCAGTCTTCTAACGACACAATAAGTCTTTTAATCAATTAATCACCAAATAATATTGGCAGCTATACTAAGAGGCGTTGCGAAGCGGCATCGGTGCGTAGGACCGGTCGCCACGTTCGTTCGGAAACATGGACGTCAATCACGTTACGACGCAGGAGTAAAGGCGCTGTGACCGAATGATGTCTGACGTATGGAATCAGCCGGATCAAAAGCAGTTTAAAGCATCCAAATCTCATATCCCGTATATACCAAATCTGTCGCGCGCGCCGCACTATACTAATGCGATCCCTTAGAGGATGCCTTTCGTAGGGCTGGATAGGGGACCAAGATGGGTTGTCTGGAGTCCTGCTGGACAGTTACTTCACCACCGTCTGATCGTTGAACCATTTGGGCTAAGTCGGGAAGTGAGGGATCAAGTCCTGACATTCGACTATCGGGGTCATAGTCCCGATCTATCGAATTGATCAGAGCGATAAAAGAGAGAGCGAGTGCAAGATGCTGCTCGAACCTATGACCGAGCCCATGACTGGCTGTGACTGAGAGCTGCATTTCGGCAGAGTTAGCGAGCGCCGCTAGGGGGACGTCGCGACACAGCGTGAATAGTTACTCTCTCACAGAGAAAGGGAAAGGGATGATATGAAATGGGTCGCAGGACATCTCCGGCGGCAAGTGTAATTATATAACTCTGGATAGATTGCCATTAACTAAATTATCGACAAATTATCCACTCTTCCATAACATTTAGCGCCAAGATTTATATTATTCATTCCAACATGCATGTCCACATTACATAACATGTTTTAATTTTACAAGACACTAGATCACATTGTCGTCGCCGTTGGGGAGCCTAGCTAGCCGTCATCCTCATCCTGATCTAGGCCTTCGTGCTCTAGCTAGCAGGGGCACCGCCATTCCTCGCCGTTGAGGAAGCCAGAGGAGGGGACAGACTCCAACGTCGGGAGGTCCCTAGCCCAAGCAGGCTCCTAAAATTTTTTGCAAAAACCTTAAATCGATCAACCACGGAAGAAATCAATTCAACAGTTTGGAAAAACTCTAATTTATACCTAGGATGGCGATCGCGGGGCAGCATTGCCGCCAGCTCTACCCAGGAGCGCAGATTCTAGTTTTTGGAGTAGATCAAGGGCGGTGGCGGTGGCGGTGGCGGAGTCGGAGGGGGGCCGTGGCGGAGGTGGCGGCGGTGGTGGCGGAGGTGGCGGTGGCGGTGGTTGAGACCCCATTCGACATGTTTTGAGGCGGCGTGGCATGGTGTATGGTTGTGAGAGAACAAGACAGAAGGACGGAAGTTGGAGGGACAAATATAGGGGAGCTCGCGCGAAGATCGAAGGGCACGATTGGCCGATGGATCCCATTGATCGACAGCCAAGAACAGTGCAGTCAACTACAAAAATTCCAATGTAGTCAGCTCAAAAATCCAATGATGAAGTTAATTATGTGAAATCAATAAATACACTGAAGCAGATGCGAAATCAATAAATGAAGCAAGAAATGCACAAGTTTATGAAGAAAACCATGAAACCGCTGGACTGCTCACATAGTCCCGGTTGGCGACACCAACCGGGATTGATGGCCCATATAGTCCCAGTTGGAGACACCAACCGGGATTGATATCCTCACATAGTCCCGGTTGAAGACACCAACCGGGATTGATTCCTCCAAAATAAAAGAAAATAGTGGTGCGAGCGGGGCTTGAACCCGTGACCGCGCGGGGAGCCCGCGCTCAAGCATTTCTTTGATTCTCATTAATTTTTCTACATTTCTTTGATAAATATAAAATTATCAAAGATTTACTCAAAATTCTGTAAACTTTTTTACAAATATAAAATGTGTTGATAATTTTATGTAAAACAAAAAACCCACATATTCCATAATCAAATGATTTTAAAAAGTAAAACAAGGCTTTTCAGCATTTATAAATTACTTCTATAGTTTCTAAAATTTGGAAAAATAATAAAAAAAATGTCTATAAAATTAGTAAAACAATTCTACAATACCAGTACATGTTATCTATTTATTAAAACTCTAATGCTACTGTCATAACAAAATGCCTTGAAATTCCAAAATAGCAACTACTTTGTTTTTACAAGTGATCCTTCATTATGATGGTGATGTACATTAGGAGCTTTTTCCACATCATTGAGGACACTAATATCTACATTCACCGAGAAAGGCAGCAACTCGTCGAACTGATTATACTCTTCTTCGTCTGTGACACTCTCAACTCCGACAATCCTTCTTTTACTTGGAAGAACCACGTGGACCCTTCGCTGATCGCTACCGCTACTATTCTCCTTCTGCCTTTTGTTTTTGGTAGACCTTGTCTTGCTTTTAGTAGGCCTATCCTTCTGCTTTTTCAGTTTGCTACCCATGTCCATCACATAAAATACCTATGTGACATTATTGGCGAGCACGAATGGTTCGTCCCTGTAGGCCACTTTCTTCAGGTCCACGATTGTCATACCGTACTCATCGATCTCCACGGATGTCAGTTTGACCCATTGGCACCAAAACAGAGGGACTTTCAAAGGTCCGTACTCAAGCTCCTAGATCTCCTCTATGAAACCATAGTAGGTGTCCATCTTTCCATTTTTGTCCAAGGCATCTATACGGACGCCAGTGTTTTGGTTGGTGCTTTTGTTATTCTGGGCTTTCGTGTAAAAGGTGTACCCATTTATCTCATACCCTTACCATGATATGATTGTCATGGATGGTCCCCGAGCCAATAGTTGCAACTGCTCATGGACTCCCTCCTTGCCCAATAATTGCTTTTGTAACCAACCACCGAAACTCTCCACTTGCTTATCTGCGATCCACTTATCTAACTTCCCTAGGTATTGGTCGCGTAGAATGTTCTCGTGATCACGGACATACTGAGCCACTAAAGCTACTTGTTTCAACACCGTGAAATGTGCTTGTCTAAATGAAAGTATATCCTAGCAAAAGGATTCTTTTCTCCCTAGTGTACCTTTTCCCTGTAGCCTCCCCTCATAGCGTGATACAGAGACGCCAATCAGATTCAGATCATTAATGTTGTCGAGGCAAAACTCAATAACCTCCTCTGTGCTAACACCCTGGGCAATGTAGCCTTCTGGACGAGACCAGTTATGAACATACTTCTTTAGGACACCCATGTACCTCTCGAAAGGATCATACTATGCAAGAACATGGGTCCGAGAATTTGTATCTGTTTGACCATGTGAACCATGAGATGGACCATCATATCAAAGAAGGATGGAGGGAAGATCATCTCAAGGTAAACCAAACCAGAGACAATGTCATCTTGCATATTAGATAACTTATCCGGATCTATGACGAACGAACACACCTTTATGATTGTCCCTCATACCATGTCCGGCAGAATGCCCCTCACCGTCATTGGGAGCAATTGTGTCATCAACACATAACAATCATGGGATTTCAAGTTTACGATTTTATTCTCTTTTGTGTTTATCAGTCTTCTTATGTTCGAGGAATACCCTAAAGGGACATTCACACCATTCAACAACTTAATTATGTTTTTTTTTCACTTTCTTACTTAGAGTGTAGCTCGCGAGATGGAGGTAATGCCCTTTCTCTCTCTGTTGCGGATGTAGGTCTTCCCAGAGTCCTAATAGCTATAGGTCCTTTCGTGCTTGAAGTGTATCTTTTGATTTGCTGTACATATTTACGAAGCCTAGTAGACTCACGCAGACATTCTTCGTGATATGCATGAAGTCCAGTAAGTGACGCACCTCTAAGTCTTTCCAATAAGGCAAGTCCCAAAATATTGAATTCTTCTTCCAAATTGGCTTCTTCTTAGCATCTTCATTCGGGAGTGGCGGGACAGGTTTGCTACTAGGACCCTTTCCAAAAACTACTTACAGATCCTTTACCATAGAAAATATATCTGTCCCACTATGATGCTTGGGCTTCTTACATTTCTCCTCTGTCCCATCAAAATTAACACGGTTGCTCCATAACGGATGTTTCGGATTGAGGAACCTACGGTGGCCCATGTACACAACCTTTCGAGAGTTTGTTAGGTACTTGCTGTTCGTATCCTCTAAGCACTCGATGCAGGCTTTATATTCCTTGATAGATAGGCCCGACAGGTTACCAAGCTCAGGCGGTTACCATGGTTACGGTAGCAGTGCCCGAGATAGGCCCGAAAAGCCGGTTGTTGATGGTTACGAGTAGCAATGCACGAAGGGTGAAATAATCTCTTTTGTACTCATCCCATATATGTATACCATCGTTCCACAGCGTTAGCAGATCATCAACCAACGGTTTGAGGTACACGTCGATGTCGTTTCCAGGTTGCTTCGGGCCTCAGATAAGCAACGACATCATAATGTATTTCCGCTTCTGACACAGCCAAGGAGGAAGGTTGTAGATACATAGAGTCACGGGCCAAGTGCTGTGACTGCTGCTCATCTCGCCGAACGGGTTCATCCCATCAGTACTCAACCCAAACCTTATGTTCCTCTGATCCTCAGCAAAGTCTGAGTATTTTCTATCAACTTTCCTCCATTGCGAGCTATTAGCGGGGCGCCTTAGCCTTCCATTGTCCTTACGATCTTCTTTGTGCCAGCACATCATCTGGGCATGCGCTTTGCTCGCAAATAAATGCTTCAACTGGGGATTATAGAGAAATAACACACCACCTTAGCGGGGGGTCTCTTCTTCTTACGCTGCCCCTCTACCTCACCTGTGTCATCACGCCTGGTTTTAAACCGAGAAGTTTTGCACACGGACAAGCTTCCAAGTTTTCGTACTCATTGCGATAAACGATACAATCGTTACGACATGCATGTATCTTCTATACCTCCAACCCCAATGGACAGAAAATTTGCTTGGTATTGTACGTAGTTTGAGGCAACGTGTTATCCTCTGGAAGCAATTTCTAATCAAGCATAACAACTCATCGAATCCCTTATCAGACAAACCATTGGTTGCCTTCCATTGCATCAGTTCTAGTGTGGTACGCAACTTTTTGTGGCCCTGTCGGCAGTTTGGGTACAACAGTGTCCCATGTTCCTCCCACAGGCGCTAGAACTTTTCATAATGTCTTTCATCGGTGTATTCTCCCTCTCCATCAAGCAGTATCTGCTCTAGGTCATCATCGCCAAAATCATCCATTGTATCTTCGAAAGCACTGTGTTAGCCATCGTCCGGGATATTGTTGTCCACCTCTTCTTCTTCTTCACCATCTTCCCGTATAATCTTTTCTTCACCGTGCTTGGTCCAAGAGGTATAGTTTGTCATGAAACCTCTTGAGAGCAAATGGAAATGAAGGTGACTGGTGTTTGGCCACTCCTTCTCATTGTTGCAGTCTATGCATGGACAACATATGTAGCCTGACATCGTGTATGCATCGGCCGCATGAAGAAAAGCTTGCAAACCCTCAAAGACTGTAGATATCTAATATCTCAGAAAAGAAAAGGGAGGGATTTTAGATCTGACGTCCGGTCTAAGCCAAAGAATTAGACGCTACTAAAAACATCGTCGAAGTAGTAATAAAACATATTTTCATTAATGTATGTTTTATACTTTATGAAACATGTTTCAATAGTTATTTGAAGATGTTTCAATCTATATGAGCAAATCTTTCATAAGAGCAAACAAAAATGTTCCACAAGGGTAAATAAAATGTTTGAAATATTTTTTTGCGGGTGTTTCAAAGGAGCAAAAAAAGTTTCATAAGAGCAAACAAAAATGTTCCAAATATTTTTATGAGTGTTTCAAATGTATATGAAAAATTTTCATCATCCTTTTTCTCTTCTCCAAATCCGAGCTCTGGCTCCAATAGAGAGCAGGCAGCGGCAACCACGGTGGCTCCCATGGTGGCACCCATGAGGGAGAAGATGGCAGCTCGGTGGGGTAGCTGAGGCGGAGCATTGGATAGGTGCTCAGAGCTCGACGGTTGAGCATGGAGGTGTGGTCGAGCTGCCGTGGAGGTGTTGGGACCACGGTCGGCGAGGATGCTGATTAAGCACGGAGCCAAGGAGAGGATCAAGTTGGGAGGATGAAGCATTGTTCAAGAGGAGTAGTTTCCTAGGGCATGTGTGGTGGAGATCAGGAAAGGAGGAGAGATTGAGAAACGCCAGATTGGGGTTGCTCTACTGTGTTCCTATGTGACCAAATGGGGAAAGTAGGAGAAAGAAACACAAGATGGAGAGAGAGGACGAGTCACGGTAATGAAGCAGATTATTAGGGGACCAGTGCTACTAGATGTAGGCCAAAGGTCCCCTAATAGATCTACAAAGGAACAAATATGTTTGTGAATTTGGTGTTTCGCTTTGTCTATGTGAATTTGGTGTTTCGCTTTGTCTATGTGAATTTGGTGTTTTTCTCTACCAGTGTTTTTCGTTCTTGGATGTTTCTCCCTCTCTTAGAATCCTCCCTTCCTGTTAGATGGTGAACACCTCCCTTCCTGTTAGATGGTGAACACCAGGAGTGGATTATCTCAACAAGCTCAGCAGAACTCACCGCCAGTTGGTCAGTAGCAAGCTCAACCCCTCCCAACCTACCTCTAATTGCACCAGATAACCTAGATTTGCCACCACCTTCGCCTTTTCCACCTCAGCATGAGTAGATGATGGCCATACACCTGCAAGCCTTTCAAGCTATTGCCAACAATCTCAACAACCTTGCTGCCCCAGTCCTAGGTCAGCAGCAGCATCAGTCCAGGTTTGGGGAGTTTATGAGGACCAGATCATCAGTTTTCGCATGATCCCATGAGCCTCTGGTAGCTTTAGATTGGATAATAGAAATGGAAAGGAAGTCAGACATTGCTCAGTGCACTGATTTGGAGCGAGTTAGCTTTGCAGGTTAGCAGCTGTAGGGTGACACTGCCATTTGGTGGGAGAACTGCTGTGCCTCCCATCCAAATGTTGGAGCTATAACTTAGGCGGAGTTTTACCAAGCTTTCAAGGATACCCATGTTCCAAAAGGCAGAGGCGGGAGTTCCATTGTCTTCAGCAAGGCAACATGTCCATCACAGAATACCTGCATAAGTTCAATTATCTCGCACGCTATGCAAACACTGAAGTGGCCGAAGAAGCCGATAAGATATGGAGGTTCATGGAGGGCATGGACCCAAATATCAAGGCACTCGTTGAGTCTAACGATTATGCCTCGTTTCAGCACATGGTCAAGAAGGCCTTAGTGCAAGAGGATATCCAGTAGCAGCGCAATGAGAAGCACAAAAGGAAGATGGCGCATCTTCTTTAGCAAAGGGTCTAGCAGTTCAAGACCCCTTTTTCGCAGTATCAGCCAAGCAAGCCGATGTCACAGAATGTTCCTAGAACCCCACCACCCCAGCAGCGTCAAGTACCCCAGACACCCCGTCAAGCACCAGCCAATTAGACGCCGCAAAACAACAATAGCAACACGAGAGTTCAATGCTTTACATGTCACCAGTGGGGGCACTATGCCAGTAGGTGCCCGCAAAAGAAGCCAGTGGCGCCTGTCCCTTTCAACTTAGGGTCTGCTGCCCGTACTCCTGCTTCGAGATGAGGTCATGGAGCGCCCCAGATTCCAAGGGCCCCAGCTGCTGGAAGAGGTCAGGTTAATCATGTCACTGCCGAGGAGCCGCATCAGGCTTCGGATGTGGTACTGGGTAAGTTTCTCATAAATTCAGTACCATCAACAGTCTTATTTGATTCTAGTGCATCGCATTCATTCATTTCAAAAAGTTATAAATCAAATAATTGGAATATCACCAATCTTAACGCTCCCACGATTAATCCAATCACCGAGACAATCCATGAGGACCGATAAAGTATGTCCTCATTTGGAAATAGAAGTAAACGGAGTAAAGTTCCTAGCGAACCTTATTATTCAGGAATCCCAATGGATAGAAGTGATTCTAGGCAATCCCAAGGGATAGAAGCAATTGTAGGCATGGATTGGTTAACTAAGTACTAGGGTCAGATTAATTGTGCCAACCGCGCCATTTCCTTGGTTAACGGTGAAGGACTATTAGTTAAGTTCAAATCTAATCTTGCATCCCGAGCTTCGAGCTCTTTGAACAAGTTAACCAGAATAGTGTTGGATTCAGTCTCCATTGCAAAGGAGTTTCCAAATGTATTCCCAGATGATCTGCCAGGCATGCCACTAGACAGAGATATTGAATTCATCATTAAGCTAGTTCCCGGAACAGCACCGATAGCCCAGCAACCCTATCAATTGTCTGCCAATCTCCGAGCAGAGATGAAGAAGCAATTGGAAGAGTTGGAAGCTAAAGGATTTATCCAACCTAGTTCATCACCGTGGGGAGCCCTAGTGATTTTTGTTAAGAAGAAAGATAAGACTTAGAGGATGTGTGTGGATTACAGGTTCTTGAATGAAGTGACTATCAAGAACAAGTATCCTTTGCCTCAGACAAGTATCCTTTGTCTCGGATTGATAACTTGTCTGATCAACTTAAAGGAGCCTATGTATTTTCCAAGATTGACTTGAGGTCAGGGTACCATCAGATCAAAATAAAGAAAGAAGATATACCCAAGACAGCCTTCACTACTCGTTATGGTTTATACGAGCTTACAGTAATATCCTTTGGATTGAACAATGCCCCTGCCTGCTTCATAAACATGATGAATAAGATATTCATGGAGTATCTAGATAAGTTTGTGGTTATTTTTATTGATGACATCTTGATTTATTCCTGGAGTGAAGAAGAGCATAAGGAACACTTAAGGCTAGTGTTAGAAAAACTTCGAGGACACTAGCTCTACACCAAGTTTAGCAAATGTGAATTTTGGTTAAAGAAGTTGCATTTCTAGGTCATGTTGTTTCAGCTAGTAGAGTTGCTGTGGCCTCTAGAAAAGTTCAAGATGTTTTGGATTGGGCAACTCCCAAAATAGTGACGAAGGTTTCGACGTTTCCTTAGCATGGCAGGATATTATCGAAGGTTCATTGAAAAGTTTTTCCTCGAATAGCCGCTTACCCAACTGTTGAAGACAGACCACAAGTTTGTTTGGACGCCAGCTTGTGTGAACAGCTTTCAAGAAATCAAGAAGCAGCTGATGACAGCACCAGTGTTGACCTTACTAGATGTTCATAAAGATTTTCAGGTTTACTATGATGCTTGCAAGCTAGGACTTGGATGTGTGTTGATACAGGAAGGAAAAATTGTGGCCTACGCATCAAGACAGCTGAAGCCCCATGAGGTCAATTGTCCAACGCATCATCTGGAATTGGTTGTTGTGGTTCATGCATTGAAAATTTGGAGGCATTATTTGATCAAGAATAGAACGGAGATTTACACCGATCATAAGAGTTTAAAGTACATATTCACTCGGCCAGATTTGAATATGAGACAAAGAAGATGGTTGGAACTGACAAAGGACTATGATGTTGGAATACATAATCACCCAGGCAAGGCCAATATTGTAGCCGATGCTTTAAATCGAAAGAGTTACTATAGCAATCAGTTGTGCTAATATGTTAGAATTGCAGCCTACCTTACCGAGGAGGATCAGCCAGCTTTGTACAAGGAGTTTGAGAAATTGAATCTAGAGTTGGTAGATCAAGGTTGTGTTAACATGTTAGAATTGCAGCCTACCTTGCTGAGTCAGATCCAAGCAGCTCAGCAAGATGACGAAGAGGTCTTAGAGATAAAGGAAAGATTAAGTAGGGGAAAAGCTCCTGGATTTTTGGTGGATCCCAAAGGAATTCTCTGGTTTGGAAAGAGGATCTTTGTCCCGAAAAAGAAAGAATTGAAGGAAGTCATTTTGAAAGAAGCTTATGACACCAAGCTGTCCATACACCCAGGATGTACCAAAATGTACTCGGATCTCAGAGGATCTTATTGGTGGACAGGTATGAAATGCGATATTGCAGAGTTTGTAGCCCTATGCGATACTTGCCAGTGAGTCAAAGCAAAACATCAGAGACTCGTGGGACTGTTGCAACCATTGAAAGTTCCTGAATGGAAATGGAAGAAAATTGGAATGGATTTCATTATTGGTTTGCGAAGAACACAATCGGGCCACGATGCTATTTGGGTGATTGTGGACTGATTAACTAAGTCAGTACACACTTCATCCCCAGTAAAGACAACCTATTTCAAAGATAAGTTGGCAGAGCTATATCTGGTGAGAATAGTTTGTCTCCACGGAGTTCCAAAGAAGATTGTGTCTAATAGAGGAACCTAGTTTACCCCCAAAGTTTTAGGAAAAGCTGCATAGTTTAACGGGAACAAATTTGAACTTCAATTCGGCATATCATCCATAAACGGACGGCCGAACCAAAAGGGTTAACCAAATTTTTGAAGACATGCTTCAGGCTTGTGCTCTAGCTAATGCCAAAAATTGGGATAGGCACTTGCCGTACGTAGAATTTTCATACAACAACAGCTATCAAGCCAATCTACAGATGTCACCGTTTGAGGCTCTATATGGTCAGAAGTGCACGACACCTCTCTATTGGAACGAGAGTGGTAAGAGCATGGTTTTTGGGCCAGATATCTTAAAAGAAGCTGATGAAGAAGTTTGGATCATTCGACAGAGGCTGAAGACAGCTCAATAGCAGCAAAATAGTTATGCTAATCATTGCTGCAAGGATCTAACTTTCACAGAAGGGCGTGCGACGTTTCCGTGTCAGTGGAATGTTGGCACCTCGTTACATTGGACCTTTCAAGGTTTTGTCCAGAAGAGGAGAAGTGGCGTACCTATTGGAACTACCTCCGCAGCTGTCAAATATCCACGATGTATTCCACGTCTCTCAGCTGAGAAAATGTTTAAGGGTGCCAGAGGAGCAGATGCCATTGGAGCAGCTAGAGTTGCAACAGGATCTGTCTTACCAAGAGTACCCGGTTAAGATCATGGATGAAGCCGCTCACCAGACACGAAATCGAGTGATCAAGTTTTGCAAAGTTCAGTGGAGCAATCATTCTAAGAAAGAGGCAACTTGGGAGTGTGAGGAGGATCTAAGGGTAGAGTTTCCAAACCTTCTTCCCAGCTCTTCCGAATCTCGGGGTCAAGATTCCTCTTAGGGGGCAGGTTTATAACATCCTCATTTTAAAAAACCAAAAATCCATTTCCATCTAGCATAGCATTGCATTGCATTAAAATAATTTTTAAGAAAAATGATTTTTAACAAAATGAGTATATTACTGGTTTAATAAAAAAAATGAGTATATTACTAGTTTAAGTCGCCTCTGCTCTATTCCTTCGATGACCTTGTTCCTCTATGCCCTCTTGACCCATTTTTGCCGTCGCATTGCAAGAATCTTCACCGGAGAAGACGAATTCGGTCGCCGAGCCATAGTCTCCATCGCCGACACCGCCACTGCCTCCTCTCCAATTTGCCGCCAATCTTTGGTAGTTTTTCTTCCTCCCTCCTCCTAGTGTACCCCTAGGACTAGAGGAGCCATTCCCCTCAGCCAGTTTTACCGATTCCTCGCTAGACAAGGCCGCCACGATCCCCCTTCTTTCTTATAGCCGGCCATGCCGCTGCGCTATGCCACCCATTCTTTCGCCCCGAGAACCCCACCCTAGTCACCCCACGCCACTGCCTTGCTCACCCACCCCGTTGCCGCCCCTCCCTCGCAGCCGTTCGGCCGGGCTGCCGTGGGCCGCCGTACTCCACCGCTTCGGGCGCCGTTGCCCTCACCGCCATCCATCTCCTGACATGCTGACCCCGCCTGCGGGATCGCCGCACCTCCCACTTTCTTTCCCCCTCTACCAAGACACCGCCATGCCAAGCCGCCTGCTCGCCACTCCTCGCCCCTCGCCGCTCACGACGGGCGAGCCCGCTGTCGGTGACCTAGCCGACTTAGACGTCGCAGAAGAATACTGGGCGGCGCTAGGCGCTACTGGCACGATTTAGGCTGCGAGGCAATGGGTCGAGCCCATCGGTAAAGCCAAAAAGATTTTTCTATTTTTACTTAATCAGTAGATCTTGTTATTTTTATATATTTAAATCCATAAGCCCGAAAATTCCAAAATAAATTTCATAAAGTTTATAATAATGTGTTCTACCATCCTATAAATTTTTATGAATATTTGAGAATATTTAATTTTCTACTTAATTAATATTTTGATAAAATATCTTTAAATGGTTATTTAGATAATTTCAGTTTCAATAAAATTACAAATAAATATTTTGATTGACCAGAGAAATAAGCTTTAACTTTTTGTGTTATTTTTGCATAAGCGTGAGCATGCATGTCATTCCATGTTTTATGTTGGCGTTTGTGTTTATTGTTGTTATTTCGTTGTTAGGTTCGAGCGACGATAGCATTGCGATCAATCCCGCGAAGGATCTCCATGGCTGTGCTGATCAAGGCAAGTGCTCAACATTGTGCCGTATGATCTGAAATACAATTTCTAGAAATTTCCAAACTGCATGTTATATTAAAACTAAAAATGTTAATTACCTAGTTACTTAGATACACCCAATTAATAATTACTCTGTTAAAATATTCCTTGCTGTCCTGGGTTATTAAAATTGTTAATATTGGACATCACCCTTGAATTAGGTTTTGCACATACTTAGAAATGCTTATTATTGAATTATTGTCCATACTAGATAATTGTCATTATCAATTGCTTATTTGATCTCGTGATTTCAAAAGGGCAGTTAATGTGTCATATTTGCAAATGGGTTAATTGATAGTGGGTGCTATCGGGGGACGGGGGGAATGTTTTGCAAAACCTGATCTGGGTGGATGGTTGCAAGGTGGGTGTAGCAAGCACGAGATTTGGGTCCAATGTGGGAACCACCCTGATCCCTAAGGACCGATTCCTGGAGATAGACAAGCTAAGTATAACACTAGGACCATCAAGTGCTTGTGTAGACAGGCCCTGGTTGAGTATCCTTCGGACTCCTGGCTTTGGCATTCCAGTCGGTGGAGTAGACAATTGATGCTGTTCTGCGGGCTCAAGAGGTGGCTTCAGCCAACTAGGATTACTAGCACTGCGGTGGAATCTTTAGATGAAATGCCAGGCTAGGGGAATGTTGGTTAAAGGCTTTATGGTGCTCTTTTCCTTTGGGTCATTCCTGAGAAAACCACATCTCGGGGGTAAAGCGTGCAAACTCTGCAGAGTGTAAAACTATCATGATAGTCGTGCCCACAGTCAAAGGAGGACAACGGGGAGCTGCCACTTTGGTACTTCTTATCTAATTATTTTCAAAATGGTGTTTCAAAGAAAAACAACGATTGTAGTCGTGTGTTTTGGTTTTTTTCTTCTCACAGTAGGTGCTGTGAGCGATGAGGGTGTTTGCACGGTGGGTGCCGTAAGTAGTCAGGTGTGGGCAAAACTGGTCAAGGCAGTAATTTCAAAGAAACTGATTCAAATATTTGTTTTCCTCAACACATTTCAAATCATTTGATAAAATCCTAGGCAAAACATGCAAAACTGGTTTTACGCAAAAGAACCCTACTCTTTCCCTTGTAAACCTTAGTTGCATATAGTCAACCTTGCCTGTTGAGTACAAAGTATACTCACCCTCGTCTTTCATGCTGGACTGGTCATTCCAACGAGCAGGTCTAGACCAGCACCACCACTACCCCGACGAAGAGATGTACCAGGATGAGGACTTCGCCGAAGGAATTCAAGATGAAGACTATCCCGATGTCTAGGAGCGCGTCTCTACAGTCTTGCCTGTAGAGTTGGGTTTACTTTGTTAGAGTTTAAACAATGTTCTTAAGAGTTTTCGCTATTGGTTATAAGGCCTCAGTGCCAAACTATTGTAATAATGGCCGTGTTGGCTATACTCTGATGCCTTTGGTTTATGCGTGTAATGATTATGATCCAAACTGCTCTACTATGTTAACTAGCTACTTGATCTAGGGACTAGTTCAGGTAAAAGCATAGCAGAGATCCAACTCCATTATTCGGGTCCCGACACGGTCTCCCCTAATCTATGTTGGGACTTCATGCCTTGCAAGGATCGGTTCCATCTCAAACCAACAACCTCTATTCCACTAGTGGTTGCTACTTTCTTTGCTTTGGAAATGGCAAACACCAATGCTACTCACAAGATTCGCTCAAGCTACCACACAAGCTCCTTGAGAAGATCATAGACACATGACACCTCCCATGACATTTTGGTGCCGGCAAGCAACAAGAGTAACAAGCTAAGCTTCTCACTCGACTCCCATGGTGGATGTTCAATCCACCTCTAGAAACAACACATACAACTAGAAGATTTCATGTCCATGCTAGATGCAACCCATGAACAAGGAGGAGGAGAAGCTCACTCAAGGCTAGGAGAACTCCAGCATACTCAAACACCTCAAGGAAGATCAACAACCTTAGCCCCAACTAGCTAGAAAGGCAATAAATACCCTACTCTCCCAAAACTATTCGTACATATGATTTAAGGCATATATGTAGACATCCCAATTTCAATGTCATGATCCAATATTATATATATATATATATATATATCTGTGTGTGTGTGTGTGGGGGGCCTGTCCTTTAGCCCACCACTTGATCTACACTAGTCCCTGGATCAGTACACTAGTGCACACCATTCACATAGCCGGATCATTACATACAAGAAGAAGACTTAAATTACATAAATACCTGTTTTAAGCCCGAAGGCTATTAAGTGTTTACAACACGGCACATTGGCCTAAATATTCCAAATGTCCAAAAAGATCAGAGTGCAGAGACCCAAAAGATGCAAAAGAGTCTTGTGCCGGCTTTGCCTAAGCACTCGACTGGAGAGACGCCCTATGCCTCGCCCTGATCGTCAACAAACTCTTGTCCTTCATCTTCATGGCAAGCGTACTGATCCTGCTCATATTCTCCATCTAAAAGAGAATATGAATGCGAGGTCCGTGTCATCCAAACACTGGCGAGCTAACTTTCAACCTAATGCATTTAGTGATAGGGGTTCCAAAGGAAAGGTTGGGGCTCATTTAGTTGCAGAAAGCAAGTTTTATAAATCAAAACCTATGACTTAGCATATTTTACCCAAAGTTCTACTAATCAATGTTTTTCATTTTTTTATTCCACGACAGTTTCCATGCACACTGCCAAACGTTTCCCATACCACGACAGTTTCCATTAACACTGCCAAACGTCTCCAAACACCCGCCATCATCTTCTGGGTGTGGCGCACCCGTTGTGGATCTTACGCCAGCGAAGTGCCCGTTCTTCCCTAGCCAAGTTGCCATGCCCACACTAGAGTCACGGCTCCCTGTCACGTAAGACCTAGATCACCCATCGGAATGACGACCTATTCCTGTCTTCACCTCAGACTAGGGGTTGACCCTAACGCTATCCAGCAAGCCAGCGGGCCCCTAAGTCCACACTACCGCATGATGGCCTCGCGTTGTGCAGGAACCCCAGTGGGCAGCATAAAGCTACGCGAAAACAACTCGCTCCGCTTTGCACACCGAAGCTTGGCGCTTAGCACACTGAACTCACGTTGTGCAGGAACCCCCTTGGGCAGCATAAAGCTACACGAAAACAACTCGCGCTCCGACTGGCACAGCCGAGCTTGGCTGCCCAGCACCATCTCCGTGATTCAGCCTTCCTTCAGACCATGTAGCCCAGCTACATCACACCCATAACCACAACCAAAACACATCCGTGTTCCCAACCACACACACTGGCATGCCAGGCCCAATATCCAGTAAACCAAGTTTGTAATATTCATCATGTCCGGTGAATGTCGGTTCACCGTTCCGAGGCGACTAAGCCTAAATTAATAATTGGACCTGAGCAATGTCTAAGCAAGATTTTAAACAAGACTTAAGAGTCTAGAAATTGTTTTATTCAACCTAACCAGGCTAACAAGGGTGATCATCAAGACAATCGTTAGTAAGTCAAATGATAGATGATTTTATCAAGGCAATATCATCATGGGAAATTATTAACAAAATGGAAAGCATGGCATGATACATCATGATTAAGCAAGTAGGTGTAATTACTTGAAGAGAGCATGCAATTTGTAATTGTAAAGAAAATACCTTAAGAAAACTGGGATTCAATATGTTCCTTTCGAATGCTAACTCGTACTAGGGAAAGTATATACTCTCCCTAATAAAAGTAAACACCTAAAAGAAGGTTATTGACTCGCACTAGGGAAAATCGAGATTCTCCCTAGTAAAAGCAAACACCCTTTAGGGTGGAAATTAACTCGCCTTGGTCCTGAGAGTAGTGAGGATCTTCCTGTTGCTCTTCGGGATATACGCCGGGCTCCTCAGCGTCTATTAACGAAGCGTATTCGAAGAACAATAAATAAAGCAGCAATGTGCAATAAGAAATCATGATGCATGGAATGTAACGCATTTAACCTAGCAATCGATGATCGGCGTTTAGGTCTTATCCTAATTATCGAGAGAGTTCCATGACCCTACTAATGTACAATAATTCTCAACGAAATAACGGGGTGAGCGTGTGTGAATATGACATGCGATGAGGGATGATGCATAAGGCTACCCTTAATAGACTACCCATAGATATAGCAAATAGACGTATAAAGCGAAAATAGATTTTTGCTTGAAGTATTTCCTTTATCAACTCATCTTGTCATTATATTCTTAGTCATGATGGGGCTTTAGTGCGTGAAAGATAAAATCTTAAGTTATCTATGTATTCTACCCGTACAGATATTTATATATGTTTATAAATAGCCGTGAGATTGAATACCTTGAGGCCTAATTAAAATAGAACTTAACTGTCATAAATTGCTGTAAATTATCTTCCTTGGACAGGTTTAGTAATTTTGATTAACCAAATTACCAAGTAGTTCTAGTAAACCTGTGGTTATTAATTAGGCCAATAATAGATGACTTGTGTTTATAAGTTATGTTATAAAGTTTATATTTTTCCTATGTCCAGAAAGTTATTTCATGCCATACATGAATTTCTCAGATTTTATTAAGTGTTAGTTTAATTTTTGATTGGCAGAAACTCATTACTGCTATTTATCCTTTATAGATAAATACCCTTAGGATACTAATAGAATATTTCCAGGGATAATATTCTGTTACTGTACATGATTATATTTTTATTAAATCCAATAGAGGCTCTAGTATTTATCATAAATTTTCTAGCAATTTTGGAGATGTTTAGCTATTTTTAATAAATCAAATTTATATTCTGCATTTGTTTTAAATGGCTAAATCCGAGAAAATCGGATGAACAGTGACAGGCCGGCCCGCTAACTTGCGGCTAGGCCATCCACGTCGAAGGTGTATTCCTAAACAGCGCTTCTTGCGCGCGAAGGCGTCTTTGGGACAAAGCGTCGCCACTCATCCTGACAGGTGGGCCAAAAGGCCCACATGTCAGCGGCTCTTTCCCACTCGCGCGCGATTTAAAATTCAATCAGATCCTACGCACGCATCTTGGCGCGGATCTAACGGTCGGGACATCATCGTCCACCTCCGACCGGAGTGGCGAGGTGACGTCATGAAACCGGCGAACCTTCGACGACGCGGCGGTGGAGCTACAGTGCTCTAGGGAAGGAGTTCTAGGGCCCTAGAGATTCCTTACGAGAACCTCTACGACGTGTCTTGAGCTGCTTGCCGGCGACGGTCTGGATCGACGGCGAGCCTTGCGGCGGCGGAGATCGTTCTCGGAAGCAATAGTCTTAGGCTACATATTGCTCTAGGAGCTAAACGGAACCGGGTTTAAGCATAAGGGAGGCTTGGGGATGCTCACCGTGCTTACGGTCGGACCGGAAGAGGCGTGGATCGAGCTGGCAACATTGGGGCCGAACGAGGCGGAAATAGGGCTCACGGCGCCAGGGAGCCTCGGAGGTCCTTGGGTCCAATTAACCTGGGCGAAAGTTAGGCGAGGGTGAGGTGGTGCTCGTCGCGAAAGCAATCGGCAGGGGACTCACCGAGAAGGGAGAAATCGAAAAAGGGGAAGAATCGGGTGGCCGGCGATGACAAGAGCAATCCGGCGAGCTTGAGGCTTCCCAATCCGATTCTTCGGCTTGACGTCATGAGAGGAGGTGAGGAGTCTAGGGCCCTAGAGATTCCTTACGAGAACCTCTGAAGCGCTGCTTGGTTTTGGGCTGTCCACGTGAGGAAGGTCGGGGCCGATATTGCTCTACGGCTAAGCCGGGTTTAAGCATTCGGCTTGGGGATGAGCACGATCTTTGTCCCGCGGTCTCAAGGGTATGGGGTGGTCACTAGGGGTTAACGCCGCGGAGGTCCTGGGTCCAATTAACTGGGCGAAAGGGCGAGGTGAGGTGGTGCTCGTGCACGCGCAGGACTCACCGAGAAGGAGAAATCGAAAAAGGGAAGCCGGGTGGCGGCGATGACAAGAGCAATCCGGCGAGCTTGAGGCTTCCTAATCCGATTCATAGCAGGGAGTGAGGTGAGGTCTGGCGAAGCTAGCGTGCTTCTTGTTTGGGGTCGAGAGGAAGGTCGGGGCCGCCCGGATTCACTTCGGCGGCACGATCTTTGTCCGCGCTCATTGGGCACTAGGGGTTAACGGGATTGGGCGAGGCGGTGTCGACACGGCTCGCCACGCCAACCGACAAGTCGGCTTATAGCCGCTCGACAATGACAGCGTCGCCCGGCTGGCGGCGCTCATTGGGCATGGCAAGGTCGGCGTCTGCGGCAATTTGAATGCAGTAGGGCCGTCGCGTCCGTCTGGGGCGGCATGGGTCGGAACGGCCATGTGCCAATGGGCCGCCACCGAGGGGAATTTGGGCATCGGCGGGCCGGATTCGCTGGAGAGGTGAGGGCATGGCCGGGGCAGCTGTGCTGCTCGATGAAATGCCCACAAGGGCAAAGAGAGAAATGAGGCTGCCCAGTGGTTCCCACCAAGGTCAAACTTGGTCAACACATAATTCAGGCTATCACTAGGGTATAAACTATTTTATGTAATTTTTTGTGGAATTTTTAATGGGAGTATTGTCCTTTTTGTGAATATACATATATATGTCATATATAAATATGTGTATATATATGTGTGTGTATATATATATACATACACATACCAATGTGATTTAAAGGTGTATTTTATGCGTACTAATACATAAATATATATATATATGTATATGTTCATATACATATATATATATATATATTTACATTTGTATGTATGTATATATATATACATGTGAGATTTTTGAGGGTTTATTTTTGAAATGGTAAGATTATTTGAATAGGAATTCTCCTAGCTTATTATAGCTAATGATTTAATATTAGAGTAGAACCGTTAAGTTTTATAAATTTTGACTAAACCCTCTTAATTTAGCCCTAGCTAATCTTTACAATTTCAAAAACTAGGAAATTTGAACTTCAAGCAAGCACTTTGCTTTTAAAAAGTAACGTTTTCCTAAGGTTCGGTCATTACATAAGCGTATCACAAAATATTGTATTTTTGGGCTGTTACAATAGGATGGCTAGTGTACTCTCGAGAGTACGGATTCCTCCGTATTCTCGACGGGTTTACAAAATTTGAGATTTTAATGACCGATCTGAACCATTGATCTTGTTCATCTCAATGAAATGTAGCTACTGACCAAGTTTCATATTTTTAAATTTTATTTACTATTTGTTTCGTTTTTTCTAAAATCAGTTTTTTTGACGCTCCATGACTAATTAGAAGGCTGATTTTTAAAAATAAGGAAACAAATAGTAAATAAATTCAAAAAATATGAAACTTGGTCGGTAGCTACATTTCAATAAGATGAAAAAGATCAACTATTCGGATCGATCGTTAAAAATCTCAAATTTCATAGATCCGACAAGAGTACACTAGCCATCCTGTCTCTCTTTCTCTCTCTCTCTCTCAGGCAAGGGTCAATATAAAGTTCACATTACAAGTGCATATAGGAATATACAAGAGTACAAGAGAAGCACTGTGCACAAACACAATCAATGGCATGGGAAAGTTTATTTTAAGGATCACATGTACGGCCCTGTTTGGTAACAATGTATTTTCATAGTTTCTAAGCAAAACCATGGTTTTGGAGAATATTATGGTTTTTAAAGCCATGAGGTATTTGGTAACTCTGCAAAAAACATTGTTTTGAAAACCATGATATTTTTGAAGTTTTGAAAACTCCACTTTGAGCTAAGTTTTGGCTCATTGCTATCACTATTCATATAAAATAACTTTGTAACTAAACACTTTGTAGTTCCAAGAAATACCATGGTTTTGTGGAGATTGGCAAAACCATGGTATTTTTGTATATAATATTTACAAACCATGGTATCTCAAAACCATGGTTTTTTAAAACTTTGCTTCCAAATAGGGTCTACATGTGCAATATGAGCATAGGTCCATATTGAACCAACTAATGAATGTGTCGCATGACTATATGAATTGGAACAATATGATATATTTAATTTTAAGTAAATGAGGAGTTCAACATGTATTATATGAGAAGGATGCAACAATGAATAGAGATTAGAGATTAAATTTCATACATTCGCTTGAATTATTCATCTATTCTAATTTGAGAGTAAAAATTACATTCAACAATAAACATGTTAGTCTCATTTTGATGTTTGTCATTAATCACCAAAATCAATCACATACAATCTCTCCCTTTTTAGTGATTTATGACAAACCCCTTATCAATAGACACAAATGGATATAATTCAATATGACATGAAATAGAGAAATTGAACTAAATATATGCATGGCATCTTCTAGTTGTACCATCGAAAGTCATTATCTTCTAAGCTTCTTATAGATACCACTAAGCTCCATATTGATACCATTCTCCCCCTTTTGGCGTTAATCACTAGAAAGGCTATTCTTTCCTTTTTTTTGAAACCTTCAAACAAGGTCAAGAAGGTTTAAACTTACAATGCATAGTGAATTTTACATAAAAATCTTATGGGAGAGATAACACAATTATACAATGTATGAGGAGAAAAAGAGTACAGTGTCATGAGCATAAAGATAACACTCAAAGACATGAGCTCCCCCTAAACACTACTTGAGAATTGGGCATTACTACCGGTCTCAAAAACCCCATCACAACCGGTTCATTTCGAACCCGTTGTGATGGTGCACCAGTACCGGTTCGTTAGGCCAAGAGCCAGGAGAGGGCTTCTACAACCGGTTTGAAATACGAACCGGTTGTAGAGCCCAATTTCTACAACCGGTTTATGTCCCCAACCGGTTGTGGACTTTTACAATCGGTTGGAGACACGAACCGGTTGTAGAAATTGGGTTCTACAATCGGTTCATGCCCCAACCGGTTGTAGAAACTCTATTTTTGAAATGCTAAAAGGAATACTTGTCCTACTCTCATCAGAGAGCACGCGTGGGTAGACTAGCTAGAAGGGTGAGGTGTGGGTCACGAGGAGGGGTGTGAGGTCCTGGGTTCGAATCCTACTTCTCCCAATATATTTCTAACTTTTGCTAACACCACAACCGGTTCGTGGACCCGGTTGTGATACCCGGGAGTATTACTCCCGGTGGCTTACAACCGGTTATGAAGGTGGTTTGGAATAGGTTGTAATACCCGGTTCCCTAGTAGTGAAAGCTAAGCAAGGGTATAAGCAAGACACATAATTAAGCAAGAGAAGCAATCAACATTAAGTGGTATTGTCATGTAGCAATAGACATAAGTGAAGCACATGTGCATGACTTTATAGTAGCAACAGTTAAACACAATATCAGCCAACACCCAAAAACTCCAAAATAGTACATACAGCCCTCTCTAACTCTCTCTCTCTCACATGTTAAAATCACTCAACACCACTAGAGGAAGGATATGTAGGAGGAGCTGGTGGAAGAGTCAAAACTGAGAGAAATTAAGCGGTGAAGGGGTGACTGGAACAGTAAGGGTTGGCAGGAGTGACATCTGACTAAAAGGGTGAAGAATCTACCGTAGAAACTGTCTGGGAAGCTGTAGGTGCACCTGCAGTACAAAGTTGACTTTAGTCTTTGAGCAGACATCTGATCTCTATCCACATCCTGTCGAGACTGCTGCTACTCAATCTGAGTAGATTGTCTCTCGAGCAAGAGTAACTGACGCTCCGTGAGCAGTGGAAACCTTGCACCGGTTTGTTCTTATCCTACCAGCCGAACAGGCGACACTGAGGCGGTGACTCCGCTGGAGCAAATCCGCCAGACTTCTTCGTTGGGGTTGGCCGTCGAGGGGAGAGAGTGATGGTCTGCACCGGGGGATGTCCATTAGTAGTTACATCTTAGGTTTAGCTACTGAGTTTGCCTAATAAACACTATTAGATAAACCAGCATCACAAACGATACCTCTACAACCGGTTCATTTGGAATCCATTGTGATAGTGTATCACAACCAGTTCAATAGCCACGAGTCAGGAGAGGGCTTTTATAACCAGTTGGGGACAAATCGGTTGTAAAACCCAATTTCTACCAGCGGTTCGTGTCCCCAACTGGTTGAGAGGGCCTTTACATATAACCGGTTTGTGTCCCCAACCGGTTATGGACTTCTACAACCGGTTGGAGACACGAAGGACACGAACCACTTGTAGAAAGTTGCTTCACAACCGGTTGGGGACACGAACTGTTTGTAGAAAGTGGCTTCACAATCGGTTGGGGACACGAATCGTTTGTAAAAGCCTAGTTTTCGAAATAATAAAAAGAGTGTTTGTCGTACTCTATCAGAGAGTACGTGTGGTTAGGATGGCTAGATGGGTGAGGTGTGGGTCATGAGAAGGGGTAAGGTTGTAGGATCAAATCCCACTCCTTCTAATATTATTTCTCTTTTTAAGTGCCTTCATAACCGGTTATAAAATCGCTTGTGATACTTTTTGGAGTATCACAAACGGTTGCTTACAACCGGTCCAAAACCAGTTGTAAAACCGGTTGGGACCGGTTGTAAATATGCGTTCGTTGGTAGTGAAAGGTCTCTGGTTGGGGGAAGTTTGGGCTAACTCCATCCTAGCACCGATCTGCCCACGTATGAAGGTGGGTGTCATCGGAGGCGGCGTGCTCAACGCCGCTTCTAGAGAGTTTCGGCCGGTGGGAAAGTACCTGTTGCCCGTCAGCGACGCTTGCGGAGCGGCGAAAGCTCCTCAAGAGGACTTCCTTGGTGGCTTCTTTTGCTATGTGCAGGCGTAGCAGGACCGCGGAGGCAGTTCCATGGTGGCCAGTGATGCTGCACTTCCTAGATTTCATCGCTAGAGGTATAGGAAAGACTCCCTGTTCTACAAAAGAGATTTTGGGTGAAGGAAGGGGAATGCTCAGATCTAGGGCCGGTGTGATTTCTGCTATGGCGAGTTAGGGGCGACGACGGTCGGGTTCGTCGTTGCTTTGGTAGCTTCATCTCCTTCTTTCATTGCGGTGGTGTGCCGCTATTTCTGCTCGTGTCGGATCTGTGAGCTACCATGTTCTTTTTTTTTTTTGTTTTGATCTGTCATTCGCATTCCTATGTGGCCGAGCTTGAGGGAGGTGTGGTTGCCTGCGGTGATGAACTCCGGTGGTTGTGGTCTTGCAAGCGTTGGCTGAAGGAGGATCACGGTGGGTTGTTGTGGTCTTGTAGCATTTAGACCATTACAAGCTGTGTTTTCTATGTTGTCTTTGGACTTGGGTCTTCATGTAAAAGGAACTTTTAGCATTTAATGAATATTTTTCCTTTCTCAAAAAAATGACGCTTTATGAGACTCTCTAAGCGCTCTAGCGACCCTAGAGGAAGGATCTGAACGAGGGATCATCTCAACGGCCAAGTAAATTCTAGGGGACAAAATAGTATGATGGGACCTACCTCTGTCAGAATAAGTATCATTGGATCATTCCTGGAGGAGACAAGCTGTAACAGCCCAGAAGCCAAATTTCCCCTTGTAACATTACTTTAATATGATGGTGGCGGTACTTTGCTCCCTGCCCTCTAAGATATGGATGAAGGGACGCTTGTAGCGCTATTGTAGTGGTCAAAAAGGGGCAATCTTATCATTTGAAAGAAATGACGGTTGTACCCTTGTTTTCACAGATCTGTATGGGTATTTTAGTCCTGAATGCATGTAAAACTAACTCCATAAATAGGAGAAGCCACTGTATATGTAGGGGGTTGAAGATCTCATATATCTCACATAATATACACTGGGCGCAAAGGCAATACCAAGGGTCATTTTCCCATGTGAGGCTTCTCCTTCGCCAGCCCACACGTTGCTCTGCCAAACGTGTGTCTGCGTAAAAGAGTGTCCTTGAAATTCCCTATCCCATGCACATCGACGATACCAAGCTTTCCAAAACATGGACGTGCATCCTCTGCCTTATGACAGAGGTGTGGTTTCCTCAATCAAGCTGTCAAAAGAAAATCCAACACCTACTTCTCCTTTCTCTCTCGTCTCCATTTGTTTTTGTTTCCCATCTCCTCGCATGAAGGGAATGGCATATAAAAGTACATTCATTAATTAATCCAAATTATTCATATTGAATAATTGTAATTTCTTTAGGATACACCAATTTAGATTATTCCAAAACAAGATTATTAGTTTTTTTTCGACAAAAACACATTGGTTTTGGATGTTCGCTGTCGTTGGGAGATGATCTTGATTATGCTAAAGAATAAGATTGTACTATGTAAAAATAAATCTTTTCTTACAAAGATTTTTATTACTACGCTTTTGGACATCGAGGTAACTTTTTTGTGACTACCACTTATAAAGGAAATTACTTTTTCTAGTTAAACATGATTAACCAAAAGGAATAAATCCATATGACACCCCTCAACTATCCAAAAAGACCATTCTACACATCAAACTATAAAACTAGTTATTTAACACCCCATCTATTTAAACCAAGTCATTTTATACCTCCGAGGTTTAGGAGGATAGTTTTGATGATGTGGCATCCAGTTTTATCCAAGTTACTTGCATACGTGGCCTAATTACTGATTTTTGGACTAAAAAAGTAGGAAGAATCTCAAAAATATTTTAGTGCATAAAAGTGAGGGAAAAAATAACTTAAGAAAAATTGAATGTTTAAATATCCAAAATTAATGTTTTCAATTAATCACTATAGGAAATGCACGATTTATCGATGGCTAAAACCGTCTGGAAAGGCCATCACACCATCGAGAGTACCTTCTCTCGATGGCCGGCTATCGAAAAATAATTGTCGGGCCAGCCCGGTCGAGAGAAACGGCTTTTCTCGATGGCACGGCCGTCAATAAAACCTCTATCGATGGTCCAGGAATCTGTCGACGAGACAATTTGCGGACGGTTGTTTGGTTGTTTGATTGCTCCGGCCAACTTCGCTCGACGGCTGCATCGCCGTCGAGCGAAGTTACGGCTAGCGAGCCCGGACACTTGGCCGTCTTACCTTCTCTCGACGGCTAAAGGACCATCAAGAGAGCCTCCCTAGGCCACGTGGCCTTCTTAACCTTTCTCGACGGCCAGGTCTAAGCCATTGAGTGTGCTTGACTTAAGGGGTTCCCTGGAATCCCCCATCCTGGACAGCTCAGTCCTGTTCATCGAGAGTACTAGATTTCTAGCAGAAAAATAAGCTAGGTAAATGGCTTAAAAAATCAAATTTAGCAACCGCCACTACCCCAGCAGCAGCAGCTGCACCTGCATACCCAAAACACCCCGCATATGTATAATCATCCCCACATTTCATACAAATATATATGCACATGCACAATTGCAAACCAGAAATATATAATATATTACATTGACAATTTAAAATCATAAACACAAGTTTAACAAAAAGTATGTAATATAGCACAAATTCAACCAAAATACAAGTTCACTCTAAGGGAAGGGCGGTGGGTCGTAGTGAAACAAACACGACACCAGGTCTATCAGCTGGCTCCCAGACCCGTCGTCTTCGTCCTGGGCATCGTCACGCCGAGCCAGAGCTGGAGCCGCCGATCCTGAACCAGCAGGCGAAGGAGAGGAGGGCGACCCTTGTAACCGCTCGACGAGGCCTACACATTCGCAACGCATTAGTTAAAGACTTATAGATTTGAAAGAAAGGAAATGAGGTGGTGGTAGTGTCTTACCCCGCTAAGTCTCACCGCTGCCTACAACGCTAGGATCCTTGCGTTGAACTCCATGCGCTCCCGCCGTCGGTCCTCATCCGCAGACCTGAAGCTCACCAGGAATGCCTCCATCAACTGCTGGAGCTCCCTCCTCTCCAGCTCCCTCTCCTTCCTCTGCTTCCTTTCCTGCTCCCTCTCCCCGAGGATGCGGGCCTCGAACTCGCACTGACTCTTAATGGTGCTTTGAGAGGCCTAGACCTCGAGCATGTAAGCCTCCGACCTACAATTAAGGACGTGGTTAGTTTGTAAAATCAATGTTTTCAAAGAAATGATATGGTACATAGTAATTAGCTCACCTGAGGTGGTCCTCTCCGATCGCTAGCCTCCCGTGCGCCTTGCCCCCCATGTGCTGGTGGATCACTACTGGGTCGAGGGGGCGTCCTCTTGGAAACTGTCCGAGCCGTGCACCTGAGTGTAGGTCTCCCGGTAGCGGTCCTGCGTTTTTTTGAGTTAGACTAAGCAAAACTACAAATCTGTTAAGGGTGAAAGTTTTGGTTAGCACTTACCATCTTCTCTTGCGCGAGGGGGTCCATCGCCGGTTGGGTGCCGGGCCTGGCCTTCAGTGTGTGGGCCCGCTTCCATAGCTTAGACACGCTTGGGGACCCTGTTTTGAGCATCTACAAGAAGGGAAAGACAAGTTAGGCAAAAAAATAAAAAGTAAATAAAAAATCAGAGCTTACTAGCTTCTTGGATAACTAAGGAATGGACCACTTCCCTATGCTTTTCTTGTAGTCGTTGGAGGCCTGGTTATGCTTGGCCTTCGCGGAGTCGTCCTAGAACTCCTGGCTGGCCCACTTCTCGCCAAGAGCCTTCCATGCCTCTGGGTGGTTCGTGGCCCACTCAGGAGGAACCTCGGCGTACTCGTCCGCGTCGAGGTAAATCCCACGGGCATCGGAGGTGGTAACCCACTCAGCGCGCTCTCTCCTAAAATGTACAAATAGTTCGCAGTTGTAGAAAAAGTAAATACCATTTTACAAGGATTATAGGGATGGTTGCTTACCTGTGGTACTCCTCGACCACCATGACACGAGCACCGAACATTAGGTCTTGGACTTTCTGCTTCACGTTCCTGTCCTGGACGGGGTCGAACTCTGCCTCCGTCAACCCCGGCTGGGGACGGTACCTGAGCAGAAATTTTACAAACAAGAAGATTAGCATCATGATCACAAATTCAGAAAGTAAAGTCGGTTAAATAGACTTACCTAGAACTCCCGAACGAACTGGGCGGTGGCAGTCGAGTCCCCATGGGGGGCAAGCTTGTAGTCCTTCCAGCTATACGGTGGCCTGGTGACGTCGCCCACAGTCACCATGCCAGGGTAAAACTGGTGGACCAGCCACCCCAATGTGTAGCCCAACTGCGTCCTCTATGAGGCATCAGAACTACAGAAATGGTCATCCGTGCCCCTCAATCACTGCCGGTTAGGCTAGAACCAGCAATGATAAGTTATCACTGCTGGTTCGTAAGCCTCAGCTGCCAAAAAATCAGTTGTGCGCTTGAGAATTGGTAGTGATAGGACTTATCACCACCGGCTCATTGCTTAAACCGACAATGAAGTATCAGTGCCGGTTTGAGAAAAGAACTGGCAGTGATAAGTGCTATCATATCCGGTTCTTTAAGCTTCCCACAACTGGTAGTGAATGAATTTATCACTGCTAGTTCTTGGCTAAAACCGACAATGCTAATTCATTATCACTGCCGGTTTGAAAAATGAACTGACGGTGATAAGTCCTATCACTGCCGGTTCTTTAAGCTTTTCGCCCCTAATTTTCAACCGGTAATGAAAGAATTTATCACTGCCGGTTCTTAGCTAGAATTGATAGTGATAATACTTATCATTGCTGGTTTGAGACAAGAACTAGCAGCGATAACTTATCACTTAAAAGGTATGGATATCCTTTGTAATTTAGAACGTGAGATTGGGTGGGATGGTTAGAAGGGTAAGAGTAGAGTGGAGAGGTCGCAAGTTCGAGTCTCGGGTAACGCAACATTTATATTTTGTGCGAAAACATGTCCTAATAACCTATAGTAGGTGGTAGATGATTAGTGTATAGATTTCGGGCATAAAAAATATTTTTCTATTTTTACACCAATTTTTAAGCCTAAATCTGTGTGTTTTCGAGAACCAGTAGTGATAGTCCTTATCACTGGTGGTTCCAAAACCGGCAGTGATAATTGGAGAACCGATAGTGATAAGTGGGAACCGGTAGTGATAGTCATTATCACCGTCGGTTCCAAAATTGGCAGTGATAACCTGGGTTATCATTGCCGCTTACATAGTGCTAGTTCAAAAACCGGTAGTAATGCCAGTTCCGAACCGGCACTGATATGGTGTTCTGTAGTAGTGCATCCACCATTGACATATTGTTACACAGATTGAAAAAACATTAGCAATTTTATATAGGAAAAATAAAAAAATACGAGGTTGAAGCAAAGCAATGAAACATACCTATCCCTATTTATCTGGATGGGGATCCTCGAGCTAGCATCCGTGGGTGCCTTGGGGACCTTGTTCTGGCCCTACTTCTTCCTAGGGGCTTGAGACCCACTCGCCTAGCCGCCCCCGGACCCCTGAGTGGGCACCAATGCCTGGCTAGAGTCATCCTAGGTGTCGCCCTGTCCAAAACCCTGCGACTCCTCCTCCATATCGTGGATCTCCTCCTCCTAGCGGGGGTCGACGAAGCTGCATCGAGTCAACCTGCACGTTAATGGAAAGTCAGGAATACATTCAAATAATTCAATCAGATATATAAATAAATTTGAGTGCAAATGTACCATCCACTAGAAGTAATTCGAATTGACATCAAGAGGATTGTCGGCCGACTGTTCGACGTCATCAGTTTTAGCGTGACCATTGTGTTCCTCTTCGACATCGTCGTCCAATATGGCTTCTAGTTCGTCCAGTACCAGGCCTATGTCGAACACAAATCCACCGTGCAAGCGATGTTCTTGCATTGGCCCGTCGTAGTCGTCGGCCGTCGATACTAGCAATTTTCCGGGACGTCTAACTTTGTACATGACCCACCATGGCTCCAACTCTTTCTTAGTAGTGCATAGATACGGTAGATAGTATACTTGCTCGGCTTGATTTGCGAGAATGAACAGATTGTACTATTTTAGTGTTGAGCTATGTTTTACCTCGACTAAGCCAAGCTCAGCCCGACGCCATACGCCACTGTTAGGGTCAAACCAATCACAACGGAACTGAACTACTGATAGCTCTTTGCTTCCATCGAATATCAGTTTAATTATCTCTTAAATGTTGCCATAGTATTCGACCACATAATCTCCACGGCACATGACGCAGCTGTTGATTGACCGCAAATTAGGCTTAAGACGCTCGGCTGGTGCGGACCAAAAGTCGAACCCATTGACATCATAACATCCATACATTTTCACAAAATGCTTACATCCACGTGACATAATCTGAAGATCATTATGCACGCTGGCATGGAGAGTGCACTATGTGATAGACACGAAAAAAAGTTAGCAAGCGAATGCAAGTCATCATCGAACACAAAATCAAGATCAAAGCACTTACGTGTTTCCAGAACCAAGATAAGAAGTCCAGATGGCCAGGTCCCGCACCCTCTTCCATCAGTTTGTGATACTGAGCTACATTGGGCCTGTTCCTACCTCTCCATTCAGCTTGTACAAACTATCGTTCCATGTCTTCCATTTCTTCTATGTTGCTAAATATGTACATGAGCGCAACAACCCTTTCCTTCCGTGTTAGCTCACATCTCGTACTCCGTCCGACCAGAGTGCCTTGGACAGCGAACAACTTTAGATCAGAATGGACCATACGGCCCACGGAGTTATACCTCGGTATGCGTATGTTCACACGTTTTCCCTCGCCAGGTATTTGTTAGTGAAGTTGTAGATCTCTTGGATGTAGCAAGCTTCTGCTATTGAACCTTCTACGCGGGCCTTGTTTTTCACATTTGCCCGGAGGCTTTTCAAACGTCGTTCTATGAGGTACATCCATTGATACTGCACGGGGCCTTCGAGCCTTGCTTCGGAAGGCAGATGGACCAGCAAATGCTGCATTGGATTGAAGAAGCCGGGGACATATATCTTTTCAAGCTTATAGACGAGCACAACTATATCATCCTCGAGCTGCGCCATCTCCCTCTTCTTAATCTCTTTAGCACATAATTTTCTATAGAAGAAACTAAGATCTATAAGGGTTCTCTAGACATCTTGAGGGATGTACCCATGAAACATGATGGGAAGCAGGTCTCTCATGAAGATGTGATAGTCTTGACTCTTCATGCCATGTATCTTTCCTTGAGGAATGCTCACGCCACGACCAAAGCTTGACGTATACCCGTTGGGGAATTTAAGTTTATCTTGGAACCATAGTAGAACCTCTGTCCTCTGTGCTCTAGTGAGACATTACGAGGCCTTTGGCTTCTTAGTCCGTCTTTCTATCAGATTCATTGATGGTCGATTGCATATCAGTGCACAGTCAAGGTTTTTTCTGCGATGTCAAGGTTTGTGCCAAATATGGCTTCCGCAACATTCTTCTCTTGGTGCATGACGTCGATGTTATGGGGGCAGAAGCAAGTCTAGGGCATATGAGAGAGACTACAATCCGCACTTGTGCGTCCAATAATGTGAGACCCGTACCGCTCGTAGACACCATTGTTCCCTTCTACAAAGCTGTTATGCCAATCATTTATTTCTCTTATTCCTAAACGGCCACGCTTATGTTCTTTAACCACCATGTTCCTATGAAATGCATTTTTCTGTTTTCTGAATGGATGATTGGTCTTCAGGAAGCTCCAGTGACAGTCAAAGTAGCTAGTCTTGCCCCCGTTCACTAGTTGAAATGCCCGTGTATCATCCATGCATATCGGATAAGACAGCCTTCCATGTATGCTCCAACCTGAAAACATGTTGTAGGCGGGAAAGTCATTTATTGACCACAAATACGCTGCCCTCATGAGGAAGTTGCTACTCATTCCTCGGTTGTAGGTCATTGCCCCCTGTTCCCACAGCTCCCTTAGTTCTTGGACCAATGGACTCAAAAATAGATCCAAGTGTTTCACATGATTTTTTGGATCAAGTACGATTAGAGACAGGAACATGAACTCTTCCTTCATAAGGAGAGACTGATGAAGGTTCAAAGGGATGGCGAAGACCGGCCAACAGGAGTATGATTGGGCGTTCAAATTAAACGGAGTGAACCCGCCGGTCGCAAGTGCGAGACGCACGTTTCTTGGATCCGCCGCGGAACTCAGATGCTTTTGATCAAAGTGCTTCCAAGTTTCTCCATCGGATGGATGGACCATAACATCATCTTTCTACAATTTTCCCTCTTTATGCCATCTCATCTACTGCGATGTCTCCTTTGTCATGAAACACCGCTGTATGCGCATTGTCAAGGAGAAATAACGCAACACTTTTCTCGCCACAGTCATCTGACCACAATTTCCATCTGCATCGGTGGCCTTGACGTATCTTGACTCTCCACAACGATCGCACCAGGCCTTTTTGTCATGTTCTTTGTAATACAACATGTAGTGGTTTACACAGTAGTCTATCTTCTCGTATGGCATCCCTAGACCACTAAGGAGTTTCTTCGACTCATACCAGTTCGATGGCATCTTGTGACCTTCAAGCAGGACGGAGCACCACAGAGCCAAAATCTCGTCGAAACAATTGACAGAGAAATTGAATTTAGACTTTAACACCATCATACGTGATACCGCTGTGGACAACATGGGTCGCGGGTATTCGGAGGCAGACGATTGGACGCACCACCTCCTTGGGTCAAGTCGCGTGGATCTTCCAGAAGACATGCTTGGTGGACGGCGCGGCGCGGCCCGACTCGCTCTATTTGGAGTAGGATCCTAATTCTACTCGAATACGTGGAGATAAGCGTAGCCGACTCGGTTATATCCCTTATCTTCCTTATACGGATTAGGGAACCAATATGTAACCCGACCCCTTGCACTATATAAAGGGGGTCAAGGGTCCCTAGTTAGACATCTACATCTTCACCTTGATCAGAGATCCACATCATTTTGTCATCTGTTCTCGTGCGCTCTCGACGAGAACATGCGGTCATTGTGATCATCCTTTGATCATTGTGATCGACACCCCATAATACAAACCCACGAGCACAGGAGTAGGGTATTACCTCTTACAGAGGGCCTGAACCTGTATAAATCCTACCCCCTGTGCTACCATCGAGTTGTGATCTTTCGTGTAGCCCTATAAAATATATTGCCGACACAAATCGTCGACAGTTGGCGCGCCAGGTAGGGGCTAGCGTCACGATCAATTTCATCGACTTCGATGGCTTCAATCGGCGGATTCGACTTCACCTACGCCGCCGGCCAAGGTTTTGTCTTTAGAGATCTCGGCTTCCTCGCCAATGACTTCGAGGAACTTCAGTTGTGTGAGTCGGATGACGTTCGGCCCACATACTACCGGGGGAGGCCGTACGTAACTTCGGCCGAACTTCACCGCCTCAGTATGCCTCTTTCAGATTCCGATCCGGAAGAAATCCAACCTGATGACGATGATTCTGACTGGCCCACCACAGGAACTCCCTTCGGCTTCAGTCGGGATTGTGGGATTGTGGTTCTGCCAGCTCCTTCCGCTAATAAAGAACCAGTCGGCGATTCTATTCCTGATCTGGATCGCGTTCAGATCCAATCAGGAATTGCGATCTCTCAGTTATGCAACACCCCATTCGGATTGAGAAACTCGGCCGCTGTCTTCCATGAGATAACACGCCGTCTTTTTCAGTCCGAGCTAAAGGGTGGAGCCCAACAGACACCTTCCAGGATGAGCTTCCCGAGTTCCGGCTCAGGGGTAACTCTATCTAGGCCTGCATCCCGAGTGGACATCAGGATGCCACTCGGATTAAACAATTCGGCTGCTAGATTTCAGCAGATCTTTTCTGCCAAATCTCAGTCAGGTTCTCTTCTGCCAAACAATCCATCAAGGGAAGTGGGACTCATAATCACTCCCATCGACGAGCTGATAAGTTGGGATCAGTTAAGCCTCTCTTACTCGGGATCCGAGTCGGAGGAGAGCGTCAACGGTCTCCCTGACTTTCGCGGCATCTACGTGGTGGACGGACAACCCTCCGGATCGGCCTTGCGCCCAGTAAATGGAGCAAAAGCCGAACATAACCACGCAGGTGGAGAAGATCTGCGCGATAGATTGCGCGGTCGAGCACGAGAAGTTCAGGAGGAATTACTCCAAGTCCGTATGGGAGATCACTCGGTCTTCCGTACGCCACAACAGAATATCCTTGCCTGTAAGACCCTCTTGGACAATGTTGATCCATTACTCGGGGAAAACAGTCCCGCAACGCCGATTATGGAGCAGATTAAAGTCATGGTGACGGCAGCGGCTGTCCAGGGTACTCAGGATCAACAGGCTGGCTCGGCCAGAAGCCAGACCGCTACAAGAAAAACTCGCCGCAGTCGGCACACACCAGCTCACGAGCAGGACGCTCGCCAGAGTACAAGTTGCGACCTCCGCCTCGACATCGAAGCTCGGCGGAGGGAGTGAGAGGAAGACCGGCGCCGCACTTCGCCGCGCCGAATACTTTCCCGTCAGTCTCCTCCCCCCGGGGATGGAATGATTGATGGGATCAAAGCATTCACACCCTGACTTCGTCAGGTCCACTGGCCCGAAGGGTTTAACCCCAAGGGAATAGTGAAATTTGACGGGGAGTGGCACCCAGAAGCTTGGTAGTAGATTTACTCTCTGGCAATCAAAGCCGCGGGCGGAGGCTATGACGTGATGGCAAATTATCTGCCCGTCATGTTAACCCCTCCGGCTCAGGGTTGGCTTGCAGGCCTTCCAGAGAACTCAATCGGTTCCTGGGGTGAGCTTTGCGACCAATTCGTCACCAATTTCCAGGGCACTTACGAAAAGCCTGGAATCCAATGGGACCTTTATCAGATTCATCAGAGAAAGGATGAATCGTTGAGGGATTTCATTCGGCGCTTCACAAAGAAGAAAAACACAATCCGAGAGATTTCTGAAGCGGTTGTCGTCGCGGCCTTCCAAAAGGGAGTTCGTGACCCTGACTTAATCAAAAAGATGTCTCGGAAGCCCCCAACTACTGTTAAAGAGATGAGATGTTCACCCTGGCAGACCGGTACGCCACCGCCTCGGATACTCTCGCCGAGCGCTAGGAGGATCACCCGAACAAAAATGAAGCCAAGAAAGACAAGCCCGAGTCGTCCTCTAAGAAGGAGAAGAAGCGGAAGGGTGAAGAATTGATGGCAGCCGCGGATCATGGTCGCCAGAGGCCACCTCAGCCCAACGACTACAATAAAGTAATGGAGATGCCGTGTCCTTTCCATCCGAATGGAAAGCATGCGGCAAAAAACTGCAATGTTCTGAAAGGTTCACTGTGGAACACAATAAGGACACTCCGAAGGACGCAAAGCAAGACGGTAAGCGTGATCCTCCTCAGGGTGACGCTTACCAAGAAACCAAGCGCGAGCTCAACTACATATTCGGGGATTGGATGCATACGAATCCAAACGTAAGCAAAAGCTTAACACACGGGAAGTCAATGCGACTGATCCGGTGACCCCCGAATTCCTTCGATGGTCTGAAGTCCTGATCAAGTTCGATCGCTCGTATCACCCCGACCACATCCCATGTCCAGGAAGATATCCACTCATCCTGGATCCTGTGGTACGGAACGTCCGACTGCGAAAAGTCTTGGTCAACGGCAGAAGTGGGTTGAATATCCTTTTTGCCAAGACATTTGACGAGATGCAGATTCCAAGATCAGCGCTTCAGAAGACGGGCGCACCGTTTCACAGTATAATTCCGGGAACCTCATCGGTGCCGATTGGGAGAATTTCTCTCCCGGTCACTTTTGGCACTCAGGACAACTACCGGACAGAAAACCTCAGTTTTGATGTGGCCGATTTCGAGACTGCGCATCACGCAATCTTGGGAATGCTGGGCTTGACCAAATTCATGGCCGTCTTGCATTACGCTTACCTGGCTATGAAGATGTCAGGCCCGCAGGGCGTAATCACGGTCCGTGGAGACGTCAAGTTTTTCCATCTCCTCGATAGGGAAAACTGCAACTTGTCCCAGTCGGCTGAAGCGGCTATCGAGATGGACAAGATCCGACAGGGGGTCATCACTCTTCGCGACGAAGGCGACGAGGGCGACGTGCCAAACAAGAAGCAATCTAAATCAGGCATTATACCTGATGAGGATATGAAGCGTATTTCACTCGACCCGTCCGATTCAACAAAAACGGCTCTGATCGGGATAGGGCTCGATCCGAAATAGGAAGAAACGCTCATCACCTTCCTCCAAGTAAATCGGGGCATCTTCGCTTGAAAATCATCTGACATGCCGGGTATCCCGAGAGAGGTGATCGAGCACTCCTTGAACGTACATGACAAAGCCAAGCCAGTCAAGTAACGGCTGCGTCGGTTTACGCAAGATCGGAAGGAAGCCATCAAGGCGGAGATCACCAAACTTTTAGCCGCTGGTTTCATAAAGGAGGTGCTCTACCCGACTGGCTGGCGAATCTGGCACTTGTGCAAAAGAAGATTGGTACTTGGAGTATGTGTGTCGACTATACCGACTTAAATAAAGCATGCCCCAAGGATCTATTCGGACTACCTTGCATCGACCAGGTGGTTGATTCCACTGTCGGTTGCGAGCTTTTGAGCTTTCTGGGTGCTTACTCGGGCTATTACCAGATTAGCTTGAAGGAAGAAGATTGCATCAAAACGTCATTCATCACTCCATTTGGGGCTTTCTGCTATGTCACTATGCCCTTCGGATTGAAGAATATTGGAGCAATGTATCAGCGTTGCATTCAGCGATGCTTTCACGACCAGCTTGGGTGTAACGTGGAGGCATACGTCGACGATGTTGTCGTCAAATCTCGGGTATCCTCCGACTTGGTCACCGACCTGTCGGAGACATTCGAGAGCCTGTCAGCATACAACATGAAGTTAAACCCGGAGAAGTGTGTCTTCGGGGTCCCTTCGGGAAAGCTACTCGGTTTCGTGGTATCTCACCGCGGGATAGAGGCTAACCAGGAAAAAATTAGAGCTATCATGGAGATGGCTCCCCCAACATGTACTTTGATGGCTCCCTCCGACGACAGGGCGCGGGGGCTGGAATTGTTCTCGTATCACCTGGAGACGAACGACTCAAGTATGTCCCCCAGATTCATTTTCCAGCTTCAAACAATGCAGCCGAGTACGAAGCGCTCATCCATGGGCTCCGTATTGTCATATCGCTCGGTATCCGGCAATTAGTGGTTTGCGGAGCCGCTCAACTCATGGTGAGCCAAGTACAGAAGGATTGGACTTGTGTCAACGACAACATGGCAGTCTACTGTCAGGAGGTCAGAAAGTTGGAAGATAAGTTCAATGGATTGGAGCTCATACACATCCTACGGTGAGACAGCGAGGCAGCAGATGAGCTTGCGAACATGGGTTCTAGCCGGGCAGCAGTCCCGGCTGGGATCTTTGTGCAAGAGCTTCACGCCCCCTCTATCACACCGCAGGAGCAACTACCCCAATCGGATAAACCATCACCCGAGCTAGAAGTGCTCGCCCTCGACTCGGGCTGGATGCAACCGTATCTGGAATATTTGCAAGAAGAGAAGCTTCCCGATAATCGGGGGGCTGCTGAACAAATTCAACGCCAGAGTCATGCATACGTGGTACATGGAGGACTCCTATACCGCCGAAGCACCTCCGATATACTTGAAAAGTGCAAATCAGAGTCGGAAGAACGCACCCTGTTGCACAAAATTCACTCAGGTATGTTCGGCCACCATGTTGCTTCAGCTACATTGGTCGGCAAAGCCTTTCGTCAAGGGTTTTACTGGCCAACCGCTGTCTTGGACGCAAAGGAGATCATTCGCAAGTGCGAAGGTTGTCAGTTCTTCGACCGGCAGATTCACGTGCCGGCTCAGGAACTTCAGACGATCCCTATCACCTGGCCGTTTGCCGTCTGGGGCTCGACATAGTCAGACCTCTCAAGAAGGCCCTAAGTGGTTTCGAGCATATCTTCGTCGCCATTGACAAGTTCACCAAATGGATTGAAGCTAAGCCTGTGACCAAGATTACAGCAGCCAAGGCCACCGAGTTCTTCTAGGAGATCATTGGTCGGTTTGGTGTACCCTCTCAGATCATTATGGACAACGGCTCTCAATTCAGAAGTGACGAGTTTCAAAACTGGTGCGAAGATGTGGGCATTAAGATCTGCGAAATTTTTTTTTAACCCTTTATAAATAATTATTTTAATATTAACCCTCGCGAAAAAAATATTTCCAGATCTAACCCTTTTGGCCGCGTCACCCCGCCTGGCGCGGCAAATAGCCACTGCCGCACCAGTGCAAGTGGCGCGGCAGGATCAAGTTGCCACGCCAAGCAGCCTGGCGCGGCAGGGTTGGCCCCATGTGGCAACCATATGAACCGCGTTCTCGGTGCGAGCATGTACTGGCGCGGCAGTAGACATTAGCCGCACCAACTGCAGTGGCGCGGCCAAAAGGGTTAGATGTGAAAATATTTTTCGCGAGGGTTAATATTAAAATAATTATTTACAAAGGGTTAAAAAAAATTTGTTCAAGATCTGCTTTGCTTCGGTAGCACATCCTCGGAGCAATGGCCAAGTCGAGCGCGCGAACGGCATGCTTCTACATGGCATCAAAGTGCGCATCTTCGATTGGCTCAAACCGTATGCAGCAAAGTGGATGAAGGAATTGCCTGCCGTACTCTGCGGGCTTCGCACAAGTCCTAGTCGGGCAATGGGGCTGTCGCCTTTGTTCCTTGTGTATGGGTCTGAGGCGGTCCTTCCAACGAAGCTACAATTCGGGTCGCCCCGAGTACAAAAGTTCAACGAGGATGAGTCAGATGCTAGTCGGATCGACGAGCTCGATCGACTGGAGGAAGCTTGGGATGCTGCAACCATTCGGTCGGCAAAGTACCTCCAAGGGCTGCATCGTTATCACAGTCGTAATGTGCAAGATCGAGCCTTCTCGGTTGATTTGGTCCTTCGGATCAATTAGACGAGTGGCCATAAACTCTCCCCACGTTGGGAAGGTCCGTACATTATTGACTCAGTGGCACGCCCGGGGCTTACCGACTAAAGCAGGAAGACGGCACAGTCCTGGAAAACTCGTGGAACATCGAGCAATTACGTCGGTTCTATACCTGACAGCCGTTGTACACATATTTACAATTCAATAAAGATAAGTTTTCATTATCTTTATGCTTATACAATTTAGTTTTTGACTTGCTACATATTTGTGTTCCAATTAAGTAGTAAGTCGGGGGCTACACCTAATTAGGTGCGCAATTGCTCACCCCCTCTCTTTTTTATCAAGATTGATTTGACTTACTCCCTAGTCGGACTCCGACTAGCCAGTAAGTCGGGGGTTACACCTAACTAGGTGCAGTATGCACCACATCGATATCTTTCTTTTTAAATTCTTGTTGAGCCTAAGTATCGTTCGTTCCGAGTAACGAAACTCTTGTTTCCATGCAACACTCATATTTCCCGACTGTGTTCTTGGAGACAAAGCTCCGCGCCAACTCCTAACACTAAGGAATTTGATGCGCTTGGCAAAGTGCATAGAGAAAGGAACCTGATCTACTCGGGCAAAACATGGAATCAATTACAGAAAGATAACATAATTTATATTCAAAAACTGTATACATATATTGACTTGATATATTACAAGAAGTTCCTACATTTACAGGGAGTCTAAGTCTAAATTATCTACAAGGGACTCATTACCGGCCACTTCCTACAGGCCAACGCCTTCTCCTCGGCAGCGGTTGCCCCGACAGCTTCAAACTCTACTCGGGGATAGAGTGACTTGATGATTCCCAGCACTTGGCTGGTGCTTATCAAGCCAACTTCCCTGAGCCGGGTCTTGAGCTGCTGGGGAGCTTCGGTCTACCTCAGGATCAGCTTGGCCCGACTGCTTGGCTTGGCGTCGCCAGCGTACAGCCGTCGCCGAGTGGGCTCCACGGCCACCAGGAGCTCTTCGTATTGCACTTACGCAGTCTTGGTGTTCTCATGCAAAACGTCGTACTACGCCTGCGTCTTCTTCTTGTGTTCTGTCAGCAAAGACAACAAATACAGTTATACAACTGTGTAAACACTGGAGACTCGAAGTCGGTCGGGTTAGGGGACATACCCTCCAACTCGGCGACGGCTCGGGCCTCCGATTTCTCCAGGGCTAGCTTCTGGTCCTAGGACTCCTTCAGCTTTGCATGGGCGGTGGCCTCAGACTCCTTGGACTTGGCCAGCTCCTCCCGCAAGCTGACGAACGTGGCGTCATGAGCTGCACAGTGAGCAGAAGGTGATGTCACTTGGTCAAACACAAATCACATAATCTTGACTTAGGTCGGGATACTTACATCGAAAGGAGCCTGCGAGGTCAAACTTCTCGTCCTGCAGCTCCTTGATCTGGGCCCGCAGCTCCTGACGCTGCTTGGACGCCTCGATCCGGGTCTCAACTACTTGCCCCTCCACGGCTTTAATCCGTTTTATTTGGGGGAGAAAGTAGTTGAGAAACTTGTTTTTCCTCTCCGAAAATTCACCAAGTTCCTGCAAAAGGGTGAATAATGACTTCTACTTCAAGATGGCAAAACTCACTCGGCTGATCGGAAGACTTACCCTGATCAGTTTGCCGCATTCAGCGGCATTCTCGTAGAAGGTCACCTTGGCGTCATCTTCGCAGACTTTGGCCTCCGGCGCAGCTTCGGCCGGCTGGGACGGCGGAAGCCCTGCGTCGGGTGCCGGAAGAGGGGAAGAAGAAGGGGGAGGAGGCGGAGGAGATGCCGCCCGACTCGGCTTAGTAGACTTCGGTGCTGGCTCGGTCGGGCGGTCCGTCGGAATTTTCTCCGACGGTTTCCAGAAAGAAGGGAACAATTCAGTACAATGAAAACACATTGAAGGCTATCAAGGAATGACAGTCGTGCTTACCGGCTCGAAGTTTTAATCTTTATGTCGGCGCCCCTCTAAGTGGAGGACCCGCTTGAGGAGGCGTCGGGCGAGCCGCTCAGCCTGGCCTGGGGCACCGCTGTCTTAGGCGCCGAGTGCACCTGCTTCTTTGTGGGCTACGTCCGGTGACCCGTCCTCGGAGGACGAGCTGCCTGACTGCTCGGCCTTTGGGTCGGCGTAGCCTGGTTCGCTCCTTCCTTGGGGGCTTCATGGATCGAGGGGGCTGAGCCCTGTCGACCGTGCCCCACGGACGGCAGGACCTCCTCCTCAAAGGAGACCGGGCCCTTGCCCTTCTTCGCCGCAGGAGCCTCTTCAGACTCCTCGCTCGGGCGCTTCTCGCCCTTGTCGGCGGCGGCCTCAGGCGTCGGGGCGAGGGACACGAAGGCCTGGCGATCCTACACAGAAACACAGCCTTCCTGAGTTAGTACGACAACTACAAGACTACTCGGCGGACATGAAACAAATATGAAGGATACTCGGTCATTACCTCTGGCGGAGGATTGGTAAGGGAGAAGCTTCTGGGACACCCCTGGTTGGTAAGGGATGTCCCGGTAGTGAAGAATTCCCCAAGTCGGTTGGCGGTGTCCGGAGGGGAGATCGGGGTAGCCACCTCCCGAGTCGGGTTGGTCGACCCGGAGTACTCAAACCCGAGCTGAACCCTTTCCTTGAGAGGCTGGATGCGGCGCATCGTGAAAGAGATAGCAATGGCCATGCCGGTCAGCCCCTCTTCTTTGAGATTTTGGATCAGGCCGAGTAGCTCGGTGACCTGATCCATTTCAGAGGAGGGAGGAGGAGAAGTCCAAGAGGGAGAAGCCCGGGGCTTTTTCCCATCGAAGGAAGGAAGACAGGGGGGAGGATTAGAGCAATAGAACCACTCCTGGTTCCATCCCTTCAGGTAGGTTCGGAGTGGCAGGGAGAAGTACTCCTTCTTGAGGCCGCTCCGGAGTTGGAATCCAGCTCTGCCAACGGCCTTAAGGGCATTGTCGGTGCGGAAAGCTTTCAAGTGGAAGAGATGGCGAAAGAGGGAGAAGTGGGAGCAATCCCCAGAAAAGCTTCGCAGAGTTGAACAAAAAGAGAAATTTGGAGAATGGAGTTGGGATTCAAATAGAAGAGCTCGATATTATAGTGGTATAGCAGACCACGAAGGAAGGAAGAAGCGGGGAGTCCGAACCCGCGAGAGAAAAAGGACTCGAAGACAACTACTTCTTCTTGGCGAGGAGTAGGGGAAGACTCACCCGTGGCGGCGTGCCAGCCGATGAGCTCTTGTGCCTGGAGAACGCTGGCGTTGACCAGAGCTTGCAATCGCTCCTCGGTGGTAATGGAGGTCGCCCAGTTCCCCGCCATTTGGAAGAATGTGGTGGGGGATGGGGATGGCGAGATTGGATCTGGAGATTGGCGGCGGTGGTGGCGTTAGGGTTGCTTTACGGCGGCGGAAGTGGAAAACCCTAGCGGGAGCGCTTCGGGGAGATGAATGGACTTGAGTGCACAAAGCAAATGTAACCGTTCGAATGCCCCGGCGTGTTCTATTTAAAAGGAAGTGGGCGACGTTTCAGTTTCCGCGCTGGGCGGGAAAGAAAGAAGCCCTAAATCATCGTTTCAAGATTCGGGCCCGGACTTAGGTTCTAGAGAGCACGCCCCACGTGGGCCGCAAGCTGTACACGTCATTACTCGGGTACAGGTGTCACTCGGATCAAACCTAGTTGGGAAAAATAGCGTGCCCCCAGTCGGGCCACATGCCAGTCGTCAGTCTCTGAGGACTGGGCGCTTCCCGGGTTATAACTCAGCTTTTGATGTACCTCCTAGGGTCAATAGTCGGTCTGATTTTTAGTCGGATCGGGCATCAAGAGTTACCTCTTCAGTCGAGTCTCCGTGGCACATCTCTGAATCGTTCGTCATCATGACGAACACCAATCGGATGACTTTGACTTGGGGGTGGGCGAATTCTTCCGAGAATCACTAGCTTTACACCGCACCAAGTCGGGTCAGGGCGCCTGAACACCCTACACAAATTGTGACATGTCCCCTGTTAGACCGAATGTCGAGTTCTGTCAATCAGACTCGAATGTCATGATTTGTAGCAGGGAGCATAAGGCAGAGTGACACTGATCACTCGGCTACATCCACCTTTTTGGTATGCCTCTCCGAGGGGCCTATAGCCAGCATACCGACCAGTCGGACTGGGTACCAAACATCTTTTTAGAGACTTGAGATTTTCTCTTGAGTCCTTTTCGACACCCTATAATACAAACCCACGAGCATAGGAGTAGGGTATTATCTCTTACAGAGGGCCGCCTGAGCCTGTATAAATCCTGTCCCCTGTGCTACCATCGAGTTGTGATCTTTTGCGTAGCCCTATAAAATATATTGCTGACACAATTCATCGACAACCGCCGACAACTGGGTCACTATGGTTTTCTCATGCAACGGCTCCTACGCGGACGACAGAAGCTTCAAAAATTCAATCACAGATGTGGGGGACTCTTCATCCACGAAATAATGACCGTAGTCTTCCATCATGTCCTGCATCCGATCAATTTCATCGAAATCTTCAATGGGATCTGCTGGCGCAACACACACCCCTCCTCGCCATGGTAGACCCATCTATGATACGCTGCTTTGAACACAACCTTACACAAATAAATCCGCATCTCGTCCCACGATCCGCCAACCATCGCATATCCAACTCCTCGTTTTCTTCCATTCTCTTCAATCCATACAAAGGCAAGTTGTCGAGGTAAGGTGTTGTACACAAGGCTTGGGGAGGCTTCTAAACCCACCCACGAAAGCCAGATTGATTACGACCGTTGTGGCACCTATGGATCCGAGATAAAATTTCGACAGCATAACCTTAAGGTTCCCCTGGTGCAACGATGGTCAGGGTGCCGTTCTCGGGGCCCTAGCACTTATGTTATACACCGGAGAACCAAACAGGGTCGTGCCGTCAAAATTTCACCACGAAAACGTATCGTAACCAAACAGACATTCGCAGGTTGTCCACTGGGACGCCAATCAAGGCAGTCCACTGGACAATTCGGGAACGCTTTCCACTTTTCATAATGGACCCGGACGAATCACCATCCTAGATCCTTACGGGCCGTGACGTTCTCGAACGGGTGACGTACGGCTAGGTAACATTTTCTATCAATTTTTAACAAATTGTAATTATTTCTACTAATTTCTAATATTACCAATTAAAATTAATTTTTAGTAATTTTCAATAATTTCTACTAATTTCAAATTATTACTAATTTCTAATAATTAATCACAAACAAAAACACGAGAAGAAATTTCTACTAATTTCTAAAAATTTTCAACATTTTTTAAATGATCATCAGCGAACTCCTAAGCGCTGTCTTCAAAGCAGGCTTAGTGGTCTTACTCAAACTCACCATCTAAAAGAGGGATTGTATGCGAGGTCAGTGTCATCCAAACACTGGCGAGTTAACACCCAACCTAATGCATTTAGTGATAGAGGTTTCAAAGAAAAGGTTGGATTTGTTTATTTGCAGAAAGCCAATTTTATGAATCAAAACCTATGACTTAGCAATTTTAGCAAAGTTCTACCTTCAATGTGTTATTCCGGAGATTTAGTTCCATACCATAATCCATCCCATCCCATAACAGTTTCCATGCACTCTGCCAAACATCTCCTTCCTCCCGCCATCATCTTCCCAAGGTTGGCGACCGTTCCATATAACTCTAACTCTACTGGATTTGCCCCAAGAAGTGTGATTAAATCACCCTCGGTGACGTCCCAAGCCGACCTTCTTAGAGTGGGGTTTCCGTCCAAGGGCTGGTTTCAAAACCACCACATGTGACCCCCAACTCCTACTTCCGCGCGATGGCCACATCGTCAGGTCGGAACCACCCCTCGAGCTAGTGGTAGCGTTCTCGCACGCTGCGTGTGTCTGCAGCGCTCTGCTAGGGTGAGCCGCACTCCACCCTATCACCGGGTCCACCCCGCCCAAAATAACTTCCTTCTCCGCTCACGTAGCCTCTCTACACCATCATCGGACCCGTCCGTCTGATACCATAACCATATCCACAACCAAACACCACACACTGGCATGCCAGGCCCAATATCCAGTTATCCTTGTTATTGTATATTCATGTCCGGTGAATATCGGTTCACCGTTCCGAGGCAACTTAAGCCTAAAATAATTATTGGACCTGAGCAATTGTCTAAGCAAGATTTTAACCAGACTTAGGAGTCTAACAAGTTATAAATCTTAGACTTAAGAGTCTAATAACTGTTTTGATCCTAAACCAGGTTAAATCAAGGAATTGATCGTCAAGGCGATCAAGTTGTGATTCAACTAACAATGATCATCAGCACAATCATTAAGGGTATCGACAGTTCAATAGAACAGGCATGATATATCATGAATTTAACAAGGTAGGTACTCATAATTAAAAGCATGCAATTGATACTTTAAAAGGAAATACTTTAATGAAAAACTAGGATCAACATGATCTAATGAATGTTAACTCGCACTAGGGAAAGTATAGACTCTCCCTAGTAAAAGCAACACTCTTAAGGGAAGATGTTAACTCGCCTGGGTCCTGACACGGTTGAGGGCCTTCTTGCTGCTCTACGAAATGTCCTTCTGGCTCCTCAGCATCTATTAACGAAGCGTATTCGAAGAACAATAAATAAAGCATCAATGTGCAATAAGAAAACATGATGCATGGAATGCAATTCGCTTAGCTAAGCGATCGAGGACTGACGTTAAGTCTTAACCTAGATATCGAGGAAGTTCCATGAACTTGCTACTATATAGTAACTTACAAAAAGATAACGGGGGTGTGAGTGTTAAGAAGATGATATGTGATGATGGATGATGCAAAGTGCTACCCATAGTAATTTACCCATAGATTAGCAAAATAGTTGTATATGGAAAATAATTTTGTTTGAAGCATTTCCTTCATCAACTCCAGGTAGATAATTTCGCTATTTTATGGGTAGGTGTGTTGCTGTAATTTATAAGCGAGAAATTAAATTACATATGTAGCAATCTATAGGTCTTATCCTAATTAAACAATCAAATAATCATACCAAGTTTTATTTAGGTCCTGGAATTTTAATAAATTCCTTAGGGGTTAGCAATGTCTCTGTAAAAATTTGAGGTTTAATTGAAGTCATTTTGCGTTTGAAATAAATCAGATTATGTTTCTGCAATATTTATACATAAGGAAATTGGTAAAATTCTCTAACTAATTACCGAGTGGATATTAAAGGTCCTAAAATCGTTCAATAGATTTATTAAATTCATAAATCACATCTATGTTCTACTGGAATTTCCCCATGTTTTTAAGAGTTCAACATTCAATTAAAATAAAAGCAAAGTCATTTATAAACTACCCTTTTATGGGTCCTTAGATTAAACAGAGGTTTTTAGTGAGGTTACTGTACTAGATTATAATTTTGTTGAATCCATATTGCTATTCAGTATTTATCCTAATTTTCCTAGGTTTTTATCTAGTCATTTACCATTTTATTTAAACAGTATCCACTTTAAGTGTTTATTTCTTAAAGGAAAAATCCTTATATTAGAGTTATTGACTTAACCAAAGGCACTAATCTATTACTTTGTTCATGTAGATATTTTTATCTAATCCAGTCATGGTTCCCCCAGGCGCTAGGCGCTAAGCGGGCGGAGAGCAGCCGCCTAGCGCGCCTAGACAGCCAAACCATTTTGCATGTGTCCTAGGGTTTCAGTTGTGATGTGTGGCTATTTTAAAGATATATGTTGATATTTTATAGTCTACAAATACATTTGCATGGAAGATATGAAAGTTTACAGAATAAATCATATATGATATATATGATAGTGTACAAATGGCGCCATCATAATTCACTATTCAATAATTCACATGACAAATAAAATATTTCATATATGATATATATGATAGTGTATAAATGGCACCAATGCAACATCACAATTCACTATTCAATAATTCACATTATAAATAAAACACTTCATATATGATATAACAGTTAAGCAACTAAATAACTAATTAAGCCCGGCTTGGACTAAGTCACCGCCTAACCCCGCCTAGGACCGCCTAACCCTGCCTTGGACCGCCTACAGCCCGCCTTGGACCGCCTAGGTGGCTTAGCCTCCTAGAGACCGACTAACCCCATAGGCGGGGCGAAATGCAGCCGCCGAGCGCCTAGGCGGCGCCTAGGCAGTCCTAGGCGCCGCCTAGGGGAACACTCAATCCAGTAGGTCATCTATCATTTATCATAATTTTTTAGGATTTTTGGGGGTGTGTAGATATTTTAAATAATCCAATTCATTTTCAATATTTGTTTTTATTCGACAAAACTAGGAAAATAAGCTTGCATAGTAACGGGCTGGCCCAACTCAGCGCAACCCGCGAGTCCACCGCGGAAAATTAATACGCTACTGCACTGCAGTCACGCCATTACTCTGGCGCTATCACTAACTCTGACAGGTGGGACCAAGGGCCTACCTGTCAATGACACATTAAACTTAACGGCGCAGGATTTGAAATTAAACACACTGACATGCGGGTCCCACATGTCAGTAGCTCATTAGCTTCGAAACACGCGGGGGAGCACGAATCTTGGTGCATATCTAACGGCGGCCATCCTGTCTTCTTCCTCGCGCTCACGCGCGCACGGCCACCAAGCTTCGCAGAACCTCGCCGACGCTACAGTCCACCGTTTCGCACGCTCTTAGGCGCGTTGGATCCATGGTGACCTCGTGCATCTCCTCATGTTCGTGTCGCAGCTAGTAATGAACCGTGTCTGCAGCGCGACGAGCAAAGGTGGCGGCACAGTCGGCTTGCATGTGGACTAGGGGCTATACAAAGCCACTAGGGAAACTAGCGCGCATATAGGCTATGCGAGGGGATGAGGTTGCTCACCGTGGGGACAGGGAGGAGCGGGCGACGACAGAGTAAGCTATCCATGAGCAAGCCGAAACAGGGGTGGCAGCGTGACCTTGTGACTCAGCTTCTCCGGTGAAACTCCGGCAAACCTAGGAAGGGCATTGTGAGCGAAGAGGTTCAAGGAGTTCCAAGGCACGAGGGATTGAGATATAGCTCACCAAAATGGACGAAATCAAAAAGGGCGTACGGTGGCACGCTGTCGGGTTGGCAGCGGTGACCTGAGTGTTTTAGCAACACCGGTGGCACTCCGGCCGATTCAGTCAAGCCAGAGCAATGTGAGGGGATGGGAGAGAGTGTGGCATGAGCGAGAGAGAACAGGAGGGAATGCGGAGGGCAGGCGACGCAAAGGCGGCAGCTACGACCCAAGACAGGGCAATGGGGCATGTTGTCCGGCGCGAGCTAGAGTGTGTGCAAAGACAAGCTAGCCATGGGGCGGCGACGGCAGCATGAACTTGCCATGGGGCAAATTGGCTCAAAGGAATGGTGCTATCACGGCCATGGGGCGAGAGAGAGAGAGAGGGAGAGAGAAAGAGACTCGGGAAAGGGCTGAAAGGGAGAAATAGAGGAGAGAGTGAGAGAGATGTAGACTACCATGTGGGGCCCGCTAGTCAGGTTGGCATTAGACAGTTCATGAATCAAAGAAGGATCAACATAGAGACCTAGTTTTGATTTGAGGAAAAAAATTGAATTCGAATTGGGGTTTGATTTTGAGGTTTCACTAAGTTAACCCAATTAAATACCTTCATATAATTGAATAATAAATAATTTCAGAGGACTTATCCAATTCAAAATTCCCATTTTGTTTTATGACCTAAATTCCATATAAGTCTTATGTTGCATTTTAGGTTTCAAATGTTGAAGTTGAGCGGATTTAAATTTGATTTTGAGAAAGGGGTTATTAAAGCAAAAATTTGAATATAATATATTTTCATGCATAAGAAAAATATGTACTTTGCACAAGACCCTCTTTTGATTTTTGAAATGAGACATGTTTTATTGATTATTTGGTTTGTTGCTATTCATGATCTAAAAATAGATGTTCTTATATGAAATACAAGCCAGTTAAATAGGCTCGAATATTTCTGAAAATAGGAAAATTGCTTGACGTAGTTTTACATTTAGCATTTTAGTAAGAAAAATATTTTTCTTGCACTCCAAATTTTAAAAATTTGAATTTGACCCAAAATAGGTCATTCTGATGGGGGCCGAGGCGACGACGGCGATTGTGCCGAGGCGCAGCCACCGGCAGGACGGCGCGGCGATGGTGACTGCCAGCTTAGGGGCGATGCGACGGCGAGAGGGTGGGGGCGACCGTGTGATGGGTGCTCGGGACTTGGAAATGCCCAAGTCCAAAGCCCCTACAGGTTCAAAACTGCCTGCCTCTCTCGACGGCCGCCATTAAGCCGTCGTGAAAGGCCTTCCTAGGGCTCGGCCATGGCTACCTCTCTCAAAGGCTACCGGGAGGTCATCGAGATAGGCCTTAGTTGATTACCATTGAGGCAGGCCCAACTGTCTCGATGGTTTCGGTGGAAGCCATCGAGACAGATCTCTTACTCGATGCCCCCCCCTTTCTTAGGCAAACGGTGGTCAACCCTAGCTTTTTAATTTTTGTAAAAAATTGTACTGGTGATATTAACCGTAACCTTCGATTATATTGCTCCATATGTGACTTAGCATGTCAACAAATTTTGAAAAAAATTTGATGCTCCGAGCTACGGGTTTCCATATAATCGCCCTAATCGACTTACCGATACGCTTTAATGTATAGAGATGTTTGGAGATAATGATCGGTAGCTTTGCCGGTTCTATCCCACCGATGCACTATATATCGGATGAAAATCTACGTGGTGACGTGTTCGATACTTTTATTTTTCTTTAAATTTTCCACAATCCAAACATTTTTTGTTAATGTAAAACCATGTCCATCATTATATAATACATTTAAATTAGTTTTTGTACTCACGGCTTGGAAAAATTGATAAATTGATTGAAAATTGTAAGAACTAATTTCATAAACGATGCAATGAAAAATTTCATGATTGTAATTCATATTACCATATGTATGCATTTGGCAAAATTTACAAAAAAGAAAAACTATAGTTACTCGACGGCTTGTGGCCGGCCGTCGAGACAAATAGAGGTACTCGATGGCTTGTGGCTGGCCGTCGAGAGAGATCCCTAGCGCGCCATCCTTCCAGCCCAAATTTCGTTTTCGCGCTCAAATATTCTCGACGGCTAACGGTAAGCCGTCGAGAGAGGTTAATACTGTTCCCATGGGCTGGCACCCGTGAGCGCCCGTGAGCGGTCACTACCCTCTCTCGGTAGCTTGAGTGCCATCCGTCGAGAGAGATATATATACTTGACGGGTTCTCCCTGGCCGTCGAGAGAGATACATGTACTCGACTATCTTTTTGTGGCCGTCGAGAGAGCTTGGCGTGGTCGGTTTTCCCCACGATTCCTATAGTGAATTCAATTGAAATGTTGAAAAAATTTCAAACATTTTTGACTTTCATAATTTTGAAAAATGTTTTTTCTAGGATCATATGGCACCAAAGTATTTTTCAGAATTTTTCTATAATTTTTGGAGTCCAAAAAAATCACAAATTATGCACGTGTGTGTGCAACGTGACCAAAACCGGATGCCACATTCCTAAAATCACCCTTCTAAACACTGAGGGTGTAAAATGGGCAGGTTTTAATAGATGGGAGTGTTAAATAACCGGTTTTGTAGTTTGAGGTGTAGAATGGACTTTTTAGATAGTTTGAGGCATGTAATATGGATTTATTCCTAACCAAAACAACAATGCTACACAACTACATAACGTTTTACCGCTGTAAAAAATTATCATGGGTGTCACGCTACGTCACATTAACGTTATACCGTTGTTAATGCCTGCTTAACAAGTATTCTCATTCATAGTACGTTTATGTTTTGCCGAAAACTATCGTTCATAATATGGATAGAATTAGGAGGGCTTTCTCCTGGAGGGGAGGCAACCCAACTAATAAGTATCAGAGCGGGGTTAAAAAAACCATGTTCCAGCGGCGTGCTCGGGTAGCGTTTGTTTAGGCTTTAATTAGCCGTGCGCCTTCGAGTTAACGGGAGAAGATTCGAATGCCTAAAAAAATGGTCTAGGCGTTAAAAACCTCATAGATCTCAGCATTAGTTTCCTCTGCAAATGGTGGTGGAAACTTGAAAAGGCAGGTGGTCTTTAGCAGAGAAATATTAAGCCCAAATATCTAAAGGACATGACTATTTTTAAGTCAAACAGCGGAATGATGATTCCCCCTGCTGGTATGATATCATAATAAAAGGTTGGTATATAAAACATAGAAAATACCACTTGGGGGATGGTAGAAAATTTGACTTTTGGGAGACCTTTGGTATGATGACAAACCTCTCAAAGATATTATCCCTGACATCTTTGAAGGCCTACTAAGCAATCTATCTCTCTTAGTTATTGCAAAAATGAAAATTAGGAGATCTCATTCAAAAGATGGCTTCTCCCAGAGAGTGAGAATCTCTAGAAGAATCTATTTTATGAATTCAAACACCTTTATTTTAGTGATGTGGATGACACCGCAAGCTGGACACTTGATATAAAAAGGTATCTTCTCAGTCAATTCCCTCACAAGATGTACGCGCGCTTTGAATTAGTACGTGATAACAGAAGGATTTGGAAATCAAAATTACCTCTCAAAATAAAAATCTTTATGTGGAGATCAAAAATGAATGCCATCCTAACTAAGGAGATTACGAGGAGAATAAATTGGGGTGGGGACCCTTGCGTTGTTTTTGTCGCAACATAGAAACCCCTGTTCATTAATTTGTTTTTACTGTAGCTTGACTATGCACATTTGGAATGTGGTGCGCCTTGTTTTGAATTCAAAAATAAGACCTTGTAATGCCACTCATTTTTATACTCTCTTGGAAAAATATGTGACCAGATGACAAGGGCCTTTAAACTATTTGTTTGGCTACAATTTGCTGGTCTTTGTGGAAAGCCAGAAATCTTGCATGTTTTGAGGGGAAAAAACTCAGGTCCTGAATTCCTGTCATCCAACGATGTGTGTGCCAGCATTCTGTTCTAGACAAGTCTTCAGAATGAACAACAGAAGAACCTGCTGGAGATAGACGCCCAAGGACTAGAGCAAGTGGCTACTACGCTGGAACATGGTCCTCAGCCAGACAGCCAACATGTTGCTGCTTCCAGCTCCATGAGTGGTTTGTGTATGCTGTTGCTGGGGGACAACACGCCCTGCTGCATGCCATTGGAAAAGCTGCTGCCTGGTAAAGTTGTAGTTATCTTTTGGGTGCTTCTCATTCTCTATGTTTTGTTGTAATTGCTTGTAATCCCTATCTGTAATGGGTGAGCATTTAGCGGAATAGGTGTGTCAAAGTGTGGTCGCTTTTATTCTATCTGTAAGACCTCTAGATTGTGTTGTTTCCTATACCTGCAATGCAAATCAGGACATGACCCTTTGTTGAAAAACCACACTACATCATACTATGTGTGTGAATCCATGTGATGAGTATATAGACAGGGTTTGAAGGGTCTGTGGTCTATTTGGGTAAAATATGGATTTTTCGGTGAATTAAACCCCTCGGTAGCATGTTTTGCAAATTGAGCAAGTTTTCAGGTATTCTGGACTTTTGGTCAGTGAGGAAATGTGCAAGGAAGGTTCTAGAAGGATCTAGATAGATCCAAGAATTTTAGGATTTTTCTACAATTTTTTGAAGCTCAGATGGTTCTTTGTCTCAGTCAAACCTGGACAGTTCGGGCTCCAGGCCGGACGGTTGGGCCAACACTACCATCTTTCTATCTAGAGATTCGTGTGAGGAACGTGTAACTCGGATAGTCTGGGCACACTGCTAGACAGTCTGGGCACACTGCCGGACGGTCCGGGCTAGGAGGCAGACAGTCCAGGCTAGGAGGCGGATGGTCCGGCTAGGAGCCGGACAGTCCGGCCAATACTACGCAGCTTCGGGCAGCCCGGACGGTTCGGGCTGGGAGCCGGACGGTCTAGCTAATACTGCACAGCGGTTCGGGCTGGGAGCTAAGCGGTCCGGCTAATACTGCGCAGCAGCTTTGGGCTGGGACCCGTTTTGGATGAATTTTGTCTTTTTCTAATCTCGATTTTTGTTTGATGCGTTGGGTTCGTGGTGGAACCGCGACATTTTGGTGTACGTGTCAGTTGTCTATGTGGATGCAGGTGCAGCTGGGATGGATAAGTCTTCAGCCAAGTGTCCTGCTAGTTCGGGATGGGCTCGGACACAGAGTCGATGCGATGGAGAGGATTATCGTCTCGGGCACGAGATATCCACGAGATATTGCAGAGACGGAGGCTTCGAGGCGAAGAAATAGCAGGTGGCGGTTGGATTCGCATCGAGATCCATGCAATCGCATCGAGATCCATGCAACGGTGTGTGTGTAACCCATGTTAGTGCACTTTCAGGTTGGCCCAGTGTTTATGTCCATGATGGGCCTGAGGATATAAATACCCTTTAGGTGAGATAGCTAGGGTTTATCCAAGTCATTTGTGTGTTTGTTAGTGTGTGTGAGAGGGCATGTGCCTTGTACAAGGGGTTTTGTGCTGGGAAAACCTGAGCTTTGAGCAATGAAAAGGCTCATCCATCCTTTCTCTAGCCTGTGCATGGTTTGATTCACGTTCATTTGCTTGTCTGCTTGGTTCTTGCCTCGTTTTGCCCGGTTTTTGCACCGTTCGTGGTGCTCTCGCGTGCTGCTGTTTCGGGGGTTTCTTGGACATGGAAAAGCTCACAAGTGACCTAGGAACCATCCCCCAAAGCCCCATGGACAGCCCCTCTATGCTGCGCCTATGAGGATGATTTCTTGGTTTCGCTCGGTTTTTGCATCTAATTGGTTTGGACGCAATAAAGGTCTGAACTTTGATGTGTTCTTCGCTTGATCTTCAAACTGTGGGCTGTGAACTCCATCACTGTGCTACGGTTCAAATTTTGTGGCTATTCATTGAGGGTTTAGGAGTAATCGTGATTATCAAGCTTGTTTAGGGGTCGGTTTTTAGGCTGAAATTTCCTCCCCGGTGTAAGTTCATCCCAACTCTGCGGTTGGTAGTGGATTTTGCACATGTATGTAATAGAGGTGCGTTGGGTGTGAAGAAATAGGGTCAAAATTCAATTTGGCACCTATTCATCCTCCCTCTAGTCGTCTGGTTCCTTAATTCAATGTGATTCTTGTGGTATGTTGTATTAGTGCTACTTAGCTACTCACTAACCAAATCAGCTGATCGTGGTTCAAATTTTTTAAAAGAAATATGTCCACGCTTCTACAAGCAATTCCCGGGCTTATCTCGGTCTTTAGTCGTGCACACAGCCCATACCCTCTCTCATATGGTCTTTTGCAAAAACCCTCTCGAATTTTCGAGACCAAAAACAATCGGGTCCTTCTTCCTCCTCTCTCCCTCTCTCTCTCCTTCTCCCCTCCACCATGGCCAAGCTGCCCCCTCCCTAAGGGCGTGGTCGCCGGCGACCACCACCTCCCTAGCGCGCGACCACGCCGCTGCCTAAAGGAGCCACCCTGTCGGTGACGGCGGCTCGGCCCGGCTCAATGTGGCCCTGGCGCAGCAGCTGCTCCAGGTGCTGGCGTGGTCATGCGCCGAGGAGGTGGTGATTGCCGGCTGCCACGCTCATAGGAGGAGCCGGCTGTGGATAACATGGTCCTCGGGTATCCTCACGGAGACAAATTAGACGGACCACCTCACGGAGCAGGGTCACGCCTACCATCTAGAAGACGGGTCTGCTCCGCATGAAGACCTGACTTGTATCACAAGAAAGGCACAGTTGTAATCCGGTACTTATGTACTCGGCAGGAAAGGATAGAGATAGACTTCCTATCTCTATCCCCAGTTTCCATAACCAACTAGGATACTTATCTGTAACCCTACCTCCCTCCGCTATATAAAGGGAGACAGGGGCCCCTAGTTCTAGAGGAGAGATCACATCGATCCATAGCCATCCTCAACATTGATCCATCGAAATCAACCCCAATACAATCCACGAGCACAGGAGTAGGGTATTACCTCCACCGCAGAGGGCCCGAACCTGTATAAATCTGTCTCCTGTGTTACTATCGGGTTTCGTTCTTGCGCATAGCCCCATAAAGTATATTGCTGATATAATTCGTCGATAGTTGGCGCGCCAGGTAGGGGCAGCGCTAAGATCATCTTCATCAAACTCGATAGCATCTCTCGGCGGCAGCGCCGTCGAATTCACCTTTGGGCAAGTTTTCCGTTTTAAAGGCTTGGATTTCATCATCAACAACCTTGGCAAACTAGCCCTCGAAGAATCGGATCAGATCCGATCGGAAGAAAACATCAACCGCAAAGCGAACGCAAGAAGAAGATGCGATCTATTCATGTCCAGAATCTAGACAGAAATTACATCACGATTTCCCATTGACTTGGAAGGAATTTTGGGGTGGTTTTGGATGCGTTGGAAAGCTTATCTCGTTATCTTTCCAACGAGTCCAAGATCATCGAAAACCGAGTTTGGATGTGACCATGGCGACCGTTTGAAAATAGACTATGCGGAGGTGACGTGAATCCCGCGCGAAGATGGAGCTCGACGTGAATTTCGCTCGACACCTCGGCGATCCTTGGTGCACCTCAGCAAGGGCATGGCGGACCTCGACGATAAAGCAGATCCCATCCTGGAAATCACGCCGAGGCTCCTACGACATCCCGACTTATGGCTCCTGCGACGCCCCGACCGGCGTCTCCTATGACGCCGACTTGCGGCTCCTACGCCCCCTGACTTGCGGCGATGACGATAACGACTACCGCCGCACCCACTTGTTGCTCCGGCAACAACGACAAACGCGACCTTCTCCAAGACATTGAAGCTCGGCGATGGGAGCGAGAAGAAGATGAGAGACGTCACCATGATGATGATAGAAGAGGTTTCGGTCGAAACCGTGACAGCCGACTTCCTAGGCAGGCTTCCCGCACATAGCGCCGAGGATAGCCGTGCCGACTTTCTAGGCCGGTTTCTCGCGCACGACGCCGAGGACAGCCGCGCCGACTTTCTAGGCAGGCTTCCCGCACATGGCGCCGAGGATAGCCGTGCCGACTTTCTAGGCCGGTTTCTCGCGCACGACGCCGAGGACAGCCGCGCCGACTTCCTAGGCCGGCTTCTCGTGCACGACGCCGAGGACAACCGTGCCGACTTCCTAGACCGACTTCTCGTGCTCGACGCCGAGGACAACCGCGCCGACTTGCTAGACCGGCTTCTCGCGCACGACGCCGAGAACAGCCACGCCGACTTCCTAGGCCGGCTTCTCATGCTCGACGTCGAGGACAGCCGCGCCGACTTCCTAGACCGGCTTCTAGCGCACGATGCCGAGAACAGCCACACCAACTTCCTAGGCCAGCTTCTCATGCTCGACGCTGAGAACAACCGCGTCGACTTCCTAGGCCGGCTTCTCGCACACGACGCCGAGGACGGGCGTGCTGACTTTCTGGGCCGACTTCTCGCGCACGACGCCGAGGACAGCCGTGCCGACTTCCTAGGCCGGCTTCTCGTGCTCGACGCCAAGGACAGCCGCGCCGACTTCCTAGACCGGCTTTTCGCGCACGACGCCGAGGACAGCTGCGCTGACAAGGTGACATGCCTACGGGCTCGTTCACTTGGGCATGAGGACGACACGATCAACAGCTAAGTTGTCTATTTTTATACTCAATTACATCATTATAATTTATGTCCTGACTTGCTACTTAGTTGGTATCCAACTAAACAGTAAGTCGAGGGCTACACCTAATTATATGCATTATCTGCACCCATCTTTTTTCGAGTTTCTTTTATTCTTTTCCATATTGACTCTTACCGATTCCGAGTGTCACACATTCTAAGCAGTGAAACTCTGATTCCTATGCAAAATTTGGGTTTTCTGACGCGTGTCCGAAGACAGAGCTCCGCGCCAACTCCTAACGCTAAGGGACTTGATGAGCTAGGCGGAGTACTTAACAAAAAGAATTAAATATACTCGGAGAAACGTAAATCAATACGGAAAAGATAAAAGGACGATAATTTGACATAATAAAAATACATAATTGGACATCATACATATTGCTTTACAATCCAGTTTTTCTGTACTACTCGTGTTTTTTTTTGTCTCCACAGGGTACAATGCAGGATAATGCGAAATGGTTTTTATGGCACGGCTACACGTTTATGTCAGCACCCCGAGTGCATTATACAGCTCGGCTGCATGCCTACGTCAACTCGGCACGGCTTCACGCCAACGCCAGCGCCCCGAGCGCAACCTTTGGCACGGCTGCATGTTTACGCCAGCACCCCGAGTGTATTATACGGCTCGGCTGCATGCCTACATCAACTCGGCACGGCTTCACGCCAACGCCAGCGCCTCGAGCGTAAACTTCGGCACGGCTACAAGCCCACATCTGCGCTTCAAGCTTACAACATGATACGCCTGAGGGCTAAAAGCTCAAAAGCAAAGACGACATCATCGTCAGTAAAGCAGTTAAGTTTTTTATCATCATAATCTTTTCATATATAAACTCGTGTTATTTCTTGACTTGCTACCTAGTTGAATTCCAACTAAACAGTAAGTCGGGGCTACACATAATTATGTGCACTTGCGCGCACCCATCTTCTTCATAGTTATTTTTTGCTTTTGTTACTTAGTAATTTAAGTAAAATTCGAGTGCGCTATAATTCTGAGTAGTGAAGCTCTGAACCCATAACACGGCGAACTCTACGTCACCCAAACGCGTGCCTGGGATAAAAAACCATGTGCCAACTCCCTACACTCGGGGGCTAGACTAGTTAGGCAGAATGCATAACAAAAGGAAGAAAAACCACTCGGACTAACAAAAATCAACAAATAAGAAAAATAAAAATAGCTATTTCGCACATAGAGATAGTCAAATTTTATATCCGACCAAATGTTTTCATATTCAGATACTGCCTAGATCCTACATGTACATGTCACAGGGGTTCAAGAAAGTGTTTACGCAATAAGCACCGACCATGGCATAGTTACGTGTCAATACCCGCGCCCCGAGTGCAATCTACTGTATGGCTCCACGCCTACGCCAACTTCGGTACGGCTGCACGCCTACACCAGTACTCTGAGTGTATTATATGGCTTGGCTGCATGCCTACGCCAGCGTCCCGAGCCTAACTACGGCTCGGCTTCTCGCGCACTGCGCCGAGGACAGCCACGCCGACTCCCTACACCGACTCGCTACTTCAGCAACGACGAGGACGGCCACCCCAACTTGCGGCTTCTCGAGCACTACGCTGAGGACAGCCGCGCCGATTTACTACGCCAGCTTCTCACACTGCGCTGAGGACAGTTGCGTCGACATTCTACTCACGCCGCGACATCAACCATCGCGCCGACTTCCAGGACTCCAAGAAATTGGGCTGGGAGTCACTCGGAGATTTCAACCTGCAAAGCTCTCTTGAGCCCTTCACGGCCTCCTTGCATACCAATGGAGCACTCGACAAAGAGAAGGTTCCAGTCGGAGTACTCGACTTGAAGTATGACTCGGTCGACACACATCCGAGAAGGCATCAACTCGGCTGTAAAACACTCGGGAGCTACTGTGGATAACATGGTCCCCGGGTATCATCACGGAGACAAATTAGACGAACCACCTCATAGAGCAGGGTCACGCCTACCATCTAGAAGACGGGTCTGCCCCGCATGAAGACCCGACTTGTATCACAAGAAAGGCACAGTTGTAATCCGGTACTTACGTACTCAGTAAGAAAGGATAGAGATAGACTTCGTATCTCTATCCCCAGTTTTCATAACCAACTAGGATACTTATCTGTAACCCTACCTCCCTCCGCTATATAAAGGGAGGTAGGGGCCCCTAGTTCTGGAGGAGAGATCACATCGATCCATAGCCATCCTCAACATTGATCCGTCGAGATCAACCCCAATACAATCCACGAGCACAGGAGTAGGGTATTACCTCCACCGCAGAGGGTCTGAACCTGTATAAATCTGTCTCCTGTGTTACCATCGGATTTCGGTCTTACGTATAGCTCCATAAAGGATATTACCGATATAATTCGTCGACACCGGCTTAGCCATGGTGGAGGGGAGGAGGAGAGGGGAAGCGAGGAGGAAGAAGAAAGATCCTATTGTTTTTAGTTTGAAAATTCATGGGCGGTTTTGCAAATGACCATGCGTGAGAGGGTGCAGACTGTGCATGAATCTCGAAGAACGACCAAAGGCCGAGATAAGCCCGGGAATTGCTCGTAGAAGTGCAAACGACCTACTCTTAAAGAGTATGGAAACCGGATCACAGATGTAATGGCCGTACCTGGTTTCAAAAATAGTACTGATGGTGGCTTAGAAACCATGTTTGCAATCTGCACCCAACTTAGGTATAGTCTATAGATTGATAAACGAAGAATTGTCGCAACGAGGAAAATTTTCCTCAATCATCACTCGTAGGCTGGAAAGTAGCCACTGTGAGAGCTGAACTAGTAATTATTGAAAAACGGGTAGGCTATGCTAGCGTAATTTCAAAAATTTCTACCACAAGCACCCAGGTCATCATACAAATAAAGGATCATAGAATGTTGCCCTTGATGTGTGGCCGCAGCGGAAGGAGAGTCAAAGTAGCTGAGTCCGACGTCGCGTGCGCCTAGATACAGGAAGTAGTTGTTCATGCCGAGTCGAACGTCCACTCCTTGCCGATCACCACCGCAACAACGTCGTACAAACTACCATAGAGAAAGTAGTCATTCTCGCCGACCTTCTCCTCCTTGTCGCCGATCAGCGCCGCAACAACCGCAGTAGCGTCTCTATGGTATCCACACGTCCAGGGGCGAAACGTCGTGCGCCGGTGTGCTAGCACTGCATGTGCGTGGTTAGGGTTTCTAGGAGTCGGTAGGGGATGTGACGTCTAGAGTTACGTGGTGGCAAACTTGTGTGTGTATCGTCCCACCGCCTTTCCATATATAGAGCGCACTAATGGGCTTCTACGTTAGAGTCCCATTAGAACTCTAATCCTACACAGATTAGTATCGGCGAAACTAATCCTACACTGGTCAATATGCGTGAATTTCATCCTACACGGATCAGTATCCATGAAATCCACTAATAAATCCAATCCATTAGATATGTTCCAACCTATTAAGTGTGTGACTCGTTAGATTCATGTGCAAGTAACCATGGCCCCGGAAACTCCTTTTTGAACCACAAGTCAAAAGCAGTTCCTACCAAGACATATTGACCCCTAAATACATAGAATGATCATAGTGGCTGAATCTTCATATACTCACGTACTGATCCCTTTGCTGCACAATACTAGTCAAATTCAAGGCAAGATATGTGCCACCCTTGTGATAGCTCGACCCTTCACTCAATTATATAATAGATTCTAAACGGGGATTAACTTTTTAATCACATTGGTATGGTCATGCACTTTCCAATCCAATTACATCGAAGGGACTAAATATATCTCTCTTGTTATCAAAGAGGGCAAATTCCATCTTGATCGCTCACACCCCACGAGATGTTTCATAGCATACCCAAAAGTTATCTTTATAACTATCCAGTTACGGTGTAGCGGTTGATAACCCCAAATTATACAACTACGCATTCTGAGATTCAATGACGATTTTAGGTCTAAGGATCATATAGGTATACCACTGAAATTATAGGCTGATGGCACATGTAAAATAACAATCTACGGTGTCTCAGAGTAAGTCTATCCAACACTATATTCTCTAATATGTGTACACATTATGAATTTGATATCTCTATATATATATATGATATGTAAGACATTACTATTAATCAATCCATGTACTGATCAAATGAATATTGGCCCACATAATGATATATTGATATGAGACCAGAGATCATTTAAAATAAAATCATATAAACAATATGTCTCACGACTAAGTCGTATTTGATGAACAATTGTAATGACATTTATTTATGAAACCGATAATATATTATGCAAGAGTAAAAAAACATAGACATGATACAACCATATCACATGATTGCCTCTAGGGCATATCACTAACATTAATCACCCAAGCTCTTAGTTCTTAGAACCCATCCCAAATGATACGAAGGGACTACATGCCGAAACTCTGAATCTGCAGTCAAGTGATATCCCATGTCACCATTCTGTTCCTCCAGCTTCTCTACAAACTCCTTTGCCATGCCAAAAAGTTTCAAATTTTTGAGATGTGTGAGGTTCTCCAAGCCTTGGGGCGCTCCAGTTAGCTGAGTGCAGCGGTCAAGCACCAGTTCATGCAGTTCTGGAAGGCATCCTCTCTGAAACTCTATGTGACAAAGGCTAGGCAAGTCGCGCAAGGTGAGTGTCTGAAGTGCAAGGAAGAAACCCCCCGCAAAGGTCGTCTCCTTGTCGTGGTACGCTCCAGTGAGGCTAAGATGCAGCAAACTTGGAAGCGACACGACTGGCAAGAGTGATTCTTGCGTGATTCCGCATGCACTCAAGTGCAGCTGCTTGAGGCTATAAAGGGAGCAGGTCCATGATGGCAGCTCCCCTCTCGCTAACCTTCCAGTCAGGGCAAGTTTCACAAGGTTTCTTGGTGGTCGATTGGTAGACTCCAGGTCTAGTACTGTGTCTGCATCGCGACTGACGATCCCCAAGCACACAAGGCGGCTCATTTTCGATATCGCCGATGACAAATCAACGGCGCAGCTCGCATCCACACCAGACAGCTCCAAGCTCCTCATCTGCTCCAATCTTGCTAAGGACCTTACAATCTTCTTATCAGCCACAACGTATTTGAGTGTTTGTAGGTTGGTCAGGTTTTTCAGCCCATCAGGAAGTCCTCCTATCGCGGTGCCAGGTAACGGGGTATAGAGGTCAGCAGCGTGGCGCCTGAGGAGTACCAGGTGGCGCAAGCTCCTCAATTTTGCTACACTGCTAGGTACCCTCCGGATCATGGTCCACTTGGCGTCCAAGGTTTGAAGCTTCTGCAAATTGCCAAGATCCTCTGGAAGCCTTTCGACAAGAGTCGAACGTATCCCAAGATACCGCAAATTGCGAAGCTTTGTCACTGATTTGGGCAGCTCTCTCACCTCAATGCACCATAGGTTCAGCCTGGTTAACAGCCTGAAGGAAGACAGGAGGGAGGCATCCAATTCTGACGCAAATGCGTAGAAGGAGCGTAGCGAGGCCATCTTTGTAGCAGACTGATTGTGATTGTGGATTCTGCATCTGTCGAGTAAGAGATGACGGACTCTGTTGTTGGAATTCATCGCTATCTTGCAGTCGGTGAGCTGGACTAACCCCTCGTCGTCTCTGCACCTTCGAGTGATCAGCTCCCTGATGAGGTCATGAATGAGGCACCTCTTGGCGCGCCCAAACTCGTTGCTTTTAACAACCAGAAAGAGGTTACGCTGCACTAGCTGGTCCAGGTAAGAATCCGCGACTTCCTCCATGGTGCACTGGCCCTGCTCCTCAACGAGGCCCTCCGCGACCCATTGCTTGATCAGCATCTTCCTCTTGATCACCAAGTCCTCAGGGTAGATGCTGCAGCTCAGGAAGCATTTCTTTAGTGGATACGGCAGGTCATCGATGCTCAGGCTGAGTATGCTGGATGCCTCCCCGATCCCAAGATCGCTGCTGCTTCTGTCCCACACCAGACTGTCTTGGACGTCCCTCCAGGCGAACTCTGTCGTCTCCCTCAGCGCGAGGACGTTGCCGATGGAGACAATCGCCAGCGGCAGGCCGCCGCATCGCTCCACCATGTTGACGGCCAGCTCCTTCAGGTGGCTCGGGCAGTTCCGGTAGTGCAGGCTGCTGAAGGCGACGCTGCAAAACAGCGTCCATGCTTCGCGCCACGGCAGCGGCTCCACCATCATGGTCCTCTCGGCCGCCGCGGCCTTTGCCACAACGCTGCTGCGCGTGGTGATGACCACCCGGCTCCCGGTGGCGTCGTCGAGCAGCGCGCGTCGGAGTTCGCCCCAGAGGTGCTCGTCCCAGACGTCGTCGAGCACGACCAGGTACCTCTTCCTGCCGAGGTACTCCCGGAGAGCCGCCACGAGCGACAGGTAGTCCGTGCCAGCGGCGCCGCCGCTGTGGACATCACGGCGCAGTTCTTTGAGGATCTTCTTGAGGAGGTCTTCCCTCGTGAAGCGCTGCGAGACGGTCACCCAGGCGGCGCAGTCGAAGTGGCTCGTCCTCAACTCCTTGTAGACGCTCGTGGCCAGAGTCGTCTTGCCGACGCCGCCCATCCCACAAACGGCGACAGTGTCCGCCCTGGCTCGGCGTCCTCCGCCAGCCATCCCAGCAGTAGCTTCCTGTGCGCAGCAAAGCCAACGATCTCCTCGTCCTCCAAAAAGTGTGCTTTCTGCGCAATCCCCACGCTGGTGGTAACAGCACCGGCGTCGCCATGATGCACGAAGTGATCGGCCTTGCAGATGCCGTACTGCTCCTTCAACTCCAAGACCTGCTTGAGCCTGTCCCGTGCCTTCCGCAGCCTCCTCGACAGAGTGAGCCAAGCCACGACGTTGACGCAGTCCCGGGCAAAACCCTGGCCGGAGAGGTAGCAGCACTCGTCCGCCACGTCCTCAAGCTCCAAGGCGGCCTCACGGGCCAGCTTGACCCAGGTGGCGGCGAGCTCGTCTGTGCCAGTGCCATACTGGGCGCGGGTCAAGCAGAGGAAGGCGCGGAGAAGGTCGAGGTCTCCCTTGGCGGTGGCGATGTCGGAGCGGACGCCGAGGAGGGACGAGAGGCCGTCGGCAGCGGTGCGGGAGAGTGCCTCGGCGAGCTTAGAGGAGATGAATGTGGCTATACCCTCTGCCATATTGCTACCGGCCGAGAAGGAATGCGGATGTGAGCGCCGGGGAGGTCCAAGGTGCCTAAACGAGCTCGCGGAATACGTGGATGGGAGTAGCTGAACGACTTGGACCGGTGCAAGTCGCACACGGCACACTCGCACTCGCACTCGCACTCGCACTCAACAGAATCTAACCAGCAATCAAAGCAATCAAGCCTCGGTCAAATCAGCTAGCGAGGTACAACTGTGCTAGCGTGATATTTAGGAATCGAGGCCGAGTCAAATAAGCTATTATTCACAAAGGAACTGTTTGGTTGCCTTCTTTCACGAGCCTGGCACGTTCGACTCAGCCAGACTGATGGGATATGGGGTGTACAGATACAGAGACGGTGTTTAGTTGAGTGTTTAGTAGGTAGGTATTTTAAAATATAAATATTTTAAAAATTATATAGCAAGTGTGGTCTAGTTTTGTTCGAAAAAATGTCAGGAACCCATTTTTGAAATCGGTTCGGTAATCGGAGATCCCAATCAAAAGATATTTGTAAAAGAGAGAAAGAAAATAGTAATAATTGCAAAGTGGCCAGCAAACATGCATTCACAATAAGGTTATAGAGTTGGCCCGAGCGTTTTTCACACTTGGGATAGAGGGCTAAAATACTCGGGATAGGACACTCGGCGTTATTTTATCGTGAAAAGTAGGCTACCCCGAGTGTATCCTCGGCAAAAATAAATGCGACCTGAGTGCACTCTCGGGATAGCCCTGGGAATCCGGACGGCGCCGCCTGCCCCCGTGGCGGCCAGGGTAGTGCCACGTCAACATTTATGCCAAGTGTCCACTCGGCATAGCTCTATCTCGAGTGCACTCTCAGCATAGATCTATACCGAGTGCGCACACTACTAGAAAACTGACCTTTCATACCGGTACATCAGTACCGATTGGATTGGAACCGGTACTAAACAAAGGACATCGGTCCGGTTCATTGGGTGCAGGCGATAGTCCCGTTGGAGCCACGAACCGACATCGATGCCCTCAAGATTAGTCCCGGTTCGTGATACTGACCAAGATCAAGGCACGGGTAAATTAGTCCCGGTTCGTAACAGGAACCGGTACTGATGCCCTCTCATTAGTCCCGGTTCGTGTTACGAACCGGTACTGATGCCTCGTTTCAGGAAAGTTCAAAAGGAATGCATATTCTATCTATATCTGCACGCGATGGTGGGTGGGTTGGTTAGAAGGGTGAGGCTAGAGTCACGAGGTTGTGGGTTCAAGTCCCGCTTCTCCCATACATCTTTAACATTTTTAAACATTTCCTATTACTATTCAGTACCGGGTGAGGGAACCGGGACTGATGCTCCTTGAGCATCAGTCCCGGATGGCTTGTACCGGTCAAAAACCGGTACTAAAACCAGTTACGAACCGGTACTAAAGGTGAGTTCTCTAGTAGTGACAGTCGGAGAATTGCTGGCTATCCCGAGTGCACTCTCGGGCTAGCCTATGCCGAGTGCACAATCAGGATTGCGCTATCCCGAGTGCACTCTCGGGATAGCCTATGCCGAGTGCACAGTCAGAATTGGGCTATCCCGAGTGCACTCTCGGGATAAGCTATCCCGAGTGCACAGTCAGCAGAGATGTCTATCCCGAGTGCACTCTCGGTATAGCCTAATTTTACCTAGCCAGACCAATTTAAATTTTTAATAAATTTATTTCACAATATCAATTCCCAAATATCACACCAGAATGCCACCCACATATATCAATTCACAATACACATGCACAATATCATTTCAATATCTATTCACATCCACAATATCAATTCACATCTACAATATCAATTCACATTATACGTTAAACCAATATAACGAGAGCGACACCACAACCCATCCACAAAACGTAACTCCATCGCACATTCACATATAATGCACATATCACAAATATTTTTACATTAATTCAACAAGATTCCAACATATATTCATAAGTGCACATATCACAAATGAAGTCCACATACACAAAGCATAAGAAGTTTTCCTACATATCACATCCATCCCAAATCCAAAACCACTCCTCGAGGGCTAGATGAATCCAATTAGCTTCGGTCCCTTGTTTCTTCATCCTCTGCATATTATGTTTGAAGAATAAAACATATTATATCATTTCCATTCAATACCATACATGGTTACATATTTATAGAAAAGACATATCAACGTCTTCACACACACGATATATCCATACATAACATCAAGTAGAGCAAATTTTTTGAAGGGCAAGTCATCAACCAAATCAGATATAATTACTCACCTGGAGATGCAAACTAGTTTATTTCATGATTTGGAATCCCAACATCACCTTCACCCGATAAGTCATCCCCTGGACTATTCCTCAATGATTGTCCAATGTTAATAGCATTATAGGAGTTTTTGGTGTCCTAAGAAGAAATTTTAATTTAGTACCTATAATGCATAGTTGCATATATCTTACCTAACATGGACTTATATATACATACCTCTTGTCTCGGTCGATTTTGAGGCGTCAAGAATGCATTGAAGTTAAAATTCAGTACAGGCAGTGGAGGGGATGGATTTCCTAAAGAGGTTGCTAGAGCATAATCCTGCCAACAAGAGTGTTGCCATTTGACTACTATGAACATCTCAAACTTAACACAAATGTCAATTATTTTTTACCTGCATCCACTGTGCCATGGCCGCGAATCCCGTATGCATAGCATTCCGCATCTCGCGGTTCTCATCCCGTACGCTAGCAAGCTCACGTCTCAACTCTTCATCGCTTTGTCTCGTAGGACAAGAAGCATTGTTTGAAGTACCAAATGGGGCAGAAGTCAAGCGCACATTTCTATCATCAAATGCACCATCAAGAAGCGCATAACGGCCATGAGGCTTCCCACCCGTATTCTGGTACATCAATTGTGCATCAAAATTTCCACGCAGCCAATTAACATCTGGTCCATGCTTTTCTTGGTATGCATCTCGATACTTTCCCTGGAAAAGTATGAAAACATTCAAATGCCACTAGTATGAAAAACAAAATTAGCTACGTGTTAGTGCTACGCACCAAGTTCATCTGGACATGTGGGTTAGTGACAGGTGGAATCTCAGAACCCTGAAAGCTTTCCATGTCTTGCATTGAAACACCCCCATGAACAGCATAAGCCTCTAAAGGTGTCCCAAGTCTTTGAAACCTCCTCTCCATCAACAAAACAAGGAAAATGTATTAAGTCCGAGTGTCAGAAACGATGGTTTGAAAATACAGAGACTTTCTATTACCATTTCCTGCTGGGTTCGACTAATAGAACTAGATCCACCTCGGTTCACCCTTGCCCCTGAAGTGGCATGAAGATTTCGCTTCATTTCACTTACACGCTGCCATGCTGGATCACACCATTGTGTAATGCGATGCCCCCAAGCCTCGTCATCGATCCATTCAGGTTTGACTTGATCATACTCAGCAGTAGTGAGAAACAATGGATTCTCTCTTGTGTCAATGTCTTCATCTTCACACATATCCTTGTAGTACTTGGTCACAGCTGCTACTCGAGTGTTGTACATTAGCTGCTCAGCATGGTATTGGCAAGCCGCCTCTAAAGTTGCCTCCCATCTCGCCCTAGTATCACTCGAGTAATCTTCACCTTCAGGATATGTGTACCGAGCCTGCATTTCATAGACTTATAAAGAACATAACAAGTCTACCAATGTTATATTTGCAAATAACTTACGCGGAAATCTTGCTTCACCCGATCTGCCATTGTATCACCTGTTTCACCAACAGCATACCAATGTCTCCATGTAGAGGCTGCTACGAAAGCTGGAGGACTCAATGCCATATCTTGCACAGTTTGTGAATAGTGATAGCGCAACAAAGGCTGCAACACAGTGTTTGGTCCACGTGGCCTCCCGACAAATACACTATGTTTCCATTGCCTAGAACCATATTCAAGATGGCAAGATTATATGGATATGAGAATTAATTACATGATGACATATAGCAAAACTTACCTTTTTCCTGCCGATACTATCACCTCCCTCCCTGCAAGCGTTGGAGGAAGTGGAAGGATTGAATTTTGCCCCCGTGATTTGCAGACAACAAGATTTGTATCTGCCTGGACTTCTTCTTCCCCTGTGTAGTCAGGATCCTCAGCCTGTGTTTCCTTTTCCTTAGCGTGTGCTTCCTCTTCCTCTGCAGCATGTGCTTCCTCTTGTGTAGCCTGTCTAGATGAGGTTGCCCTACCTTCAGATCGCTTTAGTTTTTGCAAGATATTTTTCTTCAACCTATGCCTGCATTAGTTTAAATGTTAGTGACAGATCATATATGTAATAAAATCAATAATGTAATGAAAAAACATAAGTATAATGTAATTAAAATTAATATTGTACCATATCATCTATTCATTGTCGTCATCATAATCTGGTTCACTAGTATTAGAGCTAGAATCAGTGAAGGCATCAGAATCACACTCTTCGTCTGAATGAGATTCTACTTCTACACTCGTAGAAACATTCCGTAGTATTGTAAAATCTTTCTCATTGCATATTGTATCCACTTCATTCGAGACATAAACGACATCCAACTCATCTCCTAGATCGATAGCGAATGTTCCGCTCAACCCTTCCTCCTGAAAGAACTCGGTGGTCGTACTAGTTGGAGCTTGATTAATGAAATGTGACATGTCTCGTTTTGCGACATGACAAACCACCCAACAATCTTTCAAGTCAATCTTCTTGACTTGTTTTGTTTTGAGACCTGACATATCTCGTTTAGGGACCTTACATGGGTACGAGGTGTAGTATACTTGAGAGCACTGATGAGATAGAACAAATGGCTCCAAGATAGAATGTTTTGATGTATGTTTGATCTCAACCAAACCAATATTTGGAGCGCCGCAGCCAATGACAATCGAATAAAACTAAGTTGAAATATTTATCACCGGTTGATGATATCTTCAATTATACCGTAGTATTGAACTACCCTCTCGAATGACAATCAATTTGCCTTTTGCCGCTCAATAAAACTAAGTTGATGTCAATCCGATTTATCAAGTCATGATGGACGCTTGGAGTTTTCAATGACTAGAGATGGGAGTAAATAAATCTATCTAATTTATTTCAGATCAATGGATTGTTCACTCATTCAATTGAAATTGGTATGTCCACTCGGCCCCATTTTTCCTTAACCTATCTAGTTCATGGCGATGGTTGTCCCTACCGAGCCGATTGTTTTATCATATTGGCTATCAAATAAATTAACAAATATATTAGTATACATGTGTTTGTGTTTGTGTATACGTAAATTAACAAAATTGAGACACTTACTCAACAAAATCATCCATTTCCAATGTTTTTGTGTATATGTAAATCATTATTGCTTTATGCTCCTCCGGTGTGAGCATACGAGAGCCATTGTTCCCTTGTTTCCGTCCTGGGACTTGCATAGTGCTAAGTGTGCAATTTGGAGTATTGACTTCATACCCGTCATCATACCGTGGCCGCTTATTTCTAGAAGACTAGACTTCGCTTGAGAAATATAATGATACGAAGTTTGATATCTCTTCCGCAATATAAGCCTCCACAATGCATCCTTCCACTCTAGCCTTGTTTTTTACCCGTTTCTTAACATGCTGAAGAGCCCTACACATGTAAATCGAGATATTTAGCCACCCTATTACGCGAGAATAGTTTAGAAAGTAGAGACATTGATCTTACCTTTCGAATGGATACATCCACCGATATTGAACAGGTCCACCCACACGTGCTTCATATGGTAAATGGATAACCATGTGCATCATGCATGTGAAAAACCCTGGCGGAAATATTTTCTCAAGTTTGCACAAAAGAACAGGTATCTCTTCTTCCAATTCCCTCATTCTTTGTGGATCGATCTCCTTAGCACACAATTGCCTAAAAAAGTAGCTTAACTCAGCCAGCGAGATCCACACGCTCTCCAGAAGAAATCCACGGAAAGCTATCGGCATGAGAACCTCAATGAAGATGTGAAAATCATGACTTTTCATCCCATTCACACGGAGTTGTTGAAGGTTGACTCCCCGTCTAATGTTTGCTGCATACATATCTGGAAACTTCAACTCTTTCATCCATTGCAGAACTAGTATTTTTTCTGGTCTACTTAAGCAGAAAGCCGCCTTTGGCTTTTCCCAAGTACCGTTAGATTTCTCCTTCAAATAATAGCTTGGACGATCACACAACTCTGCAAGGTCTAGTCGGGCCTTTACATTATCCTTAGTTCGATTAGCAATATCAATGCACGTCGACCAAAACAGTTCTGCCACATTTTTCTCCGTGTGCACGACATCAACATTGTGACTCAACAAAAGTTTTTCAAAGTATGGCAAGCTCCAGAAGCCTGGTACGTGCGTCCAATTATGTGTCTCCGAGAAACCTTCAAATTGGTGTTTCTGTTTACTTTGGCTTGGTACTTGATCGAAAAACTGCCTATGAATTTGGACACCTGTCAAACGAGGTGGAGAGGGATAGAACACCTGTCTACGCTTCCGGAATTCCTTTTGACTTCGCCTGAATGGGTGTTCAGCTTTAAGAAATTGTCGATGACAGTCAAACCAGCTGTACTTTTTACCATTCCTCAACCATAATGCAGACAAGTTTCTCAAACAAACTGGACATGCAAATTTCCCATGTGGGCTGTGTCCAGATACCATTCCAAGAGCAGGCAAATCAATAGTGGACCATAGATAGCATGCTCGCATGTTGAATGCCTGTCTCGAAGATCTATCATATGTTACAACTCCATCCCATAACTTATGTAGATCATCATACAAAGGTTGCATGTATATGTCAATGTTTTTGCCAGGATGCTCTGGACCAGGAATAATTAGACTGAGAAACACGTATTCCTTCTTTATACAGTGTGTCGGAGGTAAGTTATAAGGAACAACAAAGACAGGCCAACAAGAATACGGTGCAGCGGCAAAACTAAATGGAGAGAACCATTTGTGCACAGACCTAACCGTACATTTCTGGATTCTGCAGCAAAGTGTGAGACCATGTGGAGCTACCTCCCATGTTTGGTGATGAGTATATGTGCTAGTTGGTCAAAGTTTTGAGACATGATTGGTAACTCATTTTAAAAATCAACATGGCTTTGCTTGTGTCCCTTGGTGTGTTGGGACTTGTGGTGATATGATTGGAATGTTGGACTTACCCCAGGTCGAGGTAGTGACCCTCGGCTTGGTTCTCTTGTTGTTCCCTTTGATCTCTGTGACTGCAGGCGTGCGGTGGCGGCCGGATGCCTTCAGGGCCATGCGCTGAGGCCATGCACTAAGGCCATGCGTTGAGGCCTTGTGCTGAGGTGGCTCGGTGGGACCCGTGGCGCACTAGGCGAGGCTAGGTGAGGCTAGGTGAGGCGAGAAGGACTGGAGTCACGCGACAGCTGTGGATGCTCAGGGATCCGAGGCAAGTTCTGGGTTAGCCGGTATCAAAACCCCGGTCAGGTTCTGGGTTAGCCCGAGAAAACCCCGGTTAAGGTTGTGGGGTTAGCCTATGTGTGAAAAACCCCAGGTTGGGTTAAGGGTGAACCCATGTGAAGAAAACCCTGGTTAAATGGATGGTTGAGTGGGTTAATCTCAGCCCTCCATGTGTGGATGAGTGGTTGAGACAATATATCACGATATGGGTCAATATGTCGCGATATATCCTCACCGGTTTGCCTATATAAAGAGAGGTGGAGGGGATGTCTCCACCAATCTGAATAGGCTGTGTAAACACTTCAAAAATCTGAATACAAATCCTATTCCTCAATCCCTCATGTCTCTCTAGTGTTCTTCACTTGTTCATGATGAGTTTTGGTTTTGGTTTTTGATCTTTTATTTAGTTTCTTGATGTGTTCTTGGTTTACTTGATCTCTTCCTGGTTTGGAACCACACTTGTGATGTCTTGAGGATGTATAGATGGTTCTTAAACTAGTTCATGCATCCTAGGAAAGATTTGAAGTGGTTTTTGGCCTTTAGTTGTTGCTGTCCAGAAACTTTCAGCCTGACCTACGTGAAGTGTTTTATTTTTCTAGAAATTTAGAAAAATCTTATTTGAGTGCTTTTTGTTGTAACTGTTTCCTGACTCCATTGCATATCCACAATAAAAATATCAAGGCAAGGAGATCTCTAGTTTGGGCGCGGTGATCTGTTCTTTGAGCCCCAAACTTTCTGGACGTGGCTGCAGACAGACTATGATTGTTTGATTTTTCCTGATTTTGCCACAAGGAGTTTGAAGCTAAGATTTGGCATGGATGAACTAGGTTCATGAACCAGCCATGAGAAAAATCCTCATGAAGTTTGGAGCCTGAAATATTGGCTTCTTGGTTCATTGAACTTGGTCTATTCCTGCTGGAAACTTCTGGATTACTTTAGCCAAAGTAACTTTTGACATTTCTCTTGTTTCTCCATGGCTTAAGTGGGATTTCGTGTGGATTAGTTTCAGAGCACCTTGCACCATCTGAGTGATAGGAAACTCTCCATATTTTGGCCATGGTTCATCCATAAATACCCGACGTACACTTGGTGCAAGAGAGTTCTAATTGTTGCTGTCAATTTGAAGCTATTGCGGTGCTCGTGTAGTCACTCGTGTGTAGTTTTTGCTGCTGGACCCTAAGTTCATCCTTGCCTTGTGGCTTGTGGTGAGTTAGGTGTGTTGTATTGTGAAGAGAGGAGCGTTGGGTGCATAGCAATAGGGCTGAAATCAATTTAGCGCCTATTCACCCCCCTCTAGTCGCCGAGACCGATTCTTCAACTGCTATCAGAGCAGTAGGTTGCGCTCTAGGTTTGATCTTCACAGGTCTTTGGAGCCTTTCCTTTGGTTCTTGGCAACATGGCGAGTGATAAGTACTCGACCAAGCCCCCTGTTTTTTATGTCAAAGATTTTGGGTTTTGGAAGACCCGGATGGAGTCGTACGTGATGGCACAGGGATATAACATATGGCTCAAGGTCAAGAATCCCTATGAAGTGCCTGATGACGACAAGATTACAGCTAGAAATCTTACTGATGTTGAGTTGAATGCAAAGGCTAGGAACTATTTGGTTCAAGGTTTGAGTCGGACTGAGTATGAGCGAGTTGCTCATATCAAGTCTGCGCACACGATCTGGACTACCCTCCTTGCTTACCATGAGGGGACAATCAAGGTTAAGACAGTGTGGCAGGGTCAGTACAAGAGGTTGTACAACAAGTTTGAAATGAGGCCTGGGGAATCACTGGATGCTTGTTTCAGTCGATTCACCAAGGTGCTCAGCGATCTTCGCTCAGTTGAGACCACGTTCACTGACGCAGAGAATGCTCGTCACTTTCTCTCTGCTTTGGATCTTAAGGTCTGGGGGATCAAGGTCACGACTATCCGAGAGGCAGCTGATCTTGACAAGCTGACTCTTGATGGTCTGTACTCAAATCTGAAAACACATGAGTTGGAACATCTGTCCAAGGAATCTGGTTCTTCTTCCACAGCTTTGATTATTGATCCTCTTCTGAGACGTTCTCCTGCTTCTTCTGTGTTGGATTCGAGTTTCTCTCTTGCTGCTTTGGTTGAGTTGCCTGATGAGGAGTTGGATTGCTTTTCCGAGGAGCAGTTGTGCTTGCTCGCTCGGAAGTTTAGCAACTCCTACAGGAGGGTTCGAGAGAGACAGAGGGGTGGTCCTGTGAGATGCTTTGAGTGTGGTGAGCTGAACTACATCAAGCTCTACTGCCCCAAGCTTGGGAGAGGCAAGAACGACGACACCAAGCAGAACGCCTACGTCAAGCCGAACGCCTACATCAACAAGAACCGCAACAAGAAGATCTGCGGTGGCAACGACAAGAAGGGCGTCAAGTTCTTCAACGGAAGAAGGTTCTCTCAAGGTGCTCGCAGCCTTGGATGGGATGAACCTCGGCGACTTGGCGAGACATGGAGCGACAAGGCGAGGATGATCCGCAAGTCGACAAGAGCAAGAGCGACGACGACGACGACTACGCCGGCATGGTCTTCATGGCGGCGGATGAGAACGACGTCTCCGACTCCGAGCTCTACCACTCAGACTCTGACGACGAGGTACCCTACGACCAGCTCCTAGATGCTCTTACTAAATTGGAGAAAGCTTATGGCATATCTAGGAAGCGTTGTAGTAGTCTAGAGTCTGAGGTCGCGAGTCTCTCTAGCAAGTTGCAATCCAAGTCTTGTTCTTGTCCTGCTGTTGTTGATTCTGATGGTTGGAAAGAATGTGATAAGCTTGTGGATGAATTGAATGCCTTAAGGACTCTGCATGATAGTGTATTTTCTGAGTTTGAGTTACTTAAGGCTAAGCATGCTAGTGTACTGTCCCAGCTAGAAGAGTCTAGGAATGGTTTGATGGAAGCTATTTCTGCACCTAGTTCTCTTACTGCTCCTGTTTGTCCTGATCCTTCCGTGCACTTCACTTCGGACACACTTAAGGACCCAGTCAGCCCAGTTGAGGGTTGTAGAGATCCTGTTACACCTAAGGATACTGTCAGTTCAGATGAGGACTGTAGCTTTCACTCTTGCAATGATTGTTCTCTCATGACACTAAAAAACTTGAACCTGCAAGCTCAAGTAGAGGAACTTAATGATACATTGGCTGCTCTTACTTCTTGTGCTAGATGTGGTGAGATAGATGATGATTTAGTTAGACTCTATGAGGACATGAGTAAGAGGTTTGAGGGTAGGTTAGCTATGGCTCAGAATGTTGAGTGCCTTTCCTGTCAGTCTCTTAGGAGAGAGGTTGAGTTGCTCGGGGAACAGTACCATAAGCTGAAAGGTAAGGACCAGGTAGTGGACACACAGAGTTCTTCTTCTGCACCTTCCTCACCTGCTTCTTGCACGTTCTGTCCTCAGCTTCATCAGGAGTGTGAGTACTTGATGAGCACTCTTGAGAAGTTTGTAGGTGGTAAGAAGAAGCTTAACCTGATCCTTGACCAGAGTAAGATCTCCTAGGGTAGAGGTCTAGGTTCCAGGCTCAAACTTGCACTAGTCACTGGTTGGGGACTGTCGTGTACGTCAGAAGGTTGGGTTCAGACGGTGTGTCTGTGGTGATGCACTAATGGCGGGCACACCTGGACTACTGAGTTCCCTCTAGTCAGTTTCTGGTCGATCCACTTTCGCTCCCTCACGCTCTAGCCTCCGGCTGCAGTGATCATCGTACGCCCTTGTCTATCAGCCCCTTTCCTCCTGTCGTTTCCGGCCGCTCGCGGTGCGCCAGCTGAGGGCTAGAGTTTTCTAGTGGTTTAGCCGGTGTGGTTGGAAGTTTTGAGAGCGTTTGTCTCTTGATATGCTAGGGATCGTTTTGTTTTCTCATGTGCGATGTGCACACCTGCGGGCAAGAAGGGTTGTCGAGCACATGGGCGTGTGTCAGCCTACAAAGCATGACTGACAGACGACCGGGGAGGTGGTGTGTTTTCACGGCGCGAGCTTGCACATGTCGATGGCTTCTTCCTCGAGTTGATTGTCAGACGTCCGTTTGCTGTTTCGGGAAACCGTCCTAGATAGCTAGCCTAGCTGAGTCTCAGCCAGAATGAATGAAATAGCTTCTTCGACAGACCGCATCAGTCAGCGAGGCGGTGATTTTGTTTTCCCGAGCTCTCTTGTCAACGGCATTCTCGTGATTGACAATTTCTCCTCTCTGTCTGTGTGAGCAGTCTCACATTGCCGGTGCTAGTACGATTCAAGAGTAGTAGACGACGTGTCGTATCGAGTCTTAAGTGACCATAGGAGATGTGTTCTACAAGCGAGTTGCTGTCGAGGTAGCATAGGAGGCATAGTCAAACTCTTGATTGGTGGTTTTAGAATACCAGTCTCGTCATCAGATTCGCTGCATATCAAGATTAGTGATCACCTAAGGATATAGTCAGCAGGCGTGTTCAGTTATTGTTGCCGTTATCCGCCTGGGCCATGGGAAGTGGACGATACTTTAGTTACCAGATGTTGTTAGACTACCTACTCGGTGGAGTCGCCACTAGGTATAGCTTTCGCTCATACAAGGACGAGTCGTTCAGCGCGCAAAGTTTGGCAGTGGTTCGATTGGTCTTGTGGCGCATTGAACTACTTCTAATGCAAAAAATCGCCGTTTTGAGAGCATGGTTCGCCGCCAACATGCATGTGCATGGAAAAATAACCACTGAGTCTACATGTTTGGGTACTCTTTGTTATACAGCTCAATGGTTATGTCTTCGCCTTTGTGCTTTGTGTGTCAATAGGGTGTTTCTCTAGATCCAAGTTGCACAAAACCTCTTTGAGTTATCGCATGGAAGCCTAGTGTCTCCCATCTTAGGGTTTTGAAGAAGTCCGTCACTTAAACAAGTTTGAAGTCTGGTAAAACTGGGACTCCGATTGGGATCTCTCTGGTGGGGTACTCACTCGTTTGGAGCCTAGAAATGACAAAGAAGAGCTTGCGTATGAGCCTTTGATGAGGCTCGGTGCTGCCTGAATCTCTTCTTCCTAATCTCTTCTTCCGTGTCTTGCAATCTATATCAGATGCCTATGCCTATTTGCTGGTTGTCCAGAGTACGAGCCAGATATGAGATCAAACACCCAGTATCCTGCCCAGGCCTCTCACAAGTCTCGACTTCTCACCCAACACAGATCCTGCCAGCTCCTCTTTTCTTCTCCACACTGATCTCCAGGTTCTTCTTTTACTTGGAGGGTCACTTTTGAGTCGTGTTTGTTCATAGAGATCACCCTCTCAAATCTCAATGGATCATAGGCTAGAGAGAGTCACTAGGTCGATCAGTGTCTGCTCAGGGTTTCTCTATCGTCTTCCTGTATTACTGTCTGCTCTTTTTGAGCCCTCAAATGTCACTCAAGCTCTTTCCAGGAGCCTTGTGAATGAATGCAATGCATGAGCTAAATTTTGAGAAGAAAGCAAAATTGGAAGCTTGTTGAAAATCCCATTCAATGTGATTGGCACAAAATGGGTATTCAAAAAAAAGTGCAATGAGGATGGAGTTGTGAGGAACAAGGCTGTTGAAGGCTCAAGTCGAGGTATTGATTGTGATGAGACTGTGCGCTCTCTAACTGAGGCTATTCTTCTTGCTTTTGCTTTAAGGTTTCAAGCTTTTTCAAATGGATGTAAAGAGTGCAATGGTGTTATTGAGGAGGATGTCTATGTTAAGACTGTCCAGTTTGAAACCCCAGTTCCCAAACCATGTCTTCAAGTTTCCAATTGTATGGTCTTAAGTTGGCTTGGCTTGGTGATGAGTAACAGAGTGGCTTAACAGAATGGTTTTGAGATGAGACGGGGCATGTAGATAAGACTTCCATCAAAAACTTCCTCTGTCATATATGTCAATGACATAATCTTGGTGGTGGCCCGACTTGCTTTCACAGCCATGATCACGTTCTTCCGAATGAGTTCTGAGAGTTTGAGATGAGCATAATGTGAGGTGAGAAAGCTTTCCTTGGCTTTCAAGCAATATAGATCTTCCTTCACCAATCCAAGTTCACCGTGATCTTCCTTGAAATTTGATGGGAAGCCGCAAATCGAAGCCGCTACTACTTGCCACCACCACTGGCGGGACCTTGGTGGACCTGTGACGCATCGATCTACCTCATGCCGGAGAGACCACATTTTAGGCACACATGATCTTTGTGCATGGTCTGCTCGTGTGCCGCAACCTTTGGCTGGCAGTCGGTTTCGTCTCACGTTCGCAGCCACGCGTCCTTTTAGGGAAGCGATCTGCTCTCCTTATAGAGCCGTTCGGGCATTCGTTCCCTAGGTAGGAAATCGAATCAGTCCATCTTGGGACGGGAAGGATGCTGTCTGGTCAGAGCGTGAATGAGCGTCGTCCCGTGACTTCCACACATGATCTATGAAACTTTTATGGTAGTAGTCTAGCACAGCGAGGTAGTATGTCACGAGGTCGACCGCTTGTGCTCGAGTATGTTGTGGCGTTCTTTAGTTGTTGCAAATGCTCAAGCTCAACTCCCTCCAGGTGTGCCTTTGCCATGTGTGGACAACATTTTAGGCATGCCACCATTGCAAAATCCCATCCATTAGAACCACATAGATATTAGGTATCACTTGCCCTTAGAGACCATGTGAAAAAGGGTGACGAGCTATGGTGATCACCACAAATGTGGAGATATTCACCAAGCCCTTTAGATGCTCTAGGTTTGCCACACGAGAGGAGAGCTTGAGAGGAAGCAGCCTTTGCCTAGTGGCATGCCGGTGTGGGAGCTTGCATTTATGTAGTACCTTGTGGCTCGTTTTACCTTACCTCTCGTCTGCTGCTTGTGTGGATTATCCTTGCTTGTGTCTTGGGGCCTCATTCTTTCTTGGATTCTAGCATTAGCTTTGGTTGATGCTTAACTTACCAACAGAACCAAATATAAGCTTAATTGACTCACTTGTCGAGAAGCTTGGTATCATTTACGCCCCAGCAGCTTTGTTTATTATGCTTGTGAGTGGCTCCTTATATGCTCATGGTGCTCTAGTGATGAACTTGCTACTATTGTCATATATGTGCTCATGTTTAATCATGCCATGTGCTTCAAATTAAAATTTTGAATGAAAACTTGGTATCACTTGTAGTTTTCACTAGCAAGTCTCTCTACTAGATGTGTGTGCTAGGCTTGGCATGATGTTGGACACTCTAGCATCCTAATGCAATCTTAGATTGAGCTACTTATTTATGTTTGGATCCTCATGTTTGTAAAGTTGAAAAATTGACAAAATAAAAATGCAGAAATATGATAAAAAAATATATATGTTTAGTTTGTGAACAAACAGAGGTTAGAGAGGCATTCATATGGTTACTCCACTTTGCCTGCTAAACCCTTCCCAAAACGCGACGCTCACTAATGATTAAACTTGTGTAATGTTTAAAATTGGGATAAACATGAGGAAGCCGTTGTGTTCGATTATTTTTTACTTGATCCTTTCAAAATCTGAGTCCTTAGAAAAAACTTAGAAAAACAAATTTTTGAGGATTCAATGTTGCTTCTAAGCATTGAACTAGGTTTCTAGTCTTGTTCATTTGGTTCCTTTAGTGTTACCTCTAGTCTTGTGATCTTACTATGTGATGCTCTTCTGATAGTACTTTGTTATTTTTTCCTAGCTATGGCATGATCCCTTTGAGCATTAAATTAAATTCTTAAAAATACTTGAGTTTACTTGCTTGGTTCTAAACTTGCATAATTCTCAAAGCTTGTTTATATTGCATCTTTGGTACCTTGTGAGAGTGAAACCATTACTTGCTGCTATATGCCAGGGGAGGGAGGGAAGGCAGAGAGAGTTGGAACTTGGTTTGTCTCAAACTTTGTGTGGCCTCTTAGTTTGGCACATACTATCATCGGTGAGACCATGTAGAGCTACCTCCCATGTTTGAGTGTGCTGCTATTGGTTCAAATTTTGAGACATGATTGGTAACTCATTTTTAAAAAATCAACATGGCTTTGGCTTTGCTGTCCCTGTGTTGGACTTGGTAGACTTGACTAGTGATATGATTGACTACTACCCCTAGTTCGGTTGTCTCTCTGACCCTCGGCTTCTCGTTGTCTCAGTCTGACCAGATCTGGATCGGCGCCTTCGATTGGCGTTCACTTGCGGTCGCCTTGCTGGGCCATGGGAGCTCCGGAGTGGGCGGGTGCCGGATCTTCTGGCTACATGCGCGATGCTGCGCTTTCCCAGGGCGGTCTAAGGTGGTCCCATGGCCCGGCGCGACCTAAGCGAAGGTGGGAGAGGACTAGGGATAGCTATGGCATGGCTCACTAGGGGAGCTCAAAACAAAACCACTCTGGGGTCGGTTCAGGTTCGGAAGCTCTCGTTTAGCGGTATGCTGAAACCCCTAAGGGTGAACCCATAAAAACCTAGTTAAATGGATGGTTGAGGGGTTAATCTCAATAGTGAGGATTGTTAGTATCCGAATGGAGGATCGCCACCAAATCTATAAATAGCTGTGTAAACACTCTCAAAAATCTGAATATACACATCCTATTCCTCAATCCCTCATGTCTCTCTAGTGTCAATCCTTCATGTCTTGTTCACTCTAGTGTTCTTCACTTGTTCTTTTATTTATTTCTTGATGTGTTCTTGGTTTACTTGATCTCTTTCTGGTTTGGAAACACACTTGTGATGTCTTCAGGATGTATAGATGGTTCTTAAACTAGTTCAAGCATCCTAGGAAAGATTTGAAGTGGTTTTTGGTTTAGTTGTTGCTGTCCAGAAACTTTTAGCCTGACCTACGTGAAGTTTTATTTTTGTAGAACTTTAGAAAAATTTTTTGAGTGCTTTTTTGTTGTTGAACTGTTTCTGACTCCATTGCCTATCCACCATAAAAATTTCAAGGCAAGGAGATCTCTAGTTTAGGCGCGTGATCTGTTCTTTGAGCTAAACTTTCTGGACGTGGCTGCAGACAGACTATGATTGTTTGATTTTTCCTGATTTTTTTTCCAAAGGAGTTTGAAGCTAAGATTTGGCATGGATGAACTAGGTTCATGTACCAGTCATGAGAAAAAATCCTCATGAAGTTTGGAGCCTGAAATATTGGCTTCTTTGGTTCATTGAACTTGGTCTATTCCTGCTGGAAACTTCTGGATTACTTTAGCTAAAGTAACTTTTGACCTTGTGTGTTTCTCTGGCATGGCATGATGGCTTGGCTTATTTGATTTCTCGGATTAGTTTCAGAGCACCTTGCCCATCAGTGATATGAAACTCCCCATATTTTGGCCATGGTTCATCCATACAGGGTGCAGGTACACTTGGTGCAAGAGTTCTGTGAAGTTCAATTTGAAGCTATTCTGCTCGTGTGCGATGTTATTGATTATTCTTCATGTAAGCTGTTAATAGCGCTAAAGCAATAGGTCTAGGCTCACCCCTGAGAGAGGAGCCTATTCGCCGAGACCGATTCTCACGTTAAAAGAGTCGATTCTTCTGAACTGTCTACTCTCTGACACTTCTAAGTCGCAGATGGGTCCGCACGGTCACACCTCAAACGTCTAATCTCTATGCCATCGCGAAGCATCGTGTTGGCAGCCTTACCCAATCTGCCATTTCGTTGAGGAACGGTTGTGTTAGTAGATATTTTGATGAAGTTGAGGAATGATAGCGTGAGTGAGGAAGATGGAAGATATGATCATCTTACTACAGACCGCGCACACAACTATACACACACACCTCGCATTTTGAGAAGGAGCTGCAGGCCTTCGATCGAGTTGATCACAGCATGGCGAAAATCAAGAGAATCGGCGCATTTTTGGACGACGAGACCAGTCAGCATTAGAGTGTCTTTATAACCGGTGAGCATCTCAGTGTCTTTAGACCGTATGGACCGATGGACCGGAAAGACCCGCACTGGAAAGAATCAATTTCGCGCATGACATTTGATGTAGCGCAATAGTATCGTTAGTGTATCCAATAGATCCTCATCCGTGAGATCTCGAATGTGGTGTTAGCATGTGTGCCGTTTCACTGACGAGGTCAGCCATTCTTCACTAAATGACGTCTGACCCTGTTTTGGGAGATCTTGTTTCTCTTATAATTCCACGATCGACAGGCACTTTGATTAGAGTTTGGTAAAAGCCCGGCGATGCTAAGAAACTCTCTTTTTTTCTAAACCAATTAATATTTGACCTCCCGTTCCCCTCAATCGTAGTACCTAGCTACCTTGAAATTGATTCCATGAACATTGTTTTACCATTGTTTGAACGACTACACACAAACATTTGTAATTTTTTTAACTTTCTATGATATAATGAAAGAATATCACTATAAAAAGAAGACGGTATGTTGACATACACAAACATATACCAACTATTTTAATATGTTCCGCGTTTCATCATGTTCAAATGAACATACCGATTGAAATCATAATAATACACAATAACATAACAAAAAAAAAGCAAAAAGCAATAAGCATTCATTAACTAGGTTTCATCACGCTCAAATCAACAAAGTAAACCATAATAAAACAATTATTATATATATAATAGCAAAAGTAATGCATAATTAGTATAATATAACATTGTTCGAAGGCGGAAAGCCGAGGACAACACTAGAGAGCAGAGGATCCTATGAATCATGGGACTCACCTCTAGCACATGCAAGTCAATAAGTGATGACTTGTGGTCCAAGTAATCACCATATCAGTGTGGCGTGGCGCATGGGGGAGTAGCGTGTAAGGACGCAGGGCGCTGGCAAGCTGGCCCCGCCGAAGCCCCACTGACTGGGTGCCCGGAGAGCCTGACTGCTGGTAGCAGGTGGCAAGAAAACCTCAAAGTGCGAAAACTCACTGACGGAGTGGCAATGAAAGTATGGGCGGCCAGAAACTCGTCAGCCATGAAGCTGGAAGAAACGTGAAGGGTCAGTGAAGCCGGATCGATACATGAGCTGTGACGTGCAGCCTTCGACCGCCAGTGTGAAAGAAGTGAGAATCGGTCGTGTTAGAACTGAGGCGGCAGACGTTAGTTATGTGTTATATAGCTCCAGCCGAAACGGGCGGTCGCACCAGGAGCGGTAGCTGGCTATCCGTGCGCATAGGTTTGGCCATCGCTTGACACATGGGAGGAGGTCTTCGATATTTACCGATTGCAAGACTCCACGGCAGCCCCTGACTTGGCAGACAGTCGGCACTTCCTATAACGGGTCGCCCATATGCATAAGTTCGGCTGCCGGAGTTTCGAATGCCCTTGCTGCGTGACCCGATTGCTTGGCGGCGAAACATAGCTGAAGTGACGAGATGGCACCGAAGTGCTCGCCCTCAGCCCACTGAGGCCGACGCTTCTATGCATGGCCGGCTACACGAGCCGAAGCAACACTGGACGGCTTACCAGCCTGTTCAGATCTAGCGTGGGCCCTCTACCTTGCTTCGAGTGGCTCGGCCCACTTCCGAGCACTTCCTTGCGGTATCAATTAACCGACCGTGCTCCAACTGTCACGTCCCTCACGACTCAATGGCTGCCTAAGCTTGGACGGGTCACCAACGCATAACTAACCATACGAGCTGCATCGACGCCTGACCTAGATTGAGGCGCTCTCGCGACTCATGGTAGCACAGCTGCCCTGTGGCCCAACAAGGGCGAATAATGCACCAACGAGGGACCAGCATTGCTCCAAGTCCAATCACATTCGGATTTGACCGGGGTTGCCCCATCTAGCCTCTCTAATCGATTATTATAACACGTCGAAGACCATGCGTGGTGCCATAGTCCAGTGCCCTGTAAGGAAGGCGCCGCCGTTAAAGGAAAGAGCGCTTGCTGAAGACAAAATTCGTGGAGCTATTACCAAGGGTAAGAGAGAGAAGATTTTTCGTAGGGCATTACCGCCTAGACTCGTCAACGGATAATTTGTTCATGCACGGTGTACACTGGCTAAAATGATTTGGAGCCCTTGACTGCGGTGGCCATGCTGCATTTGGAGCAGAACTACGGACATTCTGCGGCATGAACTACGATTTGGTGCAGCCATTTGGTGGGGTTATTGCATGCGGCCGAGCTGCCCGGTGCACCGTGCCGGAGCCGAACCCAACCGGATTTGAGTTGAATTTGTTGGTTGGATTGGAGAAATTGGGCGATTGGAGGCACATCGGTGTGGAATACGTTGGGGGTTGTCGATTTGGGCCGGTCTAGGGTTTACCATGCACAGGAATTTTGGGTTCAATTGGGCGTGTTCATGGCCGCAACCTCATTTGGGGAATACGGTTTGGTTGCATTTGCATTGCGTAGATGGGGGACGGCCACAACCCAACTGACCTACTGAGGGCCGTCATCAAAGCCATTGACGAAGTGGCCGACGAAGCACGCAGCATCGCTGCTGAACACTTTGATCCCTCGACGAATGGTGCTGCCAATCCAATCAACTGGGCTATGCTTGACATCGAAGGCCTTGCCGAACGGCTCGAGCGGCTTGTCCTAGAGGCTCGTCCGGAGATGGAAAGAGAGGTCAACATATCGGACATTGCCGCAGATGTTACTACACAAACTAAAGACATCAACCCATGGGAAGACATTGATGCCGATGACATTCTTCGGTTGGACGACGAATACGACGAACAGTATTGCTGCTTCCAGTGTTACTGCGAGGAGAACGGCCTTTACTACGACTCCGAGCAGTCTAGGGAAATTTAGCTGGAGCCCATGTACTATTATGTGGAGTATTCATATATTTTGTTTATGACTATGTCGAGTATTACGTTTATTATGTTTCTATGTATTATGTTTAAGACTATGTTGAGTATTCATATGGTAGTGTTTATGTATTATATATCATCTATGTTGTCATTGCTTACCTGTGTTACATTAGACTTATGTACCGCTTTGTTGTGGACCCTATGTTACCATCACACTTGCAGGATTAAGATGAATGACGAAGAAATCCGCCGTATGATGGGATACGGTGGTTACAAAGTTCCTCGGCCACCTCACACATCGAGGCTAATGCACAGGGCTTACCTCAGCCGATGAATTACAGTTTTCCCTTCCATGAGTCAGTTGATAACCCCTAGTATGGCCCTTCGTACTATCAGGGTGAAATGCGTCCTCCATATGGGAACTACTCGGTAGGGTCAACGGGAGGCGTGTCCTAGAGTCAACACACATCAAATGAGAACTACTTTGATGAGGACGAGGTGGAGGAGGTTGCCGAAGTACAACCGGTCTCGTCGACCAAGAAGAAAGGAAAGGGAAAGAAAAGGCCAAATTGGAGTGAAGCTGAGGACATGGTACTGCTGTCAGTTTGGATTAACACATCGTATGACCCTTTTGTCGGCAACAGTCAGACCGGCAAGACGTTTTGGGAGACTATCGCTGATGAGTTCAACGCATTGTCCAAGAGAGGGACTCCTAGGATTGGCAGGTCTATGGAGAGCCGTTGGCAAAAGATTAATGGGCAGGTATCTAAATTTGCGGGTGCTTTTCAGCAAATCACAGCCCTAAACCAAAGTGGGAAGACACATGAAGACCGGGTAATATACTGCCCCACTTAATTTCCAGTCTATTCGCCTATGTATTGCATTGAAGTGATGTTTGTGTTTCGCAGATCAACGACACCAAGGAGCTGTACTTGAAACAGGTGAAGGGTGTATTCGAATTTGAACATTGTTGGAAAGTACTCTGGGATCAGCCCAAATGGCTAGCCCAATTGGCCATTCCTACGAGTAATCATAAGAAACAGAAGAATGCAGAAGGGGCATCTCCAGGAGGGTCCAACAGTCCAATGTTGCAGCAACATTCGGACGGCTCTGAGATTAGGCCGACGGGGAGGAAGCAAGCCAAGCCTCGCTCTGCATCCATGCACACTCCTTCAGTTGATTTCTTTGATAAGTGGGAAGCTGTGGCCAGCCGGGCCACTGATTTCAAGAAGGAGTACTTCGAGAGGATAGCGACGGCAAAGGAGGAAGAGGTGCAAATCAAGCACACTACAATGGAACATGAAACATTCTTGAAGAGAAAAGAATATGAGGACAGCATCATGGAAAAGAATTTGACGGATTTTTCTGGGTATCAGCGCAATTATTACACTAAGAAGCAGAAGGACATTCTGAGAAGTCATGTTCTCCCTCTGGAGTCCGACTCTGAGTAGGGCAATGCGTCAATGATGTGTTAATGAACATTTCTGTTTCTGTCATGCGCTGTGTTGTGCTTCAAACTGCAGTTGCTACATGCTTGAAACCGCGCTGTGTTGTTTATGGACCTATTAGTTGGATGTTGATTGCTTCATGTTTTACATGGACTTCATGTGGTGTGTCGAACTATGAACATCTATGTTGACCTATTGTTTATGAACTATGTTTTATATGAACAACATCATGTTGACCTATTAGTTCGATGTTCACCTATTGTTGTTCTTCGAACTATCATGAACTTTTATATGGAGGTGGATTGCTTGATGTTTAAATGTTGCTGTCATGATCGAAGATAAAATATTTCAGCAAGCATGCTACATGTTTTGCTGCATACATCATACATCATAGATATTTCAATGAACACTAAAACATGACCCACACATACGACAGTTACACACTCATCGCTTGACCTTCAGTAGGCCATAGTTATTTATGAAATAAAGACATACAACTACGCCACGACACACAGACACAGCAAAGTAACATACGCAGATAGTTGACTAGAACTAGATGAGGCGACAACCTTTTGCCTTCAAGCAGCCCCATGCATAGCCCACTGATGCTCGATCAAATCTTTCTTCAACTGCGTGTGAATCGCCCGGTCTCTAATGGTGAGATGCATAGCCATGAAATCATCTAAGAGCTGAGATCCACCTTTAACAGCTGCACAAGATCACCCATTGCTTCAAAGTCAGGGGGCTCCCCGGACAGGCCTCCCTCATCTTGAACTATCATGTTGTGCAATATTATGCATGCACTCATCAAATATCTTAACAAAACCTCATCTCACATACGTGTTGGCTCCCTTATTATGTGGAAACGAGCTTGTAGTTGGCCGAATACATACTCAACATCTTTCCTACAAGCAGAATGGGCACCGGAGAACACCTCGGCCTACCGTGTAAGAGGCAGAGGAATGTTCATCATGATAGTCACCCACTCGGGGTAAATACTGTCGACTAGGTAATAACCCATGTTATACTGTCGATCGTTGACGGTATACTCAACGCGAGGTGCATCCACCATGGCTAGCCTATCGAAAAGTGGGGACCTATGAAGCACGTTGATGTCGTTGTTCGATCTAGGGACTCCAAAGAAGGAGTGCCAAATCCAACCGTCGTAGTCCGCTACAGCTTCCAGTATAAGGGTGGGACCATCGGCATGGCCGGTGTAACGACCATGGTATGCAGTGAGACAGTTTTTCCACTTCCAGTGCATACAATCTAGGCTATCGAGCATCCCCGGGAAACCACGGCTCGTACCAACTGCAAGGAGGCGGGCAGTGTCCGCCACAGTAGGCTCACAGAGATATTCGGGACAGAATATATACATCTACAACGGCCTTTGCAACACAACGGGTGCTCTCCAACACCGTCGTCTTAGAGATGCGTAGGTACTCGTCTAGGCTATCAACGGCATGGCCGTACGCCATCATCCTAATAGCAGCAGTGATCTTCATGAGGAGATGTAAGCCGAGCTTCTTCGCTTTGTTCCTCTTCTGTATGAAGTAATTGCCTCTCGCTTTAACTGCACGCGCAACATGAAGGAACAAACGACGGCTCATGCGGAACCTACAATGATGAAAAAAATTTTACATTCTTTTGTGCAAGAAGATGTATGCGTAATCATATAATGTAATTCATACCGATGCCGAAATAGATCCTCATGGTAAATCGAATGTTCCGCAAAGTAGTCTCGCCAAAGCTGCACAAATCCCTCGTGTGCCCTCCGATAGATAGTCCGCCGGCCAGGATAGGAGCCTCCTCGACGGCGCTGACTCCCCTCGTTGGCCTGTAGATCCATTCCTACATACAGGGCGACAACGTTGGCCTCCTCTTCGGACGAATCCATGGCCAGCTGCTCGTAAATTTCATCAGAGGATGAAGAAGAATCCATTCTATGGGTGGGGAGTGATATGTAATGGAATGGCCCCTATTGAAAGCATTCTATAGGCACGGTGGCTTGCACTCGACGCTTCCTTCTCCAGGAAGGAATGATACCCGGAAGCTTGCACAGCAAGGAAGGGGGACGCTTCCTGCGGAAGCTACTTGACAAAGCACACGTCTTTATTATGTCGGATACATCATTTCATTTTTATTTCAGGGAAGTCGTTATATGAGGTTTATTTATTTCCTGATTTACATATATTCGTTCCCTAATTAAATTTTTTTTCTACCTGAAATTTTTTTTATATTTTTTCCATTTATATGCACAATTCCACCATTACTATTGATTCCATTTCAGATGAATACGTCATACATACACTCGTATATGAAAATACATTACGGATATGGTAGTTATAGTATATGAATATAATACTGTGGAGAGAGAATATAGAGGGTTCGTATAGAGTGACCGGTATAGGTAGCTGCTGCATTAACAGGAGAGAGAATTTGGAGGGGTGGGTTTTAGATGAAAATGGAGGGGATGGATGGGGGGACTGCTAGGGATGCTCTTAGCAAAACAAAATGGCTAGTCCACATGCATGTCGCTGAAATTTGAAAAAAGAAAGCACATCCATTTTGACCTTTGGATTTTTCATCAATCTTACAATGCTCCCGTCGACGATTGGAAGATGGTTTTTCCGTCGAGCTTACTTGCTAGTCTAGGGACCAACAATCTCCTCTGTCAAAGGGGTTTCGTCGTAGATACGTCAAGTCATCGAGATGAAGAATAGACCAGACACGGAGATTTATCCTAGTTTGAGTCTCTCAAAAAAAGAGATAATAATGCTTTTCCAGTCGCACGTCTGTGTTTATGTTATTCATGGTGGATAACTTGATAATAGTACTGCCGATGCCCTCCCCATTCCCTGTGAGGTATTTATAGCATAAGGTATATGCTGTCCAGGCCCTAAAAGACCTGAAACATATTTAGATAAGATCAACTTACCTAAAAATAACTGACTTGTCTGCTGACACCAAAATTTGGCAAAGGCCAATGAGCTGAAAATCGGCTTGGACCTTGAGGGGAACGGGCTAAAACAAAGTGCTGCAACAGCCCAAGGCAGGCTAAAAGATATGCATGGAAAAGTTCGGATCAGCTAGAAATATACATGGAAGAGTCCGGATTGGCTAAAAGGATATATATGGAAGGATGAGTCCGGATCGAACAAAACTTTAGTATAGTAGGAAAGATTAGTTAGATATAGAAGATAAAATCGAGTTTGTATCACTCACGAGTCGAGAGTCCTAATCAGAGAGTCAAAGGGTCAGTATAAATAGTTTGCCCTCGAGGGCGTGTAATCCATCGAGAGATCAATTCAACATATCTACTTTTCACTTGTTCTTTACTTTTTGTCGTAGTAGTAGTAGTTTTCATCGTATTTAGATTTCGATCGCCTTATTATGCATTGCTTTTCGATCAGCTTTGAGATACAACCCGAGAGTTTTTACAAGTAAGTATTGTCTCGATTAAGTTCAATCTACGGGCTTGTATCGACTTTTGGTCGAAACACTATCTTGATTGATATTGCTGCGCATCGCCGTTTCAACCAAGAGTTAGGTTTTACTTCTTTCTGCTTATCAACATATTCGTTGGTAGTAGACTATTTGTCCTCATTCTATCGGCTTATAGCTTGCTATTCGCCGATAGTATGTTTACCTTTCGTTCTATCATCTAGGCGATACTGTCAGCTAGTTGGCAGTCGGTTTACCCTCTTTCTGCTGCTTTGTTAATTTCATCGGCTTAGCGGTAAACTGTTTACCCATGAAATTACTAGTTTAGATCTGATCTATGCCGATAGTTTTGTTACTTGTTACTTTGCTCGGATCTGTTTCCATGTGTTACAGATTCACCACGTTACAGGTCTAATCGGCTAGGCGAAAGCTATTAAGTCCTCTTCCCGATTGCAGGATCAAATCGGCTAGCACACCTTGGACCTAGCTCTCGGTGCTATTGGGAATCCTATTTCCTAAGCGTGTGTGTGTTGGCGTGAAGATCACATTTTTGTGCAAACACACTTTATGGCAAGCTTGGTGGGACCACCATGGCCGATCAACAAGATCGGGCTAACGTCAATGAAGAAAACATCATCCGCGTGACCAACGTTGATCCATGGAGGAATAGCGTCAGGACATAGCAGCAAAGATGGAGGAAGTGAGACGCGCCTACCTTGGTGCGTTTCAAAAAAAGCCGACACGGGAACACTATCAAGAAGGGAGAGTTCCCTAGGGTGGTAGATCCAGCCAAGTCATCCTACGAGATCACCCCCCAAGAAGTATCCGAGTTGGTGCACTTATTGGTACATCACGCCATGGCAAACCAGTCGTCAGCTTTCATTGCCACCCTTAATCCGGTGATCACCAACAGCATCAAGGAGATAGTGCATGAGATGATTGCTAATGGAACGCTATTCGCTCCTGGACTTGCGATACCCACGTACCCGTAGTTCACCATCGGTCAACAGCAGTAGATCTACGTGACTATGGCCACAAGAACCGCTGCGTCGGCTCCAGCCTCGTCACAGCCAATGAGGTATGTGTCTATGCCAACCTACGCGCAAGCCACGTATGTGCCCGAAGTCGGACCATCGAGAGCACCGCCGAGTCCACAATCACAGACTCTAGCGACATCCTTCCCACAGGCACAACAGACTCCTCAGCCAACACCTATGAGACAGGCTTACCAACAGTCGACCATGCCCGGTCCAGCACACTTCACCCGGTGAACCAGCCTCAATAGCCGACCATGCCCGGTCTGGCACACTTCGTCCCAGTGAATCAACAGGCAGAGTATCAGGCTCCCCCTCAGCCGATACCTGTTCCTAAGCCGATTCCAATCCAAACTCAAGCTCCTCAGTACTCCTACACACCAGCTAGACATGAGGCTCCGAAACCTTGGACAACAAACACGGCCACCAGCGTCGAGACATACTAGGGGTATCACCCGGTAGAGACTCAGCCAGGTCTGCCCGCCTGACCATATTCACCCCACATCGGGATCAAACGATTCTTCTGGTCGACATGTTCGCTCGGTGATATGGGGGGCAACTAGCAGATAACTAAAGATCATCCCCTCTTTCGGCTAATTTAGCCGATCAGATCACCAATGTTACGAGATCAGTTGGGAATCCAGCCCAAGGGGAAAATCATTGGATATAGGAAACCATACCTAGACTGGATGGACCAGTATGCTTTCCTGGTTGGTTTCAAAGTCCCTGACTTCACCAAGTTTTTGGGGAATTAATCAACTTCAACCATAGAGCACATTGGCCGATTCTTGGCCCAGTGTGAGGAAGGAGGCCGATACGATCACTGTCGTGTCAGGCTGTTTCCATTACCCTTGTTAGGGCTAGCATTTACTTGGTTTACATCTATGTCCGCCAACTCCATCAACACCTGGGCCGACTTGGAAAGTCGATTCCATGAGTACTTTTTCAACGGAAGCATAGAGCTAAGAATTTTTGACCTTAGCGCTGTCCATCAAAAGTACAGGGATTCGGTTAATGACTACATTAAGCAGTTTAGGGATGTGCGCAATCAATGTTATAGCGTGGTGCTGCCGAATGCCCAGCTAGCTATTTGGCGTACCAAGGCCTGCTACCTCAAGTCAGAGAGAAGTTCAGTGGTCAGGAATTCTCTGATCTTAGTAGTTTGTCCCAACGAGTATCGGCTCATGAAAGTTGATTTGCTGAGAATAAAGAATCCAAAAATAAGTTTAAGAAAGCCAAAGGCAAAGTTAGCTATGTCAATTATGCATTGGATGATGAAGACTAGTCTGATGAAGATTCTTTGGAAGTAAACGTGGCTAAGTGGGTCAAAGGCACCAAGAAGCAGCTCGTGTTTACTTGGCTCAAATCATCCAAAAGCCGATTGAAAGTCAAGTGCTCGTTTGATGTGACCAAGTGCGATCTGATATTTGATCTCCTATCACAAGAAAACCACATCCGATTACCCGAGGGTCATGTGCTGCCTTCGCCCGAGGAGATTAAAAAGAAAAGATATTGTAAGTGGCATAACTCCTGTTTCCACAATACCAATGATTGCAATATCTTCTAGTTAGCTATTGAGGATGGTAGGGTTAAATTTGAAAATAAAAGCGCCATGCAAGTGGACGTGAACCCTTTCCCAGTCAACATGGTGGAGACATCTAACAAGGGGAAAGAAAAGTTCAATCTTGGGCCAACAAGGTAGACAAACAGGAACTTGTCTTACCAAGGGTGACGTTCTCTAGAAGTGTAGCCCAGATGGTTAACCGGAGTATTTAGTCTACCATTGGCTTAGTGAATATCTCCATAGACGCCGCTGGCACATCCAAGACGTTGAAGGCCAAAGGGGATCCCAAAATCGGTACATGGTATCGGCTAGAGAAAGATAAGCATACATTAAGACCGATGCTAATGCCAAGAGTGAAGTTCAACCAACTTTATAACAAATACCAGAAACGGGCATCGCAATCGGCTAAGTGAGAAACACTACCCCAAAGAGTGCGTTTATAGGACGGACTATAGAGGAACCTAGACATGGTGCATTGGGAGGGTCCCTTCTTTCAATTCTGTTAGGAAAGAAGGATGACGCTGCCATCAGTATAGGACTATCTAATGCAACATCTCTCACCACGGCGATATCAATCCGAGAGCCCAAGTCCCAAAAAACAAAGGATATCGACCAAAGACATGATTGAGGAGAACAGATCAGAGCCTCCGGGGGCAAGACCAGAAGAGAGCTTGAAAGGCAAGATCAGGGAGTTGATAGAATCCAAACCACAATGGGTTCCGAACGGATTAACCAAGACTCAAAGAAGGTGTCTGCAAAGGTGTCACATACCCAAATTTTCAAATTTAGTGTAAAACTTTTTCGCAAAAATTATAATTATATCATTGAAATCATTCCTAAATTTTAAAGAATTTTCTAAACTAAACTTCTATTTATTTCCTAAAAGAAAACCCTATTCCTATTAATTAATCCCATAAAAATAAATAAAAAATTATATTTCATATTCAAGCTTCCCTCATTTTTTCTAAGCCTATAACTATTTTTCTATATTTTTATAAGCATTCCATGAATTTCTTGAAATAAAACAAGATTTCTGGAATTAATCTCCTAATAGAAAAAGCCTTTAATCTCAAAAATTAAATTCTGAGATAAAATCTAAAAAGGAAATATATTATTATTCCCTAAGAAAATCCCTCATCTTTTTCTTAACCTATAACAATTTTCCTCACATTTTTCTGAACCCATAAAAATATTTTATAATTTTCAAAGCTTCTCTAGAATTTTTATCCTACTAAAATCTCTTATTTAAATTCTCCCGGAGAAAACTCCTAGAATGGACCCCATATGTCAGCCTCCACCCCTTTCTTACATGCTAGGCCCACCTGTCAGCCTCTCCGATCTATTAGGCCCACAAATCAGCCCATCCTTCCCTTAGCCAACCTAACTGCCATCGGGCCCCCCGCTACTGGCCCCATTTGCCAGCCACACTAATTCGGCCCAGTCTTGTACACACTCCACCTGCTGAGATTAAAGAAGATCTTATGGTCTCTAAAGCTCCACACCTCGCCAATCCGACGGCTCTGACTCGTCTTCTTCCTCAGCTCACGCCCACAGCAACCACTCGTCGGAACAACACCGCCGCCGATTCCCTCCACCGCCACCACCTCTACAGATACTATCTCCACCTCAGCGCCAACTAAGAAATCTAGATGAACTTCTCCTCTACCTATCCAGATCATAAAACACAAACATCACATAGAAAATTCAAAAGAATTTAGAACTACACCGCAACACCATCATTGAAAATCAAAACCGCCGCCACCCCCTAAACCCCTACTCTGTTCTTTGTTTCGCCTCAAGCCCCACAGCAAAATTGTAACTTATCCACCCCTTTTCCTCTCTAAACCACGAGCATCCAATGATTCACATATCAACTACCCAATTTCCCTATTGAAACCTCGCCGGAGATAATTTCGCCACTGCCCTATACGGTGATCCCCATAACCAACATAGAAGCCCTATAAATAGATGATCTTACCCACCTCCTTGATCATCATACAAACTTCAGCATCCATTAACACCTCATAAAAACCAATTTCAACTATTGCTTTTGCTCTGTTCCATGAAAACGCCCCTGCCCACATGGTGCCGAGCCATTCCATTGCCTCTTCACTTTTGACATCAATAGAAATTATAATCCTGAAGCCACCCCCAAAGCTAAATAAAGCCATTGCTAGCTCCCAAAAGCATTATAATATCACCATCACCATTACCTCCACCTTAGCATTGCGCTCCACGGTGCTAAGCCACTTCTGTATCAATCTAAGCCCAAATTCTTTGATTACCAACCTCAAGGTAACCCCTATATGCCTAATTTCTATTCAATTTACACAATTAAGCTATAAATCAAAAACCCCTCTCTTACCCTAACTATGCCGCCGCCCCACCATAGTAATAGTTCACTATAGATCACTATAGTTCACAATTCAAGTATCAAAATACTTCTGATAATCTGCTCTACCAAAACCCCTTATCAATTTGACCTCAAACTTCCCAAATCAAAAAGCCCTAAATCGAATTCCCTAAGAACCCTAATTTAGACACTATTCACTATCCAGTTTTCAAAATTCTTTAAATCGAAGGACTTAGAAGCAAAATTAGCAAAAACTTCCTATACGAAAATTATTCAAAATAATGTTTTATATCTAGAAATAATACTTTTGCATTTTCAAAACCTATATAAATTTAAATTTGAAATTGAAACCCTTTCTTTAACCAAATTAAAATTATTTCTTAAATATAAAATTAACATAAAAACTATGTTAATAATTTTTACACATTCTATTCAACTCATATAAACATTTCCATATAAGATTATAATGCCCAAATCAAATTTTCTAACTATTATCATTATAAGGTCAAATAGAAATACTAATATTAAAAATTAATATTAAATATGAATTTTAACCTATTCATACTCAAATAATTGATTACCCATTAACCAAATCCTAAAACATTTACTTAACTTAAATTACACCCTAAATAATCAATCCTATACACTAACCCTAGCCTTATGCTGCCCAAATAAAATACCTATTTTCACATAAACACCCTACCCTTTTTTTAAGAAAATATTTTTAAATCCTTAGAAAATCATACAACCCATCACCTTTTCACTCCAGACCCTTTTTATTTTATTTCGTAGTTTATTTAAACTTTTCTTATTTGGATATTTATTGGAATTTCTTTCTTTTTCTATTTTTGCGACATATAGATGATGAACTTTGCCCCATGGAAGCTTTAGCCTAGAATGTCTAGAAAATATAATAAGTATGATCCGATCTCCAAATAAGACAGGTTTTTTTATTCTTGATGCATTTTGATATACCTACATTTCCTTTACTTACTATTTATTGCATATATTTTTTAGTTATTTATTTATACATTCCAAGTATAATTTTTATCCAAGCCCCAATACCTTAAAAGCCACCTAAAAATATTCAACCTCTGATAAATCCTTAGTATAGGTAAAAATACTAAAATTTGATTATCTCATGAAAAGAATGGAGAATTGGTCCATACAAATAAGTTGGATTGGATAACTTATTTGATATGGAAAAGTTGCAGTTTGGAAGGTTGATTGAATTTATATAAAGTAATTCGGAAACAGTGATATGTTATTTGGGCCCGTCGGTACATGGAGTACCAGCCCAATAACACTAGGTGGAGAGAGTATGAACTCCCTAGAATCATTACTCTATAAAATATAGAAGCAAATTCGGAAACAGAGTATTGCCGTCTTGGGTTAGAGGATTAAGAGTGTTGATTGACACTCAAGGGCACTAGATATTTGCTTTGTGGTAAGAGAATATTTAGATATCGTTTGCTTCTATAAAAACTTGGGTTTAATGGATAAGAATGACACATTAATCATCCATCCATATAAGAAGCTGTTATATGGGTAAAGCTGGATAGGTTCTGCAGAGCTAATAACAAATTCATCGATGAACCCTACTTCGGGTATATGAAGTTGTGTCAATTGGGTGATGCCTCTCTTATTTATAAAAATCCATGAATTTACCTTACGAGAATTGTTGTCTGGAATGCAAATAAATAAGGATGGAGAAAGATGATAGATTTGTACTCGTATTATTAATTTTTTTAAAATTATGATAGGACTTTAAAGTCTAAAATTTGCATATTCATCATAAAGCTTTACTATTCCTTGAATCCTATTTTCATATAATAATAGTGTTATTCTCTCAAGAAACCTGCAAGTACAAGTACTTACCCACATTATGTGGGCAATTTATTCTTTTTACAGGATCCACTTTATAATCAGAAATGGACATTCATGAAGCAGACAGGAATTTTTTTCTAAGTCAGCAGGAATCATCAAAACAAATTGCGTCTAGAATCTGTTGGACCGTCCGGTGCTGCGTCACCCTTCCTAGAGCCTATGGCCCATGTATTTGGCTAAGGTTTGTGAGCCAACCCTAACCATCACCTTTAAATACTCCGTAGCCTGATGTTAGATGTGGGTTTTGCTTAGATTATTTTGCCACTGCAGTTTCGCTGTCATCGATTTGCGGAACCCCAACTTCATATGCTTCATACAATTTGTAATTTTTATATTGCTTCTTCTTCATTCTTACTTGTGTTCTCAATCGCTCGTAGGAATAAACCTTCTTGGCGAGGTCAACCGTGTTCATGTGTGGTTCATAACCAACGGAGCTGTGATGTTGCGATTGCAAGGTTTGATCAATTCTGATCAGAAGCCGGATCGTCTACGTCGAGTTCTCCACTAAATCGACTTACCTCTATCCGACGGAACATCAGGCATCCTGTGCCTCATCATCTTCTTCAAACTATTTATATGAAAATTCAAAATGAATGGCTCAAAGCTCGCAAAGAGCGATTAAAGAATGATATCCATGGCCAACTATTGGTTAAGGGGAAACCAAGATTTTCTAAGCTCTCAATGTAACCAATCATCTTGATCACATGAGGACTCACCAACCACCTTCAGCTAACTTGCATGCAAACAGGGCTTTAGATATCGAATATCTTTCTGCCCTAGTTTGGATCTCAAATATGCTCCGGAGTCCTTCAATCATAGTAAAGTCATCCGTCGACTCGTATTGCTTTTAAAGCTCAGAGTTCATCATAGCAAGCATGAGACAACTCACATCAAGTGAATCATTTCAATGCTTGTCACAAGCACGGCTATCAGTAGCAGAAGCATTATCAGACAGTTCATCATGATGACTATCTAAAACATATTCCTTTTTATCTTACTTCAGAACAATTCTTAAGTTACGATACCAATCCATAAAATTTTTTTAGAGAGTTTTTCTTTCTCAAGAATAAACCGCAAGTTAAAACCAGAATTTATATTGATAGTACTAGGTGCCATCTACAACAAAAATAAATAAGCGAATTTTAGCATTATGTTCATGTTAATCTTCTATTAAATAATTTAATAAAATATGCCCCCACTGTAATCACTTCCCCTTTGGTGATTTTTAGTGTCAAGATCCATATTCGCTAAAGTTCTAGTGAGGTCTGGCATCACCGCTAGAACCTAGTGATATAGGTAAGTGACACTTTGCTAGTCACATTACTGTGTGACTCTTATTTGTTGGGAGGCATCTAATGCCCCGGCCCCCAACACCTACGCACCGAAGCTCAAAACCGTTTTGATAGCTTCGTTATGTGAACCAATACTATGTATACGGATGTTCGACATCCACCCTATTCAAGACCGACATCCACCCTATTCAAGACCTACCACCAACGTATCTACCTTTATAGGTGCAACTATTGAAAGGACATCAATTACTCTTAATTTTTCTGAGGGAAACTATTCTAACATGATAGTCATATTCACCATATACGAAATATGGAAAAATAGCATGATAGGAACATAAATGAACCATCACAGATCATCATATTAAATTGTGATATAGTATGGCCCATGATGCAGTGATCTGCATCACCATGTTTCGTATCCATCGATCCATCGTGCTTGAAGTCTCAATGATCACTTATTAAGCTACTACAACTAATAGCTAGCAATGAATTACATGAGAATATGAAGCATCATAAGTCAGCATGCAAGCCGTTATATAATAACATGACAGCCTATGTTGCAATTAACCATGACACGTAGGCCATGAAAATCACAATCATGCATCACATACACATATGGTCCATACTATTCACATCATTCCTTGCAAAAACAAGTTAAGTGCAGAATCATATTCTAACGCGTGATGTGAATAAGTTATATCTTAACAGCACTACGACCAGACAGCACGGCAGCACCCTTGAAAAACTTTTTGGGGAACATAGATCACATCTATGAAAACGTTATAAAAATTCAATCGGATTGATTGAATCAAACTGATTCCGAGCCATTTGTAATGCCTTAATTTTCATATGACCAATCAGATCGATCCATCACACAAGGTCCCCTTCAGAAGGTAGCGGCTATACACTAGTCCCGATGGTGTTACTAGTCGGTAGGAGTAATGCACGGTACGAATCTAAACGAACACGAAGTAATCTTTTTAATCGTGTGGTGCTATCAACTCACGCCTCCAACGAACTCAATACCAATTGATCTAATCAACCTGTATCAATCACTGCAGGATATCACTATATGCGCATGAACTAGATCAAAACTACGCATGATCAACTCTGATAACATTGTTAGGGAACGGTTAGGCTACGCTAGCGCAATTTCAAAAATTTCTAACTACCTTGACGCGCAACTGCAGCGAAAGAACAGTCGGAGTATCCGAGTCAAACGTCATGCTTGTCAAGATGCAGGAAGTAGTTATTCAAGCCAAGCCGAACGTCTCCTCCTCGCCAATCACAACCGTAGCGGCATTATACGTACTGCCATAGAGGAAGTAATCGATCTGGCCAACCTTCTCCTCCTCATCGCTGATCAACGCCACAGCAACTACAACAATGCCTCTATGGTATCCACACATCCAGGGGTGGAACATCGTGCACCGGTGTGCTAGCACCGCACGCGGGCTAGGGTTTTCAGGAGGTGAGTGGGACGCGACACCTAGTGTTCGTGGTGGCGAACTCATACAACCTACGCCACCCCTCCCCTCCCCCGCCTTCCCTTATATGGAGCGTACTAATGGGCTTCTACACTAGAGACCCATTAAGACTCTAATCCTATATAGGTCAGTATTTGTGAAATCCACTGGTGGATCCAATCCATTAGACATATTTTAACTTGTTAAGTATGTGACCCGTTAGGTTTATGCGCAAGCAGCCATGGCCCTGCAAACCCTTTTCCAAATTATAAGTCAATAGCGAATCCTAGCAGAACATGTTGACCCCCAAAATGCACATAATGATCATATCGGCTCAACCTTGATATATTTATATACCGATCCCTTTATCGTATGATACCATTCAAGCTTAAGGCGAGTTACGTGCCACCCTTGTGACTGCTCGACCATTCACTCGATCATATGATGGATTCTAAAATCGTGATTAACTCTTTAATCACTTTGGCATGGCCATATACTTGCCAATCTAATCATATCGAGGGGCTCAGAGATATCTCTCCCGTTATCAAGGAGGAGCAAATTTCATCTTGATCACTCACATCCCACGCTATGTTTTATAGCATATATGAAAGCAATCTTTATAACTACCTTGTTACGGTGTAGCGGTTGATTACCCTAACGTATATAACTACGTATGCTAGGACTCAATGATGATCTCTCAAGACTGTATGTTGATGGCACATGTAAGATAATAATCTTAGCAGTGTCTTAGAGTGGGTGTATACAACATTATGTTCTCTAACATGTATCCATATTATTAATTTATATATCTCTATATCTATATTATGTGAAACATTACCATCAATCAATATCAAATCATTACTATCGCACATAATGATACGAGACTAATGATCATTTAGAATAATATCATATAAACAATGTTTCTCACAACCAAGTCGTACGTGATGAACAATGTAAATAATATTTATTTATAAAACTGATAACACATTATCCAAAAGTATATAAACATAAATGTGATATAATCATCTCACATAATCGTCTCTAGAACATATCACTAACAATGGGATGACCTATTACTCGACCGTATTCAACCCGGTTTCACCCCTAGCAAGTGGATAGGCTTTAGCCCATGATGGCGTGCCCGCACATGGTAGCTTGATGGATTTTCGACACCATATGATCTTTACTATTAAAAAGAGCGTAACAGTGATGGCAAGGTCAACTTTTAATCTTTGTCCTCCATCTCATCTAACGTCCAAATATCATATGAATAATTTCTATTTATTTTGGATTGCTTTATTTTGTAAGTGTGTTATATTTTAGGAAGAACCGATGAGCTCATGATATGCCAAATCATTCCATTTATCTAGCTTTCTTATTTTAGTGTGCTATATTTTAGAACTTTTGATATACAAAATTAGATGGTGTAGAATCACGACGTAGTCAAGCGCAGAAATAGAGCTGAGTGTGAGAAATCACGTCGTAGTCGAGTGTGAAAGGCTAAAAGCGGAGGTGAGGTCATAAGCCAAACAAATCAGACATGTCGGAGTTAAAAGTAATGTAATATTTGTTCAAATATGTCAGAGTTAAAAGTAATGTAATATTTGTTTATAGCAAAGTGCGGGTGTTTGACTAGTTCTAATTTAAAGTACCAACCACAATAATTTAAAGAAGAATATAAATACTTTGACATAATTTTCTGAGAATTAGTTTGGACATTTCAATTGCTAATGTAGCTTAGAATTTCCTATTAATAAATCTACACGTGCAACTAATTGGCATGAATTGGTTCATACTTTCAAACCCTTTTGTACTTTATTACTTGGTTGACATGAATTGGTTCATACTTTCAAACCCTTTTGTACTTATTACTTGGTTCAATTATGTAAAGCAAGCAGTACAATGTTTCATTTTACTAAATCTTGAATCTTCGATCAATTTTAGAGCATAAAACAGAATCTTCTCTATATTCTCTCATCTCTTAGCAGAGTCTCTATCTCAGTCTCTAAATTTAGAGTTTCTCCCTCCTAATCTCTAAATTTGAAGGCTCTCTATATCAATCTCTATAGTTTCTCCGGACAGAGGTTCTGCCGAAGATGATGGAAATATAGAGAGCGAATAGTGATTTAGAGGAGGTGTATAAAAACCTGATTTTATAGCATCTACTGAAGATGCTCTTATTCTACCTTTATTTGTCTGTTGTTGTGATCAGGATGCCTCTAGTTTGCCATTGCGTAGCATTGAAAACCACATTTTTTAAGAACAAGTGGTTCTTCTCTCAAGAAAGCATCCAAGCATGCATCGACACAGGTTCACCGCTCGTTCTCTTGGCAAGAGAGCAGGGGCACATGGGGAAGGCTGAACGGGAAAGAAAGGAAGAAAGTCAAGGGGCTGTATGAGAAATTGCATGTGCATCCAAACCATCCAAGGAAGATCTAAGAGTCCAGGTTGGCAGTTTGCACGTTTACACCAAATATTTCGTCTAAATGGTATGCGTCAAATATTTGGTCACCATGAAAACGGACGGCTTCGTGAGATGAAACTTCTAGACCACACCCCATCAACTCTCAGTTCATCAGTGGAACTTGGTGTGGACACTGCCACTTGCTGACAATCCATCGGTCGTTTGCCACTGCAGATCTCTTTTTCTTTTTTTTTGACCAAAATTGCAACGTACCCAACGACGACGACGACAGCCAGGCCGCCAGCACGCCACTGGGAGGTCTCAGCTCAGAGACGACGACGACGAGGGAGCTGCACCTGCAGCTGCAGCGGTTAGCAGCAGTACAGCCTGGACCAGCAAACTCGATCTTGTACTACTTACACTCAACCTCCAGGTTCCAACGCCTCACCGGCGTTGCGTCGTCTTTCTTCCAAGTCCAGCGGATCACGCGTCAGATGACGAGACGCCAACTCTGGAGCTGGAAAGACGCGCGAGACAACCAGGTGTCCATGTCTCGTCCCGTGAGCTGTCCGGCGGCTCCCGGCTACTCTGCCCCATGCTTGCAACGAACAGCACACAACCTGCACCAGGTTTGGATTGCAAAGCAACTCATCTCACGCTTGACCAGCTGTACCCTCCCAAGGACACACTCCACTCACATGCAAGAACATGATATCCGAGTAATGGCCACAGGAAGAAGACACCAAGGTTGCTGGGTGGAAACATCACCACGCAAAAACAGAACTCAAGGGCAAATCAACCCAGAACAAGTATGAACAGCATATCGACATTCAATTCTCTTCGAATTACATAGCAAACGGTGGCGGGCACAACATACGTTTTGAAAGAATCAAAGATTGCAGCTACCAAAAGCTATACTTCGGTCAATTTGGGTTCCTTGCACACAAGTCAGCAGCTTATGTCATAAAATTTAGCCAGGCTTTACATATTGCGACAATGAAATGTCAAAAGAAAGAAGAAAAAGAAAAAGTGTTTCCTCACGAAGCTCCGCTGTAGCCTGAACTGTAGCCGCTGTAGGCACCTTTCTTCGTCTTGCCCGACTCAATTTCCTGCGTTTGCTGGCCCTCGCTGCTTGATGCAGATGGTATCTGGCCGTACTCGCTGGTTGGTGCACTGTATTGGCTGCTGGTGTAGTCATTGTTGTTAAAAGCCATCTTCCTGAACTTCTTCATGTCCTCATTGTACTGGCCAGAATCATAGTCAGAGCTGCTGTATGATCCAAAGAAGCGGCTATGGCCAGGCCGGACACCTTCATTAAGATCCTCCAAAGACACATCGCCTTCCAAGGCCCGAACAACCTGAGCATCATATACAGTATAAGGCTAATAACCCACCAGGCGAATCAATGGGAATACATGAAAACATCAAGTTGCCAGCACAGTACTTTTCATGGTTGATGTGTACTATATGCAACGGGTTCAGAATAGCGTTTAAAAATGCCCAAAGCAGATGTCAAAAAGAATATGCTAGAAAAAAAGCACTTAGGGGCAGTTTGTGGAGGTTTTTTTGAATCACAGCAGAAAAGATATACTGAAACACTGATTACCTGACTCATGCGTGGACGACGACGTGCAGAATGGCGTACACATGCAGCCGCACAGGCTATCATTCTTGCCATCTCGTTAGGACTGAAGTCCTTTCCCAGCCGAGGATCCACCAGATCCTCATAGTTACCATCTTCAAGTGCTCGCATCAATAAAGGCCTTGCCTGCAGATGGTCAGATATGTTATTTTCAAGAATTTTAGGGTGTAAAAGTCTCGCAAAAGGAAGGAATGAAGTAACTAGATTGTATAATCAGATACTTTGTTAAAAACAGTTTCACGTTAATAATATAGTATTGCAGGCTGCAGAATTAATCAACATATTTTGATCAAAATAAGTGGTTAATATTACTTCTTCAAAACCATTTTAAGTCAAAAGCAAGACCCATTTTGGACTAAATACCGTGTTATTAAAACACACAAACAGAAGTATGTATATGCCCTAACATCATATAAAACCTAAATTTATACAGTTACTTCATTATCAGTGAAGGTAGCAACAATTATTGAGGTGGCACTTCATTTAAACAATAAATCATGAAAATCGTGATCTAAATAAAAAAAAAGTCAATTATTTAACATAAAAAAGGGGAGGTTTGTTACCTAGCCCATCAAAATACTATTAGTAACACCAAAGCTAAACAAGTCATTAAAGCACTTACCCAGTCAACCAAGCTGTCATCCATAAATGTTTGGGTAGTATCAACAGGCCGACGACCAGTTATTAGCTCAAGAAGCATGACTCCAAAAGAAAAGACATCTGATTTTTCAGTGAGCTTGCCAGAAGCAGCATACTCTGGTGCTAGATACCTAAGGCCAGTAAAATGAGTATTAGCAAATTCTTGCTACAGCAGAGCAAGTTGAATGCTGAAATAATTTGATTGTTAGGTGTTACCATAAAATTGTTGAGAATATGATACAAGGCAAAGAAATATCTCTTAAGGTGTTTTATAATAAAAAAAAACGAATGATGTCAATCTAGTATAAATTGGGCTAGCAATTAGTCTACATGCTTCCGAAAATTTTAACCATGAGCTATAATTGTGTAGCATGTTCACTTGACAACTCAACATCAAATACAAATAGCATGATGCTGCACTGAGAATTTATACATACCCAAAGGTGCCCATTACTCTTGTCGAAACATGTGTGTTGTTATCGGTAGTGAATTTTGCAAGTCCAAAATCCGCAACCTGTAAAGTGGGTTACAATTAAGTAAAAACAATTAAATGGAATGATCTAGCCACATAAGCAAGAAGGCTGTAGAAATGTAGTGCTCTAGGCTTTAATTGCAAGAGCAAAGATAACAATCCAATGTCATTACCGAACTTTGAAATTGAAAAAGAAATTTTAAGTTGGTACTTTCACAATTCACAGCCACATAAAAAAAAATTACACAGCTAAAATCAACTTCGGACATCATTTCAAATTTTGAACAGAAAAATAGTCAGATAATTGCATGAAATGTTTGTTTCCAAAACATGAAAATTTTTAATGTCAAAAATTCTAGTCAAGGTGGTGAATTTAAAAAATAATTAATGATTAAAGAAATGCCTTTAACTGCAGAGGCCAACAAAAGAGTAAGAAGGAATAAGAAATAGAGATGGATAACCTACCTTAGCTTCAAATTTAAAATCAAGAAGAATGTTTGCTGCTTTTATATCACGATGGATGATCTTAGGATGGCCTGCCAATTATATGAAATATTAATGTAAGGACCTGTCTGACATTACATTTCAGTCTCTGCCTGAAGACATAATTGTGAAACATAAATGGTAGTGGTTGATATAAACTCACAGTCTTCATGAAGATATGCCAAACCCTTTGCAGCACCAAGAGCAATCTTTAGTCTTGTGGGCCATTCCATTGTTGGTCGACCTTTTCCTGTGGAATGGGAAATTGGTCTCAACAATGTGTAACGAGAACAGATACGAATCGACACAGCAATTAACTTGTCAACAGTCCACATTTTTCAGAAGATAAAGAAAATTAATCCATGAAATGCACTAGATGAGAAGGCATTTTACTGTATATTAGCAACAAAGTAAGAAACAAAGGTTTTAATAAAGTTTTTTGAAGGTGGCAATGGTTTGAAAAGATTCATGATGCCTCCAAACATTAGCTAAATATGAATTCTAGACGAATGAGGGTACTGTTAGCCTGCTACCTCACTACAGTATATCAACTTATCAAGCCATATTATTTCCTGTAACAGAACAATCGTATTGATATGGCTGTTGATTCTACCTAGTTCTTCCTACAAATACAAAATTATTACCATGATTTTAGAAATTAATTAAAAAGGAGCAAGAAACCAGAGCTCAATTGAACAGTTTCAGTAGTTGTCGAGTCTAAAGTCAAAAGCTTTGCGACACAAATGGATAAATTTACCTAGTCACATTCTACTGGACAGCAAAACATCTAACAGTTAGTAACTAGAATCTCAATGTATCCTATTTGTGCTAAGTACTCACAAAACACCAAAGTTTTTTGGTAATGTAATTCAGTAATTCCAGAGACAAGCCAAGTAGAACAATCAAATATGAGGGATCATGGATAACGAAGCAAATACAAACAAAAGCATACCATGCAAGTGGAATTCCAATGTGTTGTTCGGGACAAACTCATAGACAAGCAACCTCTTGCCCCCAGAAATGCAGTAACCAACCAAAGACACTAGGTGTTTGTGATGCACTCGGCTGATAATCTCAACCTCCGCCTGGAACTCACGCTCTCCCTGGCCACTTCCAAGTTTCAATTGCTTCACGGCAATCTCTTTGCCATTAGGCAGCACTCCTCTGTGGACGTATCCAAAACCACCTTGTCCAAGGAGATTAGCATCAGAGAATCCATCCGTTGCCCGCACCAGCTCCTCATAAGTGAATGTACTCTTTGAGAAGCCAAGGGCTGTGCCAGGGGAAGGTGGAGGTAGGATCTCGCCACCTGAGTAATTAGAACCAGACCCACCGCTACTGTTTAGCATAGCAGGTGGAGGCGGTGGTGGCTGTGGAGGACGGTTGGCGTATGCTGGTGGTGGTGATGGATGCATCTTGACTACATGCTCAGGTGGAGGAGGAGGAGCATTTTGCTGCCAACTTTGGTATGTTCCTCCATACGGATCATCTGCAGTAAGACAAAACATGGTGTGAGGAAAAGTGTGTCTCCATTATGCAAGAAATAGCTGAGTACATCACAACCTTCAGACAGATTTCACAATGCATCATATATGTTTTTTTTTCAAAGAGGTTAAACCAACAAAATAGAACATTTGATTCAAACAACAGGCATGACATCATGTCATCTAATCACACTCATCACTACAAAGTACTATTGGTTAACCCATTACAGAGATTTATTAGACGCAAACACAACAAATAAAAACGCACCTTTCCCTAAGTCAAAGTCATGACAATTAAGAAGTATATGCCTCCATAAGAATTCTAGGACAGTGCAATTGAAATTGAAAATTGCGTGGGTACTCAAAATTAACACCTTTCAGCCTGTCATGCGTATGTAAACTACTCGGCACATGCCGAACTGAGCGCTAACACACCAATCCCGTGCCCAAGCAGAAGAATTGCTACCAATTTGTCAAGAACGAAAAAATTACAACTGACAGCAACGTGAGTAGATGCTGTACAAGCTAACCACACACCAGATCTAGATCTAGATAGCGACAGCCAGGGTCGAGGTTGTAAAGAGATCTCACTCTTGTACGGCGGCGGAGGAGGCGGGTAGCCGTAGTGCTGCGGAGGAGGCGGGCGGCGCCGCTTCTTGCGGAGACAGCAGAGGCACGCGAAGCTGGCTAGCAGCAGCAGCACGAGCCCGCCCACGGCTACACCCACGACCAGCGATGTGGACACCCCAGAGCCACCGCCCCCTGGTGAAGGTGAGGACGGCGACTTCGGGGACGGGTGGCTCGGCGACCTCCCCCCGCCCCCGGACGACGGCGGGGACCTCCCCCCGGAAGACGGCGGCGAGGGCGTGTCCGACGGCGGCGACGGGGTGGCGGGGGTCCCTGGGGAGGAGGAGGGCGACGGCGCGGAAGGTGTCGCCGGGGTCGAGGACGGCACGGGAGGGAGGCGGAGGGAGTGGCCGGCGGCGGGGTGGCGGGCGCAGGCAGGGCGGGGGCGGGGTTGGCGGGAGGCGGCGCAGCCGGGGTGGCCGGAGGCAGGGCAGCCAGGGTGGCCGGTGGCGGGGCAGCCGGGGTGGCCGGCGGCGGAGCGGTGGAGTTTGCCGGAGGCGCCGGCGCGGCGCTGGGCGACGACATCGCCCACGCACGAGACGCCCGGCTCTGGGCTGGGAGCCGGCGCCTGAGCTAGGGGTATTCCCTCACCGGTGCTGCTTGCTTCGCGCTGAAGAATGGAGTCGCTTTGATTGCGGTGGGGAGATGGAGTAGCAACTAGCGAGGGAGCAGTAGAGCGGTAGAGGAGTTAAAGAGGTGGAGGCCTGGAGGGGATTGGAACTCGGCAGCGAGTGACAGCGGGGAAGCGGTGTGGGTCCCACCTCCGGGGTGTGCTTGCAGGGCCCACCAGCACCGCGGCTCGACAGCGTCCGTCGGGGCCCCGAGCGGGGAAGGATTGCAGGTGCAACTCACTGACATGTGGTTCCCCACGAATCCTGGCCCTACCAGTCAGTCTCTCTGACTTTTTCTTTATTATTCTCGTCGTCGCTTTTGACCACGCAGGTGGGATAAAGCGTTTACTTTTCCCGGAAGACCCGGGAGACCGACTGGTAGTAGTAGCACCGAGGCGTTTTACTGCTGGATTACTGGTTTCGACCGGGGTTGGTGGGGTTTCACCGCGCTCGGGCCCACACGTCAGTTGCAGGGTTTTGACAACGCTAATCTGGTTTTGCATTTTTTTTCCCGCTAAATCTGGTGGAAGCAAACAGCAAACACCAGCGTGACGCGGGCACGCGGCACCGTCGGGTAGTGGCTGGCTTGTGAGGATGCCGGTGCGGTGGGCCCTGATGTCAGTGTGCCTCGGGGTTTCCGGCCTTGGAAACGGAGAACGTGGTGGGGCCACACGGCGTAGGCAGACCCACCGTTCAGTTCCACGTCATAGCGTGATTGGCGGCAGGCAGAGCTCCTAGGTACATTGGTACAGTCGTTCTGCACAGGTTAGAGCATCCGTAGCAGGTATAATACTGTAGTTTAGGATAGAGTAGCTGGTGCAGAGAAGAAATCTTATAGAGTGTACTGTAAAATATGAAGGAAATTTAGAGTGTTGGATAGAGAGAGTAGTGAATAGTGTTATAGAGTGGGAGGATAGAGTACCACGTGTGGATGCTCTTAGCAGTGTCACTGGGTTTTTCTTTTCTTTATCTGATTTTCTTTTAAAAAAAGTCTACTCTATTGCCTTTTCAAAACAGTGCAAATAACCCTTTGGCTAGTTTTCAAGATAGTACGGTCACCGTGACATGCGATGTGGCAGTGATGTGGTGTGGCCCACATGCAAATGAGACTCATCTCCCTCTTCCGCTCCCCCCCCCCTCTTTCTCTAACTTCCCTCTGCTATGGTTGATCACCGCCGCACGTCACCATCGAAGCTCCAACACCATAGGTCACCAGTTGTGAGCACTTTTGCCTCCCGCTGCCCTCCTCCTTTCCTCCTCTTTTTCTTCCCTCTCTCCCTATCTGTGTCGCGACCTAGGTGTGCAACACACGTTGGCACAGCAACATGGCCTAGCTTGGAGACCAATCGACGTAGTGGCACAGTCCAACAAGGACGGAGGGTGGCCAAGGCAGAAGGTGTAGAAAGGGAGCTAACGCCCATGCCCTCGCCGTTGCAGGAGGTCTCCTCGCCAATGAGATAAAGGAGGAGTAGCGAAATGAAGGAGGAGGGGCGGCAGGAGGGTGGAAGGGAGGCAAGCAGGAGGAGGGGCAAAGGGATGGGGGCAGCGAGCCGGCAGGATGGAGGATGGAGGAGGGGCGGCAAACCTACAGGATGTAGGAGGAGAGAGGTGACCAACGAATTAGGTGAGAAGGAAGAAGAGAGAGGAAGGAGAGAGAGCGCTAGGGAAGGTAGAAAAAGATAAACCCTAAGATACTTACATATGGCCCATCGCCACGACATTGCTATGCCACACGTCACGGTGACAAAACCACTTTAAAAACCAAGCACTGTTTTGCATAATTTAGGAGTAATAGCTAATTTTTAGTTCGGGGTTAAGGTAGATAGCGGGCAATAGTTCAAAGGGTCAAATGTGATCCCTCACAACACAAGAAAAGGAAAGGAAAAACAGAAGCCAAAATTATTTGATTAATTGCTAAAACTAATGTTTAAGAGCTTTCGAAAGTGGTTAAAGCCGGAAGTGATACCCGAAGTTGGAGTTTAGAGTTTTTATCTTGTAACTTCCAAATTTCTAAGGATCGGTTTTGAAAAGTTAAAGCGTTCGAAAAAGATATTTAAATAATTTCATAAAAAAAGGCTATCAAAAACAATTTCGGAGTATGGTGTGCTCTAAAACCAACTTCCTATACATACTCCAAAAAAAGATTTCATCCCTATATTTCTACCCTCCAACATCACTCCCTAAATCTAACTCAAAATAAAAAAGATATAGAGAGTGAAGAGAGACTCAATATATTTAGGGATCAATATATGGAAACCTAGAAAAATGGGGAATCGAATAGGGGGCCTGTGATAGCAAATTGAGGAATTTATATCCTCTTAAGTATTTGGGAAAGGGAGGAGATATGGGGTGCTATTAGAGTATTGGAGATGACGCAAACAAAAATTTAATATAGAAACTGAATTTTAGAGGAATTCATTATTATTATTATTATTATTATTTGGTCATTGCAGCATGGTTGTAACCAGGAGGAGAAATTAGGCGCGCACCAGCACGAAACAGCGCATCAATTCCTACCCAAACTACAGCTGAGAGGACCGGGCTGCTGCACATGGCACCGTCCTAGCAGAAGGCTTTTCGGCGCGAGCCAAATGGGGAGGTCCCGTTCAGTGGCGGCCGGCGAAGGCAACAACATCAGCTGCGCCGCACGCGTATCTGTCTGGCCACACCAGCAGCCGTCTAGCCGTCTCCCCCGTCTGCTTCACTGTAATCTCTAAAAACAGTAGCCTCGACTGAACTGACAGACACAGCATTCATACATACAGTACTCCTCCGACGACAATGCGATAGCACGTCGTCGATTGATTTGAGAAATGAGGATTAGACCGTGATTAAACTAATGGCGCCGCACATGGTGGGTACGCGAATCCTGCTGTCCCCATGGACGAAATCATTCCAGGCGACGACGCGAGAGGGAGGGGGAGGAGGAGATTAATCGCGCCGGGTACTACACTGATTAACCATGTTCCCCGTTTGCGCGTGCTCTTAAGATAAGCGCGTACGATCGATCGACCGAATCTGAGTGGAGAATTCTAAACGTGGAGGAAGGGAGAATTTCTGTGGTCTTCTTGGGAGAAATTTTTTGGGCAACTAGGCGAGCCGATTGATGTGAATATTGCAGCATAAGCAATATAATATATATAATCTAATTTCCAGATTCAAGTAGTAGTAAATTAACAATATTACCATGAACTGAATATATTGACATGAATTCTACCAATGCAATTATAACAGTTAACAATTCATGTTCAGCAAAATAGTAACTGATAACATGTAGAAATCAATAATAATTAACAGCAATAATGCTTAGTTTAAAACTGTTGTGGAATTGCTCTCAGATTCAACATGTCGGGTTGATAAGAATAGCCCTCCAACGACATACAACATATATATATATATATATATATATATATATATATATATAGCTAGTGTCTTTATGGATAGCGCGGATCTCTCAAATCTATCACGACGTTAAATTCGAGACTGAAATAGATGATCTGAACCGTCCATCTTGTTCATCTCGATGAAATCTCGCTACACCAAATTTCAAATTTTTTGAATTTTTTACTATTTGTTTCGTATTTTGAAAACTGAACTTATTGGAGGGTCCACGGCTAATTAGATCAGCGATTTTCAAAAATACGAAACAAATAGTAAAAAAATTCAAAAAAAATTGAAATTTGGTGTGTAGTAAGATTTCATCGAGATGAACAGGATGGACGGTTCGGATCGTTTATTTCAGTCTCGGAATTTCCAAACGTCGTGGATAGCACGGATCTGAATAATCGCAGATTATACTATAGTAAATTCAAAGAATATACAAATGCTAAGTAGATGAATTATATTCCAATCTAAATAAGAATTATATCTCAATATTCAGCTTGCCTCACATTTTAGAATCCATCAGCAAAATTAACCAAACAGTAGTGTACAGCAGTGGAAAATACCACTGCTCATCCAATAACATGCCACTGGTTTAACATATTTCATAACAGGTTTGAAACTTTACATAAACTAAACAGTGCAGCATATACCAACAATATAATTCTCACATATTAAGAACAACTAAATTGGATATAATCAACTATATAGCATAAACACATTCAATGAATTGCTATAGATAATTTCACACATATAATCATCACCGAGTTTAACTCGACACCACACCCATATCCAATGTATAGTCCCCAAATTAAGGTAAACAACCCCTTTGCATGGCAAAGTCCCTAAATTTACCTCAATTAGCCCTGTACACAAGCTCACAAGTGGGGATTTGAGAAACTTACAGTGCATTGGGTTCAAACCAGTGAGTAAACAGATAAGGCATGTCTCAAAGATGTTGTCCTAGAAACAGTATCGCCGTCGCACAAACACGAGCAGGGACAATGTGTCTCGGATATATAATACCATCGATCTCAATGCAGCGACCAAGAATCACCACACCAAGACTCCGAGGTGTAGCTCACGACAGCATAAAAACCACAGAGTCCAATCCTTTGGCCCAAAGGAACCCAAGCCGAAGCTCATAGCCAAGTTCACAACTCGGCCAGCACCCAAAAAACCAATCCAACCTCACCAGATTGAGTTTCCTACAATTCCACAGCTCTGCAATTAGATGAATTCTGCCCAGAAAGCACCAAATTGAAGGTATTAGAAACTATGGTTTCTAGCTCATCGAACTGGGGCGCAAAAGAGAGAGGAATGAACCAGATAAGAGGAGGGAAAGGAAGTAGGCCGACCATTGCAATGGCAAGCACGAGAAGCAGTCGAGCTCGCATCTCCCTGGTGACCGACGAGCTTATCGTTGCCGGAGAATCCAAAGTCGTCGCTCTGCCTCTACGCAAGTCGCCGCGCCTCTGCCCGTGTGCACGTGCATATGCACGGGCCAGTCAAGGCAACAGTAGCGGCAGCTGCTACGTTATCCGCTCGTTCCATAGACCGTGGGCCCATGGGCCGTCATGGTGGGCAAAAGCCCAACACCTATTAGGGTTATCAAATTGTTCTTGTTAGCTTCCGAAGCAGCACGGTCTAAAGATCTTGTTTGAAATTTGTCAGGGTCCAGGTATATGCGCACATAAGCATTTGAAGTTTGAAATCTGGTTTGAAAAGCCACAATTGTTTTCTAGTTCCTACCGAAATTTAAATTGTTACCAATGAACTTTCTTTTTTAAAAAATAATAGAACAGAAGCTCTAACATTCCATTATAGAAGAAGAGAAAACAAAGTACAGAACACGACTCAACCATTGGTGGGTATCAATCCACACCAAACTATTGAACCAAATGGCCAGGTCTCAATGAAAAATCAAGAAGACTAAACACCTGCCATGTTGCACGAGCAACCACGATGCTACACCCCTATCATATAAGGAAGACCACCTGCAAAAGGCCAACCTAGCCGCTATCTCTAAACACATGAGCCATAGCAACCAGGCATGGCGACACCCTCAAGCACATGGATAAGCACAATCTCAACACCTCCAATAATGCCTCACAACTGTATGCACCTCATCCGCTTGCTTAACTCGCTTCACACCCTCGAGCCAGCCAATTCATTGGCTCACCGAACTCGCTTCACACCATTGAGCTAGCCAACAAACCCTAGGACGACCACCAACCACCAAAACAGTCGGAACTAGTTGCCAAGTGCATTCTCCACACATAAACGTATCAGTAACAACAATCTCTCCATGTCCCATGAGCTTCATTAGATACCTAGACCCCGCTCGCTCGCGTCTTCGTCGTTGTTGCCGATCTGGCCACCGTGTTATCATCGACACCCGCTTGTACTAGAGATGGCCTTACTAGCCCACAAACCATGTCGTTCGATCTTTTGGCCCGTCCCTCGGGCCTTGTTCACACACGCCATTGCCATCACCAATGAACTCACCTTTGTCTTGTCATCGTCGCGATCTGACCTTCAGCTTTGCCATCATCATGAAAACTCTCCATGTAGCCAGCCATCAACGCATTTATGCGTACTTCCCCAACGTAGATGCAAGCATCACCGACCTCTGCTAGGTTTAGCCTGGCCTAAATGCAAGGAAGCACTCCACCACGGTGCATTCTGCGATGACCAACATGTACCTCGCGATTGTCGTGGGCTGGTCACCATTGCCGTTGATGTCAAATTGGCGCCACAGCTCCACCTCACCAGAAGGCAAGATAAGACCACATGGTGCCGCCCCTCACTTGATCTCCCTCCTTGAAACGGCCTCTCCTTGAACGCTTTTCGCATTAGATGCCGCCGCGGCATTGCCGATGGTTCACACTCCAAGCACGTGGCTCATCCTTCCTATGCCAACAAATCCCCATGGATCCAAACGTCCCTGCACTAGCTAGATTCGGTTACCAAAGCCACCAGCTAGGCTGACTCGGGCTGGATCCACGCAAAGGCTCCCTAGATCTAGCGGCCTTGCGCCACCGTAGCCTTCTTCGCTCTCTGGCCTCCTGCGTCGTCAGGCCATGCCTTCTCGTTGTTAGATTCTGCTCACAGCCTCTGTCGCAATCGAGATCGCCATGCTCGTGGGAGCTGCCATCACCTCCAGGAGTGGAACCTCCTAGGGATGGAGGCAAGCAGGAGCTTGGGGGGAGAGCTGGCACACTCGATTGCTCACAGCATGGCGATCCAGGAGGTCCGTGGCAACAGCCCATCCACCTCACAGTCTTCCTCTTTGAGGAAGGAGGAAAAAAAAAACCCCCTTCACTGATCTAGTAGTTGCTGTATTTTCTATAAACTTTCAATGATCTAAACAGCGCCGACGCTAGCGATTATTATAACCCGAGGTAACAGGGTAGAGCCTATCGTGTTACCTATTCCTCTTCATGGTGTAGTACTCAATATTCTCGGTAAAAGTAAATCAGCGATAATTAATAACAGTTTTGCTAGGCATCAGCGGGTTCATCTACTATCCCTCTTTCTCCCCTTCCTACTCCCCCAACTCCTCCGCTACTCTGCCCTACCCTATGATGTCGTCTCTGAGCTTTGTTACCTTATGGTTAGGGTCTAGGGGTTAGGGGAGGGGTTCACTCATGCCCCCCCTCCCCCGCCCCCACCCCCGCTTAGAGGGAGGGAAGGCGGAGCCTAACGGTAGGAGACGATGCAGTGGTGGCCCTGCCAGAGACATGGGTTGTCGAAGGACAGAGGGCGGTGACCGTAGGGAGATCGGCACACGTTGACCTAGAGTTACGGTTGGGATGGCATGGTGGTAGGAGGAAGGAAGGTGGAGTGGCGAGTTGGTGAGGGCGTCAAGATTGGGTAGGTAGGTTGGTGGGGGCAAGGCTAGGTGGCGATGGAAGCGTGCGAAGCACTGTGGTGAGATGAATGAGAAGGCGGAGGAGGAAGGGAGGCATCGGCGAGGAAGAAAAGTGGGAGGGGCAGTGTCGCCGTGTTCAACTGACAGTTAGTCAATCCTAATTAATAAAATAATAATTTTAGTAAAAAGAAATATGAGTCCTTATCGTAAAAATGGTGAATTAATATGTATTTAAACGTCTTTCTTTTTCTATAGATATGCTCTGTTTCTTTCGGCGGTTTCTGGTGGTTGGCGGTTTTACTGTAGCAAATTTATAAGTCTTTGAAAAAAAAAAGTGTAATGAGCCTAAACAAATAATTAAAATTTTACAAATTTACTGTAGTAAACCGCCGGCCGCCGCAAAACGCCAAAAGAAACGGTGCCATAGTGTAGCACCAGCATGCTCTCCCTCGAAACTACTTAGACGTGGATATAGGGTTATTGCCTTTGACTCGCTTTTTTTTTTCCATGTTCATCAGACAGGAAGCACCAGATAATCATAGCTTACAAGTTAAACAGAGACTGGACACTGATTGAGTCATCGAGCCAAAAGGAATACTTCAACCAACAAGTAGCATGAATGCATAATGTAAATGATGCTTCACATGGATACCAAATCTGTACCTGTGAATGATAGTCTTAATTGAAGATATGAGATATATATTTGCCTGGTTCGACAAAGTGCGTGCTGTTGCTCTTGGTTGGATGCCATGTGCTTGCAATCATCCGAGATGCTCCATCCTCGCCAATTTCTCGTCACATACATTATCAACATGCTTGTATGTGCATTCTATACAAGTTCATGGTGTAGCTACGTCCGAAAACTCTAAAAAAAAGTTAAACAAAGTGTGGTGAACTTTTCGAGTCAAAAGCTCTCAAAGTTTAGCCCATCAGTCCATGTACAATAAAAAGAATGACGTGCGTGTGTGTCTATATATATATATATACTGTGTGAAGTATGAACAGAATTAGTTAAGCGATATTAATGACACCTCTTGCTAAATTTTGCTTAGACGTTTGGCATGGAAAGCTAAGGGAATGTTTGGGTTCTTTTTGGCGTTAAAGAAAACGTGCATCACCAAAATCCAGAAGCGTCGTCGACGGCCAGATCGCCAAATGAACTTTTCCTATGAACCGTAAAAACGAAATGGCTTTGTGCCTTTCGCTTTTGCGGAGAATATCGAATCACTTCGCTTTGAGTGTGACACGAACCGTGCATACCACAGATCGAACAAAACTCGATCTCACTAAATAATGAAACAAGCTCCCAAAAGTTATCCTTCCATTATCTACAAAATTAACCAAAAAAGCTACCTAGCTAGCAAGACAATTCCAGAATAATTACTTCGTGTTCACACCAAAGAAAAAATTTAGGTACTTTCGTTCCAAATGACGAGCATTCTAAGAAATTGAATGAGGCCACTATGCAGGATGGTGGCCAATTAGCTGCAATCACGGTGCTGCAAGTAAATAAATTTTTAGGAATGCATATCAAAATCACCGGCCGTGCAGAGTCAACAGCGGATGCATGCATATCATGGTTGGAGAACAGTTGCACAAGAACAGGGAGGTTTCACCTAATCTGGTGTATTAATTCTATTTCGATCGACAATTTTTTTTTGAGGAACATTTCGATCGACAATTGAAATATCGCATCAACCGACTCAGCAGGTGCGGCGTTAATTCTGTGTTTATTGATCTACGCGATTCTGTTCCTTATGATTTTACTGGGACAGATGCTTGCTTCTTCTAGATCTAAACTAATTACCCTTTTTTTTCTTTTGCCAGCGCATGTACGTATGCCCTACGAAACACTGCATCATTAGGGCATAGACTATGTAAGTTGATAATAATGTACTCCAACATTAATGAGCTCGTTTGGTTTGTCATCTTAAAACTTTAAACTTTAAAGCGCCATGATATTTATAATTAATTATGGAGATCGAACTAATATATCAAGCTAGCATGATTTTGACTACTGGCAAGAACCTGAGAATTGACGTTAAATTCAAATATCAAGGAAAAAGCATGAGATAAAACGAGGAATATTGAATGATATATACATACATGTAGCAGCAGATAGGTTCGTATCCTCGTACATTAGCAATAATATCATGAGCGGGGCGTTACTTCCTGGCTCAGATCAAACAAGGTATTGTACAAAAAAACTTGGTAGCAAAAACACTATTAGCGTCTTTGGATGACTGCGTTAGGCGCGGCCGGCGACGTCCAGGACGCGGCCAGTGGCGTCCACGACACGGCCATAGTGCGGGCGGCGCGACCGGCGACGTCCACAGTGCGGCCACCGGTGTCCACGGCGCGGGCGGTGGCATCCACGGCGCGACCATGCCGTCGGCGGCGCGGCCAGCGACGTCCAGTGCGTGCCCGATTGACGTCTTCTATGCGTTCGATGAAATGCCAACTCAGCTCTCACAAAGGATACAGCAATAAATGCTATTTCCAAACGGATCGACAGGCTGCTGTGATGGGACTAACCAAACACGGGGAGGCTGTACACGCTTAGGGCGTACTTGGAAGCCCAGTTTTTGGGCAAAACCGCGTGTAAAATACCGGCCTTAAAATTTTGCTGCGCATAGTTCGGTAAGCAACTTGGATGACTAGTTTTCGAGATAAGTTTACACCGGTTTTGGGCTTAACCAGCCGGAAAAGAAAAATAGCCTCGGCCAGCCCCATTATTTTTCGAATGAAAGCCAATCCCCCGCTCCATCTCATCCTAATCTCGGGCTCTCCGCTTCTCCCCTCTTCTCCCCATCCTCCATCGATTCATGGTCAAGCTCAAGCAACGCTGGCCCGAATCTGCTCTTTGACAGCGGTGATTGAGGTCGGAGGGTCGCTCGAGGCGGTGGCTGCTTGTCGCTTCGAGGCAAAGCGCAGCTCTCGGGAGGCGGCGGTGGCCTGGCGGTGCTTGAGGAGGCAACAGCGCAGCTCGGGAGGAGGCAGCCAGCAGGTGCTTGGGAGTTGGTAGTGGCTGCTGGCGGCGCTTGGGAGGTGGCAGCACGGTTCTTTGGAGGCTGCAGCCCGTGGTGGCGCTTGGGAGGCGGTGGCGGTCCGCAGGTGGCGGCGAGTGCGGCACCGACGGGAAGCGGCGGTGCCCATGGGAGGCAGCGGCAGTGGCACAAAGGGGATCTCCTCCTTATGCCTTTGGCTCATTAGCGATTGGAGCTCATGGAGGTAGCAACAGTTTGGTTGGTGTTGGATCTATAATTTTTTGATAGAAATTACATATCTTGACTCAAAGTGATTTTGTCTTGAGATCTTGACTCTCTAGGTTTTCTATTATTGATTTGAACATTCAAATTTTGTTCAAAATACTATAGTTGATGGATGTTAGTGTGGTGAGTTCCTTTCTTGTATCTACAAGATATCTTGAAAACAAAGTTGTGGTTTCCTTATGCGTGATTTCATTTGGCATCTTAGCATCGGCCAAGAACAATGCATTTCGTTGAGGTTTTTAGCTTATATTTTTGGATGGTGAATGGATCAGAATGTATGCAAACATGGGTGCAATTTTTTGCGAATGTATGAAATTACATATCCCAAGTAGGAAAAATTTTTCCACCTGTATCCTTGTGCACAACAATTTACCGGTGTAATTATTTGCCAGTTGTCGACGATTTGTGTCGGCAATATATTTTATAGGGCTATGCGTAAGACCGAAATCCGATGGTAATACAGGAAACAGATTTATACAGGTTCGGGCCCTCGAGGTGAGGTAATACCTTACTACTGTGCTCGTGGATTGTATTATGGTGGATCTTAAGGATGAAGAGATAGATAGATACCGAACTAGGGGCCCCTGCTTCCCTTTATATAGTGGAGATAAGTAGGGTTATAGATAAGTATCCTAGTCGGTTATGGAAACTGGGATAGAGATAGGAAGTCTATCTCTATCCTTTCTTCTTGAAATCGATAAGCGTCTTGGGATTACAAGCTAATGCCTTTCTTGTGATACAAGTTGGGTCTTTATGCGAGGCAGGCCCGTCTTCTAGATGGTAGGCGTGACCCTGCTCCGTGAGGTAGTCCGTCTAATGTCTCCGTGAGATACACGGGGACCATATTATCCTGATAGCCCAGAGTGCTTCTGGTAGAGTTGATGCGGCGCTCCGATTGGAACCTTCTCTATACCAAGTGCTCCATTGGCATGCAAGGAGGCTGTGAAAGGCTCAAGAGAGCTTCTTGAGTTAAAATCTTGAGTGACTCGGCCAATTTCTTGAGTTCTAGAAGTCGGTAGCGATGGTTGACATCATGGCGTGAGTAAATATCAGCATAGCCATCCTCGGTAGCGATGAAAAAGGCGCGTAATAATCGGCATTGGTATCCTCGGCGCAATGCGAAAGCCGGCGTAGTAAATGCTGCGGTTGTCCTCGGCCTAGCGATCTTGTGAAAGCCGCAAGTTAGGGTGGCCGTCCTCGTCGTTCTTGGGGCGGCGAGTCGGCGTAAAGTCGGTGTGGTATCCTCGGCGCGATCTTGGCAAACCGTAGTTACCCTCGAGAACCTTGGCGTGGTATCTTGACGAACCATATCATGCACTCGAGTCTTTGGTGTAGGCGTCTTGGCCGTCTGCGAGAGTTGGCGTGGCGTGGTGCCATCTTAGTAGATTGCGCTTCGAGCGCGGGTGTTGACAACGTAAGCGTGCCACGATCGGTGCTTGTAGTGTAAACACTTCCTTGAACCCCTGTAACATGTACATGTAGGATTTAGGCAGTATCTCAATATGAAAACATTTGGTCGGATATAAAATCAGACTATATTTATGTGCGAAATAGCCATTTTTTATTTTCCTACTTAATGATTTTTATTAGTCCGAGTGGTTTTCTTCCTTTTGTTATGCACTCTGCCCGACTAGTCTAGTCCCCGAGTGTAGGGAGTTGGCACATGACTTTTTATCCTAGGCACTCGTTTGGGTGACATAGAGTTCGCCGTGTTATGGGTTCAGAGCTTCGCTACTCAGAATTATAGCGCACTCGGATTTCACTTAAATCACTAAGTAACAAAAGCAAAAAATAACTATGAAAAAGATGGGTGCATGTAAGTGCACACAATTATGTGTAGCCCCGACTTACTGCTTAGTTGGAATTCAACTAAGTAGCAAGTCAAGAAATAACTATGAAAAAGATGGGTGCATGTAAGTGCACACAATTATGTGTAACCCCCGACTTACTGCTTAATTGGAATTCAACTAAGTAGCAAGTCAAGAAATAACACAAGTTTATATCTGAAAAGATTATGATGATGAAAAACTTAGCTGCTTTGCTGACGATGATGTCGTCCTTGCTTTTAAGCTTTTAACCCCCAGGCGTATCACCTTGTAGACTTGAAGCGTAGACGTGGGCTTGTAGCCGTGCCGAAGCCGAAGTTTGCGCTCGGGGCGCTGGCGTTGGCGTGAAGCCGTGCCGAGTTGACATAGACATGTAGCCAAGCCGTATGATGCACTCGAGTCTTCTTAGTAGGCGTGAAGCCGTCTTAGAGTTGACATAGGCATCTGGTGACCGTATGATGCACTCGAGTCTTTGGCGTAAGCGTCTTGGCCGTCTGCGAAGGTTGCGCTCGGGTATGGCGTTAGCATGAAGTATGTGCGAGTTGGCGTAGGCATCGGCCAAAACCATATAATGCACTCGAGTCTTTGGCGTAAGCGTCTTGTTATCTTAAAGGTTCTTTCGAAATTTGGCGTTGGCGTGGCCGTCTTCGAAATTTGGCGTTGGCGTGGCCGTCTCGGGTCTTTGGCGTAGGCGTGTTGCCGTGCGTATGACGTAGCACTCGAGTCTTTGGCGTGAACGTCTTGCCGTGCGAAGGATTCGCTTCGAAGTCTTTGGCGTTAGCGTGAAACCGTCTTAGAGTTGGCGTAGGCATGCGACCAAGCCGTATAATACACTCGAGTCTTTGGCGTGAAGCGTCTTGGGCCGTGCCAAAGTTGTGCTTTCGGTATTGGCGTTGGCGTGAAGCCGTCTTAGAGTTGGCGTAAGCCTCTGACGAAATGTATGATGCACTCGGAGGTCTTTGGCGTGGGCGTCTTGGCCGTGTCATAAAAACCATCTTGCATTATGCTGCATTGTACCCTGTGGAGACAATGAAAGACACGAGTAGTAGAGAAAAAAATGGATTGTAAAGCAATATGCATGATGTCCAATTATGTATTTTATTATCTTAAATTGTCGTCTTTTTATCTTTTCCGTATTGATTTACGCTTCTCCGAGTATTTTTAATTCCTTTTGTTAAGCACTCCGTCGAGCTCATCAAGTCCCTTAGCGTTAGGAGTTGGCGCGGAGCTCTGTCTCCGAACACGCGTCAGGAAACCGAAATTTTGCATAGGAATCAGAGTTTCACTACTCAGAATGTGTGACACTTGGAATCGGTAAAAGTCAACATGGAAAAGAACAAAAGAAACTCGAAAAAAGATGGTGCAGATAGGTGTAGCCCCCGACTTACTGTTTAGTTGGATACCAACTAAGTAGCAAGTCGGAGATAAATTATAATGATATAATTGAGTATAAAATAGATAACGTTCTACGTTGTGCCCTAAATGGCACTTGACCTTCGGACAGTCCGACGACTGACGCGCCCTAGCTCATGCGAGGACCGCTAATATCTCAGCCAGAGTTATCTTAGCTCATGGATGCGCGCTTGTGAACCGGTACGTCGTACGTTGTCCTAGAACTTGTAGCCTCGCAGCTGACTAGAAGTAGTCATAGAACCGTCACGATGGCGAGACGCAGGGCGCGGTCCCCGTGATTCGGCGGTCAGCCTCGCCCAGCGTCTTAGCTCGGCACGGCGTAACGAGTAGCCGAGTCTTCGCTTAGGTGTATAGCCGTCCCTTGTGTTTGCGAGACCTAGAGCGGTCGTTGGCGCTTCTAGGTAAAATGACGTAAAAATACGTCGGCGTTGGCGAAGTCAAGCCGCCCTCGACTGGCTTCGGCCGCTTTGAGTGCCCTCGGCTGCTTGACGTCTGAAGACTTGTGGTAATGTACTCTCCTTGTAGCTGTCGTCCATCGGTCTTGACCTATCGCCATGATCTCCGGGATGAGATCCACTTTGTCGTCGAGGTCTACCATTCCCTTGCTGAGGTGCACTAAGGATTGCCGAGGTGCCGGGCGAAATTCATGTCGAGCTCCATCTTCGCGCGGGATTCACGTTACCCCGCGCAGTCTGTCTTCAAACGGTTGCCACAGTCACATCCAAACTCGGTTTTCGACGATCTTGTACTCGTTGGAAAGATAACGAGATAAGCTTTCCAACACATCCAAAACCACCCTTAAATTCCTTCCAAGTCAAAGGAAAATCGCAACGCAATTTCCATCCAGATTCTGGACGCGAATAGATCGGATCTTCCTCTTGCGTTCGCTTTGCGGTTGAAATTGTCTTCTGATCGGATCTGATCCGATTCTTCGAGGGCAACTTTGCCGAAGTTGTTGATGACAAAATTGAAGCCCTTCAAAATAGAAAGCCTGGCCGAAGGTGAATTTCGACGGCGCTGCCGCCGAAAGATGCCATCGAGCTTGATGAAGATGATCTTAGCGCTGCCCCTACCTGGCGCGCCAACTGTCGACGATTTGTATCGGCAATATATTTTATAGGGCTATGCGTAAGACCGAAACGCGATGGTAACACAGGAGACAGATTTATACAGGTTCGGGCCCTCGAGGTGAGGTAATACCCTGCTCCTGTGCTCGTGGATTGTATTATGGTGGATCTTAAGGATGAAGAGATAGATAGATACCGAACTAGGGGCCCCTGCCTCCCTTTATATAGTGGAAAGAGGTAGGGTTACAGATAAGTATCCTAGTTGATTATGGAAAATGAGGATAGAGATAGAAAGTCTATCTCTATCCTTTCTTGCCGAGTACGTAAACGTACTGGATTACAACTGTGCCTTTCTTATGATACAAGTTGGGTCTTTATGCGAGGCAGGCCCGTCTTCTAGATGGTAGGCGTGACCCTGCTCCGTGAGGTGGTCTGTCTAATGTCTTCGTGAGATACCCGGGGACCATGTTATCCACACCAGTGTAAAATAATTCTAAATTGACAAGTAGGGCCTTAGCCTGCCTCCCATGGGCTTGTATGTCTCGTACGAGTCAGGCTAGGATGAGTCGGTAATTAAGCAAACATGTCATATAACTACCTTTTTTGGTATTTAATGTGTGCTGTTCATTTTTTTACTGATGGTTGAGATTCGAGAAATACCAGTCTATGACATTGCTATAGAATGTGATATGCCTTCTTTTTATCTAGATAACTAGGATAATAATATGGTGAATGCCTTAAATTGGAAGTTCAATGGGACGTATTCCCATTGGACGGCCGCGTTGTTGGGACCCGGCTCAGTAAAGCCGACCCCTCTGTGTTTACTGTACTAGTCCCAAGGATCATACACTAGTACACATAGGTTGAACAGGATTGCCATCAAACACATACTTTATTAATAAAGAAAATAACTTATAATGTACATGTGCTGAATGCCACTTACATTATGAATAATTTAAACATCAGAGTGTGGAAGATAAGAACACGTGTCGGCTAAAACCCGTCAAACTACCACAGGCATCTGACCAGGGTACGCCTCTAGTAGCCGGAAAACTTCATCGTCGTACTCTGCCTCGTAAACCACGTACTTAGCAGAGTCGTCACCTACGCACAGATCTGACAAACAACTAATGAGTATGGATAAACCATACCCAGCAAGCATATATATCCTTAAGTAATGAAATGCAAGGTATCAAAGAAATGGATCTGGTTTATTTGTATAAAGAGCACTTTTAAACAGTCCTATCAGTTTTAAAGCAATAGTGTAAAACAACTTTAAATTCATTTCTTTACTCATGTTTTCTCAACATTATAATATTGCCTTCTCAGCACAAAACCGAGATGACATTCGCTGTCAACTTTACTCGAAAACCCTAGCAATACATTCCCTGTAATGCACTGCGTGGCATTCGCTGTCTGGCAATCCTTTCCCCTACCATCTACAACAAGTTAATTAAGAAAAGGTGAGACTAACAAGTAGAGCCGCCTAAGCTCGCTCTTAACCGTGAGCACGGCTATCATGATAATTTTAACTCTGCAGAGTGTGTACACTTTACCCATGGGACTCACCCTAGAGTGAGATAAAGCCGCTATCCCTGTTCCATCTAGGGTCAAGAATGCCTCACTAAGGATTCGCCCCGAGCCGTTTCGCACTAAGCCAGAGGTTCCCCTCTTATGCCAGGTGAATATACAGTGGTTGCAAGCCACACCCACACCGCCATGACAAATGAACCCTAGATTTCCCAAGGTAACAACTAAGGTATTACCATTATTAATACCCATGGCTGTACTGTTGTGCTCGGCTAGATCATCTACTATGTTCGGTCCTTATGTCGACCGAGGTGGCATACCACAAACTAACGTTCACCAATCAAACCACCACCTCGAATCCACTCACGCCACATTGATTTTAGTTAAATTAAAGTTTAATCAAAATCACACAATAAAGAGTAGATTCTCTCTACCAAGATTTTTAAATGATTTCACATCATAATGATCATCTAGATTTCCCATCGAAGCAAGTAAGCATCTAGCGTGAGTACAAATCATGGGTGGCTATAATAAGATATAAATTATGCTAGGCGTCAATGGAAAGGTAACACGTGCTAATAGATGATTAACACGTCATTGGCAATAACTAAAATTAAATATACAAAATTCAAATAAACTTAGCATGCACAGTTAAATCCCTATGAATAGTAAACATGAGAGAAAATCAGTGGGATCGATATGAATCTAGCTTGCACCTGGGTCTGGGTAGCACGTTCCTTAATAACCGGCAGCTAGCTCCTCTCCGGACTCCTCCACGACGTCTACACGCAAATCGAGGCACAGACAAATCAATAGCAGCAAATAAATACTGGAGGTAGATTAGGTTAAAAGAAGACCAACAAAATTGGACTGACACGAATCGGAGTTACGGTTTCAGAGGTACAAAAAGATGAAGTAGTACTGTTCAAATGCTTTGACTGGGATTTGACCAGATCGAGGTATTAAAGGAACTGGCTGCTGCCTCTGCTTCTTCACGAGTAGAGAAACAAGAAGCAGAGAGAGGAAAGCAAAATGGGGAGGGAGAGAGAAGAGATGGGGGCGGCGGTGGCGACTCCTGCTCCGGCGGACGGTGGCGGCCGGCGGCGGCGGTAGCAGCCCGGCGGTGGCCGGCGGCGGCGGTCTCTCGGCTGGCTGCGGCCCACGAATGCCCGCTCGGGCCCGCGGCGAGGCGGCACATGGTTGGTGGCGGCCTTCCGGCCAGGCGGCGGCGGCGATCTCCCAGCTAGGAACCGGCTGCAGGCGATGGCCGTAGGCGGCGGCTCCAGCGGCACGCAGCGTGGCTGGGACGCGCAGCTGGCGTCGAGGCGGTGGCTCTGGCGCGGCGGTGGCCGGTGGCCCTAGCGGCTGGGCCCTCCCGGCTAGGCGGCGGTGGCAGTGACGTGGAGCCAACAGCGGCGCGGTGGTTGCGTGCTGTGCGGTGGTGCGGCGAGGTGAGCGTGGCGCGGCGGCAACGGCGGGAGCATAGCCCGGCGGCGGCGGCAGCTGGAGGAGGCGGCGACCCAGCACGGCTAGGGGGCGGTGGCCGGCGTGGCTAGCTTGGACAGCGGCAGCCTCGCGCGAGGGCGGCGACCTCGGCTCGGCGACAGCGACGACTCCTTCTCTTCCCCTTGCTCTGTGTTGACGGCTGATGGGAAAACCCTTGGCGGCTAGGGTTTGGGGGCTGTTTAGGTTGGGTCACGGCTGACTGGGGTTTTTATACCGTGTATGCAGTACACGTTGGTTAATTTTGGGCCGATGGAAACGGGCAGAGATATGGAAAGAGTTGATTTGTTAGGAATCGAATTTGATTCGGCTTGATTTGGAAGAAAAATACGGCGTGTGTTCCTGGCGTGGTGAGCCTGTGGATTTGGTATGTGTACGTGCAGCATGTATGACACATTTGGTATGGTTCAGGGATTGGGTTTGGTACGATTTTGGCTGGCATGATTTGGTATGGATTGCTGGGTGTTGCAAACTGAGGTGAGGCTCGGTTGGGAATTCGATCAAATATTTTGTCATGTTTTGCTCTCAACTGATTTGTTATATTTGGGAGGCACGGTTAGGGCAATGTTGGATTGTCCTCGATCATGGGACGATTGGACATAGGTGCGAATAGGAAAAATGTAACTAGGGGAAATATTAGGAAGAGTGCTCAGGGGGCGATTATTACAAAATTGGAAAAAATTAGAGGATAAATATTAAGTAAATTATCTTAAATCAAAATAATATGCTTTTAGGTTTTTGAAATTAATAGATGTCACAGCTGGCTTGCGCGGCGGGCGGCTCAGCAGCGAGAGCAACAGGGGCAGGAGCAGTTTCCGGCGGCAAGGTCTTTGGGGATTAAATCTGACTTTATCCGACCACGAATCTTCGAGCTCTCGGTTGGGATGGATTCACGATGAAGATACGAAGGACGTTGTCGGACGGTTTAGGCAGATTTGCACCGAGGTGGCGCTGAGACAAGAAAGACTGGGGCGGCTAGGGTTTTGAGAAGTTAGCCTTCGGCGATTTTTTTAGAGCGAAGGAAAAAGTTTTAGGATTCGAAATTTTAGGAGGATGATCTACAAGGGATTTACTAGGACATGTTTTCCTCGAAATTGTGATTTACATTTTTGAGATGGCGCAATTGGCAAGAAAAGGAGGAGGCAGCGCGGTCAGTTTGCCAGGAGAAAAGAGGAGATCAAAGAAGGAAGGAAACGAGGATATGACAAGTGGAGTGTACCGGCTAGAGAGAAGAAAGGGATTTTCCCAAATATACCTTAATTAAAATTTCTTAAGAAAAATCATGATAATACAAAATTAAAATCTTGTAATAAGAGAAGATAATAGAACTTTGAAAACAAATAGGAAAGTCCCTAGCTTTGATTACTTTTTATCTCCCAATAGATTGAATTATTTTGTTTGACAAATTTTTCTTTTTCAAAACAAATCAAATTGGTTAAATTTTTCACAACTGAAAATATACAGATCATTAAAATCCTTTTATTTTATAAGACCTTTGCTTTAAGCACTTTATTAATCGAAAAATCTAGTTAGGTATATTTTCAAAATGAAAATATTGTAAAGCAACTCTTTGAACTTATTTTTATTCAACATTCTCAAAATTTGATTTTTAAACTTTTGAAATTTTGTAAATCTCCACTTCATTATAATTTTACAAACTATTACCTCAATAAAGTTTAAAAATATTCCTGAAATTTTATTTCTATCAAAATTTTTAATTTTCACAAATTTGAAACTTCAGGATGTTACGCGCGTGTACCATTCAATCATATTAGGTCAATCTTGGCCGTTTATTGTGTCTGACCAACCGAAACATCGATTTTGTTCGGATGAAATAGGGTGAAAATCTGATGAAACATAGACGAAATACTTATGAGACATGCAAAGCACTTATGAGACATAGGCAAAGTATATGATGAAATATGACGAAGTACTAATGAAAAATAAGAAAGTACTGATGAAACATGACAAAATACCGATGAATCATTGGTAAAGTACTAATGGAACATGTAAAAGTACTAATGAAACATGAATAAAGTATTAATGAAACATTGGTAAAGTACTGGTATAACATCGTCTAAGTAATGTTCATGCAGTAATTCAAAGATGTTTCACCTTTATGAGTAAATGTTTCATAAGAGCAAAACCATGTTTTACAAGAGTAAAAATAATGTTTCATCCTACAAAAAACATATTTCGCAAGAGGAAGCAGAAAATGTTTCATTTTTACGTGTGTTTCACCAGAGCAAAAACCATATTTCACTGAAGCAAAAACTACATTTCATACGTACCAGGTGATGTTTCAAGCCAAGTTGTACCGTATATCTTCCCTATCTAACTCCTTCCAATGGAGCGCGTGCGCGGCCGACAAATCCGACCATCTTCTTCTCTAAATCTAGCAAGGCCCTCGCTACCGGCTCGTGCTCACCGGATTCGGTCACCAAGCTCACCAGAAGCTCACCAGACGAGGTTGTCAGAAGAGTAGAGATGGGGAGTAGAGAGGAGGAGAGGACGAGAGATGGGGAGCTATGAGAGAGAGGGTGCACGACCGGTGAGCAGAGGCATCGGTGGTCGGCCAGCAAGCGGCGACACTGGTGGCTGGTCGGCGAGCGGCGCGACCTGCTTTTTTTTTTAAGTCACCGGTGCGGCTAGCTAGTTGAGTGGAGAGATTCGGGGGAGAAAAAGAAAGAGAGAGAGAGTAGCGTGCAAGAGCAAGCGAATCGATAAGAGAGTATGTGTGGGCGCGCGACACCCACATGGTAGCTTTTTTTAAAAAAAAATTAGTAGTAACCGGGCAGTTAAGAGCCGTGCCTGGGTAAAAAAAAAATTCCATGTCCAAATCTTAAATTTTAAATTGATGAATAGTAATAATGAACAATACCGGTCAACAATTGGTCAACTGATGTGGTAACTGTCCGACGATCGGCTAAATTCATTTTTTTTTAGTTTAAACTTGATGATTGAAACCATCCGGTAGAAACCGTTTACCTCTGGTAACCAGCTGTAGTGGCCAAAGGTCCGGTGTTTCTTTTTTATTTTAATTGGTTAGCGAATCGTCTTAAAACTTCATATCCAAGAGAAAAAATTGTATCCATGCCATCATGAAGTTGTGATGTCAAAAATATTACCGCAATGTTGGTATTTGCTTAGATGTCATTGTAAAGTTGGATTCCATGCAAATATGACATTGCATGCGGTTATTCTTGTTATTTTGCCTTATTTAAATTTACCTCTAATATGCCATTGGCTTCTTTTCCTCTCATCTTCCCTTTCTCTATAACTCCGACAACCTCCTCCCCTTGAACTCGTGTGGAAGCCATCTCTAGTCATGGCCCCAAGCTCAACATGGCACGGCTCCTCTCTCTCCTTCCTTTCTTGTGCTCTTCGTCTATGAGCCCTCGGGCCAAATATGCATAAGCTCTGTTGGAAACTAATAGACTCGCTAGCACAAATCAAAATTTTCCTACCATGATCAGTTAATCATGCAAGTAGTAGATCATAGATCTTTACCTTTGACGCACTGCCATGGCAGAAGGAGAGTTGGAGTAGCCGGTTCCAACATCACACACATTGAGATGTAGGAAGTAATCGTTCACATCGAGCCGAATGTCTTCTCCTAGCCAATCACCACTGCAACAATGTTGCATGTGCTGTCGTAAATGATGTAGTTGACCTCGTCGACTTTGTCCTCGTCGCCGATCAGCACCATAGCAACCGCAGTAGTGCCTCTATGGTATCCACACGTCCAAAGAAGAAACGTCATGCGTCGGTGTGGTAGCACCCTTGCACACGACCAAGGTTTCGAGGAAGTCAGGTAGGGCGACAGCTAGGGTTTCGTGATAGTGAACTCACTTGGCTTGCTGTCCTTACCCGCACGCCTCCTTTATATTGAGTGCACCTATGGGCTTCTATATTAGAGGCCCATTATGACTCTAATCCCTCACATATTCATATTTGCAAAACCCTCTAACGGATCTAATCCAATAGCTAGATATGTCCCAACCTGTTAAGTGTATGACCTGTTAGATTCATGTGCAAGCTACCGTGGCCCCAGAAACCGTTTTCTGCACTACAAGTCAATAACGGTTTCTAGCAGGATATATTGACTCTCGAAATGCACAAAATGATTATATCAGCTAAACTATGATATATTCACATGTCAATCCTTTTTCTGCATGATACCAATCATGCTCAAAGCGAGATGCGTGTCACACTTGTGATAGCTTGACCATTCACTAGATCTTGTGATGAATTCTAAAACCGTAATTAATTCTTTAATCATATTGACATGGCCATGCACTTTCTAATCCAGCCACATCGAGGGGCTCAATGACATCTCTCCTATTATTGAGAAGGAAAAAATTTCATCTTAATCGCTCACACCCTACATCATGTTCATAAAATGCTCGAAAGCTATCTTTATATCTACCTAGTTATAGAGTAGCAGTTGATAGGCCCAAATTATACCACTACATATCCTAGGACTAAATGACGATCATAGGTCTAATGATCATATGAGTATACCACTTGAGACAATAGACTGATGGTACACATAAGATAACAATCACAGCGGTGTCTCGGGGTGGGTCTATGCAACATCATATTTTCTAACATGTGTCCACATTGATATATTATCTCCATATCTATGGCATTTGAATCATTACCATCAATCAATACATATACTGATCAAATTATTATAGTTCCACATAATGATATGAAACCATGAATCATTTAGAATAATATCACAGAAACAATGTATTTCACAACTAAGTTGTACTTGATAAACAATATAAATGATATTTATTCATGGAACTAATAGCACATTATCCAAAAATACATAAACATAGACATGATACAATCATCTGCATGATCACCTATAGGGCATATCACTAACAAGCTTAGGCTTGCCCTGGAGGTGGCTCGGTGGTGTTAACTTGATGATGACAGCTCAGGCCTGGGCAGCGGCATGACCTAGAGGCGGCATGGTAGGACAGTGCTATGGCATGGAGATAGCCTAACAGGACGGCAGTGGCCGCTATCGACGATGTCTCCATCACCATGCGGAGCAGGCCCCATATCCTAGCTAGAGGGAGAGGAGGAGGGTCCGGAGAGGAGGAGGGGACCAATCGGAGGGAGCCAGTGGTGGCCAGAGGAGGTGGAGGCATTTGGAGGAGGGGAGAGGAGGGAGGAGTGTTGGAGGAAGAAGATAAGGGTAATTTGGTAAAAAAAGTCGGACAATCTTCATAATGGCAAATTTGGCACTTTATGATGGCACCTGAGCTAATACTGACTTTGTGATTGTATTTCTGAGATATCGCAACTTCGTAGTAGGCAATTTTCTCTCTACAAAAATAGACTTTTTCTTTTTTTAAAAAAAGTTCCACAATCTATAAATGATAAACACTGATGATTTCGTTGATACAGTTGTGAAAGGCACATAAACCAGCATAATTACACCCAACTATGAATTGTGACGATGACAAAGAAGTGACAAGCAGTTTCTTTATCACACGTTTTGATTTGATGGTGAGAATTCTTTTCTTTGTTAAGAAAAGAAAGAAAAAGTACCAGCGAAGCCCAAAGAACATAATGGGCCCAGTGTTTTGTCTACCATCCAGTTTGGGCCATGGTCACGGTGGACGCTTTTAAGAGCTATTATGGACTTCTGTTATTTATTTAGCTTTAAAGAGTAATTGAGGGCTTCTTTCCCTAGGGCATTGGAGCTGTTACTCTGTTCATGCAAAGCGGTAGAGGAGTTTCTAGCTATGTTATGTTACCATTATACCAGGGAGGGAGGTGCTAGAGATCAGACGTCCGATCCCAAATAAAAAAAAATTGGACACTTTTTGGAAGCATGAGCAGTGACTGTCAGAAACAAAGCTCAAGTACTATTCAAACATTTTGCTTACCACATGAAACATTATTTCAAACGTATGTTTTAGTAGTTATTCAAGAATATTCCAATCTAAAAGAGCAATGTTTCATGTGAGAAAAAGAGCAATGTTTCACAAAAGCAAACAGAATGTTTATAAAAGCAAACAGAATATTTCAGATATGACGCTCGACTTGGAACATGAGTAATGACTGTCGGAAACAAAGTCCAAGTACTACTGAAATATTTTGCTTTACCACCTAAAATATTATTTCAAACGTTGACGCAAAATGTTTTAGCAGCTATTCAGGTTGTTTCAATCCATACGAGCAATGTTTCACAAAGCAAACAAAAATGTTTCAGGTATTTTTGCAGGTGTTTCATAAAAGCAAACAGGATGTTTCACGAGAAAAATACAATGTTTCATAAGAGCAAAACCAATGTTTCATAAGAGCAAACAAAATGTTTCATACACTTCTTTATGGGTATGTTTCACAAGGATGAACAAAATGTTTCGTACATACCAAGGTAATATTTCTAGCCAAACTGCACTTCATCCATGGGTGAGTTTGCCTCGACTGTGCTGAGGAGCTTGTTGACGTCGAGAGTTCACTGGCGATGGGAGCGAAGGTTCACAGGCCGCGCCGAGTGTTGGGGCTCCTTCTCCGGCGACGATGGAGTGTGTGGTTGTCGAGGAAGGTAGGTAGAGGCGCCATATCCTCCCAATCCCTCACCGCCAGAGCCGGATCTGACCAAGGCACCTTACTAGGAGAGAGAGGCATCGAAAAGAATCAAAAAGGTTGTGGAACCCATGAACCAACTCAACCATTACACATCTACCACACTCTTGCCCACGTGCTCCCCTACATCGGCTGCCATCTCGCCCTCGAGCTCCTTGTCCAGGCCGTTGCCTTGCCCGTGAGCTTGTGGAAGGGTCGTCGTGTCCTCCCTTGATGGCTGAGTCCCTACCGTCGTGCTCGCCAGAGGGCCACCATGACCACACCTATAGTGAGTACGATTCTTAGATCTCCAGAGAGAGAAATTGGGAGGAGGAGGATATGGTGTTTAGTACACAGGAGGATGGTGGTGCTGAGAGAACAGGTGAGGAGATGGAGAGACAAAGGAGAGGAAGGGGAAAATGAATTAGAGCAACGTGTAGGATGGACAAGACAACAACATATGGATAGGAGGCATCCAATAGTTAGCTTTCTATCGGATGTCCTAGTATTAGTCATTTCGATTATATTAACAGGTTTTTTATGGTCCTATGATAGGTACCAGGTACCGAAGATATCAATTAAATCCGATAGTTGATCTACTAGGGGTTGTATTGGAAAAAAAATAGACAAGTTTCAATGTTCTCCTCCAGCGGACCGTGGCCGTCGGCAGATCACCACGTGGCAGATCTTGTCACCGGAGAATAGTCACACTGTCTTCTTCGGGTCGATCCTTTCCGACGAGCCGGGGTTCCGACAGCCACGCCACCGACCCCTCGATCGTGCAACCCGATTTACTCATTTCCGAGAGAGATTGAATTACCCCGGGCAGTCCGAGTGCTCACCGACTATCAGGATACGTCATTTCCTTGACCGGACGTAAATAATTCGAATTCCAGAGAGAGACGCTGACCAGGAATTGTGAAATCCTAGTGAATCATTACAAAAAGAGGCTTGCCGCCTGGCTTAGCACAGCAAAATTTCACATAATTTTCATCATCATGAAGATATATAGACATAGTGACAAAAATCCTTTAGAGGGTAATAGCTGCAACGTAAGTGCGTATCCACAAGAAGCGTCGAAGTAGTGCGTCCTGTGTAGCAATAGCATGATCCTAAATCCCTTGTTCGCATGAGTCTGAGAACGGCCTACATCTATTAGGGACTTGCGTAAAGGAATGGTGGTCAATTAGGTGTGCGTAGTAATAAGGGTACGAAAATTCATTGTGGTATATGATGGTCGAAAAAACTCGGTAGTGTGACGAAAAAAACAAATGACTTAATATGCACTTAATTGACGCAGTGGTCCCCTTCAATCCTCGGGCTTGTCTTGCCGCGTACCATCCATCCTGCTCATCAACGCGAGGCCTTTCCGCTCTTCTCGGCTCTCCATCCTATCAGCTCAATCAAATCCTCTTCCCAATTACCAACCTCTGTCCACGGACTCTATCCCTCTCACGCTTGTTCCAGAGCTATCCTTATAGTTTCCTATAACTTAGAATAAGGGCTGACGGTCCTTAATGCCTTGGCGCAGAGAGACGGGTCACCCCGTGTGGTGGTGAAAATCCTCGCCCAACTAAGAATAAGAGTTGTTAAATTGGCAAATCCAATGCGGCTGCAAAGTAAAGCCAGTGTGTAATTGCGAGGTGGTCCCTCCTATCGCGCTTGATGCGCTCGTATGCGGCAGATCACCACAAGGTGTATGAGGCTGGTCGCCGAGTGCGTGCGCTTGCATTAGCTTCAAGTTATCAAGCGATCCCCGCTGTTTCAAGTTAAACTTGAAAGCCATACAAATCTACTCTGCGCGGAACCGGAAGTCTCAAGACCTGCTTCGGGGTCTTCTTCCAAATGTCCAACACCACGTACTACCTCAACTTAGCGATAGGAAAGAGTTAGTAGTAAAAAGAAAAAACATATATTTTTTTATAACCACGTGTATGAGTAAATTTGACCATTTCGTGCTGCTCTGAGAGCCTCCAGTCTTTGGTCGCTTCTGAACTCCTAGCACGGACATATACTTTGTGCCGGGGTACACCGGTGAGCATCGCACAACGTCGTGTCGCTGTGTACATTCAAGTAGGCGTGCTGCCCCACGCCTCAATTCGCATGCTCGGCGCACTTGCGCACTCCCACGGGATCTGCCGGCCCCACGTGACTCTGATGCTTGGGCTCTCTAAAATTCGGGCTCAGAGCAGAAATGTCCACATTTACAAAAGTACATACCACCAATTTGCAAGATTTGAGTTGTACACTGTTTATGTTGCCACTAGACATTATCATACAAGATCGGATCGTCCTAGAGACTAGCTTTATAGCCTGTGCGGTCCGCCACTTTAGTCAACCCATGTGACGAGCACTGGGACTGGGTGCATTTCGAGTGGCAACATGATAACCAATAAAAGGAAAGTCGATTTAGACACATGCCAGACACAGAATACCAAATCCCGTGCCAATGCTGACAAGTCCTCCAGTTATCCCACTCCGCTTGCTTCATGCAGGACTGCTTCTCGAAATCAGCGGCGATCCAGGCAGTGCCTGATTTTGGCTTCAATCTTAGTCTCCGCGTCAACGACCGTCATACATATTGCTACAAAAGATTGAAGAGTGTTAATATTTACATATGAAAATATGATATTGAAGGCTTCGCATTGCTCCGCGCGATCACAATGGGGATCCTCAAGGTAAGGTTCATCATTTGGGGACCTGATCCTCCTGCTCTGCTCAGTACCCGCCCGACTCCACTTTCCCGTGCTTTACAGTGGTGCCCCGACAGCAACGGCTTGAGAATCCACTGGGTGCCGTGCCTACGGGCGCGTGCGAGACTGCCACCCTCCAGCATTTTCCCCATCCACTCGCATCACAGGGGTCCCAAACAAATTAAATCGCGAGATCGAGGCATCTCCAAACATAAATAATAAAGAAGTTATTACAGTATAAAATCAATAAACATGGAAATAAACTGGAAAGCTACCATTTAAATAAATAACAACATACAAATATTTAGTGCATATGCTATGAAGTTTTATCAAAATTGTCTATAAATTTCTCTAAATTCTACCAATTCTAGCAAATTATGAAAAAATTCTTGCAGCAAATTCTCAAATTTGCAAAATTCTCAGCAAATTATAGCAAAATTCTATCAAAGCTAGCAATTCTAGCAAATCAGGATGGGATATACAAATAACTTAAGTGTGTTTGTGTCGGCCACTTATGTTATGCACTGAGAATTATAGGGTCATGGCGTGAAAATCTCGCGCTCGAAACCACGTGTACAACCAACTCATAACCAAACTAATATTATTAGGAAGTTGTCCGACGCCACCATGCCCACAGATCCACATCCCAACCGATTAACTTTCCATATAATGGAGTAGGACGAATCACCATCCAACATTCTTATTCTCAGATTGTTGTCCCGAGAGCTGGGTCAGATTTACAGGATGATTTATACAAAATTAAAAAAAAATCGCGTGTCAATATTAATCTGGTATCCTCCTAACAATCGCAATTTAATTTGATCTAAAATTACAATATATAGAAATTTCTAGCAAAATAATACAACTTTCTAGCCAATCCTACAATTTATAGCAAATTCTAGCAAATTCTGGGGAAATTCTAGCAAATTCTATCAAATTATTTCTGCAAATTCTAGCAAATTCTATCCATTTCTAAGAATTCTGAGATTAAGCAGGCCCCCCCTATGTTTAACCTAGATCAATTGGGTAGCTAGTATACATAGATTGAGAACGCGATCACAAAAGGAATAACTATTACATCGAGTCGATCAGTGAGGGAAGGCCTTAAACACAACAAGTCTAATATGTAGTAAGTCTTAATAGTCTTCCATAACTCTAAATGAGGCAAAATACAACAATCAATCCATATATGTGCACCGTTATGCTATGCAGATGGATAGCGTTCAACGGCTAGCAGCTTTCGTTGACCCCAAACCATATACTTTCGAGAATAACACGTGGATACAACCCCGGGACTAATGATAACGAATAGCACGAATCCTAGAGGTTATATTTTATAAAAAGCAATTTAAGCATTTAGAACTATAAAAAGCAAGAAAACTTATGGTAATAAATAATTGATAATTATCAAGATTGAATATACCAAAGTTCTCACATCTCCTCTGTCGTCTCATAATAATTTGTCGCGTTCTCGTGCCAATGCTCTTTCTTTGTCTCATTCTCAACAACCAAGAAGCTAGCGTATACCACACTGACCGTAGCGGCTCGTCATTAATTAAACGTCTCCACACACCACTTAACGGGCATGGCCATTCGAATGGGTTACACTCTGCGAAGGTTAGAATATTTATATACAATGATATGATATCCCATCATCAGAGGATATCATAACAAAATCCATTAAAAAGTCTAACCCTAGCCTTGCCATGGTAATATGCAATACCCGATATCCCAGTAACCGAACTCCCCGACACACCAGTCACACACGTCACTCTCTGTTCCATCACAAATCAAACCCACCCAGCGGTACCAGCACACAGCACCATGTCAACAGGCGACGTCTCCTCTCGCAGACACGTGATATCTTGGTTAAACTCAAATGCCCTATTCTCTCGAGCGCGGTAGCAAAACAAGTCTTCGCTCGGCACCACCCACATACATATACATCCATCTACCCCGATCCCAATTATTAGTTGGTCAAATTTTAATTAAGAAGTGATTAAGCATAAGTAACCAACGTCACTGGCCAGAAAAACATGGGCATGCCCTGTGTCCGAAAGATATACAAGACATCTCACCTCCAGGTGGGATGAATTGCTTCATCCTAGGGAAGGCTTGGGAGGGGTCTACATGAATCTAGATACATTACAGTCGTTCTCTATCTTCCAATATAATCTTGGATTAGATCTATGTCCAACGGAACTCATCCCCCCAATATATAAAAGGGGTCAGGACTCCGGGGACGATTCGTTAGCTAGTTCGGCAATTCACATCTTCATCATCATCCATAATACAATCCACGCGACGCGAGAGTAGGGTATTACCCCCTGAGACCAGAATTCGGCTCGCGGCTACTATCATCGAGTTGTGATCTCGCGCATCCTCGCCCTACTACTACGTTGTCCTGCGCTGTGGCGCTGGCTAGGGTCAGGGGCTCCGCTCGCCACTTCGGCCGATCCTTTCACCGATACTTCCATTGGCGGATTCATCTTCACCACCTGCTCTGGCTGGCCAGGCTCCATCTCGGGCTCTCGGCTTCATGCATGCGTGACTTTGGAAGAGCGGTTGCGCCAGTCTGCGTGTAATACCATGAGATGATGGAGCTCGTGTAGCCTCACCACTTTGGGATCTCTCGCTTGTGATTCCGAATCGATCCGTCGATCGATGATGATCGGCGGCCAATCGTAAAGCCACTCTTGCTACTATTGCTGATCCCCGCTTACAATTCACAATTCCTCATGTGGCGGTCACCGATGGCGGAGCTCGACAGACTTCTGGACAGATCGGAGCGATCCCTAACGTGCTCGTCGGCGGTCGGCGTATAAGCATAACATCGATCGGATAACGATTGCTTACTCGGGCACCAAAATCATCGACTAGGCGGGGCCTAGTCAAGGCTACTGCAAGCTTTCAGCTGTGCTTTAAGCAGGCTTTAGACACACTAGTCTGTTGATAACGCCAACTTCAAGGCTCGGGACTCTGCTAGCCGAATGCCAGACCTATGGCTGGTGCCATTCGTACCTAGTTACATCCCATTATCCAAAGCTCGAGACTCCTGACGTAGATGCTCCCGCCAACTAATCAGGGCTCGGGGCTGAATGAGAGCCCGTCCCTGTTCGGGTTGAGGATCCGTCCGGCAATAGGCAGGTGAAGTGACGCTGAGTCCTGATTTCATTTCCTGAGGCCTGACGCCTCTGCTGGCGGGATATAGAGTTCGAGGCTATGACTTGCCGATATCGTACGCAGGTTACACGGAAGAGGGAGAATCATCTCTTAGTTCCGTCGAGTGGGAGCCTTCACGTCGCCGCCGAAGCTTGCCTCCGTGATGCGCCAGAACATTCTGATTCTCGACAGCTCTCACGGACTTCCTCAATCGTTGGCCTCCTTTACTGGAAGAGAACAACCAAGCCCAATAGAGACGCAATCATTGCAAGCGTGTCAAGGCCTCGACCAACCGTAATTAGCAGATCGCATGGTGACTGTGGCGCAAGCGATCGCTATTTCGCCGGTCAAGTCAGTCACTGCCACAAGAGTAGTACAGTGCGGACTGCAACCTCTGGTGGAAGAGAAATCAGACGGACGGTCGACATGGAGGTACCGTCTACTGAGCTGTGCGCGGATTCGACACACGACGAAGGGTTGATCGACGGTAAAGGCCGAGCGTTTCACCCGCACTCTTGAAATTTGTTCAACCCTGTAAACCGCCCAGACACGAGGACACATACGATAGTTATTCTTTGACTTTGACGATTCAAGGCCAAGGGCTGGTGATACGATCCGCATGTTGGCAATGATGCCAGCATCATATTCTTCGTCGAATCAGAGCTCGTAGACCCTTTCCCTAATGCGAAGGGATACATCTGCTAGTGTTGACTTGCCTCGGCAACGCACTTACTCGGGAGGACCCAGTCGCCTAGGGCACTTACGCACGGGTGACTCATCGCCGAGAAAAAGTTTATGATTTCGTGATGGTCATTTCATTGCGGACAGATGAGTCGTTCGTTCAGGTGTCAGAGGCGTCGGGCGTATCGGGTCCGTAAATTCTGAAATCGTTTCGCGAAAAAAGGTTCGCTGAGAGAGTCAGTCTGCTACCTGCTACCGGTGCAATACGCTTGATATGTTCGTCAAAATGTTTCAACGGATGAGCCTCGACAAGGCAGGCTCTGTCCACGTCGATCGAAGAGGCAAGAAGGGCAAGGGCTCGGGTCAAGGTATGAATCGCAGGAGCAGTATAGCCTAATCGTAGGGCGCATGCACCACCAGGCTCTCTCATGGCCTCCCGGGTCCTTTCCTCACCGAATTAGCGGCCTCAAAAAGCGCAGTTACAAAAAAATGCCGCTCGCTGAGGGCACATGCATGACGATGTGAGTAATCCAATCGGTGGAGAGCTCAACTACATATTAGGGATCGGATCTGCGTGGCGAGGAGCGTAGCAGCTTCCGACGATAAATCACGACTATCCGGGTATCCCGTTGAGAATTGATCATATTTGATGTCTCGCGGCTCACGGATCGGATCACCGGATCACATCCATGCTCGGAAGATATCCTCATCCCCGATCTCTGGTGTGCATTGGACAAAGACCTCCACTGTTGATAAGGATTAAATATCCTTTACTTTGCGCTTAAAGAGATCGATCATCAGAATGCACGACGGCCCAACCGTATAATAAGTATATGCTAATCACCGTTTCGCGCGCAGGAGACCTTCCACCGTCCTTACCTGCTCTCGATAATTACGATGAGCGGAAAACCTCCTCCACTTGTTGATTCGGTTGGGAACGTATCTGAAGAAGCGCTATTCCTCTATCTAGTTATGAAGATGCGCGAGGTAATCACGATCGAGGAGGCCAGTCCAAGACCTCTCGAGAAAATTAGAAAAAGACCTCGTCGAGGCGGTAGGAGGACCTCGCCAAAGATCCCCCCGGACATGGCCCTCCGACTGGAACGAACTACAAAAATAAAAACGTGACATCAAGCACGATGATGATCAACCTAAGACATTTTCCATCCGATGCACAGCCAACGCCGGTATGGGCTTCGAACTGATGTTATAAGCTTCTTTCGAGAGAATCGCATAAAGAGAGCCATCGACATGCCGCCATCCGTCAGGCCCCGATGGAGGATCGGCTCTCAATCGCACTTCAACGCTTTTCCGATAAGGCTAAGCAATTAGGCCATAGCCTAGGACGGTGCATTTGACAGTGCGCCGGCAGACGAATTTATGCGACGGCCTTCGATATTAGTACCCCGATTTACCTCGACGCCGCTTCGGCAAATCCTAAGAGCCGTTTAGGGACTTGGCGTTGATGTCGTACGATTACAAGATTACGATGTGTAATATTTACAAGCACTTACAGGGATCATTTTGGACTTCTCCTCACGCCGCATCAGTGGTTGCCTCTCACCACGGAGTTCCGAGCGCGGTTCTCTTCTCTGGATGCATATTGCTATCACGCTTAAGGAAAGATGTAGTTCCCTCACATTCGGGCCTCATCGCATCGTGGATTCCGCTCTTCATCACACTGATTGATTCAGCGTGATGCTTCTGGCACCAACACGGGCAATGTGGAAGCAGGTGGTTGTGTATAATGGTCGCGTGTCTAAGTCAAGTCGATAACCCGGTTTGGTCATTGACCCTATTATGAACAGGCGCTTGTACCATGAAGTTGAACCCGGAGGTGTGTTCTAGTCCCTTCGCTGAAGCTCTTGTTTTACGTGGGTCACGGAATCGAGGCTAACGAAAAAGATCAAGAGCCCATCATGGAGATGCGCCCCTGATGCTCCAGGGAGGGATGCAGTAGGCTTAGGTGCATGGTTGCACTGCTTCGATGCTTCATCATCGCCCACGCGTGACGTGTTCTAGAGCTTCTTTCAAAGAGACGAAGCGACAAGTTCATCCTCGACGACCAGTAGCCTGTAAGGCTTTGAGGATCTCAAACTATCCTTGCCTTTGGCTTACCACTTATCCCCGTCATACGCATCATACCTTACGAGGCAGCTTCCATTGCAGCTTTCATTGCGGCCACTGATCGCATCCCCACTCAAGACGCCATGTTAGCACAACGACATCTACGCACATACGCCCCATTGGGCGCAACCGAAAATTTACTGCTTATAACGAGGTATCCACGCACAAGAGATATATCGCCTCCGCAGTTCATCTGTCAAGCATCCTCGCAAGCCTCCGATCCAGGTTAACTTTGAGTCATCTTCTATTAGAATCCGAAGTGGTGGTGGGGAACTCTGGAGCTTCTAAAACCACGCACTAGCACCTAACCATTGTCATTCCATTGAGCAAACATGGCTCAGAAACTGCTAAATTAACACTTGCTGACTCACAATCGGACTCAAATGCGCGGACCAGCCTAAAAAAGTTGGATCCAGCGAGCTAGCATCGTTCGCGGGGCCCATCGGTAGGGCCGACGATTCTCAGCTCCCACATCCACTCCAATGCGTCCGAACTGAACGTCCGCGCCATATACTCGCCGGCTTTATGCTAGCGAGCGAAGGGGCTGAGGAGCTCAAATGTTTCATAGGTGAGGCGCACAATACCCGCCTAAGTAAGACAAGTTTACTTGGAGCTCATACATGTACATGTAGGCTTGCGAGACAATCGAGACTTGGGCGGTCCGTATCGGGCGCCGGCTGGGCGATACACGATGCCGGGGTGGGCCTCAGCGACTCCGCTGGGCTGAGCTCGCTCCTCTTCAACGTACTTCCCAACCGCAGCGCGGATGAAGCTTATTTACGGTACGCCTTACAAAGAAGCTTCGATGACTGTTGGTAATGAATCGCAACAAATCGAGTCCAACGCCACCGCTATGGGTGGGCGGCTTACTGGGTTTTGCAGCAGTCTTGCAAGGCCACGACATCAAATTAGCCATGTGCTGCCATCTACTGCATGCCTCAGGCTGCATGTGTCTCGCAAGGATCAGCTTCACGAACCGCCGAAGACTCGCGCACCAGCAAAGATGTATTTCATGCTCCAGCGTTGGGTTGCCGCGCAAGTGCAAGTTATGGTGAAGAACTGGGTCATTTACAGACTTATCGTCCTGAGAGCTCGGGACACCGTCAACGTTACTCTGGCCCTCCGGCATTTCGTACCTTCACACTTGGTTTGAACACATCTTGCATATTGATAAGTTCATCAAATGGATTGAAGCCAAACCTCTCGGGACCAAGATTGGAGGGCCAAGCCAGCCAAAGTTCTTCCGGGATCTGCAAGCCTGGCGCTTCTCACGCAATTCACTGACGCTCCAGCCCATTGTAATCAATTTCATTGGGATGAGGGCATAAAGATTTCTGCTCTATCAAAGTCAAGCTGGGTTACGGAGCGAGTCTGCGCGCTCTTCGCTTCTCCAAGCTTCTCTTACTTTCGATCTGTGGCTAAATGGATGAGGCTTCGTATTCTAAGCCCCGTCAGCAAAGCAAGACGAGCAGCTAGCAGCTCTTTCAGATGGTTATGGTGGTTACGGTTCTCTTCCCTTCGCAGCTATAGTTTGATCACCTTGACCCCAGGATGTTCCAGCGAGCTTGTCGGTGCGGTGTCGGGGAGCCGGATGGAGCGAAACATGATGAATGTGCGAGGACTGCCTCTTTCCGCCTCTACTTCCCGCCTCTGCCCTAGAGCTTGGAATCAGCGAGGATCGACCATCTTCATAGCAATCGTATCACACATGGTTTAAGAGATCTGTCTGGTGCGGCGCTAATAACCCCTACATCCGAGGTGTGTCTATAGGAGATATGAGAAGGATTCTGAGATGAGTTTTCAATAGAGCTGAGATGAGCTAGCAGAGGTAGCAGCACTGCCGTACACTGTGGTGTTGTCGCGCTGTTGTCTGCGGCTCTGGCCAAACACTTGGCCTGGCAATCTATTGCCATGGGTGTAATCTAGTGAGGACACCCTATTATCAAATGATATTGGAGATGCCTCCTTGTCTAGCAAGCTGTCTCTGCATTTTCAGCTTTCTCACCGGTGAAAACATGATGGAATAGTGCAGAAGCGCGGCAGTTGGCTGATCAAGTCTCTTCAATGACGAGTAGTCCTTGAACGCAGATAGGCTAAGGTTCGCCCAACCTAGGAGAAACACAGGTCAAGAACTGTCCAGGTGTTCTGTCATGAACTTCTTACCTCCCCACTTGAGATAATCCAGGTCCACTTGCCGAGGGGATTGTGTTCAGCGTACCGTGCCTCCCTCGGCTAACATCGCCCCTTGGTGGGGGCCAGTGTTCCGATCCTCCTCTCGTCGAAGCTAGAGATGGGCTTTGGGCAGCGGGGGTGCAAGTCTGGAGGGCTATTTGGTAGGTACTTGACTTCGACCGGTTGCTTTGGTCGGTGAGCGACTTTGGACTTTGCCGGTACTGGCGAAAAGCAAAACTCGTTTGGCCGGAGCAAGAGCTAGCAGAGACTTCTCGGGTTTGCCACGGTTTCGAGCCTTCCATGCCACAGCACTGGCCAGCGACATAATTGGGAGCGAGAGCCGTGTAAGGTGCAACAACGGCGGAGCCAAGGTGTTCGGTCAAACGTTGACGCCGCATCCAGCTTTGATTCGTCGGTAAAGTTGGATGGAGTTACTGTGAAAAAACCGCTCCCGGGCGATAAAACCTTAGTAGGGAAAGGATAATACACCTGGTTCTTCCGTCCTTAGCCCTTACTTGCTTTAGTCCTCCCTTGCGTCTCCGCTTCTTCTAGCAAAGTATTCCTTTAACGTCATGCCTCCGCGTCCAGTCCGCCAGATGCTGAAGTCCGCCGTCGTCCATATGCAACCATTTCGACATAGCTCTGCATGAGGGCTGGAGATACTTGGACTCGGTTCGAAGGGGGTCCGCAACGACTGGTCTCGCGCAGTCAAGAGTCACGTACGCGCGGTTAAAGTGTTAAATTCGCGACTCATCCGAGACCGAGGCCTCGGTCGTTCATAAGTCAACCTGCCATTGCGCACAGATTTGAACCTTCACCTTAAACCCATTCCCCGTTTTCAAGCCGTGGCGTCGCAATCTCTGCGTGGCGCATCTCAGCCCGGCAGTAAATTAAACAGAATCTTAAACGCCTGTGAACCGTCGAAGTCAGTAGAAATAGTAAATAATCTCGGACGTGCAAACTCCGGTCACAGTCGATGGCCATACAACTAACTTCAACGTCTCTCCAGCCATAGCCATCTCGCGGTAAAAGTATAGTTCTATCTTGAATGGTATCACTATGCCCGAAGAAGTGTGAATCTCCGCATCTCCACTATCTTGCCGGAGGGGCGCAGCAGCGTGGATGAAGAGTGTTCTCGACACCCGCAAGTTATTGCCCGACTGTTGAGCCAGAAGACGTGCGCAGGAACGTGCGGCCGTGCGAATCCTTCTTATCCCTTCTTGCACATCGATACCGGAGTCATTGGACGCGTTACTCCTGATCACGCGAGGGATAACCGTAGGACATGCTGTCGGTCGGGTGTTTCTCGATTTTGTGTCTTTGAAGCTCTCCTGACGTGGGATGTCGGCGGGATGGCGAGAAACTGGGGGCTGCGAGCTCTAGGCCGCCGCCCAGGACCAACGGTCGTCCCCGTTTCGACCGTCGAAAGCTGAGCCGGGTCTCATCTTCACCTGAATATTGTTGTGCAGACGGACTGTCGCGGGATACATGAAGGTCCCAGGAGCCCACGAACAAGGCCGCCAGCCCCAGAAAGCAGGCTTCCTGCGCCTCCAAGGAAGGTCAGCTGCCTGTGTCCGATCCCGAGGCAACAAGGCCAAACATTGCCGCAGGACGGTAAGCGTCCGCCTTCTCGAGCCTCGAGTGCCCGGAGGTCCCGAGTACGTTAGCAGGTCTGCTGGCGCCCCTGAACAAATGCACAAGCATCCACCGGCACAACCTCTAGGTGCTCCGCTCAGCCGTTATACCTAAACCGTCACTTTCGATTCACCGCTGACCATGGACTTCTTCTGCCACGTAACTCCGCCCAGTGGAAGCAGACAGATCCGTGCGGAACTCGGGCGGTGATGGCGAACCGGGCGAGCCTTCTTGCGGAAGCCTTCCACGAGCCTTGACGCCTGGGCGAAGCGGATGGCAGCGTCGTCTCGAGAAGCTTCGAACTCGAACGCAAAGCCGCGATTGCTGAAGAGCGCTGCTGCAGAGGGGATCCAGAATGAGCCGAACTATGTGTGCGCTTACTGGAGTGGACCCTGCTAAGCGAGATCATCTGCCGACACGTGCAGACGGGCGCGAAGCTGAAGAAGGTGTCAGTTTCCGACTGGTCCTTTCTTCATCTCTCTCCATGTCTCATTTCTTTTTGAATATAAGTCAGGCCCGGAGAGACCCCGTTTTGACCCTCCCCTGCCTGACAGCAGTGGTCCCGTCTAGCAGATTAACATTCGGAAGCATTTCAAATCGCAAAAGTCCTCCAATCATTATCCGGGCGGCGACGCGCGATGATCGAGCGTCCGCGGAGAGTCCTGTGAAGACTTTGAGGACTGTTCCATGGGCTTTCAGCAAACGGGAGGCGTCGAGTGAGTGCGAAGTTATCTGAGGCTGACGGGATCAGTGCCCAGCAAGCTGGATCTCCCTGCCACGGGTCGACTGACACTCGCAGCAGTGCCCACATAGTATCTCATGGCACGAGGTGCTCCTTCCGGTGAGCCTGACGCTGACACACCCGAAAGCAAAACATTGTGCCACAGGTCTAGGTCATCTAGAGCCGGCACAGAGCTGCCAAATCGGCCAAGCCATCAGTGAGAGAGAATGCTGTCTGTCCCATGTCGGTGGTCTGTCGTCGACTGGGCGCGCAGCAGGCCGCGCACCTGAACATGAACATGCGGCTGGCGGAGCAAAAGTCGTGAGCGACCGTCGAGTCATATGAGGTAACTATGAGTAATTTGCAACTTGTTTGCTTTGACTTTATGTTATCTCATGATGGATGATCTGGATAGAGCTGTCATAGCATAGAAGTAGCTCGTGCCAGCTTGTCGAGGCTCTGAGGTAGCCAGGCTAATAGCGCGGTGTCGGCGCGACACGGAGGGATGTTGAACATGCTTTGATAGGTATCATGCGAGTGGCGAACTGCTATCGCTCGTGAACTTGCCTCTGAGCTTCTGAGGAGAGGAGCGATGGCTGTGCGCACGGCAAGGCAGGCGCAAGCCAGGTCCTGAAGAGATCCGGTGTGGCGCGAGGCAGACGGAGTTCTTCAACTTCAGCGAACAGTTTCAGATGTGGAGGAGACGGAGGCGCCAAGGCCGAGTAAATCTAGGGGTAGTAGTAGGCGGTGTTTGTAAGCATATATCTTATTAATTACAAGATTTTGTCTTGTGCATGCATTGAGAAAAAATAATAGCATATATGCAGCTGCTACTGCATGGACCAAAAGGCGTGCTGCATGCACCTGAACGGCCTTAGGAGCACGAGTCTTTGCTAAACGTAAGGGCAGCAAAAGCATTTTCAGCGCGTCTTCGCGTAGTGTCGCACCTGTGTCAGCCTCGTGTGGCAGGCGCGTCCGACGGTATGGCAGGATATGCGGACGCTGTTGCAGAGTGCAAGATTGCCGGTAGTGACGAGTATACGGATCAATGAAACGATGTAGGATTTGTTAGACGATAAAAAACCGCCCCTCCGGCCCCTCGAGCAGGTCGACGTCCAATGCTAGCAGAGGGGAAAGACATGCAACAGACTCGGTGGCTTTGCTTTGCCCCTCAAGCAGGCGAGAAACAAACTGAACACAATGTGCAGAATGCGCGCGGTAGTTTTGTCTCGATGTATAGCTGAACCTGCAGTGTGAGCCCCAGAGGCAGGCAGCGCAATATCCGCCTGGCCGACTGGTCATGGCGACGACCTGTGAACTGCTGAATGGAAAGGTGCAATGAGCTGCGCTTGAGGCAGGTATGTAATGCCACCGTGTGGCCTGGTCTACCTGACCAATGACAAGGAACCACATAGCCGGGCGAATGCCCCCAGTCGTCAGCTCTGGTTGTAGCAAGAACCCCGATGTCTTGTGAGACTAGTCTTTGCCTGGGGTTATGCACGACGCGCCGACGAGTCCCAGCGGGAAGCGACCTCCACCGATGTTCTTCGGACTCGCGCCCTAGAAATTAGCCGTACTGAATACCTCGGAGTTGCGGTTCCGGGCGATCGATTGGGTACTTGGCCGGCACTTGCTTGTGCTTTAGGAATCGATGTGCTTCATCCGCTTATGAAATTCAGGCGTATTTTTGAATCGTCCCGGTAAAGAATGCGTTAATCTATAAAAACATGAACGTACGTGGTGGCGGCCGAAGCAGGGAAACGAAGCACCTTGGGCAACAAAAACTTAGATTTTATTTAATGTAGGCAATGAGAGAAGAAAAAGTTAAGAGGACGCGAGAGAGAAGGTTAGGCGGAACTTGGGCCGCGATATTCCACGAAAGGAATGCAGAGATGATGGCCTGCGCGGCGCGAGATGAGATTTAGCAGCGCGACTATGAATGGACCTCTCCCACTCACTAGCAGCCTGTGGCGGTGAGGTCAGATCCTGCGAAGGTCGGGATCACCGCTAAGCCGACGGCGCGGTGAACTTGGCCGTCGTACTGTGTGTACGCTGCGGACTCGACAATGCTGTCGCCAGCTGATAGGTTGAGATCGAACACTGCGATGATCGCTGCTTGCGAGGCGACGCTCCGTGAGCGAGCGATCTTTCTTGCCGGCGCGCAGTATACTTCTAGGGTTATCTCGCTCTTTACAGCGGTAGCCATTCGTGCCATATCAGCGTGAGATTCTGAGCCCGTTTCATCCATTGTGATTTGCTTTGGCAAAGGACGCCGCTCGACCCTTTTGCTACCTGCGCGGCGCCACTTGATTCCTTGGAGGATCGCCCATCTCCTGGCTTCGCGCTCTACGGCGCTGTGCTTTGATGAGCCGCCACAGAGCGCAAATCTTGGTGCCGCGCTCTTCGTGTATTCGGAAGTTCCTCCGTGATCTCTGTTGAACGCGAAATTCATGAATTGCCGAACAACACAAGCCGGTGACACGCGTAGTGAATTGGCCACGTAATGCCAAAATGGTTCCGATATCCATTTGGTGAACGTGGTCAATGGCGACAGAGAGCCTCTATGCATCGCCTATGGGGATTTATCCTTATGAATCTTGGGGCATGTGGGATGCCCCCTACCCGCCCTGAAGCGGTGGGAAGAATGGGGAATAGGTGGGCGTGGGCGTGCAGGCGAGGCACTGCTGTTGGGAACTAACCACCATGGAATTAATGGCGAATTCGCGTCGATCTATGAATTCTCGGCGTACAGCCGCGCCGTAGCCCTTGGCCCATCTTCGCCTGGGCCAAAACGTGTATGAGGCACGTATACACAGAGACCCTCGCAAGTCCTTTCCTCTCTCGAGATGCGGCTTGGACCCAGACCTGATTCACGAGTGACACAGAGATTGTATTTCTAATTAATCGCCTCGATGTTCTTCTCATCATCATCCTCCCGAACCTGGATGATAGCGCCGAATGCTGCTCAAGGGGAAGGACGCCCTAGCGCCCGCTCAGGAAGTGGCTAAAGCTTCAGGTACGAACGACCCTCTAGGCTGCGGGTAGCCCAACTAGTTCGCCAAGGTATTTTGTTTCGAGCACGCGTAGGACTCAAGTCAAGTTGTCCTTTCCAACTTTCCACCTTCGCCATTGAGTCGCCAGTCAGCCCGGACTTCTGTGTTGTGGAATCACACTTTCGCTAATCTTTAAGCCATGAAAGCAGCCTGAAAGGCAATTGGTTCTTCATCCAATTGGCTCGCAGCCTGCGTAATAGTGTGCGCCGGGCGCGTATAGTACTAAGGCTCTCCTTATGGAAGGAGAGAGCGACAACTCCACGGAGCGCTGCCTCTCAATGCGCTCTCTTGCCAGATGGCCGAATACTCTCAATCCACGCTTGAGCCGACCAGACTTGCCACCCCCAAGGGAGATTTTTGAGTTGCCCGTTTGTGAAGCGCTGCTAAGCGCCGGTTAGACTCGGAAACCGCTCGCCTCGTAGAGGAAATCGTTTGTCTCGGGGCCATAGTGCGCAAGCCAGCTGAATTTAGCCCATGGGAGGGCTTAACTAAACGGACGCACCGAGAAGGTCCAAGCACCTCTCTCGCTCCGTACAAGTATGTCGGGTGAGCACCTCTTCGACTCAGTAGCACACAGGCAGGCCGCGTGAGCTCTCGCGAAGACTAACCATGGCTGACCTAGGCAAATCCACTGTGACCGGGCGGCTGGTGCTAAAAGGCGCCCGTGTCCTGCGGGCCCAAGCATGCAAGATTACTGGTTTAGGAAAGAGGGTCATTCCCGCAACGGAAATGTGAGGGCCAAACAGGCTGATTGACTTTTTCGCAGTCATCGCCTCGGCGATCGATCGATTTTTTTTTTTATCGCCAATGCCGGAATTTCGCACTGACCATATGACATACAGAGCACCATGCTGCGCATACCGCATCATACACCTGACACTTTATCCTGGTTTTAAATTAAAGGTTTCTCGGGGTCCCGGATATGGGCCTGGCCTCCTCTAGAAATGCACATGTCATCGCTTGACGCTTCTCGGATCGAAGGTCTTTTAACTACTGGAAAAGTGGTGGGATCTGTAGGAAACGGCATGGTAGTGTCGTAAAGTCGTTCAGAAGGCGTGGTGATATCTCTCTTCCGCATGAGCGGCTACCAGATGAGATACAGACCAGATCGATCGACTCATATGGTGTGCGCTGTGTGCCGTCATGCTACTGACTCGTTATATCTATGCGGAAAGAGTTGTGTTCCTTCTGAACTGTAGCGGCATGATATGTTTGTGATCAATCTATCCGATCATAGTAACCACGGTTCTTAACCACCCACCGACGGCGATGTCAGTCAACGGTCGGGTGCAACCGGAGAATAGCCTTCTACGCCAGTTAACATTAATGAAGGCTTCCTTCCGGGAATTGCGGCAGGAATGGCGTTGACTTCGAGCGCCAACCCGAAGTGCTCGATACCTCCCGAAGAACCATGTCCCTAAGGCCGGCGCAGAAGGTGATAGCTCTGCCTCTTTCCTTCGATCCAGGCCCGCCTAGCACCCTTTGGACTCCTTCAGAGGATGTTGATGCAGGAGCAGAGGACCTGAGGTCAGAAGGGATATGAATCTGCTTGGGCAGATGCCCGAGTGCATTTCGAGACTGATACAATCTCTGACTGACTGTCCGTGGACGCTGGTGTTGGACGGATAGCTGCGATGATCGTGGAGCCGTTGCCGTGGTGCTTTTGGACGTGGTCGTGCCATGCACTCGTTGTGTCGCCTGGCGACCTGCGCGAAGCCTAGCGCACCACGGCAGCACCACCACCGGCCGAGAACACCAGACGACCGAAGGTCGCAAGACGTCTAATTGCTTGATAATGCCATGAGGGAGGGGGCCTTGATCTGGATCGAGGATTATCTCGTCGAACTAAATCACCAGATTCGCCAGCTCGCGTAAGCACCGCACGGACGCTGTTAGCAGCACCCGCCGACCGTTAGCTAACCGGCTACACCCTTAGCTAGGCCGAGAGCGCGACGATTCACTGGGGCCCGAGGCTCGACCAATCTTCTTGGATCAAAGAGAGGGCAGAAGGAGAGCCGCCTTCACTCCTTCAACCTGAGCTCCGGGAACTCGGTCAGATCGCGGAATGAGTGTATGTGTCGGTGTGAGCACGTATTACTCGCCTCGCTTGGCCTTTCTTTGGCGGAAAGCGTGTGGCTGATTTTCTCCCCGGCTAACCCCCGCTAAGACTCGGGCACGCATGGGCGGACCGCATGGGCCGGCCATAAAATCTCGGAAGACACAACAATGCGGGTGTGAGATCTGATCGAACATGCGTGCATAGTGGTGGGAAGGGTCCTGACAAGCTTCTGTTGTCGCTCTCTGTTGTCCTCGTGACAGCAACCGCGAGCGAGTGTGCTTTGTGACCAGTCCATGAAGTGCTGACCCCTTCGCCGAAATGGCGCCATTTTTTTTTTTTCATTTTGGCGCCGCTTTTTTGGCCTTCGCCGATTTCTTCGATCTCTGTCAAGGAATCCATGCGGGCACTTGCCATGTGCTTTCTTTTTAGGTTAACGATGCTCCGTCTGGAGGCTGAGCCGGGCTATCTGCCGCAGCGGAGTAAACCGGTTCACGTCGCCCGGTGAAACGGTTGACGCTCATGGCCTTCGATTGCTACGGCGTGGATCTGCTTCATGTTCTCACGGCTGTTGATGAAACTCGACATAGTCTCGACGCCTCGCCCTCCATCGGCCTGCCCTCCATCATCACCACTGCTCCCCTGAGCGGGGACAAGACCACTCCGACCACACGTCCCGTGGCGTCTTGAAGGCGCAAGACGCATCCAGGATTACAGGCTTCGCCCGCGGGCCACCTCGCCTGATCGCACAGCATACTTCGCAGGATGGAACGTGATCCGCATGGCTGAGCCCTGGCCCTGGCGACTCACCTCAATGCGAAATAGTATCACTACATCACTATCATCATGCCACATGAACGACAGATGAATTACAAGCAAGAGAACCTTTCCCGGTCCGGGGTTTTGGAGTCCCGGCCAATCGCGCTCATATGGCCTTCGTTTGAACTGGGCGCTGGGTACTTGGCGGCATGTCGGATGGCATCGCTCCGCAAAGCCATCACGTGGCATCGGCTCCGAGTGCGTGTCCTGAGACTACCACTGCACATGTGAAGCGCTCACTCAAGCACTGTTCGTTCTACCGGGAGCGAGTCGTCAGCCACCAGAGACTTGCCACACTATGAGCCCCGATCCTAATGGCTTGTTTCGTGTCGAATGGAGCGGCATATGGACGGCGATTGCGAGACGCTGTTCAATCGTCGAAATCGTTGGCGAAATAGTCGGAGAATCCCGCGAAGGTCGGTTACTCGTGAAATCAAGAAACAGCTCGAAGAGAGGTCCGGCTTCTTCGAAAGGAAATCGCCAGACGTCCGGCGCCTTTCCTGTCCTGCCTTCGCCGGACGCTTGCTACCACGTGTCGGCCGCTCTACTGACGGCTACTAGAACCTTATGGCTCGCTGGATCGGCACTCGGAGGACGGGTGCCAGTTAGGCCACGTCCGACAGGGCCGGCACATCCGAGGCGGGGAAGGAGTTACATACAGAACGGTTCTGCTAGCATGCGTCTGTCGCCTCACAGTCGCAACTAAGAGCTACACTGGCGATAGCCTGCTGCCTCTATCTTCCGGGTGGTGCCCGCTGGAATTTGATTCTCCGGGAGCAGTGTCGAGTTCCCCGGGCATGAACGGTCAGGTCGATGGACCATTCCTTCGCCCTGTGCTCCGCATGGTATCGGCGGGATGATCGCAGATGAACGTACGAACCGGCCCTGCCTGGAACATGCCGTCTCGTGTGATCTTGGTCGGTACTCGGGTACTCCTTGTACTCCGCAAGGCCGCTGACCGGACAAGGCACTCACCGATGATCGGAACGATATCGCGGAACCGATGTGTATCGAGATCGTCATGATGCGGTCAATATCTTGATTGTGCGTTACGCCATCTTCAATGACCTGCCGGGAGCGAGTGATCGATCGGCGGACGCAACGGGATGTCTGGTCTGTTGTACTGTTGGGAGACGCCCCGTTTGATTGAATGGATCAAACCCCTTCGCTTTCTTTCTGCGCTTCGCTCAATCAACCACAGTTACCCACATAGTTTTAGCTGTCGCAAGCGAGGTAATAACCTACATCGATAGGAGAGTCTATAGGAGGAAGGAGTCTGAAGCTGATATGATGTCGGGCCTTTATCTTTCACTGTTTTAGCAAGCGAGCGATTCACGGTCTGAATACATCGTCTCTTAGCAGTCCTGCATATGTCGGTGGAAGAATCTATTTATACATGGGTGTAATCTAGTGACACCCTATTATCCATATTGATATAGGAAGGACTGTTGTCAGGCGAGTCTCCGGGTCTCGCATGCTCGTCGCCATGCGCTAAGGCCATCTATTTGCGTACGGATCACCACGACCTTGTGGGAATAGTGCAACAAGACGGAGTTGGCAGCCGAGGTCGGCCAGGCGGTTATGCCAGGGCGTCCTTCATGAGACGCTGCGAGCATTTAATGCGGGATAGGGGTGTTCTCCATGCTCGGCGGCAAAGCAACCAGCCGGGCGCCCAGGATCCGCGAGGGGGTCCGCGAACTTCGCCTGCCGAAGGCAGGCCAGGCAGTGAGGATAATCCAACCGTCCCTCACGCACGGAGCTGATGACGAGACAAGCATTGAACGGAACAGGCGCCTACGCAATCGACGAAACTGGAAAACAATTGCCGTTGGCCGCATATAGCCTATGTCATGCGTAGATGCAATTTTCGAGTTTTTGTTGGTCGTGGCCATAAACTTTCTACTTTCTGGGAATGTTACCGATCGAGTAGACTTTCTTTTCCACTATGACCTCTACGCCCGGCTATCCACTATGAACCACGACTGTGATTCGTGCGCCAGCAACACGGACAATTCGGAGCGGTTTCGAGCGAGGTCAATGCTTGGCCAGCTAGTGCGCTAAAGTGCCGCGTTTAATACATAATACTCACTGTTAAGTCTCTATATGCGCTTTTAACCCGCTGACTCCCATAAAAGTAGGCTTCTGAGATCCTACAGGACTACCGATTCAACGGTTACGGGAGCTAATGTCGAGTGCTACACTTCACATTTCCTAGTCCTATTCTTCATTCGGATAGAGCCTATACTTACGGCTGAGTGCGGGGACCCTTTCTCTCAGTGGATAGGTCGCCTTTTATATTTATGATTCTTTGGACTTTTTTTTTCTCGAGCTAACAATGAGCCTTCGTCTATAATGCCTATAGCCCAACCCATGCTTAAGGTAAAACTCCCCGCGACCTGGATCGTCGCATTAGCAGCGCTCGAGCTTAGCATTAGCTCGTTAAGGTATTATTGCATTATCATTAATGTTTGATGGACATGGAACGGCCTCAGAATTTGGTGATTTGGACATGACGGAGACCTAAGCTTTCGATAAGCGAAAGGACCGTAAAAAAATCGATTGACGCTTCTAGCGTACTAGGCACTTCTCACTGCTTTCAGAGAAGAGCATTCGATTACGCAGCGATCTAAAAAAAAAGAAAGACTTACATCTAAAAAAAAGGCCCAGGCCCTAAAGGCCCAGGCCCGCCGCGTAACATGTTAAGAAATGGCGGTGCCCTCTGATGGCTATGCCTCATAGCAGCTAGGCGTTAGGGCTAGAGCCATCCCGTCCCATGTCGCGAGTCGGCCCGATGGTGTAATCTTAATCGAGCGTGTCTCTGCCGAGGCGGAGGCGAGGTCACGCAACCGCGTCGAAGGCAGGAAGGGCGGGGAGCATCACAATGAGCAATGACGGGGCCGTCTCTCCACTCACGTCTAGCGGCTACTTGGCATCTGTGTCCGCCGCTTGAGCTCGCTACCGTCAGGCCATTCAGCCGCCTTACATTGGAGCCGCAGGAGGGCTAACTCTTCAGGCGGAATTGCTTGTGAGGCCTAGGCGGCGGCGACCGGCGAATGTTGGGGGATCTTGCTAGAGAAGGCGAATGGCTTCGGGCGGCCATTTGGCGCCCAGCGAAGCAAATGATTTGAGAGCATAAGCGCGCTATCAAGCGGCTCGACGACAGACGCAGCTCGCGCTTCGGGTGTATTGAGATGACTTGTGACGTGTAGACCAGCGATTCAGAGTTCAGCCCAGCCGGCCGGTGATTTGGTGAGGAAGCGGCAAAACCTTGGTTTGGCGGCTTTACTCGGCGGCAGGCGTTTCATAAACCTTGGTTTCCTTTGTTGCAATATTTCGACTTAGGTTCGGAGGAACCACTCCACTGCATTGCGTTGCACACCATCGAGTTGATTCAAACCTAGTTGGGACAGAGCCCTAGCCCTAGTTGGGCCTTGCTAGGCCATATGCTTATGCGATTATTGATGGTACCTCACAAGGCTTGGGAGGCAATCATCATCCGATTTCCAATTTCCAGCCCGGGCTTCAGGGTCAAGCGTGCTAGATCCAATTTTCGGGTTACAGATTAGGCGTTCAAGAGGTTTACCCTCGCACTCGATGGCTTGGCACATCTCGCTGGATGGTTTATGGCAAAGACAAAACACCACCTAGAGGACTCAACTTGGCGGCGCGCGATCACGGGATCACTACTAAACGCGTCCGCGTGGCCGCGTCGACCCTACACGACAAGGCATATATCTGCCGGATCAAATGTAAAGTGTCGGGGCTTGAATGCCATAAGTTGTTTGTGTAAGAGTACCTACTCTGTGCACAGCACTTAAACTTTCACGAAATGCTCCTTCCGTTAGCGCCAGCCTCTCTCCGATCCGAGATCGGGTCCGTCGGCTTCTTGCGGCCATATCTTTAATAAACGAAATTTTCTGAGTTCTTGCATGTTGTGATGTTTGATACAGACGGATTCGGCCTAGCCTACTTAGTCACTTACTTGGTAAACATCCTGAGGATTGCATGGAAGGTAACCAAGACGAGCTTATCTTTCTGAGATGACTGCTCAGCCTGGGCTGTGTCACGAGGCACCTCTTGGCTTGGGCCGAGTGGAATTGGCTCCTGGGCAAGGGTCTCGGAAGGAAACAAGATGTCAAGCAGTTCTGCTTCTCTCCTCACTACTCACATATATATAGATCTCATGGATATAATCGTGCTGAGCGGTGCTTGAGATCTATCTCATCTTCCATATCTACATTAGGATTCTATTTATCCATCCAACCCATTCACCTATATAATAAATCTACATCTTTCCTTGCTTGCTTGCAATCATCATCCATCCATAATACGCATGAGTAGTATTGTGTAAGTGTAGGTGCACACATTAATTACATATTGGCCAAATAATTTATTATTTTTTATTTATCATTTTTCAAGCATTAGCTTATTTTAAAAGGCATGTAAAACAATTAAAACAATGACAAAATGCATCTTCTCCTTTAGATGGTCAGAGCAGTATCTGAAAATAGAATATATTCAATTAATTAATTTATTTTCAGAGTCGAGTAAGAATCCATCGATCTATCCTTGAATTAGTTTCATCCAGCGGATGAACCAGAATTAATTCTGTCGAGGGGAGGAGAGAGGCGGCGTTGCGCCGATTAGCTCGCCAGATGCTATGTACGTCTAACCAAAACTCGCATGGCGCTGACTCTCAGCTCTTTTCTGGGATGGATTGGAGTTGACGAGGGTAGGTATAAGATCGGTTCATTCCTGGCGGAATTAAAGTAGGCGAGTACATAGAGATTCCACAAGGCGAGCGGTTCGATTCTCGCGAGAGGAGAGGAGGGTCGAGCATGCCGAGAATGAGCGCGTTCCGAGCGCTTCCTCTCAAGTTTTCTTAAACGAGGATTGAACCGGTCCTTAAACTGGGATTGAGGATCAGTTTTTGAAACAACAGTGAGTGATGCATACCCAAAGCGTGAGAAAGCGAGATTTACCGAGATTGAGGAAAAGTGGTGGATTTACCAGCACACGAGGTCTTGCAGGATAGAGCAGGTGAGGGCCTGAGCGAGCCACTAGCAAGGGTCAGAGGCACGGGCGGTGGTGAGGCCACAAGAGGTGCCGAGGATGATAGCACTTGTAATCAATAGACCAGATCGGAAGCAGAGGCAGCAGGGGAGCAAGGGAAGGAGGAAGAGAAAGGAGAAGAAGGAAAAGAAGGTGAAGGGAGGGAAGGAAGAAGAGGACCTGAGAAGTGGTGGAGTGGTGGTGAGTTTGCGCAAGCTGCGTGGATAGCGGTAAAGGGGTCGAAATAGAGCTTGGAGATGAATGACGTGCAAAAGATAGAAGGATGGGCAAAATGGAAATTTTAGAGGGTAGAAATGGGAGAAAGGGGAGGAGAAAGTGAGAATTAAAGAGGGATAATTAAATTAATATTTGTAAATAGTTTGAAATAATAAATAGCAAATTTATTTTTGTCCAAACTAATTTAATCATGCAATTCATTTTGGAAAAATGCAATCTAATATGACATGCAAACAAAACATTTTAAAATAAGGCATGTCAGAATACCCCTATTTGGACATTTTTGGTTATTCATGCGATATGTTGCATTGGGGAAAATATCTTTCAAAATCCTTCTCTCGTATCAAAGCATACATTAGACTTAAGCAGATGAATGCGTATATATCGAGAGAGAACATATTCTATTATAAAGCCTAATTTATATTTATATCACCTTATATACTAAAAAAAAATAATGTGCGCAGCAAATTTAAGATTCAATGTTATGAATACAACAAATCATCAATTCTCAAAACTCATCTATCTTCCAATCTGTCTCGTTTTTTTAATTACTCAGTAATATATCTTTCCAATATTACACTACTAATATATACCCTTATACTGTGGCCAAAAATTGTGAATTAGAACCCACCCATTTTTGGGCCTATTTTTGGGCCTCGATTTGGTAGCTCTGGCTCGGGGATCGACTAATTTGAAGACATCGTCAAGTAGCCTCAGCAGTCAAGCAGTTGTCGTCATCTGACAGCTGTGCTCACGGCCGCCGTCTTCCTTCCCCGCTCATGCTCAGCCTTCACTACATCTCTCTGGCTTCTTCGGGATGGTTTGTCTAGGTCTTCTCCTGCGGCACAGACGGCCGCGATGCCGCGGTCTTCTCGACTCGCAATGGCGGGCGTCGTCTGATGCCTGCCCAACCAGCCTCACTGGACACACAGATCTTAGTCGATCCGTGGCATGGAGTCTGTCTCCGCGATGGCCCGGCGGTCTTACGGCTCTCCGCCGGTTATTGCTCACGACCAGGCCACCAAGCCTCTGCCGCGGCCAGCTATAGCCACGGCATTATGGGGCTGACTCACAGACTGCCAGTGCCCTGCCCTGCTGATCAGTCGGCCACGATCATGCGGTCGTAATACTGTCTGGTGCAACCACGCGGTCAGTGTCATCGCTCTACCGGCAGGGTTTACGACCAGCTTGAGTCGTCGGCATATTCGGACCGCCCTCTTTGTGGCCGAATCGTACGCTGCAAATGAGCTGCGGCGAGTTGTGTGAGTCGTGAGCGCGTCGCCTTCTACATAGCGGAACTTTCCAGACGAGTACTTGCCGCCGCCATTTTCTTCGTCGCTCGACCAATTCGCATCCCGTCAGATTTCTCCCTCCGAGCTGTCGATTTTCATCCGAGCTTCCCACTTTTAACTTCACAGATATAAGTGTTAATGTTCATCTACTGTTGCAGATGGTGAGCCACCGCTCACGGAATCGGGATCCGGGTCAGGCTTCCTCTTCCGTAGTGTGGCCTCGCGTCGCAGAGACTGCGCGGACTTAATTGTCCGTACGCACATTATGCTAGTTACTGGCTGCCGTAGCTGTTTCTTATCAGCATACTGACGCACCGTTAGATCACGCCTCTTCGGACTGCTTGGCACTTTGGTTGATGCTTCACTCGGGTATCCGCGCACTCGGTACGGTTGTCGTCGAGCTGGTCCGTAACAACTCCGCCACGGAGTGTCAAGTGCTGGTCGAGACCGATTTAATGATTAAAACAAATAAGAAAAATAATAGGGATGTTTAATATATCTAGACTCGTCCAAAAATCTTAGAAAAACTCTGACAATTATTTGATAACCTGTTTGATTTATTAAAAATATCTAAAGAAATAATATCATAAAAATTATGCCCCTGTTTAATACTTAGTCCTATTCTAGAACTTTTCTTTAGGGAGATAAACCTAGAAAATGGATATTGATTAAATAAAATAGATAATGAATTTAGAAAAATCTAAGAATTTATAGGGTTACTACTAATAACAGAACACATATAATAAGAATTTCATTTATACAATTGATTCCCTTTTTGCCTCCCGATAAATAAAAATTCTCCTCTTTAACAATAAATAAAAGGATTTCAAATAGTATAAATTATCACATAAGCTCCTAAAATCATGAGAAAATTTCCAGAGGGACCTAAATGTAATTTATGAAATTAATACAAATATTAAATGATTTTAGGACCATTAAATAACCACTAAGCTATTGTCTAGCCCAATTTACCATATTTCCTATGTACTATAATGGAACTTGAATTATTATATACTAAAAGATTTCAATTAATTCCTAAATCCTGCAGGAACATTATTAAACCCTAGTGAATTATTAAAATTATGTGATTTCATTTAAACTCTGTAAAATTATTTAGCTAATTTAACTAAGGGAAAACCCGGGTACTTAATCACCCTACGCGCATAAATAATCTTGTGTTAATAATTCCGCTTTAATTTAAGAATAATATACCCAACGCCACACCAAACACCGTAGGTTTCCTTCCGAGAGTTGATGAAGGAAATTCTTCAAACAAAAGTTATTTTGCTAAATGCATTTATGTGCTAAAACTATGGGTAAATTATTTAGGGTAGCAATATGCATTATCGCATATCATCTTCATAACGCCCGCTCTACCGTTATCTTTTGTAAATTATTATATAATAGAAGGATCATGGAACTTCCTCGATAATTAGGATAAGACTTAAACGTCGGCCACCGATCAATCAATCGCTAGGGTAGATGCGCTGCATTCCATGCATCATGATTTCCTACTGCTCGCTGAAATTTTATTTATTCGGTTCTTTGAATTCGTTCCGATTAATAGACGCCGAGGAGTCCGAGGGACACTTTGAAGAACCGCAGGAAGACCCCCACTACCCGCAAGACCAAGGCGAGTTAATTTCCACCCTAAAGGGTGTTTGCTTTTACTAGGGAGAATCTCGATTTTCCCTAGTGCGAGTCAATAACCTTCCTTTAGGTGTTGCTTTTATTAGGGAATGCGTATACTTTCCCTAGTGCAAGTTAACATTCAAAAGGATCATATTGAATCCCAGTTTTCTTAAAACATTTTATTTACAATTACAAATTGCATGCTCTTTGAAGTATTTATGCCTACTTGTTCAATCATGATGTATCATGCCATGTTTTACTTCTTGTTATTAATTCCCATGATGATATTGCCTTAAATAAATCATCCATCATTTAACTCAAATTATGATTGCCTTGATGATCACCCTTGTTAGCCAGTGTGTGTGGTTTGGGAACACGGATGTGATCCGTTTGTGGTTATGGGTGTGATGTAGCTGGGCTACATGGTCTGAAGGAAGGCTGGACCACGGAGATGGTGCTGGGCAGCCAAGATTGGCTGTGCTAGTCGGAGCGCGAGTAGTTTTCGTGTAGCTTTATGCTGCCCACTGGGGTTCCTGCACAACGCGTGGCCATCGCACGATAGTGCGGATCGAGGGGCCGCCGCTTGCCGGCGTCGTGGTCAACCCCTAGTCCGAGGTGAAGACAGGAGTAGGTCGTCATCCTGATGGGTGATCTAGGTCTTACGTGACAGGGAGCCGTGACTCTAGTGCGGGCTTGGCAACTCGGCTAGGGAAGAACGGGCACTTCGCTGGCGTAAGATCCACAACGGGTGCGCCACACCCGGAAGATGATGGCGGGTGTTTGGAGATGTTTGGCAGTGTTCATGGAAATTGTCGGGGTATGGAAAACGTTTGGCAGTGTGCAAGGAAACTGTCGTGGAATAAAAATAAAAACATTGATTAGTAGAACTTTGGTTAAAATATGCTAAGTCATAGGCTTTGATTTATAAAACTTGCTTTCTGCAACTAAATGAGCCCTAACCTTTCCTTTGGAACCCTATCATTAAATGCATTAGGTTGGAAACTAGCTCGCCAGTGTTTGGATGACACTGACCTCGCATTCATATTCTCTTTTAGATGGAGAATATGAGCAGGATCAAGACGCCGCCATGAAGATGAAGGACGTGAGTTCGCGACGATCGTATGCAGGCATAGGCGTCTCTCGGTCAGTGCTTAGACATAGTCGGCACGATACTCTTTTGTATCTTTTGAGTCTCTGCACTCTGATCTTTTGCACTTTTGGAATATTTGGGCCAATGTGCCGTGATTGTAAACACTTAATAGCCTTCGGGCTTAATATAGGTATTTATGTAATTTAAGACTTTCGCTTGTATATAATGATTCGGCTATGTGAATGGTGTGCACTAGTGTACTGATCCAGGGACTAGTGCAGATCAAGTGGTGGGCAAAAGGACAGGCCCCACACATGCAAATAGAAGTATTTTAAAACGTGACATGCTAATTTTCAAAGTTTTATAATTTTGGAAACGTTTATGCAAATGCAAAATGCAGATTATGAATGGAGTCTTGAAAATGAGGATGTCACACAAATCTATGAAATTCTTACAAATTCTTGAAAATTTTGGCAAATTCTATCAAATTCTATCGATTTGTACCAATTTATACCATTTTATATCAATTTATAACAATTCGTACCAATTTGTCTCAATTTCTATCATTTTCTATCGAATTATAACTATTTGTCGCAATTTCTATCAAATTTACAAAATTTACACAATTTTCAGCTTATTGCTGCTTAGGCATGCACTTAGTTCCGGAGATTAGTCTTGACCGCATGAGTGGCTGTCAAGACTAATCTCTGAAAATTCAAAAAAAAGGGCGCAAAATTTACCTCGGCGGCAGTGGCGACAACGACGATGGTGGGTGCCAGCAGCAGGTCCCTCCTCCACTCCTCCTCCTTCTTCTCCTCCTCCTCCTCCTCCTTCTTATTCTCCTGGCTCCTCCTCCTTGGCAGCCTCGGCTCCTCCTTTCTCTCCCGGTGGCCTCGGCTCCTCCTTTCTCTCCCGGTGGCCTCGGCTCCTCCTCCTCTTCCTCCTTCTACTCTCCTCTTCCTCCTCTCCTCCGATGACGGCGAGCGGCGCGGCGGGGGCAAGCGGCGTGGAGCGGCGGCGAAGTACGTAGGGCAGGCCGAGGCCGCTGTGGCACGGGCGAGGCGGCGCGGCGCCAGGAAGGCGGCGAAACAGCGATCAGTATGGCGGCGGCCCAATGAGTAGAGGCAACGACGACCTAACTTAAGCCATCGAGAGATGGGATCTCTCTCGACGGTCGCGATGCCAGCAGACGTCGAAACAGATTAGGCAGGCCGAAACCCTAGCATCCATGGGGCTGTATCGATGGCTCAAAAGGAATCGTCCAGAAATGTGCATCAGGCTGCTACCGGTGGGTAGGTCTATCTCGACGGCCCATGGCAAAACCGTCGAGACAGATAGTTTTTTTTTAAAAAAAGGATAAGCACGCTGCGATCGAACCTGCGACCACGCGGGTGATCAGCCGCGAGCTCGACTCCCTTAGCCAGTGCATCCTTAGGTGTTTCTCGATTTGGCAATTTGGCAAGAGAAAAAAAAGGAAAAGGGGGCGAACGGATACCACAGCGGGATTCTGGGCCGACGGGAACTGCAACGGCGGACAGAGCAACGTGGCCTGGTTAGGGTAGGCCGGGCTCATCGGAGGGGAGGAGGACGCCGGCGCGTGCGGGGACGTCGGAGAGGAGGAGGACGGCGACACGCGTGGGGTCGTCGAAGGCGAGGAGGATGGCGGCGCGCGTGGGCTCGTCGGAGGTGAGGAGGACGGCGGTGCCCGCGGGCTCGTCGGAGGCCAGGAGGACGCAGCGAGCATGGGGTCGTCGACGACGGGGATTGGAGGCGGCAGCGGCAACGGCGTCGGCGAGAGAGAGGGGCACTAAGTCTCCAACCTCTCTCTCTCCCCAATTTATATGATGGGTGCATCAGTCCCGGTTGGTGTAATCCGCCGGGAGTGGATTACACCAACCGGGACTGATGCCCCGTCAACCCCACCCATTAGGGATGCCCTAAGCACCATCTGTACCAGTTTGTAACAAGAACCGGTACAGATACCTTTTTTTGATTTAAAAGCATCGCGCGCCTCCTCCATTGAAAAATATTATAAGCAATAAAATAATTTTTGCACTCTTACAATTCCATTGAAAATATTCTTTATATCTCTAATGCCTTGAAATTTCTCAATAATTTTTCATTTTTATGATAAATTTTCACCTTTTTATATAAATTCAATTATTGCTTCTTTGCTTAATAAAAAATAATTTATTATACTTATTCCACATTAAAAAATAGAAAATTGTGGAAATGCTGCTATCATACGAAAATAGCCATATTCATAATTCATATACGGGTTTATATAATACGGTTGAACTAATTTGCTAGCATACTTTGTTTTTACAAGTGATCCTTTGTTATGATCGTGACGTATATAGAGAGATTTCTCTGTATCATTCAAGGCACTAATGTCTACGTCCACCGTGAAAGGAGATAGCTCGTCGAATTGATTATACCTTTCTTCGTCTGTGATGCCCTCAACTCCAACAATCCTTCGTTTACCTGAAAGAACTATGTGGCGCCTTGACTAATCGCTACTGCTGGTCTTCTCCTTCTGTTTCTTCGGTTTGCTAGCCATGTCTATCACATAAAATACCTGTGCAACTGCGAAAGTGCCGTGTGCCACCAGTCCAAGTCGTTCAACTGCTCCTCCGCGAGCTCGTTTAATTAGGCACCTCAGACCTCCCTGGCGCTCACATCCGCATTCCTTCTCGGCCGGTAGCAATATGGCAGAGGGTATAGCCGCATTCATCTCCTCTAAGCTCGCCGAGGCACTCTCCCGCACCGCTGCCGACGGCCTCTCGTCCCTCCTCGGCGTCCGCTCCGACATCGCCACCGCCAAGGCAGACCTCGACCTTCTCCGCGCCTTCCTCTGCTTGGCCCGCGCCCAGTATGGCGCTGGCACGGACGAGCTCGCCGCCACCTGGGTCAAGCTGGCCCGTGAGGCCGCCTTGGAGCTTGAGGACGTGGCGGACGAGTGCTGCTACCTCTCCGGCCAGGGCTTTGCCCGGGACTGCGTCAACGTCGTGGCTTGGCTCACTCTGTCGAGGAGGCTGCAGAAGGCACGGGACAGGCTCAAGCAGGTCTTGGAGTTGAAGGAGCAGTACGGCATCTGCAAGGCCGATCGCTTCGTGCATCATGGCGACGCCGGTGCTGTTACCACCAGCGTGGGGATTGCGCAGAAAGCACACTTTTTGGAGGACGAGGAGATCGTTGGCTTTGCTGCGCACAGGAAGCTACTGCTGGGATGGCTGGCGGAGGACGCGGAGCCAGGGCGGACACTGGTCGCCGTTTGTGGGATGGGCGGCGTCGGCAAGACGACTCTGGCCACGAGCGTCTACAAGGAGTTGAGGACGAGCCACTTCGACTGCGCCGCCTGGGTGACCGTCTCGCAGCGCTTCACGAGGGAAGACCTCCTCAAGAAGATCCTCAAAGAACTGCGCCGTGATGTCCACAGCGGCGGCGCCGCTGGCACGGACTACCTGTCGCTCGTGGCGGCTCTGCGGGAGTACCTCGGCAGGAAGAGGTACCTGGTCGTGCTCGACGACGTCTGGGACGAGCACCTCTGGGGCGAACTCCGACGCGCGCTTCTCGACGACGCCACCGGGAGCCGGGTGGTCATCACCACGCGCAGCAGCGTTGTGGCAAAGGCCGCGGCGGCCGAGAGGACCATGATGGTGGAGCCGCTGCCGTGGCGCGAAGCGTGGACGCTGTTTTGCAGCGTCGCCTTCAGCAGCCTGCACTCCCGGAACTGCCCGAGCCACCTGAAGGAGCTGGCAGTCAACATGGTGGAGCGGTGCGGCGGCCTGCCGCTGGCGATTGTCTCCGTCTGGAGGGACGTCCGCGACAGTCTGGTGTGGGACAGAAGCAGCAGCGATCTTGGGATCGGGGAGGCATCCAGCATACTCAACCTGAGCATCGATGACCTGCCGTATCAACTGAAGAAATGCTTCCTGAGCTGCAGCACCTACCCTGAGGACTTCTTGATCAAGAGGAAGCTCCTGATCAAGAAATGGATCGCGGAGGGCCTCGTTGAGGAGCAGGGCCAGTGCACCATGGAGGAAGTCGCGGATTCTTACCTGGACCAGCTAGTGCAGCGTAACCTCTTTCAGGTTGCTGAAAGCAACGTGTTTGGGCGAGCCAAGAGGTGCCTCATTCATGACCTCATCAGGGAGCTGATCACTCGCAAGTACAGAGACGACGAGGGGTTCGTCCGGCTCACCGACAGCAAGATAGCGATGAATTCCAGCACCAGAGTCCGTCATCTCTTACTCGACAGATGGAGAAGCCACAACCACAATCAATTTGGTACAAAGATGGCCTCGCTACGCTCCTTCTACGCATTTGCGTCAGAATTGGATGCCTCCCTCCTGTCTTCCTTCAGGCTGTTAACCACGCTGAACCTATGGTGCATTGAGGTGAGAGAGCTGCCCAAATCGGTGACAAAGCTTCGCAATTTGCAGTATCTTGGGATACGTTCGACTCTTGTCGAAAGGCTTCCAGAGGATCTGGGCAATTTGCAGAAGCTTCAAATCTTGGACGCCAAGTGGACCATGATCCAGAGGGTACCTAGCAGTGTAGCAAAATTGAGGAGTTTGCGCCACCTGGTACTCCTCAAGCGCCACGCTGCTAACTTCTCTAACCCGTCCCCTGGCACTGCGATAGGTGGACTTCCTGATGGGCTGAAAAACCTGACCAACCTACAAACACTCAAATACGTTGTGGCTGATAAGAATATTGTAAGGTCCTTAACAAGATTGGAGCAGATGAGGAGCCTGGAGCTGTCTGGTGTGGATGCGAGCTGCGCCGTTGATTTGTCATCGGCGATATCGAAAATGAGCCGCCTTGTGCGCTTGGGGATCGTCAGTCGTGATGCAGACACAGTACTAGACCTCGAGTCTACCGATCAACCACCAAGAAACCTTGTGAAACTTGCCCTGACTGGAAAGCTAGCGAGAGGGGAGCTGCCATCATGGACCTGCTCCCTTCATAGCCTCAAGCAGCTGCACTTGAATGCATGCGGAATCACGCAAGAATCACTCTTGCCAGTCGCGTCGCTTCCAAGTTTGCTGCATCTTAGCCTCACTGGAGCGTACCACGACAAGGAGACGACCTTTGCGGGGGGTTTCTTCCCTGCACTTGAGACACTCACCTTGCGCGACTTGCCTAGCCTTTGTCACATAGAGTTTCAGAGAGGATGCCTTCCAGAACTGCATGAACTGGTGCTTGACCGCTGCACTCAGCTAACTGGGGCGCCGCAAGGCTTGGAGAACCTCACACATCTCAAAAATTTGAAACTTTTTGGCATGGCAAAGGAGTTTGTAGAGAAGTTGGAGGAACAGAATGGTGACATGGGATATCACTTGACTGCAGATTCAGAGTTTCAGCATGTAGTCTCTTCGTATTATTTGGGATGGGTTCAAAGAACCAAGAGCTTGGGTGATTAATGTTAGTGATATGCTCTAGAGGCAATCATGTAATATGATTGTATCACGTCTATGTTATTATATTTTTGTATAATATATTATCAGTTCATGAATAAATGTCATGCATATTGTTTATCAAATACGATTTGGTTGTGAGACATATTGTTTATATGATTTTATTCTAAATGATCTCTGATTTCATATTATTATATGGGACAGTAATGCACTACAGGAATCTACTGAAAACTCGAGGGCCAAAACAATTCTCGAGGGCCAAAAAGCAGCCCTCGCAAAATAGTTTGTAATCTTGAGGGCCGAGAAAAAGCCCTCGATAAATGTTGCGTTTCTCGAGGGCTAACGCTAAACCCTCGAGAAACTATGATGGGACCTTCGAAAAGTAGCGGAGTTAAACTGAGTCTCGAGGGCCCCCCGGAGGCCCTCGAGAAAACCTGACCCCGCCTGATAATTCCAAATTTTTCGCGTCGCGTGGCTTTAAAGACAAATCCCCTCCCCATCCCTTCACATCAGCCTCGACCTCGTCTATCCCGGTCTCCTCGCCGCCAGCCTGGTCGCCCCGCCCCCGCCTCCTCGCCACAGGGCTCGTTGCCTCGCCGCCGGTGTCGCTCCCACTTCGTCGGCGGCGGCGGCGGCGGATCTAGCGCCGCCACCTCATCACCCTACCCCGCCGCCTCTCATCGCCCGGTGCCGCCCTCGCCTCATCGTTGCCGTCCTCGTCACCCCGCCGCCGCCTCGCCCGGCGTCGCCCATCGGCGGCGGATCTGGCCGCCGCCTTGTCTCCCCGCCACGCCCCCGCCTCCCGCCTCCTCTTCGCCCGGTGTCGGCCCTGCCTCCTTGTAGTCCCCCCGCCACCGGCCTCGTTGCCCCCCGCAGCCTCCTCGCTGCCCGATGTCGCCCTCGCCCTCGTCGACTTCTTCGCCTCCGTCTCCTCCTCTTCGCCCGCGTCGCCCGCCTCCTCGTTGTCCCCCGCCGCCCTCGCCTCGTTGCCCCCCTCCTCGCCTCCTCGCCTCGCCGTCGCCTCGCCTCGTCGACTTCTTCGCCTCCGCCTTCTTCCTCTTGTCCCCCGCCGCCGCCCCGGCCTCCCCGCCTCCTCGTCGTCGTCGCCGCCTCGGCCTCGTTGCCCCCCGCAGCCTCCTCACCGCCCGACGTCGCCCTCGCCCTCGTCGAGTTCTTCGGCACTTTTTTTTTGTTCTGGCCGTCATCTGTTTCTATTGGTTCATGGTTGATGCACGGGATGAAGAACAATGGACGGTTCATGCACTTTTTTCTCTGGTTTCTATTGGTTCATGGTTGATGGGATGAAGAACAATGCCGGCTAGGTAGCCGCCGTCGTCTCGACGTCGTCGCCCCACCGCCGCTGGCCTCGTTGGCCCCCGCAGCCTCCTCGCCGTCTCGACGTCGCCGCCCCACCGCCGCTGTGCCACAATGGTGGTGGAAGAGAAATATTTTTTTTATTTCAAAGAGAATCTCTCGAGGGCCAAGCTTAGCCCTCAAGAAAACCTCATCTACGCATTGACGCCGTCTTCTCTGTTGTTTATCGAGGGCTTGGTCTCGGCCCTCGAGAATTATGTTTCTCAGTCTTAATCTCGAGCACGCTGTTTCGAGGGCCAAATCTCGAGGGCCGACCCTCATGTTTCTCGAGGGTTTTTTGCCTTTTCTCGAGGGTTTTTTGGCCCTCGAGATTATGGCCGACTGTTGTAGTGATTATTTGATCAGTACATGTATTAATTGATGGTAATGTTTCACATAACATAGATATAGAGATATCAAATTAATAATATGGACACATATTAGAAAACATAGTGTTGGATAGACCTACTCCGAGACACTTCAGATATTGTTATCTTATATGTGCCATCAGCCTGTAGTTTCGAGTGGTATACCTATATGATCCTTAGACCTAAGATCGTTATTGAATCCCACCATGTGTAGTTTTATACTTTGGGGTTATCAATAGCTACATTGTAACTGGGTAGTTATAAAGATAGCTTTCAGGTATGCTATGAAACATGTCGTGGGGTGTGAGCGATCAAGATGGAATTTGTCCCTCTTTGATGATAAGAGAGATATTTCTGGATCCCTCGATGTGATTGGATTGAAAAGTGAATGGCCATGCCGATATGATTAAAGAGTTAATAACGGTTAAAAATCTATCACATGATCGAGTGAATGGTTGAGCTATCACAAGGGTGAACGTATCTCGCCTTGAGCTTGACTGGTATCGTGCGGCAAAAGGATCGGTATGTCACCTTGAGCCCTTGAGCTTGACTGGTATCACGAGGGTGAACGTATCTCACAGCACAGCGAGCTAGGAGGTCCGTGGTGACAGCCCCTTCACCTCGCTATCTCCCTCTTCAAGACGGAGGGAAAAAAAACCCTTCACTGATCTAGTAGTTTCTGTATGTTCTATGAACTTTCAGTGATCTAAACAATGCCGATGCTAGCGATTACTATAACCCGAGGTAACTGGGTAGAGCCTATCGTGTTACCTATTCCTCATCATGGTGTAGTACTCAATGTTCTCGGTAAAAATAAATCAGTGATAATTAATAATAGTTTTGCTAGACATCAGCGGGTTCACTCACTCTCCCTCTTTCTCCCCTTCCTACTCCCCCAACTCCTCCGCTGCTCTGCGCTGCCCTATGATGTTGTCTCTCACACGGAGCTTTGCTGCCTTAGGGTTAGGGTTTGGCGCTTAGAGGGAGGGAAGGCGGAGGCCCGATGGTAGGAGACGATGCAGCAGTGGCCCTGCCAGAGCCATGGGTCGTTGAAGGACAGAGGGCGGTGACCGTAGGGAGATCGGCACACATTGACCCGGAGTTAGGGTTGGGATGGCATGGTGGCAGGAGCAAGGAAGGTGGAGCGGCTAGTTGGTGAGGGCGTCGGGCTTGGGTAGGTGGGTTGGTGGGGGCAAGGCTAGGTGGCGATGGAAGCATGCGAAGCACTGTGACAAGACGAACGAGAAGGCGAAGGAGGAAAGGAGGCATTGGCGAGGAGGAAAAGTGGGAGGGGCGGTGTCACCGTGTTCAACTGACAGTTAGTCAGTCCTAATTAATAAAATGATAATTTTAGTAAAAAGAAATATGAGTCCGTAAAATAGTTGAATTAATATGTATTAAAACGTCTTTCTTTTTCTATAGATAGTGTAGCACCAGCATGCTCTCCCTCGAAATTACTTAGACGTGGGTATAGGGTTATTGCCTTTGACTCGCATTTTTTTCCATGCTCATCAGACAGGAAGCACCAGATATGTGCTTGCAATCATTCGAGATGCTCTATCCTCGCCAATTTCTCGCCACTTACATTATCATCATGCTTGTATGTCCACTCTATACAAGTTCTTGGTGTAGCTGTGTCTGAAAACTCTAAAAAAAGTTAAACAAAGTGTGATGGACTCTACGAGCCGTTTCAAAAACCTCTCAAAATTCAGCCCATCAGTCCATGTACAATAAAAGGAATGATGTGTGTGTATATATATAAAGTATGAACAGAATTAGTTAAGCGATATTAATGACACCTCTTGCTAAATTTTGGTTAGACGTTTGGCATGGAAAGCTATGGGAATGTTTAGGTTCTTTTTGGCGTTTAAGAAAACATGCATCACCAAAATCCAGAAGCGTCGTCGACGGCCAGATCGCGAAATGAACTTTTCCTATGAACCGTAGAAATGAAATGGCTTTGTGCCTTTCGCTTTTGCGGAGAATATCGAATCACTTCGCTTTGAGTGTGACACGAACCGTGCATACCACAGATCGAACAAAACTCGATCTCACTAAATAATGAAACAAGCTCCCAAAAGTTATCCTTCCATTATCTACAAAATTAATCAAAAAAGCTACCTAGCTAGCAAGACAATTCCAGAATAATTACTTCGTGTTCACACCAAAGAAAAAAAAAAACTAGATACTTTCGTTCCAAATGACGAGCTTTCTAAGAAAAAACTAGATACTTTCCTTCCAAATGACGAGCTTTCTAAGAAATTGAATGATGCCACTACAGGACGGTGGCCAATTAGTGCTGCAAGTTAATAAATTTTAAGGAATGCATATCAAAATCACCGGGCGTGCAGAGTGAACAGCTGCACAAGAACAGGGAGGTTTCACCTAATCTGGTGTATCAATTCTATTTCGATCGACAATTGAAATATCGCATCAACCGACCCAGCAGGTGCGGCGTTAATTCTGTGGTTATTGATCTACGCGATTCTGTCCCTTATGATTTTACTGGGACAGATGCTTGCTTCTTCTAGATCTAAACTAATTACCCTTTTTTTTCTTTTGCCAGCGCATGTACGTATGCCCAACGAAACACTGCATTAGGGCATAGACTATGTAAGTTGATAATAATGTACTCCAACATTAATGAGCTCGTTTGGTTTGTCATCTTAAAACTTTAAACTTTAAAGCGCCATGATATTGAGGTATCTGTCAGATCAGATGCATTGGCTGCTGTCTTTGGTGAGCTTCCTAGTGAGTTCTTGATGGTGAGCATCTGATGCTTCAGAGAGATACCAGCCTCAAGAAAGATCAATAACCTGGTTGTTGCAGACTTGCAGAACATTAATTCAGTTTTGTCAAAGAAAGATATCCACTGCGAACAATCCGGCAACTCCCAAACCGCTCTACCCCTGCACACCGTTTTCTATTTCAAACCGTGGACGCGGGGTGATTAAGCGCAGGATTGGGGATTGGCTTACCTCCTCCTCTCCGCCGCCTCTCCCACGATCGCTCCATCCCCCGCCGCCGCCGCCGCCGTTACGCGCCATCATCTCCTTTTCCGCTTTCCCCTCCGCATCTATCTAGCGGATTCGTGTTTGGTTGTTGTGGTGGGTTCCTTGTGCTCGTCGTGTTGGTTGGGCAGAGAACATCAGGTGCGGATTCCTTCCGCGGGGGGGGGGGGGGTGTGTGATTGTGGATCATGGCGATGACCGACGCGTGGAGCTGCCTGTGTCTTCGGCCGATCGAACTCCTAAGGAGTTTCCTGGTTTACCCTCGGGTGGGAAAGAGGGAGTTGTATCTTTAGGGGCAGGAAAGGATTTTCCCGTCCGCGCGGATCTAAGACGCCTTTTTGGGCATCTCTAGTCCCACTCCTCGCAGTCTCGTTCATCCTCGGCTGGTTCCTCTTACTCTTCGTCTAGGGTTAGGGTTCCTTTCGGTGCCTTATCCTTTGTGGAGGTGGTGAAATCTCCATCTGGTGTGCAGTGGGGAATGTTGGGTGGTAGTGGTCGGGGAGGTTGGGAGACTAACCGGGGTGTCCGGTTTCGTGGCTGTGGCCGGGGGAATCGTGATGCTGGAGGTGCGAGATTCCGCTGGGTTCGTGCTGCTGTCGGTCCTCAGGCTCCAGATTGGGTTGAGGGGGCCTCAGGGGAGCATGCCGTTCTTCGTTCCCAGATGGAGGCGGGTGATGATCGTGTCCTGGAGAAAGGGAAGGATGTGATATCCTCAGAGGAGGTCTTGGATGAGTCCTTGTCTAAGGGTTCTAAGGTTAATCAATGGAATGCTCCTGCAGAAATGCAATCTGATAAGAAGTGGAAGTCGTGGGATCACCCTGTTTCAGATGGGGATGTTCAGCAAGAGGATGACTATCAGGGGGTCAGGATGATCAGATCCTGGTTGGGGATCGTGTTCTAGGACCTTGCTACAAATGCAAAAAAATGGGTCATGTTGCTACGGATTGCAGAGGTATGATATCTTGTGCCCGGTGTGGAATTGTTGGTCACATTTCTAAGAAGTGTTTGGAGAAAAAACCTAGTGATTATGCACCCAAGTACTGTGGTTTTGCTAGGGAGGGACAAGGTTTTTTTATCACATTGATGATGTGTCTTCTGAGATTAACTTTCGTGAGCAGGCTTGCACTACTGTCATCTCTGTTCTTCGTGGTGTGGTTTCGGCTAGGGACATTGAGATTGATTTTAGTACTATTTTGGGTTCTTCTTGGTGTTGCACTGCTAGGCAGGTGGGTAGAACACAGTTCTTGATGCGATTCCCTAATGCTAAACGGGTTGCTGAACTAGCTCAATATCCTGAAATGAACATGAGATTATTGAATGCTACTTTGAAGGTTTCGGTTTATAAGGATGATGTGGGTGCTAAAGGAGAGTTCGAGGTGACTTGGGTGAGAATTCGCAATATTCCCCTCAATAAGAGATCTGAGGAGGTTGTTTCGGTGGTAGGATGCTTGGTGGGGGTCACTTTGGAAGTTGACAAAGGGAGTCTCTCTAAACTGGAATTTGTTCGAGTCAAAATTGCTTGTGGAAGCATTGCCAACATCCCTAGAGTTGCTGAGGGGGTGATTGGTAAATTGATATATGATTTCTATTTTGAGGCTGAGGTGATGGGAATTTCAAATGTCAATTCTGACCTTGGGTTTGCTGATATGGAGGGTGGGGAGGGGTCAAGTGGTCCTGCCCACAAAAAATTTAAGCCTTCTTTTGATGATGTTGACAGTACAGAAGGGCCTAGCAAAGAGAAATCTGTATTTGATAGGCTTCAAACTGATAAAAGTCAACCCAAAGGGGACAAAGGGAAACAGTGCCCGGATGAGAGTGATTTTGACCTAAACTTTGATGATTCTCAAGAGTCCTTGAGTGAGGGGGAGATGGATCTAGGGCTACCTTTGACTAGGGCAACCTCAAAGGAAATAAATTAGTCAGAGTTATCTGATAATCAACTTAGTCAGTTGGTGGATTGGCAGACTCAAAAGCTTGTTCTGGTTAAGTGTCAACATTTCAAGCTCGAGAAGCTTATTCCTAATGCCCATCTGAATCAGTGTGGCTCCCTTTTAAAACCCAAATCTAGGGTTGTGAGTAGGGCTATGCAGAAAAAAACCGAACCAAAAAAACCGAACCAAAAATACCGAACCGAACTGGTCAACTCGGTTCTGACCGGTTTTCGGTTTCGGTTCAGTTTTTTGGGAAAAGCCCAATCTGGTAACTCGGTTTTTCGGTAAAAACCGAAAAAAACCGAAATAACTGAAATACCGAAACCCCCCACCACCCCACCACTCTTTAGGCTCGCTCGGTGAGTCGGCAGCACCGCGGCAGGCCCAGCAGGCCTACTAAGCTCCGCTCGCCCGCTCGGCGCTCGCACACACCACACAGGCAGCCCGCAGCCCGCTCGCGGCTCGCCCTCTCGTCAGTCCTCACACGCGAGCAAAGGGGAAAGGGCGAAAGGCGGCTGGGCGGCTGGCGCACTAGGAGGCAGGCGCCTTCGGCCCGGGCGCCGCCGCCAAGACGTAGCCCACCGCCAGCCCGCCTCGCCCTTAGGGCTTCACCCGCCGCCGCCGCCGAGATCTGACCGAGCCACCGAGGTCGCCGTCATCGCCGACCTCCCGCCGCGCAAGGGTTAGTAGGTCACAGTGTAGTGAGCCAGTGACAAGCATGAATGCACGATCTATTGAATATTTTGATAGCTCGGGATTTAGGGTTGCTTACTGCAATACTGCTTAGTGCTTACATGTTTGAATGTTTTGATAGCTCTGGATTTGATTATCTAAACTCTGAAGTGAGCTGGGAATTATTGAGGATCTTGCATTGCATCTTGCAAAGGTAATTTAATTAACTCTCTTTTAATTGTGTATTGAACTATTGACCTCACTGATTAGCTATGAATCTGTATATGTAAATATGTAATTCATATTACTCTTTGTGGATTTGTAATGTAGATGGCAGGGCATGATGATTTTGATATACCATTGCCACCAAGCAATCCAAGTGATGGTTTTTCAGTGGGTGGCGGCCTGGGCAATGATGAAGCTATCGGACCAAATCAAGTTCAAGATGGGAAAAGAGCAATGAATACCAGATCGGATGTATGGAAAAATTACACAAGGCTGCCCGAAGATAAGAACAAAGCAACATGCAATTATTGTGGTCGGATTCTTTCATGTGAATCACAAAGGAACGGTACCTCCTCACTTGTCTCTCATACAAAACGCTGTAAGAAGCATCCGGATAGGAGTAACAATCAAGCTCAATTAAGATTTCAGCATAGTGTTGATGGCAGTAGTGCCCTAGTTCCTTGGCAATACAATGTTGAAGAGGCTAGGACCGCATTCACTCGTATGATAATTGTAGACGAGTTCCTTTCATCTTTAGTGAACATGATGGTTTTAAGGATTTCATGTCTGTAGTTTGTCCTCGATTCCATGCACCATCTAGGACAACAGTATATAGAGATGTCATTCGTCTTTATGAACAAGAGAAAGTAAAGATGAAACTGTTTTTTGAGAAATCTCATCAAACAGTTAGCCTTACAACTGACACATGGACTTCTACAACCCTTCAAAGTTACATGGTTCTCACTGCCCATTACATTGATAGCAATTGGCAACTTAGCAAAAAAATTCTAAATTTATGTTTGGTTGATAGCCACAAAGGGGAAGACATTGGCAAAGCATTGGATAGTTGTTTGCTTGATTGGGGCATTGCGAATGTGTGCACTATTACAGTAGACAATGCCAGTTCAAATGATTCTGCTCTAGGCTACATGAGGAGTGCTTTAAGTAATCGTAATGCCACTTATGTGAGAGGTAGCCATCTTCACATGAGATGTGTAGCACACATTATTAACCTTGTGGTTCAAGATGGGTTAAAGACAATGGCTCCTGCTATTTCACGCATTCGTAATGCAATCAAATATGTGAGAAGCTCCCCTGCAAGAATGAATACTTTCAAACAATGTGTGCACATTAGTAAGGTAGAAGAAAAGGGTTTAGTATCTCTTGATGTGTGCACTAGGTGGAACTCGACATATCTTATGTTAGAGACCGCCATGGGATTTGAGAAAGCATTTGAAAGGCTTGAGCTTCAAGACCCCTCATATAAGGTAGATTTGGGTGTGAATGGTGTGCCGAAATATGATGATTGGGTGTATGCAAGGGATTTCAAAGATTTTCTGAAATATTTCTATGAGCTTACCAAAAAAGTGTCTGGCACTCAATATGTTACTTCCAACACTTTGTTTGAAGATATTGCCGGTATAAACTATTTATTGAGTGATTGGATTAAACGTGATGATGGTGATGACAGTACCTTCAGACATATGGCTATTAAGATGAAGGAAAAATTTGATAAGTACTGGGGTGATCCCGAGAAGATGAACTCCTTGATTTTTATCGCGGCTATACTTGACCCTAGGTATATATGTATATCTTCATTTTATTTATTTCAACTTGCTGTTGTTATTTGTTTCACTAATGCTAGTTTTTTTTTATGCAAGGACAAAGCAATCTGATTTTACCAAGTACACAATTAACTCAACTTATGGACAAAATAAAGGTGACAAGATTTGGGACAAGGTAAATAGGTCTTTTGTACTTCTTTTTGAAGAATACAAGAGATTGTACTCTGTAGATGACACTAGAAGTGATCAACAAGCATTAACATCACAAACCCAAAGAACTAGTATTGATCAGTCCACCACAAGTGCATCTACAAATATCATGAGGTCTTTATATAACAAGAGAATGAAAGTTTCATCTGCATGTGGTGGTAAATCAGAATTAGACAAGTATCTAGCTGAAGATGTAGAGGATGATGTACATGGTTTTAACATCCTCTCTTGGTGGAAATGCAACTCGCCTCGTTTTCCTATCCTTTCGCGCATGGCTCGTGATATACTAGGGATTCCCATATCAACTGTTGCTTCAGAATCAGCTTTTAGTACCACCGGTCGTGTTCTAGATGATTTTAGAAGCTCTTTGAATCCATCAACACTTGAGAGCTTGGTATGTGCACAAGATTGGCTGCGTTCCTCAAAGCGTATCAACATTGCAACCAATTTGGAGAATCCATCCCAACAAACTCAACTTGAAGATGGTAATATACTAATATGTACACACATTTTAGTTCTCTTTGAATTTTTGATCATATGTGATGAACTACGTGAGCTTACTATTGTCTTCTATTCTTCTTTTTGTGACATATGCATGGAATTGCCTAGCCGTGGGATCTATTGCAACAGTAAGTGCAAGCATCTTCTCCTCGGATCGAGTTGTTTGATGGCTGGAAGAAAAGGGTCTATGTGGCATTTGCACTTTATTTAGTTTGGACTTTGGAATTGGAGAACTATTTAATTTAAAGACTATGTATCAATGTATGTCTATGTGGGACTTTGGGTTGGAGGACTGTCAGTAATTCAAAGACTATTTAGTTTGGACTTTGGAGGACTATTTAATTTTTGTAAATTCATGGGCAGTAATTTAAAGACTAATAGACTATGTCTCATGTCTGTGGATGCCTGAATTGCTGGGCGGTGGCTAGGCGCATGGCCAGCATGGGCATGGAAGCAGCAGCACTGGCAAGTGGCATTGCCACAATGGCATTGGCGCATGGCAGCAGCAGCAGCAGCAGTGTGCAGCACGCAACAAGCAGCATTGCATGGGTGGATGCCTGGATGGTGTATCAAATCAACCGATCAACCGGTGCATGTTTGCAAATTTTAATTCGCGTCAACTTTGGTACAAATGGTATGTACCGATACCATACCGAAACCGAGCGGTATTTACCGATCCCGAACCGTATTCTTTTTTGTACCGTATTATACCGAAATACAAAAACCGTATTTACTGTATAACCGTATTTACCGAACCGAAAAAACCGAACAAACCGAATGCACAGCCCTAGTTGTGATTGAGGAGATTTCTGAGAATCCCAGGTATGAGTTGGTGCCTATAAGGGGAAATAAAGGGGTTGTGACAACAGTGCTAAATCTGGTTCATCCAATGCTGTTTCTGATAATGGAGACCAACAGGCTAAGAGGAGAACCTGGACCTTACCGAAGCATACCCCTGTTCGAAGAAGTTCTAGAAATCAGGATCATAATATCCCTGTGGCAGAGAAAGCTGCTCTTCGTCAACAAAAAAGGAATTTGGATGGTAATACTTCCTCATCTTCTAATTCTTTTGCTATTCTTGCTTCTCAGGATATTATATCGTTATCTGCCAAAATGGGTGTTATAATTGGAGATTCTGACCTCCCTCAAGTAGAAATTATGAAAGAACTAGAAGGTGCTAGAAATTTGCTTTTCAAAAAAAGCAAGATAAAAATGACAAAGTTGGAAAAAAAATAGTACTGTTAATAATGAAGCTTCTGCAGAAGTCAACTTTTTAGATTGACTATCTACCTCTGAGTCTGATGAAGATGGGTTTAGTCCTGTGATAAGTAGGAAAATAAAAAGAAAGAACAGAAGAGTTGGTCTCAATAAGCCTAGAGGTCTGGCTGATATTGGTCATACTGAGTCTTCTAGTCATGTCCAGAGGAGTGGAAGGGTGACTAGAAGTTCCAAAATATACAAAACATGTAAATCATGAAAGGCCTGTTTTGGAATTGTAGAGGTGTGGGTAAGAAGGGTGTTGGTACTTGCATTTTAGATCTGATTAAGAGTCATCTCTGGGATTTTGTTGGGCTCATTGAGACCATGAAGTCCCAATATTCTGAAGCTTTTTTCAAGAAGACTGGCCCTAATAACTTGTTCTTATGGTCTTATCTGCCTTCTAAGGGGCGTTCTAGAGGTATTCTTGTTGGGGTTAAGTCCTCCAGGTTTGATGTGTCTTCCAAGCTTATTGGGGAGAATCTTGCGAGTCTTATTTTGTGGGATAAAATCTTAAATTGTTCTTGGAATCTGGTAGTTGTGTATGGTCCGGCTCATTTGGAAGGTAAAGTGCCCTTTATTTCGGAGTTGGCCACTTTGTGTGGTGGTTCTCATATTCCCATGGTGGTGGGGGGTGATTTTAATATCATTAGATTTAGTTCGGATAAGAACAAGCCGTGGAGAGGATGTAGAGTGTCTCACCTCTTCAATCAATTTATTAATTGTTCTGACCTCAAAGAAATAAATATTGTGGGCAATCAATTTACCTGGTCTAACAATTATGATTGTCCGACTTTGGAGAAGCTGGATAGAGTTTTTGTGAGCAAATTCCTGGGAATTAATTTGTCCTATGGTTTCGGTCAAGAAGTTACCTAGATTCATGTCCGACCATAATCCACTTTTGTTGGATGATGGTCATAATTCTGTGAAAAGACCCTCTTGTTTTAAATTTCAGTTGTTCTGGTTGAATGAACCCAATTTCGGGGAATTGGTCCAAAATGTGTGGAACAGAGTGTATAGGGGGTCTTGATGCTTTAAGTGCATTTTTGCTCAAAATGAAAAATCTTAAAAAAGTTCTCAAAGGATGGGGGGCTCACATTTATGGTCATAAGCTTAAAAATAGACAAAGTCTCTTTGGGAAACTCAGACATCTAAAGGAAAAGGAGAATTTGGATCTTCTTTCCCCTACTGAGAAAGAAAGTAAAGTTGATATTTCCGTTGAGCTCGAGAAGCTGTGTGTTGATGAGGAATGTCTTTGGAGACAAAGATCTCAAACAAATTGGTTGTTGAAAGGGGATCTCAATACTAGATTCTTTCATATGGTTGCCAATGGCAAACATAGGAAAAAGATAATTTCTCATCTTGTTCATAATGACAAGATTATTGATGGTGATGAGGCTTTGGTCAATCATGCTACTGATTTTTACAAAGATCTTTTTGCTAATGAACATGGGGGATTCCAGTTGGACCCTAGTCTTTGGGAGCCGTCAGAAAACATCTTGGCTGATGATAATATGGCTCTTACTCAGCCCTTCAGTGGTGAGGAGATCCATAATAGCCTTTGTTCTATGGCCAATAATAAAGCCCCTGGACCAGATAACATTCCAATTGAATTCTTTAAATCCTGTTGGAATGTGATCAAATTAGACATTCTGAGCATCTTCCAGATGTTCTTTGAAGGGTCTTTGGACATTCAAAGAATTAATTTTTGGGTTATTGTGCTGCTTCCCAAGATGGAGAATGCCGAGTCCATGAAACAATTTGGACCCATCTGCCTGTTGAATAGTTTGTATAAGCTGATCACCAAAACGCTTACGTGTAGAATGGAAAAGGTTATACACAAGTTGATTAGCAAAAAACAGAATGCTTTCATTCCTGGTAGAAATATTATGGATGGTGTGTTAGCCCTTCATGAGATTTTTCATCACACCAAAAAAAGTGGTGAAACTGGTGTGTTTTTGAAATTGGATTTTGAGAAAGCTTATGACAAAGTGAATAGGGATTTCCTGTTGAATTGTCTTCAAATTAGGGGTCTTAATGCCACGTGGCACAGCTGGATCAAAGCAGTGCTTTGTAATGGTACTTTGTCTGTGCTCTTAAATGACGTGAAAGGTGATTATTTTGTGAGTCACAAAGGAGTGAGGCAAGGTGACCCTTTATCTCCTTTTCTGTTCAATTTAGTTGCTGACTGCTTGGCCAGAATGTTTAGAAAAGCCTGGCAAAATAACTTGATTAAGGGTCTGGTTCCTGACCTAATCCCACTTGGGGTTTCCATTCTACAATATGCTGATGATACTATAGTGTGTCTTAAAAGTGATAAGGAGTCCATTCAAAACACCAAGCTTCTTTTGGCTTTGTTTGAGCAACATTTTGGTTTGAAGATTAATTTCCTCAAAAGCGAGGTTGCTGTATTAAATGGCACTCCTGAGAAAGAAACTGAGTTTTCTGAGATGTTCACCTGCCAAAACGGTAAATTCCCCATTAAATATCTTGAAGTTCCTGTTAGCTATAATAGAATCCGAGTTAAAGATTGGAACTTCATTGTTGAGAAAGTTCAAAAGAGATTGAGCTTTTGGAAAAGTAAGGTGTTATCCATTGGTGACCGCTGTACTCTCATCAATGCTTTCTTGACCACCATCCCCATTTACTTCATGTCTATGTTCCTCTTGCCTAAAACTGTCATAAAAAATCTAGATAAAGCAAGGAGGAACTTTCTTTGGGAAAGTGGGTCTGACAAGAAGTACCACCTGGTGAAATGGGCGCATGTGATTAAACCTAAACTTAAGGGAGGTTTGGGGATTCATGATATTAGACTGCTCAGCATTAGTTTGATGGTCAAGTGGTGGTGGAGATTTGAAACTCAGGAAGGTTTGTGGCAGTCTTTGGTGTATAGCAAGTATGTAAAGGGGTGCCCTATCGCTAATATTCAGCATAACCATTTTGTCTCTGCTATTTGGTCTGACTTGCTGAAGGTTAGAACGTGGTACATTGCTCATAGAAAGAAGAAAGTTGGAACTGGTGATTGTACTAGTTTCTGGTTTGACCGTTGGTTTGGCCCCTGCCTCTTCATCAAATGTACCCTGACATATTTGATATTTGTGTTGATCATAGAATGTCGGTGGCCCAAGTGGCAAATGCGAACTGGTATCCAGAAATGAGGAGATGGATGTCCTCTGAGCAAACTGAGAGATGGGGGAATCTAATGGTTGAGATTAATCGGATTTTCATTGAGGATGGGCATGACAAAAGCATTTGGGGGCTTGAAAAGAAAGGTGTTTTTTTCGGTTTCCTTCTTGTATTCAGTTCAGTTTGGAGGTCCCGGGTACAAGTTTAGGAGCTTGTGGAGGTCTAGAATCCCTCTGAAAATCAAAATTTTCACCTAGATGTTGCTGAGGAAAGCCACTTTGGTCAGATATAATATGAGGAGAAGAGGGTGGATGGGCAACACTGCCTGTGAATTTTGTAATGAAATTGAGACTTGTGATCATCTCTTCTTTTGTTGTGGTATATCTAGGGCTGAAAACGGGTCGGATATTTCCCGGACCGATCCGGTCAGATTCGGATTCGGATATAATCGGGTTGGATATTTTTGGATACGGGTCGGTACTCGGATATTTTTTGTCGAATACGGTTTTGGATACGGGATGACCATATCTGACGGATACGGATCCGGTTTCGGACATAATCAGATACGGGTACTCGGATATCCGAGACCCTACAATGCCATAAGGGCCATAGCCCACAACTCCACAAGCTCACACTTCACCTAGGCCGAGTCCAGCATTCCAGCCTGCCCGTGCCAGTGTGCCACCGGCCCACCGTGGCCGTGCCCGTGCTGTGCCAGCCCGTGCGGCTATGGCCCCATGCAGGCCGTGTGACGTGCGTGTGGCCGTGTGGGCATGTCAGCGTGTGGCCGTGTGACCGTGTCTGTGTGGGTGTGGCCGTGGCCCGTGTGGGCGTGCCGCGTGCACCCGTGGCCGTGCGCCCAAGCCCGGCTTCCCCCGATGCCCAGACCCCGAGCGGCCGAGCGACCCCTAACCCTAAATCCACTAATCCCCAAATCCAATTCCCCAATCCCCATTGGCCATTGCCCAGTCGGCCAGTCCCCCATTCGCCCTAGCCCGTAGGCCCACAGCCGCCGCCCACCGCCCACCGGCGCCATCTCTTCTTGCGCCGCCATCTCTTTCGCGCCGCTCTCGTTCTTGCTTCTGCCATCTCAAGAGTCAAGACTTAAGGCCGTCGCCGCCGCCATCTCCTCAAGGGCCAACTGGCCAGGGCCGTTGTCGCCGCCTCGCCACATCCATCTCCCCAAGACCCCAAGGTCGTCCCGCCTCCTCAAGGCCGTCCTGCTGCATCCTCAAGGCCGTCCCGTCACTTCCACAGGGCCGTCGCTGCTGCCTCCTCAAGACCGCCGCCATCTCAAGGTTGTCGCCAGCTCGCCGTCGCTGCTCCAAGCTTTGGAGGTATAATCTTGAGTCCTCACAAGTGATAACCAGTTCAAGATGGCGATGTGTTAAGAGTCTGCTAATTTTGTCGATGTGTTAAGAGTCTGTTCTTGTATTTGTTGTTCACTTGTTTGTGCTAGAACGGTGATGGAATCCACCAATCAAAGCAGCAGTGCAAGTGCTAGTGTGATGGCACCCGATGTTGCCGGCGGTAGTGGCACCCCACCGCTTGCTGCTGCCGGTGGTGGTGGCACTTCTGAACCTGGTGTGGATGTGCAACTGGTGCAAGTGGATTTGACAAGTGGTGCTGAGACCGAGCTTGAAAACCCTCCATCAAAGAGACCAAAGAAGGATTCATGTGAACTTTGGACACACTACACGAAATATATAGTCAAGAAGAAAGAACCAGATGGCAAGGTGATCATAGAGAATTGGGCTAAATGCAATAAGTGTATTTACAAAGCTCGTTGCGAGGGTACTAGAGGGACCTCTTCATTTTGGAAGCACATGGAGAACAAGCATCAACTGAAGCAAGGCCAACAATTGCTGAAATTAAAAAAGAGGGAAGGCGACGATAGCAATGCAAACGTGGAGACCTATAGGTATGATGAGGCTGAAAGTTTGAAAAAGTTTTACTTAGCAATTGTCATGCATGAATATCCATTTAAGATTGTTGAGCATGAATTCTTTGTGGAGTTCATTAAGTCATTGCAGCTTTCTTTTCCAATTAAAAGTCGAATCACTGTGAGGAAAGAAATTCTGAATATCTTTTTAGAGGAAAAGAAAAAACTGTATGAGTACTTGAAAACAATTCAATGTCGATTTAGTACAACTGTGGACATGTGGACTTCAAATCAAAACAAAGGTTACATGTGCATCACCGTCCATTGGATAGATGACAATTGGAGCATGCAAATGAGAATTGTCAAGTTCATGCATGTAGAAGGCCATCATTTAGGAAAAAACTTGTGTGCACGGTTTTATGACAGTATAGTGGACTGGAATATAGATAGGAGACTACTTGCACTGACTTTGGATAATGCCTCCTCTAATGATGTTTGTGCTAAGGGGTTAGTAGAGAAGCTCAAAAAGACACCACTGATATGTGATGGCATATTCTTTCATGTGAGATGTTTGAATCATATTGTAAACCTTGTTGCCCAAGATGGTTTAAAGCAAATTGCACCAGCTATTAGAAACATTAGAAATACAAATGCAATTGTTAAGAACTCTCCACTGCAGTGGAAAGAATTCATGAAGTGTGCGTCAGAATGTGACTTAGATACAAAAAAAGGCCTATCCTTGGATGTTCCCACAAGGTGGAACTCCACCTACCTTATGTTGAAACATGTTGTGTATTATAGATATGCATTTGATAGGCTTTTCCTTCGCCATAGAAGCAAGTATGTGAAATGTACTCCAACTGATCAAGATTGGGTAATGTCAAAATCATTGTGTGCTTGTTTGAAGAAATTTTATGATGCCACTGAGCTGTTCTCTGGCACTACTTATCCAACAGCAAATCTCTTTTTCAACCATTTTTGTAAGATTAAGCTTGCAATTGATGAATGGTGCTATAGTCCTGATCAAGTTATAGCTTCTATGGCTCGCTGCATGAAGGTTAAATATGACAAGTATTGGGTAAAGTCTAATATGGCTCTTGGAGTAGCATGTTTTCTTGATCCTAGATATAAGACTATGCCATTGCACTATTTTGGAGAGAAGATTTACCATGGAAATGCTGCCGAGGAAATTAACAAGCTCATTAGTACCATTAACCATGTGTTTCAAGCATATATGTCCAATACAGCTGAAAGCTCATTGAAGTTGTCTGCAAATGTTGAGAAAGTAGCTTTTGAAATGGACAAGGAACAAACTGAGGAAAGTGATGATGATATTGATGTAGGCCTTGAAAGGTACTTGAATGCTAGTTGTAGTAAAGAACAATGCAAGAAAAATAAACTGGAAGTGTACATAGAACAACCACTAGTGCAATGGACAGTAAAAGAGAAATCGGAATTTGATGTTTTGTCATGGTGGAAGGTCAAGCAACATGAGCTTCCTATTCTTTCTAGGATGGCTCGAGATGTCTTATCTATTCAAGTATCAACGGTTGCCTCGGAGTCAGCATTCAGTGCCGGTGGACGTGTTGTTGATCCATTCCGAAGTAGTTTAGATCCTGAAATAGTTCAAGCTTTGATTTGCACCAAGGACTGGACCGCGGCATCTAAAAAAGGTAATGTCATTTTCTGCACTATTCCTTTATTATGTTTTGCCTAGCAATCTAATCTTTTGAAAAAAAATACAGGTGGTCTCATTGGTGGCTCTCTCATATCAGAGAAGGACATTGAGAGCATTGAGCGGCATTTTGCAAGTTTGATGACAACGGTTTGCAATTTCTTAAATCTGTCCAAGTTCTTTATTTTTGCATGAGCATGTGCTATAGACTTGTAGTATCCCTATGTTATGCTTAACCGTTCACATAAAGCTTCAACTTTGTCAAACTTAGTTTCTTAGTTACTCTTTCCTGTTTTATGCAAATACTAATTACTAATAAAATTACTAATGAGCATGCACACTTTAATTGCCTTCCTATTTGTATGCATGTACTAGTTAGAAATACAATTACTAATTAACATGTCCACGTACTGTAATTACAAATACAATTACTCTTCCCTTTTTGCCATGGTTTTGTATATTGATATATTACTTGCATAATTGTATTTGTAAGAGCAAAAGGATGTGGATGCCTTTGAGGAGGATGGGCTGGACAACCTGGATGAGCATGACATGGAGGAATGACATGACTTCAAGCATATGGCCATCGGTCTACACAGTGGAGGAGGTGGATGCCTTTGAGGAGGATGGGCTGGACAACCTGGATGAGCATGACATGGAGGAATGACATGACTTCAAGCATATGGCCATCGTTCAACACAGTGGACAACCTGGATGTGATGAATTTATCTTTTTGTTGCATGTTGCATGCTGGACACTATGTATGTTGTATTGCTGTGTGACTTGAACTTTGTATGTGGCATAATGTCATGTGTGACTGTGTTAAACCGTCCACCAGTCAACTTTGGACTAATTTCAAATTTCAAGTGCTTATGTTGTCATGTTGTGAATTGTGAGCCTATGACTATTTGTTTGTTCCAATCCTATTATTTAATATATGTGTTTGCTATGTTGTGATGCTGTGAGTTTATAAGTCTGTGAGACTGATATATATGGCCTATATGATGATTCATGATTGGGTTTATTTATGCATGCAATATGTGAAGGATTTTTCTTCATACTAAATTTGTGTGCATGTTATGAATGTTTTAACCAATTGAATTACGTGTGTGCTTTAGTTGATTTGAGGTATACAGTTTGTGGGGTTTTTATGTTTTGACAAATATCCGTAACCTATTTGATTCGACCCGAATTCGCTCCGTATTCGTGTCCGATATTTTTCGTATCCGTATTCGTATCCGAGCTATCCGTATCCGTATCCGGATGCGAAGAAAGCATTAGGATACGGATATGGTTTACCCATTATCCGACCCGATCCGACCTGTTTTCAGCCCTAGGTATATCCAGGGTGGTGTGGGGTTGTTTAGCCAAGTGTTTTGACATGGATATTATCCCTACGTCTCTTGAGCAATTCTTCCTTTGGGTTAAGAAGATTATGCCTAAACTGAGAAGATTTCATTTTCTGTGTCTTGCTTCAGTGACTTGGGCTATCTGGTTGTACAGGAACAAGAGTTGCTTTGATAATAAGTCTCTCAAAATCTCGATTGATATTTTGTATTATATTTGCATCTACCTTCGTTGATAGGCAGGTCTTCTGAAGGTGGAGGATCAAGAGCTTGTTGAAATGGGTCTTGAAAAGATTTTCCAGATTGCTGGGAGCTTACAAAACGGAGGAAATAATGAGAACAACCCCGGGAGAATGCTGACTTAGCCACGGGTGTCTTTCCGGCTGGTGTGGCTGGGGTGTTCGAGCTTGGCAATGCTTACTTCCTCTCTCCGGCTCGTTTCTGCTATGGCCATGTTTTGTTGTCTTTGTGGCCTGTTTTTAGACTGTGTTTGGAAGTTGGGCTGGTGTGCCTGGTGGGTTCTGGCGTCCCTTTTGTTTTCTATCTTTGTTCTGGCCTTCAGATGGATGGTTCCCCTGTATTCCTGTGTTTTGTGACTGGTTGGTGTTGGTCTGTGCGTTGTATGCTGACTATTGTTTGTGGTTTCCGTTGCTGTTAGTAATGGAAATGGAAGCAGATCTCCTTTTGCAAAAAAAAAAAGCGCCATGATATTTATAATTAATAATTAATTATGGAGATCGAACTAATATATCAAGCTAGCATGATTTTGACTACTGGCAAGAACCTGAGAATTGACATTAAATTCAAATATCAAGGAAAAAGCGTGAGATAAAACGAGGAATATTGAATGATATATGTAGCAGCAGATAGGTTCGTATCCTCGTACATTAGCAATATCATGAGCGGGGCGTTACTTCCTGGCTCGGATCAAACAAGGTATTGTACAAAAAAACTTGGTAGCAAAAACACTATTAGCGTCTTTGGTTGACTGCGTTAGGCGCGGCAGCGACGCCCAGGACGCGGCCAGTGGCGTCCACGACACGGCCATGGTGCGGGCGGCGCCGCCGGCGACGTCCGTAGCGCGGCCGCCAGTGTCCACGGCGTGGCCGGTGGCGTCCACCGCGCGGCCATAGCCCGGGCGGCGCGACCGGCGACGCCCACAGTGCGGGCGCCAGTGTCCACAGCGCGGGCGGTGGCGTCCACGGCGCGACCATGCCGTCGGCGGCGCGGCCAGCGACGTCTAGTGCGTGCCCGATTGGCGTCTTCCATGTGTTCGATGAAATGCCAGCTCAGCTCTAACAAGGGATACAACAACGAAATGCTGTTCCCAAACAGCAACTCAGCAACGAAATGTGTTCGGACAGGCTGAAACGATGCGGCTAAGCAAACACGGGAAGGATGTACACGCTCAGCCTGTCTCTCATGGGCCTGCATGCCTCGCACGAATCAGGCTAGGATGAGTTGGTATCTGATATGTGCCGTTCATTTTTTTACTATGGTTGAGATTCGAGGAATGCCACGGTCTATGACATTGCTATAGAATGTGATATGCCTGCTTTGTAACTGGATAACAAGGATAATAATACGGTGAATGCCTTAAATCAGATGTTCGATGGGACGTATTTCCATTGGACGCCTGCGTGGACCATTCAATCATGTTAGGTCGTCTTGACCATTCGTTGTGTTTGACCAACTGAAACATGATTTTTTCTGATGAAATATGGTGAAGCTCTAACGAAATATGGGTGAAATACTTATGAGACTTGCAATACTTATGAGACATAGGCAAAATATACGATGAAACATAACGAAGTACTAATGAAATATGCAAAAGTACTGATGAAACATGAACGAAGTACTGATAAAATATTGGTAAAGTACTAATAAAACATCGTCGAAGTAATGTTCCCATGGTTATTCAAAGATGTTTCACCTTTATGAGTAAATGTTTTACAAGAGTAAAACCATCTTTCACAAGAGGAAAAAACAAGGTTTCATCCTACAAAAAACATGTTTCGCAAGACCAAACAGAAAACATTTCCTATTTTTTATGCATGTTTTATCGGAGCAAAAACCATATTTCATATGTACCAGGGTGATGTTTCAAGCCAAGTTGCACGGTACATCTTCCCTACCTAACTCCTTCCAATGGAGCGCATGCGCGGCCGACAAATCCGGTCATCTTCTTCTCCAAATTTGGCGAGGCCCTCGCTATCGGCTCATACTAGCGGAGCACACAATAAAATTATGCTATGGCGAAGTCTACAGTGGCTTAAAAAAATAGCAAAGTTTAGAGTAAGATTAAATAATAGTATGCAAAATTTAAGAAATCCATATACTAATAAGAGTATATGTCGCTAAATAAAATGAAAATAGCAATATAAAGCATAAAAAGATGTAAAAAAAATACAAAAGATGTATTACTAAAATACTAATTGCGTGTAGGAGACCTTGGTTTCGCAGCACAAATGCACACACGAAATAAACGAATAATTAAAATTTTTCACAAATAACTTCGCAGCTAGATGCCTAGATGATAGCTACACCAATTAACAAATCGTTTTCAATTAAATTATCTTTTTGAGGGGATTAATGGCATTTTCGTAATTGCCGAGATTAGCCTGGTCCATAATTATATTAATACCCCGAAAGAGTTGCTCGGGACGGATGACCCATGTACCCGAAGTGTTGCTCGGGAACGACGGACTGCTGCTTGGGCTCTCCATGCAGCACCGGCTGCTCCACGACGCAGTGCTCAGGCCTTTCCCTTCTCAGGCACCATCAAGTGGATGCACAGCGGCTTTGAATAGGACCGTCTTCCGTTTTGACGTGCCTGCCGTGTTAACGTACTTCGCATTGTTGCGTCCCGTCACGGGGCTGAAAGTCAGGAGCCACCTGCTCCTATCACATTTTACTGTTTTGCTGTCACGTGCCACGACTCTGCACATCATTCTGAGGGATGGGCACGTGATGCTCTCCGTGCGGCCTTAGTCAATGGAGCAGCGTCCGGACCGCAGGATTATAGGCTTTACTCTCAGAAAGCTGATAACTTTGTACATGTATAAATTGATAGGCTCATTACCGTTAGGGAGGGTGCGTCTCGAAAAGACACGAACACAAGAAAAGAAAAAGGACATCACACCATAACACTCTCACTCACACTCACCCTTAGAAAGGCTTCTCACATAGATAGTCACGCACGAGAGAGGCGAGAGTGCTTTCTCTCCTCTTTCACTCTTAGTAAACCTGAATGTCTGTCACCCGGGCTTGCTTGGGCACTATTGTAACACATCTTTCATACATCCATATATCTAGATTGCTGGACATAGGGCTATTACCTCGCTCACAACCATAAAACTTTTGCCTCCTTTCTTGCTTGGTCACCTTTCACGTCCTTAGTTGCAAATAGGCTGATCGATCCTCATTCCATAAGTAAACTCAGCAGGGAAACAGAGTCCCAATCGCTGACAGCTGGCGCCGTCTGTGGGGATCACTTAGAATATCTGCAGCGAAGGTCCATGAGATGGCGAACTCTCAAGATAACCAAGACGTTCGCTTCGACGACTTGGATGACCATGACGAGTACTGGTTTGACTTCGAGGTCGCCCAGGTCAATGATCCTTAAGGGCATCTTGTGGATTGACTATGGATGTCACAAGGGTGAGGAGTATGTTCATCCGACATTTGAACAGAGATGTTGATACGACGAAGGCACCGGCTTGTGAGAGGGCGTTGACATCTAGATTCGACCACAGACGCCTCGGGCAATACCACCATGACCCCTTCATGTTTGGCTCCGGAGGTCAATGTGGCGGCCCGACACCTATGCTTGAGTAAAAGACGACCCTAACGCTTTTTGCCTCCTCGATCGGGCCTTGGCAACGCACATGACCCACTAGGCACTAGCACCCGGTCGACCCCCCGCTCGCTGCCTCTGAGTTCTCTACCGCACTCTCGCTCTCTGATCCGGTCGGCAGGAGCCGTCGGCGCCTTTAAGCGCTGGTGCGTGTGGTCTGAGACCTCCAGCCAAATTTCGACCATGCCGCCGAATTAAGCATCACCGTGGCTAAAAACCTTGAGCAACTGACTGGTGACCTCCACCACGCGGCCTCTTCCTGGAGTAATTCCCGGGGAAGTCGCACTCCGAGGAGCGATCACTCCTACCGCGACTGGGCAAGACCCCTGACCGGGAGTGATGTGCTGGTGAGTCCCGTAGCCGTGAAAATGATAAAGGCCGTCGCTCGAAGGATAGCCGTCGAGTCGAGCATCGTCACAGTGATGACGCAAACCATGATTCCGCTCGGGATGGGAGGTGTGCCGATTCCATAGCGAGACGATTCGGCGATCGCCGACCTGAAACCGAGTGACGCTCGCTTCGAGACCACATCCGAGGTCGCCAGTGGCACTCGAAGCCTCGGCGCGGCGGGATGTTCTCATGGCCGGCCAGAGAGGCGCGACATCCCGACAATCCGCACGAAGTTCGCCTCGAGATCGCGGGACAACCACAACACTCGCGCGACACCTATGCTTCGGGAACGGAAGACGACCCACAACGCCGCCGAGGCTGCGGCAAGCATGGCTAGCCAGCCCATCGACGGCCTTGGCAACGACGCGGGCAGCCGCCTTCGGGTGGCCTACCACCGTGGCTCGAGCAACCGATCGGTGACCTCCACCACGGCGTGGCCCCGCACTAAGTTTAATTCAGGCCACATTGAGCGATTCAACGAAACCGTCGCTCGAAGGAACCGGAGTCGAGCATCTTTCAAACCATATTCCGCCGATGGAGGGGTGCCGACCATCTCGCCGACCTGAACCGAGAGTGACGGGCGGTTGGCATGAGGCGTGATGGTGAACTACCTCACAACACTGTGTTGGAGGCCTACCCGCTCGGACATGGCTCTTCAACGATTCAGGGATCCATCCTTCCGTTGGGACCAACTGATGAGGGCGTGATGGTGAACTACCTCCTGCGTGTAACCGAGGGTGCTATCTTCAACCACCGCCTAGGATGGCGGCGCTTCGAGGGTGCTATCTCAAGTGAGTAGTCCAGTTGGAGGGTGAAAGCATGCGGGACTATGTCCAGAGGTTTATTTCGGTCTGCAACACCATACTGAGTATCCCTAATGAGACGGTCGTTGAAGCCTTAACCGAGGGCGTAAAGAACATCCGCTTCACTCAGGATCTTGAGATCTACTCCGGCGCTTCTACTAGCGAGTTGCTCCAGGTTGCGGAGTGCTACATTAACGCTGAGGAGGCCGTCGAGCGAAAATGGCTCCTCGGGGCCGATAAGACACTACCGCAGCCGAGCACTGTGTCTCCGAGTAAAAAGAAGCCTTCTGTCCCTGACAAGAAGATCAGGAAAAAAAGAAGGCAAACACGGCCAAGCTCGTAGCTTCTATCTCAGAACAAGCGGCCCTGCCGCAAGCGCAGAAGCCTAAGAAACCTCGCACTCCCCAGTACAGAGGGGGGGAACCAGCACGAAGGTAGCAGCGAGCAAAGGTGCGCACCTTTGGCCCCGACAAGCAATCGGATTTGCCCGTTTCACCATGTGTACGGGCACGACCTGCACAACTGCCAGACCTGGACCTCCCGCCTAAAAGATTTCTACAATGGTTGGGGCCCCATACCCGTCCTTCCGGACGCTGGCAAAGGCAATGCCCACCGACGCGCTGATCGCGAGGGCCGGGATGAAGAGGTGTACCAAGAGCCTGACCACCACATCGTGATCTTCTTCAGAGGCTCTGTGATGTATTCATCTCGGCGGGAGCTCAAGGCTGCCGCGCGGGAGGTTCACCATATCGTCTGAGGGAAACCCACTCCCGAGCAAGTCCGATGGTCGGATGCCATCATCACTTTCTCTAGGGAGGATTGTCCTCCTGGAATGACCAAGCCGCGAAGGCTTCCCCTAATTCTTTGCCCGACCATCAGTAACACGAGGGTCGCACTGGTGCTTGTCAATGCGGGAAGCTCTCACGACTTGATTTTCGCTCAGATCTTGGACGAGATGCAAACCCCTCGTTCCAAGATCAAGGACATTGCTGTGCCCTTTCATGGCATAGTCCCGGGCACCTCCATGACCCCACTCAGATAGATAGTCCTGCCCGTGACATTTGGCGGTCCAAGCAACTTTCGGACTAAGCTAGACACCTTCGAGGTGGTTGACTTTGAATCAACCTACAACGCCATCCTCGGCAGGTTAGCTCTTGCCAAGTTCATGGCAGCAACGCACCACGTGTATCACTCCATGAACAGCTCGATAAGCTGTTGAAGACCGGCTTCATCAGCGAGATCGAGCATTCTGATTAGCTGGCTAACCCGGTCGTAGTCAACAAGAAGAACGGTAAATGGCGCATGTGTGTCGATCATATCAATATCAACGGCTCATGCCCAAAGGAAAATTTTTCACTTCCACGCATAGACCAGCTGGTCGACGCAACGGCGGAGTCTCGGCTAATGAGCTTTCTGGACGCGTACTCCGGGTACCACCAGATTAACTTGTTGCGTAAAGATGAAGAGAAGACTGCCTTCATCACCCCTTTTGGCACCTTCTGCTACACGACTATGTCGTTCGGTCTGAAGAACAAAGGAGCCACATTCTAGCGACTAATGTAAAAGACCTTCCCTGACCAGATCAGGCGAAATCTAGAAGTGTATCCAGATGACATAATCGTCAAAGGCAAGCTCGCCGAGGCTCACATTAGCGACCTCAAGGAAACATTTTGTAATCTAAGAAGACGTTGAGTAAGGTTAAATCGTGAAAAATGTGTTTTTGGCATCCGCTCGGGCATGATGCTTGGTTACGTGATTGGATCGTCGGGCATTGAGACAAACCCCGAGAAGATCGAGGCCATCGAGAGATGCAGGCCTCTTCAAACGTGAATGAGGTCCAATTTCTCACAGGGTGGATGGCGGCACCCATCTGCTTCATCTCCCGACAGGGCAAGCGCGGGATGCCTTTCATCAGGGCTCTGCGCAAGCACGATGGCTTCGTCTAGACAGAGGAAGCTAACATTGCCTTCGAAGAACTCAAGCGGTACCTGTCCAGCCCGCCAGTCTTGGACACGCCGAAAGAGCAAGAGCCTCTGCTGCTCTACCTGGTAGCCTCACCCTAGGCAGTTAGCGCATTGCTCGTAGCCGAGCGTGAAGGGATCCAGCGCCCTATCTGCTATGTGAGCAAGGTTCTTCACAGACCAAAGGAGCGCTACCCCGAGGTCCAAAAGCTCCTCTATGCCTTGCTTATGGCTTCCAAGAAGCTCCGCCACTATTTTCTGGCCCATTCCATCATAGTCCCGACCAGCTTTCCACTGAGGGAGATCCTCAGAATTCCGGATGCGACCGGGCGTATCGCCAAATGGGCAATCGAACTAGGGGAATTCGACCTCGAATTCACTGCCCGCACGGCAATCAGATTTTAGGTACTCGCAGACTTCGTGGGCGGATGGACAAATCCTACTCCGCCTAAGAAAGCCTCCGAGCCGGACTATGAGCGTGCTCTGCACTTGGGGTCCAGCGACTGATTGTGAAAGGAGATTCAATGTTGGTCATAAACCAGGTTAACAAAGAGTTTCATTGTTCGGATGACTCAATGGCGTGTTACCTAGCTGAAGTGAGGAAGTTGGAGAAAAGCTTCAAGAACATCGAAGCTCTCTACGTGCCTAGGAGAGCAAATACCTTGGCTAACCGACTTGCTAAGCTCGGCTCCTCACAAGAACATGCTCTGGTGAGGTGCTTGTCGTGCACTTACTAAATCCCTCTATTCCCTCCGGAGAAAAGGCAAATGAGACGCACGGCAACGTCTCCCTCCTCGAGCAAGGCGTAACCTAGATGATGCCATTCATCCAGTTCCTTGCGCATGGGACATTGCCTAAGAAGAAAGCTAAGAAATCCTGACTTATCAGGAGAGCTCCAATTTACCGTTTAGTGGAGGGTGCCCTGTACAGTAGAGGTGTGCTCAGAGTCCTCTCCAAGTGCATCTCGGTTGGATATTACTTGACTCAGCGGGGTTGGATTCCGTTCCCCAAGGATCGCCGATAATCCAGGGTGAGCCATCCGGATTATACATGACATGCCACCGGTAAGCCTACTCGGTTTCCACATGCGATGGTCCCCAACTGCACTCTACTAGGAGGTGCAGCAAGCGACGATAAGCCAGAGAAAAGACCGTGGAAACGCCGAAAATATCAAATGCTCAACATTTAATGCAACGACAGATTGTGAACCGGGCGCAAGCGGCACCGCAGCAGTCGATGATGGCACGGTCCAACATCTCCCGTCGCCGGAGCTGGTGAATGCTTATCCAAGACATACCTCTTGCCCTGTTATTCCCCGAGAGGCGACGTCTGACTACTTGTTACATTGGTTCCTGCTGTTCGTCAGGCTCGTCTTTCATCGCATCCTTGGAATGCTTTGCTCGAGTTATCGCCTCCACCTAGGAATGCCTTCCTTATCCTGGAACCGGCGTCGCTCCACCTCGAAGTTCTTCCTCCATCTTATGTGGGCCGCGTACCTCAATGACTAAGTGGGTGCTAGAGAGTGGCTCTCACCTGGCATGCTCGGGTTGGAGTCCCTCCTCCGCCTCCTCGTCTGGGTCACGCGCCACCAGCCGTGATCCCGACGTGCAATTCCCGCGCAGTAGCCACCATGATGCATGATCGCAGCACACCCAGGTTCGAGCTTTCGGGAAAAAACTGAAAGAAGGAGCCAAGAAAACCTCACCTTGGCACCGCACGGCCATTGCTCGTGCCGCCGCGGAGTCCCAGTCTGATACGCCCCGCGCTTGGTCGCCGCGTGCCCACAAAAGCTGGATGTATCGCTCGATGTCGCTCTTCCATGGCATGATGGCGCCTGCCGAGCGTCAGAATGCCTGAGTTGGGGCTCAGACCTTTCCGGGCGGGCTTTATCCTCGGGGCTTCGGCTTGCGGGTGTCTTGGACCTTGGTTTTGGAGCCGCTCTTGGTGTCCGTGGCCTCTCCATGGCTTACTAATGGGGAATGTGGCTGGCTGGGCTTCGGCAATTCAATCGGCATGCCTTCTCTGTCGGCTGTTCGTCACTTCCGTCGTCCTCCAGCCCGTCCGAAGAGCATCGCCCTAGGCTTCGCTCTACCAGGTCCCAGGCGATCTTTTTCATGTCCTAAGGGCTGTTTGTAGGTGTCCCACCTCGTCTCTACGGTTCCTCATCGTCATTCTCACCGGTCCTTCTGCTACACGCTTGCCTTTCCTGTGTGTCAAAGTGTCAGCTCCAGTTTCTCCATCAGTGGGTCACCCACCATTGCACTCTCCCTTCTACTCCCTCACTTTCGTGATGACTTCTCTACGCGAAACTTTCATCAACATACCTAATAAATGGTGGTGTACGTCCCAACATGCACAAGGCTTCCCTTCTACACCACGACTGACCACTAGGACTCTCTACGCTACCGGCCCGTACCACGGGCCCCTAAGGGTTCTCTTCCTTGACGCGACCTTTTCTCGCAGCCCTGGTCGCCGCTTTGATCGGTGGCTGGCGCGGTGGCTAAGAAAGAACGCCATGCGGCAGACCCCATCCATCCCCTCGCGTGGTATGGTAGACGCAGCGAGCTGAGCATGCCCGCGTTGCCCTCTGCCGCCGAGCGACGCGAACGTCTTCATCGATCTTTATATCCTCTGTCCCTATCCACATCTTCATGTCGACTTCTGTGTCGGCCTTGATCACGGACTCGAGGCGCTAGTCGCTCTCTTCCTGAGTTCCCGCTTACTAGCTCGGACTATTGATTGCGAGTGCGCAACCTATTAGGCTTACACGTGTAGGGATGCTTGTTGGTACCATTGAACTACCAGAAGAAGGCCCGCGCCTCCTAGTCCGTGGGCGCTATCGCTCGCTTTCACCCAGGTCGCTCGCTCGGATCGACATCATGACCATCAACACCCACTTCAACACAGCAACACTATCGTCAAGTAGCGACCGCCTGCTTTTTCTTTGGAAGCATGCATCCTGGCAACTTCCCCAAGGGCTCGCTACTGGGCTATGCGACGAAATGCTTTGCAAAAAAATCCTGGGATAAGCACTCATTGAGATCATTGTCGGTGCAAGTCAGGACTGTGCCAACGGCTGTGGCTTGATGATAGCCGAGGATGTTCCTGGCATCTCGAGCGGCCCCGCCATTGAGAAACTCCGCTCTATATATCCTTTACATATCTCCTCGGATCACGATCTCAAATATGCTTGCATAGAAACTGCTAAACGGCAGCGCTCAGGCCGTAATGCCGCAAAAGAAAAGTCATGATACTCACGTAGCGGGTTGGTCACATATAAAGTTGAGGTTTCGTTCGAGTCTCCTGAGGAGGAAGACGCTGCTCTCGTGATGTGATGCTCTGATCTCTCGCGGTGTAGAGAGTTGTCGCGCTGTGGCGTAATGGAATGGGATACAGTAACGGGTAATCGAACGTCGAACCGCATCTGTAGTGCGATCAGGCTCCTCTTCTTTGGATGGCGCTCCGCAGATGCCCGGGCTTTGCTTTTGCTGGCTTTCGGCAGGCGAGAGATCCTTCCTGAGCATCCTTCTTCTGGGGCAGCAGCGGCCCCGCCGGTCCTCTGCCGCCCGGATCCCGCCCACTTGACGAGAAGCTTGAGCTTGGAGGGGATGGCGGATGCGCGCTAGATATATACAGCTCTCGATGGTGACCCTACCCAACAACGGTCACGAGGCCATAGTGTGGGAAAAAAAAGCAAGTACAGGTTTCCTTCCCTGCCTCGCAAGGTACTACGGCTTGGTTAAGGATGGAATAGGGTTGAGAGCAGTTTGCGTCTGCGCCTAGCACACAAACTTATCGCCGATGAGGTGCCCTCTTGGCCTAAGGCGTTGATGCCGAAGGAAGGCCGTTGCAAGTTCGTTCTAGCGGAACTCCTGTTGTCGAGTGCTGTCATAGGCGTACGTTGTAGGCTCAGTGGTGTTCTCTTTGAGCCGCCCGAGCCTGGTTTGAGCTGTCGCTGGAGAGCTAAAGTTAGGTGCGAGATATAGGGAGGATTAAGGATTGGGGATGAGTGCGAGGTTGGAATTGGTTTCCTGGCATGAATTATAAAAAGAATAACCATACCTTACTTGCTCATGATCGGGTCATCAATGACTCTCTCTGGAGATTGACACAAGTAGCCGGTTTGGGCCTGCCAGGAGGTTATCGCCGTCACATCATGACTGAAGTCGGCCCCCCGGGATTTCCAAACCCAATGGCATTTATTCAGACACCAATGCATGATGATCGTGCGCGCCCCGGCGGCAAGCTTTCGGATGGAACATGCATGCGCCCAGAGGTTGCTCGAGAGGGACGCCCAGAGTAGAGGGACGCCTCGAGGATGAATGAGAGATAGCTTGCTTGAGACAAATAGTATATTCTTGAGAGGCGTTCTGTTCGGCTGAAAATAAGGCCTGGAACGAGCCGTCTAATCATTCTCGCCTTTAAAAGGGTTTGCAAAGTCGATTCTAAAGCTGCACTTGGCTTGCCGCCCATGAGCGGATTGAGAAAAGATCATTTCATTTCTTGATTCATAATCGCATTAACAAACTGAAAACAAGTGAAGTAAAGGAACAAAGTTCTACTCATCCATGGGACTAGTGATGAAAGATATCCTCGATCATCCTAGTAGGATGGATTGGATAGCTAACCGGCTTGATACCTCCCATCAACTAAACTATCCCTAAGCGTTTGAGGTAGGACCGACAACCGGAGCACACTCTTCCCGCTTCTCCCGCTGCCTCTCGCCGCCGAGAGGAGATCTCGCTCGCCCGCAGAGGCAGACACTCGGCCTCGCTTCGTCGGCAGCTTGCTTGCCTTGCAAGCCAATGCTGCCTACGGCTCTTGCGCCATCTTCTCTCGACTCGAGCCCGGTGTCGTCTCTTCCGCGCCCGTGATGCCATCCAGCCTGAGACAGATCGGGTTGCCCAGCAGCTTCTCCGTTTCGCCCAAAATCAAGTCCATGTGTCTAGCATCATCGCCACCTCGCCACCTCTGTCCAGAATGACTAGGTTGTAGTTCTCCGGAGGATCAGCAGTCGAGGAGTGATGAGAGACATCATCAGTGGAGCTGGGCGCCTAGCCAGGCCTAGCCACACTCGCTCGACTGGGCCCACCATCAATTGCATAAAGTCGAAATCAAAATTGCCGGCAGAAACTCGGAGTCATGGAGGATCAGCCTCGGTTGATCTCCAGGTCGGTTCATTGGCCGAGGCCTCAACAAACGCGGCGTTCAGTTCATTTGCGCGCTTCGGCAAAATTTTCGTGAAGCTGCCCGGAACAAACAATCTTTAGAGCGTGACCAATGAGCATCCTGACTCTGGTCTCAAAGAAGTAGTTTCCACTCCACTCCACTTGAGCTCTTGAGCCCTGAGTTTGAGCGTGCCGTAGGTGATAATGGTTTTAAATACAGGAGTCTCGTATATGTGAGTTGCGTGGATCAAGAGTGGTAGTGTTCTTAATGAGGACTTGCCGAGTAGCAGCAATGATGCATCCTTCATACATCCATATATCTATATTACTGGACGTAGGGCTATTACCTCGCTCCGTGAGGCCCGAACCAGGGTAAAAATCTTTGCCCCCTTTCAGTTGTCTGGTCGAGTTTGTCTTTCCATACATCCCCGTAGTTGTAGAATGGGGCCCTAATCGATCCCGCGTTCAATAAAGTAAGCTCGGTGGGGAACAAAGTCCCAATTGCCGACACTTTTATTGTAGACTTCTTCTTTTTCTTTCCTTCTTGTGACCTTTAAGGTAGCATCGTGATGGACTGATCGCCCTACCGCATGGTGGTCACTAACTGCCGGCGGTCCGGTGCTCTTGGCCGCTTGCGGCTTGTTGCTTTGCAGGTGTAGTGGTGCTAGCCGGCAGTCTTTGCCCACTGGTGTGTTGCATGTCTGTACATGCATAGCTATTGTCTTACCTGTTGTATTATAGTATCTCTAGCAAGAGTTGTAAAACATTGTTTATCTGACTTTTTAGAGATAGAATGTCTGCTGAAGGAAAAAAAATCTTTTAGAGTATAGTATAAAATGTGATGAAATTTTAGAGAATGTATAGAGTGTACAGAATAGTATTATACAAGGGAAATTTGAAGTATTTACTGAAGATAATCTTAGCTGCTCAGCGTGCGGGCGTGCAACAGTACGGGAGATTCTAAGATTGGGAAACAGAAAGGCGAAATGCAAATAGATGAGATAGGAAGGAAAGTGAAACAATGTGCAGACCTATACTACAGGGAATATCCATACTATGTACGGGGCTATCCAACCATGGGTTATATGTTTAGTCCTAGGGACTAGAGGTACTAATACCGCAACCCAGCTAGGTATGGCAAGCGCCATACCTTGCCATAGAGGGCTCTCCACCCTGCCGGCTCGTGCTCACCCGATGAGGTCATCGGGAGAGTAGAGATGGGGAATAGAGAGATAGGGATCGAGAAAGAGAGATGAGGAGCCATGAGAGAGAGAAGGCGCACAACCGGTGAGCAGAGGCATCGGTGGTCGGCTAGCAAGCGGCGGCGCCGATGGCTGGCCCGTGAGCGGCGTGACCTGCTTTTTTTTTTTTTTAAAGTCTACGGTGCGGCTAGCTAGTTCAGTGTAGAGATTCAGGGGAGAGAAAGAAAATAGAGAGTAGCATAACCGGTCAGTTAAGGGCCGTGGCTGGTTAAAAAAAATTTGCACGTCAAATCTTAAATTTTAAATTGATGAATAGTAGTAATAATGAACAGTAACTGGTCAACAATGGGTCAACTGATGTGGTATCTGTCCGACAATTGGCTAAACTCATTTTTTTAGTTTAAACTTGATGATTGAAACCATCCGGTAGAAACCGTTTACCTCTGGTAATCCGTAGTGGCCAAAGGTCCCGTGTTTCTTTTTTTTTAATTGGTTAGCGAATCGTCTTAATGGCTATTCAGACAGTTTGATATAGCACAGATTCTTTAAACGGTTTTACATGTTACAGGGATATGTAGACGAAATGCTTTATACTCAAAAGGGAAAATTGCATCTATGCCATTACAAAGTTGTGATATCTTAAAAATATTATCGCAAAGTTGGTATTTGTTCAGATGGTATTGTAAAGTTGGATCCTTGGCAAATATGACACTGCATGTGGTCATTCTTGCCCCTCTGCCCTATTTAAATTTATCTCTAATATGCCATTCCCCTTCTCCCTAACTCCAACAACCTCCTCCCCATAAACTTGTGTGGAAGCCACCTCTAATCATGGCCCCAAGCTCGCTGTGGCACGACTCCTCCCTCTCCTTTCTTTGTTGTGCTCTCCGTCTATGAGCCCTCGAGCCAAATATGCATGAGCTTTGTTAGAAACCAATAGGCTCGCTAGCACAAATCAAAATTTTTCTACTACGGTCATCCAGTTAATCATGCGAGTAGTAGATCATATATCTTTACCCTAGACGCACTGCCATGGAGAAAGGAGAGTTAGAGTAACTAGTTCCAACGCCACGCATTTTGAGGTATATGAAGTAATCGTTCATGTTGAGCCTAATGTCTCCTCCTAGCCAATCACCATTGCAACAGCATGTACTGTCATAGATGATGTAGTTGACCTCATCAACCTTGTCCTCGTCGTCGATCAACGCCATAGCAACCACAACAATATCTCTACGGCATCCACATGTCCAGAGAAGAAATGTCGTGCGCCAGTGTGCTAGCACCCTAGTGCATGTCCAGGGTTTCGAGGAAGCCGGGTAGGGCGACGGCTAGGGTTTCATGATGGCGAACTCACTTGGCTTGCTTTCTTCACCCGCACGCCTCCTTTAGATTGAGTGCACCAATGGGCTTCTGTATTAGAGGCTCATTAGGATTCTAATCCCTCATAAATTCATATCTGCAAAACCCTCTAACGGATCTAATCCAATAGCTAGATATATCCCAACTTGTTAAGTGTGTGACCTGTTAGATTCATGTGAAAGTGACTGTGGCCCCAGAAACCATTTTCTATACCACAAGTCAATAGCGGTTCCTAACAGGATATATTGACCCCCGAAATGCACAAAATGATTATATCGGCTCAACTTTGATATACTCACATGTTGATCCCTTTATTGCCCGATACCACTCATACTCAAAGCGAGATGCGTGTTATGCTTGTGATAGCTTGACCATTTACTCGATCTTGTGATGGATTTTAAAACCGTTAATCACATTGGCATGGCCATGCACTTTTCAATCCAGCCACATCAAGGGGATCAATGATATATCTTCTATTATTGAGAAGGGCAAAATTTCATCTTAATCTCTCACACCCCACATCATGTTTCATAAAATGCTCCAAAACTATCTTTATAGCTACCTAATTATGGAGTAGCAGTTGATAGCCCAAAGTATACCACTACATATCGTAAGATTAAATGACGATCTCAGGTATAATGATCATATGGGTATACCACTCGAGACAACAAACTGATGGCACATGTAAGATAATAATCCCAACAGTGTCTCGAAGTGGGTCTATCCAACATCATATTTTCTAACATGTTTCCACATTGATATGTTATCTCTATATCTATAGTATTTGAATCATTACCATCAATCAATTAATATACTGATTAAATCATTATAGTCCCACATAATGATATGAAACCATGGATCATTTACAATAATATCATAGAAACAATGTGTCTCACAACCAAGCTGTACTTGATAAACAATATAAATAATATTCATTCATGGAACTGATAACACATAATCGAAAAATACATAAACATAGACATGATACAATCATCTCCATGATCGCCTCTAGGGCATATCACTAACAAGCTCAGGCTTGCCCTGGAGGCGGCTCGGTGGTGTAAACTTGATGACGAGAGCTCAGGCTTGGGTGGCGGCATGACCTAGAGGCGGCATGGTAGGACAGTGCTCTGGCCTAGAGACAGCCTAGCAGGACTAGGGATGGCAATCGGGTGGGTCAGGCACGGGTATTGTGGTAGCGGATCCGTACCCGCGAAAGAAAAATTGATCCATACCCGTACCCATATCCGCTCACGGGTATGGGAGCATACCCATATCCGAACCCGATGGGTACTCAACACCTGACGGGTACCCGCCACCCGCGTGCCACAACCCAGGATAGCAAACCCACAACCCGTAACACCAAACATCCATGGACTTACAAAAAAAACACAGATGTGGACATCATAGAATTTGGATAACATATTACAATGGACACTCAAATAAATTCTACCATATCACTGGATCAAAAATCCCCATACCTGTGCAGCTCTGCTAGAGAAGAGCAGACGGCAGCTGAGCCAGATGTGGGGGCCGAGCCGCATCAAAGTATAGGAAGGCGGAACGAATCTGGAGGGCACAGCTGCCAAGCCGTCGAGGGGCCTCCTGGAGACCTGGATGACGGAGGCCGGAGAGAGTTAGGAAGCCGGGACGGCCTGGGAGGGAAGAAGAGGAAACCGGGACGGGAGGAAAGAAGAGCGGTCGTCGGTTAGCAGAGGACGGATGGAGGGAGGGGAGCAGAGAGTTACCTCTAGAGTTTGGCTAGCCGGCGACAACTACTGCAGTGGGGGCAGGAGGCGCAGACGCGAGATAGGGGCCGGCCACCGGCGGCGGCTACTGCGGTAGGGGCGGACACGCGAAGGAGCCGGAGCCGAACATGAAGGCGCCCTTGAGGAGGAGAGCTGGATGTGAAAGCGTCCCGGAGCCTGTGATCGCCGAAGCCGGACATGACGGCGGCGGCGGCGTGGTGCCCTAGTGGCCTCCCTCGTTCGTCTGGTGACTCTGGTCTTAGTGTCTCAGACTCTCAGTTCGCTAGAGAGTGGAGACTTGGATTGGACCAAGTCAATAGTCATAGGAGTCACGGGTTGGGTTGGGCCGGCGCCTGGCAGGCTTGTGAGAGAATGGGATGTGCCACTTCTAGGATGGACCCACATGTCAGCTCGTGGGTAATGGGTAACAGATATGGATACCTCATAATCATACCAGTCTCAAAATTACCCGTGGGTATAGAAATTTCTCATACACACACCCGCGGGTAAAAGAATTCCTCATACCAGCGCCCAATCGGGTTTTACCCACGGTTTTTTACCCATATTAATACCCATTGTCATCCCTAAGTAGGATGATGGTGACCATCACCAACGATGTCTCCATCACCATACGGAGCAGGCCCTATATCCTAGCTAGAGGGGGAGGAGGAGGGTCCGGAGAGGAGGAGGGGACCAACCAGAGGGAGCTAGTGGTGGCCAGAGGAGGTGGGGGCATTCGGAGGAGGGAGACAGGAGAGAGGAGGGAGGAGTGATGGAGGAAGAAGATAAGGGTAATTTGGTAAAAAAATCAGACAACCTTCATAATGGCATGTTTGGCATTTTATGGTGGCACCATAACAAATACTGACTTTGCGATGGTATTTCTGAGATATCAAAACTTCACAGTGGCATCGATGCAATTTTCCCTAGACAAAAATAGACTTTTTCCTTTTTCTAAAAAAAAATGCCACAATCTATAAATGTAAACACTGACTATTTCATTGATATAGTTGTGCAAGGCACATAAACCAGCATAATTACACTCAACTATGAATTGTGATGGTGACAGAGAAGTCACAAGCATTTTCTTTATCACACGTTTTGATTTTGATGGGGGAGAATTCTTTTCTTTGTCAAGAAAAGAAAGAAAAAGTACCAGCAAAGCCCAAAGAACATAATGGGCCCAGTGTATCGTCGACCATCCAGTTTGGGCCATGGTCATGGTGGACGCTTTTAAGAGCTATTATGGACTTCTGTTATTTATTTAGCTTTAAAGAGCAATTATGGGCTTCTTTCCCTATGGCATTGGACCAGTTACTCCTTTCATGTGAAGAGGTAGAGGGGTCTCTAGCTATGTTATGTTACCATTATATTATGAAGGTGCTAGAGATCGGATGTTTGATTCAAAAAAAATTCGGACGCTTTTTGGAAACATGAGCAGTGACTATTGGAAACAAATCTTAAGTACTATTGAAACATTTTTCTTACCACATGAAACATTATTTCAAATGTTAATATGAAATGTTTCAGTAATTATTCAAGAATGTTCCAATCCAAAAGAGCAATGTTTCACGAGAGAAAAAGAGCAATGTTTCACAAGAGCAAATATAATATTTTATAAAGCAAACAAAATATTTTAGATATGACGTTTGACTTGGAACATGAGCAGTGACTATTGGAAACAAAGTCCAAGTACTACTGCAACATTTTGCTTTACCACGTGAAATATAATTTCAAATGTTGATGCAAAATGTTTTAGCAACTATTCAGGATGTTTCCATCCATACGAGCAATGTTTCACAGAGCAAACAAAAATGTTTCAGTCATTTTTGTGGGTGTTTCATAAAAGCAAATAGGATGTTTCATGAGAAAAATGCAATGTTGTAGGCATTGAGTTATGGCATTTATGTAATTATCCTGAACCGATCCTTCTCAAATCCGCTGACGAGAAACGCTGCTCAGTCGGCCACTTGAGAAGTCCATGATGAAGCTGGCGACCGGATAGTCCTTGGAGGTCCCATTATCAAGACGGCCATCGACCGACAGTCGCCTTACACCACTCGCGATACCTACTGAAGCTCGACACCGGAGATGATAGGGCCCTTGGGCTGGGGAGAGTAGATCGAGCAATTACAAGACGTGTGAGAGATGTGGACCCAGTCCTAATTCATGGAGTAGCCCCTTGTCGCTACTCTACAGAGCCTATGGACTTGTACGCATGGCAAGCCCCTATTCCCCTAAACTAAATACTGAAGCGAGTTCCAATTTCAGGGCCACATCAAGTGGCGGTATTTCGAATTCGGGCACTCAGCACTGGCACCAGGTATTTCAGAGCAGACATCGCTCGTGTGATCGACTCCTTCGTATTTGAGGCACGTACCATGTGTCACTACGAGCCCGCCCCGCGCCGCACCTTGCGGAAGTCTAGGCGAGGTGTGACACCACTGTGATATTACTCGGGGTCATCCGTCATGCCCCACTGATCGCCTGTCGGTTCTGACGGCCATCATGACACGGCTCGACGCCCAGTGCCGGCTCAAATCGCACTGTACTCCGCTTTTCTCCTCGGATGATTGAGATGGTGAGTCATGTGTGGTGTCAGGACTTAACAACGAGTCGTCGCCAGAAGGAGCCTCATCAGCCTCATCACAGATGCGAGCGGTAGTAGAGAGATCCAACCGGTTTCGATTGGCACCTCGAAACTCAGCGATTGGAGAGTCGTGGTTCCCCCAAGAACACCGCGCCACCTTGAGTCCTATTCCTGGATTATACCATACGCACCGCTTACCCCAAGCTGGACCATGACGACCTCTAGGACTCGCATTTAGATTTATATGCTTACAGGCAGGAGGTCCGAGAGCCATGTATGCCCCCATATAGGTTCAAACCCGCCCCATAGCGGGAGTTCGAACGAAGGTTCAAACTTAACGCATGGGAAGGTTCGGTAACCTTCGTGGCGTGGACCGTCCACGCTGACGACGACGAGTCCGACCAAGTGGAACGCCAAGAAGTGAAGTGGCAAGACACGGAAGTCGCGGTGGCAACACCAAGACACGGATGTTCGGTCATGATGTCTCCTGAGGCCTCGCTGGCAGAATATGAACGCCAGCCCACAAGGGCGCTGCACGCACACAGCAAGACCAGGGAGAGGCAGGACTGCCAGCGGACGGATATTTTACCATTCCGACCACCGTTCGCGGTTCGTTCATCATAGGTAGGCACGCCACTTTGCGCTCCCTCGGACGCGCCCTGTGACTCATCCACAGCTGCCGGCCTCGCCGATCTAAACTCTCGTCACGTGCCTCACGAGTGCCTTTCGAGACCGCGAGTGGGAGACTCTTCGTGACCAAACGTGGGCCGCAGCAAGTCGAGTTAGCAGGATCGCTACCGGCTCCCGGCGGCCTTCCCAGACATTCCCTCCTGTGGATTCATGTTCCTAGTCAAGAATCGCACCATCGCCGCCATCCTCGACCGGTTGGCGCGCGGATCATGTCGCCATAATGACATCAGTCGTATCGCCAGCTGCTGAGAGACGATTAAGCCTGTCGTGAAGCGCTCTCACACACAGCGTGTCACGGTTGAACGCCACTCGGACTCACAGATCGGGATCGCAACAAGCGGTAACGCCACAACCCGGCAGCCAGCTCGACCAACTGCCCACTGACAGGTGTGCGCACACATGACTCAGCTCGATGTCGCGGATGTCCAATGCTCGATCGTGGTTCGCGCGCAATGCAAGGATGTCTGGCTATATTTAGAAGCGAGGCGAGGTCCCGAAGTTCAAACATGGGCATATCGAAGGTCGGACTAGAACTGAATCCTTTTACGCGCGCACGCAAATATGCCTTAGGAGAATAGTTGAGAACGCACATTTCATATGATGATGTTGTCCCCTCTTGGAGCTCCACGAAAGTGCTCGGTGAATGGCTGGCGCAGCACACACCCCCGGAGGACCAAGCAGAGGTATGTAGCAAGCTGGTGCCGCTGAGGCCATCAGATATATCGATTCGATCAAGCTGTCGGTTCATCACGACTGAGGCAGCCAAGCACACGACCGACACACTCGATGCCCTCTCCGCTCGCCCTTTCCTAATCCTATACTTTGAAAGCCGCGCCTCCTCAAGGCGTCCCGGGTCAGTCGAACTTCACCGAATGTTGACCGAGGATGAGACCGCAGAGCGTAACAGTAACATGATGTAGATAGAGCAGACCGGGCAAACGCTATGGACATTCACGCCCTCCCGAGCATTCTGAGTCATGTTCCTAGGTAAGAACACCATCGTCGGGGGAGACCTAGGAGTCCCTGGCGGCTGCCAGACCATCCGGTGGATGTTCAGCTTAGTTCGGCAACAAATTGTCGTAATGGAGCGATTATTACACACGCCAGGAGCTTTTTCGGAAGCGTCCGTTAGCTCCTGTGTCTGTGAGGCCCCGCTGGTAACACAGCATATCGAACCCACCTTATCGATTCGGACTTACTTACATACGCATTACAATTGCATTATATGAATGCATGATGGTGAAATATTTCCTAGAGGGCTTGGCTCGACCCTGTTTCTTTTTAACCAACCAACAACGGAGGGTTCCATTCGTAGCTGATCCATGAGGATCGCCTATCTCTGTCTGCTAACCACTAGGCCACAAGACCTAAAATGGATATTCCAGATGGACAAGGAACCCACCTTGACATCGGAGGTTTACCTCACTGCTTGCAACACCATCCCCAACATCTCCGGGCCAGGCGTGAAAGGCTTCGCCAGGCGCGACACTGGAAGAATGTCCGCACCCGCTCACCATTGAGATCGCTCACTGCGAGCAAACACCGCCGAAATGTTGAGCGATATGCTAACGCCGGAGGTCCAATGCAAAAGAGCTCTAGAGCAAGGGCCCAACACCCTAGGAGGAACCCTAGGCTACGCCAAGTGGCCCTCAAGCGTTTCTTGAAGTAGATAGAAGAAGAAGAAGAAACCACTTCCAAATAGTCGGCCGGGTATCAAGATCAAGTCACCGCCCAGAGGAAGACCCTCATGAAGAGAGACTAATCACCCAATCAGCGGGCTGGCAAACGCAGTAACGACACGGCAAGCCCCTGGCACTCGTGCGGTTAAGCGAACTTCAAGGAGCTGCTCCACTACTAGCGACGACTCACAAGCACATCCACCAAGCGACAAGGGAAGCACGACCGCTGGAGGATGCGCCAGAGGGCCCGCCGAGGCCCGATCCGCCGCCTTCACGCCTCAATGTTGATCCTCCGCCTCGGTGGTGCTCAAGGTGCGAAGGTGCACCGAACAATAATGGTGTCGTCGTCGTGCCCCCAAGGGATGGAGGAAGTACGCAGCTCATATATCAGCATCTAATGCCCTGCTCCTAAGATACTCTCTCCTCATGACACTGAGCTCAAAGCCACCATGGGTGTGCACACGACCGATCAAGACCAAGCTACCCTAGAGCATACTCGCCTCACACTTCTGAGGATGATAGTCCACTTGAATGACTAAGTCAGCCGGCCACGGTACAATAACTAAAGAATACTGAAGGTTGTCGCCCGGAGTTTTGGTGGATGAGGAGAGGCTCTAGACTTGATATTATTGTCTTGAACGAGATGCAAACTCAAGATCAAGGACATCAGTACCCTTCCATGGAATCATACCGCTATGTCCATGGACTTTAGCGTATATAGTCTCCGCCATTATTTTTGCAGAAGAGTCTCAATCGAAGGATCACCTTGAGTCGATTTTGATCGCCGCCGCCAGCTTACTTAAATTTCCTTGGCTGGCCGCCCACATCCACGCATTTGTCACGCCTCACGCTACTAGTTAAAGGTGCGGTGCCCGCTGAGGTCCGTGATCACATCACGCCTACTAGTGCGTCTGGACAAGACCCCCAAGGGAAGGATTGGACATGACGCCGACTCAACTCTCCACACCTGACCAAACCTTGAGCAGGCAATCCGAAAATCTGCAGCGAGACCGCGTGCCGACCCAATTTGTCGGGTGTCCTTAATAGGACGAGCATCATAGACTTAGTAGTACCTCTCACAGCAATCCACAATTGACGCAGCATCGCACTTGGGAACCTTCCTCTGGAAACACTTGGGAAGGCGATGCCATGCCCAAGGACTGGGGCACAATAGATATTCATCACGATTATACCCGTGAATCACTTGAGGCTTCAAGGTTCTAGCTTCCATCGTCCGGATAACCGGAGCAGGTCTAATTCCGTGATAGTCCGTTGAAAGCCACAATATACCAATGCGCCCTGCATGCCCTATGCCGAGGAAATATGCATGACATAAACAATAGATGCCCGCTAATGATAATTCTTCGCCATACCGCGACCAACTATCGACGGATCCGATCGCACAACCGCCTCGTGCTATGTACCACCAAATAAACTTATCAAACCTGAAGAAGATGAAAGCTTTAGTCTTTGACCTTCTCTTGGTCTATATGACCATCTTTGGGTCTCTTCAAATCCACTTTCAATGCCAAATGTAAGAGACTCTCCTGGCAGGCGCAAGTTGCGAAATGCACGAGAATGCAGGACATAAAACGAGGTGGAACACGTGACAAACTCATGTTTATGTTTCTTGTCAATCATGTTTATCGATGTTTATTCGCTCCGGCCGCTCCAAGTCCAAAGTGCCACTTTCGTTTAGATTGTCAGGCATGATCATCGGCGTTGAGCCAACCTAAAACTGAGCCTCAGGCCATTGAGAGCATTTTTGCCTTTCAAGTCTTCACATCACCGACGATCGGATGCATGCTTAGCCTTAGTCTTTATGGCAAGCCTTCAAGGCGCACGGCAGGCCGGCCACTAGGAGGGTCGTATGATGGCCTCTTTCGTAGCCGACGCCTCCTATGCGTCCGTCATCCAAAATCTAACTGCCGGTTACGCCTTGGAGCGAAACTTCTTTACTTCCCGAGGCCCACGGTCCGAAATCGACTCCTCCCACGCATGCGAGCTGGGCGATAGTCTACTAGTGAATCTACCTAGCAGAGGGACCACTACCCGAGGTCTTGGTTCGACCTACAAGAAGGCGCTCCCGCTGTCACCAAGGCCGCCGATCGCGGATCACAACCAACACGCAGCCATGTGAGAGATCTTGCCGATATGCTGCATCGGCGCTTGACCGGGCGACTAGGGAGTTCGATCTAGGAGTTCCATCTCGGGACGATTCCACGCGCCGTGAGCTCAACGTCCGCGATGGCTATAAAGGTCCTAGGCTGCCCTTGCTGTGGCCGTGAGAAGATAAACCCTGACAAACTCACCAATTCACTCCTGCTTGGACTACACAACGAAGAACACGGAACCGTGGATTATGTTCTTGACTGGGCTAGTTCTTTCAACAGTCGTCGTTGCTGCATGGTTCCCGAGACACACTCCGTTGAACACTCCGAACAACCCTTTCTACACAAGTATGTAATGGGCCTTCGTTCGCGCCTGATCGTCTTGATGCTGTCAGCGGTGTTCCGATTGCGCTCGCGATCGCGTGCGAGTTCGGTAGATGCTCATGGAGTTTAGCCGTACTGTTACGGTCAAGGTTACTCGTTGAGAAGTTGGAATTAAGAACTTTGAGGTTCATGAGTGTGTGGAGGACTAATACCCTCACTCAACCAACGTAACCCTTCACCTCCACAAAATCCCATCTTTATCTCATGGGCCTCGCCGCCACACTGCTCCACCGGCCTCCCAAGAGATGCAAAGACACAGCTTCTCCCGCACCCTGATGACTCTGATGACAGCCGAGTCCGTGGATGCGCGATGGTCTGCACGGCTTCATGGAATTGCACGATCCCTATTACCGGCCACCAAGAGCCACGGAGGTGCTTCATGGAGGTAGACGCAGACTTGCGCAACTGCCTTCATCCCACAAACTGCAGGTACTTGCCTTGTACTTATGGCCTTTCGGTCTGGGGCATCCAGTGGCACCTTCCAGTTACTGGTTACTACCTCCCGGGGATGCTTGCCGAGATAGTTACCGCGTGTGCCACGGCCACATGACCACGGTGACTCACCACCAACGATGTCCTCCAAACAATCCTCCCCCGCCATTATTAGCTAGCGAACTCCTGGGATATCTCCACCATTCCCTAGAGGTCTCAAAGGCTACACGACCACGACCTACTCTACTAGCTATTGACACTTCACCCGTGGATCGCAGGCGGTGTCGATTATGAGGGTTTGATTTCGCCCGTGGGTTACGTGGGTTTATCGGTTCACCTTTCACCGATTATGAACAATGGAACGCAATTCACTAGTGAGCTCTTCCAAGAATATTGCAAAGACATTGGCACCAAGATATGCCCGTAGTCCGTCAACGTCAAGATATGCTCTGAGATCATTTAGGGCATCAAGAAGACCAAGGCACCGACACACACGCAGCCTTCGACTTCCTTCCATCCTATGGTCCATCCGCTCCATAACCCCGAGCAGACACAGGAAGAAAATACGGACTGAAAGGAAATAGGTAAGCCTGCTCGGGCCTCGGCTGTGGCCCAGGACTTTCTGGAAGTCGGTGAACAAGAGTTGCAAACATCGAACCTTGACTTATCCGGAGATGAAGCAACAGCAGCGCAGTCGGCCGACTCGTGCTTTGGTGCGCACGCGGGCACACTGGTCAGCCGCGCTCGACTAAGGACTTTGTAGTAGGAGATCTTGTCCCGATTTCGACGACAACAGGCTCACAGACATCCCAAAGCCAATAAGCTCACCTTCGATGAGAGAGTCGCTGCCTCCAGCCACCATACCAGGGCTATTCATCTCGCCATGGAAGATAGTCAGTCCTAAGTAGCACGTGAACATCGCTACGCCATTACTAAGGTTACGCTAGCATATCTCGCATTTTTATTATTTTTACAATTTATCAAGTTGCTGTGCTATACCTTCTCCCTGCTTTTTATTTTGTTAAGGCCTACGAATGACTACTTCTTTACATGTGTCTTCTTGGATGAATAAAGAGGAAAAGGTGGATTCGATGCTTGTCTGTAGCGTCCCGGTCTTACAACTTCTGCAACTGTTTGAGCAATGGGAGAGCGCGCGGCATAAAGCGCATCGGCATTCCCTTATTGATCCTGGCATGTTCATTCATTGAAAGCACTAAGCTCATTCCTCATACTATTTGGACTGGATCGCGTCCTAATCAACAGGACCTGACACGGGGACATGGTTGCCCTTGAGGACGTTTCTCAAGCCCTTGCCCCATTAGTCCAAGGAAATAGTCCGGATAGGGCGGATAGGGCGACTTTTCTGGCAAAAGCGCGGAAAGTAAACTTTTGTGCTTGCTTGCGCAGGTCTTATACTCCGTTGTGACTGATGATGTCGTTTGTCTATCCTCTTTAGGATATTGTGTTGCTCAAGCCAATTTACGTATGAAAGCTAAGGTATGAAATTACTACAAAATTATTTGCATCGCTAGTCATCTATTACTTTTGCGAGCTCATCCTCGACGCCCTCAGCCCAGATTATTTGTGAGCTCACGATCCAAAGAGACGGACTCGCTCTGAGCAAGTTTTGTAGCCACTCAACTGACCATGTATGGCAGAAGCTGCCACTTGGGCAAGGAAGTTAAATAGATGGTCTTTTGGTCTTGGGTAGATTGGGCCAGCGTTGACTTGTTAGTGACTCAATGCTGCTCCAGTCGCCCCATCCATAGCCGTTCATTTTTTTCAGGAGCTCGAGATTAGCTCGACGGGGTCCAATGCGCAAGCAATCAAGCCAAACGTGCGCCGCCCGAGAGCAACTGGTGTTAGACAAACTTGGACCTGGCAAAGTTGGAAGCACAAGTGTGTGCCCAAAGCCTGCCTCGCCGCTTGCTGGTTCTCCCGCCTGTTTCACTCAGCCGGCCGCTTCTTATATTCCGGTGGCTTTCGCCTGCCCCACTGTTCGCCGATTTCGCGGTTAGATTGGAGATTGTTTGCGCTTCCATTCTCCGTGCGTGGGGCTCTTAGATTCGAGCCGAGGAGTAGAAGTTTCAGCAGTTGCGCCCTGCCATCCGATCTTTCTCACGTTCAAACAAAGCCGGATTCCAAAGCCGTTAACTCTGCATGGAGAAGTCGCCTTCAAAGGGCAAAGGATCAAAGGATCTCACATGGGCTCACTCGCACGTCCGTCGTGCGCCCAGGTGCGCGAGAATCTCGTGGCTGGCGCTTAATGGGCTCCTCGGATCTCTCGGCCTCAGGCTCGTCCGGCATTGTGGTCTTCGGGATGGGCCCACGTAGGCTGCCGGGTCCCACTCTTCCAAGGGACAGCGTGTGTTGGCCTCCGTCGAAGATGTCCATGGTCCTGCGACCCTAGACTTCTGCTTTCGGCTGGCGGACTCTTAGGTCTAGGCATGGGCTTGAGTCTGCGACAAGATGGGACAAGGGATTCACTCGCTCTTTTTCCTCTCGTGACGATTCACTTATCTTGATGCCACGCTTCTTGCAAGAGTGCTCCAAGTGAGGTTTGGGTGCGTTGTGGCGAGGAGGGACTTGAATCCCGCTGGAGCGTGGTACGTGCTTGGTCAGCTCAGCAGGGGGCGGAGACTTTGCCCATCTCTTCTTGGAGGTCTTCTTTGTAACCTTGGGCCCGGCCTTGGGCTCCTCTCCATCGTGGCGGCAATGGCGTCTTTCTCCTGTCTAGGGGGACGTGACAAGAATGAGCTCAGCATGGTGATAATTTATGCTCAGGCGTGGATTTGATGGACGACTTACCAATTGGCCCTGCTCGAGCACGTTCTTGGGACACCGTGTGGGGTGCTTGCTCCCGGAGTCCTTGGTCAGGACGAACAGCTCCGCCACACACTCTTCTACCTAGCTCTCACTCGGGGCTGTCAGGTAATGAGGGCAGGGTGAGTACAAAAAGGAAATTTGGTATGGGTTTGGGGTTCCAAGGGGTTTCGAAATTACCAGAGTCAGTCTTGCACGTGATGTCTTGCCACGCCGAGATCAAGAAAAAGGGGTGATCGTGCCTCCGGAGTGGGCAGATCCGATTGCTCAAGTAGTCCTGAGCAATCACCCGCCCGGTCAAGCCCATTTCTGTCAGGGCATTGATCGTGTTGAGGATTTGTTCCTCTTCCAGTTGCACCTCTGGCCGAGGGAGCTCTTTCCTCGGCGGGGCCTCGTTGCGGAAGACAAAGCTGCTATCACTTTCCTTTTTGGCATAGAACCACCTCTCGGCCCATCCGGAGACTGAATCCTTCAGGTCGAGCTCCGGGTGGGAAAAAGGTTGGGAGCTTTAGAGGCGGAAGTAGACGCACTCCGCGGTGGTGCCCTTGCCGGTACGGTAGAGGCCATAGAAGTGGGGGAAAAGGCTGACAGTGGGAATCACACCTAGATATCCCTCGCACAGGTAGGAGAAGATGATGAGGATGAGGATGGAATTAGGGTTTAGGTCCGTGAGTTCGCATTCGCAATTCGCACTACGGCCACAAACTCACTTTCTAGCTCCCTTAGCCCGTTGATGGCGAAGAGCTCGTAGGAAACAAACTCCCCATCCACCGGTGCGGGAATGGCTTTGCTGCCAGCGACACGCTAGGAGTTGGCATCCAGGTGACCTAGGGTTTCTAACTCCCTGAGCCGCACATCGGTGGTCTTGCTTGGGCAAAACTTCGCCATGAACTGCGGTGGGGATGAGCTTGGGTGAAAATGGGGTGCGTGAGGAAGAAGGAAGCGAAGGCGAAAAGGGAAAGGAAATCAGGGACTTGGGCATTGCAACGTACGGAGAGAGAGGTGAAGAGCCCGTTTGCCTTAGCAGTGGAGTCCCCGCGGTGAGCGGATGGCTAGCGTGTGTCCAATGCGGCTGACAGAGCCGTCATGTCGGTCAAACTTGTCAAATCACAACGGGCGGATTCTTTGGCTCGAAATGTTACTCTCCCCTAAGCAACCTTGCTCGGGCAAGGCCCTGGAGTATTGCCCAGGGATGAGTTTGACCAGGGGTTTCCTACGGTGGTAGAGGTTCGCTGCCAGTATTCAACCCCTCTTGGGTCTTTCGTAAGTCTCAAGAGGAAGGCCTAGCTGAGTAGAATTTGCACTTGAGCCTTGGGGGCTAGCTATCGGGGATTGAGTTATGGCATTTATGTAATTATCCTGGACTGACCCGGAATAGTAGCATGTGCCCCCGAAAGGTTGCTTAGGGAGGTCGTATTGTTGCCCAGCATGCCCTAGCATGGAGTACGTTCGGTGTTGCTCGTCTCGAGCAACAGCTTGGAGCTGCCCTAGCCCATTCTGAGTGTACTCATGCTTAGGGCGGAAGTTCCATGGCGCCTATTTCTATGGCTTCAACCGTCACGGAAGTTGCGCTGGGAGCGCATGACTGATGGTGCGACGTCAGGAGATAACCGTTACGAGTACGTGCCATGGGGTTACGCCTAGATAATAAGAGATTTCGTTATCTGCTACGGGTATAAATAGTTCATCTGATCCCCACGTAGGGGTATGTACACCTCACACATTACATAATATACATCAAAGCTGGTCGTAGGGCAATTATCTAGTTCTGAGAGGCCTGAACAAGGGTAAATATTGTGTCTCCATTGCTTGTTAGCTTGGTCGAATCTCGCTTCTCCGAAGTTCCATCGCAGCAAAACGGGGCCCTGATTGATCCCTCATTCAAGAAATAATCTCGACAAAGAACCTGAGTCCAAATCGTCGACAAATGTTTTATAAGAGCAAAACCAATATATCACAAGAGCAAAGAAAGTGTTTCATACACTTCTTTACGGGTATGTTTCACCAAAATGAACATCATGTTTGACAAGGACAAATACAATCTTTCGTATGGATCGGATCAAACTAAATTAGCCTATCTTCCTGTTGATGTTTCTAGCCAAACTGCACTGCATCGATGGGTGAGTTCGCCTCGACTGTGCTAGAGAGCTTGTCGACGTCGAGAGTTCACCGGCGACAGGAGTGGAGGTTCGCAGGCCGCGCTGAGTGTTGGGGCTCCTTCTCCGGTGACGACAAAGTGTGTGGTTGTAGAGGAAGGTAGGCGGAGGCTCCAGATCGTCCCAATCCCTCACCGCCGGAGTCGGATCTGACCAAGGCACCACACTAGGAGAGAGAGAGGCATCAAAAAGAATCAAAAGGCTATGGAACCCATGAACCAGCTCAACCATTGCATATCTACCACACTCTTGCCTGTGAACTCCCCCACATCGGCTACCATCTCGCCCTCGAGCTCCTCATCTAGGCCGTTGCCTTGCCTGTGAGCTTGTGGAAGGGTCATCGCGTCCTCCACTAATGGCTAAGTCCCCACCGCCATGCTCGCCAGAGGGCCATCGTGACCACACCTATAGTGAGTATGATTCTCAAATCTCCAGAGAGAGAAATTGGGAGAAGGAGGAGATGGCGTATAGTACACAAGAGGATGTTGGTGCTGAGAGAACATGAGAGGAGACAGAGAGATAGAGGAGAAGAAGGGGAAAATGAATTGGAGCAACGTGTAGGATGGACAAGACAACAACGTATGCATAGGAGGCATCCAATAGTTAGCTTTCTATCAGACGTCCTAGTATTAGTCATTTCAATTATATTAATAGATTTTTTATGGTCCGATGACAGGTACCAGGTATCGAAAGATATCAATTAAATCCGATAATTTATCTACTAGGGGTTGGATTCAAAAAAATAGACAAGTTTCTCTCTTCTCCTAATTCTATATCCTCTCTCATACCAGCAGCTAGCCACGACGGCCGATGCAATAACAATGCAGGACCTAGGACGGCAATGTATGTAGGTAGTAGCATTGTAAGGTTACAGGATGAGTGTCGGCGGTAGCACCATGGGGGAGCTTGGGGGTGATGCGGGTGGCATCGCAGGGCGCGGCACGGCGGAAGAGGCGTACAGCGACGCTCGAAAAAAGCGTGCAACATCGCTAGGGCAAGCGGAGGAGAAGCGCGGGTGCACTGGTGGCAGCGTGTTGGCGGGCAAAGGAGGGGTATAGCAGGCTAGGAGATGACGCGTGGCTAGGCGGGGGCGACACATAGTAGGCCAGCCATTGGTAGGCAGCAGGGACAGCCCCACGTGGGGTCAAGGGTGTACAGCTGTACACCCAAATATTTAGCCAAAAAAATTAGTCATACCCTTCCCCAGTTCCTCTCCGTCCCTCACTCCCTCGTCTCCGCCCGCATTTGGACTGGAGCCGAGCCCGAGCGACGGCCACCTCCTCCTACCTCCTGGTCTCCGCCGATTCCCCATCTCCGGCCCGCGTCTGGCTCCGGCGACCGCCGTGGCGGCGCCCCCGAATCCCCGGCAGCCAGCCCTTCCCAGCCGCGCGGCCGAGGCACAGCTTTGCCTCTGCTCCTTCGGTGGCGACGTCGCGTCCGGGCGACCTGGCGCCCCCGACCCTCCGCCTCCTGCCTCCGTCCCCTGAATCGGCGAATCCCCAATGGCCGACCCGGCCCCTCGCCCCTCGCGGCTGTGGCGCTACGCCCCAGCTCGGTGGCGGTGACCTGGGCGGACTCCAGCCGTGCCCTATGGCCGGAGGTCTGCCTCTGCTCCTCCAGCGGCGTCCCGGCGCCCCCGACCCTCTAGCCTCCCACCTCCGTCCATCTCCCGAGTCCTGAATCCCCGGCAGCCGGGCTGGCCCCTGTCCTCGCGGCGTCGCGGCCGCTGGCGCGGCGGGTTCTTTGAGATGCTGTCCTGGCGCATGCTTCTTGAATTGCGGCTACGGGAATCCAATCTGCCCGGCGTATTGGTTGGTTTAAATTTTTTCTGGGGAGCGTTCATGGCTTGCGAGGTTCTTGCTTCGTGTTTCCAAATTTGTTGGGTGTAGTTGTTGAACCTACTCGTCGCATCATCTGGAAGGATATGTTCCTGCATTTGGTTCAAAAATTGATTGTTCGTTTCTTTTATTTTGCTTGAATTGCGTAAATGTGGTTCCTAGCTCCAAGTTATTGGCGATTCGGTTGCATTTCTTTGCCTTTGACCGCATGAGAGTTTTGTGTTCTTTGATTGGGCTAACCAATCACTCATTTCTTGGACGCAGCAAGCACGCATTCAAATGCATCCGGACGCAGTTGGTTCCCATACGGCGTAAGAAGCAGGCGGTGATTCGGTTCTTGAAGAAGGACGTGGCCGACCTCCTCGCCAATGGCCTCGACACCCACGCCTTTGGACGGGTACATTTGTTTGGGCTCTCTCTTGCTCAAACTCGCATATTTGCATTGTGTTGCATTACTGCTATGAAGGATCTAGGGAAAAATGCATCATTCTATTTTTTTCCACTCGAAAATCAGCACTTTGTTGGCACAAGGCTTCCGATCGGCAGTCAAGTTCTCTTCATTTTGGTAGAAGAAATCTGTGATGGCTGTGTAGATAATTTTGTTTCTTTTCTGTAATTTTGTATCTAGAATGCAGATGGATGGAATGATAATTGAGATGAACCATGCCTCTTGCTATGATATGATTGAGCACTTTTGTGAGGACATTGGGAAGCAACTCAGCAGTTTGCAGAAACAGAGGTAAGTCCAATGGATTCAGCTAACGTGTTGTTTTGCTTCCCTGTTTCTGCTGTCAATGACAGGCAAGCAGGCAATTTTTTTATTTATATACACCCAATTTTAAAATCCTGCGCCCGCCACTAGTAGGCAGTGGACCGCCAAAGGCACCAATGGTGGAAGAAAAGGGGGAGAGAGTAGGAGTGGAGGAAATGCGATAATGCCCTTTTATACAATAGTACCTCTAAAATTGAGAAGTGGTAATAGAAGTTACTATCTAATTATAGCCATTGGATAAACTCGGTGGACGTCTCTGATTAAAGTTACCAAGAGGTATCAGGATTGTAAAATTGCCCTTATGTTAAATCGTAGTGAAAGTTAGTACACAGTAATACAAAGGAAAAAAAAGAAACGAAACTAAAAGAAGAAAATAAATTGACCAATAGATTACAGCTTCAGGAGATACAAAGATGATCGATCTAAATTGCTAGATTGGTCGTTGCATCCACGGCTGGAATTAGGGCTGGAACTTTGGCTTGGGCTCGCGAGCAGCTCGGGCTCGAGCATAAGCAAACGAGCCAAGCCTCGCCTCACCCAGCCGAGCCGGTGGCACCCAACCGAGCCCGAGCTCGAAGCTGGATCCAGCTCGCCGGGCTCTCGCAGCCCACTCATGAAGTCGCGAGAGACGCGACGCGAGTCACGCCTCACGCGGTCACGCCGTCACAAGACCTGCTCGACCCTCGAGTTCCCACCGGTCCCGTCCCGTTCCCCTCATTCGCAGGCGCGACTTTACTCCTCCCCACGGCGCCGCCTCCGGATCACAGCCTCCTCCGGTGTATGAGCTCTCACCGGTCCACCCCCACCCCTAGGCCCATGCCCTGCCGCCGGTGACCTCACCTCCCCATGGGTTGCGTGCATGCCCGCCCCTCCACCTCCAGCCTGGCCCCCTCCACCGAGACGCTCCCATTGTCTCCGGGGCGCAGTAGCAGGAGGGGGTCGCTGCGGCCAGGGAGGCGGTGGTGAGCCAGGCTGCTGAGAAGGCTGAGCAGCCCAAGGCGGCCGTCGCGGCGGCTGTGAAGAGGGAGTGGCGGTTGCAGTCGTCGTGCGCCGCACGCCGAGGCCTGCCTAGGGAGGAACTTTGCCAATAAGGCGCGGGGTGAGCAGGTTGCCGTCGGGTGGCCCGCCTGGCTCTCCACCGTCGCCGACGAGGCCATCGACGGCTGGACTCCCCGCCGCCCTGACTCCTTCGAAAAGATCAACAAGGTGCGTCTCCTCCCCTCAGCTCCCTCGGGCTCCCCTTCACCAGCCATTCGTAGGCCACCGGCCGCGCCCGAGCTCCACCAGCCGCCCGCCAGCCACCAACAACGAAGACGGCGACTCGCGAGCTCCCGCCCTCGCCCCCGGCCACCGTCTTCGGCCTTCGCTCATCCTCTGGCCGCCGCCCTCGCCTCCTTCCCATCCTCCAGGCAGGAGCTCGCGAGCCGCTCACGAGCCGCTCGTGAGCTGGACCGAGCCCGAGCCGAGCCTTAGGTCTGGCTCATTGGTTTGACCGAGCTGAGCCGAGCCAGCGCTGGCTCGCTCGAACTCGGCTGCGATGGCTCGGCTCGGTTCCACCCCTATCTGGAATATAAGTTTGAGGGTGTTATGCAAGTCTCAAGAGTGTTACAGTATGCTGCTTTACTGAGCTGAGTGTACTGATGTGGCATGGCAGATTGGACTGATTTTTTATTCTCGAGCAGAGCTCCAGATTCTTTTAAATTAACTCAGACAAATCAGATTCTGCTGTGAATATGGTGTCTTTTTTCTTCCCAATGCGCCGTTTTCATCAAGAAGTGACTTTCTCTTCTCTCCGTGTTTCTTTATTGCACTGTTTCGGAGTCTAGTCAGCTTAATTTGGACCCGACGTTGACCAGATTAACACAATCCACTAGCTATGGTCGTGAAATAATTCGAGAGCGAAAGCTACACCGAACGGCGAGTCATTGTACTGTTAGTGAAGCGTTGCACAAGCTGTAAAGGTGGTGGATCTACTGATCACTTGCCATTGTAGTGCTACATTTGGTTTATGTTTTACATCACAGGTTCGTCGCCATTTTTTTCCCTTTTTGCATCGTTTATCTTTGTAATTGCCTAACGTGGTTACAATCAAACAGGGCCTTAATGTGGTTAATATGTTTTCCTTCTTGCCTTCGTGGAACAGTAGAGCATTAATTAAAGGTAACACTCCATACTGCTGCATAACGCAGCCTTTTCTCCTCTCTCTTTTCTTTTTTTTTTTTTCGATTAGATCATGGTGTCGTAGAAAACCTTGCTCAGCTTCCTTGATCCTGACTGTTCAGCCACCCCATCTCCAGGAAAGGTGGGTGTCCACGAAGATGCTATAAAGATCCTTCATGAAAATTCTTATCCGAAGGGGTAAGCAGTAGAGCGTGCAAGACCCCTTGGGATGGGAGCAAGAGACTCGGACATCCGCGACGGGTCAAAAGGAGGACGCGAAGGGTGAAGCGTTCACGGGTAAATCTCAAGCGATGAGGATCCTCGAGGCTCCTACCGAAGGGTGACAGAGGAGTGAAGTCTCGATGAGGAATTCACAAAGACTCTTCGGAAAGACCGAGTGATCGTTGACAAGTCTTTGGCCAGAGAATGAAGACCCCGCGACAGCCCCTGACAAGAACGGATCAAATCAACAATCTTGTCAGAATGTGTCCCCCCTAGGGCACATTAGGGATTACAACAATTTGGATTGTAAGAAAGCTAGTCTAGCCGTTAATCGTAGGATCAGCGATCCAGAGATCAGGGCAATCTGGGTACTTCCCCTGGGCCAGGGTAATTTGGGTATTTCTCATGCATGTAAACCCTGACCCTACAGTTGTATAAATTAATAAGTTCATCAATGAAAGACACAAGCATTCTGATCATACACATTATCACTCTGGTTTATTCACTGAGAGTTCTGCTTTCTCACCACTACTTCTCTCGGCGTCCTCTCCAGCACCGGGGAGGGGCGCTGAGCCTCACCGTTGGCGGGATTTCCCGGCGACACTGACACATCTACATCAGTACATGCAGGACTAGAATCACACTCCCCTTTTTCTGGTAGATCGAGCTTACGCACATTCATCCAAACTTAGCACTACTGAAGTGTAGCCATACTTCCATATGTACGCACGGGCCACGGGTACTCTACTCCCCGTTCTGGCACTCTACTCCCCATTCAACGGTTCAAGAATGGACGCAGTATATATGTGGAGTAGTCAAATCCTTACCCTTGTTGTAACTTCCACAAACAAATACTATATTTTTTTTAAAAAAAAAATCATATTTATTCTGTAAAAATGCTATCGGATTTGCTAATTGGATCCCACTCGATTCCCCTCACCGATGGATTTGCTTTGCGTTATTGTCTTTCCCAGCGTCAATATCTCCGAGCGCCGATGAGTCAGGGTTTAGGGTTCACCCGTTAAGGGTCTAGGGTTCACCACAGCCCCCTCTGGCTTGGAGGGAGGCTGGGCTAGCGGAGGCATGGTGGTGGGTGGTGGCAGTAGTGAGGCAGTGGCAGCACTACCTCGGACACAAGATTGGTGGCGGGTGTTGGGCGGAGTCGGCCAGTGGATCGACAAAGAAAGCCGACAATCATTAATTAGGTAGCGGAGGGTGGTGGAGGCGGATCCAGTGGCAGCAACCAAGGAAGAAGGGCTAGGTGGAGGTACTTACCGGAGATGAGGAAGAAAACATGAGCATCACCGGAGGGAGTTGGAACCAGTGGATGAAATAGGTGTTAGCGGTAAGAGGATCTCCAATGATGGTGGCACGGGGCAAGAGCACCAGCAGCGACACCCAAGCTGTGGTGGTGCATGAGCACGAAGCAGCGGCGATTGGGTACATTGCGACTCATGATCTCGAGAGGGAGGTGGGGATTAGGTTTGTTGCGGTATACCTGAAAGGCGGATTGATCTGATCCGTTGCATTTTATCCAAGGGCCAACAAAATCGACTGAGACCCAAATTTATTTTAAGTCGACTGATAATACAGCACCACCAGGATCCAGAGAATCTAACGGTTAAATAGAGAAAACAGTCAGGTTTAGTTTTCCTAACGGGAAATTGTCAGACAAATTCCATCAGGGCTAGGAAGTCAGGGAAATTTCTTTTTGATTGACAGCTCACCATCAAGAACAATAAACCTGACGGTTTCCACCATCAAAAAAATTAGGAATTAACCTGATGGGTTGTTCACGATAGGTTTAATTTTCCTGTGAGAGAAGTTACATTTCCCTAGCGTTTTAGAACTGTCAAGAAAATTACTGCCGTCAGGAAAATACAATTTACTTGTCGGTCGTAACCGTCAAAAAATCAATTCAACGCCTAAAATACTTTAATTTTCTTAAACATGTGCACAACAAGCAAAACCATGCCACAAGAAAATCTCAGTCAGATCTGCACAGCTAACAAAGCGATGCAAAAAATATTACAACCAGTGGACAAAAAGGACATCATACCTGAATCATACACAAATTGACCATATGATGTGCTTGATTTACATATCACATTGATGGTAAAAATACAGACAATTAGCTCTATATTGTTGACTTGACCAAAGTTGATTATAAAAAGCATAAAGAGTAATGACATTACATTTCTTTAGCAGAAGAGTGGCATGTTCAGTTAAACAAGCTCCGCCCACCACAAAGTTAGCAACATGCGGCTTCACTACCTACAATGCAGGATGTTGTTAACAAACATAAATTGACTTGGATATATTTACTGTAGACCTTATTCAGCATATCTTATTTCTTGCATATTGTACTTGCTTCCATTGAAAACATTTATTTTTCTAAAAAGAATCTTGCATAGAATTGCCTGCAAATAGTGTAAGTCAAAAGTTATGTCATGAATTTACAAACATGAGGGGTTGGTGGCGAGCACAAAAATTTCCGCAAGACCACAACATTTCAAATCTAGGAGGGGGAAGCACAAAATCTTGGATCTAGAATGGGAGGGGGACATGAAGCGGGCGCCGGGGGGGGGGGGGGGACACAAAATTTTAGATCTAGGAGATGGGAGAGGGGTGTGTTACCTTCACTACAACAAATCTGGTCTATTGTGACGAAAACCTGGTGACGAATGGTGTAATTGTCATATTAATCCTTATACTACGACGGTTAAATCTGTATCGTCATAAAGTTGGACATGCCTCATTTATTTCTGACGAGCTACAAAATAATGTCACAAAAAGTAAATGAAAAATCGTCACAAAAGTTTCGTTGATCTGGAGTCCGGAAAGGAACAAAAAATTGTGACACTATATGTGTTTCCATGACGATATCTATATTGTCATAGAAAGGATATCTCTTGTATGATGAAATATTTTGTCATAGTATTGGTAGGTTTGTAGGACAAATAACTAAATCGTCACAAATGGTAATGATGGGTCCTTTTAACTCTATATCATGACAAATATGTTATCGTCATAGATTTTGTTGCTATATTCCACTCACGAGAAAACTTTCCCCATTGTTGGTCTTTGCTCGAACCGAACTTTCTGCCTGCCTGGAGCAAGGAGAATATGGCGATCTGCTCTATGGTTTCCTTACTACCATTCTACCATGCTTCATAGTCTTCTCTAACCTCTCAATTGCAAGGATCTGGCTAGGCAAAGGTTAGTTCATTTTATATTTAGAATTTCAACCCTGTTAGTGCTTGTAAATTATCATAAATTATGAAATATGAGCAGTGATTACTCTGTCTTGCTTATTTATGTGACTTCAGTCTTTATTTTATAGAATCATGGTATTTGATGTCAATTAATTGTTCTATATTATTGGTTCTGTTGCACTTGAACCTTATGCACCAGAGATGCTCGATGAAATGCCCACATGAGTCTTTTATTGTTGCTAAACATTTCTTTTAATTATTTGGTGGTATATTTTTTATAAGTGCCCCACAGCTATAGTCACTGGAATAAGATGCATTAAAGAAATATGTAGCCATAAACTTTTTTGAAGAGGTCTAGCCATATAGTTTGATCTTATATTATGAGGACTGATAACTATTTTTTTTTGTAGGCTCCAATGGATAGAAGTTGGATAAATGCTTTGCCATTCACTCCTGCCTATTTGAATGGTGTAGCTCAGTTTATGCAATTTGTTCATGATCATTTTGATGAGACAAATGAGATAAAATGCCCTTGTCGTCAATGCCTTAATCACAAAATAAGATCTCAAGCAGATGTCGAGGATCACATCCATATTTATGGTATGTCTAGGACATACACACGATGGATACACCATGGAGAATCATTAACTGATAATCAGTCTGAAAGTGATGTGAATGATGTTTCATTTAGCTACGAAGGAGAGCAAGAAGGACTGCATGCTGAGGGGGTTGGAACGGATAATGGTGATGAAGAAGATGACAAAGATAATTACAGTGGAACTCCAAGTTTAATTGAGGATTTTTACAGAGCTGCAACTCATGGTGGAAATGGGCCAAATATTTTTAGTAATTTGATGGAAGAAGCCAAGCGTGAACTTTATCCGGGCTGCACTGAATTCTCAAGATTATCTTTCTTGATAAAGTTGATGCATATCAAGGTTTATAATCGAATTACCAATTCTGGAATTAATGCATTGCTTCGGTTGCTTTCATTGGCACTACCAGATGGTAGTACTCTACCAAAATCATATAATGAAGTCAAGAGTATACTTCGAGAGATTGGTCTTGGGTATGAGTCAATTCATGCATGCAAATATGATTGTGCCTTATTTTGGAAGGAGCATGTAAATGACAACAATTGTCCTGTTTGTGGAGAGTCAAGATGGAAAGACACGGAAGGACGAAAAAAAGTTCCCCAAAAGGTACTTAGGTATTTTTCAATAATACCAAGACTTCAAAGAATTTTTATGTCGAAGGATAGAGCAGGATATGCAAGGTGGCACAAGGAGAAGAAATTGATTGTTGAGAATGAAATGAGGCACCCATCTGATGGTGAAGCATGGAAAGATTTTGACAAAAATTTCAAGTCATTTTCACAAGATCCATGCAATTTACGGCTAGGTATTGCTACCGATGGTTTTAATCCATTTGGTAATATGAGCAATTCTTATAGTATGTGGCCGGTGATAGTAATACCATATAATTTCCCCCCATGGATGTGCATGGAGCAGTCCAATTACTTGATGGCTTTACTTATTCCAGGACCAAAAGCACCAGGAAAAGATTTTCACATATATATGCAACCATTGATAGACGATATGGTTCGCCTTTGGAATGGTGTTCCTACTTATGATGCATATGCTAGAGAAGTATTTTCTTTGCATGCAGCCTTTATTTGGGGAATTCATGATTACCCTGCATTAGGCACTATGTCAGGGCGAAGCACAAAGGGTTACTTTGCATGTGTGCATTGCGATGAGGAACCATGCTCACAGCCACTAAGGCACAAAATTGGGTATGTTGGCCACCGTCGATTCCTCCAACATAACAATCCGATGAGAAAAGACAAAACATTTAATGGAAAGCAAGAAATTCAAGACAAACCAAGAAAATTCTCTAGTGATGAAGTATTGAAGCAACTAGAAAAAGTAAAGGATATCACTCCAAGTAAGCATCCATCCAATAGAAAAAGAAAACGTCCAGATAAGGATAAACCAAATTGGTATGTAAAGGCTAGCTTGTTTAATTTGCCATATTGGTCAAAATTAAGGTTACCACACAATCTGGATGTTATGCATATTGAGAAGAATATATGCGACAATATTTTAGGAACTGTTCTTGACATTGATGGTAAGTCAAAGGACACTCTCAATGCCAGGCTTGATTTGGAAGACCTAGGTATAAGAAAAGAGCTACATTTAAAGGATAATGGAAATTCCTATACCAAGCCAGCAGCATGGTATACTATGAACAAAGAGCAAAAGAAAATTTTTTGCCAGTTCTTAAGTGGTGTAAAATTTCCAGATGGGTATGCTTCAAACATAGCAAGATGTGTGGATCTTGATGGATGTAAAGTGCAAGGACTGAAGACTCATGACTGCCATATACTCCTACAACGTATTTTACCTGTTGGTATTCGAGGACTTGTGAGAAAGGATATATACGAAGCAATTGCTGAGCTAGGCAACTTTTTCAGGGAACTATGTTCAAAGACTCTAAAAATTGATGCATTGAACCAGTTAAAAGATGATATCCCAATAATATTATGCAAACTTGAAAAAATTTTCCCTCCTGCATTCTTTGATGTAATGGTCCATTTGGCCATTCACTTACCGGATGAGGCAATTCTTAGGGGTCCGGTGCAGTATGGTTGGATGTATCCAATTGAAAGACGATTGTGTGCTTTAAAGCGTTTTGTTCGCAACAGAGCAAGGCCAGAAGGATCTATTGCAGAAGCATATATTGTAGATGAATGCTTAACATTTTGGTCAAGGTATTATGATGATATTCAAACAAGTTTTAGCAGGGAAGAAAGGAATAAAGATAGAAGGGAAAATATTTTATGTGGTGATCTCTCAGTCTTTGCACATGGTGCTAACCTACTTGGTGCCTCAACACTTAAATACTTGCATAGTGAATATGACAAGATGGTTTGGTATGTGCTAAACAACTGTCCTGAGATTGATCAATATAAGAAGTAAGTGTTTACCCCCCCAAAACTACTGGTTTGTTCCTTGTATATTCTTAAAAATGCATGTGCTCATTATATCTCTTAAAATGCATGTACTCCTATTGCTAGTGTGTGTAGAGAAGCCTTGGAGCGAGAGAATGCAGATAATATTGATTCAAGAATTGAGAAAGTATTTCCAAAATGGTTTGAAGACCATGTAAGTATTTTTAGTACTTTTACTTTAACCTTGTCTTTACTAATAGAAACTGATGTCGCTTGTGCTTGCCTTTTAGATTGAAGGTTTACATTGTAGAGGGCCAACAAATATTAATGAAGATATTTATGCACTCTCACGTGGTCTAGACAAGCGTGTTAGATCATACTCATCTTGCATACTGAATGGTGTTCGATATCATACTGTAGCACGGGAGAAGAACAGGAAAACTCAAAACTGTGGCATACAGATGAAGGTACTCACAACAATGAAATCATTGACTTCTATGGGATCCTCACAGAAATTATAGAGTTGAACTACATATGGAACAAGAATGGAACCCGATCTGTTATTTTATTTCGATGTGAATGGTTTGATCTTGAGGGTAAAAGGTACCGTATGAAAAATGATGGATACTTCAAAAGCATTAATATTGAAAGTCGTTGGTACAAGGATGATCCTTTCATTTTAGCAACACAAGCAACACAAGTATTTTACTTAGAAGATACAAAATTTGGCAAAGTTTGGCGAGTTGTGCAGGATTTTGGTCACAGACAAATATTTGATGTGCTTGAAACTGAGAAAAGCAATAGTAACGATGATGAAATACAAAACCGGTCAGAAATTGCATACCAACAGAATAGGTCATCATTTGGAGTTTGTGTGGTGAATGACATTGATCCCAATACAGAAAGTTTATGCTGTGATGATGACAATGACAATAACACTGAAGCTTCAATTTTTTCAAAAGAAATAGAGCAGCCTGATGGTACTAAAAGTGACAGTGAAGATGAAGATGACACTATACAGGAGTACTATAGTGATAATGAAGCCAATAACCCGATGGATTCAAGTGATGCTGAATAGTTGGGTCACACTGTGATAATGAAATATTATTTTGTACCACCCTTTTGCTTGTATATAGTGATGGACATCCTTTTGCTGGTTGTAATGAAAATCAATTGTAATAAGTTAACTTTCTTTGCCATGAAGAATATTTAATTTTAATGTGCCATGGATTTTATTGTGAAATGGAAAAAATAATCATATTGTCATATGAAAAAAATTAAATTTGAGTTCAAAAAATAAAATTAGAAGAGATAAACAAAAAAGAAGAGGAAAAGTAATTAGAAACTTTCCACAAAATTATGAAATTGTAATTGGGTTTGAATAAAATTAAATTTGAGTTCAAAATTTTAAATTTAAAAAATTTAGGATGTCATAGCCGAAAATAAAATATCCTAAGTCATGGGAAATTCCATGCTATAATAAAATTTTTGTATGCTAGAAAATTTTGAAATGGTCACAAGATTAGTAAAATTTTCCTCATATTGGGTTCTCCCCCCGAATTTCCCTCCACAAAAGCGAAAACTTTTAGTATAGATGCCAAACAGTGTGCAAGAAAGACATAGTTTACCCCTATCATCTGGTTTCTCCCATGAGTCATGACTTACGTCTACAAAGGTAGATTTGTAATTCCCTGCTCGTTCGCTACTACACCTCTGAATCAAAGCAAGGGTTTCCCACCTGCCTGCCTTAGTGCCGCCATAGCACACTGCCAGCACCGCCATATCAACGCCTCTCCCTCGCCTCTACAGCCAACGCCTCTCCCTCGTCTCCGCCACCAACCCCATGCTCACTTGTTCTCCTCGCTGCCAAAAACCAGTGCTCCTCTCTCTCCTGATGTGGGGAACACTTGGATTCAGCCCCTTTTTTTCCTTTCATCTCTCCAGACCATAAGAGAGGTATAGGGGAGGTTCCTCAACCGAGCAGCGGCCGAGCCTACCAAGGTTAGTGTAGGGGAGGTGGGGACGGCCAAGGAAGGGAGTGGGTAAAGGCAGAGCCGGCCAATGAGGAGAAGAGGAGGCAGCAGGGAGGGAGAACAAGAGGGGGCAGCTGAGGAAGAAGTAAAGGGAGGCTAAGAAGAGGAAGAAAGAGAAGGGCAGGAGAAGAAGGAGAGGAGGCTAGGATTTCATCGCGTGGTCTTCGATTTGCTCTTGGGTAATGAATTAGATGCTATGTGTTATGCTATTCTTGTTGGGATAAGGTCTCTTGGTCAGTTGGAGGCTGTGAAGGACAAATCTGGGGTTTTAGTGCTTTCTGTGTAGTGGTTTGTTTTTGGGTTGTGAATGCAGTGAGCTCGTAGATGCTTCTGACCTGGTTAGTCCTTATCTAAAGTGCAAATTTAAAGTAAGGGATTCCTGTGTTCCTAGTGTTACAAACTATAATTATTAGAAACAATGCCACTTACGGACTATGAGAAGCAGCGGAATGAGAACATTAAGAGGAATGAAGAAGTCATACGATCCCTTGGTTTGACTAAATTAGCAACATCGGTTCTTAGTTTGTTCACTAAGAAAAAATCTAATGACGATCAGACCTTAGGTCATAAAAGCAAAAAGCATGTTGTTGTGGATGAAGGATCAGATCCTGAATATCATCCAATACATGAAAATGGTAATTTATCCAATGAAGATCATGACACAAGGCTTGAGGAAGATGCAGTTAGCGAGGAGGTGCTTCGAGAGGAGACACACAAATCTACTAGGTCACAGGTTAAGGTGATGATTCTTTTTCTAACTATGCTAAGAGAGTTAGGTTACGGATGACTACAATAAAATCAGAAATTTTGTTCTATAAACTAAATGAATATATTATTTCTCTACATTTTGTTAGTTCTTAGTACATACAAACATGTACAAATACATAATTGTTTTTGTATTGTTTTATATATTGCATTATGAACTTTTAGGGTTCACCAATGGCTCCTGGAAGTACTACTCAATCAAAAGCACCAAAAACCACCTAAAATGACATTACTTGTACTGTTGGAAGATGCACCAGATCACAAGCATCTCTATTGGGCAGTCCACAAGGTTCTATTGGAAAGATACTGCCAGACCACTTGAACACATCACCAGGAGCCGGGCAAAGCTCCCGACTGAGCGATGATGTTAGCGAGGGCAATACAATTATTAATGCTAATGATATTATAGTCAATGGCAATGCAAGTGAGAGTGTTGCACAAGTTCATTCACATGATTGTGATACAGGTAACCTACATGAACAATTAGATTATGTTATGCGTGTCTGTTTCTTTTAGCATTTTTATGACATGTTCATTCTAGGAACACCTTCCCCTAAGATACGTAATGTCCGACGGAAGACTATGGGTCGTGGGCTTGAGAAGATGTGTGAACGACAAGGTTCTAGGTTGACTATTACTGTACCTGAAGGAAAGATACGACCTGAGCATCCAGTGCAAGCTGCAAAACTAGCATCTGAATGTGGTGTTGCCCTTAGAGATCATCTCCCTATATATCCACACTGGAAAGATTACAAGAAAGTCCACACAAGTGATGACATTGAATTATCAGAAGTTCAACCAGTAGATCAGATTTCAAAAGTACTAGGTGTAGTGGCGGTGAGTTAAACATACTAATTTCCTATTTACATACTGCACAATAATATATGCCCCTTAGTTTTCTAATACTTTTGTCGCATGTATAATTATTTGTTGTATTCCTCTCTATTTTAGACTAGACTAAATATTGTTGATGTTAACCAAAATGGACCAAGCAAAGATGCATGTGAAGACATAATTAAGAAGGGTGTAAGGCAACAACGCTATTTGCTGAAAAAGAAGTACTTCAATGGACACTCAAAAGAACAACTTTTATCAAGAGACCCACCACCAAACATAAAGCGACATGACTGGGAGAAATTGGTTGAGAAGTGGGCTGACCCAAAGCATAAGGTTAAATTGAGCATGTACTCCTATTAACATTGCGACTTGCTAATGGGATATCTAAATTCCAACAGCCTAATTGCATCTTTATTTCAGCAAACCTGTGAGAAGAACAAAGCAAATCGGGGCCAAGTCAAGCTTCACCAAAGGACAGGATCTCGTAGTTATGTTGCCCATCGCCATTCTCTTGTAAGCAAATATATTAATTTATTTATATACAAAGCATATACTATAGCATTACAATTTGCAACTCATAATACCTATGTCTTGTAGAGAGGGAAGTATCAAGATAGAGATCCAGATGCTATTGAATTCTGTGGGGAATGTATGACTAGCTCAAAGAAGGGCTGTACTGAATTTGCAAAGGAAGTTATTGTAAGTGTTTTCTCTGTTTTTAGATCTAATATGCATATGCAAATTGACATGCTAAGTTAATATAAACATGCTTGAACTGTCTTGCAACTTCCTAAAGAATGATTCATAAATCAATACAAATGCCATTACAATAAACATGGCTATTCCATATCAGTAGCTTACATTCTTATATACATCACTTATATATTTTGAACTTATGTAGGATCAAATGGATTCTGAAAGACAACGCATCCCTGAAGAAGGTGAAGAGCCAAACTCTCCTATTCGAATTGTTGCTAATACCCTTACCAAAGTAAGCCGTACAAGCCAATTCCTTCCAAACATGGGCATTGCTTTACCTTCTAAGAAGTCCAGTACAACAAATTTAGCTAGCAAAATCCGTGATGAGTATGAGGAGAAGCTACGAGTGCAAAGAGAGGAAGCTGCTAGGGAACGACAAGAATTACTTGACAGAATTTCTTCACAACAAGAAGCACTTAATTCTAATAGTGCACTGCTACAGTCAACACAACAAGATGTGAGGGACATGAGGGCGAGGCAAGCAAAAACTGATTTCATAGTTAGCCGTTTGTTGGAAGAACGTGGTATACAATTCAATCCTCAGTCTGGTAGTGCTTCTCCATGACAGTGCCCTGGCATCTCACCTGATGATTTTTAGAAAGTACGTGTTTGACTTGTGCATTTTGTGAAAGTTATGACATCAACAGTCCATGCTGACATAAAGAAGGATATTTTGTGAAGATTAAGCTCATGACTTGTGCATTTTGTGAAGGTTATGACTAATGGATGACTTGTGCATTTTGTGAAGGTTATGACTAATTAATGGACAGGATGGATTGAACTGTCCCTTTTGTAATGGTCAAAGCTACGATATTTAATGTATGAACATTTCTATGTGATAATTATATTTATGGAAGTACTGTATGGAATATGATGATGTAGTTATGTTAAAAATGTGATGATCTTTCTGGATAATGCGAAGTAAAATAATATCCAATATTAATGTGGTTTGTGCCAATGAAATCAATCTGTGATAATAATATTTCGTCATAAAGTGTTACTTCTATGATTATAAATATGTATTTATGACGATGACAGTGGTCACATAATAGTATAGGAGGGTTTTTGTCAAGGCTATTTTGTGACGAAAAGGGTGTTATGTGCGATGATTTTGTCCCGCATTTTATGACAAATAGTTTTGTCACAAAAGATATTATTTCGAAGACAAAAAACATATCGTCATAGAAAGGTATCATTTTATGATGTTTTAGGAAAAAAATCGTCATTCGGTACTTTTAGCGACGGCACATACATGACGAGTGGCGTGACGATGAAATTTTGTCACAAAATTTTTTTTATGACAGTAAAGTAGTATTCCTTGACGTTTTTGCTTGGTCAAGAAAGAACGATTTTGTTGTAGTGCTTCATTGGAGTAGGGGGTGGCAGGGGAATGTTGGAAGCCAACGTTTGTTCGAAAGTGGAGGCAGGATGGCAGGGGTCGCGGTGGAGGCCGACACATATCCGAGGAAGGTAGGGGGTGGCGAGTCTTGTGGTAGAGGCCAGCGCCCGTCCGAGGGAGCTAGGGGACCAACGTGAGCTTCGACGCGCTGCTATCTCCCCAATGCGTCACCTCTTGGATGCATGCTTTACTTGCTCCGGCCACCAAAGCACTACTACAGAACACGTCATCAGTGCCTGTTCCAAATGGTCGTCAGGCATTGATGTGCTCGGTCATCTATGTTGGTTCTCTAACCTGCATAGAAGGCATAGATAGCCTTATCTATGCCGATTCTAACCACGAACCGGCGTTGATGAGTGTTTTTTGAACCGGGTTTTTTGTGTAAAAAATGAGAAAAATATATTTTTTTTAACCTGGAACACCTATACCATAGACATCTATACAACTCTATTCACAATCCACATATTTTTTTTCTCACGAAATACAACATCTACATTTCATAGGACTCAAACCCACAATTCCAAACCACTCCACCTAACCAAGATAGTTCAAGTTAGTTACTGTCTAAGGTTGAATATGCATACCCTTTGACATTTCAGTTCAAACATTTTAATAAGTATTTGAGTATGTAAATGGCTTTAAATGAAAAAGTTCTCAATTACAAAGTTGTAGATATCGTTGAGAGCTACAATTTTCATATAAAGTTTATCTCTATCTGACTTAGCATGAATTAAGTTATAATTTTTTAGAATCGTGGCCATTATTTACGTATCAGATGGCTTCAAATAGAAAACTTATGAGCTAGAAAGTTGTAGATCTCATCGAGAACTATAATTTTCATATAAAGTTTATTATATATATATATATATATCTGTGTGTGTCTTGTGTGTATGTATGTACTGCCTTGTACTGCTTTTTCTTAAAAACTGGCACAGGTAAGCTCTTTCCATGCAGCCCCTTACGAACCGACACTAGTAACCTTATTTGTGTTGGTTCTATATGAACCGGCACATGTGTATCAGTATATATGAGTGTTTTTGGTGTAGTGATGCCTCGCTGTAGGTCATGAACGGGAGGCTGCAGGGCAGATGGAGGTGTAGACGGTGGTCAACGCGCGCAGGGCACGGAAGCAGTGGCGCTGATGGCCGCAAGAGGGCTGGGGTGTGTAGGAGGGTAGGGGGTGATGTAGGGATGGAGGAGACTAGAGGAGTGGGGACGCCGGCGGCGGTGGCAGCGGCGGCGTATGGAGCGCCAAGGGTAGTAGATTTAGGGTTTGAAGAGATGTGTACCCCCGTGCTAGGGATTTAAGAGTGGATAGCACCAATCAATATGACTGTTCTATACAAACCATCAAAAAACATTTTTTTGATGATAGTTTTCATCAAAACCATCAGAAAAATTAGTAATTTCACTGACGAAATTAATTATCACGTCAGAAAAAAATATATTAACCTAACGGTCGTTGCGGGCCTGCGAGGAAAAATGATTAAGCCGACGGTTGTTTTGCCCTTTTAGGGATGCTCCGTCTGCTAGTAGTGCAATATCATACCATTATATTGGTCACAAATGTATTTTCCAAAGTTTGCTCACAAATGCATGTATACCATCGGCACCAAAACTGATGAGCACATAGATATACAATACTGTACGTACTCACGTACTACCGGCCATGAGCCCGTGACAAATACTAGTAATATTGTAGAAGGCAACCATTTCTGAACACCGGGAGATGGGTGGCTGGATGATATATATGTATGCATGGTCTTCAATTTGTCTGTATTTCCATGCAAATGAAATGTTGCGCTGCCGCTGCCTGCATGGCTCCATGCAGCACTGCACGCCTTCAGCTTCCTGTTGCCTGCCTGCCTGCTTGCCTGAGTTGCCACTGCCGGCGGCAGGGCTGAGCCGTCGGTCAGAGGAGCAATATTATGACTGCAATCTGCTGCCATGCCACCAGCCCCGCCGACCAATGCTGCTGCTGGCTGCGCGTGCACGGTACCATATGCTTGCATTGCATGCAGAGAGCCAGACCAAGCTGCACGCGGCTGGCGCCAATGGCGACGTCGACGCCATGGCGACTGCGATGCGAGCGCAGAGCTAGCAGATAGCAGCTAGCTAACCGAGGCAGGCTTTGCGCATGCATGTATGCAGAGACCGAGAGACGGATCCATGGCATGGAGCCATGGACGAAGCAGTACTTACGCTGGTTGGCTAGCTCTCGTAGTCTCGTGTATGGCCTGGCTGCCGCAGCCTGCATGCTAAACTAACCAAGCTACAAAGTACATGCATGGAGTAGAAGAGGTAGCTACTAGTGACTAGTGAGTAGTGACCGTACTGTAGTGCGAGGCACATTGGGAAGCAGATGGTAGTTAATGCAGTGGCCGGCTGGTCCTTGTCGCACGCAGACGAAGGGCTTTTGGCCTGCTTGACCTACCCTGTCCTATGCGCGGTAGCAGCTGCCTGCAGGTTGCAGCTTGAGCTACAGTGCCCTTTTTCTTTGGCTAGGGCCGGGGCTTGCATGTTCTCCTTCGCAAACATGGATATATGTATGCTATTTGAAATTTTGAAAGAAATTCAAAATGATGGATTTCAATGTCGTTTAGAATATATGGCCATGAGATATATTCTCTAAAATTCGGACCTTTATAACACTATTACAACAACCTCGAAAAGATTCGCTCTATTTCTAAAATCCTTTATTTCTTACGTTACAACCTCTAAAAGACTTCTTTCATTAAAGACTCAAAATTTTGGATATCTAAAAATTTTGATAAATAGTGCTTTCGAACACCACCTACGCCTAATGAGGGTTTAACCGCAGGTAGAGAAGAACAGTGGAAGGTGATGAAATGAAATTGGCATCGTTGCATTATCTCCTTCCGTAAAAAGGGAAAAACAGATCTGTGCCAAAGGCTTGATTGATAGCTTTTTCGACAAGGGCTTGATTGATAGCTTGAAGATTTAGTATGAAACAAAACTTCCTTCTTTCGATCATTGCACCATCATGGATTCATGGCCGATTAATGGCCAGACAGTATAGAAGCCCGGCCCACTGACATGACCTTTCAGTCTCTACCGAAAGGACTAGATGAGCCCGTATTTCGATGCATGTAAGCGTTCCATCTCCTTGCCCAATTGAAATCCGAGTGTGGCCATCGACGTCTGCTGAGTCCCTGACCTGATAAAGTAGAAGTAGTACAGTATTCCAATTCTGTTACCGTCGGAAACATGCAGCAATGTCCTAATATAGTGCTCACTTCTTTCAAATTTATTAAACATATCTGAATGGAATGAACTCATTTTACACCTCTGAATTATCGAGAAACTCTACGTAACCCAAAACTATATTTAACACATCCAACTATAGAAACCGGAGAAATTACTCTTTAGGTGGTTTTAACGTTTGTTTAGCCATCTATAATTAGAATAAGTTTATTTTTATCCCCTCAAATTATTGGAAGGTCCAATAAACTACGAAACTAAAAAAGATATTTTTTAAAAATCATTTTCTTTTAAAAAAGGCACGAAAATATAGACGTTTTAAATTTTTCTCTGGTTTCCATGGTGAGGGGATTCAACGGTGGTTTTATAGGAGTTGTAGTTCCAATAAAAATGACCATAGGCTTTCTTTTAAAATTTCTATATTGTTGGTCCCTCAATTATAAGTTGTTTTGATATGTCAAACAATGGTTAATTTTGGGTGACGTGGCAAACTTGGTGGTTCACGTGGCATGTGAAGGTGATCGAGTGTCATCAGGGTATATTATTTTTTATAATTCTTTTGCTACATGTGATGTCACATCACCCAATATTACCACGTGGCCACCACATCAACAAAAATAGTACAAAATCATCATTTGACTTGTCAAGTGATCATTTATGTTTGGTTTTCTCGTTTCAGGCACCATGGTTACCCCGTACGTATTAGTGTTCAGGGAATATAAAACGTGTCAACGCCTATAATTATGGGTCAAAAATATTTTTTCTTTCTTCGATAATTTGTCCATGCATGATCGACCACATGTAGAGAGAAGAACAATAGTTGAACGCATGCAGTGGGTGCAAGATTTAATGAAAACACAGCCCTACTTATTACACACCAAATCAAGCAGCCCCTTAACTACCAAATCAAGCAGCCCCTTAACTAAAGGGTCCATCTATTTGGGACCGGAAGAACGTGGCAACTCAAAATCATGCGCATCCAAAGCTCAAATGCAACTACGCAAGTGACAAAATCGACGGCCATCTTTTTAGCGCCATGTACTACTTGGGAAACAGAAGCGGCTGTAGCAACCTGACTCAAATGCCCCCATTTACTTGTTATGTCTATCGATGTGATGGGGATCTGATAGGTCTGGGGTGAAGAGCCAGATAGGCTCAAGTCCCATTCTAGCGGTGCATACTCTTCCTCGATCTACTAGTATTCTAGTCTGTTGCTATCTTCAAATTCCATACCCATGCGCCCATGCGGCCATGCCCAGGCTGACTGGCCTTTTGTGCATGCAGGGTCATGTTTATATGAGAAAACTAGCTACCTAGTTACTCCTACATACTTGCTTCATTACTTATTTAAATCGTCTGCAGCGACAAATGTATCAGCGGAAAACAAGCACTACTGAGGAATCGGGCGGAATCGGCCTTCAGTCCCGATTCGGAACGGGCTTGATCCCGGTTCTGAACCGGACAATCACGCGGATCGATGCCTCCCGGGCATCGCCTGCTTCAACGAGCCGAGACTAAGGCCCATATCTGCTGGCGCGGGGAGCCTATCAGTCCCGGTTGGTGTCTTCAACCGGGACTTATTGTCTCGGTTGGTATCTCTAACCGGGACTTAAATAAGTCCCGGTTCCGGGACATTGATGTCCCGGTTGGTGTGTCCAACCGGGACTGTAATCATGATATCAGCCACGCCACCTAGGTATTATATTTATTTTATTATCTGTGGTTCCTACCTATTATATTTATTTTATTTATGCATGCATGTGTTAAATCACAATTACTTAAAACCCATATTAGTATCACAATCATGCACAATTAGCTGATAATTAAATCAAAGGACATTCATTAAAACTTTAATTACAACTAATAAAAATGTATTACAATACCTAGCTAGCTAGCTAGCCTATATATAAGTATCACATATATACACAATTACACATATTTTTGTTTATCGGGATCTTTTACGTGCATTGCTCTTGGTAGCCGTAGATGTCGACCCCGACGGTTGACCGGTCTCTTTGGCGGGCTCCGACTCCGGAACATGATTAAAAATATGGTGGTAATGCTCGCCCTTAGGACTTATGACCTCATTAAAAATGAAGCCAGCGAGTTGCTCTTGTATTGCTTTGACACGCACCGGCGAGAGTTCCGGGCCTTTGTCCAAACCTTTTTTCGCCAATTTTAAGGGAACCTATTTTTAATTAGGAAAATTAACTAATTCCTTGAATTTATAGAAGATCGATGTCTGAAAATAGCTAGGCATTAGTAAGATACTAATTACATATACTTACCCCAAACTGTTCACCTTTTCTCGTGTAGTCAGCAGTGCCTCTGACAAAGTTGTGCATCATCTCGCATACATAGAAGCCACATAAATTATTTCCCGATGGCTGATGCAAGACCTGTGGTAAAAATGTTGAAGCGTGAAATGGATGCATGAAAATTAAGTTAACCAAAAAGCTAGTATTAAGATATACATACATATTTAGCGAGGTGCAATTCAAAATTCTTCTTGAATTCCCCAACATTTTTTTCACGAAAACTTACGAAGGCACTACACATGTGATTACGTTTTATATATTATTAGAGTTTGTTTCGAATGGAAAGAACAGAACTAGCACAATAATGAAAGGAACAAGAATGTACTGGTTGAGCATGGCAATGAGGTCTTTGTACTTTTCAGGAGGTTTCCTGAGAGAGTCCATAACCATGATTTGGCCTCTATCTAGCTCAATAATAAAAGGGCCCGATGAAAAGTTGCACATATATATGTTAGCATTTGTTGTAACACCCTGTTAAGAAAAAGGATTAGAACGAGGTGGTAAAAAAACACATACTCGAAGTCATAGGCTAGAAGTATCTGTGACTTGAATCTTTGGCCCATTAGCGCGTTGTATATGTTCTCCTCTGTATCTTTTGGGTGGTCCCTAACTGTTTGCTGGTTGATAACTACTGGGTCAAGGAAGCCAATGCTGTAGATGTGCTCCCTTTGGCATCTTTCCATCTCTATTCTACACAAGAAGAAATTAGTTAGGCTTGCAAGTTAGTACCGTGTAAGGGGGCTCACGCTGGAATTTAGAAACGAGACACTTACAAAGTCCAGCAACCCAATATGCTCACATCGAGGGCCCTTGCCTGGTATAACTCGTACAGAGGCTCCCATGACACTAAGAATTCAGAGTCCCCGCGGAAGAAGTGTTGTTGCTTGATCCGGACTGCGAACATATCTAGTCCATGTTTGGCCGCGTGCAAGTACCATTGGTGGAGTTGCCGCATTTTCGTTGTTAGCTGAGGAATCTCCTCACGCCTGACCAATGATGCACCCGGCACAAATCTCCATGCTACCTCTGCTATTGGGATGTCCTTGTGGCCCAATACCTGATCTGGATCAAGTCCAGTTTCATCGTAGAAATTCTTCATCTCCTGTGCAACCTCTTCTGCACTGCGCTCCTGTGGCATCTCCTTATCAGATTCCTTACGCAAGATGCGCTCGTAGTCTGATACAACCGGCCTTTCTGGTTTCTCTATGCTATCTTTCAATGTTTTCAGACACTTCTTGCCTCGGTGCCATTCATCCGTACCAGGCTGGACCCTCGGTGGAGATGCTTTCTTAGCGAAATGTGCGGTGACCTCGGCTCTTACTACCCGCTCGTTCTCCTCATCGGTCATATGGTATGCCAGCTTCGGAGGAGATTTCTTTTTGGATTTGGTGGACCCTGCCTTCTTGAGAAGTGCTGGCCTCCCAGCCGAGTTGCTTGACCTGGTCTCAGACTCGCTTGGGAAACGATGTTGGAGTTGGAGTTCCACTTGCAGGGTTTCGTTGAGGAGACGGGCTTCGTTGAGGAGTGTGGCTTCGTTGAGGAGAGGGTGCAAGAGGTTGTGGAATTGACGCTGGAGACCGTGGAGAGGACATATCCACGTTATGTCACAAAATTATGAACCGCTTGCGCCACACGATGAAACTGTGCACTGCATCTCCTAGCTTCGTACTCCCGTCACCTCCTTCGAAATCAAGGTCAAGGTCCCCGTACCCTGGGCATACCTCGTCCACCGAGACCTTGGCGTAGCCCGACGCTATCGGTTGGCCATGGATGAGCTGTCCTGACTCCACCGGGTAAGCCATGCCTACAACCGCCTTCAAGGACAAGTTCCGTGCTTCGACGTGCAACTCACAAGGGGTTTGCAGCGTGATGTCGTCCACGGGATAGCGTCCCAAGTCCTCTTCGGGCAGCCTACCGGAAGCGCAGTTGCTCCGTCGCATGGAGGGGCTGATGACGTTAGGATTACTGTGAAGTTGTGGAAGGCCCTCCTCCCGCTGTTGGCTCAAGGCTAGCTGCACTTCTCTTCGAACCGTTTCTTGTATGCTCGCCTGTGTTGCTCTCAGGACATCTTGCAGGTCATGAAGCTGTTGTGCCTGTCGGGCCTTGCCTCTCGCCCGACTCCTATAAGTAGCGGCGTTCTGAGCGAAACCCACCTTCCACGGGACAACACTAATGCCTCGTGTACGTCCATGGTGCTCAGGGTTCTGTAGGGCTCTTGTTAGCTCATCATTCTCTTTGTCTGGCACGAAGGTGCCACAGGCCGACTCATTGTTAGCCTCTTCAAGCCTTCTGGCGACTTCTCTGATCTTGTCACCAAACACCGCCCTACCGTCGTCATCAAGGCCGCCGTCATGACCAAAGAACCAATTTCTCGATCTGTTTGACCATCTCATTGTTACGGGTTCAACACCCTTCACCAGCAAGTCATGTTCCCTCTTGTCCCATTTAGGTATCGCCTTGCGGTAACCACCAGGGCCGAGACTGTAGTGGTATTGCTTCTTTGCTGCATTCTGCTTATTCTTTTCACTTAAACTCTGACCTTGTTCCGAATTCTTGTACCTCACGAATTCATTCCAGTGCTCTTGAAGCTTTGGGAACTTATTGAAGTCGAGGGTTAGATTCTTTCGAACATACGCATTGTTCAGCTTCTTTTTGAACGTCTGAAATGCCAGTGCCATTCTCTTCAATGTGTAACTCTTCACCTTCTGTTCGGTCTCTTCGAGGAAGGTGAATGTCTCCTTCATATCCGTCCATAGCATGTTCTTCAGGTCTGCAGGTACGTCGTCCCATTTCGCAATGCTAATGGGCACGTGGTCCCTGACGATCACGTCAAATGTTGATCTAAACGGCCCAATCGCCTTGTCCGGCTTCATAGGCTCGCCGTCCTCACTGACTTCAGTGATTATGTGTCTTGCTCTCGACTTCTTGTTGTCACCTCGTTGACGTGATTGTCTGGGAGATTGACTGGTCTCATTGTCCTCGATCGCAGCGGCCTCGATGTCCTGAGCAGCATTGGCGGCTTGGGGGCCCTCATCGGCTGCCCCAGGTTGATCCCTGAGGTCGTCTGCCGAAAAATAGCCTTGTGCAATTATGTCACTCATTATGTCATCGTCATTATACCCTCCACTTGCCATCATGACAGAAAAAGGCACTGAAATTTAACAAAAAATAATACTGCTATCATAACAAAATTATCTTGCGTATAAATATAAGGCATGCATGCTATTTTAATGAGGTGTTTTCTCATATACCTCTTTTTTTTACAAAACAGTATGTCCTAAATGCCATAACTAAATGTCGTAAACAAGTTAGCTTTAGCAAATATCTCGAATTAACACTAAATTATCTAAAATTAAAGATAAATTTCTCAAGTCACTTAAACAGGAAGTCATGATATAAATCACAAGAAAATAGACTCCCGAGCTATGAGCAGCATTCTTAAACTGGTTTCTAATTAATTTGCTCTTAGTTGTTGTGTTATCCCTTTCCACCATTGGCTGCTCCAATCACCAAAGACCACCGACAAAATGTGACAGTTTGTATAAATATTCTAGGCATGAGCTCTACCACTTACCGAAACAACTAACAATTTAAACAGGAAATGAAGCAATCAATTAACCTACTACAAGTAGCATGTTCATCAATATCAATGATTACACAAATAGCTCAAAAGCTAAGTTTATGTCTCTAAATTGCACACTAATCTCAGAATGCACTATATCATCAGAGCAATCACACATCTAAAATCTATGGCGCAGCCACCCAACACTAGTACCACTCAAGGAAATTACTCATGTAGAACACAAGCACAATAGAGAAATTGAGTGCAAAAGGAAGTACATGAGCACTATAGAGAAATTGAGTGCAAAAGGAAGTCACTGGACACTACATTGGCACTCGAAGCCACCAAGAAGAAGAAAATTAACATTGCTTTATAAGATTGCATATTAACATTCTAACCGGCGTTGGAGAGGACCGGCGTGGAGGCGGCGTTGGAGAGGACCGGCGTGGAGGCGGCGGCGTGGAGGCGGCGGCGTTGAAGACGAGCGGCTTGGAGGCGGCGGCGTGGAAACAACCGGCGTTGGAGAGGAGCGGCCCGGAGGCGACGGCATGGAGACGGCGGCGTTGGAGACGAGCGGCTTGGAGGCGGCGGCGTGGAGACGACCAGCGTTGGAGAAGAGCGGCCTGGAGGCGGCGGCGTGGAGACGGCGGCGGCGTGGAGACGGCGGCGTTGGAGACGAGCGGCTCGGAGGCGACGATGGCGGCGGCGTCGATTTAGGGTTCGGAGCGCTCGAGAGAGAGGATTTGAGAGTATTGTCTCCAAATCTCCGCGCGAAATGTTTATAAATAGGACCTTTAATCCCGGTTGGAGACACCAACCGGGATTGATGGCCCATATAGTCCCGATTTGCTAAACCAACCGGGATTGATGGGGTTCTCAGACCCGGTTGGACACACCAACCGGGATTGATGGGGTCTCCCGAGCGCTGGAGTCCTCACATAGTCCCGGTTGGATACACCAACCGGGATTGATGGCCCACATAGTCCCGGTTGGAGATACCAAGCGGGATTGATTCCTCCAAAATAAAATAAAGCATAGCAGCGGGTGTGCACCGCCTACTCTAAATACCCAGTAAAATAATTTGAAGTGTCAATTTTTCTTTTTTTTATGAATTTTGGGATTTTTTATTTAATTTGTATGTTTCCCAACAATTTTCTATAAATGTATTTGTGAATAAATGTATTAAAATTTCTACAGTTTATACAAAATAGTAAAAGGCTCAAAAAAGTGAGGACAAATCTTATGGGTCCAAATATATATATATATTATAGAAAATGTACATATATAATTTACAATAATGGTACCCTGTACATATCCCACAGGGTTACCGCAAAAGATAATTTCTAATTAACTAATTAATTAACTAACTAACTAATAAATTTAGGCAGCGGCGGCATCTTCGTCGTCGTCCTCCTCCTCCTCCTCGTCGGCGTTGACGCCATCATCGGAGGCGTCGACGTCGTCGTCGTCGTGGTCCTCCTCCTCCCACGGATCGTCGTGGTCGTTGTCCTCCTCATCCTCCTCCTCGTCCTCCTCCTCGACGACATCCTCCTCATCGAAGTCGACCTCGTCGTCGTCGTCGTCGTCGTCGGACAGTTCGTCCGACATGGAGAACTCCGCCGGGTAGAAGACGGACTCCTTCCTCGGCTTGCGACGCATGATGCGCATGCGCTTACGAGGAGGACTAGCGTCTTCGGAAGATGGCCGCGGCGGTGGATGAATTGGCGGTGGCGGTGATGGAGGCACACCCGCAGAGGAAGAGGCGGGGGAAGAGGCGGGGTAAGCCATCGATCGATACGCAGAGGAAGAGGCAGAGGCACGCGGCAGAGGATCGAGTACGAAGAGGCAGTGGAAGATCGTCGGTTTTAAAGAAGAGGCAGAGGAAGGCAAAAAGAGGAAGAGCCGTCCGTCGGTTCGTGCCAATATTGCGTCGTTTGGATTCCCAATGATCCCGGTTAGAGACACCAACCGGGATTGATGGCACATCTAGTCCCGGTTGGAAATACCAACCGGGATTAATAGCACATGTAGTCCCGGTTGGAAATACCAACTGGGATTGATGGCCACATAGTCTCGGTTGGAAACACCAAAATTGTAGTAACGGACATGTGGGCCCATCTCTTGTGGGTCCCACATGTCAGTGTTAGTAATTTGCCATAAATTACTCGAAAATTATAGAAAATTGCTGGGAGCCTATACAAATTAAATAAAAATATCACAAAAATGTGAAAAATTAAGTTCACAGCCTTGTAATTTATCATTAAGTTTTCTACATTTCTTTGATAAATATAAAATTATCAAAGATTTACTACAAAATGTAAAATAATTAAAGATTTACTCAAAATTCTGTAAACTTTTTTACAAATATAAAATGTTATCTATTTATTAAAACTCTAATGCTGCTATCATAACAAAATGGCTTGAAATTCCAACATAGCAAGTACTTTGTTTTTACAAGTGATCCTTCATTATGATCGTGACGTACATAGGGAGCTTCCTCCTCATCATTGAGGGCACTAATATCTACATTCACCGAGAAAGGCGGCAGCTCGTCGAACTGATTATACTCTTCTTCGTCTGCGACGCCCTCAACTCCAACAATCCTTCTTTTATCTGGAAGAACCACGTGGAGCCTTCGCTGATCGCTACCGCTAATATTCTCCTTCTGCCGTTTGTTTTTGGTAGACTTTGTCTTGCTTTTAGTAAGCTTGCCCTTCTGCTTTTTCAGTTTGCTGCCCATGTCCATCACGTAGAATACCTGTGTGACATCATTGGCAAGCACGAATGGTTCATCCCTGTAGGCCACTTTCTTCAAGTCCACTGTTGTCATACCGTACTCATCGATCTCCACGAATGTCAGATTGACCCATTGGCACCGAAACAGAGGGACTTTCAAAGGTCCATACTCGAGCTTCCAGATCTCCTCTATGAAACCATAGTAGGTGTCCATCTTTACATTTTTGTCCAAGGCATCTATATGGACGCCACTGTTTTGGTTGGTGCTCTTGTTATCCTGGGTTTTCGTGTAAAAGGTGTACCCATTTATCTCATACCCTTGCCATGATATGATTGTCATGGATGGTCTCCGAGCCAATAGTTGCAACTACTCATGGACTCCCTCCTTGCCCAACAATTGCTTTTGTAACCATCCACCGAAACTCTCCACTTGCTTGTATGCGATCCACTTATCTGACTTCCCTAGGTATTGGTCGCGTAGAATGTTCTCGTGCTCACGGACATACTGAGCCACTAAAGCTGCTTGTTTCAACACCGTGAAATGTGCTTGTCTAAATGTAAGTATATCCTGGCAAGAGGATTCTTTTCTCCCTAGAGTACCTTTTCCCCGTAGCCTCCCCTCGTAGCGTGATACAGGGACGCCAATCGGATTCAGATCATTAATGTAGTCGACGCAGAACTCAATAACCTCCTCTGTGCCAACACCCTGGGCAATGTAGCCTTCTGGACGTGACCGGTTACGAACATACTTCTTCAGGACATCCATGTACTTCTCGAAAGGGAACATACTGTGCAAGAACACGGGTCCGAGAATTTGTATCTGTTTGACCATGTGAACCATGAGATGGACCATCATATCAAAGAAGGATGGAGGAAAGATCATCTCGAGGTTAACCAAACCAGAGACAATGTCATCTTGTAGATTACATAACTTATCCGGATCTATGGCCTTCTGTGATATTGCGTTGAAGAACGAACACACCTTTATGATTGTCCCTCGTACCATGTCCTACAGAATGCCTCTCACCATCACTGGGAGCAATTGTGTCATCAACACATAACAATCATGGGATTTCAGGTTTACGATTTTATTTTCTTTTGTGTTTATCAGTCTTCTTATGTTCGAGGAGTACCCTGAAGGGACCTTCGCACCAGTCAACAACTTAATTATATTTTTTTTCTCTTCCTTACTTAGAGTGTAGCTCGCGGGATGGAGGTAATGCCCTTTCTCTCTCTGTTGCAGATGTAGGACTTCCCTGAGTCCTAATAGTTGTAGGTCTTTTAGTGCTTTAAGTGTATTTTTTGATTTGCCATACATATTCTGGAAGCCTAGTAGACTCACACAGACATTCTTCGTGATATGCATGAAGTCCAGTGAGTGACGTACCTCTAAGTCTTTCCAGTAAGGCAAGTCCCAAAATATTGACTTCTTCTTCCAAATTGGCTTTTTCTTAGCATCTTCATTAGGGAGTAGCGGACAGTTTGCTACCAGACCCTTTCCAAAAACTACTTCGGATCCTTTACCATAGAAAATACATCGCCCCACTATGATGCTTGGGCTTCTTCGCTTTCTTTCGTCCCATGAAAATTAACACGGTTGCTTCGTAGAACGGTGCTTCGATTGAGGAACCTCGGTGACCCATGTACACAACCTTTCGAGAGTTTGTTAGGTACTTGCTGTCCGTATCCTCTAAGCACTCGATGCAGGCTTTATATCCCTTGATTGATAGGCCCGACAGGTTACCAAGTGCAGGCCAGTCGTTGATGGTTACAAGTACCAATGCACGGAGGGTGAAATAATCTCTTTTGTACTCATCCCATACACGTACACCATCGTTCCACAGCGTTAGCAGATCATCAACCAACAGTTTGAGGTACACGTCGATGTCGTTTCCAGGTTGCTTCGGGCCTTGGATAAGCAACGGCATCATAATGTATTACCGCTTCTGACACAGCCAAGGAGGAAGGTTGTACATACATAGAGTCACGGGCCAAGTGCCGTGACTTCTGCTCATCTCGCCGAACGGGTTCATCCCATCAGTACTTAACCCAAACCTTATGTTCCTCGGATCCTCAGCAAAGTCCGGGTATTTTCTATCTACTTTCCTCCATTGCGAGCCGTCAGCAGGGTGCCTTAACCTTCCGTCGTCCTTACGATCTTCTTTATGCCAGCACATCATCTGGGCATGCGCTTTGCTCGCAAATAAACGCTTCAACCGGGGGATTATAGGGAAATACCATACCAACTTAGCGGGGGTCTCTTCTTCTTACGCTGCCCCTTTACCTCACCTATGTCATCACGCCTGGTTTTAAACCGAGAAGTTTTGCACACCGGACAAGCTTCCAAGTTCTCATATTCATTGCGATAAAGGATATAATCGTTACGACATGCATGTATCTTCTGTACCTCCAACCCCAATGGACAGACTACTTGCTTGGCATTGTACGTAGTTTCAGACAACGTGTTACCCTGTGGAAACAATTTCTTTATCAAGCATAACAACTCATCGAATCCCTTATTAGACAAACCATTGGTTGTCTTCCATTGCATCAGTTCTAGTGTAGTACGCAGCTTTTTGTGGCCCTGTCGGCAGTTTGGGTACAACAGTGTCCCATGGTCCTCCCACAAGCGCTGGAACTTTTCATAATGCCTTTCATCGGTGTATTCTCCCTCTCTATCAAGCAGCATCTGCTCTAGGTCATCATGGCCAAAATCACCCATTGTATCTTCGAAAGCACCGTGTTGGCCATCGTCCGGGATATTGTTGTCCACCTCTTCTTCTTCTTCTTCACCGTCTTCCCGTACAATCTCTTCTTCACCGTGCTTGGTCCAAGAGGTATAGTTTGGCATGAAACCTCTTGAGAGCAAATGGAAGTGAAGGTGACTGGTGTTTGGCCACTCCTTCTTATTGCTGTAGTCTATGCATGGATAACATATGTAGCCTGACGTCGTGTATACATCAGCCGCATGAAGAAAAGCTTGCAAACCCTGTAAGAACTCCAGGGAGCGTCGGTCCATGTACATCCATCGTCGGTCCATCTACATTATGTTACATCAAGGTAATTCTTAACTCATTCTCCAAAAATTAATTATTGAACATTTTCCGAATTCCAGAAAATTAAATTTATTGAAAAATATTTAAAATTTTATGTGGCTAAATTTATTCCTACCTAGGGTTAATTGCATCACATAAATTTAAAATAACTATATTTTTATTCCTACCTAGGGCAATTCTTATTTCAAAGCCAACTATAAACTTAAAATAAATTTATTTCATTACATATTTTGTAAAGAACTATATTTTCATAGAATTGCTTCCTATAAAATGATTATTTGCTCCCGTATTGCAATGATCATGACAAAATTCTTCATCCATCGATGGGAAAAAATCTTAGATTACACCTCCAATACGAGATACATCATAATCCCACAAAAAATCCCACAAAAGATTGAGCTAGATCTTTACATTCATAGTCTTTCAATGATCATGACAAAATTCTTCATCCATCGATGGGAAAAAAAATCCTAGATTACACCTCCAATGCGAGATACATCATAATCCCACAAAAAATCCCACAAAAGATTGAGTTAGATCTTTACATTCATAGTCTTTCAATGATCATGACAAAATTCTTCATCCATCGATGGAAAAAATCCTAGATTACACCTCCAATGCAAGATACATCATAATCCCAAAAAAATCTCATAAAAGATTGAGCTAGATCTTTACATTCATAATCATTCAATGATCATGGCAAAAGATCAAATTTTCTTCATTTTTCAATTAAAGAAGAAGCTCCATTGAACATCCAATGTACTGCGGAATGATGTACTAACCTCGATTAACTTGGCTTGGAGTAAAAATGACCAAAATTTTAAAATTTTGGCAGCACCTCCCCTTTCTTGAAGCTCTTGGCCTCCAGCGGTACTGTTCTTGGTCGGGCAGAGTCGGGACTGGGAGAGGAAGGAAGGGGAAGAAATATGGCATACTAATCCCGGTTGGACACACAGACCGGTATTGTACCGCCTTCCCTTTACCGCAACAGAGTTCAAATATGGCATATTAATCCGGTTGGGCACACAGACCGATATTGTGCCCGCCTTCCCTTTACAACAGAGTTCAAATATGGCATACTAATCCCGGTTGGGAACATAGACCGGTATTGTGCTTCCTTTCCGCCCGCCGCCGTTGCGGTCAAGCGATCCACCATCGATGCGGTTTATAACACAAACCGGAATTAATTCTGTAACATCAGTCCCGGTTGATGTCCCGGTTGATGTCTCAAACCGGGACTGATCCAGGCCCGTGCCCCACCTAATATTCAACCGGGACCGTTGTGAATGTTAGTCACGGTTCATGCCTAACCGGGACTGACATGCCTAACCGGGACTGATGAGCCGGTATTAAAGGCCAGTTCTCTAGTAGTGAAGCTAGCAATCAGCAGAAGAATCAGAGCATCCACACCAATTACTCTATCTTTATTTTCTCTCTTCTACTCTATTTTCTCTCTCTATCCCTCTAAATTCCTTCACACTTTACACTATACTCTAAAAGATTCTTTCACTCCACCAGAAACTCTATCCTCGCCACGTCAGTGTTACAGTGCATATAGCACTACTGTTGTGGATGCTCTGAGAATGCACAGCATGCAACCTCAAGAATACATATGGTGCGTACTTGGATATCATCAGATATGACGATGGAGTCACTACAGGAAAAAATTTACTCGACGACCATTGTCATTGTCCAACATATACCCCGTCGAGAAGCCTTTCCATGATCTTTTTTGTTGTCCTACATTCCTTCAAAATGCTACTTAAAAAGTGTGTACACTGCCAATTTCATAGGCAAATACACCAAACTGCATGCTCATGGGCAATGTTCGCTAGACACACTCTTGATTTGTGGCAGGAGGAACAATATCTTCTTCCTGGTCTCTTGTTGATCGGATTGAGATCCTCTGACTTCATGCACTCTCTGGCTTCATGCACTCTGGCTTTATACAGTCAGTGATTTCTCTACTCACACGTTAGAATCAGGCTCCTAAGATCCACCCATCGAAGCCCATTCAGTAAAGATCCCCTAACTAGAGGTCTCTTTGTCTAGATTACAACTCCAGGGGAAATAGTTTTGTTGATAAAATTTTTGGTTGTTTTGCATCATATCACTTCCTGAAATAAAAATGACAATTCGACTCCAATCGATCATAAACTTCAAGCAAAATCAAATTGAAATATACACTGCTCGAAGCTGTCTTTCACGACCAGTACTAACAATTAATCCTAACTCGTCAAGCACAAGAATTTTTCCACTTGAAGTTGGAGGATCACTAACCTGAGGAAGATACTGTAATAACGGTATCATCTTATCACATTATTTCTATCTATAATAATCCAAACAAATGAATCAGCCCACTTATTCGGTCGGAACCACCAATGGAGCTAGGACATCGGACAATGCTCCGAAGAAGACGTTCGGCCCTATTTGGATACATGGTTTTGAGAAACCATAGTTTTGTGCTACTAGAGTTTGTAATTGTATACATATAAAAACTATGGTTTTACCAAACTCCACTAAAATCTGGTATTCATTGAAACTATCACCTGTTTGGATACATTGTTTTTAGGATGGTAAAATTAATCAAACACAAGAACTAGTGAGAGCCAAACCATGAAAACTTTAACTTGGAGTGGAGTTTTAAATACTCAAAAAATACCATGGTTTCTACTAAACCATGATTTTAGAATGGAGTATTTTTTGATTATCCAAACATCTCATGGTTTTGAAAACCATGGTATTTTAGAAAACATGGTTTTGCTTCGAAACTATAAAAAATACTTTGTTACCAAACATGCCCGAAGTATATGTACTCTCTGCGCCATACATGAAAGACACATCAACCATTGCCAACTAGTGCCACTCTTTTTCTAAAAAAAAAAAACTAATGCAATCTGTTTCATATATAAATTATGGGGGTATAAATCACCATATGGAGGATAATACACACATGATTGTAGGACAACATAATAGGTCTGAACCTACGCTAGTGTAGAATACGTCATCACTGGCGATTCTGAACTCATATCAGTGGCGGTTTTCAAACCGACAGTGATTATGTGACAGTGATAATCGGGGATTTTCACTGGCGGTTGTCGAACCGCCAGTGATATGCCAGTGAAAGTTTCCGTTTCCCATCAACTCCCACTAGTTTGTCCTACACAACTATCTCTGGCGGTGTTAAAGTGAACCGCCGGTGATATGTAACCGTCACTGGCGGTTAGCGGTATAACCTCATCATTGGCCAAGCCGCACGAGGGTCCTGTGACCCTCATCACTGGCAGTGACAAAAATAGCTGCCAGTGATGAGGGGTCGGGGTTAAGCCATTCTGTAGTAGTGCTACTTCAACAATCTATCTACAAAGCACTTTTCACTTCTCGGCTTTATTATCTTCTCATATTTAAATACTTGATAAGATGGCTAGCTGCTAATTAATAAATTGTCCGCAAATATCTCTGGAGTTTTAGCTAAACATTTTTTTATATTACAAGCAGGCCCATAGGAAACTATAAATTAAATAACTGACAAGAATAAAATGCTTTCTTACAGTTTCATATTGTTACTATTAGTAGTAGGCGTTTGAGAAAAGAGTATATATATCAGAATTACTAGACAACGCTGTAGCATTGTGTGGATTTCCAACGGTGCAACTAGAGAACAAAAACTCAAGTGAGGCCACATGATAAAATCACATGAGATACCACATGAAACCACATGGAACCATACTCTTTAACATGGGACCCATCTGATGAAACCATACTTTGACGGTGGGGCCCACTCGATGAAACCACATAAAATCATGCTTTGACGGTGGACTCACCTAATGAAACCACATGAAACCATACTTCTACTGTAAGGGCCCTGTTGTAGGGGCAGCCACCCCATCTCGGGAAAAGGTGGATGTCCACGAAGATACTGTAAAGACCCTTCATAAAGATCCTTACCGGAAGGGGTAAATGGTGAAGCGTGCCTAAGACGACCTCAAGATCCCTTGGGATGGGAGCAAGACTCGGACATCCGCGAAGAGTCAGGAGGAGGACGCGAAGGGTCAAACGCTCGCGAGTAAATCCCAAGCGACGAGGATATTAGAGGCTTCTCCCGAAGGGTAGCAGAGGAGTGAAGTCTTGCCGAATACATCACGAAGACCCTACGGAATGACCAGGGGTAATCTTTGACAAGTCCTGGACTAGAAGACGAAGACCCCGCGACAATCTTTGACAAGAGCGAATCAAATCAACAGCTTTGTCAGTATGTGTCCCCCCGAGGGCACATTAGGAATTAGAGCAACTTGGATTGTAAGGAAGCTAGCCTAGTCGTTGATCTTACAATCAACGGTCCAGAGATCAGGGCAATTTGGGTATTTTCCCTGGGACAGGGTAATTTGGGTATTTCCCATGCATGTAAACCCTGACCCTAGAGTTGTATAAATTAATAAGCTCATCAATAAAAGAGAACAAGCATTCTGATCATACACATTAGCATTCTAGTTTATTCACTGAGCGCCCGCTCTCTCACCACAAATTCACTCGGCGTCCTCTCCAACACCGAGGAGGGGCGCTGAACCTCACCGTCAGCAGGTTTTCCCGGCAACAGTTGGCGCCGTCCGTGGGGAGGAGGCGAGCGTTAGCGGTGATGGCTAGAACAAGGAGGAGTGTCGCAGCGGTCGGAGGCGAGCCGCCGGAACTAGAGCACGATGGACCATACGCAAGGCGGGAGCAGCAACAAGAGGTCACTGGCGAGACGACGGAGGAAGCGGCCCAAAGGGCGATCGCCACCGCGCCAACGACTGATCGGCGGCGGGAAGGCGTGGCGGAGCAAGGGCCTGGTGGAAGCATCCCAAGAGCCCCCAGCGTCAACCTGCAGGGCTGGAGGAACCAGAGCCAGGATGTCCCGAACGTGGGCGGTGGTAGACTCGACGAGCCAGGACCCAGCAGAGTCGTCAGAGAGGAGATGCAGCAAAACCCACCCACCCATCCCATGCAAGAACGTCAACATGAAGACCCCACATCTGCTGAAGACATCCTACGAGATAGAAGAAGACTGTTGGAGGAACAAATCGACTTGCTTCGAAAAGAGCTCGTGACAATGCAACCCCAGCAGCACTATGTGCCCCGAAGGATGCCATACCCAGTGGAAAACCATGAGCAACATCAACAAAATGTAATGGTAGCACAGCCGAGGAAGGCTAGCGAAGGGCCTTTAAGCGTTCACCTTCGTGGTAAAAAATGGCCCGAAGGGTTCAAGATGCCAAGTGTATTCAAATTCTTCGGAGACACCGACCCAAATGAATTTTTGGATGTATATGACACGGCGGTTGAAGCGGCTGGTGGGGATGATGATATTAAGGCGAAGAGTTTGTTGTTAACATTGAAGGGTACTACGCTCTCATGGTACACTTCACTGCCACAAGGATCTATACACTCATGGAGTCAACTGAAAGATGCCTTCGCTAACAACTTTCAAGGCAATTATGTCCAAAGAATGGTAGAAGAGGATCTCTTCGCCTTGGAACAAGGCAAGAAAGAAAGCACAAGGGACTACTACAAAAGATTTGCTGCTGTACGATGCCAAATAAGAGATGTATCGGATTCTTCGGTAATCAACGCATTTCGAAGAGGGCTTCAACTAGGACCCCTTCTACAGAAGTTGACTCAAGACCCACCGCGAACAGCGGCGCTTCTTTATGATGAAGTTGAGGGGTATGCAAAGGGAGAAGAGGAAAATTTGAGGAGACAAGACCAGCTGAATACACACAAGGATCGTGACGGCCACAAAGAGGGCAATTCAGAGAAGAACTAGAGACATCAAAATTCCAACAAAAGGGTAAGCAATATTGAACCCAAGAAAACTAACGAGCAAAGAGCCATTGATAACAATAGGAGGGGGGACTATCCCCGAAGGGATTACAATTCCCAAAGGGATGAGTATGGCGATCGAAAAGATAACACGAGAAGAGATGATCGAAGGAACGACAATCACCGAATGGAGAACTACCACAGGAATTATCGATTCCGAGGAGGAAATCAGGACAACAAGGAGAAGAGGTATTGTGCGATACATGGAGAAAACTACTCGCATACAACCGAGGAATGCAGAGATGTTAAAGTGCAACGTGAGAACTACCAAAACCAGAAACGACAACGAAGGCAAGACCAACGTCCGAGGAATCAATACCGTAGATCTCCAGAGAGGGTTCACAATATTGAAGAGCCAAACCGAAGGGTTATCCATGTCATCATCGGAGGATCCTCACTGAATCTCCCATCGAACAGAAAGAGGAAGGAATTCATCCGCGAAGTGTCACACATCTCGGTATCAAGTAAACCAAAACCGGCTCAGCCGATAACTTTCGACGTGACCGACGCCAAAGGCGTCAAATTTTCACACCAAGATCCCTTTGTGATCACAGCTGAAATTGCAGAATATGATGTCCAAAGGACGCTGGTGGACGGAGGAAGTTCGGCAGATATAATCTTCGCCAGCGCATTCAAACAACTCAATATACAGGAAGGCAGACTGACACCATCGCACATGCCTCTCATAGGGTTTGGAGGAGAGCCTGTGGCTGCCATGGGCTAGATATCATTGCCAGTAACTTTCCGTGAAGGCAAGAGAAAGATAACAAAGAGTATATGCTTCGACGTTGTTGACATGGAGTACCGCTACAACGCCATCTTTGGAAGAGGAATCATCAATGCCTTGGGGCAATCATACATCACAGCTATCTGTGCATGCAAATGCCCGCCGAAGAGGGAGTCATTACCATTCGAGGAAATCAGCAATCAGCAAGAAAGAATGAACTCGAAGGCATACCAAGGCTCAAGCCGGTCCAAACTACAGAGAGAGTCGACTCCCAATACAGACCAAAGGGTTACAAACCCCAGGTCAGGCCAGAGAGCGAAACGAAGAAGATACGAATATTCCCAGAGGATGAAGAGAGAACAACATCCATCGGAACCGCCCTCTCCGAGGAAGAAGAGGCAAACGTCATCAATTTGTTTCGGCAAAACAGTGACATCTTTGTCTGGGTGCCAGGAGAGTCTAAGGGGGTCCCCAGAGAGACAATTGAACACTCGCTGAATGTGAAGATGCAAAACCGATCAGACAAAAACTTAGGAAAATGGGACCCGATAGACAGGAAGCGGCTAAGGTAGAAGTGCAAAAATTGCGTCAAGCCCAAGTCATTTGGGAAGTTGCATACCCGGAGTGGCTCGCGAATGTCGTGATGGTGAAGAAGTCAAACGGCACCTGGAGATTGTGCGTCGACTTCACAAATCTCAACAAGGCATGCCCAAAGGATGATTTTCCCCTACCAAGAATTGACCAACTAGTTGATGCGACAACAGGTTGTGAACTGATGAGCTTCCTGGATGCCTACTCAGGCTATCATCAAGTGTATATGAGAAAAGAAGATGAAGAGAAGACGGCATTCATAACACCCTTCGGCACATATTGCTTCCGAAGAATGCCTTTTGGTCTAAAAAATGTAGGCACAACATTCGCAAGACTTATTGTGAATGTTCTTGCAAAGCAGATGGGAAGAAATGTGGAAGCATATGTCGACGACATTGTCGTCAAAAGCAAGCGGAGGAGGGATCACTGCGAGGATATCCAAGAGACCTTCGCAAGCTTGAGAGCAGAAGTCATAAAATTAAACCCGACGAATGCGCCTTTGCAGTGGAGACGGGAAGTTGCTGGGATTCCTAGTATCACACCGAGAGATAGAGGCTAACAAGGAAAAGATTGATGCAATTCAGTGTATGAAAGATCCAGAAAATAAGAAGCAAGCACAGAGCCTCCTGGGAAAGCTGGCTACCCTAGGGAGATTTCTCCCAAAGACCGCAGAGAAACACAAACAATTCTTCAACACGATTAAAGGGACAGCACCCTTTGAGTGGGGACCTCAATGCAAAGATGCCTTCGCAAGGCTGAAGGATCATCTTCAACAACTGCCAAGACTGGCTAGCCCGAAGGGGACAACACACCTAACCTTGTATCTAGCAGCAAGCCACTTCACAGTCAGCGCAGTCCTCGTCAAGGACAAAGCCGAAGGGGGACAAATGCCCGTATACTATATATCGGAATCGTTGCAAGGAGCAAAGAGGAACAACATCGAGCTAGAAAAAATAGCTTATGCATTGCTTATGGCATCAAAAAAATTGCGGCATTACTTTCAAGAATTCAAGATAAAGGTGCCCACAGCATATCCTCTAAGGTCTATGTTTGAAAACAAAGACGCCACGACAAGGATCGTGAAGTGGGCTGCAGAACTGGCACCCTTCGACATCACTTTTGAACCAAGGACGGCCATTAAAGCTCAGGCACTTGCCGATTTCATATCTGAGTGGTCGGCGGAAATTTCAGAAGAAGGCTCAGCTCTGCCCCCCTTGTGGAGCATAAAATCCGATGGCTCTTTCACGCAGCGAGAATGAGCAGAGCATCGATGTCATCGTGAATCGACCACGAAGGCGAGCACAAAATATTCTCTCAGGCTAAATTTCAAGATGACAAACAACGCAGCTGAATACGAAGGACTTCTGTTGGGTCTTCGGAAAGCAAAATCCCTCGGAGCAAAAAGGGTCGTCATCTACACCGACTCTAAGTTGATAGAAGGGCATATAACAAAAGACTTTCAAGCCAAAGACACCGAAATGGTAAAGTATCTGGAAGCAGTAAGAACAATGGAGAAGCATTTTGTCGGGATCTCTGTGAAAACAATACCAAGGGGGGAAATGCGAGAGCGGATGAGTTGGCCAAGGCAGCACATACTGTACGAGAATACCTGATGGGGTGTTTTATGAAGCAATATCACGAGCATCTATATGTCCCGAAGTACAGTTGATAGCAAGATCTTTGGAAGAAGACTGGCGAACAATCATTGTAAAATATCTTCAGGATGGTGAATTACCCGAGGATAGTAGAAAGGCGTAAGCAACAAAGCAACGCGCAAGAACATACATCATGATGGATGCCCTCCTCTACAAGTCGGGAATTGGCACGCCGTGGATGAGGTGTGTTTCAAGAGAAGAGGGAAAGGAAGCACTGACGGAAATGCACGTAGGAGTCTATGGTTCGCATCAAAGCCCAAGGGCTCTTGCAGCGAAGGTATTGCGCTTGGGAATATATTGGCCAATGGCCAATAGCGACGCAGCAGAATTTGTGAAAAAATGCCGAGGATGTCAATGGATGAAAAACCAGCCGAAGGCTCCGCCAACAAACCTACAGCCCTCACCTCCAGTGTGGCCTTTTGCAAGATGGGGGATTGATATCGTGGGGGAACTCAGGCAAGCTTCAGGAGGATTTAAATGGATCATTGTTACAATTGACTACTTCACAAAATGGGTTGAAGCAGAGCCATTAACGAGCATCACGGCTGCGAAGACCCAGCATTTCTTTTGGAAAAATGTGATATGCAGATTTGGATTACCACAAGAAGTAGTGGCTGACAATGGATCACAATTCATTTCGTCAAGATTTAAGTCATTCTGCGAGGACCTCGGCATCAAAATATGCTATGCTTCTGTGGGACACCCACAAGCGAACGGTGCAGTTGAACGGGCAAATCAAAACATCTTGAAATCATTGAAAAGAAGATTGGTGGATGAAGCAAAAGGAAAATAGCCAGAAGAACTGGAGAAGACATTGTGGGCAATTCGCACAACGCCCACAAGACCAATAGGATATTCACCCTTCAGGCTGGTATATGGTGAAGAGGCAGTAACGCCGGCTGAAATCAAAGCTAAGACCCTTCGGGTCATAACAGGTGGAGCCAAAATTAGTGATCATCCACCGGCCGACACTATCGAAGAGGATAGGCTCAAAGCAAAATAGGCCCTAGAGAAGTATAATGAGCTAATGAGCAGAACCTACAACAAGCGCGTAAGACCTCGGGAGATCCAAGAAGGGGACATGGTCCTTCGGAAGATGCCACAACGACCATCCAAACTAGATCCCACATGGGACGGACCCTTCATCGTCAGCAAACAAACAAGACAAGGATCGTTCCACCTCTCCAATCCTGATGGCTCTTCGGTCCCAAACACATGGAACGCAAAGAGCGTGATCAAGTATTACCCATGAGAATGAATGAAGCGCTGAGTACTCTTTTCTCCGACTCGGTTTTTTCCCTAGCGGGTTTTACGAGCGGAGTTTTTAACGAGGCTCAGGCGCCAGAAAACCGGCTGCGACCGGAAAAATCCTACGGGGATGTAAATGCAAAAATGTAATTTCAAATGAAATGAAGAAAAGGAGCATTCCCGTGCAGACACTACGAAGCGCCAAGGGGCTGGCGCGAGGCCAACAGCACTCGCGCCAAGCACCCGAAACGCAACCTTCGCGAACGTATAACGCGAGCTCGCGAACCTATAACGCCGCTGAACGCCATAAGGGCCGGGCGCGAGGCCAAGAGCACTCGCGCCTTGCGACGAATAAGCACCAAACACAACCTTCCCCATCGGGCCTCCTTCATATGGAGCATATAAACTGCTCGGCCAACGCAGCGATCTAGCGATAGCAAGACACCTCGACTAGAGAGAGCTCCGCTTGCGAATAGGCACATATATACGAGAGAACATCCACATTGTCCGAAGAGTTCAAGAGTGGCCGTTGGGCTTCCAACGCAGTGTCGGCATAAAGGCGGCTTCGGCGTGACGACTGTTCGCCCGCCTGTCTCCGGCTCCACAATGCTAACTGAGACACCGTTCCGTTGACCACCCCGAAGGGTATGGTTGGTCTTAAGGCACTAGGTCCTCTTCTCTTCGCGTACTTTCGCGTAGTTCGGCGCATCAATGGGATGGCGGTACTGCCGACCTCAAGCCATGCTCGATCTTGTGCCCGTAAGGTTACCAAGCGGCACGGTTAAAGGTTTATCGGTTTCTGGATATAAGAGAGAGAGAGAGAGAAGAGGGGATATATTTAGGGTTTCAGGGATGTCGCAAGATAATGAAAGGGGATGAAACTCGTTGGAGCCCTATCCGGGATCCAATGGTCCCGAAGGGGTTTTGCTAACCAAGACATCCAATGGATCCTCACCACCGCTGGCGGCACTTTGCGCATCCGGCGAAGTGCAGTCGTCTTCGGCCACCCGGCCCTCTTCCTCAACCTCCTCTTCATCCTCTTCCTCGTCCTCAGCGCTGGTCGCTTCGGATTCAAAAAACTAATTAGAGACGACAGACCGAAGATATATGGGGGGTAAAGGAGTACTCACCACGGGGTCGCTTTGACGGGCCCGCGGCAGCGCCTTCGGCAACCTTCCTCTTCCCGCCCCTCTTCGGCTCGGGCTCCGCCCAGGGGTAACCACCTCGAGGATGCGGTTGACGCGTGCGCCCACCCTAGCTTCGTGGGCCCTCGCGACTTTGTCTGGACGAAGTGGCCCGAACATCCCCTCGGCCCTCTCCACGGCCGATTCCAGCTTTCGGGGATGGTGATTCTCATCACGAAGAGTGAGGTGGTCGCCTCCCTCACCAACGATGACGAAGTCCTCCCAGCTGTGCATCAGTGGCCCTACCTTGGCCGCGTATAACTCCTCGGCAAGGTAGCGCATGGAGAACCGTTTGCTGATCCTTTGGAGGAGGAGCCGCTGCGCCTCTTCGGAGCCGGACAACTTCTCCACAGGGAACTTGATGCAGTCCGCCGCCCCCAGAGTGTATCTCAAGGGAGCATCCGCTGCATCAACCCTCTGGTAAAACCAGTACAGCTTCCAGCTCAGCCCAGCTGCTCCATCCCATTTCTTCTTCGTGGCCAGGGAAGGGAAGTCCGCAGAGTGCGCCGACTTCACGACAAAGTTCAAGCATCCGAAGGCGCTGCCGCTGGTCTTCCCCTGCCACCGAGCATCGTGAAGAAACCCGAAGACTCGGGCGCTTGGTTGCGCTCCATGGCTTTGGATCACCCACTCGAATACCGCGAGCCGGGCCACGGTGTTCGGGGAGAGGTGCACGAGCTGCACCTTGTCCAGCTCGAGGACCTCCCCGACGAGGCGGGTGCACGGTATCCGAAGACCCGCCTTCACCTGCGAGTTGAAGACGACTGCCTCGTCGGCATTCGGCCGAGGAGTAGTCTCTTGTCCCGGAAGTCTGAAATCCGTCTCGTCAGCAATGGATCCGTCTGACACCTTCGCGAGCATATCCGGAGTCATCCTAGACTGCCCCAGCTCCCAAGACAGCCGCGCAAGGTCCGCAGGGCTCAGGATCTTCTTCGGAACCATCAGAGATTCTGAGGACTACACAAACAGGAGGAAATCAGTACTGCCGAGAAGAGGCCCTTCGGAAATACTAAATATAAAAATAAAAAAAAGAGAAGAAAGAAAAAGACAGGCAAGCACAACCCCTACAGAATGTTTGGACAATAACGTTAAGAAAAAATCGATGAAACGGCGCGCAACGGCGTTGCCGATAAAAACTCGCGGCAAGAAGATCGCGCAAACTCATAGCCGACTGGAAACCCCACACCCCGAACTAAACTAATGATGTGGGCGAGTGGCGTACCTGCAAGCTTCAAGGACGATGAAGAAACACGGTGAACCCGCGGTGATGATCTACTAGCGGCGGCGGAAGGAACACCCAAGAACGAGGGAACTGCCGGTGGCGGAAGGAGCGCGCAAGAGTGAAGGAACCAGCGGCGGCCGGAAGTGGGCACAGTAGCAAGATATCCGGTGGCGGCGGACGGAGTGCACAAGAACAAGAGTAACGGGTGGCGGGAGGTTGAGAGTTTGAAGAGAGTGAGTGCGGAAGAAGAATAGTGACGCGGCCCCCTATATATAGAAGCCAATCGGACACGGATGACCGCCACGTGTCCACACCAACGGCGACGATGCGCCGCGAAGAAACCAAACAAGCACAAAAAAGGAAAATAAAAAAAGAAAAGAAAATTCCAACGGACGCCTACAAATCTGATGACACGTGAGACGACTGATGGCCAGGATCAACGTGTCAACTTCGAGGCCACTGAAACTGTCAGAACGGCAAGTCCAAGTCACATCAACAGGCGAAGATGTCATCGGAAACAAAAAAGAAAGAGCATCTTCGGGAACACCACCTCGACGTGGAGAAGGGGGAGCTGGATATTCCGGCCAGACACCACGGCGAGGTGGCGACATGACCGTAAGGGGATTCTGTTGTAGGGGCAGCCACCCCATCTCCGGAAAAGGTGGATGGCCACGAAGATACTGTAAAGACCCTTCATGAAGATCCTTACCCGAAGGGGTAAACGGTGGAGCGTGCCTAAGACGACCTCAAGATCCCTTGGGATGGGAGCAAGACTCGGACAGCCGCGAAGAGTCAGGAGGAGGACGCGAAGGGTCAAACGCTCACGGGTAAATCCCAAGCGACGAGGATATTAGAGGCTTCACCCGAAGGGTGGCAGAGGAGTGAAGTCTCGCTGAAGACTTCACGAATACCCTACGGAATGACCAGGGGTAATCTTTGACAAGTCCTGGACTAGAAGACGAAGACCCCGCGACAATCTCTGACAAGAGCGAATCAAATCAACAGCTTTGTCAGTATGTGTCTCCCCCGAGGGAACATTAGGAATTAGAGTAACTTGGATTGTAAGGAAGCTAGCCTAGCCGTTGATCTTACGATCAACGGTCCAGAGATCAGGGCAATTTGGGTATTTCTCCTAGGACAGGGTAATTTGGGTATTTTCCATGCATATAAACCCTGACTCTAGAGTTGTATAAATTAATAAGCTCATCAATAAAAGAGAACAAGCATTCTGATCATACACATTAGCATTCTAGTTTATTCACTAAGCGCCCGCTCTCTCACTACAAATTCACTCGGCGTCCTCTCCAGCACCGGGGAGGGGCGCTGAACCTCACCGTCGGCGGGTTTTCCCGGTGACAGGCCCACATGATAAAACCACGTAATACCAGACTCGATATTGGGCCCACCTAATGAAAACCATGTGATACTAGCTATACTATTGGGATTGGAGCCAACAGTAGAGCGTTGGGTAGCATCACCCTATATATATAAGAAACAAGATGCTAATCCCTCCTGTTCCCATAAAAACATATATCATTTTAGGATATATATATATATAGTCAAACTTTGTTTGTCTGTCTTTTAGAATATTTAGATTGGATACATGAATTTTCATTATGTATTTTTCATCTAAAAACATACTAGCATTGTATTATAATTTTATTTACATTTTAAATAAATTACGATAACAATTAATTATCAAAGTTATATTTTGCACCATACATGGTGATGTCCAAAACGGCTTCTTTTTTTTTTACCAAAAAGAGCACTTAATTGGTGGCACATTCCACATATACCTGACTTCATCACAGGAAAATGTGCTTCAAAAATCCGAGCCAAGAACCATGAATGGACACATAATTCAAATTTCACAACCATGCACAGACATTGTCAATAGAAGGCATGCCCGTAAATTCCACTGAAATGACGTGTATACAGTAGCGTCACCTGTAAGGCTCTGAGACTGACATGTGGGTCGGTATCACATATATCAATGACGCACCTGGTACTGGTAGCATTTTTCAAACTGTGGAACTTTTGATTTGAAAAAAGGGCAAGAAACTTTAGCAATGGCATGCATTTATGCTAATCTTCCATTTAAAATAGATAGTTATGCATGCTGCAGTACAGCTACTGGATGAGTTAACACTGCACTTAACACCGCAACTAACCACTCACAACCTGCTAAGAATGTACACAAGCGTGCTTCAGATCTAGCTAGCTACGTAGCTCGATGCCGGCGAAGCTAGCCGCCGTGGAGGACGACCCAGATGTCGGAGAAGGCCTGGAGGATGACGGGGTGTAGGCGCGGCGCGTTGAGCGACAGGTACGACTGCAGCAGCCGCTCCAGCTCTGCCGCGCCGAACACCTGCCGCTCCACGATCATCTCCACCATGGACTCCCGGAAGTCGCCGTACGGGTCCTTCGAACGCTTCACCACCGCCAGCCCCTTCCTCACCTCCTCCTTCGCCACCGCCGTCGTCACCAGCGGCCGGAACCCCATCTCGTCTTCCCTCACGCTGCATGACTCCACGCAGCTCGCCGCTCGCCGCCGCGGCGCCCGCCTCGTTTGCTGCTGCAGCTGACGGTGGTGGCGCCGATTCTTGTTCTTGGGCAGCCGCTTGGAGGTGTAGAAGACGGAGGAGTCGGAGGACACGAGGCTTCTTGAGGAGAAGAAGGCCACCGTGTCGTCGCTGCCGTCGGTGCCGTCGTCGTCGTCGTCGGTGGTGAAGCCGTAGGGGTTGGACGAGAGCTTCCTCACGCCCTTGTCGAAGACATTCTTGGAATGGCGGCGGTGGGGATGGCGGGAGGAGGAGGAGCACCTTTGCTTGCTACTCTTGTTGTGCTCCTGGCCGGGAGGGTGGCGGAGTAGGTCAAGAGCGACGGAGAAGGGCCCGGCGCGGGGGAGGAGAGCAGCTGTGGTGGCCGAGGAGGAAGAGGTCGATATCGTGGTGGCGGCAGTGGCGGTGAAGGTGGTGGAGGTGGAGGTGGAGGTGGAGGAGCTGCACGGTGACCGGAGGAGCGAATTGGCGGGGCGGAGCAGCCGGGCGAGGCGGTCCTTGAGCCTCCGGCCGCCATCCATTGATTGCATGGAGTTTGGTGGGGTGGTGGCCAATGGCGATGTATATCTCTGGCTGGCTTGAGCTAGGTTGGGAGAAAGGCGCAAGATCTAGATGGGAGAAAGAAGCTACATAGTGGTACTGGTATTTATAGCCAGAGGGAGAAGCGATACAAACTAGATTTGAAAAGGTTATTGAAGATACTGAACCCAGACCAGGGGATTAATCTCGCTACTTGCCAAGCTGTATTGGTCTCACTTTTATGCATAGAAGGGAGTAAGAAGCTATCAATGGCATGACACATTAACGTTAAGAGTGAGAAAGTGCTACGTAGTATAGCACAGAAGGAATTAGGAGACCCTACAGTGATATACACAATTCTTATTCCTATTTTTTGTGTCTATTTTGTTTGTAAAGAATCTCTCTCTATATGTGTGTGTTGATAGTTATTGTTGGAGAAGTTTGGTTTTGTATGTTTTTAAATGAAAATTTTATTTACACAAGAACAAAGTAAGCTTTTTTAAATAAAATCATTATGAACATATCCTACTCGCTTAATTCCCCTTTTGTTTTAGGGAGGTGCATATGGATTTTGATTGTATTTATAGAGCATACTAAACCTTTGGATCATTGGTTATTATCTAAGAACTCTCCGCCCCTCCTGCTTGGTCTTTTATAAATTCAAGTGCTCCCACCACCGGCCAGAGACACTAGCAACCACTAGTCCCCAACCCCACAAGCGACCACCTCTCTTATGGACTTTGCTTACCTCGCTCATGGCTACCTTCCTCCGCTCTGGCGGTGTTGTTGCTATGGACCACCCCTACCTAGCTCTATAATCCCGATACGTCGTCGTTTTGTGTGCCAATTGCAACCCACCATTGCTCAACCTATGCCTGCAGTTTATGGCACCATCGCTGCCTTGCTTCTCCTTCTCACTCTACACTTAGGGTACTAGTTTTTTTAATTAAGATATCGATGAAGAACTTCCGGCCTCTATTTCAACCAGGGATGCACACAATCAAAACTTAGGGTTCTAGCTAGTAAACCAAATCTTAAATCCATTGAAACCGAAGCCTAAATCGATCTTGCTGGAGAAGCTATTATTAATTGTTGTAAAATGTGTTTGGAATAGTCCCACATCGGAAGTTGGGAGGGCTTGAGTATGGTTTATAAGGGTGAGGGAGCACCCCCTCATTGAGCTAGCTTTTTGGAGGAAGATGGCCCAAGAGACCTTCGACCCACTGCTTTGCATTGGGCCTGCGAAGGTACTGCAGCCCAACGGCCTGGGGTCCGGACGCGGTCCGGCTGACAAGTGGTATCAGAGCCCAGGTAGCCCAGGTGGTTTCCGGACAAGTCTCGGCCCGATGTGTGAGGGAGAGATTGTTGGGAATAGTCCCACATCGGAAGTTGGGAGGGCTTGAGCATGGTTTATATGGGTGAGAGAGCACCCCTCATTGAGCTAGCTTTTTGGGGGAGATGGCCCAAGAGACCTTCGACCCATTTCTGGTTGGGCTCTTGAAGGCATCAGAGTCTAACGCTGGGTCCGGACGCACTAAGTGTAGCGGTTCGGCTGATAAAATGGTGCAAGAATAATGATGGAAATCCAACGGTGAGACTTTTGGAGTACTCTTAACTTAAAACACACTTAAGTACAAGTTAATTAGTAATCACCTTATTTTAATTAATTACACGAACATCTCTATAATTTTGAAGAGAAGGCCCATCTTGTACGCTCAGTTGCTGGATTTGCTTAGGAACGACGATAGTTCAGGAGTGATCTCGTGGTACGGCGTAGGGATTTTGTAGCACTTACATCACATCACACGAGTGCTTAGATCGAGCATATGTGAGGTGTACACACTACACAGTGTACTAGAACCTGACCACTGCATTTGTTGGTGGTTAGTACAAGGTACAAGGATTTGGTCATGCTGTCCTCCAACTGGTGAGCATGGTAAGGTGAATGCACTTTGTAGTACATATAACCTTGGACAATCACTCAAAGAAGCATAATAATTGCCCCACTAAATGGTACTATTCAACACTGAAGCTGAAAAAATAGGAGCACACATAAATGTGGGTTAAGGCTTCCGAGTTGTACAGGGTATGTTATATAGCAGTCGGACGAATCAACCTCCGTGCATGCAGTCTCTCGACAAATCGACATGGACTTGCATACCCTGCATTTTCTTCTGCTACGGTTCTTAGCCAATCGAAACATCAATCACGGAAATGTCTAAGACCGGCTCCCTATCCATGATCAGCAGCCTGGGTTGTTATTACGAAAATTTTTTTGTGCCACTATAGAACCAGCTCGTAATCCCTCTTGTGGCATCGCTTTGTCACTCTAGCCTTCTATGGCATCATTCGTGTTTTCTTACCTACGTAGCCATGCATGTGAGACTATGTGGAGGTCTTCATGTGGTGAGTATATATGACTTTATTTCATTTGGTTGAAAGTTTGTGTTTGAGACTTGTTTATAGTCGAACGAATTTATGTTTTAGCACGTATAATTTTTACGGTTTGGACTGTTTCGTAGTGCTTCTTTACTCAGATGATTTTTTGGTCTTCAAAACTCCTGTAGAGAATTTCAAGATGAAAGTTTTTTGTTTTGGACGGAAAGTCATTTGATGCACGAATTAATTGATATAATTTTCACAAAAATACTGTATATTTAAGGTGCAGTTTTGACAAGTTGTGATTAGTGTTGATTTCGGGTTAATTATAGTTTTTGTATGATTATGGATGCTAACGTGGTAAGTTGCAGAGAGGTAAGTGAGATACTAGTGGAAATTGTGTTGGTCTATTTGAGTGCAGGTTTGGAGGCAGCTGTGGTTAGGGTGGAAACAAGCCAAGCCGAGCCTTGGGCAGGCTCGCGAGCTGGCTCGTTGGCTCACCAAGCTAGACCACAGTAGCAGGCCAGCAGCAGCCAACAGCATTTCAGCATCTGAAGTCCCACCTCCAAAATTCCCCACTCCCTGATCCTATAGTAGCAGCGACGATGCCGCCCGCGCTGACGCTAGTGCCCGCGTGCGACTCCGAGAAGCCGCTGCCAGCGGAGTCGTTGGACCGCTTCTCCATGTTCCCGATCCATTACCCGCAGATCTGGGAGTTCTACAAGAAGGCGATGGTGTCTTTCTGGACCGTGGAGGAGGTGGACCTCTCCGCCGACACGCGCCACTTGGACACCACACTGTCCCCGATAAGTGCCACTTCATCTCCCACGTGCTCGTCTTCTTCACCGCCTCCAACGGCATCATGCTGGAGAACCTTGCCTCCAGGTTCATGTCCTACATGCAGGTCACCGAGGCGCGCCCCTTCTATGGCTTCTAGATCGCCATCAAGAACATCCACTCCGAGATGTACCCGCTGTTGCTTGAGACCTACATCCGCGATGACGCCAAGAAGGACCGCCTCTGTTGCGCCATCGACACCCTCCTGCCATGCGCTGCAAGGCCGAGTGGGACATGCGCTGGATCGCCAAGCGCCTCTTCAGGAGGGAGGGTAGGAGACTAGGAGGACGGAGTCTGGGAGACGACGCCGCCACGTTAGGGACTCAGGAGGGCACCGGCACCTGCGCGGGATGGCTGCGTCGCCGACGTGGTGTCAGGGTTAGGGACTCAGGACTTGGGAGGAGGCGGCCTGACTGAGTCACCAAGAGACGAGACCGACTAGGGTCTAGGGTCACTCATCACCAGATCACTGTGACCGGGGCACCGGGCTAGTGGCCAGTGGGCTATGGCCTGTGGGCTAGACCAACAGCACCCTGCCGATTCGTCTTGGCTCGCCGAGCTGGCTCGCCCTATCTATGAGCCACAAAAATAGGCTCGGCTCGAGCTCGCCCAGAGCTACAAGCCAGAGTGAGCCAAGCTAGGCTCGGTCGAGCCCGAGCTGAGCTACGAGCCTCGAGCTTCCTGCCCAGCCCTACCTGTGGCTGTCGGTGGGTACCGGGACTAGGTTAGGAGAATACAGGTCCAGAACGGTCGAGGATGCCAGTGGGACTATTGGGCTCAAACTAGGCTCACATGGACATCATGGAGATGGATTTGAGGTAGCTCAAGATTTCCAGTTTAGGTTGGAGGCCCGGAGGTACGAAAAATGAGCGCTCAAGTCAAGGAATGAAGACGACCTGTTGCATCAGGTTGACCAGGCTTTGTGTAAAGCCTATGTAGGTCTTGTGTGGTCCATGTAAAGTCCATGTGTGGGGCTGATTATTGGTAGTGGAGTAAGTGAATCCTAACCCTTGATAGGTTAGTTAGAAGCTTAGCAACCCTTGAAGGGTAGAGATGCACTCAAAAGGCCTATATAAGGAGGAGTGGAGGGATGCCTCCACCCAAATCTTGGTTAGAGTTTTTTTCATAATTATGTGCTTCTTGAAAGCTTTTTCTACTCTTATGTGGCTGTAGAAAACCAACAAAGCAATAGAAAAAGATTCCACCAAAAAGGTTTTGCTTTGTCCTTCTTATGTTCTATGTGTTTGATCTAGTTTGTTTTTTATTTTTATTTTGCAAATAGTTTCTTTACCTCCCCTCCTTCTACATGCTGAAAACTTGTTGATCTAGGAGATGTTGTGGTTGCCTATATTAGTTATCTTCATCTTGTAACTCACCAAGAACACCAAGTTGAAGTTTTGATTTTTTTTTTTACTTGTTTTGGCATATTTGGATTCTCCGCACACCGGCCCTTGTTATTTTTGTAGAAAATTCATCCAACATGATTTTGAGGTGATTCTTCCTGGTGAAGTTGCATGACTCACATATCTACCACTCTTTCAAGTGGTAATTGCATAGGAATCACCCTTTGGGCTCTATGAAGATTTTATGAAGCCCTAAATGTTCTATCCAAAATTTCTGAGCAGCAGTGCTTGTTATTTTTGCTCTATTTTTTCTACTCTTGATCTTGAGGTGAAGTTTGGTGCGTAGCTTCGTGACTTATTGTTCCCTCTAGAGAAAAATTTTAAAAATTCAAATGATTCACATTTTTGAAGAAATCACCTCTTGATGAAGATACTTCTTGCTGAAAGTTCATGTTTTGCTTTCTAAAAGCAGCTGGGCTTGTACTAATTCTTTTTCTTTTTCAAAAGTTGCTTTGGAGCTGATTTTTTTTTTGAACCTTCATCAACCAGGAGCAGCTAAGAAAAAATCTCCATAGTCACATGAGGCACAAATTTTTATTCATGGCGTTTTTACTAAGGTTATGTGCTGTTGTCCTAAGAATGATCCATGGGTGATCTTGTTTCTTGAGGGCCACTTGCTTGTGTTCATCCTTCTCTTAATTTTTGGGGCGCATTATTGAATAAAGTGTCAAGATCAATTTCGCGTCTATTCAATCCCCATCTAGCTGCCTAGCCCGCTCTTGCAATTGGTATCAGAGCAGAGTTGTGCACTTGTTTTGAACCTCACCGATCTTTGAGCCTTTCCTATTTCTTGTGCTATGGCGGATGATAGGTACTCCATCAAGCCCCCTGTCTTTTCTAGATCTAATTTTCCTTTTTGAAATGCTCGGATAGAGTCGTACATTATGGCGCAGGGATATTCTATTTGGTTGAAAGTTCAGAATCTCTATGTAGTGTCTAAGGACAAGGACATTAATGCCTCTAATCAGTCTAAAGTCGAGACCAACACTAAAGGAAGAAACCTTATCGTTCAGGATCTAAGCCACAATGAATATGAGCGGATTGCACATATCAAGTTTTCCCACATGATCTGGACTACCATCATTGCTTACCATGAGAGGATAGACCAGATCAAGATTGTGAGGTAGGACCAGTTCAAGAGAGAGTACAACGAATTTGTGCAAAAATTTGGAGAATCATTGGATTTGTGTTTTAGTCGCTTTACCAAGATTTTGAGTAATCTTCGAGCAGTTGATACCACATATTTTGACTCCAAAATGCTCGACACTTCCTTTCTGCTCTTGACATGAAGATTTGGGGAGTTAAGGTGATGACTATCAGATAGACAACTAATTTTAGTGAGCTGACCTTGGATGGATTGTATTCAAATCTTAAGACACATGAACTTGAGAACTTTTCTGATGAGTTGAGTCCCTATTCTACTGATTTGATCACTGATCCTTCTGTGCGGTGTTCCTCTTCTGTTGGTTTTGATTTGTGTTTCTTTTTTTCTACATTTTTGAGCTAAGTGATGAGCAGATGGATGTTTTTCTAGAAAGTCAGCTTTCTCTACTTGCTAGAAAATTTAGCCATTCATACAGAAGAGAGAGAGAGAGAGAGAGAGAGAGAGAGAGAGAGGAGGACCAATCACTTGCTTCTAGTGTGGTGGCCCAATCACATTCGATCAAACTGCCCCAAGATGATGGAAAAAGGGAAAGAATAACTACGGTATTACAGGCAAGAATGTCTACTCCGACAAGAACCAGAATAAAAAGCCTTTAGCAGCTGCTCCTCAAGACAGGATGAACCATAAGTGCACAAATGGAAGAAAGTTGTTTCAGCAGGTCATCATTGCACTGGATGACATCGGCATCTCCATCTCCGATGATGAGAATGATCCACATGTCAAGACCAAGGATGATAGTAATGATGATGAGTTCGTTAGGATGTGCTTTGTAGCTAATGAGAATAACATCAGCGACTCTGACCTCTACACCGACACCGATGATGAGGTACCAACCTATGACTAGCTAAACGATGCCTTCTGCAAACTTGGTGGATTTTATGCTAGGTCTAAGGCTAGGTGTAAGGAGTTAGGGTAGGAGGTAGAAAGTTTGACATCAAATCTTGACTGCTTAGATCTAGTACCCCTTCTAATTCTAATGGCTGGAAACTATGTGATAGTCTTGTTGAGGAGCTAGAAGAACTAAAGATATCTCATGCTAGTGTGACTTCTGAGCTTCAAGATACTAAGGGGAAGGCATGCTAGTATGCTTAGAGAAATGGATGGTGCTAGGACTACTTCTACTGTTTTTACCTCTGCTCCTAGTTCTTACAATGTTAGTGTGCTTATTCCTCCTATTTTTCCTGTTGATCGTCCTATTTCTTCTGACCTTGTTGCGCCTGATATCTGCACACTTGCACATGATTTTGATAAACCCAAGGACCCAATCAACCCTGATGAGGGTTGTAGTTTCGCTACACAAGCATCTCCTTGTGAGGATTGCGTGTTTGACAAAATGAAGATTTAAAAAATGCAATTTAAAATCAATGAATTGGCTGATGCCTTGCTTGCTAGTTCTCTATTTACTTGTGTACGATGTGATGAAATTGATGGGACATGGTTAAGGTGTATGAGGATCTCAGTAGGAGGTTTGAGGGGCAGATAGCTAGAATTAAGAATTCTGAGATCTTATCTTATTAGGCTCTCAAAAAGGAGGTTGTGATGCTTACCGATAGGTGTCATAAGATTCAAGGTAAAGAGAAGTCTGATGTTGTATGTGCTCAGTCCTCTTCTGGTGTCTCTTGCTGATTCTTGCACTTTCTGCCCTCAACTTTACCAGGAATGTGAGTATCTTGTGAGCACTCTTGACAACTTTGTAGGAGGCAAAAAGATGCTCAACCTTATGCAGGACAAATCAAGGATTTCAAAAGGTAGAGGTCTAGACTTTGATTGGTGGTATCTCCAGCAGCACCCTCATAACATTGTCCATGCTGGTGAGGGTTGAGGAGCTGTTGTTCAATCTCTTGGTTGTCCTGAAACCACTGTGTTTCACTCTGCTAGTGTTGTCCATGGGACTTCTGATCAGGAGGTTGTTCCCCTACTGCTTTTGCTTCAAGTAGAGTGAAGTATACTTGCACCTTCTATCAGAAGGATGGATATTTGGTTGATTTCTATTTCAAATTGCCAAGGTTGCACAACGAGAGCGCGTTCGTGCTCTTAGAGGTATTCAAAGTCATCCCTAGGCTTGTAGTGCTCCTAAGGCACCCATTGCTCCCAAATAGATTTCTAGGCAATCTGACTTCACCTTTTGGGATCCGCTTTCTGCATTTGATTTTCAACGTCGATTAGGATTCGGTTTCCAGCTGTTGCTTCTGGTGTTCATCCTAAAGTCGTTCGTGGTCAAGGTTTTCGCCGTCCTGAGGGTATGCTCTCCTTTGTCCATAGAGGCAGATACCCACAGCATGAGTTTACTCTTGGACCTGGCAGCAGAAGGCCTGTGCGGCAGTTTTGGGATGGTTCGGCCTTTACACGATGGTGGACTAACCTAGGTTCGACGGCTAGGTGCTCTGTAGGTTTCCCTTCTAGCTTTGTGAGAGTTGAGTCTCTTAGAGATGATAGAGTCCAGTCTTTTGGTTCTTCGACTAACACTTCTACTTGCCGTGTGGCTCAATATTAGGTTCCTAGATCTGTGCTTACTTGTCCCAGTTCTGAGTCATCGTTCTCTCATTTTCGTTGACTGATGATCTTAAGGTGGGGAAGGGAGAGATTTAGATTAAATTATTTTTGTTTGCTTCCTTCGCCTGTGGCTCTGGTGATGAGCTAGTCACATTTGTGGATGTCTTTTCTAGTTGTGTCGTCTCTAGTGAGACCATGCTGAGTAGGAGAATCTAATGCTCAAGTATTAGAGAGTGTCCACTAGTTTGCCACCCTATTTTAGTTTGTGCTAGATTTGTGGCTTTGTTAGGGAGCTTGGGGTGTGAATCCTCACGTCTTGTTTTGAGAGGGAGTAATGCTTTGTATACTATGTATATATTCTTTGCATTTTATTTTAAGTTTTGCATCATTTGGGTGCCTTTTAAACTTAGTCCATTTAGCATTGTCTAGAGTTTTGATTTCACTTCACTTAGACTTCTTGCATGCTTAGCACAGACCTCTCATCTTGCGCTTTAGGTTGCTATCATGCGTCATTAGCAATTTTCTCTTCTCTAACTAGGTTGAGTATCCTCATAGTCTTGTAGGTCTAGCGGGTGTTAGGGCCCCCGGGTAGACAAGTTCTGTGTTGACTCTCTAGTTGTGGAGTAGTAGGGTTTGTATTTCTATGTTAGTCGCATGGGGAAAATGAAAGTGAGTCTGAGTTTTAGTGTTTGCTACATCTTCTCTATACTCTACAGACTACCTATTTGAGAATTCTGGGCTTCCTTCGCCCTTATTTGATTTTTGGCTCTTGTTGAGTTCACCGACCTCTTTTTTTGAGCTTTATATTGACATAACTCAATTTGAACTAAAATTGTGCTAAAATTTGACTCATTTGTTGAGGAGGAGTTTTAGGAATCATCTCTTGTATTATACATTGTATATAGACTTATTTACACTTTTGAGCTTTGTCTATTATGCTTATAAATGGTAGTTAGTAATATGCATCTTCTTACTTTAGTGATAGCATTGCTAGCTTGTTATGTTCAATGCACTATCATTTAAACTTCCTATGCTTTCTAAAAATTAAATGATATTTTGAGCATTAACGAAAATTTGATGAGACTTGTAGCCTTTACTTACTAATCTCTCTACTAGATGCTCTTACCATGCTTTGAATTCTTTGGTCATATCTTGAGTTCCTGTAGCAACTTGGGACTGAGTTGTTTGTTTATGATTTGATCTTCACATCATCATTCTTTTTTTAATGAAAAATAAATGATGGTGTAAAAAAAATACAAACAAATATGAGGAGGAGAGTGATCTAGGAGGTCTTTGTCGATGGCTTCTAGTCAGAGATGTGCTTCGCTAGGATTTGCTCTCCAAAATCTGAGTTTGCTAGAAAAACAAAAAAGGAAAAAGAAAATATAGATTTAATTGAGCATTAAGGTCTTAACATGCGTTTGTAGCTCTCTCAATTTGTTGCATAGATTGTATTCTTGAATGATCATTTTACCTTGTCGTAGCATGACTTCTAGTGTTGAGGTTATACCTCGTAATACTTTTGTTAAATTATGCAAAATTGGTATATTTTGGTTTTGCTTGCTAGCTTGAATACCATGTGGACAATTGGATATGAACTTAATAGCTTAATATAATCTTGAGTAGCTTGGTGCTATAATTTGCTCCATATTCATATGCATAATTTACATAAATCTTTAGGTTGCATTTCATACATACATGCTCTTTTTCTTTGTATCTTCTTGTTTTAATTTTTTTTTGCAAAGTGGGAGAATTTCTCTTGTTGCCTATATTGTAAAAAGGGGGAGATGTAAAAAAAGACATTTTGTGAAAACTTGATATACTCGTACATGTTGACCAATTGCCCTTTTCTTTGGTCCAAGTATGCCTTTGCGACTTAATATACTTATTTGCTTTATCTTCTCAAAACAAAACTTTCTTCATGCCTTTTTAATGTTTGTCAATATACTTATCAAGGGTGAGATTGTGAGACCATGTGGATGTCTTCAATTGGTGATGAGTATATATGACTTGATTTTATTCGGTTAACGACTTTGTGTTTGAGACCTGTTTAGAGTTGGGCGGATTTATGTTTTAGCACGTATAATTTTTATGGTTTGGACTGTTTCATAGTACTCCTTTGCTTGGATGATTTTGTGGTCTTCATAGCTCTTGTAGAGAATTTCAAGACGAAAGTTTTTCGTTTTGGGTGGAAAGTCATTTGATGCATGGATTAATTGATATAATTTTTGCAAGCTGCTATGTATTTGAGGTGCAATTTTGACTAGTTGTGATTAGTGCTAATTTCGAGTTAATTAGAGTTTTTGCATGATTATGGATGCTAATATGCTAATTTGTAGGCAGATAAATGAGATATTAGTGAAAATTGTGTTGGTTCATTTGAGTACAAGTTTGGAGGCAGTTGTGGTCGTCAGTGGCTATCAGGACTGGTTGGGATAATGGAGGTCCAGAATGGTTGAGCATGCCGACGGGATGGTTGGGCTCAAATCAGGTTCACGTGGACTCGTGGAGATGGACATAAGGTGGCTCAAGATTTCTAATTCGGGTTGGAGGCCTAGAGGTGCGGAAAATGATTGCTCATGTCAAGAGATGAAAACCCGTTGCATCGGGTTGACCAGGCTTTGTGTAAAGCACATGTAGGTCTTGTGTGGTCTATGTAAAGCCCATGTGCGGGGCTGGTTGTTGGTAGTGGCGTGAGTGAATCCTAACCCTTGATAGGTTAACTAGAAACTAAGAAACCTTGAAGGATGGAGATGAACTCAAAAGGCCTATATAAGGAGGGGTGGAGGGATGCCTCCACCCAAATCTTGGTAGGGTTTTATTTTAGAATTATGTGCTTCTTGGAAGTTTTTCCTACTCTTGTGTGGCCGTTGAAAACCAACCAAGCGAAAAAGATTCCTCTAAAAAGTTTTTGCTTTGTTCTTCTTATGTTATATGTGTTTGATCTAGTCTGTTTCTTTATTTCTTTTGCAAATAGTTTCTTTGCCTCCCCTCCTTCTTTGCCTCACCTCCTTCTACATGCCGAAAACTTGTTGATCTAGGAGGTGTTATGGTTTTTCATATCAGTTATCTTCATCGTGTAACTCACCAACATCAAATTTTGATCTTGTTGCTTGTTTTGGCAGATTTGGTTTCTCCACACAGCAGTTCTTGTTATTTTTGTAGAAAATTCATCCAATGTATTTTTTAGGTGATTCTTCCTAGTAAAATTTCGTTACTCACATATTTACCACTCCTCCATGTGGCAATTGCATATGAGTCACCCTTTAGGCTCTATGAAGATTTTACAGTGCCCTAAATATTCTGTCCGAAATTTCTAAGCAGCAGTGATTGTTATTTTTGCTCCATTTCTTCTACTCTTGATCTTGAGGTGAAGTTTGGTGCATAGCTTCATGGCTTGCTGTTCCCTCTAGACAAAAATTGAAAAATTCAAATGGGTCATATTTTTTGATAAATCACCTCTTGATGAAGATGTTTCTCTGCAGAAAGTTCACGTTTTAATTTCCAAAAGCAGTTGGGCTTGTAATAATTATTTTTCTTTTTCTAAAGTTGCTTTGGAGTTGATTATTTTTTTGTTGAACCTTCTTCATTAATCAGGAGCACCAAAGAAAAAATCCCATAGCCACATGACACACAATTTTTATTCATGACATTTTTACTAGGGGTATATGCTGCAGCCCGAGAATTATCCATGGGTGACCTTGTTTCTTGATAGTCACTTGCTTGTGTTCATCCTTCTCTTGATTTTTGGGACGCGTTGTTGAATAAAGCGTCAAGATCAATTTGGCGTCTATTCAACCCCTTTTAGCCGCCTAGCCTGGTCTTATCATGACATCATTGTTGACTGGTTCGGACGTGACAATGTTGCATGAAGACGACTATGCTCTTGCCTTTTTAATAAATGAAACATAGAATAAATTATTTACAATTTATAAAATTCAAAAATTATGAGAAAAAATCTATGGGTTCAGAAAATAATAGGCACTCAAATTGCAAGTGAAATTAAAAATTTTCTGTGATGTGAGATTTTATTTTAAAATTAATGGTACCATGCATGTCTTACGAAAATGAGAGCAAAAAAGTACTACGAAATATAGAAAAGACCTGTAAAATTTTAGTAGCAAGTAAAATATTATTTTACATAAATTAATAAATTTGAATCACTCAATTTGGATTTAAAACGTAGGAGATGCAACATTTGAAAGTTTTAAAGCGAGAAAATGGATATTTTGAGTACTTACTAGGCGGAGGTTTCTGACATGGAACTAATAGAACTAACAATGATGACATAGAAGGTAAGAAGCTAAGAATATGATGGCATATAAGGTTACAATGACAAAGTGACGACAGAAGAGGGATAATTACTAGGTTTTTCTGTAGCATACAAATTTTTTTTCCTTGTTATTAATTTTTACCCGTGCACGGTGGTCTCAACCTTGGAAGTTGATTACACGTCTCGGTTCAGATTGGCTAAGGCAAAATTTACCTTAACCACGAAAAGGCATAAGATACGAATCCAATGGACATAGTATATAAGCATTTTCCGTATGGCACAAATTGTCCCTTTCTTCGGGGGTGTGTCCTAGGAATGTTTCATCCATCGTCCTGGTCTAGTGAAAAATTATCTCTTTAATGAATCATTAGTGTACATTTCTACTCTCTCTGGCCGGCCCCATGCGTTTAATTAGGTGTTGCTTTTATCAATGTTCGTTTATTTTGCAAAAGCTGGTTGCAAACAGATTATGCCAGAGTATTCTAGGTGGATCCACAGTTAATAGGAGGAAACTATTTATAAAAACGACAAACCTTTCACTCTTAAATATTGAAATAGAGCTAAAATTAACTTCGTCTATTTTGGACCTGAGGTTACATAATACTTGATTCCCACTAGCAAAATTAATAATGCATGGAGTCTAAAAAAAAGAGGTACGTATTTGCAGTTTTCCAATACTATGTGACATTTTAAACGTTGTGTGTCATAATAATGAGGTACTTGCCCTCACCAGTGTGGTGTCTATGTTAATTCTCAAAGAAGAAAATGTTTTCTGAATTAACAAAAACCTAGACGCCACAAGATAACTCAGAGCACTATGGCAAAAAAAACTCAACAATCACAGAAAAAATAAAACAAGGAATTATAGGAAAAAATGATAGAAGATTCCACTAATCTCAAGTGATTTGAGGGGTACTAAGCAAAATAATTCTTTGAATAATTAGGTCTTAATTTCCAAACTTCAAAGAGCGCGCGAAGGCTGCTCAAGATAACACATTTGCAATATAGATAAACCCATGCAAGTCACATAAGCATCACATGCTGCTCCAAATTCTCGAAGGTGGAGCTTTGAGAAGCACTTTGAGAGTTTGGAAAAATGGATTTGAGAAATCAAAACGTTCAATTTTGTTTTCTTTTGGAAACATTTATAACTTATAATAAGCTGTGACTGCCAATTTTGGAAATGGCTTGGCTTATCAAGCCCATTTTTAATTCAGAAAGCCACTTATCAAACACTAAAAAAGCTAGTCAAACGAAGCAGGCCAGCTAGTTAGCCCTCGAAGCGATGTTTGGTTGCCCTGCGTCACCATAGCACGGCCCGCGTGTCCCAGCGTTTGGTTGCTCACACGACTCCTCCTGACGCCTCCACAACCCAAACACCGACAACCTCCTCCATGCGAAACTGAGCTCCAGAGACCTCTTTCCACCCAGATCCGCTATCGCCGGGCTCCGCTGCCGTCAAATCCGGCCTCCCCGAGTCACGCTGCAGCCGGATCTGGCTGGCTTGAGCTCCTTCACCGCCAATCCAGCCTTCTCGAGCGCCGCCGCTGCTGGATCAGGGCTCCCTAAGCGCCGCCATGGCCAAATCCATCGTCTCTGAGCCGCACCGCCAACAAATCCTGCCTCCCCGAGCTCCTCTGCTGCTGGAATTGTCGCCTGCCTGTCCACAAGCATCCTGTCATACACCGTGTGGAGCTGGCTCGAGGAAATAGCCATGGCGGGCGTTTCCCTCGGACCAGGCCACAACATGTTTTTACATGTCCAGGGTCTGGCTCTGGGCGGTAAACCTAGCCACGCCGGAGCCGAACAGCCCCCGTCAGCAAATAGGCAAATCAGCGAATCTAGCCTACCACTCTACCAGCTGCTAGCTAGCTTCAGGTGATCGATCATGCTCACGCTCAACCAACAGTCCAGGATCGATCGGTCAAGCTGTGCTCCAACAGGGACGTACGGAATGTACATCACGCGCGGACGATCGACGTAACGTAGCTCCACATTACGCCGCTGTTCCTCGCTAGAGACCACCCATATATCCTCCTCCCGACCGCACGGAAAGCCTGTGCATGACAGCGCCGGCCGGAGCTACGCTAGCTCTCGCATGGACGCCACAGCGTCGTGTCACCCACATCGCCGTAGCTTGTCTGAGATCGAGGCGCCAGAGACTGGCCCCCGGCCGGGGCCAAGAATGGACGATGCTACCTTGTCGCCATCGACCTCGACGCAGGCCCGGCACATAGAGGGGGCAGCCGGTGCGACCGCCAGGGACCCTTCAAAATAGGGGTCTCAGCCCATATAGTGTGTAGTAGGTATTAAAGGTATTAGGATTTTTAACTGTGTAGAAAAAAGAAGTCCAACAGGTAGCGTTTAATTAGTCCAAGTTGCAAGATAGCATATATTAAATTAACACACAGCCTGCTGTGGCAGCTAGCCCAATAGCAATAGCCCACTGTTATACGTAAGCTATTGATAATTGATGCAGTCGTTTCATATTCCATTGATTCTGGATATCTATTGTGTGACGCTCGCCGGTGCGCATATAACGTGTTGGCCGTTTGCTTCGCCCTTTTATTTTCCAACGCCTCACTAGGTTCTCCCTCTCGAAAGCACCTCCCCACCACCGGGCAGCTTTTGCCTCGCACCTAGCTTCTGGTTGCACCACGCCGCGCTGCCTCCTCGGCCACCTGGTTGCACCTCTCTCCAAGGTGCCCTGCTTTGTCGGCGCCTGCCCGAGGAAGCCCTCCATGAATTGGTATGCACATCGTTCTAATTCTCAGTTTCCTGCTCGTCGGTTCAAATGTGTCCCTGTTCTTTCATAAAAAAAAATTGCCTCAATTGGTTTTGTTTGGTTCAAATTAATTGTTCCTTCTAGACCCTAAATTGGTACCCACATTTATTCTCATTTCGCTGCTCTTCGGTTCAAGCATGCCTCAATTCTTTCCTAAAAAAAGGGGCCCTTAGTTGGTCATGTTTAATTAAGATGAATTGTTGCTTGCACGTGTATTTTTAGATTTAGCTAAACTTGGCCCATAGCATCATGCAGACCAGTTTTAGATTTGTGAGAGCTAGACAAGGTAATTGTAGATGAGTAAAGTGTAATTTTCTATTCTTTCACCACTGTGTAGTACCCATAGACTGTTCAATTGTATCTTCCTTCTTTTACAGAAAAAGGTCCCAATTGTTTTTTTTAGTAATGATACCGTGGTAAGGATGGGCATAGAGATACAACTTGGAGCTTATTACTTTACTTTGCTACTCGCTAGCAATGGGGAGGATCGAGGGCACTAGATTTAGCGATGATTGAGTTGTATGGGTCAGTGATACTAATATATGAGGTTAACTTTATTTAAACTATGTTTTAGTAACGACTTATTCTCTCTATCACTTTTATGATACAAGAACATATTTATTTTTATCTGTAGTAACTATATTAGTCAATAAAAAACTCATGCTTTTGCTCGCCCCAGGCCCTCGAAAACTTTGGACCGGTCCTGCCTCGACGTACAGCTCTACGCATGCATGCATGCAAATACATTAGTTACATCAGTGTGTGTAGTATACTAATTGTACATTAATTCCACAGAGAGATGTGTACAGGGTACTTACATGTGTTAGCCTTTTTTCCCCTGAAAAATTACTCAAGTACATGCATGTGTTGCTGCAGCACGTACGTACGTAGCGCCATATACATATATACTGTGGGGAACCACTATTTTGGAGCATGGCATGCACGTACACCAGCTTGTCGATCTGCCCGTGGATACAAAACAGCTATGACCAATTGCAAAAGGCTGACGAGATCCCGCGCTTAGATTTCGCCTCTTCCTGCAGCTTGGACGTTTCTCATTTTTATACGACTGATTTTTCAAACAGGTAGTAGTAAGCTACCCGTGAGTTGCAATATATGAAAATTTTAAGTTTTGGCAGAATCGGTTTCTCCGCACAGCAGTCCTTATTATTTTTGTTGAAAATTCATTCGGTATGAATCTGAGGTGATTCTTACTAGATAAGTTGTGTCTCACGTATCTACCACTCCTTCAAGTGGTAATTGCATAGGAGTCACCATTTAGGCGCTATGAAGATTTTACCGAGTCCCAAATATTCTGTCTGAAATTTACTGAACAGCAGTGCTCGTTATTTTTACTTCATTTTTTCTACTTTTGATCTTGATGCAAAATTTGGTGGTAGCTTTGTGACTTACTATTCCCTTCAAGGAAAAATTTAAAAATTCAAATGAGTCATATTTTTATAGAAATCACCTCTTGACCAAAATACTTCTCGCTGAATGTTTACTTTTACTTTCCAAAAGCAGCTGGGCTTATACTAATTCTTTTTCTTTTTCTAAAGTTACTTTGGAGTTGATTCTTTTTCCTTGAACCAAGTCCCCATGATCACATGACCAACAAATTTTTATTCATGGCGTTTTACTAAGAATATATGCTACTATTCCAAAAATGATTCATAGGTGATCTTGTTTCTTGCGAGTGGTTTGTGTTCATCCTTATCTTAATTTTTGGAGCACGTTATTGAAGAAAACATCAAGATCAATTTGACGTTTATTCAACCTTTTCTAGCCGTCTAGACTGGTCTTACAGGAACACCCTAGCACGAATATAAGAAATTCTCAAGGAGTCGCAGTTCGATGGTCACTTGTGCCGGCAGATGCATTTGCTGAAGTATTGAGAACGAAACTGAATATTCAGATATGACTTTCCATACAAAATAGGTACAGCAGAGTGATTGAGCATCCAAATTTACTTTTTTGAACAAGGTCATGCAGCAGACATAACAGACTTTGCATCGCATCCAGTTTCCTGGCCACTTCGCATCGAACCACGTGCTAGTAGCAGTAGCACAACTGATGTTCCTTAAGAAGTGTGACATCCTGAAATATCAAATCTTCATTTCAAACTCAATTCAAAATTTCATTCACATTATGTTTCAAACTCGAATTCTATTTCATTCAAATTTGATACAAACCCCTGCTACAATTTCAAATTCAAAATGCAATTACAATTTTCTAAATTTCTCATATTTTTTTCCTCTCATTTCCTCTATTTTGTCCCTTCCCTGAATTCTTTTTCCCTGTTCATCTTCGGGCCAACCAAGCCCTCCCTGGTCGAGCAGCCCATCTTAGCCACGGGCAGGCCCTATTTATGCTGATCTTCCAGCCGAAACACCTTCAAGCAGAATTTTCCTTGATATCCTACCAATCCCAACCGAATTCGGTTCTTACCCTAGCCGAATCCCATCCCCTCCAAACTAGGGCCAAAGTTCCCCCTACCCATTGTACTGCAACTGACCAGGACTCTAGCCGGTTGCCAAAAGTTTCATCCACAAATTCCATATAAAAGCCCCAGCATAATCCCCCTCAATCGTCTCATCGTCGCCCATGACCACCTGCAAACCCTAGCCTAACCCATCTGCAAATCATCACCGTCGCCTTCAACCAAACCAAAGCTGACATCGTCGCTGTCGTGTCTACGTCGTGGTGATGCCGCCACACCCGAGGCCGCATCGTCGTCGATGCAACTGAGCCTTGCAAGCTTAGTACAAAGGATAGGCCACATGGTTATTTTGTATAAACAGTGTTTAACAAAGATGTAATAAAATATTAGATCAAAAGCAAGTAAGCAAATCATTTGATAAACAACATTTGATCCATAAGCAATGACACACAGACTAAACATAACACAAAGCTCGACAATCTGCACCCAGCAGTAACCACAGTGGTAACCATCATTACATTTGAAAACACTATATCTTGCTCAATACAACCAAACATTTGTTCATAACCGAGAACACGGCTATTCAAATAGTTTTTAACACTCTGCAGAGGTTGCACATCCTTCCCCATAAGATATTCATATCTCAACCTCTGGCCAGGAAGGAGACACTTGTAACCCAACAGTTACGAAACTAAATTTAAGCAAGTGGTCATCCCGATGACCACTGTACCACCCAGAGCCACACATCTGGATCATTGGGCTACACACAGTTAGTATAGCAACATCGAATGAATGACGGCCCTCATAAACAGCACATCTCACCCAAAGAACCCTCATAAGGAGTTCTTGCCTAGCTTACTATAAGGTATCACAAGCTCATACTTAATAACTTAACTGCTAGACTCAACCGAAGTCAAGCTCATGGTTTATACTATATTTTGCTTGGCATACTCTTACAAGATTAAGTCCTTAGGATAACTAAGATAAGACTTCCTTCTAGATTTGCATCATAGCCCCACAACACATGCTTCCACACACAAAGTACCACTTGTCTTAGTTAAAACATCCACCTAGGTTGATTAACAAATTGCAACACATGCAAACGATCACATAAGAACAACACATGCTAAATCAATATGGAGCAACACATGTCTCCCTTACGTAAAAGCAACACCTGCCTTTACTCTCAGTTTAATATCTCTCTTTAATCAATATTAATTAAACCAAACCCAGGTAACATGCATGACTAAGCAACTAGGTACGACTACCATCCCACATGGTATCATCATTATCCAACTAAAATGATGACACATCTATGTTACAAAGGATAATTGGTAATACATTTCAACTGATGGATATAACTCAAATTGGAATAACTAAATTCCCAATAAAATAAATTAAACATAGCAATACACTTTATAAATCAAATTTATTTTATTTGCGAATAGGATCAACATGATCAAGGACTGTGTATAACTTGCCTTCTAGAGATATCTCATATACTTGATCTGATTCTTGATTCTTGTCATCGAATACATTTCCTTCATGGACGATACTTAGTACGGTAATCCGCTATATGAATAAACGATGAAGAACCAAATAACATCCAAACCACAACAAAACAATCTGCAAAGTCAAATAAAACTTACTGAAAAATAATTCATAGTTTTTATAATATTTTGGAATGAATAGAATTAATCTAAATAAGAAGGCTATGGACAACGGGAGTTTGATGCATAAGATGGATCAACAAAGGATAGGACGAAGAATAAACAAGAGAATATCCCTCGATATACGATTAATCAATAAACTAAGTAGAGAATGACAATGATCTGAAATAGAGAAATAGGATGTTCATGACATGGGCTCTCATGTCATAAACTAGACGCAAGTCAATAAGGTCACTGACAGAGACTGGATTATAGTTTCTATGTTTTATGGCATAGACGATTAATAGCAAAGAAGTGATTAACCCTATTAGATAGGATTAACAACATGGCAAAGTGTATAGGTTATATGATAAAGGAATAACCTATATCACAAGTTTATGACAGCTTAGAATGAAGGACAATAGGATTATCGGAATAACACAGCGATACAACCGTTTATATCATAAAGAGCTGTCATAGCAAAAGTGATTAATAACCATGTAACATCGGTATGATTGAATTAACAATGATATGATGGAGTAACAAATAGTGGCAATGGAACACTAAGTACATACTGTGAACTGCACAGTACAGTACACATGAAGGAGAAAATGGCTAAGGAGGGTGAGGGCACAAATAATGTTTCCAAGGCTTGCAAAGTACTAAAACGGAATGGAAATGACCATATGAACACAATGACGTGGTCGGATTTCTCAGAAAAGACCCACAGTGGCTGGTTGTCATAGCAGGGGCTTAAAGGACATGGCTTAAATATTAGATCACGACACGAATCCATATATCATCAAAAACAGTATGTCTAAGAGGTAGAGAATGATTAGTACATCTCTAAAAAAATTTGGTGGGTGCAATATATGAACAGAAGGTTCCGGAAACGGCCACGAAAGCTTATAGGGCAGTGATTTTGTAACATTCATACCGACTAGCTCGACTAGTGAAAAATTATGAAATTTGGCATGATAATAGATTAATATATATAGCACAAAGTGACATGAACAGAAATTACAGAATCTCACCATGGCAGCGAGGAACATGATGCCAAAACAGGCCATCGGCAAGGGTCCAAGGACAGTAACCTTCTGGCTGGCCTGGATATGAAACATGGTGAGCACAGTGTAGAGAAAGATCATACAAATCTGTTTTCAAAGGTTTCAAAGATAGATCATGTCTGGAGAAGAAACGATCTACTAAAGAAGATGCAAATTGAGAGACATGGAACTCACTGTAGATTGATCCAGGAGTAGAACCATTTGGTGGAAAAATAGTTGATGATGAGTAGATCAAAGTGACGCGAACGGATTTTACATACCATCTCTAGAGAAACGAGAAACGCACGGCGAAGTGGTGGCCACGTGCTGAGTACGTGCAGCGACGTCGGCAGGCAGTGCAGCAGCATGCAGCGGTCATGCAGGAGGGCGGCACATAGCAGGGGGGAGCAGGGGCAGTGCTGTGATGGCGCGGTAGGACGGCATGCGGCAGGGAAGGAGGAGGGCGGTGTCATGGCAAGAAGAGGCAAGGGCGGCGTGCTAGACAACGACGCAGCAGGAGGGAACGGCGCGCAGCAGGAGGCGGCAGCGTGCAACAGTAGGAGGGGCAGGGTGGCGCACTGGAGGGAGAGGAGGAGATGGCGTGCGACAGCAGGAAGAGGAGGCACAGCATGGCGGTAGCACGATGGCTAGGGCGGCGGCTAGGGTTAGAGGAGGAGGAGGAGAGGAGGGTTTATATAGGGGAGAGGTGGGCTGGCTTGGCTGGGCCTAGAGGGAGATAGGATAGCGAGCCGGCCGGAGAGATAAAGCCCAAAATGTTTTCGTAATTAATTAATTTAATATTTTTAGAAAATACAAGAAAGCCAAAGTAGCTTAGTTTAAATAGCAAATGGACCTCCAAAAATCCACAAAAATTCCAGAAAATACTTTGGAACATAGAGAACATAAGAAAAATAGTTTTGATAAATTTTCAAATTTATTTTGATTACATCAAATAATTTGAAAGCTCCAATGGACAAAAACAACAACCAAATTGATTTTAGAAATTACCAGAAAACTCTATAAAATATTTTATAACAATATAAACACAAGATAAATAATTTTATAAATCTTTATCGATTTTTTTACTCATATGATTTATTTGAAAAATTCAAATAAATCCATTAATAGGAAATAGATTTAAGAAAATCATTGAAAATATGAATAAAACATTTAAGGTTCAAACAACTTCTACAAAAATAAATTTTATTAGTTAGGGACCTTGACTTCCACAAAAATGGTTGTCAGGTTTTAGAAAATCATACAAAATCTTTTTTTAGAAATTGAAATTTAAGATAATTTATGGAAAAATTTTTAGGGAGCTATTTTTACAAAAAGTTTTTGAAAGTCCAAAATTTTGGGATGTTACATCTTACATGTGCTATCAATGTGTCTTGAGTGTTATACCTATATGATTCTTAGACCTGAGATCGTCACCGAGTCCTAGCATGTGTAGTTATATACTTTAAAGTTGTCAACCGCTACACCGTAACTGGCTTGTTATAAAGATAACTTTCGGTTATGCTATGAAACATGGCGTGGGTGTGAACGATCAAGATAGAATTTGTCCCTCCTTGATAATGGAAGAGATATCTTTGGGCCCCTCGATGTGATTGGATTGAAAAATTCATGGTCATGCCAATGTGGTTAAAGAGTTAATCATGGTTTACAATTCATCACTAGATCAAGTGAATGGTCCAGCTATCACATGGGTGGCATGCATCCCGCGTTAAGCTTGACTGGTATCTTTCGGCAAAGGGATTGGTATATGAGTATATTAAGGTTCAGCTAATATGATCATTTTGTGCATTCGGGGTCAATATGTCATGCTAGGTACCGCTATTAACTTGTGGTTCCAAAAAAGGGTTTTTGGGACCACGGCAACTTGCGCATGAACCTAACAGGTTACACACTTAACTGGTTAGCATATACCTAATGGATTGGATCTATTAGTGGGTTTTGCGAATACTGATCCATTGAAGATTATAGTCTTGATAGGCCTCTAGCGTAGAAGCCCATTAGTGTGCTCTATATAAAAGAAAGTGTGGGGTGGTCGGCCATGTCAGTTCGCCACCATGAAACCCTAGCCGCCGTGCCTCATCAACCTTCTACAAACCCTAGTTGTGTGTTGTGGTGTTAGCACACCGACGCACGACGTTCCATCCCTGTATGTGTGGATATAGAGACACTACTATGGTTGTTGCAGTGCTGATTGGTGATGAGGAGGTGAAGATCGACGAGATCAACTACTTCCTCTACGGCAGTACGTGTGACGTGCTACGATGGTGATTAGTGAGGAAGAGGTGTTCGGCTCGGTGTGAACGACTATTTCCTGTACCTCGATGCGTGCGACATTGGAACTGGCTACTCAAACTTTTCTTCCACTGTGGCTATATGTCAAGGGTAACGATCCGCATGATGTCCTGGAGATTGTGCTAGAAAATTTTGATTTGTGCTAGCATAGCCTACCCGTTCCCTTCAATATATACATCCTCCTCCCAGTGTAAAAGCTCCATCAGGATTTGTTTGTCGACTTTGGAAGGTTCTCTATGGTCTTAAACAGGCCCCTCATTCCTAGTTTGAATGTTTTAGCTCTATGATCTGTGCAGCTGGTTTTTATTCGAGTTCTCATGACCATGCCTTGTTCATCACATATGTGAGCGTGGTCGTACTCTTCTATTGCTATATGTGGATGATATGCTGATTAGGGAGGATGATACACTAAACATTGCCTTGTAAACAAACAAACTTAGTGAGCAATATAAGATGACTGACTTAGGACCTCTTATTTCCTCAGGATTAAAGTTACCTTGGGATTAAGGTTATCTCTCTCAGCATTGCTATCTTGAGAATCTTTTTACTTAGTTAGGTCCCACTGATACTAAGATAGCCACTACTCGTATGGAGCTACATCTCCAGCTTCGACCCATAGATGGCACTCCTTTGGAATATCCATCTCGGTATCGTCACAATTGTTGGTAGTCTTGTTTATTTTACTATCACCAGACCAAATATAGCGCTCATGATGTTCACAATCTTAGCTAGTTTGTCAATGCCCCTATCTCGATTCATTATGGTCATTTGCTTTGCGTGCTGTGATATTTGAGGGGCACTCTATCACATCATCTCTTCTATTCATATTTGGGCCAGCTTCAGTTTCTTGCTTATGCTGATTCCACTTGGGCAAGTGATCATGTTGATCACCGATCCATCACCGATTATTGTATCTTTCTTGGTTCTTCTCTCATTGCATGGAAGTCTAAGAAACAGGCTACAGTTTCATGTTCTAGCACTCAGTCAGAGCTTCATGCTATTGCCACTACTACTGCAGAGATTATCTGGCTTCGTTGGCTACTAGCAGTTATTAGTGTCTCCGGTGATGCCCCTACACCTCTCTTCTGTGAAGACACCAGAGCTATTCAAATAGCAAATAATCCTATGAAGCGTTAATTAACCAAGCTTATTGGTGTTGATGCCTCATTCACACGCTCACAATGTCAAGACAACACAATTCTAAGTATATGACCTCCGAGCTCCAAACAACCGATTTCATCAAGGCACAGACTCATGAACATCATTGTCTTCAAACTCTCAATGTTCATAATCCATCTTGAGTTTGAGGAGGGTTGTCAACATGAATGTGTGTATATATGTATGAGACTCTAGCTGTCTCTCTCTGTCCCATAGATGTCTCTGGCCGATATAGCCCATATATGTAAATGAGTGTATATACTGATTGATGTCTACAGGAAACATGTGCATTCTCTCCAATAGGTACGATGAACAAGGTTAGCGTTTGATTCCAAATTGTAATTATAAATCGTGTTAAATTTTGAAATGTAGAGTAATGTAGTTGGAAACTGGAATACATTCAATTTTGGTTGTGCCGAAGTGTAAATACAGACTATTTTAACCAAGGGTGGGTAATGACGGAGCAAAAAGGTTTCAACGAAACGTCATGTCGATATCAAATACTTTCTTTCTTGTTTGTGAGAAACACCACTGACAAATATCGATGCAGCTTCTAGTGTAACATGTCCGACATTAGTAAGAATGCTGCTCACTATATTTGTGCCCCACATTTCATCAAGTATGAGTCGCAATTTTTTTAATATCGTAGCTTTGATGGCATTAAGCATGTTACACCTTCAAAGGTTCAGCGACAATATTTTGTCTCTCAAGATATTAGTGCAAACAAAAAAGGCACCTTTTTTTGCAATTTCTCCAATGGGACGAATGCACTTGAAAAATTTCACTCATCAGCAGGAAGATACAAATAAGCATATATTCAAATTTTTTTTAGAAATGGAACAATGTTCTGGTCTTTACATCGTCGACGTACAGTCATGCGTCTTAAATATATTGCATATATTGCACTGTTATCAGTCAAACATTGATGCATCGAGAAGCTTATGCAAACCTGTATGTGTTTGCTCCCATACTGTAGCAACATCTGCATTGTATGGCCTGTAATATCTCAATGCATTTTCCTATTGAGTTTGAAGAACTGATGCAACAATCTGTGAACTTCACCATAGTTTTGAGCACAAGTCAGTCGTGTCTTTATCCATTGGGGTAGCTTGTCAGTAGGGCAAGAGATACTCCTGTTCGATGTAGTGTGTGCATATCGTGAGTCAACCAACAGCATTGACGCAAAATCATTTACATGCCTGATTGCTCTGCCTGCAATCAAATCATCTCATCATAAAATAAAAAACTTAAGCCAATAATTTCATCATCATAAATGCTCAAATGACAAAGCAGCTTACCAATACATTGATTGACAGCTTTCATGCATAAGTTCTCATAATACTCTCGCCCACCTTTATTGCACTTTCTTAAAATATCAAAACCAGGCTGAAGTTTGCACTCGTTATCATATCTGCTGCCTGAAGACTTATCATCACCAATAAAATGTGAGCTCGAAATATTTTCTATGTGCTTTATTGTCTCCATAAGCTCCACATCAGATGGACTTGGATAAGGCAATCCAACCATTACAACACAACGTCCCATGCCATCACTGAAGTTTATGCCTTCAGAAATCTTCCCACCAACAACAGCTAATAGAAGAGCCCCATTGATGCTAATGTCTCGTGAATTTTCGCTACAGGACTGAATTGCCTCCTTGTATTTGTTGAGCACCACCTCAACATCAGCACTGTTTCTTGGTTCTCTAAAAACAAGTTTCTTCTTAGAAATCTTGGAAATTGTACCTGAAGCAGTCCATGCATCATAAACACGCCTTTCATACTCATAGGAAGCAAAAAACATCACTACTCCTTCAGGCACTATTGTTACTATATTGCAAAGAAAACGACCAAGCTCTTCGATCTGTACAAATAGGCACAAAACATGTCATGCTTTGAGTACAGCATATTACAATAAAAATATAAATTTTAAATGAATATGTTACTTAAGAAATTACAGAAATAGAACTTGGCCATTGGTGAAGAGCTTGCATGGATTAAATCACGTGCTCATATAGAAGGCTCGATGTCTTTTTTAAAAAAAATACTGCACAAAAACCATGACTATTTGCACTTTTGCATGTGCATTTCAAAAGCTCTGTTTTTATGAACATTTAAGCAAACTCTAAAATTACAAGACTTCTCCAAGATAAACACATGTAACTTGAAATTTCACAGTATGTACTGTAGTAGCAAAAGTATAAGTGAGAAATGACTCAATGTTTTGTACAGACCATGGTAGGAGAACTTCTTGAACTGTAGCTGAAATCAAATGTCATGCCTGAGGGTCCACACGTAACAGCTACAGGAAGAATACTCTCAGGAGGAACAATATGGTGGCATGAAAAGAATTTGATATCACTAGGTGATAAGCTTGGAAACAAGCGTAGCCTTGTTTCTTCAATAGGCTGGAGGGTTCCACCGGCCATAATAACAGCATATGCATCACTAGTAACCTGCAACAGGAAAGAAAGAATAAAAAATCGTGAAATAAGAAACCTATTATATCCAAACAACATACAAAACCAGGTTATTGGACCTCTGAAAATACTTTCTCTGCACAAAGCATCACAAATTTAAGATATGCATCTTCAGGTTGTCCATGGAGTTTTTGCCTAGAAACTATAATTCTTCCATCATCATTGCAGTTCAACAGGGAGCATAAAAAGTCAGCCAATGCCTGGAAGCTTGCTATACTGCTTCCTTCATCACGTTGCTGCTGGTGATACAAATGATTATTACCTTCTTGGGTGATGATTAATTTGTTGGCATATCCACTAACCTGCAAATCAATAGTCAGTTGATCCAGAAACTGCACGATGGACTCGACATGTGGTGGAAAAAATTATGTCACCTTGTGAATTATATTGCTTTCCTTCACATACTGGCAAAGTTTTACTATGTTTATGTTATCAATATCAAGGGAGAACAAAAATTGGTTTATAGTCATAGAGGTCATAGTGTTGGGACCATCTTGATCGCTTATTAAAACTCGTAGGAATGACCGTGTTAAAATTGTCAAGGTCTCGATGTAACGTCGATTTCCAGCTCCCAAAACACTTTGAAATCTATTGAGATATGCCTCCAGGTGGGAAAGAACTGCCTTCAACTACCAATACAAAACGAAAATGATAATTAGATAATGTAGTTTCTAACCTAAAAGGTTCAACACTTGAGATAACAAACCCAGCTCATTTCAAATTGAAGTTTGCCTTGCAAAGGAAATTTTCTAAAAAGCATGAACCGGACAATATCATATTTAAGATCTTGTTGTCACCATAACAAAACAACCAAGCCAAATTAAACTCACTGCTAGAAAATTCTCTTTGGCTAGACCCCTTTTTATGCTAAACTTTCAAACAATAGCTGTGTTTGGTGCTTGGACAATACATCAAATGTGCATTAAAGGCCATAAAATTATGAAACCGCAATCACCAGTTATGTGGTGGGTGTAATTCTGAAATAAATGGAAAGAGTGTAATAGAATAAAACAACTATGTTCATTGGAACGCAACAAAATACAATTGCTAACAGATGTAGATATCTACAGCTCGGAAAAAAAAATATTGTTGCCAGACTGTAAGGGGCAGACAAATTATGAAGAAGTGTAACCTGCAGAGATGTGATCTTTGAGTTGTACATGCTAGTGAGGGAGTCCACTAGGTTGTGAGCCTCATCTATGATGACAACACTGTTCTTAAGATTAAGGCCAAGTGATTCTCTAGCAGACTTCAGCAATAAAGACTGATAAGGAAGGACTACAAGGTCAGCTGAGCGGACCATGCCACGTGCACCATAGTATGGACATGTTCCAATCTTCTTCCCAATCTGTGTCAAATCCTCGATGTCCAATGCACCTTGATCTGTCACTTCACTCTTGAATTCCTTCTGAAGATTTCTCTTTCTTAACATTGGACACCCACAAGAAGTCTTTGCTCGGCAAACCTTTCTGTTATCGCCCTCGACCTGCATGTTCATGGAATCATGGCCGCTCAACTAATTAGTTGTTATCAACAAAGTTGTAAATGGCAGCATACTGTTGGTTTTTAATGACTCAGCGTGTGTGAATATGATAATCAAACACTTAAATGCTGTACAATAATAAGTATATGGTGAGGCAAAAAAAATTATTTCAAGCACATTAGATGCAAATTTTTTAATGTAATCAGTGCATACATAGTATATTAAATTTACAACAGCAAGGATCAAATTAAAGAACTTCCAAATAAATCAAGGTCAAGAAACAGGAGTAATAATACCGATCAGTCACAGATCACACACGCAGACAACCAAATTTGGGCACAGAAGTGAAAGATAATCTGTAACAGTAAACAGCAAAGCACTTAAAAGAAAAATCCAACGGAATTGGCAGACCTTAATTTTTCTGCTCTTCTTGTTTTTCTGCAGTTCCAAGCACCTCTCATTGATCTGGTTTGCGCTCCGTAGTTTCAGCACGTCTGCAAGCACACTAACCACAGATCAACTAGCCCAAATCCTCATCCGACTAAAAGAGAACGGAGTAAACCGATAAATTCCCTCACCCTTGTTAATACACAGGTTCTTCCTGGACCCCAAGCACACTGTTCTGAGCCGCCCCGCAAACTCCGTCCTCTTGAGCTCCCTGACGAACTGCGTGAGTTGTGAGTGCGTGCGGCTGGTGAAGTACACCTTGGGCATCACCTCCTCCTCCTCTTGCTCCCCATCCTCCTCACTCTCACTACTACAACCACCACCACAGTGTGATCGTTTCCCTGTCTCAAGCCTCGTGCCGCCCTCGCCGTCGCTCTCGTAATCCTCTAGCAAGAACTCCTCAATCTCCCCCTCGTACTCCCAAAATCCTTCTGATTTCTCCGAAACCTCCACTTTCCTCGGTGCTGGCCTCCTCGTGGCAGGCGACTTCGCCTTCTTCTTAGTCTCCTTATCCGGCAGCAGCGGCGTGAAATCCCGCATCCAGTCGGGCTCGTCGTCGTCGTCGCCGCCTTCGCCAGCGCCGGACGCGGCAGCGGAGCCATTGGCCCGGCCAGGGTGGTTCCGCCCGGCGGCGTCGCGGTGGTCGACGAGCCACTGGAGCGCGCTACAGATGATGCTGAGGGTCTTTCCGGTGCCTGTGAAGCCGCAGGGAGGGCGGAACCGTTAGGGTTTCCATGGGTCTGTGCGAGGAGAAGGGGAGTGATAGAGAGGTGGAACTCACCGGTGGGGCTCTCGAGGAGGGCGAGGGCGCCGGGGCCGGAGGAGAGAGCGGCGTAGAGGAAGGACATGAACTCCGACTGGATTGGGTACGGTGTGAACGGGAAGGCCGGGAATTCATGCCGCGGCGGCGGTGGCGGCGGCGGCATTTTCCCGCGCGTTCGCGGGCGGATGGGTTTGGGGGGGTTTCCCGCGCGCAGCTGATGGAAGAGCCTGAAGGCTGATTGGCTGAAGGTGCTTTAAGATTCGGGATGATGTCATGTTGCATCTACAGAAACTGGAGCATTTTTGTGGCCTGGGTCTCGCTCCAGCCGCTTCAGAGCCAGCCCGGCCAGGCCCAATCCTTTACCCAGCGACAGGTAAATCGTCCTGCACGCTGCAGCCAGAGCCCAGAGAAGAAAATTTTTCTTTAGGGGCAAAGCAGAAGAACGGCCTCTTGAAAGAAGGAATAGAAGATCACAGACATGTTACAGATTAGAATAGTTCCAGCAGGTTTTCAAAAATCGTTTTAGTCAAATCCCGATCCCTAACAATTTTCGATTTCCTACAATTTTCCGTTAAAATTTGGTTTTTCAAATTTGAGACGAACGGAGGAAGCCCAAAACGAAAAATCACTGGGCTTTACGGAGAAACCGGACTAGATCTAAGAGAAATCATGGAAAATCCTCGGAAAACCATATTTTTTTTCTCTGTGGAAAAGGGAAATTTTAATATATAACACCTAATCAGAATGCCTCATGCAAAATGAGATCCAATTGTGTCGTCTTTCGACATATAACATTGTGGTCATGAATTTCTCCATTTTGTAACACTCATGCCCTTTCATCCCTAAAATGACCCTGCAAGACCCACCTGTCATTCCTTTCCGTCTTCTACCACTCCTCTCTCTTCTCCATGGTTGTCTTCTCCATCTCCGGTTAGTCCGTTACTCTTTCACTCAACGGTTCGGCATGTGCACGCCCAGACATACGCTTCCTGCTATCGAGCGTGGCGCCAACGGTGATGGCACAGAATGCACAGATAGCCTAGTTGATGTGCTCCAAGAATATTAAGGATGCCCGCACGGCCTTCGAGGCCATGCCCCTTAGCACCACCACCTCCTACAACCACCTCATCACCGGCTACTTTTGCAGCCACCTCTCAAATGCCCTAGGGCCGCAGCCCTGCACCGCGTCGACACCGCCTCAACCCGGTCTCGGCCTGCGCCGACACCGTCGTCCTTTGGCCTCCACCGCTTTGTCTTGGCACTGCCCCCATGACAGGTGACCAGAGATGGAGAAGACAACCATGGAGAAGAGAGAGAAGAGGAGGAAGAAGAGGAGAAGGAATGACAGGTGGATCCCACGAGGGCATTTTGGGCATAAAAGGGCGTGAATGTCACAAAATGAAGAAATTCATGACCACATAGTTACATTTTGAAATGCAACACAATTGGGTACCATTTTGGGTGAGGCTTTCCAATTAAGTGTTATATATTGAAATTTCCCCTCTGGAAAACCGACAATTTTATCAAGAAACCGTCGTTTTGGACGAGAAATCGAGAAAATGACCTCCGTCCCTAGCCTTTGTACTCCTCGCTCCCTACCCCTCTGCTCGCTCCCAACCCCTCTGCCTCACTCTCTGCTGCTCCAAAAAAACTAGCTCCCTACTCCTCTACCCTTCCCTTCTCTCTGCGCGATGCAGCGGGAGCACGGCATAGGCGGAGCGTAGTGCGGCTTAGGCAGAGCACTACGGGAGCGTGGCCTGGGCGAGTGAGCGGGTAGGCTGCACGGTGCATGGGACAGGTGTGACATCCTCGTTTTCAAAAATAAAATAAAAATAAATAATAATAATAATAAAACAAAAATATTTCATCTGCATTTTGCATTAAAGTTTTAAAATTTTAAACTTTGCAAATGATTTTAAAATTTTAAACTTTGCAAATGAGCATGTCACATTTTCAAAAGTTTTGTTTTTGCATGACATATTTAAAAACCATTTCATTTTCTAAATTAAATTTCACATTCTTAATTTGCTTTTAGCGAAAACCAATTGTTATTTATAATTTCAAACTGAATCTATTATATTTTATTTAAAATTTATTTACAGCTCTAAACTAATTTCTAAAAACCTTTCCTTTTTCTCTTTCTTTCTTTCTTCTCTCAATGACGAGTGGGTCCCACACGTCATCCTCCCTTCCTTTTCTTTTCTCTTTTCTTTCTCTTCTTTTTCTCTTCCCTCCACCTGCCCCTCTCTCTCTCCGGCACCTGCCCTCCTCGTCCCTGCCAACTCCTCCACCTGGTAGCCTTTCCCTGTCCCTCTCCACTTCACTCCTCTCTTCCTCTCTTTCTCTCTCTCTCCCATTCTCTCACTCTCCCGCACTCCTCCAACCAGCCGCCCCCTCTCATTTTCACTCTCTCTCACTCTACTTCCCACTTCCTCTCCAACCCGCCGCGCCGCCCCACCTCTCCCCGCCGGCCACTTCTGCCGCCGCCAACACCCGAGATAGGAGATAAGGCCTTTTTTATGCATTGTGGTATAGTATTTGTATTCCATTGGACTGAATCCAGTGGTGATCGGACTGAGTCCGGTGGAGCTGTTTTTGTGTGTTTCCTGAGCGGATTGAGTTCGGTAGGCACCGGACTAAGTCTGGTGAGCCCGTAACGGCTAGTTTTCGTGTCTAACGGCTAGTTTTCAGGTTGGGGCCTATAAATAGAAGGTTTCAGGCCGAGTTTTGGAGCCTTTTGGACCTTGGATGAGTTCCTAGGTGTGAGAGGTTGTCAAGGAGTGTAAGATTGGGAGATCTTCATCTTGGGAGAGATTAAGTGAGCCCTAGAGCATTAGTGAGTGCCTAAGTGTGTCATCACTTTTGAGTTTCGATCCGATGTGATCAAAAGGTTCGGGCTTATTACTCTTGGTGCTTGCGAGCACCTAGACGGCGTGGAAGGCATCGTGCGCTGGTGATCTTCTCAAGCGGAGTTTGTGAGAAGGCCCGGGTGAAGCTTGTGCGTGGCATTGGTGCTTGCCACATCCGGAGAGGAGAAACTAGTAACCACTAGTGGAGACGAGGTGGTTGGCTCAAGAGGGAGCCGGTCCTTGTGAGAAGTAAGGATTTGCCTCAACGTGGATATAGGAGTTCGGCTCCGAACTACAGGAAAAAATCTTCGTGTCACTTGCAGCTATCTTTTGTGATCATATATTCATTGCTATATCTTGAGATGATTATTGTGCCATTTAGCTCCTTGCCATGTGTTGATTATTACTAGCTCTTAGATTAGACTTGATCTTACATATCCTTCAGCTAGTGCTTAGTACTCATAGCATTCACCTTATACTTAATTGTATATCTTGATTGCTTAAGTGTATTTGGTGCAATCTCTTTAGGGTTGCTATCTAATTGCCATATTACTTGTGTTCAAAGAAATTGATCTTTATCTTCCGCATTTGTTTAAATTTTGAACACAGGTGCAAAATTAAATAGAAAATAAAATTTTTGAGAAGCCCAATTCATCATCGCTCTTGGGCATCCGATTCCTTAGAGAAGGGGAAGGGGAAGTAGGTGGAAAGAAAATTCAATGAGTCACACAGGGAAGTGAATTCCCTCCTTTTAGAGCATTTATAATGCTAGGCCTATTTTCTACCTCTATTTTACTATTCACTCACTATTTATCCCTGATCCTATTTTTTGGTCAAATAACATGGCCCTATTTTCTCGATCTCTACATTTCTCTATTTTATATTTTACCCTAACTCTATTTTTACTATTTACAACTCTATTTCTAGAATAATATGACCAGCTACAGTAAAGAAAAATGCCCACCATTAGACATATCCTTAAACGAGAAATTCTCATTTCCTCCAAACAAAACAATCAAGAGACTTTATAACACCTGTCTCTTAATTTCTCTTCCTTTCTCCCGATTCCCTCCTACCAATCATGTTGCAAGGACACATAAGTGAAGGCACTCAATCTTCCTTTATAATAGGACGCAGTCTAATACGATATTGTACAAAACAGTGTATGCCCTGTTTACAGGACATCGGATTTTCATCGGAAATTCACTTCTTCTCTGAGATTCTTCCGATTCCACGAGGACCCTTGCTTATTGAATGCCACCGGCCGGACTCGAAAGGTCCTCTCCACTCTACACCACCAGCCAATCTTGGTGCGATCGATCGTGTCCCACCAGCTGCGCACAATCCACCAGTGCTACAGCGCAAGAACTCGATCGTGTCATCCTGCAGCTCACCGGCGACTCATGCCTCCGCTGCCGCTGTGGGCGCGGCGGCAGTGCCGGCCTCGATGTCGTTGCTGCCGCCGGAGATGCTGTCGTCGTCGCCGCGCAGCTCGTGCAGCTCCATGATGGGCTTCATCTTGCGCTCGGTGATGGCGATGCAGATGTCGTTGGGGAAGAGGTTGCGGAGCACGAAGGCGTGCACCATAGTGGTGGCGAAGAGCCCCGTCACGGTGAGGGTGGCCAGCGCGGAGAGCCCCACGCAGAGCGCCTTGGTGAGCTGGTTGTCCACCTCCGTCGAGTACCGGATCGACGCGATCGCCGCGCCGGTCATCGGGAACGTGTACGCCCACCACGCCAGCGAGAACCTGAACCCGCGGAAGAAGTTGATCCGGACGGCAAGTGACGCGTAGAGGAACATGGCGATGAAGTAGGCGAGCCTGGACCCGAGGTCGAACTCGCCGGTGATCTTGGCCCACGCCATGGACGCGACGCTCGGCGCCGCCACGAAGAGGAAGAACACCGGGTGCAGCTCCTTGGGCAGCGTCTCGTTCGTCGGCAGCCGCTGGTAGAGCGTCACGAACAGCACGCTGTAGTGCGCCAGCCCGACGGCGAAGAAGAAGACGGGCCCCTCCTTGAGTCCCATGGACGCGCCCAGCAGCGCGCCGACGAAGTTGCCGACGACGGACAGGTGGTTCGACGGGTTCGCCACCTTGGACAGCCGCCTCTGCCCGCCGGACATCCACTGGCCGTAGATCTTGAGCTCGAGGCACAGCACGGGCGCCATGAGCGCATACCAGAGCCAGCGCGGCAGCGCCGTCGCGACGGAGGGCGGCACGCCGATGGCCAGGAAGAGGCAGGCGATCCACGGAGCGAAGAAGAAGTTGACCCTGATGGGGTGGTAGTACTCGCGGCGGACGGCCTCGAAGAAGAAGATGACCTTGCAGGCGTAGATGGCCGAGATGACGCACATGAGTGCGACGGAGATGCACCAGAGCACCAGATTCACCCTGGTGGTGACGTGCAGGAACGTGGTCGGCGCCGACGTCGCGATCGTCTTCCACAGGATCGCCTGGCTGCTCACGCCGAGGCAGATACCGAAGGCCGACACCGGGAACCGCAGCAGGAACGGCCATGTCTTGTCCGACGGCAGCACCAGCTCCTCCGACGACTGCAAGCAACGGCACAAGTTTCACAGTGCCATGAGCTTCCAACCAAAGCAATGGACGCGTAAGACAAAGTTGACATGAATGGACAGTGAGTATCTTACCTTGAGCTGGTCCAGTTCGGGGCCCTCCAGTGCGGCGAAGAAGCGATCGACCTTGGGCATGGACGCGGTACGGTGGCTGCTGATGGTGTCGTCGTCGTCACCGTTTACTTCGGGGGCCTCCGGCCCGGCGCCGGCGCCGGCAAGATGGGTGAGCTGCCGCTCGAGCTTGCCTGACCAGGTCTTGAAGGGGTCGTAGCTCCTGTCCCGGTTGATCGGCCGGCCGCCGCGGCTAGGCATCCGGCCGGCGCGGTGTTGCATCCCGACGACGGGGATGGGCTGCGACCGGAACATCATCTTGTCCGGCTGCACGAACCTGACGCTGTTGCTCCCCTTGTCCTGCGGCGGCGGGTGCTGCGGCTCCCGCGCCGCGTTCGCCATGGCCTGCCTCCGGAGGTCGTCCGAGTCGCCGGCGCCAGGCACGGGGCCGAACCCGGTCGGCGACGCCGGCAGGCTGATGGACACGGGCTGCACCGACCGGAACCCCGGCGGCTGGAACGGCGAGTCCAGCGGCGGGATGACCACCTCGCTGCGCCGCTGGACACGGTCGAACGGCGGCACCTGCATTGCAAAGATAGATAAAATCACGCCGCCGTCCACGCCGATCACCATTTCAGGCATCATCCACGGAACGGAGCTGACAGGACGGCCGGAGGAGGACTCACCTTGGCGCGGGACGGCCTGTTGGGGTGCAGCTGCGGGCGGGGGCTGGGCTGCGGGCGCGGGCTCGGCGTCATGACGTCAAACCCGGCAAGGTTGGACACCTCGACGTCGGCGAGGAGGGACGGCACCTCGCCGGAGCTGTTGCCATTCGCCTCCATTGCTCAGGCCACACCTGCACGGCACACACACACACACAGAGACATACAAAGATCACTGTGAGAGCTGACCAGTGAAAGAAGCCTACACAAACCAAATGACAAGAACATTTTCGCTACGAAAACGTGAGAAAAAAAAGAACCTAGAAGCACAAGCGTGGGTCCGAGCAAATCGACAGAACAACAATCATCCGCAACCTCGCTACAAGTGTCCACCAGCTGGGCCAAGAAATCTCAGCAAGAAACCCTGACGAATGAATGGACCGGAGGCAGCAGGAAGCTAACTGCAGTATGCTAACCAATGCTGTCAATGACAAATTGTACCCTTCTTCCCCTGAGCAGCTGGGCAGGCAGGGAAGATATGAGCATTGATACCACCACAATCTGTCGGACGAATTGAGGAGAGAAATGTGGGGATGCAGCAGAGGAGAGCGGCAGAGCATGTGCAAGCGACAAGCCGTGGCGTTTTTAAACGGCAAAAGGTGCTGTGAATGATGGCTGCTGGTTGGTGCGGCTGACACCAGCGGGCGATACAAATGCACAGCACGGTATGGAGCTCGGGAAGTGCTCCTGCAGATGCGTAGCTGTCTGTTTTCTTGGTTCGTGAAACATGGTCTTGTACGGCACTTTCATGTATGACGAGTTGACGACCAATGGCGATGTATTTTAGGGCCTATTTAGAACGCATGAATTTCACGGATCACGACTAACTGTAAGCGGGGAGTTCTCCTATATAGCAAGGCTGAAATGGTTGAAAGCTCACTCGTGACGGGTTACAATCATCCACGATAGGTGGCACGGCTTCGGGTCATGCGGGGCCGACGTAGACCAGGGCAAGAGCCGTCGCTGGCCGCGCATTGACACGGTAGCCTCAGCCGACCGATGAACCTCACTGACTGGTGCTTGCTACTCCAGCTAGTAATAAGATTATATTTGACCACGGATTGAGCCTTCAATCCTGGTTCCAAACCGGCATCAATCCCGGTTTTAGAACCGGGATAGGCAATTCGGGACTGATGGCATGGAGCCATCAGTCCCGGTTGCTCTCAACCCGGGATAGATGTTAGAAATATATTTAAAAATATAATGCGCACATATGGCTTCTATGGGGACTCGAACCCGAGATCTCGTGACCTTTCTAACCAACTCACCCACCCACACGTTCTGATATAATTAGGATATGCATTCCTTTTAAAAATTCCTTAGATGAGGTTTTAGTTCCGGTTCGTAATCGGACTAAAACTTACTTTCGATCCGGTTGGTATTACGAACCGGATGATGAATTCCATGCCGGTGGCGATGGGAGGAGCATCAATGCCGGTTGGTATTATCAACCGGGACTAATGTGAGCGACGAACCGGGATTGAAGCCTTGGAACTACGAACCGGGACTGATGCTACTATTAATACCGGTTCGTATCTTATCGGGACTGATAAGCCGGTATGAAAGGTTGTTTCTCTAGTAGTGTGACTTGCAATGCCACCGTGGCATGCATGAGCTGGAGACTGTTGGTTCGCATGCTGGCTAACGCCGAATTAACGCTGGCATTGGCAGTGCCGCTCGACGAAGAAACATGCTGCTCGATCGGTCTAATTCTTTAATTACGCCTTAATCCCCGGCCCACTGATGAAGCTCTTAATGACCTTGGATGGATGGAGCCACGCGCGGCAGACGGCGCCCCCGGTCCAACCAAAACCTCGCGTCGCATGCACACACCAAAGCGAGTAAATTAACAAGCAGATCGATCATGGTTCGCCGAGACGTACGATTACACAAAGATTGATTAGTCAGCAGCTCAGTCGGCCAGAGGCTAACTTCTTGGGCTGTCACCTGGGAGCTAGCTAGGAAGAAGGCGGCGGCGCAAAGCAAGCGTGCAGCCAAATAGGCCTCCCGGATTCGGACGAGCCGTGTGAGGCATTTTTCTCATCATCTGTTTGATTATCTGTTGAAACGAAACTTCAAGAGCTGCAAAAACGTGGCTTTGACAAATCAGGATGTTTAGTTGGACTTAGGCTTAATGGTGGTTTTTATATTAAATTCTCCAGGAACGGTTTCGAGAAGTTATAGTTAATCAAATAGTTTAGACAAAAAAATGTTGTCAGGAGGACAGGCCAGCTCGGCACAAGATTAATTAAACACAGATATCCATCGTTGGTAGGGTGATCGCCGCAGATTTATTTGGTTCCACATGTTGGTCCGATGCCAGGCGCCACATCTGGTGTATGTGGACATCATGGATCTCACATGGACTGACTGACATGTCATGACCTAGCTAGCTAGCAGCAGCGATTCCCCACTGTGAATCCCCAACAACTAATATATCTTGTTTCACGCCTGCCTTCCTTAATTTAATCCCCCGTCTTGCTTCACCAAAAATACGGCAAGGAGAAAATCACGGCCGACAAATACTGCATTACCACGCGTACGTGAGATTATCCGGCCTTGTGATAAGGCAGGAATTTTGGAATTAATTTGACCCCCAGGCTCAACGCGTGACGAGATCGACACAATCGATCGCCCTAGCTAAGCTACTGGCACGGCTACTAGCAACTCGTGCACACGTGTCAGCACGGAGCATGAGCAGTCCATTGCACGGTGCAGGAGCGAACCAGCTGTGCATGCACACTTCAAATCCAACACAAGTCGCATGCAGGACGTACGTGGTTAATTCCAGCAAGTCCCCATCGCGTGGATATCGATCATACATGGCATGGAAAGGTTTCGCGTCAATCGAGCCGTCGCTCTCCAAGAAATTAAAACTACGTGTGCCAGCCGCCGCCGTGGCGATCTGCGTTCAGATAGACTAGGTGTGCCAGTGAGAGGCGACGAGTACAGAAGATAGGACATCACACTAGGCCCTCTTATCTTTATTAAAATATACGGCTTGAAATTTATCAATTTTTTACTAGCCATATACTGCAACACTTTGTAGTTATTTTTTCGGATATTATTCTCAAAGATCCTACAAATATTTTTCAATATATATTTTAGTCTCTCCGAACCTTTTTTGAGAGCTTTCAACTTTCCATATTATAATCTACCACAGATTTTCAGGTCAATCAAACAGAGCCTAACAATGTGCACAGACCTTATATATTACTATAGTCTCACCCCGTCTTCCCAATGGGTTTTGAGGGACTAAGTAAAATCAATAGCCTAAAATAGATTATGTGCATCTTAAAAGTTTCCATCGGTAGGCATCTAGGTCTTCAAAATTTATTTATTTTACCACTAATAAGTATCAGAAATTTTTTAATAAAATCTTGCATATCAATGTAGAAGTGCTTTTCGGGACGACCAAACATGAATGTTAATGTGGCTACACATGTATTCTGAAACGTAGCCTTCCGTGCAGGGACCGAGTACAAAACAGTACTATGGACTATGAAATCATCAATTTTTATCGAGTTGAAGCCAAAAAGGAGAAAAACAATTCTAGCCATCAGTGGTTTAATTAGTTCCGTGCTTTAGGGGAGAAAGCTGCGATGACCAATATGACATAGACACTGGGTTTTGGGGCCGGGCCGCTTAAAGAAACATCATTTACGTCCTAATCGTGCCCGACAAGTTAATTAATCCGCCCAAGCGAGCTCGGCGGCACACGCCGCGGTCGCCACACACGCGCGCGTCCCAACCCAATACGAAACCTAAGTATCAATCCAAGAAAGACAATGACAATGATGACAACGGCGAGGAAGAGAAGAGGATCTAAATAAAGTTTTTTCTTTTTTAAAAATAAAAGCTAAATGGCGGTGACGGGCCAAATCGGACCAATGCCCCCAACAAACAATTGCGGTCTAATTGTCTCATCTTCTTAACAACTTAGGCTGTTTGGTTGGAGGGACCTTCTCAATTCATATCTTCTCCCATCACGGATATCTAACGCTTTGAACATCGTCACGGTAATTCTCCCCGTGTATCCAGCATAAATATTTTAAAAAGGGTTATATATTAGTATCTGAAGTTTTGGATATATGAAACTACAGATACGAGGGATCGAGGGAGTACTGAATTTATGCTTAGAGATAACATAGGACGTCTCGTACGCATGTTGGAATTAAAGGACATTAGAAAACAGAAAGGAAGCGAGAATCACCTGGCACCCGAGGAGGCCTCGCCGGAGGGTCACGGTGATGGCCGCCGGATCGCCGGGTCCAGCGGCTAGCCGAGGGCACGCACGACTACCGCGCGGGGGCGAGGCTATATATGCGCCAAGGCGGCGGCCGGGAATAGGCAGGCGCCGGCAGCTCGGGCTCCTTGACGCACTGGACTTTCTATATTAGCATGGAGACAGCTGCCGGCCGGCGTGACCAGGATTTCGCGCTGCTTCCTTCCTTTGCATGCTTCCCAGCCGTTCGATCGACCGTATGCGGTTCTTGGAATGCGTGCTTGGTAGCCATCCCCAGTGGACGTGATTTTGTACCACAGCTAGGGCATTGTTTTTTTCTGCGTTTGCGTTTGCGTTTGCTTATAAGCTGAAAATTTGTTATTTTTATACAAGTCAAACGCTTTGACGTTTGGTAGCCAATTTTTGTAGGTCTTACTATTTCTTCTCAAAACTCTCAAAACTATTTTTCTATAATTTTTTGATCCCTCGGATGTCCTTATCGAGGAGCTACAAATTTTCAGCTTAAACGCAACCGCAACCGCAACCGCTGAAAAAAACACTACCTAGGTTGATGTTGCGACATTCATTGGTATGGTATGCCAAAGACCTCCGGCACGCCGGTACGTACGTTTGGAATACACCAGGATTACACGGATGTTGTGTAGACATTACCAAAAATAAAATAAAATATTTTCTATTTCTATTTATCTATCTTGTTTTTCTTATTTTAGTATATTGTATTTTAGAAAGCTTTCAATCAATCAAAGACATACCAAATCAACATATTTATTAGCTTATTTATATAGCCCATTGTATTATAGGAAATATTATTTTAAGATATAACATATCAGTTGATATGGAAACACGATGCAGTCGAGCATGGAGGCAGAGCTAAGGCGATGAAGCCGATGGTGTGAAAGCATAGCACATTTAAGTGTGAAAACGGAGATAAGGGTATAAGCATGACATATCTAGTAGGACACAATGTAAAAAAAAATGATATTTATTGGTAGCAAAACACGAACACTTAGCTAGTTTATAAAATTTCCCATGCTTCAAACGTACTTAGACCTTGTAATGAAATTCCTTGGTCCGAGTTATTTTGAGCAACATAAGGTGAAAATAAAACTGTAGCTCCACTCTCCGCATACAAATGAGAAGTTCCCTTGCCTTGCACAGTTACACTAGTATCCCTAGACTCGATGCGCCGCCGAACACCCCCCGCCACTAAAATTTTATTAATTTCAGAACATCTCTGTTAGGATATTCCTATGAAATATCCATGCTTTCTTTCTTGTATATATGTTTGCTCCAGTTCTTTAAAACATATAGCCGATATAAAACTTATGGTTAATTTAAAGCGACTATTATATTACTGTGGAAACCCTGTAAAGATCAAACGGATGGTGAATAGCGATAATGCTAAATAGTACAGTATATCGTGGAATACCATTCTTTGATTCGCCTTTTCTTTTCGTTTGAGGTTTCCTCTGTCCTGAAGATAACCACAGAATTTTACTCTCACCATATTCTTGTTCAGGTTGACAGGTGTGCTACGTGTCTTGTCATTTTATTCCTCTTTTTATGTTTTTGAGCTTTGGAGGGTATAATAATATCCTATGACAGCAATAGCTAGCTAGAGAACACCAGTTCTTAATCCTAACAATTTATGGGAGGATTGAGAGAGACAGTGACAAACAGAGCCTAACTAAGAAGTCATTAAGCTGATTAACAGCTCAATCTAGGTGCATGACAGCTTAATGGGACAGCCAAATTAATAATCTAATGCTAGGTGTCTATTCCAGAACTGAAATTGCTACCAAAATGTACAAGGAATACTAGTGTTTTTGCCCCCAAGGATTGGTCAGATAATTAATTTGTCAACAGATTTTCAACACTGTGCACGGTAGTTGTACACTAATAGCCATGTCTTTTTGGAGTTTGTACTTCCCACAACCTGGTAGTATCATATGAACCCCCATGACCCCATACAGGACCAATTAGCAACCTTTAAACTGTTCAGATCTCATGAAGTCCAGTCCCTTATGAATCAGTCCATGCTTCAATTCAAAAGAAGCAGCAACCAACATGCATCCCAAATTTCCACGCCCCGTTTTTTTCATTGGGAATGTTATTCCCCTAGGATTGAAGGCAAGAACAGAAACAAAAGAACAAAATAAACTGACACAAATCCCGAATGCTCAAGCAGTTGGAACCAGGGCTGTGCGGAGCCGATCAAGAAAGCAAACGCATCACAGAAGACAGATAACCAAGACAAGAATTCAGACGAAGGATACTAGCACTGCAAAGTGCAGACCAGCACTATCACTCCACAAACAGAGAGAGGAGAGAAAAGATTGATGGGCTCACTCACTCACCTAGCAGTTGGCTCCTTGAAGATCTAGCGACGGATGATGATGATGATGCCCGAGCTTGAGCTGGGGTGACGAGGTGGTGTTGATGCTGAATACAGCAGGGGATGGGTATGTGGGTGGAGTTTCAACGTGTGCTGAGGGTATATATAATGGTTTGCCTGCAGAGATGTTTCCTGCGGCGCCTGGGCGAAAAAAAGTTGTTGGGGGCTTTCGCCTTTCAGCTTCCTGGTTTCTTCCTTCTCGGGCTCTCCCTCCCACTGTCACACAGCTGTTTCCAGGAGACAGAAACACGCCCGGTAATTTTATATGTAGGTCCATGTTTTGACGAATTAATTGTAACAAATCTCCTCGCACCAAAGGGGAAGGGGGAGCTGAAAGAAAAGTGATAGGCCTCCTAGTCAAGTGTTGGTGCTTTGTTACAAATAAATATTGCATTACCTTTCACTCCGTCATATTTAATATATTTGGCTCACGCTCTCAGCTATCACACTTTCTTTCTTTCTTTCACACTTAACTATGTCGTGCTTTGTCACACTTAGCTCTATTTTGTGCTTGACCGTGTCATACTTTCGCATCTTCTAATTTAATATATCTAAGCTTCATCGAAACTTTTCTAAAATGAAAAAGAAAACATTCTAAAATAAAAAAGCTAGATAAATAGAATGATTTCGTATATGTACGCTAATAGAAAACTTTCTAAAATACAAGGCGGTAATATAAGAAAGCAAGTCCAAATAATTAGACATTATTTTCTCAAAAAAATAAATGGACATTATCCTACGATGTTTGGACCATTAGATAAGATAGATGGTGGAGATTAAAAGTTGATAATACCACCATCGCCATAATTAGCCTCTTTTTATAGTAGAGACTAGACGAGAGGCATTCCTAGCGTACACTCTTTCAATCCATATACTAGACAAGACTGCACATACTTTGCTAAAAAAATCTAAACATCCTTGCGCGTTTTCTCATTATGACATTGATTTTGGTTTAAAACCATGTATAATAGATATATTTGGAAAGAAAGGTTATTGATTTGATTATATTCGATCTTGGTTTGATGACCTGCATAAAATAGTTTCAATTAAAAAATACAGGTGACATACCATATATATATATATAAGAGGGTTTCTAAATATATATAGCGGTGATGTACCGTGTCCAACTAGCGTGCACATCTTTGCTATTTGAAAAGAGCCTAACATCACATAGATCATCTATATTTTTAGAAAGTCAAATAAAATTATGGCAAATATCTCCATTTCTTTAATTTAGTGTTTTGGTATTTTGGAAATCTTGATACGAATTTTGATTGATTAGCTTCCTTACTTTTGTGCGCTGGTATTTTGAAAAGCTTTTTGAATCTAATATGATTTGATTCATCTGATAGATGACTAACTAGGAATTGGGTAAGACGTTTAGTGTTGTAGGGATGCCTCCGACAGCAAATTCCGAGGACACCTCCAGCACAGGTCAAGCCACCACCCTGAGGGAGATTGAGAGAGGGAGCACAAGCTAGAGTCGAAAGTTTTCAAAGTGGATATTGTTCCATTCAATCTTGAGCTTAGATGTACAATGTACATATGGCCCCTTATATGGGGTTAGCCAAGATATGCCGGGAAAGACTTGCTTGCCTCTTAAGTCGTACCTCTAGGCTTTACGTGCTATCGGGGCCAAGAAGTCTAATCTAGGAGTTTTGCCCTCAATTAGGCAGCTAAAGTAGAGCCTTCAATGTCTTCTCTTGGTGAAGGGCTTCGTTGCCCCTGGTTTGGTCTCAAAAGTGAGAGCTAACTAGGTCTTTCAACCCTTTTTGCCTTTGCTCGACAGTGTCACCGATTCTCTTGTTTTCTACATCGCCGATTTGTCTTGCTCCCGACTCTACAAGCTTTTGTCAGGGCTGCTTCAACTTGGACAGTAGCACTCCCTTTTAACTGCTACTTTTGCATGCCAGGATAGTTTGACTGTCCTACATTCCTTTTTGCAGGGTAGCTTTAGTTGCATCCGTCCCCTAGCCCTTGCGGGGTCTCGAAGGCTCCCGCGCGGTTTTGGCCCCGGGGGTGTCCGTCGGGGATGTGCCTAGGCCATGTAGTGTCTCGAGGCTCTCGCGTGGTTCTAGCCTCTAGGGGGGGTATCTCTTGGGGATGCACTCGGGCCACACGAGGTCTTTGGGGCTTCCACACTATTCTAGCCCCGAGGGTGTTGTTCAGGAGTGTACCTGGGCCATACGTGGTTTCTAAGGTTCCCATGCCATTCTGGCCCTCAAGGGTGGTGTCTCCTAGGGATGCGCTCGGGGCACGTGGGGTCTCAAGGGATGCCACGTGGTTCTGGCCTTGGGAGTGTTCTCTAGGGGTGCGCCCGGGCCACACGGGTTTCTAAGGCTCTCGCGTGGTTCTAGCACCTAGGGATGCACCCGGGCTACACAGGATCTTGGGAGGTCCCGTGTGGTTCTAGCCCCGGTGATGGCCCCACATGTCGTAGGAGGTGGGGTGTGCCTCCCTACAACAATCAGTTAGGCAACATTAGCGTTTAGAGCGGAGTAACACATTGTCGAAAGGAGGCTGGAGGAGAATTGGTTCTCAAGCTTTTTTTTTCCCAATAAAGGTGTCGAGACTCAATTTTAGACATCTAACTTGATGTATTTGAAATTCATAGTAAGTAGCTTTGCAAACTGTCGGTTAACGCACAAAAAATTGCACAACATGTATACGAAAATGCAATGGAGTACATGGAGCATTAAGGCATCCAAAGCTTGGGTCCATTGGGCTCACTAATCATATACAACAATTTAATGCTTTAGTGCGTAGATGTAGTTTTTAAGAACTGAATAATAGTTACATGTTGCCTCTGAACATGAGAGAAAGTGCTTACAGAAAGCTTTATGCCCTCTATTGTGGATGCTCTATGAAAGGCCATGCCTCCCGCTGCTCCATTAGCCTTACCATGTCTTTGTCTCTGCAGTCGTTTCATCGTGCTAAGGTCCTATTTGCTTTGCAGCCTAAGGTTGCTACACTAAGATAGTCGTGTCACCCTTTTTTTTTTTTTTGCATAAGGAGCACTTCCCAATTCCGTTTACTTAAAAATGGAATTACAAAACAATTGTCGAGTATTGAGAATACAACGAAAACCTCCACAAGTACTCCAGGGAATAGCACCTAATTACTATTACAGTCCAGCAGCATACACAGAAATAGTGTTCATACATAATGATCAAGCCTCACTCTCAACCGAAACATCCCTCACATAGTTCAAACTTCAACACGTACTCCCTGCGCTTCGACTAGGGATCTGACTGAGGTTCTCCTACCTCCATCTATTCTTCTTCAGAGCCCGTCAGATATCTGCCCTGCATGACATTTGCTGCAAAACTTGCCAGCACATTGAATAAATGATTAGCTCCAGATTCCATTCATGCAAACCAACCCAATATTTATTAGTCAGTATTTGGTGCATAGCACGGTTATGACTTGCCACACTTTTCTTAGCCCTATGGTTCACATGTCATATATGGTGTGTTTGGTTGTCATTTCCTCGTGGCTAGGCCAGCTGCATGCATTGACCACGCGCGGAGCGCGCGTTTGGTTTGCTGCATGCCGTGCGCTAGCCTGGCCAGACGCATGCAACCTAGGCCAAAAAAGCACGTTACGCCTGCACGCGCGGAGACGCCGCGCGTGCAGGCAACCAATCACACTCATACTGAGCCTTTTGCCGAAGTTTGTCCAACTTGTGTGGCATCCAATTTCTTTTGAGTGAAATTAATGTCACGACCGAAAAATTTTGCTTTTCCTTTTCTATTGGAACATTTCGTTTACCTTTTCTTGTGGATCTGGACGTTTTGGGTGTCTACAAATTGGTCAACTACATTTTCTATTCTCTTTGTATTTTGTCTTAGGAGTGAATACCTTCTGTGTGATATATATTATGAAATAATGGTGAAATACACCAGTTGCTGGAGCCAGTAAAGGACATTTTCTAAAAATGCATCTCTACCACTCTGGTTTGTCGTTCTCAGGCAAGAATAAAAGACCAATCCGAATTGCTTCAAAAATACATAAACTCCAATGCAAATAAGTTGTTCTTGTTTTAGTTTTTACCTTTTGTAGTGTCTTGATCTTCTAACAATTTAACCTTTTTTTCTGATAGAGATCCCTCTGATCTCTTTTAATCGAAACAAGATATTTCACTGCAAACTTCATAAACAAAAGAAAAACTATATTCATCTTCATAAACAAAAGAAAAACTACATTCATCTACAGTATTCCTCCGCTTAGAGAGAGAACAATAGCCAGGTGCCAAAACTTGTCGTATATACCTGGATATATGTATTGGTTCATTTAGAATTAGCACAAATAAGGTTAATAGTGCCGGTTCTTCAATAGACACGCGACAAAAGTTTTTATGAGCCGGTACTAATTACCAACCGGCACAAATTACAAATTATATGGTTCTGATTACCAATTGACACAAATATATCTGTGCCGGTTCGTATAACGACCCGAAATATATAATCTGTATATATGTGCTGGTTAGAAGAATAGTACACATAAAGCTTTTATCATGTGTCCACTGAAGAGTCGCATTGTTTCATAGTCATATGTGTCGGTTGTCAATTACAACCGGCACACACAACGTTTCATCTCCCAAGTCATTTCATGTTCAAATTTTTTCCCTCTACATGATCTATATAATCTATTCCAATCGATTGTCTCTCACATTCGTATTTTCCCCTATCTGGCCTCTTGATCTCCACCTCTTCCCACTCCTCGATCTCCATCCACTATGGTCCAATCGCCTTCTTCTCCGATGTCGCCGTTGCCCTTTCCACCCACCTCATCGCCGCAGCCATGCCTTCTCTACCCACCTCACTGCTGTAGCTGGTCTCACCATGGTCACCATGGACTGCTGGCGATCGAGAGCCCCAGGCGAGGAGCCCCACAAGGAGGAGTCAGCCACATCGCCGCCTAAGTTGTACTCGGATCCTTTGTGTGCGGACTTGCCGATGAGGTGCCAGAGGAGGAGTCCTCGAAGGAGGAGAAGGCGGGTAGATGGGCTTGAGGGTCCGACAATGGAGATACCTTCCCTAATAATAGGTCGGATAGTCCCGGTAACTACGATGATGTCGGCGGCTACTCTGACCCCAAGGCAGCAAGCGGCGGCGATGTTGGCACCGCCGCCTTCATGTAGATAGCTAGTTAACTAGGATTGTACAGTATGTAGCTAGTTAACTAGGATTGTACAATATGTAGCTAGTAGTAGTAGCCTAGCTAACACCACACCTAGATAAAAAATATTTCAAAATATATATGTGCCTGTTCTAGTCATAACCGGTACAAAGAATGGGTTATTTGTGCTGGTCCCAAACCAGCACAGATGACTGGCCACATCAATACCTGTTGTTTTATACTGGTTCAAAAATCGACACTGATGAACATTTGGAACCACCACTGATGACTTGTTTTGGTAGTGGCCAATCGCAACCTTCTAGTTACAATTAAAAAAAACACACTCTCAACTGCAAAATTTCAAGACAACTACAACAAAAGCAAAGCTTGAAATGAAAACTTGGATTGGAAACTCTTGGTCATACCAATACCAGAAAAGATAGCATGCTCGATGCCCAGAACCATAGAGAGTACAGGGAAACCGTTGAGAGAGAACACTCTCGATGGCCAGCTATCAAGAATGCACTGTAATGAGAGATGGGCAGATAGAAGACGTTCTCTCTGTCAACCGTCGAGAGAGAATTTGGTCCCGATGCGTTCAATTTCGCCATTGAAAGTCTATTCGAGCTATTAATACTTCAGTCGTTTTTTATAGTGTACACATATGCATGTTGATGTAAAATAGGATACTATGACACATGAAGTAACTAATATGCATTTTTTTTCTATTGCTGATAGCCAGTTTTCTATGGCGTTCATGGGGTTGGCGATGGCTCTAGCTAGCTGGTGCTTCATGCTCCAGTTACCTTTGCATGCTGCATACGCCCATGCTGATATAGATTTCTGCATCAACATTATTGCATTATTATGTGGCATGTTTATACCATGAAGCTTGTATTTTTTGATTTTAGGAAACAGGCATGGCAAACATGTGGAGCGGTATATTTCGATTTAATTATAGTATACTCACTGCAGGCCACTGGTGCCGCGTTGGTGTGTCTGGTCAGGTGGGATCAGGCAGCTCTCAAAAAAAAAAAAGGTGGGATCAGGCATGGTTGGCCGTACACATGGTTGGTGACCTCCAGTCCTCAGTCCTCGCCTTAAAAATGCATGCTTTTTATTCGGTACAGACTACAGTGAAGTCATCCGATTTGCAGAATTGATTGGTAATGGTGATAAAAGAAAAACACCGAAACAAGCAAACGAAGCTGAACCAAAATCATCGATAGTTTTCCGTTTTCAGTTCGATTTTTATTTTAAATCTGTTTTTATTTTGGTTCGTCTTCTACTGCCCAGAAACCGAAACCAACATATTCTCACCTATCCCTAAAGCTCCTGGACCCAACCATCAAGTTTCATTTTGGCATTGTTCTTTTCAGCTTAAATTAAAATTTAAAACTATAGTTACAAATTTGTTATTTTTTATAAGCCAAACGTTGTAACACTTTATAGTCATTTTTATAAGTCTTTTAGTATTTCTTCTCAAAACTATTTTTATATATCTTTTTTAGGTGGGTATGTAAAGGGAATATAGATATCTGATTTTGGGAAAGCTGTCGGAGATTTGGTTCAGATTTTTATTTTTCCCCAAAAGGTACCGTGGACATTTCTCAAAAACCGATTGGACAAAAAAGGTAGAATGCACACACAATTATTTGAACCAGACCCGCGGACGCGTGAACTGCATGGTTCATGGTCTTATCTCCGGTCCACCGGTTTGACCGGCTGCTCAGCAAATAATAGACATAATTATATTTTATACGAAATGATTCATTCATGAAGCCCTTGTGCTGTCACCTGTGGACTGAAGTTAGTTTTGTATAGGTGGATGCCGTAGGAATAAAACGCGGCAAAAAGAATGCTATGCAATCATGGAAGACAAGTTCAAGTGCTATGCAATCATGGAAGACAAGTTCAAGAGCAAATATGCATTTACTACATGTTGGCTGAACTGAATGAATAAACTGGCTGAGCTGAATATTAAACTAGACTTCGAAAAGGTTTTAAATTTGCTTCTCGAAGCTCGTCTACTTCGTCTATATCATTTTTAAGAGCTTTTAGAGGTGGTTTCATGATTTTAAAAAAATTGGACTAAAAAAGCCAAATAGTTCAGCTTTTTGATTCAGCTAGACTTAAATTTTAAGGCTAAGCTAAACCACTTGGAGCATGTGTGTATTATCGACATCAATCGTACCAGATGCAAAAATGCCAATAGTAACGTGAAACCTTTTATTCATTAAGATGAACTAGAGGAAATTCCATGTTTCAACATATTGTATGTCGTATAACCCTATTATCTTTGGAATATAGTTAGATAAGTTATGCAATTGTAATAGCTGTAGTTTTAATATATGATTTTGTTAGAAAATGATGACCAAATAACAAAAGTAGATAAAAACACAAGACACCAATTTTACGTGAAAAACCATCGCGGAAAAAAACCATAGACACTAACTCAACAAAACTTCACTATATCATGAGAGTTTCAAATGCAGGGGACTACAATGAGATTGCTCTCATGGCTTATAAGGGACTTTATGTATGGTGGTTCAGTCCAATACGAAAAAAATCTGCTAATTACAAAGATCCATATAGGTCCCTCCGCTTTGCCAGATTTGCCCTTCAAAATTCGGATCATATATCAACAGATTTACTTATATTGTTATATAATCTAAATCACCAAAAATAATGGGATAAGTCGTAAACTCCTTTTGTCTCTTAGTGAAAGAACTCATAGAAATTCTTGTTTATCCTAACTTAAATATTATTTATGGACCTACAAAGCAACCTAGCTTTATAATCTATATAAGAGTATTTTTATTAATTAACCTTTTTAATAATAATTAAACACAGTATACCAAGGTACTGCTGGGATCGATATAGTTAAACAACACTGCCACCAAAGATTGTCTGCCACTGGAGCAGCATAGTCTTCCTTGCTAATTTGCCATGCAACTAGTGATAGCGTGATATTGTTATTTTTCTAGTCATGCCACTAGTGATGGAGTGATAGTATTATTTTTTGGAATGCCATCAGCGGCAATGAAGTGAAAATGGTCATTTTCTATAAATAAATCTGAACTTGCGTGTGATGCACCACCAAGGACGGCATAGCAAGGAATTCTTTTTGAAATATACAAGCTTTAATAAAAAATCACAAGAAAATATAACCATTTTGTAATATAACAGAAATATGCCTCAAGAAGCGGACATTTCAAATGTTAGCAAGTCTGCCACATCTGCGCCCCATCGACTCATTGACATTTCTCCCCAAATTTGAAGTGTTGACAGAGATGCATTTTTCTTTTGCAAAAAATTATAAGGGCTATATATTCTTGTGTTTTTAATTGAATATGCATGCAAATAAAAAATCCGTGTGGCAAGCAGAGGTACTGTTGAGAATTAATTAGTGTTTGGTTTTTCTTCAAAATATAGCCAAGAAATGATTTATTGTTGAAAAATTTATTTGAATATCCGTCTTAAGGATAATATGTAATTTAGTAATGTGTGTAATCCTTTGGTTATCAGAAGCACTTCTAATTAACGTCATTTGTTAGCTAGGCTCAACATATTTCCCCAGACCAAAGCACCACCATCATTTAATTATGTGATTATATATAGATGAGAGCCAAGTGCCTTATTTTAGTATCGATTATGAAAGCATGCAAGGAGAGATGATCTATTCAATGCCCTAATTCCAATTGGTCATGAAATTTGTCACCATTAAAATTTGGGTATTATAGTGGTTGCATTTTCACCTCTCCCTAAAAAAAAGAATAAAATTAAGGAGCAAGTAAGCACAGTGCCATAGTCATGGACAACACCATACCGCACACCTCCCTTTTATCAGCATTTTTCTGTTCTTGACTTGGTTGTCTCTTCTTCTTGTATTTTCCATTGCACTGTGCATTCTTACAGAGAGCAGTTGTAGTGGAGGGCACCCTAATTACTTCTTGACAATGTGCATGCTTAATGCAAGGAATGGAATGGAATAAAGCAAGAAAGAAATGGTTACATGCTTCCAAAATCCCAATGGGTTTTGTTGAAGCGATGAGCTAGATGGCTATATACAATACTCACATCATGTACGACATTGATCTTGCCATCTAAGCATGTCTTTAAATTAAGCCGCCAATGAGAAACATGCCTCTTTAATAAAAAGCATAAACTACATCTCAGATAGAAGCTGGGTGTGACATATCGCACAAACTATTCTTCAACGCGACCTGAAAGAAATATAAAACTATTCTTTGGCATATAAACATAGCTCAGGGTTGGCTACCGCATAATAGCTTTTAGGTAGTCATTTATTTGCTCAATTAATTGATGGTACATGGTTAATTCCAATCGCGCAAAATAAGAGCAACAAAACAAACGTCCTTTTTAAAAAAATTTAGTACATTTTTTTTTGAAAATCGTGTGGCTCGTGGCAGGACCAAAAATCAAGGTCGTAGTAGAGAGAAAGGACCTACGTGATTTGCAACCTTATGTTGTCAACTCGTCCATCTGACCTTAGCCACGTAGTTTAACAGTATTTGGTTCCTGCTAATTTAGTTATGCTTTGTCACACTTTCTTGAGCTTCTTAGAATTGTGTTATAGACTCATTTTTATTTTACCAAATTTGCACAACTGTATTGCTCAATTTTCTTGCATAATTAATCATCAACCAAACGGGGCATTAATTTCATAGGAATTTCACAACATTTCTCTTAGAAATTATTCAATTCTCCTAAAATATATATAAAGAAAATATCTTGTGTTGAAAATAATGCCTCAAGGTTGAGGGTCTCCGGTAGTTTCCATCACACTGATAGAGGTGCCATTATACGACAACATGATAAATTTTTCATATTTCTAAGGAGAATTAAACGGTTTCACGTAAAAAGCACTTCTACGATAAAAAAGAAGTAAGAGGCCACCGAACCATTAGATAAAATACATAACTTGACCGTTGAACCAAGTAAAATAAATGCCTCAAAATAGTTTACACATATCTTTTTTAAAAAAAATTCATGCAAAAAAATTTTCTGGGTTACAATCGAGGAGGATCAAACATACTGCACTGTGGTTCAGCAATTTTTTTTTTTGGGCACACAGCTCTGTAGAACTACACCTATACAATCGAATTATATCTAAGCAACATAGTCCGTGCGTTTACTTTTGACCTTTGAACCTATAACTACGCAACGAAATCGAGATGGCACCATCCAAAGAAGCGAATTGAACAAGAAGATTACTTAAAACAACTGTTTTTCATCCTAGGCCATGCTGATTTTGGTGACAGCTCTTGCACTGTTAACACAGCTGCAGGTCAGATCGATCGCTGCACGCTCGCGAAATCGACCACCGGAAAGAACAACAATCTACATCAGAGATCCAGCAACGCCCTCTAGTTTGCTCGTTTATTGCTCTGCAAAAAGACAGAGAAAGCCACCACAAAAAGATTGTTCCTGTTCTGAAGGCCAGAATGATCGGAGTTGTCTTTCAGGAATAAAGCGGCGGAGCGCTCGATCGCTGACAGGACAGGGACGCTGCCACCTTTGTTTCTCTGAACGTGGTTTGCGCCTGCTGCTCACGCCACCAACACAATAATAAGAATCCGCGAGAAAACGACGCAGTCTGACATGTGCCGTCTCCAAAGTTACCGTCTTTCACTGTCTCTGGGCTTAGCTTAGTGGGAAGCTCGCACGCCCAAGGATCCCCGCTTCGATCTTCAAGGAAGCCATTGGCAACGGCCGGACTTGCTTGGTTTTTTTTTTTTTTGAGTATTTCCAGCGGAGTCTTTAAAACATAATCTTTCCTATTTAGAGTTTCTCGTCCTTCAGCAGAGTCTCTATCTTAGTCTTTAAATCTAGAATTTCTCTCTCTAGTCTCTAAATTTGAAGATTCTCTATGTCAATCTCTATAGTTTATCTGAATAGAGTTTCTGATGGAGAAGATAAAAATATAGAGAATGAATAGTGATTTAGAGAGGATATATAGGAACCTGATTTCAGAGCATCTGCTGGAGATGCTCTTAGTACACTTTGCCACACTTGTGGCAACATAGCTACAAAATGAGTTTGTGACAGGTTGGGTTAGAGGCAAGGTTTAGCTCTGGCAGCGAAACAAGCAATGGCTTAACTAGTTGTGGTTGTTTAATTTGTGGCGTGGCAAGTTATGACTTCAAACCAAATCAGCAAAAGTTTGGAGAAAACTAGATATGTTCACCTTGATTGGGAATTCCATTTTTCATGAGTTCTCACCATTGTTTGCTACTTCTTAGGGATTGATAGGGATTTTAGCTCAAATTCCCAGCCAATTGTAGGGATCACACATAATTCTTGTCTATCCAAACAATGCCCAAGGCCTCGACCAAAGGTCTGGTTCCAGGAAATACCTGAGGTGAATGGTCCATAAGCTACATTTAGAAATTCAACCGCAAGTTTCATTGCAGCCCCAACATATTCTCTAAGATTTATTCTTATTTGATTATGTCTTATCTTCGTAACAGAAAAACACTTTCTTTTTTTAATGTCAAAACCAAAGCTCAATTTTCACATAAACAAGTTGAATGATCCAGACCATACCCTCTAAGCCGCTTTAGGAAACTCTTAAAGCAGTAAATTAGATCCGAAATTACTTGTGATCGTGGATCCTACACGATCAAACGCTGCATCCCACGCGGCCCAATGCCGATCCAATCCATAGGGCATCCTTTTAATCGGTGAGTGTTTTTTACCCTCTCTTTCTCCCTCTTTCTTTCCTACTCTCTCTCACCACTGAACTAGACTAGGAGAGGTCCTGCCGCCCACCGAGTTGTCGGCCAGCCACTGGTGCTGCCGCTTGCCAGTCACGCGCGTCTCCCTTGTATGTGTCCTCTCTTTATCTTTAATCTCTCTTCCTTCTCTATATTCTCCATCTCTACTCACTCGATGGCCTCATCTGTTGAACTTGGCGAGCTTGGTGGCCGGATTCGGTAAGCACGACATGGAGGCTTGTCGGATTTAAAGAAGAAGATGGCCAAGAGAAGATGCATCATCCTTTAATTTTCTTGCTATGAAACATCATCCATGCACGTATAAAATATCGCTAGCAAATGTATGTAACATTTGATTTGATCTTACGAAATATTATCATGATTTTTTTGTTATGAAACATTCGGTTTTGCCAGGTGAAACATTGCTTTTATTCTTATGAAACACGGTGTTTTCTCTCTAAAACATTTTCCACTTGTATAGGGTGAAAAATCTTTGAATAACTACGAAACATGATGCTTTATCAGTTCTTTTGCCATGTTTAAGTATTTCGTCCATGTTTCATAATGTTTTGTCAGTGTTATCACCATGTTTCATCACTGCACCGACCAAATTCCATCAGTTCATTGCTCATGTTTCAATAGTGCACTGCGTCATGTTTCAGTAGTGCTTTACCCATGTTTCAGAAAAAAAAAGTTTAATTTTTTGCTAGGATTGGATATCCAATTCCTAGCACATCCCAATTAGATCATAGTAAGAGAACAGCCTACCTTACGCTCCGTGGCTCTCTCACGCTTTCGGTGCCTCACCACATGGGTGGCAATTTCACACGCCGGTTGAGCACCAAGCCTCCAAACCTTGCTGTCCACTTTAACTGTCCCATTTGCGCCTCTGAGCAGAGCAAATATGCGCTCCCTAGTGACCATTCCATGATGTCCCTGTTCCTTTTTTACTTTCACAAAGAGGAATCGAATCGCGTAGGAATTTGGAGGCGGATTTTTGATTTTGATGCTAGTGGACGGTGATGTTGTTGGGTGCCTGCAGGCTTTGTTTGACGTCTATCTACCACTCTATAGACACCTTCGTTTCGGACCGGAGGCTTGAATAGTGCCAAGAATCCGTGTCATCCTGCTTATCCAGAATTCCAGATCTCAGGAGCCTTTATGCGTTTGCACGGAGAATCGTTTTTAGCAACGCCCTGAACTTAAAGAAAACATAGGAGTCCATATGCACGTAAACATCAACTCTTAACAATTATAATGTCAGCATGTTTAGAGTGAAAGTGACTAACTAAATGAATAAGCTGACTGAAGTGATAAGCTAGACTTTAAGAGGTTCTTCAATCTATTTATCAAAGCTAGCCCACTTCGTTTATGTTATTTTTAAGAGTTTTTAGAGATGGCTTCATGATTAAAAAAAGCTAGACGAAAAAGCCAAAACATTTAGTTTTTTAATTTAGCTAAATTTAAACTTTAAGTCCAAACCAATCCACTCCGAACAAAGTTGGCTGAAACCTCAAGCAGCTTGGGCACTGCATCAGCCCATATGAAACAAAAAGCGTTCAGAGTTCAGACTGGTATTGTCAATGCTCGGTCACAAAAACGAGAGGGTGAGACACCCAAATATAAGTTTTAACATTTTCTCAGGTACCTACGGGCATCTCCAGCAGACGCCCCATTTCTCTTTTGCCCCATCCCTATTTACGTGCCACCTCACCAAATAGGGCTGCCCCATCCCTATTCGCCTCCCCAACAACTGTCCCATCACTATTCATACACTTTACTTTTCCTATTCGTGTCCCATCACTGTTTGCTACAGTGATGGGGCTTGGGCTTGGACACATATTGCTGGAGATGCCCTAAAAAGATAGAGCTCAAAAGATATGTCTTTTCTATTACAAATCTACAGTAATGGACAGGCAAAATAGGAATCAGGAGTACAAGAACAAAGATACGCTAGAAACATAATGGTGATGCGCAAGGATGTGAATGACTTTTGTGGACCAAAATGGTGATGCGCAAGGATGGATGACATGTTCTTGATCGGTGACACAAGGGTTCTAAGGGGCCAAGCATTGAGGTAAGACAACGAGCCAGCATGTCCGCATGTTCAGAGACCCTGAGTTAACATCTGCGGCCCTTAGATTAATTCGCTGTCTCAAAAAGAGTTGAGGTAAGAAATTCTGCATCATCCTTGGCGAAGCACCACCGGAGAGATCTGGGAGGAATGGTGCTCACGTGCCACAGCTTGGCATAGATACCGCTCTTCCAAATGACTACCAAAAGCTTGAATGATCGCTACGGATGCCTGGTTACACACACACCCGCGCAAATTGCTCAGGCTAGAAGTTGAGAAATCTGAGTTCCTGATAAAATTTGTCAGATAAAATATAGATATGTTTCTACACATGCAACCAAAAACAAAACTGAAAAAACTATAGAACCAGGTAGGCGACTGGAGGGGAGCGAATAGGAACAAAATTAATTTTGACCCTTTCTTCATAACATGTCCCTAAATAAAAAGTATGTAAATTCTAAAACGTACCCTAGATGGTTGTGAAGGTGTTAGAGGTAGATATGGAAGTCAGGAATCCAACAAATCAAAAATCACCTCATTTGGATAACCGAGGAAAAAGATATGAAAATAATAAGCTAAGCTACGCAGTGTGGTTGGTGACTTGGGCCGGTCCAGTGGCTTCGCCCGGTCCAACCTGAGATAAGGCACAAAACTTTGCACCGCGAGCAAAAAACAAAAATTAATCTAACTTATGGTTTACTTGGTGGATTGATTCCAAATTTTGGGCACAATCTCCTCATATATTCTAGAATCAACTCCAACAATCAATCAATCGAATTACTCTAACAAAGAGGATCTTTTGGTGTTGCACCAAACTTAGGTCATGAACAGATCAAAAACAAAATTTTCAATCCATGACCAAATTATAAGGGCTAGTTGGTTGGGATGATCCTAGATGAGATCCTACATGCACTACTGCAAAAGAACTATTATATGCCGGTTCTAAACCATTATTATTATCGGTTTATGAACCGATACTAATGTGCTTAGTCATTTGGAACCGGCATAGATGAGTTATTCTTTTTGCCGGTTTATGGTTAGAACCAGCACAAATGTATTTTAAAATATTTTTTAATGCTAGCAGAGCTAGCACACCATACCGGTGCACTAGTTAGGCAAGCTAATACCTAAAGCTACTGTGGATAACATGATCCCCAGGTATCCTCGAAGACGAATTAGACGGAGCACCTTACGGAGCAGGGTCACGCATACCATCTAGAAGACGGGCCTGCCCCGCATGAAGACCCGACTTGTATCACACGTGTCCAGAATCTGGACAGAACTTGCGTCACAATTTGGATGCGTTGAAAAGCTTATCTCGTTATCTTTCCAACGAGTCCAAGATCATCGAAAACTGAGTTCGGATGTGACCGTGGCGACCGTTTGAAGACAGACTGCGTGGGGTGACGTGAATCCCGCACGAAGATGGAGCTCGACGTGAATTTCGCTCGGCACCTCGGCGAACCTTGGTGCACCTTAGCAAGGGCATGGCGGACCTCGACGACAAAGCGAATCTCATTCCAGAGATCATGTCGACGCTCCTATGTCGTCCCGACTTACGGCTCCTACGACGCCTCGACTGGCGTCTCCTGTGACGCCGACTTGCGGCTTCTACGCCCCCCGACTTGCGGCCACAACGACAACGACTACCGCCATACCCGCTCGTTGCTCCAGCAACAACAACAAACCGCGACCTTCGCCAAGACATTGAAGCTCGGCGACGGGAGCGAAAAGAAGATGAGGGACGTCACCATGATGACAATAGAAAAGGTTTCGGTCAAAACCGTGACCGCCGACTTCCTAGGCGGGCTTCTCGCGCGCACGACGCCGAGGACAGCCGCGCCGACTTCCTAAGCAGGCTTTTCGCGCACACGACGCCGAGGACAGCCGCGCCGACTTCCTAGGTAGGCTTCTCTTGCACACGACGCTGAGGACAGACGCTACCGACTTTTATTAATAAGCTCTCAGGCACGACGCCGAGGACGATTCTCAATACGACTCCCACACGAGGCTTCATCACAAGACGACGCCGAGGACAGCCATACCGACTTCCTAGGCAGTTTTCACAAGACGACGCCGAGGACAGCTACCGACTTAGGCAAGAGCTTCTCACAGACGACGCCGAGGATTCTGCAACGACTTCCTAGGACAAAGCCACAAGACGACGCCGAGGAGATACCGCTACCGACTTCCTTAGGCAAGCTCTACAAGACGACGCCGAGGACAGACGCTACCGACTTCCTAGGCAGCTTCTCACAAGACGACGCCGAGGACAGCCGCTACCGACTTCTAGGGCAGGTATCTTACGACTTCAAGCACGACGCCGAGGACGCCGCCACCGACTTCCTAGGGCAGCTTTCACAAGACGACGCCGAGGACAGCCACCGACTTCCTAGGGCAGCTTCACAAGACGACGCCGAGACACCAGGCCGACTTCCTTAGGCAGGCTTCTCACAAGACGACGCCGAGGACAGCCACCGACGACTTCCTTAGGGCAGGCTTCTAGGGCAGGTTTCTACAAGACGACGCCGAGGACAGCCGAGGCCGAGGGTTCCTAGCCTACAAGACGACGCCGAGGACAGCCGCCGACTTTAGGACCGAACAACCACGCAGGGCAGGTTCTTCAACCGACTTCTTTAGGGCAGTGCTTGCAGGCAAGACGACGCTGAGGACAGCCACGCCGACTTCCTAGGCCAGCTTCTCGCGCACGACGCCGAGGACAGCCGCGCCGACTTTCTTAGGTAGGCTTTTCTCGTGCTCGACGCCAAGAACAGCCGCGCCAACTTCCCTAGGCCAGCTTCTCGCGCATGACGCCGAGAACTGCTGCACCGACTTCCTTACACCGGCTTCTCGCGCACGACGTCGAGGACAGCCGTGCTGACAAGGTGACATGCCCGGGGGCTCGTTCACTCGGGCGTGAGGACGACATGATCAACAGCTAAGTTGTTTATTTTTATACTCAATTACATCATTATAATTTATCTCCTGACTTGCTACTTAATTGATATCCAACTAAACAGCAAGTCGGGGCTACACCTAATTAGGTGCACAGTAATGTACCCCTTGTCTTTTATTGAGATTGATTTGACTTGCTCCCTAGTCGGATTTCGACTAGTCAGTAAGTCGGGGGCTACACCTAATTAGGTGCATTATCTGTACCCAATCGATATCTTTCTTTTATTATCTGCACCCAATCGATATCTTTCTTTTTGAATTCTTGTTGAGCCTAAGTATTGGTTGTTCCGAGTAACGAAACTCTTGTTTCCATGCAACACTCATACTTCCCGACATGTTTCTTGGAGACAGAGCTCGCTCGGCCAACTCCTACTCTTGTAGTACAACTCTCACAGGACTTTGAGCTGTTAAGGGTACGAGAGATCAAAAAAGCGTGACATACGTCCAGGTACAAAAATTTCTCTAACTCGGAGCGGAGATACAGGGCGTCATAAGATCGTATATTGCATAATGTTCTTTTACTTTTTTTTACTCGCACTCCCGCCACGGGAGATTTCTCTGCTTCATAAGCAACGTACCTGTCACAACCGGTGATGGCGGCCAATAGACTTCGGAAAGCATCGACCCAGCGACATATGCCTAACTTCTCTTCACGGCGGACCGACAACGACAACAGAATGCTGCGCCCCTACTGACGCTTTGTCAAAGACCGCATCTATGGCGGGCGTCCGGACCCCAACGCTTCGCACGATTATGCTTCAATCGGCACGATGCCTACTCGGCTAGCAACTCCGGTCCGCGCATGCAAGTACCTGTTTCCAACGCTTTATTACGCTGAGTGCAAATGCCATGGTCAACATGCACTTTGGCCAACGTACGGCCGTCGCGCTGGCAAGATTCAAGGAAATGGCTATGGTGTCGGCGACGGCGCGACGACTCGGCATGACTTCACGAGACTATGCTACTTCTAAAGGCTGCACTAGCCCAAGAAAGCTGCCTCGCGTGTGCGCCTACAAGAAGCCCTCACCATGGCCTACAACGTATCTTGCCCATGCTTCGGTTCAAGCTACATGCTCACGCAGCAAGATAGCACCCGCGATGCCTACATCAACTCTCACAGCCATCACGAGCTTCATGGCAAACCAAGTTTTACATCAATGGTCGCGGCCACGGCCAATACGGTCGGCAATTTTTTGCACTAGTCTACTACCCAAGATGTTGATCTGCGCGCCCACGTACTCAGCAGAACTCAGTTATCTGCCTGGTTTTTATCATCATAATCTTTTTCATATTTTTGATGAAACTAGCGATAAGCGATGTGAGTGCGCGTACCATGCGTTACTCTTCTCATATATATATCTGCTTTTGCTTACTTGGTAATGATAGACTGAGTTGTGTCCGTGAACCCAGGGCTACATTGTGTTCTTGACCCTTAGCTATCCTGAGCTTTTCAAGTGGCTCTCAGCTCAGTCATGGGCACGCCAGAAATGGCGTGGATAAAGCAAATTCATCCAAGACTCCCCACTCCATAAAACAAGAACAAAAAAACTGACTAACAAAATCATCAAGTAGAATATAAATATTATTATAAGATAGTCGGGTTTATATCCCACATCAAATGTTATATCAGATTCGAATTCCAGATACGCCTTAGATCCTATACATATGTTACATGTATCACATACAGGTTCAAGTTGTTTACTAGTTACCCGCATGTCAATACTAAGATGCACTTACTGTTTCCTGACGCATGGCGGCCAACACTCTACACCTAAAGTGCATTATATCGCATATGTCAACATTGCAGCATACGACCAAGTGACTACCTCCGCTCGTTTAAATCTGGTCTATCACTCATGCGATGCAGGACCTTCGAGGAGCCATACGCCTCGGGACGACATGTCTGAACTACGCGTCCTCGCTGCCAGCATCGCGCTTCGGCAAGCGGGACTCCTCGAGACAGCCTTAACGCGCCACTCTCACAAAGTCGTGTGTGACAATTGTGTTACTACGAAACGACTGCATCTCAGGAGTATCATGCGACATTCTACATCAACTGGCGACACAACGGCTTCACCCATAACCGCGGCAAGCAGCGCAACTCCAAGAAATTTTCACTCTCTGGCCCCACCCTTGCCTCGCTCTCTCCGGTATGTTCCAATGGATGGGCGCTTCGAGAGCGGCAGGTTCCACCGATATGTTACTTAGAAGACTGATCCACAGAAGAGTATCCGAGAATCACTGCATCCACTCCACAGCCTGAAGCAAGGCCGCGCAGCCAGAAGCTCGTAATTGGTCCCGGGACGAAAATTAGACACTGCCGCAAGTGAAAGAAGGCGGGGAGTCTTATCAGAAGAGGCCCTGATGAAGCTATGTGCCCTATTTACTTGGTGGATGGATTCCAAATTTTGGGCACAATCTCCTCATATAGTCTAGAATCAACTCCAACAACCAATCAATCGGATTACTCTAAAAAAGAGGATCTTTTGGTGTTGCACCAAACTTAGGTCGTGAACCGGTCAAAAACAAAATTTTCAATCCACGACTAAATTGTAAGGGCTAGTTGGTTGGGATGATCCTAGATGAGTTCCTACATAATACAAAAGAGCTATTCTATGACGGTTCTAAACCGTTGTTAGTATCGGTCTATGAACCGACACCAATGTGTTTAGTCATCTGTGCCAGGTTGGAACCGGCATAGATGAGTCATTTTTTTTGCCGGTTTATGGCTAGAACCAGCATAAATGTATTTTAAAATATTTTTTTAATGCTAGCAGAGCTAGCACACCAAACCGGTGTACTTGTTAGGCTAGCTAATACCTAAAGTTACTACCTAGCTATGTGCCCTATCGATATCTAGAGCCCGTCATCGTCGTCATGCTCCGCCTTGTTCTCGACATCAAAGGTGGGGGTGCAAGGTTGTTGGTGAGCTGTATCTTATTAAACGTTCTACAGAGCATTGATCCCCAAACAGACTCGGCCTAAGGGAGAATGTGGGTTTGGGGCAAGGTCAGGATTACATAGGCTTCCGAAAATCTTAGTTATGATTTTTTTCAGCAACCAAGATTTAAATGGTCGTGCTCCCGGTTAACATTGTAGGTACACTTTTAATTATTTTGCCCTAGGTAAGTTTCTTTTAGCAATGTGCCACTGCAAGATGAGTTTTCGATGATGAGAACGAGATGGGACATTAAGAACATTAGAATTTGAGAATGAGAATTATGCTATGTTAATTCTACCTACAAGTTAATCATGAGAATTGATATTTATTTATTTATATTTTCTTAAATGCTTTTATTATTCTAGGGGTGCTGTAGGCCGAAGGGGAGGTCCGGGGATGATGCCGACGGCGAGAAATCGAAATGGGGGCAGTGGTGGCCGGCGGCAATGGAGATTCTCTTCCGTGAGCTACAAGTTGAAAAAATGCAATTAAAACGGAGGGGAGTAAGGTAGGAGGGATAGGGCTTGATTCACGGTGGCGGCGATGGCCGAGGCTCACCGTGGTTGCTTGGCGACAATGGGCGGCCCACAGTTAGGGCAGAGCAGGGATGTGGGAGGAAGGGGGGAAGCGCGGTTTGGCTTAAATAGGCGCGGGCAGGAGAGGTGAGGCAGAGGGGAGGACGAACATGCATGACGGCAACGCCAGTCATCGTCCTTGCGGGCATTTTTTGTAGGGCGGAGGTACCGTCCTTGCCACTGCCTGTCCAATGGGAGGAGCATTGGCTCTGGGATTCTTGTTGCTGGGAGGACAGGGCTAACCCAAGCTTCGGTATGGTGCCAGTAATGGTGACGAGCCTGCGGTGAGGTCAGAGGCAGGGTGCGGGCAGGACAGAGGTAGGGTGCTCAGGTCAGTGAGAAGCAGAGAGGGAATAGAGAAGGAGCCAGGAGAGCTTGGGCTGCAGAGCAGAGAGGAACTCGGGCTGAGCTTGGATCGGCTAGAGGCAGGCCAGAGGAGAGGTGGACCAAGCCCAGGCTGAGATGGGCCAGGCTGAGAGAGGGGAGAGAGAGCCGAAAGTCCAACGGGTTTGAGCCCTAGCAGAGAAATAGAGAAAGGGAAGGCAAAAAGGTAAATGCACAGCCAATTTAAAAATTTGAATATAAATGGAATTTGAAATTTTCAAAAGAAAATAAAGAAAATAGGTCAAAGTTGGCTTGGGTAAAAGTTTGCAAAAAGGGTAGAATTGAGAAATACTATTTGATGAGCTGAAAACACTATTCATGGTATGAAAATACCATTTTTCAAGCATTTTGATAAATACATTCACAATATAAATGTATTCCAAGTAATATTTTGGAAAGTTAACGTTTGGGTGAAATCACTATTCATGATTTAAAAATATGGATGTACCAAAGATAATATTCACACATATATATGTGCATATACATGTGTTTTATTGAGTCAAAATAATATAATATAGATACAATCCTTCCAAAATATCAAGATCATTATTATTATTTTAAAATTTTCAAAAATTTTGCAAATCCCAAAAAATGGGACGTTACAGTTTCCTACTGCGCCGGGCACTTGCACAAGACTCATACGAGCCAAGCGCAGACGGGCCGACAACCAGACAGGCTACGAAACGCGCATGCAAATATTTTTGCAAGGAAAGGCATGCAAATCCTGAACGGAGCATCGATCATCCATCCAATCCAACACCTAGGAGCATGGGCACATTTATAAATTGCGTCAACCTATCTAATCAATGTAGTACAAAGCAGTAATACATTGTCCCTTGCTGGCGTGCAGAGTTATTGACAGCGAGAACAGCTAATCAGAGATAACAAGCAATCTGAGAAGATCGCGGTATAAAGAATTAATCGGCTAAAAGAAGTGCATGCTAATTAATCCATAGGAGCAAGGAAGGAAGGAAGGAGATGGAAGACAACCAAAAAAAAAGAAGGATATATGGGGATAGATCAGGGGCTCTCGGAGAAGTCCTGGAAGAGGTTGTAGGCGCGGAGGATGTCGCCGCACTCGCGGAGGGGCTCCTTGCGGAAGAAGGCGATGGGGTTGGCGTAGCGGACGCCGCTCTGCATGATGCCGTTGTTGCGGGTGAGCGGGACGCGGGAGCGGTCGCGGAAGCGCTCGATCTCCGCGCACTCCGGCTCGGGGCTCTTCAGCAGCGCCACCTCGCAGATCTCCTCCTGGTGGTCGTCCCCCGACAGCTCCATCCGGTACCACCCGCGCGCGACCGTCGTCGCCTCCGCCTTGTCGTGCAGCTGCTGCGTCTCGAAGTGCCGGCACTCCATCCGCACCGTCGCCCCTGCGAATGCATCGTCCACGGCGGCGGCGTCAGCTCCCTCATGATGCGAGCGCCGACGACTCTCTGCATGCCGGCCGCTGGCGGCGGCGGGCGTACGTACCGACGAGGCTGTGGGAGGCGTTGGTCTCGAAGCCGGCGCGGCAGCGGTCGCAGTAGACGCGGCCGGTGACGACGAAGCCCGGCGGGCCGTCGGCCATGGCGAGGGCCGCGGCGGAGGCGGCCAGGAGCAGCGAGACGAGGTGAGCGATCAGCTGCTGCTGCTGCATCGTGGGCGTCTGCACGTCTACCTGCTACCGAAACGGGGCATGCATGGCGTCCGGGAGGCTTTAAAACGGTGAGGTGAGGCGTGTCCAGTGGGTCGAGAGAGTACACGTGAGAGGTGGAGCATGGTTGTAGGCACTGGAAGGGCTCAAACTTTGCCTAGTTATGCTTCGTAGCGTCGCAGGAACCAACCGCTTTGACTGTTCACCTGCGCATGCCTCCATGGATGCCCGAAGCAAAATTTCCATTGGGCCTTTACAGACCTAGATGCGCTCCAAAACCAGAGAAAATTGGAGGAGCAATCCAGAAGGCCTGAATTGGCCCATCCTCTGATTTTACACTATTTAGCACCCGGTGTTTCCGAGAATTTTATTTTTTTATATTTATTTTTTTCAGAAATAAATAAATGATATTCAGTTTTAAAAAATAAATAAATAGACTCCCGTTGCCAGCCAGTTGGGCGAGAAGTTTGAACCGCCCAACCGATGGGCGAGATTTTAAAAATCCACCCAACGGATGGGCGGACTATGGTCGCGCCGACCCGCGCGCGTGGGGGGCCAAAACCCGCCCGACGTGAGGGCGATATTTGAACCCTGGGAAAAATCCGCCCACTCAACGGGCGAGTTTTGGCCGCGGGAAAAAAATCCGCCCGTCCAACGGGTGATTTTTGTACCGCGCTGAAAGCTCGCCCGCTCAACAGGCGATATTTCAGGCCTTTTAAGGCCACCGCGCACCAAGCGCCGGCACTGTTCTCATTTGAAACAGAGATAGAGAGGGAGAGCGAGAGAGGAAGTGAGGAGAGAAGAGAAGCGCGGAGCGAGTTTTCGATTTCGTAGGTACGTATTTTTATTATGTAGTAAAAAATTTATTTAATAAAACTTGGTAGGATAGTCATATGAATTTAATGTATGTTACATTATGTGTAGAGCAGGGTAATATTTAGGCTAGGGTTTAGGCTAAAATAGTCGTGTAATATTTAGTGTAGGATTAGGGTTTAGGCTAAAAATAGCACGGTAATATTTATGCTAGGTTAGGGTATTACACGGCTAAAAATAGCCGTGTAATATTTAGGCTATGATTAGGATTTTGGTTACAAATAGCACGGTAATATTTAGAGTTTAGATTGAAATAGTATAGTCAATAAATTGTACGATTATGTGGTATGTGTCGAACAAGTTAGGGTTAGGGTTTAAGTAAGGAATAGAAGGGTAATATGTAGTGTTTACATTGGAAATAGTATAATATTTTATTAATTTATTAGATGTTGTAGAGTATTTTATTTTTAGAGATAATGAAGAAGATGTTGGGTGACATTTTGGTTGTAGTAATATTGTTTAAAAATGGATGTAGAAAAAGGAGATTGATGTATAATAATCAGTGTGCGAAATTTGTTGGGCAGGGTAAATGACAGACAAGATCAATTTTCAGATCCATTATGGGAAAGGAGAGATTGTGCAAGGTCCTTACGAGGTAGATTTATCAATGTTCCAATCATGTACATTAGGGATATCAAGACCCACCGAAAGGTCATTTAAGGGGCTACAACATTGGTTATCACGGACGTTTCAACTCAACGAAGAAGAACATGTCATGACAGTTCAGGCATTAGTGAGCCGTGCTGCTGAAGGTTTTTTTGGGGAGTTGATACCTATATCGAGTACTCGAAATTGGAGACGCTACGTTGAGATTGCAATCGAACGGTGCCTTCCTCTAGTTCTCTTAGTCCAGGCCGAGTACAAGCAACATTTCGGCAGAGGTGACGAATGTGGTGAAGAGCCAGGGGAGACTAGTGGTGCTGGAGTGGAAGAGGAGGTGGAAGCTGTAGGGAACACGGAGGTGACAGAGGACGTGGAAGAAGCGCATGCGGAGACAGATATAGGGGAAGAAGGCAATGAAACAATTGAAGAGGCGACCGGGGCGGCCGATGAAGGGGAACAAATCGAGTCAATAGTTGCTGAAATGGCAGCCGAGGATGCAGAGCATGAGGAAGTCCCTGATGAAGATACATCAGACGATGAGAGAAGTTTGAGTGATTGACCGGTGCCTGTAGAGTGGAATACTTACAACTTCCAAGATTTATCTGTACATGAAGACACGCACACACCATGGGATTACCATGAGAATGAGGTGACTCAAGGAGCCGTGTACCCGACTAAGGAAGCTGTATTGGATGCCGTGAAGTATTGGTCTTTATCTCTGAGGAGGGAGTTCAGGGTAGTGAAGTCGAGTAAAAGCGTCTACGATGTGATGTGTGTTGTTCCTAGTTGCCCGTGGCGTGTACATGCATTTAAAGGAAAGTGGGTGGATTACTAGGTGTGTTCAATTGTAAAGGAGCACGACTGTCAGTTAGAAAATGCACAACAAAGGCAAAGAAATCTGACATCAATATTTGTTGCAATTGTAATGTACTCATAAATTGTTCAGAACTTAAGATATGAGCCTCGGTCCATTATACAAGCCATTGAGGAACAATTCCAGTACACCATAAAGTATCCCACTGCCTGGAGAGCTAAACAGAAGGCTTTGGAAATACGGTTCGGGACATATGAAGCATCGTATGCAAATATGTCCCAACTTCTGCAGACGATTAGTAAGAGAAATCCTGAAACGTACTATGACATGAAGGAGTATCCTGCTTCCGGCGTCGACACCGGCAAGTGGGTTCTGCAACGGATATTCTTTGCATTGGGTCCGTGCATAAGAGCCTTCACATATTGTCCACCTGTGCTATGTGTAGATGGAACCTTTCTCACTGGCAAGTATAAGGGCAAATATTGACGACAATTGCCATGGATGGCAACAATCGATTTTACGGTGGCATTTGCATTTGTGGAGGAGAGAATACAGATAGTAGTCTATCGGTTCCTAGGCGTGTGAAACATGTTTGTTGTAACAGAAGACCAAATGTCTCATTCATGATAGACATGCAAAGCTATCTTTGCGGCGCGATTGATGAGATTACAAATGGCTCCGACAACCGAGAGGGTGCCCAAGTGGAGTGATATGCAAAGCGGTGGTGCATGAGGCATATGGGAGCAAATTTTTTAGTCACTTTAAGAATAAACACTGCATGAACCTATTCAAGAGGTTGTGCAAGCGAGAATCGACAAAAGAAAATTCAACAAATTATGGAAAACACTCGATGAGATGACCACAAAGCGTAGTCTGTGAAGTGAGACAAGACAGGTAGGGCCACACGAAGCTTGGTAGTGAGATGCTTCTCGATTGATTAAGGATGATCCAAAAGAGAAGGGCTCTCTGTATGATACCAAGGGGCTAGATACGGAATAATGACGACAAATTTGGCGAGAGGTGTACAATTGGGTCATGCGGGGATGAGGGCATTGCCTCTGGTTGCAATTGTGGAGGAATTCTTCACGATACATGCAACTACTTCATGGATCGTTATCGTGCGTCGTCTGCGCTATGGTCGACGATTAACTTGATATACTCATTGCTATTACAAAGTATATGGCCGAGAAGATAGGTAAGGCCGAAAGACATCACGCGACGGCGATGGGGACAGATCATCTCAGGTACCACATAATCTGCAGGGATAGAGGGCATTGTGGCGGTAAACGTGAGCAGGTTACGCAGGAGTGCATACTGCGTGATCATACATGCACATGCTCATGCCGCAAGCCGAAGCTTCTTCATAAGCCATGCTCTCATGTACTTGTGGCAGCTTCAATGACAAATCATCCTACTTTTTCATTTGTGTCCGAATAGGTCCGAACAGCCGTCATGTACCGGCTAGGGAATTGCTGAAGTGTGATCTTGGTCGTCGCCGACACCGTCGCATTCGGAACGACATGGATCAGTCGGAGGCTGGAAGCGTTGAAAAGAGATGCAGCAGGTGCAATGAGGACGGTCACACTTATATGAACTGTGACAAGCCTAGTGCATTTGGGTCCTACGATTTGGATACTGGGTCGTCCGGGTCGGGGGCGGATGGACGACGACCGTTCGGTTGAAAATGTATCTATGAAACCTTAATCGAACTACTTGATATGTGTAATTTAGATTTGTAATATTCGCGTCAATGTAATATGCTGACTTACTGGTGGCAATGTAATATGATGACTTATTTATGTTTATGTAATATGTTATGTTTGCATCATATGTAGTGTTTGTTGATGACATTATCTTTTTGTACATACGTATTTTTCTTTATTAATTAGTACTGCTTGAATCAAAATAAATAACGTATACTTGCTTATCTCGCAGGGTGATGTGACGATGGCCAACGAGATGGGCCATCCGGAGCCGGCGCCACAGCAGCAGCAGCAGCAGAGGGCCCTGCTCGACCCCTCCCTGGACCGTAGGTATCGGGCCTACCTCAGTCTTGATGGAGGCGGTCGCTAGGTGTCTTTCGGACTAGAACACCTGCCGAGTTGCTCACTCTGGACGCACGTTGGGTTGACAGGTACATCGTATAAGGCGAACCTTCCTTACTTTCGTTTTTTTATAATTTAGCTTTACTTATGTACTGAATGCTTCATTTTTCTGCAGGCTGTGCCTCTCTGACCTCCTCCCGCCGTGGTCGGATGCTCGAGGCTACGCCCAGCGTTCGTTGGAGACCCGCCCGGCAGATCGTTAGAGCGCTTCGGTTTTGACAGTCCTCCTGCAGCACTTGTCGATCGATGGAGGCCCGAGACACACACTTTTCACCTCCGTGCGGGAGATGGCGCCGACTCTCCAGACGCTCGTTCCTTCAGGGCTTCCGTGCGCGGGCACCGTCGTGGCGGTGGGCGTCTCACCGCTGGCGTGTCGACTGCTAGGCCGGTTCTCCGGGTAGTCGCGTGCACCAGCGCAGGAGTGTACCGCCTTTCCCTCTGGCGGAGACACGTGGTCCATCAAGAGGTGGCCTGCGGTTCACGGTAGAACTAACGAGCACTAACGAGCAGACTTGTCCTTCGTAAATTACCTGTTAACATTGCTACTTGCAAACATTGACAGGCGGAGCACATCTACCCTCAGGCCGATGAGGCTACTGTGTCCCGACACCTTGAGGTGTACCTGCTTTGGCTGTTCGGCTGGGTGATGTTCACCAGTACGGACGGCCATTGCATCGACAAGCACCTCCTCGGGTACGCCAGGGAGATTGCCGACGCCGCCCCCTACGAGGTCCCCCAGTACAGTTGGGCTTCCGCTGTCCTTGCGGGGACGTACAGAGGTTTGTGCGATGCCGTCCTGAAGACGGATGCACAGCCGATCCTCGGTGGCTGCCCCCTTCTGCTACAGCTGTGGTCGTATGAGCTGATCGCCATTGGGCGTCCACTCATGGATCATAGTCCTTACGAGACGGCATAGTACCACGACACACCAGAGGATAGGCCCACCATGGGCTTCCTTTGGTTTCGCCGGAGGGTACGTAATGTTAAATCATGATTTGTGCATTATTTACATAACATAGGACTAACTACAGTTGTTTTCTCCTTTTGCGACCTCGTGGGCCCACGTTCAGAGGACTACCTAAGTGCGTGAGAACAAGGACTACCTAGAGTACGGAGGCGCTTGACGAGGTGCAGAGGACGATGTCGTTTGGACACCCTACAGTCAGGACCGAGTGCTTGCTCGCGCGTCTCACGGGTTGTCGTCGCTTTGCCAGCGGGACGAGTTGTACTGGCTTACGACCCGACCGTTGCTCTTCGACATCTTCATTGAGGAGAACTCACCGCACCGGGTGATGCGGCAGTTCGGCCTCCACCAGGAGTTCCCTCGACCACTTGTCCACACCGCCCCGTCGAAGCTCACCAAGACGATCTTTTCCATTAAGCTGTAATTTCGATTTCGATCATCCGCCTTATAAGTGTCATACACGATGTTTGTTGCAGATCCACTAGACGTGGCCACACCGCTGGCTATCTGTGGGCTCCTGTGATGGAGCCTTGGGTAGCACAGTGGGAGGACGCTCTAGATGAGCGGGTCGAGGAGGACCGACTGTACGATGCCACGTCGTATCCGGCGTACGTACGGTGGTACAGTGCATCTACGAGGACGCGGGTGGGTCACACCCCTTCCACCGAGATCGCCCACGTCGCGCGAGAGCCACCGACACGCACCATTGCCATCACGACACTGAAGCGCGATACGAGGCGGTGATGATCTTTACCCCTGCTCTTCAATTTCTATTTTTATCAGCATACACCGCTTGATTGCTATGGGCCTATATATAGATCGACATTCTTCATGAGTGCAACGTCGATGCACGCACGGCTGTCGAGCGCATACAGCACGGCATTCAGATGACCGGAGGAGAGATACTCACGACCTTCCAGAGGCTCTACGAGAAGACAACGCAAGCTATACGCCTCACGTGCTGTAGCCTTCCGGACGCCCTACAGCCTGCACCGAGGGGTCTGAACTTTATTGCCCTTCTCTACCCTACCTTCATTAAAATTTATAATGTGACACTACCTTAATATGTAGGATTGTACGGAGCGACGACGCAGTTTGGCGAGGCAGGCACGTCGGCCCAGGGGCCACCACTGTCCTCCTTGAGGGTACCGTCAGGAGGCCTTCGGCCGTCCTCGCAGATGGCCGCCCCAGGAGCGGGAGGCAGCAGTCATTATTGGAGGCGGGGCGTCTTCCTCTGCCGCCGCTCGTCTGTCGAACCGCCGCCCGTCCACACCCTACGGTGCTTCGAGGCACCACCACTGTGGTCGCACCCGCACCACGTGCACCGCGCCCTCTGCTACGATTGCGACTCATTTTTGTGGTCGAGCACTTCAATTTCATATATTTATGATTTGTCGTTTAGTAACGTAGACATTGCATGGATTAGGTCCTATCTTCACAGAGTGGCACAGTCCGGTCGGTCAAGCAGTGGACGACCAGGGCTTGGACGACCTCGACGTGGACCAGTACTTCGTCCGGCACGACGAGGTTAGAGGCTCACAGTTGTCAGGGGCGGCTCCTGCACCAACACAGCCGTCATAGGCCGACTTGGCGACGCCTGCACCACAGGCTCATCCTCACCGGGACGTTCACCCACCGGACCGCTTCACCTTCCCTACCACACAGCTAGGGCGTGGCCGCAAGGCACAGCCAGAGGGATCAGTCCGCGGGGTCAAGCCCAAGCGGGGACGGCAGTAGTTTCTGTTCTTTGCATGTATCTTTGTACCTTCTGTTGTATACATTCAGTAATTGCATGAACATTTTCGCCATTTATCATTTTCAGCTTTATAGCTTTTCTTATTTATGCCATCTATCGCTCGTGATTTTTTTTTTTCGTATTTTCTGGCCCTGCTGAGTTGGGCCCCGCGAGGCTACGGAAACCATTAAGTGGCCACAATTTAAGACTTTTCGTCATGAGTGGTGCTTTCGGAGTGTGTGCCGATGAGGTCGACCTCAAGATCGCCAGCGTCGGTCACATCGATTGCAGATCTATCGATAATTTAAGATCACGACCAACAAGATCGCTTTTCATCGAACAAATCACCTACAGCATCAGCACTCGGGAGGGATGCGTACGCTTCCATGAACTCCTTCCATGCACCGAACAAACTTTCCTATAAAACCCTCCTGCCTTCCCTCTGAAACTCACATATTACTCTAGCCCATACACATCTCCACCTTTTCCCATGGCGAGTGGGGGAGCCTCTTCACGGCCATATATGCCTGATGCATGATGGGAGTCTTTTGGCCCTGGAGAGCATGCTCGTCCTCCTTCGGAGGATATGCAAGTCATACAATATGGGGACTGGAGAGATGGCCCTCCTTTGCTACGAGATCGTTACTTTCCGTCAATTTTCGACTGACCGACATGCGACTGTGGGAACGCCGCAGTTGTGCAATGGTTTGACCACGTGCACGAGGGGTTCACTGGTCGCAGGTTCTACCGATGCGCAGATTACAATGTAAGTTTCCTCCTATTTACGCTATGGTACCGTGCATACAACTTACTTATCACTTCTTTTATCTCCAGATACCAGACGTCACGTGCGGTTGGACTCGATGGATGGATGAGCCATACCCGGCAGCAGCGTATACCTACATAACATACCTGCATGCAAGAATGGATCGCTTGCAGGCTAGAGTGGATGCTAGAAGAGGGTCGGCACGCATGAAGGCGGCGGAGGTCCCGCTAGGCCTTCCATGCCTTCCGGCACTAGGCAATCCATGCCGGCACGTCAATCGCATAACCAGGAAGTGCTGGACCAATACTATCAGCCGAATCGATCATGTCAGGATCATGTATGTCTATGCGGATGCCACTACCCCGGCACACCCAACGCTCAAGTCCTACGTCGAAGAGCCATCATGCAAGAGACATACCCGTGTACTACGACCGCGAAGGAGGGAAGCGATCGCTGGCAGCGGCCACTTGGTGTTCATGCCAATGCCACAACCTTTTCACCCGTCCGTGGTGACCAGCCATGCAAGCCATCGCACCCTGTATGTAATACCAGCTTTCTGAATAAAAAACCTCTAGGTTATGCTTTTTTTCTTTTCTTCTTTATCCTGTAGGCCATCTTATCACACGCTTTCACATCACATCGCTGTCATTGCGTGCTGACTCACCACGGGCTGCCCGTGAACTCCAATAATTTGTACCTGCCTTGTCTATCTCTGTGCTTATGCAGCGAATGTTCTGTTTAGATGTGTTACATGTAACCCGTGAGGGATGAATGGTGTCTAACTGCATGACCCGAACGTAGGATGAATTCGGACTTAAGGCCTTTAGGGGATTTGATAAATTGGTAGGTACCATTTTTTATTTCAAAAGCTACCATGACATACAGGCTATAATTAGGGATGTATCCGTGAGGGCATCCGCTCAACGCCGTGAACCCAATTGAAAATATGAAACGCATTACATGGTAGTAATCCATGTAGACCGAAACTTGATGCAAATTATATGAAATAAACCCCTATTGTATTAGGGACGCTAGGTTTAGTGCCATCCATGGAACGGTTCCACACGGGTATACACGTGATTCATGCGAGTAGCAAATGTAACTCGCTCCTCAAGCCGGGAGATTCTTGCGTGAAGATGTTCGATGTAACTGAACGCGGCCATTGGGAAGGGGTCGTCCATCCATTTGTTGAAGCCGCAGTCATCGGTCTACATTTGGAAATGAGAAAAAGGTAAGATGGAAAATGTATTAAACCCTTGGCCGTTGTCGGGCCGGGTTACTCACAAATGGGCACGCCAATCTGTAGAAACGCCGCCACCCACCCTTCGACAACCTGGTCAAAAGTTTGTACAACTGTGTCCACTCCATGCGTATAACGTGGCCATCCCCTGTAGAAGTTTGGGTCTCTTATCATTGTTGGCTCTGTGTTATAACTAGCTCTCGTCCGAATAGGCAAGTCGTCGCTTGGTAGACGGGCTTGAGATCCAGGACCATTTGACGTCCACCAGGCTTGTCAGATCCAATCGTTCGTCCCGTGTCGTGAAGCCATATGTGCAATGTGGTATGCCTATCCCTACTCGCCTCCCTCCTACGAAGCCAACCCTAGTAGGGAGTTTACACACATAGAGTCAAAGTGAGAGTGAGGGTGGGAGTGAGAGGGACGTCAACTATGCGTCCCATTATATAGGCCGAGGAGTACTTAACGTATTGGATTAATAAGTTGTTCATTATGCTTACTGACATCGTTTACTAAATAAACACATGCTACCAGTGCCCTACATCTGCCTATATCAATGCGGCTCGTTCATTTCGTTGGTGCATTCACTGTTAACAGGACATGCCACTTGATCGCTTTCCACCACCCGTTGACATCAATAATTGCGTGGCACTGCTGACCAACAGTACCGCCTTGCCCCGTCACATCAATAATTGCGCGGCACTTCTGACGAACACTATCCGCCAGACACCGGTCACATCAATTGCGACGAACATCAATAACGGTCGACCACATCAATAATTGCGGGCACTTGCCCGCCACGACACCGGTCACATCAATAATTGCGCACTATCGACGAACACTACCCGCCGACACCGGTCACATCAATAATAATTGCGCCTTGCTCGCCAACAATACCCGCCCGACACGGTCACATCAATAATTGCGACCAACATTAAAGGTACTTACTCACCCTATCCTCTGCATGATTATATCTAGCTACATGGCAAATGTGATCTCAGACTCGACTTATGTTCAACAAATAGTCTCCCCTAAGTCCTCTCGCTGCAACTTTCCTTTCAAACTCACATATTACTCCGCCCTTACACTCCACAAATCTCATTGTAACGAGCAATGGCGGAGCTCTGAGCCCCGTCATAAGAAACACATCGAGCGTGTCAATGTTCCAATGTGCTTTTATAGTGACCTTTGCAAGTTTGTTCAATCCGGCGAAGATTTCTCATATACTTATGGAAGGAGGTTCTTGATGGGTGCGAACTACGCCACCCAAAGCCTTTGGCGGCGCCAAAGAGGACTCACCCTATCTGCATGATTATATCTAGCTACATGGCAAATGTGATCTGTCGACTTATGTTCAACAAATAGTCTCCCCACCTCTCGCAGGCTAGACGAGAGGAGGCGAAAGAAACACATCGGCGTGAGAAGAGTGGTTCGAGAGGAGGACAAGAGGTGAAAGCGGTCGCAGGAGTACCGAAGTGACAAGAGGACGCCGACGTCGATGAGGCACGAGAGGCCGAAAGGGAGAGAAAGTCAAGAAGGCGTCGCAAGGGAACTATCCCCCGTTGTACTCATTAGGAACTTCCTTGTAATCCCGAGAATAAAAATTTCCGAGAGCACTCTTTCTTCAACGCGCATGTGAGGGTTGATGATTAAATCTCGCCCAACCGCATAATCGGTTTATTCTTCTATCTATTTATTTAATTTTCTGAATAATTATTAATATAAAAATGTCCGTGAAACTTATTCATTATTTCCATATTATTATTTTTAAAGATTACGTAGACCAAATAATGTGCCATATATACCGATAATATATATACTTTTATATATAATATATATCATACATATGTTATATATTAACTATTATTATATATAACATATATAATATATTATATACATGTTATATATGGCATATATAATATATAATATATTATATAGTTACATATGCGATCTTAGGGCTACCAAACCGCCATGGAGGGTATTATTGTCTTTGGGTTACAACAATGGGCATTTTTATATTTGCAAATTTTTTTTAAGTAAACAAAACAATTTTTCTGTTCAATACGGCGCACGTATCATGACTTACATTTTGAAACGATGCCGGGACTCCATTTATTTTTATGATACACCACTTATTTTATTCTGAAATCACATAATTTATGTTTTCCGAAAAATTAGAAAAAATTACAGAATCCCGCCCTATTGGCGGACGGACTATAATTACGCCCGTTGGGATAGCGATTTTGGGCTAAGAACGGTGCTGCGCTCGAAGGGAGCAAATCCCGCCCGTTGAACGGGCGGTTTATATAGCTCGCCCTACCATCGGGCGGTTTTTGGCCCACCACGTGCGCGGGCCGGCCAGAGCAAAGCCCGCCCATCTGTTGGGCGGATTTTTAAAATCTCGCCCTCCGGTCGGGCGGTTCAAACTTCTCGCCCAACGGGCTAGCGACGGGAGTCTATTTATTTATTTTTTTAAAACTGAATATCATTTATTTATTTCTGAAAAAATAAATATAAAAAAAAATAAAATTCGTGTTTCCGACACAGGGTTTGCTACCCCACTTATTAAATAACCGAACCATCCCCTGCTTTAACCGGGAAAAATCAGAACTGTGGTCTCCTCTGGTTCAGTTTGCTTGGATGACCGTTCAAGCAAGTGAACCAAAAAACCGAAAGGACATGTCGGTTTTCCAAAATTCATTGAACCGGTCAGGTTTAGCTGAGCTAGCCGGTGGGCGAGAACAGTGGTACCGGTATCAGGGGGAGAGGGGAGGATAGCGATGCAACATGGGAAGGAGGGGGAGCACGACGGGTGGTATTGAGGGAGGTAGGAGGACAGCGGCGCCAGCATTGGATGAGACGAGAGGACAGTAGCACCGATATTGGGAGAGGCGAAGGACGGTGATGTGGCATCTAGGGATGGGGAAGGATGATGATGAAGGGAGGATAGGGCACGACGGAGGAGTGGGTAGGGAAGACAACATGCCGACGCTGAAGGGAGGAGAGATCGTGTAGCGCTAGGTGGGAGGAAGGAGAGGGTGGCACTGGATTTGCATGTTGGGGGTAGGGCCAAGTGGTCTTATGGTTAGAATAATTAGGGTTAAATGATTAAGTTAAGTGGTGTTGTGGTGAGAGAGGTAGGCCAGTGGGAGAGTGGGTCAGGCGGCCGGGGTGGGCCAAAGGGGGAGTAGACCGAGCGGTGGGGTTGTTTAGGGCTAGAGAAGATGGACTAGGCTGAAATTGGAATTAGAATTTGGGTATTCGGTATCTTTTTGAACAGACGGTTCAAGTAGTGAACCGTGAACCGAAGTCTGGACTGGATTGATGACCGATCCAGGCTTCATAACTATTATTGCTATAGCACTTCCCTTGCTGGCTTTCCTGCTATGCTTCTCTAATTATCACAAGTCTCAGTACAGTAGCACTTGAGCCAACTGGCGGAGAGCCTCTGATGCATCTATGTTCATCAAACCCTGACAGCATTTGTGCTAATCATCTAGCCAAAGATTTATTTGCTGAACAAAGTAACAAGCAAACTTGGCTAACAATTGATTATCGCTGCACCTATTGGCTGCTACAGCGTCAGCAGTTTCTCTGTCTCGTGGATAATTGGGACTTAGCGAGCGGTGGAGATAGCAGGAAATGGCAGAAATGTAACCATGGGAACATGGTGAAACCACGGGAGGCGACAATTGCGGTGGGAGAGGCCCTATAGCGGTGGCGCGCGCATGCACGGTGGCAACGGTGAAACGGCAAGGAACTCTAGGATTAGAGTGTGTCACAAGCTTCACTGGACCACGAGGAGGTAGCTCACCTGGGTTAATAGGAAGGACAGCGGCCGGTCATGGTGGTCCGGTGACAGTGAGCAGCGGCATCGGTGACGGCCGACGGGCTCACGGTGCTGGCAAATTAACCACGGCATTGGATCATTTACTACTAGGCATGGAACCTACACTACTGGTTCCAAACCGGCTCTAGTACCGATTTTGGAACCGCCGGTTTTGGAACCGGCCGTAGGCATCCGGAAGTAATGTCCAAAGGATTCCACTACCGATTGACCTAACCGGTAGAGCTTGCCGAAAAGGAGACACGTTTGGTGCTACAAGGTCTCTACTACCGGTTTGTAATCGGTAGTGAACCTTGTCAGAAAAGGAAGGCTCGTTTTGGCGACAACAGGGGATTCACTACGGGTTTGTATTACAAACCAGTAATAGAGCCCTTATTGCCCATCCGACAACAGGGGATTCCATACCGTTACAAACCAGTATTAGAGCCCCTATTGCCCATCTGATAATAGGGCACAATTTATTTTCAATTCAGATTTAATTGTAATCCACATTTTAATCAGATTAATAATTCATAGATTTGCATACCAGATTTCAAAATCCACAACTAATTCATTTACAACACAACTAATTCATTCACAACACTAATTAATCGAACAAAGTACATATTCACATTCAAATAATATTCACATCAAATTAATTTAACACATATTCACATCAAGTACATATGAGGGAACTCAAGTTTACAATTCAAAATACAAGAGTTCATTTTTTTCGTCCATCGCTTTTTATAATCAAAGTTGAACCGTTAGTTCGCTAGTCCTTATCGAATGGCACGCTCTAAACGCACATTCGTGATACTCGCCTTTTGGAGATATGATGTAGGGACCCGTCAAACGGAGTCGAGTCCCTTCTGTGCTTTAACTGTACTAGTCCCTGGATCAGTAGCTAGTACACACAGTTGAACAGTTTGGATCATTGCCATTGAACGTAAAAGTATAGATTACATCAGAGTGCGCCAAGCATGGCGTTAAACAACAGAGGGCTCATTGGCCTTACAGGGGTGAGACTAAAAGTCTCAAAACTCAAAAGAAGACCCAAAACAACTCCACAAGCATGGCCGAAGTAGAGCTCCTAGATGTCGGAGTAATCCTCATCTTGAAAACTTGCGATGGGACCTTCATCTTCATACGTCTCCACCTTAGGGTTCTGCTGATCGCAACCTGCTCGTTAGAATGAACAGCCCCGCATAAAAGGCGAGGGTGAGTATACAACATACTCAACAAGCAAGGCTGACTAAATGCATCTAAGGTTTACAAAGGAAGGTTATGGTTCTTTTGCATAAAGCCAGTTTTGCCAGTTTTACCTAGATTTTGTAAAAGGTTTAAGATGAGTTAAGAGAAAACAAATGTTTGAATCATTTCCTTTTGGAATCTCCGGCCTAAACCGGTTTTGCCCAGACCTGGCTACTCACGGCACCCACCGTGCAACACCCTCGTCGCTCACAGCACCTACTGTGAGGAAAGAAAACAAAACACACGACACTAATCGAGGTTTTCTTTAAAACACCGTTTTGAAAACAAAAGATAAGAAGTACCAATGAGGCAGCTCCCCGTCATCCATCCTTGACCGCGGACACGGCTATCATGATAGTTGTACACTCTGCAGAGGTTGCACGCTTTACCCATGCGAGGTGGTTCTTCCTCGGGTGCCCCCAAAGAAAAATGGTCACCACAAGGCTTTTCTCCAACCTTCCCCTAGCTAGGGCATTCCCGCTGAGGTTTCTAATGCAATGCCCCTCTTGCGCCTGCAGAACAACACCGATTGCCTGCTCCACCGACTGGAGTGCCAAAACTAGAAGTCCGAAGGATACTAAACCAGGGCCCGCCCATACAGGCACACATGGTCGCACTGTTAAACTTAGCTCGTCTACCTCAAGGAATCGGTCCTTAGGGACCGTGGTGGTTCCATGACTGGATCCAAGTCTCGTGCTTCTCGCACCAACCTTGCAACCACCACCCGATCGGGTTTTATAAAATATTTTACCCGATAGCACCCACTATCAACTACACCCATTTGCAAACACGACAGCACCCACTGTCTTTTAAAATCATTGATGAAATAAGCATTGAGATTATCATGTCCAACTTCCATGTGATTGCAACTAAGCATAACTAACATGATTAAAACCTAGTTCAAGGGGGGTGAAGGCAATATTAAACAATATAATATTAACCTAGGGTGGCATAGAAGGTGTTTATACTGATATTGTTAGTTGGGGTGTTTAGCTAGCATCTAACCAATTAGCAGTTTTAATTTTTAACATAGCATGCAGTTTTAAATATCTAATAAAACCATTTAAAAACATAGGACCAAGATTCAGCACTTGCCTTGACCAGCAGAAAACCCTAAGTCTTCCACGCGATGTCGGTCACGATCTCCGGAGTCGCACGCTCCTAATCGCGGAAATAACGATAAATGAAACAATAAACACCATGCGGAAATATGGATGCACATGCATGAAAATGCTCAAGTAAAGTGTACAGGGCAGTAAAAAGGTGGTTTAAAACTAAATAAGACACTGTACATTTTTCTGGAATTTAAATGGAAAGATTATGCACTTAAACTAATTAATTTGCTAACCAAAAATCTAAAACAGTGGGTAAAATAGTTATCAACAATCTCATGGAAATTACAGATGCAAGGTAAACATTTTAAAGTCATTTTAAAATTGGTTTGACAATTTTTGGACAAGTAAATCTCCCTAGATAATTAAAACAATGCTTACGGATATTTAAATAATTCAAAACAATTTACAACAGTAAAAGTAGATAAAATTACATAATTAAATAGGTTTTAATTTTGTGAGTCTAACAAAACTAGTTTGGGGATTTTTAGATTTTTCTACAATTAGATATGAATTTTGGAAGTTTGGGCAAAACCTGGGAAAAGGAAAAAAAATGAGGGGGAGGGGGTGGCTCGGCTCATTGGGTCAGCCTGCTGGCTTGAGCCAGGCCCACACGGCAGCGGGGAAGGAGGTGCAGGGCGGCTGTTCGCTCGGCCGCCCACACGGCAATGGGAGAGAGCAGGGAGGCGGCGAAGGCACGGCGGCAGGCGCATGGCAGCCCCACGGCGTGGCCAAGGCCATGGGGGGAAAGGAAGAGGGACCATGGGGATGCGCGTGGCAGGGTCGTCGGGAGCGGCCAGGCGAGTGGCGCAAGGCAATGGCCGGGCGAGATGGCGACTGCGGAGGCGAGCTCCCGGCAGTGGTGGGAGTGAGGGGCCCGTGAGGTTCAGCGGGATCAAGAGGAGGCGAGGGTGAGGTCGGTCGGGGCCGAGGATGGCCGGGCGGTGAGGTACCAAGCGAGGCGGCGCGCTGCATGCTGCTGGGAAGCCTCGGGAAGAGAGAGAGAGGCGCGGCGGCGGGCAAGGCGCGCATGGCCGGGGGCGATCAATGAGGGGTGCGTGCACCGAGGAAGGTGAAGGAAGGGGAGAAGAGAACCATACGAAGCGGCGGCGAGAATTTGGGCGCCAAGCAATAAAACCGGCGAACTCGGGCTCTGCCGTCGGCGTCAATTCCCGCGATCCTAAGCCATGAAACAAAGAAAGTCAGACATGAAAGATGAGCGCGTCGACGAGACGAACAACGTCTTCGAAGGAAACGCAAGAATTCGGCTTACCCGAGCCGAATTGGGAGGAGGAGCGAAGAGGAAACGAGGAACTCGGCCAGGGGGTTTTGAGGAGGAGTGAACAGGGAGCCGAGGAGGATTAGGGGCGCAATTACCTCTAATTAGGATGGTAACTGACCCCATTAGGGAGGATTGATGGCAATCAAGCTTAGTGGGAGGGAGATGAGAGATCAAGGAGGGAAATTCCTGCGTGAACAGGAAAGAAAGGGAAGAGAAGAAGAAGGAAGAAGAAGAAAGAGAGGGAGAGGATGGCAGGTGGGGGCCCACATGTCATAGAGAGGAAAAATGGAATGGGATAAGATTAATAAATTGAAATTGAATTTGGCTTGGTAGGGAAATTCAAAATGGAATTTAATTCGTGGTTAGGGATAAATGGAATCAATTTGAAATCGATTTGAATTTAAAATATGGTGACAGAAACATTTTCAAAAATCGTTTTGGTTGGAAAATTATGCAGAGGTGCTCATGATGTATGTGATGCACATGTTTTGATTTTTGAAAATGGGGATGTCACAAATCATATTTGAATTTTGAATTTAATTGTCAAATTAAAACATTAGAGAAAGGATTTTATTTAAATTTGAATATCACTTGGGGAAAATCAAAGTTTTGTTGCTTGGGTTCAAAACCAAATATGAGTTGGGAAATAAAACATTTCCTTTAAATAAGTGAAATCCTTTTAGAGGTTTGAATCCAAACAGCATTTAAAATTAAACATTTAGAGCTTTATGTAAACCACATTCAAATCATGTTTGAAAGGGGATTTTAGTTTTGTTTAATCGGGTACAAAATCAAATACCACACAAAGGGGGGGTTTTGGGCTTGCAATAAATTGGAGGTTGAAATCCATTTCAAAACCCCATTTACTTAAGTAACAAATCGTTTCCAATTGTTTTTGAATTAAAAAGAATTTTGAGAGCTATAGTACCAAGGTGTTTATTAAACCAAAACTTAAGGGATAAATCTTTAAAGAGTAATAGCATTTGCTTATAAAATATTTGAATTTAATTACTCCATGGTAATTTATGTCACTTTGAAAGGAAGATGGGGTTTGATCATACATATACACCTAAAGTAGCATGTGCAATATATACATTCAAAAGCCCCCTTTAAAACTTTTAAAATCCAAACCAGAGGGTGAATCAACATTTAAAATAGTTGTTCTAAAAGGGTGAAGTCTTTTTCTTATAAAACTTTGAAGAACGAACTTACCCCTTATAGGAATTTTCCATTCTCTTAGGAAGATAACTTTTAAGATTAATTGCTGAGCTCACAAATCCGGCAAGGGATATTTTGAGCTTCACAAAACCAAAAGCTTAAAACACTTTTCTTTTAGAGCTATAACCATTTTCTTGAAAGGTAGTTGAAAACAAATTTTTGTTTTCATTAAAAATCCATTTTTGTATTATTTGTGAAAGTTCAAAATATATTTCAAAGGAACATATAGTTTCACTTTTTTTGAATTTAAAGTTGGCAAAGTACAAGAGTAGGTTTATAAATCCAAAACCTAAATCAAGAATTTGAGAAGTAAAAGCCTTTGGGACTTTTCGAATTAAATAGCTTTGCCACGTATTCTTTTAAGATAATTGAAAATAAAATTCTTTTGTTAGTAATTCAAATTACTTTATTTTAAAACAACCTTAGTGTTTTGATATTGAAAGTTCAAATCAAACATTTATTAGTTTGTGAATACGAATCATTTTAAAGCAACCATTTAGGAAATGAAATCATTATTCCTTCTTTGAAAATCAATAAATCATTTAAATACTTTGGCCTAGTATTTTGTTTCAAAACAAACACTCTCTATTTTGAAATTCAAATTATTTAGAATCGAAATCATAAAGATTTTGATATTGAAAGTCAACTAAGATTATTGGTTTAGGAAACCACTTCTTAAAATGATTATTTCCATAAATGTGAAATCCTTGGAGATTTGATATTGAAATGAAACCAAATATTTTTAAGTTTATAAAACCACCCCTAAATCAGTTAATTCAATAAAATGAAATTTTATTTGTCTCTTTTGAAAAAAAACAACATTTCCAATCTCAAATCAATTTATAACCAACGTCAAGTATTTTCTTTTGAAAACTCAACTTTTTCAAAGATGTTTTATTTTCAAACGAACACTAGTGAAACCAGAATAGTTTCAAAATTTAATGTTTTTCAACAGTAACATACTCATTTTCAAAAGTTTTAAATTTTAGGGATTTTAATAACATGTCATGACATGATGCACATGAGTTTTAGCTTTTGAAAATGAGGATGTTACATATGACCTCATCAACAAAGAAGTCACGAGTTGTTCTTGGATTGTTCTTGGATTGAGTTGACTCGGTGCGGCGAGAGTATGTCTTTCTTATAGTTGGTGAGCTATCATTAGGTAAAGTGAAAAAATTAATCAGTCTGTGAACTTGCATGTGTAGGAAGTGAGAATTAGGAATCGATAAGTATCTACACATCCATTCGGTACTTTTTAGCTGATTGTAGTTGATGGTGAAATAACACACGAACTCACATACATAGTAGGCGCATAATTTGTTTCCTGTCTCCTGTCTCATACACTGCGGTGAGAGAAGTTGCAAAACATTATTGGCATGGAAAGGTAAAAAAGCATTATTGGCATGAAAAAGTGGTACGGCACATGAATATTCTCTACGTATTGCAAAGTCGGTTATAACATCAAGTACCTCCTTGAATTCACAACGACTCTGTGCACGGAATCATGCGAATGCACTGCGCGTGATTACGGATAGTAATTATTAGAGTTCAATTCACTTGAAAGAAATATTACTAGAATAATAATGAAAAGAACAATATTACCTGTTAAGCAAGCATATGATGTGTTCCAAATTTTCTACCGGTCTCCTTTGTGAGTCGTAAACAATGATCTGGTTGCGATCTAAGTAGATAACAAGAAGGACCTAGTGAAACCTGTATATATGTCAACATATGTAATTAGTCCTAACTCCATGTCACAGGAAAAAAATTAGAACGAGAAGTATGAAAACAGTACCCAAAGTTGTAGGGTAGAAGTATAAAGTTTTTGTAGTATTGTTCCACGAGAGCATTGAGGATATTGTTCTTGTTTCTTTTGGTTTGTCCTTAATGGTGCTGTCATTTATAACTATTGGGTCGATGTAACCTATATTGTAAATAGACATATTTCTGCAATTTTGTATCTCTATTCTACATATAAAGAAATTAGTTAGACTTGCAATTTAATTAAGGATGCGCACGGTGAATTTTATAAATAAGACACTTACAAAGTTCAGCAACCTAACAGGGTCACGTCGAGGGCGTCTCGTTGGTATAGTTGGTAAATCTCATCGAATTCAATCCACACGAAGCCGTTGCCACGAAAGAAACCCTATTGTTTGAAATGGGCGGTAAACATTATTTTGCCATTCCTTGACTCCCGTAAGTACCATTAGTGCAATTGTCGTATTTTAGTTGATAAGAAGAGCACCTCATCAGGCCTAACCAATGGTTCACCCAACTTAAATACCCATCTAAGAGGTGCCACTTCAACCTCACATTCTCCAAGAATATGAGATTCTGTCAGTCCTGTTTCTGCCATGAATTGTTACATCTGCAACTCCGCTAGGGACTGCGGCTTCTTTGTTTTAGCCTTACTTATTGTGTGCTCGTAGAGTGACGGCAGCTTCTTCGGCCCCACGCGTGTCGTTGCGAAAATGTTTTTTCACTGTATCGTCAATTGGAACCGTCTTCTCAGGCTCCGGATGTTTGAAATGTGCAGTTACACTTGCTTGAACTTCCTTTCTCGTCTCCTCAGAAGTTAGGCCGTACAGCTTCTTAGGTGAAGCCGACTTCTTAGCTTGGGTGGACCTCTTTTTTTATGGAGCCAACTTCCTAGGTGGAGGTGGTCGTGGAGTTGGAGCCGACTTCTTCGCTGGGGCCGACTTCTTAGCTGGGGCCGACTTCTTGCTTTCGCCGGTCTTCTCCTGTTTTAGGCCCAACTTCTTAGGTGAAGCTGGCTTCTGTTTAGGCTAGAGGTGGTGGAGGAGTTGGGCTTGTTGTGACCGCCATCTTCTTGCGTGGAGGTGGTGGTGGAGTTGGACTTCTGCCTCTAGTAGGATCTGGGTGCGAGAGGTCTCTCAGCGATTAGACACCTCCTAGTTACCTTAAATATAATGTTGCGCTTGTGCCACAAAATGATACTGTGTAGGGCCTCTCCAAGCTTGGTAACCCCGTCACCTCCAGAAATGTTGAGGTCAAGGTCCTCATATCCTTCGCATACTTGCTCCACACTGACCTTAGAGTAGCCCGGCGGTATCTCGTTGCAATAAAAGAACTGGCCTGGCTCCACGGGGAATGCCATGGCATGAGCCACCATGAGGGACAGGTTACGCGCGTCGATATGCAGCTCACACGGACGACGCGTCGTGATGTCGTCCATGGGATAATGGCCTAAGTCCGCATCAGGGAGCCTGGTGGAAGCGCAGCTGCTCCGCCGCTCGTAGGGGCTAATGACGGCGTCAGGAGTACTAGGCGGTTTCTGCAGCTGGCTAATGGCTATCTACACTTGTTGTTAAACTTCTTCATTTATACTTGCATGTGTTGCATTTAGCCATTCTTCCAATAAACGATACCTTTGTTCTTCTTGGGCTTTGCTTCTCTGCTGACTCCTATAATTGTCGCTATATTGAGCGAAGCCGTACTTTCATGGAACCACGCCAATACTGCGTGTTCGTCCAGGGTGCTCACGGTTTTGCAGGACCATGGTTAGCTCATCATTCTCCCTATCTGGCTTGAAGGAGCCTTGAGAAGACTGTTCGAGGGCGCCTACAAGCCTTGTGGCCACTCCTTGCACTTCCTCTGAATACACCAAGCTACCGTCATCTCCAAGGCTTCCCCCGTGAGTAAAGTACCAATGCTTCGATCGTTCGGGCTAGTCTTGCGTTATGGGTGTGATACCACTCTCCATCAGTTCTTCTTCCCTCTTCTGCCATTTTGATATCTTATTCACATAACCACCAGTGCCAAGGTGGTGGTGGTATGGCTTCTTTCTTGCATTCACCTTGTTCTTTGCACTCAAAGCTTGACTTTGTTCCGATTGCTTGTACTCTACAAAAGAATCCCAGTGATCCGCCAACTTTGGCAAAGTATTAAAGTCGGACGTTCGACCCTTCTGCACATAGGTAGAGTTTAGATACTTCTTTTAAGTCCATTTTCTTCAATGTGTATTTCTTCACCAGCTCTTCGGACCTTATAGGGAAGGTGGACGTCTCTTTCATATTAGCCCAGAGCATGTTCTTGATAGCTTCAGAGACCGCGTTGTTGTCACCTCATTTGCTACTCCATTTCCTTAGGCTAATAGGCACGTGATCCCTGACATGGTAGTCGTAGGCATTGTTGTAAGGACCTAACGCTGACTCCAGTGCAACATACATGCCATCGTGTTAACTTCAGTGATTACATGTTTCACCGTCGGCTTCTTGCTAGGACCATGACTTTTCACTTGGCCGCTTGAACTAGCGGGCTTAAAATACGATAAAGAAGAAACGGGTCAGAATGATTGCTAAGCATCAAAGGGTAACCAGCATATGCTTTCATATGAATTTTCTCAGTGCTAACGGCTTCGGCAGTCTCACCAGGCTCAGTGTTAACGGCTTCAGCGGCCTCATCGGACTCAGTGTTAACGGCTTTAGCGGCCTCACTAGCCTTAGTGTGAACAGCTTGAGCGGCCGCAACGGGCTTAGCGCTACCTTGCGCGATTTGGTCGAATAGAAATTGTTCGTACTCCTCGAAGGTGCTACAACATGCCATCCCTTATAACTGTAACATGATCCTAGTTAGTTTAGAGAGAAATAACCTAATTTACCTTGTGCTAATAGTGCTAAGTTCTAACTAATTGGTGTAAATATCCAATGCAACATCTGATAAACTCTTTATGAGACCCTTTTGATATTGTATCAATTTGGCTTGGTCGGCCTGTATTGTAAGAATTTGTAGTTGTATGACCTATTTCCACCTGATGTAATGAATTTATGAACGATGTATTACCAATAAAACGGTGATCACTAGCCATTCATGTGACTAGTGTAGCATACACATGGGCTTCCAGTAGGTATAAAATTGTGAACCTACATTTTATTTATTTATTTTTCCCAATAACAAGAAATGACTTGTATATGTAGAACAGGGCATTCTTGAAGCCAAGATATCATGCATCATGTATGATTATTTTCTCTAGAGAGCTAGCTGAATAAATATGCTTTCGCTTTGCGTGATTACAATAATCTTAACATGTAAATCTCTACTATTGAAAAGAGTCTAGTGGTAATCATTGAGTGGTATTTTTTTTAGAAGGAGGGTCACCCCCTATTTTCATTGCACAAGACAACAAAAACAATTGTTCAGTTTTTACATACCAACCTACTACTTTCTTACTAGAACGAACACCGAAAATGTTTTACACCAAAATAACTGAAATACAATTGTTAACCTTCACGAAGAAGTCCCACCACTCTATGAAGCTACTACGTATTACTACAACCTTCCTACACCACAGTTTGGACCAACTCAAAAGGATCAAAAGTAATATGACAAACCAAAACAACTATGACATACAAAGGCAATACTAGGGTATCATTCTAGCAACTCAGCCCCATCTTGATCTTCACTTTCCTCTCCCTAAATAACTCTAGCATCCAAGATCCTTAGACTCCTAGAAGTAGTGCAGAGATTCTCTAGGCTAGACAGCATTTGCTCCAATTTAATTGCACCATCATTCAGCATCTATACAAGATCCCCTATACCTCTTGCAGTTGCCGCGGGTCGTTGGAGGTTGTAGGCTGGCTTGGTGCCGGCACGCGAGGTTGCCGGTGGCAGGCTCGGTGGCGGCGACATAGAGGAGGCGGTGGGCTCAGTGGCGGTGACCTAGAGCTCCTAATCTGTGTCACCTGCACCGCGTGAGGGAGGAGGTGAAGTCGATGCGTGGGGTCATCGGAGGCGGAGACGGCGGCGACGCTCGGGGTTGGAGGCGCTAAGTTTGGGGAAGTTGGAAATTTGGGGGAGAATAGGGTTAAGTCCCCTTGTGCACGTGTTTTTGGGTGGCAATTCACATGCCACTACCGTTTGACTAAACAACTGGTAGTAGAGCAAGCTCTGCCACTAGTTTGTTTAACCAACCAGTAGTGGCCTCAACAAAAAAAAGAATGCAGCGGCGCGAGTAGGGATCAAACCCAAGCTCTACTACCAGTTTGTTTAACCAACCAACCGGTAGTAGCCTCAACAAAAAAAAGAATGCAGCGGCGCGAGTGGGGTTCGAACCCGCGACCGCACACGGGGAGCCCATGCTCAAGCGCACACTGCTAGCTAGGGGAGAGGAGAGAGTTTTATTCAACCATATGGGGGCGCGAAACCATTTTGTACCTTTCGCGGGAAAAGGAGAGGAGAGAGGGATTACTACCACTGACATGTGGCCCCTAACAGCGCTACTGCCGATTTGTGTAAACAATTGGTGGTAGAACCTTCCAAATAAAAGAATGCAGTAGCGTGAGCGAGGCTCGAACCCGCGACCGCACACGGGGAGCCCGCGCTCAAGCGCACGCTGCTAACTAGGGATAGGAGGGAGTTTTGTTCAACCTTATGGGGCGCGAATCTCTTTTGTACCCTTCCTAGGGAGAGGAGAGGAGAAAGGGATGTGGTCACTGATATGTGGGCCCATCTCTGGTGGGTCCCACATGTCAGTGATACTAATTTGCCATAAATTACTCGAAAATTATAGAAAATAGTTTGGAGCCCATACAAATTAAATAAAAATATCATAAAATTCATAAAAATGTGAAAAAAATTGACATATATAGAAAATATGATCTTTTTAGAAACCTCTAGACTGAAAATTATTTTAGAGGGTTTTTTATTGATTAAATTTGTCTTGGAGGGTTATTTATTATTGGGACCCCATAAAAATGAGTTGGGAGCCCATAAAAATAAAATAAAAATATGACCAAATTCATAAAAATGTGTAAAATTCAAATATGCTATCAATTTATTTGATCTTTTTAGAAACTTCAAGAGTGAAAATTATTTTAGAGGGTTTTTTATTGATTAAATTTGTCTTCGAGGGTTATTTATTGTTGGGAGCCCACAAAAATAAAATAAAAATATCACCAAATTCGAAAAATGTGTAAAATTCAAATATGCTATCAATTTATTTGATCTTTTTAGAAACTTCAAGAGTGAAAATTATTTTAGAGGGTTTTGTAATGTTGGGAGCCCATACAAATAAAATAAAAATATGAAAAATATATTCATAGGTCATACACATGGACCAACAACATGGTACGTCTTAACTGTTTACATAGTTTGTTTTAACAAGTGTTCCCTCATTATGATCGCGGCGTACGTGGGAAGCTTCGTCAGTATCATCTACGGTACTTATGCCGACCGTCACCTCGAAAGGAGGCAGCTTGTTGAAATGATTATACTCTTCTTCATCTGTGATGTCCCCAACTCCGACAGTCCTTTTAACTAGAAGAACCACATGGCGCTTTGGCTGATCGGTACACTTGTCCTTCTGTTTGTTGCTACTGGTTGACTTGTTCTCCTGGTTCTTGCTTTTGGTAGACTTGCCCTTCTATTTCTTGCTTTTAGTAGACTTGTCCTTCCGCTTCTTCGGTTTGTTAGACATATCCATTACATAGAACACATGTGTCACATCATTGGTGAGCACAAATGGTTCGTCCCTATATCCGATTGGTGTGATATCCACGGTTGTCATGGCGTACTTATTGATCATCATGCCGCTCGCTGTCGGTTTGACCCATTGACACCGAAATAGAGAAATCTTCAAAGGTCCATAGTCGAGCTCTCAGATCTCCTCCATGAAATCATAATAGGTGTTTTTCTTTTCATTGTTGTATATGACATCTATACGAACAACGCTGTCTTCGATATGATTGGATTGGAAAGTGCATGGCCATGCCAATGTGGTTAAGAGTTAATCATGGTTTAGAATCCATCACCAGATCGAGTGAATGGTCGAGCTATCACAAGAGTGGCACGCATCTCGTCTTGAGCTTGACTTGTATCTTGTAGCAAAGGGATCGGTATGTGAGTATATCAAGGTTCAACCGATATGATCATTCTGTGCATTTGAGGGTTAATATGTCCTGTAAGGAACCGCTATTATCTTATGGTTTGGAAAAGAGTTTCCGGGGCCATAGCCACATACGTATGACCCTAACGGGTCACACACTTAATAGGTTGTAGCATGTCTAGTGGATTGGATTCATTAGTAGGTCTCACGGATATTGATTAGTGCAGAAGTAGATTCGCGCATACTGATCCGTGTAGGATTAGTTTCGTGGATACTGATCCATGTAGTATTAGAGTCCTAATGGACCTCAAGCGTAGAAGCCTATCAATGTGCTCTATATATGGGGAGGCAGTGGGGCGGTGCATATAGATGAGTTCGTCACCACGTAACTCTAGCCGTCATGCCCCTTACTGACTCCTAGAAACCCTAGCCGCGCGTGTGTGGTGCTAGCACACCAGCGCACGGCGTTCCACCCTTAGACGCGTGGATACCGTAGAGGCGCTGCTGCGGTCGCTACGGTGTTGATCGGTGACAAGAAGGAGAAGATCGGCGAGATCGACTACTTTCTATATGGCAGTACGTACGACATTGCTGCGGTGGTGATCGGTGAGGAGAGGATGTTTGGCTTGGTGTGAACAACTACTTCCTGTACCTCAACAGGCGTGACATCGGACTTAGCTACTCGAACTCTCCTTCCGCTGCTACTGTGCATCAAAGGTAACGATCTGTGATCCTCTACTTCCATGATGTCCTTGTTACTTGCGGTAGAAATTTTTGAAATTGTACTAGCGTGGCCTACCTGTCTCCTTTCAATCACTTAGGGTGATAGCTGCATTCGGGATGTTGATGGAGTAGGTCGGCAAAGCAGCTTTCCCTAGTCACTTCGGTAAATACTCTTGGCACTAGGGCAGCACCAGTGGTAGGCGGAGCACTAGACCCCTCACGACCACTACTAGAGAACTGGTTTTTAATACCGGCTCATCAGTCCCGGTTAGGCATGAACCGTGACTGACATTCACAACAGTCCCGGTTGAATGTTAGGCGGGGCACGGGCCGGGATCAGTCCCGGTTTGAGACACCAACCGGGACTGATGTTACAGAATCAATCCCGGTTTGTGTTATAAACCGGTACTAATGGTGACTGCAACAGCCCGCAACGGCCAGCGGGCGGGAAAGGAAGCACAATACCGGTCTATGTGCCCAACCGGGATTAGTATGCCATATTTGAACTCCTGTTGCAGGCGGGAAGGCGGGCATAATACCGGTCTGTGTGCCCAACCGGGATTAATATGCCATATTTGAACTGCTGTTGCAGGCGGGAAGGCGGGTACAATACCGGTCTGTGTGTCCAACCGGGATTAGTATGCCATATTTGTTCCCCTTCCTTCCTCTCCCGATCCCGACTCTGCCCGACCAAGAACAAGCATGGGCGTGCCAAGAGCTTCAAGAAAGGGAGGTCTTGCCAAAATTTTAAAATTTTGGTCATTTTACTCCAAGCCAAGTTAATCGAGGTTAGTGCATCATTCCTCAGTACATTGGATGTTCAATGGAGCTTCTTCTTTGCTTGAAAAATGAAGAAAATTTGATCTTTTGCCATGATCATTGAATGATTATGAATGTAAAGATCTAGCTCAATCTTTTGTGGGATTATGATGTATCTCACATTGGAGGTGTAATCTAGGATTTTTTCCCATCGATGGATGAAGAATTTTTTCATGATCATCGAATGATTATGAATGTAAAGATCTAGCTCAATCTTTTGTAGATTTTTTATGGGATTATGATGTATCTCGCATTGGAGGTGTAATCTAGGATTTTTTCCATTGATGGATGAAGAATTTTGTCATGATCATTGAAAGACTATGAATGTAAAGATCTAGCTCAATCTTTTGTGGGATTTTTGTGGGATTATGATGTATCTCGCATTGGAGGTGTATTCTAGGATTTTTTTCCCATCGATGGATGAAGAATTTTGTCATGATCATTGCAATACCAAAGCAAATAATCATTTTATAGAAAGCAATTCTATGAAAATATAGTTCTTTACAAAATATGTAATGAAATAAATTTATTTTAAGTTTATAGTTGGCTTTGAAATAAGAATTGCCCTAGGTAGGAATAAAAATATAGTTATTTTAAATTTATGTGATGCAATTAGCCCTAGGTAGGAATAAATTTAGCCACATAAAATTTTAAATATTTTTCAATAAATTTAATTTTCTGGAATTTGGAAAATGTTCAATAATTAATTTTTGGAGAATGAGCTAACGATTACCTTGATGTAACATAATGTAGATGGACCGACGATGGATGTACATGGACCGACGCTCCCCGGAGTTCTTGCAGGGTTTGCAAGCTTTTCTTCATGCGGCCGATGCATACACGACGTCACGTTACATATGTTGTTCATGCATAGACTGCAGCAATGAGAAGGAGTGGCCAAACTCCAGTCACCTTCACTTCCATTTGCTCTCAAGAGGTTTCATGTCAAACTATACCTCTTGGACCAAGCACGGTGAAGAAGAGATTATACGGGAAGACGGTGAAGAAGAAGAAGAAGAGGTGGACAACAATATCCCGGACGATGGCCAACACGGTGCTTTCAAAGATACAATGGGTGATTTTGGCGATGATGACCTAGAGCAGATGCTGCTTGATAGAGAGGGAGAATACACCGATGAAAGGCATTATGAAAAGTTTCAGCGCTTGTGGGAGGACCATGGGACACTGTTGTACCCAAACTGTCGACAGGGCCACAAAAAGCTGCGTACTACACTAGAACTGATACAATGGGAGGCAACCAATGGTTTGTCTGATAAGGGATTCGATGAGTTGTTATGCTTGATAAAGAAATTGCTTTCAGAGGGTAACACGTTGCCTGAAACTACGTACGATGCCAAGCAAGTAGTCTGTCTATTGGGGTTGGAGGTACAGAAGATACATGCATGTCGTAACGATTGTATCCTTTATCGCAATGAGTATGAGAAATTGGAAGCTTGTCTGGTGTGCAAAACTTCTCGGTTTAAAACCAGGCGTGATGACATAGGTGAGGTAGAGGGGCAGCGTAAGAAGAAGAGACCCCCCGCTAAGGTGGTATGGTATTTCTCTATAATCCCCCGGTTGAAGCATTTATTTGCGAGCAAATCGCATGCCCAGATGATGTGCTAGCACAAAGAAGATCGTGAGGACGACGGAAGGTTAAGGCACCCTGCTGACGGCTCGCAATGGAGGAAAGTAGATAGAAAATACCCGGACTTTGCTGAGGATCCGAGGAACATAAGGTTTGGGTTGAGTACTGATGGGATGAACCCGTTCGGCGAGATGAGCAGCAGTCACAACACTTGGCCCATGACTCTATGTATCTACAACCTTCCTCCTTGGCTGTGTCAGAAGCGGAAATACATTATGATGTCGTTGCTTATCCAAGGCCCGAACCAACCTGGAAACGACATCGACGTGTACCTCAAACCGTTGGTTGATGATCTGCTAACGCTGTGGAACGATGGTGTACGTGTATGGGATGAGTACAAACGAGATTATTTCACCCTCTGTGCATTGCTACTCGTAACCATCAACGACTGGCCTGCACTTGGTAACCTGTCGGGCCTATCAATCAAGGGATATAAAGCCTGCATCGAGTGCTTAGAGGATACGGATAGCAAGTACCTAACAAACACTCGAAAGGTTGTGTACATGGGCCACCGTAGGTTCTTCAATCCGAAGCACCCGTTACGGAGCAACCGTGTTAATTTTGATGGGACAGAAGAGAAACATAAGAAGCCCAAGCATCATAGTGGGGCAGATGTATTTTCTATGGTAAAGGATCTGGAAGTAGTTTTTGGAAAGGGTCCTGGTAGTAAACCTGTCCCGCCACTCCCTAATGAAGATGCTAAGAAGAAGCCAATTTGGAAGAAGAAGTCAATATTTTAGGACTTGCCTTACTGGAAAGACTTAGAGGTGCGTCACTCACTGAACTTCATGCATATCACGAAGAATGTCTACATGAGTCTACTAGGCTTCCTGGATATGTATGGCAAATCGAAAGATACACTTCAAGCACGAAAAGACCTACAACTATTAGGACTCAGGGAAGACCAACATCCGCAACAGAGAGAGAAAGGGCATTACCTCCATCCCGCTAGCTACACTCTAAGTAAGGAAGAGAAAAAAAAACAAAATTAAGTTGTTGACTGGTGTGAAGGTCCCTTCAGAGTACTCCTCGAACATAAGAAGACCGATAAACACAAAAGAAAATAAAATCGTAAACCTGAAATCCCATGATTGTTATGTGTTGATGACACAATTGCTCCTAGTGATGGTGAGAGGCATTCTGCCGGACATGGTACGAGGGACAATCATTAAGGTGTGTTCGTTCTTCAACGCAATATCACAGAAGGCCATAGATCCGGATAAGTTATCTAATCTACAAGATGACATTGTCTCTAGTTTGGTTAACCTCGAGATGATCTTTCCTCCATCCTTCTTTGATATGATGGTCCATCTCATGGTTCACATGGTCAAACAGATACAAATTCTCAGACCCGTGTTCTTGCACAGTATGTTCCCTTTCGAGAGGTATATGGGTGTCCTGAAAAAGTATGTTCGTAACCGGTCACGTCTAGAAGGCTGCATTGCCCAGGGTGTTGGCACAGAGGAGGTTATTGAGTTTTGCGTCGACTATATTAATGATCTGAATCCGATTGGCGTTATCACGAGGGGAGGCTAGGGGGAAAAGGTAATCTAGGGAGAAAAGAATCTTCTTGCCAGAATATACTTACATTTAGACAAGCACATTTCACGGTGTTGAAACAAGCAGCTTTATTGGCTCAGTATGTCCGTGATCACGAGAACATTCTACGCGACCAATACCCAGGAAAGTCAGATAAGTGGATCGCAGACAAGCAAGTGGAGAGTTTTGGTGGGTGGTTACAAAAGCAATTGTTGGGCAAGGAGGGAGTCCATGAGCAGTTGCAACTATTGGCTCAAGGACCATCCATGACAATCATATTATGGCAAGGGTATGAGATAAATGGGTACACCTTTTACACGAAAGCCCAGGATAACAAGAGCACCAACCAAAACAGTGGCGTCCGTATAGATGCCTTGGACAAAAATAGAAAGATGGACACCTACTATGGTTTCATAGAGGAGATCTGGGAGCTCGAGTACGGACCTTTGAAAGTCCCTCTGTTTCGGTGCCAATGGGTCAATCTGACATCCGTGGAGATCGATGAGTACGGTATGACAACCGTGGACTGAAGAAAGTGGCCTCTGAGGATGAACCATTCGTGCTTGCCAATGATGTCACACAGGTATTCTACGTGATGGACATGGGCAGCAAACTAAAAAAGCAGAAGGGCAAGCCTACTAAAAGCAAGACAAAGTCTACCAAAAACAAACGGCAGAAGGAGAACAGTAGCGGTAGCGATCAGCGAAGGCTCCACGTGGTTCTTCCAGGTAAAAGAAGTATTGTCGGAGTTGAGTGCGTCACAGACGAAGAAGAGTATAATCAGTTCGACGAGCTGCCGTCTTTCTCGGTGAATGTAGATATTAGTGCCCTCAATGATGAGGAGGAAGCTCCCTATGTACGTCACGATCATAATGAAGGATCACTTGTAAAAAGAAAGTAGTTGCTATTTTGGAATTTCAAGCCATTTTGTTATGACAGCAGCATTAGAGTTTTAATAAATAGATAACATTTTATATTTGTAAAAACGTTTACAGAATTTTGAGTAAATCTTTGATAATTTTACATTTTGTAGTAAATCTTTGATAATTTAACATTTATCAAAGAAATGTAGAAAAATTAATGATAAATTACAAGGCTGTGAACTCAATTTTCCACATTTTTGTGATATTTTTATTTAATTTGTATAGGCTCCCAATAATTTTCTATAATTTTCGAGTAATTTATGTCAAATTACTAACACTCACATGTGGGACCCACAAGAGATGGGCCCACATGTCCGTTACTACAATTTTGGTGTTTCCAACCAAGACTATGTGGCCATCAATCCCGGTTGGTATTTCCAACCGGGACTAGATGTGCCATTAATCCCAGTTGGTTTATCCAACCGGTACTAGATGTGCCATTCATCCCGGTTGGTGTCTCCAACCGGGATCATTGGGAATCCAAACGACGCAATATTGGCGCGAACCGATGGGCGGCTCTTCCTCTGCCTCTTTTTGTCTTCCTCTGCGTCTTCGTCTTCCTCTGCCTCTTCTTTAAAACCGACGATCTTCCACTGCCTCTTCGTACTCCTCTGCCTCTTCCTCCGCGTATCGATCCATGGCTTCCGCCGCCTCTTCCTCCACTGCCTCTTCCCCCGCCTCTTCCTCTGCGGGTGTGCCTCCATCGCCGCCACCGCCGTTTCATCCACCGCCGCGGCCGTCTTCCGACGACGCTACTCCTCCTCGGAAGCGCATGCGCATCATGCGTCGCAAGCCGAGGAAGGAGTTCGTCTTCTACCCGGCGGAGTTCTCCATGTCGGACGAACTGTCCGACGACGACGACGATGACGAGGACGACTTCGACGAGGAGGACGTCGTCAAGGAGGAGGACGAGGAGGAGGAGGACGACGACGACCACGACGATCCGTGGGAGGAGGAGGACCACGACGACGACGACGTTGACGCCTCCGACGATGGCGCCAACGCCGACGAGGAGGAGGAGGACGACGACGACGACGACGCCGCCGCTGCCTAAATTTATTAGTTAGTTAGTTAATTAATTAGTTAATTAGAAATTATCTTTTGCAGTAACCCTGTGGGATATGTACAGGGTACCATTGTTGTAAATTATATATGTACATTTTCTATAATATATATATATATATATATATTTGGACCCATAAGATTTGTTCTCATATTTTGTATAAACCGTAGAAATTTTAATACATTTATTCACAAATACATTTATAGAAAATTGTTGGGAAACATACAAATTAAATAAAAATATCACAAAATTCATTAAAAATATAAAAAATTGACATATAGACTTCAAATTATTTTACTGGGTATTTAGAGTAGGCGGTGCACACCCGCTGCTATGCGTTATTTTATTTAGGGGAATCAATCCCGGTTGGTGTCTCCAACCGAGACTATTTGGGCCATCAATCCTGGTTGGTGTCGCCAACCGGGACTATGTTAGTAATCCTCTCGCTCGCGCGCTCCGAACCGGGACTATATAGGCCATCAATCCCGGTTGGTGTCTCCAGCCGGGATTAAAGGTCCTATGTATAAACATTTCGCGCAGAGATTTAGAGAAAACTCTCAAATCCTCTCGCTCGCGCGCTCCGAACCCTAAATCGACGCCGCCGCCATCGTCGCCTCCGCGCCGCTCGTCTCCAGCTCCGCCGTCTCCACGCCGCCGCCTCCAAGCCGCTCGTCTCCAACGCCGCCGTCTCCACGCCGCCGCCTCCAGGCCGCTCCTCTCCAATGCCGGTCGTCTCCACGCCGCCATATAAAGCCGCTCGTCTCCAACGCCGCCGCCTCCACGCCGCTCGCCTCCACGCCGCTCCTCTCCAATGCCGGTCGTCTCCACGCCGCCGTCTCCAACGCCGCCTCCACGCCGGTCCTCTCCAACGTCGCCGTCTCCACGCCGCTCACCTCCACGCCACCGCCTCCAGGCCGCTCCTCTCCAACGCCGGTCATCTCCACGCCGCCGTCTCCAACGCCGCCTCCACGCCGGTCCTCTCCAACGCCTCCGCCTCCACGCCGCTCCTCTCCAACGCTGGTCTTCTCCAACGCTGCCTCCACGCCGGTCCTCTCCAACACCGGTCATCTCGAAACGCCGTCTCCAACGCCGATCCCTAGTCCCTACACGCCGCCGCCTCCACACTGGTAAGCCCAATATTACTGGAAAAGACTTATTTTGCTGTTAGAATGTTAATATGCAACCTTATAAGCAATGTTAATTTTCGTGGTCTGTTGCCAAGGATAAGTGTACAGACATAATTGGAAGAAGTAGTATGTTATGTTTATGGCACAGGCTGCACGTTTGGCCATCTATTTGATTGTTGCTAGTGCAGGTCACTTCTTTAAAATTTATAGAACTTAAGCATAATCATTGCTTAATGGATTTGGGTATGGTGTGAATGTTGGATTCTTGTTTAGTTAGGTATTTTAGGTGGTGATAATTTTGAGAAAGGAGTGAAAGAAAATGACTTATACATGTAGATGATTGAAAAGAAAAAATAGAGGTATATGAGAAAACACCTCATTAAAATAGCATGCATGCCTTATATTTATACGCAAGATAATTTTGTTATGATAGCAGTATTATTTTTTGTTAAATTTCAGTGCCTTTTTCTGTCACGATGGCGAGTGGAGGGTATAATGATGACGACATAATGAGTGACATAATTGCACAAGACTATTTTTCGGCAGTCGACCTCAGGGATCAACCTGGGCAGCCGATGAGGACCCCCAAGCCGCCAATGCTGCTGAGGACATCGAGGCCGCCACAACCGAGGACAATGAGACCAGTCAATCTCCTAGACAATCACGTCAACGAGGTGACAACAAGAAGTCGAGAGCAAGACACATAATCACTGAAGTCGGCGAGGACGGCGAGCCTATGAAGCCAGACAAGGCGATTGGGCCGTTTAGATCAACATTTGGCGTGATCGTGAGGGACCACGTGCCCATTAGCATTGCGAAATGGGACGACGTACCTGCAGACCTGAAGAACAAGCTATGGACGGATATGAAGGAGACATTCACCTTCCCCGAAGGGACTGAACAGAATGTGAAGAGTTACACATTGAAGAGAATGGCACTGGCATTTTAGACGTTCAAAAAGAAGCTAAACAATGCGTATGTTCAAAAGAATCTAACCCCCGACTTCAATAAGTTCCCAAAGCTTCAAGATCACTAGGATGAATTCGTGAGGTTCAAGAATTCGAAACAAGGTCAGAGTTTAAGTGAAAAGAACAAGTGTAATGTAGCAAAGAAGCAATACCACCACCGTCTCGGCCCTGGTGGTTACCGCAAGGCGATACCTAAATGGGACAAGAGGGAACATGACTTGCTGGTGAAGGGTGTTGAACCCGTAACAATGAGATGGTCAAACAGACCGAGAAATTGGTTCTTTGGTCATGACGGTGGCCTTGATGATGACGGTAGGGCGGTGTTTGGTGACAAGATCAGAGAACTCACCAGAAGGCTTGAAGAGGCTAACAATGAGTCGGCCCACGGCACCTTCGTGCCAGACAGAGAGAATGATGAGCTAAGAAGGGCCCTACAGAACCCTGAGCACCCTGGACGTACACGAGGCATTGGTGTCGTCCCGTGGAAGGTGGGTTTCGCTCAGGACGCCGCTACTTACAGGAGTCGGGCGAGAGGCAAGGCCCGACAGGCACAACAGCTTCATAACCTGCAAGATGTCCTGAGAGCAACACAAGCGAGCATACAAGAAACGGTTCGAAGAGAGGTGCAGCTAGCCTTGAGCCAACAGCGGGAGGAGGGCCTTCCACAACTTCACAGTAATCCTAACGTCATCAGCCCCTCCGCGCGACGGAGCAGCTGCGCTTCCGGTGGGCTGGCTAAAGAGGACTTGGGACGCTATCCCGTGGACGACAGCACGCTGCGAACCCCTTGTGAGTTGCACGTCGAAGCACGGAACTTGTCCTTGAAGGCGGTTGTAGGCATGGCTTACCCGGTGGAGTCAGGTCAGCTCATCCATGGCCAACCCGATAGCGTCGGGCTACGCCAAGGTCTCGGTGGACAAGGTATGCCTAGGGTACGGGGACCTTGACCTTGATTTCGAAGGAGGTGACGGGAGTACGAAGCTAGGAGATGCAGTGCACAGTTTCATCGTGTGGCACAAGCGGTTCATAATTTTGCGACATAACATGGACATGTCCTCTCCACGGTCTCCAGCGTCAATTCCACAACCTCTTGCACCCTCTCCTGAATGAAGTCACACTCCTCAACGAAGCCCGTCTCCTCAACGAAGCCCAGCAAGTGGAATTCCAACTCCAACATCGTTTCCCAAGCAAAGCGGACCAGTCAAGCAACTCGGTGGGAGGCCAAGACTTCTCAAGAAGGCAGGTCCACCAAATCAAAAAGAAATCTCCTCCAAGTGGCGTACCATATGACCGATGAGGAGAACGAGCGGGTAGTAAGAGCCGAGGTCACCGCACATTTCGCTAAGAAAGCATCTCCACCGAGGGTCCAGCCTGGTACGGATGAATGGCACCGAGGCAAGAAGTGTCTGAAAACATTGAAAGATAGCATACAGAAACCAGAAAGGCCGGCTGTATCAGACTACGAGCGCATCTTGCGTATGGAATCTGATAAGGAGATGCCACAGGAGCGCAGTGCAGAAGAGGTTGCGCAGGAGATGAAGAATTTCTACGATGAAACTGGACTTGATCCAGATCAGGTATTGGGCCACAAGGGCATCCCAATAACAGAGGTAGCATGGAGATTTGTGCCGGGTGCATCATTGGTCAGGCGTGAGGAGATTCCTCAGCTAACAACGAAAATGCGGCAACTCCACCAATGGTACTTGCACGCGGCCAAACATGGACTAGATATGTTTGCAGTACGGATCAAGCAACAACACTTCTTCCGCGGGGACTCTGAATTCTAGTCCAATGGGAGCCTCTGTACGAGTTATACCAGGCAAGGGCTCTCGACGTGAGCATGTTGGGTTGCTGGACTTTGTAAGCGTCTCGTTTCTAAATTCCAGCGTGAGCCCCCTTACACGGTACTAACTTGCAAGCCTAACTAATTTCTTCTTGTGTAGAATGGAGATGCAAAGATGCCAAAGGGAGCACATTTACAGCATTGGCTTCCTTGACCTAGTAGTTATCAACCAGCAAACAGTTAGGGACCACCCAAAAGATACAGAGGAGAACATATACAACGCGCTAATGGGCCAAAGATTCAAGTCACAGATACTTCTAGCCTATGGCTTCGAGTATGTGTTTTTTTACCACCTCATTCTAATCCTTTTTCTTAACAGGGTGTTATAACAAATGCTAACATATATATGTGCAGCTTTCACTGGGCCCTTTTTATTATTGAGCTAGATAGAAGCCAAATCATGGTTATGGACTCTCTGCGGAAACCCCTTGAAAAGTATAAAGACCTCATTGCCATGCTCAACCGGTACATTCTTGTTCCTTTCATTATTGTGCTAGTTCTGTTCTTTCCATTTGAAACAAACTCTAATAATATATAAAACGTAATCACATGTGTAGTGCCTTCACAAGTTTCCGTGAAAAAAATGTTGGGGAATTCAAGAAGAATTTTGAATTGCGCCTCGCTAAATATGTATGCATATCTTAATACTAGCTTTTTAGTTAACTTAATTTCATGCATCCATTTCACGCTTCTAACATTTTTACCATAGGTCTTGCATCAGCCGTTGGAAACAATTTATGCGGCTTCTATGTATGCGAGATGATGCACAACTTTGTCGGAGGCACTGCTGACTACACGAGAAAAGGTGAACAGTTTGGGGTAAGTATATGTAATTAGTATCTTACTAATGCCTAGCTATTTTCGGACATCAATCTTCTATAAATTCAAGGATTAATTTGTTAATTTTCCTAATTAAAAATATGTTCCCTTAAAATTGGTGAAAAAAGGTTTGGACAAAGGCCCGGAACTCTCGCCGGTGCGTGTCAAAGCAATACAAGAGCAACTCGCCGGCTTCATTTTTAATGAGGTCGTAAGTCCTACGGGCGAGCATTACCACCATATTTTTAATCATGTTCCGGAGTCGGAGCCCGCCAAAGAGACCTGTCAACCGTCGGAGTCGACATCTACGGCTACCAAGAGCAATGCACGTAAAAGATCCCGATAAACAAAAATATGTGTAATTGTGTATATATGTGATACTTATATATAGGCTAGCTAGCTAGCTAGGTATTGTAATACATTTTTATTAGTTGTAATTAAAGTTTTAATGAATGTCCTTTGATTTAATTATCAGCTAATTGTGCATGATTGTGATACTTATATGGGTTTTAATTAATTGTGATTTAACACATGCATGCATAAATAAAATAAATATAATAGCTAGGGGCCACAGATAATAAAATAAATATAATAGCTAGGGGCGTAGCAGCCGCGTGATATCATAATTACAGTCCCGGTTGGACACACCAACCGGGACATTAATGTCCCGGTTGGAGATAGGAACCGGGACTTATTTAAGTCCCGGTTGGAGATACCAACCGAGACAATAAGTCCCGGTTAGAGACACCAACCGGGACTGATAGGCTCCCCGCGCCAACAGAAATGGGCCTTAGTCTTGGCTAGTTGGAACCGGGACTGATGCCCAGGAGGCATCAGTCCCGTATTGGCTGTCCTGGTTCAGGAACCGGGACTGAAACCCGTTCCAAATCGGGACTGAAGCCCGATTCCCCAGTAGTGCCAGGCTCCTGTAGCTCAGCATCAGTCGCCTTGCTGTCGCCACTGATGCTGTCGCTATTTACCTCGGCCCAACCGACTCACCAATGCCACCCACCTCTGGCTCTCCAGCTTGATTGCAGCTACCAGAAAAGCTTTCCACTTCATCCCGTCCTCGCTATGGTCGCCGGACGTGCTGGAGGAGATGACATCAACCGAGACAGGAGAGACACTACATAGCGGAGCAACGTCTAATGCACCACAGGCGTCAGGCTGCGTCTTTCGTTTCTTCTTCAACGAAGTAGAGGAGCCAGCCTCGTCGCGGGCCGACCCCTTCGCCAACAACTCGGATAAAACCTCGCTAGGAAGAACGTGGTCAGGCCAACATACAAGTCGGTTCAACCGCGGACTAGTCACCACCTTTGACCATCCCTCGTGCTCTAGGGTGTTATATGGCCCAAGTTGATGCTTCGCTATGGTCAGCCACAGCCCAACTCCGAAGCTCCTTTCTGTTCTCCCAAGTCACCACCGGTTGCCCTTTGGTGGATGTTACAGTCAAACCCCACCTGTGCGCTAGCGGCAAAAGACCGAAATACGTGCATTACTCTGCAACATCGTGCATACCAAGCCGCAAACGGATTGTCCGGAGCACCAGAACACGGAGCTTGTTGTCTTCGTCGAGCACAACTGGAGGAACGCCAAGAGCCTCGATCGGCGTGTCGGTGGTGCACAAATGCATATCTACAACATCTAAACGCTGATAATACCACCTTCACATCCAACCCGCCTCACACTTATTCTTATCCGCAGCGACGGGCAGAGCGTCACCAAGACTCTGCTTGGGCCAGAAATTCAACGATGCAAATACGGAGCTGAGACCACCATCCTTCCTTTTCTTCTGCCAGTAGGCATCATGGAGTGTGCCAAACACCATAGCAGTCAATTGGAAAGATGACGAACTCATAGCCCATCCACAAACTGACATCTGACCAGGGCGTTTGGTGTCAACTATGGAAGCTACGCTCCATAAAGCTCCAACACTTCTCTCAGCAAGGGGGACGCTAGAAAAACAAAGGCCAGCCTCCATATAAGCTTGAAAAACAACAGCTTCATCTGACCTGGGCGCTGGCATGGCCAGATGTCGGCTGGCCGCATTGAAACACGATCTAGGTCATGATCAGCGGCAAGACGGTCCAGTGCGGCACCATCGTGCATGGAGCTCGATCCCAATCTCTTAGGTGAGCAAATCATTGGCCTCAAGGTGGATCACCCGCTTGAGCTCGCCATTCCGTACCATGGCGATGACAGCAGGAACGGGAGTGACGAGGAGCGAGCAGGCAACAAGCAAGATAGATCTAATGGAGGCAGCAGCGAAAAGGAGATGAGCAGCGCAATGGAGACGAACAAGGGCAAGGGGAATAGTGGCTTGGGCTAGGGAGGCAAGGCCCAATGATTATATCTACGACTCTAACAGGCAACACACTGTGAACCGGGGGATACATGATGCATGTCCCCAGTAGGATTTACCCGTTCGACGTGCAGACGGGTAGCAACGACATGACGGTTCAATGGCATTAAATGCGACGAACGCAGCACCATCAAGGAGGACACATGTATCCCAATATAGTCAAGAGAGACTGTGGGCATAAAAAATGGTTTTCGCGTCAACTCATGTGGGCTTAAGAAATAGGATTTCTGACAGCACCAGGAGCAAGGTCCAAGACGTGCCAGCCGATGCAATCTGCAATCGGCAAGAGTAAATGCAATTAGCTTCTCGAAACAGAAAGGAGGGAATTGGATAACCATAGCTGATTGAATCTGTATCATGGCGAATCTGCAACGCTTGGAAATAGGTTTGAGCAAAGTGATGAATAGCGAAACTATCAGCTTAGATCAGATCCAAACCAACAGTTTCATAGGTAAACAGTCTACTGCAAAGCCGATGAAATCAACAAAGCAGTAGAAAGAAGGTAAATAAACTATCAACTAGGCGATAGTGTCGTCTAGCTGATAGAATGGAGAGGGTAAACGGACTATCGACAAATAGCAAGCTGTAAGCCAATAGAACGAGAGGTAAACAATCTACGGCCAATGAATGTGTTGATCGGTAGAAAGAAGGGTGAAACCTAACCCTTGATTGAAACGGCGATGCATAGCAATATCAACAAAGATAGTGTTTTGACTGAAAGCCGATGCAAGCTCGTAGATAGAACTTAATCGAGATAGTACTTACTTGCAAGAACTCCTGGGTTGTATCTCGAAGCCGATCGAAAGGCGATGCGCAACAATTCGGTCGAAATCTAAATACGACGAAAACTACTTCTAATATGACGAAAAGTAAAGAACAGGTAAAAATTAGATATGTTGAATTGATATGTGTATGGCTTACATGCCCTCAGGCAAACTATTTATACAGACCCTTCAATCTTGACTCCAATTAGGACTCCTAAATCGTGACCAATACAAACTCAATTTTATCTTCTATATCTAACTAATCCTTCCTGCTATATTAAAGTTTTAGCCGACCTGAACTCACCCTTCTATATATATCCTTCTAGCCGATCCAAAATCATCCATGTATATCTCTAGCCAATATGAACTCTTCCATGTATACCTTTTAGCCTGACTTGGGCTGCCACAGTGCTTGTTTTAGCCCATTCCTTTCAAGGCCCAAGCCGATTTTCAGCCCATCAGCCCTTTGCCAAATTTTGGTGTCAACACATGCCCAACAATTTTGGGATATGAGGATCATGTCCCAAAATTCTTCCATCATCGGCTTAGTTCTTTATTGCTTTATTTCAATTTTGCCCTTGAGCGCTGGCATTCTACCTTTGGCTAACCGTCAAATTTTAAGGCCACCATCGTCTTTTGGCATGTGACGGTTTTATTGTGCCTAGTGGTTAGCTTCTTCAATTTTACTTCCTATAAATAACGCCACTGTCGCTTTCATTCGTACGCTCTCAAATTTTCCTGTCCTCCGCAATCGGCTTGTGCCACCACCATCGGCTTGTAGCTTTCACTTTCAGCCTTGGCAAATTTTCTTTCTTCCTTCCCTGATTCAGCAACCATGTCTCAAGTACTTCTCCCGATCCATGGCTTTCCACACACTTTTACCCTTGGTCTGGTAGGAAACCTCACCCTATCGGACATCATCAATTTGGATGTTCATTGTCTCCCTATCAATGTCGTGGGTGCAAATATGGATGGGTGGAAGGATAGCTTTAGGTCTTGGCCGACTGAGTTGGCTGGATGGAGAGACTGGCATATTAGAGTATCGGCTAGCAAGAGGATTGAATGGGAATGTAACAGTATAGCCGATTGCTTACTCCTCTCCTTGTCTAGTCCCACGGCCAATGAATCCATGCTAGTAGCCGCTAGTTACCTTTGGTCCTACACCTTCAACGCCCTTATGCTTAGGCCAGGGCTGATAGGACCAACCCTCTTGGACATAGCCATGCTTTATGGCCTCAGGCCAGATGGGGAGAAACCATCAGCCTATGATTTGCCCATCTCCTTCAAGCTCATGTCCCACAAAGGTGAAGGTTGGAATCAGTGTATAGATGACAACAATCCAGGGGAAGCCCCAGTATCGGACAAGGAACACATTGTGTTCCTCAACATGTGGCTGGACCACTTTATGTTCTGTGAAGCCTCCTTGGGTCCGATACAAGTGTACCAAGGTCTAGCTGAGAGACTTCTCCGTGAAGGAAGAGTGTCATTGGCGAAGCTACTCCTAGGATCGGTTTACCACATGATGCATGTTGTCCGATCCAGGCTGTTCACGGGCCTAGGAGGTCATTCTGTTGGGAGCATGGGAGGGCCAATGTGGTTCATGCAGCTTTGGTTATATACCCAATTCCATCGGCTGTGGCAAACTCCCATCAACTTTGAAATTCCCTTCCCGTGAGGACATCCCAGAGGGAGAGAAGATGGAATACAGACCAAGCCGATCTTATGGGGAAGCCATTTCTTCTGGCCAAGGTTCTGCAAAACTTCATGCATCGGCTATGGTCAAGTACTTTGAATTTTTCTTTATTGAGGCCGCCGATGAAGTCCCTGCTAGATACCTATTTTTCTATGAGACAGGGGACTTTCCAATTCCATCTTTCTTCAAACTCTCTGATCACCTGGACTTGGAGTCCTTAGAGATCTTAAAGCACTTCATTTCCCCTTGCACCTTGATCACCGGCTTAAACACCTGACCAGAACTTTCAAGCCATCTTATGAATTCTACCACCCATCGGTATACACTAGACAACTCGGGTTCGTTCAAGCCGTTCCTGATTCTTTGTCAGAGGTTGCAACCTATGATGCCTTTTGCCAAAAATACCATAGACGCAATCCTTGGTCTAGCCGACAACCTCTTCTGCTCCGAGTTGCCTCCTTTGCACCTCGGTGGCAAGACTTCCATTCATTTCAAAGAATGGTGGTCTCAAATATCAAACGCCATCTTTCCAGCCGATCGTCCTATGAAACTCCATATCGATCGGCTATATCCTCATCTCCCTAACCTCCTCGAGGAGGCCCTTCAAGGGTTTGAAGTATACGTAAACGAGGATGCTCAGTCCTCCTCCTCCTCGTCTAGTTCTTCTAGCTCTTCTTCGGGTGGCCAACTAACCTTTTACTCTTCTTAGTAGTCACTTGATTTTATCCGATTATAATCCTCTTGTACTATTTTGCAGGCTGACCAAAACCAGAACAAGAAGGCTCCAACAGGTATCGTCGGCTATTCTTTGGCGAACCTGTACCCGGATGCCCCAACTCCTGCTGAGCTGGTGGAGAAGAAGGGTCTGGTCAAGTGTAAGTTCTTCAACTTTCACATTGGCTTTTTCCCATGTTTATATTGCTTTCTAATCCAATGCACAACCTGCAGACGTCTCTAAGAGGGTAGCCTCGAATAAGGACGCACCCAGGATCAAATGTACCAAGAAGGCCATTGCCACTGCTGACAATGATGCAGTGGAGGTGGCAGCAGAGGTGGTCGCCGAGTCCCATCCCCAAGGATCGGCTGTACAAGAGGTACCCAATCTCTATCTTCCCATGTGAATTCTGCATATTTCTAACGCTTCTCCTTAACTAGGACGTGGTGGTTGACATCACCACCATCTCTCTATCGACTCCCAAGCCGACCCAGCCACTTCCAATCGTCCCTGCCCCTCAGGTAACCATTTCATTGAACTAAGTATTTCACACTTCAATCGGGAATTCATGCTAATCACTTCTTCTTTTTGAAGCCCTCTAAGAAGTCGATCACGGAACTCTCTAATCTCCTAGACTTTGATCTCGACGAGTTCGAGGATGACAATGACAAGATAGTGGAATCCCGCCTTATGACAGATGTGGCGAGGATCTCCAAAGAAGAGGGTCAAGCATCGGCTCCTGCAGCTATGACCCCTGCCGTCTTGGAGAAACTCAAAAGACTGGAGTTTCTCCTAAACTCTAGCACTGACGCTCTGCTCCAGGACGCGCAGCTGATCCGAGATGTTGTCCAAGACCTAGATCTGGTTCTTCTAGAGGCTGCTTAGGACGCCATCCTGTCAGTTTGTAGCGTCGACTCGCACCTAGAGGGGGTTGCCTTGGCCAAAGACCATATGGCCAGGCGTTCGGCTTAGAAGGACAAGGAATATCTTCTGAAGTCCCTGGCAGCCAACTCCAATACACAACAGGCCTCGTACAAGATGCTGGCCAAGGCTTCTTCCGCAGCCACCATCGCTGTCAATGCCACCCTCACCTCCATCGGCATGTTGGAGGAAAAACTGAGGCTGGCAAAGGAACAACTCGTCCGCCTCTCCAAGGAGCAAGAGGAAACCGATATCGCAACCCTTCTGCAGAAGCAAAGGGTCAAGGAGTGCATCACCGCCGTGAAATAGCAAAAGGCTTGGATCATCCCGGTCTCGCCAGGCTGACGTAAACACATTCCCATCCCGCCAGATCGAATTTGAAAAAAGGTGGGGACGTGTTTACGTCGGCCAGGCCGACGTAAGCCGCCTCCTCGTCGCCTCCCACCCGCTGCCCACGCTGTCTCCTCAACAGCCATCCGCCCTCTGGCAACATCGCTTCCTTGGCCACCGGCCAGGCGGCCTCCTTGCCACCGCCAAAAAATAAGCACTATAACTAATTTATTTAAATTAAACAAGTTTACGTCACCGACGCTAGGTTTACATCACCTTATTTACATCGGCATGCCGACATAAATAGGTGTTTAGTCGGCTTTTGTCTTATTTATGTAGGTTTTTAGCCGATGTAAATAAGTCAGATTCCTGTAGTGAAATGAATGGTCTTGGGTCTGCTAATCTTTGAGGATCCCAGAACTCTTTGGACAAATTGACCATATTGTATCTAGTGGAACTTCCAGTATCATCCAAGGTGCTCATATGTTCCCTTATATATATATATATATAGAGAGAGAGAGAGAGAGGATGGCTAGTGTACTCTCCAGAGTACGGATTCCTCCGTACTCTCAACAGGTTTACGAAATTCGAGATATTTAACGACCGATCCGAACCGTTGATATTGTTCATCTCATTGAAATGTAGGTACCGACCAAGTTTCGTATTTTTTGAATTTGTTTACTATTTGTTTTGCATTTTCTAAAATCATTATACTAAAACAAGTTATATTTATATGTATATCTATGCCAGTTCAGTTAGGACCGGCACATACAAGGTCATTATTGCTGGTTTTTAAGTGGGCATGCCGCGAAAGCTTATTTGTGTCAGTTCTAATTACTAACTAGTATAGATATGTGGAATATATGTTCTAGGTCGTAATACAAACTAGCACTCCTAGCACATATAATGTATATATCTACATCGCATAGTAATTAGAGCTGACACATATAAGCTTTTGCCGTGTGTCCACATACGAATCAGTACACATAGCGTCGTTCCTTCTCCCGATGCACATTCATATGTGCCAGTTGATTAAAATCGGCACACTAACGTTTCGTCTTCCAAGGCGTTTCACGGAAAAAATTTTCCCATACACTATATCTTCTTCTATCGACTAGAACTCCCCCGTTCGCAACTAGCTCCGCAAGCCTTAATCTCTAACTTCACCTCTCCTCCATTTGATCGCTAGACCAATCAAGCGCCATGGTCTATTCTCCTGCATCGTCATGGTCGGGGCCACTATCTCCGGTGCCATCCTAGTCTCTAGCCGCCTCATCGCCGCCGTCTCTACCATCTTTACCATGTTCACCATGGCCACTGTCTTCAGTGCCCTAGTCACCACCCGCCTCGCCCCCATCTCCGAAGTCGGCCAGCAAGGAGAATAGCGAGGAGGAAGAGCTGGCTGGAGAGGAACCCAGCGACAGTGAGGAGGAGGAGCCGAGACTAGACAACAGTGCCAACGGGTCCCATCGAAGCTTCTCCGTTGGAAGCTTCGATGTGCCATCCCGCTAGCACTGCCAATAAGTCGGAGGACATCAATGAGGAGCCTGCTACTAGTTCGTCATCTAAGGAAAAGCGTGGATCGATCTGAGGGCCTGATAATGGGGACACCTCCTCCGATGACCTAGATAGTTGTGCCTGAACTTCTCCGATTCCAGCAACTCCTCTGACGCTGGAGAGGAGAAGAAGTACAACGACGATGAGCAGCTCTGTATGTAGATAGGGCAATATAGCTAGTAGGTATAGTAGCTAGCTAGCTAGTACACCGGTGGTGCTAGCTAGGCTAGCAAACTAAAAAATATTTTAAAATATATTTTTGTCGGTTAAATCCATAAAGCACATAGAGATTGGGTCAGCTGTGTCAGTTCCAAACTAGCGCAGATGACTGGGCACATCAGTGCTGGTTCATAAACTGGCACTAATGACTAGTTTAGATTGGCACAAATTAGCTCTTTTGTAACAGTGCACCACGTTAATCGTAATATACTAGAAATTACCACGTTAATCGTAGAAAAAGAGAAATATCTACACTGTTTATTATAGTTGGGCCAGACTGTTGGCCCTCAAATTTTGAGTCTTTAAGAACCTCTTGATTTACACTAATCCCTGAATCGGTGCACTAGTGCACACTAATACATAGTCAGATCATTTGATACAAGCGGAAGTCTTTAATTTAAATACAAGCAGGAATCAAGCCCGAAGGCTAATAAGTTTACAAACAGGCTGACTGGCCAAATAGTCTCAAGGTCCTTAACATAATATCAGAGTGCAAGTAGGGTCACAATAGTGACAAGAACCAAAAGAGAACTCCAACAGCTATGCAACCATGCAAGCGACTGGAGCGACACCCTAAACCTTCTCCGGGTTCACGTACTCAGGGTCACCGTCTTCATGGCACTCGTAGAGGTCATGCTCTTCTCCGTCATCTAAAAGAGTGACTATGTGCGAGAGTAAGTGCGTAATCAAACCGTACCTGCGAGTTATCACCCACCTAATGCATTATTAATGCTAGAGGTTTCAAGGAAAAGCTCAGAGGTTATTTTTTCTGCATTGCCTGCACCAAAACTAAGTACTAAATGTTTTCTAAACCAGCCTGAACTCTAGCACAAAATTTAGTGTTTGAATTTTGAGTGAATGTTCCAAATATTTGCAATTTAACTAAGTCAACCATGACTACCCCAAAATCAACTATACCAACTCTATCCTTCCCCAAAACCAAACTGACAGTCCTCTGACTGATCATTTCTACTAATTGTCAAGTTCCAGTTCCTCCAAACTCCCACCATCAGTTCCAAGATTTGGCCTTCCTGTTGTCGGCCACCACTCTGTGATGTGCCTAGTCGGTCTATCTGGGTTGCCGGCCCACACTAGGTTCCCGGCTCTCGATGGTAACTGACCTAGATCACCCTCGGTGACGACATGATTTTGTCTTTGCCTCGGACGGGGGTTTGCCATGACGCTGTCCAGCAAGCTAGCGGGCCCCATGTCCGCACTATCGCGCGATGGCCATGCGTTGTTTAAGAACCATCTCCTCCGGATGGCAGCGTCCTTCCGCTACGCAGGACACTCCATGCTCCGCCGAAAACAGCCTTTCCAGGCTTTTCAGCACCATTCACAATTATTATGAACCTCTTATCAATTGAGCTCTAGAGGCTCCACACCTCAATCCGGAGTGCTCACATTCCCATACCAAATTCTTATCTCATTTTGAGCCTCCGCCACCACTCTAGATCCACTATAGACATGAACCAACATCACTCGGTCCTCCGTGGACACATACCACCATTCCACCCAAACTAGAAGCCAACACATTCACGACAACATAACCGCTACTCCCCAACCATTCACACACACACACCCTGGCATGCCAGGCCCAATGTTCTAATGTCTCTAGATTCAATTGATAATATGTCCAATGAATATCGGTTCACCGTTTCGAGGCATTCTAAACCTGAAATTATTATTAATAGACCTAAGCATGTCTAAGCAAGTTTCATCCTAGACTTAGGAGTCCAAAATCATGTTACTATACTGATCTGGGTTGAATCAAGGATGTGATCATCAAGGCAATCAGTTCAGGGTAACAAGAACATCAAGTAGTGGCACGACATCATCATGATTAACAAGTAGGTATAGCATAATTTAATAGCATGCAATTTTGTTACTAAAACAAAGTAAACTTTCATAAATTAGGTTGAGATATGCTCTAGGATGTTAACTCGCCTTGATCTAGTGGGTAGTCATCTTATTGGGGCTTCTTGAACTGTCCTTCTAGATCCTCAGCGTCTAATGACGAAATAATTCAACAATAAATAACCAAATGCAGCAAGAAGGAATGAAGCATGAGATGCGACGCACTTAGTATAACGATCGACGGATCGCGATAGAATTCCGTCAACTATATATTCCCTACATTTTAAGGAAGTTTCTTGAGCCTTCTAATGATCATACTACTACTGGTGATTATCGACAACGTGAATGATAACATGGCGATATATGCGAACAATGATGATGTGCTAATAAAACTCTGATTAAGATTGTGCGACCCCTTTTTCTAAGGACCTCCGTACGTCTGCGCTAGCCCAGGATCTGTCTTGCTAGCATGGTATGAGTTACAAAATATTGGAACCATCTCATACAAGCACGTTTAATTATATATTCATAAAGGTTCAAATACATAGTGTCTCAAGTTTGTAGGGCCGAGTTGGCCAAATATTACAATACCAAAATTGAGCTCTTTAATCAAAGTTCGAAAATGCGGAAACGAAGATAAATTTGGGTTCCAAGGGCTATGCTATCCACCCGACAGGCAAGCGATTGGAGTCCCGCCTAACACCCTTCCTGCACGTCAGCTCCGTGAGCTTCCTCGTCATCATAGCAGTCATACGGATCCTCTTCTTCTCCATCTTGACCTAAAAGAGTGAGTGGCTGCGAGGGTGAGTGTGCAATCAAACCGCGCTCGCGAACCAACATCCAACCTAATGCAATATAATGGTATGGGCCTTCTGGTGGGTCTAGGGTTTATTTTATTTGCATAAATGCCAAGGTTATGATCATAATAGTGAAGGCCTATAACTTAGCCAGGTTAACGAAACAAAGACATATGGTGGTTATATACGCAAATTGATCATAACTGGGATTTATGTCAATATCCAAAACTCAACTATCACATCGATTCGAAAAGGCTCACAGCATGCAATTTTATAAACATCCGTCTCGGAACCATCCATCGCGGATAGATACTTCCACGGTATTGTCCATCACAGACAATATAATTTCCATCACGAAAAGACCTGCCCTTCACGGCATCATGTCGAAAACATGATTTCACACCACACCAAAATATGCCCATCGCGGTACATAAACCCTTCCCGGTATCAAATCTCAAATTCAGGAAAAATGATTAGTCCGAAGACACTTCGCACTCAGGAAATAAGGGGCACCCAAGTGCATGAGTTTTCACCGTGTTAACGACGTGTACGCTGATAGTCCGAAATTGCGAGCAATCCGTCATCCTATACCCGTATCCGTAGATAACAGGGGTTCGACCCATTTGAACCTAGACATAGGCATTGCTAAGCATTCGCCAAAGACTTACTAGTCCAAGAGTTGTTAATCGAGTTCTTAGGAAACCAAGTGACAGGGTAGGAATCATATCAAAGATAAGGGTTATGTTTATTAACACATGTAACAATTTGGATTATATCTAGACCAGCTCTATCAGCTCTATATTTAACAACATAATGTAATAACAAAATGTAAGGCATGCAAGTTCATAATTTAAATCAACATAATTTAAATAAAGACTGGGTTAGAAGAATGATTCTAGAGATATTGGCTCGCCTGGACCGTGTGTGTTGGGATCATGATCTTCGACTATCCTTCCGAGTCTTCCGGATCTATCGTGAGCAAATCAGATAGCACAAAAGCATTAAGAAATATGCTAGAACATGATGCATGATGTGCAATGACCTACAATCTTTATGGTTCCTTTAATGGAATCCATATTCTACTTGTTCTATTAAGAGAACCTCTTATGCAAAAAAAACTTTAATGTGAATATAAATGCATGTATGATATCTACCCATAATATATCTAATAACATTCATAAATATAGTACAAGCAACTAAGCATGACAGAGATATAAATATATCTTATAGGGAAAATGTTCAATACAAATAATCCTATAATCAATTATAAGCTAAAATAGCCTACTTGAATTTTTTTAGGAATATTATATGGGCATATGAGCAAATATTAATTTTCCTGAGATACAGACACTTTAGAGTGCTTCCAGAAGAATTTTCATAATTATTGGAGGTCATCTAGTATTTTTAATAAAGGGAAAACATTTACTGGATTTTCTGTACAAAATAAATATCTTAGAAAGGAGCTATTAATATTTTACAGAGAGTTATATTAGTTGAATCTGAAAAGTAATATTTTTCCTAAGGTCTAGAGCCTTCAAAATACTTACAGAGATATTATGAGAATTTATTGAATTTATTTACTATTTTAAACAAACAGAAAGTGTTTTCTTGTAACGACCCAAATCTTGGACATAGGAGTTATGCATGCTTATAAATATATTTTCTTGCACTTATTAAAATTTTTGCCATAGAAAACTCGATAATCGATGAAAATCAAGAATTTTCCTAAAACTCTCTTTGAAAACTCCATTAAATTCATCAAATTCGAATCCCCAAAAATATGGTGCTAATCCAAAACACATTAGTGAAATTCAGAATATAAGGAATAACGACTCGAACCATATTTAAAGTAAAATTCAAATATTGGTTTTTGCACAAGTACTAATCAAATCATGGGATTCATGACTAATGGATACATGGAAACTTTTATTACATAACAATAAATTTACAACCCTATAGAAATATATATAAAGGTGTATAAATATATGAAAGACCTTTCACTTAGAGAATTTAATCCCTATTATGGTTAAACCTAGCCCTTTTGTGACCTAAAGAAATCAAAACAGGAATACAATATTCACTCTTGTTATGAAAATCTCAGTTCCAGATTCTAAACTTGAATTTGGATTCAAATTTAAAATAGAAACCAATGAGGTTATTTAGGGATGTTCCTGGAAATCTCCCTAGAATTGTACAATCACTAAATTACTATCTTGATGCCGTACCTCACAACACAAGCAGAGCACACAGGGCATTCCTGTTCATGACACCACCCTATTTTTGCTCGCTATTGCTGGACCTCTATCCTTTGCATAGGTGCGGCCGCCAATTTTTGCTCGTTTATTTTGCTCCGGTTCGATTTCAGTCAATTTCTGGGCCCACCCACAAAACGTCGGGTTGTAGGGAATCCATGTACCGGCGGAATCCATTTTGCCACGAATCCATTTTTTAACCAAAACTTCATCCCACTGAAAGCCCATCATCTGGACAACTTGACCTCGGTCTCTGCTGTACCGTTCCATGCTGGGGTTACGAAATGGCGATAATAGAGTGCCTCAACAACGTATGTCATCACGATAAGGGATTGAGAACCGTCTTTTGAGTTATATATCACTATCAAAATGGAAAATCGCTGCCGTATAGGCTCGCTCTGCCTTCTTCGTCAGCCCAATGCTACTATCGAAATTCGTCAAGCATCGCGTTCCAAATTTCATTCAGCCAAGCATTTAGAATAATGATGATAGAAAAAAAGGGGTTCATATAAGAGACATCAAAATGCAAAAATTGTGATAAATACTAAGGAACCTGCTGAGATTTATATTGTAAAGTAAATTATTTAAGGAACTTAATCTATAAAATTAGGAATTTTCTTTAGAACACAGACCCAGAGCTAATGAATAATGATGCTTAAATAAATTAGTTCTATTCAATTTTTTTGGGAATAAACCAAAATGAATAATGATTAAATAAATTAGTAAATGACCTTAGAAAAATCTAAGAAAATATAATAGTCTCTAATGACATGAACATAGTAAAATTTAATTTGGATGTTGACCAATTTTTTCCAATTTCCGGATAAATCAAAACTCACCTCTTTAGTAATTTATAAATAGGCTTTCCAATTGTTTTGATTGTTTAATAAGCCCTAAATTCATGAGAAAATTTCAGTGAGATATAATCATGACTTAAGAATTTTAAGAATTATTAACATTTTTTAGGACCTTTAATACCCACTAGGTAATTATTTGGCCAAATACCTTTCATATGTATCAATATAACAAATGGAACCCCAATTATTTTAAATACCAAATGATTTCAATTAAATCTCAAAATTTTAGAGAAACCTGCTAAATCAAATAAAAAATTAAAAATATAAGGACTTAATAAAACATAATGACAGCGATTTATTTAATTGCTTAACTAGGTAAATATGATGATAAGGAATTAATACAGTTAATACGATTTAAAATCTAACAAACCCCTCTACCTAACAGTGAATTATAGGTAACGCTTAGTCGATGAAGGAATACTTCAAACAAAATTATTTTACATATACATCTATTTGCTAATCTATGGATAAATATATTGGGTAGCATTATGCATCATCAACATATCCATGAACACTCACTCAGTTCTAGTAGTGTGTAGTATAATAGAAGGATCATGGAACCTCCTCGATATCTAGGTTATAGTCTAATCGGCCAAATCGCTAGGCTAGCGATTTGCATTTCATGCATCATACTTTCTTATTGCATATTCTTTATTTATTGTTTCTTTAATTAGGAGCATTTGAAGATTTCAGCCATTTGCATAGAAGCGCGCCGCTATTCACAGGGAAACCTTAAAGGTGTTTACTTTTATTTTTACTTACTAGAGTTTTTTTTAGCAGTTAACACTAACACCTTTCCATAGTGTTTGCTTACAGAGAGTTATCTAGTCTTGTCTAACATCTTCCTTTTCGTTTTGCCTTGTTGAGGTGGAGTCTATACTTTCCTAGGGTAGTATGTGGGTACGGGTTAACACCAATCAATCATATTGAATCCTAGTTTATTAAAATATTTTATTACAGTTAAACTTCATGCTCTTTTTAAGTAATTAATGTCCGCTTAATCATGATATATCATGCCATGTTATTTTGTTATTGCTCTACTCGATGATATTGCCTTGATATAATCATCATTTGACTTAATTAATGATTGCCTTGATGATAGCTAGCTAGGTTGAATAAAATAATTTTTGACTCATAAGTCTTGGTTAAAATTTGCTTAGACATTGCTCATGTCCAATAATAATTTTTAGGCTCAATTTAGGAGAACGGTGAAGCAATTCACATTTATTACATAATAAACAAGGATAAACTGGATATTGCGCCAGCCAGTGGCTGGTTGGGATGACGATGGTCGACATGGATGAGCAGCCACTTACGGTGAAGAGCTACTATACTTCTTGTGCGAAGAGGCGGAAGGAGGGCCGGCGAGACAATGGCCTCATGCCGTTCGCCTTACGTTCTCCAACACAGGGTTGGACATAATGGAAGAAACGGTATGAGAAGTATAGCCGAGAAATGTTAAGGGATTACGGCACGAGGAGTCGTATACCGACATCATTAAGTATGGTCCGCGTTGCCGACACGACAGGTCTCCCGAGAACATGCACTAGTTCACTGACCATGAAATGACGTGAACCTATGACAAAGATACCACCATCTCACCACCGAGCCTCACGCTGCATGTATCGCACGCTGTTTGGGGCCTAAGCGGTGGAAATGGACCTGCCTATACTGAGGTGGGTAGTGCCCGCCGTCTACCGGTGGGATTGCACTTACTTGAGGTTGTTGACCCTAGTGACCTTGGGCAACCTTATGCCTGCAACCCAACTTTCGCCGCAACCCAACTAGCTCTGGGAGCTCGTACCGGTGAGCCCTTGGATATGAGGCACTACGCTAATGGAAAGGGCGAGCTTATCGTGCAGTATGCTTCAATTGGATTCGTTACAGAGTGGGCAGAGAGATGAGGATTTGTGGTATGAAACTTGACGGTTGACACTTTGAAAGTAGAACTTTGTTAAATCAATCGCATACTTGGTCTTACTTGCTTGCGCTTTATACCACACCCCTTGGAATCCCAACTAAACTTGCATCGTGGCTCGTTAGCCTTCGCATACTGCATCAAAGCCAGTCGTTTCTGTACTCATTCATATTCTCTTAGATGGATGGAGAGTGATGTATCAATCATGACCGCCACATTTGACTTTGCGATGTGTCGTGTCAATGACATGCGAGTAACTGAAGTGTGCTGTTTCCATATAGTGGCGGGCCCTCTGGTGGATTCTAATGTCGAGTATGGGCTAATGTGAGTAAACACTTAATCTTAATGCGCCGATATATGTAATATGGGTCTTTCCGCATGTATGAAATGATAAGTCTGAAATCCAGTTAGATATGTGAAAGGTGTACACTAGTGATTAACGTCCAGGACGAGCATCTCCAGGCGTGCGAGCCCCATGTGACAAGGGTAAACAGGCTTCAAATATTTTATAGATCAGGTGTAAAGATGCTTAACATTCATATTATAATTTTATTAGATCCAAGATGCTATAAATTATTTTCTAATTTTTCCGGCGCAATTTTACAAAGCCTCTAGGTATTTTTAACAAAAAAAAACTTTCTAGGAATATTAGAAAATAGAGAAAATGGAAATTCAACTATAATTAGTATTAGGGTATTATTGGCCAGGACAGCTGGTGACCGACCTCCATGGGGATCTGCGGCCAGTCTGACCACGGCCCATGGCCTGTGAATCGGCCCAAGCCTCTACACATACTGGCATAGGTGAGACGGCACTCGCACGAGCGGGTCTGCAAGGTGACAGTTCACCTCAGGGCATCTTCGACCACCCCGTGTACTCGTCTGAGTATGATTTGTACTCAATGGCGGAGCCACTGATCACTGAGCTTCTCGATGACGCAGCCTATACATCGTAGTACAGACTTAAGCATACCTGGATTCGACCTCCGTACGTTTGAGCCCCAGGCACGCCAGGACGGGCGGCCCCACCGCTGGTAGCGAGTGTGAGGTGGCCAGGTGGCCAAGATGCACCAAGTTTCGAGCGTAATGTGTCTTGAGCATGTTGGGACCAGGGATGCTTCACACCTGCGTGATGAGACGTGACATGAAGCACTTGGAACGAGCAAGCGCGAAGGACGAGGTGGGATCCTTCGGTCGGCCTAGATTCGCTAGGAGCTAAGTGATCCTTCGAAAGTCCTTCGGACTAGGCGGCGGGAGGATAGGCAGCAGATGAGAAACAACCATTGCAATAAGGCGAAGCGCGGGGGAAGTTGCCTCTGGGCTGCGGGGTTCGTATGGTGGCCAGGCCGCAAGGTGCCGCTCCGGGGTAAACTACAAGCAACATTTGGCCGAGCTGTGCAACGAGAAAGTGGGGAGCAGTGCAGAGGGCCCCTCGGATGGTAAGTCATTGCGCCCCACTAAGAGGTCTAATGGCGCCCTGAATGTGCCATCCTGGTTTATAGTGTAGCCGGGCAGTGACTCTACGGAGGGCTTGGCACAGGGCCAGGGAGGACGTGCCAAGCCGGAGACCTCGCGCATGTCGGCTAATTGTTTAGGCGAGGAGGACTGATCACAACCAAGTGCCGGCCTTGACGGGCCGGCAGTGGCAGAGCCAGATGACTTGGTCAACTGACAGACAACCAGACGCCAACCCAAGGGCAAAAGGGTGATTTCATCAGGGCAATTTCCAAATTTGAGTTCAAATTTGAATTAAAGAGGGAAAAAAGGAAAATAGATTAACTAATGGCAAGAAAAGGGGAAATGAATTGGATGCTAAGACTTATAGCACTAATCCTAATATTGATAATACTATTCATGGTATGAAAATACTATTTTCCAATCATTCGATAAATATAAATATATATTCACAATATAAATATATTTTCCAAGCAATATATATTGAAGATCAAATTTAAGGGAATTTATTATTCATGATTTGAAAATATGGATGTTCCAAAGTTAATATTTATACATACATATGTATTTACTTTTGTTTCATAGAGTCAAAAATAGTATATTATAGACATAATCTTTCCAAAATATCAAGAGCTTTATTAATATTTTAAAATTTTCAAAAATTTTGCAAATCCTAAAAATGGGATGTTACAAAGATACCCATAATTAGAAGGTAGGTTTAAATCAGAAAAAAATACTTTTGTCTGATGTATTTCCTAGAAATATTATGGAGTAGTTAGCACAATATTTTAAATAAACTTATTTGATTAACAACAATATTAAACTTTAAGAAAAAGGCTTTAATTACTATTATTAAATTTACAACAGATAGGAAACGTGGTAAAAAATTTTATATAATTTTAATAATTTACTTATGTGTTGGGAATGTTTCTGTAAAAATTTGGAAATTTATTGAGTTCACACAGTATTTAAAATAAATCAGGTTGAATAACATCATTATTAATCCTTAGGGAAAATGGTTTAAATGCTTCTACAAAATATCTAGATAACAGGATTGATGTTAAAATTGTACAATTAATTTACTTCAATTCTAAACTATGTCTATGCTTTTCTAGAATTTTATCGTGATTTAAGGAATTCATTAACCAATTTATATAAATAAAAAGTCTAATTACCATATTATTCAAAATTGGTGAATTAAAGCTTCTGGATTAATACAAAGGACTTAGTGCTGTTATTATTTAAAGTTATAATTTTATTAAATCCAACCTACTTTCTAGTATTTACCATAATTTTTTTAAAATTTTTAGAGTTGTTTAACTATTTTAGGAAAATGATTTACATATACTAGAATTGATTAAATAGAGAAAGATTTGAAAATAACGAAAATAGTAATGGGCTGGAATCGCGCGGAGCAGCCCACGACGGCCCGCCTAGGCACGCGGCCAAGGAGCTTTCAGAAAGGCATGAGCCTACGGGAAAAACGTATTCTCCTGGAGTGCGCTTCCCTAATATTGACCAGTGGGGTCGCGGCCCCACCTGTTAGCGATAGAGAGCACATAAACGCGTGAGATTTAAACGCTAATCACTGTTAGTATGGGTCCCGCCAGTCAGTGACACGTCGTGCGGCGGTGTTGGGGTGACATCAATCGGGGGGCGACCTGTGAGGTTTCCTGGCCGATCTCCGGTGAAACATCGGTGGTTGATTGACGGTGCTACAGTTCATTAACCTAGTGATTCATGATCAGGATGGGTTTGGCTCAGAGGAACCTTGGTTGTCTTGGCCAAACTTCACCGACGACGAGCTAGAGCAGCAGCGCCATGGGTGCGAGCAGAAAATTGTTACAGGAGCATGAGTTTCTGATGAGGGGTCGGCGGCCAGTTTGCTGGCTCAGGGGGCATCTAGGGACTACCAGGGAGCTACCTGAGGGGACGGTGCGCTCAGGGAAGCAGGGGAGCGAGTTGGCACCATGGAGGTCGACGGTGGCCGAAACAGGGGCATCGTCTGGGAGGAGCTTCGGCGCAGGGCTTGCCAAATCAAGAGTGCGGGGAGGTTAGAGACTACCCAAACATGCTCCAGGTGCACGAGATTGAGCATACACTCACCGGAGAGGAAGAAATCGAAAAAGGCGTGGTGGCAGCCGATGGCGAGGAAAAGGGGGCTCCTGCGATCAAGGAGCGATTAGGGATCAATTGCGCATGGCTAAAGCTGGTCAAGGGGTGAGAAAGCGATGGAAGGAAGCGGCAAGGCTGATTGCTCATCGGACGGTCTAGCAGCGAGGAAGCGGGTGCGGGGGAAGTAGAGAGGATTGAGAGGGGTTTTAAGGTCGGCGGCAAGGAGGCGGCTTGGTCCACCACGCACAGGGTGAGTGGGAGAGCTGATGCGAGGCTCGGCCAGGCCAAGCGCAAGCAGCCAAGGCACGGGACGTGAGGGAGGTGATGGCACCAGCAACGGCGACAGCGACGCAGAGCGGGGTTGCTACTCAGAGGGGTGGCGTACGCGAGAGACAGAGAAGGAGAGAGAGGCATAGAGACAAAGGGGGCATCGCTTTGTCCGGATGGGACCGGCGGGCGCGGCGGCTTGATGACGCAGCGGCACCTGGCGACTGCACCTGCATGGTCGGGTGGCACCAGATAGAGAATATTTGAAATAGTTTTTGAGAAATTTTAAATGAAGAAATTAAATTTTGAATTAATTATGGATTGAAAAGAGCATAATTGTATTTATGAATAAACACAATTTAATTGAATTTTTGGGAATTTAACTTGAAAATATTAATTTCCAAATTTTGATTGAGTTCAAGTTGAATTTTGTACTTAATGAGCTAATATTGACTATGGACGATGAAATTTGCATTTTCAAATTTGGATTTTGAATTTAAGAAATAGGATTTTTTAGATTGTGAATAGTAAATTCTGAAAATTAAATTCAAATTTTGAATCTTTGCAAAAGTTTTAAAAAGGCCCCAAAATGGGCTATAACACAGATTATAATGGTCTAGATCAAACCAATCGAATTCATAGACAATAGGACAGCATAGTGCATATACAAAAAGAATATTCATGCGGTATCAGAGAAAGTTCTACGCCGTTGATTATAGTTAGACCAGATTATAATAGTGTAGCTCAAGCAGATCAAACCGATCGATAGCGCAGTGCATATACGAAAATAAAATTTATGCAGCAACAAACTTTCCATGGATTGAATCTGTATGGAGTCCATATTGGAGATGGACATGCAAGATTATACCTACGTGCGGCAACCAAAATCATGATTCATGCAGCTACAAACTTTCCATGAACGGAATCCGTATGTCATTGAGTACACACACTATTGAATCGAATTTATGGTCAATTCAACGGCATATGCACGTATGAAAATTTTCATTGTATCCGTATTTGATATAGACATTAATTGTATTTAAGTGTGCACACAAAGCTACTCTAAAAGGCAAAAAAGGCACATTAATCAAAGGAAAAATAGAAAAAAAAAACCATCAATTACATTCGTGATAAAAAAGAGAAGAAATCCATATTATAATGTATAGATCATTTGGTGATAACAGTTTTGTTTTAGATAAAAATATTAATTTACCTAATTAATTAGAACAAAATAATGTGATGTTTAAAATAGTTCAATCAGATAAGATTAGGAGTTTGTTTATATACTAACCATATCTACATGCTTCTAACTAAAATGGATCTATCTCTACTTCCATCAACTTTATATAAATAATCGGAGCGCAAAAAGGGAGGTGCCTATGTTGTGCTACGGATCGAAATCCCCGAGCAGAGACGTCTCTGCTGCAGATTGGCACGCTCCGAAGATTATAAACTGTCTCCAATACTTAAGATCAGGCACCTCACAAAGATGATGACTCCAGTGGTGGAGCTTGGACCTAAAACTAGGAGGGGCCAATGCTAGAGAACATATAATTAGGCAGACACTTTGTGGAAATTTCAAAGTCTGATCATTAAGTTTGCACCAAACAAACTAATTAACTAATGTTTGGGGAGAGCCAAACAAATAAATTGTGCTTGAAATCTTAATAAGGGGCGGCTAACTTACAATCATTTGGCATTGACATCACAATTAATCAGATCCAAAGACAACTCGCAGAGGACAATCTACCGAGATGAAGCAATCCAAAGCACACTTACCCAAGCAAGAAAAAATTGCATCCCATTGATGGGCATATAGTCATCTGGAATTCTCGGAGTGCATCTCGGAGCGCATCTGTGTAATCAAGTAGAAAAGCAATAGGATAAAAATCAGAGTAATCAACCGATCAAGGAAAAGGCTAGTCACGCAAATGCGTGAGACAACTTGCTCGTTCAATATTAAATGGCAGTGAATCAGATGTTGTATGCCGCTCCATCTTTTTAGCTCATGGTATGCCTGTCACTTGCAATCGTCATTACCACTGATGCTTGACTAGAAATCCATCTTACTTCATTTTCCATCATTATATCCCCTCACCTCAGTTTAATCATTATTGCTAGTGATAGGTAAACAACCAAAAATTAAAGCTTGGGAAAGATTATACAATTAACGATGAAATAAGCTTTGTCATGATGGCATCCGGTTTGTCTGTCAACAAAGTTTCTCAAAATTTTGCTTAAGACGGACTGCCAAGCTTTGCTTCACCTACGGAGGTCTAACGAGGATCGGTCCCAAGTGGCCAGAATTCTCCAAGAAGCCAGATTGCTTGCTCTCACTTGGACGATTTTTCTTTGGTTTTTTGCTAAGCGTGAGGCTAATAATGCAGCAAGTTGCACAGCAGACTTGCAATTTTGATGCTCGATGTCTTTGGCTTGAGAATTGCCCATCTTTCTTATGTAATGTCTTAACTGTTGAAGGCGCTTTGCCTCTAATTTATTGAAAGCGGTGGCTTCCTGGCAAAAAAAAAAAAATGGTGCTTTGTTGTACTCTTAATTAAACAACACTATTTTTTCACCATCAGGTTTTTATTCCACTAAGAATTCCATATGTCCATCCACTAATACAGGTACGCTCTCTAAATTCCATCTTTAGGGCCTTTTAGTTATATATCAATCTTGCAACTGGCTATATCAATATATAAATCGAGCAGTTGGCTTATCTTCAAATTATGTCCACAGATAATCACAATTCTTGATAATCTTTACCATTGATTTAAATCAAGTCCCAGCTTTCTTATTTTTGTTTGTTGACATGATAACATGTTTAATTAGAACCATAATCATATTTTCCATGCTAATTTATAGCTCACATCGGGTAAATCCTAAATTATATATTTCATAAAACATAGCCAAATTTGCTATGCCATGCACATGCTGTTGCCCAACATTAGGTATATCCATGATTAACTAACATGCAGATGGGCTTATAGCCTAGTTGTGGGAATAAGGTTACTCATTCTCACCCACCAGGTACAATCTATAGGATCGCCACGGTGTGCTGTATACCGGATCATTATTCTTTTTTTTAAAAAAGAAGTTGTCAGACCGTCAGATTGACCAATTCCTCACTAGCTCACTTATTAATCCATGATCGAGAATCCATCCGTAATCCTATAAATTATAATCCAAGGCATAGTCCGCATCAGTACCTCAAGTTCAGTCATGGTATTCCCAAGTCAAAATCTTATGGCAATCATTTCAGCCACCAGTTATCTCCCATCCCTTTAGACGTTAATTGGTCACGGCTATTGTTGTACGTATATCATCAGCATTGTACTGGGTCCGCAGTTCTATTTGATTCTTTTCAATCTGACTAGTTCCATCAACTTCTTTGATCCATCAAACTCGTCAAGAGCAAGTTGCTTGTTGGAAAATTGATAATTCAATTGTCCATCAAATGTTATCCCATTTGACACCCTAATAGTCCAATCAACACATCAATTTTTAGATTCTTACATCAGACAATTGATTGAGACACCACCTACTTCAAAGCACCCTGATTGTTTGATTAACCCAGCTATTAGCGCAACCTTCCATTGAAAATTTTTTATACAGATCTCTGGTATGCTAAGCCTCACGTGTGGTCATGAAAATTCTAGTTCCCCCACTAAATACAACAAAGATATGGTTATGCTTCAATTAGCTATAAACATATAAATAACAAATTGGTCTAGCCCATGTGAAGTTTTGGACTAGCAAGCCTGGCTCTAAAGTCTGGACAAGTCAAAGCCGATTATGAAGGCAAGGTCTACATCAAGTCATTGATTCATGGATAACTCTTGTATTTGGGGTGAAAAAGACCTCTCTAGGTACTTTGAGAGCAGGTTTGTAACTATGTATACGCGCGAATTTCATAAGACATAGTTTAATGCATGTGGGAATCTAGGAAATCTTGCAACTTTCAAATAGGAATAAAATACGCTAAATCACATGGAAGGACTTTGATGTACTAAAAAGCAAGTCGAACAAGTGGCCGATTTCTTTAAGCTCTCGAATGCCAGCTTTTTAGCACACGATCAGTGGATCTCTCTCAAGGACTTTGATCTCGCAGACCACAACCTAGATCAACCCAAAAAAATTTTGGATTTTCAGAGCATTTATTCATTTGAGTTTTTAGGATCCTTAGAGTCTCTGCCGGAAAGAATCTTTTAAACTACAGTGTAAAGTGTAAAGAAATTTTAGAGGATAAATAGAGTTTATAGAAAATAATATTATGGAGAAAAAATTTGAAGTCTCCGGTGCTCTCGGTCAACTGACGGTGAGCCGGTCCCAGTCAGGGTTCACAAACCCGTTTCGGGACCCGAAACCGCCGTTTGGGCGGGCCGTTTTTCGTCAAAAACTAGTGAAAAACCATTCAAATTCAAATTCAAACTGTTGGCAAGCAGCTGGCGGCGGTTTTTACCGACTAACCGTCGGTTTTAGCAAGAAACCGGTGGAGAAATCAGGAGAAATGTGGAAAATAAAAAAATAAAAAGAGGTCTAAAAAAATTTTAAAAAAATTGGGAAAATCATAGATGGGTGAGATATATGTGTTGGTAATTTGTTTAATCATGGAAAAAATTTGAAAGAACCTTTAATAAATATATGACATATGGAACATATCAATATCAAGTCAATAATCTGACATTGGGTATATCAATTCAATGAGATGAATCTTGTACATGTTTTGCTCCTTCATTGATGCTATATGTTCCTTTAATTCTATAGAGCCATACTTGTTTTGACATATTTTTTGCCGTAGTTTGTGATATGCATGGTAGTTTTTAACAAAAACATATATTTGAACAAGGAAAAAAATTGGCATGACCTCTACTCAATATTTGAGAGTTGGAACATATCAACACTAAGTAAATTGCATAGATACATATATTGCATTGCATATGATAGACATATCCAATGTGTACGAGACACTGCCCACGTGACTCCATGCTTGAGCCATACATGGTAACTAGTGATTAGGCAAAACTAGTGTGAAAAAGGAATAGAAATCAAGGTTTTGAAAACTGTTTGGTGACCCGAAACCTGTGATTCACAGTAGCAAAACGAGCAGGAAAACGAGCATCAATCAGCAAGTTCCATGTAGTGGTGGTGACAAAAGAAAAAACAAGTAGAGCAATCAGTTAGCAAGTGTACAGACCAGACCTTCTAGAAACCGGTCTAATTTTTTTAAAAACGGTTTTTCACTTTTACACAACTTTCTTCGCAGAAAATACCATAATAATAATCTCAATTTAAAATTTTGCTTTGTACAGAATGTTCTAAAAAACTTCTATTTTTTTTTAAATTTTTTTAAATTTTTTTAAAATATTAAATTCAAATTTAAAATTTTAAAACGGGCCAGGTAAAAACCAGCAGTTTCTCAAACCGCCACCCAGCGGTTTGACGAGAAACCGTCGGTTTTTACCTGTTTTTGCCGGTTTTTTAAACCTTGGTCCCAGTATATAAACACCTCTTCTGGATCGTTCCCCATGTTCCTGTAGGATCACGCTGGACTTGACATTTAATTCCTGGTTTTGCCTGTCCCCTTGAAACGGACCCCTGATAGGGTCACTTGTATCCGTTCCGTTAACCGGCCATGATTAGGTAGGATACATGCTAAATCCGTGCGATGCGAGCTGAGCTCATTCCACAGTTTCCACCCCACTGAACCCATCCGTCTTCCACCACCACACAGCCTCGCCCTCGCGAGGCACCAATTCGTGGCGCGCAGAGCCGGGCCGAGCAGAGCAGAGCATGGACCGACGCGGAGAGCCGTCGCAGAGAGGCGGCGGCCGGGAAGCCGACGAGGACGACCACGATGAGGAGCTCGGGGTGTTCACCGCCGAGCGCTACTTCAACGGTGCCCTCGCGGCTGAGGACGCCCTGTGGTGCGACCGCTCGTCCTCGTCGTTCTCGTCCGTGTTCAAGGCTGGGCGGCAGGAAGGGTCTGCGCCGACGCCGACGGCCGCCACGAGCTCGTCGGAGGCCAGCTGGAACAGCCGCTCCGCGCTTCTGCCCGACCCGCCGGTGGTCGCCGCCCCGGCCACTGAGTCGAAGCCTTCCGGGGTGGCAGCAGGTGAACGCGCGGGAAGGAATAAGCCGTCGTCATCATCTCACCTGCGGCGATGGCTGTGCGCCTGCGCCGGCGGCGACGGCGAGGAGTCAGTGAACGGCGACGGGCTTCTTCGCGATGTGGTGGATCCCGGGCACGTTCTCGGCGGCAAGAAACATAGCACCGAGGCGGACGCGATGTTGCCGACAAGGACGAGCAAAGAGACAGTAGCGGAGGAGGTGACGACGGTAAGGGTGCGGCCTGGCATGTGGATCGACGACGCCGACCCGCTGCTCGCCGGAGTGGCAACGCTCGCTCCCGTGCAGTTCGCGGAAGCAGACCACCGCCGTGCCGCCAACTCCGGCGAATCGTCCATGCGGATGCTGCATCCCCCAACCACCACCTCCTCCGACGAGCGTCGGCGCAAATCTGTGGACAGGTTCCTCCCGGCCGGCCAAGGGAGCACGCTCGGATCGGCGAAGCCTAGCTCTGCCTTTACGATCGTGGCGGGAAGTAGGGAGCGGGGCGGTGTTGCAAGTGCAGCCGGCGGCGCCGGCGGAGGAAGCCCCGACCCGCCACACTGGGCATGCCGCAGCCGGCGCGACTCCGGAGTGGACGACGCGGCGCCGAGCGAGCTCGAGTGCATGTACCCGCCGAGCGAGGCGAGCGTGGTCTGGAGCGTGGTCACCGCGGACGGCGCGGCGTCCGGCAACTTCTCCAGCGCCGCGTCGGGGTACTACCACTACTACTACAACAACGACGACAGCTACGACGAGGCGGCGGCGCTGCGAAACACGGCCGCCTCGAAGAGCAACCGGAGGAGCAGCAGCGGCTTGCTGATGGGCTGCATGTCCGAGAGGGCCGTCGACGCCGTCGGCCCGGGTTGGGCGTCCGTTCACCGGCCGGAGGTAGAGCCGGCCGCCGTGGCGAGGCTGAGCGCCGCCACTACCGGCCGGAGCGGGCCCGGCGTGACGCGACGCCGGTAGGTGCGGCTGCGTTTGGCGCGGCAAGTAGTGGACGACGCGGCCTGCATGGATTAGTGGATGTGTAAATTTCTGGGAATTAAATTTTAAACGAATTTTATTGCATTCTTGTCAGAAAAAGATGAGCAGCTAGCGCTTGTGATGGAGATACTCTGTCAGAGAGTGATGAGTCTTCGATACTGTCATCGTCTATACACAGTCCACGACCCTACTGCCTCTCACCGGTCGCAGTAATTAGAAATGAAATTCTTCTGACCGGAAACTAGATCGCCAAATATTTTCTATAATGATTAGATCAACGTTTCAAATAAAACATATGTTCAAAAGGCGTTTCTAATAAAACAAACGAAAAGCGTAAGAGCAAGAAAATACGTTTCTATAGAAAATATATCATCAAACTTTTCTATAATGATTAGCTAGGTACGGTCAGGATGATTGTCTTGATCCATTGTTCCACTCTCCGTGATTTGCCCCTTTTGCGTCCTTCCAAAATCTGCTATGTATCATATGGACCCGGTTCTTCTTTTTCCGAAGGGATATGGACCCAGTTCTTAGTGCGGAATGACTACACAATCACATAAGAGCAAGAAAAATTAGATAAGCACACAATGTAGTACTATTGATAGGCGCTTGACATTATTCATGGTGAATACTAGATTCGTAATACTCCCATGGTAAATCAATTATTGTCGGAACCTCTTGTTCAGATGTTTTGTGCATGATCCACATTATGAAGATTACTATCATGCCTTTACAGCGCGCAACATTAAAATTTAGGGTCCTTTGCACCCCTAATGCCAGGATCAGTTATTAATGAAATGCTCAGTTAGCATGTCCTACTTCTAGAGGATATCCCGTCATGGGATCTAGGTATTTGATTATCGATATAAATTAAAAGGAGGCAACTAGCCCACCCTACACCGTTGGCATGCATTCCAACAGTATAGCACTCTCATGACCATCAAGTTCGTACCCTATGAGTATCATGAGTTTCAAAAAAATTATATCGATGAGTATCAATGATTTTCATGTTCATACTCGTTGAGTTTTATTGACTCTTCCTGAGTGTCAAGTTTAAGCCCAGTGAGTATAGTTGAGTTTCCACAATACTATACCTGTTGAGCATTGTTGAGTTTTAAGTTCGTAATCGTTGAACATCGGTGAGATTTAAGTCATAACAATGAAGACCTCGTTTGGTAAATGTTTTGTTTTTGGTGATGATGACGTAGTTATCTCGAAACTCCTAGGGCTATGGTTTTGAAGGCATCAAGCTAAAAGGCTAAGGATATCAGGTGTCGAGAAGAGTTCAATTAGTTAGCTAGTGCTTGTTTTAGTCGTTTCTCTTTTAAGGAATTCGGAGTTTGTTGATCGTGTTGGAGCAATTTCAACCATGGAGCACATGTCTTAGATGGTTTTTGAGTGCCTTGTGCATGTTAGTGTTGTTTTTGTTTGGTGTGGAGATGGTTAGGGTGCTATCCCCTGTCTTTGCATTCACGCCGGACAATTCGGCGTGTTGTCCCATCTTTACAATAACATATGAGAGTGTGTCTTAGTCTATCATGTGCATGCCATCTTGTATGAGGTGGTCGTGTAGCGTGTTGTACCATCTTTCCAGTAGGTGTTGAGGGTTGATTGGTCTGCCTATGTGCATGTCATCTGGTCCGGTGCGACCATTCAGCGTGTCGTTCTATCTCTCCACAAGAGTCTAGAGTTGGTTTTTGTTTAGGCTGGTGTGTGTGTGTCGTTTTGTCTGGTGCGACCTCAGGCACACCGTACCATCTTTCCAGTAGGTTGGGAATTGTTCCCAATTCTGCCTTGTCTGTATTGTCCGGTATGAGGCGTCGTCCAACACACCGTACTATCTTCACAGTAGGTTTCAGGGGGTCCAGGTGCCCTGGTGGGTCGGATGGGAAGGCTGGGTCATACCGTACGGCATGACATAGGGTTTGAGTGTGAGTCGTATGGTATAGCAAATCGTACCATCGGGCTAACATGTGAGTTTTCTAGAGAGTTGCCCAACTGCTAGTTTTGAACTAGAGCCTATTTAAGTGTCTTTGGTTTGTTTTCTTAGAAAGGTTGATGACTCCATTGGTTATCCTAGATTCCAAGTGAGTGAGAGCCACCTCAAACCAAGTTGTCCATCCTTAGGGTCTCTTCATGTGCTTTTGGGTCTCAAGACTTAGGTTGTGCTTCGTTAACTAGCTTGATCCAGCAAGACACTTTGGGCTTGTTACTCAAGGTTGATTTCTTAGAGGCAGTGCTTGTTGAGCATTCTTGAAGGAATCTTGTGGGAGCCATCAAGCGGTGTACAAGGTCATGGAATCCAACTTGCTGAAGTTGGTGAAGGACTACACAAGTGGATGCTTGAGCTTGATCATCGCGCAGGAGCTGAAGCGATACTCCTCTTCGTAAAGAGTGTTCCAACGGGGAGTAGGAGAAGGGAAAGCCTTCCCCGAACATTGGAACAAGTCTAGTCTCCCTATTTCTTTTTACCTTCCGCATTTATGTTTTTGCAATCGCATTTAAATTTCCTATCTTTCATGTGTATTTGGCTTTATTGTGGTAGTTCTAGCTTATTGTTGCTTGATTTAGCTTGTGTTCATCTTGTAGTACTAGAAAGTTTAATATTGGATGCTTATTCAACAAAACCCTAAAAAGGATAAAGTTTGTGCTTAGCCAATTTAAACCCCTTCTTGTCCTAGAGTTCCTTTCAAGTGGTATCAAATCTTAGTGCTCTTGGTATAGCTTAACCGCTAAGAGATGGCTGGTGAAGGGGTTAGCATTGGTAGGGCTCCTTTGTTTGATGGTCCGAATTATCCCTATTGGAATGTTAGAATGCAATGTTACTTAGAAGCTTTGAGTTATGATATGTGGGTTTCTTGTGAAGCAAGTTGTTTTGCATCTTAGGATCCTTTAGCTCTTATTAATGTAGAATTGAAGTATAGACAATATAATGCCCAAGCTAAAAATGCCCTATTCTCATGTCTTAGTTTGGAGGTGTTTGATCATGTGAGCAATTTGATCTTCGCTAACAAGATTTGTTTGACCATCAAGGAAATTTATGAGAAATTGGCCGATGTTATGGAAGAAAAGATATATCTCATTTTTAACAAGTTTGATGATTTTAAAATGCTTCCAAATGAGGATGGACATACCATGTACTCTAAGCTGAATCCTATAATTAATGATCTTAAGGAAGTTGGTCAAACACTCAAAAATGTTGAAATTTGTAAAAAAAAAATGGTAAAGGTTCTTCCTTCAGAGTAACGTGGCTTGGCTATATACCACAACAATAGCCGAGAGATCAAGACCTTCATCCCCACCGCACTCTTGGCAAGAATCATTCAACATATAGCTGAAGGGCAAGATGATGTTCCTATTATGAAGAAGAATATTTCTCCCAAGCCTAAGGAGAAGGTGTTGGTGGTGGTTGAAGATGAGAGTAGTGATGATGAAGAAATCGATGACCTTGATGCTGATGTTCAAGATCTGGTATTGTTCATGAGAAAGTCTAATAAACTCCTCAAGAAGTTGAGCTTCCAAGGCGATCATGAGAAGCCCTCTCCTTCATCCTTCAAGAAGAAGACTCTCTCAGAGATACGATACTATGAGTGCCAGGAGAAATGTCACATTGCCTCAAATTGTGACAAGAAGAAGAAACACAAGAACAAAGCGAGAGATGATGGTTATGGCAGGAGAGGGAAGAAGAAGTTTGTAAGGAATATGTGCTTCAAGAAGGTCAATAAGAAGGTGGAAGCTTTTATTGGGAAATGGATCACCAATTAGGAAGGCAAGCGATGATTCTTCGGATGATTAAGGTTCAAAAGCATGTGGATTGGCCGACTTGGCTATTCAAGAATTTATTCCTCCTCCTTCGTCAACTCCATCCTTGTGTCTCGTGGCAATGGATGATAAGGAGACAAATGACAATCCTTCATATGATGAATTTATTGTGCTAATTAAGTGCATTGATTATGAAGAAATCTAAACTTAAAATTCTTATGAAACTTCATAGCACACTTACCTCCGAATTTGAAGAGTTAAATGAGAAGTATGAAATATTGAAAATGATTATTGTTTACTTCTCAGTCAACATAGTGTGTATGAAAAACATGACATTAACATTGCTTGTGATTTACATGAGTTAATCAATGATGCTACTGAGTGTGAATCTAATCAAATTGATAAACATGACATTTGCATTACTTGTGATTTGATAAACATTATCTCTGGTGCTTGTAGTGTCTTCATTAATACAACTTTGAATGCTAACAATGTCAATGCTATTATTATTTCTTAATTAATTTGACAAGTGACAATAATTCTAACTATCATTCTTGTGGCTTTGCAAATTATGCTAGTGAACTTGTTAGAGAGAACTTGATGCTCAAGAATAAGGTTAATGATTTGAACATGGGCTTAGCTAAATGCTTTCTTGGTATCGCCACTCGTCACAAAATCCTTAGTGAGCAAAGGTGTACATTGGGCAAGCAAGGTTTAGGATTTATTTCTAGGGATGTACTCAAAGGTGTTTGGGTAGAGTTTAAGACAAATTTTGTCACGAGTCAGTTTTGTTATATATCTCATGCAAAGGACCATAAGCCCATTACTTGTTCTCTTGCTAAGTCTTCTTATGCTATTTCAAATAGAAGCAAACTCTTTGAGAACAATTATGTACTTATGAGAAACAGTGGAAAAAATAATTGCTAAGTATGTTGGTTCACCCATGGCTAGAAATAAGAAAAAAGAAATATATTTGGGTGTCAAAATCTTTAATCACTAACCCTCAAGGACCTAAAACGATTTGACTACCTAAAGCCAAAACGTAAAATCCTATATTGTAGGTAAACTATAAGAATAGGGCCAATTTTGAGTAATTGGTAGTAGTTGTGCACAACATATGACCGACGACTCTCTTATGTTCACCTTATTGGAGGTTAGAGGTGATGTTACTCATGAAATCACTTTTACCGACAATAGCAAAGGTAAGGTAAGACATAAAGGTAAATTTCATATATCCAAGGATCATCCAATTTCAGATGTTCTCTTGATTAACTCCCTCAATTTTAACTTGGGAAAGTGGTAAGTTTAGTAAGTCAAGCCCTTCTAAGCAAAGAATAGCGGGGAGAAATGGTAACGTAATAAGGGAAAGGGAGCTAATAGCTTCCATATCAACCCCCCCTCCCCCCCAAAAAAAAACCAAAAAGCATCTTCCATTCATTTCAATTTAGGTCTTTCTGTAGAGTAGAGAGAATCGGGTGCTTTCAGTGATTAGTTATCAAAAAGCCCTATTTTCCCAAGCCTCCTAATAAAGGTTCGAATAGGCAGTCTGCTGCCACCTAAGTATTTGCCACATAACCTTGTTCAAAAAATTGATTAGCTGGAACCAATTTCCTCTAGAAAAAGGAACCTCTAGGCGAAGGCCACTCACCTCTTGAACCGGCTTTCATAGAATTTCAGATGTTCTCTTGATTAATAACCTCAATTTTAACTTGCTTTCTAGCTAAAATTTGTGATCTTGGTTTTAATTGTGTCTTCTCCAAAGATGGTGTTTCGGTGTTTGACAAAAATAGTGGTGATTTGAGAAAATTAGATTATGTAGTGGAAAGCAAGTTGTTAATTCCCATCCCATCAAGAGTTTCATATCCACCTCTAGACTGTTTGAACTCTTACACATGGATTTGTTTGGCCGAACATCATATGAGAGTATTGGTAGTAATTCTTATTGCTTGGTGGCTGCTGATGACTTCTTTTGTTTCACTTGGGTTTTCTTTCTTCTTAACAAAATCAAAGTAGGAGACATTTTCAAAAGATTTGCAAAATGGGTACAACATGATTTTGACTTCTTTATCAAAAAAAGATTAGAAGTGACAATGGTAAAGAATTCGTTAATTCCTCCCTAGAGTTTTATTGTGATGAGTTAGGTATTAAACATGAGCTCTTCGCCACCTACACTCCTCAACAAAACGACGTGGTAGAAAAGAAGAACCGTACACTCATCGAGATGGCAAGTATAGTATGTCGGACACTTTTGGGGGGAAGCGACCAATATGACGTGCCACACAATCAATCGTCTCTACCTTCATTGACTACTCAAGAAGACATCGTATAAACTCCTTGTTGGAAGAAGGCCCAATGTATCATACTTTCAAGTTTTTGGACACAAGGTGTCCATCTATAAGAAGCAGACTCACTTTGGCAAACTCCAACCCATTGTGACACTAGCTTCATGCTGGGTTACTTTTCTAACTCAAAATCCTATAAAGTCTTTAATAATGCAACCGGCATGGTAGAAGCGTCTTATTATGTCAAGTTTGATGAATCTAATGGCTTCCAAGGTGGACACGACAATTTGAGTGAGCATTTTACTCAAGGTTGATTTCTTGGAGGCGGTGGTAGGTGAGCTTCCTTGGAGGATTCTTATGAGAGCCATCAAGCAGTGTACAAAGTCCTAGAGTCCACATTGCCAGAGTTGGTGAAAGACTACCACGAGTGGATGGCTTCAACTTGAGCGTCAAACAAGAGAAGGAACGATACGCCTCTTCACAATGAGTGCACCAACAGAGAGTAGGAGAAGAAGGTAAAGCCTTCTTCGAACCTCAGGATAAATAGAGCCTCCTATCCCTTTTTACCTTCCGTATTTACGTTTCTGCACTCGCATTTAAATTTCCTATCTTGCATGTGTATTTGAATTGATTGTAGTAGTTCTAGCTTGTTCTTACTTGATTTGACTTGTGTTCATACTGTAGTACTGAAAGTTTTAATATTGAATGCTTATTCAAGAAAAACCTAAAAAGATTAAAATTTGTGCTTAGCCAATTCAAATGCCCCTTTCACAAGTTCGTATTTATTGAGTATCAGTGAGTTTTTTTTTAGTTTTAAGTTTGTACTCGTTGAGTATCAACAAGTTTCAACAAGAGTAATTAATTTCTCTGAGTATCACCCTATGTTTCAGTGTGGTGCGGCGGTGCATAGGTGGTGAATCTTCGGTTAGGGCAATGAAGTTTCATCGGGTTAATCATGAGGAGCCCAAGCGTGCAGTCCACCTGCTCTGCCAGAGCCCAACGCTCCTAGCAGTGGAGCAAATCGAAAAGGGCCAGTAACGGTGTAGCAATTTCATCGAGTTATACCGAGTTCCATCCAAGAGTTTCAATCAGTTTACAAAACAGGTTACATCAAGTTTCAATATATTCTCTTCGAGTTCCGGGAAAAAGTTTAATGGAGACTTTAGAGTTTCATCATGTTTAAAAATAGTACACGACTACGCGTCGGGCGTCCGACGCGAGCGTTCTCATCGGACGCCCACCCGCCCCCCCCCCAGCTCGGCCCAACAGTAATTACCGGTGATTAGTCACTCTCGCTAGCAAATGGTTACGTGCAGGTGTAAAATGATGCAATAAAAAAATTATATATTGCATGTGATGATACAATGCTAACGTCAGCATATATTTCTTTTTGTTTTTTTAATAATGGCCATAACTTTTGATTTGGTGCTCTAATACACCAACCGTTTGCACCAGCGCGATACTCTAATTTTTACGAACAAAACAAGACCAATGTTGCCATATAAATTTTTACTGCAACAAAAAATTTGTGCTACTGCAACAATTTTCAACACCACGTGCAACAAAAATTTTGTGGTACTGCAACATTTTTGTCTTCCTAGTGCAACAATTTGTTTAGCCTAGCTAGTGCAATAATTAATTTAGCCTATTGCAACAATATATCTAGCCTGCTGAAACAATTGGTTTAACCTATTGGAACAATATGTATAGCCAAATACAACAATTAGTTTAGCCTATTTGGGACAATCTGTCTACCCTACTAAAACAATTTGTGTAACCTATTGGAACAATATGTTTGGCCTGCTAAAACAATTAGTTTAGGACAGTGGAACAATCTGTCTAACAAAAACATTGTGCTACTGCAACATTTTTCGACACCACATACAACAAAATTTTGTGGTACTGCAACATTTTTTGTCTGCCTAGTACAACAATTTGTTTAGCCTAGTGCAATAATTAGTTTAGTCTATTGTAACAATATGTCTAGCCTGCTGAAACAATTGGTTTAGCCTATTGGAACAGTATATATAGTCAAGTGCAACAATTAGTTTAGCCTATTTGGGACAATCTTTCTAGCGCTGAAACAATTTGTGTAACCTATTGGAACAATATGTTTGGCCTGCTGAAACAATTAGTTTAGGATATTAGAACAATCTGTCTAACAAAAATTGTGCTAGTGCAACAATTTGGTTTTTCTAATGCAACATTTTTTCCTAATGATAACTGTTGCAGTATATTGATCAAAATGTTGCAGTATGTAAAACTAATTGTAGTATATTAAACTAAAATATTGAAATATTTAAACCAAAATGTTGAAAAGGAGATTGCACTAAAAATGGGCTGTGCGATTAATGCTTGTTTCCTTCACTAAGTGTATTAGCGTCTTTTTTTAATAAAGTGTATTAGCGTCTGGTGATGCTTGGTTAAGAGCGAATGTGAGTCAAGCAAGCCTTACGTTCGTATTTTGCATGAATAGTTGGGCCGGGCGTCCGCGGCGGGCCGCACGCGGACGGGCCACATGAGCGTCCGAGGAGCATCGGATGCCCGATCAGCAGCAATTCCGTTAGAAATAAGTTTCATCCACCGTGTTTCAGTCAAGAGTTTCATTAAGTCACCGAGTCTCATTCGAGATTCATCCGAAAAACACACACGGGTTCAGAAATATCCTTTTGATACAATACTTACAAGGGTTGAGAAATGAACCGTGCACAATAATGTAGAAATTCCAAATGACCTATCTTTTCAGAGAAATCAGAACTACGTATTAATTTGCACACAATGAGTAGAGCCTATCAAGAAAACAAATTGTAATGAATGATATATTCTGTTAGGATGGCCACTTTTAAAACTTAAACTAACTCCTTTTCTCTTTGCTATCCATTGGACTCTTTGGACTATCACCATTAGATGGTGAAGGTATTCGATTGATCAGGAACACTAATGCAGCACCAATCAAAGCACCCGATAGATGGGCAATGTTGTTTACTTGCAGTGAGTGACCCGTTACAGTAGTGGCACGTGCGGCTTCCATGACCTATTACGGCGAGAGACAAAGCAAGCAGGGGTTAATCAAGAACGTTCATTTTGTACAATACTAACTGATCAGTAAGATAACTCTAGTAACAACCTAACAACGCAACATGTTAACTGCAAACACACTGAACAAAGACTGGACAGTATGTTTAGGGCCAGGTCACTCTTATGGTTTTCCCTTAAGGAAAAGACGACGAGAATTTTGGTACGTAACCAGTCACTCATTCCACTCCTGCTGATCCTATAGTTGGCCTTTTGCACTCCCCAACTAAAGAGCCTAATTCCATATCGTCTTTCACTTTAAGGAGGGAGCTTGATAAATTCTGTAACACAGGTAAGGAGTGAGCGATAGCAGTGAAGCTCATTTTCCAGAAAGCTTATTCCTTTGTTTAAATTTTAGTAATTGACCATTGTAGTGGCCACTACTGTCAAATATCTGAGTATTCATGATACTACAGGTGGAAAAACAAGTTAATCCTCATTTTTTATCCTTAACAGCTGGACGTATGTTTACTGTTTAGTATAAACTAGTAATATGTTTGTTATCTTGTGAATTTATAATGATTGATAAATGAATCTAACGGATAGTAGGGCCTTTTTTGAAAAAATTTGAAAGAATCAATATGTAGGTATGGAGTGAACAGTATTACAGCAAATAGGGGGATGCAGTTGACATCCCACCCTCAAATGTATTTATTTCGTGTCAGCAAGAAGATATCTGATGTACTAACCAAATGATTAATTTAGGCAACAAGATATGTTGTGTACCTTGTCAACAACAAATTGACCAAGGATAAGGACCTCAAGAATCTTTCTCCAGTCCCATGACATCTGTTGCAACAGAGGTGCCCAAAAATAAAGATAATTAAATAAAATGACTACTCATATAGAAAAAAAATGTTTCCAAACCAAAAGATATGACCTAATCACCTTTACTAGAACACTAATTGTGAAAAGGCCAAAAACAGCTCCAGAAGCTCCAAGCGACACAGAGGACGTTGGAAGAGCTAACCATGAAATCAAGTTTGATCCAGCACCTGTCAAAATATAAGACATCCACAATGCAAAGCTACCTTCTTCCTCCTCAACAAGCTTTCCTGTATATTATATTTATATTAGAACTAGGCATCCATTAACTGAGGCCCTCTTCTCTTCAGTTTATCTTCTTATCTTCTTATTTGCTTATAAACTAAATTTCGAGATCTTTCCGAGATATCGTGAAAAGTCCAGTGAGCTTCATTTGACTTGTTTCTTAGAGCTCTAAGATGTGGTTTCGAGATAGAAAAAAATGCAAAAGCCAAACCATTTAACTTTTCGATTCAAAGATAAATAGAAAAGATAAAAAGATAAGCTGAAGAGAAAGAGGCCTGAATTAAAAGCATTAAGCAGTGCATTCATTTAGCAATCAATTCTCACCAAAAATGTACACAAAAAATAGATTGCTTGAAAGGTGATTCCTGTAATTGATCATGAACAGCTGAATAAGTGGCCATGAAACATTCCCTCGAATGAAGGCTAAACTAGGTACATATAGCTTGTTGCATATCACTATAATAGTTACCACCTTTTTTCATTTACAGAACTGACTAAAGAAACTTACCAACAGGTGAAAGATTAAACACAATGTGGAATAGCAAGTAAAACTCACCAGTTAGCATGGCAAAAAGTTGATGTCACAAACTGAAACCAAGAAGGGAAAGCATGGTACAAGTAGAGAGCCTTTATATGTCGAATCTGAAATGCGAGGAAACATCAACGAATAACTAAAAGGTATATGTCAACACAAGAAAATTAGTAGACGTGCCTATGATGTTTTCAGTATAAATTAAGAACTGCAAGGCACCTCTTTTTAAAAATTATAATCTATGATCACGTCATTTCTTTTATTTGTCCCTACGTTGATCTTTTTTCTTGATGCATTCTTTTTTTTGAATCAAAGGGCAGGAGCTCTGCCAATTCATTCAAGTAGGAGAAAAATACAGAAAAAAGGAAAAACAACAAGGTGCCTAGCACCCAACCACAACCGCAGCGCAACACTGCCAACCCGTCCCAAAGCCGAACAACTGGTCGGGGGAACAACACTAGAACAACTAGCCAACACCGGCCACCCAAAGACGCCGGCGATCGACAACACCGGCCACCCAAAGACGCCGGCGAGCGACAGGAGCGCCCGACCCAACCGAAACCACCACTCAAGAGGCGTCGACTTGGCTAGCAGATATAAAGACACTCTAAAGAGGACCCCTCAACAGCACAGGAGGACCGAAGCGACGACGAGGCCGCCGCCGCCGCCCATCCACAACTGGGTTTTCACCCGAAAACAAGGGAGGGAGCACCTATGACGGTGCCACCAAGGAGGGGAACGGCGCCCGAAAGGCGTCACCACCGTCGGCCCAAGCAGGAAGCCGGGCAAGGCTTTCGCCCGGCACACCCTCACCCCAAAGCCGCACTGAAGAGAGGACTAGAGCAACGGCGTGAATTCTTGCATTAATTTAATCATAATCTGTACCAACCAATTACAGTCTTTTTGTTTGAAGTAGCATGGAATGAGTAAACATAATTCTACCACTCCCAGGCTGCATCTCCCACTCTCACTTTGATTTTCGCATTCGTCTTACCATACAATGCCCTCTCTCTATAGCCTACTCTGATTTCTGCAAATTGAAACAACCTAATGGTTTATCGATCTTTCGCGTGGTGTTGTAATGGTACCTGGAACAGGTGGTCCGCAACATAGAGGCCAAAATTAAGCAGCAAGATCCAGAATATGCCATTGGTGCGGCTGCCCTGCCGCTGCTTGTCCTTCGCAAGCTCCAACTCCGCCACTAAGTCTGATCAAAAGCGCAAATAGATGCCTAGTTAGTAGTCACTCGCTCCTCAAACGAACATATCGCACTGCAATCTGCTCATGGCTCGGAGGCGAGAAGAGGATGGCAAACCTGACCGCCTCATTCCGCAGCGGAGGAGGTCCCGGCGCGCCGCGGCGACGCCGGCAGCCATCCGGCGAGCGGCGGAGACGGAGGAGAGACCGCGCGGGGGGAGAGAGGAGGGGAAGGGACAGTGGACGGGTTTCCAGAAGGTTCCGGAAGGCGCGGGGAGGAGGAGTAGCTGCTGTGCCATGGTTTGTTTTTTTTTTCCCTTTTGGACGCTTTCGCGTTGCTTCTTCTCGTGTGGGGTTTTTGGAGAGACGGGGATTTATGAGCGCGCGGGACCCGCTTCCAGCGAATGGTTTGCTTGGTGTTGTTTTGTTCCAGCCGTGTGATGGAGGTTAAGAATTTGTTCATGTCACTCCTTGATTTGATTATAATTTAACTTTGGGAATATCTAAAAAATAATTTTTGATAAGCACTGCATAATCTATTACTTCTGCGGATGTGTAAAGGCAGGCTTTCAAATTTTCTTTTGAAATTTAAATTCACAACCTAGCGGTAACGAAATTTCACTCTAAATTCATCAAATTTGCTCGAAAGCTATTTAAATTTGAATTCCATGTTTGCAGAATCTTCACCAAAATCAATGAGATTTGAAGAAAAATTTGACTGAAATCCTCAAAAAACCAACAAAATCGCACCAAAATTCACGGAATCAGGAGCAGCGGGCCCTCCCTGCAGTCAACGAAATTACACCAAAATTCGAGCCAATCCTCCTAAAACCAATTTTGAATTTGCCAATTTGGCTCAAAATTACCTAGCAGTTTTACATGCCACATCTCCACAAAATAGCGAAATTTCATGGATTTCACTCAAATTTTATCGAAAGTTGAACCTTAAATACAGGAGACGCTAGACTTCATTGGAAGGTCAGAACGAATGGCAATGAAACAATTACAATTCAAAATTTATATCAACAAGATCACGATAAAGAACGAATAAATTTTGTAAAATGTGTTGGACAATTTAGCCAATCTGTTTGTTTCTCGCTAAGACCATCTCCAAACATTTTCCTTTCATTTCATTTCCTTTCTCACATTCGTTCCCTTGTTTTGTTTTGTTTTCCATTTCCTTCCCCCATATTGGTTAATGGTTCCCTTCGTTTTCTTTCCTATATTCATTCCCTCATTCTGTTTCCTTCCTCATATTCATCCCCCTTCATTTTCTAACAGCATTTCTTCAAACTAAATTACAGGGAAAGGAGAGATAATTCCTTCCTAAAGACAATGAAAAATAAATTTTCTTCCAAAAAACCGGTGAAGAAAATTAGCTAGAGCCACAAAGGGAATGAAATTTCGTTCTTGGCAATAACAGAGAAAGGGATGGGACACGGTTAGAGATCTAAGGCCTAAAAGCCTGGACATCCGTAGAACAAGGCAACTGACATGCCGAAAGATCACCTTATTTTCACTGGCACCATGGGATATAGGATCTAACCGGAACCACTTGAACCATGTAGCAAGGCAACATATATGTCAAGGATCCTGGCTATTTCTTTTAACTTACCTTCTTAGCTAAAAAACTTCTCCAAGTAGCCTCGAGCCTCGGGAGTTAGATCTAGCTCATAGGCGGTGTTTTAGGAGGTGTTTTTTAGATCTTTAAACTGTACCTTTGAGATTAAAAAAAGGAACAAAATGAAAAATCCAAAAGTGTCTTTATTTTGAAAACTGAGATAAGCAAATAAGCAGATAAGCTCAAAAAAACACCTTCCACATTAGGAATCCAAACGTAAAATCATGTGCATATTTCAAAATCCACTTTTGCAAATGCAGAGTGCAATTCATTCTGCTTAAAAACTGGAATAAACAAATTTCATGGAGGGTAAACAGCCTAAAAGATTACTCTACAGCACATCTAATGTATAGGTTCCCAAAATTGTGCTCCCAGTAAATGGAACACTAAAGGTAATGTTGTCATGTTCTCATCATTCTTGAGAAATCAAGGAAAGGAAAATAAATTTCCTTACAATGTTAGGTTAATAACCAATATATGGACCACAGTTGGATCACACACTGCTGTTGTCTCACAACATTAAACAGTAAAACAGGTCTATATAGGCCATTAAGGTATGAAGCGTAACATGTCAAGGGCCTGCCCAGAATCACCTGGTCCATAGTCATGCAAGCCTGCACGCGCCTGCCCTATCTTTGACAGAAGCAGTTTAGAGAGCTCTCGCAGTTTGAATGGCATATTGTCTTCACATAAAGTCATCTTCAAGTTCTTGCAAGGTCTTGCTACCAGACGCAACTTCCTTGTTGGAAGTCATCTTTTCTTGGACCATCAGGCCCTTGTAGCTCTTGATTTCAGCCTGCTTCTCCTTCTCAAGCCTCTCCATCTCTTCCTTACGTCTCTGAAATAAAATCATGAAAATAATACAGTCAATCTCAATGTCAGAAGTTCAACATTTATCAAATAAAAATGTTTCATCCCATCATCCTCCATCCAGTGCCCAACATCACAAAACAGAGCAACAGATTTATGACAACTTGTTCTCTGTGCAAGTGTGCATAAACCATATATGTATGTATATTATCTACTACTATTTGTTACAAAGAAATGCACATAGCTGATAATGAATTTATAATCAGCAACGAAGGAAGATGCTGAGAAGCTGACGCATGGGATGAGAAATAGCTTACTTTATCTCTAAGCTGTGTCTTTCTTTCAGCTTTTTCTGCAGCGCTCACAGCTTCTCTTTCAGCTGCAGCAAAAGATATCGAGCTGTAAATACAATATGTAACCCTACCAAAAAAACAAAGACGGGAACGAGATAACAAAACTAAAGTGACACATGATAAAATGGATCAAATCTAGGCATGACTATCTGTCTCTTATTCACAAATAAGTACACACATATTTAATTGCCCGTCCCTTCAATTCGTAGTTTAAACAAATACCAACAAAAAATGAACAATGTTTCCATTCGGGTCAGCTCTGGGTGGGGATCTCTAGTTCATAGTATCTAGGAAAAGTTCATTTTGTACCACCCAAAGATCACGGCTTTCGGAATATACCACTAAAAGAATTCCATTACGTAAAATACCAACGAAAAATCACACTGTACCGCTTTTTACCATTCTGTCACATTCCAATCCATTCTCTAGTCATCTCACCACTCGCCTCTCTCTGCCTCCGTTGATGCCCCCACAGCGGCGGCCGCGCTGCCCTAGCTAGATCATGGCTTTCAGAATATACCACTAAAAGAATTCTATTACGTAAAATACCACCGAAAAATCACAATGTTCCAATTTTTACCATTCTATCACATTCCAATCCATTCCCCAGTCATCTCACCACTCGCCTCTCTCTGCCTCCGCTGATGCTCCCACAGCGGCGGCCGCGCTGCCCTAGCTCCTCCTCCCGCCGTGCGCCCCTGCCCCTCCCACCATGTTGCACAAGTTCCGGTTGCACCTCCCCCCATTGCACCGCCCCTACTCCTGCTCGATTACTCCCTCCAGACAACCCTGCACTTGCTCCAACTCCCACCATGCTGCACCAGTTCAGGCTGTGCCGCCCATACAGGTCTCTTGCCACGCTGCCTCCCACCGCATGCCCTGCTCTTCTTCTTGCCATGCCACCCATGTAGATCTCGGCGGCCATGGGGAGCAGAGCCGAACAGAGCTCAAAGATGGTGCGGCCGCGGACCCTGATGCCTCAGCCGCTAGCTTGCATGTCATCAGCGCCGCTCTTGCTGGACCATGCCATCTGGCTTCGGCGCATCGGTGGGGAGGGGAGAGAGAGCAAGATAGGAGAGAGGAGGAAGAAAGAAATATTGCCTGTAATTTTGGTGAAAGGGGAGGGGGTAAAATGATCACAACTGATGGTAAATGTGACAAAATGGTAAAAAGCAGAACGGTGTGATTTTTCAGTGGTATTTTACATAATGGAACTGTTGTAGTGGTATATTCTGATCTTTGGGTGGTAAATTTTCCTAGTATCTATATGCTATGGTACAGGTTGGTTATGCTCATATCCACATGTAGCCAAGGTTGTCACGGCGTAAGCCAAGGCGAGACGAGCCAATGTCTTTTGACCCTTTTTATCTTTAAAGTGCACAGCGAGGCAACACCATAGACATGCCTTTTGACCCTCTTCTCCCAACACCGCCGCCACCTCCCACATCCCACCAGCATCGCCTCCCCTGCCTTCTCTTCCTCCCAGCGCAACAATGCTGCCCCCTCTGCCTCCCTCTTCTCCCAGCGCAGCAGCACCAGCCACTCTATTTCCCTCTTCTTCCAGTGTCACCTCCACCTCTCCTGTTCAGCGCTGTGACCCTAAGCCCTCCAGGCTACATGTGGCGGCTGCCTCCTCATCTAGGACAGCATACGACGCCAAGGCCTTGCAGCGGACGCCATATGCAGGATTGCCGTGGTGAGCGGCGCAATCACGCCATGACGCTGCTACATACAGGAGAAGATAGATTTTTTGCTAGAGGACAAATGTTCAACAAGGACGGGGCTCTGTTGTGGAGATTGGAATGAAGTCACTACTCATGATGAGTACAGTGGTAGTCGAGCCAAGTTCAGCTTGCCCAGTGGAGCTTGCTTGTCTTTAGCTCTGTCTGATCTTCTGATTTCAAATCCATCTCGCTTTCTCGGCTCAAGCAACAAGGCATAGACATACCTTGTCTATGCTTTGGACTATTAAAGAAAACCAGAATATACTTATTTCTATTACTTGTGTTGCAGGTTATCAAACCGAATATTCCGGTATCAAATATGGTTTCTTTTTTCCTTTTTCTTACTGGGGGACAAGGGGCGGAACGACCACTCGATCTACTTACTGCAGCCCAGGACGGGCGTCGTCGTCTAGGCGTGACTTCTAGCGATTTCACGCTTAAAGATCAGTCCAGTCGAGAAAGTTATCAATGCAAGGATAAGATAACCCGTTCGGGCCTTCCATTTCCGTCAAATGACCCGGCTCAACTCGTGTGAAAAAGCCAGGAAAGAAAAGCTCTAACTTGAGTAAAAAAGCCAATAACCAAGATAAAAAAAAGCTCGGCGAGCGACGATAGCCGGAAAAGTAAGTTCTCCCGCTGGCTATTCAAAAAAGACGTGTTCTGAACTGAGAGAAGCATTTCGTGGGATAGGATTTTATGCGTTTTATCTTTCCTTAACAAACTATAGCTCCTGCCTCCCTCTAAGCAAGGCTCCCGTATGGACGAGGGTGAATGACAAAGGGCCCAGGAAGAGGAAAAAACCTGAAGTCTGTCCTACCTCAGGCAGGCAGCCCTTTCCTCTTCTGTCCCTTATCTCTTATCCCTACCCTATCTCTTCAAAGTAGAACCTTTGGCACCGCACCTACTATTCCCCTTATTTCTTATTCTTGCCTAGCTTAAACAGAAGAGGCTTGGTTAGCTTCCTTCCTATCAGCAGCTGTTCTTGCAACCAACTATTCTTTATGTACGCTATGAGTAAGCTAATAGGGCCCTAGAAAATACTCACCTCAGGAATGGGACCCTGGAGCAGTTATGTTCTCAAGCAAGGGTGATCGAACCAGGCACTGTTGAACTAGTAGCCGATGCCTCCTTTGTTTTCCCTGGAGTGGAGCTATTTTATTTTCCTTATTCTAAGGTAAGAAGCTGTCCCTTACGTGATCAGGTAACATGTCGAGTTGGATTAGACATCGCAAGTTTCAGTTTAAGAATTGGGAAGAGGTTAAGAGCCTAGTGGAATCCAGAAACACACAAGTTTTCAATGGATATTATAAAAAAGGGTTCAAAACTTCATCAGCCGCTAGATTAGGTCGATTTGCCATGAAGCTCTGACTCTGAAGAGAGAGTCTTGCCTTTGGCGGGAGGACTACTTCTGACTGCAGCTTGAAAGGGAAAAGCCACTGATACACTGGAAATCTTTTTCCCATGGCAGTATAGCATGATTGCGACGACGCTAGGCCACTCATCATTCTTTAGAGTACGAGCTTTACCCAAGGCTTCTTTGGGTCAAAGCACAAGCTATTCTTGAGGGTGCCAAAAGAGCCATTTTTCGTGGTGCAGCTATTTAGCGGGTCTACAGTTTCATCTATCCAACCAAAGTTCAAACTCGAACTAAGGATCTACCAACTATTAGGTTGGCCACAAAGCCCAAAGTTGGAAGCCCATGACCTTTTCAACAAAATGAGGCTTTGGAAGATTTTTGGATATGTACTACAGCCACCCGAAAAGGGACTGCAGTAATCTTGAATAGGGGACAGAAAGTCTCATGCAATCGAATCAAATCCTACGATTCCATCTGCAACTGAAAGAGACAAATAAAGCAGTTAAGGTCATCTTTTTCATTGAAAGGAGAACGTGGTCCTTCTATATTCTACCGAATTTGTTGTCAAAGCCATTGTTTTGCAACAGACCCTATTCCTTGCCAACTGAATATATAGAGTCACGCAATGCGCGAGTTATAGCAGTCCTAGGGAATTTGTTCGGTGTCTCAGAGTTATCATATTCCTATTAATGATTGTGACAGCTTTTATAGGACGAGTCCTCTTTACTTAACTTACCGCTTTCCCGAAACTCGCTAAAAAAGGTCAGAACACCGGCTTGACGATCAGAGACGCCATCACTCTTATGGCCAGGAAAAGAGTGCTATAAGAGCTAAAGCACAATGCGAAGGAATGCATTTTATTATCCTCGGCTAAAACTTGTTTGAATGATTCGATGACGACCTTTTCTTCAAGCTCTATCCTCATGTGGCAAGGTGCCTGTTTAACAGGCTGCACATTTGGATCAATCTTGAGCTTGTGGACTGCGGGTCTAAACCGGGCATTTCTTCATAGCTCCGTGCGAAACACCGAACCCGCACTCAGGAAGAGTAATGCTTTGAAAAACGCGTGATTCAATAAGTGTAAGACGCTAACCGAATAATTAGAGATGCCGTAAGCAAAGATCATATTGCCTAATTGAGCATGCTGGATCCTCTACTATTCTATGTTCTTTCCAAAAGCGGGCCAATCCCTATGTTGTGTGGAGCTAAGCATCTTCTATTCGCTAGCCTTAAATAGAATTATAGAATTTCTTGAACTTTCTTTTTGTTTCTCTAATTCGCAAATTAATTTTGCTAATAGAATAAAATCTATTCTAATTTGTATATTGAATTTGACTTCAAATATTTTATATAATAAAGAGAAAATACGAATTTCTCGGAAAATACCAAAAAGTTCAAATTGACAGATAATAACATTGATTCAATTGGCATTGACATAATAAGAATATTTCTTCTATTAAGGAGGATTCCTCGAATACCTAAAATAGAGATGATCATAGAAAAAGTGAAATATTTTATAGGATCTGTTTCGGAAACATGGAATGTTAGAGAAATTTTCCTTCCCCGATTGACAGAACATCCCGCTACTGACACTTGAAAAAGCAGCTTTCAAGGCCTCGTCGCTTCGTGAATCACTTGAGCCTTGAGACATTTTCGGTGGAGCCCGCAAAGGGGTTGTAGATACTGCTGTGCGAACAGCGGATGCTGGATATCTTACACGTAGACCTGTTGAAGTAGTTCAACATATTATTGTGCGTAGAAGAGATTGTGGTACTATCCGAGGTGTTTCTATGAGTCCTCAAAATACGGTTTTGGAATGGAGATTTTTTTAATAGAACGAACGACCGTAACGGATGTTGGCTCAATCCGAAGGTTGTGCGCCTTGTGAGCACGTTTGCATCTGCGAAGGCAATCGCTCAGATCTTCCCCTAACCCAACCTAGGAACGGACTGGAGGGAACCACGGCATGAGTAATGTCCGCGTCTCGTCGCAAGGCTCATTTTGAGTTTTGGGTCACAGGACGGGCAGTGCAGTCTAGGGCACAAGGGTCCTTGTACTACCCTAAAGATCGGGAAGACTAAGCAGATAGGAATCCATCTGTTTCGGATAATGAACCAACAACTCACCGCCCTTGTACTAGTCCAGGCATAAACCCAATACCTAGCTCGGTTATCTGTGCTATCCAAATGAGCCGATCGCTGTAGTAAAGAAATTCTGACCAATTCTCACAGGCAAGAGACTTTCTATAAGGTCAGCAGCCTCAAAGCCGATACAACCCTAAGATGCGAACTAACAGGAAAAGAGAGACATGCGAGTTCGACTATCGTTCTATCCATGTTAAGCAGTCCTTTTCCATCTTGATCTTGCTGATCCACCTGTTCATATTATTAAAGAAAGCTCTTTCACACAGCCGCGGCGTCGCTAATCGCCTACTCGATTGACAGGCATAGCTTTTATAGCAGCTTTATCTCGGTTATTACTTGTTCCATGCTTGCAAACCTGATTTAACATGCTCAAGGGTTCGACCCCAAAGAAAAGGTTTCTTTTTGTTCGGTCAGTCTGTTACCTCTCGATTCACCTAAAACTTCTTTTGCCACTGACGTGATACAATGAGCCATCTCATTCTACATTGAGTTAGCATTCTCACCTAACTTCCACTCGTAGCCACTCACTGCCACAATCCAATTCTTCGAACCTTGCTTGTTCCATCCATGGAAAACAAAACCACGTGCAGTGCTGCGCCATCGATAAGCTGGCCCTACAGCGGACCACACTCAGAGACCATTTGGAAGGAATAGCTGCGTTCTAACACATAATCACATACTTGAGCATAGAGCTTTAACAGATAAACGAGGCGCTTCAAGTTAGCGAAGCGCTGTAGTAGCATTGGAGACTATGTGCTATGCTGAACTAAGGACGTTCCGCCTGTTTGTGAACTGATGATGACAGGGAAGCCGGCGACCAAAGCCCCGGTGAACAGCGGCCGTAACTATAACAGTCCTAAGGTAGCGAAATTCCTTGTCGAGTAAGTTCCGACCCGCACGAAAGGCGTAACGATCTAGGCACTATCTCGGAGAGAGGCTCGGTGAAATAGACATGTTTGTGAAGATGCGAACTACCTACACCTGGACAGAAAGACCCTATGAAGCTTTACTGTTCCCTAGGATTGGCATTGGGCCTTCCCTGCGCAGCTCAGGAAAAAAGACATGACATTCAAAATGAAGAAAGGTAAGACAAAGCCCATGGCATAAGGGAGGACAAAATAAAAAGTTATTGCGCATTAAAATCGAATTATAACCAAAAATCATTAAATGGATATAAATCTCATATTGCCCAATCTGGATGCTAAAGGCTCGTCATCCCCTCAAGGGGAACTTGTAGCCCATCACAACTACTCATACTAGGAGCCTAGCGTAGATCCAAAAGAGAAATATACATTTCCCTGTCTTATACAAAAAGATTGTTAGAGGAGTAATTCCAACTCTCTGCAAAAGACTAGTAGATTCAAGTCAAGAAGCAAGGAAACTACGGATACGCTAGCGCAAGCAAACAACTTCTCTCTCTTTCCTCTAGCTCAAAAGGGTTTTGCTTCCGGATCAGCTACGAAAGCCGCCCAAATGATGATCTGATCACGAAATCATTCTACGATCGAGTTATTCGGCTTCGAACTGTGTTCTTGAAGAAGCGAACAATCTCTCTTTCGTGCTTGGCCTCACTGCTTTCTTCTAGAAAAAACAAGAGTGGAGTGAACGAGCTACTCTCCAAAGAGAGGACCGACTGAACGAACTGACGGATATGCCTAGAACAAGACTCTGTTTGCAAGAGATAGACGCCGCATTGGAAGATGCCTAAACCCGAAGAAGAATCTCAAGCTATATCACGTATGAGGCTGCTTATAACTAGTTAGTAGCAGAAGAATGAATTTCTTATAGATCGCTGAAATCTAAAGTTTAGTCAAGTAGGTGAGGGCATTTCCATCGCGCCCAGTATGCCAAGTTCTGAAAATCCATTTTGTCAAACAAAAAAATCTTTTTCAGTGAGATAAGACTAGCGGAGCTAGCTGCAAAGAGTGCTTGCGAACACATCATTGTATGGAGTCCCACACTAGCATATGTTTGAGGCACTTCGATTTGGATTTCAAATAAAACCCTCAAGACAGAAAAAAGACTCCTGCGCCAACGCAGGGTCTTGTCTTCTCAGATTCCAGCTTTTCATTTTCTTTTTCTTCCACCGGCCGATGTAAACTGAGATTATTCATTCATTGTAGCAGCTTGCCTTGCTTGGTTTGCTAAAAATAAGTCGAAGATAGAAGAGCCTAGATTCCTAATGAAGAAATGGAAACTCAAAAAGGATCCTCTGTCATAGCTCCAATGAGATAATCTTGTTAATCAGCAAAGTAGCTAGCCTAAATAAGGAGTTTACAATCGCTTGACTATAAAGTAAAGAGCGGCTAATGGGAGATTGCTTGAATATTTCTAGGTTTTCACAGTTTTGGCTTGTACATTCATAATGATACCATGAGCGCTTAAGGCCTCCCCAAGATATGTTTTTGGATAGATGAATTTCTCCATTCATAGAACCCTAGTTCGGGACTGACGGGGCTCGAACCCGCAGCTTCCGCCTTGATAGGGCGGTGGTCTTGATCTCTCCTCTTTCTTTTTTGTATAAATATTTCACAAAACCAAAGAAAATACAACATGGCTGCTACCTATTCATAAAATGACATGGATCGCACAGGCTTTATAGTTGTCACTAGAACAGACCACACAAAAAGTGGTAATCTATGCATAGTCATTCCAGGTCCACGCATGCCACGACATTGGTATTGCCCTTCTTTTACTTTATGACATAAGTGAAAGTCTAATGGAATTCAACCTACTTGGCCGAGAACAGAGCGAAAAATGGCCTAGAGAAGCGACCTTAATCCATTTGCTCGGGTCTTTCAGGTATCTAGCTTACAGAAAGCCTGGACCCTCAAAGCTACACTACTAACTAAACTAATTGAAACGTAAGTCCATGGCGATGCTTCGGACTGTGTTCTTGACGAAGCGAACAATCTCTCTTTTGTGCTTGGCCTCACTGCTCAAAAAGAAACGTTCATCTATGATCTTTCTTAAGAAACGATAGGACTGTACGGCCTAGTCTAAAACTTGTTTGAATGATCTCACATGGTCTCACTTTCTTAGTCCAATAGGCCCGCCCAGTGTCCCCTTCTTCCCCCGCCGCCTTCCGACCAAAGGGAGTATACAATTTATTCTTCAAGACGAATATTGTCACCAAGAGCTTAAAAAAGCATCTTTAGAACAACTTCTACTCCCTTGGGGTGTAACTATCACACAGAAAGGCCTATTCCAAGCTACCGATACTACCCAACATAAATGCTTATGTCGACCTTGGATAACTCAAAAGCCAGTCACTATCTGAATGACTAAACAAATACCTGCCTTTTTATTTTTGTTTCGAATTGGTCAGGTGCTCTTTTACCTTGGCTCTTTTAGTTATGTAGATTCAAGGCGAGAAGATTAAGGAATTGTGCCTAGCATTCCTTCCCCTATCTCGGATTCTGCTTCAGGAGATGTGGAAAGAGATAGCAGTGGGTCAATCAACTACTGCATCCCACTACTACAAACATTTATAAGCAGATTTAAGATGGTTTCTTGGTGGAGCTGGCGTTCAATTTCATTCACTCGCAGATCAGCTTCCAGGTCTGCTTCGGCCAATGGTGCTGTTTGAAGCTGGCTAGTGGAACTTGACATGAATAGTAGCTGGCCAGGTAGGCTAGCTTCGTCTCAGAACTCACCGTGATAATTTTGTTTCCGAAGATAAGCAGGGTTGAAGGGAGATAGTGCATCAAGCTATTCGCAAGGGCCAACTTGATCCTCTTCCCTAGGGATCCCGCATGAGGGAAAGCCTAGGAGAGCCGCCGACTAAAACTATCGTCCGTCTCACCTTTTGAACCTAAGGTTTCTCAGGGAACTAAGGTGATGGCTTGTAGCTTTTCCACCTACCTATCATACGATCTATACTTTGAGACCAGATGAATGAAGGGTCATCATTACCTTTTCGTGTTTTCTCGTACCAGTGCGTATATAAATGAAATAGGGTTTCCTTTTAGAATAGAACCGCCCACTATGTCTATGATCCAATCTCAGAACTCTTACGAGGGCCACTATACGCATTTTCTAAGGAGCAACATGAGACTTTCTTTTCCTCTGGCTACTAAGATGTTTCAGTTTGCAGCTTTATTAAGAAAGCCAAAGTTCATACAAAAAAAAGGAAAGAAGGGGACACCAGCGTTACAATGAGGTAATCTGATGCGTTTCTTGCTGGGGTCAGGTCAACTGTCATTGGTCGAGCAAAGTTGTAAGACATTGTTTTAGACTCCTTTGTACAAGCGTATAAGAGCTATTATGCTCGATAAAAGGAAGTTTATGTATAAGTCTTTCTTTTTTCAATAGCCGGCGGGAGAACCTACTTTTGGTTAGTTTGATCAAGGATTGGAGAGGAGAGGTGGAATAAAAAGCTTGGGATGGATTTTGGAGTCTTTGTGCGGGCCCGAAGCTCCAACTCAAGACGAGGCGCGCGGGGATTCCTCGTGACACCATGACAACCATGCATGTAACCACCGATAGAGCTATGCCCTAATGTGGCAGAGCGGCTGTAATGTCTGATTTTAGAAGAGGAGATTAGAGACTTGCTTGTTTATGGCTTTATGCTTAGATTAATCATATCGGATGCAATGCTATCCCTTTTACAGGAATGTCTTAACTTAATCGTTAATAAATATCTTTAATATTAAACAATTTATCTCTAAAAAAAAACTTTTTTTTTACCACGAAGGATTGTTACTGTGGTGCATAACAGTATAATATTGGTACTGACCATGCACAGTACCAACACCATAACACTATACTCTCTTTTTACCAGCTGAGTTGCAACTTGCAAATGTTAGCAATCATAACGTCTAGCCTACAATGACACAATAATAATCTAGCGTAAACTACAGACCACATCAGGGTGCAAACAAATACTGCCTTTATAAAGAAAAAGGTTAAATCCAAAAAAGATTATTGGGAAATATGTCATCAAGCATGAGCATAACAAATAAGATTATTGGGAAATATGTCATCAAGCATGAGCATAACAAATTCTTATTAAGAAAAGTGTTATACCCTTCAAGTCAGGTTTCCTCTCCACCCTTGTCTTATTCAACCGGTTCACAACCTCATTGATACGTTTTTCTACTTTAGCAATCCGGACCTGCGAAGTGCAAACATTGTCGTCAATTAGAGATGCTGTTAGAATGATAAATCTACTATAGTACAAAGAAAAAAAGAAGCCCAAGCAAACAAGAAAAACAAGTGCATCAGCTCAAGTTAGATGACAAGAATTCCCTAAAACAGGAGAAAATAATATGTTTTAAGGGGGAACAAATGGCAGTGATTCCGCTTCCTGGAAAATAAAAAACAAGAGGTAATGACAAGAAGATAGATTACAAATTAAAAGTAAAGAGATGTATAGGACCTAAGCTAGTGATAGTGTCCAAATTTGATTAAAGATTACAATAATAGAATTTTGCAATCGCACAAGCCATGCAGGCTACAATTGGGAATGGCTACGAAAAAATCACATATGTCATGGGCGTGTGTCAAGGTGCTGCAGGCTAACAGCACCCACGGGTACTGTATCAGCATAAACAGTACCTGATGCTGTGGCGCCATGCTGTGCCACGAGGGAGAGTGCCTACGGATAATTTATTGTTATAGTCCTAGTTGAATTAGTTATAAGAATAAGTTGTTCCTTAAAGATGTTTCTTAGGGACTAGATCTATACTTAGAGATGTTTCTCAGGGGACTAGATATACTCATCCATATAAAACGATAGCTTTGTATCCGTTATGGTCCACCAAGAAATATATCAAGAGTTATTAGACTACTTCCTTTCAGGCTTTGATAATTTACCCCTGGAGCACTGTTTGTGAGTCGCTCGACTAGTCGCGACTAGTCGACGACTAGCCGACAAGTCGGTATTTCAAACCAAGTCGGTGCCACCGACTCGACTCGCGCGGCGAGTCGGGCGACTCGACGGCTAGTCGCCGACTAGCCACGAATAGCCGTAGCATATAAGTCGCGCGGCTCAATTATAGACCTAGGCCACCTTGCCCACTGCCCAGGCCCAGCACATATCGAGTAAGCCACTAAACCCACGAGGCAAACCCTAGGCTCGGGCGCTCGGGCGCCGCCGCCGCCATCTTCACCAAGCCGTCGAAGCTGCCTTCACCGCGCCGCCGAAACTGCCTTCACCGCGCCGCCGCCGCCTGCATTGCATCCCCATCGCCGCCTTCACTGGTAAACTGCTCTGCACTCCCTTCTCTAGTTCTCTCCCGATCTGCTTCTGCTTCGTCTTTGCCTTCCCTGCTTTCCTCCTCGCTCTGTTCAGGTTCTCCGCTCTCGATCTACTCTGCTTCAAGCCTAGCAGCCCTCTCTGTTTGCTCTCCTTTCCTCCCTAGCAGCCCTCTCGCCACTAATCCCTTCTCTATATTACACTCTGCAGAGGGTACGAATGGTGAAGGAAGTGACCAATTATCACAACAAATGGCATGACCATTGAGAAATATGATCCATCCAAGGATCCTAAAAGGAGGCCATCCAAGTCTAAGGATCCAGCATGGAAATACTCATTCTGGCCTAACTTAGAGAAAAGGGATCTTCTTCAGTGTATGTTGTGCGACAAACAAGTCTATGCCGGAGCAGCAAGAATGAAGAGACACCTTGGTGGTGGTTTTAGTGATGTAGAGAAGTGTCCCAAGGCAACCCCAGAAATTAGAAAAGAAATGCATGATTTCTTGAAGACTAATTCAAGGAAGTTCAAAGCCATGGAGCTAGATCTTGATGAGGTGGGTGAAACTGAAGGTGGAGGTGGCGAAGGCGAAGGTCAAAATGAGGCCATTCAGCAGCAAGGAAGTTCTAGGGGATCAGCATGTTTGAAGAGGAAGGAACCAATGCCTTGTTTTCAAGTGTCCGGTTTGTCACATAAGAAATCAATTGTTGACATCATTCGTAAGACGCCAGAAGAGGTTGTTTCGGAAAGGCATAGCTCAAGCACTTCTCAACCTACACTTGAGCATTGTACTAAAAGAACAAAGGAGCAAAAGCAAATTGTAGATGATCATGTAGCTGAATTCTTGTATGAGAATTGCATACCTCTGAATGTCATCAATTCAAGAAGCTGGGAGGTCCTCTTGGAGTCCATTGGGCAATATGGTCCCGGGTATAGATCACCTAGCTACCATGATGTGAGGATACCATTGCTTGAAAGGGCAAAGTCCAAGACAGATGATTTGAAGGAGAAGCATAAGTTGGCATGGCAAGAGTATGGATGCACACTTATGTCAGATGGGTGGACCGACATGAAAGGGCGTCATTTGATAAATTTTCTTGTCAATAGTCCTGAAGGTACTTTCTTCTTGAGTTCATCTAATGTTTCTTCATAATCTCTTAATGCAAAATTGGTAGCAAAGTTATTGGAGGACCAAATTGATGCCATTGGGAGGGAATTAGTTGTCCAAATTGTCACAGACAATGGATCCAATTACAAGGCAGCGGGCAAAATGCTTATGGACAGGATTCCAACTTTATTTTGGACTCCTTGTGCTGCCCACTGCTTGGACCTTATGCTAGAGGACATTGGGAAGATAAAAGAGTTTAGTGATTGCATTGCTAAAGCAAAGAGGATCACAAGATTTATCTATGGGCATGGAAGGATTCTTGATTTAATGAGGAGCAAGACAAATGGTAGAGATCTTGTGAGGCCTGCAACGACTCGTTTTGCAACTTCATTCCTTACATTGGCTAGCATGTGGAAGCAGCGCCAAGGATTGAAAGCTCTCTTTGTTAGCGATGAATGGTGTGGAAACAAATTGAAGAGCTTGGAAGTAGGAAAGGCGTGTGAAAAATATGTGTTATCTGTGCCGTTTTGGCAATCGGTGGAGAATTGCATGAGAACTTCTCAACCTCTTCTTATTGTTTTGAGGATTGCCGATGGTGATGAAAGGCCAGCAATGCCTAAGATATGGGCAGCCATGGATCTTGCTAAGAAAAACATCAAAGAAGCTTTGGAACACAAGGAAGGTTTGATGAATGAAGTGATAGGAATTGTTGATAAGAGGTGGGACAGCCAAATGGAGCATAGTTGGCCTTTGTTGTTCATCATCTGGATGTGAACGCAATTGGAGTACATTCTCTCATGTAAGTAACTAGCATCTCTCTAATACTCCATAGTCCATAGTCCATTATTGTTTATAAGGGTTGTATTTGACATGCTTAATGCTTTTTTATATTTGTTTGTACAGATTCATACCAAAAAGAGAAACCGTTTAGAGCACAATAGAGTAAGCAACTTGGTGTATGTTTCATATAATCGAAGAATGACAAATAGATTTCAAAAGCTACGCGAGGAAGGCTCAAAAGGAAAGAAGGCTAACCTACTTATCCTAGAAGAATTTCAATGGGATAATGAATGGGTTGATATCAATGCTGAACCGGTTCATGAAGGGGCTGCTGGTAATGACATACTCACTTGGGCTCAAGTTGATGAGGCCGCTGGTGCGTCCGACGGCCTAAGAGGTCGCAATTTGCCAAGACAGGCTCGTGGTGTTAGTGCTGGCCTAGACAAGAGCTGTATGATTTATCAGCGACGAAGAAGGAATGATCAGGGGATGGAGAAGGACATCATTGACACCACTATTGAAGCTGCAAGTGATGACATGGATAGCAGTGATGATGATAAGGAGGACTCTAGTGCAGCAAGTCGTGAATTTCAATTAGATGATGATTTGGTTGTATAATTTGCTATTTGCTCTTTCTAGACTTGGCAAGATGCCTTAGTTTATTATGTTGGACATGTCGTCCAGGTTGTCAAACTTGTTTACCATGGAACTTAGCCACTTATCTTGTTGATGTGTTGATGTGTTCATATTTTTTGTTGTCTTGCTGCATGTGATTTTCAATTTATATTTCCTGTCCAGCAATAGCTAAGCCAGTTTCTTGTCTTTGCAGGGTGTTGCGGCCTGGGGAGGTGGAGGCCATGGTCTTTGGCTGCGATTGGTGCACCTCCAGGTTTCTATCCACCTCTCTAGCTTTGTAAGTTTGTATTTATTACTGCAGTAGCTTATATTTATATATAAAGTATAGTCAACGACTAGTAGTCGACTAGTCACGACTAGTCAGACCTAGTCACGACTAGTCTACAAGTCGGTACCCTACCGACTCGACTCGACTTTACGACTCGTAAACCTTGCCCTGGAGTGTGACCCTGGCCTTGGCATGGTGGTGCATGCTTCTTATTTCTTAAAGTTTCAGAGCCATCTAATCTAGGTTCGTGACAACATACCAGCAAAAGCTTAATGGGGTAAAATGAAGGATAGAACAATCACATATTATCAAATTTTTCAACTTGTCAGGACTTGCAAAAGGACTCGCATTGAAAAATTGCCATCAAAAGTTATTCTAATTTATATGGATTGCATGGTCATTGCATAAGATGTGACACAAGTACAGCGTTGATGACAAGTCAAAAGGGAAAAGAGAGAGCAAATAATATAACCAGTTTTACAAAGTATTGGAAGAAACATCAAGGATAAGTTAAAATAAACTCTTCCCTGAAACAAATATAGGTCAATACTAAAGACAAATTCTTTCCTAAAATACTAGAAACCTGTTAGGGACGTTGCATAAAAATAGTGGACAAGGTCAAATAACGGGTTCTCACCAATTTAGAGTCATGAAAACCAACTTGACCCACATCCATCGATGGTGTCTTCTTCAGATTGTACCATGGTGTATAAACCACATCAATGTTATTCACCTTATTACCTATAACCAAAAGGTGAACCATTACATGTGTCTGACTAAAAGGAAACCAGAAAAGCTAAAAGTACACAATAAATATATGTCAGTTGTTGTATATAATCCTGCTTCCTCAAGTAATTTGTCCAACCTTGAATAGAATTGGCTTTAACAAGCTGAGCACAATCTTCCAGCACACCATCACTTATGTCATCCATTGACTGGCCTTTATTCAATCTCAAATATACGTGTGCAGAAGACATCTTATCTACATGGAACCTGTGTTCAACAAAAGTAGTCTAAGCCTTTAAGGCATAAAGAATAATTATATGATTTCATGTGACTTTGAGAACTTTAAAAGAAGATTGAACAAGCAAATAACAACTAAAATAGAGTTAACATTAACCAGAGTTCAATTTTGTATGTACTAAAGATGAATTATGAAATGAAGATGAGACAAGAACAGATATCATATTAACTGACATAGGCTAACATGAATATCATATCACCAAACTACACATGGGATCAGTCCCACAATTTCCAAAACTACATGTGTTTACAGTTGAAAAACTTCAATAGTACAAATAGAAAATTGGTTCAAAAAATTTGAAATAGAAAATACTATACTCATACTCATGATAAAAATGAGCATTTACGAACAGGAATGGATTACTTGGAAAACATGGATACTATATGCCAACAAATCCAACGTCAAAATCTCATTAAATATGCAACATCACAATGAAAGGCTGTACCAACCAAAATAGAATAAAATTGCAAGAAAAAATGTGTAAGGTAAGAACTATCAAACAAAAATAAGAAAACAATTGACCTGTGATTAAATAATATTCATAAACATGCCTTTTCTCATGGTTTACACAAGGCATGCATAGTAGTTGAAAACAAAGGAAGCAAAATATGTCTGCGTCTCTACAGTACATTAATAATTACTATTAAATAGAGGCACATAAGTATTCCATGTATGATTCAGACATTCACTTGTGTTTACACCAAGGTTCCAAAACTCGCTACTCGCTACCCGGTCGGCAAGGTAGGGAGTAGCAAGTACTCGGATTACTCGGGAGTACTCGGATTTACTCGGTTGCGGTTGCTCGGAGATATATTTTACTCAGGAGTACTCGGATTTACTCGGTTGCGGTTACTCGGAGATATATTTGTGTAAATCAGTAAATCTACATGTATGTATATATGAAATGTATTAGAATTTAGAAGTAACTAATGGGCTGGCCAGTGGAGAGAATCGACGGTGCAGCAGAGGAGCTGGAGCTGGAGCCTCGGGCGCAGCAGCGGAGCCGCGGGCACAGTAGGGGAGAAGCGACGGCGCGGGAGCAGCAGGGGAGAAGCGACGGCACGGGCGCGGCAGGGGAGAAGCGACGGCGTGGGCGCAGCAGGGAAAGTACCGGCGGCTGCGGCGCTGAGTAGCGGCGATGCCACCGCAGCGGCGAGCAGGTTAGGGAGCGGCGGCGGCTACTAGGGAAGAGAAGTGCGGGGCGGTGGCACACCTATGGATCTCGGGCCTCGGGTGACCGACGGCGATGGCGGCACACGGCGACCGGCGGCGAGCAGGTCCCGTCCCCAATCCTAGCAAGGCCACGGTATGGGTAACCCTAAATTTCCCATCACTGATTCTAACGTGCTGGCTTATTTTGGGCCGATCCGAGTAGCGGCGTGCCGAGTTCATCCCGAGTACTCCCAGGATGGACCGAGTACGACCGACTACTCGGTCCAACCGGGTAATGCTCCGATTCCTGCATTCTCGCCTCGGGATGCCAGCGAGTTCCGAGTAACCGCCGAGTAGCGCCGATTTTTAGAACACTGGTTTACACCAAAATTAAACTTAAACAAAGATGGAGCAATTTTTCCACCAAAAAGGGAACAAAAAGCAAGGGACAGAATGTACTCAAATTTTCATGATCTGAAACCTAACAAGAAACCATAGTACTGCACGAAAACATCAATAATATACACCAATTATACAAAATGGTCGCTAAAATTCTTCAATATGTCAACAGGTTACAATTAACCCCACAAAAAATACCTAGAATTTCTGCAAGAATCAAGCAGGTTCCCTCTATTACAATCCAAATAACTGGTCACTCAACCTAGTTTCAATGCCTGAACCAAGACTTGATTAAAAGAGGTAGTAATCGAGACCTTCCCTCCTAAATAAGCAAACAGCTATCAACCATAAACAAACTCTCAGGAATTAACAACCAACTGAATTCCTATGTGGCTGCAATTCATATATGCGCGACTCTTCCATCAAGAAAAAATCCTCTCCAAACAGAGGATGCTACTCGACGAAAGCTTAAATTTAACAGAGGGAGATACTCTACGAAAGCTTAAATTTTTACTACTCACGAAGCTCCCATCAATTACTGCGTTAGTATAGTACCGACTCGAGACGCACAGACCTAACTCAAGATGTTCTTCGCAAGAAGAGAAGATCTCGGTGGAAGAAGAAGGGGTGGTTACCAGATGTCCTCGGGGAAGCCGTACTTGATGAGGTCCTCGTTCTCGTGCTTGTCGAGCCCCATGAAGATGGTGTAGTCGCCGGCCTCGGGCCGCGCCTTGAAGTAGAACACCATCCCGAGTCAGGCGCTCGCCGGCCGGCCGCTCGAGCCGAAGGGATAGGAGAAAGGGCGCTTGATTCCGGGGTTCGGGCGGTGGAATCTGTCGACTGCGGGGCGTGGATTGGGGCACGGAGGGGGCTGGGGAAGGTGGATCATGGCGGTGAGGGGAGGAGGGATTTCTACTGTTCCGTGCGCGTGGAAACAAAGCAGAGCGAGGATCCCACTACGTGTCATCCTAATAATAAGTCAATTAAAAAATGAATTCAAATTCGTAAAAAATCCTATAATTCTTTAAAAATCTTTTCAAAAGTCCTAAAATACGTTAAAAATAGAAAATTTAAATGTGTAAAAATAAAATTCTAAAACTCGTTTAAAAAACATAGAAAATCCTAAGAAACCTTAAAACATTTCTAAAATTCATAAAAAAAATATATGATCTAAATAAAATCTGAAATCTCCTCCAATGCTCTCTCTCCATTTTATTCAGATTTTATATTTTTTACAGATTTTAGAAAAAATGAAGGTTTCTTAAGATTTCCTAAGTTTTGTAAACGAGTTTTCAAATTTGTTTCTATTTATGAATTTTCAAATTGTTTACTTTTTATGAATTTAGGATTTAAAAAAAGAATTTTAGTGATTTTTAAGCTTGTTTTAAGAATTTTTAGGATTTTTATGAATTTTTAATTTAAACTCATTTTTTATTAATTTAGAATGACAAGTGGCATTTTTTGCCACATATTATGTTAACTATGCAACCCATGTCATCAAAACCACCTTTCTATATCACTTTGGACCTACTTGAAACACCAAGGTATTCGGTTTTAGAAATTTTGGACTTACACAAAATTGCGGGACACTTTAAGGACCTAGGTGCAATTTACTGTTTCTTAAAACAAAATCTTTTTTCCTTTGGTTAAAATTGCTATCAGATTTTTAGGTTAATGCCGGGATCCTTTGAATCGGTTCCATAGGTATAATACACCCTCAAGATTAAGAACCAGATTTTTATTGTTCCAATGAAGATTTGAACCTGTTATGGGCTTCGCAATCAAGCACTTTACCATTTGCTCATTCTCATTTGGTTCATCAAATTGCTCATCACACTTTGGCTAACATTGATAGGTTTGTCATACTTTTTTCTACCATTAACATGTGGGCCCATATGGCAGAAAAAAAAATCTTGCCATACTTGTGACTAAAAACCAAACAACTACATAAATTAGTTAAACTTGACAAACACCAGTTATAGCAAATCAGGGCAAGCTTTGGTTATCATCCAAAATAGATCCTTCGTGTGGTGGAAGTCGTCAAGCATGGTTAGTTAAAAAACAGTTAAAAACTGCTCAAAAACAGTGAAACTGACCCATTTTCAAATTCAAAATTCCTAAGAACTCCAAAAAAATTCTAAACTAGTACTAATATGTTTGAAAATTTGCCATAGTTTTTTTTAAAAAAATTCAAGTTGTTTTGACCAAATGCTCTCCTCCCCGTACGATCATTGATCATCTGATCGAATACCTATAGCGTGTTTGGTTGCGTGTCTCTGCCTGGCCAAGCTTGCGTGAGCTAGATGAACGCGCATTTGGTTGCCCGCTTCATGCCGGAGGTCGCACGCTCATGCAAAAGCTTTCAGTTCGCCCTAGGAAACGCCGCAGTGGCCATTTCATGAGCAGGGCTTACGTCACGCTAGGGCGCACGACTAACAACGCGAGACTAACAACTAGTAACAAGTTTGTACATATACTTTTCAAACTTTAAAAAATATTTTAAAATTCAAACGACATCCAAATTCAATGAAACAAAAAATGGAACCGTAGGTTCAAGTACAAGGTATTGAAAAAATTCAAATTTTTTTAATTTTTTATTTTTGAATTTATTGATTTTCTAGTATTTGTTTTTTGAATTTTTATTTTTGTTTTTGAATTTATTTTTGTTTCAGCATTTCTAAAATTTTTTAATTTTCACTTTTGATTTTATTTTCTTTGTTTTTCATTTTCCTCTTTTGAATTTGTCCATCTCACTCCCCTCCTAGTGCAGTCAACCAAACAATATCTCTACGCAGCCTATTCAATCTCATACAACCAACCAAACAACATTCCCTTGCATCACCTCAGTCTGGCTCCAACCAGTCTAGCTAAACTCATACAGCCTGGCTGAGCTGATACGGCAACCAAACACACCCCTAGTGAACATGTCACCAATGTCTTTTGTTTGTGCCGCATGTTTGCTCGTGCCAGGCCCGTGTTGGTTATGCCTGCGTGTCCCTCAGCCCAGGTTGGCTATGTGGCTAGCTACGCCACCACTATGGAGGACGAAAACCATTGGTTTTTTTTTTGGAGAAACTGCTTTTTTCTAGAAAATGCTAAGGTTATATTAAATTGATTGGTTTTTCACTCCGAATTGAAAATATTTTGAAAAGTAATTTTTGTCTTTTGTAGGCTTTGGATGAAGAAAAAATATTTTACATGCAATTGCAGAGTCATCTAATATTTTACCTACCATTACTTAGAGGTTTATCTTTTCTATGCCATCCCAATTATTCGATTATTGTTCTATGTGATATTGGCGAAAAATTATCTTTTTTGTTTAAGCGATATAAACATTTCAAAAATCTTTTAAAAAGACACAGAATTATTATTATGTATGCAACAATTTGAATATACAAAATTTTTAGTATTTTTCAGATATATCTTTTATGTTTAAAAAGTTTTTAAGTGTACATTTAACTAAAAACTTTCGTAAAATTACAAAAAAGATATATAAATTGAAAGTATTGCATATCTAATAACACTGTGATTTTTTAAGAATTTTTTGGTATGTTTTTTCATAGTTTGAACTAATAGAATACATTTTTAACAATAACGTACAAACAATATTGAAGCAATTATGCTAACAAATAAGAGAGATGACTAAACAATGGTATATAAGAGCTATCCAACTGTGCAATGGCATATAAAAATTTAACCGTCGGATGAAAGCCCGTATCCATGGATCCTCGCCCTCGGTGAGATGTTTGTGTGACTTTCATCTCTTGTCGCTTCTGTTTGCAGTTAGTTCATTGGTCCCTGGAAAAAGACCTGGCCGAACAGTTAGGTCCGGTGCGTAGCCCAATTATCTTTTCTTGCCGTGCTAGACCGGCCCACAAGCTGCGACACATGGTCCAGGCCCAGGCCATGAGAAGGACCAGATCATTACGTGCCGGCTTGTGCCTGGTTATTTTGTAGCTCTCTTTTCGCCCATTAGCCCATATCGGCCTACATTTATTAAAAAAAAATCAAAAATGAATATTATTCAAAAAATATATATATTTTAAAATATATCTATTAAATAAATATGAACATATATTGAATATTTAGTTACTTTATAGTATATTTTTGTGGGGGTTATCCCACAAATCCCTGGCATTTGTGCTAAGTGGTCATGAGGAGCTAATACGCTATTACGCTCCATGGCCTGTGGGTCATTACTCTTAATTGGTTATAGGTTACTTGTGTCTCTTATAGGCCAGGAGTAGCCTACCCCATCACTTTGGCTAGCTGCTACTTTTAACCAAACCTTTAGATCACGGGAAGCGGTGACACATTCTAGAAGGACATCTTCTTTATTTTGATCGATATTCTTTGGGGCCGACTATGGATAGAGTTTATAATTTGACCCGTATGAAAGGAGAAGATCATATCTAGTAGGAATTCCATATCGCTAATAAGAAGATCAAGACTTTTCAAAGATAGAAATGGTGTTGAATACAATAAAAAGTCCCCTGCCTCTATGGAGGGGCAAGTTGGTGAAGATTCACATAAGCCCAAGGAAATCATAGGCGCACAAGTTTAGATCTAAACATAGGTTAGTTCTAGAAAAAAGAACCTCTATAATATTTGTTCTCTTCATCATTTTATCAAAAAAGGCTAGAGTAGAGCTATTATCCATCACTACAGGAATCCGTTAGTTTTTCGTCGTAGAAAGTTATTTCGCGTGAAAAAGTAGCGAGAAATAATCGCCCATTTACGTCGACTGAAATAAACCGACGAAATGGTACTATTTTCGTTTACCGTCAAAAAAACCCGATCGGGCTCAGGCAGACAATACACAAGACGAGGTTTGAATTTTTTTGAATATATTTTCGTCGGTCAAATTCAAAAAGCCGACGAAACTATTGAGAGCTTTCGGCGGGAAATAAAAATAACGACACGTGTCATTATTTCGTTGGCTTAGGAGACCGACAAAACAACGGGTCCAACGTGGCGCGGGGCACTTGTTTTTAATCGTGCGAAGCGAAATCGATCCGTCGATTCAACGCCACGTGTCCTGCGGCTAGTGGATAATATGTGGTTTTCGTCGGCCGCGTAAGCCGACGAAATTCGTCCGTCAGTTCCGCTTTCCACATGTCGTGCGGCTAGTGGATAATATGTGGTTTCGTCGGTATTGCGGCCGACGAATCAAAGGGAGTTACTAGTAACCGCACCGGCCATCGAGGTAAAAAACCCTAACACTAACCGGCAACGTGTGTCAGCCGCATACCGCGCCGCTACGCCGGCCGCCTTGCCCAAGCCGCCGCCTTGCGCTGTCGTCGCCGAACCCGCCTGTTCTTGTCTGCCGCCGTCGTCGCCGCCATCCGCCGAACTCCCGCCCGTGGCGTCTCGGTGACTCACGCCTCGACTCGACTCGACCCTCGCTTCTTTGTCCATCCAAGTAAGTATCGTGGCTCAGATATATATATAGGCGCGGCTGGCATATATATAGCTAGTAATGTAGTTTCGTCGGCCTAGATTGGAACCGACGAAATCATTGGAAAAGTTATGTTAACAACATAGTTACGGTAATAAACTGTTTGTCCTTATTTTTCAATATAGTTATTGTTAGAGTTAAACTAGCAATTTAGTTTGTGTTATATTTAAAATCACAATTTAGTTTACTAAACTAGCAATTGGTACTTGATTTAGTTTGTGTTATATTTAAAATCGCAATTTAGTTTACTAAACTAGCAATTGGTTCATTTGATTAGCCTAACTATATTCCTAGTTAACTTTGGTGCTTGTACACTTACAGTATAATTTGATTGTACACTTACTTAGTTGATTTAAAATATTTGGTGCTTGTACACTTGCAATATAATTTGATTGTAGACTCATAGTAATATCTAATATACTTAGTTGCATAGCAAACTTTGTGTAATTAGTGCTATTCTTTTATTACTTCGATAAATGATTTCTTTGGTACTATTGCTAGCGTTATTTGCATGTTATGCGTGCTGATTACATATAAGTTGTAAATTGCATTTCTTTAAATTCACAATGTATACATCATGTCATGAAGGTTTAGTTCGATACATGTCAATACAAAATGCGAGATGTATCGAAATAAACCGATTCACGAACTGTTGGAACTCCGTCTTGTTGAAATCTTGAGTGCACTCGGAGAATAGTAGGGTTATCTTCGAAATTTCGCTCGGACTCTAGGCATGTCATAAATCGTGTCTTAGTCGTCCATTCTTTGAGTGAGTTTAGGACCTATCTAGCCTAGAATCCTTGTAGGACAATAGCTGTTATAACGGTCATGTTGCATTGAACAGCGTCAACAATGGGCGATGACCGAAGATGGATGTATGATGGTTGGAACAAGAGTGGAAGACATTGGCAGACGAATGAACGGTGAACACGCGAGCTTTAAGTGGACGAGCTTTTGCATCGGTTGCCGATGACGATGTTGTTAAGTGTCCATGTTTCAAGTGTCGTAACTTTGCTTACCATTCCAAGTTAGATGTCGAATGCCACCTGCAAGTTTGGTTTCATGCCGAACTACCTTACATGGTTCGACACGGTGAATCGCGCCCTCCGAGGCTACCAGAGACCCTGGCGGATAGGATGGATGAGATGATGGTACGATGTTGGCGAGAGAGTTTGAGGATGCTCTCGAGGATGCTGCGAGCAAAGTCGAAAGGTTCTATAGCCTCCTTCGCCGGAAGAGCCTGCATGGGTCTCCTGTGTGTCGCTAAGGCTTGCGGTGTGACCGGCTCATAGCTATGTCGTCAGTACAACTTTTTCAATATGTGTTACAACGAATTGGTAGAGTTGATTTATGATATTCTTCGGCCAATCATAAGGCGCCGAAGGACATGTACCAATCGAAGAAATTGTTGTCGGTCTAGGGATGAGTTATAAAAGATTGGCGTGTGCGTTGATAAGCGCATCTTTGTTTTGGAAGGATTACGAAGAGGAAACTTCGATGCCTCCTAATCACTTATTTAGGAATCGAGAAATGCATTTAGAAAGGATACGGTGATTACTAAGGGTCCACCGAAACGTTTGACCGGACCTCAGATTGCAGCGTGGCATAGTCAACTTGTCACTGCAAATGATGGTTTTGAAGGGGTTAAAGAAGCACACAATTGGACTCACATTTCCAGCATATGGAGCCTCCCTTACGCGAAGGCTCTAATCCTCATGCACAATATTGATGTGATGCATCAGGAGCGTAATGTTGCGGAAAGCATCATCAGCATGTGCTTTGACTTTACAGACAAAACGAAAGACAATGTGAAGGCACGAAGAGACCTGGCAGAAATATGCCACCAGCCCACACTTGAGGTCATAGAAGACCAATACGGACGTGTAGGGAGGCCACGCGCACCTTATTGTCTTAAGCCTGCTCAGAAGAAAGAAGTACTTATGTGGTTGAAGAATATTAAATTCCCTGATAGTTATGCAGCAAACCTAAGGCGTACAATGAATATCATGACGGGTAAGATAAATGGTCTGAAGAGCCACGATTACCACATTATCATGGAAAGGCTCCTCCCTGTAATGTTCCGTGGTTACTTCAAAGACGAGGTGTGAAAAATCTTGGCGGAGCTTAGTTTTTTCTATAGACAGCTATGTTCCAAGGAAATCACGATAAACATGATGTGAAAATTGAAGAAGGACATACCGGTGCTTATATGCAAAATAGAGAAGATATTCCCACCAGGTTTCATGAACGCAATGCAACATCTGTTGGTACATTTGCCATATGAGGTAGAAGTTGGTGGACCTGTACAATATCGGTGGATGTACCCAATAGAACGAAACCTAAAAAAAATCAGGGCAACCGTGCGTAACAAGGCAAGAGTTGAACGTTGCATTACCGAATCATTTGCTCTTAAAGAGATATCGTACTTCACAAGTACGTATTTCGCGGAGGAACACAACATCAATGCCCGTGTAGCGCGGTACCACACCTCCGAAGAGAAAGTGAGCGATCTTGAAATGTTCCAGTGGAAAGGCAAAGCTGTTGGTGGTAGTACGAATCATGTGTTGGATACAAAAGAGCGGAACTCGGCTTTGCTCTATATGTATTCTAACATGGAAGAAATGGAACAATATTTCATGTAAGTACCCCTTTGTCGTTTACGTCTAGATAGAGTGGTTTTTGCATTAATTAATACTTATTGGTCGAATTAACATGCAGATTGTTCGACCAAGAATGTTGGAAATCCACACGACAACCCACAAAAAAACAATTGGAGACGCTATGGCGCGATGGTTTACATGGTAGTCTAGGCTTCGTCCCCTAGTTTCGGAAACATGTAATTTTTATGCTAGACAAATATAACTATTATGAAGTTTTCACATTATCGTAATAGTTATTACTTTTGCAGTGTATGCTTAACGCTGATGTCCACGAGGACTTGCGGCAACTTTCACACGGAAGCATAACCGTAAAGAATTTTGGACGTTATGATGTTAACGGGTTCCGCTTCCGTTCTACAAAATTTGAAGCAAAACGCCCGTTGGCGGCCACAGTGAATAGTGGGGTCGTTACTAAGGCATGCCATGCACATGACCGCGAAATAAACTTCTATGGCATTATTCAAAACATAGTAGAGTACAAGTTCGGGGGGTCCAAAGATCTTAGAGCGGTTTTCTTCTACTGTGATTGGTTCGATAATAATAATGGTACACGGGAGAACGAATTTGGAATGGTAGAAGTTAAGCACCAATCACGTCTTTAAGGTTACGATAACGTCGTACTTGCCCACCAAGTTGAGCAGGTGTACTATTTGCCATATCTGTGTGCTTGGTGGGTTGTACATAAGGTTAATCCCCATGAACGGTTGTACCCTCCTGGAGACGTTGGTTACGTCCATAGTGAGCTCGACAACACCGATGCTGAAGCATACCAAGAAAAAGGATTGCCGAACTCTTTTCAAGTAGGCAATGGGTTGGCCTTTGATGAATTAATTGGTGACACCGGTGACGTAATAGTGGAGATCGGTACAAAAACGAAACGAACTCGACGTTCAGTGAGGCTTCGTAAGGCAAGGCGAGCAAGTGTCACTAATGAACCACCAGATGTTGATGAGTTTTAATAAGTAAATGTTTTTTTACTTTTGTCATGGTTTTTCCCTATATATACTAGACTTTTTCATTGTTGTAATGTATTAACTTTACTTTCTTTTAAACAGGATGTTTCAGCACTTGCGCAAGAAAGGTTCCAAGTCGAGGTCGAGTGGCGGCTCATCGTCTTCAATGAATGAAGAGTCTCTCTTCATCGGTAGTGGATCTCAGAGAAGCAGGCAACGAGCATTTCAGAGGTGCCTTCAGGAGGCTCAGGAGCAGGAGGCTCGGCAGGTACATCAGCATTAGGTTTTGCAACTAACACATGTATTTACTAATACGCACAATTTGCTATGCTTATCTCAGGAGGTGGCTGCCGAGGACGAGGAGGCTGCAGAGGAGGACGTGGGGGAGGAGGAGGCTGCCGAGGAGGAGGTGAGTGAGGAGGAGGATGTGGGTGTGGAGGAGGGTGCTCAGGAGGCTAAGGAGGAGGATACGGGTGAGGAGGAGGGTGCGGGCGAGGAGGCTACAGGAGGACCCGTCTTTAGGTACGTATATGTGCCATTACCATGTACTAAATGTGCTTTTCACCTCTTCTAACATGTTTCCTATTTTAGATACCGGAACATTAACAACATTCCTCCTGCAGTAGAACATAGGTTGCGGCGACAAATCGTGCCGCATGGTGATTGGTAAGTTTAAAATATAATTTACTGATCGTGTTGTGCAATTTCACACATGTCAAACTACTAAGCGTTATATTCCCATCTACAGGCAGTGGATTGACTTAGACTAGCAGGGTAGGAATCAGCAAAGGCCAGTAAATGCTGTGTTGGGTTCTCTCCTCCGTCACCACTACCCAGGGTTAGTACGGGTCATGGGTGTCGATGTACCGGCACTCAAGTGGGACCACTACAGGTTGGCTCAAGATGGCCAACATGAGAACGTGGCACGACGGGTCTGGATGGATTTCTGGGTAAGTATATACTATGTTAGGTTCATACTTTTTATGCATAGTTAATTGTCTCATTATTGAATGAAACAATTGTATTGCAGGAGAGGTACCGTCTGCAAGAGGGGGCGGATGCTGCAATGCAAGGCAGGGCACATCGAGTTTTCGAGAAAGCCACAACGAAGGTAGTCAAGGACATGATGTCCAATGCACGAATCCAGGCGGTGTGCTTGTACCACAAGAGGGTGAAGAATGAGGATATGAATAAAAAATTAGGGGCATCAAAAGTTTACCTTCGAGCTGATGAGTATATGCAAGGTGAGATAACTCAAGTTTACAAATGTTGCCAAATATTCTTTTCACTTTGTATATATGTCTTTAGTTCTAGGATTTGACTGCTCACTTTGAAATTTTTCGTAGTCGAAGTGCCCTGGTTAGCAAAGTGCCCTGACGCGTATAGAGCTCTCTGTGCATACTGGGCGTCACCTGACATCGTTCAAAAATCAAATAAGAAGAGAGGCAACAGGGAGGCGGGTGAACGGGTAGTGCACCGTTACAGAGCTGATGGACACCTTCGTTTACAAAAACGCATGGTATGCTCTCCAAGTTTTTTTTGCATTTTTGGTGAACTTATTTAAATGTGCTTTCTAACATAAAACTGCAGGAGGTTCAAAGTGGTAGTGCCCCAAGCTACATCCAAACATATGTACGAGGCCATCAAGGAAGTGATCCTACACAGCCTGAACAACTCTGTAGCCAGACAGTGACACAGAGTCTGGTAAATTATACTACTGTAGTATCATTTCACTGGTTTCTCCAATTGTGTGATGAACAGTTTGTCTTATAGGCAAAATATGGGGAGGAAATGGCTCGACGCCATGGTGAAGATTATGATTGGAGAACACAAGATGTCGACCTTGCGGCGTTGTATCAGATCGGGGGTGGGAAGAAACACGGCAGGTAACATCATTCTTTTTTGTGCTTACACATGTCGAGTTGAATGATTTGACCCTCTAATTTCAAAATTTTGGAAGGTTCCCTATGTTCAACGGGGTTGTGGACTCTAGCGAGGCTAGAAGTGAGGTTAGGTTGTCTCAGCTGAGTCAAAGCAATGTACGTACCTCTCGCGAGGCAAGGCTAGAGCAGGAGTTGGCGAGAGAACAGGAACACCGTCGGCGAGAAGAAGAACATCGTCGGCTCCAAGAGGAACACATGAGGCATCAGCAAGAAAGTTTGGTTGCCTGGCAGGCACAACAGCATCAAATCCTACAAGTAAGTCTTTGATTTAATTTTTTGAAACTTGGCTTCATATTGTCGGAAAACACCATTTAGCCTTAGGTTGTGTTGATTTTTGCTTGTAATTGTCAAAAAAGGCCATATAGAGCTAATTTGGACAACTCTAGCTTCATATTGTCGAAAACCACCATTTAGCCTTAGGTTGTGTTGATTTTTGCTTCTAATTGTCAAAAAAGGCCATATAGAGCTAATTTGGACAACTCTAGCTTCATATTGTCGAAAACACCATTTAGCCTTAGGTTGTGTTGATTTTTGCTTCTAATTGTCAAAAAGGCCATATAGAGCTAATTTAGACAACTCTAGCTTCATATTGTCGAAAACCACCATTTAGCCTTAGGTTGTGTTGATTTTTGCTTCTAATGGTCAAAAAAGGCCATATAGAGCTAATTTGGACAACTCTAGCTTCATATTGTCGAAAACCACCATTTAGCCTTAGGTTGTGTTGATTTTTGCTTCTAATTGTCAAAAAAGGCCATATAGAGCTAATTTGGACAACTCTAGCTTCATATTATCGAAAACCACCATTTAGCCTTAGGTTCTGTTGATTTTTGCTTCTAATTGTCAAAAAAGGCCATATAGAGCTAATTTGGACAACTCTAGCTTCATATTGTTGAAAACCACCATTTAGCCTTAGGTTCTGTTGATTTTTGCTTCTAATTGTCAAAAAAGGCCATATAAAGCTAATTTGGACAACTCTAGCTTCATATTGTCGAAAACACTATTTAGCCTTAGATTGTGTTGATTTTTGCTTCAATTGTCAAAAAAGGCCATATAGAGCTAATTTGGACAACTCTAGCTTCATATTGTCGAAAAACAACCTTTTAGGCTTATGTTGTGTTGATTTTTGCTTCTAATTGTCAAAAAAGGCCATACAGAGCTAATTTGGACAACTCTAGCTTCATATTGTCGAAAACCACCATTTATACTAGATTTAGACAACTCTAGCTTCATATTGTCGAAACCTTCATTTAGGCGTATATTTTTTCAATTTGTGCTTATAATTGTCAAAAAAGGCCATATGCAGCTAATTTGGACAACTCTAGTTACATATTATCGAAACAACCTTTTAGGCGTAGGTTTTATGGATTTTTGCTTCTAAGTATCAAAATAGGCCATATATTATAATCTAACCTGTTGCATTTTTAGGATTTCTTATCACATCAATTTGGAACACAAGTTACCCTTCCTGCGTTTCAGGCTCCTCCACCATTCATGTATCCGCCTCCGCCTCCAGCTCAGGTAATTTCAATTAGTTTACACAGTCTATTCAAATGAATTGCATTTCACTAATTACAACAATATTTGTTGTATTTTTTTGTAGGGATCGACGTCGCAGGCCGCAGGTCCTATCAATCCACCTCCTCCATATGTGTATCCGACTCCGGCTCAGGTAATTTCGATCGCTTAACACACTCTCGAAGCGATTTCCACTTCACCAAATATGACGCTAATTGCTGTCCTCTCTGAAGGGATCGACTTGGCAGGCCGCGGGACCTTCAAATGTACCTCCTCCACACGTGTACCGCACTACACCTCAGGTATTTCGATTACTGAACCCACCTCGTTGAAATGATTTTGCACTATAGCAAACATAAACAAACACGATTTGTACTCTTTTCTACAGGGATCGACAACGCGGGGTCGGGAGGCCATTCAGCAGTTGGGCCTCCAGATGTCGATCATTACTTTGCGTCTGGCGGTAGTGCACAAAATTCCAACAATCCCTCCCCCCCTAGCTAGTTTGGTTGTGATATAAACTTATGTGATGTGAGTTTGAACACTTTTGAATCTTCTGTGATGAGATGGAAAACACTTGTGAATCTTTTGTGGTGTGATGATAAACACTTTTATTTTGGTGTGATTTACGAATGACTATGTTGTATGAAATGGTCCCAATTGCTTGATTGATAAATTGTTTTCATTTTGTACATATTGTTGGATGAATTGTGTTATGATGCTATTGTATAGTGAATTACATCAGGATTTTCTATAAATTATCAGCTATTTTCCGTGATTTTTGCATAATTTTTGCAATATTCCAGGTCCTCCATTATGTTCGTCGGCCTACTAGACCGACGAAAATACTGGTAAACCTCAACTTCTTTCGTCGGCCAATTAAGCCGACGAAATAGGGTGCTAACGCTATCGGCCCGGCATTGCTGACGTGCCTGCCACGTGTGTTTTCGTCGGCTTTTTTAGCCGACGAAATTATCTTCGGCCGTCGGCCGGCATTGCTGACGTGCCTGCCACGTGTGTTTTCGTCGGCTTTATTAGCCGACGAAATTATCTTCGGCCGTCGGCCGGTTTCGGCGTCGATATGACTGAATTCGTCGGCCTCGGAAAGCCAACGAAACAAAGTTGTTTTCGTCGGTAACCGACGAAAATCTTGTTTTTTTCATCTCTTTTGCTGCGTCGGTGGAGTTTCGTCTGTAGGCCGACGAAAACATGCGTCCTCGTCGGTTTTTTATTTAGTTTCGTTGGTTTTTGGCCGACGAAAAATAGAAGGTTTCCTGTAGTGCATACTCGGATGCTCGAATCAAGGTAAATCTATGTCTTTTGCCTTGATGTCTTCACCATCACTCCTACAGCCCGCATGTGTTTTTTCTCATATGATCAAACAAACCTATATGATGGGTGAGAAAGATCTCGATTAATTGTCCATAATTAGCACTTTCCATGGGGAAGAACGGGTGATGCATACTTAGATCTTGTTGGATCGTTACCAATGCCTCTTGATCAAAGTAACATACTCTTCTTCGGATCAGATTCGAACATAACCATCATCATTGCTATCATTGAGATGGAAAGCTCCCGTGAGCTGTTGGGCAATGAGGTCCTTCGCCCATCGCTAGACATCCAAGCTGAGGAATCCCGGCCTCACTTACGCTTGGTATTTTTTTTTTCCCGAGGAGGGTACAACACTGGCCCACGATCCCATGGACGTAAGAGCTCACCTACTACAAATTCCCACTCTGGTCGACCTTTCCATCGAGAGCGTCTATGAAAACCAATGCGGCTCATCCAACAATCATGTTCTCACCTTCGATCTCTATCAACTCCCGAAGAGTGGCCGTCCTCGATGGGGCACCACCCACATGACAAAACCATTCTAAAAGTGTTCTCTCTTACCTTATCTCATCGGCGGAAATAATTTTTATTTGAAAACGCTCTAGGATGTTGTACCTCTAATTTATAGTGTCATACAACATAGGATCAAATTTATATGTCCAGTAGCCATGGCCACATATTCTAGTGTCCACACGCAATGTTTCCTATATTTTTCAAGTTATGTCACTTCTCAAGCATTTGTATTTACTTCTTTTGATCACGTAATAGAAATAGGAGCCATCAGAGTATCACGTTAATTGGAGAAATTACCACGTAAATCAGAAAAAAAAAATCTACACCATTGATTACAGTCGGGCCACTATAATGGCTTAGAAAAAAAAGACTCCATATATCAACTACGACAAAAATACAAAAGTTCAAAATAAAAAATAAGAGAAAAAAGAGTCTATATCAACTACAAAACTAGATAAGGAGTTTATATCAACAATAACAAAAAAAATGAAATCTATAAAAAATAATAGAAAAAGAGTCATTATCAACTACAAGACAAGAAAAAGAGTCCATATCCTATATATTAAAATAATAAAATAACTAAATTTTGCACTAGAAAATAACAGAAAAAGAGTCAATGTCAACTATAAAACAAAAATCCATATAAACTACAACAAAAATTTAAAATCTAAAAGATTAGGAATAAAGATAATAGAAAAAAGAGTTCAAATCAACTACAAAATTAGAAAGAGGAGTATATATGAATAAAAATAATAATAGAAAAAGAGTCCTTATCAATTAAAAGACAAGAAAAGGAGTTCATATGAACTACATTAATATAATAAAGTAATTAAATTTAGAAATAAAAACAGAAAATGAGTCCATAGGAACTACAACACTAGAAAAGGAGTCAATATCTACTATCATAAAAATTAGAACATCTTAAATTAAAATTAAAAATATAGAAAATGAATCCATATCAACCATAATAAATAAAAAAATTTGCAATAAAAATAGTAATATATCTGACTATCTATCTTTTATATTATTAAAACAAGAGCCAATCGAGCCAATACATAGGCAAGCTAAAAGAGAAGTGCCAAGTGCTAGAGCTGCGCCTAGCATGGCAAGTTGACGTGATCACCAAGAAAGGTGATGTATAGACCAACGATCGAGAAGGTAGAGATCAAGATAATATCAATAGGGCCGGATATAACTGTGCATATCCAACAAGATTGGGGTTATTAATATATCTTCCATATTAGACTTAAACTATATTAAAACTTATCATAATCTACAAGTCAGAAAATAATTATATTGGATGTGAACTATATTAGAGCTTACATATACAAAAATTTTTTTTAAGTTTTGACACAAATCTAACAACGTAGATGTATGGGACACTCCGCTCGTTTTGAAAGGAAATGATATTATCTTGGCAGTTTTCAATCCTAAACTATGTTCACTCTCGCCACTCACAAGTTTTCGAACAATCTATTATATAATTAAAATAGGAGGAAACGAAACCACCATGCATGTTAATCGATGAAATTCCCACATATAAATTAGATAAAAAGAAAAGATCTACATCTTTGATTATAATGGGCCAGCTTATAATAGAGTAGATCTAAAGATATTGGATATAGACAATATCAGAATCAATTGCAGCAACCAAATTCTGATAGTAGGGCAGCCAAAATCGTTCAGCATCAATCTTATTAAGATGGGACACCAATTCACCACTAAACAACACGCTAATTAGCGTCATATGTACACTTGAATACGCATTTGAGTTGAACTCTAACTAACCTTATTAGCTACGTCTCTTCAGTTATTTTGTTTCTATCTATCTATCTTTATAATATATATAATATTAATAAAACAGACTTCAACAGAGACACCATGTTCGCTCTAAATATACAAATTTTCAAGTTAGTTCGAGAAAAAATAAAATATCTACATCGTCAATTATAGTGGAGGATAGATTATAACGATGCAGATATGTTCGATAATAAAAGAGTTAGTATATGATAAGATTAGATAGAATTCAAAGCTGATAAGATTAAAAAGAATTGGATACTAACTCTATATGGCTTCCTATTTTAACAGATTGGCACACTTTTACAAACGTCCACTGCACATTGACTTTCTCCAACTCACATCTCATGCCGCTGCAACCGGACACAACCAAGATGCAGAGGGTATCTCCTATTTAATATTAGGGAGCAATTTTATAGAAGGGTAAAAGGTGCTGCCAGGTTTGCTATGAGAGGCTAAAAGTTTCCACCTTGACAAGGAAAAAAAGGAGAAAAGAAACTTCACCATCAATTATAGTAGGTATACACTACTAGAAAACTAGCCTTTGATACCGGCCATCAGTACCAGTTGGATTGGTACGGGGCCTGTCCTTTAGCCCACCACTTGATCTACACTAGTCCCTGGATCAGTACACTAGTGCATACCATTCACATAGCCGGATCATTACATACAAGCGAAAGTCTTATGTTACACAAATACCTGTATTAAGCCCGAGGGCTATTAAGTGTTACAACGCGGCATATTGGCCCAAATAATCATATTGTCCAAAATATTAGAGTGTAGAGAACCCGAAAGATCCAAAAGGATCTCGTGCCGGCTATGCCTAAGCACTCGACTGGAGAGATGCCCTAACCTCGCCCTGATCGTCAGCAAAGTCTTGTTCTTCATCTTCATGGCAGGCGTACTGATCCTGCTCATATTCTCCATCTAAAAGAGAATATGAATGCGAGGTCAGTGTCATCCAAACACTGGCGAGCTAATACCCAACCTGATGCATTTAGTGATAGGGGTTCCAAAGGAAAGGTTGGGGCTCATTTAGTTGCAGAAGGCAAGTTTTATAAACCAAGGCCTATGACTTAGCATATTTTAACTAAAGTTCTACTAAACCATGTTCAATTTCTTATTCTCATCATATTCCACGACAGTTTCTATGCACACTGCCAAACGTTTCCCATCCCCTGGCAGTTCCCATGTACTCTGCCAAACGTCTCCAAACACCCGCCAACATCTTCCGGGTGTGGCGCACCCGTTGTGGATCTTACGCCAGCGAAACGCCCGGTCTTCCCTAACCGAGTTACCAAGTCCGCACTAGAGCCATGGCTCCCTGTCACGTAAGACCTAGATCATCCATCAGGATGACCACCTATTCCTGTCTTTACCTCAAGCATGGCGGCAGATAGGGTACGCCCGCAGGTCGTACTACCCTTGAATCCCATTACTTGCACTACCGCGCGATAGCCTCGCGTTGTGCAGGAACCCTATTGGGCAGCATAAAGCTACGCGAAAACAACTCGCGTGCCGACTGGCACAGCCGAGCTTGGCGCCCAAAGACTCTGGAACTCACGTTGTGCAGAACCTCGATGGCGACATAAAGCTACTGCGAAAACAACTTCGCCTCCGACCGGCACAAGAGCTTGGCGTCGGCACCATCCTCGTGGTCCATCCTTCCTTCAGACCATGTAGCCCAGCTACATCACACCTTTAACCACAACCAGAACACATCATTGTTTCCAACCACACACGCTGGCATGACAGGTCCAATATCTAGTAAACCAAGTTTATTATGTTCATCATGTCCGGTGAATGTCGGTTCACCGTTCCGAGGTAACTAAGCCTAAAATTAATAATTGGACCTGAGCAATGTCTAAGCAAGATTTTAACCAAGACTTAAGAATCTAAATCATTTTATCAAACCTAACCAGGCTAAGAAGGGTGATCATCAAGGCAATCATTTAGTAAGTCAAATGATGGATGATTTTATCAAGGCAATATCATCATGGTAAACCAATAACAAGAAGTAAAGCATGGCATGATACATCATGATTAAGCAAGTAGGCATAATTACTTAAAGAGAGCATGCAATTTGTAATTGTAAATAAAATACTTTAAGAAACTGGGATTCAATATGATCCATTCAAGTGTTAATCCGTACTAGGAAAAGTATAGACTCTCACTAATAAAAGTAAACACCTAATGGAAGGTTGTTATCTCGCACTAAGGAAAATTCGAGATTCTCCCTAGTAAAAGCAAACACCCTTTAGAGTGGAAATTAACTCGTCTTGGTCTTGTAGGTAGTGGGGGTCTTCTGGCGGTTCTTCAAAATATCCTTCGGGCTCTTCGGCGTCTATTAATCGGAACGAATTCGAAGAACAATAAATAAAGCACCAATATGCAGTAAGAAGCATGATGCATGAAATGCTCTCACTAAGTCTAGCGATTAGAGTCTAATGATAAGTCTTAATCTAAGTTTCGAGGAAGTTCCATGATTCTTCTAAGCAAAAACAATTTCTGGTGTAATGACAGCGGTGTGCTTACGAGAAGATGCATATAACCATATATATGTATATGTATATATATAGTAGTTTATTTTCTACCCTAATCAGCCCAACAGGAGGAAATTAGGGTTTTATTATGTTGAAAAATATTTGTAAAAGCAATAATATGTTAACCAACAATTTGATTAGAAGTATTTCCTTCATCAACTCATCTTATCATTAATTTCCTATCATAATAGGAGTTTAAGTGTGTGGAAGATATAATTATAGGTTATATATATATATATATATATATATATATATATATATATATATATATATATACCATGAGATTGTATATTTTAAGACCTAGTTAAAATAAAAGCTTTACTGTCATGTAATGTTGTGAATTAACTTCTTTGGACAGGTTCATTAATTTTGGATAACTAGATGCCACTCATGAATTTTGGACAGGTTCATTAATTTTATTAATTAGGCCAATTATAAAATAACATGTGATTAGGAGTCATACCATAGAGTTTATATTTTTTTCCTAGGTCCAGAGAGTTATTACATGCCACTCTTGAATTTCTTAGATTTTATTAAGTGTTAATCTATTTTTGATTAACAGAAACCTATTTCTGCTATTTTTCTATATAGGTTAATACCCCAAAGGCAAGCTAATGAAATTAATATGAGAAAAATGTTCCAAAACTGTTCATGTTAATATTTTTATAAAACTCAACAGGAGATCTAGTATTTAACATAAATTTTATAGCATTTTTCGAAGAGGCTAACTATTTTTAGTAAATCGTTTTTATATCCAGATTTGTTTTATTCACAAAATCCTAGAAAAATCGGTGAACAGTGATAGGCCGGCCCGCTAACTCGCGGCCAGGCCAGCCAAGTCGAAGGTGTATTTCGAAATGGCGCTTCACACGAGCGAAGGCGCCAGCGGGACGGAGCGCCTCCACTTACCCTGACAAGTGGGCCAAGGGGCCCACATGTCAGCGGCTCTATCCTATCTCGCGCGCGATTTAAAATTCCATCCGATCCCACGCACGCATCTTGGAGCAGATCTAACGGCCGGGACATCATCGTCCACCTCTGACCAGAGTGAGCTGACGTCATGAAACCGGTGATCTCTCGGCGACGCGACGGTGGAGCTACAGTGCTCTAGAGAGGGGGGTTTTTGGGTGCTATAGATTCCTAGCGTGATGCGTTAAGACGTGTTGTCGAGTTGCTTGCCGGCGACGGCCTGGATCGGCGGCGAGCCTATCGACAGCGGAGAACGTCCTCGGCAATAACAACCGAAGGCTATGTACTACCGTTTAAGCTAATCGGGGACATGTGCGAGTATGAGGAAGGTTTGTAGATGCTCACCGAGCTGTTGGCTGGATCGGAAGAGGCATGGAGCGAGCTGGTGGCATTGGGGCCGAAGCGGGGTAGAAACAGGGCTCACGATGCTAGGGGGCTTCGGGGGTTCTTGGGTCCAATTAACCTGGGCGAAAGGCAGGCAGGGGTGAGGTGATGCTCCTTACGCGAGCAATCGTCAATGAACTCACCGAGAAGGGAGAAATCGAAAAGGAAAAGAATCGGGCGGCCGGCGGTGGCAAGAGAAATCCGGTGAGCTTGAAGCTTCCCGATCCGATTCCTTCGGGCAGGAGCTTGGTGAGGGTCAGGTGAAGCTAATGGTGCACTGGCCAGATGTGGGGAGCTCGGGTTTAGGCTGTCGTCGTGCGGGCAGGGAGAGAAGAACGGGACCGATGCGGCTTGGCCGATATTTAAGCTCGGCCGGAGCGCGTGCTTTGTCCAGCGGTCACGAGGGGCTTAGGCGGTCACTAGGGAACATCGTCGCGAATAAGCGGGTAGGGGCGGTGACTAGTTCTCGCGTGGCGAGTGAGCAAGCCGGGGCAGCGAGGTTGCTTGAACAGGCGGCAAAGCCAGAGCAGGCCGCGGCGGAGGTCAGGAGCTGGGTCGACACGACCAGGGTGGCCATTGGGTAAGGCGGGCGGTGCCTGACACGGCCTGGCCACGCCTTCCGAAAGCGGCAGTCGCGCAATTGGCGAAGGCGGCGACAGGCGGTGGCGGACGTCAAGTCGAAGCAGTGGTAGGGCCAGCTCAGGCCAAAACAACGTCTTGCGCCGCCAATGGGCGACCCTCTGGCGATTCCGGATAGGCTAGCGGCGGGATTCATTGGAGAGGTGGCGGGCGGCTTGGTCGGCACGGCTGGCAGAGAAGGCGACACTAAGAAGGGCTCAAGTCGGCAGCGGTAGGGCCACCAGCCAAAACAACGCAAGACGCCGCCAATGGACGACTCCGGGCGATTCCGTAGATTCGGCTGAATGGCCCCGCCACCAACTGCTGCGGGAAATGCCCACAAGGGCAGAGAAAGGGAGAGATCGCAAAGTGGGTCCCACAATGGGTCAACTTGGTCAACAATAGGTCCAGGTTATCAAATAGGCTCAAAATTAGTTTCTAGAATTTTTGTGCGATTTTTAGTATGATATTTCATGTATATGTACATATACAACTTGCTCATGTTCATAAGTCTCTTATATAGATACACACAGATATATATATATATATATATATATATATATATATATATATATATATATATATATATATATATATATATATATATATATATATATATATATAGGCCTAGGAGATTTTAAGAGGTTATTTACTTATAATTAAACCGTTAGCTTAACGTATTCTTTTACTATATTTTTGATATTTCATGATTAGAGCTAAAATTTGAATTTTTACTTATCTAAATCAAGTAATTTTAGGCAATTACTAGCCTGAAAGATTTTAAAGGTCCAAACATAAATTTTAAAAGAAATATTTTTAAAGAAATGTTTTCTTGCAACATACCATCCTTACAAGAGTGATATAAAAATATAATGCAGAATTTTGAACATTACAATTGGAACCCAGATCGATAGTGGTATTAATCTTGGTTCATTGGCTCTGAGGTCAGTAGTGGGCTTTTAGTACCGGTTGGAGCCACGAACCGGTACTGATGCCCTCGCATTAGTACCGGTTCGTGACACGAAGTACAGGTTAGTGTCATGAACCGGTACTAATGAGATCGCATCAGTACTAGTTCGTGTTACGAACTGGTACTGATGTCTCGTTTGAGGAAAGTTCAAAAGGAATGTCATTGAGCCCATGAAAAATAGACAAGACAAGCGTGCGATCTGGAATCGGCTGCTCAAGATCTCCCAGCGCATCGGCCATCCCCTTCACTTTGCGGCAATAGTCGGGAATAAATAGATCACCTTGGACGAACGTGCAAAATTGGGCATTGAGGTAGAGAGCACGCATCTCCTTGTTGCCGATGAATTGGGTCTCGAGACCTGTCCAGACGGTGCGGATGGTGGAGTTAGGCGTCATGACCATCTCGAGGAGTTCAGTCGAGATGGTGCCATAGAGCCATGAGCACACCGTGCAATCCATCTGATGCCAGTGCACGTCGTCGGCAGCGATCGCGTCATCGGAGAGGATGTGATCAGTGAGATTGTACTTGCCAAGGGTGTTGAGGAAGAGCCCGCACCATCTGCTATAGTTCGGAGATCCAAGATCAAGGACAATGGGGACCGGTGCCTTGATGTTGAGGACGGCGGCAGCCTGTGCATGCAGCGCCATGGTCGCGGCCTCAGTTTGCACGTTGGCATAGGCGCAACACGCCTCCTCTTGCAGCGGCGATGCGCGCCTCCTTAGGCCGGAGCGGGCGGCGGCGGCGGCGGCGGCGCGCGGCGTAACCGGCGATGACTGGCGCCCGGTTTCGACAGCACACTGGCGCTCTGCATTGGCGATGGCTATGGCGGCTTGGAGGGCGGCGGTGTCTGCCATGGATAGCGGGTAGAGGCTGCCGGCGGCTAGGGTTGGAGAGGGAGCGAAAGGGAGGTCGCAAGAGCGAACCAATCTGCTACCATGATAGCGAGAATAATTGCATAATAATAATGAAGGATGATTACATGTTACATATATATCTCCAAGCACATGCCATATCAACCACACGATTTATAGAATAATATCGGCGGGATGTTGGCATGATTGACGGCAGGCGATGAGCGCTAATTAAGGAAAAAGATAACACACCAAATATAGTCTAACTGTATGTTTCCATTAATTGCACGAGTTAATCGATTGTTTCACACACTCCAACAAGCAACAAGCAAACAGAGTGTACACAACATTATCTCGTATGTGTATTGGTTGCAGAGAGTTCTTACAGTAAAAACCAACGCCTTTAAAGAATGCACTATCAGTATCTTTTTTTATGCACCTTGCAGCCCCCAGCGAGCCGCGAAAGAAACGAACGTGAAAACACATACACATGTAATCATCATCATATCATCATGCTGTAAGTAATCAAGTACTACCATATCCTCCTTTGCTGCTGCTGCGGCGCTTCGATCTTGAATTCTTGATCCCTTGGATCAGTATGGCATGGGGGAGTTGAGCCCCTCCTGCATGGCCATGGGGTGCGGCGGGTTGTGCCGCTTGGACGACGTGGACGTCATGGTGAGCGTCTTCCTGAAGGAGGCGCGGCGCTCGAGGCGCTTGATGGTGAAGCGCGTGTAGGCGACGCGGATGTAGGGCGCCACGGCCTCCTTGACCTTGAGGACGAAGAAGAAGGTGAGGCGGTAGGCGAGGAGGAGGACGAAGATCATGGCGAGGTCCAGCCACTTGGAGTGGCTCAGGCTCAGCCCCATCATCTGGGTGATGATGTACTCGCCGGTCAGCTTCGGCTGCCCCGGCATCATCGGCTCGAACTCCAGCCCGATCAGGTCGTTCTTGTACCCGCCCTGCATCGAATTCCACTTGGTTTCGATAAATTCCTCCGAAAAATGTGGAATTAAGCTGATTTCTGTACCTTCAAACCCCACGATCCGTACACGATGTAGGACACCGGGTAACGCCAGAAGATCTTGGGGAGTTCCGGAAGCAGCCGGAAGAATCCAGACGTCAGCATCATGATCCCCTGCAAGTTTACATTCCGATGCAAGAAGGCTCAGCATGGCGGGAACAGCAAGATCGCATGCGAGCAACCGGAGCGGAAGAAGAAGAAGCTCACGATGACGCCGGCGCCGAGGATGAGGCCCATGAGGAAGTTGGGGACGAGGGCGGAGATGATCATCATGAGGCTCTCGATGACGGAGACGCCGCCGTAGAGGTTGAGGGCGAAGAAGGCGAAGTAGCTGAAGCCGGGGCGGAACTTGACCATCCAGTAGGTGATGGAGGCGCTGGCCCAGGAGACGGTGAGCAGGAAGGGCATGGAGGAGAGGAAGTTGGAGATGATGTAGACGGCGACGCCGTAGTGGCCGTTCTGGCGCTCGAGCGTGAACACCTTCATCTCCTCGATGAAGGACGGGAAGCCGCCGATGGACATGAAGGTCATGAAGCCGGAGACGAAGCCGCCGCACGATGCGCGCGCCTGGATGGCCGTGTAGCTCGTGCCCACGTCGTAGTAGATGGTTCCGAGGCAGAGCGCCATGAGGATGTAGATGACGATGCGCAGCCAGTAGTAGCCGAAGTCCCGGGACATGTTGGTGAAGGAGCGCTTCGTCAGCGTCCGCAGCTGCTTCCACCAGCTCGCCTGGCTCCCCTTCACCACCTCCTCGATCACTCCCTCCTGCCATCCAATCCAAATCCAAAATTTAATTTTTTTTTCTTTCAAAATTTGGCGATTCTCCGGAATTTCATGCAAAAAAGATATGAACAATCTCTTACAATTTTGGTTATCTCGTGTATCGTGTTCCTGACCATCATGGCGTACTCGGAGATCCTGTACTTGTCCACTAGCCGCTCTCTGATCTCTGACGTCGAGTACTTCAGCAAGGGGTCAAGCTCGGCTTCCTTCAGACAAATTTGGCCCAAATTCGATCAGAAATTAACCACATGCACCAAGAGTTTTGCCATACTGCAAAGTTCGCGTTAAACTATCTTGGGAACACACGTACTGCTCGCAGTTTCATGGATCCTTTCATGACGGCCGCCACGTCGTCGAAGTCGGCGTTGACGCACCGGAGGAAGTGGTCCGACGGGTTTCGCAGGCTGGGGCAGGGGAACCCGGTTTCTGCAAAGAACTGCACGAATAACAAAAGCAACTCAAACATGTCATGTCAACTGAATTGAATATTGAAATTCACATCTGATCAAAGTTTATGTGATCAAAGTTTGAAATTTCTTATTATTCAGATTCTAAAACGATATATTTTTACAAGTGGGCACCTGTGGTGCAAGCTTGGCGTCTCCGAAGTAGACGCACTCGCCGCTGGAGAGGAGGCAGAGGTCGTCGAAGAGCGCGAAGACCTCGCTGCTGGGCTGGTGCACGGAGGAGACGACGGTGCGGCCGCCGTCGATGGCGAGCTGGCGCAGCGTCTCGACGACGGAGAAGGCGGCGGCGCTGTCGAGGCCGCTGGTGGGCTCGTCGAGGAAGAGGAGGCGCGGGCGGGTGAGGATCTCGAGCGCGATGGCCAGGCGCTTCTTCTCGCCGCCGCTGATGCCCCGGAGGTGCCAGTTGCCGATGTTGCGGTCCGCGCATTCCCGGAGGCCCATCTCGTCCAGCGTGTCGTCGACGACGCGCCGCACCTCCGCCTTGGACATGCTCGACGGCAGCCGGAGCAGCGCCGAGTAGGTCACCGTCTCCCGGACCGTCAGCGTGCCCAGCAGCACGTTCTCTTGGGTCACGTACGCCTGCTCACGTCCATTCATTTTAATCTTTGTCAACCATTTAACCCCTGGTTTAGAGATTAGTTGCAATCTTCGACTAGGTGTGTCACTAGTGAAAATTTGATATATATAGATCATGTTGAGCCACTGCTTGGTCTGAATATTACCATAAAAGATTCTTAGTTTCTTAGATTTCTTGAAGTAAAGTTTTGTGTCTCTAAATAATGTCCTGATCTCTCTCATGCATCCCGTACATCGCTGCCTCTAAGCAGAAGATGGAATAATTATATTGGGCTTAGAGGCAATCTAAGCACTATAAATGCCCTTAGCATAGCCTCCAAGTATAGATCGAGGTAGCTTCCACCCTACTGTATTTGGCAACAGAATATTTCCATAGTCTCTAGAAATACTATGGTTTATGAGATACCATAGTTTTCAATATCATGAGGATTTTGGATAACCTAAAAAGTTATGTATTCAAAACTCTAAAACCATGGTTTTTTTGAGTATTTAAAACTCCACTCCGAGCTAAAGTTTTTAAAGTATGCTTACTTCTCTTCCTTGATCATGATCAATACTTTAGTCAAGTTTATCATCATAAAAACCATATATCCAAACTGGTGATAGTTCCAATGAATATCAAAGTTTAATAGAGTTTAGTGAAATAATGATTTCATAGGTACATAATTGCAAACTCTATGTATTACAAAACCATGGTTTCTTAAAACTATATATTTAGACAAAGATATCCTCTAACCCTATATGTAAGTCAAAACTTCTACTTTTTAAATCATAATTATTCGTCTTGCCTTACAACCTCTGAGCACCATAGGAAAGACCTCTAAATTATCTGGCGTAACATGTTCTATAGTACTAAAATTATTTGATTATCTACTAAAACTAAACTTTAATTGACCACTTTGAATAGTGGCCAATATTATAATCAAAGCTAGATTTGATAATGTTTATCCTGTGACTTCGAAATTTTTGAGAAATGGCATAAAAAAGTCAATTTGTTTAAAAAGATGATCAAATAATTTAAGAAAAAAGGTATAGAAAAGCCAAGACCAGCTATGGTTCCCACCGGTAAAATTGCCTCTATGCACTATGGCCAACAACAAGCACAGTAATCTGAATATTAAGGCACAAACAAGGTGGGCTTGGTAATATCGGATGATATCCTACATATTCTAAAATCTTAAGCTTTATATAATTCACATATTTGGCTTGCTATTAAACTTGAAATCCACAATATTCCGAGAAGTGATTCTATAATTTTGAAAAGGAACTATTCCATTACGTCCAAAAACAGTGATTGCTTAGGTTATAATTAGCTTGTTATTGGACGCCGTCCAGCACTCAGCGAATCTGCAATTTTACTCATTTTGCTTTCCGCTGAAAAAGAAGCATTTCCAGCCACAGTTACATCAGACACTAATTACAAGAGTGCAAGTTCAACTATTATATAAATAAATACAAAAAAATTTATGCAAGAATGGAGTGTCTATTCCGCATTTAATAATTTGTGTTGACTAACAAATTCTGCATATTAATCAACATATCATTTTTTTTAAAAAAAAATATCAGTGAGATGGCGTGCCAACTAGAGGATATGAAAGCTAGTGATTGACAACTGCATTAGTCATATTGCTATCCTCTCAATCTAACATGAAACATGAATTAGTTGGGCATTTAATTGGCAGTGTCATCCGAATAGTCCATTCTATGATACCAACGGCCTACTGAAACAGCCATGCAATGACGTTTAATTAACTAGCATAAGTTCTAGGGCTACTATACATATAGCGCACTAGCTTCACCATGTCATAACTCATATACACGTCTAAGCCCAATCTCGGAGGGTCATTTTAATTTGCAGATTACCACACGTAAATTAAGAGCAAATTGAAGGCAAGAGGACGAATTTGGTATTGATCTGATAGGGAAACCACCGGCAAGCTCATTAGGAACCGGCAAATCAAAGGCTTATTGATGCGTCCTATCCCTAATTGATGGTTTGGTAAGGTACTACTACGTACCACACGCATATGCTCCTACAAAATTTAAGGGGGATCCAAAGGAACCCATCCGTGGCACGTGGGATGCTAGCTCGATTGCTGTAGCTGCTGCCTTGCCACGAACGACCCTTCGATGATGCATCCTCAGCCGTCGATCCCCAAAACTGATCGTCGGATTGGCTCCACGTACGTACTCCCTACAGCCATCCAGACTTGCAGCATCCTGCTCTTGACAAACAAGATCTGAAGCCTCCATCTCCTGACTAAGATGGATAAGATTTCTCCCTAAATTCATTAAACTCGTTGATCATTCAGAGCTAGCATTCGAATCGAACCGATGAACTGATCAGCAATTTTTCTTTGAAGAAACATGCAAATTAAAGAGCAGATGGTTATGGACATGGCAGTATGGCGTGATGAAGAGTGAAGATTAAGGCTCTGTTCTCGTCAGCTTATCTTATCTCACTTATTTGTCTTATTTAACTTTATGCTAACTTCAAGAGCTTCCCGAGATAGGCTCAAGAGTCGGATCCGCTTCGTTTGTTTTAAATGTTTTAGACAAGTTTTTAAGATATAAAAAAGGATTCAAAAAAATAAATCGTTTTGTTTTAAACGAAAATAAGCCCTAACGCAAATAAGACAAATAAATTGATAAGGACAGGGCCTAAAGGTTATTATGTATGAAAGGAGGCACGGGTAATTTGTGAGAGGTTGCTCACCACGACGCCGTAGTCGAGCCGCCTCTTCTTGCCGTTGAGCAGCACCTTCCCGGTCAGGAGCACATTTCTTGCCAGCCGCCCTGCAGCTCAGTCACACGGTTAGTCCGTCTTCCAACGACGCACCTTCACGCACACGAAGTCACGAACTACCCTTTGTATGAAAAATTCATAATAAAACTTATATCTTTAAAACAAAATAAATATTGATTAAATTTGTCCACAAGTCGCTTGGACTGGTCTCAAAACTGGATCCAAATGGTGCAACAAGAATCTCTGTTGGGTTTTTGCGAAATGTGGAGCTGGACATGGATGAACAAGAAGGTGGCGAAATGGATGTGCGTACCGGAGAGGGAGTCGAGGAGGGTGGACTTGCCGGAGCCGGAGGGCCCCATGATGGCGACGACCCTGCCGGGCACGGCGTAGCCGTACAGCCCCTGCACGAGCTTCTTGGTGGCCCGGCCGCCGGACCCCGGCAGCACGGCGGTCAGGTTCTCCCACGTCAAGCTCGCGCCGCCGGACTCCGCGTAGCTCGCAGCCGGAGACAGCGCCCCCGCCGCCGCCCACGCCGCCCCGTTCCCCTCCCGCGCCCACCCTCCTCCCCGGCCGCCGTCCATCTCCTCTCTCCCCTCACCTCAAGCGATCGACCGATGCTCGCGCTCGATCTCCTCGCAGAGCGGCCGGCCAGCGCAGCCAAGCGAGGCACCGAGCTAGCTAGCTAGCTACCCAGCCAGCCAGCTATTAATGGAGAGAGAGAGGAGAGGAATGAGAGAAGAGAGAGAGAGCGCATTGCTGCACTGGATTTTATGCTGCCATTTCTCCCTTTTCTCCTCCACATTTCAATTCACAGTTGGGGAGGTGGCGAGGCATGGCAGTGGCAGCGGCAGCGGCAGCTGCAGCTGTAGTGGTAGTGGTAGTGAGTAGTAGATCACTCATTAATGGCGGAGGGCGTTGCGAAGCAGGTGGTAGTAACTGCCCTAATTAAGCCGTTGGTTACATGGGGAGAAGGAGAAGAGGTATACACTACACTGTACACTCTCACTGATCACTAGTCACTCCCAGTGCTTGGCTCGAGTCGATGGACCAGTCCCTCTCTTTGAGTGATGGATTAATCAATGGGATTAGCTGGGCTGATCGTTGTCAAAGGGAGCTTAATTAGTTGATTCTCAGCAGCGTAATTGCACTGCGTAACTGTACCGAAAGGGACACTGCCTTGGAAAGGTATATGTACTTGTTTATTTTGTAAATATCAGCGGTGGAGCCTGAATTAAGATCTAGCTAGACACGGGCAATGCATGTATGCATGGCCCTAGAGGTGCCAAATGCTTGTTGTTTTTTCCAATATTTTTTCCTTTCGAAAAAAGGAACTAATAGTATTAGTCACACTTTGACCTTCAATGATCACTAAAAAAAGAGAGAAATTGAGAAATTTAACCACTAGCAAACATGTAATCATTACGGCTTGTTCACAAAAAACCATATTTAGATTGCTCAATTGAAATTAGTATCGGTAGATTTTCCAATTAAAAAACTTCCGTAGTATTTGTATCAATGGTAGAAACAACAAAATTTGCGATACTGGTGATGAATTTTAAATTACAGCCCTCAGAATATGCATATCTCTTATAGCATAGCATGCAAACACCTAGATAGAAAGTGGGAAATGATAATGAATAATCCGTATTATTAAATATTCATATTCAGAAAAAGTACTATCCATATTCATATTATTTGTATTTGATTACAAATGCTACGTATATTAATTATATGCATTTGAAATAACGCTATATATATTAATGTTCGTATCCGGTGTCCATTCAAATTAGTATTTCAGAATATCTAATATCCCGATTCATATCTCCCCTAAAACAAATGCAACCACTTGAAGAAAAATGTAACATAATGCAATAGAAGAATGCATCCTCTGTATGTGCATGGAGAGTATTTTTTTTTAAAAAAAAGCCAAATATAAATAGTCCAATCGGTCACAAATAACTGTCGTTTTAGACACCAACACAGTTTCCAAAATACACCTTTGACCACTAGTTAATATAATTTATTTATAAAACCCAGTAAAACTATAATATTATAATAGTATTCTTTGAAACGAACCTGCACATATAGTTTTCATGTACTCAGTCTAAATAGTTAAAAATATTCATAGCAATAGTTTTGAAACTTTGACTTACAAATACTTCAAACGACCGAAGGGAGTACTAAGGAACAAGTTCATGCCTCGGGAACACTGGTTTATGCCGGAGACAAATGTATATTTAGCAACAGCAAGCATTGTACGATTAATATTACCACTAGGGGTGAAAATCGATCGGATACGATCGGGTAGTAGGTCATCCTGTATCCTACACTAATTATTTTTACCCGACATGGGTACGGGTATGGGTAGTAAAAAACCGGGTACGATACGGGTACAGGTAAAAAACGGATATCGGATAGTATGCGAACGGGTATAATACGGATATCAGGTACCTAGAATCAAAACATTTGATGAAAATAATCCAACTAACACACGTAGTATATTTAATACACATGATATAACACCTATATATTTCAATTAACACATATAGTCCAACACATAGAAATAATTAACTTACATAGTCCAACACACCTAGAGTTCAAATCACATAAATAGTCCAACACACATAGAGTTTAATTCACACAAATAGTCCAAAACATAAACATATAGTCCAATTAACACACATAGTGCATAAACATAGAAATAAGGTTCAAGTCCACCATTTTGCAACACACGGAACAAAGTTCATCACATATGCATGAAGATCATTAAGTCTCAACATCATCCATCCCCAAAACATTCATGTCTTTATGTAAAGTTGCTATTTTGCTCTTGGAATCTAGAATTGATGAAAAATAAATCAGTAGTAATCAATAGACATATCGTTAATGCATAAACAAAGAAACGGGCATGATAAACATTTACCTTTTCCTGAGGCAATAATCCAATCCTTTGTACCAACCAAAACCTCAACAATTTTAGCATCAAGTCGACTATGGAATGGATCAATAATACGTCCATCGGTGCTAAATACCGACTCCGAAGCAACCGTAGATACTTGCATAGAGAACACATCACGAGCAAGACTAGAAAGTATAGGAAAAGTTGTCATTTGCCCCTTCCATCATGATAGGACATCAAATAGTGCATCACTATCATTGAACTTCAATAGTGCTCCAGTCATGTACACATCCAACTCAGACATCTTACTTTCATTGCTTGTGGAATTATACAACACATCGATATCAACTTCATCATCATCCTCATCATCCATATAAGTAACTCTTTGAGTTAGAAACCAAATCACCCTCTTTCGAAGCAGATGTCTTATTGATTGAAGTTGCAGTAATGATTGATAAATAGAATGCAAATAATTCATTGATAACAATTATAAATTCCACCTTCTTCAACCCAGCCATCTCATGGTCATACGTTTTATACAAATACAATTCAACTATCTTGTGCTTGTGTCGAGGATCAAGAAAGACGACAACCGCCAAAGCCATATTGCTTATGTCTCAATACTTTTCAAACTTATCTTTCATAGCATCGGCCAAGGTAGAAATTATGATGTCATGATGGTTACACCATTTTGTAATAACAATCTTAATCTCACAAAATTTTCGATAGAAATGATTTGCAGTAGGATATGATGTGCTAGAGAAAAGTAAGGTGACATTATAAACCTTTTCCAAACACTTGCAAATATTTGTTGCATTCAACCAATCATAACTAGAAGGGGTGACATAAGCATATTTAACCCTATCTTTAAGAGCAAGACGATCAAATGCATTCTTGTAGTAAATATCATATCCTATCATAATATATGTAGAATTCCATCGTATGGCAACATCTAAAGAAAGAGCTTTCTTAGTGTTCAAATCACATTCTTTAGCACACTTTTCAAATGCCTCTCATTGCTAAAGCGATCTTTTTGCCATTGTTATGAACTCTCTAATGTTTCCAATAGCATCTCCAATTACTTCTAACCCATGTCTAGCGACAAGATTTAATATGTGATTTGTACATCTAATATGGAAGAATTTGGCACCACATACAAGGAAGTCTCTAGCATTTTCAATAACCACGTCACAGTAACTTTGTTTGAAAAGATTGTCCAATGATAGAGCAAATAATTTCTTATCAAGGTTTCAATTCAATACATTTGAAAAAAAATGTGTCACCCAATTTTAGTCCTGAATGACTGCCTTCTACATGGATGAAATTAATAATCCTTTTTTATATGTTCCAATTGTCATCAATTCAATACTCTGTGACACACATGTATGCTTTATTTTGAATTGATGTCCACATGTCCATAATAATTTTCCGGGCATTTGTGATTCTGTATCCGACCCGTACCCGACTGCATAGTAACCGGGTACTACTACCCATACCCGTACCTGCTGAGTACCGGTACCCGTTTCTAAAATCAGGTATTTTCAACTCTGGGTACGGATACAGGTTGGGTATTTCCCGACCCGTTTTCACCCCTAATTACCACCAACATTCATGCAAATAGCTAGTAGTATTGTGTTACAATCCAGCCCCCAGCCCCTACGTACGCCATGGTTCTAGAAGGTATCCTCATCCCTACCCCTAATTCTGAAGTACCAAAATAGCAAAACAGATATAACATGTGGTCCCACCGGTCTCCTACATTAGCATGACCTCAGTACTATGATATATTAGTTTAGGACTTCAATTTCATGTTAGTACCCGTGTTGGTAACAGGTAGATTTTTTTTTTTGTCAATTAGAAACACGGATATAGAACGCGCACGGCAACACGCAGCAGTCAGCGGTCACATAATAAATAAAAAAGCAATTTTACGGTAGGATAAGAGTTTCCTGCGCCATTAGATCAAACATACATAGTTCAGATCTAACGAATAATACTTCTTCAAAGAGTTGTTTCACTTAGAGCGAGGAGTGAGCTAGCGGAGATCGAAAGAATACACATGACAACGTCTCTTTTCTCTCGATGGCTTTGGTTGATGCCTTCGAGAGTAGAAGTTTTATTTTGACAATTTTTGTTAATGTCGTTGGGAGTAGATTTTCTCTCTATGCTTTTACAGTGGACCGTCGAGAGAAAAAAATGACTTGACGGCTTGGCTGGCAATGTTTTGATACATGATAAGTTGGAGTATATAACAGCAAGTCAGCTAATAACAAACAAACAAAATATTGGGAACATATGTCATCCTCTCCAAACATGATCGCCCGACACAAGCACTAGGGCGCATCATCCACAAATGTGGGCAAACGCGCGTGGGGTCCAGAAAACTGACTTGTTCGAATCTTGCCTCGCAAGTTACCATTATTGGGTTGCAAAAATCGTTTCGGTGCAAATCCCGCTACCTAGCGATTATAGATTTCCCGTGATTTTCCGTTAAAATTCGATGAAAATTCATATTTTGAAATTTAATTCGATTGGAGTTTGCAAAAAAACATGAGACCGGTAGGGTTTATGAGAAATCGATAGCCCGCACACTCTCCTCCTACTCCTCAACGACGGAAACCCTAGGGCCCCTATTTCGTCTCCTCCCCTTACCTTTGATCATAGCGCGGGCGCGCGGATGGAGAGCAACAAGGGTGGCGTGTCACGGTGCAACGCGGCTGTGGCCGGAGTGGCAGAGCACAGCCTGGCCGCATGCAGGCACGGCATGCCCACCTAGTGTTCGACGCAAGGCCCAAACCGAGGATGCACAGGTAATCTCTAAATCTGCATGAAAATTCAGTTTTCTCAAAAGTTTTTCGCGTCAAACTCTTTAAACATGTTAATGCTATTTTTAGAAATATTTGGTAATTTTTTTTTATCGTATTTTGATTTTTAATTTAAAATTTTGAATTTGAACGGTTTTACAAGCGAGATACAGATCCCGCTCGGGAGCAAGGGATCTGAAAATTACACCTCTACATCGTCGATGACGGGCACAGTTCGTCGAAGCAGACAGTTGCAGTGCAGAGGTAGAACACGCCACACCGCACCACCCAAACGAACAATATCCCAAGCACTGTAAGTTGCCACAGTACTTTTGTTGACCCACTTAGACTCTGTTTCTTTTGGCGGTTTCTGGCGGTTGGCGGTTTTACTTTAGCAAATTTAAAAGTTTTTGAAAAAAATTTTAAATAATCCAAAAAAATAATCTAAAGAGGAACCGAAAGAGAAGGAAGACACCGTCTTTTTCCTCTTAGGCTCTTACTATAGAGAGAAGGCGATAGGGCCCCTCGTGTGGGGATGTAATAAGTCAAACTCCCTATAATACACAACAGTTTATGTTTTTAGTTATATTCGGTCATCGTATAAGCGTGCAAACATAAGTTTATATAGAAAAAGAGCAAATATACCACGGATGTAATAAACTATATCTATAAAACGATAGGGGTTGGGGCCTCCTCGCGGTGGCCACGTCGGCCGAACAACGCAGGCCATCCGATCGTCGGCCAACGATAGGGATTGGGGCCTCCTTGCAGTGGCCACGTCGGCCGGATGACGCTGGCCGTCCGATCGTCGGGCGAAATGGGATCCAGTCATCCGTTCTTAGGTTATATATAAAAGCATTTCTTTCCTTTTTTCTCGGCGGAACGGCCGGCTGGTCGCCCGCGCTAGAACTCACTCTACCAGCCCGGGTTCGATCCCCAGCCACACACGTTTTCCCTGGTAAGTTCATTCCTGGTCTTCTTCTTTTCTTTTTTTTTCCCCTTTTCTATTTTTTTTCTACACGGTTTAAAAGATCTGAAAAATATAAAGTTTGCAAAAATGAAACCATGCCTACACAAAGAACGTCCATAAAAAGTTTAGATGTTTTTGAACATTTTTGAAATTAGAAATTTTTTTTGCTTCCTTTGCCTTCTTCTTTTACTTTCTTTTTTCTTTTCTATTTTATTTTTTTTACGCTGATTAAAAATTCCAAAAAATCGTAAGTTCCATGGAACAATGGCCTCACAAAGAAGACCCATAAAAGACTTATAATTTTTTAAAAAATTTTAAAATTAGAACAATTTTGAAATTTAATGGACGTTTTCGCTCTCTTTTTCCTCTTCTTTTTTCTTTTTCCTATACAAAATGCGTGTCCGTCCTATTCATATGACTTTGAGGCAAAGCAGGGACGACCACACCGTGGGTGCGGGTTTCTTCCTAGTGGCTTATAATAAATAGAGTTTTACGGGTGCATTGGTTGATAGAACTAGAGACACTTGGGCAAAGGAGGGGATTTAGAATACCGACATGCTTGAATTTTGCTTTCCAAGTTGCCGTTACGATCCAATGCGATCACCGTGCCTCCCCATAGTACTTCAGACCAGGCTCGGATAGGGCCCGTTTAATGACATGAAATAGAAATTGTGCTCAACCCAACTCGTTTGTAAGGGAGTCCAGCATGAGCCGAGCCTGAGCTGCCGATGAGCCAGGCTAAAGTTTCAACCCTATATACCAAGGTTTGGGGAGGGGCGGGGTGCACCTCTACATCTAGTTCAACGAATGTATATAAATTAACTTCTCTTTGTACTAAATTATTCAAAAAGAATTTAGTTGATTTTGTGAAGATTTTATAGTGTGGACATAAGTCTTAAATTTCAAATACGCTTTTAAGAAATCATTTGATGCAAGATTGTATGGACCACTTGTACATCTAATCCTACTAACGTGCATGTAAAAATTAACTTATTTACACACTAAATCAACCAATTTCAGTTGATTTATTGAAAATTTTAGGGTGTGATTTACGAGATAGAAATTTTTGGGGGATTGGATTAGATGCATAATTACATATTTAGCCTCGGCTAGCAAGTCAGAGCCTGTCAAATTCCCTCGAAAGTCGTGCCTGATGAGAAGCTTGAACAACTGTAAGCAGTGCTCCTGTGAGCTCTACTACGATAGCACAAGCTTGCATGTCAGCCCTGAGCATGCATGCTCGTGTCACGAGCATACACCAGGTGGGATGACCTAGCTAGCACGTTAGCTTGGAGGCCCATGGTCGGGCATAACGGACACGCCAACGAATGTGCCCACTATGCCCGTGATCTTGAAGTTGTTACTTACGAAACAAATGTGGCGCTGCATTTAACGTAGATTTAGGACGCGGTTATTGCTATTATTCTCTGTAACGGATGGAGTAAAGTGGTATTAGTGTGTTAGGCTGTCACCCCTATGTAACTATAAATGCCCTTTCTCACACAAGGAGAGGGAAGAGATTTTTCTGTAGCTCGATTAACACAGATGAACACACTAGAGTAGGCTTATTATCTCCACCGTGAGAGGCCCGAACTAGAATAAACTGAGTCTGCTGTTCACCCTGAGGATTGAGAATTCACCTTGTGCTCCAAAAGCCAATTGACGGTGGGAAAGGACCTTATTGATCTCTCAATCAAGAAGTAAGCTCGGCGGGAAACCAATTTTCCAATCACTGACTAAATTCCAATCAAACCAAACTTCTATGAAAATTTGTAATATGAATCTCTAAAATTTGTAATATGAATTTCTGATAAATGACACATTGAAGTTAGGAATTTATTCTAGTTATATAATGCCTCTCATGTATCTGGCTTTTTTAGATAATGGAAGTATAACTTCCACCTCTTTATCAAGCAGGAATGCATATAGCCATTATACAACCAAAAGCTAAATGCTTATTACCGAGCAAGGTTAAAAACCAAAATGATATGACAAACAAATTGTCATGCTAAGGAAGACAAAATGACAAAAGAAACAATTTTCCGTATTAGAACAACCAAACAATCCTAGCATCCAACGGTTGTAGCTTTATGCACTACACCAAAACAAGTTTTTTATATTATATGTCGATTCAGTTAGAATCGACACATATTAGTGCCGATTCTTCAGCCATCATGCGACGAAAGCATGTATATGCTAGTGCCAATTACCACCAGTACAGATATGCAACTTACATGTGCCGGTTCTTATTGCCAACAGACACAGATGTTTTGGTACCGGTTCGTATACGTCCCGAAACATATAATCTATATATATATATGTGCCAGATAGTAATTAGCACTAGCAAATATAAAGCTTTTACCGCATGTCTACTGAAGAATTGTGTCGTTCCGTAGTCATATATGCCGGTTGGTAATTAGTGTGCCAGTTCTAATTGCCATCTGGCACAGATGTTTCTGTACCAGTTCGTATAATGTCCTGAAACATATAATCTGTGTCTGATGGTAATTAGCACTGACACATATAAAGCTTTTATCGTATGTCCACTGAAGAACTGTGTCGTTCTGTAGTCATATGTGCCGGCTGGTAATTAGAATGGGCACATGCAATGTTTCGCCTGTCAAAGCGTTTCACGGCGAAAATTATTCCTGTATACGATCTATATCTATTCGTCTGATCGATCTTAGATCCTCCGTTTGCAAAATTTCCAACATCTCTTGATCCCTGCCTCTCCAACTTTCTCTTTGATCCCATTCTCCAACTTCCTCTAATCCCACATTCTCCAACTCCTCCAATCCGATGTACCATGCTCTAGTCTCCTGCATCGCTATTATTGTAGCCGCTCTCCAGCGCATGTGCCTTCTCCTCCTGCTTCGTTGCCGTTGGCCTTGTCATGGTCACCATGGCCGCCGTTTCGCGAGCCCCTGTAGTCTCCACTCATCTCTCCCTACCTTTTTTCTAGAGTCGGTTGACAATGAGAAGCCCGGTGAGGAGTCGGCCGATAAGGAGCCCAGCAAGGTGGAGGAGCTGACAGCCAAGTGGGGATGCCAGTGGGCCCCATCACCACCTCGGTCCTTGGATGCATCAGTGTGCGGACCCACCACCGCAAACAGCAAGGAGCCTGACTCCAATGAGCCGAAGGATCCGGATGAGGAGGATGATGACCACGACGATGAGGAGCCCGCCGTTATGTCGGAGGTGGAGGAGTCATCATTGTCGGAGGTGGGTAGATGGATGCGAGGGTTCAACGATGGGGACACCTCCTCTGACACCCCCTCGAACAGTCCTACATCGGCCTCCTCTGATCCTGGGGGCTCCTCTAACATCAAGGACAAGACGGAGTATGATAACGACGACGAGCTATGGATGCACTAGCTAGCGCACCAGTGTGGTGTGCTAGCTAGGCTAGCATTACAAAATATTTTAAAATATATTTGTGCCGATTCTAGCCATAAGATGGCACAGAGAATGGCTCGTATGCTCCAGTTCCAACCTGACACAGATGACAGGGCATATCAGTGCATATTAATCCATTCCGATTCATACACCAACACTAACGATGGTTTAGAACTAGCACAGATTAGCTCTTTTGTAGTAGTGGTGCATCCTCCATATAGAGGATAGCCATCAACCTTCATTGTATTCTTATGTAGTTTCATAGGAACAATTCAATGACCCAAATTCCATAGGCCTCTCACATTACTAAAAAGAACAAGGAGAGGAAGAGGGCAAATGGTTAAATCAACCTATCTTGAGGAAAACCCAATACTGACTAGTTGAAACCAGGTGCAATATCCCCAATCCACCTCTATGCCCCCATCGAATCAACAAGCATAGAGACAATCCTGACTCCGAAACAATGTCTCCAAGGAGGAAAGCCATGCCCAAAGCGCCACCACCGTCCGAAGTGACACATAAAAGTCATGGTACACTCATCGCCGTTGCATGGCTTGCCACCATAGTTAGGTCACCGTCTGCCATTATGTGAGGGAGTCTCCTGAATGCCGTTGAGACAACATTTAGTCCCACCTCGACCATCTAGGAAGGATACCCAACTTAGAAAGGAGAGACTTTACTCCCCCATTGGTCTAGTTTTTTAGGGGTATAGGCCATCTACCCTGGCATGGTGTGTTGTTGCCTACCAAAGTGGGCCTCTCCTGTTAGGCTATGGTCGGACGACATGGGCTAATTAGACTTGACTAATCGAGTGTCCATGGTTTGCTACAAGAAAATTTAAATTACACCATCGAGACTATGATAGAACGGGTCATATGCCTACGGTTTTCACACGTCGCGAGCGACCGCGCGAGTATCTTCTCAATGTATGCCTGTTGCGTCCGATGATATGGTTGGTGATTTTAGTGGATAAAATGAATTTTCTAACATGGATATCATGGCGGATAATTTCAATGGATTTGTTACAATAAATGACATAGCGAATAATTTTAGTGAAGTGGATAAAATGAATTTGTTGCAATGGATCGATGGCATGGTGGATAATTTTAGTGGATAAGATGGATTTGTTACAATGGATGGCATGATGGTTAATTATATGAATTGTTACAATGGATGATATGGTGAGTAATTTTATTGAAGTATGACCCTTACCATCAATGACCACTGCTAAAGCTTTTTAATAGTAGGGATTATACAGTGCGCTGCCACGATCTTACATTCGAGAGTTGCAAACCAACGTCGCATGCACTGATTTTGTTCTTGACATGGCAACTTGCGCTCGATTATAGGAATCACGCATGCATGATATCCAGTTGACAGGATTTTTTTCTTCAAAGTTTGTGTCGATTGTCTGACAAACGTACTATGAGAACTTATCTGTTTGCTCATGTACATTAGGTTTTACCTAAAATCCGACATTTAACTGGCCGACAGAGAGGCCCTTGCTGCGTTGCCAGCACATGCTATACGATCTGGCTTTCGAGTTAACTGTTACTCGTCTTAATTACATGCTATACCGCCAGCTTATATATGCCTGTATTGAATTATATTGTACTACTCTTGATGCGATAAACAGTAGAATAATTTCAATGACAGTACCATTGCTCTTCATTTCCTCGAACACAAAATATAGGTTCATATATATAGAGAGAATTTTTTCTATGGTGCTTCGCGAAGCACGTATCTCTCCATACTTCACGTCGTGTTTGAAAAATGCGAGACCAAAATCAATAATCGAAATTGTCCATCTTATTCATCTCGTTAAAATATTTCTGCCCCACAAAATTTTACATTTTTTATATTTTACTATTTGTTTAGATTTTATGAAAATCTATGATATAGGTAATTGTGGGGCCTCTAATAATATTGATTTTGAAAAAATGAAACAAATAGTAAAAAATTATATATATGTATATACATATATACATATATATATATATATATATATATATATATATATATATATATATATATAATTTTATGGGTAGTGATATTTTAATGAGATGAACAAGGTGGATGGTTCGGATCGTCGATTTTGATCTCAGATTTTTCAAACATGGCGTCAAACATGATGCGAAGCACTATAGCAAAACTTATATGTACATGCAGTATTATATATACAGAAGTTTTGCAAATTTGTTTGTGAAACATGTAAGCTTGTTGATTTTACCGGGAATTAATGCCAGGCTCATAAATCTGGAGAAGGCTTTTGTTTTGGGATTTTTGGAATTTACCTCTAGCTAAATCGACCAACCGTATCAAACAGGCCCAGCAGGTATAGCAACGAATCTTTGTTAAAAGTAACATAATTGTAGTGTACATCATGGACGATGTGCTGTTTTGCTCTACTAACTACTTCATTATGAGTTCGTGCATATTTCGATACGTTACAGCTTGGAAGTTGCATGTCGACGTCGTATTCACTTACTTGTTATAGCTGACAATACGTTAGAGTTCGACCCCCACACGAAGTATCACATGTTTTAATTCGAACAATGTGGGTTTTCTTGACTTTGCTACGCCGGCTGGGCGTAAAATTTCATTCTTTTCCTCGGTTGTAGGGACTCTTTTGATTCTCATGATTCTAAAAATGTAGGAATAAAAAAATAGATTAAAATATCGAGACACGTTAAATCCCTTGTGAAGTACATAGAAAAAATGCGGGAATTTAGATATTAACTAATTGATCGAGTGGATAGAGGGGGGAAGTTCCATTGGAATTAATTCTCGAAGATGGTAAAAAGAGGTTAGACCTCATCCTTAAGTTCCCCTAAATTTTGGAGAGAAAAAAAACCCTATCACACATAAAATTCTTTTGGAACAATTTTACGAATCAAACACCTCAGATATGAATATTATTTTTTTGAATTAGATAATTAGGTTCCTACCCTTTTCCTTTGAATCAATTTCTAATTGAAGAAACAAAATAAATAACTGAACAATTCACTAGTCTTTTAGAGGTGTTTAGAAAGGAACTCGCCATTTAAGGGCATGTTTAATGGTGACCCTATTATTTTGGTCCCTTCACTGGAGAAATAGAACCATGAATAGTGAAAATAGAGTTGAGACTAAAATTTAAGAGAGATATGAAATAGAACCAAGATAAGGCCAACATTGTGTTGAATATAAAATAGGACCGGGATAGGCAGAATATGTATAGCCTAGGGTTGGATCCAACACCGTCTCCCATGCAAACAGTCCCATATGATAAATTATATTCCACTCGACAATACAGTTAAGTTTGCCCCCCAAAACCTAGACTGTTCCCCCTCCGTATCAAAAAACTTTATGTTTAAGATATGTTCAAGTCAAAGTTTTGAAACTTTACCTAGGGGAACTATTTATATTGAGCATTTAAAAATCATATGTATAGATTCATCTCAAAAATCTCTTTCATAATATCATAGTTTTAGTGTATGTTATAAATAAATTGAAATAGTAATTAGTGGTCAGAGTTGTATTTCGAATATTGTGTCGATGTCCAAACATCAAGTTTTTTATGATATGGAGGGAATATATAATATATTAGACCGCATAAGCATTATATATATATATATATATATATATATATATATATATATATATATATATATATATATATATATATATATAAAAGAATAGATCACAGCCATCATGTAGTAGTCATCTTCTTTCTCAAGTTTAGTTCCAATCTCACACATACAGTAATGCACGTACGGCGCAAAACGCCTAGTTTGCAATTCAATCAAAGCACACGACGCCTATTAATTAGGGCATCTCCAATAGTAGAGTCAACTATTAGATACAAACAACGTCCATGTTATTTATAGATAGCATGTAGACAAACTTTTCAATAGACTAGCTACAGCATATACTCTCAAAATTAAATATGGGTCCACATGTAGTTATCTTCATTTGTCTTGAAAACATTATAGACTGACTCTCGCTTAAGAGCTAGTTCTGGTCTCTCTTCTCCTCTTCTCTCCTCCACATAAGTAAAATGATGAGTTAAAAACTTTATAACTAACTGAGATGGTCTTATTAGAGATGCTCTTAACTAATTTGTTCTTTCCTCCAACAGATTAAGGATCTGTTTGGTTGAGTGGATGAGGGTGGATAGGACGATCCTATCTAATTTTTTGGTCTGTTTGGTTTAGGGACAAGGGTGGATGAAACCATCCCAGCATAGAAATATTTCTCTCAGATCCTAAACGGAGAGATACGCAAAAAAGTCACGTACGCAGTCATCCAACTTCTCCCCACTCCTATCCAGCACCCATCCAGCCTACCAAATAAAAAAAAAATAGGCTCATCCTATCCACCCAACCAAACAGCTTGCTCGGATGGTCCCATCCCAGAAACACATGGATGAGATGGTACTCAAACCAAACGCACCCTAAAGTGACCAGTATGTACGTGTTCTATATACAGTATTAAGAGCATGGCTAATAATATAGCTCACTGCTGGCTATATGTGGTTGCCATGTCATATACAACCATCTAAAAGGCTACCCATATAATAAGTTAGCTGCAGAAACAATCTACACATTAATAAATGGCCCACCCATCCATCCTCTCATCTCCTTTGGAATCTGTGTTATAGCCAGCTTAGAGCTGGCTATTGAACAAGAGCCCGCTTCTTCTCTCTCTTCTCTTCTCTCTCTTCCAACAAAGTAAAAATGTGACGTGACAACTTTTATAGCCCGCTTATATCACCTTATTATACTTGCTCTAATACTGCCATACGTATAGGTGTGTCTATAGGTTTGGGGCTTTCATTAAGGCTATTAATGTGAAGGATGCCTTTGTTGTTGAATTTAATTTTGGTTGGACGTGGCAACGCCTAACTGTCAACAATCACAGCGAATGAGACGTGGCATAATAGTCGCACATGCTGCATTCCTTCGTCTAGACTTGGGAATTGGAATCGACGAGGTAGAATTCATGTGGTACGAGATAAATATAATGCCGCTTAAGGGCATGTACAAAGCCATTTATTAACCCGTCTCTTAGGATGATTTGGCCAAAAAAAATGTTGACGTGGCAGAGATTTTGGGAGCAACTAGGAAGAGCCGACTCTTGAGGAAGAGCCGTCTCTGGGCGCCAGCTCCAAGACGGTAGAGACCGCAGCGCGCCCGTTGTACGCGTGAGACCGTCTCCACCCAAAATCTCCCGAAATCCTCCAAGATCCGATGCGCGCGGGAGCCATTTCGCGCCAAATCGAAGCTTCGGAGGCGCGACCGCGCGAAGATTTTCATCCTTGCGTCGTTGCGTCCCACCTCAGCCCCACCTTCCCATCGCCGCGGCCCTTGCATCCTTGGTTCACCCCATCGGCGGTGAGTTAATGGCGGCAGGGGAACCGGAGAAACGCCCTGCGCCCCACCTTCCCATCGCCGCCGCTCGTTCCCTCTCCATAGCCGCCGCCGCCGCCGCCGCCCGTGGCCCCTCCAGAGCCTCCACCGCCGTGCTCTCCATCGCCGGTCGTTCTCCACAGCCCACCGCTGCCGCCGCCGTGGCCCCTCCAGAGCCGCCACCGCCGCCTGCTCACCGTCCACATCCGCCGCCGTTCCTCTCCACCGCCGTCCCCATGGCCCCTCCGCCGCCGCTATCCCCATCCATAGCCGCTGCCGGCTTGGGCTTCGGCCCCTCCACAGCCGGCGGTGCACAAGAGGACTCCTCGTCTTACGGCTTCGGCTTGGACTTCGGCCCCTCTGCAGCCAGTGCCGCCCATGGCCCCTCGGCGTCATCTGGCTTTGGATTCGTCCCTTTCGCCTGGGTAAGGAGTGGGGGCAATGGTGGAAGCCCGAATTCTCCATCAACACTACAGGGCATGCTACAGAGGTAAAGGACTCCATCTAAATTTGTATCTAGTGTGGACAGATATTCATATCTCAATTTGAGGTTTTGGTTAAATTCGAGCCAAGTGTATGGGTAGTTCTCCAGCTAAGCATGGATACTATGAGATGTTTTACAACATTGCACACAAATCTTACAGCTTAAATAACCATGATTGCAAAATAATTTCCTCTTCCTGCTGGTTCTGGGATAAATTGACACAATGTAAATCAAGGAAGCAATTTTTTTTTCTGTATGCTGTAGTCCAATGACTTGAATGCAATGTTCAGTCCTATGTGTTCCTGCTAATCTACTTCGTTGTGGTTGCAATGGAGATTGGATAGTCATGTTAGGTATTAGTAGATCAGGGTGTGCATCTCTTTGGAGGAAGGGAATGCAGTATGATCGTCTAAGCAATTTGTATCAGAGATCAATAGACAAACGTTGTTTCCGTTTTCTCCTTTGTTGACAAAATAGGAAGCAAATACTATGATTTCTTATCAGGAAGATTCAACACAAACAAATAGACAATTAAGACCTATCATTATAATCCAAACACCCAATAAATCATGTTATTTCGTACCTACAGTATAACATCTAAATTTTATAACATTATCACCAGATTATGTTCTCTTTGTAACAAGGTCTTTGTTTAGTGGCTTAGATAACATTTCATTTACCTTTATCTCCAGATTATGTTCTAATAAGGCTGAAGAATTTTGGTCTGCTTGTTCCATTAAATGTAGAAATTTGATTTTTCTAAACCGATTTTAATTGAATTTGTGTACTTTGTTTCAGCTCAAGTGGATTCGTTAATCTTTTGAATGGTCAAAATGCCCACTTTGTTGGAGGACCATCGTACTTTGCACCTATGAATGAGCCACAGGACAAACAAGCTTCATCATCAATTGCAGAGAGTAAGTTTGTCCAAGTCGATAGTAACGATGGAAATGAAGATGTTAGGACTGACAGGAATGACAAGCGAATGCTCTGAACATAGGAAGAGGATGTTAAAGTGGTATGTTTTTCTGAAAGAGAGAACATTTTTTATACAACTTTCCTTTCAGATTTTTATTAATTACATGGCAGCTTGTTGTTAATATCTAATGCATGGTTCTGATCAATATGTACAGATGAGTGCTTGGTTAAAACACTCTGTTGACTCAATAAGTGGTAATGATAAGAAAAGCGAAAAATATTGGGCAGACGTTGTTGAAGAATACAACTTGACCACGGAGGAAAGCAGATTGAGGACTAAAAAGCAAGTCAAGGAGAGGTGGCACAAGGTTAATAGAATGACTAACTCATTCCATGATGCTTGGGTGAAGGTTCGAAGGATACATACTAGTGGATATTCAGATCAAATGTGGATAGACAAGGCACATAAGATGTATGAGGAAGATAACAAAGGGGCTCGTTTTGTGCTAATGGATGTGTGGTATGTTGTTAGAGATCAAGCAAAATGGGTTGCTTACAACAACAATAAACCGACTAAAAGGAAGGAAATGGACAATGGAAAGGCGGAAAAAGATAATTCTGAAGATGCAGAACTCCCTCGCCCAATAGGACAAAAAGCAGCTAAAAAGGCTGCACATGATGCGAAAGGGAAGTCAAAAGAGTCAGCGATAGATGTTGATCTCGACAGGTTTGAAAAAATTCAATCCGATTGTAATTCCAATCGTATGAAGGTTCTCGAAATGCAGCAAAAACTATCTGCCGACAAGCTTGAGTCATCCAAGATTGCTCTTCTAGCAGCAAAGGACCAGAAGGATGCCAAATTATATGAAAAAGAATCCAAGATGCTGGAAACCTATAGATGTTTGCTCACACAAGACACATCCAGGATGGCGGACGACATTAGAGCTGAACATGTAGCTGCACTGAAGTGTTTGAGGATGAAGCTCTTTCCTGAATTACATTGACCTATCTGCTCTCTATTTGTGGTATGAAAGTTAATTTACTGCTACTGTTAGTTGCAAGTAATTTACTGCTACTGTCATTGTTGAACATAACAGTGCCACTGTATTGAAGATAGCTGTTATTTGCACTGTATTATTCATTGAAGATTTAGCAGAACCATTTTAGTTCTTTGTATTTTTCTGCAAGTCATATTTTTCTGTAGGTATCCAAACTGCAACGTGCTTGTCTCAGAAATCCTGTTAAGGTGACGACATTCTTCTTTGTCTTCCAGGAATTTAACGAGAAAAAATATTAATGGAATTGGTTCATGAGGTATTGGTACCTGGTTCTTTACTAGTAGTCTTGACCTTTTTTGGGGGACCAGGTCGAAGCAGCCTCCAAGTATTCTACAGTGGCTCCTGCACATTACAAGGTCAATTCTTGCACATCTTATTTTGATCCGTACCTGTGCCAGTGCAATGGTGTTTTTACATGATACTATGATTCATGTCCCTGTTAAGGTTTTTGTGCCATTACAGACTGCTACATATGTTCATTTTTATTCATGTTGCTTTGTGATCTGCATGTATGCATTAATCCATGTGGAATGCTTCCTCTATATGTTTTCACCTTTTATCCATAATCATTATAGCTGAAATAATAGTTTATTTTAAGTTATATCTTTTCTTTAACAGTATCAGCAAAATATGACTGGCTACAGTATCAGCTCATACTATTTCCTCTCTTTTCAACAGTGGTACTACAGGAAGCGAATTTAACAAATGAACCAGAGAACAATGATGAGCAGGAGCAGATCAGGATTGCCCGGGTTCTTCTCAACTATCGCCCGAAGAACTAGAGTGAATGTTGCTGTAGTGCAACTATCGCCCGAAGAACTAGAGTGAATGTTGCTGTAGTGTGAAATATCTAGTTGTTTATTTAGTATGTACTGTGTGGACTGAATTAAAGCTGTAAGAAAGCTATAGGTTTATGGAGAAAATAGTCTGCGTCCTTCAATTAGAACTACTAATGAAATGAAGCAACATAGATGTGTGCACACTTAATCAAGTATCATATATATCAACTTAATTGCATCTCATTATTGAGAGACAATGGTTAGAGACACCCATTGTATGAGCTATATTTAATGTTGTCTCTTAGCTTGAATGGTTGTGCTAAGAGACACCTAATAGTCTCTCCTTTGTACATGCCCTAATTTGGATACAAATTGGAGTCAGGAAAACTGTAGAACGTCATGTTCAACGGTAAACATGTTGACTATTAATAACGAATCAATCTATGATACTCTCACCGTCCAAGTTCATAAAACGTATTTTTAATAGGCTTATCCATCAATATAGCAGGAGTATTTCATATTTCAATGCAAAATAAATGTGTTATTTTCTTAATACCTCTAATAAATACACTGCTTTAACTTGTATTTTCTATGTGCGCGCATGTATTAAATAGAGTACTTAGGGTATTTTCTATGTGCGCGCATGTATTAAATAGAGTACTTAGAAATAATAATTAGGGGTGGTATAGTTATTTTCAATGTCTTTTTAGTCTACGTGCAAAACAGAAATGTGTTCTATATTCTTAAATGGGTAAATATAGAGGAAGTACATCAGTTAGTGACGTCTGTGAGTATATGCCATATAAATTGACTCCGGAATCCGACGTCGCCGTCCGGGCGTGTGCGGCAACAATGTGGTGTTCTGTCATGAAAGGATCAGCACATCGCAAAGTAGTTAAACTTCATAATAAAATAATTCTCGGTGACATAGAACGGCCTCCGTATATATGTACGATGGATTTTTTTTAGACCGGCTACTCAACGGTCGCATGAAAAGGAAAAAATTTTTCCCAAAAAAAAAGAGAAATGTCCACGATTTCAACGGATTTTCACAAATACCCATCCACTGCGATGTGGCGTAGCGGCATCGGAGATGCCGCAATGCCGCAGCGTGGCACCTCCCTTGCCGCCATGCCCCAGCGTGGTACCTCCCTTGCTGCCATGCCCCAGCACGGCATCTCGGTCAAGCCCAATATATATACCCCCGCCGCTATTTTAGCTCTCATTCCCAGCGGGCGGAGACTCCAGAGAGCAGAGAGCGGCCGAGGAAGAGGGAGAGGAGGGAGTGGAGGAGGGGGAGGACGAGAAGGAGAGGGAGGAGGAGGGAGAGGGAGAGGGGGAGGAGAGAGAGGGCGATTTGTTTTCATCACAAATCTGGTGAGTTTTGTAACGTAATATTTATTACTATATTGTGGGAGTTATCTTATTGCTAGAATAAAACATGGCACGTTAGCCATTTATGTATATGATATGATTGAAAATATGGTAGATCTTTTAATTAATGTTTTGTCTAAAATTATGGTAGGTTAGCAAATAATACATGGGGATTAGGGTTTCGATTTGATTGATTCCTTTAAGACTTAGTTTGATTAGGAAAAAATTTTAGGGCTTGTATTTAGGGCTTAGTGCTACGTTTGTTAGTGAAAAACATTTAGGGCTTATAGTTAGGGTTCAGTGGTACATTTGTTAGTGAATATTTTAATTAGGCTTGTGTCGTTATAATTAGCGAGTAAGGATAATTAGCTGTTAACATGTAGTATACATATGGCATAAAGGTTTTTCATAGGATTAATGAACGGTACTTTCTTTATTGCAGCTATGCCAGAGTTTTGATTTACGGTATATTATGGTGATGGCATCATTAGAGAAGGTCCTAATGGGGCAGATCTTAGTGAATTTATAAGCACAATGACTAGACATTCCGACCCAGATAATTTACGAATTGAGGAACTTTACTTGTGGATATGCAATATGTTCGGGTGAAACGCAGAAGAGCATGAAGTGTGGATTCAGTCTCTACAGAGCAAAAGCGTAGAAGTTCCTAAATTCCAATTGGTCAATTTAAACACACAGATGGGTTTGTCCAGATTTATAGGTGGATGTAGGCTGCGTAACAGTCATGCAGTTATCTTTATGCAAGCCCGAGTTAGGGAAACAATTCGTGTACAGGGAAGTGCTGCAGATGTTGGACAATGTAGTGGTGTGATGGATGAAGAAGTGCAAGATGGCACAAGGAGGAACGAGGCCGTGCAAGATGTAGAACAAGATGAAGGGTTGGGTGAAAATTTTTATGCGGATGCTGGAGAGATTAATGAGGATATCGTCGAAGCCATGGAGCATGACAATGAAAGGGCAATGGAAGAGGAGGAGAATGCGGATGATACTTCCAGTGATGATGAACATGGAGAGGGCGCCGTCATCCCAGATGAATGGAACAGGGGAGAGTCTAGTCAACTTCTAGTGAATGATCGTCATGGCTCGTCCTGTATTTACGGCGTAAACGGAGTCCGGGCAAAGCAAATGTATGCTGATAAGTCTACTTTGCAAAATGCAGTGAAGATATGGTCCATGACAATGCAACGACCATTCAGGGTGGAAAAGTTAGATAAATCAAGATATACAGTCAGATGCGAGAGAGAAGACCGCATGTTTCGAATACATGACAGCAAGTCCAGGTTTACCATGAAGTGGACAGTTTCGAGCGTAGAACCCCACATATGTGTGTTAACAAATACCTTGACGGAGCATCACAATCTAACTTCCACTTTCATCGCCAACAAATTATTCACTGAGATTGTTGAGAATAAGGATATGGCTGTTCAGTATATAATGTTGACAGTGCAGCAAAGATTTAAGTATACCATAAGTTATGAAAAAGCATGAAAAGCGAAACAAAAGGCATTGGAGATGAGATTCGGTTCATTCGAAGCCTCCAATGACAACCTCCCGTGTGTGCTACACCTTCTTCAAGAGAGAAACCCGGGTATCTATGTGGCTGTGCAAGATTCTTCGTCGGTGAACCCGGAAGGTCATAAGGTTTTGAACCGGGCTTTTTTTGCGTTCAGTGTTTGTGTGCAGGGTGTAAAAAATTGTAGGCTCGTGTTATGTGTGGATGTGATATTTTTGACTGGAAAGTATAAGGGAACAATTTTGACGGCAATTGGCATGGATGAAAATGATCAGTTGCTTCCTACCGCCTTTGCATTCGTGTAAAATGAGAACTACGACAGTTGGCTATGGTTCTTGACGCACCTGAAGTGCGGAGTTGTGGAGGACCGGCCTGACATGTGCCTAATCCATGACCGGCATGCAGGGCTATGCAAAGCCATAAAGACAATGCAGGAAGACTCCGAGCACCCTTTCCACTGGCCAGACTTGAAAAGTAGGTGGTGCATTCGCCACCTAGGTACAAATTTTCATAGGCAATTCAAAAGTAAGAAGACGACGTACTTGTACAAGTGTCTATGCAAGTAAAACCAGCAGCGGAAGTTCGATGCAATATGAAAGGCGCTGGATGACCTCACCAAGAGCAGCATAAGAGAGATGAGCAGATAGGCAATAGGAAGCACAATAGAGTTGATACAACCTCTTTCTCTACTACCCAAAGTAGATTCCTCTGCCTTGGTTCGTTGATCCAGAAGGAACATAAGGTGTTTCTCACACTGGATTGAGTCAGAACCAAGAGAGAAATGGTCATTGCTGCATGACGAGGGTGGTGCAAGGTTTGGGGTAATGACGATTAAACTCACCAAAGTGTATAACTAGGTGATTAAAAGATCACGGCCCCTACCTCTAGTAGCCATCGTCGAGGGCATAATGCAAGGCATCATGAGGTATCTCGGTGAAAGGTATGAGAAGACCGTGCTGTATGCCTCCAGAGTTGGCATTATATTTAGCTCAATGATGACAGCATATATGGAAGAAAAAAGTTTCAAGGTGTAATGTCACACAGCCTTAAACACGGGTAGTGGACGCCACCTTTTTTAGATATGGATTAGATCTAAAGACGACCATGGTGGAGCAACATGCGGCTCGCACATGAGGTTGATCTAGGGGCACATGAGCTTGCCTCTATATGCTCTTGTAAGAAACCATTGCTTCTCCGCCGCCCCTGCTCCCATGTTTGGGCAGCGTGTGCAATCAACAGATGGGATGCATCGCGGTATGTCTCACCATACTTCTTCAAGCAGGCGATTATTACTACTTGGATAAGGAATATTTTTGGATTTCGCCGCTTCGGAAACTTCACGGAGGACAAGGGTGACCACGGTACATGGATTCCTTGCAGCACTCTACTGCAGGGTAGGAGGGGTCGTCGTCACACTCGCCGCATCCGCAACGACATGAACGAGTCATAGAGAGGTGGAAGAGTGCAATGCTGCGGACAATGCGGGGCCGAAGGTCATCGGAGAAATAAATGTCCGCAGCGTGAAGTGCAGCAGGATTAATGAATGAATGGTTCATTACTATATTTGTTGTACTTGAATCAGTCACAATATGAACTTATTTGACTGTATGTGCTCGTATTAATTGAGTGAACATGTGTTGCAGTATGTACGAATTTATTTGCTTGTTTGTACTCTATCCAACCTTGATGCATTATGTATGAATGTTTTTGCTCATTTTAATTGAATGCAACTTTGTTTAAATATGTACGAATGTATTTTTTTCTTTCGGTAAGTCAAAAATGTTGCAGTTTTGTATTACTTACTGTTTCTTGTTCGAAGAGACTAACAAATTCTATCACTTTGTCATTGTAATACAAGAATGGACGATGTTACTACGGAGAAGCTCCTGGATGCTGTGGCCTACCGACATCACCGTTCCCTCAGACGGCTTCAGGACCCACCCATGGAGATGGCAATCTTCGTGACTCGCACTCCTCGTCAGCCATGGAGACTTGACTAGTGCTGGAAGAATGGGCCGGGCCGGTCGGGCTGGCACGAGCATAGCCCGAAAAAAAGGCCCAAAGCCCGACCCGGCATGAATGGCAGATGGGCCGTGCCAGCCTGGCCCGAGACCCGTGCCTCAAAACGGGGCACGCCGTGCCACCCGGCACGGCCCGAATTAAAGCCCGAAACTGTAATTTATTTTTTTGGGGTCTTCCGATGCTCATATGAATTTATATTCTACATAAAAGTTGTAGAGAATTGCAAGACGCATCTTCTTCATGTAGACAACCTTTTCATTTTAGCAACGTATGAATTTATAAAAATATATTTAGTGCGCAGTGTAGTTTCGGACCGATGTCACCTCTCTCGGTAATTTGCATTTTTGGAATCTTCCTGTGCTCATATGAATTTATATTCTACATAAAAGTTGTAGAAAATTTTCAAATGCGTCCTTTTCATGTAGACAACATTTCCATTTGAGCAACGTATGAATTTATAACAAAATATTTAGTGCACTGTATAGTTTCGGACCAACTCCACCTCTCTCGGTAATCTGTATTTTTCGGGTTCTTCCTTTGCTCATATGAATTTATATTCTACATGAAAGTTGTAGATAATTGCGAGACGCATCTGTTTTATGTAGATAAATTGTTCAGTTGAGCAACGTATGAATTCATAAAAAAATATTTATTGTGCTGTATTCTTTCCCATGCTGTGCTCGGGCCGGCCCGGCCCGACAGCAGCCCGGCGTGCCTTTGGGCAGTGCCGGCCTTGATTTTTGCCGTCTGTGCCAGCCCGGCCCGGCACGAATAAATGATCGGGCCGTTTTGGCCCGTTTCATGCAGGCCCAAAGCACGATGGGCCTGGGCCGTGCCGGCCCGGCATGGCCCAAGTCCCACCTCTAGACTTGACTACCGCTGGCTGGACAGGTGCGTGGTCATGGCGCTAGCAATTTGACATAACTCTTCATGTCACATATTATTAATATTGCATACTCGTTTTACAGGCTTCGCGTGGCTGGACTGCTACCCCTCGCTTGGATGCTCTAGGCCACGGATGCAGACGAGCTGGACGACGACGAGGGAGAGGAGCCCGGAGCAGTACCGTTGGAGAGGTCTCACCGGTTCCTAGTGGACCACTCCTTGCTAACAGCTCTTGTCAACCACTGGTGGCCCGAGACCCACATATTCTACCTCCCGTGTGGTGAGGTGGCGCCCACGCTCCAGGACGTGGCGATGCTGCTGGGACTGCCACTGGCCGAGGAGGCAGTTTAGTTGCTTCGGTTTGAGGCCAACTAGGTCAACGACCTTCGACACCACTTCGACAGTGTACTTCTGCCTCCAGCGGACGGCGAGGAGCGCGTGGAGCTGCGAGACAAGCAGTGGCACGGTCCTACGCTCGGCTAGTTGCGACAGTTCGAGGCACACTAATCTCTTTTGCCCATCGCAATCGTAAAGCACATCTCATTCAATGTGCTTACTCCTATAATTATCACGTTTCTATGCAGGCTAGCCACATGGTGGATGATCCCACCTCATACCAGCAGGCACGACACCTGGAGGCTTACTTGCTGTGGTTGTTTGGCTGGGTGTTGTTCATCAGCCCGCACGGCAACTAAGTAGACGCCCGGTTTGTGCCTGTAGCCCGTGCCATCATTGATGGTAACTTCAACTGCATCCCACAGTATAGTTGGGGCTCCGCGGTTCTTTGCGCAGCCTACAAGGCCCTCTGCGACAGTTGCACTCGCAACCAGCCATCGTCCATTCTGGCCGGTTGCCCGATACTGCTGATGCTCTGGTCCCTTGAGCGCTTCGGTGTTGGTTGCACGTACGTCTACACTACACCTTACGGGGATGCCTTCTATGGTGCGGACGACGTCGATCGATCGACGGTCGGCTCTCTTTGGATACGACGCAGGGTACAATAATCTTCAACTACTTGTTTCATTTTCCCGTAATTATGATTTCTTTATTTCCAACCTCTTTTTGTTTGTTCCTCACTGTAGTTGCAATGGACTCGAATGGCAGTGCGGGGCTGCTATGAGAGCTTCTCGCAGAGCTTCGACCATCTGCAGGACACGGAGGTCATGTGGGAGCCATACCCTTCGCCGGGTATGGTGTACGACCGAGCTCCCTAGGGTCTGTCCTCCCTGTGCTTCCGTGACCAGGCTTACTGGCTGACTCACCGAAAGCTTGTGTATGACGTGTTCATCGAGGACCACTCCCTGCACCGTGTGATGCGATAGTTCGGGCTGTTCCAGGTCTGTCTAGTGCCTAGGGGTTTCACAGTCTCCCACCACGTGCACAGGTACGTAAACTGTGAAGGGGTGTTTCATATTGAGCTTTTCGGCTTTATTCTGTACACCTACTAAACTGTTTACTTCGTTGCAGCCAGAGTCATGGTGGGGCCACTTCATGACATTCCTAGGACTCACGGATGCACAACTGGGTTAGCTAATGGCTGGAGGCTGCACATGACTGTGTGGTGGAGGGGAGGCCACAAACGGACCTGGCTTTCTCGGAGTACCTGAGTAGGTACTTGCGGCGCACACGAGTCTGACTATTTCGTGACGTCCGGCACCCTCCACTTCCTGTCCGGCCGACTAGGGACGAGACGTACTCATCCAGACACAGGTCCTCGCTTCATGTCGCGATACGCATCATTATCATGTTGCTTAGGACTATGAACTTTGTGCTCGTGCAGCATGTACTTATTTTCATGTCCGTGCAGATAGACACGCACATGAAGTCGATGAACGAGGGCTCAGGGATCTTGGCCTAGATGGCCAACGGTCTGGAGGTCACGTACGTGCAGCTCTCAGAGTTCGTGTGCAGTATCGTGAGAGGTCCTGTCACGCGATTGCGCACGCGGCCTGCAGGAGCTCTGATGCAGAGCCGCCTCTACCCCGGTCGCCTACCCCTGTACAACCGATAGCTCGTGCACCCAGGTCATATGGCCCTTCAGTTGAGAGACTCGAGAGCTTCCGACGTAGAGAGCACATTGAGGGCCCAAATGCCCCTCAGGGCGTTTCACGGGCACCCCTACCTTGGGGATGCCCCTGAGCGGTCAGGACTGCTAGGCCAACTCTACAACAGACTTTTCGGCGGCGTTCGTTTCCCTCGACGACACGATCCTCGCCGAAGTTCGCTTCTACGCCAACAAGCAGCTTCTTCCTTCCAAAGAAGTTGCCTCCGGCTAACGCAGTCTCACTTCAGTAAGCAGTCAATCTTCTCACATTGCTCCCATCTTTTCATTTATTGCATCGTACTGTTAAGCGCGTATTGTATCTTTTTTTTTTGCATCGCATGTCTTGCAGGGCTCGCCCCACTCGAGATGTACACCGAGTTGGGAGACATCTTCAGTATGGAGGCGGTCGACCAGGCATACGGTGGGGGCTTCCAATACTCCTAGCTGGACACTCCACCCCCGCCACCCACTCAAGCGACGGACGACAGACGACCGCGACGAGACACACACCCCCGACCGTTTCACCCCTTCGGGTATCAGACAGCGTCCTATGCAGGCACTTCGTGCCCCTAAACAGGGAAGACGTGGTGTACACTATGTTTGTCGTCGAACTTGTAGAACTTACTCGATGTGTACCTTAACTACGTAATTTCTTGGACAATTAGGGTTTCTTTCGGTTCTTCTAGGTTATAATACCACGACCGTACATACGTGTTAGGCTAGCAACCGTTGGTCACCCGTACATACATGGGCCTTTTCCGATTTTCACACATTCCTTGTCACACACCGTCCGAGCAGCTCGTCCATAGGTAGGTGGTAGCCTGCGTTGCGTAGGTTGCCCGTGATTTTTGCCGTAATTTTTTGGACTCATCTGGTGGGCCCCGTGTGCCTACGAAAACCCCTACGTGGCCACAATTTTAGGTTTTGTGCACATGTGTATCTTTTCCAATTTTCGCACATTCCTCGTCGCATACTGTCCGAGCTGCTCGTCCATAGGTAGGTGGTAGCTTGCATTGCGTAGGTCACCCATGATTTTTGCTTAATTTTTTGGACGAGTCTGGTAGGCCCCGTGAGCCTACGAAAATCCCTAAATGGCAACAATTTCAAGTTTTTGTGCACGTGTGCCTTTTCCGATTTTCACACAATCCTCGTCACACACCATCCGAGCTGTTTGTCCGTAGGTAGGTGGTAGCTTGCATTGCATAGACGCATTGCGTAGGTCGCCCATGATTTTTACCGTAATTTTTTGGAAGCAACCGGTGGGCCCCTGAGCCTACGAACCCCTAAGTGGCCACAATTTCAGGTTTTTATGCACATGTGCATGTTTTCCAAAAACCCCTTCTGCCACTATATGGTACAGCGGCAACTGGGTTGCCGTGGCATGGCACTGCGGCAACCTAGTTGCCGTTATACGGTACCTCGCATTAAGGTGCATCCTGACACCCCCATGGCATCTGTGAAAGCCTGGCGCACCACATTGAATTATCTCATCAGACATATATATATATATATATATATATATATATATATATATATATATATAATATAGAGTTGGGCTACGGTGCCTCACGAAGCATGGAAGACGCCATGCTTTGTGTCTAGTTCGAAAAATTTGGGACTCAAATGGCCCATCTGAACCGTCCTCCTCTGACGTGTCGGCGCTCCCATTGCTCCTTGTCCGGTGCCACACCTCTTCCTTGCTCCTTGCTTTAGAGCCACTACTCGCACGTGTCTGGTGAGTGTCTCTACCACACGCTCCTTTATCGTCTCTAGCGACTACCATTGTCAGGCTCGCCTATGCTACCTGCCACCTTCTAAAGATTCTTGGCTTCGTGGTCGATCCGCCAGCCAACTCAGCACATTATCCTCTGACTACTTGCAATTCCGACGATGATACCACTGCACCGTCTCCCATCACAAAGCCTCCGCCTCTCCAGTCTCCTTCTAACCCTAGGAGGCAATGTGAACCCTAGCCCAGATAAGGTCAAACCCTAATCCTAACTCTAATCCAAGGGGGAGGAGCGGCGCCAGATGTGAGGAAGAGGAGACTCCAGCGGCAAGAAAGAAGAATCGTCTGCACGTGAGAGAGAAGGGGCACTTGGCTATGCAGGTGAGCTTGGACGCAGGGACTGCCAAATAGCAAATTCATTTTTTTTTATGTATTGTCACAAACATGAGACAGGCTAGCTGCCGCCCGGCCAGTACTGGATCTGTGACAAAATTTATATGTCGTGATCGCGTTAGTTTGTGACAAAAGTCGTGTTTCGAGAACGTCATTGATTAATTTCTTACATTCCCAGTATGTTACAGTTGAGCAATCTGTCTAAACCATGCATTAAGATTTGTAACGACTTATAACTCTCGTTTGAGGGAGATAGTCACATAACGTATACTCAAATTATGTCAAAATACTATTCCATCTGTGACAACGTGATTCAACATAAATCTGTATCACAAAGCATGATATGAAATCTTTGATCGATGCGATAATCACAAAAACGTTCACATATCTAATTGCATCGTACGTTACACAATCTGGAACTATGAATTTCTCCCATCCATACCCTGATTAGATAATTACTATAGTCCATTCTCTAAGCCCCAAAAAAGCACAGCAACAAAATCCAAAATACACACATATTAGTGATCGATACACTTGATATTCATCAAACTGGGGAATTGACAGATAGTAATAGTTGAAAAATAAATTAAAAATGATGGCCGTAAAGAAGTTAACTTCTTATGCTTATGTAATTTTTACATTTGTAGAGACTAGCCGAGTGCATGTTTGTGTTGTAACGGATTTTAAACAAACATTAATATAGTGGGGGTGAGAAATATATATTAATTATTTGTTTTATTTGACATCTGCATTCGATAGAATACGAATATGGTTTAGATATTTATGTGCGGTTAATGACTTCTCTCATATTTATATTTGTATCTGCATTCGGATCTGCATAAAAAAAACATTAAGGTTGCGAATGTAGTATGGACCTTTTCTATTCAGAACACTATTTATCCACACTGTATGTATTCAATATAATAATATACATATATATTTAAGTATAGTTATATAGTTTGACAAGTATTTATTGTTCAGCACGAATTCTGTAACAGCCCAAAGTTTTATCAATATTTTGAAAACACTTTTGCGATGTTGTGTAAGGCTATGACAATTTATTTTAGATTCCTATGTGACAACACAGTTTCAGGAGTCTTAAAAAGCCATTAGAATTTGGTAAATCATTTGAATATTATTGAAAGCTATATACTAGGTCCTGCGTAAGAATATATATATAAATTGTGGCCTTATTTAGGAAAGTTGGAATGTGAATTCTAATAAACCTTAAAAGGTGTATATATTTACACCCACATAAACACACACACACACAAACACACACACACACACACATATATATATATATTCATATACATATATACACACATATTCACATAAGCATAATTATGATTAATGGCACTAAAATTCCTAGGAAAATTCTAGAAATTAGTATAGACCCTAATTGAAAGCCTGACTAAAATGTTGACTAGATTGACCCACCGTGGAACTTAGTTGGCAGCCTCTTCTTTTTCATTGCTCTTGTGAGCATTTCATTGAGCAGAGGGCATCTTTAGATCGCGGCGTTAACCTCTTGATTCTAACACAAAGAAATCCCCAAATGGAGCACCATAGCTCGGCTAGCCGTCGGTCAAGCCTCGGCAGGTACCTCGCCGTGGGAGGAAGACGATGACGGTGAGCCGTCTGATCAGCGCCAAGATCCATGCGATCTCACAGCTCTCGGTCACTGACTGATGGGCCCCAGCTGTTGGGTGCTCTCTGGTTTAAAAATTCCCGCGCGGCCTCTGCGTGTCGCTGACATGTGGGCCCTCGGTCCCACATGTCAGGTTAAGTGGAAGCGCTCCGCTTCGATGGTGCCTTCACTCGCGGATTGCGCCTTGGCGTGGCGGCTCGGCATGACGCGCGTAGGCCAACACTTCATTCACGATTTTCCCCAATTTGGTGAATAAAATAATGACAGTAATTAGAAACGGTTTATTTAAAATATGTGGATATCTTTAAAAATTCTGGAAAAGTTTTGGTAAATACTAGAGCTTATGATGAATTTATTAAAAATAATACCACCAACAGTGACCGAACACTTTCCTCGGATTAAATTCTTTAGTATATTTTTAAGGTATTAACCTATATAGAGAAATAGCAAAAAATAGATTGCTGTGTATCAAAAATTTGGGCCTGGCATGCCAGTGTGTGTATGGTTGTGATGTCTTTGCATCTGTTGGGTGCAGCATTGGGTAAGAGATGGAGTGGCAGGCTCGTAAATTGAGGCTAATCGCCCACATCGTAGTGCATGGAAGAGGCCTTGGCGAGATCCGCGTAATCTGCGTCTTTGCCCCAAAGGAGGGTTACGCCACATCGTGTGATTCACACGGAGGGTGTGAGTTAGCCGAAAAAGGAAGTGCATAAGGGTGAGGCCCTTAGGTGGGTAGTGGGCTGAATCGTGGATTCCCCAGACAGGTGCATCGAGGATGCCGCAGTGTGACATCATTGACAATCACTGCGGAGATAGTTCCTAACACCACAACACGCCGCCATCGCGTGGTAGTGCAAGTATTGGAGATTCGGGGTAGTTCGACTGTGGGCGTACCTGTCTGTTGCCATGCTTGAGGTGAAAGCAGTTTCATGTCGTCATCAGAGGATGATCTAGGTCCATTCTTCTGAGAGTGGTCTAGCGTGGGTCGGCAACCCAGCTAGGGCGAGACCGAGTACTTTGTTTGAGAATGTGATCCTAGCGAGTGTGCCACACTCGGAAGATGATGGCTGAAGTGGGAAGAGAACGTTTGGCAGAGTGCATGGAAACTGTCATGGGATTGGTTGTGTATTGAAATGGAAATATGACAAATAATCAACTAGATATGGAATTTGGTTAAACTGCTAAGTCATAGGCTTTGATTTCCAAAACTGACTTTTCTGCAAATAAATAAACCTAGCCTTTCCTTTGAAACCTCTATCACTAAATACATTGGGTTGGGTGTTAGCTCGCCAGTATTTGGATGACACTGACCTCGCATAAATATCTATCTTTAGACATGGAGGACCCTGTTGAAGAAGATGCCTACGATTGCCATAAGGAAGGAGACCATCAGTATCAGGACCACGAGTAGTTGCTTAAGATAGGGTTTAGTACGTTCCGCTAGCCGTGTGTGGTTACACAGCTGCTGGTGTGATTTTGTTGTTCTTTTGAACTTGCAATTTGCCTTTTGGGAGATTTCCACTACTCTGATGAACTCTGGACTGTAACTTGCTACTAATGCGATCTAGTGATCGCGGTTATGTAATATTTGGACAACCGGTGTATGAAATGATTCCAGCTGTGTAACTCTTGCACTAGCCTATTGATCCAGGGCCTAGTGCAGGTCCGACCAATTCTCGCAAGGTAAGCCGAGAAGGGCCGTGACAAATTCGAATTGAAATTAAGTTTAGTCTGATCTAAGTTGGCTGATTAGCTAGTTGAGCTTGATGTTTTGGTCTACCCTAATTATAGGACGATGAGGACATCACCAACATAGACATGAATATAGCGCCTCTCGTTCATTGCACTATACCTTTATCAATGTCTACGTCGCATCGACATTATTCTAAAGGACCTTATCATGCTGAAGGTGAACAACAAGTCAGCGTGAACCCTTTCATTGAGCCATTTAAGCCATCTATATCAGAGGTCCCAAAAGATATTGATTTATCTCAGGCTAAGATCAAGGCCCAACAACTTAATAAACTCCAAGCCCATCCCAATATGAAGCCCAAGTTGCCAACAAGCCCAGTATGACCAGCACAGATCAGTCCACCTTCAAACGGACGCCCAGGCCACACAGGAAGTCTGTTTTTTATGTTCTACTATTTCACGGAAAGCTTAGGAATAAGATTTCCACTTGATCTAGTTCCCCTGCAAAATGCATTTTGGATCATCGGGAATCGCCGAAACAAGCCAACGGACACAATCTGTCGGGTGGTACGCCACCTTAGCTTTAGGACCACTGCCCATGTACTCCTAAGGTTTTGCATCCACCTCCTTACCTATCCCCTAGCTGTATATAGCCATTGTTTTTTTTCTTCATTAGGTTATTATTAAGTTTGTTTTTTTGCTGCATGCGACACTTGTTCATAGGGGTAGTGTCGAATAGACCTGGTTTGGTGATGTATAACCTCAACTTTGAATCTGAAATTTAGATTGGTTGCTTTGCATCTTGTTCTTACTCGTTTCTTCTACTGCGTGCATGAATTAGCCTTCGTGGTGAGGTCCTCCGAGCATGTGCACGATTGATAATGATAGGTGTGTGGGCGTAGCGATTGCAAGGTTTCAATCTCGCTGGTTGAAAGCCTCAAGTGGTATCAGAACTAAGGTTGCCCGATATGTATCATCATCTTTCTTTTAGATTAGATTTGTTATCATACCTAGAGTTCAAAAGATGGCCAAAAAAATTGATCTACCGTGTCTTTGCCCATCTACCCATTGGTTTGTTCTTACGATATTTACATCTTTGAATTTTTATCTATAGTGTGTCATTATTGATCTTAGTTCTAGTCTTGATTTTTTTAGTATTTTTAAAAACGTTTTTTAAAAAAAGTGAAGAAAAAGAAACCGGCTCTGGCTCTACGGCCAAAACACTGTCTGTGTAGCCCTCAATGCCGGATCAAAACTCGCGAATGAGTGACCTTCCATTTGCTTGGCTAAGTGGTTACATACGAAAATAAAAATTTGGAAAGGGCCAACTTTTCATCCTCGACTCACTCCGAAATTCCTATTCTTTTGCGTCCAGATTCCAACAGAATCAGGACTCAAGTCGACTCTGTTCTCTTCAGCTTATCTTCTTATTTTATCTACTTGTCTCCGAATTGAAAAGTCAAATGCTTTGACTTTTAATGTCTGTTTTTTCTTTCTCAAAATCATATCTCACAGCTCTCAAGAACAAGTTGAATGAAGTGGACCAGATTTTCCAAGCTATTTCAGAAAGCACTCAAAGTTTAGCTTATAATTAAGAAAATAAGATAAACTGAAGAGAACATCCTCTGTCCTCATAATTGGATTCAAATTCAGTATCAGATCTTTTCAATATCTTTTTCCTTTCTTTTTATCCTCCCTATCTTATTTCTTCAAGCTCCAGACACCCTCTTCTTGCTCCTTCTCCTACACTCCTCTTCTTGCTCCTCTTGCACAACACCACTTCTCCTCTCCCCTAACACATCGCCGCTTATCGCTACAGCTACCACGCTCGGCCACCCTGTCTCATCTCTACGACCGGTTGACCTGTTTGTCTTTCACTACCAGCGAACCGGCTATTACAACCAGTTTAAAACAAGTTTCAGAACCGGTTTTGGAACCGGTTGTAGGCAACCGCGACTGATACCATCCGGGTAACACTCGCGATTCCTCCAACCGCTTGTGGTACGACACTACAAGCGATTCGGAACGCTCCCTGGCAGGCTGGTGGAGTCACCACATGGGTGCTCTCTACTAGCGGTTGGTGTTACGAACCGCTTGTGGAGAGCCTCTCGGCAGCGAGGCGCCACGCCCGTGTGCCTCCCACAAGCGGTTGGAGTTACCAACCGCTTGTGGAGAGCTCTCGGCGGCGGGGGGCGCCACGTGTGCTCTCTCCTGGCGGTTGGAGTTACCAACCACTTGTGGAGAAGTGGCATAAATTATATTCAATATAGAATATGTTACGAGAGGATTTTCAATATGAATTTTGATAATAAAATTAAATACAACTACAATATTTTTTCACAATTAAATATATAATATGATGTGTACTCATTCACACAACCACAATTAAGTTCATTTACACAATAATACGAATGAATCAAAAATGTGTACATACATGAAATAAGGAGCACACTGTAGCAATGTTTATACATTTCAAGAGTACAAGGGTGAATCTTGAGGTCATTTGTTGCCTACATCGCTATTTGTGGCCTTCGATGATTCCGATATTTCACCTGTCCTTACAGAAGGACAATCTCTCCATCCCTTTGTGTGGAACTCATCTTTGGTGAATATAATCTCGTCGACAATGAAGCCAATAAGTTGTTCTTGGATTGGTGCAACCCGGTGAGGCAGGATCACACCTTGCACATCGAGGTAAGGCTGCCAAAGCAGGAAATAAATAAATCTCTGAACACGTAAATTGTAAGTATTAAGAAATTGAGATGCATCATTAATTTGGATGCATCATTGATTTGGTACTTTTGACATACACGCACCTCCTCGTTTATTTTGGGCACATCGCCATGGCAAAGATTTTGCATGTAGTGGCACACATAATAGCCACATAAGTTGTTTCTAGCCGTTTGCTGTATAACCTATGATGAAATTTAGAAAGAATATAAGTATTGAGAAGAAAAATATCACTAAAGAATATGAATTAATTAATATGCTTTATTACGTACTCGAGTGCTTAATTGAAATTTGCAATTCGTTCTTGAAAGTTATTTTATGCTTCTTTCGGAACCTTCGAATGCTACTGTGATGCGTTAATACATGAATAGTAATTATTAGAGTTTGAATTAATTAAATAGCTAGGCATTTCAATAGAATAAAAACCATCTTATAAATTAATATATGCCATACCGATTTAGCGTGTCAATGATATATTGATATTTTCTTTGTGGTTTCCTTCTTGAGTCTTAAACAATGATCTTGCTATTATCAAGCATGAATAACAAGAAGGACCCCAGTGAAACCTATTAATATATTTCAACATATATATATATATATGTAATTAGTCATATTATGTATGCTTTAAAAAGCTAGGAATGAGAGGTTGTGAGGCGAATATATCGTACAAATCAAGGATGTATACGTAAATCTTACTAACTCAAAGAAGTGTCAAAAGCTTTGGCTGTGCTATCAAGCATAATCTCCCAAGATCGCCTCGCTCAATATAAGCGAAGTCTCTTCAATCGCTATATTCCATTCATAGAAATGGAAAAACTATCTACCTTTCGCACGAGAAGCAACCATACAAAACTTAAGCAGCTTATCTGACACCATTAATTCAACCACTAAGTTAAAATTCATTCAGACAAATGTTAATTGAAATGTTACAAGTTCCCCATAGCCGATAAAATGTTGATTTGTTTGAGATATGGTGACGCAGATATGGAGGTTGAGCCTGGTACCATTCATGAAATCATGAAAATCGAAATATTGTCCTTGGTTTTTAGAGGTTAACCAACCCCATAAGTAACTTATACTCATTCTCAGACTATCCAGAACTTAATTCACGATAGCAAGGTTCCTTGAGACCATTACCGAGAGCATGGTGGTTGCTCGCTGCTCTTCTCACTTTGCTTTTGCTCTTTCAGGCCTTTATTGGTTTCCGGCATGGCGGTTAAGTATGATCGTTCCGGTGTCGTTGGCCTCACCTTAGAAGCAAGCTACTTTCAGTAGCTACCGCTTTTATGCGGTCGGTTTCTGCTCGCACCTCTGCTATGAGCTTATCGTCTCCGCATTATCATCCTTTTGACCTTGGTTCTTTGATTGATCGGCGGCCGATCATGGCCATTCGAGGGGGCTCCTTTTTCTTGGCTTTCTTTTGGTGAGGCGCGCTCCGGGTATCCCCGTTGGCTTCTTTGCGAAGAGAAGTGTCACTGGGAAGAAGCCACGTTCTCTGGAGCAGCGGTGGTGGACAGGATTGGCGAGGTGTAATGAACTTGGAGGCGGTTTGAGTCAGCGGTGATTGGTGGTGGAATGCCTGCATGATGTACCGTTTTTGCGAAGAGGAGACTACCAAGCCTATCGCCACCCTTGGCCTCAAGGCCCGATTTCTGGTTTGCCACCCGTTAGCAATATCGCAATAACAAAACGCTTAACACTTCTTTTCACGGTGATTCGTTTGCAGGTAGGGGTATCTCTTGGTGGAAGGAAATCTCCGACTGGCGGCGGCTTTGGGAGCGTCTGGAGAGGTCGTGTTCGATGGAAACATGTGGAAGGCAGCGGAGCGGCTGGCTTGTAACGATTCTGGAAAAATCATGCTTTGGAAAATGTCATCCCCATTAGGGCTGCAAATCGGTGGCTGTGCAAAGTGCGTGGCCTGTTCTTTCCTTGGCACGTCCGCTCCTAATAAATGCATTGGCAGCGTGCATCATGGACAGTTCATCCTTATGCATCTACTTGTTAGATGTGCGTTCTATATGCGTTAAGGCGAACTATAGCCCGGCCTATGTAGTCGCTGCTCAAGCTCCTCGCTAACTTTCTATTTGTATTCGATATGACTAACTCTCGTGGCCAGCCCTGCTCCTGTGTCTGGTTTTGAAAAATGCCGAAGCTCGCTGAGTGGGCGCGCGTCGACCGTCCGTCTTCCTCTTCCTCGTGCGTGCTGTGTAATGTGAGCATGTGTGTGGGCGGCTATTATGCTATTACAATCTCCGTACCCACCAGTGTTGAGCGGCTAGCGGCGGTCCTAGCGGCACTAGTCGTCATCTCATCTCCCGTTAGCCTATGAATGGCACATAAATACCGATGTACAATCGTCGTAAGTGGCCAATATCTTCCTCCCGTCCCATCTGTCATGTGCGTGCTGCGATACCATCGTCCTCCTGGAGATGGTCGTCATCCTTACGAATCTTGTTGGCGTGCGGACATCTAAGTACTTACTGGTACGTATCGGTCTGCCGTACGGTTCAGGCATTTAGGCTTATAACTTGGCCAGACTTGGCACTGTACATACGCGGAACTCTTGACAGGTGAGAGATCGGTGCTACCTCACTTCCGTGGAATTTGCATCATGTCCACCTGGCATTTAGGAGATTCAGCAAATTTCTGCATTATGCGACGCACGTAACCACAAGCCAATCGATTATCACAATTGCGGTTAATTTCTTGTTTCAAATGGCTAATATGGCGGCTCGATGTCCTGCACTAAAAATACTGTCGGCTACAGAGAAAAATCAAGCCCACGGTTATGCATTATTTTGCTCGAAAATCAAAATCGAAAATCGAAAAGCGCGCACCGAGCGCACCATGTACTCTGTGCCGCCTAATAGTAGTACTCACGTGGCATTAAGCTGCGATTAGCGGCCTAACCTATAACAGGTCAAAATCGGTAAATCGACGATCAGGTACATATTACTGCTTGCTTGCCTACCATTTCAGGATTCGCTGAATGACGGCAGACGACCTGTACCCTAAGTCTCCCTGAGTCTAATAATATCGTTAAACATAATGCAAAATCCATTATTACTTCCTACTTCCCTCTCATCATCCACATCCCTATCCCTATCGTCTCTCTATCTAAGTACTCATCCTCCCTCACTCTATACCCTCACATCACCTCACTCTTAGCTTGTCCAAATTCCGGTCTCATCATATCCCATGTGTCCCACACACCTCGTCTCACGTCACTCGATCCTCAATTCAGTATCAATCCACATCTCTCCCTCCGCTGTCTACTCCTCTCACTATATCTCTACTCACTTGCTACCTCTTCTCCCTATATCACCCCTATATCACACCTTTTCCTTTCCACCTCTACCTACCTCCTCACTCTAGTCCCCATCTCTCTCTCCCTATCTCCATTTATTCCCCTGACTCTCCTGAACACTCTGCGCGACGACTACACTCCAGAGGAGAGGAAGATTGACATAAAGAACACATGGCGTGCGACAAGGGACATATGTGAGAGCCGACGGGTTGCGGTTCGAACGCTGCCGGTCAGGATGTGTATACGCACTGATGCTGGCGCTGTCGCTATGAAAGACAGCGTCAAGCCAACTGAACTGTATGCAGCGAGTCCGGTGAAGCATGCCGTCTCGACGGACGCGAACGGGAACGGGGAGCGACTGGTCGTCGACGAGCAAGGCGGGCGATGCGCAGATGAGCGCTGTCTGCGGCGAAGGCGAGCAGCACTGACGAAGGCCTTTTCGGACTTAGAAAAATTTTGAGGAGATGAAGAAGCGAGACAACTACCTATCTAAATGTCAAGCGGGTTCTCCCACTGTATGCTGGTAACCACACGGGTTGTCCACCACGTCGGGTTAAGGTGTTCGTGTCCTTTGTGTCATCTCAGAAGATCTCTTCTCTCTAGAAGTCTTCATGTTAAACCAATAAATTTAGAGAGTCCTCTTTTACAAAGGGTTTTAGATTACCACCTAGGACATTTAGGTTCATGTCAGGGTCCTTAACCACCGTGTTTCTATTCTTCCTTTTTATTAAACTTTTTTAAAATGTTTAAAATTTGAGTACTTTGTTTCATATGATTTCAGACTTGTAGACTTATATTTCATTCAAATGTTTAAAATTTCATTGCTTAATTTCTATATATATGTTCAACATAGTTTCATTTAAAAATTTGAAAAAATGCTTCTTCTTCCTCTTTTATTAAATTTTATTAAAATAGAGTTTCACTAAATATTGTTTTTTGTTCATTTGTTTTTTGTGTTTAAAATTTCATTTAGATATCACATAAAATTCAAATATATGATGAGTGATTACATTGGATTTGCTATAAAATTGCTATACAAGAGTACTCAATGTGTTCAATGAAATTTTATTGTGTTTCTCTTATATTTTCATTAAAATGTTTATTTCAGTTTGATTTGTGTTTATTTCATTAAAATGTTTAAGTTCATTGCTTAATTAATGCTTCAAATATAGAGCACTTAATTCTCACACTAACTAACTTTGAGGCAGTGTTTACTTAATGGACACATACAAGTGTGCCTTCCTATGAGTGTGCTGCGTGGCATTGAGTGTGTTTTATTTGACATCGCCTTGCGATTCTGTGTTCCACCTGTCTAAAATGTGACATCTGTGTTCAAAAGTCTTCCTCGTATAGCGGCACGTCCTCAAGGTGAGTCCGGACTTATGTCCTTCCACAAAAAGAGTGAGTTCATCGACTATATATCATCCTTCTGTGAGAACCATCGCGGCCTTATAGGTTTGCTGCAGCGTGGTCACGTTCGCATGGCAGACCTCAAGAAATTGCGAATGCGACTATTAGTGGTTATATTGCCGCAACCCATGCAGTTCATGACTGAAGGTTCATTATCTCTATGCTCATAATATGTACGGTCAACCTGCAACTCCACATGTTTACCGCCCTTTTATTTCGTCGCCTCAGTTCCCACGGTGTACATATGTCGCCTACATTAGGTGATCTCTCACGTTTAAGGCAGGCGTTGCAATACTTGAAGGATGTAGTGTAAAACCTGTAACCAAGTAACTAACCGTGCGCGCCTCAGGTCAATGTCGTTCAAGGTTACCTCACAAATTCGAATGAGGACCACACTTGTGTTGAGGGGTGTGCTATATAAAAGACGGGTATGCATCTCCAATTGCTTTATTGCTTTCCGGCCCGAGCCTCCCGGCATCATGACACCAATATAGACTGTCGGTTTAGATCATTAATGTCGCCATCTGGTGAATCCTTGCCAGGACGGGGCGGTTAACGGACCTCTTGTAGGACACTCTCTTGAAAGAAAACAATGACAATCGACGAATCCTTGACAATGAATGAACAAGGAAAAATGAGATCAATAATAGAATCAGAAGATCATCTCATCAAATTCAGCCTACTCTATTCCATCGTTGTTCCGATGATGTCGTCCTTAATGACCGGTACCAACGGTCAACCGTTAGAAAGCTAAGGGCCCAAGGACGCCGATCGACAACGGACCAACAAATTGTCTTGCCCATGCAACTACAATCACTCTTCAACGACGCGAGACCACAGATCATCGCAGAAAACGAAACCATACGCCCACTACTACTTTGTATCACGTCATCGCCGCAAACCCGCTGGCCGCGCGCGCCGGTAGGTGCTTGACAAGGCCAGCGTACCTCACTTCTCAAGAACCTCTCCGTGAGGCCTCCAGCAAAGCTTTATATACCGCCATGTCATATGCTCCGCCGCTTAAAGAGAGTTTTGATTTCGTTTTCGATTCAAGAAGACTCTGGAGATTAGCTTATAAATTATTTTGCAATTTGAGATTGCTGCTCTCGTTCGCGTGCTTGTGTTCTCGATTCACTAAGCGGCGAACAAGCTCGTGGTGCATATCAACGATCTGGTACGGTCGTTGATAACCAAGCGGGCGGAGCGTGTAGCGAGCAATTGCTTAGATGGGGATCAACCGTCAGTCGGCGGATCAACGGTCAACGTCAACGCCGTCGAGTCACCGTCGACTTATTAAGCGGAAGACATATCATCCGTCGCTGCCATCCCATGAGCGCCGTTGCCGGTCGGTATCATTGTAACCTGTTCATTGTGCATCACGTGAGAGTCTCAAAAGACCAAAAAAAAAAATGATCATTGTCCGTCGGCTTCAAGCTTCTTCCTCGCATTCTGCTTCTGGAAGTCATCGCCTTGTTCTGGTTTAGGTCGTGTCATCGGATGCTTTATACTTCTTACGGACCGTCACCTTGTTTCGCGCCTAGTTCTAGTCGAGTCTGCTAAACGCCCTCGCCAAGCTCGCTTGCCAATGTTGTTCAATCCCATCGGCACCCATTTGTCATCCGCATTGCCACTCCGAGCACTCTGGTAAGCAATCACGAACACGTTTCGGCGTGATCGCGCATCGTTTTGCATTTCCGAACCTATCTTATCACACGTTTTGGCGTGTCGTCTGACAGAAAATTTTGGGCCCAAACCGACTTTGTCGCGAAAGATTTTTGCCTCGGAGACCCAACCATGAGCCACTATTATAACGGACCATTTGCCTCTTATATAGACGGGAAATAACGCCGCCAAATTATCAAAAGCGGCCTTTGAAAAAACGCCATAAAATAAAATTATCAAAGAGGCAAAGAGAGACGCAACAGCGGCAGTCAGAGCCACGGTTTTGTTTGACAAGCCTTACATTTCATCTTTACTTTTCAAATCAGTTTTAGGAGCACTTTAGGCCACAACATTTGGTTTTTGGACACTTATGATGCCAGCTTTTCGGACATCCAGTCGATCTGGCGCTATATATATTTGCCCTTCCAGCTCCATATATTCTTATCGATATTCTCTACCTGCCTGCATATCTATCTCTCTCTTGGTATCACAACCAGCCACCCCGCCGGTTGATCTTTTCTCAAGTACACAGTAAGAACCTTAGGAAGCGTAAGCGCAGAGAGAGTGACTCGACCGCTGCCGAACCTAGCTAATAGGATACTTTTGTGCTATCTTTTGTACTAACAATAGCGAGACACGCACGCGTAACACAAGAGACGGCCGACAATGATGACATTCGGTCGCACCCTTCAAAGTCTTAGGAGATGGTCAAGGGAACAAGGAGCTGTAATGCCCTTAAAAGACCAATCAAGTTGCCGCAGACAACCAAAGGGTTAGGGAAGACATCCATCTTCACGGTCGTCCGGACAAAACTTTGAGAGGATCATCAACAGAATTCACTTGCCCGGTTCTTGAAGCCGTGTGAAAATCAACTCCCCAACGGAGATTAGTTGAAAGTCGGGTCCGAGCGGTCCCTCAGCAGGAAAACCGACACCGCCACTGTCCAGATATCCGCGCGCCAGAGCGCCATCGCCACATTCGACAAGGTATGAGAGGTAATAATTGAATAATCTGCTTGACTGATTTTAACAATCACAATGCCGCCGACCTCCATTTGCTGTATAAGGTTGTTCACCTTCTAGTGCTTAATGAGTATTTAGATTGAAAGTTCAAAAAATTTAATTCACATCTAGTGCTTGAAATTCATAGGGTAAGGCAAGCCACGAGTTTAAAGACTTTGCAATAATGGGTGTAGTGCCAACATAATAGGCGATAGCAGGATGCCATTGTTGAAAACCATGGATTTGTGCCTCCTTGCCTTGACTCTGTGTAAGAAATTTCAACGCTAGATCAAGGTAGCAATCGGAGAGGATTACTACCAAAGGACCATGTTGCAGATAGTTGCGCAGCGCAGAGGTATTGAGGAGGATGGGGGAGGATAAAATGGCTCGTTATGGTGGATTGCGATCGTCAGCCAGAGATCCAGATATAGTTGATTATAAAATATAAAGAAAGATTGTTCCACTTCTGTCCAATATATTGTTCCATTGTTCCAATAGCGGTTCCTCAGAATGGTCAATCACAAGGTACATTCACGGTAAAAGCAAGACGTACGTAGGCAGACAAACTATGCCATGACAACCGACGCGCCACACGACCAAATCAGCGATGCCATCTCGTCGTCTCGTTCATCATCCAGACAGACACCCATACGACGATAGCCAGCGGTCGCGTCGGAGTAACATGTGCATACATGTGTGCAAGAAGATATCATCGTCGTCCTTCCACAGCTCCTACCACGACGCTATCGATGCAAGGGATGGGCCATGTCATGAAGGATTGCCCAAGTGATAGCCTGATGATGGATGGGTACATTAGTGCATCGATGTCGATGTAGAAAAGAATATGTCTTGCTAATTTGAGTCGGTCGCGTCACTGATGATGAAGAGACGGACAACACCGAAGACAAGCTAAGCGGCATAAGCCAACACTCGGAGCGGCCAATACTAACTGTTGAGCACTCTGTGGATAGCAAGCGAGCGAGAAACGTCACAATCCTCATTCCGTCAACATGACGCGTTCAACCATAATTGATTTAGGAGAAGGCAATCAATACCTGGTCAAGCTTTGCTTGACCCGTGCTCTTATATCATCTTTCAATGGTTCAACAACAACGGTTGTATAAGGTCAAAGGTAACCCAAGCTAGTAGTATCTTTTGTCATTGGTTCATATACTGATGTTTTGATTTTGATGTCGTGTGCTTATGCAAGCATGCTCACTTTTATAAGGCGGAGCACTTGGGAATTTGATAATGATGCAACTCATCATGGTAGGGTAACAAGTACACACTTAGACACCGGAAGAAAATCTTACCTCCCCCATTCCTAAATTGTGCATTTTGATGGGAGATGAAGATGAAAAGTGTGGCAAGAGCATCGAGAACCAACAAGTAACTGTTTTCCCGCCTAGAAAAAAAGACAAACAAAGCGCGCCAAGGGATTAAAAGGAAGGGGGTGTGATGCTTGCCACAAAATCCGATATTACTCAATTATTATCACCGATAGGCCTGCACTATGCTTTGATATGCAAAAGGAAGCAAGTAGTACTCACCCTTACGACTTTGCAGAATATATCGTATCCTGATTTCCGAGGTTGCCACCTAGAGGAATGAGAGGAATTGAACATCAAATTGATTTGATGCCTAGCCAAGGGCTCTTGAGTAGGACCAATCCAGAGAGACTAAGGAAATTCAAGGCAAGTTCAAGAGCTTTTGCAGCTGGTTGACTAATCAAAAGTCTTAGTCCTGCTCTCGTTTTTTGGTTCCTAAGACGATGCGCATTGGATTGTAAAGCCATTAACAATATCACCATTAGATATCTGTCCAATTGATTAGATTGATATGTTGATGAGTGGTTCTTTTTTCTAAAATTGACTTTATTGGTGGAAGTGGACCCATTGAGATGAAATTGGAGATGAATGGAGACAAACTTTTAAGACCAAGTTTGGGTTATATGAGTGGTTAGTTATGCCTTTTGGTTTGACTATACAAAGATATTTGTGGATGAATGAGGTACGTCCATTCATTGGAAAATTTTGGTAGTTTATTTTGATGATATCTTGATCTATGCCACCACGAGCATCTTGAGCATTTACGTCTGTCTTGTTTTCAATGCTTTGTTGCGATCTTGAGATGTGTTGTTTGTAACCTCGACAAGTGCACCTGCCTTGCGACAGTCGCTTTTCTTAGCTATTGTGACTCTCAGGCATTGAGGTTGATGAAGCCAAGATTGAAGCGGCGTGTCAAAGTGCATCATCAGCAAACCTTGGTGTACCCGCTAGCCGTTTTAGCACTCCATGAATGAATTGACAGAAGAAGGAGGGCAGGCGCCCAGACAAACAGGACGCCTTCAACCTTTTTAAGGAAAAAACTAATGCACCACCCTTCCGGATTTTGGTAAGACGTTTGAACTTGAATGTGATGCTAGTGGAGTTGGAATTGGTGTGTCTCATCACGGCCTCGCTTTAGTGTGAGATTAGGGAACCTAAATTATTCATAAATGTATGCTCTTGTCGATCTTTTTCTGACATGGAGCAACATTATTTATGGTCCAAGGAATTTGTTATTCACTCTAATCATGGAGTAGTCGAGACCGCCATGCAGGTCAGATCAGACCACAAGTGAAGATAATGTTATTCTGATGCATTGTCTAGGATGTTATGCATTATTATGTTGTCCCACTTGTTCGTCATGAGTCGAATTGGATTAGAAACTATCAGAAAGCGGTATGCACATGCATTCTGATTTTAAAGATGCATTGTGAACTGTTGTATGTTGTATGGATGGGTTAGGGACTGCTGAATGGGTTCTGTTTGGTTCTGGTTAGTTATACGCACATATGATGAGACAGGGTTGTATTAAAAGGATGTTCGTTTGGCCATGTCCGTATATAAACTTTACTGCTTGCGCGGGATGAGCAGCACCAGCGTGGTTCGGAAAATCACAATCGTCGGAAGGATCCTGTTAAATGGATAGGCTAACGGTTTGTATTACCCTAGATACCCAAGTGTGCCTCTCTCACCCAACTATTGCGATTTCCGATGGATTTCATGTTTCCCGATTTTGTTCTTGCTTGTCTCCTGACAAAAGGAGGGGATATTATTGGTTTCGTGGGTGGATGCCATTCCATTCATTTCATTCGCATCGCATTGTCGACTCTTGTGACTTTAAGAAATTGTTGCTTGCATGGTGGCGATCTATTGTTTCGCAGTCATTTTGGAGGACTACTCTCTCTCGGAACAAATTGGGGACAAAATTGTTGTTCTAACCGGGGCAGTGAAAGGTCGCAATGGTATGCAATGTACAATGCATGCGGCTTGAATCATGAGTGAGGTGTCTTGCATCTCGTGAGTTTACAATCACAACGTCGTTGCTTTCTTGCACTCTAAAAGGTAAGTCCTTTAAGGTAGTATATGAGTTTCACCCTCGAGCCCCCATTGACATGTTTCTCAGCAAGAAGGATTAATCTCGATGCTAAGGAACGTACGCGGCTATGGAAGTATTTTGAATTGCATGAGTCAACTAAGGAAAATATTGGAATGAATGAAATATAGCATCAGGTGTAGTCATGGTAGGGAAAAAAGTTGATTTTTGCTCTGCGATCTATGTACAGCTACGAAGAACGCTCAGTCCGAGGTTGAAAAGTCTAAATTAACGTGGTCTTTTAAAAGTGCTCGAACGAGCGATAAATGATAATGCATATATTGTGATTACCCTGATGCCTGGGACGGCCCGCTAGCCCCACCTATAACATTAACTTCCGGACGGGATAAGGCTGATCGAGGGAATTGCTTCTCTATTGAAGGATGTTCATTGGCGTCCCTGTTGATGCTACAAGTCCCGATGGATGACCCTCATGATGCTGCTCGATGCTACACCAAGCGCAATTGATTCGACCAATTACGGTCAATCACATCAGGGCAGGGCGGGCATTATTACACGCGGCTCTGGGCTCGTCATGAATTGTTTATGCCAAGTAGCGTAGAGGCGTGAGATAATGGAGCCCGGATGTAGCCTAGCGTGAACATATACCATGGGCACCGCGGGTGGAATGGCCCGCATTACCCATCTATCCCATACATACGCTCACAGCCAGGGGCGCGCCTAGGTCAGGAAGAGCTATACGCTAAACCGCAGCATCTTGCTCTGCACATTGCCGCTACTTTGGCCGGTGGGTTGTGAGCTAGACTGGGTCCTCAGGCCCCCGAGCTTAATATTATTTTGCAATTTGAGATTGATTGCTTCGTGTCTTGTGTTCTAGATTCACAGGAACAAGCGCGAGTGTCTGGTCTAGCACTTGATTGATATAACCACCACGAGCAATGTAGTGTGTGCAGTGCTGCTTATTTTACGGAGCGCCGTTCACAATTCGCCTCAGCCTTGCCGAATCTCACATTGAAGGATCTTATTATCCGATAGCCTTATAAGCATCACCAATGCGACCGCATTGAGGAACACTGGATTGTCCCTCCGAACCTTCGGGCAAAATTCCTCGGCGCCAGGCGAGCGACCCTAGAACAACGATCATCATCATCACAAAGCAAAACATGGGATTCGGGTGGGCGATTTTATTCTCTTTCATGTTTATGAGTCTCTTCTTTGTATCGAAGGACTTCTTCTGCTCAAACACTTTCCGATCATGCTTTTCTCATCATTTGCTTAGTGTAACTCCAGGGATGTGAAAATTGTCCTTTCCCTTCTTACGGATGTAGATGTGATTCGAGTCCTCGCCCCAAATGTTTTAGATCCTCCAAGCTTGCGATCTTCTTTTCCGATTTGCGATTTTGCCGCATCAGCATATCTAAGTATCCTAGTAGGTTCGCATATAACATTCTTCTTGATGTGCATGAAGTCAAGTGAGTGATTTAACCTCCAAACTTTCCAATAGGGAAAAGTCCCAAAATATTGACTTCTTCTTCCACATGGTGTCAGATCGATCTTCTCATTTATAGATTTTTTCCCTAGGACCCTTTCCAAATACTACTTTCTAGATCCTTTACCGCAAACTGCCAAACACAAAGCCTTCACGCGACGGCGGCACGAAGTCGATGCCACGTCTCGCACATTCCCGCTTTCACGTTAAAGATACCTACGGCCTTTCTTTACATCAATGTTGTCCGAAAAACCTCCGTTTATTAAGCACTAACGAAGGTACATGTTGTCCTGCTTTTCTACCAACTAGCACATGTTGATGGTTACAAAAAAGAATGTGCAAAACCTGAATATGGCCGAGATGCTATATCAGTGAGAAATCCTAGAGCATATGTCCGTCCCACGGAGATATCTACCGTAATCCTCCCATTTTTTAGACATCCGATGTCGTCCAGGGTTGTACGTTCACGAGTGTCAACTCAACGTCAAGCTAAATTCTTACGTGCAGTTTCGCAGCAGTGCAAGTGCGTTATGTTCGGACTTTCATCCTCCACTCGTCCACATGCCATTCATCCATCCCGCCGTCCATGTCTAAGCCGTCCACTGCTTCTTTGTGCGATCGGCAGCTAGCAAACGTTTAGCAGCAGCAGTCAGATACCTTCGAGGATGAGGTCTCTTCTTCGTCTAGAGGAGTCGCTCTCCCTTGGTGCATAGCGTTAACGCTCTCTATTTCAAAGCATTATGCGATAATCTCCTGAGGATATCTGTGATGCTGCGAAACATCAAAATCAATTGCGTGCGATTCCAAAGTATCTTTTACTTCCTTCATTCCTGAGTATATCGGATAACTTCTTATATAGTACTAACAACATGAATTTATCTCGATTCCGTGGTTGTCTGCTTGCTCACAAGGTACAGTCCTCAGGAGGAGTCTCGCTGTGGCCTCCAAAGATCCTGTGTGGAATCTATTGCAGAATTGTCCGCACTCCCAGATGATACAAACTAGTGTCACTCTCCGCTTACTTATGCCATGGTTGGTCTTAATTTATCATCACTTCATGCTGCTTTAGCCTACACATGGACAACATATGCGACGGAGGCAGAATGTACATATTGATCGAAGCAGATTTGGATACCTCGCCCACCGGACGAACTCTTCCACTGGCGGGATCCTCCAATAGAATAACCTAAATTTTTTTAAAAAAATCTGATCAAAGTCTACAAAATTTCGTCTTATGCCGATTTTTGCTTTGTAGATCTAATTAAAGAATTCTTTTTTTGTCAACCTTCTTTTGTCAATTGAACAAAAAACTCCACCCACACTAATTTTTTTGTCCTTCTACATTTATTGAACTAAAACTCACTAATTATTTAATATTTTTTAATTATCCTTACACTATTTGTCGACATTAATTTTTTATTCTACCTACATTTATTTTGTCCCTTACACATTTTTAACTAAACCTAACTAATAATTTTTACCCACATTTATTGAACTAAAATAACTAATATTTTTTTTTGAATTATTTTTATCCTTCTAATTTTTAACTAAATCTAACTAATATTTTCTTACCTTTTTATTTATTTTTTATCCTTCTAATTTTTTCTTTTTTATTTCATACACCAATAATTCATTCCTTGCAAACCTACATCTACCTAATTTATCGTTAAATTTTGGATCCTAAACCAAACAACTTAATTTTGAGATCAACTCAAAATTAGGTGATCAATGTCGCCGCAAACAGTTAGTTGGTAGCTAGCAAACAAGCAAATAAACTACATCAAAGATGACTAGGCAGCAATTATTCAACAGAACACACATCACGTCAATGCAAAAAGGATGTTAAATGACGCTACTTAACCTTGAAACACTTAATTTGCAAATAAATCACGTCAATTGAAAATTTGGGCTGCGCACTCCCTGAACAAGAGTCGTACCTTGAGCGCCTTCCATGCTCTCTAACACCTCCTAACCTGCTTAGGAAGAAGATGTTTTAAACCTGCGCCGCTTTACAAGACACAAACCGCTTTAGAGTGCCTGCGATAACATACACGATGGAGTTCAGAATTCCTTGGGACACAAACGGTGTACAACTGTTACTCAACGTTCAGAAATCCACAACCTGGGATTTACTAGCGTGCAGCTGCTGCTCGGTTTCAAAGCCTTTGCACTTGCCGCGAAGCGGATGAACAGTACAGTTGCGCACCGGATACTATGGGATGCCTCGAGAGATGCCAACAACAACAACAGCGATTCCTTCGCAGTGCTCAGAGTTCTTGAGAATCATGAGGTGTTGTTGACCTTTCCTAAGAGATAGCAGATCAACGAGTCGTCAACTATACCGCCACCTTCCACCTCAATTTAGCATGCTAACATCCACCCCTTGAGACCCTCCAATATGATCCCAGCTATCCTCAATTCTGCCTCTGATACTAGTCCGTAGATGATCTGTGAGAGAGCTTATGAATAAACTACTTAGATGATCTGCATCTTTACATCGCCTATGTTCATCAAGTATGACTTGGTTGTATGACTTGGTGTTGTATGATGGATTGTTTATGATGATGTTATCCTTCCTTGTCTCATATCATATTATATAGTCGACAGTCATTTTGACATACATATTGATTGAGGAGTTTCACATTTACATATCATAGATATGGAGATTTCAAATCAATAATATGGACACATGTATGGTGATGGTGGATAGATATACTCCAACTCTACCGGGATTGTTATCTTGTGTAACATCCTCATTTTTAAAACACAAAAATCGCATGTATTGGCATGAAATTTTTAAAAATTTAAAAACATTTTAAAATGAGTATGTTCCTTATTAAAAGCTTTGTAAAATAAATGTTTTTTCAAAATCTAATTGCAAATGTATTTAAAACATTGCTAAAGGGGTTCAATGGGAAAAATAAAAGGTTAACATCAATTTCACTAATTTTACCTTTATTAAATATTATTTTGCACTTTAATCTCTAAAATAATTATTTATCTATAATTTGAAGCCTACATAAATAATAGATTGATTTTGCAAGTGGACCCACAACTTCTTTTCTTTTTTATTTTCCCTTCTTCCTTTCCCTCTTCCTCTCTCCCCTTTCCGATCTTCACTCTGACGACCCTCTCCTGCCTATTGGTAAAGGAAGCTTGACGGTACCTCAAATTCATTCCCCTACAACATTTCAATTAATCGGTTATAGCCTCCACGCTATCCCCGCTTCTCTCCTCCCCGTAAGCTTGCTGCTCATAAATCCACCTTAACCACGCTACTTTACGGTGAGCGGTGCTTTGAGCCCCATGTAACCATGAGATGACATGGCACTCACCGTTGCCGAGCCATTTGCCTTGTTATCATCTATCATTACGAAAGACGGCGAAGACGAATTTAACCGGCGAATATTCCTAAATTATGCTGCAATTAGCACATCGCACCGTAATTAGAACCCTATGGACAGCGCCGTGACCCCGCCATGGCTAGCTCCGAGTCAGACGAGCCGGGCTCGCCGTCCGCACCGCTGCGATCGGGCCACTAGAATCTCGCACCGCCTAACAGCCTCACATCGTATGCCGTCGTGGCCCGCGACTCCTAGGCATACAGGTGCCGGTCCCGTTCTGAATGCCCGCGTACTGTGGCCTTTCACGCCTTTCAGCCACCGCCCGCTGCTGCTGTATGAACCACCGCCTGCTATTCTCCTACCTACGGCTTTGCGATTTCTTCTCGTCCCCTTTGCTGCATCGACCACGGCGGCCACCTTGCGCCACTAGATCCGTAGTGCATGCAGCATGTGCCTGGATGGCCGAGCTTGGACGATGTGGGCAAGGAGCCCTAGGCGTATCAGGAGGCTCAACCTCCTAGCCATCGTTATTGCCACTACCTCATAGCTCACAAGCGTTCCGCCATCGCCATGCACTTCCACGTTGGTGGCCTCATGCTTCATATCATCTGAGGCATTGCACTTACCTTGCACACAGTATTGGCTAGCTCGACGCATAAGCGAAGCTCAGACGAGGAGCTATTAAGCGCTGTTGACGCCGACTGCAGGCCTCTTGGTTAATCGTTCTGAAACGATCTATCCAGATTGAATTTTCTAATTTATTTAACAGTACTGCTTAATAATTCCATATCTTTAATTTTATAATTCTAAAAATTATGAAACTAATTTTAAAATGTTTATAAAATCAAGACCTACTGTTTTATAAAATTTCATATGCATTTGCACACATATTAATTTCTGATTTTTCTTTTGCCTTGTATTTATTTATTTATTTTCGTTGCGTTAGATCCGAGTTCCAAGTTCGTGTCCGACGCAGCGGCGGATCCTCCCCACTTCGTCGATCAAGGCAAGTGTGAAACCTCTGAACCCATGTTTTTCAAACATGATTTGTAGAGTTTGAACACTAGCATGTATGTTCAATATAAAAAAAGCTAAATACCTAAATTGTCTAGCTAAATTCCCATTAATAACTAATGCTTATAAAATATTCCTTGCTGCCATAGATTATCAATTTTGATTTATTATCGCCATACCCTTGTCTAGGTTTTGCATCTGCTTAGTAATGCTGATTGTAGAACACTTAATCATATGCTTGCCATCATTGTTTACCAATTTACCATGTGATTCTAAATGATAATTGGTGTTTTCATTTGTTTGCAATTGGGCTAGTTGATAGTGGGTGCTATCGGAAAAACTGTTTTGTAAAACTTGATCGGGGTGGATGGTTGCAAGGATGGTGTAGCATGCAAGAGATTCGGGCTAGTGTGGGACCCACCCTAATCCCTAAGGACCAAGTCCTTGAGGTAGACAAGCTAAGTACAACAGTGCGACCATTGAGTGCTTGTATAGGCAAGCCCTGGTTGAGTACCCTTCGGACTCCGAGTTTTGGCATTCCAGTCGGTGGAATAGGCAGTTGGTGCTGTTCTGTAGGCTCAAGAGGGGGCTTCAGCCAACTAAAGTAACTAGCGCTGCGGTGGAATCCTTAGAGGGAGTGCCAGGCTAGGGGAATGTTGGTTAAAGACCTTGTGGTGTTCTTTTCCTTTGCGTGATTCCTAGGAAAAATCACCTCTTATGGGTAAAGTGTGCAACCTCTGCAGAGTGTAAAACTATCATGATAGTCGTGTCCACGGTTAAGGATGGATGACGGGGAGCTGCCTCATTGGTACTTCTTATCTTTCATTTTCAAAATAGTGTTTTAAAGGAAAACCATGATTGCAGTCGTGTGTTTTGATTTTTCTCCTCACAGTAGGTGCTGTGAGCAATGAGGATAGTTACACGGTGGGTGCCATGGGTAGCCAGGTATGGGCAGAACCGGTTGAGACCGGAATTTCAAGAAAATAATATTTGTTTTCCCCAACGCTTTTCAAAATCATTTTATAAAATCTTAGAAAAAACTTGTAAAACTAGCTTTATGCAAAAGAACCATTACCCTTCCTTTGTTAGCCTTAGTTGCATAGAGTCAGCCTTGTTTGTTCAGTATAAAGTATACTCACCCTCGTCTTTTATGCGAGGCTGCTCATTCCGACGAGCAGGATGCGACGTCGATGAGGAGGTGTATCAAGATGGAGACTTCGCTGAAGGCGTTCAGGTTCAGGATGAAGACTACTCCGACGTCTAGGAGTGTATTTCTTCAGACATGCCTGTGGAGTTGTGTTGGGTTTTCCATTTGAGCTGAACTGTTATTTGAATTTCCACTGCTAGGCTATGGAGCCTAAACTTTGTAATAATTATGCGGCTCTGATGTAATAATTTAATTTTCGATGAATGGTGATAGTTCAAACTGTATATCTGTGTGTACTAGCTACTTGATCCGAGGACTAAATGCAGTAAAGCACATCGTGATTCGACTGCTTTCACGGGCCCAACTGACCATCGGTGTGTCTCGAGTGGTATATCTATATGATCCTTAAACTTGAGATCATCATTGAGTCCCAGTATACGTGATTGTATACTTTGGGGTTATCAACCACTATGCCGAAACTGTTAGTTATAAAGATAGTTTTCAGGTATACTATAAAACATGGCGTGGGAAGTGAGCGATCAATATGAAATTTGGCCCTCCTTGATAACGGAAGAGATCTCTCTAGGCCCCTTGATGTGGTTGGATTGGAAAGTACATGGCCATGCCAATGTGGTTACAGAGCTAATCATGGTTTCAACATCCACCACAAGATCGAGTAAATGGTCGACTACAAGGGTGGCACACATGTCGCCCTGATCTTGACTAGTATTATGCAGCAAAGGGATCGATATGTGAGTATATCAAGGTTCAGCCGATATGATCATTTTGTGCATTCGAGGATCAATATGTCCTGCTAGAAACCACTATTGACTTGTGGTTCAAAAAAGGCTTTCCGAAACCATGGACACTTACGCATGAACCTAACGGATCACATGCTTAACGGGTTGAAACATATCTAATGGATTGGATCCATTAGTGGATTTTGCAGATACTAATATGTGTAGGATTAGAGTTCTGATGAGCCTCTAGCGTAGAACCCCATTAGCACGCTCTATATAAGGCGAGGCGTAGGGCAACGCAACTATGCCAAGACGAGTTCACCACTAGGAACCTTAGCCATCATGCCTACCCATCTCCTCGAAACCCTAGCCACGTGGGGTGATGTTAGCACACCAGCACACTGCTTCTACCCCTGGACGTGTGGGTACTATAAAGGCACTGTTGTGGTTGCTACAACACTGATCAGCGACGAGGAGGAGAAGGTCGACAAGATCGACTACGTCCTCTACAGCCGTACATGCGATGTTGCTGGGGTGGTGATCGGCGAGGGGAAGGCGTTCGGCTTGGCTTGAATGACTACTTCCTGTACCTTGACGCGCGTGACATTGGAACTAGCTACTCTATCTCTTCTTCCATTATGGCTGCGCATCAAGGGTAACGATCCATGATCTCCTACTTGCATGATATCCTAGGTGATCACGGTAGAAAATCTTGATTTGCGCTAGGGCAGCCTACCCTTTCCCCTTCACATGTGTGTTGTTCTCGCCAGTTGCTCTCGTAAAGAATCTCCCTCAGGTCGCTCCAACATTTTCCACTATAGCTCTAGGAGCGGGCACTCCGATTTTTCTCTAGAGCTAGGCCGTTCGGCACCGTTCCGCTCACTCCAACACAGAATCTAGAGTTGGAGTTGCTGCCGAACGGAGCCTCAATTTTCACCATAAACTAGAGTGCTATATATTTTAAAGCCATTGAATATCCAAGGTAGTTTCCATTGAAAATATCTAAAGAAGTGCACATTATATCCTAAACCTAGTTCCAAAGTTACTAGCTAGCTTCAACTCAAATCAAGCTAGAGCTAGCTTGCCTCGAGCTCATATTATTGTGGAGTCCAATACATGTAACTTTTTCAAGTGCGAGGATAATATGAAATATATGTTGCAAAATATGGTAAATGATTGGAGGAGGCTGATGGTTTGTCCAAACTGAAGCAACTGACTGAAAAGGTGGAAAATGATGCTAGGACAATGTTGAAGTTGAATTACGAGATGTTTGCAATGCTATGAGAAATAAGATAAATGTGAAGGTTGCTTTTGTAGAGAAAATTCTATGACTGTGTTTTCTGTGCAATGTGTTTGTTGATGGTTTTTGTAGCAAGTGTTGAAATGAGATAGAAGTATGCAGTTATGTGTTGTATCAAGCTATATGTGTTCAAACGAGAAAAATGTTTGTAGCAAATGCGTTAGTGATTATTATGGCAATGCAGAATGTTGTATGTCATGCACTGAATTTGGTTGAATATAAATTAGAGCTACAATTGTTGGCCATATCGTTCTTTCAGTTTATGCAGTGAATTTGGGACCAAGTTATGCAATTGATAGAAATAGAAATTTAATACAACAACAAAATAGCACTAGAAATATGTAGACCAGAAATTTGGAATAACAAGAAGATAGCAGCACAAGACATCATACCACATTAGGACATCACATATAGTATGGCTTGTCATATTACATAGCTGACTTAATATCACTGCCACAAAATAACATAGTTTAGCACATAATGTGTACTGCCATAGTGCAACATAGAATATCTACTGCCTAGTAATCCACTCTGTCCACTTGCTCTTCGTAGGTGTTGCCTTCTTTTGAAGAGTGGCACTCTTCCCTATTGCAGTCATCTTCTTAGGGGTCCCTTATCTTGTGATGTAGCTAGCCATCTTCTTGTGTGTATCATTGTCTTGTGGTGCAGCCTTCTTCTTGAATTCCCTTGTCTTGTGGTACGGCCTTCATCCTTGGCCTTAAGATACGGATGCAGTAGACCCCTTCCTGCAATGAGCTAGCATGCTATGAATCATATATAGTGGATTTTTCATAGAAGAAGTAGAGGATGACACGTGAGAAGGTTACCTTTTTCTAAAGCTTTTAGGATAATCATCAGTGCCATTATCAAAATGTGATGAGAATTTGCGATTCCTTTCCCAATGGCCAAAGCCCCCACATCTCTTCCTTCTCACCTTTCTTTTGCCAGGATCTTGGAAGCACATTATTCTTTGCTTTCCGGGCCTCTCCGCTGCCCTCTTCTTCTTTGGTAGATGCACAGTGAACCCAAGGTCAGAATTTTGCCATTAGGACTTATCTTGTTATAGTGAGGAGGTCTCCCTCATAAACTACTCTAAACTACTCCACAAAATAGTTGTTGCCCACATAGCTGTGTATGTCTATTCCATGCATGGAACAAATGAATGCACTCATGGAGCAGCAAATGAATGTCAAAGCATGCTTACAATGTTTCACAAATATCTGCCACTATTTGCATGAATAAGACCTAGCTTGTAAATTCACAACATGCCTTTTGTCAAAATTTGCATTGTCCTCGATGGTAAATTCTGTCGGATCATCATCAGTCCTAGGGTCTGTTTCTTTTGGTGGTTTCTGGCGGTTGGCGGTTTTACTGTAGCAAATTTATAAGTTTTTAGGAAAAAAATTTAAATAATCAAAAAATAATAATCTAAAAATAAATAAATTTTACTGTAGCGGACCGCTGGCGGTCCGCCCAAAAGAACGGTGCCCTAGTGATCTTGGCCTTGCCACTTGCTTGATGATGGCATTGAACTCCTTCATCACATTACAAAGGATAATTCCTCCAGCTCCTTCCAGTGCTCCTCCTAATGGCAAATTTGTTCATGACAAGCTCTTTGATTCTGTCCACAAGCTCATTAAGGCCCTTGAACTCCTTTACCTACTTGTTGAAACTCTGCGATATGCTATTAGTGACATAACATACCTCGTTGGTATTTGAAAACCCACATCTGTACCAAATCCTATGGTAATGCTTCTTCAAGTACTCAATTGCCCGTGGGAATGCTCACAAATTGTTTCCATGTCCCCCTTGAATCTAGGCTCTGTACAGCACTTGGCAGCTTGATACAAGTTCCTACTGTGCATTTGAACATGAAACATTTTTATGACATTGCTATAAAGATGCCTCATTCACTCCATATGCTCTACCTTAGGGAAAAGTAATTTTATGACAATCTCTAACCCCTTGCATCCATCACTATAAAAATACTAAACCAGTGGGAAATCCCACATCCCTATGCAACTGACACATGAAAAACATTGGTTGTCTTCAGCTTCTAAATCAAAAACAAGATATACTACACAAAAAACCACAATTATATCTATCTACAACTGTTGCTGATGCTAACTAACCTTTAAAAGTGTTATTCAGGCCGTTTGAATCCACACCCATACATGGTCTAAAATAGACCTGATCATATGCCGGGCCGGGCTTAAAAAAGCCCGGTCACCTAGCTAGACGCAAGCCCGAGCCTAGCCCAACCCGATTTTTTCTCACCAAGATAAAGCCCAAACCCAACCTAGTCAAAAGCCCGAAGCCCGAAAGCCCTACCGGAAGCCCGACGACTTCATGTCAGCAAGGAAAAAACATGATCATAGCCTCAACCTTTTTGTGTTAAAAGAAAAAACATTGTGATGGTCTGATGCATCTTATTCTCAACTGATACAGAGATTAACATCTTAATAATATAAGCGAATATGATGCCATAGCTATGTTTATTTGGCCTATTTGTAGATAACTCAATCAAAGAATCTAAGGCTCATGGCACTAATGTAAAGATCATACAACACCAATCCTTTGTTATCAAGCAAAACCTATGATTATGTAGCACAAGCGGTTCATCAAGGGCCACATACGGTGTCTATTACTACGTTCGTCAACAGTACGACAGCGTTTCAATGCTACTTGAGCAGTACAAGAACCTACAAGGCTCGTAGTGCGGTAGTTCACCGCTTCTGGAGGCCTCCCCTGCTTGATGTGCACACTTACCCAGCTGTAGTAGGAACCATGTGGTGAAAGAAGTCGCCGGATGACGCTTGAGCGTTAATGATCACCGGCCTGACTCATCCGGGACGCCATGCCCGCGAGTTGGCTAATCCCCGCACCATCTGCTGCAGCCGCATACATGAAGAGGTGCGCTGTGTGCGCGCATCCTGCCACACTCTGTCGCTGGTTCATCACTCGGCCTTCAGCCGTGTCCACCTCACACAAGCTCTCGTGGCTCCCACTAGGCCGTCCGCAATCACAATTGCGCATGAGCTGCGTCCGTCGTGACTATCGCGGCTCGCGCATTAATCTACATTTTAGGCTTCCACCCAATTCACAAGCAGGCGCGCGCTAGGAAAATGGACCAGGACCACACTAAGGACCGTGACTCTTGATGTGCGCCACCTTAAATGAGTGCATCGAAACCGAGAGGAGGTCGGTTTTTAAAATTTGAGTGCATACTCTACCAAAACAACTCTCGAGATTAGGTTTTTTAACTACTAATTAGACTAGCTAACATATTGACATGTGATTTACACCTAGCATGTAATGAATTTTGTTTAGTAATGGTTATTTTAATATTTGTTATAACTTTAGGTCTATTAGTAATTATTTACCAATTTAATCTAATATAATGTAGTATTTGTTATAACTTTAGGTCTACTAGTATAATTTACTAATGAACTGAAATTGTTATTAGGTAGGTATATGTTAATTAATTTATAGTATTTGACATGTTATAATAATTATATAATAAGGTCTAATATAATGTAACTTGAATAGTATGTTTTTTTTTAGAAATTTAGTGAAATTTAAGTACTTTATCTTAATTTAGTGTGTAGTAATAATACTGTATATATGTGAAATATAATCTCTGTGAAACTTTTACTGATTGATAGTAAAATATCTTTTTCTCATCGATTTTGTTTTGATTGATTTTGTTTTGTTAATTTTGTTTTGATTGATGTGATAATCCATAGACCATGTAACCTAGTCAGACGTCATGTGGGTCGATGACCAGGATAAATGACCATGACCTAGTAGCAGATGCTTCCAGCCAGACGCCACGTCATCGGACCCCGATCGATAGCCGATCGGACATTGGTCGACGGCTAATTCTCTGAACCACGTGTCGACACGTTCCGGTTGTGGAATTCTGACCCAAGATCGGAGTTATAGCATAACGCTTGGTACTAAAAAGAGATCATCGACAGAAAATAGTTGCCGATTCTAGGTGCGAAAAGGTAGCAGACCCGCGCGGGACGCATCTTTGCTCGGGGGTCGGTCTTTGTTCGACCTTTAATATGTGGGTATCTAGACACAATACCTCGTACCGACCGGATTTCTCTCGTTTACGATCAAATGGCAATACCGGCATCGACGCGCGGCGGGCACGAACCAAGATGTATGAGTGCGATTTAAGATCACGGGAGAGCAAAAGGAAGCACCCGAAGAGGTAGTCCTGTACGGATTGTACCGAGTTTTCGAAAGCATCATGGCTTGGATCCTTCAAGAATCGACTCGCTGTAGCCGGATCGTGCGTGGAGTGGGTGCATGCACTTTTCAACTATCTTTTGTGTAGGTGTCCTTGTGATTCCGGCCGCGCCGCACAACACGATCATCCACAACATTAGCTGACCGGATTTGTTCAGTGTCGCATATGGCAGGTCCACTAGCCATACCTACTACTACTTATGATAAGGAGTTTTACTAGCTCGATCAGCAGTATTGTCGGGGACAGTGGTCCGATAGTCCTACTACCCCAAGCCTGACACAACGACAGCTGGCTCCGCCCTTACCATAAGGCATCCTTGTATCATATTGATAGGGCAAGATCCACCCTAGTGAAGAATCGCCTGCAATGATGTTTCATGACGGAGGAAACATCACAGAAGATGAGGTGGCACAAGTTGGGTAAACAAAAGCGTGATGTAATGGTTCACCCGTCTGATGGAGAAGCTTGGAGATATTTCGATCGGAAGCATCCGGAATTTGCAGCTGATCCAAGAAACGTGCATTTGGCACTTGCCACGAATGGGTTCACCCCTTTCAATATGAACGCCCGATCATATTCGTGTTGTCTGGTGTTTAGTATCCCTCTTAACCTTCCTCTGTCATTACTTATGAAAGAGGAGTTCATGTTTCTGTCCTTAATTGTGCCTGGTCCGAAAAGTCAAGGAAAACACTTGGATTTATTTATGACGCCATTAGTCGACGAGCTGAACGAGTTGTGGGTGAATGGAGCATTGACTTATGATAAGAAAATCGGGTCCAATTTTGTTATGAGGGTTGCATACCTGTGGTCTATTCATGATTCCCCTACGAGGGGCATGTTTTGTGGTTGGAGCAGGCATGGCCAGCTCTCGTGTCCGATACGTCTTGATGACACAAAGGCATACCAGTTGGCCCATGGTGGCAAGCCCATTGGTTCGACCGTCATAGAGAATTCCTCGATCTCTGACATCCTTTTAGGAGATGAAAGAATGCATTCATAAAAACACGATATGCAATGATCGAAAGGCGGCGTTTGGGAGTAGCCGACATCAAAGCTCTGTCATGAGCAGTTAGTGGAAGGAGAAAATGGAAATCGTGAGGCCGATGAAACACACAATTGGACGATAAGTGTATTTTGTACTCCCTTCCATATGCAGATGATTTGCTTCTGCCGCACAACATCAACGTGATGCATCAAGAGTCAAATGTAGCACAAGCCATCTGGGGTACAAACTTAGACATAGCAGAGAAAAGCAAAGATAACATAAAAGCACGTCTAGACTGTGACGTCTTGTGCAATCGACCCTCCTTCAATATGATAGAAGGACAATGGTTGAAACCAAAGGCCCCATACTGTTTAACGAAGGAGCAGAAGAAAGAGGTTTTGGTGTGGTTCAAGGAGAAAGTTAGATTTCTTGATGGCTATGCATCAAGCTTTGTTCGTGGTGTGGGTGAGGTATCAGGCAAGATACATGGTATGATAAGCCATGACTTTCATACCTTTATTCAACACCTCGCACCTGTCATTTTTCGAGGTTTTGTTCTCGAAGATGTCTAGTTGGTTCTTGCAGAATTAAGTTTCTTTTATCGAAAATTGTGTGCCAAAGAGCTGAGCAAGACGGAGATGATAAAGCTTGAGAAAGACGTAGCAGTCCTTGTTTGCAAGTTAGAAAAAATATGCCCCGGCTTTTTCGACCAAATGGAGCATCTTTTGGTGCATTTACCCTATGAAGCAAGGCTCGGTGGGCCTGTCCAAGGGAGGTGGATGTATCCGGTGGAGCGGCGTTTGAAAACCATCCGAGCGAATGTGAAAAACAAGGCCCGTACGTGTTGAAGAATCAATTGCTGAGGCCTACTACATTCAAAGAATCTCTCACTTTGTAAACAAATATTTAGTAAGAGAACATAATGTGGACATTATCGTACCGAGGTACTATCCTAGAGCAAGCAAGATTCAATCCAACTTAGAAATTTTCAGCGTACAAGGCAATCCAGACGGGAAACTTCCAATGCGTGAGTTAACAGAGCAAGAAAGGGTTACTGCATTATTGTACATTTTTGATAATATTGTAGAACTCCGCCACATTCAAAAGTAAGTCACACACACATTTCAGTCATCACTGGCATCTCACATTGAATAATTAATGTAAGTTGAATAAAAATATTTCTTTTAGTGAATTCGTGCAAGTTGAGTGGAGAGGAAGGAGGGAGCCTAACTCGGAGGAGCTACGAAAACTAATGCAAGAAGGTGCTGGTAACGGCAGACCAAACTTTTTGCGTTGGTTCTGGCAATACGTAAGTGTAGTTACAAACAATTGTTTTATTCATTACGTACCAATATTCATTTCTAAACGTTTTCACTTCATAACAGTGCAAGCAAAATCCTAGCGTGCACAACAATCTTTGATTCATGTCACTTGGATGTCGAGTACGTGTAAAAGTTCATGGTATGTACGATGTCAATGGCTTTTGTTTTCGGTCTACGGAGTACGAGCAGATGAAGCCCAATTTACGAACAGTGAACAGTCATGTTGTGTGCGAAGGCTAAGGTGATGGCGAAGATAAGATAGATTACTACAGCATCATTCAGGAGATAATCGAGCTAATATTCGAAGGTAGCAAAAAGCTCTCCATAGTTTTTTTCCGTTATCATTGGTTTGATCCTATCAACAGGGTCAGAAAACAGCCGGAGCTTGGCTTGTAGAGGTCAAACATACTTCAAGGCTTCAAAGTTACGATCCCTTCGTCCTCGCAAACCAAGTCGAGTAAGTCTATTACCTGCCATATCCATCGAAGCGTGTAATAAAGGTTAGTGTGAGACAAAAGGCGCATGATTTGAAATCCTGGTGGGTAGTACACAAGGTTAAACGTCAGGGCCGCTTGTTAGATCCTACAAATGAGGATTACGAGGAACCCACACAAGATCAAAGGATAGACACTAGATTTGTGGTCGATGCTGGGACCGGGCTTGACAACCTAGCTGCCTCCGTTGATGCGGATGTCGAAGAAGAACCTGAATCATCCCCCGACTAGGAAGAACCTGCAGACGACGATTACCTCGATATCGATGAAACATCCCCTATCCATGAAGATCCCCTCGATATTGATTCGAAGTACTTCTAACTACATGGTACTGCATTTTTAGCTACTTTCATTTCACTGTCTTAATAAAATTAAACTTGTTTACATGCTATATGTAATTTCATCTTATTCTTGTCTAAATTAATTTTCACTTGCTTACATTCGATGTGCGGGATGCACACCAAGAATCCTCAACATGGCTCGGAGGGGACGACGAGGAGGCGCTCGGGAGGAGGCGCTCGGGAGGAGGGCTCGGAGGAGGATCTCGGGAGGAGGAGGCTTGAGCAGCCGAGGTCTACCCAGCAGGGGGGCTCGCAGTAGCGACAGAGGAGAAAAAGGGGGCATAATCGGGTGCCTAGGGCCCCGTCAGAGCCAAACCTGAAGATCCCCATTGTGATGGAAGGGGACAAGTATGCTTCTGAACCTAGCCCATTTTAAATGTTACTTTCTAACCTTTTTTATTCTCTGCAGCAACGTGTGTACTGTTGATCCTGACATCAAGACCCAGCCTGGGTACATGTTAGGGACTCTTGTCAAGCAGTACTACCCTGGGATGGTAGGTGAAGGTGACTAGGCTCGTCCAGCTACCACTTGGGGGGACTACCTGAGAGCGCCACAAGGGGACTCCACGGCCGGTGCCAAGTGCCTTCAGGAATTCTGGGTAAGGCTTCAACAAGGTTGTGCTTGTACATTGTTGCTAATTTGTCTCTAATATGTCTTGTTCATCATTACAGGAAAGGTTTCGGCCTCATGGAGAATTGGAGGAGTCGGCCTACGAGAAGAACCTTCACAATCTGGCAAAGAGGCGGGTCTATGACCTGATGTACCACCGACGTCTTGATGCCATGAAGGATTTCTGCAGGTGAAAAATAATACTTGAAAGTACCCAAGATATGAACTTTTAACTGTTATCACATCAAAATGTTTCTATTTGCAGGAACGAGAGCGGTGCAGGACTCTCGGATGCCTAGGCTTCGGAAAGGTACCTTGAGGCCCAGCAATACCACGAGTTTCGACCAGAATGGTCACTCAACTGTCCGGATGCCTAGGAGGCCCTCGCGCAACATTGGGCTAGCCCAGAATACAAGTTAAAGTCTGAAAAGGCCAAGCAGAATCGGTCTAAGAAGGACTACAAGAGGTACACTGGGAGGTGGTCCATCTCCTTGTTCAGAAAGAAAGAGGTATTACCTCTTATGCTGCTTTCGATCTTGTGCTCACCATTTTTGCAATAATGAATCCTTTTGTTCCTATTTTGTAGTCTGCCAAGTCAGGAGAAACAATAAGTGTCCTTGAGACTTTTCGAAGGGCTAGGACAAAGCCGGCACGACAAGGCGCCCCTGCGGTTGTGGATCCTCATGCCCAACAAAGGATTGTGACTACTACCTATATCGTAATCTTCTTACTACACAAGATGCTAAGTTTTTCTGATCACAACTGTAATGAATGCAGGATCAATACTTTGACGCATACCGCAGGATGCAAGGCCCCGAGAGCAATCCAGAGATAGAGCCCTTAGATGGTTCTGTCATTTACCAACACATGGGCGGGAAATCTCACGGTCGAGTCGCTAGGCGGGGACCACCGAGGTGACAGCTTTTTGTAACTATTACAAGTTCAACCAGTTGTCCATCTCAAATTTAATCTTAATAATCTATTGTAGGTCGGTGGATTACATGCCAGAGGGGAGGTCTAGGGGATCCGAGGAGAGCCGTCGTGACTTCGAGGCAAGGGTTATGAGGGAGAGGGATCTGGAGAGGCAGGAGCAACAAAACCTAATACGGGCCCTGCAGGAGAGCTTAAGGACGGAGCGGGAGTCTCGCATAAGAGAGCAGGAGATCATGAGCAAGAGGATGGCTGACATGGAGGCCTGGCAGAGGGCCCAAGGGGTAAGAGAACACCGCCAAATGTATTGCTTAAAGACACATGAAAATGTCTGGTTTATATATATTCGTATCCATGTGTAGGCGGGCCCAAGCAGACATGCGAGCTAGACTCCCTTTGTTGGGCAACAAGCAGGAGCATGGGTGTTTCGACCTTAGGGTAGAGATCTGGTAAGTATATTATTGTAGCGTTGTCAAAATTAAAAACTTGCATAAAAACCTATCACACCAATGAAATTGTACATGCAGGGTTCTTCTTCAGGGCTTCGCTTCGAGGTTCCGCCTCGAGGCGAGCTAAGCAGCAAGACCAGGCGGGCCAGGCGGCAGGACGAGGGCGGTGGGCAGAGCATCGAGGCGAGCTAGCGGTGAGGCACAAGATGACCTCGATGTGTTCGCTAGAGGCTTTGTGCAGAACTTGTTCGATGGCACTCCGTCGTACTTCCCTCCGCCGAGCGATCAACCATAGCCAGCACAACAAGGTGATCATGATATGCTTGATGTTGTGTTTCTGTGCTTCTATGATGATGATGTAATGTTATATGCTTGTATGAGAATTACGTAATCTTTTGGACCTTTTGTGGATATTTGTAGTTATATGTGGCTATTTCTGGTTATATGTGCTTATTTGTGGCTATTTGTGACTATATATGGTTATATGTGGGTTATTTGTGGATGTATGTGGTTATATGTGGCTATTTGTGGCTATTTGTGGATGTATGTGGTTATATGTGGTTATTTGTGGATTTATGTGGTTATATGTGGCTATTTGTGGTTATGTGGATATTTGTGGCTATAAAATGTATGAAATTGCAGGTGTGCATTTCTTTGCACAATAGTGCAAAGAAATTGCAGAAATTGTGCTTGTTTTTTAAAAATAAAATTTTTTTTTCCTTAAAAAACATCTCTCGAGGGCCATAAATAGCCCTCGAGAACAACTGTAGAACCACAGTTCTAGAGGGCGAAAAGAGCCCTCGAGAATAATCAAGAACCACAGCTTCTCGAGGGCGAAATAGCCCTCGAGAATAATCAAGAACAACAGTTCTAGAGGGCCAAAGGTAGCCCTCGAGAATAATGTTTATCGAGGGCCTGTGCTGGGCCCTCGAGAATACGTGCGCAAATTGCCGTTACTCCGTCATCTGGCATCATTTCTCGAGGGCCTCAGCCTACCCTCGAGAAACGTGTTTATCGAGGGCCGAACCCTCGAGAATAGTCATATTTCTCGAGCGGCTATTACCGAGGGCCGTTTCTCGAGGGCTAGCCCTTGAGAAACATGTTTCTCGAGTGTTACTGCTCCTTTCTCGAGGGTTTTTGGCCCTTGAGAATGTAGACGATTCCTGTAGTGTATGCAAGGCTTAAGAGCTAAACCCTATGAAAGCACATTTTTTTTACCAATATTCTTCAACTCAAATTCTACAATCGATCCTAGGAAGTTCATATATATCTTAGCCTTCCAATGAAATAGCAATTGAAAACTCTCCTCATATTTACCATGAATTCGTTGGATTGCCAGCCACATACCTGCCCAAGCTTTTGAAAATCTTAGCTTTATTTTGTACTCATCTTGTAGCTTCTATTGTGCATCCTTGGGCCCCTTAGATGGATTCTTCCTCGACCAATCTCCTAGTATATTTTCCACCCAGTCTTGAGTAGCCAGCTTCCCTCTAATAACTTGGGTAGTTAAGAAACTATGCTTAGACAAGAGTTTTGATCTGCATGTAGGCAAACCGAATATTTAGTTAATACATATGAACCAAGAAAAACATACACATAGGAAGGTGTATTTATCATATTGATACAACCATCGTGCAACCTAGATGCATGTGCACGCCAAGAACACCCCACATGTTTGCATTCACCAATGAAATATGTTTATCTAACTTCATTCTGCCTCTGCTCCTGGCACTACTTCCAGTGGTCAGGTGGTAACATACTCAAATAAGCCCAGAGATCAACTTCTGAAGCAACAATTGGGTCAACACTACCCTGCCTATCAAATATCCCTACTATGAAAGCGATAATTCTACCAGCACAGTACATTGCTAGCAAACTAGCTACATCGCATTCCTCTGTTAGTCTCAAATCTTCTCTAAGCACACTATCATAGTACCACACTGTAGCAACTTGATTGTTTACCCAAGTCACCTGGCTATGCAAACTTTCCATAATTGAATACACTGAAAACACATAGGGCGTGTTTGGATCGCGTCCGCAGGTCGCCTGGCCGATGCTCGGCGTGCCCTCGCCCACGGCGCGGGCGTCGGCGCGTTGGCGCGCAAGGGCGCCCGATTTTCACGCCCGTGCCCTCGCTCGCTAACGCGTGGCAAACCGAGGGCGCGCCCTCGTGCGGGCATCGGCTGCGCTCCAAAGAACGGCCAAAATTGACGGCGCGCCGGGCGTTGGAAAGGCGAGCGACGGACGCGATCCAAACACGCCCATAATCCTGAATGACAAATATCAGCATCCTCGATTTTAGTGTAAATCCTTCTGCCAGATGGTTCATTAGTGGAGAAAGCCTCCACATTAACATCTACCTAAACTTATTTTGAGCATCAATCCTATAGAAACTCAACAAATAGAGATGTCAATGCTACTCCAAAGTTAGTATCCAAGCTTCCACATTCAATGGCAAAGTTAGTATCCAAGCTTCCACATCCAATGGATTTTGTGTACTTATTGGCTCGAAGAACTCATCAAGCCATCAGCGCATGAATCAGCACCCACCGTCATGGCCATTGCAAGGAAGCAGCAGCTGCGAAAATCAGGATTAACAGCTTTTACTCCAATGCCATGGAGGCAACCACCAACGAAATCGCAGAAGCGAGAGGGTAATGAAACTAGGAATGAGGAGCGGCATGTTGGCGCCAATCAGGTCCAACCAGATAAGGTGATCAAGGTCAGGATCTGCGAGGGGGCAAAATCATTTTGATTCAAATGGATGGACAAGAAATTTGCTTCATTCACAACATATAGGCATATATCTAGTTTCATCAACTTTATAATGGTACTAGAAGGTTCAACGGTAGGGCAACTAACTGTGTTTGTTTGCAACCTTATCCACAAAAGTCAACGAGAAACTTGTAAATAGTCGGTTAGTATTAGTTTATTTAGGTAGATCTAAATAGGTTTACATACAAATTGACAGGTTTACATAGAAATTCACTCGGAGTCTGTATCTTAGTAGAATTAGAGTCTTAACCAATATTGTGAGCATCAAGTGTAAATCCGTGTAGCCTTGTAACGGGGAATCATCATCCAATCAATCAGTACAATATACTTTTCTATTGTCTTTACTTTTCATCATAATCTAGTCTAGTTTCATTGTATTTTGTTCTTGATCGACTTATTACGCATCGCCTTTTCATCTACCACACGATAACCCACATCAAGTCCACGTAAGTAAGTACTGTCTCGATTAAATTTGATCATTTTAATCTTGCATCGACTTGGCTATGTCCAGAATACTATCTTTGTCAATATTGTTACGCATCAGCATTTAATGCAAAGGGTTAGGTTCTACTCTTCATTATATTGGCTTGATTAGCTTGCTAAACTAGCCGATAGTCTGTTTACTATTTATTCTGTTAATTACATGATTTTATCGGCTTTTTACTAGCAGTTTACGTTTAGGTCAATTGGTTTGTTCTTTTGTTTAAGCCAATAGTTTTTGCTACCCTTTGGATCTATTAATCTGTTAGACTTTTACTTATAAGTTTAACAGGTTATATCCCCCCAGATTTAATTGGCTTGTTATAGCTGGTTAATTTTCTTTACCTTGCCGATTTCAGGTCAAATTCTAATCCCATGTGTGGTAAAGTTGATTTTCAACTTTTAGCGTAAACAACATGATTACAATATCTCACTTAGCGGTGGCAAATCTCTATAACCGAATACAACAATGTCATGTATCTATATAACCTTTCTTATGGATGTTGTAGAGTCGTTGTGGAAGTGGTGTTGCATGTAGCCATGTAACATTTAACAAACACTACAACAAACTATCAGGCGCGCACCCCAATATCCTATATTGTTAAATGTTAAAGCTGTTAAGCAACCACGCTACCGGGTGTAGTCCAAGGTTGCCAATTCACACGCAAGACATAGACGGAGAACAAGATCGATAGATACACAAGTAGATAAAACACAGATGTATGGAAAGAACATATTCTTTATTGCTTTTCTTGTTTACAATGGACGGATCTCTCTCCTATTTATAGTGCTAGTTCATAGAGTTTGGCAGGTCCACAGATAGACCTATTCGGATACGGTCTGGGTCGGCCCGCAACCGAATAGGTTTTCTAACACTCCCCATTGGACCTTGCCGCGTAATGCATATGCCTCATCAAAACTCCATAAAAACCCAGTGGGAAAAATTCTTGGAGAAAGAGTGCATAGCATACGCTCATTGTGCACACGGATATGCCTCGTTAAAAACCTTATGTGAGAAACTTATTTGAAAACTCACTTAAGGGAAAAAGAGTACAAATCCACCCAACATTGCTTTATTACTTCAATGTAATAGTTGGGTACTTGAACTTCTGGTTCAAGATTTAATTTAAAATATGTGAAGTTTCTCCCTCTGAATTCTGCACTTCTCTAAGTCTCATCATTCCTATGTCTTTAATGCATCTTTCAAAGGTAGATGCAGGTAGGGACTTAGTGAACAAATCTGCGAGATTCTCGCACGACTTAGTGTGCTGAATATTGATTTCATTCATCTTATGCATCTCATGTGCATAAAATACTTGGGGTTTATATGCTTAGTGAGGTTGCTCTTCACATATCCAGTCTGTACTTGTGCGACACATGCTGCATTATCTTCATAAATAATGGTGAGGGTTTGTTCTATTTACAATCCACATGACTGGAGAATGTAGAATGTCATTCTTCGAAGCCATGCACATTCACGTGCTGCCTCATACAATGCAATGATTTAATGGCGGGTTAGTCGACGTTGACTAAGGCTTAATGTCGTTTGCTACTATTGCGATCTGGCGATCGCTGTTATGTAATATTTGAATTATCGATGTATGAAATGATTCTAGCTATGTAATTGTTGCACTAGCCTACTGATCCAGGGCCTAGTGCAGGTCCGACCATTTCTCAAAAGGTGAGTCGAGAAGGGCCGTGACACAAACTATGAGAACAGTTGAACTTTAAGGATGATTCAGCATGCTCCACACCAATTTTTTTATTAAAAATGTGTGTGCAATTTAATACACTTAGACACAACTTACACCACCTAATTCCAATGCTTGCATCAGCAATGTATTACGTCCTTCCAGCTTCTTTCTTGATGTCTTAAACTAAATTAATGAACACATAGGGTTGCCCGATCTTTCGATGAGGGGATAACTTTGATTTGGCGAAGTATGACTTTGACGATCCAGCTATGAACCATGTAAGGATTAATGCCCGCAATCGCTAAACCACACTCCTAATCGTTATCAACCATGCCAAGACACGAATGACTTGACCACGAAGGCCTATTCTTGCAAGAGATCGAAGAACCGGCAACAACAATGATAAAACATACACATAAGCTAAGGTTTTCAACTTGTTTACTGCTGCTATAGCCGAGTCAGGAGAATAAGGATGAAGTTCCACACATGGGTAACTAATCTAAACAAAACCAGAAGAGAAACTAAGAGGCACATCCTTATATAGAAGAGGAGGTGGTTGTTCACATTCTTAGGCCGAGGTGGTTGTTTACATTCTTTGTTTTACATGGGTCCTCAGCCCGAAATAATGGTGGCGCGGCACCCAAAGAGTTGTAAACAGTTTTTGACATCAAAATTTTTTTATTCCAACGGCCAGCTCATAATGAATTTGATTATGAGGTCGAATCCGTTGGAAAGTGTACGAGATAAGCTTTCTAGAAAATTCTCACGTGCCTCGAATGGAGTCCATTTGCATTCTCCATGAGCATTTAATGCCAGCTGATCATTGTAGGCTGAGTTGAGTCCTTTCGTGTTCCCATTGAACCTCGTCGTATTCACATCTTGAATAGTTCTTCCTTGTTCGTCCATGCCATCCCTAGTCCAAGAATATTATTAAATATCCTACATTGTATATTTATTTAACCTGAGGAACGATTTTACCTAATAATTCAACTATCACACACATGCTTCTTTGATTTGACCTTACATGATTATCGTTGTGCGACCTTGCAAGCTTGTTGTAGGTCCGGTGAGTGTATCCGAAGAAGTGATGTTAGGACCCGGTTTTACTAAACCGAACCCTCTGTGTTAACATTATGAGTCACAAAGATCAGCGCTCATACCTAAGGTATAACAAAGATAAAATATCAATTCCAACGCTGCTTTAACTCTTAAAAGTAATGAGATTGCAATAGCTCCACTTATTACAATAGTTTATAATAACAATGTGTGTTCACTAATAAAATTAAGAAGCAAATAAAAGTAGTATCCCATCACGGCCACAAGCACACATTGAATGGGAAGTAGCTAGCAGTCCTTCTGTAGATAATCGGCAACGTATTCCTGAACATACTCCTGACTTGCTTATGAAATAAGCAGCCTTGAATAAAAACGGGGTTAGCACGCGAATGCTAACAAGTTTTTCTTGAGAAGGGGCAAGCTAGGCCTATCCTAGGAAAGATAATAGCTCATTTGCATAAAAGCATTTAACTTAGAAGTATAAAAGCATTTAACAAAACATAAGTAAATAATAATAAGCAATTCTCATAATTAATCTTAACAATAACATAAATATGGTATAGTTCCCAATTTCAGTGTCTTATGTCTCAAATTATCATTGTCTTATATCATAGTCCTAATATAGTTCTCGTTCTTGTTCTCATTCATTATGAAACATCTACCAATAGCACACGGCCGGATAAAACATACCGAAGTCAAATTAATTAAGGTGTAACTACGATGTGAAAAACAGCAAGATACTCATAACCGGGAGCAAGGCCATTCGAATGAGTTTACACTTTGCAGAGGTTATACGCTTTTCCCGCAAGATATGATACTCTCCCGTCGAATAACATCATAGTAAAATCCAGCTTGTCATAGTCATACCTGATAGGTCCCACAAGTATTCCGGAATTCCATCCAGGCAATACACCGGCAATGACGCGTCCCTCGGGACCTCACCCATGGTGCAAGTATGGTGACAATCTCAACGTTATTCTCTCTCTAGATTAGGCCACGTCCTACACCGAGCTTGCGGTCGCATGATAAATTCTTAGTTAAATCCATCACGATCATCAGTCCTTAGTGACCGGAGCGTCGACTCGGGTCACCCGCTCCGAGCCAAATTATTAGCTGATCAAATTTTACTTAATGGGTGAATAATCACACCATAAACCCAACATTCTCTAGTCTCATACTCAATTATCTCATAATTAGGTTATTTAATGATCATAGAAGTAAATCACCCCTCGAAACTAACTAAGCAATGTTAAGCCATCTAAATTCATGAAAAATAGTAACAAATTACATAATATTATTAACCTAAGGTTTTTCATGATAATGGGTGCATACCATATAAATAAACGACATGCACTAGAAATTTCTAAAGCAGACACGCATAATTGAATTAAAAGCAATTTTGTAAAATTTAGAAATTAGGATACTAGGGGAATTACTTGCCTTCCTGATCTTCCTAAACTTGTTGGACATCGACGGCATTGATGAATTCTTCTTCGTCACCCACACGATCTAATGTACGCAAAACAAGAAAACAATAATAAATACCAAACACAGTAAATAAATTAAAAAATTATATAAAAATTACAGTAAGTAGATATAAATTTTATGAATTTTTAGAAACTGGAATCACCAGATTTGAAGATGGGATGAAATCGTAGCAAAATAGTGAAGAAACACTATTCACTAAAATTCCAGAAAATAAAACTGTAGCTACTGGGCTGAGTACTGTTCATTCAGCCCAAACCAAATGGATAAGAGAGAGATCAGTGAGGGATGAGAGATAGAGTGAGGGAGAGAGCACGAGGAGAGAGAGGAAGGGCGGCGTGGTAGGCGGCGGCGGTGTGCGACAGTGACAAGCGGCGAGGCCCGGCAACACGATGGCTGCTCGTGAGCGGCGGCACGTAGCGGCTTCAGCGGCGGCGACCATGGCGCGGAACAGAAAGGTTGGCTACCTCGGCGACAACGACGATGACGGCGACACCAGGTAAATAGATTGGTTTAGGGGGTTGAAATTAGGGGATTAGGGGGATAATAGATTTAATTAGGGTTTATATAGGGGAGAGTTAGGGATCAACTGGGGGCAAGCTCGGGTTGGGCCAATCCGCTTCGGGTTTAAGGTTAACACTTAATTGCTTTAAGATTTGGTAATTTAGGAGAAAAAATTTTAGGGTGTCACACAGGCATGTATGCAACTCTATTGACAAGCCACACATTTTTTTCTCACGAAATACAACATATGCCTCATCAGTGCCGCTTCTAGCCATGAAGCGGCACTGATGAATGTTTATCTATGCCAGTTCTCAACTGAGCATTTCAGCATGTAAATGGCTTTAAATGAAAACGTCCTCAAATACAAAGTCGTAGATATCATTGAGAGATACAATCTTCATATAAAGGTAATCTCTATTGGACTTAGTAGGAATACGTTATAGATTTTTTTAAACTCGTGACCATTATTTATGTGTCTAGATGGCTTCAAATAGAAAACTTATGAACTAGAAAGTTGTAGATATCATCGAGAATTACAATTTTCATATAAGGTTTATTTCCATCTAACCTCATATGAATAAGTTATGAAATTCGTTAAATCTAAAAATTATTCAAAATAATATATATGCTGATTTTAATTTAGAACTGGTAGAAATAATAACCTCATGTATGCCGGGTTTTCTCAAAAACCGGCGCATATATATATATATATATATATATATATATACACTTAACCAGCACTTAGTAATCTTATTTGTGTTGCACAGATATACAGATATAAATGAGTGTTTTTGTGTAGTGTATGGGCCTCGATAAATATACTTAACAGAAAGATTGAGATATGACATAGGGAGCATAATAGTGTTGCTCATTCCTGTATTAAGGAATAGGGATCTAATTTCTACAGCTTTGCTGGGATCGATGCTAGGATGCTCTTATTAGAGAACATGTTAGCCCTACTTGAAATACTCGGATGTTTTGTGTAAAGAACACACACGGGGGCTGTTTGGTTGCATGTATGAAGTGGAACCTGGCTCATAGGATGCAAAAAGTGGTTGTTTGGTTGTCTGCATATGTCTTTGGGCCTGGCTCATCAGATGCAGATTCGTTGTCGAGCCTAACTCGGGGGAACGATAGAATCGAGCGTATTGGTGCATGCACCCTCGTGTTTTGCACCCCTCGCTAGCTCGCAGCAAGCAACACTATGTACACGGTATGCCTGACTAGCATTGCAATGCATGTAGTTCCCTCTCAAACTTTTAAAATATTTTAAAATACAAACGACATCCAAATTCAATGAGACAAAAAAAAATAGAACCCTAGATTCAAGTACAAGGTCTTAAAAATATTTCAGATTTTTCATTTTTTATTTTTTATTTTTTGTTTTTGAGTTTATTGATTTTCTATTTTTTAAAAAAAATTTTGATTTTTTGTTTTTAAATTTATTGATTTTCTTTTTTTTGATATTTTTTATTTCATCATTTCTCTCTTAGTGCAACCAACTAAACAACATCTCTGCATGGCTTGTCCAATCTCATACAACCAACCAAACAATATCGTCTTGCATCACCTTAGCCTTACTCACACCAGTCTGACTAAACTTATACAGCTTGACTGAACTGAGAAGCCTGACTGAACTGAGAAGGCAACCGATCAGCCCCACGGGGTTTAGGAGGCTGAGCGGCATTCTTGGTTCAAAGCAAGCAACAACCTAACCAAGTTTCTTAATCTGAGAGCAATAACCTAACCAAGTTTATACATCCATCGTTTGTCAAATTGCACATAGCACTATAGCAGCAATAATAATACGAAGCAGGTCACATTTACATGATTGCAGCTCTTCCCGATCTTTAATCTCAGAGCTGCTTAGACTGAGCTTGCCTGACAACTAAAAAGCCCTTCAGTTGGTACGGATTGAGCTTAATTTAACGTTAACTAAGCAAATTAAGCATGCATGAGCTAATTAATTAATTAAACCTTGGACGATGGGCGGTATGCCCTGGTTGCCCCTTGGCCTTCCGATCTAGCGCCTACCTCCACTGCCCATCATCTTCTTGAACTCTTCGAAGTTGACGCTGCCGTCGCCGTCGGCGTCCACGGAGCGGATCATGCGCGAGCAGTCGGCGACGGAGCACTTCTCGCCGAGCTGGCGCAGCACGCGGTGGAGCTCCCGCGCCGAGATCAGGCCGTTGCGGTCCGCGTCGTACATCCGGAAGGCCTCCCTCAGCTCCGCCTCCGTCGCCGCCTCCTGCTCCTTGGCGCCGTCGCCCTGCTGGTGGGAGCCGCAGTGGAAGGCAGCGAACTCGCTGAGGTCGACGAAGCCGTCGCGGTCGGAGTCCATCTCCTCCATCATGAGCCGCACCTCCCCGGGCCCCGGCGGCGCGCCCAGCGCCCGCAGCACCGACGCCAGCTCCTCCGCGGAGATCTTGCCGTCGCCGTTCGCGTCGTAGCGCCGGAACACCTGCTCCAACTCCGCCATCGGCATCCCCAGCCCGCCGCCGGCCGCCGCGGCCTTCGTCGATCCTCCTCCGGCGTCGCACCCGCTCGCCATCACACAGCCGCTCGCTTCGCCTCTCTCTCTCTCTCTCTCACCTCCTACTCGTCCTCTTCTACCTGCTGTCTCGTCTCTCTCCGTCTCCGACTCCGAGCGCTCCTGCTTTTCTATCCATGAAACGTGGGAGAGGCCACGTAGAGGCAAAGCTACGCGCACGCACATTCGTTCACGCGACCACGGCGAAATCCCATCGACCGGTAGGCCCACCAAAATCGAAGGTGTCTGGGACCCGCACGTCAGTGACGTTTAGATCGAAGGGAGTAGGACAAACTGGTGGCCCGGGTAGCCGTAGGGACAGCGACCCCCGCGTGGCGGACGGAATCGTCGGGGAAAAGCGACGCGAACAAAAGGCAGCCCCTACAGCGGAGGCGGACACCGATGCGTCGCGTTGCGGCTGATGTCCGGGCCCCGCAGGGATGATTTTGTCGCGGGGCCCGGATGCCAGGGAGAGTGGGCCCCGGGGGTAGTGTGAGGGCCGAGCTCCGCGTGGGGATACGATACGAACGGAAGGTTTGCGCGGCCGACCGCGTCGATGGCAGATGCGTGGTTGCGTGGATCGGTGGCCGTTGCCCATGAGAGCGAGACATCGATCCAGCTCTTCACGGCGGTCTCGCGGAAGCCGCGTGGTGATCCGCTGCGCCGGGGTGGAACAGCGGACGGCCGGTGATGCCACTCAGCTGCGGACAACGGATCGGATGAGCACTTTCTTCTATGCTTGTATATCAGATTCTCTTTCGTGAAACTTGGTAAATTTTGTAGATCTGGTGGTGGGTACATTTTTTTTTTTTGTTGGCTATGCCTATTGTGGGGAGAAATAGTGCTACATAGTGTCCATTATTTCTCTAAACAGACTACTAAAAACAATCACAGAGTAATTGCTTTTGTTGGTAGTTTAGACTTGGATGAGACGCATCTAAACAGAGTCTTTTTATAGAACTTCATATTGTTTTTAAGGCCTTATGTAATTCCATATTTCCAGTGAGTCTATACAGTGAGTCTATACAGTTCCTTAGATTTTGCTCTTATAAAAATCTATCCTTCTATTATATCGAGTAAAACTTTGAACATCAAACCATCCCTTTTCTAATGTGCAGATTGATTTCTTGGACCAACGCAGCCACGAGATGATCTAATTGGATAAAACATGCTAGAGGCAAGAGAAAGATTTTCCTTTTAGTTTATCCAAGCATTTTCTTGAATTGACTTGTTCTGGATTGTATCATGTAATGGTTTTATTGGAGGCAAAAGGAACAACTAATTGGACATGTAATAGTTTTGTTCTGATTATCATGGTGTGGTTATGTATTGCCATGTTCTAGATTGGTTTATTTTTTTTCCTTTATAGAGGTGGTTGGTTGGTACACCTAGGTTACACCATAAAAAAAAAGAAAAACAAGACAGTAACGAGTGTTATGTACCATGAACAAACAAACTGAATTGGAAGGACAGGGCGTGCCTCGTGCAATGGCGCGCTTATCTCACTACTCTTCTTCATAGCAGATATGAGTATACTAGACAGGATCATAGGCGAACCGACCTAGACCTTGTACAATTTATTTCGGCCCGCTTAGGCTAGGGTAGTATTTCTTTGAGCGGTTACGGTGGCGGTTGTGTTTAACCTGAAAATTTGTACTTTCTCGATAAGGACATCTGAGGGATCAAAAAATTATAGAAAAAAATGGTTTTGAGAGATTTGAGAAGAAATAGTAAGATTTACAAAAATTGGCTACCAAACTCAAAGTGTTTGATTTGTATAAAAATAATAAATTTTTATCTTATAAGCAAACGCAAACACAAACGCTGAAAGAAACACTACCTAAGTTTGACCATCGAGTTGGGTTAGGGCTTGAATTTATTACTGAATAGAAGTTTTGGGCTAGGCACTTACTTTTATTTTGAGTATGCAAAAACCCTAGGTAGCAAATGTTAATCATTCCTCAATTCCCATTTTAGGCCTTAGCCTCCTTAATTAGGCTTTCCCTCTTGACCTCCTCCTTGTTCGTTGCTACCCCTAGTGACCTCCTCCTGATCTGAATGCTACCATCAGCCATCGAATCAGCTAAGATCTAAAGGTCGTCATGTTCCTGATGCCCTCCTTTAGTGTTGAACCCTTTTTTCAAGGGCTCTTAACTTTTCGGTTCAATCAAATTGAGTCTATAATAAAATCCGGTGACTCCAACCTACGGCCTAGCCGTTTAGCCATAGCCCACGGGCACACTCGTGCATGCTAGCTACAGTCCGTTGAGTCCTCATGGCTCCTTCCAGCTACAGTAGTAGTCATGAACGGGATGGTGACATGTACGAGGAGGTCCCAAAAAAATATCTCCTGCGAGATCTCCGGTGCCACAGGGCTTCCCCCATGCCTGCACCGATGTGGAGACAAATGAGTGGTGTGGCCTGTTCGTTGATGCGCTGCGGCAGCCGATTTCTGGCACCGTTTTGGATGGGTAAACCATATAAAAATACCACCCATCTGATCAGTTCCTTTCCTGGATTAGATGGTCGGTAGTTGTCATCAAGAGGAAAAGGATAACTTTAAGTTGACGATGACGGACCGCGCTCTTACTGTTAACTCGTGCTACGGTACGCGGTTGGTGGCTGGTGTAGAAGAAAAGAATTGGCATCTCTCTGTTTCTTTTCTAGAGAGTGAGACGTCCAGGGATGGGCCGTACCTGGTGGCCTGAACTCGAGAAGAGGAAAAAAATGGTTGGGCTGAACTTGTGGCACGTGTAGGAAGAGAATGGGCGGAAGCGCCGAGGCCCGAGGGGTGAGGCCTTTGAGGGAATTTTATTTTTTTTATATTTATTTATTTTCAGAAATAAATAAATGATATTCAGTTTTAAAAAAATAAATAAATAGACTCCCGTCGCCAGCCCGTTGGGCGAGAAGTTTGAACCGCCCGACCGGAGGGCGAGATTTTAAAAATCCGTCCTACGGATGGGGGAGCTTTGCTTTCATGGCAAGACGCAAGCGTGGTGGGCCAAATCTGCCCGACAGGAGGCGAGGTAAATAAATCGCCGCTCATTCAGCAGCGGGCTTTGCTCCCACCGAGCTTGCGATGTTCTTAGCCAAAATCGCCTCCCAGCAGGCGATAATTATAGTCACTTGCCTGATAATAGGCGGGATTTTGTAATTTTTCCAATTTTCGAAAAAACATAAATTATGTGATTTGAGAATAAAATAAGTGATGTATCATAAAAATAAAACTAAATAAATGGAGTCCCTATCGTTTGAAAATGTAAGTCATGATAGGTCTTGCCAGTATCGAGCGAAAAATTTTTTGTTTACCCAAAAAACTTTGCAAATATAAAAATCTTGCGGTTTGGTAGCGGCACTAGCATATATAACTATATAATATATTATATATTATATATGCCATATATAACATGTATATAATATATTATATATGTTATATATAATAATAGTTAATATATAACATATGTATGATATATATTATATATAAAAGTATATATATTATCGGTATATATGGCACGTTATTTGGTCTATGTAATCTTTAAAAATAATAATATGGAAATAATGAATAAGTTTCAAAGAGACTTTTTTATATTAATAATTATTCGAAAATTAAATAAATAGATAGAAGAATAAACCTGATTATGCGGTTGGGCGAGATTTAATCATAAACCCTCACATGCGTTGAAGAAAGAGTGCTCTCAGGAAATTTTTATTCTCAGGATTACAAGGAAGTTTCTACTGAGTACTACGGGAATATTTCCCCTTACTAATAGCATCAGGTCTAGCCTCCCTTGCACGACGTGCCCTCTCGCGCTTTCTTTCCCTTTTAGCCTCTCATGCCTCAGCAGCCTGACGTTCGGCGTCCTCTTGTCGCTTCCGGTACTCCTCCTGCGAGCGCTTTACGCCGCTCTTGCTCCTCCTCATCTTGTATTTGCTGAACCATCGCCTCTTCCAACGGACCTCACGCTCGATGTGTTTCTTCTCTGCCTCCGATTTCTCCGTGTCTAGCCACTGCCAGAAATCGCAGAGAGGTGGGGGAGACTATTTGTTGAACATAAGTTAGTACAGATCACATGTGCCATGTAGCTAGATATAATCATGCAGGATAGGGTGAGCAAGTACCTTTGGACGCTCGCCAAAGGCAGCCTTGGGTGGATCGTACTCGTAGTTCACACACATGAAGAACCTCCTTCCATAAGTATATGAGAAATCTTCGTCGGATTGAATAAACTTGCAAAGGTCACCGCAGAAGCACATTGGAACATTGACCCCTTCTAGCACGGTGGTGTTAAACTTGCTTCATGACGGGGCTCGAACCGAGGTCGCCATTGCTCGTTACAATGAGATTTGTGGAGTGTAAGGGCCGAGTAATATGTGAGTTTGAGAGGAAAGTTGCGTATAGAGGACTCGGAGGCAGGAGGAAATATATAGCGAAGTTTGTTCGGTGCATGGACCGAGTTCATGGAACCGCACGAATCCCTCCCGAGTGCTGCTGCTGCATTTGATGTGACTGGACGGTGTTAGGCGGGACTGTTGGTCAGCAGTGCCGCGCAATTATTGATGTGACCGATGTCAGGCCGGTACTCTAGGTCAGTAGTGCCGCGCAATTATTGATGTGACGGTGTCGGTGATCTTGTAGGTCGGCGATCTTGCGCGCAATTATTGATATGACGGTGTCGCGTATCTTGTTGGTCGCCAGGTGCCCGCAATTATTGATGTGACCCGTGTCAGGCGGGTACTATTTGTCAGCAGTGCCGCGCAATTATTGATGTGACCGGTGTCAGGCGGGTAGTGTTCGTCGGCGATCTTGCGCAATAATTGATGTGGCGGGCAAAGCGATGCTTGTTGGTCGTGATGCAGCGCAATTATTGATGTGAGCGGGCGGTGGAAAGCGATCAGCTGGCATGCCCTATTAACAGTGAATGCACCGACGAAATGAACGGGCCGCATTGATATAGGCAGATGTAGGGCACTGGTAGCATGTGTTTATGTAGTAAACGATGTCAGTAAGCATAATGAACAACTTATTAATCCAATACGTTAAGTACTCCTCGGCCTATATAATGGGACGCATATCTCACTCCCACCCTCACTCTCACTCTGACTCTGTGCGTGTAAACTCCCTACTAGGGTTGGTTTCGTAGGAGGGAGACAAGTAGAGATAGACACACCACATTGCACATATGGCTTCACGACACGGGACGAACGGTTGGATCCGACAAGCCTGGTGGATGTCAAATGGTCCTGAATCTCAAGCCCGTCTACCAAGCGACGACTTGCCTATTCGGACGAGAGCTAGCTATAACACAGAGTCAACAATGATAAGAGACCCAAACTTCTACAGGAGATGGCCACGTTGTGCACATGGAGTGGGCACAGTTGTACAAACTTTTGACCAGGTTGTCGAAGGATGGACTAGCCGACGTTGCTACCGCTGCGCGTACTTCGCTGTGAGTAACCAGCCCGACAACAGCCAAGGGTTTAATACATTTTCCATCTCACCTTTTTCTCATTTCCAAATGTAGACCGATGACTGCGGCTTCAACAAATGGATGGACGACCCCTTCCCAATGGCCGCGTTCAGTTACATCGAACATCTTCACGCAAGAATCTCCCAGCTTGAGGAGCGAGTTGACTTTGCTACTCGCTTGAACAACGTGTATACCCGTGTGGAACCGTTCCAAGGATGGCACTAAACCTAGCGTCCCTACTACAATAGGGGTTTATTTCATGTAATTTGAATCAAGTTTCGGTCTACGTGGATTACTACCATGTAATGCGTTTCATATTTTGAATTGGGTCGTCTCGAGGCGGACCGTGATGCAGCATGAGGTTTTCGGGGAGAGTAGAACTCGCGAGATTACTGGTAATCTAAGCGCGAGTACTTTCAACAGATGTTGAGAAGCATCAGATTCGGATAGCCTTTACAAGACAACAGGGGACCCGAGCAATACTATAGGGACTATAGGACAATCATAACGCTGTGCCTAACCTCGTCTCATGGGATATCCTTGGGCAGTCCTTGTGTGAAAGCTCCTTCTCGTAAGGCGCTCAGTAGGCCTACCGCGTAAGTCTCAGGCGTACCTATGCAAATGTCTTGGCCCAATTATAGGTCGCGTGGCGTGTGCGCTATAGTTCAGTCGACGCCTTGTAAGATGCTCCGACTTGATGCGGCTATGGTGGGCTGGTCTATGGTAGCTATAGCATATGCCATCTGCCGTCTCGTACCGATGGATGAGACCACAAACGAGTGCTCTTGATCGAGGATCGCAATTCCTACAGTAACGACAGGCTGGTATAATGCTTAACAACAGGGACAACAAGATCTGGAAGACACAGAGCCACCGGGGATCAAAGTCGCGTCGAACGGCGGACGCGTATCGAGAGGAGACGTCTTGTCTTGTTAGTAACGGCATCTATTGCTTCTCATCAAAATTCGACAAGGACAAGTCACTGGCCGCCCGATCGTCACGCCTCAAGGTGCGTCTTCATCTACCCGAGGGTGGTGTGTCCCACCAGTACATGTTAGTGTAATTTAAGGACAAGTATACTAGTTCGTACCTGTCTTGAGTGTAAACCAATTTTCATGCGGATGTCTCCTGGAAAGTAACTCCTCGCACTCTGCGGCTTTACCTACGGAACCCCGCTACTCTCGAGCGAGGCGGCGGGAGAGCCACCGGAATCGGGACACGCTAAGTGCCTGCAGGATGCAGGAGACGAGGAAGGGGCGATCATACATCATCTTCCCACAAGCCAGAACAAAGTAGGGTCGGGGCTGTCGATCGTCCTTTGAAGTGCAGTCAAAAACAGCAAACGGATCGTAAAACGATCTCGCCATGGCGAACGCTGTCCTGTAGCTGTGAACTAATGAGGTGGTCTCCACTGCTCCTACGTGCGAAGGCAGCCTGACGCGCACACTATTCATAGGGTAAGTAAGAGGTATTAGTAAAATTATTAATAAAGGTTCGCTCTGATGTATAGAGTCTCAGAGTCGCGGTCCTAAGTCCGAACCCTATAGCCAGCCTCTCAATCTGCCTCCATATCAATCGCCTCAGGCCAGGTGGCCTGGGGCCTCTCTGGGAGGGCGCCGAGCAGGTCGGGCCCTTCTTGACGCAACCGATCGACACTCGGATCGGCGTGCTGGCCGTACCACATCGATATGCAAGTATTATTTATTTGAAAGGTGAATCGATCAAAAAAAATATGTATGTATGCAAAAAGATAATGTCATCAATAAACACTACATATCATGCAAACATAATATATTACATGAACATAAATAAGTCAACATATTACATTGCAAAATGAAGTCATCATATTAGATTGTGAATATTACAAATCTAAATTACACATGTCAAGTAGTTGATTAAGGTTTCAGAGACAACCAATACAATCAACCGAGAGATCCATTCGCCGTAAATGTTCGAGGGTAACGACATCCAGACAGACTGACAAAGATCGACAGAGATCGTGGACATCAAAGGACCCAAATGCACTAGGTAGCATATACTGTCTATATTGACTGATCCTCATCTTGGAGCCGCCCTTTCTAATTCAATACCTTGTTGCTCAAGTCGGTTTCCACTGCCTTGATGCGATTCACACCAAGACTGACGTGCTTACCTTGACAAGACATTGTCAAACACCAGACGGTACCAATTCCTAAATTACATACGATTACGCTTAGACTGGATAGCGTTGACTCTACTCTCAGACCCAATTTCTCTCTCGGGACACAAAGACACAAAAGAGTAGAGGATTTGTCAGGTCCGAAGCAGCAGAGAATGCAGCAGATGATACTCGCCATAAGAGACATATGCGGGTGATCATCACGAGACTGCCCACAAGATACGTAAGTTTACGCTACCAGCCTCTATCCACTGTGGTATGGTTAATGGTACGAGATGATTTCTGCCATGAGGTTTCGACGTCTTTAAACGGCCTACCTATCTCGGCCATATACTTTTGTAAGCATGCGCGAGTATCAAAGATTGTCACCATAAAGGCCAGACGGACAGACAGATCTATTCATTCATGAAGAACTTCTTGCAGATATATATCGTGAAAAATCTCTCCACAACATTGGAGGCAATGTCTGTCCTCATCCCCAATCCGTACACTCTGCCAACATTTATTTGCTGCTTGTTCCGCCATTAATTCCAGATTCAGCTTGATGTCAATCGGATCTGGAATAGCGGAGCTTCCTTGGAAAGCCCTTCCCTCCCCTTGGAATCGGTTGCATCTTACCGGCTGTTGTATTTACACTTTCTCACACCCTTATGTCATCTCATCAGTGTTTTCCATAATTTGTTGAATTTTTGTTGATTTTCTTGCTTGATGATTTTGCAACCTCTTGAATAGGTTCATGCGGATGTTTATTCTTAAAGTGACTAAAAAATTTACACATATCATCTTAACCACTTTGCATATCCGGTTGGAGCACCCGGTTGTCCGAGCAATATTTGCTAATCATACAGTTATATGAGCCTCTCGTCACTATGAACTCAACACAGATGTTTCTGCGCTCTAGGAACGATCCAAACTTATAGGAACCAGACTAGCTGTCCAGATTGCAGAAATCTGGACAATCAAATACCGCTAATTGTTCAGCCATCACAATTCTCCACTCGTCCAATACATGCTTACCTTACGGTGCAGGCCGAGAGGTTCCATCTACACATACGCTATTGTGAAACAAAATTCTGCACCAGACCAATGCAAGAATACCACGTACCGCTCGCACGAACCCACTTCTTGTGGCGCGGTTAAGCCAGTGATACTCGTGGATGATCGAGTCAGGAGCGCGTAAATCTGCGGATTCGAGATACTTCGATCGTCTGCTCTTTGGGATCATTTAAATCCTGTTTTCATATATTTAGCTCTCCAAGTAGTAGGACTTTATGTATCTGGAATTGTTCCTCGAATGCCGGCGTATAATGGATCGAGGCTCATATCTTAGAGATACCACCTAGAGTACATTACAACCGAATAATGTTGATGTCATTTGCCTTTGTTGTGCATTCTAACCCCGGGACCGTCCTTCCTACACACCATTGAACCACCCGAAATCAACCCTTTCTTTAATATATGCTAAGAACACAAGACATCACAATCATCAGATCGACCTCGACTCACTACCTCAACCCTCCTCCAGAGATAAAAACCAATACTCCCGGCTACACACAGCGGCCCAGAATATTTACTGCCCTGATCGACCACTCGCTCACTATTCTCATGGTAATCCCATGGCGTGTCGCGGTATACAGCACATAAATCTTGTAAGTATTGAGCTATGACTCAAACTTCTTTCTCTATCTCGCCCCGGCGTTTCCCGAGGGACTCTCATGCATCATGCTCTGCATCCTCCGGTACGGCCATTTGCCATTTAGCAAATCTACAACTATTCGATTCGTCGTCGCTGCCTCACTACGCTTCTTTCAATTGTTTCATTCCTACCGCGCGCTCCGCATCGCATGCCACTTCCCATGTCTCCCTAACTCCACTTCCTCCTACCTCAGCTGACCACTAGTAGTTGGCTGGCACTTCCCACACATTCGCATGGCACGTCTCACCTCTCGCACCTGAGCCAAATGTTTGTTGGTACTTGGCCTTGGCCTTTCGACTAAAGAGAACTAGAGATCCGTTGTCTCAGATACATCCAGTTCTGATCGAAAAAAACTAGCCCAAGAGAACGGCTCCAGGCGTCACGCTATCGACATGTTCTCGCTCGTTGAGTTAACTGCTGTGATAACAATGTTGTGTCCTAAATGACCTGGTGGGTCTTGATATCCCTAATGTATATGATTGGAACATTGATAAATCCACGTAGCGTGAGTAAGGAGCCACAAACCGCTATAATAGATGAAAATTGATCTTCTCCATGTTACCCCACAACCAACCAACTTACAAGACACCTGGATTATTATACATCAATCTCCCTTTTTCTACATCCATTTTTAAACAATATTACTACAACCAAAATGTCACCCAACATCTTCTTCATTATCTCTAAAAATAAAATACTCTACAACATCTAATAAATTAATAAAGTATTATACTATTTTCAATGTAAACACTACTACTTATTATTCCCCTTGGCTTAGCTTCATATGTTAAGGCATACCACATAATGAATCGTATTGGCTATACTATTTCAATGTAAACTCCTAAATATTATTATTTATAACAAGCCACACCAAATCATAGCCTATCATATTAATCTAAATTTAATTCTAAAGAGTAAAATATTATAATTACATCGACTATTTAGCCTAAACCTAGCCCATAAAACTAGCCTAAATAATGTAACATACACTAAATTCATATGACTATCCTACCATGTTATATTGCAAATAAATTTAAATTTTTACATTTAATTAAAAATAACCGCTACCTGAGAACCTGCCTTCTCACTATGCTTTCGCTTCTCCATTCCAAATAAATCAAATAATGTTGAAGGCGGGTAAAAATCTGTACCGGAGGTCGTGATCCAACTTAGAGGTTCAAAAAGTTCGCCCATAATTTTTGAGGCGGCGATTTTCTCGCGCCAATTTTTGCTCGGAACCTCGCCCGTCACTGACGGTGGGCGGACAAGGCGAAGCGCTTCTCGCTTGACCCTTCTTGGTCGACCTCACGACGTGACGTCAAGACATGTGCGTGGTCAATGGGCCGGTATTGGGTGATTTGCCCTCGAGAAGTAATGACAAAGCTTGCGACTAGCAGACGCAGCCGGCTATTTATTATTTTTTTAAATTAAATATCATTTATTTATTTTTGAGAGAAATATAGTAAAATTCCCTTTGAGTGTCCCGAGTGGCAGCATTGGAAATGCGCTTGATGGCTCCGCCGCCACCACTCGCAAGTATGCCATCCAGGCTCATACATTTCACTGTTATAACAACCGCGCTACTTATATAGTGAGAGAATAGTCTCACGGTGTCATTATAGTACACAAAACCTCTCATCATGCTATTATGAAACCTTTAATTTTGAACCATGCAATCCATCCAAACGCACGACGTAGAGGGTTCGAGGCGGTCGCCCGAACATAAATTCGGCGACCGTGGTTTCACCATATAGCACTGACACAAATACATTCTCATAACAGGCACAAATACACACATACGGTTGGCAGCTACGCATATGGTCAAATCAATCATGGGCGAAACGTAGCTACTTACGACCGAAAGGCATTCTTTCGAGTTCGCACCTTGCCCTCGACATGGACTAGACTGTAATTGAGACGAGTGTCCACATGGGAACTGCAAACCGTGGAGGATTCTGGCGAACCTCCACTCCGGCCCCTCGGGATCCGCCAGTTTCGATCCCGAGAAGATCCAACTGATTAAAGTGGCGATCGGGGCCGCCGCGGGAAGAACCCCCGCTTCTGCGATAAAGAACCAAGCGGCTAGAACCAAGTCGAACAAGTGACCTTGATCCCTCCCAATCATCAATCGGTTCATTCTGTTTTCGGACGATTGGGAATTAGATTAGAACCTTTTGCTTTTTCCAAAAAGATACCCGCGCTAACTTTCTGGGCAAATCATCGCGAATGACCGCCACCTAACTGAGTTTTATGCTAGGCTCGTGAGGATTTACTCCGGCGGGTCAACTTCCTGATGCCATGGTTGGTCAATGGATTCGGTGGCCAACAAGCGTGCATCTCGAACGGCTCTACAATGGCAGACCCCTTCGACATTCCAAGATCACCGATCCAAACCATTAGAGTCATAATCACCCCGTCGGCGAGCAACAACAATGCTGAGCCTTCTCTACCGAGTGTCCAGTCCAAGCGCTTCCCCGCGCGAGACGCCACAGCTTCCTGGCATCTGTCGGGGCAAGCCGGTTCGCGGTCCGACTACTGATGCCAGGCTCTTGACGGAGGCGACCAGCGAAGAACACAACCACCAGTGGCGAGAGAGAGATTGCGCCGTCCGCACAACCTCTCAAGTCCAAGTCCTTTGGACCAGTCGCTGACGCCCCCTGAAAAAACCCTCTCCGACAATGTTGGCCTTGAGAAGAAAGATCATGGATCGACGGCCTAAGGTACTTACATGATCATAGGGAAGTTTAGACCAACAGGTACTCAGTCGCATGGACCTGGCAAGATTGCTCGCGCACTGACATCAGATCGCCCGCCGCGAGTCGCACGCAAGATCGTCTTGTTCCTCACGCAAGGCCTTGCCATACCGCATCTCGCCACTTAGTCACGGATTCGAACGAAACGGATTGATCGCCGGATCAGCGTCACAGGCCGTCACACCGAGGCACACCAACTGGAGAAGGGTTCAACCTGAGGGAATAGTGAAAAGGCAACGCGGGCTTAGTAGTCAATCTTGGTAATCACTCAAGGTCAAAGTGTCGCGATACGCGTGACGACGTGGAGCAAACCCGCATTTCGGGGTTGGCATAGTTGCCGGGGTCCGGGGTTGGCCGCGATTGCCTTTAGAAGCTCTCGACAGAGTAGGCTGCCAATATATGCCAACTACGCACTACGGAACAAGCCCGACCGGGACTGGGACTCGTTCATCGTAAGGATGAGATCTGGGGATCATCAGTCCGCGACAAGTCCCGATTTCTCGCCAGGCGGATCCAGAATTGCTTCAGGAAGGGACTTGATCAAGAAAATGTTCTAAGCTCGGAGCACCACCATCAAGAGAGCCATGATCTCTGATCCGCGTCGGCCTCGAAAGCACGCTGATCCGAAGGATCATCGTGCAAGGCATAGAAGAATCATCCCAGAAGACAACACAAGGGTAGGTGAAGAGTTGGTAGTTGTGTCGGTCGCGGTAGCCGGAATCAAAATCGCAGATCGCATGGTAATCGCAAAGAGAGGATGGCAAATTACATTGCCGTTCAAGGCACAGTTGGAGGCGATGCCAGATGAATGTCGATGTGCAAACCAGGACAAAGCGTGGACCAGATGACCGTGCACAAAGAGGCGCAGAGGCGTGAGCTCAATAGCATATATTCTCGGGATCGTCAAATGTAGTCCAAACGTGGTACGTGTGCGAGTTGTAACCGATATTGCTACCGTACTTACCCAGCAGCTTACAGGTGGTCAAATCATGTTCGCTCGCATTCGACTTGCATGAAAGATATCCGCTCATCCTAGATTAAAGTGGCCAGTGTTAAACTTTGGCGGAACGCCGTTAAACACGCAGATTAAACAGCCGATGAGGATTCCAATCGGCGCTCTCGAGAAACGGCGACTCGGAAGGCGGTACAATATAATCGATCTTGGTCAGTCTCGGGACTCAGGACTTCTCTTCGGAGCCAGAAACCTCGGACAAAACGAAAACCGCTAGGGATCCACAAAGCCTTGAGCAGCTCAATGGCCACATCCATCATCTACTACCTACTTACTTATGAAGAATGATGAGTCGTTCCTGGTGATCATCCGGTCAGGCATGACTTGACATGGCTTGACGAATCGGATCCTTTGACTCCGACCAGAACCCGCTCGATGAGCGGACGCGCTTTAATTTCGACAACTGCCTGGACAAGCGAATCGACAGCGGCCACAGTTTTTAAGCGCCTTCGCGTGAGAGCTTGAACCAAGAAAGAAAAAACCTTATCCAAATCAAGCTTCTGTCGGTGTGCCGGACCGTGATTACGGAATATCGACCATCGGGAGCTCAAACTAAATAATAGAAGGCTTCACCGTCACCTCCTTCTGCATCATCATTATGTTTATCAGATCGTGAATATCGGTCCTAAGTGTCCCATCGCAGCACTTTTTACACCGCGACGACAGCCAAGCCAATCCGGTTAGCGAAAGCCATCAGGGAGATCACCAAACAGCTGCCGAGGGAGGTGCTGCACTCGATTAGCATGGCAAGGCTTGTACAAAAAAGGAATTCAAAAAGTACTCAAGCAAAAGCGGTACGCACTTGGACATTACATACACCTTTAATATGTCCCAAGGATCGTTTCGTCCTCGGATTACGCGACTGACCGGTTGATTCTAGCTGGATACTTTCACTGTGGTCCTTACTCACTCCTCGTACACAAAGTACTCATCGAATCAAAGAAAGAGATTATCGACTAGTTCATCACCTCCGTTCGAGTTCTCTGCTCCTACTTTCGTCACTATGCCCGACGTTGACGCAACGTATCGTGCAGTACGTACAATACACAACGCATCTCACAACCCGCGAACGACCAACAGGTATAACATATTCTCGTCGGAGACAATTAGCGGGCTTCTAAGCCTACCATCTAGAAAAGGACGTCGCCAACCCCTAACTTATATCACAAGGAGGTAATCCCGAAGCGCGGTCATTGTTATTCTGCACTTTCGTGCCAGACAATATAAGTAGTATGAAGAATGAGACTTCTCTCTATCTCGATTTCGCGATTCCATAACCAACTAGGATACTTATTTGTAACCCTACTCTATAATAAAGCAAATCTAGTTAGTCTTAGTAGAGGTAGGACATGAGAGGAGGAGAAGGATCCGATCCATAGCCATCTCATTGATCCGAGATCAACCCCAACAATCCATTTAAATCACATGTGGCATTACCTGGGCATTCTCATCTGTAATGCAGTAGTTAACTGAGCCGAACACGCTGTACTTCGTTCGTCTACTTCACGCAGATGCCGATATCGATGGTTAATCGTGCCGATCATTCAAGGCCATTCTTTCGGCTTATCATTGCGCTAAGATCTTCAATCAAGCATGGCGGCCGCACATGATGCTCGGCACACAATTCTTGGCTTCCTTGGGCCGATTTCATCATCAACAACCCTCTGCAAACTTGCGGAAGAGGAATGGAATCGATCGATCGAAGAGAACAACTCAAAAGTTTAACGGCAATGAAATGAAAGAAGATCGATCATGGCGAATGATGAAATTGTCGTGATTCCTCGTGCTGACTCGGAAGGGAATTGGGGTGATTTTGGATGTCTTGGAAAGCTTATTGTTATCTTTACAACAAGTCAAGATCATTGAAAAACGGGTACATCGCTTGAACCGAAGATGGATGACGTCGAACTGAAGCCAGCATAGCACGCATATCCTCGAAGGGTGACGTCGAACAGAGATCTCATCCAGAGGCTTCATGACTTCTAGGCAACTTGACAATCCACCCTGACTCAGGTTCTTGGCGCGACGATCTGTCCCTCTCAACGCTGTCATCCACTGCTGGCCGGGCTACATCTGCTCCTCGCCGCCGACCGCCCACTAATCACGATCTTTCACCAAGCATGCCGGCAACGATGCATCATTGATGTGTAGCTATCGCGATGAAATGTCGAGGACCAACATACGCCGTTTCAATAAACCACATGGCGAGCCGAATTGATCAGTCCAGAGACCATGCCTTCGAGAGCCAACGATTGGACGGAGAGGGTCGTCATAGGGACAGCCGGCCATTTAGAACTTTAGGCGGCTCCACAAGACTTCCTGCTGATCAAGATGGCGCATGCGGCGTAACGATGAACGCAGCTCCTTACGCTCCTGAGCGTCTGCTCTCCATACGCATGGCTTCTCGAGATAGCTTCTCATACCGCTTAGGGATAGCGCTGCAGACTTCCTCACGCGACACGGCCTTCCAAGGGGCCGAACCTCACTTACTGCGACGGGACAAGATCGACGATACGGCGTACACTTCTTGGATACACGCCGGTCCCAAGACCAGCCGCCTTCGGTCTGACAACATGCTTATCAGTCGCAATCCAGGCCACTACATCACAGGATTTTACGTCGAACTTCTGACTTCTTTTGCATCATCGTGTCTTCTTACGGCATTCGCACAGCATTGACAAATCTTTCCGGTCTCGATGACAACAATGGCGGTGTGCAGCATGGCACACACCGACAAGTCACACGCCCACCAAGATAGCTACCCCTTCGTCTAGGTTTACTAACAACCAACGGCCAGACATCAACCTCAGACATGGCAGCCGAGACAATGTGACCTTCTGCGACGGCTAGGGCGACGATGATTGATGCACTAGTCGCTCACATGTGACAATACTTCACATGTTATTATTTTATACTCAATCACTATAATTTATCTCACTTCTGGCTAGTTGGTCTAGTCTCGAGGTAGCGCCAACAACCCCTTCAGTTCCCCATCGAGGCGCTTATCACAAGACTTATATCCTTGAGATTCACGTCAGTCAGTTCGGTCTCGCAACTCGATTCAGTTTATTCCCCACCAGTCGGACCCGAGTTCGGCTAACGAGCTATACATGCATCGCAGGTTGCCTGCAATCAAGTTAGATTTTGTGTGTGACTTCGCTTGTACCTAGTCTCCCGATTACGGTTCTTGCTCTCTGGCGAGAGGAGCCAGGCTAAAGGAAATGTGCTTTTATAAGTGCTTAGTAAAATACTTCCAAGCAATAACGATTTTTGACATCATCTCTCTGAGATCTGATTTCTTTACATTTTACCAGGTGTATTCTCCCGGAGTGAAACTCTTACTATACTTCTAGGTGCTCTGCTTAACGTAGCTCAGCTATGGACTTATATGAGGAGCTAGGAACATACTCTTGAGAAAATCAACTGAGAACCGTAAATCAATAGATAGCGAATCATATGAGCGCAATTTGACATAATAAAAAATACATAATTGGACATCATGCATATTGCTTACAATCTAGTTATCTCATCCATCGTTTTTCATTGTCACGAGGCACAACGGGATATGTGCGGGATGTTTTATGGCATGTAATGCCAATGGTCATGGTGGATCAAGACGCCAAACAATTGACGTTCGTTCGTACCTGTCTGCTACGTCCGTCTTGTCTCGTGTCCCACCTTTCGGTGTATCGGCGAGATTTCGAGCCGCGATCGCTGATCAATACGCCTAATGCCGGACCCCCAAGACGATTTAGCGGCTAAACCGCCTCAGTTGTCAGCTCAGAAGTACGTGCGTCTCGATCAAGCGATAGTCGAGGCTCAACACGAAAGGGTACATCATCGATCATGCAGCTAAGTTTTTTATCATCATAATCTTTTCATACACTGATATTTGCTGCTTGGTTGAATTCATTCTATTGTCGGAGTCGAATACACATATTATTTAAGGGCAAACTTCTTATACGATCCATCTCATAGTTGCTTTGACTAGTTAAATTCAACTCAAGCCTTAAGTGCTTACACATTGCATTCATTAATAGTACTTTTTTCCATAGTAGATTTAATGATTTATCCAAGCGAAATCCGCTTATATCCATCCGTCTTCCAAGCGCCGCATTCGCTTATAATTCTTGTTTAACACGACACATTCTGCGACCATAACACACCAGCCTTGGGAAGCCATGCTTCACTTAACTAGTCAGTCGCGCAAAAAAAAAAACCACCCACGACTAACAAAATCATCAAGTAGAAAATAAAAAAATGGCTATTTAATATAAAGATTTAGCTGTTTATATCCGGCGATAAATGTTTCATTCGGATACACTAAATCTACTTATGTGTACACATGTAACAACACAACTCAACGTATTAACCTAACCCTACCGCCTCTACCGCCTCGACCGCCGCCCCGATCTACTAATCCCTAGAGCATCTGGCATCTTACCAACGGCTCAAAGCCTCAAGGATCGAAGAATGGCTCGCGGGCGTACATTGTGCTCCAGGCCGGCCGCCATGTTCTTTGTCAATCGGACCATCTGACTCTCATCGATTTGCGGCGACTTGGGCGGGCCAGCTCGGCACCTAGCCACAGCAAAGGGGCTGCCGCGCTGACCTCTAGCCGCGGTTATCACAACCAATCGACAGGCCGAGCGCGCCGCCAATACCATCGCATCGCGGACCGACTCCCAAAAAGTGGTGTTGGACACCTTTTAACCGACTCCAAAACCCACGACAACCTCGCCAATGGAGCACCCTGATAGAAAGAAAAGTTCCCAACTCCTTAAGCTAAGACTTATTGATCAACTCTACTCTGGGCACTGGGGTTGTGGATAACATGGTCCCCCCCCCACTATAGAAACAAATTATTTAGCCAATCAACCAGGTCCGGACTGTCGGTCACCTACATCTATGAACTGCCTCATAGGCGACTTCCGGGATGTATCATCACAAATTATCCGGGTGCCGATTACCGTCTGTGCGATTGAGAAAGGAGAGATAGGAGAGAAGTCTATCTCTATGATTTCATAACCAACTAGGATACTTATTTGTCAAAACCCTCTACTCTCTATAGGAGGCAGGGGATTCGGTAGGCCTCTCGCAGGCTGTAGAGAGACGAGAGACATCGATCCATATCCATCCTATTGATCCTCCGTCATCCCTATCACCAATCCCCGACGGAGTAGAGGTCACTCACCGAACGACCTAATAAACGTGAATCGTGTTACCAGCGCGATAAGTAGTTCCGATTCGATTGCCGACACAGCATAGGACAGCCGAGAGCGGCTAGAAGCCGCATATGACACGTTGTAAGTCAGGCAAGTCAGCATCACAACGTCAGCATTGAGCTGACGCGGAATTGAGTTGAGACCATGAAGTTGAAACAAGCTACAACGAAGCAGTCGCCGATGAGAAAAGTCTTCGTAGGTTATGCCCGCAGTGAAGCTTAACCCGGAAAGTTATCACTATCTTATGGGCTGGACATACAATGCGTCCGGCATCTAATGGGTATGGTTGCACTGCCGTTTGGCATGGTTACTGCACTTTGACACTCGACTTGGGTACTCAGGCATGTCTGCCAAAACGGAGATGCTCTTCGGCGAACTGATAGGCTTTGAGGTTATAGATGATCCGTGCTGACACAAAGATGTACCGTCTTGGCATCTCAAATGTTCCTCTATACGGGCCTCATAGCCTCATGCTTACGCTTACGTAAGCCTTCATGCCACCACTCATAGTGGCGCTGCCGATGATGTTAAGTGGGTAGCGTTAGACAGAGAGGCTTTCTATAAGGCTCTCGTCCTATTAAAATTATTTGGGCACCCCGATTGTCTGAGCGGCTATATTCACTTGCTTCACGATACTTAAACGCGGACTAACAACCACCAACAATATCCCCATGTTTCCATATTGGAGAAGGAAGTGGTCTTAATCGAGAGTCGTCGGCCAGAGTGCGTTGTTCGGCTGCTCAGCCACAAACTAACCACCCGCGCACGCGACAGGTATGATCATAAAGCTGACCGTGCCGCGTAAACACTCTTAAAGCGTATCGAAGGATAGAGCAGGCTCACCTGTGATTTGTCGAAGAGACCTGCTTCCCCTCCTGACGTGACGGCATCGTTCTCACATACAGTTCTCATAGCACAGCGACTCAATGTCCTCGTCTTCCTGTTAACTTTTGCGCTGGTTCCCCAGAGATCTATTACGTCGTCACGACAACATGGACCGCGCACGAGCCATCGCAGAGGTTGGAAGACAAGTTGATGGGTTGCTTATACATCCGTCGGTAAGCCGAGAGGCAAACATGGGTTTCGAAGTTGTTAGTCGCGGTCTCCCGGGAATCGGTTGGATCTTTAATCAGCAAAGACCTGAATTACTAAGACCGAAGAGGAACAACACTGACTGCAATACAAGAGGTCGCGCCGGACTCGGATTGCCAGATTGATGGCAACGAGATTTAAAAAGTTCCCCAGATGTCGTGCAATTATTATGCCTATCATGTCGTTCGGCACTAAGCATTTCTCACCAGATCTTGTGACTCCATATCAAAGTGCACCATAGCGCCTTAGGAAATTCATCATAACAGCTTCCGATCTGCGTTGGTGGAAAGCCCTTGGCTAGCTGGCTTCATAGATCCTCCGACTCTAAAAGAGACCACAGACGCCAGGAGATTCGCTCTTCGGCGCTGTCGCGATTCACGCCTTGCAAGTCCTCCTTCACGTCCTGTCGGCCGCCAGACCGGGTCGACATCCGACCCGTCCTTGAGGCCCCAGTGTTTTTGGAACACATCTTGAGCCTGACAAGTTCACTAAATTGATTGAAGAAGCCAGCTCGGACTAAGATTACTACAAACGGTGGCCCCAAAGGAGTACAATCCGGAGATCATGCATCGACGTGCCATGCTCGATCATTGATAATGGCTCTACTTCCCCTGCCGGTTATCAAAAGGTAGTTTGAGTTTCAAAAAATGTAGTATAAGAGATTTGCTTTGCTTCAATACCGCCACGAGAAATTTTGCGGTCAGCCTTTTGATAGCCGGTACGCTTGATGCCATCCTACGATTGATGGTTCCGCTCGTCTTCCTTCGTCGAAGTCTTCTGCCTGACTGCCCAGCATCGAGCCTTCTTCCTTGTATATATATAGTTCCAGTGGTCGCTTCAATGGATGCCACGCTCAGTGGCCAGTGCACCACGTTCAAAAGATCAAGAAGATGAGCCGAGGCTACGGAATTGGATATCGCTGGAGGAGGCTCGGGACTGGAGCAACACATTGCTGATCTGCTGCGATTCGATTCGATTTCGGCCATTCCTCGTAGGTGCGCGTTCGCACCTGTGGTCTAACCATGATCAATGTACGGGATGTCTTGCTGTTGGTCCTCCCAAGATCAATCAATGGCCAGGCCAGTGGCCTCCACACACCTTTTGGAGGGTCAAGAACGCCGATATCAATGACGACTTAGCTTCTCACAACTTAGTGCACTAGATGGAACTCCGTGAACATCGAACAATTAGCCCGGTATATACCTGCCACAGGCATATCTCTGAGATAAATAAAGATAAGTTTTTCATTCACATTGTCTTTATATTCATTTATAATACCGAGTGCTCACCTAGTTGCAATTCAACGCTGGATTTCACGCTATCCGTTCAACAATGTAGTGTAGTCCTTTAATTAGGATCCGCTGAGATTAGAGTGGAGTCGCTCATCATTTTTGACTTGCTACTATTTGTGTTCATTCATCGGGACAACTATCTTATTGGAGCGCAATCACACCCTCAAGACCCCACTAAATTGACTTGCTTCTTCCTGATTCAAGTGGAAGTCGGGGTCTTCGGGGCGAGGTGCTCTAATGCAATGCACTGAGCTACACAAGACGTTATCGCTCGCTTCAATTTCAATTCGAATGATTTGTCTTCTTCTTCGTCAACACTCATTGCGTCAGGCCTCTCGCCAGAGTAGTTCGCGCCAACCCTAAGAATCTTCGTATCTTTGTAATAAAAAACCTAACGCTCAAAAATACATGACCTTCGTTAAGAAAAAGGCGAGCATATATTATGAAAAATCATAGACATTGATGATTTACATGCAGTGCCTACATCTGAGAGGAGTCTAAACTCAGATATATCATAGTAGGTTATGCTGGCGGGGTAACGAGAACGCAAGAGCCACCTCAACGCTAATCAGCAGGCGAGAAGTTCCGCGGAGCGAGGCCTCGGAGATCACGCCGATCTGCTGACCGGAACCTTGCGGACGGGCGGACGATCAAGACGCTTGAGGCGTCTTTTCCGGTAAGACTGGAGACACACGAGATCTAGATCTTAAAGATCAACTCAATCCCACGTCTTCGCAAAGCCCAGAAACCTGCGAGCACGAGAAGAGTCTCCGTGAGAAGAGCACATGGCCCACAGTCTATTAAGCCGAATTGCCGACGAGATCAGGTAGGGGAACCGATGAACCACATTGAAGGTGCCGGTCGCTGAATCCTGAACGGTCGACTCCTGTATGCTGGCTGCACATGCCCGTGGCGTTGATGATGATGGGGGACGTTTTTGGGCAACGCTCATTATTTGGCAACTTAATGTTGATCTAGCTCGACAGATTGCGAGTGGTGCATCTGGATAAGAACCGCCCGGTATGGGCTATGGTGTGGTAATCAAGAAATCAGTGGCCGCGCAGGGCTTTACCTGCAGCGAGGGAACATGTCTGTAAGTAACCAAGTGGGAGCGACATAAATAAGCATAAGTATCTTGCGAAATGTCGATCACCGCTGACGATGCATGCACAGTGGCTCTATACAGTCTCTTCGCACATCTATACGTTAGAACAAATTAGGGAGTCCGACGCTATCGAAATAGCGATGACCAAATACAGGTCAGACGCTCAAAATAGCATGCTGAGCATACGACCGATGTCATCGCAATAGCTGGTTGGCCGCGAAGCCAGTTGCCTGAAGATAACTCTAGTGATACTTAAGGATAACTACTGAATCCACATTGCTTTGCTTTGCCGTGACATGGTCCAGCCATAGCGGGTTTGGGGCCATCGGGACTGCCAGGCCAAGCGTCTGACTTTGAGATTTTCTTGGGATTTCATATTGGTTGTTTTGACTCCTTCCGGTGCCCGGCTTCGAGTACTCACGCATTTTATTACCTGCCTCTCACTTTCGTGATAATAAGCACCCAGTCAAGTCCAACATGTGCACGATCGCACTAATCAACATACTATACTGACAACATCTATCGCACGAGTCCACATCGGATTTACCTCTTTCACACTGGGCCGAAGTCACACGGATTCTCCAAGATCGGCAAGATCTGCCTTGACTGGAGATCCAGAGACAACTGCCTACTTGACTCCGTTCACTCTATATATCTGGAGATAGATGTAACCAACCGGTATTATATCTTTATCTTCCTTCTCCTTACGGACTCCTCTTGATTCTCGACCCCTGTGACATATAAAAAATTGGGGTCTAGAACATCATCTTTCACATCTACATCTCATTGTTCTTGAGATCCACCATAATACCAATTACACGAGCAATTTCGACTGTTAATGAAAGCATTACCACTAACGAGCGCGGGGGTCTGAGTAACTTTATATAAATTTGCAGGACCTGTGACGTCATGGGATCGTCAGTCAACCCACACATAAAATAAAATACATATATATTCATCACACTTCTTTGACGAAACTCTAAACTCTATACCCATATAGGGTTACCCATATAGGGTTTACGCTATATTTGCAGGGTTCCTTACACCAATGCGTGGCTTCCCATGGTTTTCCTTTTCAATGGTTTCATCTTCTTCTCTTTTCCTCATGGATTGGAGTTCCCATGGACATCAACCCTACTGCGACCTGTCCGCGACTATAAGCCGTCATTGAGCGACTCGAAATGTGCGAGGCATCCTCCGGTCGGCATCGATAACGGTGGGTTGAGTAGAAGGACAACCTCATTCACCAAACGGGCATGACTATGGACGAGTTGAAGGACAGACAGATGTGTATTGGTGCTCACGATGGAAGAGACGCTCACAGATATGAAAGGATGACAATAAGACCAGACAATGTAGTAAAGAAGCGCGAGGAGGGCATGAAAGTCCACAATGGCATGTGTCAAGAATTGGATAAAATGCCTAGTGTCACACATGTCTTCCTCACATAAAGACAACACATAACTTATCTTTCATTTCCATATATCTCATTAATCAAAATTAATTAAGCTCCCTAGGTATGTGCATGACTAAGCAAGTTAGTAACAACTACCTTCACAGTTTATAGTAGGTATCATCTCCAACATAGTGTTTAAAACAAAGAAATCCATTTCAATAATGATAACAATTAAATTGGCATAACTAATTCCCATTAAAATATAATAAATATAGCAATGCATTTTATTTATAGATAGGATTAATAAATCAAGAACAAATTCAAGAAGTAACTTGTCTCTTACTACCACCTACTCCTTGACCACTTCTCACACAATTCCTTCTCTCTTGCTTGCTTTTTTAAAAGCAATTGTTTCTACTACACACAGCATATGCAAATAAAAATCTAAAAAGTACAAAAATAGTTTCTAAAAAATTAAATAAAATTCATAAATAGGTAGATCTTATTTTTTCAATTTTTTCGAGAGAATAAGGAATTGGTATGTTCGAATTCTTAATTTTTGATAAATGCATTTCGCCGTACCGGCAGGCCACGCCACTGCGTCGGCATAGTGTCGTGCAACGCTTGCACCAGTCACAAGCCATGGGCGAATCAATGGTGCCGACCCGGCGACACTACTTTTCACAGCGTGATTACCATCCTTAATTCGGCAAAAACAGTCATCCTATGACAGTAAGGCTTCGCTTTCAGACCGATACACACACCCGCCTACAGGATCGGTTAACAGCTCACCAAGACCGCCGCAAAGAATCAAGGAACCAATCCTCGATATGGAGCATCGCGCTTCTTAATGGCGACTGCTCTACCAACAATAATGGGGCTTGGGGCTCAGTAGCTCAGGCCTCTACAAGAATCTCGAGCCGCCTATGTCGCATCTACAATCGTGAGCTGACCACACTCATTGCGAATTCGCGAGCGGATGGCAAGAACAGCCATAGAATTCAGACGCGATCATAAATTAACTAAGTCATGGTAACGTCCTGGGTTCTTCCTACTCCCAACATGGGGCTACTAGCGACAGACCTCGACACCCTGGTTTCCGAGCTACTTCTCGGCTACAGCAACAGCACAACCGCGATTCAAAAGGCTCAGATCATGTGCAACAGAAGAGATCACAACTCCTTGTCGCCTAATTCGTTGGTATGGGTGGAATCTCCTCCTTCATATCATATGCTCGTAGCTCATCGACGCGGATTGTCGTCGCATCTCCTCCCGATCTCCACACGGATCACAACTTACACCATGCTACAGGTCGCTATTTATAAAGGCAACGGCGCACGGTAGTAAACTAGTGAGTACTACTAGTGTTGCACTGCCGCCATTCTAATAGTAGGGGTAGCGGAAATACGATAGAAGATTTAGCTGAATACAAGACCGTCACATATCGCTCTCTTAACGCAGCGCCACCGGCTTTTACGTGGATACGCCTCACGCCTCCCTAAACCAGCTATCGGTATATACTCTAATAAGCAGAGATACATGAATCTAATCCCATTGTTCTAACCTCTGTGTACCGATTCATTGGACCACTAGATTACAAGTGCGTAGTCAATAGTAGTTCCTAGCAAGATATACTGATCCCTAAATGCATAGAATGATCATATCGGTTGAACCTTGATATACTCACATACCGATCCCTTTGCCGTACATACCAGTCAAGCTCAAGGCGAGCCACCCTTGTGATAGCTCGACTATTCACTCAATCTTACGGTGGATTCTAAATCGTGATTAACTTTTTAATCACGTTGGCACGGCCATGCACTTTTCAATCCAATCACATCGGGAGGCCTAGAGATATCTCTCCTGTTATCAAAAAGAGACAAATTCCATCTTGATCGCTCACACCCCACGATATGTTTCATAGTATACTTGAAAGCTATCTTTATAATTACCCAATTACGGTGTAGCGGTGATAACCCCAAATTATACAATCACGCAAGTTAGGATTCAATGACGATTTCAGGACTAAAGATCATATATATATATATATATATATATATATTAATAGCCCAAAGCTAGCCTACATTTTGAAAAGTGTTTTTGTAAGGATTTGTATGATGATACGACAATCATAAGATAAGTCTGGTGAAAACGTAGAATTTCCTAAACTTTTGCATTGGTCCTAGGACAAGACCCTTCATCTGGATTAGGACTATAATTATTTAGACTAAGGACCTGATCCTGAGGATAAGAAAATCTAAATAGTTATGTTTGCATAAAAATACAATTATAAGAATATTTGAGCAAGAAAGATCCTTAGTTGCTAAAGAATTAATGAAAGGCTAGTTATTCACCCTAACCACTCTACTAAATTCAGAATCTTTAGCAAAACCCTCACACATATAGAGGTGCATCTACGTGTGTATATATATATATATAGATATTTCTGTGCTTAAATTATATAGTTTGCCACATAAAATGACAACTTGCTAATGAGTTAGCTATCCACATAATTAGGTAAAATGCATATTAATTATCGGAAAAATTCTGATCGATTGTTTTAGAACCACTAGGCTACTTTGATCCGTTTTTGGACCAAATTCGACCTAGTGGGACCCACACAGCAGATGAGCGATCTAAGAACATGCCATATTGGCATTTCTACTGGCGATTGGGCCGAGGAGGATCATCCTTCTCTCTACAAATCTCTGCGTCTTGCGACATTGGATAGCTTGGGAACATGCATTTGTCGCCTTGGGGCCGGGCCGCGCTGCGTGAAACCTCCTTCTGCCGTGCGCCCTCGTTGCTCCAATCCCTGCCAGCCCCGCCAAGTCCGGCCCGGTATGTCGGGGAATCAGACGGGAAGATTTTGACCTCTTGTTGCACTGTGCGTTTGCTACCGCCAGACGCCTCTGCAATGGCACTTTCGAGTGCCGGGAACGCTTCGCAAAGGCGCTCGAGTCGCCAACCGCACTTGCTTCTCAACACCCTCCGTGTCCAAGCCTCCCTTCGGCGCTGCTCACGCCTTCAATCTTGATTGCCGCTTCTATGCCGGTTGCTCGATCCCTTTTGGCGTGAGCCCAAAAACACCTACCGCGGGACTCTCGAGCCCTATAGCCATTGTTCTCATGAGCTTTAGGTTGCCTTAGTTCCCGGTGCTCCCGAGAAGTCGATATGGGGAGGGGCCCTCGCTTGCGGGCCTCGTTCCTTCCATGCCAAAAGCTCTTTTCGGCGATTCCTCACAATAGTGAGTCCTTCTTCAATTCTTGGCGCCATTAGACTGTGTAGCTTTATTAACCTTTAGCCCTATAGCGTGGGATTCGCGAGCTTTAGTGTACCACGTCTCCCTTTTTCTTCCCGTTCGGCTCCGAAGCCCTTGACTCATGGGCGGCCTTCTCGACTCAATCCGAGTTTTCCCGTGATTTAATGTTTAAAACAAATAGGGAAATTAACAAGGGATGATTAATATATCTAGAACTCGTCCAAAAATCTTAGAAAAATTATGATAAATATTTGAATACCTGATTGATTTATTAAAAATAACAGAAGGAAATTGTATCATATAATTTTGCCCCTGTTTAATACTTAATCCTATTCTAGGATTTTCCTTTAGGGAAATAAACCCGAAAAATGGTTAGTGGTTAAATAAAATAGGAAATAACCTTAGAAAAATCTGAGAATTTATCGAGTTACCATTTATAACAGAACACACATAGAAAATTTTTATTTGGACAATTAATTCCCTTTTTGCCTCTAGATAAATAATATTTCACCTCATAACAATATTTAAAAAGGGGATTTCAAATAATAAAATTGTCACATAAGCTCTTAAATTCATGAGAATATTCCAGGAGGACCTAAATGTAATTTAGGGAATTAAAACAATTATTAAAAGATTTTAGAACTATCTATTAACCTCTAAGCAATTGTTTAGCCCTATTTACCATTCTCCTATATACTAATACCACAATAATATTTGATTTATTGCATATATTAAATGATTTCAATTAAATTCTCAAATTTCCTACAGGAACATTATTGAACCCTAGTGCCTTGTTAAAACTTTGTGATCTTAATTGAACTCCGTAGAATTACTTAGCTAATTTTACTAAGAATAAATCCGAATACTTAGTTACCCTACGCGCATAAATAATCATATGTTTTAATCCGCTCCACACCAAACCCTGTAGGTATTCTTCCGGGAGTTGATGAAGGAAATTCTTCAAACAAAATTATTCGTGCTAAAATACATTTATGTGATAAAGCTATGGGTAATTTATTTAGGGTAGCCTTATGAATTATTACATATCATTCTCATTTTGCCACACCTCGTTATTTTCTGAAAAATACTAAACAAAAGAAGGATCATGGAACTTCCTTGATATCTTGGATAAAGTTTTACACTAGTCGCCGATCGCTAGACTTAGCAAGAGCATTTCATGCATCATACTTTTATCACATTCTGGTGTTTTATTTATGGTCTTCCGAACTCGTTTCGTTATTAGACGCCGAGGAGCCCGTGGGAGAAGATCAGCACGAAGACCACCACTACGCCCCAAACCAAGGCGAGTTAATACCTACCCTTAATAATGTTGCTTTTACTAGGGAGAGGATGCGCTTTCCCTAGTGCGAGTTAACATCTTAGACCATAATTGTGTTTGCTTTTATTAGGGAGAGTTAGCTTTCCCTAGTGCGAGTTAACACTTTAATGGATCATATTGATTCCCAGTTTTATAAAATATTTCATTTACAGTATTAAACTGCATGCTTTTTAAGTAAATATACCTGTTTGTTTAATCATGATATGTCATGCCTTGTTATCATTTGTAATTGTTTTATCTTGATGATATTGCCTTGATAATATTCATCTGTCCGTTGACTTTATGAATGATTGCCTTGATAATTACCCTTGATAGCCAGTTAGGTTAAATAAAACAATTTTAGACTCTTAAGTCTTGGTTAAAATTTGCTTAGACATTGCTCAGGTCCAATTAATACTTTTTAGGCTTAATTGGCCATGGAACGGTGAACCGACATTCACCGGACATGATTACATATCAAACATAGATCTGGAATTTGGGTCTGGCATGCCAGTGTGTGTGTGTTGTGGCTGTGATTGGGAAAGCGGACGTGGTCCGGCTTGTGGTTAAGGTGGAAGTAGCATCGCTACTGGTGTGATGTGAAGAGGGCTATCGTTCACAGACGCGGTGCTGAGAGGAGCGTGGGGCAACACGCGTGGTCGCTAATCGCCGCCACCAAGGGTGGTTCGCACATCGTGTGCAAGGCACACGGAGGAACGATAGCGAAGAAGGAAGTGAATGTGAATGTGTGGGTGGCGGATCCGATGTGACTCGTAGAGTGGATCGGACGGGTGTGCGAGGAGGCACACGCGGGGAAGTTCTTGACCAAATGCCTACGGATTTGGTTCCTATCACCACAACGCGCGGGCCATCGCGCAGTAGTGCAAGTAATGGAGATTCGGGGATAGTGCGACTGCGGGCGTACTGCCTGCTCTTGCCATGCTTGAGGTGAAGACAGTATCATGTCGTCATCCGTAGGATGATCTAGGTCTTACGTGACAGGGAGCCGTGACTCTAGTGCGGGCGTGGCAACCCGGCTAGGGAAGAACGGGCACTTCGCTGGCGTAAGATCCACAATGGGTGCGCCACACCCGGGATATGATGGCGGGTGTGTGCAGTAGATCTAAGGACTGGTGTGGATTGTGGATTGTGGTTGGTGGAATGTGGATCATGAAGTGTGAGATAAATTAATGAAAATAATGATTAGCCGAACTTTGGGTTAAAAATGCTAAGTCATAGGCTTTGATTTAGAAAACTTGCTTTTTGCAACAAATAAACCCCAACCTTTCCTTTGGAACCCCTATCACTAAAATTGCATTAGGTTGGGTGTTAGCTCGCCAGTGTTTTGGATGACACTGACCTCGCATTCATATTCTCTTTTAGATGGAGAATATGAGCAGGATCAAGACGCTTTGCCATAAAGGCGAAGAACGAGGACTATCTTGACGATCGAGGCGAGGCATAGGCGTCTCTCGATCGAGTGCTTAGACATAGCCCAACACGAGACCTTTTGGATCTTTGGGTCTTCGTACTCGATCTTTTGGACTTTCGACTATTTGGGCCAATGTGCCGTTTGTAATATTATGACCCACAGGGCTTATCTACGTATTTGTGTAAAATATAAGACTTTCGCTTGTATGAAATGATTCCGGCTATGTGAAAGGTGTGCACTAGTGTACTGATCCAGGGACTAGTGCAGATCATGTGGTGGGCAAAGGACAGGCCCCATATATATATATAGAGAGAGAGAATAGCTAGTGTGCTATGGATAGTACGGAGAGATCCGTGCTATCCACAGGTTTTGGAAATTCTGAGATCGAAATAGACGATCCGAACCGTCCATCTTGTTCATCTCGATGAAATCTCACTATACACCAAATTTCAAATTTTTTGAATTGTTTTACTATTTATTTCGTATTTTTGAAAATCGCTGATCTAATTAGTTTTGGACCCTCCAATAAGTCCAGTTTGAAAAATATGAAACAAATAGTAAAAAAATTCAAAAAAAAAGAAATTTGGTGTGTAGCGAGATTTCATTGATATGAACAAGATGGACTATTTGGATCGTCTATTTCGGTTTCAGAATTTGCAAACTTCGATGAATAACGGAGAGATCCGTATATCCATAACACTACTCTCTCTCTCTCTCTATATATATATATATATATATATATATATATATATATATATATATATATATATATATATATATATATATATATATATCAAAACTACAGTGATGGCACATGTAAGATAACAATCTATGCATTATCTCGGAGGAGATCTATTCAACACCATGTTCTCTAATATGTGTCTATATTATTGATTTGATATTTCTATATCTATGATATGTGAAACATTACCATCAATCAATACATATGTTGATCAAATCATTACTGCCCCCGTAATGATATGAGACCAGGGATCATTTAGAATAAAATCATATAAACAATGTGTCTCACAACCAAGTCGTATTTGATGAATAATGTGAACAACGTTTATTCATGGAACTGATAACATTTTATCCAAAGGTACATAAATATAGACATGATACAATCATATTACATGATTGCCTCTGAAACATATCACTAATACTCTGGACGAAGAATCACGAGGTGAGACTCACCGGCGATGGTGCAATTCCTTGTTGGAGCTCCTCGGCACTGATTCTCCCCCAAGCTCTTTTTGGAGACTCCGTCCTCCATGGCTCAAGGCGGCGGCGGCTACGAGACCAGAGAACCCTAGTGTAACTCTTTAGGGGTTTAAATAGGCTAGGGAACCCTAAGTCAGCATAGACGGCAAGGCCCGGCCCATGGCAACGCAAAGACATCTTTGACTCGGTCGTGGAAATGACATTGTGGCGACACGATTCAACGGCAAAGAGATCTAAGGATATCGGTTCACTATCTTAAGTGGCATTCGATGGCGGATAATGCACATGCGTGCGGCCTAGATTGTGCCATGTCGCCATCTCAGAAAAAGAAAAAGAATACCCTTTAACCTTTTTCCAAAAATGTTATTTAATGTTTTCTTAGGTTTAAAATTACCAAAACACTTTAGAAAAATATTAGAAAATTCTCAAAAATCCTTTGAACCATTTAGGACTCAACAAAATTTTATCAATCATTATCACTTATATTTCCTCTTATATAATTGTTTTAATGCTCTAGGTTAATTAGAAATTACCCTTTTCATTATTCTTAATTGTTGGAAAATTATCAAATTAATTTATTTCAAATATTTAAGGTAAATCAATGTAATTGTTTTGAACCTAAATCAAAGTAGTTTGAACTCACCAAATTTTTAGGATGTTACATGCCAGCATCTGGATGGGTATCATGAAGTATCGGGTCTAGTAGCATCAAACATTAGCTAATGTGAGCAGGTATCATAGGTATCGCGGAGTATCAGGTCGAGTGTTATTGAGTATCAGGTTAAGTATAGTTGATTAAATGGTTAGATATCATGGAGTATTGGGTTGGGCATTTTCAACTATTGGCTATCATGAGTGGATGTCATAAGTATCGTCGAGTATCAGGATGTGTATCATCTAGTATCAGGAATCGTTGAGTATCAAGGGTACCTTAATTATCGAGTATTATGGGCTTGTATCATAAGTATCATTGGGGTATTGGGTCCAGTATCAAGTTGGGGTATCATCAAGTATCAAAAATTAGGCTTGGTTATATATCATAGGTATTGTTGAGTATAAGTTCGAGTATTGGCGAGTATCAAGATAGGTATCATCAAGTATTGAGCCAGATATCATTGAAAGTTAGGTATCGTGAGAAGGTATCATAGGTGTCATCGAGTATCAAGTTGAGTATCATTGAGCGTCAAGTATCATTGAGTATCAGGTCGTATCGTAGAGTACAGAGTCGAGTATCATCAAGTATTGTGTATCATCAGCATATATCATAGGTTTCATGACTGGTATCGTCTAGTATCCAATATAACAGAGTATCATATATCATTAAGAATCAGGTATCATTGAGTATTATCATAGGCTCATCAAGCATCGGGTGTTATTGAGAATTAGGTATTGTTGACTTTCTTAAATTCTTAGTTTTAGTGCACTCAAATAAGAAAAGTGATAAAAATAACAGTAAATAAAAAATAAATTATTAAAGTTTGTAGAAAGATAGATCTTGATTTTGGATAAACTACAAATTGTGTTTTGTACTAAACAGAGTTTGTATGAAATAGATATAGAATTGCGAAGTTCTAGGATCCAAAAAAATACAACATACAATTTCGCAAATGCAGAGCGCAATCAAGCAAAAACAGAACACGAACCAAGTGCGTCCCGCACATGCACAACAAGCTTGCCCTTGTAGTTTAGCTATTCCGTTACTAATGGCAGGAGCGCGACACCGTTTTCGTAGCTTTTTCCCATAATTTAAGGTGTAAAGAAAATTCTTTCCTTTTTAAGAATCATACTCTCTCCGATTGGAAATGTAAGGGGTTTTAGGTCTCTATACTATTTGTAAAATATAAGAGGTTCTAGTATCTCAAGGTTAAATTTAGCCCATTTCTTTCAGTTTTGCCCTTGTTCTATTTATTGCCCTTGTACAATTTTTCATGTCTCTTTTTTTTGTAGATAGAGTGTAGATTGTACTTTTATGAACAATAACTAAGGGTATTTAATGAACAGTAACTAAGGGTATTTTAGTCTATTCACCAAACTTCTTAGTATGTGTGCACAAGGCTAAAATCGCTTACATTTCCAATCGGAGGGAGTATTTATCATAGATCAATTTTATTACACCAAGCGCCCAGAAACAACCGGCGAACGCCTCCGCCCACCGGCCAACGCCCGTAGCCAGCCGTTGGCTTTCAAAAATAAGCGAAGCGCCAGGCGAAGCCGTGAAACGGACGGCTCAGATCCACCGGCTCTGCCGGTAACATCCATCCGAACCTTCCTTCTCGTACCCAGCGGCTCTTCCACCCGTCATCCTCCAAAATTCAAAACCTCCGAAGCAGAGCGAGGCGAAGAGAAGAGTTTTTTTCCTAATAAAAAAAGAGAGAACTTTTCTTTTTTGGCTAAGGCCGATTGGAGATTCGGAGGCGGAGAGGGAGGCGGCGAGAGGGTCGGGTGCGGCGCGGTTCGGTCGCCGCAGGAGTGAATGCGCCGCGTCGGATTCGCCTGGGAGGTGAGGTTTCTTGGGTTTTTGGTGGAATTTGGTGCTAGTTTTGGCAAAGTTGGGTTCTTTTTTCGTTTTCTAGGCATGGCAGGGAATTTCCATTGCTGTTGCGAGCGCTGGCCTGCCGGAGGTGCCGACGTGGTTACCTCGTTCGGTGGAGCGGGAGCTTGCTAGATCTTGGTGCTTCTTGGGAGGATTTAGTGGTGTGGGTTTTGGTATGTTAAATGAGGCTTCTTTTGTGGCTTTCATCTCCGGATTTCGTTACTACGATTGCTGAATGTGCCGCTGATCGTGTTGGATTCGCTGGAGCGGTGCGGTTTCGGTGGTTTCCCCGACAGATTTTGTCCTAATTTTGGCATCGTGGGAATTGAAAAGGAATGGTTGGTTGTCCGACAAGAAGTGGATGGAGACCTCGGGTTCGGTGGTGATGGGAGCCTGCGAGATCTTGTTTTGTGTTGTCAGATTCAAAGGATGGGCAAGATCTTGCATTTATGCGATTTCCATGGTAGAAATTCGTTGCTCACCTGGGGGGTTGCGGGGAGTCATAGTGGTCTTTCGGTGGCTAGTTCTATGTACTCGGGGGTTCTGGGTTTGACGGACGTCACAATTTGGTGCTGCCCTGCTATGTGAAGAAGCTTCAGTGGCAATAACCTGCTTGAAAGATGAGAGGAGGGGTTGAAGAACAGGCAAAATGTCGTGCAGAGATTCGGTTGGTGTGGAGGTCTGGATGTTGGTGATTGTTAAAAGCCTGAAAAGTTAAATTTTGAGGACCTACATGAGGATATAGCGGTACTGGTTGAAAATATGGATTTGTTCGAGGAGGTTCCACTGGTTCATTTTTTTTTTTTGTGTTAATCCATAATAACATAAATTTGTTAATGCATTGTACCGTACGAATAACTCAGACTTGAGCGTTAGATAGAAGATCATGAGATAAACCAAAAAATCCTGATTTTCTTGTTCTAATTCAGTCTATAACCAATGGAAGAGATCATTCCCTCACTGTTACATTCACGTTGAGATTCTTGCTTGTCTATGCTAGGCCTAGCTCTTGTGTAGCCAGTAGTGCTGTGTTTGGATGGTGGTTGGAAATGGGGGCCATGGAGATGCTGACGTTGATTGTAGGAGTTGGTGATGTGGGGATGAGTTGGCAGTGATGTATGATATGAGGAAGTATGTGTTGATGCTGTAGATTAGGCGGTATTGGTTGCAGGATGGTGGATATGGCCTGTACATATGTGGTGATGTCTTCCGCGATGGGGTTCTTTTGGTAACAATGGAGGGAGGGAGGTCAGGAGGGCAGAAGTGTATTACAGCAGTGGTGGGAATCAGGGGTGTTATCACTTCACCAACATTGGGGGTGTGCCTTGGAGGAGTTGTCTTTGAAGGGCCAGCTTGTGTTTGTTGATCATTAGTATGAAATGTTGTTACTTTGGGGCTATTGTTTGCTACATATGTATCTTTCATGGAGTAATGATTCTGTACCAAATCCTGTAAATTGAATGATTAATATTTTTTTGTTATTGTTGTTGCCATTAATATTTCTTGTTCAAATTATTGCAGTGTTGTTTTTTTTTCCTTGACTGTCTATGACACCTTCTCCTTCCATGGAACAGCTCCTTGAAGGCATCGCTAGGATTTGACATTATAATGATCCTTAGACCCTTCCTTTCCTTCTGCTACATAGTGGGGATTGAGTTTTCAGTCTTCACTCACAATGACGACTGACAAGGAAAGGACTTCAAAGGACATTGAGGTTCCAGCTCACCCTTTGGCTCCGCCTGATGGAGGAGCCAGCAGTGAACAACCAAAGGGACGGTTGCGCAATGGGTAAAAAGTTCATCAAATTGTGGAACCATGTACCAGGTTTTACATTATACATATACTTATGCATATACATCTTATTCTACACTTAGGAGGACAACCGGTCCAGCAAGGCGCTCAACCAAGGGGAATTGGACCCCTGAAGAGGTAACCTTTAGAAGTCTTGTTTTGCGAATATATTCAGTAATCTGCATTTGCTATAAGATATATGTGAGTTAAAAAATCTATGTGAGGTAATTTTTAGTAATCTGTGCTAATATCCTATTCTTTTGTAAGCACCATTTCTATTGCTATATATAACATATTGCATACAGAGATCCACAGTAGTGTATTGGTATGGATGATTGTACTTCTTAAATCTAAACTGTATTAATTTTGATGAGCAAAAATACCCTGTAGGAAGTAACAATTTTCTTGATTTCTTTTGATATATATTAGGAAATGCAAGATATGTTTTGATATTTGTAAAAGTGCATCAAAATGTTTGTTCCATTTTAACACCCAGGGATGTAACACACACTGAGATATTATATGGTCTGATTGTTTGTTTATGAGACAGGTATTACATGTTTTCTAATATCCACTAGATCCTTTTTTGTCTTTCTACTGTTGTTGTCTGATGAACTGCACTTAATGTAGGATGATATACTTCGGAACGCTGTTGAGACCTACAAAGGAAAAAATTGGAAAAAGATAGGTATTTTTTTTAACTGATATGACAGCAAGAAAGTTGTTTTGTTATTGTATTTGCTACTACCCTTATGTTTCTTCAACTTGTACTGTTTTATAACTCAAAATTTTTCTTTTCTAAACCTGTGTATTATGAGATGTTGATTTCTGTTTATTCGTTACTAACATATAGTAGCATGCTAACCCCTTTAACAATGGTATTGACCCAACCTAAAAGTCTCAAAATAGTTCTAGAGGTAACCCTCAAATTCATTACAATAAAAATAGTTATATATGAATTGTAGGGCTACCTCTACAGATGGTTATGAGAAATTTTCAGGCTCATTCGATGCCCTAACTAATAGCAATAGCAAATTATTACTGAAGGAAGGGTTAACAGTAGATATGTCCCTTTGATATAATGTTTATACATTTTTCTTAATTTGCACCCTGTCAAATAACATACGCTGTCAAATAAAATGTTGTTCAGGATGCTGATATCCTGAGTACATACTGTTCTATACTTCATTGTTATATTATGATTGTTAAGAGTATTGTAGTCAATTGTGCCTTGTAGGGGTAGAATAGTCTTTTCCTATTTTAGGATCTCCTTCTTGTACTCTATATATTGTCCATTGGGCTGTTCAATACAACCAACCATTCACACACACTCCTTTCACATTAACATGGTATTAGAGCACTGGGTTGAGCTCTAGAGCTCGCCGATCTTCCGCTGCCGCTCGCCCCTGGGAGGAGCTCAGCTCTCACCCAGGGACAGGGCCTTTGGTTTCCTTCGGGCTTTCGTCCCCAAGCCCTTCACAGCAGCAGCAGCCTCCCTTGTGTTCTTTGTGCGTAGCAGCTCACTAGCAAGCAGCGAAGAGCAGTAATGGCAGACTTCTTGTCCAGATCTGGGCAGAGCCGCCAGCACTGCCGTTGCAGACCCCAGTGGCGCCTCCTGCCACGGCTCCTTCCGGTCGGGTGGTGCCCAGGTCACGCCGCCGCCCTAGGGCCTCTCCCCTGCAGGCAGCCTCAGGACGGATCTGCCACTGCCAAGGACAGCATCTCCTCGTTCGATCTGGTCGTCCCTTGACCGGATCGGGCCAGATACGCCGCGGTCGCCACCTCCATGGCCATGCCACTGACTTCCTGGACACGCCGCGCCGCATCCCGTGCCTACTGATGCCGTCCCGTGCCTCCCTGAGCATGGATCCATCGCCGCCTGGCCTTCCCGGCCACGGATTAGGCCTTGCCGGGTCTCTCCGAGTTCTGCGCCACCGCGGCTTCTCCAGCCACTGCCGCCACCGTCGGTCCCCTGTTCGAGGCTGCTTCTCCTTCGATCCATCGCCGTCGGCCACCTTTGCGCCGTATCCACCGCAGTTGGCCACCTCTCGCGTCGGATCCGCCGACCACAACTCTAGTTTTGGCTCTTCCCGAGGTCACCTACCCGGATCCGTCGTTCCCATGGCCGCCTCGCTCGAACCTTCTACCACCAGACCTCATCTGGTGGCATCATCTCTACTGGATCCGCCGCCGCCTCCTTGGCATCTTGTGCATCCTCAGGATTCTTTGGCAGCCTACAGCTCTACATGATGCCCCATTTGGCTCCTATGCTTTGACTTTGGGCTCTAGCTCCTTGGCCTCCTGTGCCATCCTTGAGTTCCATGGCCGGCTTGCTTTCCAGTGTTGTGTCAATCTTCTGTTGTCTTCTCCTTTATCGCACCACCGCTCTTCATGAAGCAATGTTGCGAGGGAGGATCAACCATAGCTTTCTTGGCCTTGGTCGTCGATATTTGTGACCCGTGCACCATCTATATTTGTGACCTGTGCCATTCTTGAGTGAGAGCATTCCCTATGCAGCCTATCACCCATTTCCTCAGGTCTCTTCATAAGCCGGTATTTCTTTCTCTTTCCACTGATTCGGCCTCTTCCGACGTTGTTGGCATTACCATTGTCGGTTCCTCTGCCATCTTCGCTCATACTGGCTTCCTTTTTATCCCGACATCCGTCGACCTCGCCTTCGTCGGGTCTTTCACTTTACATCTGCTCTTCGCCGCTCTTGGGTCCTCTTATGCTATTACTTGGTGCTACTTTTGCTCATCTTCTTGTGCTCGCTATTATCGCTGCCTGCTGTCCTTGCTGCTTTTATCTCGCTGCCTACTGCTTGTATCCGTGCATCTTTCCGTTTTTAGATTCCGTTGCGTCCATCCAAGTCCGCTGCTCGTTTGACTCAGTTCGTCGATGCCCATGCTAGTGCTTCATTCCTCGTCAATCAGCCGATTGCTTTGCTCTCCTTTTTTCACCATGGCAGCTGCCGTCTCTCCTTGATCTCGGCTGTCATGGTCTCTCCCCTTCGTGACACATCACATTCTTCTCTCTGTGATGATCTCTCTTTTGCCACTATCATCACTCCACTCATACTTGATCCTTCCGGTTGCCCTTTCCTGACATGGCTAGCACCATCGGAGTTTCCTGCAGTTTGTGAAAGTCTTTATCTTTACAATGACTTGGCGTCGGCTTCTCAGTCGCTGCTCCTTGGTCCTCCTTGGCCGTCGCGTCTCTCCCTTCGTTGTGATGCATCACTCTCTCCTTCGTGATGTTGCCTTCAAGGCTGCGATCTACGTTGCTTTCTCCTTCAGGCTCGTGCCTCCTCACCGTCAGTTACACTGGTGGATGAGGTCATTATGGAGTTCGGCATATTTTCCCAGAGTTGCACGCTTCGACTACATCGACAAGATTCAGACTTCGACTACATTGACTACATCGGCATATTACAGTGTGTTTTCCTCCAAATGCAAAGCTATTGCATATGCCTTGCATTTAAGGGGAGGGTGTTAAGAGTATTGTAGGGTAGAATAGTCCTTTCCCATTTTAGGGTCTTCTTCTTGTACTCTATATATTGCCCATTGGGCTGTTCAATACAACCAACCATTCATAGACACTCCTTTCACATTAACAATGCTATCCATTGAACAACTGATCTATGTTAAGGTGTGGTTCTTTTCAGCTTATCTCATTTTCTTATCTCGTTTGCTTATTTGCTTCCCGAGGTGGCCTTAAGAGTCAGATCCGCTTCGTTCGACTTTTGTTAGTGAGCTTTTAGACACGCCTTCGAGATAGAAAAAAAAAGGAATCAAAAAGTTTTAAAAAAATCCTGATAAGTCAAATAAGCAAATGAGATAAGGAGATAAGTTGCCTTATCTCGTTTGCTTATTTGACTTATCGGGATTTTTTTAAATTTTTTAATTCTTTTTTTTCTATCTCGAATGTGTGTCTAAAAGCTCACTAACAAAAATTGAACGAAGCGGATCCGACTCTTGAGGCCACCTCGGGAAGCAAATAAGTAAACGAGATAAGAAAATGAGATAAGCTGAAAAGAACCACACCTAAGAGATGACACTGACTGTGCATGATGTTCTTTTAAGAATCAGGTAGCTGTATAATTTCAGTTTTTGTCAAATACAGCAATGTATGCTTAATTGCTTATTACAGTTTGACTTAACGCTCATGCTTTTCATTGCTTGTTAATCAGAATAATTGCTCGTGTTTATCATAAGAGTTTGATGGGCTACCTTTTTTTTCCCAGCGGATTGTTTTCCTGATAGGACAGACGTTCAATGCTTGCATAGGTGGCAGAAGGTTTTGAACCCTGATCTTGTCAAAGGGCCATGGTCCAAAGAAGTAACCACTATAGCTTAATCATTTCCATTTTGCGTTTGTTTCGTTATTCTTGAAAAAAATTTAACTGCTCGATCCAGGGTATGAGTGAACTACATTATATGGCACATTATTATTTCCATATTCCGCTTTTCAGGAAGATGAAACCATTATTCAGATGGTAAATAAACATGGGCCGAAAAAATGGTCAACCATCGCCCAAGCCTTGCCAGGGCGCATCGGAAAGCAATGTCGTGAGAGGTATGGCATGCAAAGTACTATAAAATCAACTCTGAGGAGCAGTGCATGATTACATTTTACCTTCTATTAAAGAATTTTTTTTTACCTTCTATTATCAGCGGCCTATACAACTATTCATCGGTGGCAGAGGTAAAAACTAGATATAATGGGGACCACATAAGTCATACAATGTAATGGTATTTGATGAGACGTGATAAATATTACAATGTTTTTGGAAATCAAAAGAGCTAAATGCAAACATTAGGATAATGAGCCCCCCCTCCCCCCACACCAACAGAGGGAGTGGTAGAAGTTTACTTTTCGTAGATTATTCTGGAACATTGCATAACAATCACTTCATGGTTTTTTTGTTAACACCACAAGAATGACATGTCTAGAATATGTTTATTCATCATGCATTTAGGGGGACATGCCTAGCGCAAAGCAGTTTAATTTGGGTGCCAAAACAATATAAAATTCTGATCAGATAACTTTGTTTAGGTGGCACAATCATCTTAATCCTGGGATCAATAAGGAGGCATGGACGCAAGAAGAGGAGATACGGCTCATTGATGCTCATCAAGCATATGGAAACAAATGGGCTGAACTGACAAAATTTTTACCAGGAAGGTAACAATTTTACTCTATGCTAAATTTAGGAATTAACTAGGGTGCTTTATTAGAACAAAAGCACTAGATAGTGTAAGTAAGAAAAACTACATGTTTTATGAATTGGTGATATTTCATTTGCAGTTTGACTTAGGTTTTTACAATTTAAAGACCTGATATTTTTCAGAAGTACTAATATTTGAAAACAAGTAACAAGCGCATCATTACCTTGTCCTATTAGAGGAATAGGGACAGAAGATACAATTGAACTAATTAATTTCTATTTCCCTATCAGGACAGACAATGCAATAAAAAACCATTGGCACAGCTCAGTAAAGAAAAAAGTTGACTCATACAGAGCATCAGGTTTACTGGCTCAGTTCCAGGGCTTACCAACTGTTGAATACCCTCCTGCTAGTTTAAATGTTGATTCTTCGTCTGCAATGACATGGCAAAATAGTGAAGACAGCTGTGTGAATGTTGTTCGGGAGGTAGAAGATTCATCAGAGTTTAGTCAATCATCTTTGGCCAAGGTTTCTTGCTCTCAAGTGGAGCAAGTTGATGCGGCTTTGGGATGTCATTTGCAAGTAAATCTCAATGCTGAAGCAGCAAACGGAAATGTGTGTCAGGAAGCATGCTACACTAACACCAGCAATGATGCTGCTTTGCCTGATATGCATCACCAATTATCCATCTCTGATATTGATCCAGATAAACACTTGCCACAGGAGTTTTCTAAAGAGATGGATTTGCACCTGGACATAGATGAAACAGCAAACAATTCTACTTTTCCGGATAGTCAGGCTTCCAATGAGCTTGCAAGTCAATTTCAGTACACCCAAATTATAACTTGTACAGAGAATCATGGAAAATCTTTGATACAGTATGCTGTACCACCAGGTGTTGCCATCTCTATGTTACCTAGTGTTTCTGGGTATGAGCATAACGTGAATGTGATGTCTGAAGTTGACTTCAATAATCAAAATGGTCTTCAGCCAGAACTGTGGCAGGACATTTCCTTTCAAAATCTTCTTTCTGCGCCAGATTCCGTCAATGCTGATTCTTTCGTAAGTCCAAACTACCAGCATGATTCATGTTCATCTAAAGCTACAGACAATTTTGCAGAACCATTTCACCCGTTGCATACATGGAACTCATCAAACATGATGGATAGCACTTATTATCAAAATTCTGCAACATCAGTACAGCCATCCTTTATTTGTTCAGGTAGTGCCACTAATACACATGATGCTAAACTAGTAAGAAATGACATGCCTGTTTCTCGTCAAGATTTGGTGATGATCACATGTCATAATGTATCTGGTGATCCTGGTCAGCCTTCACATGTTAACGGTGAAGAGAACAGGCATAAGGCTTCTGAACCAATGGACACCATACCAGAATCTGAAAAGACACAGCTTACTGATGTTGAACAATCATCTTTGGAACCTACAGACAACATGGAAAAAGAAGTATCGTTGATTCATAGTGAAAGTTTGGTAGGCAAGAAGCAGGATGCAGGAGCTTTATGCTATGAACCTCCTAGCTATCCATGCTTTGAAGACCCATTTGTCATCTGTGATCTTGTAACCTCAAGCGACCTCCCAGAATATAGTCCTCTCGGCATTCGAGAGTTGATGAGGTCACCCATGAACTTCTGCACTCCCCTAAGATTATGGAGCTCGCCTACTCATGATGGGAGTCCTGATGGTGTGCTAAAGAGTGCTGCCAAAAGTTTCGTATGTACACCGTCAATAATGAAGAAACGACAGAGAGAGCTCATGTCTCCTATTCCCAATAAAAGACTTGCAAAGAAAGTGGGTACTGCAAAGGATTATGGCAAGTCTGACATGACACCCACAAGAACTAAGAGATCTTGCATGGACTCCACTGGAGATGAATCGCTTGATTTGATTTCACATACAGATATCACTGCATTTCAGGAAAAGAAACTTAAGTTTTCTCACGAAAACAAGGAAAATTTGAAAGAGACAATTGATCAGGGAGAAAATGAAGAAAATTCAAAGGAAACCCATTTTGAGAGAGGGAAGAGATATTTTCCTATGGATAGGGATACCAGTCATAATTTAGTAAGTACTTCTATACTACTAAATCCTTATAGTCAATACCATAGTTCTTTCTGGAATAAGACATTATAAGCTATGGCCCCTCAGGGTGTTGGATCTCCTTTATTTGGAGGACCATTGTGTCAATCAATCATGGTATGGTAGCATGGACAGTGGGACCTTCCCTGTCTTAGTTACTGGTTACCAAGGTTCATACATAACTGACATGTCATGTAAGGCTTAAGGGAGGCTTATAATGGTAGCATGAAAAAATTGGTAAATAATTGAGTAACTATGTACTCTGAAGCTGTTAGCTTGCAATAAGTTGCATCTTTACTCTTGTTGGATCTTGTTCTGACCAATATGGTTTAATGCAGCAGCCTGCAGGGATACTTACTCAGAGCAATGCCAATAACCTCAATACACCTAAGCATGGTCTATATCCAAAGACAAAATCCAAAGAGATAATAGCTTCTAGATCAAAACCAACAGAACTTGTTGTTGAAAAATCTTCACCGTGTATCAATGCAGATTATGAGTATGTGAACATGTAAGATGTGATACTCTCCTGTATTTTCTTTCTAAGCAATTTCTTTCATAATTTTGCATGTTGATTCATTGTCCAAACAAAGCTGGGTTACACCCTAAGGGTGAGTTGACCTAATTTGTTGCCCTGCAAGAAACTTGTGGCAGTTTGTATAGTGTTTAAACTTTGATCAATTCAAACATTAATTTAGAAAATACTTGGCAAGCTAAATTTATATTCATGATTATCTCTTCTGCTATTTTAGAACTGCTCTAGTATGCTTTTCTTTATTTAATTGAGACTTGAGAGTTCATATGCTGGGAATATATAGTGCAAACCAATAGCTAAACTATTATGCTGTATTATCTTTTATATACTTGACAGTTTATGTAGCAGGACATATCTGCTGCCAGCCAATGCCTAGGTTCGATCATGAAACCACTTTGGAATGATCATCTCAACTTTCATCATCTTCATAAAAAAATCAAAAACCATTTGTCTGAGGTTAACTTAATGATTGTAATCCACTCAATCATTCATATTTAGTATTTACAAGCTATTGACCCTTGCACCACAACCTTAACAGTAGAGGGAAAACAGCTATTTGATTGTTAATATTTCTGAAATAATGTCACTTATCCAAGATAATATAATATGAGTACAATGTTTGTAGAGATACAACCATGATTCTGAAATTGTGTTTTTGTCAGACTGGCTGATACCCCAGGTATCAAAAGAGGGTTAGAATCTCCTTCAGCATGGAAGTCCCCTTTGTTCACACCATTCCAGGTAAATTTATTTCATATAATCTTTTCATATTACTTGCTTGCATCAGTGCATCACAGAGGCCAGTTTTGCAGTCAATACATTTATAAATTAAAATTGAATGGCCTGGTCAAGGGAGTAATTGTCGCACCCCATACCCTTGTATGCTATTTGTTATCGTTTACAATTTGTATAGCAATTACAATGACGTTTCAAGTAGTACATACTTGAGAGTATGTGGTGCTGTACTAATATTTATTTGTGGGCTGCCTATGCCTCATAGAAAAGACCATTCTTTGCTGTTTGGAGTGGCATTCATGTGCATGATATTAGTTTTCCTCACTTAGTTTATTGCCTCACTTCCTTTTGTTCTGTCAGGATGCATATTTCATGAGCCCAGCAGGCAGAACTTACGATGCTTTAGGATTGGTGAAACACATCGGTGAGCAGACTGCTGCTGCTCTAGAGGAAGCCAATGAGGTTCTGGTAAGTACGAGCGGTCAGAACCAATGTAGCAGGGAAAACTCTGAGAAGGGAAACACAGAAAATATTACTTTCAAGCAGGAACTAGTAACAAGCAAGATGCCATCGAAAGTTATGGTACATAAGCTTCCCTATTACTGATTCTTGCTTAATCGAAATTCCGGGAAGATGCTATTTATTTTGTTCGTGTGAATTCCCTACTAGCTTCCTCAAACTAATTTATTCAGACATTGGAGCGCTCATGGACAAACCAGGTTAACTTTCACTGGTCAAATGCGTATGGATGATGTATGAAACAAAGAATATACAGAAATGACTGAGTAAAAAAAAAATTTGAACCTTGGAGGCGGCAACCTCACTGTTTCTGTTCTGTAACTCTTGCTTTTCTTGAGAAAATTATTATATTCAATAGCTGAGAGGCCAATTTATTCTGCAGGCGGAAGCAAGGGTTCTTGATTTCAATCAATGCACTACACCCATGAGAAAGAAAGAAGATGGAATGTGCAGCATTTTAGGAAGATCTCCAACTTCCTCTTATCTCCTGAAGAATGTCCGGTAGCCTTTCATGGAAGAATGTTTTTCTGATGCATAATCAGTATGTACATGCCTGTTGTTCCCATAATCCCATTAATTATATACCTTTTTTTTTTTTTGCTTTTAGCTATATACACATTGCTCTTTCCATCTTATTGTATGTTTTACGCCACCCTAAATGGCGAATCCAAGGCAGCGGAGTATGTATACCATTGAAACTTAGTCATGTACTTTTTTTTACATTCATGGTCATGTACTTTTAAATTTGGAAACAGTCGAATTCAGCTTTGTCTACTTACCCCCTGGCCAGCAATACTACGTATTGTGCTTTATCAAATATGTAGAACTATCTAAATACTCCCCTAAAGTGGGTTTGAAGGTGGTTTTGCTGTTGTGGAGAGGGAGATTTGCTGTACTTAAGGGGGCTAGATTAGAAAGAAAATAAATTGGAATGGGAAAAATAGTTATGATGATGCAAGCCAATGATGGTGGTAGTTTGGGGAGTGGTGCCGCAAGGAGGTGCTAATTGACGGGGTGGCAATGGTGGTGGTGGTTTGGACAGAGACTTCCTATGGACGATGAACGGTGATGGTGAAACCTAAATGGAAGTCAAGGAGAAGAAACTTGATTTGCAACTCCTGTGAGCAGCACAACAAAATTATTTTCCGAGTTTGGATAAGAATAGTATAGAACACAATGACACGAACGAATTTGATCTACTGGCTATCGATTTCAGATATCAAGCTTTGGTTGCTTGATAAGATGAAAATACGGCAGAGGGGAGTGAGCATTCAATTTTGTGAACGAGGCCTGGATTTGTGGTAAGTGAGGGCTTGGTGCTTAGGCCCTGTTCTTCTGGGCTTATCTAATCTGACTTATCTATTTTATCTCGAACTTCGATAATTTTCTGAGGTAGGCTCGAGAGTCGGATGGTCTTAAAATTTAGGATTTAGTGAGCTTTTAGACTCGTCTACGAGATAAAAATAAAACGGATTCAAAAAGTAATAAAAAAGTCAGATGAGTCAATATTAGTCAGATAAGTCACGAAAATTTTCGTGACTTATCTGACTAATATTAACTCATCTAACTTAGTCAATATTAGTCAGATATTCGTGACTTATCTGACTAATATTAACTCATCTAACTTTTTTATTACTTTTGAATCCGTTTTATTTTTATCTCGTAGGCGAGTCTAAAAGCTCCATAAATCCTAAATTTCAAGGCCATCCGACTCTCGAGGCCACCTCGGGAAATTCTCGAAGTTGGAGATAAAATAGATAAGTCAGAACTCATAAACCCAAAAGAACACCCCTTAGAGGCAACCCAAAAGAACACCCCTTAGAGGCTGGGATTGATGGAACGCAGTGTTCTTGTGCTCAAGCTTGGTAGAAACTCTAGTTGGATAGCTATGAAGGATATACAACAAATGAGAGACCGAAGGATCCAACAATTTCAAATATTTTTCTCTACTTTAGCCTCTGATGGGCCCTCCATACGGGGTTTGGAAACACCAAAAAATTATTAAAAATTGGTTTTGAGATATTTAAGGAGAAATACTAAGATTTTTTTTAAAAAAATTGTCTATACAGTAGATTATAATCCAAATTTAAGCATTACCGTTTATCCACTTAGTTGCTTATCTCCGTTTTCAAAATACAGATGTTTATTTTTTTAATCCCTTTTTTTATCTCGATGTCAGGTCGTAAAGCTCTAAAAAAGCAAGTCAAATAAAATAGGCCTGATTCCGAGACCACCTTAGGAAGCTCCCATGTTTAGGAGATAAGCAAATAACTAGATAAAACATAAGTATAATAAGCTATAAAGAACGCACGACTAGTCGGCTCTACATACTTCTGGGAGCACGCATTGTAGGTCATAGGAACTATGAGTAAACAAGTTGCTATACTTTTACCGTTAAAGTAATCCTTTTTCTTCCGATTAAATTATACCTTTGTAATTTGTTAGGGTAGTACATGTTAGGACATAGTCGTAAAATGGCATTGAGAAGAACAATATTTCATACGTTACACCATGGAAAATGGTGTTACAAATTTATGTGAACCTTTGCACCAATTTTAGCATATAACCGCCAAGGAAAAAATTTTGCTTCCAAAATTTGATTGGATGAGAATGCAACTTTACTAGTCGACAACATATCCTGCAAATATGTCTGTTATAGTACACTTCTGTAATTGCTTTTGGTACGAAAAATCTAAAAATATCAGGTGCACTTCCCAAACTACTTTACCTGTTTTTAAAAGAGATGTGTAAGTTCAAATTCCATTCTATAATAACAGTAAAAAAGATGAGAAAGATCCAACAATATATACATCAAAAGGAATAAAGTGATGTTATGTTTCGATGAATAGCTTTAAGTACTCTGGGAATGTACTGGTATTTTATTATGGAAGAATCTTAGGAACCGCTATTTGGTTTGTCAAAAGTATCCACACTTGTTCTCATTTCCAAAGAACTAGGATATCTCAGTGCTTGATTACAACAATGATCCACACAACTGTTACAACTTACCTTTGTCTGTGCGAGCTTACAATAAATTTGTCATTTTGTTGCAATATACAAAGAATTGGAAGAATTACATGGAGACAGTCCAAATGATTGAGCTTATATTTGTGGTTCTGTAGTTTACTCTGCCATCAAGTTCTACAAATATCGATTTCAAAATTTTTAGTCCTTCAAAATTTTAAAAGAGAAAATTACATTGTTGCCCTCTAAACTTATAGCGAATCTCACTTGGCTCTCCGAACTTTAACTTTACTTTCTTGACCTTTTAGATTTGCATCCGTTAGTACCGTTGCCCTAAAACCATTAGGATTCCGTTAAATGTTAATGTTTAGTTTTCTATTAGTTGCTTAGGTGGTTGCCACTAGGGTTTTAAAAACAGCTGAAAACTGACAAAAAAACTGCCGAAAACGGTAAACCGCTGAGGAGCGGTTTTCGAAATGAGCGGTTTTTAGACCCTAGAATTTCAAATTTAAAATTGTGAAAAAAAATCAAAAATCCCAAAAGAAGTAGAGATCATTTAAAATCTTTTGGTCTAAGCCAAATTTGAAATTGATTTTTTTCATGCCTTTTTTTTTTTGTTGGGGTGGGGGGTTATGTCAAATTGGGCTAGCTCAACTTGAGTTTTTGACTTGTTTCACTCAAATATTCCTAAATTTTATCTGTTTTCCTATGATTTCCCCTGAATTGTTTTTTTGTTTTTCCATCAGTTTTCTACATATATATATATATATATATAATATATATATTATCAATTTTAGAAGCAGTTTTGGGCGGCTTCCTAAGCGTTCAAATTTATCTAGCCTTTAACGGTTTTTTTGCGGTTTTCCTAAACCGGTGGGGTAGCGATTTTTTGGCCTAAATTAGTTTTTAAAACCCTGGTTGCGATGCGTGTAGATTTCTTAAGGAGATGCATCCATGTCAACTTCGCCCCCTCTCTCTCTCTCTGAAAGAAATTCAACTTCCAAAATTTTTTAAAATTTGAAATTTCAGTTTTGAATTTCAAAATATGTGAAAATTCAAAATTGAAGACTTTTGAATTTGCGAAAATCAATGGTTTCCAAATTAGAATTTTCACATGTTTCAAAATTCAAAACTGAAGCATCAAATTTTGTAATTTTGAGACTTTCAAATTTGAATTCTTTCATAGTTGAATCCTTTTAAAAAAAAATTCAAAGTTAACAAATTTGAATTCTTTTGAGAAGTTGAAATTTTTTGTATTTTTAAATTTGAATTTGCAAAATTTTTAAAGTTGATTTTTTTCAAAGAGAGGGAGAGGGAGGTGTTCTTGATGCCATCTCATTAAGAAAACCGCACGCATGGCAAATACCTAAGCAACTAACAGAAAATTAACCGTCGCTTTAGCATTTAATAGAATGATAATGATTTTGGGGGCAATGGTGCTAACGGATGCAAGTTTAAGGGGCTGAGAAAGTAAAAGTTAAATTTCAGGGCCTAGCTGAGATTCACTATAAATTTAGGAGACAACAATGCAATTTTCTCATTTTATAATGGATTCGGAAGAACTAGTGTATCAGGAAACTGAAGGTCTTTGCTTGTTTATTATTCATCGGTAGACTAGACACAAGGAACATGTGAAAATGGATAAACTTTCATTTTCATAATAACTATGAGTGTCTCCTGTGCAATCAACTTCAGAAGGAATTCTGCATCTTTTTTTTAGCAGTTGTGAATTCTCAAAGCAATGATGGCATTTTCTCAAAGTTCATTGAATTGAATCTGAGTTTTTTTAATGCACAAGTTACCAGCGGCAGAGCATGACTTCACCAGAAAATACTTTATGGAGATCTTCGTAATGGCATTGTGGCTATCTGGAAGCAGAGGAATGAAAATATCTTTGACAATAAAGGCCCTTGTATTGTAGACTTTGTAGCTTGGCAGAGATGTTTTTGACGATAAATTAATCACTCTACATTTGTATAGTCTGCCAAAATTTCATCATGCCTCAAATCTCTGACTCTCAATTTCTGTTTGGCCTCTATAATATCTGTAACTTCTAGTAATATATCCTTCTTGCAGTATGACTTCCTTTAAAAAAAAGTAAAATAGAAAAAGACAGGTACTGTACAGTGACTTATCTTTTTTTTTTTAATCATACGGCTAAGGATTTTAAATTTTGGATTTAAAATTCCGTCTCAATTTTACAGGATCTCGTCGATTTCTTGCAAGAAATTGAAAATGGCCGTTGAACGTAAATCGCTCTGATATTGTGAACCTTTTTGCTCCCTCTGTCTATTTTTATAGCGCTTATTTTGATTTGGAAAAGTTTTTGAAGGTAGATTTTGATCATTAAATTTCTCTATTATATGTTGTTAATTGCCACAAAAATATCATTGTATCAAAAGAAAATTGAAATATGAATATGTTGATATAATTTTTGTACACTAACGACACATATAATTTGACTAATTATCTGTCAAAGTTTATAAAGTTTGATGTTTTCAAATCAAAATTTGCCTTATAAAAGTAGACAGAGGGATTATTACCCTATAGGGTCAGTTGGAGAGTAGTAAAAGAAACTTTTTTATCTCTTCCGGCACATTTTGATTATGAGCTTGAAACTTTAAAGATGATTTCCTATAAAAAGAATCAAAAAGAAAAAGGAAAAATTAGATAGAGAAATGCACGGCACGGTTCACAGCCTTATCTTTTTTAGAAGTCGCACAAAACGCCGTTCCACAAATATCAACCCCTTCCGGACGGCAGCGCGGACCGTCGCCATGAAGCGCATCCTCTGCCTTATGCCCTTATGGCAGAGGGCAGCTCCTGCGCATGGGGGAGGAGAGAGGAGAGAGAAGAGATAACAGAGAAAGACAATAGGGCACGTTGGATTAGAGATAGAAGGTGAGATGGAGGGATTGCCCTTAGCATAACGGGAGAGAGGATATGTGTCCCTGCTGCACTGCATGCTTGAGCCTCTTGCGCTCAATGTTTCATTTTTTTAAAAAAAATGTTTGGTATCATCTAAAAATCACGACTTACAAAATATTTTATTAAAAGAATTCTGTTTCATAAAATAGATCCATAGATCATACTTTTGGAATGAAGCAACATAATTCTTTTTTTAAAATACCATCACACCATTTTACCATTCTGTCAAACTTACCATCACCTTAACCCTCCCATTTGACCTAAATTATGGCCAAGAGGCCTTTCTTCCTCCTCCCTCCCCTCTCTCTCTCCAGGAACACCACACAAAGCAAAGAAAAATTGGCTCTATAGCAATGAAAGATGTCTAATTTTGATTTATACCACCAAAAGAATTTGGTGTACTTTAAGAGCATCTCCAGCAGAGCCTTTAAAACAGAATCTTCTCTATATTTAGGGGCTGTTTGGTTGCTTTCTCTCACGAGCCTGGCCTGTTCGACTCAGCCAGGCTGATGGGATACGGGATGCACAGATGCAGAGACGGTGTTTGGTTGAGTGTTTAGTAGACAAATATTTTGAAATTTATATAGCAAGTGTGGTCTAGTTTTGTTCGAAAAAAATGTTAGGAACCTATTTTTGAAATCTATTCGGTAATCAGAGATGTTAATCAAAAGATATTTATAAAAGAAAGAAAAAAATACTAACCAGGGAAGTGAGCCAGTAGGTCTGCTGCTTGCATGCGTTCACAGTGACGTGCGCGAGTTGCTTGCATGCGGGGAGACGGCCAGATTTGGCGTTTCCCCGGGGCTAGGCTGTGGGGGTCTATTGCATGTGTAGAGCCAAGCCAGATAGATGAGAAGGCAACCAAACACTCCTCTTTTATATTTGTAGAGCCAAATCTCTTTGGATGCAGTCAACCAAACAGCCCATTAGAGTCTCTCGTCCTTCAGCAGAGCCTCTATCTCAGCCTCTAAATTTAGAGTTTCTCTCTCCTAACTTCTAAATTTAGAGGCTCTCTATATCAACCTCTATAGTTTTTCTAGATAAAGGCTCTGCTGAAGAGAATGAAAATATATATAGAGACCTGATTTTAGAGTTTCTGCCGGAGATGCCCTAATATCATCAAAGAACAACTAACTGTTGTCCTTTCTTACCGTTCCATCCAACTGACCATTTTACCCCTCGCTCTTCATTAATTTACAGGCAATCTACCCTTTCTTCCTTCCTCCCCCTTCTCTGTCTCACCCGGCGGCACACACATAGTGAGGGAGGAGGTGGTGGCCCTCGTCGGAGACATGGATGGAGGCAGTCTACAGTGGCGCTCGAGCTTGGGCTGCATGACCGACAACCGGGAGGAAGGTAAGGCTAACCTTGGTGGTGGCCGCATCCCAGATTTGCGATGCGCCCGGCCTCATTACTGCCTCCCTCCTGGCCCTCGCCGTCTCCGACGAAGGCACCATCCGGGGAATGCCACCTCGTCGCCACTCGCCTGCTACGGGCTCAAGCGGACAGCGGGGACCAAGCAGTGAAGCGGCCGGAGCAAAGAACGAAGCTCGACGTGGCTAAGGCAGAGGAACCTTGCCACTAGGCGGCCAGGCCGGTGACATGGACGACGACACGGCCAGGTGATGATGGCAAGAGTGCAAGACGGCTGGAATGTAAAAAAGGTAATGGTTGTTTTTTAAGTGGTATTAAAGTGCATCGAATTCTATTGATGGTATAAACCAAAACCAGGTATATTTGCAAAACCATTTTTTTCCAAAGCAAACCACTCGCCGGCTGCAGGTGTTGCTGCGTTCGAGGTGGAGTACGCGCACTTGGTGGAGGAGCATGGGAAGCTGGCGGTCGAGCTGAGGGCGGCGATGCAGGCGCACGTGTCGAGATCCGGCTCCGCATCCTCGTGGACACCGGCCTCGCGCACTACGAGCGGGTTTTCCAGGCCAAGTTCATCGCCGCCAAGTCCGACGTCTTCTTCGTCATGCCCGGCATGTTGAGGACCCCCGCCGAGCGCTTCTTACTCTGGATCGGAGGCTTCCGCCCCCTCCGAGCTCCTCAAGGTGCATTCACCCATGACCCACCCAACCCGGCACCTCTGGATGATTTCGTTCTATGCTGACGCCATGGCGGGTGGCCTCTGCGTTCTCAGATCTTGGGGCCGCAGCTGGAGCCGCTGACGGAGCAGCAGCAGGCGGCTGTGGTCAGGCTGCAGCGCGTGCGCGCTGCAGGCGGAGGACACGCTGTCCCGCGGTATGGAGCGGCTGCTGCAGAGGGCGTTCATAGCGTTGCTTGATCTAATCTCACCAATTTTTTAGCCGTCTTCCGAAGGCGAGTGGCTAACCTGTCGAAATCGCCTCTCAATTCATTTCAGCGAGACAGGACAATGTAAAGAGTCCAAATTGGCAACTGGATTTGCGTGGACTGACTGCCGAATTGGAAATTAGTCAGTCAACTCCTTGTTTCTGAGAGGTGCATAATGCTGCATCCACAGTTCCACACTATCTTGTGGTGTCCAGAAAAAACTTTAGCCATGCTCCATTGCTCCTTGCTCAGCTTTCTTTTCCATCTCTTCTTCCTCCATGCCTCAGGTGGTAGTGGTACTGAGGAATTTGTCTACAGTGGATTCACAAATGATGAGCTAGCACTTGCAGGTGAAGCTTCTATCGAAAGAAGTCGGCTGGCGCTAACAACTGGCCTTGACACAGGTGTAGTTGCCCATGCTTTCTACAAATACCCTATAAGCTTCAAAAAGCTCACCAATGGCGCCGCAGCCACTCCCTCCTTCACTATGACGTTTGTGTTTTTTACTACAAATGTGTACGATAACCCTGTGGAGGAGAATCCTCTCAACAAGGACAGTGGAGGACTTGCTATTGCGCTTTCTTCCACAGATAAGTTCTTGCCAGGTCAGTACCTAGCCCTTTTCAATTCGTCGAATAGAGGAAACTATCCAAACAATCTGTTGTCCATCCAGCTTGATACCAACCTTGTTAGGATTGATATCTTCAATTCAGATACTGTTGGCACATACACCCCTAGTGATGGGTTCAAACCCATCAGACCATACATGTACATGGACAGAGAGATTCAGATGTGGGTCGATTATGATGGCAAAACACAATTACTAAATGTCACCTTAGGGGGTCCCAGTGTCTCTAAGCCAGAAGATCCACTGTTATCGAGCACAGTCAATCTCTCAGCTGTGTTACCAAGTGTGGCATATGTTGGATTTTCCGCATTAACAAGAACACCGGGGACCAGGTATTTCATTCTTGGTTGGAGTTTCAAGAAAGATGGGGAAGCTCAGCCACTTAACTACTATGCACCATCAGTTCCAGCAGATGCACCTGAAGCCATGACCCCCTTCGTAGTTCCACCAGGCTTCTACTTTGGGAGAGATGCTCACAGTCACAGCCACCTGAGCATTATCTTGCCTGTAGTTACTTCACTCTTATTTGCCTTTCTTGCTATTTTTGCTATCCTTGGTTACCTCTGCAAGAGAAGGCCAGCACCGAAAAAAGTTGTGAAACAAGAAGAGTTGGCGATCAAGAGCGGGCCAGCTTGTTTCAGGTACAAAGACCTGGTGAATGCAACAGGTGGCTTCAGGGACAGAATGCTCCTTGGTGAGGGAGGGTTTGGGAGGGTTTACAAAGGGGTTCTCCCTGCATCTAATCAGTGTGTCGCGATCAAGCGGATCTCCCCACAGTCGAAGCAAGGTATGAAAGAATTCATGTCTGAAATCTCCATACTAGGTCATGTCCACCACCGCAGTCTTGTTCAATTACTTGGCTACTGTCAGCACAAGCATGAGCTCCTCCTGGTTTATAATTACATGCCCAATGGTAGCCTTGACAAGTACCTGTATGGTCAAGATAAGCCAGCACTAGGCTGGTCCCAAAGATTTCGCATCATCAGGGGCGTTGCGTCTGGGCTCTTCTACCTCCACGAGGAATGGGAGCATGTGGTCATCCATCGAGACATCAAGTCAAGCAATGTACTCCTCGACAATGAAATGAATGGGAGGTTGGGTGATTTTGGCCTTGCAAGAGTACATGGCCATGGAGTTGATGCTCGCACCACGCATGTGGCGGGCACTTGTGGGTACCTTGCTCCAGAGCTGTCAAGGCTTGGCAAAGCAACCAAGGCGACCGATGTTTTCGCATTTGGGGTGTTCATGATGGAGGTTGCATGTGGAAGGAAGCCGATTGAGGTGAACGCTCATGGGGAGCCTCAAGTGCTAGCAGACCATGTGCAGAATACATGGCAAAGCAGCTCAATCCTCAGCTCCATAGACCCAAGACTGGAAGATTTTGTAGCACAGGAGGTAGAGCTAGTTCTAAAGCTGGGACTTCTATGTACGCAGCCATTACCGAAGGTGAGGCCTTGCATGCGCATGGTGATGGAATACCTGGAGAGGGATGCTGCACTCCCGGACTTTACACTTAGTACCTTGAGCACTGATGCAATTAATGGTGAATTCTATGACCAGCATGTCGTTTCATATCCCTCTGTGGCAACCACCATAACCAGTCTCTCTGGAGGAAGATGATGGCTATTGAAGTATTTGCAACAATCACAGAGCATTAATTTACCGAGGCATTCTGTTCTGCATAATGTCTTGCTCTATCAATGTCTATCTGAGAAACAATAGATCTTGTATTACAAGACTGTATATTGTGTGTTTCAAACTTGCATCCAACTGTTGGGATGAAGAATAAAGTTGTCGCTGTGCCTTTTGATGTGTTGTCCAAAATCAAATTTTGTTTCACTTGGCTATTCGCATATGTTGTATTGAACACATTTCCAATGCATGTCTACTCATTTTCAATACATTTTCCATGTACTTCTGTGTTTTCTTCAAATTACATATTATTACATATACATGAAAACTAGAACTGAACCTAGGCAATTCGGTTTTCAAGACATAAAAACACATAATTATTTCTACTGGCAATTACATAATATATGTATGTATCTATGTGTGTGTATGTATGTATGTATGTCTACATAATACTTGTACTTTACTGCTCGCATAAGGAATTAATCACTACTATCTCAAAAGAATTAAGTAACTAGAGTCTGCTTATTCTAATTCACTTATCAGTTACTCTGTACCATATGCTTCTATTTGCAATAGATACAGCGCAGCAGATTTTGCAACTCGACTTCTAATTGGTGACTCCCGGACAATGATACGATCTTGTTAGTATACTTTCTTCTAATTGGTGCCGCCATGTAGCGCAATGTTTACTTTTATTTTGTTAATCTGCTGTCCAATTTTTTTTTTAATCTGCTGTCCAAAATTTGATGTGTTGAACGCATCTTCAATGCATTAGCTACAACTTTTGTCAAGTCTCAACAGTGTACGTCCAAATGCATCTCGTGATAACAGTGAGAGAGAAAGTTGACGCTTGGTTGATACTTTTTGGATGCTTGTTTCATGTGATCGATGACATGAATGGCTATGATGATCAAGCAGCTGATGGAGCAAATGATTCGGCTTGTATATTACAGGTACATGCTGATGCCTGCTTGGACAACCCTGAAGCAGATTTGTTGTGACCATTTCGCATGCAATGCTAATAAGAGCATCCATCGCTCGACACTTTATAACATTATTTATCTGAATAGAGTAACTGCGGTAGAAAATAAATCTTTAGAGCGTAATGTAAAGTGTAAAAAATTTTAAAGAGATGGATAGAATGTGTACGGAATAATGTTAGAAATTTAAAGTAGCTAATGTGGATACTCTAAGCGTGTGTTTGGTTGGTGGGATGTGTAAGGATGGAGCCATCCCATCCTATTTTTTCATGTGTTTGGTTGGTGCAAAAGGAGGGATGGGATGGCTCCCATAGAGAAATATTCCTTAGGATGTTGCACAAGCTCATCCCACAAAAATGGTAAAACGCAGCCATCCCACTTAGGACGTGAGGATGACAGTGGGCCTATCCTTGAAAACTGGGATGGAGCCATCCCATCCTTAAAAACTGGGACAGAGCCATCCCATCCCACCTTGCTCTCTAACCAAACACAACCTAAGAGCATCCGTAACAGAAACTCTATAGTAGTATAAAAATAGAGTTTTAGAGATAGAGTTTCTGATGGAGGGAAATAATCTTTTAGGATGTAGTATAAAATATGAAGAAATTTAGAGTAATGAAAAGAGAAAATAGAGTAGAAAAGAAAAAAAAATGAGGATAGAGCTTCTGGTATGATGCTCTGAGGCTTCAAAAATTATTATAAAGAAGCATGCGCTGAGTAGCAGGACATCTATTCGGGTATATAATAAGGTAGCTGCTAACGTGCTGCTAGTGAACTTACCCACTAAGTGGGACCCAGGCACGTTGGATCATTCACAATGTTCAAAGATAAATGATAGCTCGCAAAAGAGAATTGGACAAAAATGATAACATTAAGCTGCAACTTGTAACCGATTGAGCGATTCAGATTTTTTTTTTTATTCAGAGTTCCAGACTCCACGACTCATAATCGATTTATTGAATTATTACATTCATGCTAACTGACTGGCTAATACAAGTACAACAACACATCAAATGATGTACATACATTATGTTCCGCTGATAATCTAACTTGTATATACATTCTTTTACACTACAACAAAGGCTTCCTCAGGAGAAAATTTTCTGAGCCACCTCACCTACCTATGGGAGTTTATAATAAACTAGTGATGTGGAGGCTACAAACTACAAGTTACAACATGGCAATAAAATGAATGACGATTTATGCTAACAACAAACAGGTGAAATAATCTGAATAAGGGTTAGGAACCCTGCCATGTCTTAACGCAATTTATGAGCATGAGGCAGCACCGAACAGCTTTCTAGTGGACCATGAATGGAGATTATTGTATTTAATGCAACTGATTTTTTTTTGTTTTGTGGTGGTGGTGGTTGTGTCTGTGTGTGGGGGTGGGGGGGTGGTTCAAACGTCATGCTTTGCCATTCTGACAACAGTATGGACCAAAGGGCCTTTTATGTTATGAGAGAATGCAAAGTTCGGTGGTAACACCATGAGGGGATCATCTCCAGTCTTCTTCAGATAGGCCATGGCCAAGGCATACCCAAGTGCCCGGCCAACAGGTATTGCCACAGCATTTCCAATCTGGCGATACCTGTATCCAGGCTCATCACATGTTAACACTTGCTACAGGCTGCTCAACTGTCAGTAGCTACATATATTATAAACTCTTCTAAGTAATAGCAATAAATTGTAGTATCCAGCAGTTTACATATGGCAATTTACAGAGCAAAATGTTTCAAGAAAACCGAGATGTCTTGACTTCAGTTTGATTATTTAAAGATGCAATTTTCATCTTTCAAAAGGAAAAGAGATACCTGTCTTTGACTGTTCCCCGAAATCTGTAGTTATCAGGAAATCCTTGCAAACGAGCACTTTCACGAATAGTAAGAAGTCTATCCTGTGCAGGATGTATCAAAGCCTGGAACATACTCTCTTAGTCTGTTACAAGATATTATAAAACCACGAGAAAAGTGAAAAGTTTGAACCATAGCTAACCTGCATACGAGCATTTGGAGATGTGAGGACAGTTCCCACTACCTCATCCCACCATAATCGACCGAAAGGTCTACAACATATTATATAATAAAGTGAATAAACCACTGAAACAGAAACAAGAAAATATATCTACAAAAGAAAAGTGAAGTACTGAAATCAATTGAAACCAACCTTAAAGATTTACCATTCTCATAAGACAGTACACAATCAAGCACCTGATATGAAAATAGGAAATCACCGCCTGGCAAGCAAATAAAAAAAGATGCACACAGGGAGAAGTATAGTGTATCTTAAGCATCATACCAGAGGACGACCAGATGGTAAAAGCACTCTTTCCTTCATTGGATCTAATCTAGCTACATTGTCAGGACCAACTATGACTCCCGGAAGGTCTCTAAAATTAGCTCCCTGTAAAAGAACTGTTGAGATTGCAAAATTTGGTTTAACTAGGATGAAATCTAAAAAATAAGCATCTCAGTTGACCTTTTTCTTGGGAATTTGCAATACCCTCAAGTAGTTATCATTATCCAGCGCCAATGGTCGATGGTCGTACAATTTTGACTTGGAATCTTTTGCAGCATTAGATTGGGGACCAAACACTTCTGTACATGGAAGAATCAAAGAATCTTATGCGAGTTTCTGGCATAACTATCATGAAGCACCATCAACAGACTTGGTTAACAAAAGGTGTAATTGGTATGCTTTTGACAAAAATAAATAGAAAACCATAGGGGAAATTAAGTATGTATGCAGATTTCCCTTATATTATTAGCTTATTCCATCCCACAGACCTGCTGTTGGCAATATTTTTTTTTCAAAATTTTTCACACCATTGCCACTGAACAACTTATCTTATAAATACTTGTCGGAAAATACCCCTACAAGATAGCTAGTTTTGAAAAAAAAAATACAAGTTCGGAATAAATTTTGGACTGCAAATTTATTCTGCAGGAATGTATGTAGCCAACCCACCAGCATTAAATGTCCGAATGTATCTTTGAAATTCTGTTTGAGGACCCTTCACATATAGCATTTCATCACAGCTTTCCCCATTTGCCACCTAATAAAGTGCACAATAGCTTATGAATCAAAAGGTCATTAAAATCAGAGGTCTGAGAAGTGAAAACTCTAAGATTGTGGATTACTTCTGGAAGATCAGAAAGAATGTCTTCAAGGACAATTGGTTTCGCTAGTTGCATTGGCGTGCCATCAGACCACCCAACCAAATTATGCTACAAGATAAACAAATTATCATTATTACACTTGATGGTCAAAGAAAAGTCAGCAACCAAACAAGCAAATACGGCATAGCAGGCATCAACATGTGGAAATTCCAGAATAGGGATATCATGTGCATGGCTGCGGAGGTTATTGCCGTGGCTGGGGTGAGATGGCAGTGGACTGGATGGTCGGCATGAAGTCGCCATCCAGCTGTGAGCGAGACATGGGCACAACAGCAAGCTGGGATACTTCCCAAAACTGCAGTATCCGTATCCTGATACGTATCGGATTTGCTGTGCGCTAGTAGATGGAAACACGAAGAGCAACTAAACAATAAGTTTATTGCTTAATTATTCCTTGAATGCCTGGCCCCTTATGTAGGCTGGATTACATTTGAAGATACTAACAAACTCATTATCTAAACTAGTTGGGATAAGCCTTTATTCTTAGCTCTCAATCCCAACAGACTTAAGCTTGTGCCAAGCCATGCCCAGGGTCAGCCAACCCAGTTGCCACATGCCTGGTATATTGGTTCCAGTCATAACAATGGATAAGTGAAACAAGCAGATTACAACAAACAGAATGCAGTAGAAAGCATGTTCAGACTTCTGAATAAATAATGATGTCAAATACAAAGAGTGAATGATGTCAAATACAAAGAGTGAATTGAAATATTGCTATAAAAATATGTCTAAAGTTGGAATACGCTTATCCATTATCTGATCAAGCAAATTCAGACACATCATTTTTACCTCAAAAGCCAATGGGCAGCCATTCTTCACAATCGCCTCATGAGTAGGCAGAGGAAATGGGGGTAATTTCTAAAGAGCAAAAAAATATGATAATAAGCCAACATGAAAGTAATTGCCCTATACAAGGAGTATAATTTTTCCAGTAGGGCTCTAACCTACTGTTGCCAATAAAAAAATACAAGGAAAATGATTACTTGCCTCCTTAGGATGAGAGCCCAACAAAAATACACGCATCCGAAATTGTGGAAGTCCATAACATCCAGCAGCCATGATGCCTAGTTTTGCTTGATAATGCATAGCAACTAGGCGACTTAAAGCATATCTTGCAAGTGTTGCATCAGCAAACTTCAATATATCAAGGACATTTTCCATGTAAACGTATTTTGGCTTCAAAAATTGCACAATATCCATAAAGACAATGATCTGCTTGTTTTTCTCACACTTAAATGGTGCCTCAAATTCTCTATTGCGGTTGTAGCCACTAATGCCTTGACATGGTGGGCCCCCACATATGACATCAACATCACCCTGATAAACAAGATATGAGAAGGAATATTGACCAATGGGACTGTTGTAAGAACCAAGAACGTCTACTATTAAGGTATTCATGTCTCAAAGATTGAATTGATTCACTACATGGCCCTGAATATTACATGAATTAAAATGTAATGTAAACATAATCTTGAAAGAGAAAAAGTGTCGCATTTATTTAATTGGTTTCATGAGTGCTTAAGTGTGTACGCATCCATTTCTCATTTGTACTCCATTTTATTCTGTCTGTTGATAGAAGTTTATTTTACCATATGCATGCCATTCACAATGATTTTTTTCAGAGAAAAGTTGTCTGTATTAGGCCCATACATGATCAACAAGGACTTTAATACAGTTAGAAGAATTTTTCTGTTTTATTCTCCAGATCTACACTGGAAATTTGCATTTCTCCCTTTTGCTACTTTTCCTTTAGGTCAAACTTAGTTGACTACTGTTAATATTGTGAAAAGACCATATTATCCTTATCACTCCTCTCTTCTTCACAAACTCTTCTATTTTTACTTCATATCTAGCAGGCTCAATTCACGCAAGCCAAATTGAATGTCTAGAGGCTTCATGGCTTCCTCTCTTTATCAAAAAGAAGTCCAAAACACAAGTGTATTTTGTTCCTTATTGAAAATATTGGCTAGCAAATGATGGTCACTTGTACCAAAAGAAAAGTCATAGAAAGGGAAAGCCACCCTAATGGACTAGTACCAAAAGAGAGAAGTGCATAGGTTTTATGCCAAAAGGACAAATATAGCTCTATTTGGTGGCAAAAGAACCTTTTTGAAGAATGAACTAACCATGTAGTCATGTAGAGTGCACAATTAATGTTTAGTGGTCATAACCAAGGGAAATCAATAATACCCCTTTCAACTATCGCAAGCCCATTTTTCACCCTCAATACAGAATACGCATATCCTCAGCTATTAAAATCAGAATACGCATATCCTCAGCTATTAAAATCAGCAATAAACAATGCGGCAAATAAGTGTTAGAGATATATTAGGATATTATCAGAGTCCTTTATCATATTAGGATAGTATTAGAGTCCTTGCCTTATCTAGGCTTTCTCTGCCTTATCTAGACTTCTCATGTACCCTATATATACAGGCCATTGGCCTACAGATCAATATACATCTCATGTTCATAACATGGTATTAGAGCATAGGTGCTCGAAACCCTAGCTGTCACCACTGCCTTCCGCTGTCGTTGCCCCCGGAGGAGAAATCTCATCTCCGGGGGCAGCCATCTAAATCGTCTTCTCTCCAACAAGATCGATTCAATCTGCCACTGCTTGTTCATCACCGCTGCAAGGCTCTTCATCGCCCGGCTACACCACCACCAACACCATAGCTCTTCGTCGTCGCCACTGCTTGTTGCAGCAAGGATCCTCCACGGGTGCAGCTTGTTGTCCTCGCTGCTTGTTGCCGGTGCCTCGCCGTGGACGCCGCTCGTCGCCGGCGTCTGCTGCTCGTTGCTGGTGCCTAAGCCGGGCGCAGTCCGCTGCCGCTGTTCTTCATCTCAGCGCTCGTCGTGGGCCGCCGTCACTCCTCATCGCCCGCAGCCGCCGCGGCTACTCCAGTCTTCTCCACGGGCCGTTGCCGTCGCCGTCATCTCCGTACGCCGCCGCTCGGTCCCGCAGATTGGGACGCATCGGGCTCTGCCGCCGCTACCGTCGTGCGCTCTCTCCTTGACGAGCGCACGCGGCGTGCCGCAGCGCGTCGCCGTCCGCACGAGACGTCACCGATCTTCGCAGCTGTAGCGCCTCTCCATGATGGATCCGGTCGCCGAGGCCAGATCTGGCCGTCCCAACCGCTGGGTTCCTCCCCTGCTTTGCGTGGGTCGCTGCTGCCTCTGCTGTGCGGTGTCATCGTCCCCGCCGCACGGGCTTGCTACTCGCTTCTTCCCCAGCCCAAGCCCTGTTTGTCCTTGCTTGCACCTTCTCCGTTGGTGATTTCTTTTCAGCTTAGACGGTGCTTCTTGGACTTTGGGAGAAAAGGAGTGCCTATGGGGTTTGTTCTGTGCTATGTGCTGGAAGATAGAGAAAATTGCCTTTCATTGCAGTTTGCAGCTATCTCGCTGCTGCACTGTGGAGTGGGCTTCTTGGGTTGTGCATGTCAGCTTTCTAGGGTACTGCTTGGAGCTTGGAGAAGTTTGCACTTCTTCTTTTCTTTATCCTTGGACCTCTCTGCTGCTACAGCTACCTGCTGCAATCCTTGGCCTGCACTGCGGCTTCTGTCTCGCACCCATCAGCATTGATCTCCACTGCTGCTGTGGGTCTTCTCTTCGCCGGCCTTACTTTGCTTGCTGCTGCATGCTGGTGTTAGTGTGCTCATGCTAGTCAAAAGCCAGCTGTTGGAGTTGATGTTGGCATGCTTCTACATGCATCGTTGAGTCTCACTTTAGGTTTCTTTAGGCGTTGCTTCCACTGTGTCCACCAAAGTCCTCTGTTTTCCTTTGTCTTTGAATTTTTCTATGCTATGCGAGCACAAATTTCTGTCCATCATCCATCTTTGTGTCCTTTCTTTCGCTTGGTTGCAGTTCTGCCTTTTTATTTAAGCTGCTGTGTTTTCTTCTACACCGCCGTCTCTTGGGCTACAATCTGCGACACCGGATGGGAGTTCACTTTATGGATTTTGACATATGTTTGTGACTGCATGCTATGATGACTACGACGACATTTGCAAGACCCGGACTTCGGATTTTTTATTTTTTTAGTGTATTTCCGTTCAAATGCAATGCTATTGCATACGCCTTGCATTTGAGAGGGGTACTTTTCTTTTTAGTCTATTCTCTTTCAAATGCAATGCTATTGCATATACCTTGCATTTGAGGGGGGGGTGTTAAAGATATATTAGGATATTATCAAAGTCCTTTATCATATTAGGATAGTATTAGAGTCCTTGCCTTATTTGGGCTTTCTCTGTCTTATCTAGGCTTCTCATGTACCCTATATATACAGGCCATTGGCCTACAGATCAATATACATCTCATATTCATACAATAAGGACTTTTTCTAACACAAAATAATCCATGTAAGTGGCTACGAATTCAGATAAACACTTAGCAAGAATGGAAGTTTTGGATTTTGGCAATCATTTCACCCACTTATTCTTCTCTCACTGGGCATAAATCCAAATATTGTTAGCCAGTATTTGTAACAATATTTCAAACTCCAAAAGGATATTCCATGATAAACAAATCATGATGGAATTCCCACAAGAATGAAGGGTCGAGATTGTCAAATGAGCAGCTTGCATTGCAATGGACCAAAATATGTACATGTAGAGGTAAAGGGGAAGGTGCAGAAAACACCCTATACATGCTACTAATACCAGTACTATTACCCCCCATCTTTTTTCCGTCAAAACTCAAGGTGGAACATTGAGTTTTTGGGAGATGGAAATCATGCTGGGCTCTGTGCCTTGGCGAGAAATCCACAATCTGAAACTCCAAAGGCACATAGTGAAGAGCAACCACCTGACGCCAATATGCTTGGTGAGCTCATGCTTCACTAGGTCTCGAGCAATGATGATGTCATCGGTGTGGTTGAACTACACTGTCGTAGGTGTAGAGAATTACACCAAAATATCCTAGGAGCCACCGTAGCCAGGTCATCTCAGCCATCACAGAGGCCAACGCTCGCAGCTCAGCCTCAGTATTAGAGTGGGAAACAAGGAACACACAATAGGCAGGGAGAGACTTGCGATCAAAGGGGTGTCACTAGCTCAGGAAGTATCAGAGTAGACCTGAAGCTACAAGAAGCAAGACTGAGAGCTACAAGAAGCTGGAGCTAGAGAAAAATAGATGGTGATCGCTAGTACCACGAAGGTACCGCAAGGCATGAAGGAGGTGACTAGTGTATCCAAGGAGTAGACATGAACTAGCTTAAAACGCGAAAACCACGGGAAATGACAGGACAAGTACTGCCAAGGTAAACAAGACTACCAACCAAGTGGCGGTAGCGAGTTGAATTCTTAAGAGGAGCACCGTCAATGGGACAGAGTTGAAGGTGAAGCTCCATAGGACTGTCAACAGTGCGCTGATCGGTGAGGCAGGCTCGACCAAGGAGATTCTGGATGTACTTCCGCTGGGAGAGGTACAAGCCCTTAGGCGTGAAAGTGACATCATTACCAAGAAAATATCAAAGAGGGCCTAAATCTGACATTCGGAACTACTCATTGAGACGCGTCTTAACAAAGGCAATGTGATGTGTGGACAAAGAGATTAGGGTCATACCGACTAGCAACAAAGCCAGCGGCTGTGACAATAGAGGTGAAGTGCTAAACTAAAGAGGGGAGGCTTGCTTGAGCCCATAGAGAGACCGACGAAGGCTACATACATGACCATCGGGCACAGAGTAATCAGGAGGTGGTTACATGTAAACCTCCTCATGCAACTCAACGTGAAGAAATGCATTCTTATTATAAAGCTAGGAGATAGTCCCCTGGCGAACAAAAGCAACAGCCACAAGACTGTGAACAGTGATCCTATGAGCAATAGAGCGAAAGTCTCCTCAAAGTCACGTCTATATTCGTGCTGGTAACCACATGCAATGAGACACACCTTATAGCTCACAAGAGAACCATTAGAGCGAGTCTTAATCTTGTAGACCCACTTGCACATGATAGGAGTAACAGGAGGAGGAACCAAAACAAGGTCCCAAATACTAGTACGCTCTAGAGCAACGATCTCCTCGGCCATAGCAAACTGCCACTTAGGATGAGTAACAACATCGCGATAGGAAGTAGGCTTAGAGAAAGTGGTAGTAAGAGCGGCAAAGCCATAGCGATAGGGATGAGAAATCGTGCATTTAGAGAAAGACTTCAAATCGTTATGTTTAAAAAATAGGTTATCATAAATAGGAGCTAATGAATAGGCCCACGATTTCATAGAAAGGCTCATGACCCCATAGATTATTTTTTGGTTTTATACAAATTACATGTTAATTAATTGGGTCCACACCAGCGTGATGTAAGCCCTTACCAAGTCTAAGGTGGTCCAAGGGCTCGCTGCAAACTTGATTTTCTACCAAATATTTGCTATTAATCAGGGTCCATGTCAACGTTACATAAGCCTTTAATAGGTCTTAGACAGCCCGAGGCAAACGAATACTTTAAAAGGCACAAAAACCAATTTTCAACATTATGGTGGCAAGTGAGAAAACGCTACAACTTAAGAGGCATATTTTCTATTTGTCTCGCATGCCAATAGAAGATCTGAGGAGCTAGGGCTAGAGTGCAAACAGAAACTACTTTAAGGGGGCAAGAAAGTAATTTTCAACTTCCAGGGGCTAAGTGAGGTTTCTCTACAACTTTAAGGTGTTATAATGTACTGTAATCTAAAAAATTAAACAAAATAAAACGGACTGAAGTCGCTTTAGACTGTTTTATATTGAAATGGAAAAGTCGCTTAAGAAGTAATCATTTGGAATAGCTTCTCACTGTGCAAAATCCGGAAGTGACTTCAAAAGGCCATTCCAAACAGTACCTAAGAGAGGCATAACAACAATTCTGAACCACGTCAAAATTGACGCAAACAATTTTGGTCCATTCATCTTGTTTGATCCAACACCTAGGATGACATATGACCCTAAGGGTGTAACACCTCGTTGGCTCACTACTGAAGGCGCTTAGTACAACTGCAGTGAGCTCACTGCCAGGTATGCAGATGAGGAAGGCAGGCCGCGACCACCCATGTGCGCCGAGGATAGATGAGCTTTGGCGAGTCCAGTAAGAGATGCAGCAGCAAGGCCATCGAGTCAAGAAAATTCACAAGCAAGGCATGCACGTTGGTGAGCATCTAGCGGTAGCACATGGCCGCGGCACAATGCCATGGCCTACTGCTTGTTGAGATGGGTGACGGCGAAGACACGAAAGATGCTGGTGCTAGGTGTGGACATGGAGATGCATGGAAACACAAGGCAATCTGCTTCTGGCTGGCCAGGGTACATCACAAACACAAATTTAAATTATTCTACAACTTTTTCAGATTATAATCTACAACTTTTTCAGATTGTAATCTACAACCTTTTCAGATTATAATCTATAGCTGGATTAAGCTGGATTAGATGTGGCTATGCACATTCCGGAATCAGACGGTGGTGCACCGCTCACTCCAAATTTTATTTGGATTTAAACTTTTTTTTAGCACAGAGTGTCAGGTAAAGTGCTAATACTATTTATTTGATGCCAATGTATGACCAAGATGTATCCATTCATCTTACCCCCTAGGGGGTAAGTTGGAGTACTGTATAATAGACCTTTGCATGTGTCCTTGTATATCTATTGCGAAGATCACAAATTGAATAAGTTCATCAACATTTAAGTTTCCTTTCTTTAGATGAGGGTCTAGAGTCTAGTTGACAGTCATGTGCTTAGTATACTCAATTTCATCTAAATTAGAAATTATACCACATTCAGGATTGCATAACACTTACAGGAAGTGGTAGTATCTTGTGCTTATGGCCTTCAATAACAAAATCCCTAATTGCTTCTTTGCAGTTGCTGCATTTTCAAAATTGAATTGTTCATATCATGGTCAATAGACTCCTAGGAGGATTTAATTTATTTTTTGAATACCTTAACCCTTCAATTGGCTCCCACGTGTCATCATTAGGACCATAGCCCTTCCAACGGACCTGCATACATGACAAAAAAAGTCCATTTAGTTTAACATAAAAAAGAAATACAACGATATATGAACAAAAATATGAAAAACAAACGAATAATGGACATATATACACATGTTATACAAAGTACATCACACAAGAGAGCTTGCTAAAGGATAAGGCGAGAGAGTGAACTTATTAACTCAACCTCATGAATGCACACAACAAGAAAATCATTTATATTATTGGAAATCATTGAATTCAACATATTAAATCAAAGGGTGGATGAGAAAATTCCTGTTTGCACTCGTAATTCTAACAAGTAATTAAGTTGCTGTTCTTTTAATTTGAAGACTAGAAGAAACTAATCTTTACAGACCTTAAAATATAAGCAGCGCTTTTTGACATTATTTGGATCACCAAAGCAAATATCAACAAGCTTCCATACTTCAAATTCTTCTGGAGGGACTGTGGAGAAGGTTTCATCAGTGGATTCTGTTAAATTGTAGGCACAGGCCTTTACTTTATTGTTCTTCACGTATGTTCTGCATAATTTTTGCCATGCTTTCAACAATTCAAGGAAATCATCTGTGGTTTCATTCCGGACCTGTCAAAGCAGCATGTAAGTGTTTATAAACAGGCCAGAAATAGCATTTATAATTATTTTGGAAGATAATAAAGCATGAAATGTAAAAGTCATAGTACCCGAGTTTCTGGATGATTCAGCCTGAAGCTTTCGCATGCAACTTCATCATCATCAATAGCCCATCTCTATAAACATTGGGGGAAACATTAAAAAAAAAGAGCATGCATTCCTGGTTCTTTCCAATTTACAGCGCATCAAAGATGTTTGTAAGAGGATTACCGCAGCAAGGTTCGCACCGCCACTACGAGCCCCAAGACAAAGTCCAGTTGACATTCCACCACAACCACAGAACAGATCTAACAGAGCGAGATCCCTCCTCTCTGGTGCAGGAGACTTTTGCTTCTTATTGATGTCTATCTTTTTCATATCGTTGTTGCTAATACTTATGTAACTTGACTGCAATATGTCATTTGTATCTTCTGCATTTTGTGAAACTAAGTCAGAATGATAAGTTCATAAAAAACATTAAAACAGATGACAGAGCATAAGCTACACAAAATGCCAATTACAAAACTTGAGAAATAAATTATGACGAACATGATAAAATAAAACAAAATTTCAAATGCTACATCAGTGTTCAAACAATTACAAAATGTGGAGAGCAGCTTTCATATCCAAGACATGATGGATTGGCATTATAAAGCATTTCAGATCTCTTGCATTAGGGTTTAGCCACACACGTGCCAATGTTTTAGAACACTAACCTGTTCCAATGGTAGAGAATGTACTGTAGTCTAGGGAGTACTTCATGTCATAGTAATAGTGGAATGAAGGAATTGACTTCGACTTTCCATCTACCTGTTACATATAATCAAAATCATACTTCTCACTGGAACAAGTCTCAGTAAACCATGGTCATCACAAGAAAATATGTAAAGTACAAAATGAAGTCTTACACAAGGAGAAACTTGCACAATTGTCACTTTGGAAACAATGCAGCCTAGTAAATTGTCATCCTTCAGGTCTGAGTAAAAGAGCCTCCTAGGGTCATGAGATTGTGCTTGCTCTTCCATAACCTGATGTCAAAGAAGAGATTCAAAACGTGGTTAGGAATATGCGTTACTCCAGATCACAGTGCTTCAGCTGTTAAATATGTCTTTGACATGTGCATAATTTCTCAGCCAAATAAGGACAACTGAACTCACCGTGTCTTCAGCTCTAAAAAACCATTGCACTCTGAAGTAATATCTACCAGCAATTGTTTCAAAAAACTCTAGTAGCCTGCCTATATAATTTGGTTTTCCTTCTGGACCCTGCAAAAATTGACCAATTAAAGTTGTGCAACAACGAAGTGTTTGATAACAAGATAAATATTATTTTGATATAAAAAGATAACAAACTCATGTAAACCAATGTTTGCAATTAAGGATCAGATGTAAATAAATATGCATAAAATACTGTGTAAAAATATGCATGAAAACATAAAAGGGAAAAAGATACATTACTTAATTAATTAGTTCTTCTCAGAAATGTTTTTTTTGAAATATTTAGTTAGTTCAAAAGAAAAATGAATTTAAAATGTTCAACTCACCTTAACAAATGCACAATCTCCAATGCATAAAATAGATCCAGATATGCTGGCCTGCAAATAGTGACATTTAACATCCAAGATAGCTTCTCCAGCACTGTAATATAACGTAGGACATATAGTTGTCACCATGAGTTACTTAATTATTCATCAGATGTAAATACTGAAAATTGAAAATAGAAGTCAATGCTTTTTTGCTCACTTGGCAAATGCTTGGGTATGACTCCTCTTATCCTTCAAACAAAGAAACCACAGGCAAAAAAGGTTACTTGAATAAATTCAATTGTTACAAACTCAATATAATGCAAACCTTAAAAACTCGTAACATATGTAAATACGAGAAATAAGAAACTTTATGTGAGAAACTACAAGTTGACAAAATGTAAAAAACCATGTGCTCTTACAGCATTAGCTGCTTATTTAGCCATACATGTGTGTGGGTATACTTATTGCAAGATTGCACTATCGTCCATACAAGAGAAATAGTTGGTTTCTTCCTGCTTTTCCATATAATTTAATTTTGCATTTCCTGTTACACATAATTTGACTGCCAATCATTCTTTGAATTGAATTTTCATCTGGTCAATCTTACTAGGAATACCTTATCCAGATTCAAGACCTTTCTGTATTTGTCCTATCATATAATCAATGTTCATTTGTTTCAACCCTGATCCAGCTACATTTGTAACTCCAAGGTTCCTAGCTAGATAAGATATGAAGCCCTAAAAAACCTACAACCAAGGTTTCATTTTCTGGTTGAAGTTAAAATTTTCTTCTGTTTCCACATGGCATGATGACATCTGATTTTCATGATGTGCATTGGACTGTTCTGGACCAGACAGGTGGATTGATATTGATTAGCATCAATATGATTGTTAATGTAAGGAAACAGATATTTCAGGGCGATAACACCTGTCTGAACTACCTTATATGTTGCTAATTGCTATACATGCCATGTACTTATAAAAGATGATGCCCATCTGGCATGTACATGTATACCTTCTGACGTTTTCCTACATGTCTGAATATTGTTGTTAGAAAGACATACTGCTCTCCACAGTTGGCATGGCATCTGCACTAATCAGCACTTCTCGATATATATGTACTGCTGTCATGAAGACATGAATATAGTTCTAGTAAACAATTTCTAGGCTAGACGATTAAAAATCCAAAGAATTATCTATCTTCAACAAGTCTACAACGATGCATATATCGTTCTTATATCTTAGTAAAAGTATATGATGTTGAAGTCATGCAGAGAGTAGAGGTCAGTGAAGCCACACAAGTCATGCAGAGAGTAGAGATCAGTGAAGCCACACACCAACCTTCTTTACAACAAAATGATTCCTCTCATAACGGTAAGGCCACCTCTGTCGAGCCTCCTCCTCAGGAATTGCCTCCCCAACAAAGAAACAGGAACCATCATCACTTTCTACCATCTGCAAATCAACCAAGCACTTATCCAGGAGAGGATTAGGTTTATTGCTCAGATCTGACATCAGTGTGACCCTTGGTATTTCGCAGGTTGAGCCACTGTTGTTCTCCACCCTATCCAAAATTGTCAATTCTTTACCTGATGATATCCTTGCCCTCTTTGCCTTTGGAGGTTGAGACGATCTTCCTTCTGGCCCTAGGGGCAAGTCGCTGACCACTTGTGATTCTGCATTTACTAACTCCAAGTTGCAAGACACAATGCCACCATCGTCCACCTTCTCCAAGTTTGGCAAGCACTTCTTAAAGGGAAGCTTGTGCTTCCTAGGAGATGCATGAGAATCTATTTTCTTCACAGGAGCTCCACTGATCGCTACTGGTGAAATATCTGATACCCTGTCTGAATTCACCAATACCTTCGAGGCCAACCTAGTCTTCCGTTGAGGACGAACAGAAACTACTTTGTACTTCAAGGGCCCTTTTTTCACCACTGGTAAAGCCACCACAACCTGATTGTGGAGAGCACCTCCTTTCTTCTCATTCTCAGAGGGGAAGCTCTGGCTCTGCCTTGCAACAATTTCCTGTGATCCTTGCAGCTCCATCTCGTTGAGCATATCAACTGTGTTTAACACAATTGGACTAGTGGATACAGGGAAGCCACTCCCTTCACAGCTTCTTCCTGGCTCTGAATCCACAGAGTGGCGCTTAGAAGCTCTAAATGAGTCTCCTTTCCTCACCGAAGGTGTAGCATTTGCTGCTGCCAGTATTGTCATGATCCTGGGTGATCTTCGGAGAGATGTACCATTTCTACCGATGGCACCTGGTGTACCATAAGTAGAATCATTGGCCTCGGTGCCACCCTCCACATTCAAATCAACAGCCATCATGGTTCCCAAGGCAATTTTCTTCAAAGTAGACAAATCCTTGGCTGCAGCCTCTGCCTCCCAATCAGGGTCATCAGGGGTAGGAAGAGGCGGCGATGGCATGGAGTTGAGGGCGCACTCGAGCCCTTTGTCCTCTAAATTGGTTTCCGAAGAAGCCACCGGTGGTGAAAACGGACAGTGATGCACTGTCGCCGAGTCCGAAACGGACTCGAGCGTCCGCACCTCTAAAGCCACCGCACGAGCTGGAGCTAACGGCGCCGACGACGAACCAAGGACGGGTTCGAGCGGCCTCACCTCTGGAACGGCTCGCGAGGACTCCGCCGCCGCTGCTGCCGTGGTGAGATCAGACGCCGTGGGTTCGGGTTCGGGTTCGGGTTCGGGCTCAATTTCCGCGAAGCCCGGGGCGGCCGCGGCGGCGGCCGCGCCCTCGCCGGCGACGACACCGGTGGACCTCCAGGGGGCGCCGTCCCAGGGCCCCCCTCCGCCATCCCCTCCGGGATCGGGCTCCACCACCGCGTCGGCGTACTCGGAGCCGACGCCGAACCCCCTCGGCGGCGACCACATGGGCTCGAACTCCTCGGGGGTGCCGAAGAGGGCCGACCAGAGCGGCTCCAGCCCCGCGCTGTAGCCCCCCGCCGCCTCATCCTCCTCCGCGTCGGCGTCGCCCCCCGGAGAGGCGCCGGGGGGCTGGAGCCGGGAGGGCGAGATGGGGTTGTGGGGCGGGGTCTCCATGGGAGCACGGCACGGCCGCTGGACCGCGCGAGCTCAGCTCAGCTCAGCTACCCCCCCCCCCCCCCCCCGTTTACCGAACCCAGCAGCTAGGCTAGCCAGCGACAGGCACACTGCCTGCCGCGGCTGACGTCTCCCCGTTCACACCTGTGAGCTAGGGGAGACTCGTCATCTCAAGCTTCCGCGCCTTATCCATTTGCGGCAGTGCCAGATCATTCGCATCTAGTAGCACATCTCCGAGATCTTGGTGCGGGTGAGATGTGCGAGTGCGAGGCTCGGGATCTGGCGAACGTCCGTCAGGGAGATGCTGTACAGGGGGGAAGAGAGAGTGGGAGTTGGGGGTATAAATAAGTTACATCGTTGGTTTCACCACAAGTCAGTGGCTCAGCGGGCCGAAATGGATGTACTGCTCGTCGGCCCAGGCCGATCTGGGTCGGTCCAGCGTGCTTGGCTAAGGGCATCTCTGGCTATAAGCTTTAGTTCATATCACCATTTATTCTATATATATACGAAGGGAAGAGAAAGAAGAGAGAAATACAACTAACAACTCGATCTTATTGAAGAGCTGGTCTATAGCAAAAAAGAGAAAAGATAAATAAATATGTTATGCAGATCCAGATCCATATGATTCCTATAAACTTTATAGATAGCATTATAGACAACCCATCGTAGGAATTGCCTTTAATACTATCAATAGATGACATGTGACGTCCTTAGATGTAGCAACTATCTACAATATTGGAGATGTTATAAGGCGTCAGCCTGTTTCAACTTTGCTCAGCTTGCTATGATAGCGTATTAATAAATATATCTAATTTTCTTATGAAATATAATTAATAGTACATATAGAGCTGGCCAAACAGGCTGAGCATAGCAGACTGAATTGGGCAACCTGACATTGCTCATCGGACCAAACCGGTTCCATTCGATCCAACAAACTATGCTTGGGCTAAGACGTCGGCCATTTCAGCTTAGCGCGCCCACTATTGTAGTGTATTAATAAATATATATAATTAAATATCTAATTTTCTTGCAAAATATAATTAATTATTTAAATTTGTATTGTATTTTTTAAATTCTATTTATTATCTTGCTTTTAAAAATATATTTTGGGCCAAATGGGTTGAGACCCATTAATAACGGAAAATGCTCTTGCTCGTACGTCCGAGCCGCATCGGACGCTTGCCCAGCCCGCGTGCGGCCCATGCCCTCCTTCGCCTGTTTGGTCCTCGCCATCACCGACGCTTGGTAGGTAGGCAGTTTTCACAAACGTGTGAGCTGTGTGGTTAGCTATTCAATGGTGCAGGTATTGATGTTACACCGCAGCTGTGACATCCTAATAAAATTATAATGTCACATATTAACAATAAAGAAAATAAAAGCCAAAAACATAAAATAATAATAAGAAAAAGGTCCTAACAGGCTTGGATAGCCTAATTAGGCCCTAACTAGGCCCAAAACCCCCTCCATCTAGTCCTAAACCCACTAGGACTCTTATTTGACCAATTAAGACCTAATTCTAGCCCAATTCAACTCCACCCATAATTAGGGCTGACCCTAGCCGACCCAAGCACTATATAAACCCCTTAGGGTTCCTGGTCGGCCACATCACCCCAACCCTCGAAACCCTAGCCGCCGCCTCGGTTTTCGTGCAAAACCCGAAGCAAAGCGAGGTAATGCTCCTATTCCAGTGCCCAATCATCAAATCCAAGGCCATCATGTTGTAGAGCTCCTTGCGCTGGTCAATTTGACTATATGGATCGCCATATTTGGCCAAGAAACGAAGGAGAATTCCCATGCCGAAGGATCGCCGAATTTCACCGCCGCCATCGCCGCCGCGAAAGCCTGCCGCCGTCCCGCCACTCATGGCCATGAAAACCGCCAAGCATACAACCAACCTTGTGTAACCAAGACGCGCCACGCCGCCACTCTAGATTGCCACTTGCCTGCCGCCACTACCACGTCTTGTGATGTCACACCGCCCTTATCGGCCGATCAAGGCCGCCACGCGCCGCCTAGTGGATTGGCCGCCGCCAGCGTTGTCGCTTGCCGCGCGGACATACGCCGCCCGCCGCCGCCAATCGTCGCACTAACCACGTCTTCGCCGCCGCCCAAGCGCCTCGCTTAATCGGACGCGCGTGGTGGCGCCAAGCCGCCCGCCAGCGCCACCCGCCGACCGCTTGGTTTTCGGGTTTTCTCTCGGTTCTCGCGTGGTTAACCCACGGTTAACCGGGTTTATTCTTTTCAGCCTTTTCTATTTAGCCCAAAACTTCCCCGAATTGTTTAGGGAGTTCCCGAACTCCAAATTAGATGATTCCAGAGCCTAAAAATCACAAATAATCCCAAGAATTTTATATATTTTTACCATACTGTTTTATGTATGTTTGATATTTATTGTTGTTTATTTACTCTTTTCGTAGAACCGAAGCGTGCACTTTCTTGTCCGAGAGGCGTTAGAGCCGTTCGAAGGAGGTGATCCAGAACCTAGCTTCTTCGAAGGCAAGCTAGATTCATGTTGAAATCCTAGTTTGCTAAATTTTAATTATTTTATGTTTACTTAATTTGCATGCTTAATTTGTCATCATATGTGCCAGTTGCTCCGATTTCATATTAGTACTCTACTGATATGACGTAGCCTTCCATTGTTAGTCTATTTTGGTACTGTTTTACTAGCCTATCCTTGTGTAGATGCTTAGCCTAGCTTCTGGGATTGGTAGTTGATAGGTTTCACATATTAATAACTGGTACCCGTGGAGTCTTGACTTCGTGGTGCTGTTTTTGGTAAACCTAATCAACTAAAACCAACGTGGCGTGTGTTGATTTGAGGAGACCCAGAAGAGGTGGATTTTGGGATTGTGGTTGAGATGTGCAGGTCTCCTCGGTCTCATAAGGACCGTATACTGTGACTATCAAACCGAACCTGAACCGTACAGCCACTTGTGCCTTCTGGCCCTGACCGTTAGCTGTGGAAACTTGTTTCCGCTGTACTCGTAGTGGACGGACGTGATTCGCGATCACCGGCTCCGAATGGCTTAAATGGGGCTAACCTCATGCGGTGCGCTATCGTCCGGTGAAGGAGTCGCGATGTTGTCGGCTTTGGTCGAAGTGTACCGTGTGGGGCGCGAAACCAAAAGAAAGGGTGATATTGGGACAGTGGAAACAGGGAACGGTTTTATACTGTTTCTCCCTCGGGATGAGACAGGGCTTGTGGGGAACGTGTACACACTCTGCAGAGTTAAAACTATCATGGTAGCCGTGCCCGCGTTTATGGGCGGGGGAAAGGAGTTTTCACGGGGTAGTCCAATGTATTTTAATCAATCAACTTGATGGTAGTGTAGGCAGGGATTGCCTCTCTTGGAGCTGGTTAGCTGTCCCTTGGCTACGCTCGTGTATTATCATGTGTTCAATGAATTAAGAACAAATAAACAAGTAGATATGTGACATTTAGCAAAATAACCATACCCATCCATTGACCTTGCATTCATTTATTAAGGACCGCTTGCTGAGTAGCCGTGTACTCATTATATGGACCACGGATCTTTGTTCAGGTCAAGAGTTCAGCAACGGTGCCAGCTGTGACCAGGAGGGTCAAGGTGATTAACCGCGCATTCCGGGTCAACCTCAGGATATCATCGCTTCAGTCTTCCGCTGTGTTTATTTTTATGTGCTTGAATTAAGCCCTGTGTAAGACTATGTACTTGTCTATATCAACTGGGATGATATTTATGTTATGTAAACTATTAAATTCTAGTTAAATGCAATGCCTGCGATGATATTCCAAATGTCCTTGAGTGCAATACTAGCTATGGTCTTCTGGGACTAGTATTCGGCCACTCAAGCCGGTAGAAATACCGGGGTGCACGACAGCAGCATGATCAGATGCATCACATCGCAAGTTTGCTTGCTCCATGCATTGTACTACATTGCTGAGCTATGTTATTTTAACTTATGTTATTCGTGTATCTTCTTATTTACTTATAAAAAAATTTTGAGAGTTTTTCGAGGTAGATTGAAAAATCCAAAAAGCTTCGTTTGAATTGTTTTTTAAACTTTGAAACGTATGTTCAAAATAGAATGAAAAACAGGTTGCAAAATTTAAAACCATTAATTATTAATAAAAAATGAAATCACTTAATTTTTGCACTAACTCTAACATGGGTTTGCACTAACCGAAACATAGGATTGTACTAACTGAAACATTGTATTAGCCTAACTGAAACAAAGTGTCGGTGGTTGGGAGTTCGGGAACCCCAAGTGCCGAGCTTATTTATTGAAAGAGGGATCAACGGGCCCCTTTCTGTGCCAAGGGAGGACGTTTGGCGACGCCTTGGGCCTCTAGGGATTGGTTTTGGTAGTAGTGGTGGCCGCCCGAGCAAGAGAAAGGTGGTGACGCGGTTGTTTTTTTACCCTGGTTCGGGCCTCCTAAGGATAGGATAATAGCCCTACGTCTAGCCTTACTTATCAGCGAAAGAGTGTGTGTACAATGGCAAGCGACCGAGCCACAGGCGGGTTGGGCGCTCTAGATTGAGCGTAAGAACGCTAATTGTTGTATTCTTGAGCTAAGTGTATTTTTGGGCTGCTTCTGTTGACTCTGCGCTACCTATCGAGCCTTCGAATGGGTCAGGCCTATCTTCTGTGCTGCTGCGATCTGCTATTTATACCTGCGCCGGGGTTCAACTGCTCCCGATTGTCCGCCGGTCACCAGCGGCGGACGCAGGGAATAGCGGCACTGTTGCGCGTAGGGTATGACGGTTGACCATGCTGCTCCCCACGCCGTAACGTCGGAATAGTGCTGACTGCGACGGATGCGACAGTCGCCTTTTGACCATTGCGCCGTCGGACTGGTCCACAGCATAAACAAAATGAGGGCGCACAGCTGCCAGCCATGTGTCCGTCCAAGCAAATGGCTGCTCGAGGGGCACCCCAGCAGTGAGGCCGCTCAAGGCTAGGTCCTTAGGCCTGGACGTAACTCATGCTCAGGGCTAAGTAGTCTTGCTGATTTCCTGTTGATTGTGCGTTTAGGGATGCTCAGGGTGCTTAACCCTAGGGCCTAATCACAAACCCTGACACAAAGGTTACTACTAATTGAAACATGGGATTAGAGATGGCAACGGGGCTATCCCCGCCGGGGATCGTCTCCCCATCCCCGTCCCCGCGAAGGTAAAAATCCTCCGCGGTTATCCCCATTCCCGCACACGGGGGGAAAATTTCCCCGTCCCCATCCCCGTTTAGGTATACGGGGACCCCGCGGGGAAATATACCCATTTAGTCTTCATTACATTACACTGTTCTAAATTGATGTTAGCAAATGAATGGGTTAAAAAAATAATTCTCCAAGTTCTAAGTTAAAAACATATGAATATTCTTACATACAACGTATGAAATAGTTTAACACATCACCAATGAATATACAAAAATAGTTTCAACACATTATATTTGTGACAAATATACATGTCGGGTCCATATACGGATCCTCACGGGGAAAACCCCATCACCATCCCCGTCCCCGTATCCCTGATAGGGAATAGATTTTCCCCATATCCATCCCCGCGGGGAACAAAACCTCCCCATCCCCGTCCCCTAATGGGTGAATTCCCCACGGGGAAACGGGGAACGGGTCTCCATTGCCATCTCTACATGGGATTGTACTAATTAAAACATAGGGTTGCATTAACTGAAACATTGCATTAACCTAACTGAAACATAAGTTATTACTAACTGAAACATAGGGCTGTGCTAACTAAAATATTGTATTGGTCTAACTGAAACATAAGATTGCACTAATTGAAACATAGTGTTTGTACTAACTGAAACATTGCATTAGTCTAACTGAAACAATGGCTTTATACTAATTGAAATATATTGCATTAGCTTAACGGAAACATAGATTACTACTAACTGAAACATAAGGTTGTACTAAATGAAACATTGGTAATGTACTGACTAAAACATAGGATATTGTCTACCGAAACATCCTCTAATACCTATCGAAACATTTGTTTACCGAAACATAGGATGTTTGTTTACCTATCGAAACATTAGAGGATGTTGTCTACCAAAACATTTTTATTTCTCTACTAAGACATTTGCTTTGTCCTACTGAAATATTTGTTTCTGCCTACTGAAACATCCTCTAATACTTGTCGAAACATTTCTCTACTGAAACATATGTTTTGCCTTGTTGAAACATTTGGTACACTATCGTAGACCTAAGATAAGTACCCCCTTTTACATAGGAGCGAGAGGGCAACCCCGCAGTTTTGTGTATCCTAGACTCCCTTGTGTTTAGGTCATCCACGGAAGATCTGCAAGCTCTCCCTCGTGACATACACCTTACTAAAACAAGCGTTTGATTTTTTCAGTAGGCATACAAGCATGTTCCATTAGGCAAATTAAAATGTTCCAACAATTATATAAGCATGTTCCAGTCTGTGTATTACAATGTTCTAGTAGGTCAATTGAATTTGTTCTAGAATCAACCTTGCGCTAGTTGCTGCACATATGCGTGCAGTGGGCCCCATGGGCAATCAAAACGGACGATGCGGAGGGCAATCAATCCATCTAGTTGTGACGCTGCACGGAGCGTCCGACGCCAGGCTAATGCGTCAGACGTCCGACACCTAGCAGCGTCCATTAATAACCGGAGTGGTCCGATTCTCAAACCCTGCCCCAGCCAACCATGAGTACATACCGAGCCATCAGGCACACGAATTCAACTAGGTCGTATTTCTTCCACACACCGAGCCATGAGGTCATGAGACATGGGAACTCAACTAGGTGGTATTTCGTTCAACACACGGGTTCTCTTTGAAAATTATTTTTCAGAACTCATTAAAAAATAGATCAAATAATTTATTTTGGCAAATAGAACAAATTATTTAATTTGGCTTAGAACATCAAAGTGTTTGTACCACCTCTAAGACTCCACAGCAACCTATCTATTCTTTGGCTGTGGACACCCTCTCCAGTAGCCACTCTATTTTTTTCTCTCTACTTTCTCTTTGCTATAATTTAACCACCACCAACTACTATGGAAAAAGCGTGCAACGGCTAGCTTCCACCCATCATTGTGCAATGGCTAAAATTCAGCCACCATGTTACAAACCGGTGAACATCTAATAGCTAGCTCCTCTTGTTCTATATGTACCATGGACATGGCCAACCCTTCTTCTCATCTATTTCAATTCCCTTCACACTACAATGTTTTCACACATGCTCATCTTGAGCCTGCTGTCAGAGATGATGATGGGATAAGTGAAGACGGAAAGATGGCCATCACGATGGCTACCAAAGCACAGATGGAGTCTAATAAGGAGAGAAGATCCAATCACTATCAAGGTTTGGTCCCTAGCTAGAAGCACATCGACCAGAACCGACTTGAAAGTGTAACACCCCATTTTTTGCTTCAAATAAAAATAATAATAAATCACAAGTCAATCGACTATTTAAAATAAAATTTGAACAATTCAAATAAATTATGTATTAACCTAAAAGAGAATCATGTCCATATATCAATTAAATTATAACTATGGACCTATTTGTAATTTAAAACTGTATGTTCTGATAATTCTAAGGTTTGCCGATAATGAGGAGCATTAAATGATATTTATTGCTCGTATAAGATAGATATTTATAAGATATCAAAATGAATCAAATAAATGAAATAGTGATATTTAATAACCCAAAACATAATTTTTATTATACTCTCCCGAGTAATCAAATAACTTTAGGGACTAAAATGTAAAAGTCACAAAATATCTCTCGATCTTATCCTAAGGGAACTAAAATGTAATAAAACCTAAAATATCTCTCAATCTTATGCTTACTTCATGACGAAGAAAACCTCTTAATATCTTCATGAAATTTTATATAAAGCTAAGGACTAAAATATAAAAGTTCCAAAATATCTCTTTTGGTCCTTATCCTAATCCTAATTTACTTTGTAATAAAGAAAACTTAAAATGGCTAGGTTACTTCGTAGCTAAGTAACCTGCCCACAATATAAATTTTCTAATAACTAAAACTATTCGCGGCTAATAAAAACATAATAAGATAATTTAGATATTTCAGGAATTAAATACTCACGAAATCTCAAAACTAATCATGAAAATGAAACCCTCACAATTTATGGAACTCAAATATATTTTTATCATAGTTTGAGAAGAACTATAATGTCTTATGAAATTCTATTAAAGCCTGAGGGCTAAAACATAAAATCACCAAAAAATCTCATCGATCCTTATCTCCACCCGCGTGGCTTGAAGAGCTCATTCTCGAGCTCTCACGCCAGCGATGAGCATGAACAGAGCTCGGGCGAGAACAAGAACACGGAGAGAAAGAAAGAAGAGAGAGAAGAGAAAAGGAGAGAAGAGGGAAGAAGAAGAGAGAAGGAGGAGGGTGGGAGAGGGAGCACTTGGCGCTGCAGCCATCTCCGTGAAGTGAGCTACTGGCGGTGCTCGTGACGAGCCGAGACCGGTGGCGGCGGCTTTGGCGCTGCCTTGTGGGCAGCGGCGTGGTGATGTTCGCAACGCAGCAAGCGGACAACGCCGGAGCGGCAGCGAGTGGAGCTTCGGCACGGCAGCAGCGTCGCAGCGATGGCGCTAACCCGGCGGCGGCAGCGCGGCGATGCGGATCTCTGAAGGCGACGCGACGAAAGCGGCGACGACGCCGAGTGGCTCGAAGCGATGCGAGTTTTGGGCGGTGGGAGAAAACACGGCGGCGATGCGGTGGGTCGGCGACAAGAACGGCGCCGGTGGAGGAGGAGCCCAACAGTGGGGCGGCTCGTCTTTGGCGATAGCATAGCACGCAGCAAGGGATAGGAGGCCGGCGAGAGCAAGGCCACGGCGACCATGCACGGCGAGCTACGGTGCGTCTTTGGCGATGGCGGCTCGGCCAGTGACGGCTTAGCACGACGGCCGGTGTCGACTAACGGCTCGGGTAAGGTGTGGTCCGACGAGGCGCCGTTGAGGCATTGCCCTAGCCGCGACGGCCGACGGTGGAGTCGACTCAAAGTGGCTCTGGTGACCTCTTAGCCCGACGACGCAAGTAATGCCAATGAGCGATTTAATTAGGTCCGTTATTGTTCCTATTTAATTTCTAACCATTTCAACGATTAGATAAATCCACAATATAGTTCTCCACTTATTTAGAATGCTTAATAATCTTAAAAATATAAGAATATATACCTGTAAAATATTATAGATACATTGGACCCTAGCAAAATTATAATTAGAACCATTTCATTATTTTATGTTCAAATAAGAATATAAATTGTTTCCTTTAGTCATTAATAACAAATAAAGGGCAATAATAATGATATTCTTTTAAATATGAAAACATTGCAATTATCACCTAACTTAAATTCATACTTCTACAACAATATGAAACTATGGATTTAGACCATATGGATAAACAATGCACATAACATGAAATCATAGGCACCAACTTAATCATGTACAATATATATATGCTAAAAGCGCATGGAACTTCCTAGATAAGTAGGAAGATCTATGTTAAGATAATCGGTAGAATAACCCCTGTGAGGAGTGTCACCCTTAACCACATGCATTTCATACATCATGCATATTTTATCTTCTGTGTCTTTATCGATGTTATTCGCATTTATGCGATAGAATCGGACAGCTCAGAAGAGAAGCTGGAAGACCAGGCGCAAGACCTCGACACGTTCGGTGTAGGTGAGCCAATACCTCAATTCATTCTTCTTTACCCAGTTTTACTTAAATTATGTTGATTTTAAAATATTAGGTTGCATGCAATAATATTTTCCAAGTATAATTATGTTGTTAACAAAAGCTACTAGAGCAAGTCTAGTTATTCCTATTCCATATTATAAGCAGTGTTAATAAACACAAACCTCTCCTTGACATTTCCTTATCCTGTCCTTTGATAACCTAAGGTATAGAAATTAAACTCCTTGACTAATAAGTCTTTAAAATGGCTTAGACATGCTTTAAGTCTAGAGTCCATGGGTTTGACCTTGGCTGTCAACGATACGGTATTAGGATGATGGGTCAACCTTTGTAACGGCATAGCCTGCTATCAACGGTACAATGCAACGGCATAGCACGCTATCAACGGTGCGAAAGCAACGGTATAGCCTCCTATCAACGGTGCAATTGCAATGGCATAGCCGCTATCAACGATACAGTTTGGCTCAAACAAATACCGTATGCGGAGTAGGTACCTCAATGGTATAGTCCCATCATTACCATGATATGTATCATGACAGCGTTTAGTCTCTTTGCTCACGATTGGTGATACATAGTGTAACAAAGATGTACCATACCGCCTATGATTAAGACTACACTGTCACTGTATCAGTGCCTTGGACAGTCTTTTCAGCATATGCGTATCCCGAGTACATCATTATGGTGATGTGTTGTGCCCTGTTCCGAGTATTCCTACACTCGATAAGCTAAAGAGATAGTCCATGCATTCGGGTACCATTTATGCCTGAATGTGAATATAGTCAATAATTATTTGATTCATGTGATTGAGATTAGGATCTGCGGATCCTGGCGTTTGTTGAGCTCAAGGGGATCACGCCTCTTGGCTAAGAGGGTGAGTCTACCGCCATTTACCTGGGAAACGTGCTCCTGTGTAATATGGACACGGATTAGCCAGAAGATGGGAATCGTGCTCCTGTGTAATATGGACACGGATTCGCCATAACATCAGAGATAGCTCACCATGGCGATGGAAGCTAGGCTGCCGATTGTGGAGACTATAACCATGGCTATGGTATGGATCTGCCACGTGGGACACGTATTCCTTGGCTAACGATACGGTGTCACCACTAAGTTAACCACCCCTGTGATATAAAGAATCGGCATATATAGCCCAGTACGTCTTTGGTTTATGAAAAGGCTAAGTCTTGAGTTATTTTAACTTAAAAATAAGCATATTTGATTTTAAGCAAACATGTGAACCTAACCTCCACCAGAAAGCCTTGCATCATTGTTTAGCTTTAGGTGAGGTCTTGGTTCGCGAGCGCGGTTTGATTGCGCGCTCACACTCGCACCCACTCACCTTTTTAGGTGGCGTCGAGGTGGAGTTTGGCCTGGACGACATCGACAAGGAGAAGAAGGACCGGAAGATTGACGTAAAGACCAAGGGCTAGGTGGGACTCCAGTCGCTTGCCTGTTTGGGTTGGGCATAGCCTTGAGACCCTACTCTTCCTACTGTTTCCGCTATGCTGAACTCTGGTAAGAGTTCATTTTTGTTTGGTATATTTGGCCTTTTCGGCCTACAAAAACGAGCCATGTTGTAATTGAACTCTATAATATTAATAATTTTTATCGCAGGTATGTGATGATTCCAGCATTTTGTAAAAGGTGCCGTGCTAGCAAGACAAGATCTTGGGCTAGCGTAGGTGCACCGAGGTTCCCGGTAACCGGGGCCTACAGAACTGGTATTAGAGCATATGACTGTAGGAACCCTACCTTTGGTCGTTAGCTAAGGACCTTACGTATTTTAAATGAATACAACTTTTAGAAAATTTTCTCTATTTCTACTGTTGGCTCATGTTCTTTACCTTTTCTTATCTCTTTAACAGACCATCTGTTTCCTTTTCTTACCTAAGTTATTTCTCCTTACCTTACTCTTTACCAATTTTGAGTTTAATTTTTGCAAAATCCATCGAACGACGACTACCATATCCGAAGAGGCAACCAAATTCTGTCATGTTGAAAATATTGACAGAATATCCGACACAAATATCCAAACCCCAAAATGATCCTTATAGTTTCTTCGGTACCATTAGAAACCGAAACTTCATAAAACCATGCCAGAACTTATTCTTTCCTGGCTGGTAGTGACCTTAATTTCCTAATACAAAGGATGTCCCAATTACTTTATTTCTAGGATATCTCATCTTTTATCAATTTTTGTTGTGCGGGAGACTACTTTCCATGTGATCACCCGTCTATACTCTATCATCAACCTCACTTCTACTCTTCCTAAAGATTGGAGGACTGGTATTGCCTCACCTACCAAGCAGACCGAAAGGATAAATTCGTCTGGTAGAATTGTTAGTGTACATTCAAATCCCAAAGCTAACCTAAACGACATCTTTATAGTATCTAGAATTTCTGAAGACAAAGAACCAAGAGATAAAATATCTACACCTGGAAGTGTATCTTGCCGAAGATCGTGATCGTTACAAGCATGCAGAGAAGGAACCCCTTTGTATAAGCAGCTTCAACCACATCTAGGTCCCAGGATCGATGGATAGCTATCCCAGATAACAAAGCTCTGACAATGACACTAGCTAAACCATAACAGCTTAAGCACCCTTGTCCAACTTCAAAAACCACTACTCCTATGAGTTATCACTAGGAGTTGTGTTGCCAATTATATTACCATTTAGTCATTAGGAGGTAGCATCCCTAGTACTTTTGTAGCTATAGGTTTTGCAATCCTTGCGACCAATATCCCTATTGTCATATTCCGATACCCCTATTGTTTATTCCAACTTAACCCTAGTATCCTTGTTTTGTATCAAGCCTACAAGCAATTTCCCCTAGCACTCTCATGAACTCTTTGTGAGTGTGCGAGTTGCTTGCAGCTTGGTCAGCCTAGTCATAGACATGTAGACGTTGGGACAAGATATTGCCCCTATTCCTTACAAGATAGACTTGTTTGTATTAATTTGGATCACCTGATTTCCTCTTGAATACGTTGGATTATCTATCCATAATGGATGAGCTAATCCCAATAAGACTTTAGCCAAAAACATTAACTTATTTTATAAATGCTAAATCTATTTGAAAATTTAACAATTTCTACTGCTGGTTCACTCTTCTTACCCAAGTATCTTTTCTCACCTTCATTTTTGTACAACTTAAAAAAAATGTTTTGCTTAAGAAAAGAAGAAAGAGAACCTAAACCAAATAAACTATGAGCTTAGGTCATCCCATTACCCCCAACATCAGCAAAGATGTTATTAAATCAGCACGGCAGCAAGAAACCCAGTATGCCCAGATGAAGCTACTCCTATGACCTGCCAATAAAAAAAAGGGGGGAATAACTTTCAACATTGTTATTGCTAAAGGATCTATCCACTTCTACAACCAGTAGCCTTGCTACATCTACAAACACAAGCAAAGCAGCAATGCCTAGAAGAGACTACAATGTTTTCATTGTGGTATGAAGAATTATCCTGTCAATGGATGTCCATTACCCATTGAAGATTAGGAATACAAGGAAGAAGACAAATCTACTTCTTCCTGAGAAGACAAAAGGAAGTTACCCTGAACAAGACTTAACCGCCAACATTCCAAAGAAAGACCAGGATTATCGCAGGAAAATCCTAAGCCCTAAGATTTATGCTATGACCAATCAAGTCCCTAAGTAGCATACTCTTAGTAGCCAATAACCCTTGCTAGAGAAACAAGGCTAGCACCCTCCTATGATGAAGAAAGTGTGCGAGTCTAGATCTCATACCATATCGTTTGCAATCTAATTAACATTTTGCAAAACTTTAAATATATATATACATACATATATAATAAATTATTGTCTATTTCTTATTATCAGATGTTGATCTAAGTGATTTGGTTTTCTTGCTTCGTTTTTGATTATTTTGTTTTCGACTTTGCATATCATGCTATGCATCATGGCCTAAGGTCTAAGGAATCCTGAAATGACCAATCATTTCAGATGCCAAAAAGGGCACTTATACGGCTGGTGATACCGCTTGAAGAAGTTAGCGGTAATCAGAGTTGTGCCCTAAGGCAAGCAATTCCAATTTCTCCTCTACTGCTGAACCTATCTATGATAGGAGTCTTGGCTTAGCAAACCCTATTGCTCCAAGACATCTCTAAGACATAGCCAATAACTCTGAGGTGATGCGCAGAAATGATGGAACGATTACGTTGCCACCAAGGACGAGCTTGCAGTAGAAACCAAAGTTGTGACCTTGGAGCTACCTTGACGTGCAAGGCACTAGACCAAGGAAGTTTGCCTATTAGTACTCAAAACCAACCCGAGTTTCCCTTGACTCTCATTGTACCACTTCAGAAAACCTAGAAGCCACCCGAGAGAATAAAGAGCTTTCGGTGTGACCAGATAGGATACTATTTTAGCAAATACCCTCATAACCACCTTTTCCTAACCCTTTGGATCTGCAGCCACCATAAGGCAAATATTAGAGGCCAACAAACCTATAGATATCCTAAAGTGTCACTTCCGTGAAAAGTTTGGGCACTTGGGAAGCTTATCATTCCCAAAGCTTATCTGCAGAATTCTCGGACTGCGGATTTTGCAAGCTCCAACCATAACTTTTCACTTGAAGACAAAACAAAATCCATTCCAAAACCGAACCCACACAAGCCTGTCGTGACTCTTCCTAACAGAGCTTTATGGTCAACAAATCGTCTCACCACGGCGATACTCCATCGCTGCGGAAAACTTGGATACAGTATTTTGTTCATGTCTGCCCAAGAAAATGAACCAACTTTGTTTCATTCAACCACATTTCACACTTCCACCCTAAATTACTCTCAACTAGAGAAATTCCCAATCTGTCACTACCTTGAATTACTTCAAGTGTAGCAAGCCCAGATATTTTGCCGACCATTACCATGAAAGGCATATTGTCTCAAAACCCTTCATTCTTCCCTTAGTTCAGAGACAGTAAGTGTCAACTAACTAAAATAGAACATAGTTCCCCCAAGCCCCAAATCTTGCATTGCAATTCTAAGATCGTGGTTTGATGAACCACATCACCACAAAAGAAATTTCCTTGATGAAAAGTCAACCAAAGAGCGTGTATTGTACCTTTATTACATGCACGTTCGATCTTAGTTGGCTATCCCACAATGAATTTCTTTCCTTGTACCCACCAATTCATAAAACCACCACATAGAATGGACTGCCATACCACATTTCCATTCCTAGGTCCGCTAAATCTCGAGGACGAGATTTTCTTTAAGGGGGGTAGGTTTTGTAACACCCCATTTTTGCTTCAAATAAAAATAATAATAAATCACAAGTCAATCGACTATTTAAAATAAAATTTGAACAATTCAAATAAATTATGTATTAACCTAAAAGAGAATCATGTCCATATATCAATTAAATTATAACTATGGACCTATTTGTAATTTAAAATTGTATATTCTGATAATTCTAAGGTTTGCCGATAATGAGAAGCATTAAATGATATTTATTGCTCGTATAAGATAGATATTTATAAGACATCAAAATGAATCAAATAAATGAAATAGTGATATTTAATAACCCAAAACATAATTTTTATTATACTCTCCTGAGTAATCAAATAACTTTAGGGACTAAAATGTAAAAGTCACAAAATATCTCTCGATCTTATCCTAAGGGAACTAAAATGTAATAAAACCTAAAATATCTCTCAATCTTATCCTTACTTCATGACGAAGAAAACCTCTTAATATCTTCATGAAATTTTATATAAAGCTAAGGACTAAAATATAAAAGTTCCAAAATATCTCTTTTGGCCCTTATCCTAATCCTAATTTACTTCGTAATAAAGAAAACTTAAAATGGCTAGGTTACTTCGTAGCTAAGTAACCTGCCCACAATATAAATTTTCTAATAACTAAAACTATTCATGCTAATAAAAACATAATAAGATAATTTAGATATTTCAGGAATTAAATACTCACGAAATCTCAAAACTAATCGTGAAAATGAAACCCACACAATTTATGGAACTCAAATATATTTTTATCATAGTTTGAGAAGAACTATAATGTCTTATGAAATTCTATTAAAGCCCGAGGCTAAAACATAAAATCATCAAAAATCTCTCGATCCTTATCTCCACTTCAGCGTGGCTTGAAGAGCTCATTCTCGGAGCTCTCACATGATGAACCTGCACCGAACTCGGGCTCAAGAACAAGAACACGGGAGAGAAAGAAAGAAGAGAGAGAAGAGAAAGGGAGAAGAGAGGGAAGAAGAAGAAGAGAGAAGGAGGAGGCCGGTGGGAGAGGGAGCACCGGCGGCTGCAGCATCTCCCATGAAGTGAGCTACGGTGGTGCCTCGCGACGAGCCGAGACCGGTGCGATGGCGGCTGCGGCTTTGGCGGCAAGCCGCGGCTTGGCGGCGGAGCAGGCGGCGCTGGCGTGGTGATCTCAAGAACGCGAAGAAAGGACGACGCCCGAAAGCAAAGAAGGTGGAGCTTCGGCTTCGCCTGGGCGCTGTCGCGGCAGTGGGGCCCAAGAATGGCGGTGGCGGCCTTGGATGCGCTGGATGATAAAGGCACGCGACGAAAGCGACGACGCCGAGCGGCTCCGGCGAGAGCGAGTTTTGGGCGGCGAGAGCAAACACGGCGGCGATCTTGGTGAGTCGGCCGACAGCAGCGCCGTGGAGGAGGAGCCAGCGTGGGGCGGCTCGTCTTTGGCGAGAGCATAGCACGCAGCAAGGGATAGGAGGCCGAGGCAAGAGCAAGGCCGGCAAGGCCACGGCGACCATGCACGGCGTGCTATAGTGCGTGCTGGGCAGTGGCGGCTCCGGCTTGGTGATGGCTTAGCATGATGGCTTCGGTGTCGACTAACGGCTCGGGTGAGGTGTGGTCCGACGAGGCGGCCGTTGAGGCATTGCCCTAGCCGGCGACGGCTGACGGTGGAGTCAGCTCAAAGTGGCTACAGCTGACCTCTTAGCCCTGACGACGCAAGTAATGCCAATGAGCGACGAATTAGGTCCGTTATTGTTCCTATTTAATTTCTAACCATTTCAACGATTAGATAAATCCACAATATAGTTCTCCACTTATTTAGAATGCTTAATAATCTTAAAAATATAAGAATATATACCTGTAAAATATTATAGATACATTGGACCCTAGCAAAATTATAATTAGAACCATTTCATTATTTTATGTTCAAATAAGAATATAAATTGTTTCCTTTAGTCATTAATAACAAATAAAGGGCAATAATAATGATATTCTTTTAAATATGAAAACATTGCAATTATCACCTAACTTAAATTCATACTTCTACAACAATATGAAACTATGGATTTATACCATATAGATAAACAATGCACATAACATGAAATCATAGGCACCAACTTAATCATGTACAATATATATATGTTAAAAGCGCATGGAACTTCCTAGATAAGTAGGAAGATCTATGCTAAGATAATCGGTAGAATAACCCCTGTGAGGAGTGTCACCCTTAACCACATGCATTTCATACATCATGCATATTTTATCTTCTGTGTCTTTATCGATGTTATTCCCATTTATGCGATAGAATCGGACAGCTCAGAAGAGAAGCTGGAAGACTAGGCGCAAGACCTCGACACGTTCGGTGCAGGCGAGCCAATACCTCAATTCATTCTTCTTTACCCAGTTTTACTTAAATTATGTTGATTTTAAAATATTAGGTTGCATGCAATAATATTTTCCAAGTATAATTATGTTGTTAACAAAAGCTACTAGAGCAAGTCTAGTTATTCCTATTCCATATTATAAGCAGTGTTAGTAAACACAAACCTCTCCTTGACATTTCCTTATCCTGTCCTTTGATAACCTAAGGTATAGAAATTAAACTCCTTGACTAATAAGTCTTTGAAATGGCTTAGACATGCTTTAAGTCTAGAGTCCATGGGTTTGACCTTGGCTGTCAACGATACGGTATTAGGATGATGGGTCAACCTTTGTAACGGCATAGCCTGCTATCAACGGTACAATGCAACGGCATAGCACGCTATCAACGGTGCGAAAGCAACGGTATAGCCTCCTATCAATAGTGCAATTGCAACGGCATAGCCGCTATCAACGGTACAGTTTGGCTCAGAAAAATACCGTATGCGGAGTAGGTACCTCAATGGTACAGTCCCATCATTACCATGATATGTATCATGACAGGGTTTAGTCTCTTTGCTCACGATTGGTGATACATAGTGTAGCAAAGATGTACCATACTGCCTATGATTAAGACTACACTGTCACGGTATCAGTGCCTTGGACAGTCTTTTCAGCATATGCGTATCCCGAGTACATCATTATGGTGATGTGTTGTGCCCTGTTCCGAGTATTCCTACACTCGATAAGGTAAAGAGATAGTCCATGCATTCGGGTACCATTTATGCCTGAATGTGAATATAGTCAATAATTATTTGATTCATGTGATTGAGATTAGGATCTGTGGATCCTGGCCTTTGTTGAGCTCAAGGGGATCACGCCTTTTGGCTATGAGGGTGAGTCTACCGCCATTTACCTGGGAAACGTGCTCCTGTGTAATATGGACACGGATTCGCCAGAAGATGGGAATCGTGCTCCTGTGTAATATGGACACGGATTCGCCATAACATCAGAGATAGCTCACCATGGCGATGGGAGCTAGGCTGCCGATTGTAGAGACCATAACCATGGCTATGGTATGGATCTGCCACGTGGGACACGTATTCCTTTGCTAACGATACGGTGTCACCACTAAGTTAATCCCCCCTGTGATATAAAGAATCGGCATATATAGCCCAGTACGTCTTTGGTTTATGAAAAGGCTAAGTCTTGAGTTATTTTAACTTAAAAATAAGCATATTTGATTGTAAGCAAACATGTGAATCTAACCTCCACCAGAAAGCCTTGCATCATTGTTTAGCTTTAGGTGAGGTCTTGGTTCGCGAGCGCGGTTTGATTGCGCGCTCACACTCGCACCCACTCACCTTTTTAGGTGGCGTCGAGGTGGAGTTTGGCCTGGACGACATTGACAAGGAGAAGAAGGACCGGAAGATTGACGTAAAGACCAAGGGCTAGGTGGGACTCCAGTCGCTTGCCTGTTTGGGTTGGGCACAGCCTTGAGACCCTACTCTTCCTACTGTTTCCGCTATGCTGAACTCTGGTAAGAGTTCATTTTTGTTTGGTATATTTGGCCTTTTCGGCCTACAAAAACGAGCCATGTTGTAATTGAACTCTATAATATTAATAATTTTTATCGCAGGTATGTGATGATTCCAACATTTTGTAAAAGGTGTCGTGCTAGCAAGACAAGATCCTGGGCTAGCACAGGTGCACCGAGGTTCCCGGTAACCGGGGCCTACAGAAAGCCACCACCACCTCTTCAATAATTACTTCATTAAGGATCCTATGTATGGCCCTAACCTCTTCCGGAGGAGGTGTGTACAACATACTCAAACTTACATGTCATGCTCCAAAACATCTTTGCTTACTTCTTCCCTTTTGGTTGAGCAGTATAGGTTTAGAATGACCCAAGAATTGTTTTCACGCATCTTGCATGCGGTGAAAGGTCATGATAACTACTTCGTTCAAAGAAGGAATGTTGCGGGTACCCTTGGGCTTTCCTGGTTGTAGAAGGTTACAGCGGCAATTCGGCTACTTGCATATGGGCTTGTGGCGGATGCGTTGAATAATTACATTTGCCTTGTGAAGATGAAGAGTACCACCACAGAGTGCACCAAGAGGTTTTTGAAAGCCATCATTGCCATATATGGGGAACATTCCCTTCAAGCGCCCAACATGGATGACACTGCAAGATTACTAGCCATAGGTATCATCTGTGGTTTCTAGGAATTCTAAGGAGCCTAGATTGCATGTACTAGGAGTGTCAAAATTGCTCAACTGCATGGCATGGTTTGTTCATTAGCCATGCTTGTCGGTCGACCTTCATCCTTGAGGTAGTAGCGTCAACCGACCTTTGGATTTGGCATGCTTTCTTTAGCCTCCCGAGGTCACACAATGATATCAATGTACTTGGTCGTTCATCTCTTTTCGCAAGACTTGCAGAAGGACATGCTCTAGAGTCTAGAATTGCATTACTCCATCAACAAACATTAATACAACACAGGCTACTACCTCGTTGATGGCATCTATTCGAAGTGGACTACATTGGCGAAGAAGACCGCAACACCGCATGGAAATAAGAGGAAGCATTTCGCCCCAGTGTGGAGTCAGCAAGGAAGGGCGTCGAGCATGCCTTTGGCGTACTAGCTGCAGTCCCACTATACAGTACACAACGTCAAGACGGCTTACATAATCCTTCACAACATGATAATCAAGAACAAGAAGGGAGCTAAGCTCGAGGAGTGGAACTTTGAGGTTGATGTGTCGCACGAGCGAACTTCTCACATTTGGGAATTCATAAGCGCATACAATTCTATCCATATTAGGACAACTAACATGCAACTGCAAAATGACCTGGTGGGTGTGGCAATTTCATCGTGGAGAGTAATATGTCGTAGATACATTATGGAACTATGTATATCGCTGCCCTTCATTTACGGATCCCATATATGTATGAAGTGTGTGATGATGTGAACTATGTATTACCATGAACTAATTGTCCAAACATTTCAACAAATAGAACTAAACATAGTTCATAATAGTCCACGACAAAATTATTCAAACCTTAAACATAGTTCACGACCGAATTATTTAAACAACTTACAATAAGTGCATAATTAAACAAATGAAAATTAGTCCATGACCTAAATAAAAGTGATAAAATGCAAATGCCAGCACTTAGCTGGATGGAGAACCTCAGTTGAACCTTTTGGCAAGAATCTCCTTGCCGAGGCACATGTAGAAAGTTTTGGTATCATCATCCAGATTAGAAAGATCCATGGTCATGACATTTTGCTCTTATTTCAACTCCTTACATGTCCAGACCTTTTCTTATTGGGCTTCCTTTTTCTCTATGAGGGGCAGTTGCTTCTTCTTTAGCTCTAACAGCTCTATGTGCATCTTCTCTTGTTCTTCTCGATCAAGTTCGTTGTTCCGACATGGACTTAAGGTAAACTTTGTATTGGCAGAGGACGCTGCACTCTTCGGCCAACCTCGAGCACGAGCCTTTGCAGCATTTCGGCCAATTCGCCTCTGCAGTTCTTTTTGACACAGTTTCTAAAGAATCTTCTTCGACCTCAATTGCATTAGATCATACTGACTATATGAAGTTGCAAGGCTTGTCATCACCGATGTCTTTTGAGCAATTCCTAGCAATGCATGAACATGAAGAACTTCGTGCTCAATATGCATGCCACAACATCAAGCATTCTTTATTACTTACCATAGCAGTAAAAATGGGTCTGTGAGCAAACAAATTGCCTTATCTCGCTGTGTCTTTCTACTCTGGTTTCACTTGCGTATTTGATCTATGCACCCATAGAACTTGTTCACCCCTTTTTGAATGATGGATGACCTGTTCATGAGGGAGTTTGGAGTCCGCTAGGCCGAAAAGCTCTTGTGCTCATTGAAGAAATTAGCCACTCTTTTCCAACACTTACACAAATTGTTTCCTTGTATAGTGTCAATGTTGACACTAAACAGCATGGAGACGAGGAGGACGTCATCCTCCACAGAGTAATTTATGATCCTCCTGCCATCCCTAACTCAACTTGGTTGTCCACTCGTCGGCCTGGGAGCTGTCACCAACTTGTGGGGTGGCTGACAATTGGGTTGGGTACCGTCGAATAGGATGACATTGTCATCCAGTCCCAACAGATCGCCATATTGACCCATCTTAGAAGAATGTCTACAAGAAACCACTTTGTCAGATTGCAAAGCAGTACATAGCATATGTTAATGCTGAACTTGGGTCAAGATATTCATTTGAACAGTTCAATGACAAACATCGATTATCATTTCAAACATCAAATTCAAATTACAAAGGTAGCACAAAGCCAAGATATAAGGCCGAAGTACATGACATCAATTGACACAAACATTGCTCCATAAAACTAGTTTGTCAACACAAGTACGAACATTATAAAATCGGGAGACACATAGAAAATGCTAGTAATTTTTCAGTGAACCATCACTATTGTATCAATACCCCTCCTTAGGGTTGATCTAGACCAACTCCTCTTCAACAGGATCATAGTCCACGGAAGACAATCGACAGGCTCGACGCCGCGTTCATGATTTCCGTAGCTATTTTCATTAAGCGTTGTGTTTTCTACTACTTGTCTAGCTTGAGGTGCTAGAAGATCGAGTGCCTCAAAAACCTATCAATTTCTAGGAGAACGACATTGAATTCATTATCTGCAAGAGTCCTTTTTGGAATCCAGTTATTGTTAATAATGGACCTAAGGGATGATGCCGTCGACTCCACCTTGGTGAGCGTGATAGGCAACACCCCCCCCCCCCCCTCAAATCCATATTCGCATTCGCCATCTACAACTAAATATATACATGTCATACATAATAGTGCGTAAACAACAGTTGCAATTTTAAAGATTCGTGTTGCAACCCAAGTTAATCACACAGTGCGTGCAACAATTTGTACAAGCATGACTCACACCCATCTATCAAGGCGGGCATCTCGCCTTACCGATTATGGGGTGGCAAGTACATGTAGAACCTAAATCGGAGCACCTCCTTTCTCGCCGCCACAATAGCGAAACACTATATCTACCGCCGAAGGATCAATAGAGAAGGTAAAAGAGGTCACCTTTCCCCGCCAGAACTAAGGAAGCACACACACATCGGCATGGTAAGGGAGGCCGATGTATGACACTATTTGTCTACCTCCAATGATGCCGCCGCCACATGCTCAGGATTCTCCTTAATTCCATCCACTATTGCAGTCAATGACACGAATGTGGGGACGAGTCTAGGACACTCACCTAGCAGGCTCTCAACAATGTCTCCTTCACCTTCTTAGGACATTGCCACTGGTTTCACTTCTGGGTCGACACAGGAGAGAATAGTTGTTACGTCGACGTGGACTGAAGGAGGGGATAGCAAGAGGAGAGAGACTTACGATATTTGGTCAATCTCTCTCCTCTCGCTAGTAAGCTTGCTAGGGTAGCAAGGCTGTTAGAGCCATGTCGCTCGCCATCGCCCGATTCGTCATCACACATAGAGCGAATGCTAAGGTAGCGAGGTTGCTAAAGAAGCCTAAGGTGGTACCCACGATCGAAGTGCTTCCAGCCCACAACCTTGATTTTAAAAATTATAATCCATTTTCATTGATAAGTGAATTTTGATTAAAAAAATAAAAAAAAGATGATCTATTTTCACAAGAGAACCTTGAGCTAATTACTCTCTCCTTCTTAGGGTCAGTTTAGAAATAAGGTCTTGCTATTGGATTGTATCTCATCCAAGCCTTTTGGGACGGGGTAGTGATATCACGTGGTTTCATCAGATACACTCAACACTCACGATCAAGTATAATATTATATGGTTTCATATAGTATCACGTGGTTTCATCAGATAGACCCCACCATCGAAGTATGATTTCATATGGTTTTATCATATGAACCTTACTATCAAAGTATGGTTCTATATAGTTTTGTCAGGTGGACCCAACCGTAATTATGATAGTTACTAACACACATTTATTATATTGCATATTGACATCATCATAATATCAGCATGACATCGCTATGCCCTTACGTTGACGTTGCACAAATGAGCTACAAATGAGCTGAATGATGAATGCCTATCCCATTAGCAAGTCTAAAAACATTATATCATTTTCTAGTATTCACTTAGAAATAACAATGTGAGCGCTCTTACAGCCTATGTTTTATACTTATTTGATAGAACTGAAGGATTGAGGTTGTTTCTCTAAGCTCTCGAAAGCAGATCTAACTAAACATTCTAGCTTCTGGGTAATGCTTCTAGGAGCTCTCGGAATTCAGTTTTTACAGCCTTCGACCACAGCCAAACCAAGGTTTATACACACGCCTACATGGCAGTTGGTCGAGCTCGTCTAAACACGCAGGTGACCCAATGGATAACAGACAATAGAACCATTTAAGTGTGGCGACTGTGGCCTAAAAACAATATTAACGACCAGCACATGCCATCCGCACAGAAGGATGAAAGAGTTAGCATCGTTAATAACCTTTTTAAAGCTTTTGAGTTAGTATTTCAGTCAGGTAAACACAGGGCAAGAGCGGGCGAAAAGCATAAAAATCATCAGTATTGGCCAGCCATCAGTAACGCATTCCATTGTTACAAAAGATACACCCATGGAGACCTGGTGATTGATTGCAGCCTCAGTCAAGTTGTACTTTATCCAACTGGCCAATAATTTCTTCAAACTGTTACATATGATAACAAAAGTTACATTAGAGACGTCACTGAGACAACTATATTAGGGTCAGAATCAAACACAAGATGGATCCAAAGGAATGGAGTGTGAATTATTGAGAGGATAAATGTTGAAAGATCTATGGATACCTTCAAAATCTGTCTCAAGAAGTAATCACCATGGTTCTTGGTTGGCTTGGATTCAATAACATGAATAATGTCCTGCATGGATGCAAATTATTCAATAAATCACAAGGACTAGTGACATAGGGTAATAAGCTGTATCACACTTCCAATGTAGCAAACACATGGTAATGCAGACAAAACAAACGCTCCAAGAGATACACACGCACACTCGCTGTCTTGCTTGCAGAAACCTAAGAGCACCCAGACACCGATAATGTTTAAGCTCACATAATTCTTAAGCCTAGATGAAAAAAACTCAACTTCAAACACACATAGAACCTATATTAAACCTAAAACAAACAAGCTCAAGAAAAAAAATCAGCATAAGATCAAGATCAAGCATGCAGAAAAAAACTCTAAAAACTACCAAATGAATATTCTTTTTTCTCCAAGCATTTAGTCACTTATAACCTCAACACTAAGGGCAACCACAATGTGAAACTGACTAGTTGAGAAAAGTTGAATCGGGTGCTGTAGTGTGGCAAACCATCGGCATGGACCCAGCTCAATAAAAAAAAATTCTCAGGATCCCTCATTCCCATGGCTGGATGCCATCTTCCTCCTCCCATTCCCAATCTCTCTTTCTCTTCTCAAAAATCAAAACCATGGCATCACTTCCACCAAAATCATGCTCAGAGAGTTGGCGTGCGTCTCAACGCTGCATGTGACAGTAAGCTCCCCTCCGTGTTGCACGGCGTCAACAACGCCATTTGTTGACCTCCACCATGATGCTCACCTTCTCACCACAGCCTGCCTCTAGGCCATCCTTCGCGAGTGGTGACCGCAGTGCAGATGCGCCAACGGGAGGGTGGAGGAAGAGCGGTGGACGGAGAATGCAGCCTCACTCTCCCCTCAACATCCAGCCTTCCGTGATTTTTTTACCAGCTTAAGTTGACTCAAGAAACTTCTTTTTCTGGTGTCACCTTCTCCAGTGTATAGCGGCATAGCGCCAACCTTATGCGCTCCCTTAGGATGGCTCGGTTTGGAGTGCATTGTGTAATATGTATGCTTTAAGAACTCTACAAACCAGCAAGCCAGTAGGAAAATAAAAGACAAGGGACCAATCATTGCCCACGCATAAACAAGGAACACAAGTTTATCAAAAAATGAAGGTAGTAAAACATCAATCACGTTACCTCAGCAATATAGAAGTCATAGCCTGCACTGGATATGACCTTTCCATCACTGTCAATTGCATGCATTTTGTGCTTGTATGTCATAAGGATTGTCCTGTCCTCATATATCAGTTCAGTTATCATCCACAAGAACACTCTCACATACTAGGCACTAACACTAAAATATAAACAAATAATCACACAGACCTTAGTGTGGCCTCATCCACTTCCATGTATTGGGCAAGTTTGCTAATGGTTATTGTTGAATACAACTTTAGATAGCTTCTGACACTTGTAAGCAACTGTTGTTGTTTCACTTCATAAAGAAACAGCTTCAACTGAAGACGATAGGCATCCTGTTAAACAGTAAGTAGTTTAATTGGTCCATAAAACTAGAGCATCATTTGTTGACAAGTGAAATTACAAAACAAGCTGAAGAAAAATAAGTGAAACAACTTCTATACGTTTGCGTAAATTACAAGTGTATGATAAAAAGCACAAAATAGCAGATAACTACCTGAGCAAAATTTAATAATATAAGGTCAAATAAGTAAAGGTACTCAAAGGCATAATTCAGGCGTTACATAAAATGCCTACAACCCACAACAATCATGGTCTAACGCCATTATACTGAAATAAATAAAATGCAATCTCCACATATTTCTATTTCAAGTATACTTGTTCCGGAAAATTAGTGTAATACGCAATTAACATCCACAGGCTGTACATCAAAATGCTTCTTAAAATCTATTTTGTTTGCACTCAATACGCGACAGATTTTATTGCAGTTACTGCGCAACAAGAAAAGCAATAAGAAAAACCTTGGCATTTCAGCTGCTTACTTTTGACCTTTCAATACAATTCGTTGTGCAAATGTATAATAATGAATGGAACTATTGGCTTCCTTGAGATGATAAATGGGCAAAGATACATCTTACATTAACACCCTAAAATGCCTTAGTATATAGTTACAATTAAATATATAAAAAGAAGACCTGGAATTTTTACTTTCAATAATACCTGGTTATAGTTTGTGAAGGGCTCTTCTAGAATTGGAGGCGATGCAGTAATGAACTTGGGGCAGGCATAGGAAAAGAGTTCATCATAAATAGAATATGCTTCATCATCATACCTATGCATCTTTGTCATTTTCTCACCATACTTTTCCTTCAGCTGAGTGCTAACATTGTCATCTATGAGCTTGTTCTGTGGGCACAATGAGAGGCAGATTGCCAATAGTGCATACATCTGCTCATTTTTCTTCAGTAGCTGGTCATACTGGGGAGAATTCTGGTGGTATTGCTTATACTTCAGTATATACAGCAGAATTTTGTTGAATTCACGTATCGCACCAGCATACCTGGATCCACAAGTAAATATGGTGCATCAGCTGAAAGCTGTTCCAGCTTGGACAATTTCAAGATGGTGCAAGTGCAACTTAATAACATGCGTCCTTTGGAACTCAAGTAGCAACATATTTTCATCAGTGTAAGCTAAATTGGATGTGTCAATACGAATCTTAAAAAGAAAATGATAGTAAAGCACTTCACATGCTTCAATAATCTTCAAAGGAAAACAATAGTTAAGCACATTTGGAGGTAAGAAAGGGGAACATTAACTAAATCACAGACCATTAAGTAGCACAGGACAACACAAACACATAGAAGATTAAAACAGCACAGCAAACATAATCCCAAAGAAGCACACTCCAATGCTAGACCCTAGATGCAACCAATAACATAACAAAGATACTGACTCATATGGTACTACCATGAAGGGTAAGAAATCGGAAAAATAGCAAAGATTCACTAGAGCACAAAAAAAACCGCTTGATATAGAAGTTAAAAGCACAACATAACATTAATGATGGATATTGGAAATGCTCAGGCAAGTTAGTCTCATGCACACCTGCGCATCATGAGGCTGGCAAACCCATAGTGGTAAATAGCAGAAATGTAGCTCCCAATCACTGTGGTGTACACACCGTGCTGGCTAATATCTATCGGTGCCAAGCATTTGACCCCAGTATGGTAGTCCCCAAGCAGGCAATGAACCCTGAGCAACCCGATCATGCTATAGTACCCCAGCATCTTCAATACATTGCTCCCGCCCGCATAGTCATATCCATCCGTTATTGTGAACTGCTCAAGCCCCTCCTTCTCCAGCTCTAGGATCTCTCCGATCATCGACTTCTCCACAAGTGCTTTCAAGTAATTGAGAACCCCATACACATTCCAAACCTGTTAAATTACAAATAACAAACAGTCAGGTCTCAGGATCCTACCACCAGAAAACCCATCAAAACCCCGGGTATATTGACCGAGAATCATCTCCACAAAAGACAATCCAAAATTACAAATCTAACTAATAAACCACACCTGCAACACATTCTCATGAAATATGACTCACAAGAAGGGACTAAATGGGACTTCAACAGAATAAGCTACAGAACGCAGTAAAGCCATCCTTTACCCATCCAATACGCAATCTAACGCCTATCACCACCGCCAAAAAACAGAGAAAACAAAATTGAAACAATGACATTACTTTTTACTTTTTAGTAAATTACTGCTGGGAGAACCTGTGAACACCCATCCGCTAACTAGCAAGAACCACATCTGCCCCCTTCAAATCTTACAGACAAATTAAAATTGGGACTAGTATTAATAAATACTAAGCAAGAACCAGCTAAACAGCATCTAAAATATCAAATTCTAACGAAATAACGGAAATAGCGAGCCTAGAATTCAGTAAACTATACCACCGGAAGAAGCTTATAGAAGTACATCATCTATTTAGCATGCAGGAACATCAGTTCGTTGTAATTCACCGAAAAAAAGAAAAATTAATTGACAGAGAGACTTGAGACAATGTTGAACCTGGTCGTACTGCTTGAGGAATTTGATCTCCTCCTCGGTCTTGTTTTTGAGCTTGGCGCGGTACTGGCAGAAGCTCTGGAACTGGTACACGAACTCGTCGACCATGTCCCAGAGCCACTGGTTGGGCAGCTGCATGTTGACGACGCCCTTGAGGATGACGCTGAAGAGGGAGCAGTAGTTGTCCCAGGACTCGGCGCGGTGCGCTGGGGTGAGGCCTGCCGGGAGGCGCGCGTGGGCGTGGCGGAACCAGAGCTCGCGGTAGAGGAGGAGGAAGACGTGGTCGGCGTCGCAGTGGGGCGAGACGGCGTCGGCGTGTGGCCAGGGGGTGTCGCGGAAGTGGCGGTCGGAGAGGCGGTGGAAGCCGCCCTCGTACATCTGGTGGGTCTCGTACACGTTGCAGTCGCGGATGTGGCGGTAGAGGTGGGAGACGAAGGTCTTGACGGAATCGGGGACGTAGCTGGGGTCGTATGCAGCAGCGGCGCCGGAAGAGAGGGGCGGGGGAGCGGGGCCATCGCGGTCGCGGTAGAAGCCGGCGGCAGTGACCATGGCCGGCGGCGAGGGATTTAGGATTTGGGGTCTGGGGAGGGAGTTCTCGCTTTGTTGGTGTCTCCCGGGGTTTTGGCCTTTGGGGGCGTGGTTTGGGCTCGAGGAATGGTGCGGAATCGGACGAAGTGCGGCGGGTAGCCGACTAGCCGGGTACTACTGGGCAGCTGGTTCGACCCGATCAAGACGCGCAAGCTGAGCCGGGCTACTCGGAAAGTCTATTTTTTTTAAGTGTCTAAGTAGGTTCTCTTCTATGCGGAAACTCAGATTAACATTTATTCCCTCCATTGGAATTTATAGGACGTATTACAAATTTAGATTTGTTGTTTAATATAGGACGCACATAATTTCTAATGTTATTTTAGTGAGATCTTTCTTATAGTGCCCTCATTTAAAGCATGCATACATGCATGCGTGTGATTAAGTTCATTTGAAACATTAATTGCCTCCTCCACCGATTAAGTTCAAAGGTAAATTTGTAACTTGACCATTACCCTTGGTCTTGAAGCTCATCTCTAATACGCCCTGTAAATCCCAACAGAGGGAGTATATGTTAAAATTTGTTATTTTTGTCAGGACCCGGTTTTACTAAACCGAACTATCTGTGTTAACGGTACGAGTCCTAAGGATCCGTGCTCATACCTGCAGTAAACAAAAATGAATTATCAATACCACACTGTGTAACTAAATAAAATAATCAGAGTACAACAGCTCCACTTATTACAATAGTTTATAATGATAAGTCTTCATGAAATGCAACTAAGAAGCAAATAAAAATTAATAATGATGTCCATCACGGCCACGGGCATGCACTGAACGGGAGCTGCTAGTAGTCCTGCGCACCCTCCGGATACTCAGCAACGAATTCTTGATCGTACTCCTGACCTGTTTATGGAATAAGCAGGCTCGAATAAAAGCCGGGTTAGCACGCGAATGTTAGCAAGTCTTTCCTGGAAAGAGCCAGGCGCTCATTCTAGGAAGATATTGACTCATTTGCATAAAAGTATTTTAACTGAGAAGTATCATTTAACAAAACATAAGTAAATAAATAGGAATTCTCATAATTAATCTTAACAATAACATAAACATGGCAAAATTCTTAAACTCAGTGTCTCATATCTCAGATTCTCATTGTGTCAAGTCATCATCTCAGTATAGTTCTCATTCTCATTCTCGTTCACCATGAATCATCTAGCAACGACACACTGCTCGGAAAAACCTTACCCAAGAAAAATTAATTAAGGTGATGTTACGATGTGAAAAACCACCAAGATGCTCATAACCGGGAGCACGACCATTCGAATGGGTTTACATCCTGCAGAGGTTGTACGCTTTCCGCGCAAGATACGATATTCCCCCGTCAGAAAGCATCATAACAAAATCCATCAAAAGACCAACCCGAGTTTATCACGGTCATACCTAATATTCACACAAGTACCTCGGGGGGCCTCGACCATACTTGATATTCACACAAGTACCCCGAAGTTCAATTCCCCGGGCTATACACTGGTAATGACGCATCCCTCGGGACCTCATCCACGGTGCAAGGACAGTGGCAATCCTAACGTTACTCTCCCTCTAGATCAGGCCCGTCCCATACCGAGCATGCGGTCGCATGAGAAATTCTCAGTTAAATCCGTCACGATCATCGGTCCTTAGGGACCGGAGCGTCGATTCAAGTCACCTGCTCCGAGTCAAATTATTAGTTAGTCAAATTTTAATTAATGAGTGAACAATCCCACCATAAATCCAGTTTCTCATGTCCCATACTCAGATACCCCATAATCTTAGGTTAAATTGTTTAGTGGTGATCATGTAAGTGAGAATCACTTCCCGGTGACTATCTAAGAAATGCTAAGCCAACTAATAATTAAAAATAGTAGCAAATTATATAATATTCTCATCCTAGGGTTTGTCATGATAATGGGTGCATACCATGTAAATAAACGACATGCACTGGAAATCACTATGGCAAGTACGCATGATTTAATTAAATAGTAATTTTGTTAAAAACTAGAAAATTGGGATTCTTGGGGAAAAACTTGCCTTCCAGCTCTTCTTGAACTTGCGAAACATCGGCGGCGTCAACGAACTCTCCTTCGTCACCCACGTGGTCTATTGCACGCAAAACGAGAAAATAAATAAATAACAAAAACAGTAAATAAATTAAAAAATTATATAAAAATTACAGTAAGTAGATATAAATTTTTTGGATTTTTAGAAACTGGAATCGCCGGATTTGGAGTACAGATGAATTCACAGCAAAATAGTGAAGAGACACTATTTACTGAAATTCGAGAAAAAAAATTCTACTATAGCACGTGGGCTGGTTACTGTAGCAGTTGGCCCACGCGAGAAGGATAAGGGGAGGAGCTGCTGGTGGTTGTGCGTGAGATATGTAGATTGAGAGAAAGTGAGGGAACTAGAGAGAGAAAGAGAGGAAGGAGGTGTAGTCGGCAGTGGCGGCAAGTGTGGCGACGGCGGAGCGGTGGCTCAGCGATGGCGGCGCGGCGGACTACGGCGGTGGCTCACTGCGGCCACGGCACGTAGGCAGCGATGACACGGCGTGGAGGTGCCGACAAGAGGCAGCGGTGTAACAGCCCAATTTGGGCCAAATTTTAAAATTTAAAATTTTGAGTGCAAGAAAAATATTTTTCTTACTAAAATGCTAAATGGAAAACTACGCATGCATTTTCCTACTTTTAGAATTATTCGAGCTTATTTAACTAGCTTGTATTTCATATAAGTACATCTATTTTCGGATCATAAATAGTAACAAACCAAATAATCAATAAACCTATTTTCTACATTGCTAGGATGCTGCAAATTTTCAAACCCTGAGTAGTGTTTTCGGTTGAGGAATAGTACTTTGAAGCCCAAACCTTGATTCCCATTTAAGTCAACACCTTATTTTTCCTATTCAACTTTGCTTATATGATTAAAAAACCTAGGTGAAATCACGATTCTACCCTTTGGCCTACCTCCTAGAAATTTTGCCCATTTTACCCCAATTATAGCGCTTTACTCTAGACACTCTCAACTATATATATACACACACTATATGATTCAAATTATAAAACATGTTTCATTTCAAAATCAAAATAAGCTTGTGCAAAGTTCATATATATATATATATAATCAAAAATTAATAAATTGTTTGATTTTACTCTTTCACAAAATTTTTTTTGCCATGCATGTTTTTATAACTAATACATGTATTTCTGTTTATTTTTCTAACTAGATTAGTATTTTTAGGTTTGGAATAGTGCCGTGGGTTTTCAAGTTCAAACTTATTGCAAATAAAATTTCAAAGGGGGGTAAATACTTTTCTACCTAGGTCTAACAACCCCCTATTCTACCCCGGGCTCATTGCCCACCTGGCCCAGCCCACCCGAGCCGAGCTCCCTGTTCGCTCTCGGCTCTCTCTCTCTCTCCCGTTCTCTGTGCTCTCTCTTTGGATCTCTCTCCTGAGTGTGCGCCTCGCTCTCTCTCTCTCCCTTGCTGGCGCCATTTCTCTACCAAGGCCGCCTCGTGGTGCCGCCCCTGCGCCGAAGCCGCCCTGTGGCCGGGTTTCCCCTGCGCCCACGCCACCCACCGCTGCTGTCCCTGCCGCCTTATCCTCTTGCCCTTGGCCATTGCCGCTCTCTCTCTCTCTCTTTCTCCCGCTATCAAGCCTCACTCCTCCCAGCGCCACCTCTCCGGCCTTCTTTCTCTCAGGCCACAACGCCGCTCCTGGCTCCTCCTCCACTGGCCGGCTCCGCCTCCAGCCCCTCTCCTCCACTGGTGCCGTCTCCTTCTCCTTTGCCGACCGCGCGAGCTCCCTCCTCCCAGTCCAGCACCAACCGTTGGCCTTCACTCCTCTGCCTCCCACCTTCTTCACCGGAGCAGCAGCTGCTGCTATAGTCTACTGCTACCGTGCTGCCTTGCTGGAGCGGCTGCTGCTGCCGTGCTATCCGCTCTTCTTCCTGCCTTGTAGCTGCTGTTGTTGCTGCCCTGCATCTGAAGAAGATGCTGATTGCTGCTGCTAGCTGCCTTGCTACTACTGTTACTGCTCGTTGATTGCTGGAGTTTAGCTGCTGCGTGCCCAAGGTCGTTGCTGCTGCTGCTTGCTTCTTCCTCCTGCCGTTGCAACGCTGCAGCAGCAGCTGCTACTTGCTGTTGCTGCTAAAATGTTGTTGCAGCTATGTGAGACCATGTGGAGGTCTTTATGTTGTGATGAGTATGTGTGACTTGAATTAATTTAGTTGAGTAGTTTCTTTTGGAGACTAATTTGAGCTGGTTCGGCCATTTGTGTTAGGACAGAGTGTTTTGCGTTTTTGAGGGTCTTTCCAGTTAGCTTAGATGGAAAAATGTTATATACGGATTTTATAGAGAATTTTGATACACATATTTTTCGTATTATGACTTTTTTATTTGAGCAAGGAAGTATTTTTAAAATTTTTATCTCTGTTCAGTTGTCGTACGGGAATAACTGGTTTGAAAGGTTTTGGTTTCAGTTCGAGTGGGAATGTGGGCATGTAGTCATATATGTTTGAATTCATGATAAAATTGGACTAACATGCAGGAAACAAAGGTAAGAAAATATTTTTGTTTGTGAAAAATGGTTTGGTCCTTGTCGGCACAGGCTTGGAGGCAACCATGGTCGGCGACGGTACTGGGACTAGATCGGGTGGATCGAGGTCCAGAACGGTGATGATGTCACGGTACGGATGGGCTCAAGCTTGGTGGCTCATCAGGACGCCATGGAGAAAGACTTGAGGCGGCTCAAAGGTTCCGGTTCGGGTTGGAGGCCCGAAGGCACGGAAACGGAACGGTCAAGTTCGGCAGATGAAGGCCCGTTGCATCGGGTTGATCGGGTTTTGTGTAAAACCTATATATGGCATATTTGGCCCAAGTTGGGCTGTGTGTGAGTGGTTTAGGCCTATGTAAGTGGCTGGTTGAGTGGGTGAATCCTAGCCCTTAATTTGGTTGCTTAGGGTTGAGGCAAGAAATTAATAGTTGTGGTTCAACCGGTGGCCCTATAAAAGAAGGGGTGGAGGGGGTTGCCTCTTCCAAGTCTTGGGTTGAGGTTTTGTGGCTTGTATTTTACTGTTTTGTGAGCTTTGCCCACCTAGGTGTGGCTGTGAACAAACTCTCTCAAGCAATAGAAACTAGTTTCTTAAATCATGGCTTTGTTCTTGTGTTGTTCATGTGTTTGATCTAGTTTCTTTGATGATTTTATTTGCAACAAGTTTATTTGCCCCACCTTCTTCTACATGTTGCTGATCCATGATGTTTGAGGTTATTTATATGATTTGGCACCCTTGGCAACTTGTGAGAAACAAGAGATCACGTTCTTCCCACTTTTGTTCAAGTTGGTAGACTTGTTCTTCTTGCGCAACAGTCAGTATAAGATTTTAAGAAAAATCATCCGAGATGCTTTTTGAGTGATTCTTACTGGAGAAGGTCCGTGACTTATTTGGGAGTCATCTGGATTCTTCGTTTGGAAGGCATGAGGTGAATACCGAGCCCCAAATTTTCTGTGTGCGAGTTCTAGATAGTTCCTGTCTCAAGAATTTTCCTGATTTTTCTGTAAGGAGTTTTTGTCTGAAACTTGGCTGGTGGCTTCAAGACTCATTTTTAAATAGGGAAAAAAAGTCTCATAATTTTTGGAGCCTAAGAAAGCTAGCAACCACTTCTGTGATCAGAATTGATTTCTGCTGGAATATTCCTACCCGCTTTTCCTAAAGCACCTTTATTAGGTGGGGTGTTTTGTCTTAAGTACAACCACTTTGGACTGAGATTTCTTTTGCTTGAGAACTCAACAACCAGGAATATGGTCTGAAATTCCCTTATTCTGGTATGGTTTCTCACCTGTGCAACTAGGGGTACGTATAGTTGTTGAATGTTCTTGTTTTTGGGAGTTTTGGGGTCAATCTTTATGCCTCTTCATGGGATATCATCATAGGATCATTCTGATTACAAAGACACCTATGAACATGATCGTAGATTGATCTCTTCTCCCAAGATCTTGAACAAAGAAAGAACCTCTCTATGACATCCTAATAAAATTATAATGTCACATATTATTAATAAAGAAAATAAAAAGTAAAAACATAAAATGATAATAGGAAAAAGGTCCTAACCAGGCTTGGATAGCCTAATTAGACCCCAACTAGGCCCAAGACCCACTTCACCTAAACCTAAGCCCATTAGAACTCTTATTATACCAAAAATACCCTAATTCTAGCCCAACTCAAACTCTACCCCTATTAGGAATCCTCCACCACGCCCCAACCCCTCCACCACTATATAAACCCCCTAGAGGTCCCCTAGTCGGCCAACACCCCAAGGCCCCACGAAACCCTAGCCGTACCTCAGTTTCTGTGCCAAAACTGAAGCAAATCGAGGTAATTCTTGAATTCCAGTGCCCAAACCCCAGATCTAAAGCCAACACTTTGTAGGTCTCGTCGAGACGATCAATTTGACTATATGGAAGTCTCAATTTGGTGGAAAATCGAGCAAGATATGCCTCGCCGAAGGATCGCCGGAGTCCGCCGCCGCCATCGCCGCCGGCGAGTCCGCCGCCGCCCAGATCACGCCGGCGTGCACTCTCACGCTGCCGCACCCATCCAAAGATGCGCCACGCCACCTCTTGCTTGCCAGCGCGCGCTACCGCTTCCGCCAGCTTGCCGCGTGACACGTCCGCCTCCGCCGATCGCCGTCGCCGTAGCGTCCCCGGCCGGCGCCAGCAGCGACACCGTCTTGCCCACCCAATCGCGTGTGCTACGCCTCGCCGCTGCCGCAGCGCGTGAGCGGCCGCCGTGCCGATGAATCCGGCCAAGGCCAAGGTTCTCCCGCCGCCTACCGCCAGCGCCAATGGGAAGTCACCACGCGTCCGGAGACCCGTCGGCCCGCGTCCTCGCGCCGCCCGAGCCGGATTTCACCGGGATTCTCTCGGTTTTCGTCCGGTTAACCCACTGTTAAACGGGTTTAATCTTTTTTCAGCCTTTTCTTTTTCTCTGAAACTTCCACGAATTGTTTAGGGAGTTCCCGAACTCCGATTTAGATGATTCCAGAGCCCAAAAATAAAAAATAATCCCAAGAATTTTATATATTTTTATTATACTGTTTACTCTATGTTTGTTATTTATTTCTGTTTTATTAATTTTTCGCATAGAACCGACTTGCACCTGCTGTCCAGGAGGCGTTTCGGAGTTGTTCGAAGGAGGAGAACCTGAACCAAACTTCTTCGAAGGCAAGCTAGATTCATATTGAATTCCTAGTTTGCTAAATTTCATTTAATTTATGTTTAATTAAGTTGCATGCTTAAATTATCATCGTATGTGCTATTTGCTCCTGTTTCGTATTAGTCCTTTACTAAGATGACATAGCCTTCCATTGTTAGCCCAATTGGTACTGTTTCACTAGCCTATCCTTTGTGTAGATGCTTAGCATTGCTTCTGGGATTGGTAGTTGATAGGTTTCACTCATTGTTAAGCTTGTATCCGTGAAGTTCGATTTCGTGGTGTTGTTTTTGGTTAAACCTAATCAACTAAAATCAACGTCGAGTGTGTTGATTTTCGAGTGTGTTGATTTGAGGAGACCCAGAAGAGGCGGATTTTGGGCTTGTGGTTGAGACGTGCAGGTCTCCTCTGTCATATAAGGACCGTATACTTGTGACTACCATACCGAACCTGAACCGTACAGCCACTTGTGCCTTTTGGCCCTGACCGTTAGTCAGGAAGCTTGTTTCATTGTACTCAGAGTGGACGGACGTGATTCGCGATCACCGGTTCGAATGGCTTAAATGGGGCTAACCTCGTGCAAAGGCTTCTCGGTCCCATTGAAGGAGATCTGCGTGATCGTCGGCTTTGGTCGAAGTGTACCGTATGGGGCACGAAATGAAAAGAAAGGGTACAGTATTGGGACAGGTGAAAACAGGGAACGGTTTTGTACTGTTTCTCCTTTGGGATGAGACAGGGCTTGTGGGGAACGTGTACACACTCTACAGAGTTAAAACTATCATGGTAGCCGTGCCCGCGGTTATGGGCGGGGGAAAGGAGTTTGACACAAGGTAGTCCAATGTGTTTTAATTAATTAACTTGATGGTAGTGTAGGCAGGGATTGCCTCTTTTTGAGCTGGTTAGTCGTCCTTTGGCTACGCTCGTGTGTTATCATGTGTTCAATGAATCAAGAGCAAATAAACAAGTAGATAGGTAATGTTTGAGCAAAATAACCCAACCCATCCTTTGACCTTGCATTATATATTAAGGACTGCTTACTGGGTAGCCGTGTACTCATTATATGGATCACCGATCTTTTGTTCAGGTGAAGAACTCGACGTCGGTGCCAGTTGTGACCAGGAGGGTCAAGGTGATTAGCTACGCGTTCCGGGTCAACCTCGGGATATCATCGCATTAAAGTCTTCCGCTGTGTTTTCCTTATGCCATTGAACTATGCCCTGTGCAAGACTATGTGAATGTCTATGTCAATTGGGATGCTATTTATGCTATGTAAACTGTTAAATTCTAGTTAAATTCAATGTCTGCGATGATATTTCAAATGTCCTTGAGTGCAATACTAGCTATGATCTTCTAGGACTAGTATTCGGTCATTCAAGCTGGTAGAAATACCGGGGTGCACGACACTCTCTTGGCTTTTCTTGCGGGTTGTCATCTTTGAAGTGAGTTGGGTGAAGAGTATCATTCATATCCTTGCGAGAAAATTTATTTAGCTCCTATTCACCCCCTCTAGTCACCAGGTTCGGTTTTCAAGCTCGCTTTGCTCTGCTTGCCAGTAGCTGCTGCTGCTTGTTCTCTGTCAGTAGCTACGGTACCGCTTTGCATTCTTCTTTGCTCAGTGAAGGAGCCAGAGGAAGAAGACATGTGCTATTGCTTCTGCTAGCCGCCTAAAATGCCATAAAAATTTCAGCCCTTTGCAAGGCCGCGAAAAATTTGTGGTTCATCCGATTAAGGTGAAACAAGTTAAAATGGATAGATCGAGACATATTCTAGCTCCTGTGAATTTTTCATATTTTTCTAAGCATGTTTTATTTTCTGCAATATTCTAGCTATAGGAAAATACTATTAAACAGAGAATTAATTGTTTATATCTAACTAAAAGGGGTTGAAAATTCTAGAAATTTAGTTGGTACAGTAAAACAATGTTTATACATTTATAGTATAATTAGTTTATTTTAGAGTTACTTATTTAAAAGAAAACCCTCTTAATAGTAATTAAAAACTGGTTTCCCACCTTATTTAATTAGTTATTAATTTCCTAATATGATGATAAAGTTTCAGTGAAGCATAAATATGATTTAGAAATTTAATAAATTTAATGCACAATTTTAGGATCAATATTGCTCTCTAGGTAATTAAATTGAGCGGTTTAACCATTTTCCTTAAATATTAATAAAATAGAAATCGAATTTAATTTAATTTAAATATAAAACGATTTAAATTAAATCTCAACTTTTGCAAAGACATAGTTAACCATTAAGGTAATCATTAAAATACTGGGACTTAGTTTATAATAGGTGTTTATGCATTATTTTCTAATTAGGGTAATTAGAACCCTCTTTGAGTAATTAGGAGTTAGATATAACACTAAAACTGAAACCCACCAAAAAATTCTAGAAAATATAAAATAGCATTCTGGAACCAAGAAAATAGTTCAAACAAAATTATTTTCCATATACATCTATTTGCCAATCTATGAGTAAACTATTATGGGCATTATTATTACTACATCATCATCATCATCACCATCATATTTCATTTTTGTTATCGTTCACCTCCATTATCCTAGTGGAACTTCATGAACCTTATTAGGCTCATGAAACTTCCTTGATACGAAAGTTAGTTTCGTTTCGACTTTTCCAACCGCTAGGTTAAATGCATTGCATCACATGCATTATTCTTTCTTGCTGCACTTTGGTTGTTTATTGCCGTTTACATTCCGTTATTAGACACCGAGGAGCCCGAGGACCAGTTCGAGGATCAGCTCTACGCTCAAGAACAAGACTGAGACTCACACCTTCACGGTCCAAGGCGAGTTAATATCCAGTTAGATCATATTGATCCCAGTTTTTATTAAATTATTTTCTTTTAAGTATCAAATTGCATGCTTTTCAATTATGAGTACCTATCTTGTTAATCATGATATATCATGCTTGCTTTATTGAACTATCGATACCCATAATGATTGTGTTGATGATCATTGTTAGTTGAATCACAACCTGATCGCCTTGATGATCAATACTTGAATTAACCTGGTTTAGAAACAAAACAGTTATTAGACTCTTAAGTCTATGATTTAAAACTTGTTAGACTCCTAAGTCTGGTTAAAATCTTGCTTAGCTATGCTCAGGTCTCAATTATTATTTTTAGGCTTAGTCATCTCAGATTGGTGAACCGATATTCACTGAGACATGATACACTTTGAGATATGGAATTGAGGCCTGGCATGCCAGTGTGTGTATTTGGTTGTTGTTGAGGATTTGTATGGACAGGGTCTGGTACAGTGAAGTAGCATGGGCTACGAGTATGGGCTATTGTTCACATACGGTGCATTGAGGAGCGTGGAGTCATACGCGTAGCCGGGTGTCGGGACCTGGTTTTACTAAATCGAACCCTTTATGTAAACGGTATGAGTCCCAAGGATCCGTGCTGATACCCACAGTAAACAAAGATGAATTACCAGTATCACACTACATAACTAAATAAAATAATCAGAGTGCAAAAGCTCCACTTATTACAATAATTTATAATGACCACAAATCTTCATGGAATGCAACTAAGAAGTAAATAAACATCGATATTGGTGTCCCATCACGGCCACGGGTACGCACTGAACGGGAGTCGCTAGTAGTCATGCGCACCATCCGGATACTCCACAACGAACTCCTGGTCATACTCCTGACCTGCTTGTGGAATAAGCAGCCCCGAATAAAAGCCGAGGTTAGCACGCGAATGCTAGCAAGTCTTTCCTGGGAAGGACTAGGCTAGGCTTATCCTAGGAAAGATAGTGGCTCATTTGCATAAAAGGATTTAACTTAACAGTATAAAAGCATTTAATAAAACATAAGTAAATAAATAGCAATTTTTATGATTAATCTCAACAATTGGCATAATTCTTAAACTCAGTGACTCATATCTCAGATGCTCATTATCTCAAATCATCATCTCAACATAGTTCTCATGCTCGTTCTCGTTCACCATGAATCATCTAGCAACGGCACACTTCCGGAATAACCTTACCCAAGTCAAATTAATTAAGGTGAAGCTACAATGTGGAAAACCACCAAGACGCTCATAACCGGGAGCACGACCATTCGAATGGGTATACACTCTATAGAGGTTGTACGCTTTCCCTGCAACATACGATACCCCCCGTCGGAAAGCATCATAACAAAATCCATCAAAAGACCAACCCCGAGTTTGACACGGTCATACCTGATATTCACATAAGTACCCCGGGGGTTCCGACTGTACCTGATATTCACACAAGTACCCCGAAGTCCAACACCCCGGGCTGTACACCGGCAATGACACATCTCTCGGGACCTCACCCACGGTGCAAGAACAGTGGCAATCCCGACGTTACTCTCCCTCTAGATCAGGCCCGTCCCATATCGGGCTTGCGGTCACACGAAAAATTCTCAGGTAAATCCATCACGATCATCGGTCCTTAGGGACCGGAGCGTCGACTCAAGTCACCCGCTCCGAGTTAAATTATTAGTTGGTCAAATTTTAATTAATGAGTGAACAAACCCACCATAAAACCAAGTTCTCACGTCTCATATTCAGATACTCCAGATTCTCAGAGTAAATTGTTTAATGGTGATCATGCAAGTGGGAAATCACTCCCCAGTGACTATCTAAGCAATGCTAAGCCAACTAATAATTTAAAACAGTAGCAAATTACATAATATTATCATCCTAAGGTTTTCCATGATCATGGTGCATACCATGTAAATAACGACATGCACTAGGAATTACTTATGACAAATATGCATAATTTAATTAAATAGCAATTTTGGCAAAATCTAGAAATTGGGATTCTAGGGAAAAGACTTGCCTTCCTATTTTTCTTGATCTTGCGGAACGTCAGCGGCGTCGACGAACTCTCCTTTGTCACCCACGTGATCTATCGCACGCGAAATGAGAAAACAATAATAAACACCAAAAACAGTAAATAAATTAAAAAATTATATAAGATGGTGCTGATGCATCTGTTGAGGCTGAGAAAATCAAAGAAGAGAAAGGAACTAGAGAGAGAAACAGAGACAGGAAGAAGGAGGGAGGAAGGAGAAGAAAGGAAGAGAGGAGAAGGAGGGAGGAAGTAGGAGGAGGACGCTGGTGGCGAGCGGCGGGCGGTGACGCCGGCCGGGAGGTGGCGGCCTTCTGGCGACTTGGCCAACACGGTGGCGCGTCGCGTCTGGCGGCGCGAGGAGGAACGGCTGCGTGGCTTGTCCGGCGGTGGGTTGCGACGCAAGGCATCAACCGCGGCGGCGCGGTGCGGGCGTGACGGGTCGCCTGGCGGCGGCGGCGAACGCACCGCGGCATGGGGAGCGGCGGCGCGGCGTAGGGCTTTGCGGGGTGACGCGCGCGGTGGAGGAGCAGCAGCGGCGGCGGTCGTGGCTCCGGCGAGGCGCGGCCGATGATGGCGATATGGCGGGATGCAGGAGCAACACGGCGGTGGCGTCGGCGACTCCGCGTGGAGGCGGCAGCAGGTGGCGGCTCGGACCAACGGGGCAGCGCGCTGTGCAAGGACAGGGGAGACGGCGATGGCTACCTCAACGTCGTTGACGGCGGCGACTCCGGCAGACGCGATAACGTCGACGAGCAAGAAGATGACGGTGGCTGCTCGTGCAGATTGGTTTGGGAAAAGGGATTGGGTTGATTGGGTTTATATATGGGGATTAGAGATGAAAACGGGTTGGGTTTGGTTTGGGCTGGGATTGGGTTGGCCCAATCCGTGAAGAATTAGGGTTGAACCTAATTGCTTTAGGATTCGTAAAGAGATTTGGAAAAATTAATTCTATGAATTTTTAGGGTGTCACACCGGGGGAGGGCGCTGCCACTTGCCTGAGGGGGTGGTTCCGACCGACACATCGTGTGCCGAGGCACACGGAGGAACGATAGTAGGAGAAGGAAGTTTTGAACAAACGGGCTGGGTGGACCCGGTGATAGGGTAGAGTGCGGGCTCGCCCTGGTAGGAGCGTGGAGTCACATGCGTGTGCCTGAGGCCGCAACTCGGAGAGTTGTTCTGACACAACGTGTAGCCATCGCGCGGTAGTAGGAGATAAAGGTCTCATGTGGTGGTTTGCAGAACCAACCCTTGGACAGGAAACCTCACTCTAAGAATGTCCAGCTTGGGACTTCACCTGAGGGTGATTTAATCACACTTACTGGACCGGCAAATCCAGTAGAGTTGTGGTTCACAACGGGTCGCCAACCCGAAAGATGATGGCGGGAGTAAGGAGATGTTTGGCAAAGTGCATGGAAACTGCCATGGGATGAGATTTGGTTTACGGTATGGAACTTAAACTCTGGAATGACACATTGAAGTAGAACTTTGTTAAAACTGCTAAGTCATAGGCTTTGGTTCATAAAACTAGCTTTCTGCAAATAAACAAACCTCAACCTTTCCTTTGTAACCTCTAGCACTAAATGTATTAGGTTGGGTGTTAATTCGCCAGTGTTTGGATGACACTGACCTCACCCACACTCACTCTTTTACATGTTGAGTATGAGCAAGACCACTACGCCTGCCATGAAGACGGTGCTCAGGAGTTCAATGGTGATCAAGTCGAGGCTGAGGGCATCTCTCCAGTCGATTGCTTAGGCATAGCCGACAAGAGACTCTTTGGATTTTTTTATCGCACTCTCATCTTTTATTGTTCTTGGACTATGTTGGGCCAAATGTGGCGTGTTGTAATACTTAATAGCCTTCGGGCTTAATTCAGGTGCTTTATGTCATATGAGTCTTTTGTTTGTATGAAATGATCTGGCTATGTAAATAGTGTGCACTAGTGTACTGATCCAAGTACTAGTGGAGATCAAGAGATGGGCATAGGATAGACCCCACAAGCGGCCCGACCACGACGACGCGCGGCGGCGGTGGCGAGGTGCTGCCACGCAAGGTAGTTAAAGTCGCGATCCTACTCGTAGAGTCGTGCGATTCTACGATCCTATGGAAGCATGTCGATCTGAGTCGCTTAGTGAATCGGGATCACATAGGATCGGAGTAGGATCGCGATCCAAATCGTAGAATCGCGATCCTACTCCAGATAAGGTTTAGAAGCTATTTTTGATAATTGACAGCAACCATAATGTTAATTAGTGTGTGATTCAATCGAATCATGATATATCCATCTTGATCTTCTTATTGAAATCTCTTACATGACCAAATTTCATAATTTTTTGAATTTTTTGCTATTTTTTTGTATTTTTGAACATCACCGATCTAATTAGTTATGGAGTGTCCAAATTTTCTGGTTTTCAAAAATATAAAACAAATAGCAAAAAAATTCAAAAAAATACGAAATTTGGTCATGTAAGAGATTTCAACGAGAAGATCAAGATGGATGGTTCGGATTGTCCATTTTGAGTCTCGGATTTTATAAACTAGACGCAAAGCACGGTGTAGGGACCCGTCAAACGGAGTCGAGTCCCTGCTGTGCTTTAACTGTACTAGTCCATGGATCAGTAGCTAGTACACACAGTTGAACAGTTTGGATCATTGCCATTGAACGTAAAAGTATAAATTACATCAGAGTGCGCCAAGCATGGCGTTAAACAACAGAGGGCTCATGGCCTTACAGGTGAGACTAAAAGTCTCAAAACTCAAAAGAAGACCCAAAACAACTCCACAAGCACGGCCGAAGTAGAGCTCCTAGATGTCGGAGTAATCCTCATCTTGAAAACTTGCGCTAGGGCCTTCATCTTCATCGTCTCCACCTTAGGGTTCTGGCGATGCAACAACTCGCCGTTGGAATGAGCGACCCAAGATAAAGGCGAGGATGAGTATACAACATACTCAATAAGCAAGGCTGACTAAATGCATATGGTTTATAATGGAAGGTTAAGGTTCTTTTGCATAAAGCCAGTTTTGCATGTTTTACCTAGATTTTGTAAAAGGTTTAAAATGAGTTAAGAGAAAACAAAGATTTGAATCATTTCCTTTCGAAACTCCGGCTTAAACCGGTTTTGCCCAGACCTGGCTACTCACGGCACCCACCGTGCAACACCCTCATCGCTCACAGCACCCACTATGAGGAGAGAAAACAAAACACACGACACCAATCGTGGTTTTTCTTTAAAACTCCTTTTTGAAAACAAAAGGATAAGAAGTACCAATGAGGCAGCTCCCCGTCGTCCGTCCTTGACCGCGGACACGGCTATCATGATAGTTGTACACTCTGCAGAGGTTGCACGCTTTACCCATGCGAGGTGGTTCTTCCTCGGGTGCCCCCAAAGAAAAAATGGTCACCACAAGGCTTTTCTCCAACCTTCCCCTAGCTAGGACATTCCCGCTGAGGTTTCCACTGCAATGCCCCTCTTGCGCCGCAGACAACACCGATTGCCTACTCCACCGATCGGAATGCCCTAACTAGGAGTCCGAAGATACTAGACCAGGCCCGCCCATACAGCACATATGGTCGCCTTTGTTAAACTTAGCTCGTCTACCTCAAGGAATCGGTCCTTAGGGACCGGGGTAGTTCCCGCATTGGACCCAAGTCTCGTGCTTACTGCACCAACCTTGCAACCAGCCACCCCGATCAGGTTTTATAAAACATTTTACCCGATAGTACCCACTATCAACTACACCCATTTGCAAACACGACAGCACCCACTGTCTTTTAAAATCATTGATGAAATAAGCATGGAGATTATCATGTCCAAGTTCCATGTGGTGCAACTAAGCATAACTAACATGATTAAAACCTAGTTCAAGGGGGTGAAGGCAATATTAAACAATATAATATTAACCTAGGGTGGCAAGGAAGGTTTTATATATCGATGTTATTAATTGGGGTTTTAGCTAGCATCTAACCAATTAGCATTTTTAAATTTAACATAGCATGCAGTTTAAATAACTATTAAAATCATTTAAAAACATGGGAGCAAGAATCAGCACTTGCCTTGACCAGCAGAAAACCCTAAGTCTTCCACGCGACGCCGATCACGATCCTGGAGTCTCACGTTCCTAATCGCGAAAATGACGACAACGGAAACAATAAACGCTATGCAGAAATAATATGAATGCACATGTATGCAGTGGCAAAGTGCAAGGTACAGAGCATGAAAATATGTTTTAAAACTAAATATGCTACTGTACCAATTTTCTGGAATTTAAATAAAGGGGGTTTATGCATTTAAGTTAATTGGTTTACTAAATAAAATATCTAAAACAGTGAGTAAAACAGTACCAAAAATTATGTAAAAATTACATATACAAGGATATTAGATAAAAAACATTTTAAAATTGGTTTGGCAATTGTTGGTTAAATAAATATCCTAAAACAATTAAAACAATGATTAAGGGTATTTAAATAATTTAAATAAATTTGCAACAGTGAAATTAAATAAAATTACATAAATAAATAGGTTGTAATTTTGTGAGTCTAACAAAATTGGTTTGGGGTTTTTGGAATTTTCTACAAGGAGATATGAATTTTGAAGCTTGGTAAAAATCTGAAAAAGGAATTTGAGAGGGTGTGGCTCGGCTCAGGCTGCCGCTCGGCTCGGCTCGGGACCACACTAGAGCGGGAAGGAGGAGCCGGGCGGCTGGGCTCGGCTCAGACCACCGACGGGCGGGCTCATTTGTCGGTGAGAGGGAGCAGGGAGGCGGCATGGCGGCAGGGCGGCGGCCTGGCCCCAGGCGGGCTCCCCATGAGGTGGGGAAAGGAAGAGGGGCCGTGGGGATCTTGCAGGGTCGCCGGGGGAGCAGGCAGGCGGCCATGGCGCAATGTGCGGCAGCAATGGACAAGATGGCGCCTGGCGGAGGCGGCTCCGTGCCAGGGTGGTGCCATGAGGGAAGAAAGGAGAGGAGGCACTGGGATGCAACGGCTGGGTCACCGGGCACGGACGGCTGGAGGCGGGCCCATGGCGTGGAGGGCGGGGGCGGCCATGGCTCGCGCAATGGGGTCTTGTGCGGCCGGAGGATGGGGAAAGGGCAGGGAGATCTTGGAGGCGAGGGGGCGGTGAGGTCGGGTCGGGTTGGGTCGGCCGTCGGCAGGCGGCGGGCATGTGGGAGGCGGGAAGAAGGGCGGCGCCGATTTGGGACAGTGATGCGCATCTTGGCGGGCGGCCGGCGAAGGTTCACACTGACCGAGGAAGGTGAAGGGAGGGAGGAGAGAGCCATACGAGCGGCGGCGATTTAAATGGGAGCGGCGGTGGAATCCGGCGAACTCGGCTTCCTCTTGGCGTCCAAATCCGCGATCCTAGGCCAAGAAACAAGGAAAATTGTACATGAAAGATGAGCGATGACGAGACGAACAACGTCTTGAAGGAATTGATTTAAAGGAGCTCACCTCGTGAGAATTCAAGAACAAGGAAGGAACCCGAGGAGGCGTCGGTGTGGAGTTTTAAGGGGAAATTGGGGGGTTTGGAGCCGTTTCCTGCGGAATTGAGGGGGTGGAGGAGGGAAGCGCAAAGAATAACTCGCCATAAAAGGGAGTGATTGTGGGGAGAATTCCATCCAAGGGTGCCGCCATGGAAGGCGAGAGAGAGAGGAAACAGGAGAAGGAAGAAAGAGAGAGAGGAGGAAGGAAGAGGGAGGTGGGGCCCACACGCAAGAGAGAGAAGGAAAATGGAAAGATAGGGATTTCTAGGGCCAAATCAGATTAAGAATCTATTCCAAAAGATTTTATATTTCCAAACAAATATATTTGAAAATACTTTCCAATAATAATGTTAATTTCCATAAATCTTTTGTTTGCACTTTGTTCTTTTAAATTAAATATTCTTTTCAAGGTTTGGATTCAAACAACCTTTTAAAATTAGTTGTTTAGTGTTTTATAAAACTAAAATTCAAATTCGCGTTTAAAGAGGACATTTTAGTTTTGTTTAATCGAGCACGAAATCAAATACCACTCCAAGGGTTTTGGGCTTGCAATAAATTAGAGTTGAAATCCAATTGAAACCTCATTTATTTAAGTAACAAAATCGTTTCCAATTGTTTTTGAATTTAAAAGAGTTTCGAGAGTTGCAAGTACCAAAGTGTTTATTAAACCAAAACTTAAAGGATAATATCATTTTGTTTATAAAATATTTGCTCCTTAGAAATTTAAATCTCTTTGAAAAGGGTTTTATTGAAATTCAAAATATACAAAACGGGATTTTAATTTTATTTGCTTGAACACAAAATCTGAACAAGATACGATATAGTTTGTTTATTTTGAATCCAAAACGATACGACAAAGCTTTTAGGTTTTATAAAGCTCAAGGGTTAAAATAATTATTTTAAGGAGTTAAATATTTTCCTTATTGAACATTGAAAAACAAAATTGCTCCTTTTGGAATTTCAAATTCCTTTGGAAAGATAGCTTTAAAGGTTTAATTGTTTGGGCCCAAAACCAAACAAAGCTTAATTTAAGCTTCGGCGAAAATAAAAACCCAAACACTTTTCTTTTAGAGTGAAACCATTTTCTTGTAAAGTAGTTGAAAACAAACTTTTGTTTTCATTAAAATCAACTTTTGTTTTTTTTGTGAAAGTTCAAAAATATATTTTAAAAGAACATATAGTTTCACTCTATTTGAATTTAAAGTTGGCAAAAGTACAAGAGTAGATTTATAAATCCAAAACCTAAATCAAGAATTTAAGAAGTAAAAGCCTTTGGGACTTTTCAGAATTAAATAGCTTTGCCACGTATTCTTTTAAGATAATTGAAAATAAAATTCTTTTGTTGGTAATTCAAATTACTTTAATTTAAAACAACCTTAGTGTTTTGATATTGAAAGTTCAAATGAAACATTTATTAGTTTGTGAATACAAATCATTTTAAAGCAACCATTTAGGAAATGAAATCATTTTCTCTCCTTTGAAAATCAACAAAACAGTAAATATTTTGGCAAGGCATTTTGTTTGAAAACAAATGCTCTGTTTATTTGGAATTCAAATTACTTAGAATGGAAATTATAAAGATTGATATTGAAAGTCAAATAGGATTATTGGTTTAGGAAACCATTGCTTAAAATGATTATTTCCATAAATGTGAAATCCTTGGAGATTTGATATTAAAATGAAGCCAAATAATTTTAAGTTTATAAAACCACCCTCAAATCATTTAGTTTAATAAAATGAAATTATGTTTATCTTATTTGAAAGGAAACAACATTTGAACTCAATTCATTTTATAACCAACAGCAGTTGTCCTCTTTTGAAAACTCAAGCATTTACAAAGACGTTTTATTTTCAATCAAAACACTAGTGAAACCAAAATGGTTTTCAAAATTTAAATGTCTTTCAACAGTAACATACTCATTTTCAAAAGTTTTAATTTTTAGTGATTTTTAATGACATGCAATGACATGATGCACATGAGTTTTAGCTTTTTGAAAATGAGGATGTTACACACGGCGTCTTCGGTGCTTTGCGAAGCACCGGAGGTCAACTATATATATATAATATAAAAGTGCAGTGGAGAATAATAAATATATTTATTTTACAAATTAGATAGAATCCTCGATTTTACGATTGGATACTACGATTCGATTCTTTCTAGGGAAAATCGATCCAACTTAGGATCCCGACTCTGACTACCTTCTTTGCACGTCGTGGCGCAACACTGGCAGGCGGCGGTGGCGCGCGGCGCGCCAATGATGGCGGCGGCGGTGGCAAGTGGTCGGCGGCGGCGGCAGCCGAGGCGGCGGCCCGATGGCACCAATGGTGGCGCTTGGCGGCAACAGAGCTTATGCTGGGTAGAGCCCGGGCAGCTTGGCTCACGCGGGTCGGCGAAGTGATGAGCAGAGCGACGAAGAGGCCACGGTGCAGCGGGCTCAGGCGAGGAAGTGGATGGCGTGGGGTATGGCGATGAGGACAGGGGAGGCGACGACGCGGCTACCTTGACGACGGCGGCTCCGGGAGATGCAACGACGACGACGGCAAGATGATGATGACGATGGCAAGGTGACGACGGCAACTTGCAGATCGGTTTTGAGTTTGGAGATTAGGGTAGGATTAGGTTTATATAGGGGAAATTAAGGATGAGCATGGGTTTGGCTGGGACTGGGTTGGGCCCAATCCGCGAAGGAGTTAAGGTTAGCTACTATTTGCTTTAAGATTCGTAAAGACAAATTAAGAAATCTAATTTTATTAATTTTTAGGGTGTCACAATTTTTTATACCAGTTATACATTGTATCACTTTGTAGTCATTTTTCAAGACTTTTAATGGTTGTTCTCAAAGATCAAAAAATATTTTTAATATATTTTTCAACCTTTCTGATCCTCTTTTCGAGAGCCCTCAACATTTAAGATTATAATCTACTATAGATTTTTAGCTCAATCAAACAGAGCCAACAAAGCTTCTAAATAGCTCGCTATAGCACCGCTATAACTTTTTCAGACATAAAAAACGCTACGCTAAGGACTAAAATTCCGCGAACTCAGCTATGGCCGCTAAATTGACCGCTATTTTCGCTATCTTACTTTGTTGATTTTCTTATAGAACCCAACCATCAATTATGTTTTCGTAATTCTATGCTTCATTTTTGCATCGTCTAACCTCAAGAGATAATACTACTAATATAAAACTACTACAAGATCACTTAGAGAAGTTTCTTCATTTTTGCATGTCTAACCTCTCATAAGATAATGCTACTAATATAGAACTACTATAAGATCACTTAGAGAAGTTTCTTCATAACGAACGTGAAGAATAATAGATTGCAGTTACTTATTATTGACATTAATTATGGTCATATGGACATATATTTGATTACAAGTACTTCTAAAGTAACATGTATGTTCATAATTTAGTTGAATGTGACTAATATATCGAGAAGGCGATGCGCAACAAGTCAATCAAAACAAAAATACGGCGAAACTAGACTAAATGCGATGAAAAGTAAAAAAGTAAAAGTAGATTTGATTGATTGGTGTTGGACCCTATACACGACGCTATCGGCTATATATTTATACCGACTCATGACTCAATCGACTAGGATTCTAACTTGTTTTTCATACGAGTCCTGACTCAATACTTGACAGATTTATCTAAGACTCTACCTAATTTATCTAACAATTTGATACAGACTCATCTTTCCATAGCCAATTCAGCCTGTAATAGTTTCCTTCGTAGCCGACCCATCTTAGCCAATTCTAGAATCTTCTAACCCAATCAGGTTTTCCAAAATTATGAAAAGGAATAGTATCTTTGGCCAATCTACTCTTGGGATCGACTTACCATATGATGCATATCATTCGATCTGGGCTATATATCGGCCTTGGGAGTCCCTCAGTAGGGAATATTGGTGGCCCGTTGTGGTTTATCCAACTATAGTTGTACACCTAATTCTATCGGCTATGGAAGACCCCCATAGATTTAGATGTCCTCTTCTCCCATGAGGATATCCCAGAAGGAATAGAGATAGAGTATAGACCAAGCTGATCGTATGGATAAGAAGTTTCTTAAAAAAAAGGACCTGCTAAGTTACACGCACTAGCTTTCGTCGAGTACTTTGATTTTTTTTCTTCAATGTTGCAACCGATGAACTCGTAGCTAGGTACCTGTTGTGCTATAAAGATGTAGAGGAATTCTTCATGCCTTCCTTTTTCAGAATCTTAGAGCAATTGGACGCTGAGTCGAGTGAAATGTTAAAGTTCTTCATCCCTCCTGCACTTTAGTTGTTCGCTTAAACTCAAGAGCAAGGACATTCAAGTCATCGTATGAATTTTACCATCCAGCCATGTACGCTAGACAACTTGGGTTTGAGCAAGTAGTCCCGGACTTTATCTTAAATCGGAGATTGCAACCTTACACTACTAGAGAACTGGCCTTTAATACCGGCTCATCAGTCCCGGTTAGGCATGAACCGTGGCCGACATTCTACTGATCCGGTTGAATGTTAGGCGGGACACGGGCCTAGATCAGTCCGGTTTGAGACATCAACCGGATGATGTTACTGAAATCAATCGGTTTGTGTTACAAACCGGTCATCGATAATGATCGCAACACCCCTTAACGGCCAAGGCGGGAAAGGATGCACAATCTTGGTCTATGTTCCCAACCGGGATTAGTATGCCATATTTGAACTCTGTTGCGGCGGAAGGCGGCACAATACGGGTCAGTGTGCCCAACCGGATTAATATGCCATATTTGAACTCTGTTGCGGCGGGAAGGCGGGTACAATACCGGTCTGTGTGTCCAACCGGATTAGTATGCCATATTTGTTCCCTTCCTTCCTCTCCCGATCCAGACTCTGCCGACCAAGAACAAGATCACGGCATGCCAAGAGCTTCAAGAAAGGGAGGTCTTGCCAAAATTTCAAAATTTTGGTCATTTTTACTCCAAGCCAAGTTAATCGAGGTTAGTGCATCATTCCTCGGTACATTGGATGTTCAATGGAGCTTCTTCTTTGCTTAACAAATGAAGAAAATTTAATCTTTTGCCATGATCATTGAATGATTATGAATGTAAAGATCTAGCTCAATCTTTTGTAGGATTTTTTGTGGGATTATGATGTATCTCGCATTGGAGGTGTAATCTAGGATTTTTTCCCATCGATGGATGAAGAATTTTGTCATGATCATTGAAAGACTATGAATGTAAAGATCTAGCTCAATCTTTTGTAGGATTTTTTATGGGATTATGATGTATCTCGCATTGGAGGTGTAATCTAGGATTTTTTCCCATCGATGGTTGAAGAATTTTGTTATGATCATTGAAAGACTATGAATGTAAAGATCTAACTCAATCTTTGTGGGATTTTTTGTGGGATTATGATGTATCTCGCATTGGAGGTGTAATCTAGGATTTTTTTCCCATCGATGGATGAAGAATTTTGTCATGATCATTGCAATACCGGAGCAAATAATCATTTTATAGAGAGCAATTCTATGAAAATATAGTTCTTTACAAAATATGTAATGAAATAAATTTATTTTAAGTTTATAGTTGGCTTTGAAATAAGAATTGCCCTAGGTAGGAATAAAAATATAGTTATTTTAAATTTATGTGATGCAATTAACCCTAGGTAGGACTAAATTTAGCCACATAAAAGTTTAAATATTTTTCAATAAATTTAATTTTCTGGAATTTGGAAAATGTTCAATAATTAATTTTTGGAGAATGAGCTAAGAATTACATTGATGTAACATAATGTAGATGGACCGACGATGGATGTACATGGACCGACGCTCCCCGGAGTTCTTGCAGGGTTTGCAAGCTTTTCTTCATGCGGCCGATGCATACACGACGTCAGGCTACATATGTTGTCCATGCATAGACTGCAGCAATGAGAAGGAGTGGCCAAACACCAGTCACCTTCACTTTCATTTGCTCTCAAGAGGTTTCATGCCAAACTATACCTCTTGGACCAAGCACGGTGAAAAAGAGATTATACGGGAAGACAGTGAAGAAGAAGAAAAAGAGGTGGACAACAATATCCCGGACGATGGCCAACACGGTGCTTTCGAAGATACAATGGGTGATTTTGGCCATGATGACCTAGAGCAGATGCTGCTTGATGGAGAGGGAGAATACACCGATGAAAGACATTATGAAAAGTTCCAGCGCTTGTGGGAGGACCATGGGACACTGTTGTATCCAAACTGCCGACAGGGCCACAAAAAGCTGCGTACTACACTAGAACTGATGCAATAGAAGGCAACCAATGGTTTGTCTGATAAGGGATTCGATGAGTTGTTATGCTTGATAAAGAAGTTGCTTCCAGAGGGTAACACGTTGCCTGAAACTACGTACAATGCCAAGCAAGTAGTCTGTCCATTGGGGTTAGAGGTACAGAAGATACATGCATGTCGTAACGATTGTATCCTTTATCGCAATGAGTATGAGAACTTGGAAGCTTATCCGGTGTGCAAAACTTCTCGGTTTAAAACCAGGCGTGATGACATAGGTGAGGTAGAGGGGCAGCGTAAGAAGAAGAGACCCCCCGCTAAGGTGGTATGGTATTTCCCTATAATCCCCCGGATGAAGCGTTTATTTGAGAGCAAAGCGCATGCCCAGATGATGTGCTGGCACAAAGAAGATCGTAAGGACGACGGAAGGTTAAGGCACCCTGCTGACGGCTCGCAATGGAGGAAAGTAGATAGAAAATACCCGGACTTTGCTGAGGATCCGAGGAATATAAGGTTTGGGTTGAGTACTGATGGGATGAACCCGTTCGGCGAGATGAGCAGCAGTCACAGCACTTGCCCCGTGACTCTATGTATCTACAACCTTTCTCCTTGGCTGTGCCAGAAGTGGAAATATATTATGATGCCGTTGCTTATCCAAGGCCCGAAGCAACTTGGAAACGACATCGACGTGTACCTCAAACCGTTGGTTGATGATCTGCTAACGCTGTGGAACGATGGTGTACGTGTATGGGATGAGTACAAAAGAGATTATTTCAACCTCCGTGCATTGCTACTTGTAACCATCAACGACTGGCCTGCACCTGGTAACCTGTCGGGCCTATCAATCAAGGAATATAAAGTCTGCATCGAGTGCTTAGAGAATACGGACAACAAGTACCTAACAAACTCTCGAAAGGTTGTGTACATGGGCCACCGTAGGTTCCTCAATCCGAAGCACCGTTCGGAACAACCGTGTTAATTTTGATGGGACGAAGAGAAACGTAAGAAGCCCAAGCATCATAGTGGGGCAGATGTATTTTCTATGGTAAAGGATCTGGAAGTAGTTTTTGGAAAGGGTCCTGGTAGCAAACCTGTCCCGCCACTCCCTAATAAAGATGCTATGAAGAAGCCAATTTGGAAGAAGTCAATATTTTGGGACTTGCCTTACTGGAAAGACTTAGAGGTGCGTCACTCACTGGACTTCATACATATCACGAAGAATGTCTGTGTGAGTCTACTAGGCTTCCTGGATATGTACGGCAAATCAAAAGATACACTTCAAGCACGAAAAGACCTACAACTATTAGGACTCAAGGAACACCTACATCCGCAACAGAGAGAGAAAGGGCATTATCTCCATCCCGCGAGCTACACTCTAAGTAAGAAAGAGAAAAAAAATAATTAAGTTGTTGACTGGTGTGAAGGTCCCTTCAGGGTACTCCTCGAACATAAGAAGACTGATAAACACAAAAGAAAATAAAATCGTAAACCTGAAATCCCATGATTGTTATTTGTTGATGACACAATTGCTCCTAGTGATGGTGAGAGGCATTCTGTCGGACATGGTACGAGGGACAATCATAAAAGTGTGTTCGTTCTTCAACGCAATATCACAGAAGGCCATAGATCCGGATAAGTTATGTAATCTACAAGATGACATTGTCTCTGGTTTGGTTAACCTCGAGATGATCTTTCCTCCATCCTTATTTGATATGATGGTCCATCTCATGGTTCACATGGTCAAACAGATACAAATTCTCGGACCCGTGTTCTTGCACAGTATGTTTCCTTTCGAGAGGTACATGGGTGTCCTGAAGAAGTATGTTCATAACTGGTCACGTCCAGAAGGCTGCATTGCCCAGGGTGTTGGCACAAAGGAGGTTATTGAGTTCTGCGTTGACTACATTAACGATCTGAATCCGATTGGCGTCCTTGTATCACGCTACGAGGGGAGCCTACGGGGAAAAGGGTACTCTAGGGAAAAAAGAATCCTCTTGCCAGGATATACTTACATTTAGACAAGCACATTTCACGTTGTTGAAACAAGCAGCTTTAGTGGCTCAGTATGTCCGTGATCACGAGAACATTCTACGCGACCAATACCCAGGAAAGTCAGATAAGTGGATCGCAGACAAGCAAGTGGAGAGTTTCGGTGGGTGGTTACAAAAGCAATTGTTGGGCAAGGAGGGAGTCCATGAGTAGTTGCAACTATTGGCTCGGGGACCATCCATGACAATCATATCATGGCAAGGGTATGAGATAAATGAGTACACTTTTTACACGAAAGCCCAGGATAACAAGAGCACCAATCAAAACAGTGGCGTCCGTATAGATGCCTTGGACAAAAATGGAAAGATGGACACCTACTATGGTTTCATAGAGGAGATCTGGGAGCTCGAGTACGGACCTTTGAAAGTCACTCTGTTTCGGTGCCAATGGGTCAATCTGATATCCGTGGAGATCGATGAGTACGGTATGACAACCGTGGACCTGAAGAAAGTGGCCTACAGGGATGAACCATTCGTGCTTGCCAATAATGTCACACAGGTATTCTACGTGATAGACATGGGCAGCAAACTGAAAAAGTAGAAGGGCAAGCCTACTAAAAGCAAGACAAAGTCTACCAAAAACAAACGACAGAAGGAGAACAGTAGCGGTAGCGATCAGCGAAGGCTCCACGTGGTTCTTCCAGGTAAAAGAAGGATTGTCAGAGTTAAGGGCGTCGCAGACGAAGAAGAGTATAATCAGTTCGACGAGCTGCCGCCTTTCTCGGTGAATGTAGATATTAGTGCCCTCAATGATGAGGAGGAAGCTCCTATATGCGTCCACGATCATAATGAAGGATCACTTGTAAAAACAAAGTAGTTGCTATTTTGGAATTTCAAGCCATTTTGTTATGACAAAGACATTAGAGTTTTAATAAATAGATAACATTTTATATTTGTAAAAAGTTTACGAAATTTTGAGTAAATCTTTGATAATTTTACATTTTGTAGTAAATCTTTGATAATTTAACATTTATCAAAGAAATGAAGAAAAATTAATGATAAATTACAAGGCTGCGAACTCAATTTTTCACATTTTTGTGATATTTTTATTTAATTTGTATAGGCTCCCAGCAATTTTCTATAATTTTCGAGTAATTTATGGCAAATTACTAACACTGACATGTGGGACCCACAAGAGATGGGCCCACATGTCCATTACTACAATTTTGGTGTTTCCAACCGAGACTATGTAGCCATCAATCCCGGTTGGTATTTCCAATCGGGACTAGATGTGCCATTAATCCCGGTTGGAAATACCAACCGGGACTAGATGTGACATCAATCCCGGTTGGTGTCTCCAACCGGGATCATTGGGAATCCAAACGACGCAATATTGGCGCGAACCGACGGGCGGCTCTTCCTCTTCCTCTTTTTGTCTTCCTCTGCCTCTTCTTTAAAACCGACGATCTTCCACTGCCTCTTCGTACTCGATCCTCTGCCGCGTGCCTCTGCCTCTTCCTCTGCGTATCGATCCATGGCTTCCCCCTCCTCTTCCCCCACCGCCTCTTCCCCCGCCTCTTCCTCTGTGGGTGTGCCTCCATCGCCGCCACCGCCGTTTCATCCACCGCCGTGGCCGTCTTCCGACGATGCTAGTCCTCCTCGTAAGCACATGCGCACCATGTGTCGCAAGCTGAGGAAGGAGTCCGTCTTCTACCCGGCGGAGTTCTCCATGTCGGACGAACTGTCCGACGATGACGAGGTTGACTTCGACGAGGAGGATGTCATCGAGGAGGAGGAGGAGGACCATGACGACGACGATGTTGATGCCTCCGACGATGGCGCCAACGCCGACGAGGAGGAGGAGGAGGAGGACGACGACGACGCCGCTGCCTAAATTTATTAGTTAGTTAGTTAATTAATTAGTTAATTAGAAATTATCTTTTGCGGTAACCCTGTGGGATATGTACAGGGTACCATTATTGTAAATTATATATGTATATTTTCTATAATATATATATATTTGGACCCATAAGATTTGTCCTCACATTTTTTTGAGCCTTTTACTATTTTGTATAAACTGTGGAAATTTTAATACATTTATTCACAAATACATTTATAGAAAATTGTTGGGAAACATACAAATTAAATAAAAATCCCAAAATTCATAAAAAAAAATTGACACTTCAAATTATTTTCTTGGGTATTTAGAGTAGGCGGTGCACACCATTGCTATGCTTTATTTTATTTTGGGGGAATCAATTCCGGTTGGTGTCTCCAACCGGGACTATGTGGGCCATCAATCCCGGTTGGTGTATCCAACCGGGACTATGTGAGGACTCAGCGCTCGGGAGACCCCATCAATCCCGGTTGGTGTGTCCAACCGGGTCTGAGAACCCCATCAATCCCGGTTGGTTTAGCAAATCGGGACTATATGGGCCATCAATCCCGGTTGGTTTAGCAAATCGGGACTATATGGGCCATCAATCCCGGTTGGAGACAAAACTCTCAAATCCTCTCTCTCGCGCGCTCCGAACCCTAAATCGACGCCGCCGCCATCGTCGCCTCCGAGCCACTCGTCTCCAATGCCGTCGTCTCCACGCCGCCGTCACCAACGCCGCCATCTCCACGCCGCCGCCTCCAGGCCGCTCCTCTCCGACACCGGTCGTCTCCACGCCGCCGCCTCCAAGCCGCTCGTCTCCAACGCCGCCGTCTCCACGCCGCCGCCTCCGGGCCGCTCCTCTCCAACGCCGGTCGTTTCCACGCCGCCGTCTCCACGCCGCCGCCTCCAAGCCGCTCATCTTCAACGCCGCCGCCTCCACGCCACCGTCTCCACGCCGCCGTCTCCATTCCGCCGCCTCCAGGCCGCTCCTCTCCAACGCCGGTCGTCTCCAACGCCGCCTCCACACCGGTCCTCTCCAACCCCGGTTGTCTCCAACGCCGCCTCCACGCCGGTCCTCTCCAACGCCGTCTCCAACACCGGTCCTCTCCAACGCCAGTTAGAATGTTAATATGCAACCTTATAAAGCAATGTTAATTTTCTTCTTCTTGGTGGCTTTGAGTGCCAATGTAGTGTCCAGTGACTTCCTTTTGCACTCAATTTCTCTATTGTGCTCATGTACTTCCTTTTGCACTCAATTTATCTATTGTGCTTGTGTTCTACATGAGTAATTTCCTTGAGTGGTACTAGTGTTGGGTGGCTGCGCCATAGATTTTAGATGTGTGATTGCTCTGATGATATAGTGCATTCTGAGATTAGTGTGCAATTTAGAGACATAAACTTGGCTTTTGAGCTATTTGTGTAATCATTGATATTGATGAACATGCTACTTGTAGTAGGTTAATTGATTGCTTCATTTCCTGTTTAAATTGTTAGTTGTTTCGGTAAGTGGTAGAGCTCATGCCTAGAATATTTATACAAACCGTCACATTTTGTCGATTAGTCTTTGGTGATTGGAGCAGCCAATGGTGGAAAGGGATAACACAACAACTAAGAGCAAATTAATTAGAAACCAGTTAAACAATGCTGCTAACAGGTTTAGTCTATTTTCTTGTGATTTATATCATGACTTCCTGTTTAAGTGACTTGAGAAATTTATCTTTAATTTTAGATAATTTAGTGTTAATTCGAGATATTTGCTAAAGCTAACTTGTTTACGACATTTAGTTATGGCATTTAGGACCTACTATTTTGTAAAAAAAAGAGGTATATGAGAAAACACCTCATTAAAATAGCATGCATGCCTTATATTTATCATAAAGATAATTTTGTTATGATAGCGATATTATTTTTGTTAAATTTCAGTGCCTTTTTCTGTCACGATGGCGAGTGGAGGGTATAATGACGACGACATAATGAGTGATATAATTGCACAAGGCTATTTTCCGGCAGACGACCTCAGGGATCAACCTGGGGCAGCCGATGAGGGCCCCCAAGCCGCCAATGCTGCTCAGGACATCGAGGCCCCCGCGACCGAGGACAATGAGACCAGTCAATCTCCCAGACAATCACGTCAACGAGGTGACAACAAGAAGTCGAGAGCAAGACACATAATCACTGAAGTTAGCGAGGACGGCGAGCCTATGAAGCCGGACAAGGCGATTGGGCCGTTTAGATCAACATTTGGCGTGATCGTCAGGGACCACGTGCCCATTAGCATTACGAAATGGGACGACGTACCTGCAGACCTGAAGAGCATGCTATGGACAGATATGAAGGAGACATTCACCTTCCCCAAAGGGACCGAACAGAAGGTGAAGAGTTACACATTGAAGAGAATGGCACTGGCATTTCAGACGTTCAAAAAGAAGCTGAACAATGCGTATGTTCGAAAGAATCTAACCCCCGACTTCAATAAGTTCCCAAAGCTTCAAGATCACTGGGATGAATTCGTGAGGTACAAGAATTCGGAACAAGGTCAGAGTTTAAGTGAAAAGAACAAGCAGAATGCAGCAAAGAAGCAATACCACCACCGTCTCGACCCTGGTGGTTACCGCAAGGCGATACCTAAATGGGACAAGAGGGAACATGATTTGCTGGTGAAGGGTGTTGAACCCGTAACAACGGGATGGTCAAACAGATCGAGAAATTGGTTCTTTGGTCATGACGGCGGCTTTGATGACGATGGTAGGGCGGTGTTTGGTGACAAGATCAGAGAAGTCGCCAGAATGCTTGAAGAGGCTAACAATGAGTCGGCCCGTGGCACCTTCGTGCCAGACAGAGAGAATGATGAGCTAACAAAGGCCCTAAGAACCCTGAGCACCCTGGACGTACACGAGGCATTGGTGTCGTCCCGTGGAAGGTGGGTTTCGCTCAGAACGCTGCTACTTACAGGAGTCAGGCGAGAGGTAAGGCCCGACAGGCACAACAGCTTCGTGACCTGCAAGATGTCCTGAGAGCAACACAGGCGAGCATACAAGAAACGGTTCGAAGAGAGGTGCAGCTAGCCTTGAGCCAACAGCGGGAGGAGGGCCTTCCACAACTTCACAGTAATCCTAACGTCATCAGCCCCTCCGCGACGGAGCAGCAAGTGCGCTTCCGAGGCTGCCGAAGAGGACTTGGGGCGCTATCCGTGGACAACATCACGCCGCAAACCCCTTGTGAGTTGCACGTCAAGCACGGAACTTGTCCTTAAAGGCGGTCAGAGGCATGGCTTACCCGGTGGAGTCGGGACAGCTCATCCATGGCCAACCGATAGCGTCGGCTCGCCAAGGTCTCGGTGGACGAGGTATGCCTAGAATGCACGGGACCTTGACCTTGATTTGAAGGAGGTGGCGGAGTACGGCTAGGAGATGCAAAGGTACAGTTTCATCATGTGGCGCAAGCGGTTCATAATTTTGCGACATAACGTGGACATGTCCTCTCCACGGTCTCCAGCGTCAATTCCACAACCTCTTGCACCCTCTCCTGAACGAAGCCACACTCCTCAACGAAGCCCGTCTCCTCAATGAAGCCCGTCTCCTCAACGAAGCCCTGCAAGTGGAACTCCAACTCTAACATCGTTTCCCAAGCAGGTGCGGACCAGGTCAAGCAACTCGGCTGGGAGGCCAGCACTTCTCAAGAAGGCAGGGTCCACCAAATCCAAAAAGAAATCTCCTCCGAAGCTGGCGTACCATATGACCGATGAGGAGAACGAGCGGGTAGTAAGAGCCGAGGTCACCGCACATTTCGCTAAGAAAGCATCTCCACCGAGGGTCTAGCCTGGTACGGATGAATGGCACCGAGGCAAGAAGTGTCTAAAAACATTGAAAGATAGCATAGAGAAACCAGAAAGGCCGGCTGTATCAGACTACGAGCGCATCTTGCGTAAGGAATCTGATAAGGAGATGGCACCTGAGGCCTTGATCTTGTAAGAGGTTCTTGCAGAGATGAAGAATTTTTACGATGAAACTGGACTTGATCCAGATCAGGTATTGGGCCACAAGGACATCCCAATAGCAGAGGTAGCATGGAGATTTGTGCCGGGTGCATCATTGGTCAGGCGTGAGGAGATTCCTCAGCTAATAACGAAATGCGGCAACTCCACCAATGGTACTTGCACGCGGCCAAACATGGACTAGATATGTTCGCAGTCCGGATCAAGTAACAACACTTCTTCCGTGGGGACTCTGAATTCTTAGTGTCATGGGAGCCTCTGTACGAGGTATATCAGGCAAGGGCCCTCGACGTGAGCATGTTGGGTTGCTGGACTTTGTAAGTGTCTCGTTTCTAAATTCCAGCGTGAGCCCCCTTACATGGTACTAACTTGTAAGCCTAACTAATTTCTTCTTGTGTAGAATGGAGATGCAAAGATGCCAAAGGGAGCACATTTACAGCATTGGCTTCCTTGACCCAGTAGTTATCAACCAGCAAACAGTTAGGGACCACCCAAAAGATACAGAGGAGAACATATACAACGTGCTAATGGGCCAAAGATTCAAGTCACAGATACTTCTAGCCTATGACTTCGAGTATATGTTTTTTTACCACCTCGTTCTAATCCTTTTTCTTAACAGGGTGTTACAACAAATGCTAACATATATATGTGCAGCTTTCACTGGGCCCTTTTTATTATTGAGCTAGATAGAAGCCAAATCATGGTTATGGACTCTCTGCGGAAACCCCTAAAAAGTACAAAGACCTCATTGCCATGTTCAAACGGTACATTCTTGTTCCTTTCATTATTGTGCTAGTTCTGTTCTTTCCATTCGAAACAAGCTCTAATAATATATAAAATGTAATCACATGTGTAGTGCCTTCGCAAGTTTCCGTGAAAAAAATATTGGGGAATTCAAGAAGAATTTTAAATTGCGCCTCGCTAAATATGTATGTATATCTTAATACTAGCTTTTTAGTTAACTTAATTTTCATGCATCCATTTCACGCTTCTAACATTTTTACCACAGGTCTTGCATCAGCCATCGGGAAACAATTTATGCGGCTTCTATGTATGCGAGATGATGCACAACTTTGTCGGAGGCACTGCTGACTACACGAGAAAAGGTGAACAGTTTGGGGTAAGTATATGTAATTAGTATCTTACTAATGCCTAGCTATTTTCAGACATCGATCTTCTATAAATTCAAAGATTAATTAGTTAATTTTTCTAATTAAAAATAGGTTCCCTTAAAATTGGCGAAAAAAGGTTTGGACAAAGGCCCGGAACTCTCGCCGGTGCGTGTCAAAGCAATACAAGAGCAACTCGCCAGCTTCATTTTTAATGAGGTCGTAAGTCCTACGGGCGAGCATTACCACCATATTTTTAATCATGTTTCGGAGTCGGAGCCCGCCAAAGAGACCGGTCAACCGTCGGGGTCGACATCTACGGCTACCAAGAGCAATGCACGTAAAAGATCCCGATAAACAAAAATATGTGTAATTGTGTATATATGTGATACTTATATATAGGCTAGCTAGCTAGCTAGGTATTGTAATACATTTTTATTAGTTGGAATTAAAGTTTTAATGAATGTCCTTTGATTTCATTATCAGCTAATTGTGCATGATTGTGATACTAACATGGGTTTTAATTAATTGTGATTTAACACATGCATGCATAAATAAAATAAATATAATAGCTAGGAGCCACAGATAATAAAATAAATATAATAGCTAGGTGGCGTGGCTGATATCATGATTACAGTCTCGGTTGGACACACCAACTGGGACATCAATGTCCCGGAACCGGGACTTATTTAAGTCCCGGTTGGAGACACCAATTGGGACTGATAGGCTCCCCGCGTCAACATATATGGGCCTTAGTCTCGGCTCGTTGGAACCGGGACTGATGCCCAGGAGGCATCAGTCCCGCATTGGCTGTCTCGGTTCAGAAACCGGGACTGAATCCCGTTCCGAACCGGGACTGAAGCCCGATTCCCCAGTAGTGCTAAATACCATCAGCTAAATGGACGATAAGTGTAATTCTAGAACTGGCTGTTGACCTCTTCTACTCAAAGCTTCCTCCTTTGCGCCTGTGTGGCAAAACCTCCACCAACTTTAGAGAATGGTGGCAACAAATTTTAGAGGCAATATTTCCAGCTGATCAGCTTAGGAAGTATTACATAGACCGATTATACTTAGACTTGCCCAATTTTCTCGAGCAGACACTTTCCGGAGATGCCCCACTAGAGGATAATATAGCCGATGAAGATACCAACCAGCCAACTCCGTGAAGCTCCAGCTCATCTGGCTCCTCTTCAAATAGCCAATCGACTTCTGGCCGCTATACACGCTCCTCCGGTAATTTTAATAGTCTATTTCATGATATATATAGTCGATTATGACCCTTTTCTCACTTAAACTAATTGCAGACTGACAAGGGCAAGAAGGTGTCCTCCGTCGGAACCGTCGGCTACTCTTCAACCAACATTCACCCAGACGCTCCAACCCCTTCTGAACTAGTAGAGAAGAAAGGTAGAACAAAATGTAAGTCCTATCTACATCGGTTTTTCCTTTATTCCTTTACTTCATCTAACAGCCGATGCAACCCACTGTCATGATCCAGATGTCTCGAAGCACACAACATCCAAGAAGGGTACATCCAATCCTCCTAGCTCCAAATGGAGCAAGGAAAGTACGGAAGACAAGCCGACCAATGTCGGTGACGAGAAGGGAGACACGACCGAGTCCCAACCTCATGGATCGGCTTTTCATGAGGTAACCCATTCATTTATAGCGAACACTCACCTCCATGGATATTCAGCTTGTATGTTTAGCCTATTTTCCTCCTTAGGACACCATCGACATCACCATCGTTGCCTCTCCATTGGCTCCAAAGCCGACACAATCATTATTAGCAGTTATCCCATCTCCTAGGTAGTGACTACTTCTAGCCAATATTATGCTTTTAACATAGACTTATACATTTCTTTGCAGGCTTTCCCAAACCAACGAAGGGCACTTTGGATATCACCAATCTCCTAGACTTTGATCTAGGAGAATTTGAAGCCGCCTAGTTACTGATCTATGTAGAATCTCCAAGGATGTGACGAAGGCGTCAGCTTCACACATTCTTATAGAAGACAAGCTCAAGAACTTAGAAGCTCTTTTCATGACTAGTGCCAACACCCTCCTCTAGACATGACTAATGCCAACACCCTCCTCTAGACAAGCTTCCAGCCGATCCGAATGCGTTTCAGGGTCTAGACATGGAGCTCCTAGAATCAGCTCAGCACGCCATCTTGGTGGCCTATGATTTGGACGCCCGCAGGGAAGGCGTAGCATCGACCAAGGACAAGATGGCCTGTCGTGCTACCCAGAAGAAAGAGGAAACCTCCTGAAGACCCTAGCCTGCGATGCTAATTCCCAGCAAGCATCCTACAAGGAACTGACGGAAACAGCTTCTAGAGTGACTGAATTAGCTACGCGAGCATCAGCCGAAGTAACTCATTTGGAAGCCAAACTGCAAGCTGCCAAAGAGAAACTAGTAAAAGCTGATGCACACCAAGCAAAAGCCGATGCAGCAGCCCAAACCTAGAAGAAGAGAGTCAAAGAGTGCATTGGCTGCAGTAAAACAACAGAAGTCAAAAATCATCGAGATCCTAGGATCAGACGAAGACGATGAGGTTATCATCTTGGAAGTCCAAAAGATCCTGCCTGCTATGGCTTTAGCTATCTCCACCATCATCCGACCCGACACCAGGTGCCAAGATTTAGACTGAACATGTGCATCGGCCTGCGTGCCCAAAAACAACATGTTGCTTTTTCAGCCATTGAGCCGATGATACATTTTACTTATCCTGGCCTGCGTGCCAATTAAAATTTGAATAACGGTAAAACAATATGGTCCATTGGCTTAGCCTTTGCCGATTTAAATTTTTGTTTCTTTCAACTCTGATTCCTTTGGTTTTTCATTACCTCAACAGCAATGTGTTGGGGTATTTTTATCAAACGCTAGAGACGATGATATATTCACCGGCTTTATCTTACATCGGTTTTTTAATATAATCGATTAAGCCCTGATCCAAATGATAGGATAGTGTTTCTTCAAATACTTGCCATTAATAGCCTTAGGAAAGACATTCCCTCCCACGTTTCCAAAATATATGAATTACCAGCAACTAGCCAATTCACTCGATACGGCCCTTCCCACGTAGGAGATCTTTCCCGTAGCAATTATCTTTCAAGACGATAGGTAGCACAGTCTTCCAAACCAAATCGGCCTCCTCAAACAACTTATGCACCACCTTCTTATTGTAATGTTTAGCCATTCTCACCTTGTTCTTTTCTATCTGTTCCAATATTCGAAGGTGATTCTCAAATAAATCCTCTAGATTACCCATCATTAAAATTTTAAACTCATTGGCCAATAACTCATATTGTCCACTAATATGTAACAAGCCGACATTTACTTCTAGAGGCAACACAGCTTCTTGATAAGGAGATATCTTAGTAGCTCCATGCCAAGCAATCCAATAGGCCCACAGAGACTCCATTAATGTAGTATGTCAGTCCTCGACTTCTAATCTATCTTTCATTTGAACAACTTGATCCGACCCTTATTAGACGATTTAGCCTGACCAATTGCTTGAGCATAATAGGGTGACGAGTTCAACACCTTAATACCCAATTCCTTTGCAAAATCTTAAAACTACTTCGACATGAACACTATACCCTGATTGGTTGTTATGGTTAGTGGAATTCCAAACCGATACAGTCGCGTCTCTCTACAGATACTTATGCACCTGATTTCGCCTCACGCTGTGCCGGTCGACGCCGAAGTGTGCAAGAGCTGTGACCTTGCCGTTACGCGGCTGCCACCATACTCAAATGACGCCTCAAATGTTAGCCGCACGATAGTAGATCCTATCCGTCCAAAGCCCCTTGACTGTGTCCTTCCCAAGATGGTCTGGTGGTGTCGCTTTGGTGTCTCTTGTCCTCCGTGGATCGTGCGGATCGATCGGCATGGCTGGTCTCGGCCCTGATCGGTTCCCGTGGCGAGGCTCACCGGCCGCTGATCGCCTCTCGATATAACCGATGCGTTCCCTTCGCTTCGCCAAGGGCTTTCCTCTTCCCCTGCTCGGCCATCCGCGCCCAAAGTCTGTTTGCTATGACCTCCTTGCCGGACACTTACGGGCCACTTATCATGCATTGGAGTGCGCATTAGCGGTTTGCAACAATGTTGGTCGCGTGAGTTTTCATGCTTCGTCTCGCCGATGGTTGCGCCCATGTTGATGGACGAGCTAATTATGTTCCGTTCTCGGTTTGTGTCGTCTGGTTACGGCTGCGCTGGAGTGTGGCAAGTTCGCGTCTTCTTTCTGGTCTTTGGAATGAACTCTCCATACGCCGCTCTGGCGGACCGGGTGTCTTTTGTTTAGTAGTCGAAGGGGCCAATCGATGATCTTGCCGATCTTCCGGAATATCTATGCTTGAGGAGCTGCGCGCTGGACCGGACTGATCGACTGTCGCGACTTTCTGCTGCGGGGCTTCCGGGGTATGATAGTGCACCAGATTTACTCTCGGCAGATCAGGTGAGTCGATACCGCGACTTCGCGGTTCACTTGCGATGAATGAGCGGTTGTTGATCGTGGGCGCTCTGAGGAACATACTCAAAGCTGTGCAACATGAATGGCTGTCGCAGCAGTAAAGCCCGCTACGACGCCCTCGGACTATGGGTAACAACGGCCCAAACTTCTCCACGGCATAGTTTGGCGGGTTTGTTATTATACCTTGGTGCACTTCTTTTGTCTTGTTGGTTTTTTGCTTATGCTTATTGTTTCTTGCAGAGGGGGTTAACGAGGAGCCACCTTTGGTGCCCATCTCGGGGGTCGTCGGTGGTAGCACCGCTACTGTTGATGCCATTCTGGCACTGGTGGCAACAACCGCCGCGGAAAGGGGGACTTTGTTGACTACCCTGACCGCACCTGGCATTGCTGGTTCATCTGTACCGGCTATGGTGGCGGGAGGAGTTCCTCAAGCTTCTACTCCTACGCCCGACGCCACATCCTCGGCAGCGGCGACGACCATTGATGGAGGAGCTTCGCATGCGACCCCTCTCGTGCCCAGCGCCGCCCCTGCTTCCGATGGCTCTTATCTAGAGCCCGCTATACTCCTCCCCGACCAACATGTGGAGGCAATCCTCGGGGGGTTCTTCGCCATCCTCGATCGCCACGAGATGTTCCTCTCATTGGAGAACATGCGCAACGTCGAGATATGCCTTGCCACGGTAATTTTTTTTTATGTCTTCGTGTTTCTTATGTTTGTATTAAACTTTGCAGAGCTTGGCTTGTAATCGTGCGGCATCGGCTCAAGTTTTGGGCCTCTCGAAGAAGTGCGCTGTTCTTGAGGGTCGTGTCGCAACCCTTGACCAGGAGAACCGCACCCTTCGGGAATGAATGGCTTGCGCGACGATCTGAAAAAGGGAGCCGCAGAGCTTGGGACCCTTCGGGGTTCCGTGGCGAAGGCGAAGCAACAAATGGAGGCTCTCCAAGCGGAGCTCCTTTCTTTGAGTCATGTCTTCGCCAAGGAAATCAGCAGACTAGGGACTATCGCCCTGAGCACCCCTCCGAGGAGCCCGACTTTAGCCCTCAAGTACTTGAAGGAGGCGATCGGGACCGTGGTAGAAGGGTCCTTACGCTATGGATCGGACTGCGCTGTCAGCTCTATCTTCGCATTTTTAACAATGCTGAAGAATGCTGGGTGCACACATTTTTTGAGGGTCTCCTCTCCAAGTGGCTCATATCCTTTGGTATTTATCCCTAGCTCGTTCGACCGTGACTCCCGCCAGGTTGTTCGGGACTTCTTGTTTAAGTTCTGGCGAGCTAGTGGTCCTGCCTTCTACCGTGCTTTCATGGCCCACGCGAAGAAGAATACTCCTTCGGCTGCTGTGGTTGGTTCGCCTCCGCCTCTAAAGATAGCGGAGCCCAGGGTGCCAAGCGAAGATCCTCCGACGGTTTCTGTTCCCCAGGATCCCAAAGGTCCTGTAGATCCGAAGGGCAAAAAGCCAGCAGAGTAGGATTGTAATAGTTTTAGGATTGTAATATTTTGCTAATGTAATATATGATCTTTTGTTCACTTCTCATTTCGAAGTTGTCTCGTATCGTGAGTGATCTTATTTACCTTCGCGATGTTTTGTTTTCATTTGGCATTAGCCCTTTGCTTCTCCATCTTATTGCACCCCCTACACGTGATATTGTTAGCGTAGTCGGCGTTCGCGAAGGCTCGTGGCCCGCGAAGGTTATGTTTCGGGTGCTTGGCGCGAGTGCTTTTGGCCTCGCGCCAGCCCCTTGGCGCTTGTAGCGCGTTGCACGTTCGCGAAAGCTCATGGCCCGCGAAGGTTATTTTTCGGGTGCTTGGCGCGAGTGTTCTTGGCCTCGCGTCAGCCCCTTGGCGCTTTAGTGCTTTATACGTTCGCGAAGGCTCGTGACCCGCGAAGGTTATGTTTCGGGTGCTTGGCGCGATTGCAATTGGCCTCATGCCAGCTCCTTGGCGCTTTAGCGCGTTACGCGTTCGCGAAGGCTCGTGGCCCGCGAGGGTAATGATTCGGGTGTTTGGCACGAGTGCTCTTGGCCTCACGCCAGCCCCTTGGCGCTTTAGCGCATTATACGTTCGCGAAGGCTCGTGGCCCGCGAAGGTTATGTTTCGGGTGCTTGGTGCGAGTGCTCTTGGCCTCGCGCCAGCCCCTTGGCGCTTTAGCACGTTACGCGTTCGCGAAGGTTCGTGACCCGCGAGGGTAATGATTCGGGTGTTTGGCGCGAGTGCTCTTGGCCTCGCGCCAGCCCCTTGGCGCTTTAGCGCATTATACGTTCGCGAAGGCTCGTGGCCCGCGAGGGTTATGATTCGGGTGCTTGGCGCGAGTGCTCTTGGCCTCGCGCCAGCCCCTTGGCGCTTTAGGGCATTATACGTTCGTGAAGGCTCGTGGCCCGCGAGGGTTATGATTCGGGTGCTTGGCATGAGTGCTGTTGGCCTCGCGCCAGCCCCTTGGCGCTTTAGCGCATTATATGTTCACAAAGGCTCGTGGCCCGCGAAGGTTATGTTTCGGGTGCTTGGCGCGAGTGCTCTTGGCCTCGCGCTAGCCCCTTTGTCGGATTGAAGTGTCTGCTCGGGAACGTTCTTCTCTTCTTCATTTCATTTCAAATTACATTTTGACACTTACATTCCCGTAGGATTTCTCCGGTCGCAGCCGGTTTTGGGTGTCTGAGCCTCGTTAAAAACTCCGCTCATAAAACCCGCTAGGAAAAAACGAGTCGGAGAAAAGAGTACTCAGCGCTTCTTCATTGCCTCATGGGTAATACTTAATCAGGCTCTTCGCATTCCATGTGTTTGGGACCGAAGAGCCGTCGAGATTGGAGAGGTGGAACGTTCCTTGCCTTGTTTGTTTGTTCACGATAAAGGGTCCGTCCCATGTGGGTTCTAGTTTGGATGGTCGTTGTGGCATTTTCCGAAGAACCATGTCTCCTTGTTGGATCTCCCGTGGTCTTACACGCTTGTTGTAGGTTTTGCTCATTAGCTCATTATACTTCTCTAAGGCCTGTTTTGCTTTGAGCCTGTCTTCTTCGACGGTGTCGGCCGGTGGTTGATCTTTGATGTTAGCTCCACCTGTTATGAACCGAAGGGTCTTCGCTTGGATCTCAGCCGGTGTTACTGCCTCTTCACCATAGACCAGCCTGAAAGGTGAATATCCCGTTGGTCTTGTAGGCGTCGTGCGAATTGCCCATAGCGTCTTCTCCAGTTCTTCTGGCCATTTTCCTTTTGCTTCATCCACCAATCTTCTTTTTAGTGATTTCATGATGCTCTGATTTGCCCGTTCAATGGCACCGTTTGCTTGTGGGTGTCCAACAGAAGCATAGCATATTTTTATGCTGAGGTCTTCACAGAATGACTTAAATCTTGACGAGATGAATTGTGATCCATTATCAGCCACCACTTCTTGTGGTATGGCAAACCTGCATATCACATTTTTCCAAAAGAAATGTTAGGTCTTCGCAGCTGTGATGCTTGTCAATGGTTCTGCTTCAATCCATTTGGTAAAATAGTCAATAGCGACGATGATCCACTTAAATCCCCCTAAAGCCTGCTTGAGCTCCCCCACGATATCAATCCCCCACCTTGCGAATGGCCACACTAGGGGTGGGGGCTGGAGGTTTGTTGGCGGAGCCTTCGGCGGGTTTGTCATCCACTGACACCCTTGGCATCTTTTAACAAATTCTTCTGCGTCGCTATTGGCCGTTGGCTAGTATATTCCCATGCGTAACACCTTCGCTGCGAGTGTCCTTGGGCTTTGGTACGAGCCGCAGATTCCTGCGTGCACTTCCGCCAATGCCTCTTTTCCTTCTTCCTTTGAAACACACCTCATCCACGGCGTGCCAATTCCCGATTTGTAGAGTAGGCCATCCATCATGGTATATGTTCTTGCACGCTGCTTTGTTGTGTGCGCCTTTCTACTATCTTCGGGTAATTCACCATCCCGAAGATATTTGACGATGATTGTTCGCTAATCTTCTTCCAAGGATCTTGCTATAAGTTGCACTTCGGGACATATAGACCCTCGTGATATTGCTTCGTAAAACACCCCATCGGGTATTCTTGTAGAGTATGCTGCTGCCTTGGCCAACTCATCTACTCTCATGTTTTCCCCTCTTGGTATTGTTTTCACAGAGATCCCCATAAAATGCTTCTCCATTGTTCTTACCGCTTCCAGATATTTGGCCATTTCGGTGTCTTTTGCTTGAAAGTCTTTTGTTATATGCCCTTCTATCAACTTAGAGTCGGTGTAGATGACGACCCTTTTTGCTCCGAGGGATTTTGCTTTCCGAAGACCCAGCAGAAGTCCTTCATATTCAGCTGTGTTGTTTGTCGTCTTGAAGTTTAATCTGAGAGAATACTCCATGCTCTGCCCTTCGGGGTCAGTTACAATTGCTGATGCTCCTGCCCCTTCTGCTGTGAAAGATCCATCAGATTTTATTCTCCACAAGGGGGGCAGAGCTGTGCCTTCTTCCGAAACTTCAACCGACCATTCAGAGATGAAGTTGGCAAGTGCCCGAGCTTTAATGGCCGTCCTTGGTTCAAAGGTGATGTCGAAGGGTGCTAGTTCTGCGGCCCACTTCGCGATTCTTGTCGTGGCGTCTTTGTTTTCTAAATAGACCTTAGAGGGTATGCTGTGGGCACCTTTATCTTAAACTCTTGGAAGTAGTGTCGTAATTTTCTGGATGCCATAAGTAATGCATAAGCTAACTTCTCTAGCTCAATGTAGTTTCTTCTTGCTCCTTGCAATGATTCCGATACATAATATACGGGCATTTGTCCCCCTTCGGCTTCATCCTTTACGAGGACTGCGCTGACCGCAAAGTGGCTTGCCGATAGATACAAGGTTAGGTGTGTCGCCTCGTTCGGACTGACGAGTCTTGGTAATTGATGAAGATGATCCTTTAGCCTTGCGAAGGCGTCCTTGCATTGAGGATCCTTCAGCCTTGCGAAGGCGTCCTTACATTGAGGTCCCCACTCAAAGGGTGATGTCCCTTTAATTGTGCTGAAGAAGTGTTTGTGTTTTTTTCTGCGGCCTTCGGGAGAAACCTCCCTAGGGCGGCCAGCTTTCCTAGCAGGCTTTGTGCTTGCTTCTTGTTTTCTGGATCTTTCATACACTGAATTGCATCTATCTTCTCTTTGTTAACTTCTATTCCTCAGTGCGATACCAGGAATCCAAGCAACTTTCCTGTTTCCACTGCAAAGGCGCATTTCATCGGGTTTAACTTTATGCCTTCTGCTCTCAGGCTTGCGAAGGTCTCTTGAATATCCTCGCAGTGGTCTCTCCTTCGCTTGCTCTTGACGACAATGTCGTTGACATATGCTTCCACGTTTCTTCCCATTTGTTTTGCAAGGACCTTCGCGATGAATCTTGCAAATGTTGCGCCTGCATTTCTTAGGCCGAAAGGCATTCTTCGGAAGCAGTATGTGCCGAAGGGTGTTATGAATGCTGTCTTCTCTTCATCTTCCTTCCTCATATACACTTGGTGATAGCCTGAGTAAGTGTCCAGGAAACTCATCAGTACACAACCCACTGTCGCGTCAACCAGCTGATCTATCCTCGGTAGAGGAAAATCGTCTTTTGGACATGCTTTGTTAAGATTCGTGAAATCAACGCACAATCTCCAGGTGCCATTTGACTTCTTCACCATTACGACATTTGCGAGACACTCAGTGTACGCAACTTCTCGAATGACGTGGGCTTGACACAATTTTTCCACTTCTATCTTCGCTGCTTCCTGTCTATCGGGTCCCATTTTTTGAGTTTTTGTTTGATTGGCTTTGCATCCACTTTCGCGTTCAGCGTGTGTTCGATTGTTTCTCTGGGGACCCCCTTTGACTCTCCCGGCACCCAGACGAAGATGTCACTGTTTTGCCGAAGCAAGTTGATGACGTTTGCTTCTTCTTCTTCGGAAAGGGCGGTTCCGATGGATACTGTTTTTTCTTCATTCTCTGGGAACAATCGTATCTTCTTCGTTTCACTTTCCGGCCTGACTTGGGGCTTGTAACCCTTCGTTCTGTATTGGGAGTCGACCTTCTCCGTAGTTTGGACTGGCTTGAGCTTTGGTATGCCTTCGAGTTCATTTTTCCTTGCTGATTGCTGGTTTCCTCGAATGGTAATGACTCCCCTTCGGCGGGTAGTTTCATGCACAGGTAGTTATGATGTATGATTGCCCCGAAGGCATTGATGATTCGTCTTCCGAAGATGGCATTGTAGCGGTACTCCTTGTCAACAACATCGAAGCATATGCTCTTTGTTATCTTTCTTTTTCCTTCATGGAAGTTATAGGTAGTGATATCTGGTCTATGGCAGCCATAGGCTCTCCTCCGAACCCTATGAGCGGCATGTGCGATGGTGTTAGTCTGTCTTCTGGTATATTGAGTTGTTTGAATGCGCTGGCGAAGATGATATCTGCTGAGCTTCCTCCGTCCACTAGCGTCCTTTGGACATCATATTCTGCAATTTCTGCTGTGATCACAAAGGGATCTTGGTGTGGGAACTTTACGCCCTTGGCGTCAGTCGTATCGAAGGTTATCGGTGGTGCTGGTGCTGGTTTACTTGACACCGAGACGTGCGACACCTCGCGGATGAACTCCTTTCTCTTTCTGTTCGATGGGAGGTTCAACGAGGATCCTCTGGTGATGACATGGATAACCCTTCGGTTTTGCTGTTCAACATTGTGAACCCTCTCAGGGGATTTGCGGTACTGATCCCTCAGTCGCTGGTCTTGCCTTCGTTGTCGCTTCTGGTTTTGGTAGTTCTCGCGTTGTGCTTTAACATCTCTGCATTCCTCGGTTGTATGCAAGTAGTTTTCTCCATGTACCGCGCAATATCTTTTCTCCTTGTTGTCCTGATTTCCTCCTCGGAATCGATCATTCCTGTGGTAATTCTCCCTCCGGTAGTTGTCGTTCCGTCGATCATCATCTCTTCTCGTGTTACCTTTTCTATAGTTGTACTCGTCCCTTCGGGAATAATCTCCCTTTCTATTATTGTCGATGGCTTTCTGTTCATCTGCTTTAGACTCAATGTTGATTACTCTTTTGTTGTTTTGATGTCTCTTGTTCTTGTTTTCTGAATTGCTCTCTCTTGTGCGTACTCAGCTGGCCTTGCCTCCTCAAGTTTTTCTCTTCTCCTTTTGCATACCCTTCAACCTCGTCATAGAGAAGTGCAGCTGTTTGCGGTGAGTCCTGAGTCAACTTGTGTAGAGGAGGTCCCGGTTGAAGCCCTCTTCGGAATACATTGATTACCGAAGAGTCTGATACATCTCTTATCTGGCATTGTACAGCAGCGAACCTTTTATAGTAGTCCCTTGTGCTTTCTTTCTTGCCTTGTTCCAGAGCTAAGAGGTCCCCTTCTACCATCTTCTGGATATAATTGCCTTGAAAGTTGTTGGCGAAGGCGTCTTTGAGTTGATTCCACGAGTGTATGGATCCTTGTGGTAGTGAAGTGTACCATGACAGTGCGATACCCTTTAGTGTCAGCAACAAACTCTTTGCCTTAATATCATCATCTCCGTCAGCTGCTTCTACCGCCGTGTCATATATGTCGGAGAATTCATTTGGGTCGGTATCTCCAGAGAACTTGAATACACTTGGCATTTTAAATCCTTCGGGCCATTTTTTGCCGCGAAGGTATGCACTTAGAGGTCCTTCGCTTGCCTTCTTCGGCTGTGTCGTCGTTACGGTCGGCCGAAATTGCTCATGATTTTCCTCCAAGTATGGGATCCTTTGGGGCAAATAGTGCTTTTGAGGTTGCATTGTCACCAGTTCTCTTCGGAGCAGATTGATTTGTTCCTCCAACAGTCTTCTTCTGTCTTGTAAGATGTCCTCAGTAGATGGGAGGTCTCCATATTGACGTTCTTGCACGGGATGGGTGGGTGGGTTTTGCTGCGTTTGATGTCCTGGCTCGTCGAGTCTACCACCGCCCACGCCCGGGACACCTTGGCTCTGGTTCCTCCGGCCCTGCCGGTTGGTGTCGGGGGCTCTTGGGATGCTTCCGCCAAGTCCTTGCACCGCCGCGTCTTCCCGCCGCTGTTCAGTCGTTGGCGCGGTGGTGATCGCCCTTTGGGCCGCTTCCTCCATCGTCTCGCCGATGACGTTTTGTTCGCTTCGGTCTTGCCGCTCCCACCCTGCGCCTGGTCCACCGTGCCCCGGTTCCGGCGGCCCGTCGCCTCCGGCCGCTGCCACGCTCCTCCTTGGTCTAGCCATCACCGCAAACGCTTGCTTCTGTCCCCACGGACGGCGCCAACTGTCGTCGGGATTCCCCGCCGACGGTGAGGTTTAGCGCCCCTCCCCGGTGCTGAAGAGGATGCCGAGAGATCTTGTGGTTCAGAGAGCGGACGCTAGGTGAATTAAACCAGTATGGAAAGTGTGTGATCAGAATGCTTGTGTCTCTCTCATTGATGAGCTTATTAATTTATACAACTCTAGGGTCCGGGTTTACAGGCATGGAAAATACCCAAATTACCCCGGCCCAGGGGAAACACCCAAATTGCCCTGATCTCTGGATCGTTGATCTTGCGATCAACGGCTAGACTAGCTTTCTTACAACCCAAGATTTTCTACTCCCTAATGTGCCCTCGGGGGGGGGGCACATTCTGACAAAGTTGTTGATCTGATCCGTTCTTGTCAGAGGCTGTCGCGAAGTCTTCGTCTCCCGGCCCGAAACTTGTCCAAGATCCATGTCTCTACGAGGGTCCTCGTGAAAGACTTCGCTCCTCGGCCACCCTTCGGCAGGAGTCTCGAGGACTCTCATTGCTTGAGATTCCCTCGGAACACCTGACCCTTCACGTCCACCTCCCGACCCTTGACGCATGTCCAGGTCTTTTGCTCGTAGCCCAAGGGGTCTTGAGGTCATCTTTGACCCGTTTCTCCACTTACCTCTTCGGGTTATAATCGTCACGAAGGACCTTTACAGCATCTTCGTGGACATCCACCTTCCTCGAAGATGGGATGGTTGCCCCTACAACACTTATATAAAGCCAATGGCTTTAACGGCTGTCCCTTTTTTAATGGAATCGTTTCAACCCATTTGATAAAATAATCTATAGTCGCTAAAATATATTTATGACCCTTAGATAATGCAAGGTAAATCTAGCGATTATATCAATTCCCCATCCTCTAAACGACCATAGCTTAATATTAGGGTTCATAGCCGATGCTGGAACCAATTAAATATTACCAAACTTTGGCAATCTTGGCAACCTTTGTAATATCTAAAGAATTCTTTCATCATTGTCGGCTAAAAATAACTAGTCCTCCTAATTAACCACTTCATCTAATGAGTCGATTGATGGATTCTGCAAATCCCTTCATGGATTTCACCCATGACAACTTTAGCTTCCACTAGGCCTAGGCATTTAAGTAATATCCCTGCTAATGTCCGATTGTATAGCACTCCATCAAGCAGCACATATTTAAGGGCTTTCCTTTTCAACTTCTTGTCATGCATACTAGAAATTCGCTAATCCATGACATTTGCTCGTGACGTTTAAAAATTTCATCATAAAACAGCTCCTATCTATGACGGAAAGTGCAGCTTCGTCATAAAGGTGATGTGATGGAACGACCGCCCTAAGGCATTTATGACGAAGTCTGAAAATACATCATAGAACAACATACAAACTCGTCATAGATCCTTAGGACATCCTAATAACTCGTACTAACATATTTGTGATGAACAGGATGGCGTCAGGAAATTTCGACTTGTCCTACGTGTCAAACTGGTCCTACGTGGCTTCTGAGAGCTAATTTTTTCCTAAAATTCTTCAAACTCCCGCCTTCCAATACTGGCCATTGACATGTGGGCCAGGGTTTAGGGTTTCTCTTTTATTTCCCCATTCCCAGCGGCTCCCAGTTTTCTCTTGCAGTCTCACAAGTCCTCGCCGCCGCTTCCTCTTCTTCCCCAAATCGCCTCCTCCCGTTCAGCCGCCTCCCATCGCCGCCTCCCCCTCCACAGATCCTGCGTCCAAGCGGGACACAGAGAAGCGGGACGCCTCTCTGGTCTCTCCCCACAGCCATGCCTCTCATCGTCGGCGTCCCAAGATGGCATTGGTCTGGATCCCGCCGTCACGCCTAGCCCGTCATCACCACTGGCCATCCTCCCTAACCGGCCTCAATCTGTCTCCAAATCTGGTTGCCAGTGCTCGATTTCGATCCCCTGCCGTGGGTAGAAGAATGGGCTTCTCTTTGGTGGTAAAATTGGTAGTTCTGAGGTCAAGAGCAAGAAGAGGCAGCTCCATGCTTAGCCAACATGGTTGTGAATTGATCTAATTAGTCATGGCCTCTGCATTCATTGGTACTGCTGCTCCGAAATTTTCCTTCCTTGTTGGCTGTCTATGTCTTCACAATTAGTGCCCCTGCCTCTTCTCTGTCTCCATCTAGTATGTGCACACTTTATGTTTGATGAAATGCATACGTGCAGCGACTACTGTACATACAAAATGATATGCTGCAGATTATCTTATAAAATTAAGCTAGCTTAAACCTGTAAGAGTATTGGCTGAAGTTGGAGTAGGAGGTATAGATTCAAGAGCAACATGACTGGTTTGGAGTAATTTGGAACAGTAAATATCTTAATGTAATTGATGCTTTTGTACTTTCTTTTACTGTTTTTAGATTTATAATAATATTCAGACAATGCTTTTATCTTATGGGAGTATGTGTCAATTTGTAGATTTGTGATGTCACATTTGTTTTGTTGGTCTATCCCCATCGCCAGGCAGATGCTAGCTGTGTGATTTAGTGTTAATATGATTCCTCATTCCGAAGATTCAATCAATATAGAAGGATCAACTAATGGCCTTACCCACCTCTTATTAAGATATTATGCGCATGGAGTTCGTTTTTAGTTCGGTACAGAAGCATTGATAAATAAGTAATCTGAAGCACTTGCAAAATAGGCACTATCTGAGTTGCTGATGTCGTCAATTAAAGCAAAGGGCGATGTTTCTGGAGAGATACATTCATGTGGGCATTTCAGCCTTCGGTAGAGTATTTTAAAGACAAATAGTGATTCATTCCAGAGCATGGCATGAGCAACTGACTGGTCTGTGAAAAATGTTAAGCATTTTCAGTCGTATTTTCTACCTACGTACTTGTTCCAATGGTTGTGACTCGCGAATTCAACTTTTCTTCTCTGCTTACCCAAGACATAAATATCCTCAGTGAAGTGCGCACTGAAGGCTTGGAGATGCTGAACTACCATGATAATCTGAAGGGAAAAGTGCAATCCATAAAGCAAGGGGACGCAGGACGCTGTTGTGTTTGAATCAGAGGTAAGTAAACCACTTAAAAGCTAGATATGATACTAGAAATGCTGACCTGTAAATTTTATCATGAATGTCAACAACATATATCTGAATGAAAAAACAAAAATTTTAATAATTGATCATGAGAAGAATCGAACATTTGTCGTAAGGAAAGATGGCATTTTTATATTAGTAGAGATGATAGTACTGCACTTGATTTATTTAGTGTAAATTCATCTTATGGATTGTGCATATCCTTTAGCCCCAGTTTTATGGAACCAATTTCATTTAAATATGTCCTATCAAATTCAAAATCTTTTGTTGTAACATGCATCCAGCGTAGAGCAATTATTCCAGCATATGAGATTATTTCATTGACTAATATATACACTAGCAGGTACTGGTGTCTAGGATTACTCATGGCCTGATATGACTTTGCCATACTGCAAATGCTAAGATATGCATCCATATAACCCTGTTCCCCATCTTTGCATCTGCATCGCCATACCTCCATTTCCTCCACTTGTACACTTGCTTGCAAAGCTGGAATTGTAGAGAAACCTCCTGGTGCTCATCATGTGCTAGTATAGACTTTTCCAAGTTGTCAAATTGAAAACAGGAGAACATATTTTATTCAGTTTTGACTTCTCATAGGCATTCTTCTGTTTCTTTAGCCTGCTGCACGTTGATGCACTGCAGTAGGTTGGAAGATCTATGAACCTAGCTAGATAACCTCCTAATCATAACTTTGTTGCTTCATTAGCTAAAATTGGATCCAAACTTCATTGGTGAAATATTTGTGCAGTTCCATGTTGCTCTGATATTTATAGTTTGCTAGGATGGTCTATCATAACAATTTATAATTACTTTTACAATATCTGTTCAATCAAAGTTGATCCATTTGTGACTTTCATTGTTTTAGACTGAAAGAAAACGAAGGTTGTTGCTCCAGAGCAAAAAGCAATAATGTGAGGCAGTGATTGTTGCTCCAGAGCAAAAAGCAATAATGTGAGGCAGTTATATAATTCTTTTTCAGCAATGAAAGAATGTGACCATGGCTCCATATGCATATAGGAAACTTTTGTGCTTGGTGTGTACTGTATATGGCCAAATTGATTAAATCATTTGAATTTTTTAGCCTGACCATTTTTACTATTGATTTCTTTATCCAGATTTTTGTCTTTCTGCCTACCGCTGGAGCAACGCTCATATTTCATACAGACCTAATTATTCGTGGAATTCAAGAAGAAGCAAGAAGCGAATTATCTGATCCTTCAACGCCTCTTGGGTCTATCCTCGGTTAACTCTAGTAATTGATCAATTACTGGCTTTGTGATTTCTGGAGGCAAGTGAACTGTTGATGAACTATGTGCACTAGTAGTGATCTGTAGTTTCTATTAGCAAGTGTGTATTTGTAATTACTGGTTGCCGTACTTGTGGTCCATTTCTGAACTTATAGCTATCAGGTGATCAGTATCTGAACATAATACTAATGTATAGTCAGTTTCTGAACTTGTGTGCTCAGTTTCTGAAGTTTTTGAATTTGTGTTCTCAGTAAATTTTTTGTACATCTGTGACGAAAAAGATTCATCCTAATAAACCCTATGATCACATCTGTAACAAAAAAGATTCATCAAATTTCTAAACATCTATGACAAAAAAAATTCATGATAATAAGCTCGTGATCACATATGTGACGATAAAAATTCATCACAAAAAGGATCGTGATGTGGCAGTGAATCAGCATTGGACAATGACGTGGTGCCACGTATTCACTCTTAAGTGACGAGTAATGTTTCGTCACAAAATAAAGCCATGTCAGGTTGGTGACGACGTGGCGCCACGTCACGCCTGACGGCTACGACAATGACCTGGATGACACGTCGGATGGAGACGCGATGGAAAACGTTCCATGATGAAGATTATTTCGTCATAGATATGATGCGTTCTATGACGAACACTACCGTTTCGTCATGTCGTTTCATATGTGATGCGGATAGCACGATGAAATCAGTTTTATCATAAAGTTGTCATAGAAACTACTTAATGACGAATCGTCTGTTTTTAGTGACAAATGTGTTTCATCATGGATTAACTTTTTTCTAGTAGTAATGAGAGCTAGAAGGATTGGCTAAGTAAGTAATAATTTCTTGTCTCCAATCAGCTTTATCCAGTAAATTAATATCCACCTCTACCTTCTACTTTGTCGGCTTATAACCTGATGCGCTTTGAGCTATAGCGTTGGCTTCACTATTTTGCTCTCTAGGAACAAGCTTAATCTCAAAGGACCTAAATGAGTCGATCATATACAAGCACTTATTAAAATACCCATTGAGCACCTCATCTTGATATAAGAAATTACCAGATACTTGCTTCACCACTAAGAGAGGATCCCCAAAAGCTTCTAAAGTATCACCTGCAGTACTCCCTAGCAATTGCAACCCTTTGAGAAAACCTTGATACTCAACTTGGTTATTTAAATGAGCCGATTCTGCCTTGGAAGCAAATTCAAAATGAAAACCCTTTGGAGATACTATTAACAAGGTGATCTCACAACCTCGACTAAACACTGATCCATCAAAGAATAAGACCCAAGGTGTTACACTAACCAGACCTACAGTAGTCTCCAGGCAGTAGCTAATAATGAAATCGACCAATACCTATCCCTTTACCGCTTTAATCGATTCGTACTTAAGATCATACTCGATTAAGGCATAAGCCCATGTACCAAGGAGATCTTTCAATATAGGCACTCATAACATGTATTTTATTACGTCGGCATTACATATTACTTTGCATTTAGCAGCCAAGATGTAATGCGTAGTTTTGTACGTGCAAAATACAAGCATAAACATAATTTTTTGATTGAGAAATACCTGTTTTTAGCATCAATGAGTCATTGGCTTAGATAAAACACCACTTTCTCTTTACCATCGACCTCTTGCGCAAGTACGACACTGATCGAAGCGCCCTCGACCGATATGTAAAGCATGAAAGGTACCCCCTTGTGTGGAGCAACCAACACTAGGGATTAGCTAAGTATATCTTGATGTCATCAAAGGCCTTCTGCTGCTCTGCCCCCGAGACAAACTCTTGATCGACTTTTAGTTTTAGTAATGGTGTAAATGCTCACATTCGAGCAAACAAATTTGAGATGAACCTCTTTAAATAATTTATCATGCTGATCAGCTTCTGTAAATCATTCTTGCACTTAGGGGTTTTGCATTTCATTATTGCCTTAACTCTCTCTTGGCTCACTCCAATACCCCCTTCATGCACCATAAACCACAGAAACTGACCAGCTGATACTCCAAACGCACATTTTAATGGTTTCATCTTCAACCCAAAGGATCTAGTCTTCTCAAAACCTTTCATAGATTGGTTAAGTGTTAATGTTGTTTTTTTTGACTTGAGAACTTTATTGTCAATGTAGATTTTCACCAATAAGCCGATCAACTCATGGTATAGGCATCAGATACTCGTCTTTTGGGGTAACTTTATTCAAGTCTCTAAAATCCACGCTCGCACGGATCTTCCTATTTTTCTTTTCAACAGGGGCAATATTTGATGCCCACTTAGCGTATCGACAAGGCCTAATAAACCCAACCTTAAGGAGTCTTTCTATCTCTGCTTTGATTGCATCATAATTTTTTGATTGAACCTCTTAGGGGCTTGTTTAAAAGGTCTAAAGCTTGGTTTCAAAGGTAGCCGATGTTCAACCAATGATCGGCTTAACACTGGCATCTCATGGTACTCCCATGCAAAACAATCCCGATACTCTTTATATAATTTTATAAGTTCACCTTTTAATTCCTTAGGTAACTTAGTACTTAGAAAAGTAGGCATTTTATTGCCATCACACCCTATGTCGACTTCTTCTAGTAAATTAGCCGACATAAATCCCTAGCCTATCTTTTTCTCGAAGTCTTCTATGGCTTTAGATCCCATAGACATGCAATTGCTTCAACAGCTTCATTAAAGTGGGCCTCAGCGGTGATCGGCTTCAAGCCTGATCGGCTGACATTGATAAATTTACAATCTTCCAACATTTAACATGATGAATGGATGAGTTGACCATCTCCAATACTTCTTGGGGCATAACTGTAAGTCAAGATAGGCCTTGTGTGTCTTATGGAATTTTGGCGATTAATGACAAGCTTTATTAAACAGCAAACATGAGTTGTTGATTAATCTCCTTTGAAACTAACATGTGTTGTCTTAGTCTGTTTGATAGAATGATTGTTAACCATTAAAGGTATGTATCTTAGGGTGCGTTTGGTTGGAGAGTGAGTAGAGCGGAGCCATTCCATTCCTGATTCTGAGAGTGGAGCGGATCAGTTCGGCCAAAAAATAGGAATGGATTGATTCTGGATCTATGGGGAATATTCCATATAGAGAGTGGCTCCGCTCCATGAGAATCACAACCAAACACTCTGCGGTCTGGAACGGAGTGGCTCCATTCTAACCAAAAATTCTGAGACCTAGAATGGAATGGCTCTATTCCAGTTGGCTCCTCAACCAAACGCACCCTTAGTGTCTATCTTGTTCATACTAACAATTTGATGGTCTATGTGTCCATTTAGTCTCACATATACAATGTGGATGAATAGTACAAGATGAGGTATGCAATCTCGGTATCCCTTCCATATTTATTATTGCATTTCTCTTATGTATGTGTATAATGAGCTCTAGATAATATATTGATTATAATTATGCACATTGTTTCATATCATATTTATTTGTGCATAAATATCCTTTTGAGCTTAATATGTGCATTGCTCACTTTCCATCTTTGTTTTAACTAGAGTTAAACTTCACTTTGTTATAAATTGACTTTATGCATGTATACCTTGTTTTTACATCTCCTTATGCACTTAATTTAGTGAAGTTTAATTTAAATTGAATCACAACTTCACTCTTGCTTTAAATATGAATTATACATGTGTAATTCTTGGATATACTTTCATGTGCATCTTTAAGTGAAGTTGTGTTCATTAAATTAATTAATTACGATAAATTATTGAATTATCTTTTGGGTAATCATCTCTCTAGTGCATATAGATCAAATATATCTACCTCATGATGCACTTAGTAGAGACCTTTCATATCAAGTGTTCCATTTATGTTTGAGTCTTATTGTTGAACACTTGTTGTGCTTAAACCTTTTTGAGTATCTAACCAATCTATCTTCAATTGACCTTTTGGGACTAATGTCTTATGAGTGGTTTGAAAAGAATTAGGTCCTGGGATGGTGTGTGATGACCAATGTGCGTTGAAGGATGATAGTCAAGTCAAGGTTGAGAAGATGGGGTGTCACCAAGAGTTAAGTACTAAGTCAAGATCGATTTGACGGGATGATCGTTAGGGAGGATGATCAAGTCAAAGTCGATAGGACGGGATAATCTCATAAGGTGATCAAGTCGAGGTTGACAAGACAAAGACGTCATCAATTGTGTGGTGAAGGTCGTCATGCACAATGTGTGAAGGGGTGATGCATGAAGCATTGAAGTGGACTTGAAGGCGTTGATGTGGGACATCAAGGTTCAAGATGGTGCTCAAGGCCAAGGTATGGCTAGTGTAGGGCTAAAGATGTTTTCTAATCTTTTGCCGGTCTTGGTGGTTGGTTGAAAGACCAGGTTTATAGAATAATCGACGTACTATTAAGAGGGATCTGGATCGTTGTTGATCGGATCGGTTCCTAATTATTGGGTGATGCACATTTACTCTTAAACCCTAGCTGAGCCTAGTGAGGTGTCGAGGTGTCATAGGAGTGTAGCGAGAGTGTTGGAGGTGTCCGTGAGGTATTTGGACTTGTGGTTGTCCGAGAGTGAGCGAGAGGGTCTCCGAGAGGTCTCCTGTCTTAGTAGGTATCTTTGGCTGGACAGTCTCCAAGAAACAGAGAGTTCATAGTGTTAGACAGACAATATAAGGCCAGACAGTCCAGAGTAGGTTCGGACTGAGAAAAAGAGGAAACAGGTTGTTGATAGATCTAGGCGGACAGTTCAGGCTAGGGGCCGGACAGTCCGGGCTGGGGCAAGACGGTTAAGGGTGTTTTTGGTAGTGCTTGGCGGACGGTCCGAGCTGGGGGCCGGATGGTCCGGGCGGTAGGCCAGATGGTTTGGCCAGTACCACCATTTGGAGCCCGGATAGTCCGGGCGGTAGGCCGGATGGTTTGGCCAGTACCAACATTCGGAGCCCGGATAGTCTGGCTAGGGGCCAGACGGTTTGGGTAGAGGGCCAGACAATCAGGAGGGCTTTTGGTAGTTATTTTGGAACAATCCGGGATTTTTCCAGACCGTCCTCCAACAACTACCACTTTCCAACGGCTAGTTTTTTTAGATCTGGTCCTATATAAACCCTTGTATGGCTCATTTGTGGGTGAGCTTTGAAGAGATTGGGAGAGCTTTTGGGGGTTGGAGAATTGGTTTTGCTGAGATTTTGGGTGTGTCTTAAAGTGTAAGAAGTGGCTATAGAGGGTGAGAACGAAGGAGAGAACCAAATTGGGTGGATATGGTGAAACCCTAGTGAGAGGAGTGAGTGACCAAGTGAGTCTGAGTGATCAAATGAGTCTTGTGTGCATCACTCTTGAGCTTGATCTGGTGCAATCAAGTGGTTCGGATTTGTTATTCTTGGTGCTTGCCGGCATCTAGACAGCATGGGAGGTGTCATGCGCCGGTAACCTTATCAAGTAGCGTGTGAGAAGGCCCGGGCAAACCGTGTGAGTGGCGTTGGTGCTTGCCATCTTCGGAGGGGTGGAACTAGAAACCACTATTGGAGAATCAAGCCTCAACGTGTATTAGGGGAGACCGGCAAATCTCCGAGCACCACAGGAAAAGTCTTCGTGTCACTTGTGATTTGCCTCTTGAACTCTCGTATTCATTGCCATATCTTGAGCTGCTGCTTAGCCATCATAGTATATATTTTGTGATTAATCGTATATCTTGATTGCCTAGATACATTTGATTCACCTCACTCTAGGATTGCTATCATATTGATATATTGTTTATGTTCAAAGAATTTATCTTTAGCTTCCGCATTTGTTTGAACTTTGGACACAAGTGTAAAACTGATTAGAAGTTAAATTTTGAAAAGCCAAATTCACCCCCTCTTGGACATTCGATTCCTTATAAGAACCTAATGTCAGGTTTTTAAAGGATCAATAACTTCTGGAAGTACTCCTTTTTGAATAACATTACCATGTTGGCCTTTTTGAAAGAGCTGAGGTAGGAATTGCTGTGATCATTTAGGTCATGATACTATTCTTCAGTAAGATCAGCATCCGTCAGTTACTCTAATGACATGTTTCTCGGTGACATTGCTGTGATCGGTCTAGTTCGGCGCCATCTTTGTCCTATCAGGGGTGCCAAAAAGTGTGTTCTTCGATTTGGATTTCAAATAAAACCCTCGAGACAGAAAAAGACTCTGCGCCAGTGCCAAAAGTTGTATCAGCTAAAGACACGTGGCCTTAGGGCTTAGGATCCCCGTCAGCATCAAATCTACGAGTTTGGAGCGTGCCAGCCGACTTGATCTCGCAATCGGCAAGAAAAGACGTAAACAACTTTATTTAGCCGATTAGATCTTAAAATAGTGTGAACCTGTAACACTTGAAGACAATAAATAAGAATAACAAATTCAAAAGGATAACCAAACTATTGGCTCTAATTAGATCCAAACCAATAGATTCAAAGGGTAAACAATCTACTACTAAGCCGATGAAATCAACAAACTAGCAGAAAGAGGGTACACAGACTATCGGGTAATTGCAAGCTACGAGTTGATAGAACGATAGTAAACATAATATCGACCTGATTATAAAGCCAAACTAAGCGATAAAATGAGGGTGAAACCTAATTCTTAGTCGAAACGGCAATGTGCAACAATATCAAAACGGCGAGAAGATCGAACTAAACCGAGTCAATACTCACCTGGGCTTATATCCTGAAGCCGATGGAGAAGGCGACGCGTAACAAGTTGATTGAAACCAAAATGTGACGAAACTAGATTAAATGCGACAAAAAAAGTAAAGGAACATGTAAAAGTAGATTCGATTGATTGGTGTTGGATCTTTTACATGCTGCTATTGGCTATATATTTATATTTATACAGACTGACGGCTCAATTGATTAGAACTCTAACTCGTTTTTCATACGAGTTTCTACTCAATACATGACAAATTTATCTAATACTCTACCTAATTTATCTAATAATTCTATACGTACTCATTTTGCCATAGCCGATTCGGCCAGTAATAGTTTTCGCCGTAGGCGGCCCATCTTAGCTGATTTCCGAATCTTCTGGTCCAATCAACTTTTCCAAAATTGTTAGTCAACAGTTTGGCATGTAAAAAAACAAATATTAACTTGTATACGATAATCTGGGTTGAAGTCGTAAATAGCAGGCAAACGCAAACCCCACATGACAGTTCTGTGAGTGCATTTCTCTCTGAACTGTACGTATGCATGAACCTTTGATGTCTGTGGTAATGATTGATTCACCAACAAACTACGGTAAGAAAATGAAACATTTGAATAAGTATGGAAAAAGGAACACGACCACCAGAGAAAGAAAGCCACTAGGATGTAAAAAAAAACGTTGGTCGTGAACTGTAATATTGCTAAAGAAGCTACTGGGTGAGTATCGTACTACCACTATCAATTCAATTCAGATGTTTATTAAATGCAAATAGGTTATTAAATTCACAAATAAGGTCAAGGTTTTTTTTAAGCAAAAGCGTTCACCTTGCAACATTTGGACGGCTGAGCTTACGCTAGACACCCCTGCAGAAGCGATACTCGCAGGCCCCTAGGGATGATTTTCCAGTTAGCTTTGCGTGAGTAGAACAGTAATTGAGGTAGCTGTGTAGGCGCGTCCCAATTCTTTTCTGCATGTAAGCGGCAAAAGCCTGATACCATCTTTGGCTCATGAAGGAATTTTTTTAATATTTTATATTTAAAAATAAATCAAAATAAAAAATAATATTCTTTTTTTAAAATTAAAAAATAGGCGTCCGTCGCCATCCCAACGGGTGAAAAATAAATCCGCCATTACAAGGGGCGATTCATTTAAAAACCGTCCGTTGGAATGGCGGGATTAAGCCTGCCTGGCGGCCCGCCCGGGAAGCCAAATGTCGCCACACCATAAGGTGAGTTTTTAAAAATTTACCCGATGGAACAGCGATTTTTGTGGCGCGCAATAAAATCACCCTTTGAGGGGGCGATTTTTGCCCTTTTTAGCGGGCCGCGCCTGCCTCATTTGTTGCCCGAGCCCAAGAGAAGAAAAAAAAATTGAGAGAAGGAAAGAAAGAGTGGTCGTCAGCACCCGCGCTGTGAGGTAAATTTTTTTGCAACTTGTATTATCGTTTTACTGAAAACATGGTAGGATAGCAATTTTAACCTTATAGGTTAGCAATAAGTAGGTAGTATAGGTAGTGAAATTGCATATTTAGCATATCCGCAGGTTTTGCAGGTTTTGTACTGTATTTATAGAGTATGGTTAGGGTATATTGACGGTATTTTTAGAAGAGGGATTTCTGGTCGGACTTAATTAGTAAATACAAAATTTTCCTGACTTAAAATGATTACGCCAGACAATGTTTCCCTGACTTATACGGTATGGTTAGGGTTTAGGGCTTTGTCCTGATTTGTTAGACAATATTTTGTTTAGGCCATGAAAACCTTAGTTTGATCCTTATCCGGTGAGCTATAGATGGCATAAAAAAATATGGACGACTTAATGTTCAGGGTACATATTGATAAATTAAGGTACACATGCAATAATTTATGGTTGATGTTTATTTATAGGAAAAATGGCAAAGAAGTTATATTTCCAGATTCACTATGGGCACGAAGAGATTATGTATGGTCCAAACAGGGTAGATCTTGGTAATATAGAATCAGTGACACTAGGGATATCGAGGCCCATCAAGAGAACATTAGGTGGTTTACAAAACTGGTTGTTGCGAACGTTCCAGCTTAACTCGGAAGAACAGTAATTGAGGTAGGGGTCGTGGTCAGCCGCGTTAGGGACGGTTCCTTTTGGGAGGTGATGCCGATATTGTCTACAAGGAATTGGAGGCGGTATGTTGAGATTGCTATTGAACGCCGCTTTTCTCTAGTGTTGCTTGCTTAAGCAGAGTTGAAACAAGACGCTGGAACAACTGAGGCAATGGCGAAAGAGACACTGGAAACCACCGGTGCAGAAGAGGCAGAGGAGGCAGAAGAGGGAGAGAGGGCAGGCAGCGCCGAGGAGGCAGGGGAAGATATAGGCGGGTACGAGGAGACGGAGGAGGTTGGTACTGAGCACCCGAGAACAATGAGGCGACCGGTTTCACGGACAAAGGGGAAGAAATTGAAGTATTAGTAGAACTGATGGAGGCCGAGGACGAGGAGCATGAGCAAGTCCCCGAGGAAGACATGTCAGACGATGAGGCAAGTTTTGGAGATCGTCTTATCCCAGCCAAGTGGAACTCGAACAACTCCGAAGATTTCTGTGTGAAGGAAAGTAACCAAACCTTATCAGATTACCAGCAGAACGAGGTGACACAGGAATCCATGTACCCTAGTAAGGAGACTGTTATGGATGCCGTGAAATATTGGGCATTGTCTGTTACGAGGGAATTCTGGGTTGTGAAGTCTAGTGAAAGTATGTATGACGTTTAGTGTGTCGTCCCGGGATGCCCTTGGTAGGTTCATGCATTCAAGGGAAAGTGGGTCGATTATTGGATGTGGTCGATTGTGATGGAACACAACTGTTAGTTGGAACAGCCACAACAAAGTCACAGGAACCTAAATTCAACTTTTGTTGCAGTGGTAATGTATTCATAGATAGTTGACAACATCAGCTATGAGCCACACTCGATAATTCATACCATTGAAGAACAATTTCAGTACAAGATAAAGTATGCAACAGCTTGGAGGGCAAAGCAAAAGGCTTTAGAGATGAGATTCGGTACATATGAAGCATCATATGCCAATCTCCGTGCGTTTTTGCAGATCATCAGTGAGAGGACCAATATGTCGCCTAGAAGGGGGTGAATAGGCGTAATTAAAAATTCAGGGATAAAACCTGCGGAAGCCTTTTATCAGTATTGGACGGTCCGATGGTCTGGGCTCGGACAGTCCGATGATGTTCGGACAGTCCGAAGGTATGCCTCAGACAGTCCGAAGGTCAATTTTACTTGTGAGTACAAAAACCAATCTAGGACCTAGCTGGAGCAAGTTGGTTAATTGCTCTGCAATAAATAACAATAAAGACACTAGAGGAACACTAGTAAACTTACAATCTACCACAAACCCTAAAGCACAAGTAGATCAAACAAGAATTGTAAACTAGGGTTTGCAAGACCTCAAGGTTGAGGAGACAAACAAATTTATCCCGAAGTTCGGATTCTTGAGGCAATCCTACGTCTCTGTTGAGGGAGGCTCTGTCTCGCTTGAGCCCGGGTCACTCTTGACCCTAATCCTCTCCAAGGTCCACACAAAGCTCCCTTGGTTCCACTAGTCGGCTTCTTCCCTTGCGGAGGCGAAGTCCAGACCTTCACAATCCTTCCCTCGACCACCACACACCTCGGTGGCTCAAGGGCAACTCCTAGACCGTCTAGGAGCCCTCAAACTCCAAGAGAATAGAGTGGCAAAATGTGGGAGGAAGATGAACAAGTGCTCAAAGATGAACCCTAGAATATCGGTGCACTTGGATCTTCTTCTTCTTCTTCCTCTCAACCCTCACACTTGATTTGAATTAACGAATGGGAGGGGAGAGTTGGAGGAGTGAGCTTTGGAGCAAGAGAGGGAGCTAGGGCTTTGAATGCAGGTGTAAATGGTGACCAACCCTCTGTTAAAGCCCTCCAAATCTGACCGTTATAGTCAATTCTCTGTAATATCGGACAGTCCGATAGTCAAGGTTCGGATAGTCTGATAAAAATATTCAGCACAAAATAAAAAGACCCAAGGTCACGAAAATCGGACACACTTGGGATCATTGTCCGAGGAGTATCGGACAGTCTGATATAATTAAGCACTTTGAACCAGAGAGTGCCAAGGTCGCAAAAGTCGGACAGTCCGAAGGTATTTGTCCGAGGTGTATCGGACAGTCCGATAGTCAACTGTCGGACAGTTCGATAGTATTTAGCATTGCTGGACAGAAAGACCTAGAGATCAAAAATCCGGACAATCCAAGGGTGTCTGTCCGAGGAGTATCGGATAGTCCGATAGTCAACTATCGGACAACTATCAGACTATCCGATAGAATTAAGCGCTGCTGGACAGAAAGTCCCAGAGATCAAAAATCCGGACAATGTCCGAGGGGGTATCGGACAGTCCGATAGAAAATGATCGGACAGTTCGATACTTAAATAGGTAAATCGACTTGAAATGAGATGCTATAGAGATGTGTGCTGACCTATGTGCTAGATTTCAAACTTTGAGTACTTTTCCTTCTAAACAACCTCATTTCGTCGCTCCCCCTTAATATTACGGTCATCCTTAGGACTCAAGAAATTATTAAAAAAATACAATCTAGATAATCTTGATCATCTCTTGGTTTGGATCTTCGAGACATCACCAATCTTTATCCTCTTGTATTTTGAACTTAGAACTGAGGTATTTCTCAAACAAAACACATTAGTCCATGCACACATAGTTCATTAATCACCAAAATTAGTTAAGTGCCTAGATGCACTTTCAGTCAGTACAAGGAACCTGGTACATACTATGATACCAAGGAGTGTCCCGCAACTGGCTTAGAACACCGGTAGCGAGCCATTTTTTGCTTTAGGACCATGCATACGAGCCTTCTCGTATTGTCTCTCTGTCCTCTGTGTGGATGGTACATTCCTCACCGGAAAGTATGAGGGCCAAATATTGACAGCTATTGGCGTGGATGGCAATAACCAGATATTGCCGGTAGCGTTTGCTTTCGTGGAGGGGGAGAATACTGACAGGTGGTACTGGTTCTTAGAGCGTCTTAAACATGCAGTCGTGTTGGGAAGACCTAATGTTTGTGTCATACATGACAGACATGCAGGATTGCTATGGGCAATCAAAGAAATTAAGAATGGTTCGGACAGCCGTGGAAATGCACACTAGAGGGACATACAAAGTAGGTGGTGCACAAGGCACATAGGAGCCAACTTTTTCAGGCACTTTAAGAACAAGCACCTGATGCGCTCGCTATGCCGGTGTGAGGCCCCCTGGATCGGTCCGATCCTACGGACGAGAATTGTCCTGGTCACAGCTACGATCGGGCGCGTTGGAGAAATCAAGATTCAAAGCGAGGCGCTCCAAGTCATCCGCCACGACCCCTCCCATGGCAGCCAAGTCCATGCCACCCAGGTTCTCTCTTATGCCCTGGAGAATGGAGGCGAGTGCTTTGAGGCACTCCTTGCTCCTGAGGATGACGTCTAGTACAGATGCGGACAGATCGCGATGTTGGGCTGGGGTACGACACGACGAAGTCGGTAACCGTGGAGGGGTCCGCGGTCGCTTGCAGGCAGAAGCCCTTGCCCAGTCCCTCATTTTCGCCAACATCTGGCCCAGCGACACATCCAGGCAGCGCCGAGCAGCTAATTCCTGGCGTCACCAATCAACCACCGCGTTGGGGGACTCCTCCCTTTCTTCACTCGCCATGTTGACTTGGCGAGCGGGAATCGGGTAAGAGGGCGTCATCACTGTGTCGCCACAGGAAGTGCTCTCGCCCAAGGAGACCATATCACAGTCTGGGATGGCAATCCTATGATAAGCTCATCCACTTCGTCGTCCCCGTCCAGTATGGGGGCATCCTAGTCAAGGGCATCCCAGAACTGGTCCAGGAGGGGCTTGGGGACGTTCTTCGAGTCCAGACTACCACGGCTGGGGAGCGGGGAGTATGGGCACTCGTCGCGTGCAGGGAAGTCTTCCTCCTGCTCGGTTATCCAAGCCATATCCCCGTCGATGTAGTACCCGTCATGGTCATCCACGTTGTCAAAGACACATAGGTCGTGGGTATCATCGGAGTTCGACATCCCAGAGGAATTCTTCAGCAGAGAAGACCTATGATCGCCATGGACGGCGCTAGCTGTCGACGATTGGAACGGGATTCCCCGTCGAGTTTATTTCTCGATTAAGGGATTAAAAAGCCTCTTTCTGTCGAAGTGTGGCATTTCGAGATGTCGAAGACTCTTTAGTGTGAGCGAACTAAGGATGAATAAGACACAAGGGGTTTATCCTAATTCAGGTCTCCTGAGAAGGATAATAACCCTACTCCAGCGTGTGCGTATTGCAGTGTAAGATTACAGTATATGCTCATGTGAGCGTGTTGGTGATTCTGTCGATGTGTCGATGAACCTGTCTTTCAAATGATCGAAAAAATGGGTATATATAGGGCCTATCTCTAACTGTCGGCTCGAAATCTCTGGGAGACGATTACGCGCATTGTGGACGATGAAACTGACGATGCACCGCACGCGAGACCGTTGCACCGCCGCACGGATCGTGGGTAACGACTTCTGCATTGTGGGAAACATGGCCACGTGGCACGTTTCATCGTGCTAATCTGTTATGTTGGTTCTCGGGCATTAGGATGTTGCCCGGCCCGAGCATGCTATGACGCTGACATCAGGACAAGCCGGGTGACCTCCAGCCAAGCAACACCTAGTCTCACCCCGGGCAAAACCTCTTCGGGCATGGGCTCTGCTTGAATTGGGCCGTCTTAGGAATCACATCTAAAGTACTCATCGATTACGGAGCTGCTAGACTAGTCCTGGTCTATGTGCTGTAAACCAATCCTGACTAATATTTAGGAACTTAGATTGCATATAAAAAAGCTAGGGGCCAATCAAACATATTCGTGACAACGTAATCATATTAGAGCATTGACAAGACACTACACAATCATATTCTGACATCTGATTGATTAGTACTAGTTAGAGTGCCTGTGCGTGCTGCTATGGAGAAACACACAAAGTTAAAGCATACAACATGTTTATAAACAAGACCCATCCAAATATATTTATAAAAAGACGCGCCGTGCAACCATGCATAAATTAACTTAGTAATAACCAAGTAATTCAACATTCAAATATTTTGGAACCTCCAAAAACCAAAATAACTCAACAGAATATTATCTATTATCTTACGAAGAGGATAACAAAAGTTAAGAAGCTAAAATAATTGATTTATAGGGGCCATCGACGCAAAGCAAATGACACATGCTGCTTATTCCCTTTGAGATTGGTTCTGCTTCTGTACAATGGCCTTGTGCTTCTTTCCAACTACATGATACTCGTAAACCTTTCGGGTGTTGACGATAACATTGCACAATGTGCACGTTCTCGCTTCACCATGGTTTGCTCCAGCCTCAAGTAGTCGTCTCTTCTTTCCTTCCAAGTATTCATCAGGTTTCATCAAATGTTGCGACAGGATCAGGATAGAGGTAGAGGGATATATCGTTCTCAAAAGGAGTTAGTGCATGCACACGCCTGAAAGTCACATCCACCTGTCCAAAGCTCACTCTTGTGCCCTCTAGATCATCAGCAATATCAGAGATTCGCACTGAGACGAAGATTTCTCTGTAGAAGTGCACATCGTATCTGAAGCCTAGCCTCCTCTACCACAGGTCTTTGCTTCCGTGACCCGTGTGCAAATAAACACTGGGTCATACTGCAATACCCCTTCGGCTTTTAGCAGCAATACATTGTTGACGAAGCCTAACACAACACTTCCATCTTTTGTTCCCTGTATATGATTGGTTTAGAGATTTATTGACGAGGCAACATAAATTTAAATTGTTTAGAAGCCACATGAACTTAGGAATTTGTTGACTAAGGGTGGTGTCGACGATTTGCGTCGGCAATGTATTTTATAGGGCTATGCGAAAGATCACAACTCGATGGTAGCACAGGGGGCAGGATTTATACAGGTTCAGGCCCTCTCAAAGAGGTAATACCCTACTCCTGTGCTCGTGGATTTGTATTGTGGGTGTCAATTACAATGTATGTTCTCGTCGAGATAGCACAAGAACAGACAATGATGAACATGTAGAATTTGATGATCTAACTAGGGACCCCTGACCCCCTTTATATAGTGCAAGGGGTCAAGTTACAGATAGGTTTCCTAATCTGTATAAGGGAGATAAGGAACATAATCGAGTTAGTTACGCCTATCTCTAGGTATTCGAGTAGAATACGAATTCGTCTCTTTGTAGAGCAAGTCGGGCCGCGCCATCCACCAAACCTATCTTCTGGAAGATCCACGTGACTTGGCCCAAGGAGGTGGTACGTCTAACCGTCTATCTCCGAATACCCAGGGCCCATGTTGTCCACAGTAGCCCCCGAGTGCTTCGTGGCTAAGTTGTTTTGATTCTGGGTTCAGCTTGCAGCCCATCAAATGTAGTCCGAGTGACGTCACTCTTTATACGGTTGATGAAGTTCTGCTTGCCGAGTAACCTGCTGATTAAACAACACAGTTGCAAAGGACTCAAGAGAAAATCTCAAGTCTCTCAAAAAGATGTTTGGTACCCAGTCCGACTAGTCAGTATACTGGCTATTGGCCCCAAGAAGAGGCATACCAAGAAAGTGGATGTAGCCGAGTGATCAACGTCACCTGCCTTATCCTCCCTGTTACGAATTATGACAATCGGATTTGACTGGTAGAACTCGACATTCGGTCCAACAGGGGACATGCCACAACTCGTGTAGGGTGTTCAGGCGCCCTGACCTGACTAGTGCGGAGTCAAGCTAACGATTCTCGGGAGAATACGTCCGCCTCCAAGTTGAGGTCATCCGAGTGGTGTTCGTCTTGACGACGAACGATCCAGAGATGTGCCACTAAGACCCAACTGAGGAGATAACTCTTAATGTCCAATCTGACTAAAAGTCAGACCGACCATTGACCCCAGGAGGTACACCAAGAGCTGAGTTGTAATTCGAAGCGCCAGCCTCGGCGACGACCGCATAAGGCCCGACTGGGGGCATGCCCTTTTTCCCGACTAGGTTTGATCCGAGTGACACATGTACCCGAGCAATGACGTGTATAGCTTGCGGCCCACATGGGGGGTGCTATCTGGAACCTAAGTCCGGACCCGAATCTTGAAGCGATGATTTTAGGGCTTCATTCTTTCCCGCCCAGTGCGGAAACCGAAACGTCGCCCACTTCCTTTAAAATACAGCACGCCGGGGCATCTGAACAATTACGCTTGCTTCATGCGCCCAAGTCTGTTCGTCTCCCCGAAACGCTCCCGCTAGGGTTCAGTGCTTCCGCCGCCACAGGGCAATCCTAGCGCCGTCGCGGCCACCGAACTCCAGACCCAACGTCGTCACTCCCCATCCTCCGCCACACTCCAATGGTGGAGAACTGCGCAACCTCCATCACCACCGAAGAGCAGCTGCAGGTCCTGGTCGACGCCAGCATTCTCCCAGCGCCGGAGCTCCTCGGCTGGCGGGCCGCCGCGGGTGAGTCCTTCCCCACTCCTCGTCAAGAGGAGATCATCATTTTTGAAACTTTCTTTTCTCGCAGGTTCGGACTCCCCGCTTCCTCCTTCCTTCGTGGTCTGCTCAACCACTATGAAATCGAGCTCTTCCATTTGAACCCTAACTCCATTCTTCAAATCTCTCTTTTTGTTCATCTTTGCGAAGCTTTTCTGGGGATTGCTCCTCACTTCGCCCTTTTTCGCCATCTTTTTCATTTGAAAGCCTGCCCTACCGACAATGCCCCTAAGGCCGTCGGCGAGGCCGGATTCCAACTCCAGAGTGGCCTTAAGAAGGAGTACTTCTCCTTGCCGCTCCGGACCTCCTTGAAGGGATGGAACTAGGAATGGTTCTATGGCTCCAATCCTCCTCCTTGTCTCCTTCCTTAAGGCCACAGATAGTAATCTTTCAAATGGTTTTGTTATAATCCTTTCGGCCCGGCGATCGACTGTGGCGCTTGGGTCCTGCGGGCTTTGTGTAATCGTCGCTAGAAGGGCCGGTGTGATAAGCTTCGTCCGAAGCCGAATGGCTCCCACTCGGCGCAAAGGCAGACGAGGGCGGCTTGAGCGCCTTGCCCAGGGATCTGTGCGCCCAGGCAGCAACTTCGGGCAAGCAGCAGCAGCGCACTACCTAGCCGCCCCACTATGAAGGCGAGCCGTCTCTCTGCCAGGCACAAGTGAGGTGCGTATGCGAGAAAGGGACAAGGATCAGGCGAACATCAGACCATGACCAGGCGCACAAGCCAGACACAAAGTGGCTGCAGCGCCTTTTCAGCGGGTTTTCCAACTGATGACACTGCGACAGTTTACTTGGAAGCTTCATGTTTTTGTTGTTGTTAAGTTGAAGTACTTAATCTGCTTTCTGAGATCGGAGTTAAGTTCTGAGTTCTCCGGACCGATAACGTGGCAAACGAGCAAAAGAAGCCACGAAATGAGCGGCGACTATGACTCCCTGCCATCGATAGGAAGGCACATCCCCGGAACTTCTGAAAGACCTTAAGAGGCGACCGAGGTCAAGGCGACGTGAACGAACAAGACGTACCGACTTACTCGTCAAGGGGGCGAGGACGGGGGGCCAACAATTCGCGCTCTGCCTCTTCTCAGGGATTGAACCACGTGCACGTCTGAACAGAGGACATGCGTGACCCTCAGGAGCAAGGAAATGATCCGGTGCGTCATGGTCGTGTGCCTCGAGTTCTTCAGCACGACATATTTCTTTTTTAGTAGAGTATCGCGTTTAACAGATTGATGACGGAAAACCAAGAAGGAAGTTTCTTACCTCTCCGAGATAGGCAGGATGCCGCTGGGTTAAGTACCCGGCGTCAAGGCCCTGGTGGACACGTCGCCGTTAGCCGCATTCTGCCACAAGGCTCAAGTCAAGGGAGTTCGACCTAGGGCTCTCCCGATGTACTTCCCAACAAACCGAGTGTCGGAATTGGTGTATTGATGTCGATCGATGGACACCTTCCGTGACCATACGTATTCAGCCATGGGAGGAGCGATATAGTGGTATGTAATCGCCCGAGCCAAGTCCTGTCCTCGTTGAGACATGCGTAACGCAATCGGCTACGGACGACGTACTCGTAGTCGCGCCACGTCGTGCAGCAATCTCTAACCCTGTTCTGTATGTGCCCGTGTACCATCTTGATCGTAGCTAACGATGACTGAGAAGAGCAGCATAATTATCGACACGCCAGTTCTGATAGCACCGCGACTGTGAGAACAGTGTAGACTCATGATTCTCTGCGAACACTCAATTCGCGCTACGGCGTGAAGTGAATCGAAGTCGACGGATCGCAATGCAAGCTGTTAACCAATCCCGGAGATGGACCAACAGGCCGAAACCGAGTGACTCGATAGGCGATAGGACGAGGTCTTATGCAGAGTGGGTCACAGCGGGGTCACGACATAGGCCCTGCAAGATTGCCGTAGCAGGAAATGAAATCAGCAGCCAGACGGTCCTAGATAGACTTAGACCTTAGAGCGAGAACATAAACTCTTTATTAAATATAAATTATGCTTTCATATGTCCTTTTGATATAATATAACCTAATTGATTAAGTTTACGTTCGCGGTTGGGTTCTTTCTTGCACTTTCCTCTTGGCATCGCTTATGCTGGTTGAATGGCACGGCGCAACGAGAAAGTATTAGTGAGACAAGAGTAAGTTCTCGAAGGGTGATCACTTAGCTCAAGAACTCAAAAATAGAAAAGATTGATTAGGTATTCGAAAGACACACTACCTCGCCTGTCATCGACTACGGCTAGTCTGTAGTCGACTGAAGCAAGTCATTAATCTCAATAGGGGTCTGCATAAAGTGGCGCACCTACTAGGTAGCCTCGACTTACTACTTGGTGAAACACAAATAAATAAGTCGGAAATCGGAATTGCACAACGTGAAAGACAATGTGAAAACTTATCTTTATTTAATTGTATGTGTGTATGTGTGTTACTGCCTGCTAGGGTATAGAGCCGAGACCTACCATAATTGCTCAATGTTCCCCGAAGTTATCCATGAGTGTTTCAATGCGGTAAGCCGCAGTCTCGGCAATCGTCGTCGGCGCACACCATAAGGTCTTCCTATGCGTCGAGAGAGAGAGTTTATGGTACTGACCACTAATTAACCCGGCGACCAAATTTCCCAAGGCACAACCGGGTTGCGTTGCATCGATGACGTACTTGGCCGACTTGTACTTGTTGAAACCCTTGGATGGCCGGACCCTTGGAGGTACACCACTTTCCGCAGCGCGGATCAATTCCACGGGCGAGTTATTGTTGCCAATCACGGCCTCGCCTCCTCCACGGGCCGTTGGAAGCACGCCCATCATTGGAAACCTCGCAGGCGGCGATCTCTCAGCTCCATTTGAAGGGCGACGCGCTATACATATCGAGGAAGACCACGACCGCCCTGAGGGCACTACGCAGCAGATTTCCATTCATTTAGCTGCAGCTATCTCAGTGGTCTTTACTTGTAGATCATGGCCATGGTCTTGATAAAGATGCGCGCCTAGAACATTAGAATGCCCGAGGGTGTGCCCAAGCAAGCAAATTCGACCTTATCGACCTACCCATTGTTCCGAGGGTGTGCACACAAGCTTTTGAATCAGGACCCAATTGAGAAGATGCAATCAGGTTAGGTGCATCCGGATGATCTTCCCAGGAAGAACTTTATCGAAGAACTCGGCCTTGGGCATCTTCCACCGTTGCAGCTTCAATCCATTTAGTGAATTTGTCAATGGTGACGAAGATATCGTGACCATCGAGGCTTTTCAGGAGGGTCGAATCGAGCAATGTCGGACGCGGGCGATACGGATCCGGTGAAGTTCTGCCAAAGGATCGGACAGCAGCCGACGTGGATGAGAAGATCTGGAATGGAGCGAAGACATTTGCGAAGCGGCCGCAACCCTTCACTGACAACCCTCTAAGAACGGATGACTCTTTAGGCCCCTCGATTTACCCTTGTTCGGGCGCGGTTCAAACTTGCAAAGCGATAAAACCCTTGGCGACCAACCCTGCAGTAGCTAAGGTACCATGTACCATGACGCTAACGGTCCTTCGTCAGCGCGGTAGCCACTGGCTGAATCCTTTTAACTACTTATCTCGGTGTTCGCGATCGTGCGATCGACGACGTTACTATAGTTATCCGAAGCACGAGCGATAGACACAATCCGTGGTGACGAACGAAGCAGAGCACGTTCGCGCAGATAGTCGAGTGGGTTCAGCCATGCAGCGGACTCAGACTCCATGTACACCTCACCCCGAAACATCGGTGCCCTTTGCAGGCAACGCCAGAGTGTTCAGTCACGTGGCATCGTCTGTAAAGTTCTTAACCCCTGAAGGCCCCTGAGAGTGATGACGGTCTTGATGCACCTTTCTCGCTAACTTAACTTCTTAAGCATCGTAGAAAGCTCAAAAACTACTACCCGAAATCAACCAACACCAGGTGTCTCCGATGATCTTGTCCTTGTCCAACTGATCCTTAGGCCATGCTTATGCTATAAATCGATAATATACACTAATACAACACGCGCCTGCTGTTTGCATTACTATTGAGAACTCCTTTATAACCCAAAGTTAAAGTTTAGTGATCTCCGCTTATCAATATTACCACGCGCATACTTGGGCTTGATCTACTTTTCGCTTGTTATATTCGGCGCGAATGCTCGATCACCCTGACACCCGACATGTCGACACCCGAGACGATGGTTCCATGCAAAGATGCCATCACTGGCATGGCCCGATTAGCGCCTTATTTGAAGGCCAGCCCTCGTTGAGCGTCTTCCCATTTAATGTCGACCAGAGTTGGTTTGCCAAGGATGACACTTGATCTCTGGCTTGATGCTCGATAGATGGCTTTGTTAACTTGGGCCCAGTGGCGTGGCAGGGTGTTCTCGCGAGCCGATCTTGTACTCGGCGCCCTATTGCTGGCACCGACGACGACGGAAATCGTAGTTTTCTATCAAGGAGATAGGAAAACTTGACGCAGACCGTGATTACCATGACCATCTTCATAACTAGATAGGCGTAATGACTGAATGATGAGTTTAATGCGCTTGCCTTCCTAAGATAAGGCGAAAGCCACAGATCTCGAAATTCCACCACTCGTTTTCACATAGTTGTCTGAAGGCCAGTGATCGTGAAGAGAGATTATCCTAATAGCACCGACCGAGGTTCTGATTATGCCATGGCGGTGAACGGTACTCCGGCAGACTTTTTGGAGCACCGACTTTAATCAGATCTCATTGAACGCTTGGCGAAAGGTTGTTCAATACCGCCGCCGCACGACTAAGACTTCCAGGGTACGCTCGCAATTCGGCCTCGTACCAGCCATCCTGTGAGATGAGTGGATATCTTCCTCTCGACAAGGTATGTGGTCAGGATGATCCGAAGCGATCAAACTTGATCGAACTTTTGACCATCGAAGTATTAGGAGGTCACCGAACGGACATTGATCTTACGATTGACCAGTAAGCTTTTTTTTACGCTTGTTCGTATTCATCCCGATCCCCAATATGTAGTTGAGCTGTCCGGTGTGCGCTAACACTGTTTGAGAGAGGGTTTATCGTAAATATGGTATCTTTCGATGTCCTTATTGTGCTCTCGTGAATCTCTTCAAAACATTGTACTTGTCGTCTTCCCATTAGCTCAGGATGGAAAGACCGAACGCACATTACTTTGTTGTAGTCATTTGACCGAGGTGGCTTCACACCATGATCAGCCAGCTGGCGCCTTGCAAGATCTTGTCCTTCTTAGGGCTTGCTATCCTGCTCTTTCGTCGTTGGTGAGCATCACGGACTGGCATCCGCCGATATACAAAATTCGAAAACAGTTGGCTTCATGATCAGGACATCTTTTGATCAAATTGGGGTCCGAACCTGGATGGTGGCCGTGTCGACGGCGCGCGCGAGATCTCCCCCATTGTTTTCTTCTGTACGAAACGCGGATATCCCTACGACTCATTCTTTTCGTCCGATGAATTGATAAAGGTCCTGAGGTTCCGAGAAGTGCCCTAAAAATTATGCGAATTGGTGTAGCTTCCCTCGAGGCCCGATTGAGTTCTCCGAAGCAGCTGCCAAGCCAAGCGTGAGGGAGGTTAACATGCCGGAAAAATAGTTTGCCATCCGCGTCAGATTGCTCGGCATGGGAGCTGCAGTAATGTGCGGTACATCTCGCTACTTCGGCGCAATTTCACTATTCCTTGGGGTTTCGCCAGCTTTTAATCCGCTTTGAATACATTGATTCCATCAATCAATCCGTCCTATCAGCGGGTGGTATGATATGCAAGCCTTGGAGTGGAATATCCGAGTTGGTCTACGAGGTCCAGCAGATGACGGTAACTGCGGCCTCGGTGACGGATGGACCTCGGGGCACTTACCGGATCTTGGACCTGGTCACCGTGGCTTCCATGATCAATGCAGGTATTAAGCAGCTCTAACTAAAGGACCAACATTGTCCAGAGGGTCTTAAATGAGATGTCATCGGTCTGGAAGAACCGAAGATCTCCTATGACTTGAAGTAATTCCTCGAGTTCTAAGCTTATTTTGCGAACTTGCTATTCTCCACATGGTTTGCTGTATGCCCGGCGAGTGAGCCGCTGCACGGCTTGTCATCCACGTCCAGTACGTGTACCGAAGTTGGGAAACCCGCTGATGCACTTGCTTTCAGATTCTGATTAAGAGAGGCTCAATTGATCCGTTGTTGGTTCGACAATGGGAGTGATTCTAACTCCACACTTTCGTGATGGATTGTATATGGGAAAAAAATACGAGAGGATTTAGTAGAAATCTGAAATCGCAAAATTCTGACCAATCCGAGTGGTATCATAGCATCCACCCAGAGGTTAGAGTTATTCTTCGCGGTGCCTCCTGAAAACTCGTTTTCCTGCTGCTCCTGTCCTGTGTTATCCCAATAGGTGTTTCTTAGTTCAAAGAGTTTAGTTTTCGGTCGGACATGACACCCACGGATGTGATCGATGCATTGCTGGAACGGACTAGGATGAGGACAAGATCCACCGTGATCGACGACTTCGAAGGACGAGCTCTTCGGGATCCTTACAGTACGTGAACCGTAAGGACCTTCGCGGCGGGCCGTCTTCCGCGATCGTTGTCGCCGATCGATCTCTCCGATCGGAATCGAAGAGGCAACATGTGTGGTGGTTCGGTCAATGATGATTCGTGTCCTCATCAATGTTGCTGCGATGGTTCCTGAAGTCATTGGCAAGAGAGATTCCAAAAGATGAAGCCTTGGTAATTCGGGAGCGAAGTACGAATCTTAATGGAAGCCATCAAGTCGGATGAGGTTGATCGTGACCTTACACAATGGACATCTACTGCGAGCCAGACAATATATTTTATAGCGAAAGATCACAACTCGATGGTAGTACAGCAGCGATGATTTTATCAGGTTCGAGAGCTCTCTCAAAGATAACTTTACCTGTGATTTGTATTTGGGTGTCGATTATAATGTATGTTCTCATGAGATGTACGAGAACGAACGTATAATGATGAAGTTGTAGAAATTTGATGATCTAACTAGACCCGATCACCCACCCCCTTTATATAGTGCAAGGTAGGGTTCTCCATATAGCTTCCTAATCCGTGGTATGGAGATAGGAACATAAAGGTTTTTTTATTCCGTATTAGAATCGATAGAATTAGACCCGCCTATCATGAGAGAGCAAGTCGGCAGGCTCACATATCAAGCCCGCGTGCTGCCGAAGATCTTGGCCCAAGGAGGTGGTACTTATCATCTCTCTATTAGGCCGGCCCATATTGTCCACGTGGGTGTGGTTCTTTTCTTTTCTTATCTACTTATTTGACTTATCTTCGCATTTTCTTATCTACTTATTTGACTTATCTCACTTTTTTTTATTACTTTTTGAGTCGATTTTTTTATCTCGAGCGTGGTTCATATAACCTCTAAACCCTAAAATTGGAGGTCAACGACGACCGAGGTTATCTCAAAAAAATTCTCGTAATGAGATAAGACAAATAATATAGATTGTTTCTCGTAAAGACGGGATGATCACACAACATCCGATGCTCCACGAGACATTTGTTCAATGGGTGCCTTCTAGACAACTTTTGCCTGGATAATCCACATGGTTTGGTAAACATGTTCCATTCCAACATCAAAATACATGTGTAATCAGAAGGGGACAAATAAGTATATGAAACATAAATCAGGAATCAAACATCAACGCGTGGTTTGTTTTCATGACTTGGTAACCATCAACTCCACTCACAGTCTCATTCGCCATTGATTATCTTGTGCAAGCAGCACCGACACGCGAGCATATAGTACTCTCCAACTCACACTACAACAAACAACCAGCCCGGCTTTTCGGAGCACTACAGGTGCAGACAACTCTATCATAACCTGAACAGAACCGTAGACCTTCTTCGCTGATAACACATGCTAATCGTTTAATGTTGACACCTACACGCCTGCAGTTCTAAGAGCTCGCAGTGAGCTTGGTGCGCGCCTCATAAAGGTGCTCTCTTGTTAGGCGTGAATCGCACCGCTGCTGACGCTTGCGACAACGTGTATGTTGGCTCTCAATGGTAGCGCAGGACTTCCCACGGACACATACTTCCGTTCGGTTACTCATAGGCGTGACAGAAGAGGCTGGCTTGGGGACATAAATAAAGTATATTCAATATAGAATATGTTCGAGGGGTTTTTCAATATGAATTTTGACAATAAAATTAAATGACGCCACAATATTTATTCACAATTAAAAATATAATATGATGTGTACTCATTCACATAACCACAATCAACATTTACACAATAATATGAATGAATCAAAATGCATGTGTACATACATGAAATACCTAAACAATGTTTATACATTTCCAAGAGTACAAGGTGAATCTTGAGGTCATTTATTTCGTACGCTATGTGTGGCCCGATGATTCCGAGATATTTCACACGGGACTCTCACGTTGTGGCTCGCCTATGGCTGATGGATAACACAGCCTGGAGAGCCAATGTTGTTCGATTCCTTGTCAGCGAGTCGATCACCTTCACTCACCTTACAGGCGTATAGGAAAAAATAAATCATGTGAATTGTAGGGTTTGATGAGATTTAATGCATTAATTTCGGCGTGGTAGTAATTTTGACATATATATACACCACCATTTATTTTTGGGGCTTTCATCGCATGGCGTGTGGCAAGATTTTGCATGTGACACATAATAGCCACATAAGTTGTTCCGTATAACCTATGATGAAATTCTAATACAAGTATTGAGATGAAAAACTATCACTAAAGAATATGAATTAATTAGTATGCTTATTGCATTACTCGCTGTGAATTCGTCTCGAATTCTGTGAGATCTTCTCGTAACTGAATGCTTCTTTCGCTTTCCTTTACAGCCTTTGCCCTTTTGAATCGTTATGCTAATACATGAATAGTAATTATTAGAGTTCAATTAATTAAATAGCTAGGCATTTCAATAGAATAGAAACCATCTTATAAATTAATATATGCCACCCTGCGATGATATATTGATATTTTTCCGCGTGTTCTTGAGTCTTGAACAATGATCTTGCTAATCACAAGCAGAAGAAGACAGGAAACCTATTAATATATTCAACATATATATGTAATTAGTCATATTATGTATGCTTTGTAAGCGGATATATCGCTGAAGTGAAGGACAGACTCGAAGTGTTAGAGAAGTCTTTGGCGAGTATGTGACCTCAGAGAGCCTGAGTGCCCATCGCACACCTTTAAGACATTGTACCTACTTTACATGAAGGATACAGATTAATGTATACGCACACCGGAACTCGGCTCTGGCGCTGATGAGTGGCGGGTAATTAATCTACGCTCGGAACCCTCTCTAACTTGAATATATCGGGTCCCATGACGCCATGTTCGTACAATTCCGAGAGCTTGACATCACTTCCGCCATTGCCATCGTTACAAGAGCTGTCACAGAATTTTGCAGCATGCCTTGCGCAAGTCAGCCATTGTCGGTCCACCGCAAGTAGCGGTAACTCCAGAACCAATTGTTTGTGGTGATACGTGCATCGCATTGTTAGCAACGTTCTCTCTCTTGTGCCAATGTGGTACGTGCGTCACTCAGCCTAAATTAATCCGCCTCAAGGCGTGTCTGCGTCGGTGGAATTGTCATAAGGCGGTGGCAGCTGCTGGCTGCTTGGTGTTGTGTTTGTCAAAGAATTTGACGGGGAGGCAAAGAGTTTGCTCGTCTGCTGTGTTTCGGCGGAGATCCTCTTGCTTGGGAGGAGGATACATCGTCTCGGCCGTTCGAAGCGATGCTGAGGAGCTCCTTCTATTGTGATCCGTGCCCTTCTTTTTGGAGATGCGTCATGAGGAGTGTATTGGTTTGGCCTTTCTCAGCGTGGCGAAGGTCGGTGGATTGGAGCGGAGACAACACAGCATTAGGAAGGCAGAGCTCATGTTCAGACAAGGGTCGCCAGCGAGACGATATCTTACACCTGCGATATGCTCAATGAGGCGGGTTTGTTCGTGACAAGCCCATGGAGAGTGCTCGACACTTCCAGCTGAGAAGCCTGGACAACATAAGAACAGTTCCGAAACATGATGTACTGCCAGCATGGACTATCCTTCGCAGATGCAATGAAATGTCGGCCCGCTTAACACTCTTGGCGCATCGCCATGCACCTGATGGATGGTCGCGCTAAGCAAGCCGCTTACCAATGGACCTTGACGGCTCTTTTCTTGGACAGGTACGCATAGGCCTACGGTGCGATCGCGACCGTCACCCAATATGGCGCTGAATCATCGCGGGTTCTCGACTGTGTTGCTAAGGCAGGCTTTACAAGCATGGCAGCGGTGCAGGCATCGGCGGGGCATCCCGACAGGAGCTCACAACTACTATTCGTGGCCTTCGATGCTAGACTTGATGCTCATAGCTTATCGGTCGCCGATTAGCTCGTTCTGTCAATATTGGTGGTCAGATGTCTTCGCTCTTTCATCTCTCAGCTTCCGTCGCCATAATCCTTTTCTTTGTGGCGTGGTAAAGTCTCGACAGTTTCCATTCACTAGGTCGGACTCGCTTTTGTCCAGAAGTCCGGGTGCATAAGGAACCGGGGTTACTAAGCATGGCGAACCTGTGTGAGAGAAGACGGTGTGGCTTGCACTTGCTCTTACTCACGACCAATCACATCATATTCAGGAGCTCGGCTGAGTCCTATTTGGCGTCCGGGCTAGTGACCTGGGGCAATTGGAGCCAAATAACAGTGTAGTACATTTCTTCTCCTCCCGCTTCTCCCGGTGTATAGTTTTGATGCGTACCACAAGCTTGCGCATGAGTTTTTTTCTATTTTTTTGTCGGCAGGGGTTCTTTCGCGCGGCTGCTGGTGATAACTTCGCTCTGATAATGATTGCTTCAAAAGCGCTTCGGTAGCCACTGTCAGTGATCCTACCATACCATACATCCATTTAGACGCTTCCAAAGAGGAAAAACCTCTGCCATCTTTTTCAAAGTGTATTTCTGTTTAACCCTTCAGAATTTAAAAATCTCTTAATCATCCATTAGATCCTTTAGACTTGACTTCAAATTTCTTGATTTCTCTGCTAGTGGGACGGTCCTCACTCGATGCTAATTAGACGTAGTCCTCACATACCCGCTGTTGAATGGGCCAATTGTTAGAGGCAAAAGGCATTCGAGTTAACCGGAATACATGCTTTGCTTCTTTGTGGGTGAGCCGCCTGCCTAGGAGTTTAGGTCATTGCGTTTTCTGATTCGATGTTATGCTTAAATTGCTGTAGTGCGGGCCTGTCACGAACCATTAGAATTTCACATCGAACATACTTACAGGGAAGCTCGGAACAGTAGTGCATTAGCCACTAGTTCAACTAAAAGTAGGCTCTGACCGATCGCGCGGCGTACGGTGTTCCCAAAGATCAGGTCAGCGGATCTTGTCACCACTGGCGATTGTTCTTCGTCATCCGAAAATCCACGATCGATGTCATCGGTCACTACCGCGAGACCCTTGCTGGTTTACCCTTTATAAACATAAATGTGAAAACAGACATGACATTTAAGTATAGTGACGAGACACCTATTGTTAAAGTGAGCACCATCTCTCATTCTTGGAGACTAACCATCTCTCCTCTCTCTCTAGCTTAAACACCCTCCCCATCATGATTATAGCTACCATATATAACCGCTATCTCTCACTCCATCACAGCATATCCCATTCAGCTGTGAGCACTCATAGCTCACCTACCCTATATCTAGCTAGCTCACTCTATAGCTAGCTGTCCATAGCTAGCTACTCTATATCCCTCTAGCTATCTGTCACTCACCTCCAGCTCCTACCACATCACCCTCAGCTCCAGCATCATGTGTCTTAGCAGCTATCACCATAGCTCATCCCATAGCCATCAGCATCCTCCATAGCTATCCTCTCGACTCTCTCACTCACACATCACCCTATAGCATAGCCTAGCTCTCTCTCCCTCTAGCCTATGTATGTCTACCTCATCACCAGCTCTGTACTTCGATACCTGAGGCTCTCTAACTCATCCGATCACCTAACGTCTCGCTCATCTCTGGGCCCTCAATTATCTAACAGGTCTATGCTGGCATGCATCTATCTAGTCGAACACAGCATCACCTGTGTGCCTGCACAGAGCAATGGCGCAAGATGTTTAAGTTTGCTACATAGCATTAGAAGGTCCTTCTGTGAAAGATCCTGCCTAGCGTCGACCGAAAGACAAGTCTTTGGAAGTTTCGCTGCGTTGGTCGGCGAGGCTGCGACTCATGCGTCGTAGTCTTGCCACTTGATCTGGATTGATCAGTGAAGGTGAGGTGGTGGCCAAGCGCGCTAAGCGATGAAGACGGAAGATCTCGCGCAGGGGATCATGAGCGACGAGAGAATGCAGCAGGCCTTCTACAAGGGGTTGGTATTATGAACCGCTTGTAGAGGTTACCTTCTGCAAGGGGTTTGTATTACCAACCGCTTCTAGAGGGGCTTTTCGGGTGATTCCTTCTCTATTCTTCCTTTTTTATTTAATCGACTTTTCAGATGTTTAAAATTTCAAGATTTGTGTTTCATATTATTTTAGAATGTTTAAAATTTCAAGATTTGTGTTTCATATTATTTTAAAAGTTTAAAATTTCAAGACTTGTGTTTCATATTATTTTAGAATGTTTAAAATTTCAAGACTTATGTTTCATATTATTTTAAAATGTTTAAAATTTCAAGACTTGTGTTTCATATTATTTTAAAATGTTTAAAATTTCCAGACTTGTGTTTCATATTATTTTAAAATGTTTAAAATTTCAAGACTTGTGTTTCATATTATTTTAGAATGTTTAAAATTTCAGATTTGTGTTTCATATTATTTTAGAATGTTTAAAATTTCAAGACTTGTGTTTCATATTATTTTAAAATGTTTAAAATTTGAGTACTTGTGTTTCATATTATTTTAGAATGTTTAAAATTTCAAGACTTGTGTTTCATATTATTTTAGAATGTTTAAAATTTCAGTTCTTGTGTTTCATATTATTTTAGAATGTTTAAAATTTCAAGACTTAAAATTTCAAGATTTGTGTTTCATATTATTTTAAAATGTTTAAAATTTCAAGACTTGTGTTTCATATTTTTTAAATGTTTAAAATTTCATTGCTTAATTTCTATATATGATTGAAATATACAAGTTTCATACAGAGCACATCTTAACTAGTAACATACTTTGTCTTTACAAGTGTGCCTTCGTTATGATCGTAATGGCGTATATCACGAACATCGACATCTGTATGCGCTCAGACACTTATGTCGACATCCACCGCAAAAGGAGGAGCTCATCGAATCGACTATACTCTTCCTTGTCTCAGGGCGTCCTCAACTCCGACAATCCTTCGTTTGCCTTGGAGAACCACGTGTCGCTTTGGCTTGTCCTTCGCTTCTTGGGTTTGCTTGACATGTCCATTACATAGAAGACCTGTCTCACATCATTGGCGAAACGAATGGTTCACGCCTATAGCCGACTTGTGTCGTCTCGGTTGTCATGCCATATTTGTCGATCTTCACGCCGCTTGAACTCGGTTTAACCCATTGGCACTTGAATAGAGGGACCTTCAAAGGTCCATAGTCAAGCTTCCATATCTCTTCTATGAAACCATAATATGTGTCCACCTTGCGGTGTTGTCCGGCGTCTATCACGGACGCCCTTCGCTCGTTCGTGCTCATCTTATCCTGTGATTTCGTGTAAAATGTGTAACCATTTATCTCGTACCCCTTGAATGTCACGATTTCACTAGATGGTCCACGAGCCAGGCGTTGCAACTGTTTATTGTCTGACCCTTCTGGAAGGATGTAGTTTTGTAACCAAGTGCCGAATGAATCCAAGTGCCTCAGTGTTATCCAATCCTCAGACCTCCCTGGGAATTCACGGCGTAGAATACTCTTGTGCTGAAGGACATAAGGGGCCACTCTGATGGGTGTTTTAGAACCGTGAAATGTGCTTGTTTAAAAGTAAGCAGATCTTTGCATGCAAGTGCTTTCCGTCCTAGTGTTCCTTTTCCCCGGAGCCTCCCCTCATGGCGTGATATAGGGACACCAATCGGATTTAGATCATTAATGTAATCTACACGTAACTCAATCACCTCCTCTGCCATACCCTCGGCTATGCATCCTACGACTAGAACGGTTACGGACATACCTCTTTAGGACACTCATGTACCTCTCGAAGGAAACATGTTGTGTAGAAACACGGTCCGAGGATACCTATCTCCTTGACAATGTGAACAAAGTGAGATGAACCATAATATCAAAGAATGCAGGAGGAAAGATCATCTCAAGGCTAACCACACTTGCACCACGCCATCCTGCAGCTTACTTAGTTTATCCGATCAATAACCTTTTGCGAAACCGCATTGAAAAAGGAACACGACTTTGTGATTGTCCCCGGACCCACTCGGGCAAAATACCTCTAACGACCCATCGGAGCAACCATGTCATCAACGAGAAGACACCATGGGATTTCGTGAACGATTTTATTCTCTTTCATGTTTATGAGTCTCTTTACATTCGAGGAGTATCCGGAAGGGACCTTCACACTGTTCAAGCACTCTATCATGCTTTTTTTCTCTTCTTTGCTTAGAGTGTAGCTCGCAGGATGTAGATAATGTTGTCCTTTGCCTGTCTTTTCTGGATGTAGATCGTTCCTCAGTTCCAAATATTTTAGATCCCTCCGAGTTTACAGTGTATCTTTCGATTTGCCGTACATATCTAAGTATTCTAACAGGTTCACGCAAATATTCTTCGTGATGTGCATGAAGTCAAGTGAGTGATGAATCTCCAAAACTTCCTAATAAGGCAAGTCCCAAAATATTGACTTCTTCTTCCACATGGGTGCCTGACCTTCTTCATTCGGTATAGATTTTCTCCCAGGACCCTTTCCAAAAACTACTTTCAGATCCTTTACCATAGCAAACACACGCGGCCCACTTCGATGCTCAGGCTTAGCATGAAGGTCTGGTTTCCCGTTAAAATTTCTGCCTCTCTTCCGCAACGCAGCGTAGAAGAAAAACTCTGACGGGCCCATGTACACAACCTTCCGAGAGTTTTTGAGGTACATGATGTCTGTTTCATCTAAGCACCGCACGCAGCTCTATATCCTTTATAGTTAGGCCGACAGTTACCAAGCGTAGGCGATCGTTGATGGTAACAAACAAAGAATGCACGAGGGTGAAATCTTGTCTTTTGTGCTCATCCCATACCCATACACCATCCTCCCACAATGTTATAAGATCTTCAACCAATGGTTTCAGATAGACATCGATGTCGTTTCCGGGTTGCTTGGGCCCTTGGATCAACAACGGCATCAATATGTACTTCCGCTTTATGCACAACCAAGGAGGAATGTTATAGATACTTAGTGTAACAGCCAGTCCTATGGTGCTGCCACTTCACCGAACGGATTCATACCATCCGTACTCAACACAAACCTTATGTTTCTCGTCTCATCTGCAAAGTGCGGGTATGTTCGATCGACTTTCCTCCACTGGGAGCCATCAGCGGGATGTCTAAGCATCCCGTCGTCCTTACGCTCTTCTTTGTGCCAACGCATCATCTGGGCATGCGCTTTGTTAGCAAACAGATGCTTCAATCGGGGGATGACAGGGAAATACCACACCACCTTAGCAGGAGGTCTCTTTTTCATACAATGTCCATCTATTTCACCTGGGTCATCACGCTTCATCTTATAACGCGATTCTTTGCACACTGGACAAACATCAAAATCCTCGTACTCATTGCGATATAGGATACAATCGTTAGGACATGCGTGTATCTTCTGTACTTCTAATCCCAAAGGACATACGACTTGCTTGGCTTCATATGTAGGTTCAGGCAGAGTGTTATCTTCCGGAAGCAACTACTTTAGGAGTGATAACAACTCATCGAATCCCTTATCTGAGACACCATTCGTGGCCTTCGATTGCATTAGTTCCAGTGTGGTGGTACAACTTTTGTTGCGCTTTACACGCTTTAGGTACAAAGGAGTCTGTGGTCCTCTAACATCTTGTGAACTTGTCGAATTGTCTTTCATCTGTGTAGTCTCCTCTCCGTCACGCAAAGATCTGGTCCAAATCATCATCACCAAACTCTCCGAGTGTATCTTCCACCGACAAGATTGCTCGGCGTGCGGGATACTGTTCAAACCCTCTTCTTCTTCCTCGTCGTCTTCATCATCTTCCCGCTAATCCTCTACTTCGCCATGGTTGGTCCAACAGTATAGTTTGGCTTGAATCCTCTAATTATCAAATGGTTCATAACCTGCCATCAGTGGGAGTGCTCCTTCTCATTCTTGCAGTCTACACACGGACAACATATGTAGCTGCCTGCAGGCAAGAAGGCAACGACCGCATCCAGAAAACCCTGCACGCCATCAATGAACTCTCTGGAGCGACGGTCCGCATTGTACATCCATTACCGGTTCATCTAAACCAAGTTATATTTTATTAAAAAATATAGTTACATTTCAGAATCTAAAGCTCACAAGCAGTTATTTCTAATTACTTTTTGTTCTTCTTCAGTCTACAATTAAAGACAATATTTTTTTGCTGCAACAAAAAAACTCCACCTACACTTATTCTTTTTTGTCCTTCTACATTTATTGAACTAAAACTAACTAATTGTTACATTTTTTAATTATTTTTTATCCTTCTACAATTTTGAAACTAATTATTTTTCCCATTCTACCTTTCTAATTATTTTTATCCTTATACATTTTTAACTAAACCTAACTAAAAATTTTTTACCCTTCACATTTATTGCACAAAAAAATAACTAATTGTTACATTTTTTAATTATTTTTTAATCCTTCTACAATTTTTAACTAAAACTAACGAATTATTTTTCCCTTCCTACCTTTTTATTTTTTTTCCTTCTAATTTTTGCCTTATTTATTTCATACTCCAATAATTAGTTCCTAAAATTACGGTGATCAAGCTAGCTAGAAAATTTATCGTTCAATTTTGGATCCTAAAGTAAACAACTTAATTTTAAGATCAACTCCCTAAAATTAGGTGATCAAGCTAGCTTGCAAACAAGCAAAGAAACTTTCAGTGATGAATAGCTAGCTAGCAAACAAACACACCTTTCAACGAACAAATCAACATTTCTCCACATCCAATGCAAAAAAAAAAAAAACAAAACTTAGGTGAGAAGGATGTTAACGTGACGTTACTAACCTTGAAACACTTAATTTGCAGCTAAATCACCTCAATTGAAAATTTGGGCAGCACCTCCCATTGAACAGTAGCTCGGCCCTTCCTGTTAACACTTCCCATTCACCTCTGCGCTCTCGGGGAGGAAGAAGATGTTTTAAATGCGCTGGGCGGGAGGCTTCTACAACCAGTTTGAGACACCAACCGCTCCTAGAGCTTCCATTTTACAACCGTTTGGTGTCTCAAACCGGTTCTGGAAATCCACAACCGGTTTGGGGCACAAACTAGTTGTAGAGATGTGCCTTCACACGCGGTTCGTGTTTCAAACCGCTTCTGGAAGTCCTCTCCGGCCCGTTGCCCACGAACCGTTCTGCACGAAGATTACAACGGGTTCGCACCAAACCGCTTCTGATGGACCGGTTGTGATGCCCAGTTCTGTAGTAGTGTGGCATTAGTGCCGGTTTTTGAACCGGCACTGCGTAAGCGGGGTTATCACTACCGGTTCTCGAGTAAAAACCGGCAGTGATAATCCCTGCTGAACTGTGTAAAAAATAGAAAAAATATTTTTTTTATGTCCGGAATCTATAATAGGGTATTAGGACACATTTTCGCACAAAATATAAATGTTGCGTTACCCCGGACTCGAACCTACGACCTCTCCACTCTACCCTCACCCTTCTAATCATCCCACCCAATCTCACGTTTTTACTTATAAAGGATATGCATACCGTTTAACCTTTACTTATCAGTGCCGGTTTTTAACAAGAACCGGCACTGATAATGAGTTATCACTGCCGGTTCTAGCCAAGAACTGGCAGTGATAAGTTCTTTCACTCCCACCCCCAATTTTCAAACTGGCAGTAAAAGAACTTATCACTGCCGGTTCTAGGCCAGACCAGCAGTGATAAGTTCTTTCACTACCGGTTGAAAATTGAGGACGGGAGACCTAAAGAACCGGCAGTGATAGAACTTATCACTGCCGGTTCTTTTCTCAAACCAGCAGTGATACTTCACTGTCGGTTTTGTGCAACGAACCGACAATGATAAGTCATATCACTGCCGGTTCTCAAGCTCACAACCCGCTGAGGCTTACGAGCCGGCAGTGATAAGTTATTACTGCCGGTTTTGGTCTAACCGGCAGTGATTGGAAGACACAGATGAGCATTTTTGTAGTAGTAGTGTCAATGAATTCAGGGCTGCTAAAAGTCGATGGAGATGGAGCTCGAGCCCCTTTTGATCCGTCACTATTTTGAAGAGGTCTAAACAACACGGGTTAGAAGCGGAGAGAATAGAAGATGAGTTAGGCTGACCAGGGTTTGAAAAATCGATTTTAGCCCAAAAATCGGTCTGGCCGATTTTCGATTTGCCGCGATTTGCCGCGGCAAATCGTGGAAAATCGGTTGAAATTTGAGTTTTGAATTTTAAATCAACTGAAGGTTTAAAAAATCAAAAATCGCTTGTTTCTTCGATAAATCGGTCGATTTCTTCGATAAATCGTTTGAAAACAAAAAAAGGGTATTGAAATTTGAAATCTCGAGCCAAACTTCGATAAATCGGTCGATTTCTTCGATAAATCGACCGATTTCTTCGATAAATCGATATCAAGAAATCGGTCGATTTTATCGATAAATCGACCGATTTTTTCGATAAATCGTTTGAAAACAAAAAATCGGTATTGGAATTTCGAAATCTCGAGCCAAACTTCGATAAATCGGTCGATTTCTTCGATAAATCGACCGATTTCTTCGATAAATCGATCCAAACTGATTTTAAATTTTGAATCAAAATTTTGAATTTAATTTACGATTTGCCGTTATCGACCCGGTTCAATACGTCGATTTAATCGACGATAACTCAAACCTTGAGGCTGACACATCACGCTCAAAGAACTGGCGTTGAGGCTTTTATATGACGCTAAAAAAATGGCGCCAATTTTGAATAATGAAATATTAAAATTTCAATAGGCTAACAAAGCACACTGTATCAAAAACTTTGGCCCATTTTTTTCACATATGGAAGGTTTAATTTTTTAAGCGACAATCTCAATCAGCCATTTATTAGAGACGCATGGAATGTTACCCCTGTTTAAGGGATCGGGAGCACGATCAGCGTTTGTTTTGGCATGGAAAGTTACCATTTTTAACATCCAGCACAATCAATCAACAGAATATGGAAATCACGGGGTGGAAAATAATTGTGATTTTTTTCCTCTCTCTAGGATTTTGATCCCGTGACCTATGGCAATATGAGATATCTTAGATATTAGGTGGTTGAAATGCTATTATAAAAAAAATACTTTGCTGCATCTTTGTTGGTTGACACAAGCTAAATTAATGTCCAGAAGTGGCACCAAATACAAAGGTGCAATGCATGCAGGCCAAGAGCTTAGCAACCATGCATGAAAGTTGCTTAGAACTATGATAGCTCACAGCACCAATTAGTATAATACTACAATCTTGAATATTTTATGGAATTGAACAAATTAAACAGTGCTCATGGAAACATAAAGTTGCCCAACTGATGAGTTTAGAGGGTCTAATCTCTAAAGTAGGCAAAAGCAAGTCGAGAAGAGCAGCATCCCATTTCCAGAAAGGGCAAACAGCTGAAATGAACCTCTTGATCGAGCAGCAAAAGAGCCAACTGAAACAAAGTTGATGAGCCTATGCTAACAATGGCAGAAGAGAAGAGCAGGCAAGCTTTCTTGATCTCTCTCACTATCACCTCATGCTACCATCCAAGCCATTCCTTTCTTCCAAGGTTTTGCTCGCCTTAAATACCGGCATACAAGAATGAACAAAAAGAACAGCAGAAACCAACGCCTGCTAATCCCCTGCGCAATGCGGCTGTGTTCCAGATTTGGTCAGTATTGGGGCATAACTTGGGAGAGCTGCTGATCAATGAATGATTTCGACGATATGAGCAGCAGCTGCTTTTGCTGCTCAGTAATAATATAGTAGTATGGTGGACTTGTTGGGGAATGGAATGGATATGGAATAAGAGATGGGTGCTTTTGAGCACAATTTGGCCGTGCATTTGCGGTGGTATAAAGGGAGAGGCTTTTGTGGTGATGCTGCAAGAAGCACCAAGATATTGTTGGCTCTGCTCTATCAGCATCCAGGGAAAATTTGCAAAAGAAAGCTCGAAAGTTGGGGGTTCAACTGTTCGAGTTTGCAGGCAAGGTGTCTAGGTCCAATTGACTCGAGGGCGGTCCGACGGGCGTTGAACCAGCTCCCATCTAACGCCCATCCTTGGCTGTTGGATAAGAACGGCCAGGATTAGATCAATCTCAAATCTTTGTTATTTTTTTTATAGCTATGTAAAAATTCTAAAAAATAAAAATATTATCTAATATGCATCAGGTTCAACATATATTTTGCTCATATTTTTATGATTAATATTTTATTGAAAACGGTTCTAATGTATAAAATGGACCAAAATTTTTTTCAAAAATATGATAAAAATATATGTTGAACATGATGCATATTACATAATATTTATATTTTTGAAATTTTTTAGAAATTTTACACGGTTATAAAAAAAATAATAAAGTTTTAAGTTTGATCTAATCCTGACCGTTAGATAAGGTCCAACGGCCAGGGCTGGTCCAACGCCTGTCGGACCACCCTTGCGTCCAGGTCCAATGGTCAACAAACCTTCTAGCTCAGCACAAACGCACAGCAAGGCTTTCTGCTTTGGGCCATGGCATTGCATTTTCTTTTTGAGATACGGGCATGGCATTGCTTGACAGCATGTCTACACTCTACAGCAGCTTGACAAAAGAAGTGCAGCTCTTGGACAAGTTAGCTGAAGCCTGAACTTCTGACATAATGTCTGAGGCTCGTAATTCTAGTAAAATAGTAAAATTCCATTGAACCTACCAATCTGGCAAACAATACAGGTGCAAGAACCATGTAAACATTGTACAAATACCAAAAGCGCGCAAGATCTGCATAGTAGTACCCCTAAGAACCATTCATATGAACAAGACACTAATCAGGAGATTCTTATGTACATTACGACTGGCATGCCGAGAGATCAAGAAAACATCAGCACCACACGATTTATTTGGGCCAAACCGATTTATTGTGGCATTAGCTCCTCTCAGATAGCTCTTAGTTTTCATATCAAACCCAAAACGATAGTGTTAAGAAGAATTAGACTTTGCCTTGTGAGAGTTGACGGCAGATGGAGCGGCCTCGACAGGGATGTCTTGAGTCTTGACAGGGTGGAGGCGACGACGCGTCCGCGCGGGATGGTGCAGCACGGTGACCCGAATCTGGATCTGGTGGCCAGGTGGGGTCGGCGAGGCAGCGATGACGGTGGGGAGAGCAGGAGCGGAGCGGAGGTCGACGGCGAGCGAGCGGGGGAGTAGAGCAGTCGATGGCGAGAGAGTGGAACCCAAGCCGGTGGCTTCTAGGCCTTGGAGACCGGGCGACGCAAGAGCTGTCTGGCAGCCAGGCAGGGTCGGCGAGGCAGCAACGACGGCGGGGAGAGGAGAAGCGGAGCGGAGGTCGACGGCGAGCGAGCGAAAGAGTAGAGCCGTCGACGGCGAGTGAGCGAAGCCCAAGCTGGTGGCTTCTAGGTCTTGGAGGCTAGGCAGCACAAGAGTTGCGTGTGTGGAAGGAGCTTGAGGCTGGGGAGGCTGGTGGAGGGGGAGACGCGGAGCACAGGCAGAGGTAGACAGCGAGAGCAGCATAGATGGTGGGGCACAGTTTTGGAAAGAAACGTGAAGAGTCTAAGCAGCTCCCATGCAGTTGATGCAGTTGCTACAATGACCGTAAGATAAGCGGTAGGCACTGCATCCACCATCCACCATCCAAGCAACGTCCAGGATTCAGCTCCACCTTTTCCCTCTCTTTTACTATCTTGCTGTCTGTTTTGGAGGGAAAAGACAAAGGAAGGAGATGAGTTAGCGCCATTTCTCACCTACCTCTGTATCTTGATTTCCTTCCAGGCCAAGAGGGATACCAGCCACTCTGCTCAGGCCACCTGCCTCCTCCAGTGAACTAGAGAGGGACACATCGCCTCTGATGTCACACAGGTGATGTCTTCTTTCCCTTCCATTTTTTTTTCCTCTTTTTGGTTGAATACAACTTCTTTATTCACGTTGTTGTTGGTAGAGTTTTTTTCTTTGAGCAATCACGTACTGAGAATTTGAAATGTTTCATGTTGCTTCCATTTCCACACAATTCTTTGCCCTTTTGCACTTTTCAGTATCGATGATTGATATAGACTTAGCAAGAGTGTTTTCATTTAGCCATTTCACTCAATGTATAATGGGAAATCATAGCACTCTAGCAGGCTAAATAGGTGAACTGATCCTGGGCTAAATAGGTGAGTACTCTAAGCCATGATAAGGGACTCATGTGGAGCAATCTCTTCAGATCATCGGATGGACGCCTCTGGTCGAGCTGAAGCGAATCGGATGCCCGGATCGTTGGCAAGATCGAAGCCTACCAGCCGCTCTGCTCTGTCAAGGATCGTAGCGCTCTGAGGTATTACTAACTTTATCTACAAATAAAACTCGTTTATGTTCAGAAATTATCGATTATCATTTTTAGTAAATCATCTATATTATCATTTTTCTACCTTGTCCTTGTTAAATTTTGGGTGCTGTTGACATTCTTATAAATTTGCACTTCACCTATCATATAACAGAATGGTTGCACCACCTTATTGGATGCCTCAAATTGGCATGACTTTTAACAGTTTAGAAGAAGCTTGGGATTTTTGGGTCACATATGGTGGTTGTATGGGTTTTGATGTTCGAAAGAGTTACACAAACAACGGCATTCTTTGATGGATTAGCTATTTCTAGCAGATTTGTTTGTTCAAATCAAGGTTCTCGAGCAGAAGATAAGAAGTATCAGATTGTCAAGCGTAATCGAGCTTATACAAGGACAAGATGTGAAGTTCACATGGGCATTACCTTGACTTACATGATACATGACTTCTTTGATCAGCATAATCACATTCTTCAAACTCCACAAACAAGTCGTATGATGCCATCATAGAGGAATATTTCTAAACAGCAAGCTATTCAAATTGAGGTGGTTATGATTCTGGTGTTGTGGACAACATGGGTCCTGGGTATTCGGAGATAGACGATTAGACGCACCACCTCCTTGAGCCAAGTCGCGTGGATCTTCCAGAAGACAGGCTTGGTGGACGGCGCGGCCCGACTCGCTCTATTTGGAGTAGGATCCTAATTCTACTCGAATACGTGGAGATAAACGTAGCCAACTCGATTATATCTCTTATCTTCCTTATACGGATTAGGAAACTAATCTGTAACCCGACCCCTTGCACTATATAAAGGGGTCAGGGATCCCTAGTTAGACATCTCCATCTTCATCTTGAACAGAGATCCACATCATCTTTGTCATCTGTTCTCGTGCAATCTTGACGAGAACATACGGTCAGTGTGATCATCCTTTGATCATTGTGATCGACACCCCATAATACAAATCCACGAGCACAGGAGTAGGCTATTACCTCTTTCTGAGGGTCTGAACCTGTATAAATCCTGCCTCCTGTGCTACCATCGAGTTGTGATCTTTCGCATAGCCCTATAAAATATATTACCGACACAATCGTCGACAGTTGGCGCGCCAGGTAGGGGCTAGCATCACGATCAACTTCATCAACTTCGATGGCTTCAATCGGTGGATTCGTCTTCACCTATGCCTGTTGACGATTTGTGTCGGCAATGTATTTTATGGGGGCAATGCGAAAGATTACAACTACGATGGTAGCACAGGGAGCTGAATTTATACAGGTTCAGACCCTCGGGGCGAGGTAATACCCTACTCCTATGCTCGTGGATTGTATTATGGTGGATCGCAAAGATGTTGAGATGTGTATGGCGATGATGCTTGTTGGATGTCGAACTAGAGACCCCTGACCCCCTTTATATAGTGCAAGGGGCTGGGTTACAGATATATTCCCTAATCAGTGTATGGAAGATACAGATATAACCGAGTTGGTTACGCCTATATCTATGTATTCGAGTAGGAAACGAGTCCGTCTCCTTGTAGAGCACATCAGGCCCCGCCAGCCTCTAGGCCCGTCTTCTGGAAGATCCAATTCACTCGGCCCAAAGAGGTGGTGCGTCCAATAGTACTTCTCTGGATACCCGGGGCCCATGTTATCCACAGTAGCCCCCGAGTGCTTCGCGATAGGGTTGTCTTGATTCGTGGTTCAGCTTGCAGCCCTTCGGATGCAACCCGAGTGACGTCACTCTTCGTCTAGTTGATAAAGTTCCGCTCGCCTAGTAACCTGTCGATCAAACAACGCATTTGCAAAGGACTCGAGAAAATCTCATGTCTTTAAAAGGTGTCTGGTACCCAGCCCGACTAGTCGGTATGCTGGCTATTGGCCCCACGGAGAAGCATACCAAAAAGATGGATGTTGCCGAGTGATCAGTGCCACCCAACGTTATCCTCCCTGTTGCAAATTATGACATTCGAGTCTGACGGGCAGAGTTCGACATTCGGTTCAGCAGGGGACATGTCACAACTCACATAGGGTATTCAGGCGTACTGACCCGACTAGTGCGAAGTCAAGCTAGTGATTCCCAGAGGAATATGCCCGCCTCCAGGTTGAGGTTCTTCTAGTGGTGTTCGTCTTAGCAACAAACGATCCAGGGATGTGCCACTGAGACCCAACTAAGGAGGTAGCTCTTTGACGCCTAATCTGATTAAGAAACCAAACCAGCCATTGACCCCAGGAGGTACGCCAAGAGCTAGATTAATTACCCGGAAAACGCCCAGCCTTCAAAGGATTGACGACTGGCATAAGGCCCAACAGGGGCGCGCCCTTTTTCCCAACTAGGCTTGATCCGAACGGCACCTGTACGCGAGCAACGTCGTGTACAGCTTTCGGCCCACATGGAGCGTGCTCTCTGGAGCCTAAGTCTGGGCCCGAATATTACAATAACGAATCCAGGGCTTCGTTCTTTCCCGCCTAGCGCGAAATCGAAACGTCGCCCGTGGTCTTTTGATAAATGCGCACTATTCCCTGCTACCACAAGTCATCCCCAGCGCCACTTTGCTGGAAAGCCAATCGCCGCTTTGAATGTTGCGCCATGTTCCCGGAGTCCTCCACATCAAATCTTGGGAACAGTTCTCATCGGGGTTCCCCCCCTAGTACCATTACTTCCCGAGATCGGTTCGACTTCCCGATTTCGATAATAAAAAGATGAAGAGTTGGCGGAGCTGTGGGCACAGTTCGACCTCGCTCTTGCCGAAGTTGCCGAAGAAGAAGCACGGGCCCGCGACATCGCCTCCATCGCGGTCCTGATCGAGATCGCCCCGGCTCTTGCCGAGGTGGCCGACGAGATCGTCGAGGCGTTGGCCCGCGCCTGCGCCTGCGATGCAGCCGCCACCGAGGCCTTGTTCGGCGCCGCCCCAACCCTCAGCGAGTTGGCGGGTGTGATCGTCGATCGCGCTCGCCGCCATCCCCTGTAACTAGCTCGCGGGCCATTATAAATATTAATAAAATGGTTTATTTTGCCTCCCACATTTCTTTCTTTTTATCTAGCATGAACTAATCGATTTTTCGCGACTCAAGTCATGTATTTTGCCCAAGCGAGTCACGTCCTTTTTACTAAGCACTCTGCCTAGCACATCAAGTTCCCTAACGTTAGGAGTTGGCGCGGAGCTCTGTCTCCAAAAACGCAGTCAGGAAGTATGAGTGTTGTTAGGAGACAAGAGTTTCGTTACTCGGAACGATTAACACTTAGGCTCGACATAATCTTGAAGAGAAAAAGACTGATTAGGTATCAAATTGGCATAATGGTGCAGACTACACCTAATTAGGTGTAGCCCCCGACTTACTACTTAATTGAAACACAAATAAGTAGCAAGTCAGAAACTGGATTGCATAAGAGTAAAAACATTGTGAACGAAAACTTATCTTTATTTAATTGTAAATATGTGTTACAATGGTTGTCAGGTATAGAACCGACGCAATTGCTCGATGTTCCACGAGTTGTCCAGGAAGGCGCCGTCTTCTCGTCTCAATCGGTAAGCCCCGGGCGAGTTACTGAGTCGACAATGTACGGACCTTTCCAGTGTAGAGAAAGTTTATGGCCACTCGATTGATTGACTCGGAGGACCAAATCTCTAACCGAGAAGGCACAATCCCGCACACTGCGATCGTGGTAGCGACGTAGACCCTGGAGGTACTTGGCCGACCGAATTGTAGCAACGTCCCGAGCTTCCTCCAGTTGGTCGAGATCGTCAATCCGACTGGTTTCTGACTCGTCCTCGTTGAACCTGTGAACTCGGGGCGACCCGAACTGTAGCTCCGTTGGAAGGACCGTCTCAGACCCATACACGAGGAAAATGGGTGACTATCCCGTAGCGCGGCTGGGGCTTGTACCATGTTCCAGAGTGCTCTCGATCGAGATCCCTCTTCCCGAGATACGCACCGAGGGAGATATTCTTAACGGCGAATCGAACTCGCGGACTTGTCAGACTTTGCCTGGCTTCAATTTCTTGTTGCCGATAGATCAGCTTTTTCCGTGACCGGAATTGGATGCCCGTCTTCGAGTGAATATGCCCTGCCGACTTCCATCTTTTAGTACTGGATATGACGCGGTATCACTCAGCTCGATGATGTTTGAGACTTGCACCGTAATCGTTCCGGATGCACACGTCCGACGTTCGAGGAAGGACAGATACATCTCCATATCGATACTCCAAGTGGCCGCGCCGCCCGAGGCACCAACTCGGGTTGTTGCACACAAGGTTGTTGGGCCCATTTGCAAGTGCAGAGTGGTTCTTGGGCATATCATCGGCTCTTAGCATCGGGGTTGTCATATGGCCCATGTTTGTCCTCCCGGCCGGAACTTGCCTCACTGACTATCCGGGCGCCTGCGCGGTGAGTGTTTGTGATTTGATGGCGCTGCGTGGCTTGAACGAGAGCTCGAAAACCCCGAGTTCCACCGACCATGTTGCGATCCTCCTAGTGCTTCCCGATTATGGAGAATTTCTCCAATAGGGAAAGAGGTGACCACCGAAATTGGATGTTCTTGAAAGTAGTGCTTCAGCTTCCGAGAGACGATAAGGACCGCATACAGAAGCTTCTGCACCTGCGGATAGCGTACCTTGGACTCGCCCAATACTTCGCTGACGAAGTAGACCGGGCGTTGAGCATTGTATACGCGTCCTTGTTCTTCCCGTTCTACTACTACCGCAGCACTCACTACATGAGTGATGGCTGCAATGTATAGCAGAAGCGGTTCCTGTGGCATGGGAGATGCCAAGACAGGTGGCGAGGTGAGGAACGACTTGAGATCCTCAAGAGCCTTCTGTGCCTCGGGTGTCCAGACGAACTTGTCGTGTTGCTTCTTCAATAACTTGAAGAAGGGAGACCCACGCTCGCCGAGTCGCGAGATGAATCGGCCAAGAGCAACCATGCACCCACTAAGACTTTAGACGTCCCTTTGGCACGTTGGGGGTGCCATCTCCATGATGGTCTTGATTTTTTCCGGGTTAGCTTCAAATCCGCAGTGGGACACCACGAAACCGAGAAGCTTTCCCGAAGGGACCCCGAAGACGCACTTCTCCGGGTTCAACTTCATGTTGTATGCCGTCAGGCTCTCGAATGTCTCCGATAGGTCAGTGACCAAGTCAGAGGTTACCCGAGACTTGACGACGACGTCATCAACGTACGCCTCCACGTTGCGCCCGAGCTGGTTGTGGAAGCATCGCTGAATGCAACGTTGGTACGTTGCTCCGGCGTTCTTCAATCCGAAAGGCATTGTGACATAGCAGAAAGCCTCGAACGGAGTGATGAACGATGTCTTGACGCAATCTTCTTCTTTTAAGCTTATCTGATGATAGCCTGAGTAGGCATCCAGAAAGCTCAAGAGTTCGCAACCGGCAGTGGAGTCAACCACCTGGTCGATGCGAGGAAGTCTGAATGGGTCCTTGGGACATGCTTTATTTAGGACGGTGTAATCGACACACATGCGGCAAGTACCATTCTTCTTTTGTACAAGTACCAGATTTACCAACCAATCGGGGTAGAGCACCTCCCTTATAAAGCCGACGGCTAAAAGTTTGGTGATCTCCATCTTGATGGCTTCCTTCCGATCTTGCGCGAATCGGTGCAGCTGCTGCTTGACCGGCCTTGCCTTGTCGTGTACATTTAAGGAGTGCTCGATCACCTCCCTCAGGACGCCTGGCATATCTGATGGTTTCCTGGTGAAGATGCCCCGATTCGCTTGGAGGAAGGTGACGAGCGCGTCTTCCTATTTCGGATCAAGCCCTGTCCCGATCAGAGCCGTTCTGGTTGAATCGGACGGGTCGAGCGAAATACGCCTGACGTCTTCGTCAGGCTTGATGCCTGATTTAGATGGTTTCTTATTCGGTAGATCGCCTTCGTCGCGAAGAGTGGTGGCCGCCTGCCGGATCTCGTCCAACTCGGCAGCTGCTTCGATTGACTGGGCGAACTCACAATTTTCCCTATCGAGGAGATGGGGAAACTTGACGTCTCCACGGATCGTGATTATGCCCCGTGGATCTGGCATCTTCATAACCAGATAGGCGTAGTGTGGGGCGGCCATGAATTTGGCTAGGCCCGGCCTTCCCAAGATTGCGTGATACGCAGTCTCGAAATCGGCTACCTCAAAGCTGAGGCTCTCCGTCCGGTAGTTATCGCGAGTGCCAAAAGTGATCAGGAGAGTGATCTTCCCAATCGACACTGATGATGTTCCCGGGATTATGCCATGAAACGGCGCGTCTGTCTTCTGGAGCGCCGTCCTTGGGACCTGCATCTCGCCTAGAGTCTTGGCGAAAAGGATGTTTAATCCACTCCCGCCGTCGACCAGGACCTTGCGCAGTCGGACGCCCTGTGCCACAGGATCTAGGATGAGTGGATATCTTCCCGGGCAAGGGACGTAGTCCGGGTGATCTGAGCGATCGAATTTAATCAGAACTTCAGACCACCGAAGATACTCGGGGGTCACCGGAAAATCTGCATTGATTTTCCGATTGGTAAGCTTTTGTTTACGTTTGGACTCTTATGCATCCGATCCCCCGAATATGTAGTTGAGCTCTCACTCGGTTTCTTGGTAAGCGTCACCCTAAGGAGGGTCATGCTTGTCGTCTTGTTTGGCGTTCGAGGCGTCCTTGCTGTGCTCCTCAGCGAACTTCTTCAAGATGTTGCAGTTTTTAGCCGCGTGCTTCCCATTTGGGTGGAAAGGTCAAGGCTCCTCCATAACTTTGTTGTAGTAGTTGGACCAGGGCGGCTTCTGCCGACCATGATCCGCGACCGCTACCAGTTCTTCACCCTTGCGCTTTTTGTCCTTCTTGGAGGACGATTCCGGCTTGTCCTTCTTACCTTTGTGTTTGCTTGGGCGATCCTCCTAACGCTCAGCTAGAGCATCTGAGGCGGTAGCATATCGATCCGCCAAGGCGAACATCTCCTTGACGGTAGTCGGGGGCTTCCGAGACATCTTCTTGATCAGATCGGGGTCGCGGACTCCCTTCTGGAAGGCTGCGACGACGATCGCCTCTGAGATCTCCCAGATTGTGTTCTTCTTCTTGGTGAAACGCCGAATGAAATTGTGGGGCCTGTCCTTTTGCCCACCACTTGATCTGCACTAGTCCCTGGATCAGTACACTAGTGCACACCATTTACATAGCCGGATCATTACATACAAGCGGAAGTCTTATGTTACACAAATACCTGTATTAAGCCCGAGGGCTATTAAGTGTTACATTACGGCACATTGGTCCAAATAGTCATAATTGTCCAAAAGATCAGAGTGCAGAGAACCCAAAAGATCCAAAAGGGTCTCGTGCCAGCTATGCCTAAGCACTCGACTGGAGAGACGCCCTATGCCTCGCCCTGATCGTCAGCATAGTCTTGATCTTCGTCTTCATGGCAAGCGTACTGATCCTGCTCATACTCTCCATCTAAAAGAGAATATGAATGAGAGGCCAGTGTCATCCAAACACTGGCAAGCTAACACCGAGCCTGATGCAAATTTTAGTGATAGGGGTTCCAAAGGAAAGGTCGGGGTTTATTTATTTGCAGAAAGCCAGTTTTACAAACCAAAGCCTATGACTTAGCAATTTTAACCAAAGTTCTACTTTCAATGTGTCATATCATAGATCAAGTTTCAAACCACAATCCAAATCACATCCTATGGCAGTTTCCAGGCACTCTGCCAAACGTTCCCAGTTCACTGACAGTTTCCATGAACACTGCCAAACGTTCTCCTTACTCCCGCCATCAAATTCCAGGTGCGGCACACCTGTTATGGGATTACACTACCCTACAAGAGCCCGAGTCCAAAGTTGGGTTGCCAGCCCACCCTAAGGGTCACAACTCAAGTAGGTGTAATCCAGATCACCCGCAGGTGACGGCGTCCTCCGCCTTTACCTCAAGTATAGTGGCATTCGAGGTACGTCCACTCTCAGAGCATTGGATCGTACTACCCCCGAACCCAACTCATACTTGCACTACTGCGCGATGGCCACACGTTGTGGTGATAGGAACTATCCCCTGCAGGCAGATAGTCAGTGACTTCCCACTGTGCATCCCGATGCACCCGTCTGGGAGACCTCGTCTCTACCCCAGCCCGTCTGGGAGAACTCGTCTCTACCCCATCCCGTCTGGGAGAACTTGTCTCTACCCCAGCCTGTCCACTTAGCGACACTCGGGGCACATCCACTCTCAGAGCCTTAGACTGTACTACCCCCGAGCCCTGCTCACACTTCCTTCACACCATGTAGCCCAGCTACTTTCACACCCTTATCCAAATGCCGGACCACGTCCGCATTCCAATCACCATCAAACACACATTGGCATGCCAGGCCCAATATCTAGTAAACCAAGTTTATAGTGTTCATCATGTCCGGTGAATATCGGTTCACCGTTCCGAGGCAACTAAGCCTAAAATTAATAATTGGACCTGAGCAATGTCTAAGCAAGATTTTAACCAAGACTTAAGAGTCTAAATCATTTTATTCATCCTAACAGGCTGTCAAGGGTGATTATCAAGGCAATCATTCATAAAGTCAAAGGACAGATGATTATTTCAAGGCAATATCATCAAGGTAGAACAATAACAAAGATAACATGGCATGATATATCATGATTAAGCAAACAGGTTTAATACTGTAAATAAAATATTTAATAAAACTGGGAATCAATATGATCCATTAAAAATGTTAACTCGCACTAGGGAAAGCTGACTCTCCCTAATAAAAGCAAACACCTTTAAGGTTTAAGATGTTAACTCGCACTAGGGAAAATCGAGATTCTCCCTAGTAAAAGCAAACACCCATAAGGGTAGGAATTAACTCGCGTGGGTCCTGAGAGTAATGAGGGTCTTCCTGTTGCTCTTCGGGATGTACGCCGGGCTCCTCAGCGTCTAACAACGGAACGTAATTGAAGAGCAATAAATAAAGCGACAAAGTGCAATAAAAAGCATGATGCATGGAATGCAGCGCGCTTAACCTAGCGATCGATGATCGACGTTTAGGTCTTATCCTAATTATCAAGGGAGTTCCATGATCCTACTAATGTACAATAATTCTCAAAGAAATAACGGGGTGAGTGTGTGTGAATATGATATGCGATGAGGGATGATGCAATAAGCTACCCAGAGTAATTTATCCATAGATTAGCGATTAGATACATACGGAAAAACAAGTTTTTGTTTGAAGTATTTCCTTCATCAACTCAAGCCAATTAACTAACTATATATAGGGTAGGTGGGTTGTTGTAAATTTTAAATAGGTTTTAAATTCCTATAACTTGTGGGTCTTACTTACCCTAATTAAGCAATTAAATAATCCTATCATGTTTTATTAAGTCCCTATACTTTTAATAAATTCACTTTAGGTTTAGCAAGGTGTCTCTAAAAATTTAGGATTTAATTGAAGTCATTTGGCATTTGAAATAAATCAAATTCTGTTTTTGTTTTATTAATACATAGGGAGGAATAGTTTAAGTGCACCATTTAATTATCCAGAGAGTAACTTGAGTCCTAAAATGGTGCCATAAATTTATTAACTATCCTAATTATAGTTATTGCTTCACTGGCTTTTATCATGATTTTTTAGGAACTTAATGATTATTTAATTAAATGGATAAGATTGTTTTTGTTATTATTCACAAGTGGGATAAATAAGGTTTATGTATTAAATTAAATAGCTTAAATGAATTATTATTAATAAATCAGGTTCAACACTTTTCATGGGATTTATATCCCTTGGTGGTAGCTATAGGGAAAATCATAAATATCTTTTAGAAAAAACAATATATGTAGTGAGTAGTAAAAGCTTCCTTTTTAGATCACTCATGGTTTGGAAAATCTTTTACAATAGAAACAAAAATGGGATAATGGTTCATATTTTACTCAAAATGGTTCATAGTTGTCAAGATTTGTTCTTAGGTATTAACTTAAATTTTTGAGTCTAAGGGCAATTTTATAGTTACACAAATAACTAATTGAATTTAATACTACAAGAAGGAGGCTAGATATAAGGTTTGCATTTAGTTAACTAAATAAAAATTAAGCATAATCCTATTGTTCATAATTTATCTTCCATTTAGGTTCCTATGTATATAAAATATTGTTAAATAATTTGTTAGGTTACATGATACTAGGATTAAAATTGCTACAACTAGAAAGAATTACCTGTTTTTAGTAAATATTTTATTTTATGAACGTTTGGGTTTAGTAAATTTCCTAGGTTCCTTACCTAGTGTAGTATTTATAGAAAAAGTTCTATAAATTTTAAACATCATTTACCTTGTTAAATAAATCCTAAAGATGCAATACAGATATTCGGATTAATTGCAAAATATGGGACTTGGGCTGACTTGGGCCGGTCTCGGGCTGCGCCGTGGGCAGCAACGGAGATGGCCCAATCAAGGCCCAAGATGCAGCCCCAGCAATAGCACAGTCCAAGGCGGCTTTTCTAAGAATGTTAGCTATGAACTGAAAGCGTAAACATGAACTGCGCCTTCACTAAAATGACATGTGGGACCTAGGACCCACAAGTTAGCCAGTTGATGGCAGCCACAGGGGAGCTCATCTTCAACCTTGGGCCAGGGCCTGTGCAGCTGCCATGGCCGGCCGGAGTGGATGGCGGCACCGGTAGGGGAGGCCACGGCGGCGGGGTCCAACCACCAAAACGGGGTCCTCGTGGCCCGACGCACCCGAATAGTCAGACGGCACGGCCAACGGTGGCCCACAGCGGCGGCGCGGCGAACAAGAGCGGCGGCGGCCACGGCGTGTGATAGCGCCGGTGAAATAGGGCCTAGGGGTTCTCGGAAGGGGTCCTACGGCATGAGGAAGGGAAATGGGTTCTACCAGCGGGGTCGGCGCGGCCGGAGAAGGTTCCAGTCGGGCCGGCGACGTGGAGGCCGACGGCGGCTGTGCAAGGTGCACGACGATGGCGGGCTCCGGTGGAACCTGGAGGAAATAAAGGTAGGGGCATCATCAGCATTCCCAGGAGAAGCTCCGGACGCAAGGAATCGGGGAGAGACTCACCGTGGAGGGGAAGAACGTAAAGGGGGAAGACCTCGGGCGGCGGCGGTCCGGGTGGTCGCCCAAGCTCGATAGGGCCTCCGAGCTCGATTGGGCCGAGGACGATGTAGAGGATGTATGTGGCAAGTTGTGGCCGAAAAATTGTGGCGAATGGTGGACTGAAGTGAGCGAATCGTGTCGCCAAAGATAGGCGGCCGAAACAAAAACAGGGGGAAGAGAGTGTGCGAGCTTGGCTCGGTTTATATAGGCATGGGATGGTCTCAGGATGGCTTGGGGAGGAGGGTGGCTTCGCAGCGAAGCCACGACGGAGTCCAAGGCAGAGAGAGGGAGAGTGAGACAGAGCAGATGGCAGTAGCTGCGGGAGCTCCATTGGGGCGTTTGGGCGGTGAAGCGACGGCTCAGTGCCTTCGGCAGAGGGTGGCTCCGTCGATTGGCCATGAGGGCGGTGGCGTGCGGCCTGCAGCCGGAGCGTGAGGGAGCAGAGAGAGAGATAGAGCGAGCATGAGGGAGTAGAGAGAGAGAGCTGGAGGGAGGGGAGAGCACGGGAGGGTGAGAGTGAGCAGTGAGGGCTGGTCAGTGGGGCCCACCTAGCAGGTTGACTAGGGTCAAAAATGGGTAGCTGGGTGGCTTAATATGGTGCAAGAATGTAGATATATAGATATATGTATATATATATATTGAACCTTCCTCAATTTTATTAGGGAAATTTCAATTCGAATTTTGAATTCAAATTAGGATTTAACCTTGGTGTTTGATCCTTCTTATTGATTTTTAAGCTTTTAATTGAAATCCTCCAAGATTTATCCTTACACATATATGTGTATACATAGTCTTCATAAAAAGGTAGTGGTTTAAATGGTTTCAAATGTTAAGGTTAACTCAGGATTACCAAAATTTAGTCCACACGTGTATATATATACATATTTATATAAACACACACACGCACAAAGTCTATGGATATGTGTGCCCTATTTATATAGTTATATTAATCTTGTTTGACCTTATAAGTTGATTTGTCCCTAAGACGTTAAGTTTTTAGTTTGAGCTAGTAAATTCTACTTATTGTAGAAACCGAGTTTATGGTTTATTGAATTTGGTACTATTCACTATTCCAAAATAGGCGTACCTTCATAAAAATTCAGGCTAGATAAATAAGCTCTAATATTTCTGAAGAATTTGGAAAAAAAATTTGTGACGTAGTTTTGCATTTCGCATTTTAAGCAAGAAAAATTATTTTCTTGTATTCAAAATTTTAAAATTTAAGAATTGCCCAAATTGGGATGTTACAGAGATCCCTTAACGACTCATCTTTTTTTCTGATGAATCTGATAAAGGTCCCACTGGGTTCCAGGCTTCTCGTAAGTACCCTGGAAAATGGCGACAAATTGCTCGCAAAGCTCTCCCCAGGAACCGACTGAGTTCTCTGGAAGGCCTGCGAGCCAATTCTGAGCCGGAGGGGTTAACATGATGGGCAAATAATTTGCCATCACATCGTATCCTCCGCCCGCGGCTTTGATTGCCAAAGAGTAGATCTGCAACCAAGCCTCGGGGTCCCGCTCTCCATCAAATTTCACAATCCTTTAGTTGAACCCTTGCCGCTTTACTGACGGAGTCGGGGTGTGAATGCCTTGATCCCGTCAATTAATCCTTCCCCGGGGGAAGGAGATTGGCGGGGGAGATTCCGACGCGGTGGAGTACGGCGCCGATCCTCGTCTCGCTCCCTCCGCCGGGCTTCAATGTCAAGGCGAAGGTCGCGACTTGTACTTCAGCGGGCGTCTTGCCCGCGACTTCGCATGTGCCGACTACGCCGAGTGCTACTTGTGGTAGTCTGGCTTCTGGCCAAGTTGGCCTGCTGATCCCGAGTGCCTTGGACAGCCGCTGCCGTCACCATGGCTTTGACTTGTTCCATAATCGGCGTTGCGGGGTTGTTCTCTCCAAACAAAGGACCAACATTGTCTAGGAGGGTCTTACATGCGAGGATGTTCTGCTATGGCGTACGGAAGACCGAGTGATCTCCCATGCGGACTTGAAGCAGCTCCTCCTGGACTTCCCATGCGCGACCGCGTAACTGATCGCGCAAGTCTTCTCCACCTCCGTGGTTTTGTTTGGCTCCTGCCTCCCCGATGGGGCACCGAGCCGATCCGGAGGCTTGCCCATCCAGCACGTAGACGCCGCGGAAGTCGGGGAACCCATTGACACTCTATTCGGACTCGGATTCCGAGAAGGAGAGGCTCAGCCGATCCCGATTCGTCGGCTCGTCGATGGGAGTAATTATAACTCCCACTTCTCGTGCCGGATCTCTGGTCAGAAGAGAATCCGACTGAGATTCAGCAGAACGAATCTGCTGAAATCTTACAGCCGAGTTGACCAAACCGAATGGTATGTCCACTCGGGAAGTTGTCCTGGTTAGAGTTGTCCCTGAGCCATGACTTAGAAAACTCGTCCCAGTGTGTGCATACCGTGTTCCGCTCCTTGGCCCAGATTGGAAAAGCTGGCATGTTATCCGATGGAAAACAGCGGCCGAGATTCCTAACCTGAATGGGGCGGACCACGATTGAGGGATTGAGATTCCCGACTGGATCTGAGAGCGATCCAGGCCAGGAATACAATTGCCACTTGATTCCTTATCAGCATAAGGAGCTGGTAAAGAGAGAAGTGGTAGATCCCGACCGAAACCGAAGGGGAGTCCAGCGGTAGGCGAGTCGAAATCGTCATCATCAGATTGGATCTCTTCTGGATCGGAATCCAGGGGAGAGATCCCGAAGTGGTGGGGCTCGGTTGGAGTCGCGTACCACCTCCCCTGGTAATGCATGGACCGAACGAAGTTTGGCTCACACAACCGAAGTTCCCCGAAGTCGCCGGCGATGAAGCCGAGATCTCCGAAGATGAAGACTTGGCCGGGGGCGTAGGTGAAGACGAATCTGCTAATTGAAGCCATCGGAGTCGATGTAGTTGATCGTGACGCTAGCCCCTACTTGGCACGCCAACCGTCGACGATTTGTGTCGGCAATGTATTTTATGGGGCAATGCGAAAGATCACAACTACGATGGTAGCACAGGGAGCCGAATTTATACAGGTTCGGGCCCTCGGGCGAGGTAATACCCTACTCCTGTGCTCGTGGATTGTATTATGGTGGATCTTAAAGATGTTGAGATGTGTATGGTGATGATGCTTGTTGGATGTCGAACTAGGGACCCCTAACCCCCTTTATATAGTGCAAGGGGCCGGGTTACAGATATATTCCCTAATCTGTGTATGGAAGATACAGATATAACCGAATTGGTTACGATTATATCTATGTATTCGAGTAGGAAACGAGTCCGTCTCCTTGTAGAGCACATTAGGCCGCGCCAGCCTCTAGGCCCGCCTTCTGGAAGATCCAATTCACTCGGCCCAAATAGGTAGTGCGTCCAATAGTACTTCTCCGGATACCCGGGGCCCATGTTATCGACAACGCCCCAGCCAAGGTTTTGTCTTTGGAGATCTCGGCTTCCTCACCGATGACCTCGGGGAACTTGGGTTATGTGAGCCGGATGACGTTCGGCCCACATTGTAACAGCCCAGCTGTTAAATTTCGTATAGCTATGCATATCATTAGCATGTTCATTTGTTTTTATGTTGATTTACAAAAAATTTTGCATTTAACCACCATACTCTATGGTGGGAACATAAGGCTTTTAACTTTAAACCCTTTGGCCAAGCCACTAGAGTAGTAAGACCTGCCCGACGGCATGTTCATAAATGCCCGAGCTAGATGTAGCTTACCCGAGCAAGGTAGAGTTCATCCGAGCTTTACCCGAGCTTGGTTGCTACCCATCCGAGCTAAATATCACTTGTCCGAGCTAGAAGATGTCCGGAGGAAGTCGCCTGAGCTATAGACGGTCGGACTAAGCAACGAAGACCCGACCGGCTTGGAGAAGCTCGTACCCATTCAAACAACCCACCCACCACATCTGTTCTTTATTCCTTTTTGTCTTCCGCGATGTCGGCCGAATCTTCCATCCATTGGTGACTTGGGCGGTCTTTGACAAGATCGGCCGAATCTTCCATCCACCGGGTGACTTGGCGGTCTTCAGACAGCAGACCCTCGGCTTTTCTTACCCGAATCTTACCCCGGACTCTCTATTACAGGTGGGACCTGAACCCACTTGTCAATGGAAGAGTATATCTCTATTTAAACCCCTCTCCACCCACTTCAACCAGCCCTCACTCTCATTCTTCTCACGTCCAAGTTCTGGACAGCAGCAAGAACAGCAAGCTGTTCTTTATCTCCACCTCCACCATTTTCAAATCTCCACCCAAACCACCAAGAATCCATCTAGGGTGTTATATATCATCGGAAAGCTGAAATCGTTGGCTATCCATTCCACCCCATGGTAAGCACATGCATGAAGGTTTACTATGGATTTCTCTTCCTATTCTCTTTGCTGTTCGGTTTTGGGACAGCAAAAGCTGATTTCGTTTTCTGCCCATCTATGCCTCTTTCTTCAAATCCAGGCCATGGAATGAGGAGGAGTAACATCTACACTTCCTAGACTTCAAGTGCATCCAACTTCCTTGCACTTTCACAAGGATTAGGGTGAGTTCTTGCTGTCTTTCTTCATCTACTTCGCTGTTTTGAACAGCAGTGAGGTTCTTCGCTGTTTTCTCATCTTGCGTGTCATTTTCCCTCAAATGCAAGCTTGGATATGGCCAAGAAGAGTTCATGCACGAGCTAAGGAACTTCTAAGAGCAGATCCACGCTTCTGGAGTTGAAGGAACCTCAAGGAACGAGCTGAAGAGTTGCTGAACCGAGTTCTGGACAGATTGCCGTCCACCACTTTGATCTCCTCATCTTTGGGCTCTCTATTGATAAGCGAGGCCTTCCTTGCTAGGTGAGAACCCAATACTCCCTCTCACTTCTGTTTTTCACCATTTAGCATTCATGGCTAAGCTGTTCTTTGGTGGAAACCAAAGCCTTAGAACCCCCAAATCTGAAAACAGCCTGTTTCAGTCTTTCTTTGAGCAGTAGCCTAGTAAGTAAGCTCTATAGAATCAACCGTAGCTCAGATTAAAAAGTGTTCTACATGAAAATTGCGCACCAGGAAATTTCCTACAACTTTCATGTTAAGCCTGAGCTTAGCCGAGCTTACTAGGACCCCCAAAAGTGGCTCGTACTGAGCAATATACAAGCTAAGTGACTTTCCCGAGCTAGAGCTAGTTGAGCCCGACCTTGGCCATGTCCTAGCCGACCAAGCTATGCCGTATCCAACCTTGTAAACCCACTCTTGACTAAGGCAATGTCCTTCCCGAGCTAGGAGGCTCATTCCCGAGCTATCTAGGTTAATCCCGAGCTTAGTCCTTACAACCCCGAGGTAGTTTTGCACCCAAACTTCAAATAGCTCGATCTCACTCATCCGAACTCGGATTTGGGTGATTCTTTTTGCAAAATCTGCATTAGGTCATGAACTTTCTGAATATCTAAAAATATTTTATTCTCCTATTTTTTTTGGTATTTTACTTGGATTTTATTTGATGTTCATGCTACCGAACATTAGGAACCGACGTTCCGGAAGACCCCGGACTCGATCCAGAAGCTCTCCCCGACTACGACCAGCAACAAGGCACTTATACTCCCCTCATTTGACTCACCATATTGATTCTCTATTTACATGCACTGATTTAATTATATCCTATCACTTGTTGCATGCTAATTTCGAGTATGTTACTTGTTGGGTAGAAAGTAGTTATGTCCTACCCAGTGATTAGTACCTCACTAGGCTTGACACCCTTATTCCTTTGTAGCCTAAGCAGGTACTATTATTTATGTTGTGTCACGAATGCTTAGCAATGCTTAGAGTCAACGAGGTAAAGCGATCAGTGGAGTAGTCCATTGGTCGTGTGATTCAATTATTGATGTACTCAATGTTCGGTTTGGATTGATGAGTATTTGGATTACCTGTGAGATCTAAGTTGGACTTGAACGGGTGATAGAGGATGATGGGAGGACGGATCTCGGACATGTAGCCCCGTTTGGGTAATTAAGGACCGAACATCGGGTACCTTCCTCTCAAGTACTATACGTACGACCACACGTGTTTTATGGGGATACTTGGCTAACTTCCTGTGCATGCTTGAGTCCTTGGGTACCACCGGGGCAATGTGTTTGTGGGTGGGGTGGCAGGGCGGACCATCCGTGGGGCGTCCTTGTGCTTGGGTGTGATGGGCCTTGGACAAATCCACTACAACGGTTAACTCCCTCCTGCACTCGTGGAGTGGGGACTGGATAAAGTTAACTTGGGTGACCCAATGGACTGGCATGTACATCTAGGAGGCTTTGGCATGGCTTGCTGTGTCGTGTGGGTAAAGTCGTACACCTCTGCAGAGTGTTAAACTGTTCGAACGGCCGCGTCCTGGGTTAAGGACGAATCTTGAGTTGGTTAAGCTGCCATTTGTTAGCACTTGGTTACTGATTCTGGTTATATGGTTTAGTTATGTGTTCATTTCCGAGCACTGGGTTGCTCGTGGTGTCACTGGTCGGATAGAGACCAAGGGACGGATAGAGTCCCGGGTATGTTGATATGGCCGGATAGAGGCTATGGACGGATGGAGTCCAATCGATTGATGATGGTATATATTGATGAGATGATGATATTATTGTTAGTCACATTGATTTAAAATGTTTTATTCAAATGCCATTTACAATCTACTTATGTTTACGTCTTGCAAATACACCTTATGCTGAAAATGTCATGCTAACTTTCCATTGGATACATTATTCATGAATGAGGATATACATTACCTCCTAGTGCTGAGTACCATCTGTACTCATACAAGTTGCTACTATTTCAGCTGAATATGACCCCACGCTTGAGTATTACCATCAAGCGGGTTGCGATGACGCTAGCGGGCAAGCGGAGTTCTAAACTTCCAGTTGGTTGCCCTTGGGTTATGAGGCATACCTTGCTGGCCCTTTTGGTTTTAGTATGATTAAGACTTCCGCTGTTTTGTTGTTGAACATCTTATGTTTCCGCTGCCATAAAACTCTGAATTATGTTAAACTTATTGTATGGACAACAGTCCATACCCCGTTGTAATATAAGTTTATGTCCCTTACCGTTTGTGTTGTGTTATCGATCCACATGAGGGTATGTATGTGATGGTAGCTGATCTTGGGAGCCATCACCGGGCACATATCCAGGCACCCGGTTTACATTCGTTTCAACGAAGGTCGCCCGTGTGTACCGCTGCATGCTTGGGTTGGGAGCTAACATGCTCGGCTTGCTCCTAGGCAGCTAGTATGTTATTTACCAACCACATGGACAGCGAATGGGCAATGACTTCTTTGAGCCGAGTGTGAAAAAGGGGGCGCCACACACATACTACTGGGGGAGGCTGTACGCAACTCCGGCCGAACTTCACCACCTCAGGATGCCTCTTTCGGATTCCGATCCGAAAGAAATGCAATCTGATGACAACAATTCGGATAGGCCCACCGCAGGAACTCCCTTCGGCTTCAGTCGGGATTGTGGTTCTGCCAGCTCCTTCCGCTGAAGAAGAACCAGTCGGCGATGCTATTCCTGATCTGGATCGCGTTCAGATCCAATTGGGAATTGCGATCTCTCAGTTGTGCAACACCCCGTTCAGACTAAGAAACTCGGCCGCTGTTTTCCATGAGATAACACGCCGTCTTTTTCGGTCCGAGCTAAGGGGTAGAGCCCAACAGACACCTTCCAGGATGAGCTTCCTGAGTTCCGACTCGGGGATAACTCTATCTAGACCTACTTCCCAAGTGGACATCAGGATGCCACTCGGATTAACCAATTTGGCTGCTAGATTTCAGCAGATCTATTCTGACAAATCTTAGTCGGGTTCTCTTCCGCCAAACAATCCATCATGGGATGTGGGAGTCATAATCACTCCCATCGACGAGGCAACAGTTTCCCTGACGAGCCAAACAAGTCGGGATCAGTTAAGCCTCTCTTACTCGGGATCCGAGTCGGAGGAGAGCATCAACGGTTTCCCTGACTTTCGCGGTGTCTACATGGTGGACGGACAACCCTCCGGGACGGCCTTGCGCCCAGTAAATGGAGCAGAAGCTGAACATAACCGTGGAGATGGAGAAGATCTAAGCGATAGTTTGCACGGTCGAGCACGAGAAGTTCAGGAGGAACTACTCCAAGTCCGCATGGGAGATCACTCGGTCTTCCGTACGCCACAACAAAATATCCTTGCCTGTAAGACCCTCTTGGACAACGTTGGTCCGTTACTCGGGGAAAACAGTCCCGCAATGCCGATCATGGAGCAGATTAAAGCCATGGTGACGGCAGCGTCTGTCCAGGGTACTCGGGATCAACAAGCCGACTCGGCCAGAAGCCAAACCGCCACAAGCAAAACTCGCCGTAGTCGGCACACGCCAGCTTGCGAGCAGGACGCTCGCCAGAGTACAAGTCGCGACCTCGCCGATATCGGCTTCGGAGGAGGAGAGGAAGACCGGCGCCGCACTCCGCCGCGCCGAATACTTCCCCGTCAGTCTCCTCCCCCCGGGGACGGAATGGTTGATGGGATCAAAGCATTCACACCCCGACTTCGTCAGGTCCACTGGTCCGAAGGGTTTAACCCTAAGGGAATAGTGAAATTTGACGGGGAACGGGACTCAGAAGCTTGGTTGCAGATTTACACTCTGACAATCAAAGCCGCGAGCGGAGGCTATGACGTGATGGCAAATTATCTGCCCATCATGTTAACTCGTCTGGCTCAGGGTTGGCTTGCAGGCCTTATAGAGAACTCAATCGGTTCCTGGGGAAAGCTTTGCGACCAATTCTTCGCCAATTTCCAGGGCACTTACAAAAGGCCTGGAACCCAATGTGACCTTTATCAGATTCATCAGAGAAAGGATGAATCGTTGAGGGATTTGATTCGGCGCTTCACAAAGAAGAAAAACACAATCCGAGAGATTTCTAAAGCGGTTGTCGTTGCAACCTTCCAAAAGGGAGTTCGTGACACTGACCTAATCAAAAAGATGTCTCGGAAGCCCTAACTACTGTTAAAGAGATGTTCGCCCTGGCGGCTGGTATGCCACCGCCTCGGATGCTCTCGCCGAGCACCAGGAGGATCACTCGAGCAAAAATGAAGGCAAGAAAGACAAGCCTGAGTCATCTTCTAAGAAGGACAAGAAGCGGAAGGTGAAGAAGTGGTGGAAGCCGCGGATCATGGTCGCCAGAGGCTGCCTCGGCCTAACGACTACAACAAAGTAATGGATGCGCGTGTCCTTTCCATCCGAATGGAATGCATGCAGCAAAAAACTACAATGTCCTGAAGAGGTTCGCTGAGAAACACAACAAGGACACTCCGAAGGACGCAAAGCAAGATGGTAAGCGTGATCCTCCTCAGGGTGACGCTTGCCAAGAAACCGAGTGTGGGGAAGTCAATGCAACTAATCCGGTGACCCCCGAATACCTTCGATGGTCTGAAGTCCCGATAAAGTTCAATCGCTCGGATCACTCCGACCACATCCCATGTCCAGGAAGATATCCACTCATCCTGGATCCTGTGGTACGGAACGTCTGACTGCGAAAAGTCTTGGTCGACGGCGGAAGTGGGTTGAATATCCTTTTCACCAAGACGTTCGATGAGATGCATATTCCAAGATCAGCGCTTCAGAAGACGGACGCACCGTTTCACGGTATAATTCTAGGAACCTCATCGGTGCCGATTGGGAGAATTTCTCTCCTGGTCACCTTTGGCACTCGGGACAACTACCGGACAGAAAACCTCAGTTTTTAGGTGGCCGATTTCAAGACTGCGTATCACGCAATCTTGGGAAGGCCGGGCTTAGCCAAATTCATGGCCGTCCCGCATTACGCTTACCTGGCTATGAAGATGCCAGGCCCGCAGGGCGGAATCACAATCCACGGAGACGTCATGTTTTCCCACCTCCTCGATATGGAAAACTGCAACTTGTCCCAGTCGGCTGAAGCGGCTATCGAGATGGACAAGATCCGACAGGCGGTCATCACTCTTCACGACAAAGGCAACGAGGGTGATGACCCAAACAAGAAGCAATGTAAGTCAGGCATCAAACCTGATGAGGATGTGAAACGTATTTCGCTCGACCCGTCCGATTCAACCAAAACGGCTCTGATCGGGACAGGGCTCGATCCGAAATAGGAAGAAGCGCTCGTCACCTTCCTCCTAGCAAGTCAGGGCATCTTCGCTTGGAAACCATTTGACATGCCGGGTGTCCCGAGGGAGGTGATCGAGCACTCCTTGAACGTACACGACAAAGCCAAGCCAGTCAAGCAACGGCTGCGTCAGTTCACGCAAGATCGAAAGGAAGCCATCAAGGCGGAGATACCAAACTTTTAGCCGTTGGTTTCATAAGGAAGGTGCTCTACCCCGACTGGCTGGCAAATCCGGTACTTGTGCAAAAGAAGAATGGTACTTGGCGTATGTGTGTCGACTATACCGACTTAAATAAAGCATGTCCCAAGGATCCATTTGGACTACCTCGCATCGACCAGGTGGTTGATTCCACTACCGGTTGCGAGCTTTTGAGCTTTCTGGATGCCTACTCGGGCTATCACTAGATTAACTTGAAGGAAGAAGATTGCATCAAGACGTCGTTCATCACTCTGTTTGGGGCTTTCTGCTATGTCACCATTCCTTTCGGATTGAAGAACGCTGGAGCAACATATCAGCGTTGCATTCAGCGATACTTTCACAACCAGCTCGGGTGTAACGTGGAGGCATACGTGGATGATGTTGTCGTCAAATCTCGGGTATCTACCGACTTGGTCACCGATTTGTCAGAGACATTCGAGAGCCTGTGGGCATACAACATGAACTTGAACCCGGAGAAATGTGTCTTCGGGGTCCCTTCGAGAAACCTACTCGGTTTCGTGGTATCTCACCGCGGGATTGAGGCTAACCCGGAGAAAATTAGAGCTATCATGGAGATGGCTCCCCCAACCTGCGAGAGGGATATCTAGCGTCTAAGTAGGTGCATGGTGGCACTTGCCTGATTCATCTCACGGCTCGGCGAGCGTGGGTCGTCCTTTTTCAAACTTTTGAAAAAGCAGCAGGACAAGTTTATCTGGACACCCGAGGCACAGAAGGCCTTTGAAGACCTCAAAACGTTCCTCACTTCGCCACCTGTCTTGGCATCTCCCATGCCACAGGAGCCGCTTCTGCTATACATTGCGGCAACCACTCATGTAGTGAGTGCCGCATGCGCTATCCACAAGTGCAGAAGCTTTTGTATGCGGTCTTGATCGCCTCTCGGAAGCTGAAATACTACTTTCAAGAACATCCAATTTCGGTGGTCACTTCTTTCCCTATTGGAGATATCCTTCATAATTGGGAAGCCACTGGAAGAATTGCAAAGTGGTCAGTGGAACTCGGGGCTTTCGAGCACTCGTTCAACCCACACAGCACTATCAAGTCACAAACACTCGTCAACTTCGTTGCCGAGTGGATAGAATCTGAGCTCCCGGTTGTCGAAGAGTCAGGGGCTGGAACATATACCCGATGGCTCCCTCGGCGGACGAGGACACGGGGTGGTATCGTTCTCGTATCACCTGGAGGCGAACGACTTAAGTATGTCCTCCAGATTCACTTTCCAGCTTCAAGCAATGCAGCCGAGTACGAAGCGCTTATCCATGGGCTCCGTATTGCCATATCGCTCGATATCCGGTGATTGATGGTTCGCGGGGACTCTCAACTCGTGGTGAGCCAAGTACAGAAGGATTGGACTTGTGTCAACGACAACATGGCCGCCTACTGTCAGAAAGTCAGAAAGTTGGAGGATAAGTTTGATGGATTTGAGCTCATACACATCCTACGGCGAGACAACGAGGCGGCAGACAAGCTTGCGAACATGGGTTCTAGCCGGGCAGCAGTCCCGGCTGGGATCTTTGTGCAAGAACTTCACGCCCCCTCTATCACACCACAGGAGCAACTACTGTCGGATAAACCATCACCCGAGCTAAAGTGGTTTTGAGCATATCTTCGTCGCCATTGACAAGTTCACCAAATGGATTGAAACTAAGCCTGTGACCAAGATTACGGCAGCCAAGGCAACTGAGTTCTTTCAGGAGATCATCGGTCGGTTTGGGATGCCCTCTCGGATCATTACAGACAACGGCTCTCAATTCAGAAGTGACGAGTTTCAAAGCTGGTGCGAAGATGTGGGCATTAAGATCTGCTTTGCTTTGGTGGCACATCCTCGGAGCAATGGCCAAGTCGAGCACGCGAACGGCATGCTTCTACAAGGTGTCAGGGCGCGCATCTTCGATTGGCTCAAGCCGCATGCAGTAAAGTAGATGAAGGAATTGCCTACCGTACTCTGGGGGCTTCGCACAAGTTCCAGTCGGACAACGGGGCAGTCGCCTTTCCTCCTTATATATGGGTCTGAGGCGGTCCTTCCAACGGAGCTATAATTCGGGTCGCCCCGAGTGCAAAAGTTCAACGAGGATGAGTCAGATGCCAGTCCGATTGACGAACTCGATCAACTGGGGGAAGCTCGAGATGCTGCAACCATTCGGTGGACAAAATACCTCTAAGGGCTGCGTCGTTACCACAGTCGTAATGTGCGGGATCGAGCCTTCTCGGTTGGTGATTTGATCATTTGGATCAATCATACGAGTGGCCATAAACTCTCCCCACGCTGGGAAGGTCCGTACATTATTGACTCAGTGGCATGCCCGGGAGCTTACCGACTAAAGCAGGAAGACGGCATAGTCCTGGAAAACTCGTGGAACATCAAACAATTACGTCGGTTCTATACCTGACGGCCGTTGTACACACATTTACAATTCAATAAAGATAAGTTTTCGTTCACATTATCTTTATATTTGCGCAATTCAGATTTTGACTTGCTACTTATTTGTGTTCCCCGCACAGCGATTTAAACAGTAGTCTTCCTCCGGTTGGTATCACCAACCGATAGTAGATCACTGGGGTCTCCTTGCCCCGCGATTTAAACAGTCGTCTTCCTCTCAGAGCTGTCGCCCATGAACAGAGAAGGGAGGGAGGTGCTGCCCGTGGTGATTTTTGAAATTTGAGGGGAGGTGCTGCCCAAATTTTTCAAAATTTGGTGATTTTCTTCAATCCAAGTGCTTGAAAGTTAGAAACATCAACCTCACTTCATATAGCGTTAGATGTATACCTCTTTGCTTTAGATTTGGAGGAAATGTGGTTTTTTCCATGATTCATGAAAGCTTTTGAATCTAGATCCAATCCAAGTGCTGGCTGTGGCAATTTTTGAAATTTGAGGGGAGGTGCTGCCAAATTTTTAAAATTTGGTGATTTTGCTCCAATCCAAGTGCTTAAAGGTTAGTAACATCATCCTCACTTTATATAGCTAGCTCACCTCATTTTTTAAGTAGATTGCTAAAAACTTGTTATGTATGTTTGGAGTTTACTTAGATTAAATTTGGAATTGGAGTTCACATGATCGATGAAGGATTTTGAATCTAGAGCTAGATCGATCATTTTTGGAAGTAAATTGCAAATAATTAAAAATTTTGGTGATTTTGCTCCAATCTAGAGCTAGCTCGATCATAATTTAATTGATTAATTTATGTGCATGGTGAATAGCCTAGGAAAGGGCTAGAGTCCAATTTAGCAATAATTTATGTACATGGTAAATTAATGTAGGTTTTGAGATTCTAAAAATTGATAAATCATCATGTGAAAATTAGTTAAAAATTAGCTTGCTACATCCTATTGTAGATGGATCGGCAATGGATGTATAACACGAACCGACGCTCGAAGGAGTACATTGAGGGTGTGCAAGCTTTTATCAGTGCGGCCGTTGCGTACAAGCCGTCAAGCTTTATATGTTTTCCATGCCTGGACTGCAGGAATGAGAAGGAGTATTCAAACTCAAGGCCCCCTCACAGCCACTTGCTCCAAAGAGGTTTCATGCCTAACTATATCTATTGGACCAAGCACGGTGAAGAAGGGATTATACCGAAAGACGATGAAGAAGAAGAGGGAGACAGCATAAACTTGGACGCAGCCCAATACGGTTCAATGGCAGATACATTGGGGGAGTTTGATGGGGATGATTTAGATCAGATGCTGCGTGATGGTGAGGGAGATTACACCGATGAAAAACAATTCCAAAAGTTCCAACGCCTGTTAGAGGACCACAGAACACTCTTGTACCCAGACTGCGAGCAAGGCCACAAAAAGTTGCGTACCACACTTGACTTAATGCAGAAAGCGACAAATGGTTTGTCCGATAAGGGATTCGACGAGTTGCTATGTCTCATTAAGAGGTTGCTTCCAAAGGATAACACGCTGCCTGAAAGTACTTACGAAGCCAAGCAAGTTGTCTGTCCTTTGGGATTGGAAGTACAGAAAATACATGCATGCCCTAATGACTGTATCCTTTATCGTAGAGGGTACGAGGATTTGGATGCTTGTCCAGTGTGCCAAGCATCACGGTATAAGATCAAGCGTGATGACCCAGGGGCGGTAGAGGGGGAGCCCAAGAAGAAGAGACCCCCCGCTAAGGTGGTGTGGTATTTCCCTATAATAGCCTGGTTGAAACGTTTGTTTGCAAACAAAGCGCGTAAGGATGACGGAATGCTAAGACATCCCACTGATGGCTCCCAATGGAGGAAGGTCGATAGAACATTCCTTGACTTTGCAGAGGAGGTGAGGAACATAAGGTTTGGCTTGAGTACGGATGGGATGAATTCTTTCGGCGAGATGAGCAGCAGTCATAGCACTTGGCCTGTGACTCTATGTATCTACAACCTTCCTCCATGGCTGTGCATGAAGCGAAAGTATATTATGATATCGTTGCTTATCCAAGGCCCCAAGCAACCTGGAACGACATTGATGTGTATCTTAAACCATTAGTGGAAAATCTACTAACAATGTGGAACGATGGTGTACGGGTATGGGATGAGTATAAACGAGAACACTTCACCCTACGCGCCATGTTATTTGTAACCATCAATGACTGGCCTGCACTTGGAAACCTAGCAGGCCTGACTATCAAAGGATATAAAGCATGCATCCAGTGCTTAGATGATACTGACAGCATGTACCTGAAAAACTGTCGGAAGGTTGTGTACATGGGCCACCGTAGGTTTCTTCATACAAATCACCCGTTACGGAAGAAAGATAAGAATTTTAACGGGAGACCAGACCATTGTACTAAGCCTGCGCATCGTAATGGGACATGGGTATTCGCTATGGTAAAGGATCTGAAAGTAGTTTTTAGAAAGGGTGCTGGTAGCAAACCTGTCACGAGTGAAGAAGGCAAGGCACCCATGTGGAAGAAGTCAATTTTTTGGGACCTACCTTATTGGAAACTCTTAGAGGTCCGTCACTCAATTGACGTCATGCACCGAGTGAAGAATGTTTGCGTCAACCTGCTAGGCTTCCTAGATATGTATGGCCAATCGAAAGGTACACTTCAAGCATGAAAGGACCTAAAACAATTGGAACTAAGGAAGTACTTACATCCAGAAAAGAGAGGGAAAGGAATACATTATCTACATCCTGTCAGCTACACTCAAATCCAGGAAGAGAAAAAAAGCATGATCCAATGCTTGAACAATATTAAGGTCCCATCTGGATACTCCTCAAACATAGAGAGACTCATCAACACGAAAGAGAAAAAAATCGTACACCTGAAATCCCATGATTGTCACGTGTTGATGACACAATTGCTTCCAGTTGTAGTGAGAGGTATTCTACCGAAAAGGGTACGAGGGACAATAATCAAGTTGTGTTCATTCTTCAATGAGGTGTCACAGAAGGTCATCGATCCAGATAACCTAATTAAGCTGCAGGATGACGTCGTCCAAAGCGTGGTGAGCCTTGAGATGATCTTCCCTCCATCCTTCTTTGATATTATGGTCCATCTCATGGTTCACGTTGTCAAAGGGATAGATATTCTCGGACCCGTGTTCCTGCACAATATGTTCCCTTTTGAGAGGTACATGGGTGTCCTAAAGAAGTATGTTCGTAACCAATCTCGTCCGGAAGGCTGCATTGCCCAGGGTGTTGGGACAGAGGAGGTGGTTGAGTTTTGTGTTGATTACATCGACGATTTGAATCCAATTGGTGTTCCTATATCACGCCATGAGGGGGGGCTACGGGGAAAAGGGACACTAGGGAGAAAAGCAATCATCAGCAATGATCTTATTTCATTTAAACAAGCACATTACACGGTGTTGCGACAATCAGCTGTAGTGGCTCCATATGTCGATGAGCACAAGAGGATTCTACGCTCTCAATACGCTGGCAGGTCAGAGGATTGGATCACACGGCAACACATGGACCTTTTTGGTGGTTGGTTACAAAAGCACATGATGGGTAAGGAGACCAATGATGAACAGTTGAAACGCTTGGCTCGAGGACCATCCAGTATAATATTGACATTCCAAGGGTATGACATAAATGGGTACACATTTTATATTAGAGCCCGGGATAACAAGAGCACCAACCATAACAGCGGTGTCCGTATAGATGCCCTAGACAACAATGGAAATAAGAACACCTATTATGGTTTCATAGAGGAGATCTGGGAGCTCGACTATAGACCTTTGAAGGTTCCTCTTTCGGTGCCAATGGGTCAAACTAACAGCAAACGGTGTGATGATCGACAAGTACGGTATGACAACCGTGGACCTTACACAAATCGGATATAGGGATGAACCATTTGTGCTCGCCAATGACGTGACACAGGTCTTCTATGTAATGGACATGTGTAGCAAACCGAAGAAGCGAAGGACAAATCTACCGATCAGCCAAAGCGCCACGTGGTTCTTCCAGGCAAAATAAGGATTGTCGGAGTTGAGGACGTCACAGATGAAGAAGAATATAATCAATTCGACGAGCTGCCTCCTTTCGCGGTGCCGGTCGACATAAGTGTCCAAGATGATATTGATGAAGCTCCCTATGTACGCCACGATCATAATGAGGGAACACTTGTTAAAACAAAGTATGTAAACAGTTAAGAATATTTTTGGTACATGTGTGTGACCTATGAATATTTTTTCATATTTTATTTCATTTGTATGGGCTCACAACATTACAAAACACTTGGCAAAATATTTTTTCATATTTGTATGTCATTTTTATGGGCTCCCAAAAATAAATAACCTAGAAAGACAAGTTTAATCAATAAAAAACCCACTAAAATAATTTGAAGTGTAGAAGTTTCTAAAAAGATCATATTTTCTTATATATGTCATTTTTTCATATTTTTTATGAATTTTGTGATATTTTTTATTTAATTTGTATGGTTTCCCAACGATTTTCTATGATTTTCTAGCACTGTATGGAAAATTACTACCACTGACATGTGGGACCCAAGAGATATGGGCCCACTTGTCAGTGACCAGGCCCTTTCTCCTCTTTTAGTTATGGTACAATAGCGGTACGAGCCCGAGAAAGTTGAACAAACTCCGTCCTCTCCCCTGGCTAGCAGTGTTCGTTTGAGCGCGGGCTCCCCATGCCGTCGCGGGTTCGAGCCCGCTCGCGCTGCTGCTTTCTTTTATTTTCAAGGCTCTACTACCGGTTGTTTAGTCAACCCGATAGTAGAGCCATCTCTAGTACGGGTTTGTTTGACCAACTGGTAGTGGCATGTGAATTGCCCCGCCACAGGATTTTTTTTGTTGAGACCACGACCGGTTGGTTGAACAAACCGGTAGTAGAGAGAAGCTCTGCTACCGGTTATTGATTCAAACCGGTAGTAAATCTTGCTCTACTACCTCTACTACCGGTTGGTTAAACAACCAGTAATGGTACATGTGTAACATCGGTTGATTTTTAATTTTTGGTAAATGAATGTATTTGTGGAGAAATGTATAAAAATTTGTACAATTTGTAGAAACTAATAATTTACAATAATGTAAGATAAAATCTATTATAGAAAATGTTCATATATTACCATGGGTTTAATATAATTTACAATAATGGTACCCTGTACAATCCACAGGGTTACCGCAAAAGATGATAATTTTTAAGCTAGACACTAATAATGTACTAATTAACTAATTAATTTTCTATTATTTTTTAATTAGTCGTCTTCTTCGTCGTCGTCCTCCTCCTCATCGTCGGCGTCGGCGCCATCGTCGGAGTCGTCGTCGTGGTCCTCCTCCTCCGGATCATCGTCGTCCTCCTCCTTGTCCTCATCCTCCTCCTCGACGACGACCTCGTCGTCGTCGGAGAGCTTGTCCGACATGGAGAACTCCGCCGGGTAGAAGACGAACTCCTTCCTCGGCTTGCGACGAATGATGTGCTTCCGAGGGCGCAAATTCTCGTCGTTGTCGGAAGACGGCAGCGGCGGTGGATGCAACGATGGTAGCGGCGGTGGAGGCAGAGCACTGCGGTGAGGCGAACAAGAGGCGAGCAAAGGCGTCGGTGGTGGGGCGGCAGTGGAGGCAGAGGCGGCAGTGGGGGGAGAGGCGCCGAAGGAAGCCATAGGCGGTGAGGCGGCAGTTGAGGCAGAGGAGGCGGAGAGGCGGCAGTTGAGGAAGATGAAGACGCAGAGGAAGATCTTCGGTTTTAAAGGAGAGGCAGAGGAAGACAAAGAGGCAGAGAAAGAGACAGAGGCGGCTTCATGGTTCGCGCCAATATTGCGTCGTTTCGAATTACCTATGGTACCGATTGGTTACACAAACCGGTAGTAGAAAGGAAGCTCTACTACCGGTTGTTTATTCAACCCGGTCATAGATCAGGCTCTACTACCGGTTGGTTAAACAACCAGTAATGGTATATGTGTGACACCTGTCAATATATTTTCTTATTTTTATTTCTTTTGTATGGGCTCACAACATTACAAAATACTCAGCAAAATATTTCTAATTCTCGAGGTTTCTAAAAAGATCAAATTAATTGATAGCATATTTGAATTTTTCTCAATTTTTGAATTTGGTCATATTTTCATTTCATTTTTATGGGCTCCCAAAAATAAATAACCCTCCAAAGCAAATTTAATCAATAAAAAACCATCTAAAATAATTTGAAGTCTACCACTGACATGTGGGACCCACCAGAGATAGGCCGACATTTCAGTCACCATGCCCTTCCCCCTCACTGTCCCAGTTATGGAACGAAAGAAATACACAACGTCGAACAAAAACCCTCCTCTCTCCTGGCTAGCAGCGTGCGCTTGAGCGCAGGCTCCCCGTGCGGTCGCGGGTTCGAGCCCTGCTCGCGCCGTGCATTCTTTTATTTTCAAGGCTCTACTACCGGTTGTTTAGTCAACCTAATAGTAGAGCCATCTCTAGTACGGGTTTGTTTTTTTGTTGAGACGACGACCGGTTGGTTAAACAAACCGGTAGTAGAGAGGAAGCACTACCCCCAGTTGTTTATTCAAACCGGTCGTAGATCCTGCTCTACTACCGGTTTGTTTAAGCAACCGGTCGTGGCCTGTGAATTGTCCCTCAAAAATGCGCGCGCAAGGGGACTTAACCCTATTCTCCCCAAATTTCCAACTTCTCCAAACCCCTGGCGCCGCCGCCGTCTCCGCCTCCGACGACTCCGCGTGCCATCGCCTCTGACGACCCCAGCGACGCCTCGACGACCCCAGATCGACGCCTCCGACGACCACTGCGCTAACGCCTCGACGACCTGCACAGACCGATCCTCCGACGGCCCCCCACGTCGACTCCTTCGACGACCCAGCCCTTGTCTCCGGTGTCCCCGTTGCCGACCCCATCCCTACCCCCATCCCCGTCGCAGCCGTCTCCGCCCTACCGGCATCTCTGTCCCCATCGCTAACCCCTGGTATGTGTCTCCGTCGCCGGCGTTCCCATCCCCGTCGTTGACCGCGACTGGTAGGTATTGCAACTACTGAATCCACAAATGCATAGGTATATAAACAACTACTAAATTTGTACAATCACAAGGTCAATGCTAGTGCTGAACATATACTCGATTAATCACTACTCACAGTACCACAACACTCATCTATATGCAGTCATCATCGAGCTAATATTAAGGTCAATGCTAGTGTTTGTTATCCTTGATGTGTTCTTTTGACACAAGCGGAGGATCTCAGGTGTTATGTACGCCTATTAGCTTGTTTAGGGCAGGAAGATTTTAAGGTTGTTCTCTTCGGATCGTTTCTTGTAGGATTTAGTCGGTCTTGCTATTGATACAGATAATGTAAATATGGATTGCCTTTCAGTAGTGAGTTCAATGCCACTCACCTAAAAATTCAGAGAATTGTCGAGTGACTAGATTGTCATACTTTAATCGAGGGAATTTCTTCAAAATTTAACACCCAAAAGGAATTAGGGCAACCCTAAGTGTGATGTCGATTTAGGGCAACCAAACACCTTATGGCTTTAGAAACCATGGTATTCTCTAAAACCATGGTTTTGTCTAGAAACTATGAAAATATTTTGTTGCCAAACAGGGCCTTAGTGTTCGACTCCTAAAACTCTAGGCCGTGGCTTGGCCCAGCCCAATTCGACTCCTTCTCTGTCATGTTTTGCCCAAACTCGGTTATTTCTTTCTAAACTAAATAGGATCATGTTACAGTTATAAGAGATGGCATGTGATCGCACCTTCGAGGAGGAGGAACAATTTCTATTCGAGCAGATCGCGCAAGGTACTGCTGCGCCTGGTGCGGCCGCTCAGGCCGTTCACACTGATGCCGATGAGGCCGCTCAAGCCGTTAACACTGAGCCCAGTGAGGCCGCCAAAGCTGTTAGCACTGAGGTAATTTATATGAAGGCATATGTTGGTAACCCTTTGATGATTACCAAACATCCTGACCTGTTTCTTCTTTGTCATATTTTTAAGCCTGCTAGTTCGAGAAGCCAAATGAAAAGTCGAGGGCCTAACAAGAAGCCGACAGTAAAACATATAATCACTGAAGTTAACACCGATGGCATGCCTGTTACACCAGAGTCAGCCTTGGGTCCTTACAACAACGCATGCGGCTACCATGTCAGGGATCACGTGCCCATTAGCCTAAGAAAATGGAGTGGCAAACGAGATAACAACGACGTGGTCTTTGACGATATCAAGAACATGTTCTGGGCTGATATGAAAGAGACGTTCACCTTCCCACCAGGGTCTGAAGAGCTGGTGAAGAAATACATTTTGAAGAAATTGGCCATCCATTTCCAGACTTGGAAGAAGTATCTAAACTCCACCTACGTGCAGAAGGGTCGAACGCCCGACTTTAATACTTTGCCAAAATTGGCGGATCACTGGGATGCTTTTGTGGAGTACAAGCAATCGGAACAAGGTCAATCTATGAGTGCAAAGAACAAGGTTAATGCAGCGAAGAAGCAATACCACCACCACCTTGGCACTAGTGGTTACGTCAAGAAGATATCACAATGGCAGAAGAGGGAACAAGAACTGATGGACAGAGGTATAACACCCATAACGCACGACTAGTCTGAATGATCGAAAAATTGGTACTTTGCCCACGGGGGAAGCCTTGCAGATGACGGTAGCTTGGTGTATTCAGAGGAAGTGCAGGAAGTGGCCACAAGACTTGTAGATGCCCTCGAACAGTCTTTCCAAGGCTCATTCAGGCCAGATAGGGAGAAGGACAAGCTAACTATGGCCCTGCAAAACCCCGAGTACCCTAGACGAACACGCGGCGTTGGCGTGGTTCCATGGAAGTACGGCTTCGCTGAGTACAGCGACAGTTATAGGAGTCGGCAGAGAAGCAAAGCCCAAGAAGAACAAAGGTACCGTGCATTGGAAGAACGGCTTAATGCAACACAGGCAAGTATAAACGAAGAAGTTAAACGACAAGTGCAGCTAGCCATTAGCCAGCTGCAGGAACCGCCTAGTAATCCTAACGCTGTCATCAGCCCCTCTCTGAGACGGAGCAGCTGCGCTTCCACCGGACTCCCTGAAGTGGACTTGGACCATTATCCCGTGGATGACATCACGACACGCTATTCGTGTGAGCTGCATATTGAAGCGCGTAACCTGTCCCTCAAGGCGGCTTATGCTATGGCATTCCCCGTGGAGCTAGGCCAGCTCTTTCATTGCAATGAGATACCGCCGGGCTACTCTAAGGTCAGTGTGGAGCAGGTCTGCGAAGGATATGAGGACCTTGACCTCGACATTCCTGGAGGTGACGGGGTTACCAAGCTTGGAGAGGCCCTACACAATATTATCTTGTGGCGCAAGCGCTATATTATATTTCAAGATAACCAGGAGGTGTCCACTCCGCCGAGAGACCTCTCGCACCCAGATCCTATGCTTGTTAGAAGTCCAACTCCACCACCACCTCCACGTAAGAAGATGGCGGTAACAAGAAGCCCGACTTCTCCACCACCCCTAGCGCCTAAACATAAGCCAGCTTCACCAAAGAAATTGGGCCCACAACAGGAGTCGACCAGCGAAAGCAAGAAGTCGGCCCTAGTTAAGAAGCCGGTCCCAGCGAAGAAGTCGGCTCCACAAAAGGAGAGGTCTACCCGAGCTAATAAGTCAGCTTCATCTAAGAAGCCGTACGACCTAACTCCCGAGGAGACAAGAAAGGAAGTTCAAGAAAGTGTAACTGCACACTTCAAACGTCCGGAGCCTAAGAAGACGGTTCCAATCGACGATGCAGTGAAAAAAAATTTTCACGGCATCGTGGGCGGAGCCGAAGAAGTTGGCGTCAGACTACGAACGCACACTAAGTAAGGCTAAAAAAGCAGTCGCAGTCCCTAGCGGATTTGCAGATGCAACAGTTCATGGCAGAAACTGGATTGACGGAATCTTAGATTCGTGGAGAAGGTGAGGTTGAAGCGGCACCTGTTCGATAGCCATTTAAGTTGGGTGAGCCATTAGTTCGACCTGATAAGGTGCCATTCTTATCAACGAAAATACGGCAATTGCACGAATGGTACTTGCGGGAGTCAAAGGATGACAGAACAATGTTTGCCGCCAAATTCAAACAAGAGGATTTCTTTCACAGCGACGGCCTCGCATGGATTGAATTCGACAATATTTACCAAATGTACCAGCGAGATGCCCTCGACGTGGCCTTGATGGGTTGCTGGACTCTGTAAGTGTCTTATTTGTAAAATTCACCGTGTGCATCTTTAATTAAATTGTAAGTGTAACTAATTTCTTTTTATGCAGAATGGAGATACAAAATTACAGAAACATGTCTATTTACAATATAGGTTACATCGATCCAATAGTTGTAAATGAATCAACCGTTATGGACAAGGCAAAAGAAACCGAGAACAATATCCTCAATGCTCTCCTTGGACAATACTACAAAAACTTTATACTTCTACCCTACAACTTTGGGTACGTATTTTCGTATCTTCTCATTCTAAATTTTTTTCACATGACATGAAGTTAGAACTAATTACCTATGTTGACATGTGCGCAGGTTTCACTGGGTCCTTCTTGCAATCTACTTAGATCGCACCTAGATCATTGTTTTTGACTCACAAAAGAGGCCCGTACAAAATTTGGAAAAAATCATACGCTTGCTTAACAGGTAATATTGTTCCTTTCATTATTACTCTAGTAATATTTATTTCGAGTGAGTCGAACTCTAATAACTACTATCTGTAATCACGCGCAGTGCATTTGCAAGTTTCCGTGCACAGAAGGTAGTCAATTCAAGGAGGCACTTCATGTCATAACCGATTTTTCAGTACGTAGCGAATATTCATGTGTCGTACCACTTTTTCATGCCAATAGTGATTTTTACCTTTCCATGCCAATAATATTTTTCAGCTCTTCTCACCGCAGTGTATAAAGCAGGAGTCGAGAAATAACTTATATGGCTACTATGTACGTGAGTTCATACGATATTTCACTATCAACCACAATCAGATGCAAAGTACCGAATGGGTATGTAGGTACTTATCGATTCGTAATTCTCACTTCCTATACATCAAAGTTCATGGATTGATTAATTTTATCACTTCACCTAATGACAGCTCACCAATTCTAAGAAAGGCATACTTTCGCCGCACCGAGTCAACGCAATCCAAGAACAACTCACCGGCTTCCTTGTTGATGAGGTCATATCTTCAAAGGGCGAGTTCCACGAACATGCGTACAGACCGTGCCCTACGATAAGGACTAGCGAACTCACGGGCTCAACCTCGGTTTCAAAAAGCGATGGACGAAAAAAATAAACTATTGTATTTTGAATTGTAAGCTTGAGTTCCCTCGTGTACTTGATGTGAATATGTGTTAAATTAATTTGATGTGAATATGTACTTTGTTGAAGTAATTAATGTTGTGAATGAATTTGTTGTGTTGTCAATTAATTATGTGTGCATTTTGAAAACTGATATGCAAATCCGTGAATTAAGAATCTGATTGAAATGTGGATTGCAATTAAACCTGAATTGAAAGTAATTTAGTGGCCTGTTGTCGGTTGGATAACAGGGTCTCTACTACCGGTTTGTAATACAAACTAGTAGTGAATCTCTGGATCTACTACCGATTTGTAATACAAACCAGTAGTGTATCTATAGATCTACTACCGGTTTGTAATATAAACCGGTAGTGAATTTGCTGTTGGCGCCAAAGAAATCCCCTTTTCTGCGCTGGTACTACCGTTGGTAATACAAACCGGTAGTAGATACGCTGCAGCGCCATACCTGCGCCCCCCTTTTCTGGCAAGCTCTACCGGGTAGATCAACCGGTAGTGGAACCCCGTGGGCATCACTCCCGGATGTCTACAGCCGGTTCCAAAACCGGTACTAGAGCCAGTTTGGAACTGGTAGTGTAGGCCCCATGCCCAGTAGTGTAGTGTAGAATATGGTGCAATTGGTAGTTATGCTCAACTTCTTATAGTATACTGCTGACATAGTTCAATACTAGAACAAAATGCTAGCACTAAAGCTAATTTTTCTAGATTCCTATTTTTGAAACAGAGTACCGATGATGTTCAAGGTGCTTACTTCGAAGGATTTGATGGATACTAGTTATTCTTAGCAAGACAGTTGACAAATTAACTTTGGATAATACCTCCCTAGAAGATGTAGGCTCTTATGCATTAAAGTGAATACCGAAACATTCACTCATTATGTTGAGAAAACTCAACTATATGCTCTTTTGTGTTGCAACGAATGATAAAACATTCACTGATTTAGTGGGGTTGTACACACTCTATTATATTCTTTCTGGCACTGGACACAATCAAGTCCAAAATGGCAAGGCCAAAATGCTAATTTTCTGGTACTAGACAGAAAATGGTAAGTCCAAATAGTCACGTCCATTGCTATTGTGACTCTAACATTCCAAGCAGTTGCTATAATGTTTGCTGTAAGATTCCAGAAAACGGCAGATGCTAATTACAATTGCTGTAAGATTCCAAGCAGCAAGATGGTAAAAGGGAGAGAAAAAGTGGAGTTGAATCCTGGATGTTGCTGGGATGGTGGATGGTGGATGCAGTGCCTACTGCTTATCTTACATCACTATAGCAACTGCATGTGATCTGCTCGGTGAGGAGTGGTGATGGAAAACGTGAAGGATGGGGTGTTTTGAAATTTGAAGGAGTTATTTTAGCGGAGGAGGAGGAGGAATGATGTTGGTAAGTAATTAAAATGAAACAACTATTATCGGTGACCACTATAAGATATTTTTAGATCTGTTTTTCTTTATCTTATCGGGCTTATCTTGTTTAAAATAAAAATAATTTGGTTTTTGGAATTCATTTTTTCTGTCTGAAAGACTTGTACAAAAGCTCTAAAACAAGTCAAACGAAACGGATTTGACTCTCGAGAATACCTCAAATATCTTTGCAAGTTAAAGTGAGGAGCATCACGTCTTAATAGTAGAGATAATGTCAACCAATATTAAAAAAAAAGAGAGAGACCAAATGGACATTTTCGTGGATAGATAAGCAAATAGATAGCAGAGCAGGTGACATTGTTGTGATCGCCTTGATTGATTGTTTAGCTTAACAGCGATATGAACTGCACGGCCACCGCCACCGCGTTCTGGGCAGCCAGCGGCCCGAACACGGCGGCCTCGTTGGACTGCGCGGAGCCGCCGCCAGCGAGGTCGGACAGAGACCGTATGGCGATGAAGGGCACCCCCTGCTGCAGCGCCACGAGCGCAACGGCGGCCGTCTCCATGTCGATGGCCGTCACGCCGAACCTGGACCTCAGGAACTGCCTGTACGCCGCGTTGTCCACGAACACGCTGGCGCTGCATCCGCGCTCCACCAGCGCGACCGCCGGCCGCCGCGGCAGGCACCGCGGCGGCGACGAGGCCGTGCCGTTGGCGCATCGCTCCAGCTCCATCGCCTCCAGCTTCTTGGAGAGCTCGTAGTAGCGGCCGTCGGCGGGCACCCAGAGCTCGTGCTGGCGGGCCTCAGGCGTGCCGCTCGCCGGGAACACCTCCTCCTGCTGGTACCACACGCCGTTCAGCAGGTTGCCGGCAGACGCGGCGTTCTTGTCGACGTTGTATTCTGTGAAGTTCAGCGCTCCGTATCTTCTCGTGTAGTCTCCATTGGACTCCAGCGCGAGCTCCTTCTCCGGCCCATCACCATACCGCTACACCATGAACAAATTAAGATTTAAAAAACCGTAACAATTAACCATGAACCTAGCTTGTGATGAATGCATTCTGATGCTTGCTTGTCATGAGATCATCAAGTTCTCTGCAGGTCGTTTTACCTGCCAGTTCCAGAGGCCAGTGTGCGCCCAGTAGCGGGGCACCGTGACGTCGCCGATCTGAAGGTCGGGGTTGGCGTTGCCGGCGATGCCGAAGTGCACGATCCCCTTGATGTCGAAGAGGGTGAGGAGGAGCTGAGTGGTCGCTCCAGCATTCAGCTGCGTGCAACGAATATATATAGTTTGGCTTAGACATATATATAAGGCAACAACGATATAAGAAGTTTGTGTTTTGGGAGAAGTCTAGCTCTGTGATCAAACGGAGTGCTACTGTGAGTACCATGCCGAGGCCTGTCATGACGATGATCACCTTCTGCTTTCCTATTGTTCCGAAGCGAAACCTCTTTCCTTCAGGAATAAATGCACAATTGTTGAATGAATATACGATGGAGCTAATAATCTTGTTATGTTTCATGACTTTCTGAAGAAAATGCTGGTAGCGCATAGATGTTCATAATTAAGTTACTAATCGTCGCCACTGATGATCCAGGGAGTAAACCTAACATGTTAAAGAGCTAAGTACGTGACAAATGTTCGTGTTAAAGAATGAATCAGGTAAAACAATGTGACCTCTCTTTCCAAATTTCAGGCATATATTTTTCTAAGCTTGTTGCAAGTTGTGCCACATTTGTGCACATGAGTTCATATTTGTTTATATTTGCGGTCTGCATTGGGCCTCTGCAGTAGAGGCATGTCCCCCGGGGTCGCATAGGCACGGATGTCCCTCGGGTACGTATAGTAAGGGAAGACGGCACGGGTTTGACAGAAACGATCCAAAAACGTCCCGAAACACTGAGTGTAACCCTGTTAGGCTGTAAAGAATATTCGCGGTCTGCATGTGCTCTCTTCTGCCATCATTAATTTTATGAGACATTGTCAAACTTTCCTACCGTGTCTATATAATCATCTTGTTTTCGTAACCATCTTAATTCACGTGTCTAGCTAGTCAAAATACACCTTACAGAACAATAGTACTCTTTCCATATCATAAAATCTTGACGTTTGAAATAAATGCAAGTCAAAGTTTTGAATATTTATCTTTAGTTTTGTTTAGACTGAGTATTTGAAAACCATACATATAGATTTATTTTGAAAATCTCTTGCATAATGTCATAATTTTAATTAATTTTATAAATAAATTACAGCGGCACTTCCTCCGATCATAAATAATTGACGTTTGAGATATATGCCAGTCAAAGTTTTAAAAGTGGAGTTATGAATATCTTTAAATAATTAAATTGTGTACATAAAAATTATATCCGTAAATTTGTTTAAAAAAGTACTTCAATAATATTATAATTTTAGTGGGATTTTAGAATAAATTACAATAATAATTAGTGGTCAAAGTTGCATCTTGGGGACCGTACAAAGTCAAAAATGTCAAGTATATATTTGTGACCGGAGCGAGTAACTATTGGTCAAAGTTGTATTTTAAAGACCATGTCGATGTCCAAAATATTATGTTTTTGTGATATGGAGAGAGTATAAGATATCAAAATTCTAGTTTTTTTCCATAAAAATCCTAGTTTTCCAACGATGTATGAGTATATCTTTCTTGTCATCTTGGAAAGACAATTAGGAATGATCGTCACACAAATCGATAGAATATATAGCCGCTGCTGGCCATTGGTAATGCGGCTTGTTAACAGTTCTGGAGTTGGCTCATAATCTGGTGAAGCTGCTGGCGGTGGTGCATTTCCTCGTCTAGATCCTCTCGGTCATACCTCGAGTTGATTAATGGAGTACACAGTTAATATACCTAGCTCCTTGGTCTTAAGAGTTCTTTGGTCCAAGAACATTTATCTACCTGCATACGCAACTAGCCTAGAGCCAGATTTTGGAGTTCCTTGGTCCAAAACTGGTCATGTGACTAAACGTATAGGAGTAAAGATAACTAATTAGCAGCCAGCGTGTAGTTGCCGTATACGTAAACAAACCGTTTTATAAACTTGTCGTGTAACAACTCATTTGACATTTAGAATAGTCCCTACATGCCAATATTCCAAAGATGTGCAACCATGTTATGTGGCTCACATTTGATGTATTATTGACATGCGGGTTGAGTGCTATATTATGATGCATATGTAATCTCCTTTTGACAATTCCATGATCTCTGTCATTCTAGAACCAAGCGATGCGATGGGATAGTCTTGGTGCCCTGTTGAATAAATTTTACCTAATAGGATGGATGATCTAGCTATTGCTAGCCCCAGACTTGTTCTCCCTGTCATCTCTACTACTTAAAAAGCATATTGTGATGATGACTGGTACATCACTCATCAATACACTTGAAGTTGCAAGTAATTACCCATAAGATACCATACCATCACCACTTTGTTCTAGTACTCTATATTCTAGATTAACATTATATGACATTAACATCTATTTATCAATATTTTAAATTTCATTAATTACAAAATGATATAACATCAACATCTAAATTATCAATATTTTAAATTTCATTAATTATGAAATGATATAATAATATTATATTTATTTAAAATCTGTTGCAACGCATACGAATAATCAAATGAATTACTGATAAAATTTTTATTGTACTATAGTTTTACATGATTAATATTATATGAACTTACTAAATTAAATTGTTTGTATTTAAGCTCTATGCATCAAGGAATCGCATGACATGCATATAATCTGTTCCAACATGGGGCCAGACGGCTAGTCCTATAACTAGTACATACAAGGACTCTCGTAGCTTTGTCTACATCTCATTGTCTGCATTAGCTGAATTAAATGATCAACACTTGGGCTTTGTTTCTTTTTACGGTTTCTGACGGTTGGCGGTTTTACTATAGCAAATTTATAAGTTTTTAAAAAAATTCAAATAATCTTAAAAAATAATCTTTAAAAAAATTTTACTGTAGCGTACCGCCGGCCGCCGCGGCGGTCCGCTGAAAAGAACGGTGCCATGATGCAGGATGTGACTAATTAGTTTTATGGAAGAGATCAACGCGCGCGGCTGACTATTCCAGAGAGCCCGTATATCACGCCAAATATCGGAAAAGGATAGATCGGTCAAGCATGATCGAGACATTTATAAATAAATATCCACAGCCTTTCAATAGAAGCATATACAAGGTAGTATTACCTCCGTTTCACAATGGTTGTAGTTTTACCTAAATACACATAAAATAAAGAGACGTGAAAAATGACTTGTCTACCCTAATTTAATGAAGGGTAGTTGAATAGATTAGCTAAATAGATGGCTGCATTGATGAAGGATACAAAGGTCATATTGGCTCTAAAGTTGCATTGGAATGTGAGAACTACAATCATTTTGATAAAAATTTTGAATGCTAGAACTACAACCATTGTGAAACGGAGGGAGCAGCAATTAGTGGGAAGAAGACACCGCAAATCTTTTGATATGCCGGCCTGCAATGTAAGTTTTATCTGCTTGCTTTAATTTTCATGTTCGGCAAGCAAATCATTCCGTATGGACGATCAGATCATATAATATATGAGATTTTTTACGGTCTTCTTCCTTAAGAAGGTACCATAATTTCTAGTGTTAATTTATGGTACCTCCTGATACCTTAATACTGATGAGGTACCGGACTAGAAATTGTGGTATCTCTCGGTATCTCCTCAAGGACTGTAAAAAAACTCAAAAAATATTTTTTTTTTTAGAATGACTATTTTAAACAGTCTTTTTTTTTTTGGAATGACTATTTTAAACAGTTCAACCACCCTAATGTATTAAACTATCTTGATCACATGTCAAACTATGCCAATTCATTTATACTTCCTTTTGAAACATTGCAACTTGATGACGTATCTAGGAAAACTAATATTTTTACTATCATATAATTTGGAGTTGGTGGTTGGGGTGGTGAGGCATCTCTAACAGTGTATCCTATTTAGGGTGTCTCAACACTATAGCAAGTGAATTTAGATTATACTTGGGAAGGTGAATAGTGAATATAAAAATTGAGAATAGTGATAAAGTTGTTATTGGGAAGTGAATAATGATGGAATAATAAATAGTGATGAAGCTATGCCTCAACACTGTATATAAATAGTGAGGCTAGAGCAATCAAGAGCATACTACTGGAGATGGACTGACAGAGGTTCCTACTTTATCCCTTCTAATTCAGTCTTCCTTCTCCTAGACAATCTATAACAAACACAAAAAAAATCTCATTCCTAAAAATTCTTTTAACAATAAAATAGCATAGCTCTAACAGGCAGCCGAACTGTTAGGACGGGACACAATCGAGCACATAAACAGATCAATTAGGAGCTTCCGCAAGCATGTGTCACGGTGCGGTGGAAAGTAATATAGTATTTCTGTTCATTCATAGCAAAGCGCACTTATGTAAATTTGTAAAATACAATGGTCCGAGTTGTATATTTGGAGACCCATGAATTATTTTTCAATGCTTAGGGAGTGTTCTCCCCAGCTTATCTAATCTGCTAATCTGATTTATCTCGTAACTTCGAAAATTTTCCGAGGTAGCCTCGAGAGTCGGATGGCCTTGATTTTTAGGATTTAGGGAGATTTTAGACACGCCTACGAGATAAAAAAATAGATTTAAAAAGTAATAAAAAAGGTCACTTATCTGACTTTTTTATTACTTTTTGAATCCGTTTTTTTATCTTGTAGACGTGTCTAAAAGCTTTCTAAATCCTAAAAATCAAGGCCATCCGACTCTCGAGACCAGCTCGAAAAATTCTCGAAGTTACGAGATAAGTCAGATTAGAAGTTTACATGAGCTGGAGAGAACACCCCCTAAAGTTCTACTGTTATATGACAGTAATTCAGTACCTGCGACGTCGAGGTATGGCAGGCTCTTGACCGGCGAGAAGCTCGGCGAGCGGAGGAGGGGCTCCATCTCGAATGCGTTGGGCACGACGACGCCCAGGAAAGGGCCGTGCCTGTTCACCCGCCGGACGGCTTTCGCCGTGCTGGCCGGGACGGCGGCGTGGGCCGTCGCCGCCGCGAGGAGGAGCAGCGCCGCCAGGCCGAGGAGGGGCGACGACCGGTGCGTGGCCAACGTGGACGTCACCATGGTTTAGTTAAGCTGGCTAGGACGAACGAAAGGTCGGGGTGAATTAAATCATGGACGGGAGAAGGGAAGGGGTTGGTTATGTATAGCGCTGGGCCGGGAGCTTCGAATCAACGACCTGACCATTCCCTTTTACTTTTCATTAGAACATGTCATCATGCGATCCATGCATGCCACGTCACACAACTCAAGGCGCAGATGGTTTTAACAGCCCACCGGACAGCCGGCTGTCAAGGCCACTTTCTGAAATTTTTGAGATTATGAGATAAGTCAAATAAATAAATAAGATAAGCTGAAAAGAACAAAACCTAAGGTTATGTTTGATCGGGGCTAGATTAACTAATTAAATTAGCTATTCTTAACTCAGCTAGATTAGATTATGCTAGTTTAACCCAGATTTTTTGTTTGGCAACTAATCCAGCTAATCTTTACTGTTTAGCTAGGTTAGTAGTGTTAGCAGAGAGTAAATTATCCCACCTATTTGTTGGGGCAGCAACTCTGGTGCAATCGGCATAGCCGTGCACGCGTGCAATCAGTCTCTCTGAGCCAAAGATGCTGCATCCAACGGAGGCTGGCTATTTTGAAAAAAAAAAAAGAAGCCCGCATAGTAACTGAGTTCCTACTTGCAGCGCCCACGATTGCTCCGTCTTCGTTTCTCTCCTGGCTGCCAGCGACGGAGCAGACGATGGATCCAGCCACCGTCCTCTCCCCTGCGACCATTCCCTCTTGCGGCGACTTCCCCAGACGGTCACCCCCCGGCAGCTACCCTATGCAATCTGCGATCACAACAGTAAGCACCACGACGGCAAGCAGCACATCCGCCACGGCCATCAACACCCCGGTGACCACCATGGACACGCCGATCAACCCTAGTAACGATAGATTCAGTACACCAATTAAGAAAGGCCACCTCCCTTTCATTGAGTACGCACAACCTACTAAGAGCACGTACAATGGTCCACGTCAGCTGTCTATAAGCAGTCTCTAAGGGTTGCTATGTAGGACATGCGATGATGTGGAGGAGCACTACTACAGAATTGGGCATCACAACCGGTCCATCAGAAGCGGTTTGGTGCGAACCCGTTGTAATCTTCGTACTAGAACCGGTTCGTGGGCAACGGGCGGGAGAGGGCTTCCAGAAGCGGTTTGAAACAAGAACCGCGTGTAAAGTCCCACCTCTACAACCGGTTTGTGTCCTAAACTGGTTGTGGGTTTCCAGAACCGGTTTGAGACACAAACCGGTTGTAAAAGGTAAGCTCTAGAAGCGGTTTGTCTCTCAAACCGGTTGTAGAACCATCCCGCCCAGCGCATTTAAAACATCTTCTTCCTCCCCGAGGGCGCAGACCAGGTGAACGGGAAGTGTTAACAGGAAGGGCCGAGGTACTGTTCAAGGGGAGGTGCTGCCCAATTTTTCAATTGAGGTGATTTAGCTGCAAATTAAGTGGTTCAAGGTTAGTAACGTCATGTTAACATCCTTCTCACCTAAGTATTGTTGTTTTTTTTGCATTGGATGTGGAGAAATGTTGATTTGTTCTTTGTTGAAAAGTGTGTATTTGTTTGCTAGCTAGCTTCACCAAAGAAAAGTTTCTTTGCTTGTTTACTAGCTACCTAACTTGTTTATGAGCTAGCTTGATCATCTAATTTTAGGAGTTGATCTCAAAATGAAGTTGTTTGCTTTAGGATCCAAAATTTAACGATAAATTTTCTAGCTAGCTTGATCACCCTAATTTTAGGAACTAATTATTGGAGTATGAAATAAATATGGCAAAAATTAGAAGGAAAAAAATAAAAAAGGTAGAAAGGGAAAAATAATTAGTTAGATTTAGTTAAAAATTATAGAAGGATTAAAAAATAATTAAAAATGTAACAATTAGTTATTTATTTGTGCAATAAATGTGAAGGGTAAAAAATTTTAGTTAGGTTTAGTTAAAAATGTATAAAGATAAAAAAATTACAAAGGTAGAAAGGGAAAAATAAATAGGTTCAAAATTGTAGAAGGAGAAGAAATAATTTTAAAAATGTAACAATTAGTTAGTTTTAGTTCAATAAATGTAGAAGGACAAAAAGAATTAGTGTAGGTGGATTTTTTGTTGCAAAAAAAAATATTGTCTTTAATTATAGACCAAGAAGAACAAAAAGTAATTAGAAAGGTAGATCTCGGTGCTTGTGAGCTTTATATTTTGAAATGTAACTAAATTTTTTAATAAAATATAACTTGGTGTAGATGAACCGCAATGGATGTACAATGCGGACCGTCGCTCCAGAGAGTTCATTGATGGCGTCGCGAGGTTTTTCGGATGCGCCGTTGCCTTCTTGCTGCGCAGTGACTACATATGTTGTCCGTGTGTAGACTGCAGAATGAGAAGGAGCACTCCCACCGATGGCGGGTTATGAACCATTTGATCATGAGAGGATTCATGCCAAACTATACTGTTGGACCAACCATGGCGAAGTTGAGGATTAGCGGGTAGATGATGAAGACGACGAGGAAGAAGAAGAGGATTGAACAAGATCCCGGGCGCCGAGCAATCTGTTTCGTGGAAGATACACTCGGAGAGTTTGGTGATGATGAGTGGACCAGATGTTTGCGTGGCGGAGAGGAGACTACACAGATGAAAGACAATTCGACAAGTTCCAGCGCATGTTAGAGGACCATAGGACTCCTTTGTACCCAAACTGTGGGCAGGGCCACAAAAAGCTGCGCACCACACTGGAACTAATGCAATGGAAGGCCACGAATGGTGTCTCAGATAAGGGATTCGATGAGTTGTTATCACTCATAAAGAAGTTGCTTCCGAAGATAACACTCTGCTGAATCTACATATGAAGCCAAGCAAGTCGTATGTCCTTTGGGATTAGAAGTACAAGAAGATACACGCATGTCCTAACGATTGTATCTGTATACGCAATGAGTACGAGGATTTTGATGTTTGTCCAAGTGCAAAGAATCGCGTTACAAGATGAAGCGTGACGACCTGTGAAATAGATGGGGAGCGATGAAGAAGAGACCTCCGCTAAGGTGGTGTGGTATTTCCTGTCATCCCCGATTGAAGCGTCTGTTTGCTAACAAAGCGCATGCCCGATGATGCGTTGGCACAAAGAAGAGCGTGAAGGACGACGGATGCTTAGACATCCGTGATGGCTCCCAAAGGAGGAAAGTCGATCGAACATACCCGCACTTTGCGATGAGGCGAGAAACATAAGGTTTGGGTTGAGTACGGATGGTATGAATCCGTTCGGCGAGTTGAGCAAAGAGCTATAGCACTTGGCCTGTTACACTATGTATCTATAACATTCCTCCTTGGTTGTGCATGAAGCGGAAGTACATATTGATGCCGTTGTTGATCCAAGGGCCCAAGCAACCCGGAAGGACATCGATGTCTATTTGAAACCATTGGTTGAAGATCTCGTAACATTGTGGGAAGATGGTGTACGGGTATGGGATGAGCACAAAAGACAATATTTCACCCTCGTGCATTGTTGTTTGTTACCATCAATGACCTGTCCGCTAACTATAAAATGCGCTTTAGGTAACCTCGTCATGGGCCACCGCCTAACTATAAAATGATATAGAGAGTAGTGGCCCCTTATGTCCTTCAAAGACAAGAGTATTCTATGCCGCGAATTCCTGTGAAGGTCTCGAGGATTGGATAACACCGAGGCACATGGATTCATTCGCACTTGGTTACAAAACTACATCCTTTCGAAGGGTCTCGACAATGAACAGCTTGCAACGCTGGCTCGGGACCATCTAGTGAAATCGTGACATTCAAGGGGTACGAGATAAATGGTTACACATTTTACACGAAATCCCGTGATAAGATGAGCACGAACTGTAACAATGCGGCGTCTGATAGACGCCATGACAACACCGCAAGGTGGACACATATTATGGTTTCATAGAAGAGATATGGGAGCTTGACTATGGACCTTGAAGGTCCTCTATTCAAGTGCCAATGGGTTAAACTGAGTTCAAACGGCGTGAAGATCGACAAATATGGCATGACAACCGTAGACCTCACACAAGTAGGCTATAGGCGCGAACCATTCGTTTCGCCAATGATGTCGACAAGTCTTCTACGTAATGGACATGTCAACCAAACCTAAGAAGCGTATGATAAGCCAAAGCGACACGTGGTACTTCAAGGCAAACGAAGGATTGTCGGAGTTGAGGACGCCACAGACGAGGAAGAGTATAGTCGATTCGACGAGCTCCCTCCTTTTGGTGGATGTCGACATAAGTGTCCCGAATGACACAGATGTCGATGTTCGTATATACGCCTATGATCATAACGAAGGCACACTTGTAAAGACAAAGTATGTTACTAGTTAAGATGTGCTCTCAGATGAAACTTGTATATTTGAAGCATATATATAGAAATTAAGCCCTAAATTTTATACATTATAATGAAATATGAAACACAAGCATCAAATTTTAAACATTTTAAAAAATATGAAACACAATTACTGAAATTTTAAACATTTTAGAAAAATATGAAACACAATTATTGAAATTTTAAACATTTTAAAAAATATGAAACACAATTATCAAATTTTAAACATTTTTACAAAAATATGAAACACAATTATCGAAATTTTAAACATTTTTAAAAAATATGAAACTCAATTATCAAATTTTAAACATTTTTAAAAAATATGAGTCAAAGGGTCTCCGGAGGGGGGTAAAACCTCTCTTTGGCGCATCCAAAACTGAACACAGTTTCTGACTTAACCCTTCTATTTCTCGCATAAGTGACGCCCTAGCCCGCTAGATTAGCTCGTCTCGTCGCCGCATCCGCATAGGCAACTTAATTTTGCTCGTCCTAGTTCTTTCATAAGCAGGCTGCTCCGTCGTCGCCCCCAGCTCCAGGTCTTACGGTTGTACAAGACGGGCCAAGGACCGACGTCCACAAACTCGTGGGCGAGCTGTCTGCCACACGTACCACACATGATCCATTCCATGCTGAGAACCTCACACACGCACTTTGCACACGTGCATGCCACGACTCTATTCACAGTAGAACTAGACCTCTCGAAACCGAGTTTGCCCCATGGTAGGCTATGACCCACAACTCTTTGCCTCATGTGTGTCCCACTGTTCTGGATAGGGAAGGAGTTGCCTAGGCTGAGCTAGGAGAGGGATGTAGCTAGAGCAGGCTAGGATAGGGATGCTAGCTAGAGAAGAAGCTGCTGCTAGATATAGGGATAGGGATGACAGAGGCTAGCTAGCTAGGGGAATGGGGAGGGGAGAGAGAGATAGGATAGAGAGAGAGAGGAGAGGATAGCATGAGCTAGGGAGAGATGGGAGGAGGATAGGAGAGAGTAGCTAGGGAGGGATAGAGAGGACTTAGAGAGGGGGAGGAGGGATGGAGAAACCTAGGATGATAGGATGGGAGATAGTGACCTAGGAGGGGGAGAGGAGAGAGAGGGATATAGGGAGAGGGATGGATCAGAGGTTGGGGGAGGGCTAGGCTAGCTAGATAGCTACCTGATATGGGATGATACCGCGCTAGGGATAGCTAGGAGGGGAGCACATATAGGTTTATTCGCCGAACCGAGACCATACTGGATCAAATTTTAGGGAGGGAGCTAGAGAGAGAGTGTGGGGAGACCTGAGGAGGAGATCTTCGTAAGTTGGAGAGGGAGCTATCACGGGGCCTAGAGTAAGACGCCTACTAGGGACCAGTTATATGTAGAGAGATTTACCGAGACGCAGTTGCGTGGATACGTACCGCAGCTTGTTCGGATCACAGTGCGCATACTATGATCACCTACGATCCGTCAGTCTAGCACAAAGTGGTGAGAAAAATGTGGTCGACACTGTGCCTCATGGCGGCTTTGATCGCAAAGTTCGCTAGGGTACATCATCGATCCGGCGAAGCACAGGTGGACATAGGTTTAAGGGATGGCGCACCTCAAGATGTTGCGGCAAAGCGGACGGTATCGATGAGAATCGGTACACTGCGGTGCGCAAGACTCAACTCTCGAGCATGCGAGAGAGCATGCCCCTGCCCCCGCAACGTAGGGCATCGCATCTCTCCTTATCGACTCATGAATTACTAAGAACCATCTGAGATGACAAGCGGTGATGAGATCTTTCGTACCTATTTGTTGTTACGCTGGTACCGCGCGCCTTCGAAAAACCAGAAGACCTAGCGAGCGAAGGCCATTCGACAAATATATGACATCTAATTCGAGATTATACTTTCACGGCAACCTCTTTGTAGCCCCTCTTTCACCGATTCTCCGATGTCGGCGGGACCTTTGAGACATGTGGCCAGTAGGTCCTATGAACGTGACCCGACTGACAATTCGAAATCCGGTTCCTGAAAGAACTCTGCTAAAGAAATCAGGAACTACGTGGCCGACAGAACGCCATGAAATTCATTTCAGTTATGCAACAATGACTTTGAAGGCTTGTGGCGCATTTTAGGGTTATGACGCAATCCTAAATTAAAAGGTCACAGGATCAGGAAGGTGGGTCAGAGGAAAGGCCCGAAGGCCCGATAATCTATTGCTGCCGGATCGCGCAGATCGCCAATATTACAATTTCACCGCCCAGCCGAAATAAATGCATGCCTGCGATGGAACACCACCACTCTAAGACTATCTGCTATACCGATGCGGCAATTAAAACCACTCTGGGGAAACAGGAAATTAAACCGCGGCTCATGGCGCCATGAATGGCTCACACCGGGCCACTTGGTGATGGAGGATGATGTGGGCAAAGAGATTGCAGGACCTGTTCTCATCATGACCTTATGATGAGATAGGGACGACGGTGACACTCAAAGCACACTCCAAAAACTGATTGTCTGCGCGAACTACGAGATTCGGAAGGATTCCAGCGTCGTGAGGAGCCGAGCAAACGAGCCTACTACAAAACATTGCTACCAGGGGCTTCGACACTATATAGCGATATAGTGCTCAACACTAGCGCGTGCACCTGTAGCTACAAGCGGTCAACAACAAGAGGGGCAGCCCAAGTGCGAGATGCCTCAGTACCACCTGCACAACTGAAGCCTCTCACCAGTGGACCTTAAACAGGGGATCAGACCGATGACATGAGCTGGGGATATTGATTGTGTGCGCGACCATTTGGGGAAGTCAGGATACGCATAATTTTCGATTTTTCGCCAGAGCATCGCATGTGCTTCCGGCTTAGTTGTAGTCATAAAGCTAGTGTGTTAGTAAAAGACATCATTAGTCATAAAGAGACATGATGGCTCTTACTTCGAATCCCCGAAGCCGGAAGGAAAAGAAATAAGGCTTATCTTAGCGGATGAAGCTAAGTGACAGGCCTTCCTCATGGCTAAAAACTTTGACAAGGCGAGCGCCAAGCCAAGAGGGCCTGACAGCAGATCTAGCGCCATTGAGAGCCAGAGGTCAGGTCATGTTTTGAGATCGGACTTGTCAGAGTCGCGTCGCACAACCGGCTCGCGAGGAAGCTATGCGACAAACCACCGATGTCCAATGTCTCACGCAATGTCATCGGCAGTTCGCTCCGCCACAATGTCATCAGTACTGAGTACGCAACCAGGCTAGCCCAGCACCCAGCAGAAGGAGGCACGATCGGGAGGCAGATATGAGCGAGCCCAGGCACCTTCAGGGATAGGAGACATATGATATGAATGTCCTCTGAGTTTGACTGACGGACGATATGCAATATTTTGACGATGCACTTAGAGGTTACTCGACTGCGCTACGCCGACGCATAAACAGCGCATACCTTCCCATGCATAGACATCACATGCGGCCCAACGTGGCCTCGAGAGACCAATTGACTTAAAGGCGAGACCAAACCTAAGACAATAGTACTAAACGCGGCGAGCAAAAGTAAGTAAACACGACATTGAGAACAATTATTCAGAATACAGACCCTGAAAGAGCAAACAACCTCTGCATGCTGGATTAGATTAACGATTAACATAGGATATCCATGGCGCGATGGCGTATGCAATGGCAGTTAGTAAGAAACCCTAAAGGATTTACTATAAAGTTTCAATCACAAGATCATTTCGGAAATTTCATGTACATGGTTTTTACATGGTAGCCTTGTTCACATTTCCTGCTCAGCGAACACATCTCTGCAGCTAAATCGAGAATGCAGTTTACACCATGTACAGGTCCATGAGGTTCTCATGAGCTGGTCTGCAGTTGAAAGTTGCAACTCTAATAGTTTTTCCATTTCTATGTAGAATGGAGATACAACGATTGAGAAGACCGGGTGACTTCAACATCGGCTTCATAGACCCAGAGATTGTCAACGAGGTCGTCATCTGATCTGACCAAAGGTTGTTGACGAGTACATTCTCGATGCACTCTTAGCACAAAGACTACAAACCATACATACTTTTGCCCTTCAACTTCGAAAGTACGATATATCCGCTCTCACAACCTCTCATTCCTAGCTTTTTAAAGCATACATAATATGACTAATTACATATATATGTTGAATATATTAATAGGTTTCACTGGTCCTTCTTGTTATCATGCTTGATAATAGCAAGATCATTGTTTAAGACTCAAAAGGAAACCACAGAAAAATATCAATATATCATTGACGCTAAATCGGTATGGTATATATTATTTTATAAGATGGTTTCCTTATTCTATTGAAATGCCTAGCTATTTAATTAATTCAAACTCTAATAATTACTATTCATGTATTAACGCATCACAGGCATTCGCAAAGTTCGAAAGAAGCATAAAGGAGCTTTCAAGAACGAATTCACAAATTCAATTAAGCACTCGAGTACGTAATAAAGCATACTAATTAATTCATATTCTTTATTGATAGTTTTTCATCTCAATAGTTGTATTCTTTTTAAATTTCATCATAGGTTATACAACAAACGGCCGAAACAACTTATGTGGCTATTATGTGTGCCACTACATGCAAAATCTTTGCCACGGTGATGTGCCCAAAATAGACGATTTAGGTGCGGTATGTCAAAAATACCAAAGTAATGATGCATCGAAATTAATGATGCATCTCAATTTCTTAGTACTTACAATTTACGTGTTCATAGATTTATTTATTTCCTATTTTGGCAGCCTTACCTCGATGTGCAAGGTGTGATCCCGCCACACGGTTGCAGCAATTCAAGAACAACTTATCGGCTTCATTGTCGGCGAGATTATATCAACCAAAGGCGAGTTCCACACAAAGGATGGAGAGATTGTCCTTCTCTAGGACAGGTGAAATATCGGAATCATCGAAGGCCACACATAGCGATGCAGCAACAAATGACCTCAAGATTCACCCTTGTACTCTTGAAATGTATAAACATTGCTTTGATCGAGTGCATGTGCTCCTTATTTCATGTATGTACATATTTTTAATTCATTCAGATATTGTGTAAATGAACTTAATTGTGGTTGTGTGAATGATCGAGTACACATCATATTATATTTTTAATTGTGAAAAATATTGTAGTTGTATTTAATTTTATTGTCAAACTTCATATTGAAAACCCCTCTCGTAACATATTCTATATTGAATATAATTTACGCTCGGCCTCCACAAGCGGTTGGTAACTCCAACCGCCAGGAGAGGCCACACGGGCGCCTCCTTTCGCTTCTGAGGCTCTCCACAAGCGTTCGTATGTCCAACCGCCAGTGGAGGGCACACGGGCGAGGATGCGCCTACGAGGCTCTCCACAAGCGGTTCGTAAGTCCAACCGCTTGTGGAGATGGCACACGTGGCGCCTCCCCTCGCTAGCTGAGAGGGTCTCCACAAGCGGTTCGTAATACGAACCGCTTGTAGAGAGCACCCATGTGGCGCCTCCACCACCGCCAGGAGCGTGCCCAACCGCTTGGGTGTCGCATCACAACGGTTAGGAACCGCGAGTGTTACCCGAGGGTATCACTGCATGATTGCCTAACCGTTCGAAACCGTTCTAAAACCTGTTTCGAACCGGTTGTAGTAGCCGGTTCCCTGGTAGTGGAGAGAGGGCATGCATAGATATTTGAGCCGTCTCCAATGCAAGAGTCGACTCTACACGAGAATTAAGAAACTTTGTGTGTGAGAAAACTGCCTATAAAAATGTGCAATCATCTCTACCATTGTATATGTTGTCTCTAGCGCTGTCTCTAAGTGATATGGCAATAGTTAGAGACAGCTGCTGTCTCAACCACTGTACATGCTCTAATAGTGTTGTAGTTTTGAATTAATTGACATTAATGTTGTGGTAACAATGCAGTGCTCATCATTCAAGTTTGAGTGTGAAGAACAATTGAATCCTACCTTAGGGATATATGTCGTTTGACGATACCGAGTCGGTAGAGAAGTTCTACAAGAAGTATGCACATGATGTCGGTTTTCAGTCCGCATTGGGCAATAAAAAATTGGAGGATGACATTGTGTAGTGAAAGCGCTAATTATGTGTGAGGCAAGGATATAAATCAGATAAAGGTAAAAACATCATGGATCCCTCGAACAGTGGTCGTAAGATGAAAGAACAGTGGTCATAAGATGAAAGAAATAAGGTGCGGATGTGAGGCTCATATATATGCCAAACGGTGTAGTGATAACAAATACAAGATTGCAATAGTTGTTGAGCAACACAATCATGATCTTGTGACACCCAGTAAACGTCATTTGCTCAGATCCAACCGCTATGCAAATGAGAAGGTCAATCACACTATACAATTGCCATAAAGCAAGCATAGACACCTTGCAGGCATTTCAGTGCTTCATGTTATGCGGGTGGTTTTGGGTACGTGGTGTGTACAAAGAAAGACCTAGAAAATTACTATGGTGGGTTTAAAAATAAAATCAAAGATGCTGAAGTTCAAATGTTTGTAGATCAACTTGGTCGGATGAAAGAAATCAATCCCACGTTTTTCTTTGAGTACAAAGTGAATGATGGTATGTTGGTGCGTGTATTTTGGGCAAATGCCACTTGCAAGAAGAACTACAATCATTTTTGTGATGTGGTCACTTTTGATTTTACATATAGCACTAACCAATATTACATGATTTTTGCACCATTTACTAGAGTCAATCATCATATATATGAAATGTGTTTTTTTTGTGTTGCATTTTTATCAAATGAGAAGATTGAGTCATATGTTTGGTTGCTCGAGACCTTCCTAAGAGCTATGGGAGGAGTAGTTCCTAGACTTATTATAACGGATGAGGATGCTAGCATGAGGGTTGCAATTGTAAGTGTTCTTCCAACTACCATTCATAGGTTGTGTATGTGGCATATCATGAAAAAAAACTCCCTGATAAAGTGGGTCCACAATTAAGAGAGGATCCCTTATTTTGGGAGAGGGTGAACTCGTGTATGTGGGGTTTAGAAACAACGGTGGAATTTGAGTCAAAATGACATTATTTCATTTCTGATTTTCAATTTGAGGGCAATGAATGGCTGGCTAGAAGATATCATATCCGTGAGCATGGATCCCAACATATTTCATGGATATATTCCTTGCTGGTATTCTTTGAACCACGTCGAGGTTAGAGAGCACAAAATCATTTTTCAACCACTTTATAGGTCGTAAGCTGCATTTGTTGAGTTTTGCCTTAGATTTGACACAGCTTTGCAATGTTAGCGTCAGGAAGAGTTGATAGCTGACAACACAAGACTCCATACGAACCCTCGGTTGCTTACATCATGGGAAATAGAGAAACATGATAGCTTACTATTCACTCGTGAACATTTTGAGAAATTTCAAGTAGTTGCCACAAGAGACCATTGTGGCTCAAAGCACGTCAATAATGGAGGGGATGGAAATTTTGACTATGAGTGATTAGTAAAACTAGAGAAGCTTGTTGTGACACAACAACCATGGTAGCTAATTGTTCCCACATGCTTTTTGAGTCTATAGGGATTCCATGCTGTCATATTATACGTATATTGAGAAGTGCAAGACTCAATGACTACCAAACCATTATATAATAAGAAGACGGGAAAAGAGAAGCAAAAGGTAAATATTAGTTTTTTTTTAATATATCATGCATTTTAAATCATATTGCATTGATATTTTAAAGCCATTTTTTATTCACAGGGATAATGTCTATGATAATGAAGGCAATCTTCAAGTGGAGAAGCTCACTTACTCAATGGATGTAGCTATGAGAAGGAAGGGTTTTGTTGACGATTAGGAAATGGTTTTCCCGCTGAGCTTATTTCTTAATTGAGGGATCAATACTAAGGAGTTGCTTTTCAGATGTTGCGGACTCACAGGATGATGAAGCGGACAAGAGAAAGTGTTTATCTTGGTTGGGTCCTCTCAATGATGAGATAATAGCCCTACTCCAGCTTGTATATATTGTGTATGTTTCTGAGTGTGCGAGCCTATCACCTCAAGTGATTTGTCCCCTATTTACAAAAGATGTTGGGTATATATAGGCTCCAGGAAAGCTAGCGTACGAGGATATTAACTGTTCTAGTTAATCACTGTTATTTACAATAAATGTGGCCTTTAATCATGTGCGTCGGTTACCACCACATTCGGATCGTGGGTAACGGCTCCAAGGAAGTGGGGATCGTGGTCACGTGGCATCTCACCGAGCATCCAGCCTCTAAATGTAACCACCTCGACTAGACTGAAGCCTTATGGTGATAGCCCCAGGCATGAGAGTCCGGAGTAGGTGTCTTGCTCGGCTCCTGAGCAGAGATCTTGCCCGGTTCGAAGGAACGAATCGGGCAGAGATCCTACCCGGTCCGGAGGAACGAATCGGGCAGAGATCCTACCCGGTCAAGCAGATTGACCAGACAAACCCCTTGGGAATGACATCCAAGGGCACGTTTTAAAACTTCGAGCTGCCAGGGGCATACCTACCCCGTAGGTGTTATTTAATACCCGACAGCTAGCCCTTGAGGCCTAAGTGAAAAACTATCTGGCCGGGCCTTCCCCTTGAGCCTTCCAACTCAAACGAGGGCTTGGTTCTAGCAGTGTAGTTCTGCCTCTGCATTCGGGCAATGTTTGCCTGGGTGCCACCAAGTCATGCGCTTGGCATGAATGCAACATCACGTCCGGGCAATGGATGCCCAAGAGCGGTTTTTACCAATGGTCGGATTGATTTTTACTAACCGTTGGATAGAATGCGGCTTGATTGGACAATTGTTAGGAAGTGCAATCCACGCGTCGCTTCGCTAGCAGGCGTTAGTTGGTTTCTCTACTATGCCCCTTTAATTGTTTTCTATAATATTGTAGACGCGGTGAAAATGTTCTCTTATGCTTTTGAGCACCAGAAGCACTCAATGCCCAAAAACTTAGTGAAATCTTCTACCGATCGTGGCCATTCTTTCTAGTTTCTTGCTCTCCCATTCATCTAGATCTCTTGGCGAAGTTTGGGTTGAGTAGGACCACGGCTGAGCGACTCATGGAGCTTGAGTCTTTGGGCCACGTCGACCCTCATTCGTGGCGTCCCCTAGCAACGAGGAGTTCACAAGGCCAGCGGAGGGAGAGTTCGTGGCTTGCGAACTTTATGTGATCTGCAGGTTGTGCACGCCGGAGAGTGTGTTCGTCGAGGTGGTGCTGGTCCATTGCGGGATTGAGGCGATCAACCTCAACCCCAACTCCTATTTGATCAAGGCGATCTTCACGCCTCTCTGTGAAGGGTTCCTTGGCATCGAGCCTATGGTGAGCCTGTTCTTTCACTTCTATGAAATGCACAAGATTGGGACCCCGCTGTCATTGGTCACGTGTACTTCTGCCTTCGCGCCAATCAGCCCTACTCATACCCGAGCATCATGCTCAAGGACTCTGTTTTGGGCTGGTCCGAGCAGTGGTTTTACATGAAAAAGGCAGAGGGGAGCGGCCTATACTTTGATGGGAAGGTTCCTATGGAGTAGTTTCCTTGGCTTCCTGTTCAGTCTGAGGAGGAACCTTTGTTAAACAAGATCTCCGCTCTCAAGGCACTCAGGCTCACTGGGCACTGGATTGCCTGAGACTACTTGGCGAACCAAATCAGCCTACTGTGGAGGAGGGAACATTTGTTCTACGAAGTGGATGGATGAAAAGACATCACCGGCGACAACGACGCAAGTAAGCTCGCCATGACTCAAGTACTTGATTCAAAATTTGAATTTTGTTTTGCTTGGTCTTTACTCCTTGCCTTGTTAATAGTTCCCAAGTCGTCTTGGGTCGAGGAAAGGATGGCAGAGCTATTCGGTGTGTCCAATGAAGTGGGCCCAATTTGTCAGTGCCTAAGAACATCTTTAAGCACACTAACGAGGTATGGTTCCTTAGGAACTTTCCTTTGTTTGTGCCTCTCGGAGTACTCACGGATGAACCTACCCTGTTGCAGAAGACAGTAGCTCTGAATGTCGTCGTCGCGGAGCTCGCCGTTCGCTAGGAAGACGACGACGAGACAGGCGAAAGCACAAAACCATGACCAAGTGTCACGGAAAAGACGGGCTCCGATGCTGCCGGCACCACCGGCCACTAGGCCTCGCCGCTCTGGCAAACGGGTGGCCTCAATGCCACCAGCGTCAGTCGCACCACCAGTTCTTGCCTAGCAACACTTAGAGCATGCCGATAGAGTGGAGGTAAAGGAACTCCAAATCTAGCATAAAAACATCACAGGAGCCATCCCCGGGCTAATGGAAAGGTTATATCAGCTCACGGAAAGAGCGAAGTAGCGAGAAAAGCTCAAGTTGTTGCGAGAGAGGAATGCCAAACTCAAGGAAGAGCTAGCCCTTGAGGCAAAAAATGCTAACCTACAAAGGAAGCTTGACTCAAGCTTGTGCGGCGCTCGCCATTCGGCACCCTGAGTAAGGAGGTTGCTCAGGAAGATATTGTACTCGAGTAGGATGAGGAGAGAGAAGAAGAGGATCAAGCACTCCTCATCACAAAGAGGAGGCGCAAGAAGCCTGGGCATAAACCTCAGCTCGTGTCGCAAGGCGCTTCGCTGGAGGCTTGCATTTCCTGTAATTACTATTCCTCATCTGAAAAATTATTTAATCTCTTAATTCAAATACAAATTGAGAAGCAAACCCTTTTCCTAAATTCAAAATTTATTTCTTAAATTCAAAATTTAGCTTGTAGCTTTTTGAAAAATTTAAATTTAATTTCCAAATTTGAATTCTAATTCAAATTATAAACCCTAACTCATTTCTTAAAATTCAAATTCTAATTTCAAAATGCTCTTCATAATTCAAAATTTTTCTAAAAATCAATTTTCTCTCTTGGGCTTAGCCCTGTGCTTGTCTAACCTAGGCCTAGCCCAGCCTAGGCCTACTCGATCCAGACTGAGCCCCCTCTTCCTCTCTCTCCGTCTCTCTCTCCCCCAGTCTCGTCCACGCAGGTTTGCCCCTGCCACGCAAGCCGCCACACACGCCGCTCCTCACACCCGTGCAGGCACTGCTGCCGCCTATCGCGCCTCCTCTACCTATGCTAGAGTCTTTGCAGTGGTGCGCCCTCATCGCCGCGCCACTCGCGATCGCCTCACATCTTGTACCTCCACTGCTACGGTCGTTGCTCCCTGCTGCTCCTGTCATCATGGCACCCTCGTGCCCTTCACCACAAGATGCCTTCCCCGCACCCGTCGGCCGTTTCCTCACCTATTTAAAGCCTGACTCGGCCCCGTCCTCCGGCCTCCTTCCACCATTTCCGCCGTCGAGCTCGAATTCTCCCTCTTCTGCTTCATCGTCAGCTCGGTACATCGTCGGCCGATTCCTCACGTCTCTAGCTCTTCTAGGTACCGCCCCGCACTTTCCCGATCTCAATTTTGGCCAGGAACTACCAGAGCTCCCTGGTTATGACGCCCCTGTTTTGGCCGCCACTACCCTCCACAGTGCCAGCTCGACTCTGTCTTTCCTCGAGGACACTGTCACTTAGGTAGCTCCCTGATAGCCCCTAGTTGCTCCCGCACCGGCGAACTAGCCGCTGCTCCCTCCCTTCGCCGGAGAAGCATGGTCCTGTAGCTTCCCGCTGCCTGCGCCCATGGCGCTGTCGTTCTAGCTCGCCGCCAATGATGTGTGCCTAGGACGTCCTAGGTCTCACCTAGCCAAACCCATCCCGATCATGAACGACTAGGATAGTGAACCGTAGCGTCGTCAATCCTCCACCGAAGATTCGCTGGAGATCGGCCGAAGAACCTAGCGGGCCGTTGTCTGGCTGACGTTAACCCAATATTGGTCGCGCGATGAGTCGCTAACATGTGAGACCCACGCTAACAGTGATTAACATTTAAATCTCCTACGCTTAAGCGTTGTCGGCCACTAACATGTGGGCCCATGACCCTACCTATCAGGATTAATGGAGGCATCCTTGTTTACGCCTTCAGTTCGTGGGCTTTGTTCTGGCCGCTTTAGTCTCGCGGACCGGACATAGTTTGAATCCTAAGAAAATTATTTGAACAATTTTAAAGGCATTTTTGTTCCTTGGAAATTTATTAGTATCTATTTAATCTCTTTTTCATAAGGATTAATATTGATGTAACTCTAACAGATTTATTTAAAATACTATTTGAACTCCAAAAATTTCCAAATTTTCATAGAAACATTTTCAACTCGGGACCAATTTAATAAAAATATTAAACCTATTTAAGCTCAGGTAGGAATTAGCAAATAAAAGAAAAACCCCTAAATTCTTAGAAAATTAATATTTTCATACTGTAAATAATTTCAGCAAATTATTTTTCCAGTAAGGGTAATAATACCTAAGGGTATCTATGGCATGTTCATTCATAATTATACGATGATGTAGGATCCTCATCTCGGTATTACTAGTTACCTTCGTGCATTCTTGCATCATTTTATTTTGCATTTGTTTATGCATTGTCTTTATATTTCCGAGTAGACATCGAAGATCCTGGAGGAAGGTTCAAGGACATCGAAGAAAACTTCCTAGCCACAGGACAAGGCGAGTTAACATCCTTATTTCATATCTTACCTAGGTTTACTTAAAAGTTATTTTGATTTAATTAAGAAATTGCATGCTTTATGGTTTAATAACTAGCTTGTTAATCAAGTTATACACAAGTCATGACCCTTGACAAATTCAATTACCATGCTATGATTGCCTTGAATAGCATGCTATGACTGCCTTGATAGTCATATCCCATGTGACACTAATTAAAACAAATAAAACTTTTGGACTCTTAGTCCTTGGTAAAACCTGCTTCGACATGCTTAGGTCTCTAAATGCTTTGTTTTGAGGGTGTTACTACCCCATTGTGGTGAACACTAGCTCACCACTGCAACTACTACTTTATACTATGAATTGGTTATGGACTGGTTTGGGTATAGGCTGTGTCAGTTGGTCTCGAGATGTGAGCCAGTGGGGCTAAGATACGGATTGAGACCTGAAGATTGTGCTTATTGTCTAGAGTGGCTCTAGACTGGAAGGTCATGGACCTGTTGAGACTGAGGCAGAGAGTAGAGTGTGGCACTCCAGCTCTTGGGCCATGAGAAGTGGGATTAAAAGGATCTCTTGGATATGAATGAGTGTTGGATGCGTCTAACACAATGCGCGGCCATTGCGCGGTAGTGTGGGTGTGGAGTTCCAGCGTGGTACTCTATGGAGGCCTTGGACGATACTCCAATTCGAGGGACGGGTAGAAGAATGCCATCACCCGAGGATGATCTAGATCATGCGTTCGCTAGACTGGCAATCCAGGAGCGATGATATACAACAGAATTGTCGAATCCCATAATATGATGGCGGGTGTAAGGAGAAAGAACATGAACCGTGGTTCTATCTGAGTTTTGAGTTTGATCTAGTCGTACCATGGGTTGGTACCAGGGTAGACAGGATTGATTAATCTGAGAATAACACTTCAATAACACTCTCTTTCCCCAATGAAAATTGGCTAGGTCATAGGTTTATACTATGAATACTTCCAACTGGATTTATGCAAATAAACAAACCCTAGTATTCCCTTGGAGCCCTTATCATTACTGCATTAGGAGTGTGTTAACTCGCAAGTGCGCTTTTATTGCGCACTTACCCTCACACTCACTCACTCTCTACATGGAGAATACCTGGAAGACCCCTACGCTTGGTACGAGGATGAAGACCATGGATATGAAGGCCAAGACGATGCTTAGGGCATTCCCTCCAACCACTTGCATGGATGCATAGCCGTAGGATAATTTTTTTGTTGCAGTGAAGACTTCTGCTTTTGTACTCTGAACTCTCATGTGTATTGTACTATCATTTAGCCTAGATGGCCCTGTTGTAAAACTATTCACCAATGGGCGTTAATATCGTTAAGTTATCTATTTGACTCTGATCGTTATATGCTTTTTAATATATCTATGTAATGGTGTGCACTAGCCTATCGATACAGGGACTAGTGTAGGAATCATTCGGCGGACCTCCAAGAGAGGCCCCTACAATGCAGCCCATCCCTTTCTTTTCTCGTTTCCAACCTTAGTCCAATCATGTCGGCGGTTAAGAGTGCGGGACTCTCGAGTGTCGAGCTTACTTGTTGAATGTAAGGATCAACCGACCTCTTCTCTGCAGCCCCGGGGGCTTTCGGGAAGGCGATCTCAATCAAGCAACCATAAGATGGAAAACACAAGGGGTTTAGGCTGGTTCGGGCCCCTCGGAGAGAGGTAATAGCCCTACGTCCAGTGATCTGTGTATAGGAGAATCGGGGGAGATTACAGAGAGAGTCCTGGGCCTAGCCAACAAAGGGGGACTCGGGTTTCTCAGGTGGGAGATGAGCTTCGGCCTGAAGTTGTTCCAGCCGGAGCTCCTGTGGTGTGTGTGTGATTTCTAGCGTCTAACCTTTACATGTACAGCAACGTGGTCTATTTATACACGAGTGTAATCAATATTCTAGTGCGCCTGACGTCCTCGGGTCCGGAATGAACTCGAGCATGCTTTGGAGTATGCTCGGGTCTTGAGAGGAATACCCGGCCCCTGTGAAGAGCTTGAGCGGTCCGCAGGAGCTCGAGCAGAGAGGCAACAGAGCTCACAGAGGCCGAGAAGGCTTGTCTGCCGCCAAGCAGTGGCGGCCGCGAGGAGATCCGACCGGCGCAGCCAGATCGAGGTACTCCACTGAACCGCCTTGAAGATGTGGAGGCGAGCTCAAGCTTTGAAGAATAGGTCTAGGGACTACGTGTGGTGTTACATGTGTTTGTAATGACGGTGCTTATTTAATACAGATGTTTTCTAAGTCCTCTTAATGTCGCCGTGCCCATAAGGGGAAAAAATCAATCATGCAGCAACAAGCGCCACCTACTCACTCTCGCAGCCCGATGCCCCCCCACCCACCGTGACGCCAACCACTTTAGTGGTGTCGATTCGGATTATTAAAAGGCCTAGGCTGGCCAAGGCTGGCAACCTGCCGGCTGGCAGGCAGCAGCGCGTAGCGTCACGTCGGGCCAGAGGTCAGTTCGATGGCAGAGCGCACTAGCGACCTGACCCAAGGCGATGTCCACTGTGAAGCTCAGCGCTTGGACGACCGAAGCGACGCGACATGACCGTACCGAGATTGGCGTGCAGTAGGCGTAGAAGATCTAGTGCCATGTCGGCCCCTCGCGCTGGCTGGTCAGCCCCCCACTAGCGCACCCGTGTGGCAAAAAAGCGGCTCAGATTGCCCCTCGTGTGTCTTTGCTCGAAGTCTTTCCCAAAAAAAGCCGATGAAGCCGCTTTGTAGATTGCGAGAAAGAATGTGAACGGTAATGTCACGTCGGATCATGCACGACCGATCGCCCCAACGGCCTCTCGGGCACAAACGTGGCGAAATCAGCCCCTCAGTGTGCAGCACCTGCGTAGGGCGCACTGCGATGCCTAAAATTGTGACATCTTGACGTAGCGCGGTCGAGATCCCATGTCCCCCTCGTAAAGACGACCGCCGCAAAATGTGGCTCAGCTCGACATCGGGTACCAAACATGTAGGCGTGAGTCAGATCGATAGAAGCGATGGTGGACGAAACTGACTCCGCCTTGTGGCCCTCTGGTTCAGCGAGCACGTGAGAATTGGCCGAGGCGATACAACCTGTGAGACAGGACGATTATGAATTGCCATAGATGTTCACTGTCGCACGTAGCGATGGCCGAATTGCCCACGATGAACAAGGCAGACGGGCACACGGGATGGATTTCGAGCCTGGTCGGCTACTCAAAGAAGCATGACATGTTATGATCAAACCGCGACCAGCACACGATTCGAAGCCCCGGCCATACGCTCTTCGCGTTCACGATAACCGCGGTCTTTGCGACAGACGATTGCTCTGATTGCCGTAAAGGTCACAGAAGTGCCCCCGATCGCATCGCTCTGCGCGAGCAAAACACGAAAATGGGCTCGAGGGTGCACTGCCGGGTCACCGCGTGCGGTGAAAGCACAAGGATGGCCCCCGATGCAAGGCACAAGCGGTCCGAAAAGGTGCAATATCCGACGAGGATGTGCATCCACCGCCCGATGCGGGGATCAACACAAATTTCGACCGTCTGGGCAGAACGCCTATCGAGATCGAGTCTTTGCCCCCGACAGGCGGCGTCCAGCTGTCCATTGAGTCCCCAACAAGCAGTACTGTAGGGCCCTCATGGTCTTTGCGCACATTGCGGTTCATGGGTGCAGACCGTGCGGACCACGAAGAGCCGACATGTCTGCAGGCCACCGAAACGCATGCACATCCTGTGCGCCGATTGAGTGGGACAGACACGATGCCGTAGAGACATTGCGAGTAGCGAGATGATACAGTGATGCACGCAAACTCCAGCCCTCCGCAGAGGACCGGCACGGGCCAAGTAGACAAACCAACAAAGGCGTAAGTGCACAGCACAACCGGCAACACTCGTCGCCCACACGGAGTTGCTAGTAGGGAAGTACTGACCGGCACGATACCGAGATACTGGCGGCCAATAAAAAGCCGATGCGGCGGAGATGAACGTGTGTGGCCCTACTGTCTTTGCCCATAAATATGCGGGCAAGGAGCACGCAAACGAGCCTCTCGGCCCTATGCATCTTGCTTCTTTGCCCACCGGGCGAACCAGGTCAACCTCGTGTGCATGTCCATGTTCACTCTGCTCGGTGGTCCGCTTTGCGATGTGGATCAGAGCGCAGCAAAGCAGCATGCCAGCCCCCTCGTGAACATTGGTACTGCATGTTCAGCCCCTTATTAGCTGTGAAACATGAGCTGCCCTCTGCCCCCCCGCACGCAGGACCTTCGCGGAGGTCTGACTTTTGGTCGATTCCCGACCAAACGGCGAGAGGATGCACCACGGCCCGAGCGTCAGTCACAACAGGTAGGAAGGCCCCTTAATATAGGCGAGCCGTGGCGAGGAGCGAGATACGAATGGCCGGATCAGCAGAACGATACCGCCCATTTATCCGAAGCATCGACATTCGTATCGACCGCCAACCCAGGTCGTAAACGTTAGAGATTACGTGTCCTAGAAACTATGTAGAAGTGGTAGTGATCCTATGGAAGTATGTCGATCAAATAAGCAGTGAATCGGATCACATAGGATCGGAGGATCGATCCGATCGTCATCCGTCGAATGCGTGTATCGTGTAAATCGATCGCGCGGTATAAGGTTTTTGAAGCTTTTTTGATAATTGGGCAACTATAATGTTAATTATTCAATCAATTCATGAGTCTCATTGCTTATGTAGATTTTTCACCATTGATTTTATTTGTATTTTGTATTTGAACATCTGATTAGTTATGGAGTGTCCAATTTTCCGTTTTCAAAATACAACACATTTAGCATATTATACTAGACATATTCTCGATCGATATGATCATATAAGTCTGAATTGTCCATTTTGAGTCTCGGTTTTATAAATTAGACGCAGGCATAGACGCAGGTCTTCGTCTTCTGCGATCTCGAAAAGCAGGCTCTATATATATATATATATAAAGTAAAGGAGAACAAAATATATATTTATTTTACAAATTAGATAGAGAATCGATTTCCTTTACGTCGATTGGATACTACGATTCGATTCATATTCGAAATCGATCCAACTTAGGATCCGACCGACTACTTGTGGCAGGGTGTTAGCCGAAGTCTTTGGCAGATCGGGCAATGACCAGGGCGCCTTTCGTAAAAGGCGACTGCCGAGGGCGGCAGCTGTAGTCTTGTAGACCAACGGGCACCAAGGGCCGACGTAGCCGAGGAGCCCCAGCGGCCCCGGCGCTAGGCGACTGCTCTACAAGATTAGGTCGGCAGCAGCGTGCAAGCGGCGGCGCGGATGACGGGTCGCCAATGATACAACGCTGTCTTATCCTATTCATTAGAGTAAACCGGCGCTTTAGCGCAACGACCGCCGAGGCGATGTCAATAGGGACCCGAACGCGATTCTGAAGACACCGGTCAAAGGGCGCGATCGAGGTCCACCTCGTCAAGGGGCGATGCGTTATACGGGAGGACGATTGAAATTGGATGAGCCAAGCACCCCCGGTACCCGTCGCACGCGGCGCGGCAGCGATGTTATGACCCGGCGTGTGCCAGCTGCCATGGCTGACGCCTATCGTCGACGGATGCGAAAAGGCGATCCGCTCTAAAAAGGAGCGCACGCCGACAATTGAAGGATAAAGGCGACCAAGGTCGCAGCAGCGTGATGAAAGTCAAAGACGAGCGGGAGAAGCCCGGATCAATGACCGGCAGAATGTGTAGCCAGATCGACAAAAGATATGATGTCACGCGGTCTTCGTGTCGGCTTATTCGGGTAGGGACGACCATGCCGGTCACACGCCATATGTCCTTGTAAGCTGGGCCTTTGCCCCTTATGCCTGACGGCAAAGTTTGCCTCCGGTCAGCCTGAGTCAGTGGGTACGCAGATGCAGGTGTTCATCCCGGGGATCGTGCCTGTCGATTCCTGGTGGCCGACGGCACACTGAGCGGCATGGACGGGCCGCGACGTACCGGGCAACCCAGCTCGTAGCCGTGCACGTCTTTGTGGCTTAGGGGGTAGACGCGTCAAGATGTTCAGCGCGTGCCCCGACAGATAACGTCACCAATGCTCGGCTCGCGATAGGTCGCCCTCGTGTAGTTTTGCCCTTCTTTCTAAAGCCGGTGTGGTCGTGAAAGCAGCGGCGGATGTACCGACACCTGGCACGGGAACCGATGCGTTGTGCGTGCAGCCAGCCCCCTCCGCTGCTCAAATGCCTGACAAAGAAGCCTGCGGATGTCAAGGCCCAAGACCGACTTGATGAGGGTGCAAGCCACCATACATTGCGATCGGTATGCGCCTGCTAGCATGTTCCTCGTCCATAGGCAGTACATGCATTGCCAGGGCCGGCACGCGCACACGACAGCCGCGTCTGGCCGCATGCATATGGCCCCATTCGTGGCTCGGTTTTGCCTCATGTGCAAAATCTTTGCCTGATGTCGGTGCGTGCAAAGCGATGTCGACCTGCCAGCCCGCAACCGACCTGGTGCGACACTGACTAGCAGGATCATGTACGGCGGCACGTAGCGCGCGCGCCCCCGAGATTCTATAAAGCACACCACTCATCACTTTGTTGGTCTTGGGATCGATCTGCGATCACCGCGAATGCCAAGAACATACTCCAAGGATATCATCCCGATTCAGAATTTTTCGATCCGATTTTGAAATCGTTTTATAACACTCTCGTGCAGACGGATTAGAGAATTCAAAGAACTTAGATTAACCATTCCTCTTTATTACGTAGAAATTTGAAAGGAAGAATTCATTAAGATCCCTTGGTTAAATAAGGATAAGAGGGTTATGTGCGGAACGCCAGCCAGGCGATGTTCCATGAGTTGTGCCTTGGGACTCTGGTCGGAAAACGAAAGGTGCGCGGAAGCGCAGATCCGTCGTGAAATGAATGGACCCATACCAGGGGTTAGATTGTTGGCGCGGATAAGTCTGACGCCTTGCTTGATCAGAACCATCAGCTTTTCCAGGTCCTTGTCCTTATTCGCGAGGTCCGAATCAGGCCGCCCGGCGCTCGTTCCGTGTGTGATCACGGTACTGATGAAATTTTGATAGAGATCGTGACGAAGACGTAGCAGATGGGTACCGAGGCTCCGTGCACTCCATTTCATTTCCGCTCCGGAGGGTCAGTATGGATGGCCGGTCTCAGCTGAATAGAGGGTGTTTCGCCCGTTTCGCCTCTGGGTAGCTCTCTGGTTTCAGATAGTTCTTGTTTCATCGGGGTGGTGAGGTGCGGGCCAACGGGCCTCGCAAGCAACTTTGTAGTAAGGCAGTTAACCGAAAGACCCTTTCTTGACCAATCCTTTCGTTACTGCCTGCCGACACTGGACAGCTCGTGAGACACCGCGTTCTGAGCCACGATGAGCGCGAGTGTGAAGGCGGCTTGCGTGCCGTAACGCTACTACTGAGAACTGGATTCGGTTCCCGTTTGTAAGTGGTCGGGAAGGCAACGTTACCTATTACAAGAACGGCAGCCAGCTTGCAATGCGAATTGGTTCAGTTCTTCTCAGCCCACTTCCAGTGAGCAACCGTCGGTGACGTGACACGAACACATCCCCCCTGAGACCGACCGGTCAAATCAGCTGAGAAATGCGGTGGGGCAGTGAATGGCTGTCTGCTGTCTCACGTACTGCCCCTGGGCGCCCTCCAAGCCCAATCTCGGCGTGTCGCGCCATGTGGGCCGATGTCATCCGCTGGGCCTTGAGGGCCAGAGGAGAGTGTGTCTGTATGCAGGATACCGCACATGTGAAGACTCCGCTCAAACACTACTTTCAGAGGAGCTTGCAGAGAACTGTCCAAAGACAGTGCCGCCAATCGATGAGGCCTCATCCTCACAATATCTTGTAGCCTCAGAGTGGAGCTTCTCGATCGCGATTCTTCGCCTCGGCTGGAGCTCGCAATGTCATCCGCAGGCTGATGAATGCGCTATCCCGGGGCTTTCGTCTTTGTCGAGAGCGGCTGCATGTCCCACTGCCCGAGGGAGGGGAGGCTTTAGATGAGTGACGGCACCCTATTTAAGAGAGTGCTTGGAATGCGGCTTAGCAAAATCCTGTGTTGTCTCCCGGTAGGACTTTGAAATACTCCCTTTCCAACTCACCGACCCCAGTGTCGCCATTGAGTCGCCGAATCGAACTCCTTGTTAACCTGATTTCACACTATAGCCAACAACTTGAATCACTCACGGCCGATGCATGCGGTTCTAATACGCCGCAGAAAGCTGGGCGTGACAAAAACTTAGATAGGCTGAGATATAACAGTATCGGGATGATCGCTCGATATAGCGCTTTGAGTGCGAGTTGTCTTGGGGGGTACAACCCGCCCTTGGCCTTCAAAGCCGGCGAGATCGCCAGCAGGTTCTTACGCTTGTTGGGTATTAAGTGCACTAGCCTAAACTCCATTAGGACTTGATAGGAAGGTCCGAATCGAACTCCCACTTCTCCCTTGCCCCAGTGGCGCGCCGATCGTCCGGTCGAGGCTCGAAGTTAGAGGACCTCCTCAATGAGCTGGACTGGTCGGTCTCGGACCGCGGACCGAAATACTGGTTTCAGAGAGCCATGAGGAGGCATAGCTTCTCATACCTCGCCAGTACGCATTTTATAACGCGGTCTTTCTATCATAAAGCACCTCGCTCGCCTCACATATATAGGTCAGTTGCCATCGCTAGGCTGCCGCAGCGCCGAGCGTTTGCTCCGGGTCGGGCTCAATCTGAGAGATGGGAAAGGTCCGAGCATTGGCAAAGCACGTCTAAAGGCATTGCTGCTTCCGCTTCTTCTTAAAAACCATCGGTAGCTGGTAAAGGCTTTTGAAGAAAGAAAGTAATCCGCTCACTGTCACCTCGACATCGCATGAAGCGGTGCACAGTGCATATAGGGCAGACGGATCGATTTTATGCTCTCGGAAAGGCACTCTGCTTTTCGATGTCGTGCCCGACTCGACCTTTACATGCATAAGCTACTGTCCAGTAGTATGCTCACAGTTGCGCATATGCCCGTGCCCGCAGCGCACATTGACCCATCTCCGGATTGACTTATTTTACATTACAAGGGTCCCCCTGTGATACAAGAGATACACTATTAAACGCAGCTCCCGAGGCTGTCCTGAAATCTCCAGTCGCTATGGCAGCCTGAAAGTGGGCGAGCCCGTATGGATCGGCAAGGAGGTAGTGGGTATGATGTCTTGGATGTAATCTTCTCTTCATCTTCTCTTGCCTCATACAGACTTAGGTACTCAGCCTCATAACTACCTGCTCACGAGGCCGACTGCTAAGAGAAAGTTGGAAGTTGTTGATGTTAGTGTGATCATTTTCGCGTTTCCTTCGCTCCTCTCTGTATCGCTATTTGCTACGGACCCTCACGGATCAAAGCTGACCACGATTCAACAACTCATGTTCAGCCTTCAACTCCGTCCAGTGCGTAATATGTCGCGCCCACTCTCAATCTTCGAACCTTCGGGGACACAAGGATAACCCTTCTTTTGTCAAGCTTTGAAGAATAGGTCTAGGGACTAGTGTGTGGTGTTACATGTGTTTGTAACAGACGGTCTTATTTAATACAGGATGTTTTCTAAGTCTCATTCTTGTTATGCGTACTTACATAACTTAGGGAAAAATCATACATGCAACCGCTTGCCACTACTCACCCACCCAGCCCCCTCGTGGGACCGAGTCTTTTGGTCGTGATTGCGAACAAAGACCGGGCGCACGAAGCAGCCGGGTAGCCAGGAGTGCGTGAACTGGACATCACCTTTTTCTTCATCTTGACCTTCTTGTCGGATTTTTTCTTGTCCGAAGGTTCCATGCCTGGCTGCGGAGGCTCCTGGCCGGCCCCAAGAAGCCGCTTCCGCTCCACGGCCTCCTCGGCATTGTTGTAGCGTTCTGCTGCTTGAAAAAGCTCACTGGCCGAGGAGCCGGAGTATATCTCGAGATCCTGGGTGAAACGGACGTTCTATACGCCTTCGGTGAAGGTTTAACGACCGCCATCCGGATACTCGGAATGGTGTTACGCATCCGGATGAACCTCCCGACAAAGTCGCGTGAGCTCTCATCCTCCATCCGACTACTCGCTGAGGTCCCAAGGTCTTCCCGGGAGGACAACATCGTCACAGGGCGAAAATCTGTATGCCCGTCAGGATAGAACCTTCCACAAGAGTCACGCCCGAGCCCCTTCCAACACTGCCGGGAGTAGAACCTTCATCACTGGTTGAAGAGCCACGCCCCCGTTACGCCCGCCAATCGCCTTCCAACACATGGGTGGCCGGAAAATAGTTGACCATGGTTTCCTTCGGCTTCATCACCGCCGACCTTCGCGCCTGCAGAGGGCGAGTGGTACGCGATATCGAGACCCGAAATGTGCCCGGTCGAGTGACGCCGGCGCCGATGTGGCCTCGCTTGAACATGGGTGGCCACGCCGCCAATCGGGTCGATGCGCGGCGGGACACCTGTCATTCTTCGCCGATCAAGATCGAGGTAAAGCGACAGTCTTGGCTGCCGGTGTCGCGTGGCTTTCGCGAAGGCCACGACGTTCGCGCCTGCGCCCGAGGGCCGAGGCATGAGAAGACGTCGCCACGCCGAGTGTCCGGGGTACCCGTAGGGGTATCGCTTCGGTCGGTGTGGCGACGGCGCCCGTTGTGAGCGCCTCTCTCCCGGGACTCGGGGCGGCCCCGTTCCCGGGCGGAATCGTGGGTCGAGCTGTCGCTATGATGATGCTCGCCCTGCCGACCATTGATCGAGGGACGATCGTCGTGTCGGCGGGACACCCTGTCATTCTTTCGCCGATCAAGATCTCTACGTAGGTCATCACGAGATTGGGTACCCCTTGGGGTACGGCTCTCCCGGGAAGTACTCCGAGAGTCGGCGGCACGGGGGAGGTCGCTGGCCAACTGCTCCAACCTTTCGGCCACGGCAACGCCTAGCTCGGTGGCCTAGTCAAAGTCTGGCCGGAGGTCGCGCACCACGTGCGCCAAAGCCCGAAGGCGCTGACGGCTCCTGCCGATTGGATCGGACGAGCGGGACGGAGGCGGGGACCCCGGGCGTGGCGAACGGGGAGTCGACCGGGTGCTTGGGCCCGGGTCATTGCGACGGGTCGCCAGAGCTCGCCGACGAAGCGGCTGGCCGGTCCCCGCTGCCTCGGGCGACGACGTGACTCGCTCCTCCGAAGCGCGGGAGCAGTCGTCCACCTGGTCCGCCATGTTGACTTCTCGTGGGAACAATGGGCATGAAGGAGTCATGACCGTGTCACCGCGGGAAGCAGTCTCGTGGTCGGACTCATATGGAATATCGGGGATGTCGACCCCCTCGTATGAACCGGCGCCTTCGCATGTCGCGGGCGCCTCTTGTTCTGGTAACTCTTGGAACTGAAGTGGTTCGGGAACATACTCGAGCTCGTTTTAAGCACGTGGCAGACATCCATGGGGAAGGAGACTCCACGGTGTGTCCTTCCCGATCGATGATCCGGCGACCTCGGTGTCGGGAGCTTACTTGTTGAATGTAAGGATCAACCGACCTCTTCTCTGCAGCCTCGGGGGCTTTCAGGAAGGCGACCTCAATCAAGCAACCATAAGATGGAAAACATAAGGGGTTTAGGCTGGTTCGGGCCCCTCGGAGAGAGGTAATAGCCCTACGTCCAGTGATCTGTGTATAGGAGAATCGGGGGAGATTACAGAGAGAGTCCTGGGCCTAGCCAACAAAGGGGGACTCGGGTTTCTCAGGTGGGAGATGAGCTTCGGCCTGAAGTTGTTCCAGCCGGAGCTCCTGTGGTGTGTGTGTGATTTCTAGCGTCTAACCTTTACATGTACAGCAGCGTGGTCTATTTATACACGAGTGTAATCAATATTCTAATGGACGGTGGAGCTTAGTGCCTAGCGGTCCGAAGGCTGTTCCTGGGTACACCGTGCCGAGGCAGTTCGCCGTCATCATTCGTGATTACGGGGGGACGGTATGGCAATAGTGCAACAAGACGCGGGCAGGTAGCCGCGGTCTTCTCCACTTCGACGGGACGTTGTGGTCTTTGACGGTGTCAGAGCATTTATTGCGGCGGGTGGACAGGCTTGTACTCTCTGTTGAGAGCCAGGTGACCTGGACTCTGACCCGGGCAAGGTTAGGGTCATGCCCGGACCCGAGCAAGGACGTCCTTGCTCGGGGGAGGCCAGCACCCATGCGTGCTGAAAAAGATGGTACCGTTCCGAACTTCCCTCCACGCTCCATCAGATCACATGGCCAAGTTGGGATTGGTACGAAGAATGCTTGCTTCGGGATGAGGCTGATAGGGTTGCGTATGATGCAGCGGACAAGCTTATCCATGAGCTGGCCGACCGGATCATGGTGGAGGAGGACCCACCGAAGGACACCGCGAATGTAAGGTTTACTCGAGAAAAGCAGCGCCTGGGCGTTGAAGGTGCCTAGGACGATGAGCTCAATGCCTCGTCCAAAGATGTTTCTCAGGCAAATGACAAGTCTGTCCGGGAGGCAGTGTTCCTCAGCTCAAGGATTTCAAGAATTGTGAAGAAGAAGAAGAAGCGACGTCCTCCAGCGAGGATTCCGAGGCGTTGGGGTTATTAGGGCCCTTAGCAGACCCCAGTCTTTATCGCCGAGCTAGGAGCTAAGTGGGATCAGCACAACGAAATGGTAATAAACTTCAGCCGTTGACCTGTTGATGCCTCACAATTGTCCTATTGACCTTTTTTCTCTCCTCTCTAATCTAGGTCAATGAATGGATAATGAGCGAGCTGTCTGCCTTTGCTCTCACTGCGGCATCAATACACACAGAGATTCAGCGCCTTCGGAACAAGCTAAAGACAGCGAAGGCCAGGGGTGGCGAGCAAATCGCTGCCCGAGCAAACAATGCCTTAGATAGGCCTACTCTCGAGCTCGTTACCAAGGATTTGAAGATAGAAGGTTTGGAAGTCGAGTTTGAAGAAAAGAAACGCGAGCTTGGGGAGGCAACAGCGAAGCTCGGGCAGCTAGAAGAGCATTCCAACTTCCTGGTGGACAAGGCTAGGACTTTGGCCAAGTCCACCATAGACCTCAATGCGTGGCTAAAGCAGAGCCAAGCGGAAAATAAGAAGCTTTGTCAAGACGCCCAGGATGGATGCATGGCACAGATCAAGACGCTCTAGCTTCAAAACCAACTCAACAAAGTGAAGGAGAAACTCTCGGCCTTAGAGCAGGAGAATTTGGACAAAATGATCGTGTCCATTACTTATGCTCCTGCAACGAACTTGTAATCCGGGCTCTTGTTTTGTGTAAAGGACGAAACGCTATCTCTTGACAAGGTTTTTATCTCTGGTTGTCTTGCTTGCAAAAATAAACGAACAGAGAAACAAAGAAAGTGCAAGGATAACATAAAGGAAAAAAGGGGTGTTTTTTTAGGAAAACACGGTAGCATGCCCCTATCTAGCCCTTGCTGTGTCCATGCTTAGGAACCTGATTTGCGAGCCCTGGCGTGGACACAAGGCAGAAGAAATGCACGATCATGCCTTGTCCCTGCTATTGCCCTTTCGCCTAATTAAGCCGAACTAAGTACTTAAATCAGCCAAGAGAGTGCCTATCTGTGATAGATATCAGCTTATTGAGGTTGAGTTCTTTGGTGGCGCACTTCATGGTTATGCAGGTTTACATAGGCCAGGCAAGGTAGAATCACACGTGGGCAAGTCTAAAGCAAAGACACAAGGAGCGTAAGCCTGAGCAACCGACAGTTCATTTATGAGGACAAGATGAGCGAGGATGGGTTTCTCCTATGCGAGATTGAGTCGGCTTACCAGGGTTCCAACCTAAAAACATTCATAAGTCTTAGAATAATGCTGACAGAGCCACCCGAGCCACATTTTGAAAAACTCAAAGAGGAGCTAAATAAAAGATGGAAGCTAAGTGAAAGAGGTGACTTGCACATAGAACTTCTTCAACAGGTCGATGTTCTACGTGCTGGTGAGCTCCTGCCCGTCCTCTATAGCCAATCGAACAACCTTTGCTGCCAACACGGCTGTGTACGGACCCTCCCAGCGGGGAGTTAGCTTGTGCTTTTGATAAGTCCTGAATTTGACGTAGGACGAGATCACCAACTTGCAGGGTCCTTGCTCTTACCGACTTCGCCGCATGCTTGCGAAGAGCTTACAGGTAGGCTACAAAGCGAATTTGAGCTTATCAAGGCACTCTTCCTCTTGGCTTACATCACTGAGACAAGTTTGGCAAGCAGTATGACCTCTACACCATAGACCTGCTGGAAAGGGGTTTCTCCTGTTGCCTGGCTGGTCATAGTGTGAACCGATCAAAGAACAAAATGATGTTCGTCCACCCATGCTTCGCGAAGTTGACTCAGGTGATTGAACACGTGCTTCTTAACACCTTGGATTATTTGGCCATTGGCACTCTCTGCAGTCCCGTTGCTCTGTGGGTGAGCCACGGAGGCAAAACAGATTTTAGCGCCAACGTCTTTGCAATATTCTTCCAATAGTTCACTGGTGAACTGGGTCCCATTATCTTTGATCAAGCGGTAGGGAACCTTGAACCGCGTCACCATGTTATTGCGGAAATTATTTTTTGCCGCTTGAGCTCTTATGGACGAACCAGCTCGACCTCGATTCACTTGGTGAAAGTGTCGATGACAACAAACAAATGTGTACAACCCTTTTGACCTCGGGAAAAGGACTAAGAATGTCTATTCCCTAGGTCGAGAATGTCCAAGAGAGAGGGATGGTTTGGAGAGTGTACGCTGGTTGATGCACCTTGCGGGCATGATATTGGCACGCTTTGCATGTGTTTACTATGACCTGGGAATTGTTCAAGGTCACGGGCCAGTAATACCCCATACGGAACGTCTTGCCTACTGGTGTCCGAAAGGATGAATGAGCTCCACATCTTCCTTCATGGATATCTTTTAGCAAATAAACCCTCTCATCTTGGGAGATGACTCTAAGTGCGTCTCTGTGGTGAAGGATACCCTCGACCAACCTATATGGTGGGCTCGCTTTATAAGCCGAGATTTCTCAGCTTCTTCCTCAAGCAATATCCTGCGTGCGAGATATTGAACGAATGGCATTATCCAGTGTGCACTTTGTTCAAGGAACGAGACGTTACCGCCCATCTCATTTGCCTCGTCCGGATATTTGATAGAAAGCTTAAACAAGTGCTCTACGAGCACTCCTACCGAAGCAGAATCTTATGAGGATCCAATTTTGGATAACTGGTCGGCCAAGGCATTATCCTTCCTGGGCACAAAGGGTACCTCGAAATTCTTGAAGTACTTCTCCAATTTCCTCACCTCAACCAAGTAAAGCGCCATTGAGTCATCGGAATATTAAAACTCCCTATTAACATGGTTGACGATCAACTATGAGTCCCCTTTCACGGTTAGCCATTGGACCCCGAGCGATCTACATGCTCAGAGTCCGGCCAAGAGGCCTTCATACCCTGCAGCGTTATTGGTTGCTGCAAAGTGTAATTGTATTACATACCGGAGTAGCTCTCCCTAGGGGGAAATGAGAACTACTCCAGCCCCCGAGCATTCAAAAAAGTGCGAGCCATCAAAATACATAGTCCATCGACCTTCTTTGGGCTAGATAGGCAAAGTGTCCGGAGGTATGGGATTAGTCCACTCTGCCACAAAGTCGGCCATTGGCATCTTGGTTTCTAAGGATCTCCCCTAGCAGAAAACCGGTTGAGACTGTAATTTCCTCACCTTCGAAGTCGGAGACTTTGTCTATTTGAAGGTATCTCCACTTCGGGGAACTCAAATGTTTCATTAGAAAGGCAAGTTGGCACCTTGGTATATTAGACCTTAAAAGATCACTGCCAAGAGAGGTCAAGTTGTGTATCAGTTGGATCTGCCTGTAGAATTCGGAGATGTGCATAACATGCTCCACGTCTCTCAACTTAAAAAGTATCTTCGAGTGCTAGAAGAACAGATTCCATTTCCTAAGGAACCCTTAGCTAGCAACCTCACCTACTCAGCATATCCAATGCAAAACTTGCACACCATGGAAAAGCAGACAAGACGTAAGACAATCAAGTTGTACAGAGTCTAGTGGATCAACAAAATGGGAGGACAGGAAACCTGGGAGCCTGGTGAGCTACTTCGCTAGAACTACCCTTCCCTGTTCTCTTGCTAATCTTTAGACCTCGATGTTGAGATCTTTTTTTTTGGGGGGGGGGGGGGGTAGGATTTGTAACAGCCCCATTTTTTAGTAGTGTTTGAAAATTTCAAAATTTTAAATCAAAATCTTTTGTGTTTACTATTCACCATCAAAAAATATTCAAAATTTAAATTCAATTTCAATACAATTCTTAAAATTTTATCTAAATTCCTAATTTCTAAATCTCTCTTTGGTTGGGCTTGGACCATCTTTCTCAGCCATGGCCTATTTGGCCCAAACCTAGCCCTTGGCCATTTTTCTCTGTCTATATCTCTCCCTTCCTCTTTGCCCACAGGTTGCACGCGCGTTGCGCCCATCACCGTCCGTGCCATCTCCCCTACGAGTGACCCGTCCCTCTGCCTCTGCCCACGCCTTGCACTTGTAGCACCACTGACACGCCATGCAGGCTGAGCCACGCGAGGCAGCCGCTGCAGCCTCCGCGTTGTGTGATCGTCGCCTTGTGTCCCATGCCCTGTCATGGCCGAAGCAGCTCCGCCACTCGGGCAATCATCGTCGTGTCACCCCGTCACTGCTCCTCCCTCGAGCCTCTCCCCTCCCCACAACCTTCCTTCACCTATTTAAGCTGCGGCATCGGTTCAATTTCTCCTTCCTTCTTCATTTCCTCCGCCAAGCCTCGATTCCTCCCCTTTTGCCTTGCCGACGCCTCGATATGTCATCGGCCGATTCCTTGCGTCTCTGCCCTCTCTAGGAGTATCGGTGTAGGCTCTAATTAACATATACTTGTGAAATAACCATGCAGTGAGTTATAAAGAATAGTTGAAATGCATTTGCAATTGTAGGATTCATATGAGTCGAAGGGAGTGTATATAGTGCCTTGTTGCTATAGGTCACCGATAGTATTCTTGGGATGAACTTCTTCACCCTCCAGAGTGTTGAATCCTATCATGCCGTAACATAAACACCAATAACATCTAAATAAAATCCAACATCCAACAATATAAAATATATATGCATGATTAGATAGTTCATGAACTCATGAAAATTATGCCTAAAGTTTCATTTGATTGGGATTTAATATGCAAAAGTTATGGTCATTCTAAGAAGGGTTTGGTTGACCACTGATGTTTTGAACAGGTCGCACAAAGGCTAAACATACTCGTGGAGATGGTAATATGGTTAGGGAAGTCTCTCATACTTGGGATAAATCAAAATAGGTTCTAGCGGTCAACTATTTGCAAGACATCACACATCATGTTGTTTGCTGAGGTTTTAGCATCCTATCTAGGGGTGCTAAGACATGATTAAAAACTAAGATTAGATAGGATAGGGCCTTTTCCAAGCAAGGATGGTGTTGTCAGCCCTAGCCAGACTACCCAAAAAGAGGCAGCCCCCAAGGTGCTCATGCTCTATGCGAGGGTAAGAGAACCATGGGGACTAGCTCAAGAGGAACTCACAGACTTAGAGACTTCGATTTTTTTTTCCTTAAGATTTCTTGTGTGTTTTCATTCAATTGAGTCCCACATTTTATATAGGGAGATTACAGGCTTGTCCAGACTAGAATGCCCTTTCTAGTGCGAAAAAGCAGGGGCGTTAGGGTCTTTGCCCCAGAAACGACCTTCGTACCCCTTCTTTTTCGCAACGTCTGGGTTACAATGGGGCTTTCCCTTGGCTTAGAGGCGTCGGTTCCTAAAATGCCTAACAACCGACTATCTAAAGTTGGGTTACAAGGGTCATTACAACTTTATGAGTGGTTGCAGCTTGTCCTCTAACTTGGAAGGTAATGACGCTTTTCCTGACACGCTTTGTCCTTGTCTGGTACGGGTTGTCCTGTAGGAGGTTGAGTAGCACCCAAGAAAGCTGGCCCTTCCTTTGAAAGCGCTCTACCTCGTGAGGCACGCTGCCTCCTAGGCTGCGGCTCCCTTGTTTCTCCACTCCTAAGCCGTCCGTTTCGAAGCGGTCCCTTCGCTAGGCGCCTCTGAGCGAATGAGCTGTGAGGCTCCAGCGTGGTTTCGCCTCCTCTGGCTGGGTGCGCCGTCCTGAAGCGGTCCCTTCACCGGGTGCCTCTGAGCGAAGGAGCGGTGAGGCTTCGGTGTGGCTTTGTCCCCTCCAGCTAGGCACTCCGTCCTGAAGCGGTCCCTTCGCTAGGCGCCTCCGAGCGAAGGAGCTGCGAGGCTCCAGCCTAGTGCTACTGTGTCACAGGGAATGGGTGCTGCACTTCTATAATAGGATCCCCCCATGGTCAAGTGCGTGCACTGTCAGCCACAGTCGGCGCTGCTTTTTACACTTTGGGCTCCGAGCTATTGTAGTACGGTTGAGCTATTAGCACTTTCCACGATGGGCTTTACATGCGGTAGCATCTAGGGCCAGGTCTTGCTGATCCGATGGTTTGCGCGAACCATGACCTTCTGTAAAATAGGCTATCCAGGGCTCTATGCATCTCCTCCTATGCAATCCTAAGCCCGAGCCCATTTCTTACCACTACTATTGCGTCCACGCCTCTTTCTTACCGCTGCACCTTCGTCCACCCTCTGCTGCTTTCCGCTATTGCCCCGACCTCCTCGCTTCTGTTCTGTCATCATGGGTCGCGGGTCTCGCTCCTCCAAGTCCGTTTTGGACGAGGCTGTGGTGGCCACTCTAACTCTGGAGTTGGGGCGCTCCATGATGGACAACGAGGATGTCACCATCGCGGTCAGGGCCTTCCATGTCCCATGGGAGCCCATATGCGTGCTTGACAAGGAGGTCACTCTACTGCCCTGTGAGGACGAAGCTGTGGTGTTCCCCACCTTTCTTGAGGCGGGGCTTTGATTCCTGGTGGCTGCGGTGGTGGGCGAGATCTTGTCCCTGTACGACGCGAAGATCCCACAGCTCACCCCCAATGTCATCACGACGATAGCCATTTTCGAGTAGGCGCTGAGGTCACGTGGAGCGAAGCTGACCGAATGCATCTTCGCCTAGCTGCATGACGCACACTTGTAGAGGAAGGTTGGTGACTCAGCGATCTCCTTCTTCGGCTCCCTCAACTTCCAGACGAAGAGGAAGATGAATGGGACGGAACCTACGCTCGTCGCGAAGAACAAGTGGGACGCCAGCTGGATGCAGTGCTGGTACTACCAGCATTTGGATGGTGACGACCTCCGTCTTCGGACCATCGGTGCCACCGTTAAGGTCGTCAGTGCCCTGGAGGTGAAGCTAACCGGCCTGGAGCGAACCCGCCTCTTGCTGTTGAAGGACGTCGGCGCGAGGAGTAGCATGCGCAACCTCATCGAGGAGTGTGCACTGCTTTGCCTCGCTCCCCTCATGAGGGAGTAAGGCATTTCCTTGAGGACGGCACAGCATAGGTGCTAACGGTGACCCGCCGGGATGGCCTGGAACCATGGGGCTGAGGGGCCGCAGAGCGCTACACTGCAAGGAAACTCGACCCCTACACGGTGGCGGAGCATGAGAAGCACGCCAAAGTCGTGAAGGGGACGCGGGATTGCCACCTCGTCTTGTGGGGTGAGCGCGGCATGCCTCAAGGCAAACACGGGGCGGCCGGGACGTCCTCCCCCCAGCGGAAGCGACCAAGAGTCACCGTGGGCACGCCCCCTCAGTGCGCTGATTGCACGAGGGAGGGGGATGAGGACGTAGAAGAAGAAGACAAAGAGGAAGAAGAAGAAGAGGAAGCGGAGGTGGAGACGGACAAGGGTGAGCACGAGGGTTCATCTTCGCTCGTCCCCTCGCCGCGCAGAGCCTCGACCGCCTCTTCACCACGCGTCGTCTCGCCCTCCACCTCCTTCATCTAGGTGCCAGGGGTGGTTATCGTCCTTTCGGACGATGAAGACGAGAAGGGCCCGGCTATCGTGGGGAAAGGGCACCGCACGCCAGCTCCCAGTGGTCCCTAGGTCGTGGGATATCCGGAGGGCGGCCCCTCTGGTGGCCAAGACCCTGCTTTGACTGAAGAGGTGAGGATGCGATAGACAAGGCCACGGACCCTCGTCCCGCGGGCGCCCCCACAGAAGTTGCAAGGGAGGCCGCGCCCAAAGCTTCTAAAGGAGATGAGGTAGAAGGCAGGTAGGATGCACCAGACACTACTCCCCCTATGCATGAGGCACCTTTAGAGGGCCTCTATGGCGCTGCGGGCACCCCTACTCCGTAGGCTGTCGTCCTGCCCCCCCGTCTCGACCGGGGTAAGGACGCGTGGCGTCCAGTCAGGATAGGCTCCTCTAGGCCGGCCCCTGTGGTTGGGATGATGGACATTGACTTCCAGACCCGCCACAACGCCGTCTCAACATTCAGGACGGCGAGGGCCATCTTCAGCAAGCCAGTGGAGCGGCCTCTTTTGGAGAGCTTCGACAACACGGAGCTATTTGACGCTATGCGCGACGCGCTGACGAAGGTTAATAAGCAATGTCTCTCATTATATATGGTTTTGACCTCCTTGCACTAACCGATCTTTATGTTACGCAGGGCTCCATCTTGGCAGGTGAGGCTGCGTCACGTTTTCATGAGCGTGAAGCTGCTCGAGCGAAGGAAGAGTTGGCGAACGCGCGGTTCAGTGGCACGGCAGAGGTGGAGCTAAATGGCCTGCGCGTTTCCCTCGAGTTAGCCAAGGAGGAGCTCACCGCGCAGAGGTCCATGGTGGAAGAGCACGGGGCATTGTAGGCCACCCTTACGGCTGCAAAGGCCGAGATCACCGAGCTTCGGCTAGCGAAGAAGGCCGCGGAGAGCGAGTGAGGTCAGGCTAAGGCCCGGGCGTAGGAGAGCAAGGATCTCCTGGCCGTGAAGGTGAAGGCCACTGAGTTGCTGAAGAAGGATAGGGAGGAGCTCTCGACGAAGCTAAGGATCACCACCGCTAACTCCGAGATGTACCTCTGCAACTGCAAGCGAGAGGAGGAGCGTTTGGCAGCAGCCATGAAGCTCTTGGAAGAGCTTAGCTCCGAGGTCACAGCGGCTACCGATGTGCTCCTGGACGAACTCCCTCGCTTCGGGATCAAGACATCGGATTGCCGCATAGCCATGGCCACGAGGCGGTGAAGTTCCTGTAGAACTCCGCCAAAAGAGTCACCAGTGCCGTACTCATGTTGCAGAGTCACTACACTCAGGGGGGCTGTCTCCAGACACTTTGTCTTCAGGAGGCGTCAGGGTGCGGCCATGTGCTGGGCTTGGGGGGTTCTGCACCAAGTTTCTCGGACCTTGGTTCACTTGAGGCCTCCACTGTCTTTTCAAAGAAGTCAGCGGCGCGGTTTCATAAGGAACTTTGGTGCCGAAGCGGGAAAGAAGCTACTCGGGCATCCGTCGCTGCGGCCGGGGCGCTGATGCGTTCCTTTGACGCGAAGGGGGCGACTTCTAAAGAGAAAGGCAAGGTCCTGGCTCCAAAGGCATTGCTTTTTTTTTCTTTTATTGTATTTCTCTTTTTCACCTCTCTTGTACTCCCTGCTTTGTGTATAAATGAAATTATATCATTGGCATGAGAATTGTTTGTGTCTGGGCCTAGTATTGTTTGATCCTCCTGCACTAAAAGTAATAGCTGCTCATCGTAGAATAGTTGATGAAGGACTGGTTATAGTAGTAATGCGAGCCCCCGAGCATTCTTAGCAAAGAAGAGCGTGAGTCAGCGAAGGAAGAAGTGAGCAGTCGCGAGTGCACGGACGTAGGTACGAGTAGACGTAGGCTAATAGCGGCAATCGCTTCACGAGATGGTGAGTGGGCGTAAGCCCCCAAGCACTACGGTGAGTGGATGTAAGCCCCAAGCACCCTTTGGCGATGAAAGAACGAGTAGGCGTAACCTAGCGCTCCGCGAGACGGTGAGTGGACGTAAGCCACCAAGCATTTTTCAGTCACGAAGGAACAAGTAGGCATAACCTACAAACGCTCCACGAGACGGTGAGTGGGCGTAAGCCACCAAGCACCCTTCAGCGACAAAGAAACAAGTAGGCATAATCTACAAACTCTCCACGAGACAGTGAGTGGACGTAAGCCACCAAGCACCCTTCGGTGACGAAGGAACAAGTAGGCATAACCTACAAGCACTCTGCGAGACGGTGAGTGGGCGTAAACCACCAAACCCCATTCGGCGACGAAGGAACAATTAGGCGTAACCTACAAGTGCTCCGCCAGACCTACAAGCGCTCCGCGAGACAGTGAGTGGACGTAAGCCACCAAGCACCCTTTGGTGACGAAGAAACATGTAGGCGTAACCTACAAGCGCTCTGTGAGACGGTGAGTGGATGTTGGCTACCAAGCACCCTTTGGCATACGGGGAGACAAAATTTTTTCATGGTGGCCTTTAACAGGAAGGCACTATGGGAGGGGGCTTGAAGCGCCCCTTATCTTTGCATTCATTCATTTGCTTCACTTTTACATTTGGCTTTAACAAAACCTACGGATAAAATTTCTTAAAGGCTTCTGAATTCCAAACCCACGGGACTTTTTCCCCTTCAAGCGTCACCAGCCTGTGTGCCCCTTCGATATCGATTCCTTCATGACGTAGGGGCCTTCCCATGTCTCCAGCTTCGTGTGGCTAGGGGTGGCTTTCTTGAGCACCATGTCGCCAGGTGCTAGATCCCTTCTCCTGATTTTTTGCCGAAGCTTCACTCTGCTTCCTCAGCATATCATTGCATTTTTGTTTGTGCTCTAAGACTTTGCTCTTTCAGTAGGTCATTGGTGATGGAGGTATCTTGCTGCTCCGAGCCCCGTTGATACGCATGGATTTGTCTTGCACCTCTGCAGGGGTTACAGCTTCTTCTCCAAACACCAGACGGTTAGGGGAGAATCCAATAGGACGGGAAGCAGATGTCTGCATTGTCCACAGGACCTTTGTTAGCTCCTCTGCCAAACACCTTTCAGTAGGTCATACAATCTTTTCTTGATTCCTTCGATGATGACCCTATTTGCCCGCTCGACGGTACCGTTGGATTGTGGGTGTCCCACCGATGCAAAACAGATGGTGATTCCCATGTTGCAGCAACATTCTTGGAATTTCTTGGATTCGAATTGTGTCCCATTATCTGTTACCACTTGAAAAGGAATACCGAAATGGCAAATGATAGTTCTCCAGAGAAATTTCTTTATTACCTCCCCTGTTATTTTCACGACAGGCTCCGCCTCGACCCACCGGTAGAAGTAGTCTATCACCACAATTGCGAACTGCAAGTTGCTTCTCGCTTGGGACAATGGACCTATTATGTCAATTCCCTATTAGGCGAAGGGCTAGATAGGCGCCACGGGGTGGAGGGGATCGGGAAGTGCCCACGAGGGATGGGTCATCAATTGGCAAGCATGACAGTGCCGAACTAGTTGCTCCGCGTCCTGGGACATCATGGGCCAATAAAGTCCCATTCAACAAATCTTCCCTGCTAGGTTGCGTGGGACTTGGTGGGCTCCACGATCTCATTGATGGACTTCCATCAGCGCTTCTTTCCCCTCGCTAGTCGATATGCACTTGAGCCAAGGAGCATAGATACCCCCTCTGTACAGTTGCCCCTCAATGACAACATATTTCCTCGACTTCATCTCAATCCTTTTTGCTAGTTCCTCGTCCAAGGGCAAGACCCTTTCCACGAAGAAATCGAGGATCTCCTTTCTCTAGTCTTGTTGTCCTACGCCTACAATGGTGAGTACCTTCCCCACTGCGGCAGGTGTTTCCAAGCCTTCAAAGAAAACCTCACAGGGTAGCGCCACTCCGAAGCCCACTGCTTTGGCCAATACATCCGCTTGTTCGTTCAGTCCCCAGGGAATTGCTTCGACGGTGACCCCGGCGAAGCTTTTCTCCATAGCCCTTATGGCTTCCAATTACCTCGCTAATAGGGGGTCTCTTGTCTCGTACTCTTTTCCCACATGCCCCTGCACTAGTTTACAGTCAGTTTTTAGCAAGATTCTCCTTGCTCCCATTGTTGTGGCTTTGCGGAGCCCCAGCAGCAGTGCTTCATATTCAGCGACATTGTTGGTGGTGGGGAAGTTGAGCTTCGCTGCAAATTTTGCTTTCTCCCCTTCAGCGAGGATAGTATGGCGGTAGCAGCTGCACCAGCGGCGCTCCACAACCCGTTGGTGTGGATTACCCACATTCTAGCTTGCTCCACCGGTGATATCGATGGAGAGGTCCATTCCGCCACGAAGTTCGCTATCACCTAGATCTTGATCACCGTTCTTGCGACGAAGGTGATCTCAAAGGACGCTAGCTCCACTACCCACTTGCTTGTCCTGCTGGAGCTTTCCCTATTCGAGAACATTGACGAGAGAGGGTAAGCAGTAGGCACCATGATCGGGTGCGCTTGGAAATATTGTCGGAGCTTGTGGGAGGCCATCAGCAATGCATACGCCATTTTCTCCATCTTCGAATAGTGGATTCTTGCTTGCTGCCATGCCTCAGAAACAAAGTAAATGGGACATTGGTGCCTACCTGCCTCGCGGACCAGCACAGCACTGACTGAGGCAGAGCTGGCTGCCATGTAAAGTAGCAGTTGCTCCCCTGCTTTGGGCTAGAGAGCTTGGGAACTTCATCAAGTCCTGCGTCAGCTTATCGAACGCTACTTGGCATTCCTTCGTCCACGCGAAGGCGTTTGTGGTGCGGAGAGCTTTGAAGAAGGGCAAGCTTCTCTCCATGGACTTAGGGAGGAATCTGCTTAGCGCCACTAAATGGTCCGCAAGCCTCTGCACCTCCTTCATGCTCCGCAGAGGAGCCATTTCCTGTACAGCCCTTATCTTCTCTAGGTTCGCTTCAATTGTCGTTCGGAGACGAGGAAGCCCAACAGTTTGCTCGCTTTTACTCCAAACACGCACTTCTTCGGGTTCAACTTCACATGTTCCTTCAAGAGACTTGCGACCATCTCTTTTAGGTCCTCCGCATTGTCTTTCTTTAGCTTGCTCTTCACCATGATATCATCCACGTACGCCTCAGTGTTCTGTCCGAGTTGCTTGGTGAAAATCTTGGCGATCAACCTTGCGAAGGTAGAACCCACGTTCTTTAGCCTGAACGTCATCCTAACGAAGCAGTAGGTGCCAAAGGGTGTGATGAAAGTGGTTTTTTCCTCTTCTTCCTACCTCATGTATACCTGGTGATAACCTGAGTAGTCATCTAGAAAACTCATAATTTTTGAACCAGCGGTGGCATCCACCAGCTGGGCTATATGAGACAAAGGGAAATCATCTTTGGGGCATGATTTATTCAGGTCAGTGAAATCTATATACATCCTCCAGCTCCCGTTGGCCTTCTTCACTAGCACGATATTCGCCAACCATTCGGTGTGGAGCACTTTCCTTATGTAACCCCAGCCTTCAACAGCTTCACCACCTCAACCTTTCCCGCCACCTGTCTTTCCATCGACAGCTTGCGAAGCTTTTGCTTTCTCAACTTCACCTCAGGCTTTACCGACAAGGCATGCTGGATGGTTTCATAAGCCACGCCCTGCATGTCTTCTAGCCCCCAAGCGAACACCACTCATGCTGGTGAAGTGCCTCTAGAATCTCTTCCTCCTCCGCTTCCCCTAGTTCAGCCCCGAGGGTAACCACCTTCTTCGTACCTCCAAACAGGGGACTCACTTCATCCCCCCTTTAGCTTTGGGCTTAGTCACCCACTTGTCCCCGCTCGTCGGTTCTGCTTCAGTGGTGTGCACCATCTTGACTTGGGGAGGCCCTTCGTGGTCGATTCTCCTTGCTAGCCCTTGATCACCTCAGACCGTGATCACACCTCCGGGCGAAGGGATCTTCATGCAAATATAGCAGTGATGGATCATTGCCCCAAAGGTTGTTAGTGACCCGCGGCCTAGGATCGCATTGTAGTGCTAGGGGATGTCGACAACATCAAAGCTCACCCCCTGCATATGCTGGCTTCCCTCGCTCTAAAGGTGACCTAGAGCTCAATTTGCCCAAGGGTCCGGACTGGGGTGCCCCCAAATCCCACCAGGGGCACCTCTAACGGGCGGAGCCGGTCCTCGGATATCATCATTTGCCTGAACGCCTTGGCAAACAGGATGTCAGCCGCACTTCTCTCGTCGACCATCACCCTCCGGACATCGAAATCTGCAATGCTGGTTGTTATCACCAGGGAATCTTGGTGTGGGAAATGTACTCCTTCGTCATCTGCTTCGCTGAAGATGATGGGATCATAGTGTTGTGGCTGGAGGGGCACTGGGTACACCCCCACATGGTTGATCTACCTTGCATATGCCTTTCATTGCTTCTTTGATGACAACTACTATGATGATCCCCCGGTGATTGTGTTTATGACCCTTCGCACATGATGTATCGATGCCGAGGGGGGCTAGCTCGGGGTTCTTGCTTCGGTTGGCTTGCTGGATTCCCTTGCCGCCGCTCATATTCGTGGTAGCCGGCGAGCACCTTGCACCTCGCGGAGTCATGAGAGGAGTTGTTTCCGTGATACTCATAGTGATACCTCCGCTCCACTTGTTCGCCTCTCCTGGACTCCGTCCTCCGGTTATCTTGGGCTTGGTGTCGCTTTGGCGGGGACCTCTCTCCCGGTGCACCCCGATCCCTCTACTCGCCCCACCGATCATGGCGCTCCTCAATCTGGTACACCCTCTTCCTGTTGTCTTTGTAGTCGGCGTCTCCTTCGTGCCTTCCTTTCTCCATATAGGCGCCCTGGCTCCTCATCTGGTTCCCTCTCTTTGGAGATTCCAAGCTTTTGGCATCAGCCTTGGCTTCTCATTTCTCCTGAGGGTGTATTTCTCCGTCTGTGCATACTCCTTCATCTTGGCGAAGAGCTCCTCCACAGTCTTCACTTCCTTCCTAGCCAGCTGCTCCAAGAGGGGGCTGTTTCACAGCCTGCACCTTGCAGTGTTGATGATGGTGGTGTTGCTAACCCCTGAAGCTAGCCCTTGACCTTTGAGAACCGCTGAAAGTAACTTTTCAAGGTCTCACTTTCCCTTTGCCTTACTAAGAAGAGATCACACTCCTCCTTCATCCCATCGAAGTTTCCTTGAAAATTGCTCTCCATCTTGGAGCATAGCTGGGCCCAGTCTTGAATGGAACCTGGTTCAAGAGAGGCATACCACCAGAGTGCGATCCCCTCAATGGCGGGCAGAAGCCCGTTGGCTTTGATGTTGTCATCTCCTCTGGCTGCTTCAACAGCCGTCTCATACACTCAAAGAAACTCTCTTGGATCAGCCTTTCCGTTGTACGGCTTAAAGGTGGACAGCTTGAACGTGCCCAGGGCAGGCCATTTCTTACTCCTCAAGTGCGTACACAAGGGGTTGGGGTCCTCCCTGGCATCCCGGTGTCTCCCTTCTTCCGTGGGGACTAGACCTCATCTCCGGAGCTTCCTCCTGCAGAAGGGGGAAAAGAAGCATTGCGCTGCACTCCTTGCCAGACCTGCTCCTGAAGGCGCTCCACCTGCTCCACCAATCTTGCATTGGCAAGGATCAGAGTTTGTGCATTAGGATCTAGCAACACTGGTGCAGCGGAGGCTGGGCCGACAATTGTCTTTGTCTGACCCCGTCTCCTGTCTGGGCGTTTGCTAGGGCTTGGCGAGGGCCCCTCCTCCGTGCGAGGCCCGAAGAAATTTGGGTTAGCAAGGGCTCTCTGACCTTGCTGCTACGGGAGCAAGTTTGAGAAGCACCCCGCTCAGCGGCGGTTGCCCCTCCGATGCTTGCAGACACTCCAGCCTTCTTCCTTGCCGGCATCCTTCTTGGCGATGAGTGGCTTCTCTTCGTCTGTGCGCTCCCCACGGACGGCGCAAAATGTCATCGGCCCAAGCCAGACTACCCAAAAAGGGGCAGCCCCCAAGGTGCTCAAGCTCTATGCGAGGGTAAGAGAACCATGGGGACTAGCTCAAGAGGAACTCACAAACTTAGAGACTTTGCTTTTTTTTCCTTAAGATTTCTTGTGTGTTTTCATTCACTTGAGTCCTATATTTTATACAGGGGGATAACAGGCTTGTTCGGACTAGAATGCCTTTTCCAGGGCGAAAAAGCAAGGGCGTCAGGGTCTTTGCCCTAGAAATGACATTCATATCCCTTCTTTTTTGCACCGTCTGGGGTTATAACGAGGCTTTCCCCTGGCTTAGAGGCGTCGGTTCTTAAAATGTCCTGCAACCGATTATCTAAAGTAGGGTTACAGGGGGTCATTATAACTTTACGAGCGGTTACAACTTGTCCCCTGACTTGGAAGGCAATGATGCTTTTCCAGACACGCTTTGTTCTTGTCTGGTACGGGTTGTCCCCCAGGAGGTCGAGTAGCACCCAAGAAAGCTGGCCCTTCCTCCGAAAGCGCTCTACCTCGCGAGGCACGCTACCTCGCAGGCTGTGGCCCCCTCGTTGCTCTACTCCTGAGCCGTCCATTCTGAAGTGGTCCCTTTGCCGGGAGCCTCTGAATGAAGGAACTATGAGGCTCCGGCATGGCTTCGCCTCCTTCGACTGGGCGCTCTGTCCCGAAGCGGTCTCTTCACCGGGCGCCTCCGAGCGAAGGGTCTGCGAGGCTCTGGCACGGCTTCGTCCCCTCCGGTTGGGCGCTCCATCGCGAAGCGGTCCCTTCACCAGGTGCCTCCGAACGAAGCAGCTGCAATGCTTCGGCCTGGCGCCACTGTGTCGCAGGGGATGGGTGCTGCACTTCTATAATAGATGGCCTTGCTAAAGGGGTGGACGATCATTCGATGAAGAGCTCGGAGAGGAATAAACCGATTTGCCTAAAAGATGGTCCTGGCTGCTCTTTAACTCGACCCTCCTTGTTCTTTGACCTCCTAGGCTGTGGATCTAGTCATAATCCTTCCTTAGCTTGTGGAGAAACTCTTCTTGAGGCTTGCATGTGTGTTTAAGATGGCACAAAGTAGAAAATAAATAGATCACCTCACTGATGTCCAAAACAGTGAAGTAGAGAGAAGAAAAGAATCAAGAATTCACGGAAATCCTCAAGAACATGCTTACCATGAGATTGGATGGAGAGGTACTGATATGGGGTATTAAATCATGTTCCTCTCATGGCTTGGATTTGGGCCAAGGATGCACAAAGAAGGGAAAAATGAAATCAGCACCCTATTGTCCAGAAAATGAGCAGAAGAGAGAAAAGGGGTCAATAACCATAGCAAACCTTTGTGCGTGTGCATACCATGGGCATGGATGGATAGCTGACGAGCTAATATTTCCAATGATATATAATACACTAGGTGAATATTGGTTTTTGAGTGGGGATCTATGGAGAAAAGGAGAGGAAGATGAATAATTTGCTTGCTGTTCTTTTTGCTGGTATATTCCAGTACGTGGGAGGCAAAGAGAGTAAGGAGAATGGCTGGCTTAGGGAGCTAGAGTGGTAAGTAAAATAACATCTCAGCATACTCTTACAAGTGGGGCCTAATCCCACAAGTCATAGAGAGACAATTGGGACAATAATTGATAATAAAGAGGGAAAGTGTGAGCCGCCCTTTGCTTAAGAAATAAGCCAATAGCCCACATGTCATTGACCTAGGTACGAGGGGAATTGGTACAGCTGAGAATTGGTACAGCTGAAGTAAGTCCTTATTCTTCAATAATTGGTCTCATTCTACATGACATAGGTTAAATTATTGCTCACAGATCTCCGGATTAACAATAGTGACCAAGATCTTGACTGGCATTCTTCAAGCGATGAATCCCCGAGTCAAATCGGTTAAGATCAACTTAACCGCAGCCAAGAGTGAGTTGCTCACGGGCTATGTCGCTTGCTGGCACACTCCATGGTCGCTCCGAGCAACACATGGCTCGCCTTCATGTTATCTCTTTGGCCGTTGGCTACTCCGAGTATTGGATTGCTGGCCTACGGTCATTTGATTGACCGCGCGGCTCAAATCTAGGTGGCACAAGGATAGGTCCACTACAACAGTCGGCCATAATCTCGAGGGCCAAAAACCCTCGAGAAAAGGCAAAAAACCCTCGAGAAACATTTTTCTCGAGGGCCGGCCCTCGAGACTTGGCCCTCGGGACAGCGTGCTCGAGATTAAGACTGTTTCTCGAGGGTTTGGCCCTTGAGAAACATAATTCAAATTTAAAATTTTAAAAAAATCGGACCAAAAATCAGCCGAATTTTTCTGATTTTCGGTAAAATTGGTTTTCTTGGTTCCTACCATTTTTTTTCAAACCGAAAAACAAAATCCTGGTTAGGATATGAGATGAGCATTACCCGCCCATATCTCATCTGTTTGCACTCCTAAAGTGTTAGACAAAAGACACAGGAGGCGAAACCCTGGTGGCACTGGATTTCCGGTCACACCGTATTTTGCCGTGGTTACAACACACTTTTACTAAATTTACAACATATTTTGCCAGTGGTTACACTGCCTTACATTTCCGGTGCTGCCGTCTTTTATATGCAGCGACACCATCTTATGCCTGACAGTTCTCCAAATTTCAAATTCCAAATTCAAACTTCCACCAAACCTGAAATTGCCAACAACTCAACATATGGTCTCTCACTTAAAACAAGTCGTAATTGGTCGGTTTCCCTGGTTTTTAGAATATTATTGGGTGCCAGTTTTCCAAAGGTACATTCATAATTTCTTGTTATCATTACTCATTATTGTAAAATTCGATCGTAACATAATTACATATTGCCTATATATCCTCTGTTTGCAGTTCCATACACACCAAAAGGATTCATCCAAGGCAACCAATATTGCCGAGATCGACTGAAATCAGTGAACTGATACAAAGTTACTGTCATATACATATATGTGATATTGGATTCCCTACATACACCAGCCGCGTGAATTACGAAATTGACGCTACGTACTGCACCCTGCTCCTCACAATCAACTTGTAACGAGAAAATGTTCGCTAGCTTGCTAGATTTACATATACATGAAAGCCATAAATTTGCAAGGACTGAAGGACTGGCTAGATACAAGAGCTAGATCGATCTCCTTTCTTGAAAGCCTCGTTGCAGATACACAAGCTTACTTTCACCCCAAGATTATACTACTGGCATAGCATCAAGAGCAATCAGCCTTACAGGTAGCTTCCTTACGAGAATGACTGCTCATGATGTTATGTATGTACTCCTGCACCCATGCATCATATGCATTGTGTTGCTTAATTAGAGAGCTGCATCTGTATCCTCATGAACATATACTTGCAAGAACAGCTAGCTAGCTAGCTAGCCATGCATGCATGCATGAAGCTCCATGAATCTCTACCGGAGGATCCCGCCAAGCGGCGCCGGGGCCCAGTAGTCAGCGGCGTTGTCCCCTCCGAAATGCGACGTGCATGACACCGGGACAAGGCACAGCCCGCGGCTCCTCAAGTCCTTCTTGGCCTCATCGTTCACAGCCTATATGTGTGCCCAATGATGGTTAGCTTATACAGCATGCATACAGAGTGAAAGAGAACAGATTTTGAGTATTGTTTTCCCAATTGTACAAAGATATTCGTACACAGGTGAGAACTACAGAATCGATGTGCTCTAGGATCCGTGAAATATCTCCTCTCTCCACATTAATTTCACGGATCACAGAGCACAGCATATGGCTTAATTCCACGTGTGACCAATTAAAGGATATCCTTGTACAAATGGAAGAACTTTTCCCTTCGTGAATATGACTACAATGCTAATGCATGCTAATAGATCACTGAAAGAAAAAGTGGAGTACATGTTATCTTAAAAATTTTTTTTGCGTAAACATAGCGTGTATACGTACTCTACACGTACATGCATGTATATATGCATGAATACATGATTGAAATTGGCTTTGAAGGGAAGCAAAGCGTGCATATATACCTGCTGCTGATCAGGTTGGCCTGCTGCATCCTGCTGTGCTCCAGTGCTGTTATTATGGTTTAGCAACTGCCCAAGGAACCACACACCAAAGATGAAAAGTTGCTCAAGTAGAGAGCTGTAAAGGGGTAGATTCTTATACCCATGGATCATGTGCATATAGATCTCAGCTTACCTGGCCGGGGTATTCTGGGAAGAGGCCAGGGTTCCTTTCTCCGACTGGTCCCTATAAACGAAAAGGAAAGTACCGACTCACATGTCAACGTTGCACGTACAAGCGTGCGAAAAAGCTGGAGAGAATAATTTTTCAGATGTGCAAAATATGATGGAACCCATGAGTTGTATACCGGCCCATGGTTGTCTCCGATGGCTCGTGTCAACTAAACTAGCAGTTTTATGGCGATAATGTACATCTTATATAGGTGTATCCAAGTGTACTACTATATATATATATATGCGCCCTTTCACTCTTTATCGTTTCTTAATAATGGGCATTCCTGTACCGAGCAGGTACAGATTAACTCCCTCCTGTGCTTTAATTAATTTTCACTGTAGATGTATATCTGTGCGCTAGAAAAATAATAGTAATAATCTACCCCATGCGGCACCTTATTTGTAGGTCATATGTTGCTGCCATTTTACAGTGTTTGGGTAGTGAATACAAAACTCAATCCGATCCCTAAGGGCCGCGTCAAGTTAAATTCTTTTCAATCTACATAAATATTAATATATTTTATAAATTAAATAGAAATTAGTACTGTAATAAAGAACAAAGTTTTGCTGAATTACCTGATCAAGAAAGAGCTTTTCAGATATTATGATCATTATCGAGGAAAATTAATGCATATATGCTTATCAGCGAGAAATTAAGTTATATAAATCGAGCTTTTAGAAAACTTGTATATATTCAATTTCCACCCAAGGGGATACATTCTTCATAATTATTATGCATTGTTAAAATATGCCATATAACCTCCTTTTATTTTTATATGACAATCCTTTATCACTAGAATTATAATTATTATGAACAAAAATATAGAACAGAAAATATTTCAAAGTACTTTTCAAGATTTTTAAAATAAATTGGTTTATCAAAAAAATTTGTTTGCCGTTATATGCAAATTCTAACTTAATTAGGTCCTTAAACCTAGCTAAGTACATAAATAATATTAAATGATCATAAATGGCATACTTATGCAAACTATTCGACATAAATACATGGATATATTTTATGTGAGGTATTACTAACTGGTCTCTTTACCCATAGTGCTTCTCTTAAATAATTTAGAGTCAGGTTGAAGTCAAATATTTACTTTATAAGTTCTGTATTTTACCGAAATATTATATATAAATCATTAAAAATTAAAAAAACCCAAGATATTATCTCTAGGGAGAGAAACAATTGCATGATGAACCTTTGTACGCATGAATAAGAAATTTCGATCATATTTTTATTTTTATTAATATATGATGATTCAAAATTATTGTAAACTATCTTTAAAAAGTTGGTGGAAATACATAGTTTGATAGCTCCTTCTTTATGAAACCAAATGACGACATTTTAAGTCCTTTCTAGAAATAACAAACCTTTGTATGGTGGCTCGTCGAATTTGCCATGCAAGTGTGGCTAGACACTGAAATGCATATGTTTATATTTAAATATAATTTGGTTGTAGGGCAGCTCTAATGCCATAGATATACAGTTCTATCATCTTATCTAAATCAGTGGTATAGAGAACTGTTCTCTTTCCTCCTATTTATGTTGTAATTTTTTTGTCCTCGAGAGCAAATGTGGTAGCTTCTCCTTTTATTTCATTTGCTTTGATAATGGATTTGAAGATATTTCCTATAACTATTATGTGTAAACTATAATTTAAATTTTATACCATATATATAGAAGTCACCATTTTTTAAAATAAAGTTAAGAAGGTGATGCTAGATATATTGGTTTTAATTACATAACATATGTATATCCTATTACAGACAATAACAGGCCCTCTTTGTCGAAAGAACAATGATCGTGACATAATAAACCACCGTCAAATTAAGTTCATTTATAATATTTTGAAGGGAGAAATCAAATTTAACATGGTTATATAAACACATGACCCCATATATGCTAGTTCTATGGTAGTCAATACAAGATTACAAAATGGTGGAAGCGATCAGTTTTTTGCACAATTAGGTCAGCTATAGAAATTTTTTGAAATATATAGTTCTATAAAAAAATAAATAATTAACCCATAGAACTGGGTACCCCTATATTGAACTCGATCACAGACTAAATTTTAGAATCAGAATGAGCAAAAGCTTTATTGTTGGTTCATTAATGACAATTTATTTCTTACTCCCTCCGTCCAAGTTTATAAGGTCTATTTCTATTTTGCACATTGACCAAGGAATCATTAAAAATGACTATCCTACCCCTAGTTATTATCTATAAACACTGTATTCAATACCATGCAAACAAGAAATACAAGCTAAAGCAAAATATTTATTGGGGGTATCGAGGAAAGAACACATTTTTTTGCATTGGTATATGAAATAAGCCCTATAATAATGGACAAGTCTATTAAAAAAATATGTCTTATATTCTTGAACGGTTATTTCAAATTGTTCAGATTATGTATGTGAAGATGTGCACAGTCGCGCATGGTACTCACAAGGATTGCTTGTAATTTAAAAAAATACTAAAACCGATTGTTAATATATACTTGCAGTAGAAAAAGTCTTGTTGAATTTAAATGAGTTCTAATAATGCATAAAAAGCTTGCATATATCTTTTATTTGTGCTTATTTGTATTTCATCATCTATGACTACACCGTGGTCGTTTTTTCAGTGCATGCTCAAAATCCACAGAGGCACATGTACATTTATTATCTAGGAGATTAAATTATCAAAGATTTTAAACTGTATTTATGCATAATATGAACGCTAATTTTTTTGGTAATTATGTTTACTCCGTACTTTTACCTGGTACCCCTTACAAGCCTAAAAGATTTAAAGACTTTTTACAAAGGTTACGAAAAGGATCAGAATCCTCTTTTTGAAACGCAAAAAGGATCGGTATCCTACTGACCCCTTCGATAAAATTTTCGTTAACCCATCACCTACAAAGCCAAGAAAAAAGTAACAACCACCTACGTTTGTGACATTTGCATCTCACGACACCTTGAGTCCTTGACCTTGCACGTGCATAGGCATCTCGCGACTCGCACGTAAGAACTCCTTTCCTCCGAGTGCTCAACTGCCCGTACGTGCGTGAATGTAGAGAGAGAGAGAGAGAGAGAGAGAGAGAGAGAGATGCAACTTACATTTTGCGTGGAGGTCCCATTGCTGTGGCCCATGTAAGGGTAGCTGAGAGCCTGGCACAGAGAAGAATACTACTGGTCATGTACGAGAGAGAGAGAGAGAGAGGGGAGAGCATATAATGGTAGCTAGTCCATGAAACACAAGACGCTACAAGACAGGCAGCGCAAGCACATCCATCGATTCCATCTCGTGTCGCTGCTGCTGCTGCTGCTGCGTGCGCGCTCGCCCATGCACGCACAGGCACAGCGCCCAACTTTAACAGCGTGCGCTCGCGCCCAGTCCCACAGCCCCCATGCATATATATTCTCTTTTTGTTTCCCGCCGCGTCGTACGTCCCACCCCTCCCACTCCCATGCATGCAGTTAAAATCCGCTCCTCCATGCCGTCCCTTGCGTGTGGGGCCATGCCATCGTGGGCCCCACTTTTCCGGCCACAGTAGACGGGTGTTGCAAAATGCCACTGCAATTAATGCAGCATGCACCCTATGGTTTTTGCAGACCTCTCTGCTGCTAGAGCTGACATGTGGGTTACATTCCCTGTTCACCCATACTTCTGAAGACTGAAGGTCCTATGGCCATGACAGATGAGCTTTAATCTCCTCTCTACACACACTCACTCACTCAGAGACTGAGCTAGAGAGAGAGAGACGACCTCAATTTGACCCAGGAGGAATCTGATATAGCCAATGGTCTCTTGTAGTACAGACGCAGTGTCAGTCTGTAAAAGGAGGCACGTGTGTCAGGACTCACAGATACACTTTAGTTGGACACAACCCCTCGAGTGAAACAAGCGAAAGAAAGGGAGCTAGATGGCAAAAACTATGGACAACTGTAACAGCATGAGCATATGGAACCTAAGCTACATGCTGTGCAGACCAGAGAGAGGACACATGCAAATATACTAGCTAGCGCTCTATCGTTGCAATGCAACAACAAGCTGTTGCTATGGTATATCATTCCATGTCATGTTACTATATGCTCGGATCCCAAAAGGCGAATGCGGTTAACCAAAGCTTCTGTTCGTTTTACCTTGCCAAATGGGGAAACTATCTGATGAAGTGCAGTTATTCTATCACCTAGCCTCTCCTTCCTCACCTGCAGCAGATTATCAGCAAGAGTCTCATGAGATGCTAATACAATTACCAAGTTTACCAATGGAAACAAATGCCAAATGATGTGTGTCATTTCTTCCATTTGCTCACGAACTTCCAAAGCGAGTGCCCTTTGTGTGTGTGTGTGTGTGTGTGTGAGAGAGAGAGAGAGAGAGAGAGATGCCTTGATGTTCTCAAATATGACATAGAAAAGAATGGGTTTGGATTATGAAAAGCAGAGAGCTGGGGAAGAAACCTTTAGAGTAGATTGTGCTGAAGAGGAGGCCTGAACCCTAGCCTTCTTGAGAGCTGAACCTGTCGCAGTGCTGTTGCACTAGAGAAAGACAAAGAAGCAAATCATGAATAATCATACGCCCATTTCAGCTTGTCCCGAGAAAGAACTCTCTCTCTAAAGTGAATTCCCTGTGATTCTACCTCTAAACACTGACCACTTATGTACTAAAATATATAAAAAAATACCTGAAGAAATAAGCATAAAAGAGCTAGATCTGTCAATGAGTGTGCATGTCCTACACTCTTACCAAGAGATCATGAATGAACATGCTTTGCAAACATCAACTAGTTGACTAAAGCAGATTTCCAAAGGAACATGAAAACATGTATCTTTTTATGAAAAGAAACATAATACTAGTGTCATCCTTTCAACTAATGCAACACAGAATGCACCATTGCCAAGAGAGATTGTGTTTACAGCTCATAAAAGCCTCAGCCTAGGGGATTATTATCGACAGCATGATCAAACACATAGCTTTCCATCAATCAAAGTAAGAGGAAAGAAGTGCTTTGGAAAGCACAACTTTTTCATGAGGGAGATAAAAAAATAACCTAGAAATTGCACTTGGAAGAACCAAATCAATAAAATCTTACATATTTGAACAGGCCAAGTTCACTAATGCTTTCGATGTTGGAACCAACAAATGAATGCACTTTGTTTAGTTTAAATTTGCATCCTAACAATATGTTTTCTACATACCTCGAAAGGCCACAAAACATTCCAAAAATGATGGCTGATCAATGAAAAGGAAAAATGCAACCAATTAACTTCCAATGAATTACCGATCAAAGTAACATCCTATAAAGCTATAATCACCTCGGATGAGTTATCGGAGTGGTGGTGGTGATTCCTGAGCTCCGGCGGTGCGCCGTTCGAGAAATCGAGCATGTTGCTGACGAGGCTCGTGGTGATGCATGACCTAGGAGAGGAGGCGAGGAGCATCTGGCTCAGCTGAGACTTAGCTGCCCCTGCCTGGATCTCATGGTCAGCAGCAAGATGGCTCCCATAGAAGTTGTAGGCAGCAGTGCCAACGTGAGGCATGGAGCCCTCCTCCTTCATTCCAACCATGCATGCACTTGCAGCCTGATCCCCCCAATTCTCTAATCCCTTTGACAGGAGAGCTGTAGTGGCGCTGTATCTCTCATGATCTCCAGCTAATCCCCCACTGTTATGCAGTTGCACAAGGCACACACAAATACATGAGTCCATTCAGATAAAAACAACTACAAGTGTTAGTAACATGAGCATGCATCAGATGATTAGCAAAAAGAAGAGCATTTGGAATGGCTTGATCAACTATAGGACAAAGTGGGTTAACCACTTTGTACCTTCCCCTAGAGCTACTCTTAAGTATGCCATTAAAATTTACATGGATTATGTTCTTATGTGGATCTCATGCATGAATGGATCATATATATAAAATTTAGAGGGAAGAGAGAAGGATACAATAGATAGTTAGAAAGAGAGAGCGAAGGAGGAGAGAGGTGTTTACATAAGCAGCTGGCTCCATGACTCTGGTATGTGGTTCTCCTGGCTGCCGTCATGCAAACTCGGAAGAGAAGTGGCGCCGTTCATAGGGACTAGGCCTGAAGAGCTGTGAGGAAACTGCTGGGAGAAGAGCACGGAGGGAGAAGACAAGGAGGGCATGTTAGGAGGAGAGGCCTCTTTGTCCTCATGGCAAGGCTTCAAGCTGCCCATAATATTGCTGCTAGTTGTGGTGCCACTGCTACCACTCCAGATCATCTGTTGCACCAGGGAGCTCTGGAATTCTCCTCTATTCATCACTGCTGGGTGCGAGAGGATCAGGAGAGAGAGAGACGAGCTCTCGCTATCTGCAAGCTATATTAATGCGCTTGCTAGCTTGGCTCCCTTTACGCCTTGTGTGTGGAAGCTCAGATCAATCTTAAAGGCCCTGGCCAGTGGCTTAATTTTCTTTGAGCGATGGGGTATATCTTCTTGGTGGAGAAGAGAGCAAGAAGAAGAAGAAGAAGAAGAAGATACAGGAGAAGGAGAGAGGAGAGAGGAGACGGGGAGGAGAAAAAGCATAGGCCCTGTTTGGAGAGGAATCTGGGCTTTGTTTTGTTTTCCCCTTCCTTTTGCTTCACTCCTTTATCTATGAACTTTCCCTTGCTTTCCTCCCCTTTCTTTCTCCCTCCCTCCTCTCCCCCTCTCTCCTCTCTCATTCTTTTGCTACGTACACATAAAATTTTTTTTTTATTTCCTTCTCTTGTCACTTTTGCTTTATCATTAAAGTCATGTAGGAAAGGTATGTGAGACACACCATTTCGGACTAAAAGAAGCGGCTTAAAGAGGAGGCGGTGCTTGTTAATCTCATTGAGCTTATGTTACTACCTTTCAAACCGCCAATTAAGTAGCTAGAGCTCATGATAATTAGCGATGAAGACCAGCGTTACATGTGTATGGGTGTAACCTCCACAACACGCACATACACAGGAGGAACAGTGCACACATGCACGCACATAAAGCGATCATGCAGAAGTGGAAAGAATATCCGTTTACTTAATATATTCGTCCTCTGGTGAACGTGGCGTTTGTATCTCTGTATCCGAGAAACCGAAAATAATACGGGTTTTTTTTTGCTTGCTAGGATTGTGCAAACAAATTCGAGTGCGCTAAGCAGTATAAGCTTTAGTAAACACCCTTGGAATGTGGCATTACCTTTGTGGTATTTAGTCATATCAGCTAAGAAAGCCGTCCGCTAAAGCTTCTCATAATATGACTTGCGATGCTTAACTAGGAAGCCGGGCAAGTCTTGTTTATTTTCGTGGAAAGTATTTGATGCTCCCTAAAAAAGCACACGGTTTTATGACAATCTGATGAGTTTAATTTACAGCCCCGACCGTTACTCTAGTAATTACAATTTTCTTTTCAATGCTATGGAAAACCTTACAAAACTGCAAGAAATACATTTTTTTCTGATAGTTTTCTTTATTCCCAGCAAATAAATTTTATCTTTTTGTTAGGGAGTAATTATAAATGTCAGAAAATTAGGAAATCCTGACGGCCTAGACGAGCCATTAGATTAACTGCTCAACCTAACCATCGTTGTGGGCTCGTGAGGAATGCTCTGTTTTTTGGTAGCTAGTGTGATAGGATTATTATTTCAAGCATTTCAAAAGATAACATTTTTAAAAATTTTAGTGTAAAAGCCAAACATAAATCGGCATCCCATTGTAATCTATGAATGGGTGGTTAAAAAAAGTGAGCCCTTGATCCACAAGAAAACAAAATAGGAAAAAAAAATATCTTGACACAACATTTTTTCTTACCAACCTTTTTATTAATAATCTATAGAATTTCCAAATATTTACCAACACCTCTCTCATAAATTATGATTTAGAATATATGTTAAAAGAAACATACAAGGGACAATTTTATATTTCACTAATAGAATGTCTGGTTCCTGCATGGAGGGGGGCCATGCCAGGCCCATGGGGTGTAAATAGACCATATTCATGCATGCAGGGGCTTGGACGATGCAGCACCACCCCATCGTGATCATTCTGTTGTGCGTGCTCGGCTCAGGCAAAATGGCCGAGAGGAGGCGGCCAACACGTTCAGGCAACAACAGGATAGCGCAAGGAGGAATCACTACTAGAAAAACGAGCATCACAAGCAGTACATCACAAGCGGTTCGATACGCACCGCTTCTAATAGTTGCAGCACAAGCGGTTCAATAGACCAAGCCAGAAAGCCCCCTCTAGAAGCGGTTCGTAATACGAACCCCTTCTAAAGCCCAAGCAACAGAAGGGGTTCGTGTCACGAACCCTTTCTAAAGCCCAGCACCTCTAGCAGCGGTTCGTAATACGAACCCCTTCTAAAGCCCAAGCAACAGAAGGGGTTCGTATTACAAACCGCTTCTAGAGGGGGCTTTAGAAGGGATTCGTATTACGAACCGCTACTAGTGGTCCATTTTTCGAATTGTTAAAAGGAAATCTTGCTTTATCTCATCAGAGAGCACGCGTGGGTAGGTTGGCTAGCTGGGTAAGGCGTGGGTCACGAGGAGAGGTGAGGTCTTGAGTTCAAATCCCACGTACCCCATTATTCTTTACCTTTTTAGACACCACTAGAAGCGGTGCTCCCGCGAGCATTAGTCTCGGTTGCTTAGAACCGGTTATATAACCGCTTGTGAAAGTGGTTACGAACCGGTTGTGTTGCACTGTTCCCTGGTAGTGAATGGGTCAGCGGCGGGGCAGGTGCAGGGTTTTGTTTTTCGGTTCGGGAAAAAAAATCGGAGGGGGCCAAGAAAATCGATTTTACCGAAAATCGAAAAATTTTGGTTGAATTTTGGTCTGAAATTTTTGAATTCAAATTTGAATTTTTGAAAAAACAAAAATTATGAAAGAAAATCACTATACCATGAATTGAACCCACATCTCATGTATATTAAATCACTACCTTAGCACTAAGCTACATCCCTCATGTTTTATAGCATTGGTTTCAACAGTCTTCTATATACATAATCAAATTCAACAAAAATTCGATCAAAACTGAATTTTTTTGGCCGAGTCAATAAAAAATCGGTGGGTACCAAAAAACCAATTTTCACCGAAAATTGATAAAATCGGACCGAAAAACAAAACCTGGGCAGGCGTGGATGGTGGCCTCCATGTGTAGATGGTAACTAGGAATACACGGGATCATCGGAATGTGCGAAGGTGTACGGCTCAGAACAACAACGCGAGGCAAAGCTCTTGGAGTGCACAATAGTGCTCGGGGACGCACCGACACACGGGAGTTGTGGTAGTGCGGCGGCTAACACACGGGTAGGGAATGTGCAAATGCCCTTGAAGGAATGTAAACGCCCCAAAAAAAACATTTTCATGGGATTTAAAAAGCGTCAAGAAAAATGACTTGGGGAAAAAGTCATCCCCGATGTTTAGACCTACATGAACGTTTGCAAATATCTCGGATGGTCTACTATGGAGGAAGGAGTGCCAGAGGAGAGAGGGGGCACAACCAGCAGCTCATGGAGGAAGGGGAGGACTGGGGAGGCATGCGGTGAAGGGATGAGCAGGTGCGCCACTAGAGGAGAGAAGCATATTGGAGCCAGTGGCTCTAGGATGGAAGGGAGGAGTGTGATGCTGTGCTAGCTAGAGAGAGGAGCAGGTGTGGCGCAAGGGTGTAGTGCAGGGCTATAGGCCATGGCTAGGGGAGGAAGGATATAAGGGGAATGAAACTAGGGTTAGAGATATTGGACTTGGGCATATGTTCGATGTTAGGGGGTGTTTTGGTTGTATGTGTTTCCCCGCACATATAAACACCATGCTAGAGTAAGTTTTTCCTAACATTTTTATATCTATTGTGATAGCATATAACCCAGTAATTATAAATGCCTTATATTATTTAAATTAGTCGGTGTTATATATCCTACTATAAACTCTATGCAGACATTCATATAGGCCATATATATCAAATGCCCCTAATAACATTAATTAAGCACCAGCTTATATTGATTTTTGGAGGCTTTTACTCTAAATGCTAAGTTCAATAAATGCCGCAAATATGCTAGGATATCTTATAGTGTGGGGTCACAACCACATAAGACCGACAACATGAGAGTGTGGTCAGCGCCGCAAGGACCATCCCAGTGTGGTGAGGGTGTGGCCCACGTGGCAAGGGTATGGAAGGCATAACAAGTGCACGCGCCAGCCACAGCAACGGTGCGGCTGACAACGGGGAAGGCCTGCCTATGAACATGTCCAAGGTGTTAATGAATGCATTAGGCTTGGGTGATACACAAATATAAGCAACCAAACACTAGCTCATTTGGATCTGGATGAGACGATGCAGATAGCTAGGCATCATCACTTGCATCCTCTCAACCTAATGTATTTTGCATGTCTCGTACAAGCCGGGGTGAGCTGATGCAAAGCAACCAAACAAACTATAATTTCCACTTACCTGGAAATTTTTTATGTCTCAATCACCTAATAGCACATTGTTGTACCTAGAATTGATGTGCTAGTACCATGCAATTTTAGAAAACCTTTATTGTAACTTCTAGTTATATTCATTTTTGCGTTTATAGTGATTCTCGCTTTGAAATTTTCTTATGTATCAATCACCTAAAATTGCACATCAACCTAAAGTTGAAATGCTACTAATATACAATTCTAGAAATCCTATTGTAACCTTCATGTATTTCTATGTTTGTAGGGATTCACAGAGGTTTACTTTATCTTGTTGTCTAAGGTTAGAATTTTCTTATGTCTATGTCTCTAGGTTTTCACCAAATATACTTTTTTTTTGTGTAGGTTATAATAATCCTTATTTCTAGTCTTTGTCTAAGGGTATAACTTGAGGGGTTGGGTTTATAAAGGAAGTGGGAGTGATCGCCATGGCTATATCTTCATCCAAGGGCTAAGAAAAGTGACTCCCTTCCAGCCACAAAACAAATGCAGTCTTGAGACAGGTGTAGTCAAACATTAGAAACATTAGCTGTCAATATCTTTTTGTATATTTATATGGGATACTGAAAAATATATATATACATTTTTCTTAGGTAGTAATTTCATAACATTATAATTTTTTAGGGTTTTATAAATCAGTTAGATATAAGGGATCTAAGTTTCATTAATTCTAGCGAACCTGTCAATTTTTTTAAAAATTAACTAAAACCTGTTTTTGTATCGTACAAAATCTCTCACTCAATAAATAGGCAGCCCCTTCTAAGAAAAATTGTTGTGCTTGCACCTCCACCTCTATGAGGAACTGTCATCAAACTCGTATTATTAGATAGAGGATATCCCTGTTGAAAACCTCAATGCTAAAACACTTTCGCTATATGGGAAAATAGATCGCACGGAATTATAGTTGATGCATCGTGTGGCGAATTGGCGATTGTTACACTGCTGAATTTGCTCCAGTTTTAGTGGTGGTGCATATAAATTACTGTTCTAAGATTTGTCATTTTCAAAATGATTACATTTATGATTGTATCGAGTGAATTAACGTCATTTTAGAGGGGCATGGAATCAACCAGTTTATGTCCCTTTTGAGGCGTAGCTAGCTCGTGGTGCAACCGATCAATTAAATTAATATTATTTTGCTTGCAGATAGACTTGTAACCCAGTGACGAAAGTAAGGTTGTTCATTCCCATCCACTCAGATTTGATATGATCTCTAGAATCGATATAGTGTGTTGCATATTTAACGCTATGTATGTCTCACGACATAGAGACCGGACTATAGTTCCATTTCCAAAAAAAAAAATCATTTTGCTTTAATATTTCAGACAGAAACTAGGAACAATTAAGGATTAATTTGTCCCTTTCAAGAAAATGAAAAGAGAATTAAACACACATATATTCCACGTCTGTTTCGCCACCAACTTTGGGTGAAAAATCTACTTGCAAGCAAGCGACGATCGACACACAGTCAAAATAGAACAAAACAGTCGCAGTCGAGGCCGTCGGCAATATCCACGTATACATGGCTTGATGGCGAAGTGTCGGAGCTAGGTTTTAACATCATCATCGATCCATCGATCCTACGCGGCGACTCCAGAATTACCCAACCCCGACAAAATCGTAGGATGCACGCGAACAAGGAATATCGATCAATATATACATGCATGCATGATGTATACGCACATGCCACCCTTTTGGAGTACACTCACTACATGCACTACTTAATTGATCCGGAGACGGCCGGTATATGTATCATCGCCGTGTGCATTAGAACACTCTAATCACTCCATAATCCTCGCTGTCTCCTTCAGCTAGTCATGTCAAGCTAGCAAGCATGCACGTGTAGAGCAAATTATATATATATATATTGTAGCCATGCATGCGTGTTCTTCACCTTTCACATATTGATCGATAAAGTAAGACACCGGCCAGTACTGTTGCGACTTCTTTCACTGAGTGGTCCACTGTTCGCCATGGAGAAATCCTTTAGCTTACCAAGTAGTATTAATTGTGATAAAAATTGTAGAGCATTGAAGTACTGTATTTTCACATGTGTGTAGAGTTACATGTATATTTGATAGCCATTAAGTTCCGTTCTGAGATCCATGTGGAGTTCATTAATTTCTCTTCTGGTACAAAGGTTCCTCCAACTAGGGGTATTATCTAATCTGAGGGGATTTATATATGTCGGTCACTGCTACAGAACTGACCTTTAGTACCGGTTCAAAACGGCCTTTAATACCGGTTCAAAAACTGGTACAGTCCATCCGGGACCGATGCTCAATGGCATCATTACCAGTTCAACCAACCGATACTGATGGGCCTAGGCTTGGTTAAAAATGGTTATGAAATATTGCAAGAAACGAGATTTGAACCTAGGACCTCATGACTCACACCTCACCCTTCTAACCAACTCACCCACTCACACGCTTTGATATGAATAGGATATGCATACCTTTTAGTCTTTTCAGAAACGAGACATCACTACCGGTTTATGGCTCCAACCGGTACTGATGAGCCCCCGTGCCAGCTGACCTGTACCTGTCTGCCAGGGGGGCTTTTTAGTACCGGTTTGTGACACGAACCGGTACTAATGTTAGAGCATCAGTACCGGTTGGTGCTTCCAACCGGTACTGAGTTGCCCCCGTGGCCTAGTAACCGTTGAACCGGTACTGATGCCACTCTCAGTACCGGTACCAATCCAACCGGTACTGATGGGCCGGTATGAAAGACCAGTTCTCTAGTAGTGGGTATTTCTCTCTCTCTCTTAGAGATTAAGCATACATGAAGCTAGAAGTGAAGGTAATACATACCTGATTAGTGGAGCTAGCTGAGGATGCAGTGCAGGCGATTGATCGAGCATATATATGTAATGATTTTTACTTTCTGATGAAGTCAGAGGAGACATGGATGTGAAAGCAAGTGCAGGTACATGAATGAACGAACATTTGGCGTCTTTTTTCGTGTATAGTGTATCGATAGATTGTACTTTAGGTGAAAGCCGCTTTGGCTGAAAGCTCTCATCCCTGCTTTTGCTCCTCGCTGCTTTTGAGATCTTGGCTTACATATAGAGAGCCCTAAGTTACACACACTTGTCGCGCGGAGGTACGATTCCATCGTTTCTAAGCTAGCGTTCCCCACACAGACCACCAATCCAGATTCTTGTTACCGATTGATAGGATTGAACTCCATAGGCTTGCTAGCTCTCTGATGTTTTAACCCCTGGATATATATATGCATGCTGACTCGATCACTGATCACATGTGCATGTATCCTATCCATCGCTCGGCATATATATATTCACCAGTTTAAGAAATTTGAGCAACAATTTTGCAGAATATGATCCAGGTTTTTCTATCATATATTGTTCTTGGAAGTCTTATTTGTACTACTTATGCGTCGAAACTATCTTTCTCAGCTTATATATATGCACAAACTATACACAGGCACCACCGCCTGAAGTTAAAATTGGTGTACATATATTTTATTCTGCCGTAAATTAGTTTCGTATGGTGAGTGTAAGATGGTAAATTTTATTAAAAAATGAATCATGAGGATTGCTCGAGTTTGACAATTGAATTATGACCAAGAGGAGCCAGCTGAGAAAACTCGAAAACTACAATGACTCTGTGCTGCAATTTTTTTTGCTTATAAATTAATTTGAGCTTGTTGAAAACTAAAAAGTAGATACCTCTTGGTCGTGTATGCTTGTTTTGTTGCATACTATTAGGTTAGAATAATTAACTTACCTTTCCCTTGTACTCTATACTCTCTCGCATGTGCTGTACACGCTTGCCCGAGAAGAAACTTCATCTACTAATCATTCAGCACACCCTAACATATAGCTAGCTCGATAATGCAAATTATTTGATCCGTATGCTGTCCTTACCATTCATGATTGGCTTAAAGTAGACGTTAATTAAAGACAAGGCAAACCAGAACTATTATACATGATTGATATATATATTAATTAAGCTCATGGTACGTACAGCCAAGCTATACATAACAAATTTGATGAGACAAGGTACATCGCTAATATGATAATTAGCCTATATCTTAGTATCCATGACTCTGTTAGTTGAGATTTTTTTGTCTAGCTAGCTTGCCTCGTTCTTTATGGCTTAAAATCAGAGCCTCTCCGAGGCTCTTTTCGAGTGTCCTCAACTTTTCAGATTATAATACCATAGCTTTTCAGTTTTATCAAACAGGGCCGCTTATCAAATTAATTAGTTCATTTACGAGAAGAAGTTGATAAATTCATGATTTATTGGAGCTTACAAGCCATATATAGCTATCTATTGAATTAATCGTACCTCCAAAATTATATCTCCCTTTCGTTTGATCTTTGATTAGATCTAAAGCTAAATCTAAAATAATTCCAAACAGATACGCATGCATAATTAGGCTATTGGCGAACAACATAGAAACAATTCAAGAAGGTGACACAGGAATCATTGTGTTAGCCAAATTCGGCCTCTGTCTCACGTCACGTACTGTAGGCTCCCCAGTTTAATTAAACACGTCTAGGTTCAGCCAGGCTTTAGACATGATCTCAAAATGGAGCATAATTATTTTTTCATTGTTGATAGCTAAATCATGCCTCTGCTCACGTCTAGACTCTACTAGACCTTAGATGCGCACTACTACAGAACTGACCTTTAGTATCGGTTCAAAACAGCCTTTAGTACCGGTTCAAAAACCGGTACAGGCCATTCGGGACTGATGCTTAAAAATATGTTGAGGATGTATGGAAGGAGCGGGACTCGAACCCACAACCTCATGACTCCAGCCTCACCCTTCTAACCAACCCACCCACCATCGCGTATTCATATAGATAGAATATGCATTTCTTTTGAACTTTCCTGAAACAAGGCATCAGTACCGGTTCGTAACACAAACCGATACTGATGCCCTCTCATTAGTACCAGTTCCTGATACGAATCGGTACTAGGTACATTAGTACCGGTTCGTATCACGAACCGGTACTGATGCTAGGGCTCCAACCGATACTGAAAGCCCACTATGGCCCTGTAGCCAATGAACAGGTATGTACTGATGCCACTATCAGTACCGGTTCCAATCTAACTGATACTAATAGACCGGTATCAAAGGCCAGTTTTCTAGTAGTGGCGGTACGCCGGTCTCAAAGTGGGTTGCAATTATTATTTTATTGTTGATAGCCAAATTCAGCCTCTATCTTACGGCTATACTCCTCTAGACCGTAGATGTGGTGCTGAGTTAGACATGGTCTTGAAGTGATATACAATTATTTTTTAATTGTTGATAGCCAAATCCTGCTATAGGCTCTATTTCTTTGGGATGAAATGATGTTCCCGACTGTAATACGAAAAGTTGTAAGCTCTCAATAAAGATCTTCAAGGGCAAAAAAAAATCATTAAAATTAGTTTTGAAAGTTTTGAGAAAAACATAAGATCTTAAAAAAATAAATAATGCATGGCGCCAAAGAAAGTGGTACAACATAAGCTACCAAGCAATGCTAGAGACAAGTAGGTTCGACGATCGACCGATCGGGTGACTCATCTCACTCTTTGTGCTTCCAAACATTCTACTGGCGGAGGCGGGGCCACGGCCTAAGCAAAAGAACAAGCAAGCTAGCCCTCCATCCATCTCCGCCCAGCTACAACGACGAGCTAGCCGATTATATAATTGCCGTGTTTCGTGGCACTGCCAATATATCGATGCTCGCATCATATCATATGGGTTTAATTAATAAAAAAATCAAACCACAGTTGTATAATTAATCTGCATAGTGTTTATCGAAGTTTGTGGCGCCGTACGCTGCCCGGAAATCTTTGTCGGAACGGGAAGTCTTTTCCAAAGAGAAACCCGTCTTTTCGTGCTCCTGCTTTGCCTGCTTAGTTTCATTTGAAACTATCCATGCATCCGCCGATCGACCTGTGTTCTCTTCCTCTTTTTTTTTTTCCCTTTCTTTCTTTCCCTGTTACCTCTGCCCTAGCTATGGAGGGAATCTTGAGCTGGGCGGCAGAGGCAGAGGCAGAGGCAGGGCACACCAATTCCTTTGGTTTTGTCTTGTTTCTTCAGGCTGATATTCTCCTCCCTGGAAGAGAGCTGGGCTAGGGTACTCACTCGTCAGTCGTCACTCACTCAGTCGGTCACACGTCACCGTCCAATCACACGAATCTCGATTACTGGTCGACGGTCATTACATGGAGAGAGATCGACGGACGGACAAAGATAGTAGACCCTGATGAATATCATTGTGATGTTCTGTTGATAAGGCCGGAGTTTTGGTTAAGTACTTAACCTGATGAGCCTACTGGCTGGCCTCTATGATCTGGATGGAAGATTGGACACTGGCGCTGAGAAAACAGCTGGAACCTGCTTGCTTCCTATGTTCCTCCGGTTACTGGCCTTCTACTTTTTAGGCCTCTTCTTGCTATATCTCGTGCCTAGGGCTTCATTAACTTGGTCGGAACCAATTTTGGCTATGCCTTGACAAATGGTAGGAAATACTGCTGATTGGTATTATTAAATTAACCGAGGGGCATTTAATTATTTGCCATTATCGAACATCGGCAAATAAGGATAGATTTGTCACTCATGAGTCAATTGATATTTGGTCCTATGACCCACATGTCTTTGACATGGTAAATGACAATCTTGGTAGTGACAAATCCAAAACTATTTCTTTTCTAAAGGGGCATTTAAGTATTTGCCACTATCAAATATTGGCAATTAAGGATAGTGGTGTGCTAAAACTTATGTGTTTTGTTAGACAGTTATAACCGGTGCCATGAGAAGTTAGAATTTTGGTAGTGTCTCCAGGATGGTGCATAATTCATAAGTAGAGAACTACTCCACCAATGACAAAGGAATGAAGTTTTTGGTCCGATATATATGATGTTACTTTTTGACAACTTATTCAAATATCATATATTAAAAAAAGTAAAGTACACCTAGTCTCTTGAAATTTTACTGAAATCTTACTTCACATCCGAAATTTAAAATTACCTATTTGGCTCATTAACATGTCTCTAATTGCATCAGAGCCCCCGTGTGGTCACATACCTCTTAAGTGCTAACGAGAATTAAAATTAGTATCTGTATAGCCGAAAAATAAATATAAATGATATAAAGTTGCAGAATTTTCAAAAAATACAAATAAAATGTCTAGAGTTCAAAAAAAAGGATACCAAATATATATGCTATCTAAATTTGGATTTCACGCAACATTTTCATCTATTTGATTCATGCAATTAATATCATAGGAGAAAAATGCAAGATCGGTGATGTCAACAGAGCAACTAATTACTTAATTCCTCCTATCAGAAATAACTAACGTTTTGGACATCTTCTAAAAATACAACTTTGGTCACTAGTTGTTAGTACAATTTATTTATTAAACATGGGTTTAATTATAATACCATAGAAGTATTTTTTGAGATGAATATTTATATGATTTTTATGTACTCAATCTAAATATTTTTGAATACTTTAATCTCTCATGTTTATCCAATTTTATACTAATAATATTTTGGTTATTTTCCAGTAAGTTGCATGCTCATTTTTCAAATAAGGTGCCCCCATTTTCTAATTACAATTTTGTTGTATGGAGTTACCAGAGTGTTAACCAAACTATGGGGGTGGGTGTTGATTTACTCCTGCCGGTGGGTAAAAAAGTTGTCTTTCCATGTTAATTAGGCAGGAGGGAATGAAATCTAAGATGGTTTAATTAGCCATATTTAACATATACTAAATTTGAAATGAAGTTGTAACTGAGTGCATGGTGGGTACTGGGTACCAAGGCACTTGCCAAATTGACTACATCGCGCGCTTTTAAAAGCAACAAGCGTCGGTACTACAACACATATTATATGCACAATCGCAAGAGATAATATACCTAATGTCGTTATATATAGCGGTAGGTGGCAACGACCATATATTCTCTGCGCATGCAGATCTAATCAGCTTATAAACATCAAAATATTCACCACGAACACTTTCGCAAGAGGTCAACAAGCGTACACACGTAAAGCCTGTTGGGAAATAGTCCCACATGAGAAGTCGGGAGGGTTTAAGCATGATTTATAAGGGTTGATAGAGCACCTCCCTATCGAGCTAGCTTTTTGGGGGGAGATGGCCTAAGAGACCTTGGCCCGTTGTTCTGGTTGATTCTGCGAGTGCACTGCAACCCAACGACTTAGAGTCCGAACACGCTAAGTGTAGCGGTCCAGCTAACAAGTGGTATCAGAGCCCAGGTGGCCCAGATGGTTCCTAGATAATCTCTCTCCATTGAGCTAGCTTTTTAGGGAGAGATGGCCCAAGAGACCTTGGCCCACTGCTCTAGTTGGGTCTGTGAGTGTACTGCAACCCAACGACCTGGGGCCAGACGTGCTAGGTATAGCAGTCCGGCTAACAAAGCCGTACGTACGTATACATGATGGTACACATGATACACCAAAGGCAATACGTACACCTGGCGCTTTAGCATTCGATTTGACAGAAAATGTCATGATCTGTCGGCCAATGCGATGCATCGAAACTAACCAGCGCGCAATGCACCAATCGTTAAAGCACAGGCGTGCATGCAAATGCGTGCGTGCTTAATTATATATAAGATTCATTAATCAGCTCTTCACCTTCCCAGTAGGGTACGCATGCCTCCTGGTTTGCTGGTAAGAGGGCCCAGCACAGGAAACCCTAGCTACGTGCCTGTCTCTACCATCGACCATCATACAGAACTGCCGTTACGTGGGTCATGGGAATGCAACGAGAGGAAGCAATGCAGCAAGAAAGTATATATGTCTGTATGTGTGTGTGTGGAGGGTGTTACATAATTGCATGCACTCGAATACATCTATATATGGTTGTAAACATATATGATGTGGCATCTTCTAGCTGGCTTCAGGATTATCTTGTCCATGAAGTGACTTGGCAGCAAAGCACTGGTGATGTCATGAGAGCTATCTATGTATGTACCATGTAGGCTAGTTATCCCGATCGATGGATCGATCGTCCGAACGGGGACTAGTCAGAACAAGAGGGTTGTTGGGGTTTTCATGGCAGAATGATTGCCAGAATCGTGTGTAAGAATCCAGTACTAGATTGCCGCAACAGCTATCATCAACGGAAGATAATGTTATTTTGAGACTGGCTTAATTCGTACTACTCGGAGAAAAAAAAAAGAGCTGTCATTTAATTTTAAGATGGACTTGGTTTTGCTAGGGGCTTACCGGATATGACGAACGTATCTAATTCTTTCCGTTTAACAACTATATGTAAATGTAATTATGTATATCGTTTATTGGCAATTGCACGTTTAATAGAACTTTAGTTTTGGTCCCCTAATTGTGGTCACACATTGATTTAGGTCACTAAAGTATAATACTAGGTAAAAATGATCCCGTATATGTCAAAATCGTTTATCAGTAGTCCTCTGGTAACCGAAGCTTTAGCTGTGGTGCGAGATAGCATTTTTTTTTTTTTGGCAATTTATTTGGGACGGAGCCGTGTTTCAGACTGATTCCTTGGAGCTGGTCAACTTGTGGAGATCCAAAGGAACTCAGTCGGCTATTGCTAATGTTCTAGCTGACACCAGAAAATTGAATATATATCATCGCCTAGAGTTGGACTCACTATTTACCACCCCACAGATGGCAAACATTAAAATGCCATTGTCAATGTTTGCTTCCTTGTTATTATGCCATTTGTGGCATTTTTAATCGTTTTATGCCTTTTTCTCTTGATCAGCCCCATGAAAGGACAAATTTGCTCCTCTCTCTCCCCCGAAGCTCTGAGCGGATGACAAAGCGACGCTAGCGTCGAGGGGATGGAGTCGTGGTGGATCCCTAGCAACGGCAGTGACAGGGACAAGGCGAGGCGGGTAGCGGGCAGCAGCAGCGCAGTAGCGGTAGGGTAGTTGGGTTGACATGGGTGGCTCCACTGGACGGCAGTGGAGCTTCAGCGATGGGGTCCACAACGACGGCGACTGATGGATGGTGGAGGAGGATAGGGAGGGAAGAGGAAGGTGGCGGCATGACTACAGCAGCTAGGGCTCAGCTGGCTCAGTCAAGCGGCGGTAGTAGGCAGCAAGGCGGCTCTCGGCTAGAATACGATTGGACCGCGACAGCTCAGCAAGTAAATAGCAGCAGCGGCAACTAGTGCGCATCACCTTGGCGGCTAGTGTCGCTAGAGAGTTGCCGGGCTCGGGAAAGTGAGGAGACGAGAGAATGAGGGCAAATTCTTCTTATCACGGGGTTGGTCAAGGAAGAAAAGGCATAAAACAATTAAAAATGGCCCAAATGAAATAGTCACAAGAAGGCAAACATTGACAGTGGTATTTTAAATTTTTTCATCTGCATGATGGTAAAATGTTGAGTCCAACTCTAGGCGATGATATATATTCAATTTCCTATATGAGAGAGCTAGTTAGTTCATTCTCTTCATCCTTGGTGCATGTTTGCGAAGAGGGAAAGCAATGTATATAGATGCTCACAAATGTACGAAATTTTCTTGTAATCTGTCTGAGCCTATGAGATGGCTGGGTTCTTTCCCCGATCCTTTCGTTGTAATAGTCCTAATGACTTAGACCAGTTGGTCACCTTTTAATGTGAGCTATTGGCTTCCTAAAAAAAATGTAGTCCTTTGATGGGGTCAACAGCGGTTTTGATCATTTGTTTCACCTAGATGTTCTTGTAACCCTTTTTTTGGATTCCAAACTAAATTATACATTTGAGTTCCAAATAATTTTATGAGTACATAAAAACTATACCCATATATATATATATCATTTTATGAATACATTTTTTCTTGCATTTTCCTATAATAATGCTAGAAAATATTTTGAAAATCAGAAAACACTACTAGAAAAACGAGCATCACAAGCGGTACATCACAAGGGGTTCATTGCGAACCCCTTGTGATAGTGCCTTCACAAGCGGTTTAAAAGGCTGAACCAGGATAGGACTTTTACAAGGGGTTCGTGTCCCGAACCCCTTGTAAAAGTTCTACAAGTAGTTCGGGACACGACCCCTTGTAAAGGCTACAAGCTTTACGAGGGGTTCGGGACACGAACCTTCTACAAGCGGTTCGGGACACGAACCCCTTGTAAAGCTTGGCTTTACAAGGGGTTCATGTCCCGAACCGTTTGTAAAAGTCTAGTTTTTGAAATGCTAAAAGGAAACCTTGCCTTATCTCATCAGAGAGCACGTGTGGGATGAGTTGGCTAGCAGGGTGAGGCGTGGGTCACGAGAAAGGTGAGGTCCTGGGTTCGAATCCCACTCCTTCCAAAAAATTATTTCTCTTTTTAATCGGTACCAGCAGTACTACAAACGGGTATAAAACCGCTTGTGATGCCCCGGAGAGCATCACAAGCGATTGCTTACAAGCGGTTCTAAAACCGCTTGTAAAAGTGGTTTGGAACCGCTTGTGAAGGCTAGATCGCTCGTAGTGAAACATTTATGAAAAACATTTCCATGAGCTCGTATAATTATAAAGGACTCAAATATACAACTTAATTAATATTCCATGGAATAGTTTTTTTTTTCAAAATCAAGATCAAACATTGTCACTGTAGTGAAAACCTATCAAATGATCACTAGTGAACGGTTCACAAGAGGGGGACAACTTTACTTAGTATTAAATACGATAGGGATCGAAACTAGTGAACACGACAACCATAGTTTATGGACTGAGAAACTGCACTTTTCCATTCGTGATATAATCTAGTGATTATTTGATTTCTCCTATATATAAAATGAAAACTTCGTGTAATACCCCAACCTGATAGCTTGAAGCCCGTTTAGCTCATGTGGAACTGTGGTGGTGCGAATAGTCCCACATTAGTCTAAGAAAGTTGTATATAGCTACCATATAATGCATTCTGATTAACTCTAATTTGTTTTTCCTTTATATTTTAAATACTCGATCTAAGGTTTATTAGTGTGAAATGGACAACATCATTATAAAAATTAATTAACACAAATTGCAACATTAGTTATACTAAATTATAATAACTAAAAATGTTGAAATATTACACATTAAACAAAATTTCCATAACTAATATTGAAACAATATTGCACATAGCGAGTACATTGGTGTATCATCATCATTGTCTTTGTCTTCATCCTCCTCGTCCTTGGAGTTAGGGACATTCTCCTCCAATATCTTTTCCAAATTGGAGTCATTCTCTTTCGAGCCATTGGTGTATCCTTGGTCGGATAGTAGTGCAAGGAGACCTTAAAAAGATTTGAGGCGATCAAAAGCAATGCAAAAAACCTTTTTATTTGGTTACTTAGAAATAAAATCCGTTAATTATAATTAGCATATAGACCTCACCGTTTCATCCCTCTTCAGACGCTTTTTGAGTCCATGATTCATGGGGGATGCCCATTGGTAGTCGTCGGTGCGACACCACTTCATAACTATTACCACAGAAGGAGTGGAAGGAGGGGGAGAGTCATTTAAGGAGGAAGAAGAAGCCATAGTGCGTGGAGGCGGCTGGTGTCGAAGAGTCTCATGAGTCAGAGAAGGGAGTGGATCAGATAGAGAAGAGATTAGTAGAGAAGCCTATTGGAGTCCATATATATAGGCTTCTGATCAATTCCAACCATCATATAGGATTCGAACTCCGAACCTCTTGCATCTAACCTAGCCCTCCTAACCATCTCACCCATTAGGACCTTTTGACATATATAGGATATGCATATCTTTTAAGCCTTGTTTTCTGAATTTTTTAATAACTTTTGACTATACAAATGACGTTAAATAGAAAAGTTTTCAACTACAAAGTTGTATATCTTGTTAAAGGCTACAGTTTTTATGTAAAGATTGTTTCTATCCGACTTCATTTGAATAAGTTATAAATTTTTTAAACTTGTAATGATTATTTACATATCAACTACAATTTACATATCAACTTCAAATGGAAAACATATCAACTACAAAGTTTTAGATCTCGTCGAGAGCTACAATTTACATATAAAGTTTATTTTTATCCGAGCTCGTATGAAAAAGTTATGAAACTCAGAAGATTTAAAAATTCTGAAAATTACTTTTCACTGGCGGTTCTTTTGAGAACCGCCACTAATACAATGGCGTTTCTAAAATTAAACCGCCAGTGATACTTTTACTAGCGGTTTTCTTTTAGAATCGCCAGTGATAGATTCATTATCACTGGCGGTTCGGTATCACTGGTGGTTTTTTTGGGTTCCTAGGCGAGACGGAGTGGGGTAGGTCATATCACTGGCGGTTCTAGATAAATTCGACAGTGATAAAGGGTCAGGGATGAGCATTTCTGTAGTAGTGCACAGACGGTTCAACTTAGCACCTCTGTGATGATGGAACGTCGTAGACAATTAAAGTGCAAAGCCATCTATGATTATAGACAGGTATAGTCGGTTCTTTGAAAAAACCGTCTCTAGTATTTTCATAAACGATATTTTTAGAGAAACTATCTGTATCACGGACGGTTGGCGATTCACGCGACTATCAAACGATCCTAAACTATCTTCTCAAAAGCATCTCTAATGGTGTGATTGGTTCGTAGGCCACGCGCGGCCAGGCTCGCCGCATGCAGTTGACCGCGCGCGAGCTCGCGTTTGGTTGGCTGCATCAGCCGCGCGCGGCTTGGCCCGACGCTGCATGCGAAGGCTAGCTCACACCGCCACGCTCCACGCATGTAGGCAAACAATCACACCATAAAAGAGTATATTCTATGACCGTTTCTTTAGCAGTGATTTCAAATTAAGAACCCAGTTCGACCAGTTATGCTTAGCCTTCGGGGAAAAGTCTGAGTCCTGGTGTGTGGGTTACTACGAGCAACTCAAAATTTCAAAGAACCGGATGTCCCCACAGTAGATGCTCCCGCATACACATTTGATTATATTGGATTGATTGATGTGATACAGTCATAAGTGATTTGATTAAGATAAGCAAAAAGCAAATAGGATGTAAATCAGATTCGCTGTTATCTAAACACATAGGTTCTTTTGATCAGTTAAGTTTTATAATCATACTTTATTGATCAAGATCTAATTTTATTCTCTGATCATATTAATTTAACAAGTACATGAAGCCCATAGAAAAGTAGGCTGCACGCATGTCTCACGTTTCGCTCTCTTACAGCTTAGCTGTATTCACTACCACAAGGGTCTCCTGACCAATTAAAGCACATAATTGCATTTTGTAGACATCGCTAACGACATGAGATTCTTGCCATCATTGCCAAATCGGCATGCCTATGCGTATTACTATTGGAAGCATTATTGGCTAATTACCTAACGGTTTCTTTATATGAGTAAATGGAAACCTCGCTAATCTCGAGAATTGACAAGCACTTCCCATTAACCTTGCCTAGTACTTAAACTAATAGGTACGCTTCATCAGTATCTCAATAATGTTTCGTGATACATATGCTAACTAGCTGTCAGGGTAATCATCGTTATGTTCCAAACAAATTTTTCTTCGACATATTAATTAAAAATAAATCTTTCTTAACTTGTTAGCTTATTTTGATTCAACAGGTCTGCAACAAATATAAATGATATATAATTGTGGAAAATATCCTTGTGACGTTAAAAAAATTAAGAAAAATAAAAAATTGTGCTAACCCTTCGATGACTTAGACAATAATAACTATGCTGAAAGATATATTGATTATGGTGAAATATTCTGCAGCTGTCAGCTCGTTAAATTTGTCTAAAGATGGAAACAATGGTGGACAATGTGGCCCACAACAGAAATATATGGAGTTTAGGATTAACTTTGTGTAGAGAGTAACGTCTACTAGTGATGCATGCGTACAAAATTATTCAACTATATATATCGAAATTTGTCTAAAGATGGAAACAATGATGGACAATGCGGCCCACAACAGAAATATATGGAGTTTTAGGATTAACTTTGTGTAGAGAGTAACGTCTACTAGTAATGCATGCGCACAAAATTATTCAAATATATATATCGAAATTTGTCTAAAGATGGAAACAATGATGGACAATGCGGCCCACAACAGAAATATATGGAGTTTTAGGATTAACTTTGTGTAGAGAGTAACGTCTACTAGGGATGCGTACAAAATTATTCAACTATATATATCGAAATAAGGCAATTGTATTTTTTTGGCAAAAAGTATTTTCAAACCATAGTATTTCATATACTCCCTATCAATATATCACTAATAATAATTAATTGTCAACGTATTTTCAAAAGTGTCTTATATTTTTTAACGAAAGGAGTATTACATATACATATATAGGTTTATTTCATACTTCATCAATATCCTGATTAATCTTTCTAAGATGAATAGCATTTTTACATCATCCTATAAGTAATAATTATCTTGGAAATTTAAATAAATCAAGTATGACATTAAGAAAGACCATAAAAACAAATAGGTACATATAAGTTTTTGTCCACGTGCCTACTTAAGAAACGACACCAATAACTTATATGTGTTAGATCTAATTGAATTGACATAAATATACCAATAAATATAAGCTGTTTTAGTGTAGCTAAGCTTGGCAACAAGTAAGATCGACTAGCACAATTAGAAACAACACGTATATACCGATAAATATAAACTATTTCGGTGCAGTGGAGCTTGACAACAGGCAAGATCAACTAGCACAAACTACAGTAACAGCACATGCCTGTCCTCTCGTATATACAGTGACGCTGCCTGATGTCACTGTTATATCAGCAACGGCATATAATTAGAGCCCCACATGGCCCAGAGCTAATCAGCTAATTAACGGGAAAGGCGGGTAGACTGTTAGGGCAGCCGCAAAAGAATCAAATACTAATTAGCAAGACAACCCCGAGTCAACTAACAAAAGAAAAAGCGAAAGCAGCAGGACTAGCCAGTAGTAGTTAGTTAATTATATATAGCAGGAAATTAAAGAATGTGGCAATGAGCTAATCGGCACCAAAAGCAGGCGCGAATCCGCGCTCCATGTCTCTTGACTTTTGTCATCTGGTAGGTGTTTGCCCAAAACGAAAAATTACAAAACTTAGTGAAAAGAGTGATCGATCTGATCTCACTTCAGCGTCTAAGCTAGCTAGCTACATCTGCTGTAGAGGTTAAAACTCATTTCTCTACACGCATACTATATGTAGTACGTGATCTTTTGTAATTACTGATGAGTTAGTGTTAACTAAAATCAAAGCAAAACGTGTCTTCGAGGTTAGTTATCAATTACGATTTTTTTAATACACACATGAACTATTGTAAGCTATTGATCGAATGGTCGAGTCATCTCTTACTTCAAGGTGGATGCAATAGCTAGCATAATGAACATAGTGTTTAGAGTAGTTTAAACTTATTTGGCTTGAAATTTTATTTATTTTTTTAGTTATTTTTTAGCTATCTTTAAAAGCTTTTCAAAATATTATAAATAAAACGGGCTAATTTCGAGAAGCAGATTTAATAACCTTTTAAAGTTCAGCTTAACATTAATATTAACTTATTTTAGCTCAGTCAGCTTATTAATTCATACCATTAAAACATTAAAGTGTTAGTTTTGGCTTGAAACTGTTCCGGTTCATGCTGGCAGATGAGAAATTTGTACGTGAGTTCCCAAACAAACGATTTGGTACAAATAAGGAGAGATAATTTAGTGTGGGAGAGTTTATAAATTTGGGGGTCGTATAGGAGGCGCGTAGCTAGCGGCGTCGTGGGCCGGCGAGCGACGGCACGCGTGCTCCGCCCAACGGCTGAAAAGCCGGACGGACAAATCATGGAGCAGCGTGGGCCCATAACGCGGCAGGCAAATCCCCTAGACCCGGATTTTGTTTGCTATGGCCACCTGAGCCCCTTTTCGATCCGTTTTGACAGCCTTGCATGGCTTTTCTGTGATACATATCATCATTACTGACAATTTTCGAACCACCAGTGATTAACTGGCAGTGATACCAAAGAGTCATTATTGGCGGTTACAGAACCACCAGTTATATCTACCACTGGCGGTTCTATATACCAGCAGCCAGTGATGTATATGATATCACTGGTAGTTCCATATATGAGCCGCCAGTGATAGATGCATTAGCCCCTGCAGCTCATGTCTGCATTTGTTAGCCCCATACAATTCAAATCACAGGATTCATAATTTACATATTATCAGATCACAGGAGTCATATATGATCACAGAATCATATTATCACATCATAGAAGTCATACATGATCACAGAATTATAATTCACATATTATCACCTCATGATCCTATAGCTTCAATTCACATCACAGAAGCCATACAATTCACATATTATCAACAAATGATATATATTATCACCTTACACATATATCACAATGTTCACAGCCAATGTCACAATGTTACACTAAGCTCTAGAGTTTAGACACCCATGTGGATCAACAATTTGTGTCATAATAAAGTTAGCTAGCAGCTCTCTAATGTCAGCAAGGAAATTATACTCGATACTGCTCATGTTGAAGTCGAATTGTGTTGCACTTTGTAGACTCATAATTTGTTGCATGTGCTGGGCAACATAAAATCCGCAAGCATAGCCTCCGGGCTGCTGGTGGCACTACACAGATAGAGATACAAGACAAAATAATTAGTTCGGCAGAAACTAGGAATAATTCAATTTGGAGAAGTATTTACAGGCACGTACGACATTTTCTCAAAGTGTCAAAGAACAATGCCCTTATCAACATGATGCTTCCCCACTCTTTGATCGTACTTCTTGAACACCATATTGAGTAGCCTCGCCAAATCATTGAACTCATGTGTTGGGCTATCTCTTTTTGAGTCAAGGTAGAAAACCTTGTTCTGGTAATGGACTATGACCACCAAGATCCAATAAAAATCTTTATTGAATGGCAAGCAGAAATATTTTTTGTCTTGTTGTTTGAGCATTGCTTTCCTGATGTAGTTCCTGACTCGATTGATAGCTTTTTTGATATTATCCTGGGTCACAACTCCTGGGTCGAGAAAACCGACCGGTGTTGGTTTGTTTGGCATTTAGCTTCAGGAGGCTACAAAAATATAAGTGATTGTTATATATGTCGATGAAACTAGCTAGGAGGTAGAAATATGAAAGAGGATTACGGTCACTTACATTGAAAAGCATCATAGGAGCAAAATATCTAGCTCCTCAAGACAGTACATGTGCCATAGGTCTGAGAAGTTCACCATAAAATAACCTTCTTCGTCCACGAAATGCTTGGCCTTCATCTCTATCTCCCAATCTCTCTCTCTCTCTATCTTTCTCCCTATCTCTCTCTTTCTCTATCTCTTCCCGTTGGGGCATTTCATCGAACACCCTGTGGGCAGTACCAAACAGAGGAACAGCGGGGTGTGGGCGTAGGCAACCTAGGTCCTCCGGGGCTTTGGGGAGCGTCGGCGCGGTGGAAGTCGACGGTGAGGCGGCGACGAGGGCGCGCACACGGCGGTGTGGAGGCAGGCCAACTTGAGGTGGACCGGGGGCACATGGCCAGGTCAACTAGCTAGGGCGGTCGGTGGCGGAGGAGGGTGCGGGGGCGACAGCGTCGACGACGGCGGCGCAGTGGCGGAGGAGGCATCGACGGCAACACGGGGGCTCGACGAAGAGATAGCGGCGCAACAGAGGAGGCGAGGGGTCGGGAATTAGAAAAATTTTGGGGAGAGTGAAGCGCACGGGGAAAACGATCTGAAATAAATAGGAAACCCCTCTACAAGCGGTTTGAGTTACGAACCCCTTGTAGAGGTCCCTTTGCGGTTCGTAGTACCAACCGCTTGTAAAGAGGCACTTCTACAAGCGGTTCGTAGTACCAACAGCTTGTAGAGGGCCTTTTCAGGAGCCTGCGAGGAAAGCCCCTCTATTCAAAACTATTGGGCGCCTAAACCAGTTGAGATGAATTATTCCTCCTTTTATTAAAATATTTTTAATTTCAATACTTTTGTTTCAGATTTTATTAAGATGTTTTAAATTTCAGTACTTAATTTCTATAGATGCTTTAAATATATAAGTTTCATTTAAAAATTTCTCAAAAATGCTTTAGATATTATAATTTCATTTCAAAATTTGTAAAATATACTTTAAATACACCTAAGTCATTTCAAAATTCTTGTAATACACCTAAGTCATTTTCAGGGTTTCTAAAATTACTTTAAGTACTTTACTTTCATTTCACTTAATCACATCAAATAATGATCACACAAGCCCAAATAAACTCATAATATAGTAGAAGACCCATCTCACATATTCATAATTCATACGGTAGCACATCTTAACTAGTAACATACTTTGTCTTTACAAGTGTGCCTTCGTTATGATCACGGCGTATGTAAAGAGCATCGACATCTGTGTCATTTAGGACACTTATGTCGACATCCACCACAAAAGGAGAGAGCTCGTCGAACTGACTATACTCTTCCTCGTCTGTGAAGTCCTCAACTCCGATAATCCTTCGTTTGCCTTGGAGAACCACATGTCGCTTTGGCTTACTACCACAATCCTTTTGCTTGTCCTTCTGCTTCTTAGGTTTGCTTGACACGTCCATTACGTAGAAGACCTATCTCACATCATTGGTGAGAACGAATGGTTCGCCCCTATAGCCGACTTGTGTGAGGTCCACGATTGTCATGCCATATTTGTCGATCTTCACACCGCTTGAAGTCAGTTTGACTCATTGGCACTTCAATAGAGGGACCTTCAAAGGTCCATAGTCGAGCTCCCATATCTCTTCTATGAAACCATAATATGTGTCCACCTTGCCAGTTGTTGTAGGCCTAAGATAAGCACCCCCTTCGACTCTAGAGAGAGGGCACAACCCCGCCTTTTTTGCACCTCCACGTCTCTCCCATTTTTCTAGGCCACCCAGAAGAAGCCCAAGGAATGGGGCGCGGAGCTCGGACGGAGAGGCGCGAAGCATATGCGAAGCCCAACGAAGCTTCGGACGAAGCAGTATGCAGTGAGTGGTCTGAGCATCTGTGGCTCAGTAATCTGAGAGAGCAACATAAGATGTAAGCAGAGAGGCGCGAAGCATACGCAAAGCCTAGCGGGGCCGGAGCGCAATAGATAGGGAGCCGAGTCGGAGCAACCAGAAGGGTGACGGGGTGGACTTCCCCGCCGCTTACGGAACCGGATAGACAGGTCGTACAACTGGACCTACTACCTCGTCAGAGCACTCGAGTAGGCACCAGGCTGTGCTAGGTCGGCCCGTAACCGTCATGCGTGTGTAATTCCACATGCATGTAACCCCACATAGGAAGCTAAGTAGAAGGGTAAAACCGTAAAGGGGGCGATTGAAACCCCAGGAAATGACCGCCAGGCCCTCGGCCAGGGGCAGGTAGGGTAAGACATGTAAACCGGCGGAAGAATGACCTCCAGGTCCCTGGTCAGGGCTGGTTGGGAAAAAGCCGCAAATGCATTGCCATGTACAACCCCTCCCCTATAAAAGGGGGAAGGAGGGTATCAATGAAAGGGGGGACTCTTTCTTCTCAAGCGTTGTGATCCTTCTATCCACGAGTGCAACCAGCGAGAGGACGAGAGTTCTCATCGAGTTGTCCCGGGAGTGTGAACCGCGGTGTGAGAGGCTTCACACACTGGGGGCAGCCCTGTTTTCTGTTTGTGGGATTGTTCTCACGACACCAGTGTTATCTGCGGTGTCTATACGGACACCGCTGTTCTGGTTGGTGCTCACCTTATCCTGGGATTTTGTGTGGAATGTGTAACCATTTATCTTGTACGCCTTGAATGTCATGATTTCACTGGATGGTCCCCGAGCCAGGCGTTCCAACTGTTCATTGTCTGACCTTTTAGAAAGGATGTAGTTTTGTAACCAAGCGCCGAATGAATCCATGTGCCTCAGTGTTATCCAATCCTTAGACCTCCCTAGGAATTCGCGACGTAGAATACTCTTGTGCTGAAGAACATAAGGGGGCCACTACAGTAGATTGTTTCAGAACCGTGAAATGTGTTTGTTTAAATGTAAGAAGATCATTGCATGCAATTGCATTCCGTCCTAGTGTCCCTTTTCCCCGTAGCCTCCCCTTATGGCGTGATATAGGGACGCCAATCGGATTTAGATCATTAATGTAATCCACACAAAACTTAATCAGCTCCTTTGTCCCATAACCCTCGGCTATGCATCCTTCAGGACGAGAACGGTTACGGACATACTTCTTTAGGACACTCATGTATCTCTCGAAAGGAAACATGTTGTGCAGAAACACGGGTCCAAGAATACCTATCTCCTTGACAATGTGAATAATGAGATGAACCATAATATAAAAGAATGCAGGAGGAAAGATCATCTCAAGGCTAACCACACTTTGTACCACGTCATCCTGCAGCTTACTTAGTTTATCTGGATCGATGACCTTCTGTGAAACCGCATTGAAAAAGGACCACAACTTTGTGATTGTCCCCCAGACCCACTTAGGTAAAATATCTCTCACAGCCACTGGGAACAACTGTGTCATCAACACAAGACAGTCATGGGATTTCAGGTGTACGATTTTATTCTCTTTCATGTTTATGAGTCTCTTTACATTCGAGAAGTATCCGGAAGGGACCTTCACACTGTTCAAGCACTCTATCCTACTTTTTTTCTTTTCTTTGCTTATAGTGTAGCTCGCAGGATGTACATAATGTTGTCCTTTTCCTCTCTTTTCTGGATGTAGATCGTTCCTCAGTTCCAAAAGTTTTAGATCCTTCCGAGCTTGCAGTGTATCTTTCGATTTGCCGTACATATCTAAGTATCCTAACAGGTTCACGCAAACATTCTTTGTGATGTGCATTAAGTCAATTGAGTGACGGACCTCCAAAACCTCCCAATAAGGCAAGTTCCAAAATATTGACTTCTTCTTCCACATGGGTGCCTGACCTTCCTCATTCGGGACAGATTTGCTCCCAGGACCTTTTTCAGATACTACTTTTAGATCCTTTACCATAGCAAACATATGCGGCCCACTTCGATGCTCAGGCTTAGCACGAAGGTCTGGTTTCCTGTTAAAATTCCTGTCTTTCTTCCGCAACGGGTGCCTCGTAAGAAGAATCCTACGGTGGCCCATGTACACAACCTTTCGAGAGTTTTTGAGGTACATGCTGTCCGTTTAATCTAAGCATCGCACACAGGCTCTATATCTTTTTACAGTTAGGCCGGAGAAGTTACCAAGCGTAGGCCAGTCGTTGATTGTTACAAACAACAATGCACGTAGGGTAAAATACTGCCTTTTGTGCTCATCCCATACCAGTACACCATCCTCCCACAACATTACAAGATCTTGAACCAATGGTTTCAAATAGACATCGATGTCATTTCTAGGTTGCTTGGGGCCTTGGATCAACAACGGCATCATTATGTATTTTCGCTTCATGCACAACCAAGGAGGAAGGTTATAGATACATAGTATAACAGGCCAGATGCTATGGCTGCTGCTCAACTCGCCGAAAGGATTCATACCATCGGTACTCAACCCAAACCTTATGTTTCTCACCTCATCTGCAAAGTGCTGGTATGTTCAATTGACTTTCCTGCACTGGGAGCCATCAGCGGGGTGTCTAAGCATCCCGTCGTCCTTACGCTCTTCTTTGTGCCAACGCATCATCTGGGCATGCGCTTTGTTAGCAAACAGACGCTTCAATCAGGGGATCACAGGGAAATACCACACCACCATAGTAGGAGGTCTCTTCTTCATACGCTCCCCATCTATTTCACCTGGGTCGTGACGTTTCATCTTATAATGTGATTCTTTGTACACTGGACAAACATCAAAATCCTCGTACTCATTACGATACAGGATACAATCGTTAGGATATGTGTTTATCTTCTGTACTTCCAATCCCAAAGGACAGACGACTTGCTTAGCTTCATATGTAGATTCAGGCAGAGTGTTATCTTTCGGAATCAACTTATTTATGAGTGATAACAACTCATCGAATCCCTTATCTGACACACCATTTGTGGCCTTCCATTGCATTAGTTCCAGTGTGGTACGCAGCTTTTTGTGGTCCTGCCCACAGTTTCGGTACAAAGGAGTCCCATGGTCCTCTAACATGCGCTGGAACTTGTCGAATTGTCTTTCATCTGTGTAATCTCCATCTCCGTCATGCAGCATCTGGTCTAGCTCATCATCACCAAACTCCCTGAGTGTATCTTGCACGGAACAGTATTGCGTGACGTCCGGGATACTGTTCAATCCCTTTTCTTGTTCGTCGTCTTCTTCATCGTCTTCCTAGCTGAGAGGTTGGAGAAGCTTGGTTTTTCCCTGAATCAACAGTTGGCCACGGATGTGATTCTCTAGTCGCTCCCTGCGAGCTTTGAGCCGTTTATTTTGAATTTTCATATGAACAGCCTGGAGAAAACCTTGACCGAACTGTATGGGATGCTGAAGCAAGCAGAGGAGAGCATTAAGAAAGGACCTAATCATGTGATGATGGTTCGGCGGGATAAGAATAGAAGCGCAAGGTTAAAGGCAACGGTGAGGATAGGATCTAAGACCCGAAGCCAAAGCCTAAAGGAAAGCTAAAGGCAGGCCCTGCTGCTTCGGACAAATGTCATTACTGCCAAAACAAAGGGCATTGGAAGAGGAACTGCAGGAAGTACCAGGAAGATAAGAAGAATGGAATTGTTCTAGCTTCTACTTCAGGTATTAATGTTATAGAAATTAATCTTGCAACTTGTCCTACCATATCTTGGGTATTTGATACCGGTTCGATGATCCATACTTGCAAATTGTTGCAGGGACTAAGGAGGACTAAAAGTTGTGCAAGTGGCGAGTTGGAGATTCGCGTCGGCAATGGAGCAAAGATTGTTGCGTTGGCCATCGGCATCTACCCCTTGTCGTTACCATCTGGTTTAGTCATGGAATTGAATAATTATTATTACATTCCTACCTTGAGTAAGAATATTATATCTTCTTCATGTTTGGAAGAAGATGGATTTGACTTTGTAATAAGGAACAAACGTTGTTCTATTTACATGAATGGTTTGCTCTATGGTAACTGTCCATTGGTGAATGGATTGTATGTGCTAGATCTTGATGATGTTCCTGTTTATAACGTTAATGCTAAGAGACTCAAAACAAGTGATTTGAATTCGATCTGCTTATCTGGGGCATTGTCGCTTAGGCCACATAAATAAGAAGCTCATGGAGAATCTCCATAGTGATGGTCTTCTTGACTCATTTGATTACGAATTATTTGATACATGCGAGTCTTGTTTACTTGGTAAGATGACAAAGACGCCTTTCACTGGTTCGGGTGAGAGAGCGAGTGACTTATTGGCCCTTGTACATACTGATGTGTGTAGGCCTATGAGCATTACGGCTAAAGGTGGTTTTCAGTATTTCATAACTTTTACCGATGACTTTAGTAGATATTGCTATATCTATTTAATGAGGCACAAATCTGAATCTTTTGAAAAGTTCAAAGAGTTTCAGAATGAAGTACAAAATCACTTGGGCAAGACAATTAAATTTCTACGATCAGATCGCGGAGGTGAATATTTGAGCCAAGAATTTAATGATCATCTAAAGAATTGTGGAATTGTTCCTCAATTTACTTCGCTAGGAGCACCTCAGTGGAACGGTGTGTCTAAACAGAGGAATCGAACTTTATTGGATATGGTTCAATCTGTGATGAGTCAAATTGATCTTTCTTTGATATTTTGGGGACTCGCTCTAGAAACAGCTGCGTTCACCTTGAATAGGGTTCCATCGAAATCTGTAGACAAGACGCCATATGAGATATGGAACATGAAGCGTCCCGTGTTGTCTTATATAAAGATTTGGGGCTGTGAAGCTTATGTAAAACGTATGACGTCTGATAAGCTCCATGCCAAGTCTGATAAATGCTTCTTTGTGGGGTACCCGAAGGAAACCAGAGGATATTACTTTTATAATCAGGAGGAAGGCAAAGTGTTTGTTGCCCGAAATGGTGGCTTTATGGAAAAACAGTTTTTCGAAAGAGTCAGTGGGAGTAGGGTGCAACTCGAAAAAATTTAGGAAATATCTAAAAATGTTTCGGCTCCTACTGACCCTCAGCAGGATGTGCAAGCTGTTGCAAAACCTGTGGAAGAGGCGCCAGCCCCACGTAGGTCGATAAGGGCAAGCCGCGCTCCTGAGAGGTTTATGTTCCTCACAATGGAGTAACGGGACATATTATTGTTGGACAATGATGAGCTCAAAGACTATGAGGAAGTGATGGTGGGACCAAACTCTGAGAAATGGCAAGAGGCCATGAGAACCGAGATAAAGTCCACGTACGATAACCAAGTATGGAACTTTGTTGATCTGCCTGATGGTGTAAAAACTATCGAGTGCAAATGGGTCTTTAAGAAAAAGATAGACATAGATGGAAATGTTCACATCTATAAGGCACGGTTGGTGGCAATAGGGTTTAAGCAGATTCATGGTGTCGACTATGATGAAACTTATTCGCCTGTTGCCATGTTGAAGTCTATCCGGATCATGCTAGTGATTGCCGCGTTTTATGACTATGAGATACGGCAAATGGATGTCAAAACGGCTTTCCTGAATGGAAACCTAAGTGAGGATGTGTATATGACACAGCCCGAAGGTTTTGCCGATCTAAGAATGTTGGCAAAGTATGCAAGCTTCGAAGGTCTATCTATGGACTAAAACAAGCATCTCGGAGTTAAAATCTTCGTTTTGATGAAGTGGTCAAAGAGTTTGGCTTCATTAAAAATGAAGAGGAGTCTTGTATTTACAAGAAAGAAAGTGGGAGTGCAATTGTGTTTTTGATCTTATATGTGGCTGACATATTGTTGATGGGAAATGATATTCCAATGTTGAAAGTTGTTCAATCTTATTTGAGAAAATGTTTCTCGATGAAAGATTTGGGTGAAGCAGCTTATATTTTGGGTATAAAGATCTGTAGAGATAGATCGAGGAGGCTAATTGGATTAAGCCAAAGTACGTATATTGACAAGGAATTGAAACGGTTCAATATGCAGAATTCCAAGAAGGGTTTTCTGCCAATGTCACATGGTGTTAATCTTAGCAAGACTCAGTGTGCTTTGACACCTAATGAGCAAGAGAGAATGAGTCAGATTCCATACATTTCGGCTTTTGGATCGATCATATATGCCATGCTATGTACGCGCCCAGATGTGTCTTATGCTCTGAGTGTTACTAGTAGGTATCAATCAAGCCCTGGTGAAGGTCACTAGGTAGCTGTAAAGGTCATCCTTAAATACTAGTGAAGGACTAAGGGGATGTTCTTGGTCTTTGGAGGTGAGGAAGAGCTCGTTGTGAAGGGTTACTCCGATGCTAGCTTCCAAACTGACAGAGACGATTCTCGATCGCAATCCGGTTTATTATTCTATCTCAATGGTGGGGCAGTGAGCTGGAAAAGTTCTAAGCAAGAGACAGTAGCTGATTCCACGACAGAGGCTGAGTATATTGCGGCTTCTGAAGCTGCAAAGGAGGCGGTTTGGGTCAGAAAATTTGTTTCTGAGTTGGGAGTAGTCGCTAGTGCTTCCTGTCCAATGGACCTCTATTGTGATAATAGTGGTGCCATTGCACAAGCAAAAGAGCCTAGGTCTCTCCAAAAATCCAAACATATACTCAGACGTTATCACCTGATTCGAGAGATCATTGACAGAAGTGATGTGAAGATTTGCAAAGTGCACATGGATCTCAATGTTGCCGATCCGCTGACAATGCCTCTTCCACAGTCGAAGCATGACGTGCACACAAGAGCCCTGGGTATTCGATACTTGCATAATTGACTCTAGTGCAAGTGGGAGATTGAAGGGAATGTGCCCTAGAGGCAGTCATACGATGATTGTGTAACGCCTTTATTCATGTACTTATGATAACATTGCTTATTAGTTCCATGAATTAATGTCACGACTTTGTTCATCAAATACAATTTGGTTGTGAGACACATTGTCATTGTGATATTGTTTTAAACGATCCCTGGTCCATATCATTATGAGGAGCGGTAATAATTTGATCAGCACATGTATTGATTGATTGTATTGTTTCACATACCATAGATATGAAGATATCAAATCAATAATGTGGACACATGTTAGAGAACATGAGTGGTTAGATAGACCTACTCCAAGACGCTGTTGAGATTGTTATCTATAAAGTGCCATCAACGTGTAGTCTCGAGTGGTACACCTATATGGTCCTTAGACCTGAGATCATTATGGAGACTCAGCTTGTGAAGTCGTATGCTTTGGTGTTATCAAACGCTACACCGTAACATGGTAGTTATAAAGATAACTACTGGGTATGCCGCCTAGCATGGTGTAGGGATGTGATTGATCAAGATAGAATTTGCCCCTCCTTGATAATGGGAGAGATATCTTCGGGCCCCTCGGTGTGGATGGATAAGAAAAGCACACAGCCGTGCTGATATGATTAAAGAGTTAATCATGATATTTATGTCCATCACATTGACGAGTGATTGGTTGAGCTATCACAAGGGTGGCACGTATCTCGCCTTGAGCTTGACTGGTATTGTGTGGCAAAAGGATCGGTATGTTGAGTGTATCAGGGTTTAGCCGATGAGATCATTCTTTGCATTCAGGGATCAATATGTACTGCTAGGCACCACTATTGATCTATGGATTGCAAAGGGACTTTCAGGATTCACGGCCGATTTGCACATGAACCTAACGGGTCACACACTTAACCGGTTGGAACTTATCTAGTGGATTTGGTCCATTAGAAGAAGGTTTGCGCGCGGATACGCTCCGCATAGGAATTGGAGTCCTAGTGGGCCTCGACTAGAGCCCACCATCACATCCATAAAAGGGTAGACTTGGGACGGCGCGCGCGTGACAGACGAGCTCTCACCAAGCCCTAGCCGCCGCGCCTCTCCCGCTCGCCCGAAACCCTAGCCGCGTGGTGAGGTGCTAGCACACCCCACACGGCGTTCCTTTCCCGGACGTGTGGATACCTTTAGAGGCGCTGCCGCATGTGGACACGCTGATCGGTGGAACCTCCGACGACGACGACGACCTCGAGGTGTTCGGCTACGACCACGTGCTGTTCGGCACTGCTTGAGGACATTTGACGACCGGCGAGGAGGAGGTGTTCGGTGTGTACGACTACTTCCTTGACGCTCGTGACTCTACTTCCGCTGCCTCTGCGCATCAAGAGTAACGATATGTGATCCCCTACTTGCAAGTGATATTGGGTGTTCGCGGTAGAAAATTTTCGATTGATGCTACCGTAGCCTACCCGTTCCTCAACACCACTATTATGCTATGCCAACATTCTAACCCGTTCTTGATTGTACCATATTTTTAGACTAGTCAACCGAGCAGACAATCACGTCAGCGAGGTCCAAGCAAGAAGTCGAAGGCAAGACACATTATCACCGAAGTCGGCAAGACGACCAACCTCTTGCACCCCTAGGGGCGCTTGGGCCGTTCAATTCGGCATGTGTTGTCCACATTAGGGACCACGTGCCCATTAGCTTAGCAAAATGGGATCAGGTCCCTTAAGATATGAAGAACATGCTCTAGACCGATGTGGAGACATTCACCTTTCCCCAAGGGACCGAAGAGAAGGTGAAGAGTTACACCCTGAAGAAGATGGCCATCGCATTCTAGACTTATAAAAAGAAGTCAAACACGGAGTATATTAAGAAGAATCGAACACCCGACTTCAACAAGTACCCAAAGTTGCAGGATCACTAGGATGAGTTCGTGAACTACAAGACTTTGGAAGAAGGTCAAAGTATGAGTGAAAAGAACAAGCATAATGCACAAAGGAAGATTTACCACAACTGCCTCGGCCTTGGTGGTTACCGCAAGGCAATATCCAAATGGGAGAAGAGGGAACAGGACCTGCTGGCGAAGGGTGTTGCACCCGCAACAATGGAACGGCCCAACAGAGCGAAGCATTGGTTCTATGCTCACGGCGGCGGCCTTGACGATGACGGCAACACGGTGTTTGGGGAGGTGCTGAGAGATGTGGCCAGAAGGCTTGTGCAGTCGATCGAGGAGTCTTCCTAGGGCACCTTTGTGCCAAACAGGGAGAACGACGAGCTAACAAGGGCCCTACAAAACCCGGAGCACCTTGGACGTACACGAGGTATTGGCATCGTCCCGTGGAAGGTTGGTTTCGCTCAGGACGCCGAGACATATAGGAGTGGGGTGAGAAGCAAGGCCCTACAGGCAGAACAACTCATTTTGCTTAAGGAATGCCTGAATTAAACACAGCAGAGAATGCAAGAAGAGGTCCGAAGAGAGGTGCAATTAGCCTTGAGCCAACAGCGGGAGACAGGCTAGGAACCTCCCAGTAATCCTGATGTCATCAGCCCCTCCGCGCGGCGGAGCAGCTGCGTTTTCGGTGGGCTGCCCGAAACGGACTTGGGCCACCGTCCCGTAGACGACATCACGTAGCGGACACCTTGTGAGCTGCACGTCGAAGCGCGAAACCTCTCCTTCAAGGCGGCTCACGGCATGGCTCACCCAGTGGAGCCGGGGTAGCTCCTCCATGGCCAACAGATACCGCCAGGCTACGCCAAGGTCTCGGTGGAGGAGGTATGTCCAGGGTACGAGGACGTTGACCTCGACATTCCCAGAGGTGACGGGACTAGGAAGCTAGGAGTGGCAGTACACAATTTCATCCTATGGCGCAAGAAGTACATCATTTTTGAGATAACGTGGACGTGTCCTCTTGACAGAGAGACCTCTCGGACTCGGACCATGGCAGAAGAAGCCCGGCTCCTCCAACACCTCCCGCACACATAAACGGTGCAAATACAGCGTCACCTCCACCACCTCCATCTGCACCGAAGAAGATGCCCCCTAGAAGAAGCCCGTCTCCTCCACCACCCCCCGCACGTGGAACTCTAACTCCAACATTAGCCAAGACAAGCCAGCCTGCTCAGCCACTAGGAGCTCCCAAGAAGGTGTCAGCCAAGACAAGCTAGCTTGCTCAGCTAGCAGCTCCTAAGAAGATGGGATCCATCCAATCCAAGAAGCTGGCTCCACTTCTGAAGCGGGCGCACAATATGACCGAGGAGGAGACCAACAAGGTAGTAAGAGCCGAGGTAACTAAATTTTTTAGACCCAAGTCACCAGCGATGAAGGTTCAGCCTGGTATGGAAGAATTTCTAAAAGGCTTGAGGACTGTTAAAAATTTGAAGGATAAAAAAGAAATGCCTCTTCTATCAGACTACGAGCGCACATTGACTAAGGAAAGGTACAAGAAGAAGACGTCAGAGGAGAGGACGTCAGTTGAGCAGAAGACAAGAAGATTGAGCATGCACAAGTAAGATGGTCGTATACACTGGGCGCATCTTTGGTCAGGTGTGACGAGCGGGAATTCCATAAATGGTACATGGAAACAGCCTAGCATGGTCTACAGTCGTTCATCGTCAAGTACAAGGAACAAGATTTTTTCCACGGGGACAGTGAATTTTGTGTCCAATGGAACATCATGTACGATCTATACCAGACAGACGCCCTCGACATGGCCCTGATGAGTTGCTTTACTCTGTAAGTGTCTTATTTGCAAAAATCCACCGTGCGCACCCTTGTACTATACTAACTTGGAAGCCTAACTAATTTCTTCTTATGTAGAATGGAGATACAAAGATATAGAAGGGAGAGAATTTTCGACAAAGGCTTCATCGACCCATTAGTTATCAATGAGATAACCGTTAGAAACCACCCAATCGAAACAAAGACCGACACATTTAGGGCGCTAATAGGACAAAGATATCACTCAATGATACTTCTACCCTACAACTTTGAGTACTTGTTTTCGTACCGGCTCGTTCTAATCCATTTTCATAACACGATGTTAGGATTAATTAGTTACCTATGTTGACATACATATGTACAGCTTTCACTGGAATCTTCTTATTATCGAGCTAGATCGTAGCCTGATCACACTTATGGACTCGAAAAGGAAACTAGTTGAAAAATACCAAAACTTGATCAACATGCTCAACCGGTATTCTTGTTCTTTTCATTATTGTGCTAGTTCTATTTTCTTCCATTTGAAACAAATTCTAATCTTGTACAATTCGTAATAACGTGTGCAGTGCATTCTCACGGTTCCGTGCTAAAAGCAAAGGCGAATTCAAGGAGAAATTTGATATTACAGTTGCCTCTCGAGTACGTATATCATAATGTTACCTTTTTAGTTAGTTAACTTAATTTACATGTATCCATTTCACGCTTTCAACATTTTTCACCACAGGTCTTGCGTCAGCTACCGAGCAACAATTTATACGGCTACTATGTATGTGAGTTTATGCACACCCAAACCGGAGGCGCTGACTGCATGCTAAAAGGTGGCAAAGGGGTGAGTAAATATAATTACTAGCTTAATGATGCCTAGGTACTCCTCATATCTTGTACAAATTCAAGGATTAATTAGTTAATGACCTAATTAATGACAGCTGCCTTAGTATTTGGTGGAATAAGGTTGGAACTCTCGCCGACGCGAGTAAGAGCAATCCAAGAATAACACGTCGACTTCATTTACGATGAGGTTATAAATCCGAAAGACGAGTTTCACGAACCACTTCTAAATAGGTGGGGCCCTTCGATAAGGACCAGTGAACTGTCGGGTTCGACATCTATGCTTAGCAAACGCGATGCATGTAAAAGATCCCGATGAACAGAAGGAAAAGATATAACACTATTTAATTAATTTTTATTTGAATTGTGTACATATGTGTACATATATATAGGCTAGCTAGCTAGCTCTAGCTGTTGTAATCCATATTAGTTGTAATTAAAGTTGTTAATGAAAGTTTTCTGTGTTTTAATTAATTATGATTTAACACACACACAATATTATGTATATATATAAAATAATAATAATAATAATAATAATAACTAGTGGCCTGCTGTACAGGGGCACTAGCACATCAGTACTGGTTGGAGATGCTGGGGAATGGCTAGGGTAAGACTCATGCGTTTCAAAAATTCATCCCCTCCCTCAAGATCATCGCATGCATTAGAACCAAAATTAGCTGTCAACCAAAAGCTTATAAACACGTACTGTGGCCCTAGAGTACCAGCATTGTCGTGCACTCTGGTATTTCTACCGGCTTGAGTGACTGAATACTAGTCCCAGAAGATCATAGCTAGTATTGCACTCAAGGACAGTTTGGAATATCATCGCAGGCATTGAATTAACTAGAAAATTAACAGTTCACATAATGTAAATAACATCTAGATGACATAGACGTTTACATAGTCTTGCACTGAATAATCAGGATATAAATCAAAAGCATAAAGAACACAGCGGAAGACTTCAAATGCGACGATACTCCGAGGTTGACCTGGAACGCGTAGCTAATCACCTTGAATTGGACCCTCTTGGTCACAACTGGCACCAACGTCGAGATCTTCTCCAGAACAAATAATCCGTGATGCATATAATGAGTACACGGCTACCTAGCAAACAGTCCTTAATAATGAACGTAAGGACAAAGGTCGGATCTGGTTATTTTGCTAAACAACACCTATCTACTTATTTAGTTATTTTTAATTCATTGAACACCCTCTAACACATGTGCGTAGCCAAAGGGAGGCTATCCGGCTCAACACACGATGAGCGTAGCCATAGAAACGGCTAACTAGCTCTAAAGAGAGGCACTCCCTGCCTAACTACACCATCAAGTTAATTAATTGAAACACATGGGACTACCTTGTGTCAAACTCTTTTCCCCCGCCCATAACCGCGGGCATGTCTATCATAATAGTTTTAACTCTGCAGAGTGTGTACACGTTCCCCATAAGCCCTGTCTCATCTCAAAAAGAGAAACAATTTAAAACCGTTCACTGCTTTCACTTGTCCCTTAGTGTACCCTTTCTTTTGGTTTCACGCCCCATACGTTACACTGCCACCAGGCTGACAGTCATGCGCATCTCCTTCAGCCGGACCTGATAGCGCAACGCATGAGGTTGGCCCCCATTTAAGCCATTCGAAACCAGTCATAGCTAGTCACATCCGTCCTCTACGAGTAGACCGAAAACTAGGTTTCCACAGCTAATAAGTTAGGGCCAGAAGGCAGTGGTTGTACTGTTTAGGTTTGATATGGTAGTCACAAGTATACGGTCCTTATATGACAGAGGAGACCTGCACATCACAATCACAAGCCCTAGATCTGCCTCTTTTGGGTCTCCTCAAATCAATACACACACCACGTTGATTTTAGTTGATTAGATTTACCAAAACAATACCACGAAGCCATAACTTCATGGATACAGATTTAATCATGAGTGAAACCTAACAACTACCAACTCTGAAGCAAAGCTAAGCATCTACACAATGGATAGGCTAGGAAAAAAAATATAACTAATGGCTATCAATGGCAGGCTAATTCATGTTAGTGGAAGACTAACATGTAAACAGATCAATATTGCCCAATCGACGATAATTCATGCAAGCAAATTAAATAAAGATGAAAGAATAAAATTTTAGTAAACTAGGAATTCAATATGAATCTAGCTTGCTTTCAAAGAAATCTTGATCCTGTTGTCCTCCTTCGAATTGCTCTGGGACGATTCTCGTACCGTAGGTACACGCTGGATCTATGTGAAAAAGAAAAAAAAGAAGTAAATAATAAACACAAAGAAAATAGTGTGATAAAAATATATAAAAGTTTTTAGATTATTTGTGATTTTTGCGCTCTCTAATCATCTAAATCGAAGTTCGGATGCTCCCTAAACAATTCGAGGAACTTTCGGGGTAAATAGAAAAGCTGGAAATAAATAAGCCCGGTTAACCGTGGGTTAACCGAGGGAAAACCCGGTTTAACCAGTGCGGGCGGCGCGGCTGGCGCTGGTCGGCGGTCCGGGGACATGAGGCGGCGATATTGGCACGGCGCGACGCTCGTGGCGGCGGACACGCGGCGGCCACGGTTAGGTTGAGCCGAAGGCCGGCTCGTCTTGAGGACAGCGGCGCGGCGGTGGCCAGTCTTGGCGCTGCTGCGTGTGCGCGTGTCGAGTAAGCGGCCTTGAACAACGGGGACACAGGCGGGCGCGAGTGGCGGCGCTGCGCTTCTGGCGTGGGCGGCAGGGCACGCGGAGGGACGCGAGTGGCGGGCGGCGTGTGGCGGCACGCGGCGGCGGGACAGCATGGGGGAATCCGTGCCGGCGCGGAAAACAAGGTGGCAGCGGCGGGCTGCTCGCTGGTGGAGGCGGTGATGGCCAAATTCCGGCCATCCTTCGGCGCCTCATAACTTTTCTAATTCTTGGCCAAAATAGGACTTCCATATATGCAAATTGATCGTCTCGACGAGGCCTACAACGTGTTGGCTTTAGATCTAGGATTTGGGCAGAGGAATAAGAGGGATACCTCGGTTTAGCTTTGGGGGCTAGGGTTTTGGTGGGTAGGGCTCCAATTCCGAGGCTCCGACCTTTGGGGCTGAGGGAGGGGCCTAGGGGGTATTTATAGGGGGTGGGTCAAGGTTTGAGGAGTCTTATTAGAGATAGAATCTAATTTGGATAAGAATTGGAGTAGAGATAGGTTTTAGGAGTCCTAATGGGTTTTGGATTGATTGAGAGAGGGGTTTGGGCCTGAATTGGGCCCAACAAGACTAATAAAGCCTAAATGGAGCCTTTTCACATTATTATTTTATATTTTATGTTTTATGTTTTAATTTTTTTGTTATTATTTTAACGATATGTGACATAATAATTTTATTAGGATGTCACAAAACTCCCCCTAAGGAGAATCTCGACACCGAGATAAAAAAAGATCCTTGAACAACTCTGAGAACTCTGCATGCAAATCTTCTCGTCGCTCCCATGTTACTTCTTCTTCGGTATGATTGGACCACTGCACCTTGCAAAACTTGATCACACGACTGTGAGTACGTCTTTCGGCTTCCTTCCAGGATTTTTATTGGTCTTTCTTTATTACATCAGATCCTCTTGCAAATCCATTGCCTCCACTGGCATTTGCTCTTCGAGCACTCGCAAACGCTTCCGAAGTTAAGAGACATGAAACATGTTGTGTACTCTAGACAGATTCGATGGTAACTGCAACTGGTAGGCAACTTCTCATCTTCTAGCAGTGATCTCGAATGGACTAATGTACCTGGGCGATAGCTTCCCTAACACATGGAACCAACGTAGTCCTTTTAATGGTGACACCTTCAGATATACGTGGTCTCCCACGTCGAATTGTAATTCCCTCTGATGTTTGTTGGCATAACTCTTTTGTCGGGACTGGGCTTTCCTCATCGTCTGTTGGATCATCTTGACCTTCTCTTTGGCTTCTTTTAGGATTTCAGGGCCAAACAACTTCCTTTCTCCTGTCTCACTCTAGTACAAAGGTGTGTGACACTTCCGACCATACAACGCTTCGAACGGAGACATCTGTATGCTTGTCTGATAACTGTTATTGTGTGAAAACTTAGCATAGGGAAGAGCTTCATCCCAACTCTTGGAATCTATCAGTGCGATTGATCTGAGCATGTCCTTTAGAATTTGATTGGTCCTCTCGGTTTGTCCATCTGTCTAGGTGTGATAAGCACTTCTGAAGGCTAAACGTGTTCCCAACAAGGAGTGGATTTGCTGCCAAAATCTCGAAGTGAACTGAGCACCTATGTCGGAGACTATTCTCTTCGGCACACCGTGCAGGCAAACAATCCTTGACATATACACTTCTGCTAACTTGTGACTTGGGTAAGTTGTTTTAATTGGTATAAAGTGAGCTACTTTGGTCAGCCGATCGATAATAACCCATATCAAATCATAACCCCTTTGAGTTTTTGGCAATCCGACAATAAAATGTATGCCAATTTTTCCCACTTCCACTGCGGAACTTGTAGTGGCTGAAGCAATCCTGCTGGCCGCTGATGTTTAGCCTTCACACGTTGACAAACATCACATAGAGCTACATGTTCGGCAATGTCCTTCATACATGGTCACCAGTAGTTCTCTTTTAAGTCAAGATACATCTTGGTGCTACCCGGATGTATAGAATATGCTGAATCATGAGCCTCTTTCATAATCAATTCTCTGAGTCCTTTCTTCTGTGGTACTACGATCCTCTTGCCGAACCAGATAATTCCGGCCTTATCCATATTGAAACCTGGAGCTTTCTCCATTATCAACCTAACAATAACATCGATGGTGTCTTTGTCATCCTGCTGGGCTTGTTTGATTTTCTCCCCCAATGTAGGTTGTACTTCCATCGTGTATAGGCATCCAGGCGCTACTACCTCCAGATTTAGCTTTTCCATCTCAACTTTCAAATAATTATTCCTCGGCTTACGGCTTAATGCATCGGCAACTACATTAGCCTTCCCTAGGTGATAATGGATTCCGATATCATAATCAGCTATCTGCTCAAGCCATCTTCTCTGCCTCAGGTTCAAGTCTGGCTGCGTGAAAATATACTTGAGACTCTTATGATCGGTATAAATCTTCGTACTATTCCGGACAAGATAGTGTCTCCAAATCTTCAGTGCATGCATGACTGCGGCTAACTCCAAGTCATGTGTTGGATATTTTAATTCGTGTGGCTTTAAATGCCGAGAAGCATAAGCTACTACTCTTCCTTCTTGCATCAACACACAACCCAATCCGAGTAGTGATGCATCGCAATATACCTCAAAATCTTTATGTATATCAGGCAGTACCAAAACTGGGGATGTGGTCAACTTATTTTTCAGAATTTCAAAGCTCTCCTGACACTGCAGTGTCCATTGGAACTTAACATCCTTCTTCAACAATTGAGTGAGAGGCTTGGTGTTCTTAGAAAATCCTTCAATAAATCTTCGATAATATCCTGCTATTCCTAGAAATCCTCGGACCTTGGTCACGGTCTTCGGTACCATCCAGTCCAAAATTTCACTAACCTTAGAGGGATCAACTGATACTCCTCCTTCTGATATAACATGTCCTAGGAAAGACACTTCCTTCACCAGAAATCACACTTGCTGAATTTCGCGTATAACTGATTCTTCCTCAAAATATCTAGCACAATTCATAGATGCTCCGCATGCTCTTCCTTAGTCTTTGAATAAATTAAAATATCGTCGATGAACACCACGACAAACTTATCCAAATAACCATAAGTATTTTGTTCATCAAACTCATAAAATGTGTCGGGACATTAGTAAGGCCAAAAGACATCACCAGATACTTGTACAAACCATAACGAGTAGTAAATGCGGTCTTCGGAATGTCCTCCTTCCTGATCTTGATTTGATGATACCTGGATCTCAAATCAATCTTTGAAAATACACAGGCTCCTTCTAACTGATCAAATAGATCATCCACTCACAGTAGAGGGTACTTGTTTTTTATGGTTACCTCATTGAGCGAACGATAGTCTACACACATTCTGAGTGTGCGTTCCTTCTTCACAAATATCACCGATGAGCCCCACGGTGAAGTACTAGGTCTGATGAAACCTTTATCCTTTAGTTCTTGAATCTGCATCTTCACCTCAGCCATTTGAGTAGCATTTATACGGTACGGGCGCTGAGATATCGGGGTATACCTGGCTGCTGGTCGATGGTGAACTCTACATCTCGATGTAGTGGCAACCCTACCAAATCATCCGGAAACACATCTGGATACTCACTAACAACCGGTACTTTCTCCAATGGTGGTCACTCTTCGTTGGTCGTCTTCACCTCCAGTTAATGCACGGTTCCAATCAGACTACCTTTCAAGGTAGACTCATATCTGACTTGCGTACCATCGGTGTTGGTCAGGGTGACTGCTCGGCTAGCACAATCAATCTATCCTTTGTACTTCATCAACCAGTCCATACCCAAAATAATCGGTATTCCTTTGGAATCCAACATAATTAAGTTCGACAGGAACTTAGAACCTTCGATTTCAATTTCCACTGCTGGACATCCCATACTTATGTTCATGGATCCTCCTGGGGATTGAATTATTAAGGATTGTTTTAAAGGAACTAACCTCCATTGATTTTTAACTACCAAATCTTTTGTAATAAAAGAATACGAAGCTCTGGAATCAAATGAAACTGTAACGGGTACTGAGTTCACTAAGAACTTACCAAGCATAATGTCTGGTGCCTCCTGAGCTTCCTACACGGTGACGTGGTTGATGCGCCCAGATCCCACGTTTGGTGTCGTCCTCGGTGCGTTATGAACACTCTTGTTTGAACCTACGTGCGAAGATGCACCTCCCTGATTCTTCTGCTGGTTCTCCGGCTTTGTCGAACACTGATGAGCATAATGTCCCACTTGATTACATCGGAAGCATGTAACTCCTCTCCACTTGATGCATTCCTGTTTGGCCCATGGTTTGCATTCTGATTGGGACGGTGAGCATACTGATTGACTGTTTGGCTCTGACTCTGTGACTTCTGCACAAAATTTGAGGTTTGCCTCGGGTATTGATGATTATGTCCCTGATGTTGAGGTTCATGGGAGTTTTGCCTCTAAGAAAAGCGACGATGGATGTTACATTCGCCTTGCCCTTAGAAGTTCATCTTCCTCTTCCTATCTTCATTGTGTTTACATTGAGCTCCCTCCAAAATTATGGCCTTTTCGGTCAATTGCTCAAAATCTTGACATTGGAAAGGTAGCAACTATATTCTCATGCCGGAGTCCATCCCTTCAGTGAACCTCCAAATCTTGGCCTTCTCCGTAGGAATTAAACCTAAAGCATAGTGAGATAATTCTATGAATTTGTTAATGTACTGTGCTATAGTCATGTTCCCTTGATGCAAATTTTCAAACTCGCGTTTCTTCTCATCCCGCATACTCTGGGGTACGTAGGCATTCTTGAATAATTCCACAAATTCGTCCCACGTCAGATTGTGGTAGTTTGGATGTGCCTTGCAGTAATTTTCCCACCAATGAGCGGCATTACCCTCCAGCATATGAGTAGCAAGCTGAACGCTGTCATAATCATCACAATCTGCCAAATATAATTTCTTCTTGACGTCTTTAATCCAATCATCTGCTTCTGTTGGATCTCTAGTTCCAGAAAACTGCGGCGGCCTTGTCCTCATGAAATCGCTGAACTTGGACTATGGGTGGAACTATGCTGCTTGTGGTGCCTGTTGCTGAACCGGCGGGTTATTCAACCTCTCCACAATAAGATTCAGCGCTTGTAAAACCAAGTTGTCTTGTTGTTGCTGGGCAGTAGATTGAGGTTGCGGAGCAGCAGCTGCAACTGGAGCTTGTTGAGCGGCAGCATTGGCTTGATGGATAGCTTCCTCCTCTTGTTGAACTCTGTTCTGGTTCTAACTAACAGCTTCTTCCATACCGTTGACAGGGGTTGCAGCACGACGTCCACGGCCTCGGCCATGGCCTACGGGGATACCACGGCCTCTTCCTCTTCCTCTCGGCATCTGCTCCAAGAAAAGGAATAGGTAAGATGAGCAACTAAGATGGTAGTGACATCCTTTAACAAAAATAATGAGAAAACAATTTTCTGGCACGCATTACAAAGATCCAAATAAAGATCCAACACACCAGACCAAGTACATACAGCTGATGATACTTAGTCACAATTAAGGCGAAAATCATTACATGATATACACACATAAACAACAAATTAGTTGTTATATTAATGCCTTATTAATGGCTAATTAATCTCCGATACTTAGGGAGTATTAATAGTTTATTTTAATGGATAATTCAGCTTTTTAAATCAAAGAAGACAATTAATTTTTGAAACTGTACGATACTATACGGCTCTGTACGGTCATCGGGTATGGGTGTACAGACAGATTTTTTTCTGGAAAAATATTTTTCACCTTGCCGAAAAGTCCTTCCTGAATTTATTTCCAACTTCGAAATATTTTCTTACTCTTCCTTGCATCTTCAAATTCTTCTCTTGGACTTCGCATCGATGCGGGAATTTAAAAAATTCACAAACACCGGAACGTAATTAATAGACACTTTATTAATATTCTTAAGTAATGAATAGCCGTATCACACTGACCAATCATAAACCGGTACAGTCTATTTTAATAAATTACGAACTAAGCTAACATTGGTCTGACTCTAAGTGGCTCGACCGGAACTCCTGGTACAAGGCTTCTTCTTCCTTTCAGTTTCGATTTGTTCTTCCCATTTGCGCTTTTGGTCTTCAAAAGCCACCTTCTTCTCGTGTAGTTTGTCCATTTGGATACCTAGGTATTCCTTCATTCCATTCAACTCTTTCTCTCTCCTTTCGAGACGTTCTTCCTTTGCTTTCAGCTCTTTCTCGTGGACGATTAATTGCTTTTCTCTTTTATTTTGTTGTTCATCCCGCTTATCGAATTCCTCGTTCCAGTCCAAGATGGTGTAATAATCTTTTTGCATGGACTCGTATTCTTCCTCTTCTTCTTTAGTATTCTTTTTAGGGTCTCTGTAGCTGCTTTTTCCGTCTTCAATTGTTCTTCCTTCTTTTCCAATTCGATTCTTAGTAATTCACCCGATGCGATTCTGATGTCCTATGTCCATTTAGATTGATAGAATTCCCATTTCTCCTTTATGAATGCTTCTTTTCTCCCTTTTTCTTCCTCATGGAGTTGATCCAGTTCCTTAATTAATCCTTCAGTTTGTTCTACCTTCGCTTGATACATTCTATCAAGCGCCTTTACATACCACGTCTGGCTTACAAGCTGCTTATCCGGTTCATGGGTAAAGTTTGGAACATCGCTGGGCTCGTCCCTGGGAGTGTAGCGATGTCGGCGAGGAAGGTTGTGGTAGCAAGACCCCTTCAGTTCATCTTCATATATATCCCCGATGTGTAGAATGGCTTCCCGGGCGGCCACCTGGTGTGCCACCGACTCATGATCTTCGAAAGCATTAAACACCATTGGTATCTCTCCGTTGACAGGATTATGAGGTTGAATTGTTAGTTTACACCTCCATTGCTGGAAAGTGTCCACTTGAACCTCCTCGCATTCATAATTTGGCATAGGATCTTCAAAACCAAGATCCTCCAACATTGCGTGCAGCAGCAAGGGCATTCCTTCTTCGTCCAAGATTTTCGTCATCTAAGAAGGAACAAGACACATTAATTAGAAAAGTTGAGAGAATAATTCAAGAATAATTCAAATGAGTAAAAGAGGGTTTTCATAATTATTTTTGAAAAGGATTTTTAGCTCCTTAGGGTTAAGGCAGACTAGATACGGTATCCTAGAGTCAACCTGGCTTTGATACCAAATTTTTCATGCACCCCGGTATTTCTATCGGCTTGAGTGTCCGAATAGTAGTCTTAGAAGATCATAGCTAGTATTGCACTCAATGACAGTTTGGAATATCATGACAGGCATTGAATTAACTAGAAAATTAACTGTTCACATAATGTAAATAACATCCAGATGACATAGACGTTTACATAGTCTTGCACTAAATAATCAGGACATAAATCAAAAGCATAAAGAACACAGCGAAAGACTTCAAATGCAACGATACTCCGAGGCTGACCTGGAACACGTAGCTAATCACCTTGAGTTGGACCCTCCTAGTCACAACTGGCACCAACGTCGAGATCTTCTCCTGAACAAATAATCCGTGGTCCATATAATGAGTACATGGCTACCCAACAAGCAGTCCTTAATAATGAATGTAAGGACAAAGGTCGGATCTGGTTATTTTTCTAAACAACACCTATCTACTTATTTAGTTATTTTTAATTCATTGAACACCTTCTAACACAAGAACGTAGCCAAAGGGAGGCTATCCGGCTTAACACACGATGCGCTTAGCCATAGAAATGGCTAACCACCTCTAAAGAGAGGTACTCCCTGCCTAACTACACCATCAAGTTAATTAATTAAAACACGTAGGACTACCTTGTGTCAAACTCCTTTCCCCCGCCCATAACCGTGAGCACGGCTATCATGACAGTTTTAATTTTGCAGAGTGTGTACACGTTCCCCACAAGCCCCGTCTCATCTCAAAGAGAGAAACAGTTCAAAACCGTTCACTGCTTTCACCTGCCCCTTAGTGTACCCTTTCTTTTGGTTTCACGTCCCATACGTTACGCTGCGACCAGGCTGACAGCCATGCACATCTCCTTCAGCCGAACCTGAGGTTGGCCCCCCATTTAAGCCATTCGGAACCAGTCATACCTAGTCATGTCCGTCCCCTACGGGTACACCGGAAACTATGTTTACACAGCTAATAAGTTAGGGTCAGAAGGCACAAGTGGCTGTACTATTTAGGTTCGGTATGGTAGTCACAAGTAAACGGTCCTTATATGACAGAGGAGACCTGCACATCACAACCACAAGTCCCAGATCCGCCTCTTCTGGGTCTCCTCAAATCAACACACACCACGTTGATTTTAGTTGATTAGGTTTACCAAAATAATAACACGAAGCCATAACTTCACGGATACAGATTTAATAATGAGTGAAACCTAACAACTACCAACCCAGAAGCAAAGCTAAGCATCTACACAACGGATAGGCTAGGAAAAAATATAACCAACGGCTATCAATGGCAGGCTAATTCATGTTAGTAGAAGACTAGCATGTAATTAAACGGGTCAATATTGCACAATCGACGATAATTCATGCAAGCAAATTAAATAAAGATGAAAGAATAAAATTTTATCAATCTAGGAATTCAATATGAATCTAACTTGCCTTCAAAGAAGTCTTGATCTTGTTGTCCTCCTTCGAAGGGCTCCGGTACGATTCCCGTACAACAGGTACATGCTGGATCTACGCGAAAAAGCACAAAAATAGAAATAAATAATAAAACAGAGAAAATAGTGTCATAAAAATATATAAAATTTTTAGATTATTTGTGATTTTTGTGTTCTGGAATCATCTAAATCGGAGTTCGGTTGCTCCCTAAACAATTCCATATATCCAAATTGATCGTCTCGACGAGACCTACAATGTGTTGGCTTTAGATCTAGGATTTGGGCACAAGAATAAGAGGGATACCTCAGTTTAGCTTCGGGGGCTAAGGTTTTGGTAGCTAGGGCTCTAATTTCGAGGCTCCGACCTTGGGAGCTACGAGAGGGGGTCTAGGAGGGTATTTATAGGGGGTGGGTCGTGGTTTGAGGAGTCCTATTAGAGATAGAATCTGATTTGGATAATTCTAGAATTAGAGTAGAGATAGGTTTTAGGAGTCCTAATGGGCTTTGGATTGATTAAGGGAGGGGTTTGGGCCTGAATTGGGCCCAACAAGACTAATAAAGCCTAAATGGAGCCTTTTCACATTATTATTTTATGTTTTATCTTTTAATTTTCTTTATTATTATTTTTAATGACATGTGACATGATAATTTTATTAGGATGTCACAAGTATGAAGCTTCGGAGATGGATTTACTCGTAGCCTTGAACGCCCGGTTGTCGCAGTGGAGGGATACCCGTTAGACCTTTCACAGCAAAGTAGCTGTGTCCTTCAGGTATCCACATGAACAGGCGCAGACACCATGCACCGATATGCTAGTATCGGGACAGCACAACACTCGTGACAAAATCTGGATCGGGTGAAACCCTTTCACTCCTTCCCTTTTCTCCTCTTTTTTTCTTCTCTTTCTTTCTCTTCTCCCTCTCTCTTTCTCATTTTTCTCTTTGAAGCACCCCTCCCCTTTATATACGGGAGAGAAGGTCGGTACGGTAGCAACTGACCTGCTACAGTAACCACCGCATTCGAAAAAGGGACAGGTGAAGAGTACTGCTTTGCTACAGTGCCTGTCAAAAATGCTACAGTGTTCTCAGCAAAAAAATCTCATTTCGTTGTACATATGTTTTGCAGCCAGGGTTCAAAAACCCGTTTTAGCACCCAAAACCGCCATATGGGCGGGGAGGTTTTCGGCAAAAACCGCTGAAAACTATTCAAATTCAAATTCAAATTGTCAGGCAGCAGCGGACGAGCGGGGCGGTTTTTGCAGTGGTTTTTACCGAGAAACCGACGGTTTTTAGTGGTTAACCGGTGGTTTTGGCGAAAATCTGCTCCAAAAATCAGGGGAAACGTGGAAAATAAAAAAAAATGAAAAGTGGTCTGAAAAATGTAAAAAAAATTGGAAAAAAATCATAGATGGGTGAGATATATGTGTTGGTAATTTTTTTAATTATGAAAAAAATTTGGAAGAACCTTCAATAAATATATGACATCTGGAACATATCAATATGAAGTCAATAATTTGAACAAGGTAGTTTCCAACAAAATATCAATATGAAGTCAATTTGAACATATCAATATGAAGTTAATAATGTGATATGCATGGTAGTTTCCGACAAAAACAAATATTCGAAGAAGAAAAAAATTTTGTCATGATCTTTGCTAAATATTTGAGAGTTGGAACATATCAACAGTGAGTGAGAGAGAGATGTGGGACCTCCCCTACACATAAATAATGGTCTTAATTTAAAATTTTACTTTGTACAAATTGTTCTACAAAACTCTAGTTTTATAAGATTTTTTCAATTTTTTAAATAATAAAATTTAAATTCAAATTTTTGAACCAGCCCGGGTCAAAACCGGCGGTTTCTCAGACTGCCACCCAGCGGTTCGGCGAGAAACCGCCAGTTTTTACCGGTTTTTGAACCCTGTTTGCAGCTTTCCGGGAACAACCAAATACCACATTCAATCGCATTGAATATATGTGACGAGAGAATATTTCATAAACATATATGTCTTAACCATGTTCTATGTGTGTGACCCTGTAGGTTCATGCAATGTTGACAGTAAATCGAAATCTCTTTTCGATCTACAAGTCGCAAGCGACTTCTAGCAAAACATTGCGACTGCTCAAATTGCATGAAGGTCGGCGATCCGACGAACCTCTCAATGATGAAATGTTGATCCTTTTGTCTCTATTGATATATTGACTTAACCCAAGGTTGAGATGTGTCATCCTTGTGCTGTTAAGCCCTTTTACTCGATTTTCTGAAATAGACTAAACCTGATCGATCGATCAAGTCCTTGATCGCTCGGGCATGGCCATGCGCATTCTTTAGTCTATTTCATCGAGTGGCCCAAGATATCGTTTTCCTCTAAATGAGGAGGACAACTCCCATCTTGATCAATCATTTCCCTCTGCATGATTCAAAACATACTCGAGTGTTGCCCTTATGATTATCCAGTTACAGTATAACGTTAGACAACATCAAAGCATGCTATCCTCATGTAGAAAACTGTGTTTAATCTCAGGTCTTAGGATCAAGACATTTATCACTGTATGAAATCACTTATGACACATCATATCCTCAAAGGTGTTTCATAAAGAGGGTCAGTCCGATACCATGTACTCCTACATGTGTATCCACATGATTGTATTGATATCACATATCCATAGCCTACAAAACGTAACTATCACAACAACCCATGTGCATAATTATATCCATGTCTATTATTGGTGTTCTAGCCAATAAATAAAATTAAGGGACAACTTTTATAATGATGTCATTATGTATTACAGAGTTTTATAACTAAGTCGTACTTAATGATCTGTAACATGAGATCGTTAATGCAACCATACAAGCATAACATATTACAATCATCCTCATGATTGTCCTCTAGGGCACATTTCTTGCAGGAGACACCAACAGTACTGATAGGGGCCTCAGGGGACTCACGGGCTAGAGCCATGTGTGGCCTCCAACCGGTACTGATACTATATCAGTATCGGGTAAGGGAACCGGTACTGATGTTCTTGAGCATTAGTCCTGGATGGCCTGTACCAGTTCAAAAACCAGTACTAAAGGCCGTTTTGAACCGGTACTAAAGGCCAATTCTGTAGTAGTGCCTGAGAGGAGAAACTGAAACCAGCAGCCACCTCTTCATCTTCCTCCCTTCCAAATCCCTGTAAGAACATGGATATAGTTTATGCATGTTAAGATCTAAGCTCCCTACCTCCTAAGCTCTCCATCCATCCAATTAGTTCCTTCATGCACAAAGATTTGGGTAAGTTCTATCTCATTTTTGTCACTCTATTGCCCCTCTTTTCAGCAGCAAGTTCTTCACCTCTTTCTTCCTTATCTTGCACTCTCTTCCTTGCTGAAGCTTGAGGAGAACATGGAGGCCTTTCTTGTGAGTTAAAGAGGGAGGGAGAAACACCCACTACAGGAGCAAGGAGAAGGAGAAGGGGCAGCAAACACAACAGCAAGGAGAGGAGACGAGAAGCTAGCAGCAGCGAGTGGAGAGGCAGCGCAAGCACCTATCTTCCTCCTCTTCACCGAGATCTCCTCCGAGGAACGGGAGTAGCAGGGGCAACCTTGCTGGGTTAGGCTGTAATCCCTTCTATCTTTGCATTCAGATTCCAAACAAGCAGCCATAAGGTCTTCCTTTCATAGCACACACGTTGCAACAATTCTTGTTATGTTTAGTGGCCATTGCCAAGCTATTGCTTGCTGTCCCTATTTAGTTATAGCACTTAGAACCATCCCAAATTGGTTCTCCAACATGTTTGAAACCGTGACATCCTAATAAAATTATTATGTCACCTATTACTAAAGATAACACTAAAGAAAAATAAAAGATAAAAATATAAAATAATAATATGAAAGGGCTTTATTTAGGCTTTACTAACCTTTTTGGGGCCGATTTAGGCCCAAACCCCTCTCATAATCAATCCAAAGCCCATTAGGACTCCTAAACCTATCTCTACTCTAATTCTTATCTAAATCAGATTCTATCCCTAATAGGAGTCCCTAATCATGACCTACCCCCTATAAATACCCCCTAGACCCCCTCCCTCAGCCCCCAAGGTCGGAGCCTTGGAATTGGAGCCCTAGCCACCAAAACCCTAGCCCCCGAAGCTAAACCGAGGTAACCCTCTTATTCCCGTGCCCAAACCTAAGATCTAAAGCCAAAACGTTGTAGATCTTGTCGAGACGATCAATTTGGATATATGGAAGACCTATTTTGGCCAAGGAACGGAGGAGATATGGAGCGCCGAAGATCGCCGGATTTTCCACCGTCGTCGCCGCCATCGGCGAGCCGCTCGCTACTGCCCACCTCACTTTCCGCGCTGCACGCACTCCGCTGCTGTGTCCCCCAGCGCGTGCCCGCCACCGGCGTCGCGACGCCAGCCGCGCCTCCACCCAATCCGCAGCCGCCGCGTGTCCCGCTGTCTCCTGCAGAAGCGCACCCACGCCAATCGGCCGCCGCCACGTGGCGCCTGCCGCGCGCTGTCCCGTGCTGCGCGCCCGCCAACCCGCTGCTGCCGCGTGTCTCCTCCCCTCCCGCGCACGCGTCCCCGCCGCGTTGTCCCTTGGACCGCCAGCTGCGCCGCCCACGCCCAATCCGCAGCCGCCATGTGTCCCGGCCGGACTATGCAAACGTCTATGTTTTTGATTTATGTCCTGTTATTCAGTGCAGGACTATGTAAATGTCTATGTCATTTGGATGTTATTTACATATATAAACTGTTGATTTTCTAGTTAATTCAATGACTACGATAATATTCCAAACTGTCCTTGAGTGCAATACTAGCTATGATCTTCTAGGACTAGTATTCGGTCACTCAAGCCGATAGAAATACCGGGATGCACGACAGAAACCTACATGACCTATTTATCACCTCCATGAGCCTTTTGACACTCCAAAGACAGGTTCAACCACCCACGAACAAAGATAATCATTCGCGAGCTAAATCGACAAACTAACTTAGAACGGCTATAACTTTTACATATGAAATCCAAATCAATTGAAAATTTTTGCATAATTTTCATAAGCTCATGAACTTCCTGTTTATGCAAAAAAAAAATGTGATGTTACTTTTCTCTGGATTTTATTTGGTTCTTATTGGTCTTATTGTTATCAGATGATAGGTACCGATGTTCCGGAGGAGAACGAACTACCTCCCAAGGACACTTTCACGATCGACCACCTACAGCAAGGCACTATATACTCCCTTCTTTGATTCATATTGATCCTATTTATCTTAATGCTTGAAAATGTGCTTTATGTTATAGAAAATAGTTTACATAAAATGCATGCGAGTAATTTCGGTAAAGTTGCTATGTCAGGTGGGTAATTAGCTATAGACCTATTTTCTACATTGAACCTCCTTGATAAAATTGATACTCTCATCCTTTGGTAACCTAAGTTAATTATACACTTATGGTAAATTTGGGGTATATAACACAGACTAAGTAGAAAGGCTTAGTCAAGCTTAACGATACTAATGTAGAAGGTTGTGGGAACAATTTACCAACTACTCAAAATTTAGAAAACTATTTAGAAATTGTTCAGAGAGGTCATCTCTGTGATTTTGGTGTCAAATGAAAACTGACAGCATGTTTTGGACTTGGGTGAATGGTCGTGAAGAGTGGTGCTTTTCCACGAGAGTTGGGTTTTGTGGTTGATTCGCCGAGTCAACAAGGACCAAATCTATGGTGTAACTAGGACCAAGAATTAAAGTATAACAAGTTGTATAGTTCTAGCAATAAACTGCTTGGTGGAAGGTGACTAGGTAAGGCCTCGAGTTCATATGAGCATGGCTAGTGAAGCATGTTCGTAGGAACTTTGCTGGTTAAGCACTATTTACTAAGAGAACATGGTGATTGTGCTGTAATGGAGAGCAACTCCATACACTAGGGAGGATCCATGGTGTAGTTGTTGTTAGAGCTAGCAATGTAAAAACCTTGTCATGATCTCTCAAAGGGCCGGGTACCGATGGTATCGTGTGACATGCGTGGTATGGTGGGATGTTTATGTCATGTCCGTAAAGTTGTGCAACCTCTCTATATTCGAATAGCCATACCCACAGATATGGACGACTTGAGAAATTCTACATCATAGTAACTTTGTGATTTATCAAGTGGTCTGGGATTTGCATGGATGGGGAATCCCATGAGAAAAACCTGGTCGGCAAGGTTGTTGCCGCTATTTTATTTTTAGGGCAGCAAGCCCTATATTTATGGATAGGTATCCATGCATCATTATGGATGGGTAATCCATGGGGAAGTCGAGGTCGGCAAGGTTATTGCCACCATATTAGTCTACTGTGTTTACTCATGATCAGTATGGTTCTTTTATGTCAACTCAAATGATCTTACAAATTTCAGTTGCAAATGCATTTTAATATATATATGTCTATGTGTTTGCAAACATTGCTTTATGCTGAAAATTAAACTTATATCTCTCTATTGTTCAGAAGTCACTCATGAATTGGTTATGTTACCATAATTATGTGAGTACCTTCTGTACTCAACCCGGTTGCTGACATTTCATGTGATGATGATGAATCCATGCTTGAGTACTATTACCAAGCTAGATGCGATGACGCTAGCGGGTGATGTGATGTTATTTGCTTTCAATCGGTTGCCTATGGGATATTGCAAGCATATCACGCTGAACCTTTTTGCTACCTATGATGTTTCTGCTGCTACTTTGTTGTTGAAACTTTATTCCGCTGCAACTCTGACTTATTTGTGATTTTCGACCTTGTATGGATAGCAGTCCAACATATGTGATGTATGTTGTATATTTCAATATTGTATGTGTTGTGGTACCACTCTATGTATGGATATGTGCATGTTAGCCGCTAATACTTTGGGGCTAACATGTGACATATGTCCAGGCACCCAAACTTACATTTGTTTTAAGATGCTCACAAGATGTGTTGTTGCTTGGGGTTGAGGATTAATATGTGCAACTTGCTCAGGCAGTTCATATATTGCTCTTCAATTAGTGATAGTGAGTAGTATCTTGATTGAACCTCAATTGAACAAAATGTGATTTTAGGAGGGTCTCCACAGGCGACGTCAACGACATGGCATCGTGGAGACCATGGACAACAATAGGAGGCCGTGTTCATGGATGCGGCGGTGTGAGACCACTATGAAGATGTCAGTGTGATGTTGGCTACGACGATGGTGGTGTGAGGCCATCATAGAAGGAGGGTGTGGACAATCCATCCATTTGTAGGTTTTTTGCTTGGTAGCATGTAATGTTGGAAATTCAAGTGTGTGGTATCTTGAATCTTAGGCGTGTAGTATATATCTTGAACCGGGACATATGCATGGCAAGAGAGGCTAGTGTGTCGCGTGAGGTGGCAAGTACATGTGGACTATTGCCAGGTGCAATGGACCGTAGATGTGATTGGGACTGTGAGTTGTGTATTGTCAAGGTTAGGGGCAATATTGGAAGTTAATCTTGACAAGTTAACGGTAGTTTGTATGAGAGTTGTTTAGTTTAGAGTTTATGTGTCACGTACAGTTAGTGTGGCCTGATCACTAGTTGATCAAGTGTGTCACAGGTAGAAGTGTGGCCATGTACTGGTCATGGACTGCATGCAACGCGTCTGGGGCAGTGGCTCTAAAAGCAGTCCAAGCCGCTAGTGTTGGCCGACACTTCGGGGTGGCCAAGTTGTAAAGCCGAGCGCGTGAGACGTGCAGATTGTTGTAACCCTAGGTATTATGGACAAATCTAATTATAGAGACAATATAAAAGAGACACCCCTTTGTACAAAAATAGATCTGGATGAATAAAGAATACACCATCTATTTGTCTCTCTACATTGCGTTCATTGTCCTTTGTGATCGTTGATTGTCGATCATCGGAGGAGTAGACGACGTGATTTACAACACGTTATTAGCATGATCGTCTCCGGGAGCGGAATACACGAGCTACCTGCTACCTCGTCGTCTGTACCGACTCGACAATTTTGTATCTACGAGCAATCAGAGATAACAAATTGATTCCGTAGATCGGTTTAAATCGTATTCTATTAGTAAATGCCTCGCCATTTTCAATTAGTAGATGTAGCTGCCGCGTGCTCGTAGCCGCCGCCCGTCGCGTGCTCGTAGCTGCCGCGCGCTCGTCCCGCCAGCACGCGTTGCAGCCGCTGCCGCCGCCCGCATTGCAGCCGCTGCCGCTAGCCCGCGGTGCAGCCGCTACCACCGCCCGTGCTGCAGCCGCTGCCGCCGCCCGCGTTGCAACCGCGCCGAACGCGCCAGCCGATGCGCCCGCGCCGATTGGAACCGCCCGGAGAAATCGGCTTTGGCAGCCGCCGCCACCGACGCCGTGCTAAGGCAAAAAGAAAACCCTATACGAACGAAATACGCATACGGCCGGAAAAATCATGCAGAACAGTGCCATGCACTGCTTGGCCCATGCAGGTCACGAACGTGAAATGGGCCATGCACTGCTTTGCACAGAACAGTTTGCTTATTTAGTTCGCGCGTATGTTTGCCCGCGAGGCTTTGGTCGGGACGGCTTGCAAGGCGCCGGCCTGTAGACGCCAGGGAAGCTGTGCGTCCGTGCGTGTGGGCTGCCCACGACATACCTTTTGTGGCCTATTTGGTCCAAAGTAGCAATTTGATAAACGCAATTTGATAAATGGGAGATGCTTATCTACTAAAGAATTAAAATTCTGAAAACTCTCTAAAATTAAGGATAAATTCATTTATCAATTTATCACTTTTTATTCACTAAATTTGCTTTATAATTAGACCTTCAGTTTTTTATTAATAGCAAACCTGTGTGAATTACATATCTGTCCTATTTGCTTAATAATTTGTCTAAAACCGGTAGTCTCAATTATTAATGCAATTTAGAGAATTCTAGAATATTTTCTTACAAACCTCATTGTATATTTCCTGTAGTAAATATATAATTAAATATGTAGGATATGTCTGACCTAAACAAGAGAGATTTCTCCCCTCTCGCTGTCGATGGGAGCAATTATTTGACATGGGCTATGGATCTTCCGATCAACTTGGAAGCCTCCCTTGGTGCCAAAATTGTCCCTCCTGCAGAGGGCGCATCGCCAGTCCCTAATCCGATTAGGTACTCAGCCCTGCACTACAAGAGGCACCACATACACCCGGACCTAAAGTCCCAGTATATGATGGAGGACAACCCGCTGGCACTGTGGAACTCCCTGAGAGAGCGCTACAACCAGCATGTGCAAACTCTCCAGCCTGAGGCGCAGAGAGAGTAGGCGGAACTCAGGTTCCAGGACTTTAAGTTTGTGGCTGGGTATAACTCTGCTCTCCATAGGGTCGTTGCCAAACTGAGGTTCTGTGAAAAACAGGTCTCAGATGAGGAAAAGATTAACAAGACCTAGGGACCTTCCACCCTTCTATGATGATACTCGATGCGATATCGTCGTAATAAGTTCACCCGTTACTCTGAGCTGATGCAAACTCTGCTGGAAGCAGAGAAACACGATGAGATTCTCATGAAGAATCATCATGTTTGCCCTACGGGGTCGAAGGGTGTGCTAGAAGCACACGCCAATGCTCAGGGGTCCTCCAGTAGCCAGGGCCATAAGCGGGGAAGAGGTGGAAAGGCGTCGTGGCAGAATCACGACGGGCAGAAAAAGCAAGATAAGGGAAAAGCTGGTGGCAAAGGCAAGGAAGTTGTCCAGGAGAAGCCTCCCGAGACCAAGTCGAACCACGCTGGTAAGCCATGCTACAGGTGTGGTGGCAAGGGCCACTGGTCGCGGACTTGCCGTACCTCAAAGCACCTCGTGGAATTGCACCAGAAGTACATGAAGAAGGACGGCGAAAAAGAACAGCTCAGATCTGAGGTACACGTCACTCAGCTGGAAAATCCTCTAGGAGAGGAGAAGGGTTACAAATAGGAGGTCCCGCCAAGCCTGCAGATGAAGGACCCCACCTCTGATGATGAGGACGATCTTCTTGGTGTAGAATTGGAGGATTTATATAGAGATATGCAGTAGCCTGTAGCTGCATCTGTGTCATGATATTATCCCTACTTAGTTTGTGGTTTGCTTATGTTCCTGCAGAACATATTTTATTTATGAACTTGTAATAATTAGTTCTTTGTGTTCTTTGTCCACGATAGCTCCTAAAGAACTTAATAATGTTATGGGTTATTTATCACTGCTTTTGATATGTTGATATTATGCATGCTTATGATACTTGAGAATATATCTTACTTGTGTGTATGTGATATATTCATATGACATAGAACCGCATAGTGGCCAAATGGAGGAGGAACTCTGTCTGGTAGACAGTTGCACAACCAACACCATACTAAGGGAGATAAAATACTTCCAAAACCACCAGAAGAGGGATAGAAATATCCTGACGATTGCCGGTAGCAACGCGTGGATTGTGGGCTCCGGTAGAGTCGTGTTAACTCTCCCATGGGTACAATGATCACCATCGAGAATGCTCTCTTGCACCCTAAATCGACCCGCACCTTGCTAAGTTTTAAGGACATCCGCATGAACGGCTTTCATATAGAAACCGATCTTGATGGTGGAACTAAATTCCTCTTGGTAACATCTAAAGACGGACGTGAGAAACAGGTGGTGGAGAAATTCCCCTCTTTTAGATTTGGCCTATACTACACCTACATCAAGCCCTCTCCTCACCTCTCTTTGAAGGCTGAAATAACTATCCCGGACCAGTATATAGTCTGGCATGACCGTCTGGGGCATTCGGGCTTGAGTATGATGCAAAGAATAGTTAAAAATTCTGTAGGCCATACCCTGAAGGTATCTGATTTTCCAAAGCCTGAAGCTTTTGTGTGCCCTGCATGTGCCAAAGGAAAACTAATAATTAGACCCTCTCATGTTAAAATCAAAAGTGAGTCACCGAATTTCCTAGAGAGAATTCAGGGTGATATCTGCGGACCGATCCTGCCAGTAACAGGCCCATTTAGATATTTCATGGTGCTTATGGATGCTTCTACACGCTGGTCTCACATATGCCTACTATCCATGAGAAACCATGCGTTTGCTAAGTTAATTGTCCAAGTAATTAAATTACAAGCCGACTTTCCTGAAGAAAGAATTAGGTCCATTAGGTTGGACAACGCCGCTGAGTTTAGCTCGAGGGCGTTTAATGATTATTGTACGGCCATGGGCATAACTGTAGAGCATTCCGTGTCTCATATGCACACACAGAACGGCTTGGCAGAATCACTTATAAAGAGCATCAAATTAATAGGCAGACCTTTGCTACAGAATTGCAGGCTCCCCACTAGTAGTTGGGGCCACGCGGTACTGCATGCCGTGGGATTAATAATACTCTGGGCGATTGCATATCATAACACATCCCCTATGGAACTAGTGCGTGGGCAACAACCAAGTATTTCCCATCTGCATAAATTCGGCTGTGCTCTATATGTGCTGATTTCTCCACCGCAGCGTACCACCATGGGGCCACACCGGAAGTTGGGGGTCTATGTTGGGTTTGTATCGCCGTCGATTATTAAATACCTGGAGCCTATGACAGGTGACCTGCATAAGGCTAGATACGCTGATTGTATTTTTGACGAGGGCAGTTTCCCGGTATTAGGGGGAGATGAAAAGTACCACACTAAAGAATACCGAAAAATCAATTGGAATGCCACTGGCGTCCAAGCCCTAGACCCACGCACTAAGGAAACTGAACTGGAGGTTCAGCGTATAATAGATTTGCAACAAGTTGTGAATTGGCTGCCAGATGCTTTCACCGACCATAGAGGCGTAACTAAGTCGCATATACCTGCAGTAAATGCATCGGAGAGAGTGGAGATACCCCTGAAGGCCATTCACGCCCCCCTTGGCAGAAAGAGGGGGAGCGATCCGGGTGCACCTGATTCGAGCACGCGGAGACGTCCGCAAAAGCAAAGAATCGGTGCAGATTTATTATCCCTGGCAGGTGAGAACGAATGACCTGTAGTCATGGATCAACCAGTAGTCGATAACCACCCTGAAGGTGGCGGGCGCTCCGAAGGCGCGAAACCCAGTGACCATGCGCGCACCTTTCTAGGCGCTGGGAGAATGGAAGGGTCCAGTCCCGACGTGCTAGAAAACCATGCGGAGACGGATGATTTAAATGAGAAAATTTCCATAAACCATGTAAATTCAGGAGAATTATATAAAAGAAAGCCCACTGTTGTCGACATATATTTTGCCTCTAAAATTGCTAAATCCTTGGATTTAGACCCAGAACCTAAGACCATGGCAGAGTGCTGGAAGCGCTCGGACTGGGCTAAATGGAAAGAAGCAATTGAGATTGAACTGCGCTCGCTTAATAAAAGAAAAGTGTTTAGCCCCGTAGAGATAACTCCCCCCAAAGTGCTCCCCATAGCAGCTAAGTGGGTATTCCTCCGAAAGAGGAATGAGAATCACCAGGTGGTGAGATACAAAGCGAGGCTGGTGGCACAAGGGTTCACGCAGAGACCCGGGGTTGATTATGATGAAACATATTCTCCTGTCATGAGTGGAATCACCTTCCGATACTTAATATCTTTGGCAGCTTGTATAAATCTAAAAATGCAGTTAATGGACGTTGTGACCGCATATTTATATGGGTCATTGGATTCAAAAATATATATGAGAGTCCCTGAAGGGCTAAAAATCCCAAATCGAGGAGATAGAAATTTGTATAGTATCAAGTTGAATAGATCACTATATGGACTAAAACAGTCGGGTAGAATGTGGTACAACCGGCTGAGTGAATTCCTCATGAAGAAGGATACACAAATAATGATGACTGTCCCTGCGTGTTTACAAAGAAATCCCTCGACGGATTTTGTATTATATCTGTATATGTTGATGATCTGAATATCATCGGCACGGCAGAGGACATTGGTGAATCTAGCGCTCACCTGACGACGGAGTTTGAAATGAAAGATTTGGGTAAAAACAAGTTTTTTCTTGGCCTACAGCTCGAGCATGTATCAGGAGGGATCTTTGTGCACCAGACTTCCTATACCTAGAAGGTGTTAGAGAAGTTCAACATGAATAAGGCACACCCCTGAAAACCCCCATGGTGGTCCGGTCCCTAGAAGCGGATAAGGACCCTTTTAAGCTGAGAACAGATGATGAGGAGATTTTGGGGCCAGAAGTTCCCTATCTCAGCGCCATCGGCGCATTGATGTATCTGGCAAATTGTACTAGGCCTGATATCGCCTTCGCGGTAAATTTATTGGCTAGATACAGCTCCGCACCAACCAGAAGACAATGGGCGGAAGTAAAAACTGTTCTTAGGTACCTGCAAGGTGCGCATGATCTTGGACTGTTCTATGGAAGGAACGAGTCCAAGAACATGGTGGGATATACTGATACAGGTTATATGTCTGACCCGCACACCGCTAAGTCTCAGACTAGGTTTGTATATCTTTATGGTGGTACTGCGATTTCTTGGAAATCCTGTAAACAAACGCTGGTGGCTACGTCCACTAACCACTCTAAGATCATAGCCTTATATGAAGCCGTTCGAGAGGGTGTTTGGCTGAAAAGGATGGTAAACCACATCCAGAAGTCATGTGGCATAGAAACCATCGATACCCCCATTCCCATTTATGAGGATAATGTTGTTTGTGTCATGCAAATGAAATCGGGTTATATTAAGAGCAATCTCACTAAGCATATTACTCCTAAGTTGTTCTACCCTCACGAACTCCAGAAGAGCGGTGAGATCGATGTAGTTCAAGTGAAGTCTAATAAATATCTCGCAGATTTGTTCACTAAGGCACTACCCACCTCCACATTTCGGAAACTTGTTCACGGAATAGGTATGAGGCGATTTCATGAGTTGTAGTGTTCAAGGGGAGACCCCCGAACAAAGAACTATAGGTATCCCGTAGATATCTGCATCCTGAAGATGTGCATGTCCTAAAGACAGAAATATTGTACTCTTTTTCCCTTATATGAGTTTTTCATGAAGTTCTCATAATAAGGTTTTTAATGAGGCAATATCACAATGCAGCATGCGTGTGTAGTGTACTCTTTTCTCTAATCTTTTTTTTCCCACTGGGTTTTAGGATGGAGTTTTTAATGAGGCATTGGCATATCGCGGTTTGCCCAAGGGGAGTGTTGTAACCCTAGGGTTTAATCCTAAGGGTATTATGGACAAACCTAATTATGGAGGTAATATAAAATAGACATCCCTTTGTACCAAAATAGATCTGGATGAATAAATAATACACCGTCTCTTTGTCTCTCTATATACTGTGTTTATTGTCCTTTGTTGATTGTCGATCATCGGAGGAGCAGACGACGTGATTTACAACACAGATGATGGCTGAGTGGCCTGTGGTGTGCGTGTGTTATAAATACTCCATAATCAGTTTGTAACGATCGAGTTGAGATGAGGTGAATAATAGATAAAGAAAGAAAACAGCAAGTTGTGCTGCCAGACCAATTCTCGTGTTCATCTTCTCGAATGTGTGTTGAGGAGTTCAAGTGTGTATTCCTAGTGAGAAACAATATGCGAGTTCTCTCCAGGAGTGTCTGGACTAACAATTGAGTCTTTGGGAGCTTCCCAGTGCCATATGGTTGTGTCTTGTTGGTTGTTATCCTACGTTCAAACTCGCATCAATTTGTGAGTTCAAAGGAAGAATAATTTGCTAAACACTTAACAACAAGGGAAAGAAAACAAATTGGAATATGTAAGGGCTGAATCCTTTTTACCTTTTAGAATTTTCTACTCTCAAATATTGACAATTAAAAATTTGTCATTCATGAATCCATGACATGTGGCACCAAGACCCACATGTCATTAGCACGATGAGTAGCAAATCCTTAAATAACAACCTATAGAGCATATCTAGTAGAGCCTTTAAAACAGAATGTTCCTTATATTTAGAGTCTCTTGTACTCCAGCAAAGTCTCTATCTCAGCTTCTAAATTTAGAGTCTCTCTCCCAACATTTAAATTTAGAGGCTCTCTATATCAACCTATATAGTTTCTCTAGATAGAGATTCTGCTGAGGAAGATGAAAATATAAAGAATGAATAGTAATTTAGAGGGATGTATAGAGACCCGATTTTAGAGCATCTGCTGGAGATGCTCTTAGAGTGCAAATCCTCAATTATTCCTTTCTTTCACCCATAGATGTCAAGGCGTACTATGGAAGGTGCTTTGGCTCCTGGTGGCGTGCGGGAGATGTTGAGCACGAGGAGGCCGCTAATCGGGCCAATCAAAGTTGCTTAGGTAGTATTTCTTTCGGCGGTTGCGGTTGCGTTTAAGCTGGAAATTTGTAACTCCTTGATAAAGATATCCGAGGGATCAAAAAATTATAGAAAAAATAGTTTTGAGAGCTTTGAGAAGAAATAGTAATACCTACAAAAATTGGCTACCAAACGTTAAAGCGTTTAACTTATACAAAAATAACAAATTTCTAGCTTATAAGCAAACGCAATCACAAGCACTGAAAGATGCCTAGGTCAGTGGCTCAGGTGCAGGTGCGCCCGGCGGCAGAGGATGGAACCAAGCAGCAGGGGTATGGGGATGCGGCCGGAGCGGAGGTGCCTCACACGCAGGGGTCGTGCGGGTGTACTCGTCGGCGGCGGACAAAGAGGAACAATGCCAAGGTGGCGTGGGGTGAGGCCAACAGTGTAGGGAGGGAGCTGTGCGGGCGCTGATGGTGGATAATATATGGGGATGCGTGGAGGAAGGCATGTGGCCAGTGGCAGAGGTACGTGCCTCGTGCAGAGGAAGGAGAATTTGACAGCTAGCTAGAGTAGTCGACAGATGAAATTAGATAGACGAGGGGTGTAACAAAGAATTCTATTTGACTTTTCTAGCACCTTGTAAATTTGAAAAAAAAAAAATACCTATTTCAATAAACGGTTAGATCTAAAATATATTACGTATCATCATAAATACTACTTACCATAATAAAAGACCCTAATACTGTAAATCCATATCTCCGTTTCCTTTTCCTCCCTCCTAGCTGTTGCCACCACCTTAGTTTCCCCTGCTGCCAGGCTTACCGGAGCTCGTCCTCCCACCGCCACCTCACCATCTTTGGTCACTGTAGCCACCTACTTGCTTTGGCAACACCATTATTTCTTCTCCCATGTGGATTTCTTCATCCATCTACTCGGTGAGAGGCACCCCCTCCCCTGGCTCTGCCCCTTCTTTCTCGTCTCTAGTAGGTACCGACAGATCGCCTCCACCTCCCACCACCTCCTAATGATCCCTCATCTTCTCGTTGTTCTGCTTTCCAGTGCTGCCCACGGCTAAGGTAGTACCGTTGCACTACTACAGAACACCCCTTCTGTGCTGACCGTTCACTGCCGGTTCGCTCAAAAACGGCAGTGATAACTTATTATTGCCGGTTTTTAAGTCCCATGGCCAAAAAAATAGAGGCCGTAAGAACCGGCAATAATAAGGTTTACCACTGCCGGTTCTAGCAGCCAGCCGACAGTGGTACATCATTGCCGGTTCTATCCCCAACCGGCAGTGATAAGTCGCATATCACTGCCGATGCTAGGACCCAGCCGACAGTGATACGTCATTGCCAGTTCCAGGCCCCAACCGGCAGTGATAAGCCTCATATCACTGGCTGGTGGTTCTGTAAGCGAGAAAAAAAAAGTAGTTCTATCAGCGAGAAAAAAGTAAAAAAAAGTAAAATTAACATATCAAACAAAAGCAGATGAACTTATAAAAGTGGTGTTTACAACCTAGATTGCCATAATTCACACATAAGGATTCAAACTAGTTTTTAAAGGATTGGAAATTTTCACAATAAACATACTAACATTTCATCACTCCTACACACACCAACACACCAAGAAGACATAATTTTTAAGAGCATATCATCACTAATGCTTGTTATGACCGTACATTTTGAAGGCAGAGTCCACCTATCTTTATTGCCAACACAAACAAAATATTTTTTTCAAAGTCAGGTAAACTCTATATGTCTGAAGATCCAAAATTTCCAAAAGAAGATTGCAAAAATGGATGTGCCCAAGCTATGCTAACTGAAATCATGTGAGATCTATCATCAAAACACAAAACCCCATAATTGCAAAAGTGGTGTTTACAACTGATTCATAACGGTTAATATAACATAACATAACGATTAGCATAACATAACAGTTTACAAAAGTGGTGAACTTATGAACATTAACATAATTAAGCACCATTTGAGACATTAACATTAACATTAACGGTTGTCGACGGTTGGGAGCACGGAGCTCTCACGTGCCGAGCTTACTGGTTGAATGTAAGGATCAACCGGCCTCTTTCCTGTGGCTTCAGAGTCGTTCGAGAGATCGAACTCAATCAGACAATCATAAACGGAGAGAGGGGGGTTTTTTGGCAGATTCGGGCCCCTTGGAGGGAGGTAGTAGCCCTACGTCCAGTTATCTGTATTCGGGGAACACAGGAAGAGAATACAATGCGCTCCCGAACCTCCCTGGCAAGGGAAGCTCAGGCTTCTCGAGGAGGGAGGAAACAGAGGCTTCGACTCGCGCCGGGTGTGGCCGAAGCTCTCGCGTGTCTGTCTATGGCCGTCTCTCTCTTTCAAGTACAACAACGTAACATATATATACATGGGTGTGAACCCTATACTAATGCATATACAACCCAATGTCTAGCGGTCGGAAGGCCATCCTTGGGCGCATCGTACGGGAACAGTCCTCACCATCATTCGTGATGATGGAAAAGGGGAACGGAAACAGTAGAACAAGACCCGGGCAGGTAGCAACGGTTTTCGATATTAGCGACGAGAAGTAATGGTCGTGCGGATATCAGGTTATTTATTACAGAGGCGGTGTCGATGATTTGTGTCGGCAATGTATTTTATAGGGCTATGCGAAAGATCACAATTCGATGGTACCACAGGGGGCAGGATTTATACAGGTTCGGGCCCTCTCAAAGAGGTAATACCCTACTCCTGTGCTCGTGGATTGTATGGTGGGATGTCGATTACAATGTATGTTCTCGTCGAGATGGCATGAGAACAGACAATGATGTGGATGAAGAATTAGATGATCTAACTAGGGACCCCTGGCCCCCTTTATATAGTGCGAGGGGTCGGGTTACAGATAGGTTCCTAATCCGTAAGGAAGATAGAGATATAACCGAGTTGGTTACGCTTATCTCCATGTATTCGAGTAGGAAACGAATTCATTTCCTTGTAGAGCAAGTCGGGCCTTGCCATCCTCCAAGCCCGTCTTCTGGAAGATCCGTGCGACTTGGCCCAAAGAGGTGGTACGTCTAACCATATTTCTCCGTTCCATGTTGTCCACAAGAGTCCCCGCTTATTGTCTTGATTTCGTATTCGAGTCAAATGTAGCCCGAGTGACGAACTTTTGTTCATGAAGTTCCACTTGCCGAGTAACCCGCCGATCAAACAATACAACAGAAGGACTCAAGAGAAAATCTCAAGTCTCAAAAGATGTCCTATTGGCCCTCGAGAGCATACCAAAAAGTGGATGTAGGATCGATTTATCCTCCCTGCGACATTCGAGCCCTCGACATTCGAGGTGCCACAACTCGTAGGACGCTCAGCGCCTCGACCCTACTAGTGCAGAGTCAAGCTAGTGATTCTCTGATATGCTCCCATATTTCAAGGGTCATAGCCCCAGAGTAGTGGTGAGTTGTCTTGATTACGGGTTCGACTTGCGGCCCATCAAATGTAGCAAGTGGCGTCACTCTTTGTTCGGTTGATGAAGTTCCACTTGCCGAGTAACCTGCTGATCAAACAATACAGTCGTAAAGGACTCAAGAAAATCTCAAGTCTCAAAAGATGTCGGCTATTGGCCCCTCGAGATACCAAAAAGTGGATGTAGTGAGTGATCGGTGTCACCGATCCTCCTGACAAATTATGACATTAGTCGAGGTAACATTGATCGAGGACATGCCACAACTCGTGATTTCAGAATCACCCTACTAGTCAAAGCTAGTGATTCTCGGAAGAATATGCCCCTCCAAGTCGAGGTCATCCGAGTGGTGTTCATCTTGATGACGAGAGCTGAAGAGTAACTTTGTATTTCAGACCGAAGCACTCGTCAAGAGCTGAGTTGTAATTTGGAAGCGACCGATCCTCGATAAGGCCCGACTACTAGGCGCTATCCTTCCCGACTGGGTTAGGTCCGAGTAACATCTGTACCCGAATAATGACGTGTACAGCTCGCGGCCTATGTAAAGCATGCCACTCAGAACCCAATGTAATTAGGCTCCCTGACCCGACTAATACGGAGTCAAGCTAGCGATTCTCGGAAGAATACGCCTGCCTCCAAGTTGAAGACATCCGAGTGGTGTTCGTCTTGATGACGAACGATCCGGAGATGTGCCACTAAGACCCAACTGAAGAGATAACCTTTGATGTCCAGTCTGGCTGAGGCCAAACCAACTACTGTCCTCAGGGGGTCCATCAAAAGCCAAGTTAATTATCCGGGAAGCGCCTAGTCCTCAGAGACTGAGGACTGGCATAAAGCCCGATCGACGGCACGCACTTTTTCCCAACTAGGTTTGATCTGAGTGACATCTGTACCCGAGCAATGTCATGTAAAGCTTGCGGCCCACGTGGGGCGCGTTCTCTGGAACCTAAGTCCGGGCCCGAATCTTGAAGCGATGATTTTAGGACTTCATTCTTTCCCGCCCAGCGCAAAAACTAAACGTCGCCCATTTTCTTTTAAATAGAACACGCTGGGACATTTGAACTGTTACGCTTCCATCGTGCGCTCGAGCCTGTTCGTCTCCCCGAAACGCTCCTGCTAGGGTTTTAGAGCTGCCGCCGCCACAGGGCAACCCTAGCGCCGCCGCCGCCACCGAACCCTAGCCCCAACGTCACCGCTCCCCCTCCCCCACCACATTCCAATGGCGGGGAACTGGGCAACCTCCATCACACTGAAAAGCGGCTGCAGGCCCTGGTGGACGCCAGCGTTCTCCCTACGCCGGAGCTCATCTACTGGCGCGTCGCCGCAGGTGAGTCCTTCCCCACTCCTCGTCAAGAGGAGATCGTGGTTTTCGAGTCTTTCTTTTCTCGAGGGTTTGGACTCCCCGCTTCCTCCTTTCTTCGTGGTCTGCTCAACCACTATGGAATCGAGCTCTTCCATTTGAACCCCAACTCCATTCTTCAAATTTCTATCTTTGTTCAACTCTGCGAAGCCTTTCTGGGGATTGCTCCCCACTTCGCCCTTTTTCGCCATCTCTTCTTCTTGAGAGCCTACCCCACTGACAACACCCCTAAGGCCGTTGGTGGGACCGGATTCCAACTCCGGAGTGGCCGCAAGAAGGAGTACTTCTCCTTACCACTCCGGACCTCCTTGAAGCGGTGGAACCAGGAGTGGTCCTACTGCTCCAATCCTCCCCCAGTCTTCCTTGCTTTAACCGGAGGAAGCCCTGGGCTTCCCCCTATTGGACCTCCACACCCCCTCCTCTGAAATGGATCAGGTCAGCGAGTTGCTCGCCCTGATCCAGAATCTCAAAGAAGAGGGGCTGACCGGCGTGGCCATCGCCGTCTCTTTCACGAGGCGCCGCGTTCAGCCTCTCAAGGAAAGGGTTCGGCTCGAATTCGAGTACTCCGGGCCGACCGATCCGACTTGGGAGATGGGCACCCCGATCTCCAATTCGGACGCCGTCGACCGACTTTCAGAGTTTTTCGCCACGGGGACTCCCCTTTCCAACCAGGGGTGTCCCAGGAGCTTCTCCCTCACCAATCTGCCGCCGGAGGTAAGGGCTGAGTAACCTTCATGTTCGAATCTTTCCGAGTAGTTTTATTATGGTACTAACTCGGGAAGACCGTATTGTACAGGACCGCCGGGCCTTTGTGTCCCTTGCTCCGACGCCCGAGGCCCCCGCCCACAAGGGCGAGAAGCGTCCGGGCGAGGAATCTGAAGAAACCCCGGCGGCGAAGAAAGGCAAGGGCCTGGCCTTCTCCGAGGAGGAGGACGTCCCGCCCCCCGAGGGGCGCAATCAGCAAAGCACGGGCCCGAAGATCAGCGAGGCCCCCAAGGTGGGAGCAAGGCCACCAACACCGGCCCATGGGCCAAGCGGTCTGGCGTCTCGTCCTCCGCGGGCGGGTCGCAGGGTGCCGCCGAAGATGAACCAGCGCCTTCGGCCTCCGCCGGCCGGTGGCCCGCCGCCTCCTCAGCGGTGTCTTCCGCAAAGGCGCGTGCATAAAAATAAAGACTTCCAATCGGTAAGCATAACACTATCACCTCTTGGCAGCCTTCTTGTATGTTTTGTTGTGTTCAAAGTGTTCCTTCTTATTTCAGGAAACCGTTGGAGGAAATTCCGACGGATCGCCCGACCGAGCCAGCACCGAAGCCTGCCGAGCCGAGTCGGGCGGCGTCTTCTCCCCTCCCAGTCTGCGCATCTCCCCTCCCAGTTCGCGCATCTCCCCTCCGAGGCGCCAAAGCCCAAAGCAAAGCCGTCCGAGTCGTCCGAGGCCGCGTCGGAGGCCAAGGCTCGCGAAGATGGTGTCGCCGACCCGCCCAGCCCGGGGCCGATCAACAAGGGCAGCGAGGACGCCGAGCAGGTGGAGGAAATTCGACGCCGGCCCCCGTCTCCCCAGGAGGAGCTCGAGCCCAAGCTCTCGGCGGCCTGGAAGGACGAGGCCGGGGACTAGACTGTCCTCGACGACGAGGAGGAAGAGAAGGTCAGGGTGACCTTCTACGAGCACGCCGCTGAATGCGGCAAGCTGATCAGGGTAAGTCCTCCGATGATCCGAGTAGGTTTTCGTCATCCCGAGGTAGGATAGTGATTACTGTTTCTTTGCAGGAACTTGGTGACTTTTCTAAGAAGAAAACCAAGTTCCTTAACTACTTCCTCCTCCAGATAGAACAGATTAAATCCGTGGAGGGGCAAGTAGTTGAGGCCCGGACCGAGGCGTCCATGGAGCGCTGGGAGCTGCAGGCCCGGATCAAGGAGCTGCAGGAGGAGAAGTTCGACCTCGCAGGCTCCCTTCGGTGTAAGTACCCCAACCTGAGTTAGGATTATCCGTCTTGCGTGTGATCGAATGACATCGTGTTCTGCTCCGTGTGCAGCCCACGACACCACGATCGCTAGCCTGCGGGAGGAGCTGGCCAGGACTGCGGCCGCCACCTAGGCAGAGCTGGCAAAGTCCTAGGACCAGAGGCTGGCCCTGGAGAAATCAGAGGCGAAAGCTGTCGCCGAGTTGGAGGGTAAGTACCCAAACCCGACCGACTTGGAACCTCCGATGTTTGCATGTTTGTGTAACTATGTGTTCTGTTCTTGACAGAACACAAAAGGAAGACGCTGGCGATATGGCGTTCTGAGGAGAACGTCGAGAGCTGCAAGCGCATCTGAGAACCCCCGGTGGTGTGGAGCCCACTCGACACGGCTCTATGTTGGCGACACGAGCCAAGCACTCGGGCGAGTGATCCAAAGGTGGACGAAGCCCCGAGCACCTCAAGGCCGGCTCAGGAAGTCGGCTTGATGAGCACCACCAAGCGCCGGGATCGTCAAGTCGCTCTACCTCGAGTCGAGCTCGACGCTGTCAAAGATGGCTTCGCTGCTCAGAGATAAGGCGTTGGCCCTACTTGAGGAAGTGAAGCCGGCGGCCGAGTCCTTGTAGACAATTTAGACTTAGATCCCCTATAAATGTAGGAACTCGCTGTAAATTATCAATTTATTTGTATGTAAAATGATTTCTTTTGATATAATATAGCAATCATCTTTCTCAATTGAGTTTTGTATTTTGCCCGAGTAGGCTAGGTTTCTTTTACTAAGCACGCTGCCAAGCGCATCAAGTTCCTTAGCGTTAGGAGTTGGTGCGGAGCTCTGTCTCCAAGAACGCAGTCGGGAAGTATGAGTGTTGCGTGGAAACAAGAGTTTCGTTACTCGGAACGATCAATACATAGGCACAACGAACCTCGAAAGATATATCGGTTAGGCATTGAGTAGGTGCAGACTGCACCTAATTAGGTGTAGCCCCCGACTTACTGGCTAGTCGGAATCCGACTAGGGAGCAAGTCAAGTTTAACCTTAGAGGGTGCACGATTGCGCACCTAATTAGGTGTAGCCCCCAACTTACTGGCTAGTCGGAATTCGACTAGGGAGCAAGTCAATTTAATCTCAATAAAAGAAAGGGTGCGCGATTGCGCACCTAATTAGGTGTAGCCCCCCGACTTACTACTTAATTGAAACACAAATAAGTAGCAAATAAGTAGCAAGTCGAAAACCTGAATACTGTCGTAAAGACAATGTTAACGAAAACTTATCTTTATTTAATTGTAAGTATGTCTACAACGGCCGTCAGGTATAGAACCGACGTAATTGCTCGATGTTCCACGAGTTATCCATGAGAATGCCGTCTTCTTGCTTCAATCGGTAAACCCCCGGGCGTGTCACGGAGTCAATAATGTCTGGACCTTCGGTAGGAGAGAGTTTGTGGCCACTCGATTGATTGACTCGAAGGACCAAATCTCCAATCGAGAAGGCACGATCTCAGACATTAGGATCGTGGTAACGACACAAACCCCGGAGGTACTTGGCCGATCAATTGTTGCAGCTTCCGAGCTTCCTCCGCTTGGTCGAAGTTCAATCAATCCGACTAGCCTCGACTCGCCCTCATTGAACTTTTGAACTCGGGGAATCTGACCAGAAGCCATGGGAGGACCGCCTCAGACCCATATACGAGGAAGAAGGGAGACTGCCCCATAGCTCGGCTGGAGCGTGTACAGAGCCCCCAGAGTACAACAGGCAATTCCTTCATCCATTTTGCCGCGTATGGGCTGAGCCGATCGAAGATGCGCGCCCTGACGCCTTGAAGCTGGAAATTGAATCTGGAGGACATACTTGAGTCATTCGCTGCCAGGTGATATTAGAACGGTACCAGCCTCGCCTCTGTTTCGAAGAGCCATCTACTGTACATGTTCGAGAGACCATCGGCTCTTGTTCCAAGATTTCTGACTCTTCGACGCCGGGGAGCTCAAGATTCGGCCCACTCCTGCTACAAAGTCGGCGAGTGTTTGTGATTTTATGGCGCTGCGTGGCTTGAACGAGAGCTCGAAAGCCCCAAGTTCCACTGACCATTTAGCGATCCTCCCAAAGGGCTTCGATTATGGAGAATGTCCGCAATAGGAAAAGAAGTGACCACCAAATTGGATGTTCTTGAAAGTAGTGCTTGACTTAGAGAGGCGATCGAGGTCTGATATAAAAGCTTTTGCGCTGCTGATAAGCGTACCTTGCCAATACTTTCTTGGCAGTAGGCGACGGGCGTTGAGCCTTGTAGGCGACGTCTTTTGTTCTTCTCGTTCCACTCACACAGCTGCACTCACTACATGAGTGGTGGCCGCAATGTATAGCAGAAGCGGTTCCTGTGGCATGGGAGATGCCAAGACAGGTGGCGAAGTGAGGAATAATTTAAGATCCTCAAACGCCTTTTGTGCCTCGGGTGTTCAGACAAACTTATCATGTTGCTTCTTTAGTAATTTGAAGAAGGGCGACCCACGCTCGCCAAGCCGCGAGATTAATCGGCCGAGTGCCACCATGCACCCATTCATACGCTGGACATCCCTTTGGTATGTTGGGGGAGTAATCTCCATGATTGCTCTGATCTTTTCCGGGTTAGCCTCAATTCGCACCTGACCTGAAAACCTCACCGACCTTCCACTAGGGTTCAACTTCATGTTGTATTCGTCTGGGCGATGTCTCCTCAGGTTTAGGACTGGAGGCTCTGTTGTTACAACGTGGACGCGTCGCCGTTTCTTCTAACGCTTACACATCGTTTAGCCTGAATAAGGAAACATCGTGTGGCTCTGCTTGCGCTGATCTGTTCGTTTCATCTGAATCATAGCTCGCGTTCATGTGGAAGAACGAGAAGAAGCGAATAGGTGATGAATCTTCTTCCTTTACGGAAGTACAGGAATGGTCCTTTGATGCTCTAAGCTGAGTGCCAAAGGCTAACAAAAGCGTGATTTATCACAGAGTGCTTGCGAAGTCTAGAACGTCCCAACGCAGCTTCCAATGCAGCCTCCGCTCTATGCTTATACCGCTCTAAGTCTCTTTCATTTGCCAAGCATGCGCCTCCACTGGCGACACCACGGGTGACTCCGGGAGCACCTCCTTATCTTGCTCTTCTGGCTTGGTCACGAACTGATCATCGGCGGTCATCCTTGAAAATGCTTGGATTAAGCCAAGGCTGCGATGATCACCATCCACTGTCGACACCGGTCGACCTGCCAGCCCCCCAAGCTGTTTTAGGTGCGAAGAGGCTTCTTATTTCGCCTGGAGTGAAGGTGAATTTAGGCGTTTCGTCCTAAGCCGATAGAGCCCTCGGACGGCGGCACATCTTAGCATGAATACTTCTGGCTCGTCTTGGCCGTAGCAACCGAAGATGGCACTGAGTGGTAGCGGATCTTGTCCTTGAAAACTCACCAATATGTTCCGCATGAATCGGCGAGGCCTTCGTCATGCGGCCGTAAGTTTGGCGAATATTCAATCCACTTCCGCCGTCGACTAAGACCTTGCGCAGTTGGACGCCCCGTACCACAGGATCCAGGATGAGTGGATATCTTCCTGGACAAGGGATGTGGTTAGGATGATCCGAGCGAACTTGATCGGCACTTCGGACCATCGAAGGTATTCTGGGGTCACCGGAACAGCTGCATTGACTTACCGAGTAGTAAGCTTTTACTTACGTTTTGACTTGTATGCATCCGATCCCCCGAGGAGGGTCCCGTTTGTCGTCTTGTTTGGCATCCTTCGGAGCATCCTTGTTGTGCTCCTCAGCAAACCTCTTTAAGACATTACAATTTTTTGCCGCATGCTTTCCATTTGGATGGAAAGGACACAGTGCCTCCATCACTTTGTTGTAGTCATTGAACCGGGGCGTCTTTTGCCGACCATGATCCGCAGCTGCTACCAGCTCTTCACCCTTGCGCTTCTTGTCCTTCTTAGAGGACGATTCGGGCTTATCCTTCTTGCCTTCGTTCTTGCTTGGGTGATCCTCCTGATGCTCGGCGAGAGCATCCGAGGTGGTAGCATACCGGTCCGCCAGGGTGAACATCTCTTTGACAGTGGTTAGGGCTTCCGAGACATCTTCTTGATTAAGTCGGGGTCACGAACTCCCTTTTGGAAGGCCGCAACGACGACCGCTTCAGAAACCTCCGCGGTTATGTTCGGCTCCTGCTTCCTCTAAGGGACGCTGAGCCGATCCGGAGGCTTGTCCATCCATCACATAGACGCCGCGAAAGTTAGGGAACCCGTTGACACCCTCCTCCGACTCGGACTCCGAGTAAGAGAGGCTCAACTGATCCCGATTTGCTGGTTCGTCAATGGGAGTGATGATAAGTCCCACTTCTTGTGATGGATTGTTTGACCGAAGAAAACCTGGCTGAGATTTAGCAGAACAGATCTGCGGAAATCTTGTAGCCGAATTGACCAATCCGAGTGGTATCATAGCATCCACCCGGGAAACTGATCTGGTTAGAGCTATCCCCGAGTCAGAACTCGGGAAACTCGTCCCAGTGTGTGCTTGTTGTGGTCCGTTCCTTAGCCCAGACCGAAAAAGATGACATGTTATCTCATGGAAAACAGAGGCCGAGTTTCTCAGTCCGAACGGGAGGTCGGACAACTGAGAAGTTGCGATTCCCGATTGGATCCGAATGCGATCCAGATTAGGAACAGTATCGCCGGTTGGTTTCTTACCAGCGGAAGAAGCTGATAGAACCAGAAGCTCGTAATCCCGACTGGGCCGAAGGGAGTACCTTCGGCGAGGCAGTCGGAATCATCGTCGTCAGATTGGATCTCTTTCGGATCAGAATCCGCAAGAGGCAATCCAACGTGGTGTGGTTCGGCTGAAGTCGCATCCAGCGTCCCCCGGGTGTTGCCCGGCTGAGATAGCCGGAGTTCCCCGAAGTCGTCGGCGAGGAAGCCGAGATCTCCGAAGATGAATCCTTGGCCGGGGGCGTAGGTGAAGACGAATCCGCCGATGGATGCCATCGAAGTCGATGAAGTTGATCGTGATGCTAGCCCCTACCTGGCGCGCCAACTGTCGACGATTTGTGTCGACAATGTATTTTATAGGGCTATGCGAAAGATCACAACTCGATGGTAGCACAGGGGGCTGGATTTATACAGGTTCGGGCCCTCTCAAAGAGGTAATACCCTACTCCTGTGCTAGTGGATTGTATGGTGGGATGTCGATTACAATGTATGTTCTCGTCGAGATGGCACGGGAACAGACAATGATGTGGATGGAGAATTAGATGATCTAACTAGGGACCCCTGACCCTCTTTATATAGTGCGAGGGGTCGGGTTACAGATAGGTTCTCTAATCCGTATAAGGAAGATAGAGATATAACCGAGTTGGTTACGCCTATCTCCGTGTATTCGAGTAGGAAACGAATTCGTTTCATTGTAGAGCAAGTCGGGCCGCGCCATCCTTCAAGCCTGTCTTCTGGAAGATCCGTGCGACTTGGCCCAAAGAGGTGGTACGTCCAACCATATTTTTCCGAATACCTGAGGCCCATGTTGTCCACAGGCGAAAAACGAGGTACCCTTTGGGTAGCCACGTCCCCCTACGTAGTCTGTGCCCGGCCGATGGGGCTGACCCATTCTTGGCCTGAGCAAGGCAGGCCCTTGCCCGGGCCCCGAGCGAGGATGGCTCGCTCGGGGAGATAACCGGGCCCGAGCCACTGAGGGCGGGAGAGAGGGGATTCCCGAAAATGTCCCCAAACCCCGTCAATGGTTTACAAAAGTGGCGTGTGTGATCACCACTCGCTGCTGCCCGAGACGCCGGAGATGGGGTAGTCGTGGCGGTCGTCGTCGCTGGTGTAGACGCTAGAAGCGACACGTGGCTCGTTGCCACTATCCTACGATGCGGGAGGAGAGCTCCCGCAGCCAACGGTGACCTCATCCTTGTCCTCCTCATCGCCATCTTCCTCCTCCTCCTCCACGTCCTCCTCCTCATCATTGTCCTCCTGCTCCTCATCCTCGTCATCCTTCTCCTCGTCCTCCCTGTCATCCTCCTCTCGCGCGTGATTCCTTCCAGCGGTAGAGGCGCCAGGGGCTGCAGTGGCGGCGGAGGCTCCCGGGGCTAAGACAGCGTGTATCAAGCCAACGAGCACGAGCCCAGCTGAGCACACACATGCCGGTACCGAAGCTTCTGGGAACGAACGGGACGCAGTTGCACAACGGGGGCGATGATGGCGGTGCCGGCACGTACCTTGACTCAGCGGAGGAGACAAAGCGGGCGGGAGAAGGAGGAGGCGCTGTCATGATGGAGACGGCCAGAGAGGGCGACGGAGATCATAACGACACTAAAAGACGTGAGAAGACAGTATCACTGTGGTGCTTATCGCAATGGCCGGAGGGGTACAGAATTGATAGGTTTATCAAGTCTCTTCCCTACCGTATCACTCAAGAAAGTCTTAAGTGTCAGAACAGATGTTAAGGTATGTACGAAATAGTCATGTTTCACATTTCCTAATTAATGGTCAATACAAGAAGGCTTACATTCTCTTCCTCAGTGCCATAGGCAGGAACAGGGCAACAATCACTGTGGGTACTATGTATGTAAGTTCATGCTCGTATTCACCTCCGATGAAGCAACAACTAGTGATGCCAAGGTCTGTTTTGACTTAAAGCACATAGTTTTATAAATCCCGTATTATTCAACAATTAATTCCTGCTATTATTTTGATGGCAGCGCTTAAATCTAAACACAAGTACACTACTGGTGTGGGGTCCATCCTTCCTACCACTTGATCTGTACTAGTCCCTGGATCAGTACACTAGTGTATACTATTTACATAGCTGAATCATTTCATATAAGCGAAAAATTTATATTACATTAAGTACATGTATTAAGCCCGAAGGCTATTAAGTATTACAACACGGCACATTGGTCCAAATTAGTTCAAGAACAACAAAAGATTAGAGTGCGATGAAAATCAAAAGATCCAAAAGAGTCTCCTGCCGGCTATGCCTAAGCAATTGACTGGAGAGATGCCCTAAGCCTCGTCCTGATCGTCAGCGCACTCCTGGGCTCCATCTTCATGGCAAGCGCAGGGGTCTTGCTCATACTTATCATCTAAAAAAGTGAGTGTGTGTGAGGTCAGTGCGCAATCAAACCGCACTGGCGAGTTTACATCCAACCTAATGCATATAGTGATAGAGACTTCCAAAGGAAAGGCTGGAGTTCTTTTAGGTGCAGAAAGCAAATTTGGTAAATTAAAACCTATGACTTAACAGTTTTAACCCAAAGTTCTACTAATCAATGTATCAATGTTTAGTTCTCATTTTCAACCACAAACCCAATCTCAAACTACACGTCAACCAATCACCCGTCATCATCTTTCAGGTGTGGCACACTTGTTGTGGATCTTACGTGCCCGAAGCGCCCGGTCTTCTCTAGCCGGGTTGCCAAGCCCGCACTAGAGTCATGGCTCCCTGCGACGTAAGACCTAGATCATCCATCCGAATAACGGCATGAGCCTGTCTTCGCCTCGGACTAGGGGTTGCCCTAAAGCTCTCCAACAGTCAGTGGGCCCTAAGTCCGCACTACCGCGCGATGGCTACGCGTTGTGCAGGAACCCCTCTGGGCAGCATATAGCTGCGTGAAAACAACTCGCGCTCTGACCAAGACAGCCGTTCCCGGCTTCCCAACACGTCTAGAACTCATATTGTGCAGGAACCCCTTCTAGGCAGCATATCGCTACGCGAAAACAACTCATGCTCCGACTGGCAGAGTCATCCCCGGTTGCCCAGCACCCTCTCCGTGGTCCAGCCTTCCTTCTCTCGCTATCGTTCCTTCCATGTGCCCTGCACATGTTGTGACGGAACCACCCAGTGGCAGCGCTTGGCAGCTACGCGTGTTGTCCCGCGCTCCTCTTCGCACCATGTTGGAATTGATAGCATGTATCCAAGCTACTTAACATCCTTATCCATATGCAGACCACATCCACATTTCCAATCACACACATACTTGCATGCTAGGACTAATTTTCAGTTAACCATGTTCATTGTGTCATCATGTCCGTGAATGTCAGCTCACCGTTTCGAGGCAACTAAGTCTAAAAAATATTAATTGGACCTGAACAATGTCTAAGCAAGTTTTTAACCAAGACTTAAGAGTCTAAATTATTTTATATAGTCTAACCAGGTTATCAAGGATGATCAGCAAGGCAATCATTATTAGAGTCAAATGGTGGATGATTTCATCAAGGCAGGATCATCATGATAAAACAATACAAGTAAATAACAAGACATGATATATCATGATTAAGCAAATAGGCACATTACTTAAAGAGCATGCATTTTGATACTATAAATAAAATACTTTAGAAATTGGGTATTCAACATGATCTAACTGAATGTTAACTTGCCTTGATCTAGTGAGTGGAGGGGGTCTTCTTGCTGTTCTTCAAAATGCTCCTCGAGCTCCTCAGCGTCTAATAACGAAACGAATCCGAAGAACAATAAATAAAACTCCAAGTGCAGCGAGAAAGCATGATGCATGAAATACAGCGCACTAAGTCTAGCAATTGGTGACTAACATTAAATCTTTTCTCTAGGTATCTAGGAAGTTCCATGAGTCTACTTATGTTTGATAGTCTACGAAAGGATAATGATGGTGTGGTCGATGGGTAGTTTATGATGATGATGATGATGATGATGATGTAAATGTCTTAATTGTAATCCCCATAATGTAGAATATAAGTTTAAAATAAACTTTTGTCTCAAGTATTTCCTAAAAATATTAGCCTGTTGTTACCGTGGTGTAATTAGTCAAAATTTAATTTAACAGTAAAAGATAATTTCCTAGATGAGGTTTTTACATTTCCTAAAGGAGGTTTTTACATTATTCTAATTAGGCAATCATGGATAAATATCATGCTAAACTAAGTCTCAATATTTTAGTAATTATCTTAATGGCTAACTATGTCTTTGCAAAAAGTGGAGATTTAATTGAAGCCGTTTGATATTTACAATAAATCAAATTCAGTTTCTATGTTATTATTATATAAGGAAAATAGTAAAAGCTGCCTATTTTAATTACCCAGAGAGAAATATAGATCCTAAAATTGTACAATAAAGTTATTAAATTATCAAATAATATTTATGCTCCACCGGAATTTTATCTTGATTTTAGTAACTTAATGATTTATTCCATTAAATGGAAAAGGCTGTTTTTTATGTTATTCAAAAGTGGGATAAATAAGGCTTGTAGATTAAAATAGGAGACATAGGTGGGTTGCTATTAACAAATAAGGTTTGACACTTTTCATGGGGTCCATACCTTTTGTTGTAGCTATAGGGAAATCATAAATATTTTTAGGGGAAAAACAATATATTTTGGTGAGTAGTAAATTCCCTTTTTAAAACTACTCATAGTTGGGAAATTCTCTATAATAGGGAAAATATGAATAAATGGGTCTTAATTTACTTAAAAGGGCACAAGCAGGTTGTCATAATTGTCATTAGGCATTACTTTAAGTTTTAGAGTGCAAGAGCAAATTTTAAAGTTAAAACAAATAACTAATAGCTTTAAATATTACAAGGAAAAGGCTATAATTTAAGGTTTGTATTTAAAGAATAAATATTGTCCTTCTGTTCATGATTCATCCTCCATTTAGGTTTGCATGGATTTAAAATATTTTATAGTTAAATATAACATCAATTTATATAATGCTAGGATTAAGGTTGCTACAACTAGAGAGGCTTGCAAAATTTTAATACTTTATTTTTGCGCTGTATGATTTGGTTTAATATTTTTCCTAGGTTCCATGCCCTCTGTAGTATTTATAGAAAAAGTTTCATAAATTTTAAACACCATTTTCCATTTTAAATAAACCATAAAGTTGGAATATAGAAATTCGGTTAATTGTAAAATAAAGGATTTGTGCTGGCCTTGGAACTGTTTTGGTGTCGACTGCAGCACGTGCAGCCACGGAGGCAGCCCATGAAGGCCCACCACGTAGCCTATGGGAGCACCGGTCGAAAACTACTTACCTAACTATGCGAGGGCTAACTGAAAGGGTGAAATCGCAGGTTACGCCTTCACTTATTGATAGGTGGGACCGATGGTCCACATGCCAGCCACTCGACTGCTGCCCCCAGAGGAGGTCGTTTTCTTCCTCTTGATGTGATGCAGGCTAAGCCACAACCATGCTGAGGAGCTCGGCGAGGCGGCGGTACGGTTGACGGTGGTGTAGGAGATGGCTAAAATGGACTCCTCATGTCGATCCGCACCTGCTAGTCCTGAAGGCACGATGAGCGGTGCGGTGAGGCGGCGGCACGATGAGGCCCGAGCGGCGACGTCCTACGGGTAAAGAAGCTATGGCCAGCTACAGCTCCGGCGGCCTAGTACAAGGGGTCTACAGCATCTAGTGGATATCCAGAAATTAGCAGACATGACAGCAAGGCCGAGGGTGGCCTGGAGGAGGCCGGCGACGAGGAAGACAATGGCGGCCAAAGCGACTCATGGCGGCAGCGAACACCAGTGGAGCCTAGGGCAAAAGAGGGGTCGGGTCATGGTTAGCAAGGCTCGAAGAAGCTGCAGATGCGGCGAGTCACAAATGGGCTCACCGAGGAGGGAGAAAATGGAAAGAGGAAGAAACTCGGCCAGCAGTGATCCACGCGACCTCCCGGGCTCTGTCGGGCCTCCAAGCTCAATTGGTCCAATGACATCGTAGGGGAGAAGGAGAGTTCCCCAACGGGACCAAGCAAGCAGCGAGGCCAACCAGACGGGTAGTTCAAGGATGCCAAAAGTTCGCTGGTTTTTGGCTTTGTGAGGAAGTGGAAAAAATGAGCAAGCAGGGAGCTCGGGCTAAGATTAAAAGTTGGCACAACAGCGAGGAGAAGAGGTAAACAACTAGTAGACAGGAAGGGACGACTCGGTCACGGTGCAGGCGACGGTGGCAGGGCAGCGGCGCAGGCGGCGGTGGCAGAGTGGCAAAATTGAGCCACGAGGTGGCCGTGGCAGGTGATAGGCGCCATGAGGCGAGCTTGGTAGTGTGCGGGCGCCAGCGCGGTGAGAAGGAGGGGCATGGGTTGGCCCGTGGATAAAGGGAAGGAGGGGTGAGAGTGATACGGGCGAGAGTGAGAAAGGGACCGAGTGAGTGCAGAGAGTAGGGGCTCTACTCCTGCAAGGCTAGGTTGGGAGAGTGAGGGAGAAAGAAAAGAGAGAACAGGGAGTGGTTGGGCTTGATGGGCTAGCTCGGCTGGAGCCGAATAGGTGCTTAGGCCCAGTAGAAAGGATTCCAACAATTTAGAACTTTTATAAAATAAGTTTGAACTAATGTAAATTTTGAATGGATGAAATTATGACACTATTCAAAATCTGAAACACTATTCCATATATGACAATATTTAGGAATGCATGTTTTATCTATGGATATGTGTATATATACACACATGAAAATATGAACTTTGCACAAGCTTACTTTGATTTTGAAATGAAATATATTTTATAATTTGAAACATATAGTTCCATTATAAGGATGTATATAAATATATATACATATAGTTGAGAGTGTCAGGAGTAAAGTGCTATAATTTGGGGAAAATGGGTAAAATTTCTAGGAGCTAGGCAAAAGGGTAGAACCGTAATTTCACCTAGGCTATTTAACCCTGTAGGCAAAGTTGAATAGGAAATTAATGTGTTAACATAAATATGAATAAAAATAGGAATCAAGGTTTGGGCTTCAAAGTACTATTCCTCAACTTAAAACACTATTCATAGTTTGAAAATTTGCAGCATCCTAGTAATGTAGAAACCAAGTTTATTGATTATTTGGTTTGTTACTATTCATGATCTGAAAATAGATGTACGTACATAAAATACAAGCTAGTTAAATAAGCTCGAATATTTCTAAAAATAGGAAAAAAAAATGCAAGATGTAGTTATGCATTTAGCATTTTTAGCAAGAAAAATATTTTTCCTGCATTCAAAATTTTAAAGTTTATGACGGGACCCGCCGACTGGAGTCGGGCCCCTTCTGTGCATTACCTGTACTAGTCCCTGGATCAGTAGCTAGTACACACAGATTCCAGAGCATTGGATCATTGCCGTTACAAGTTTCAATAAATATTACATCAGAGTACGCTAACCGGCACAAAGGCCTTATAACAGCTGAAGTCTAACATGCAGCGGAAGTCTTAGCAGTCTTCCATAACTCCAAATGGAAGAGGAAAAATACAACAATCAATCCCACAGACGAGCTGTAGTAGCGTCCTAGGCATCGGGACAGTCCTCGTCTTCAAGTTTCCACTTTTCGAGTAGTGACACTGAGGATCAGGGTCTGCTCGTTGGAATGAGCAGCCCCGCATGAAAGGCGGGGTTAGCATGCGAATGCTAGCAAGTCTTTCCTGGGAAGGGCTAGGTTAAGGCTCATCCTAGGAAAGCTGAAGGTTATTTTGCATAAAAGCATTTAACCTAGAAATATAAAAGCATTTAAGAAAACATAAAGGAATAAATAATTAATAATTCTCATGATTGAACATACCAAAGTTCTCAGTCTCAAGTCTCCTGTCTCATGTCTCATAATAATTCTCAGTGCCTCGGCACCCTGTCTCATTCTCAACAACCAACAACAGCTAGCAGCGGCACGCAGCCGGAAAACCTTACCCGGGTCATATTAATTAAGGTGAAGCTACGTTGTAAGAAACCACCAAGTCGCTCTTAACCGAGAGCACGGCCATTCGAATGGGTTTACACTCTGTAGAGGTTGTACGCTTTACCCGCAAGATACAGTACCCTCCCGTCGAAAGGTACCGTAACAAAATCCATTAAAAGTCTAACCCCGGCCTTGCCACGGTAATACCTGATATTCACTTAAGTACCCCGGGGGCTTTGACCATACCTAATGTTCACACAGGTATCCCGAAGTTCCATCCCCGAGCAATACACCGGTGGTGACGCATCCCTCGGGACCTCACCCACAGTGCACGTACCGTGACAAACCCGACGTTATTCTCCCTCTAGATCAGGCTCGTCCCATACCGAGCTTGCTCCTCTAGATATCTTGGTTAAACTCGGTACAATCGTCGGTCCTTATTCTCGGAGCGGCAGCCAAACACAAACCCAAATCTCATGCACGAAGGCACCCACCATACATTCCAACCACTCCCGATCCCAGTTATTAGTTGGTCAAATTTTAATTAAAGAGTGATCAAGCCCACCATAAGCAAGTTCACCAGTCTAATTCTCATATTCACAATTCTCAAGATGAATATAATAGTGATCACCGCTGCGGGAAATCAATCCCCGATGTCCAACTAAGCATTGCTAAGCCAACTAGTATTTAAAACAGTAGGGAATAGTTAAATAAATTATCCTAACGGCCATTCATGACAGTAGGTGCATGTTCCGACGGTGAAGCCATGCACTGGGAATATTTAAGCAATGTACGCACAGTTTAATTAATTAGCAATTTTGGGGAAAATCTAGAAATTAGGGCTCTAGGGGAAAGACTTGCCGTGATTGAAGTCGTGCGGCTGCCCGGCTTGGTCTTCGACTTCTGTGAAGCTAACCACGGCGAACAGAGGGGGAGGGGTGAATGAGAGTCTCGAATTTTTACGGCCGTTCTTTTTCGAATTCACTGGCACCCCAAAATGTGAACAACTTGACAACTATGTGTACCCCTAGCATGAATGAGAGTCATGGAATATATGGGGATTTTTCACACACAATCCTGGTTGTCAAGTGTCCAAAAGAGAAGAATCAATTCAAACCTTACTTTAAGAAAGGAGATCAAGCCAAATAACCAAAGTGACTTTCAGAAAAACAAAAAGCAGATTTGTTCTCACTTGGAGGAGATGGATGGTGGCTTTCTGGTGCTCATCAAATTTTGGGAATTATTCTCCCTATTTCTCAATGGGTCGTGCACAACTTTACCAAAAATCATCTCAAAACTCCATGTAGATAAATCATGAAAATTCAAACATCACAAGCTGCTTTCTGGAAAGCAAAAACAGAAACCCCAGAGTTTGTTTCCACTTGGAGCAGAGGGATGGTGGGTTTCTGGTGCTTCTCAATGTTTGGAAATTTTTCTTCCGATTAATCAATAAGTCATGAAGCACTCCACCAGAAATCTCCTCAAAACTCCTTTTACAGAAAATATGAAAATCAAAACCACGAGCTGTCAAGAACATCGAGCAGAAAGTTTGGGGCTCGGTTTTCACCTCACTTCTCCCAAACGGTGCAAGAACAGGACTCCAAATGTTTATAGTGAATAGATATATGAGTCACGCACCTTCTCCAACAAGAATCACTCAAAAAGGATTTTTCTAGATTTTTATAAAAATCAAACACTGCCTGCTGCGCGAAGAACAAGACAGGAACTTCAAGAACAGACTTGAGCCATCAAAGCATATAGAATAGAAAAGGAGGCACGGGAGTTTTTAGGGATGGCTCAAGATCGAAACAAGAACACACACAAATCCCACGAGATCATTTCACTCTCACGGTATTTAAATGCTGAATTTAAATGCTGAAAGTAAGTGCAAGAACGATATAAAAACGCCGATCTATTAGCTCATGAACGAACTACAGATCGGGGACCGGAGACGCAGCTCCCACACTCACACAGAGACGCAGCTCCTCAACTCACACCTATGTTGGCTGGCTACAAATGGCTCAAGGACCCCTCCAAGTGAAGCCTTGGGGTCCTATTTATAGCCCAAGCCACACATTTGTGAAAACACTGAGGCGGCGGAAACCCGAAAACACACTCCGGTCTCTCGCACGAATCTGAAGCATTGCCAACCACCTCCAGCGGCTCCGATGCTCCAAAGACTTCGACGAGGTCGTGCCGAGCGACGTCCAATGCCCGGCGCCAAAAACCTCCACCGCAGACTCGCGCCGGTCCTCCAGACCACCGCCACCCACTGGCGGTTCTTTCATGGCGCCAACTGCATTGAGACCATCACCGCGTACACGAGAACAACACGAACACAAGGAAACAAACGGATCTCCGATCGGGTTACGGTTCATCGAGCAATGGAAAACAATGAATAGCACGACAGAAATCTGATGACGGACGCCGTCCGGTGATCTAGGAGCGATTCGGCCGGGAACCAGAGGTTCCGTGGACCGTTAAGCGCAACGTCTAAGTGCAAGCTCCAACCGCAGGGGTTCAAAACTTGGAAGAATCAAATTTGTAACATGCCAAATCAAAAGTGGATTTGAATTTTGAATTTAAACGAAAACCACCACATGCTCATCACTCATGACTTCACAGCTTCTGACGCGAACTGGACCGGATCTAGCGATTGCAAACAACACTCATTCAACACATTGCATGAAAACATGCATGCAAAAATAAATAAATGAGCATGCATGAGTATGATAAAGTAATGCTTGCATTTGATTTAAGATTTTTGGAAATCGATTTCACTTTTCAAATGGCATAAACTATTAATACTGATTAGATAAAACATTTTCCTTTGAATAGAAATCATCAAAAATACATCTTATAAACATGAGCATACAACAATCAAGAATTGTTATTTTTATTATTTTGGAAATTTAATTTTATAATTTTAAAACTTTTATTTCATATGAAATGGAAATTAGCTAATAAAGGTATATAACATAAATATTTTCTTTTGAATAGAAAATACATAAAATAACTAATTATATGAGAAATGGATAAATATTGTTTTCATTTTAATTGAGAATTTCAGAAATTTATTTCTATTAAAAAGACACTATCTACTACTATAATAATACGATATAATTAGTTGAATGCAATTAAATAAAATATTTTATTTGAAACTAATATTTATGAAAATAAAATAATTATACACTAATCGAATAAATATTACTGGAACTGATTTTGGAAATTTTAATAATAATTTTACCCTTCAAGAATAAGCATATATGATTGATTGCAATTAGGTAAATCATTTTATTTTTATTAAAACTTTCTGTAAGTAAAATAATTAAATATTAAATATTATTTTTATGTTTATTATCATTTTTAGAAACATTAACTTATTTTAAAAGTACATATAAACAATTAAAGCAATGACAATATGCACTTTTCTTTAGTCCAAAATATGCAGAAAATAAAATATATTCAGAAAATTACACCAAATTTATGGGAGCTAGAAAACATCCCGATCTACCCACTGGAATTGGTTTCATCCAAAACGGATGAACGAGGAATTTTTGGTGGAGATCGGAAGGAGTGAAAAGAGTGGAGAGGGGGCTGTTCTTGCTGCGGCAGATTCCGGCGAGGTCTTCGGCGAACAAGAACGTCGCGCTCGGTCAACCATTCTCCGAGCGCTTGGTTGGGATGGATTCGCGACGAAGATAGCAAGGATGTCCTCGGACGGTTTGAGGAGATTCGCAGCGAGGCAGTGTTGAGACGAGGAGAAGTGGAGACGGCCAAGAATGGAGAGGCAGAGCTTCGGCGTTTGATTCCTGGAGCTACAAGCCTCGGATCTGGGAGTTCTTTTAAAACGGAGACTTACCCAAAGCAAGATTGAGAAAGAAGAAATGCAGAGCAAGCTGCTGCCTGCTGGTTGGGAGAGGAAGGAGGAGGAAGAGACAGAGAAGAAGGGGAAGAACTGCAGGAAGGAAGAAGGGAGAGGGAGGGAAGGAAGATGAGAGGAAGAAGAAGAAGTTACCCACCAATCTCACCTTGGAGTGGAGACAGCAGGGGGGGGGTTGGGAGTGGCGTGCTGCTGGAGGGAGGAGGAGGCTGCGGCTGGAAGGGAGAGGCAGCTGTGGCAGCCTGGCTGTAGCAGCAAAACTGCGGCCAGCAAGGGGAGGGGCTGGCGTGCTGCTGGGAGGGCAGAGGAGAGGGTGGCCGGGGCTAGGGAAGTAAGGGGGAGCTGCTGGTTTGCTGGGTAGGGGAGGAAAAAGAGAGTGGGTGCTGCTGGTTGAGGAAGAAGGCAGAAATTTCTGCTGGTTTGGGAGTGGAGGAAGAAGGGGAAAAGATAAGGTTGGTGTTTTAAGGGGAAGGGATAAAGGGCAAAAGAGTAACTTCCTATATGGGGGCAAAAATGGGCTGCTAAAAGGGAGGGAAAGGCTGACCCGTGGGACCCACACGTCATAGGGTGTCGGAGAAAAAGAGAGGAAGGTGAAGAGAGGAGGGATTCGACGGCGAATTCCCGCGAACCGAAAATAGGATGAGAATTAGGAAGAGAGAGATCGACGGGTAGAACCTAGACAAGAGAAATTAGGATTAAAAATAAAATATTAGGTTTTCGGAAATAATTATTTCAAACAAGAAATTTAAATTTTAAATTTTGGCGATCCCCGGATTATGAATTTAATAGAAGTCACGGTCCGGGTTTCATAAACTAGTTTTTATTTTGCGAATCAAACTCAAACAAATTAATTAGTTTCATTTTTCTCTTGAACAATCTTTTGCAAATATTTTTTTTGAAAAGATTAAAATATTAAAAGGTAACATACTTATTTTCAAAAGCTTGGATGAAAATGCACTTTGAAAATTATGCAAATGAAATGAGGCATATGATTTTGGGGTTTTGAAAATAAGGATGTTACAGTTTAAAATTTGGCCCAAATTGGGCTATTACAACTGGCCCATCAAATTGTAGCCGTTCCAGAACAGCTGGCTGGTTCATCCTCAATGAGGTCGTCAATCCAAGCAGCGAGTTTTATAGTTCGGCATGGCGAGTCGGGGGCTAGCCAGCAGATCAAAAGGGCAAACTAGATACTAGGAAGAGAAAGAAGAAAAAATGAACCGTCAATTCCAAAACTTGATGTGATTATAATATATTGTTTTGAAAAACTAATTATGCTCTTTGTGTGTATGTACTACATTGTTTTGAAAGCTTTTTTTTCTGATCTGAAGATTTTATTCTTGTGGGGGCTTCGGTTTTGCTCGATGATAAAATTGGTCTATACTTGATAATTGTGATAATTTATTAATCAAGCTAAGCATTGATTTAACAATTCTATTAGAGATTTTATCCTTTCATATAGTATCTGTCCACGTAATTTGTGATCAATTGATTCAAGTAGTGTCAGTTCCAAAATATGTTAACTAAATCAATTAGATAATTGAACACTAGAGTATACCAACACCACTTTCCATATATATATTTCTACTAGTGCAGTTTTAATTTCCTAAACTGCTCTCTGGTGTTGAATGGTAAATTAGTGCCTAGCTTGATTAATAAATTATTCTTTTTTGTGTAAGTTTAGACCTTGCGCCGAGAAGGCAGCGCCTTGTGCGTTTGCAACCATCGCCTGAGAGCAATATTCTATCACTAAAATTCTATGGTGTGCATTATGCACCGAGAACAGTACTTCATTCTTTGGTATACATATATGTGTCAGTTTTTTTAATTATTCTATACCATGGTATTTATTCAGCAGCCCTGGTTTATGTTTCTAAACATTAATATGGTATTTCTATCATTAATGTCTACTGGTTGGTTTGAAACCTGTGCATTCATACATATTGTGGCCTTTTGTAAGGAGTTCAGAAGTGCTTCAACAATTTCTGAATTAATGACATGTCAGGAACTTGTGTTGTATGGTGAATTTATACTGGTAATGACATTGATTTGTATGGTGAATTTATACTGATGATTTATGTAATTTTTTTTGTTGAGAAGAAGGTATCACTGCCGGCTCATGGTTAGAGACAACAGTGATAGAGGATTATCACTACTAGCTCATGGCATGAGTCGACAGTGATCGAGCAATATCATTGTCGACTCATGGCTTGCGCCTAGGGACCCCATTTTATAAAACAGGATTTATATTAAGGCCCCATAAATAACATAGTCGTCCAAGATTCCAGCTATGCTCAAACATGATCAACCTACAAACGTGATACTTAACAAAACTAAAATATTATAGCGGAAGTAGCGGTCTCAGACCATGTTTTACAAACCATAACCTTACAAACTCATTATTTATATATAGCTGACCACACCACACCACAGGCTCGCCTGAGCGTAGGGTTGGCCCTAGAACTTTACGCCCTCTCCTGCCAATTCGACTTCATCTTCGTCCTCGGGGTAAGTTGTGTCGGGAATGTCCAGACCTGCTTGTAGGAATAAGCAGCCCACAAACAAAGTTTACAAGTATGAAAATTCTTTAAATTCTCTGCAAGCCATGCAAATGATTTGTTATTAATTACTTGCAAGGATAAGCAAGGAAAGATATTTCGGGTTTCTCTTTGGACTCAGCAACTTCAACTTAACACTTTTGGGGCTACCCATTTATGTCCATTTCTTTCAAATGTCCCATTATTGTCTTGTTTATTTCAAGAGTTCTGATATCCATAATAACCCCTCGATTATTCTCCTTTGGTTATGCCGACACATCACTTCTAAAAATATTAATGCTAGAATGACTGGTCACCCAAGACACAGCTTCATATACCGAAAGCACAGTACATCGATGTTTATTAGAGTCAGTTCTACAGAACCTGCCCAGTTTTAGCCACATGATGTAATGACTTAGCTAGGGTCGAGACAACTTAACATCACTTGTTCTTGTTGAACTAGTTCTGTAACACCCTAAAAAAAATAACAAAGATTAGTTTTTTATAATTTGTCCTTCCGAATCTTAAAGCAAATAGGAGCTAACCCAAAATTCTTCATGAATTGGGCCTAGCCCAACCCCAGCCCAACCCCAGTCCAACCCAAGGTCATCCCTAATTCCCCCTATTAAAACCCTAATCCTCATGTAATCCTCCCAAAACCGATCTATACCTAAGCCTGTCATCATCGTCGTTGCCGCGCCTGCTGGAGTCACCGTCGTCGATGTCGTCAAGGTAGCCGCCACGCGCTGTCTCCCTGCCCTCCACCCCACGTGCCTTAACCCTAGCCGCCGCTGCTCCACGAGCCAGGCCGAGCTGTGGCTGATGCCATGCCATCGCGCTACACTATCGCCGTCGCGTTGCCCTGGCACCACCGTCGCTGCCTCACCAACCCCCATGCGCCGTCGTCGGGCCTCGCGTTGCTGTTCCCAGCTGCGCCAGCCTGCGCCACCTCGCTCTGGTCGCACCACTGCCGCTGCCCCGGGCTTAGCCCTAGCTGCCGCTGCGTGTCGTCGCTCCGTGCGCCGGGCTACGCCATGGCCGTCACTGGCCACCTGCCACCGCTGCACCACACTGCAACACCTTGTCGCAACCACTGCAGCTCGTCGTTATGCCGCGAGTCGCAGCTGCTCAGTTGCCACCGCTATCGCGTGTTGCCGCCGTCGCCGAGCCACCCCGTTGCTGTCACCGAGCCGCCCCACCACCGGCTCTCTCTTCTCTCCTCTCCCTTCTCTCTCTACCTTCCTCGCTCTACCTCTCTCTCTGTTTCACTCCCAACCACCCACATGTAGCAATCTTATCTTTTGCATCTAGGCCGGACTGCTACAGTACAGCCCATGAGCTACAGTAGATTTCCTTTTTCCTGAATTTTAGTGAATAGTGTTCCTTCACTATTTTGCTGCGAATTCATCTAAGCTCCAAATCCGGCGATGCCAGTTTCAAAAAATTCAGAAAATTCATATCTAATTACTGTAATTTTTGCATATTTTTAATTTATTTACTGTTTCTGTTATTTATTGTTGTTTTTCTCGTTTCGCATGCAATAGACCACATGGGTGACGAAGGAGAGTTCATCGACACCGCTGACGTCCCGCAAGTACATAAAGTGCAGAAAGGCAAGACTTTCCCCTAGAATCCTAATTTTCTAGAATTTTCCAAAATTTCTATTTAAATGAATAATGCGTATTTGCCATAGTAATTCCTAGTGTATGTCGTCTATTTATATGATATGCACCAATATCATGACAAACCCTAGGATAAGAATATTATGTAATTTGCTACTATTTTTAATTATCAGTTGGCTTAGCATTGCTTAGATAGTCATCAGGCAGTGGTTCCTACTTATATGATCATCATTAAACACTTTAATATTAGAATGTGGAGTATCTGAGTATGAGACATGAGAAACTGGGTTGATGGTGGGATTGTTCAGTCATTAATTAAAATTTGACCAACTAATAATTTGACTTGGAGTGGGTGACCTAAGTTGATGCTCTGGTCCTTAAGGACCGTTGATCATGATAGATTTAACTCAGAATTTATCGTGCGACCGCAAGCCTGGTATGGGGCAGGCCTGATCTAAAGGGAGAGTAACGTCGGGTTTGTCACCGTACTTACACCGTAGGTGAGGTCCTGAGGAATGCGTCATCACCGGTGTATAGCCTAGGTAATTTAACTTCAAGATACTTGTGTGTAATATTAGGTATGGTCGAAGCCTCCAGGATACTTGTGTATAATATCAGGTATGACTGTGATAAACCCGGGGCAAATCTTTGGATGAATTTTGTTATGATGCTTTCTGACGGGAGAGGATCGTATCTTGCGAAAAAAAGCGTACAAACTCTGTAGAGTGTAAACCCATTCGAATGGCCGTGCTCTCGGTTATGAGCATCTTGGTGGTTTTTTACATCGTAACTATACCTCTTAAATAATTTGACTTGGGTAAGGTTTATCCGGCAATGTACCATTGCTAGATGATTCATGATGAATAAGAATGAGAACGAGAACTATATTGAGACTATGAGAACTTGATATATGAGACATTGAGATTGAGAATTTTGCCATGTTTATATTATTGTTAAGATTAATCATGTGAACTGCTATTTATTTACTTAAATGCTTTTATACTTCTAAATTAAATGCTTTTATGCAAATGAGCCCTTATCTTTCCTAGGATGAGCCTAGCCTGGCCTTTTCCAGGAAAGACTTACTAGCATTTACGTGCTAACTCCGGCTTTTATTTGAGGCTGCTTATTCCACGAGCAGGTCAGGAGTTCGACCAAGAGTATGTTGCAGAGTATCCGGAGGATGCGCAGGACTACTAGCAGCTCCCATTCAATGCATGCCCGTGGCCGTGATGGGACACCATTATTCATTCTTATTTGTTTCTTGATTGCATTCAGTGAAGTTTTATGGTCATTATAAACTATTGTAATAAGTGGAGATGTTGCACTCTGATTATTTTATTTAGTTATGCAGTGTGGTATTGATATTTCATCTTTGTTCTACTGTGGATATGAGCACGAATCCTTAGGACTCATATCGTTAACACAGAGGGTTTGGTTTAGTAAAACCGGGTCCTGACTAGTTCCTATCTGGTGATACCCGGTCCATCCTCTAACCATGGGAACCCGTGGACCAACAGGTTTTCTCACCCTATAGAAGAATGATTACCACCGTTATCGAGACCTGGCTAGTAGGATAAGGTTACACGCCTACTGCCAGCGACTTGGCGAACATGGGATACCTGATCACAACAATTCAAGTCAAGTCTAAGCTCGATTTCTCAGTCATCTGGATGGGCTAAATTCATGTCCTTTCATCTTAACAAGAATGGTAGGTCCTTAATTAGACATTTTCACTTTAAATCTTCATTTATTTTTGACAAAATCCTCCGGTTTCTAATTTCACTGTTATAGTGTGACATTGCTATGCATCTTGTCTTACACTTAAGGTTATCAAAGGAACACGGTAAATCAATTTCAATGGAGGGTCATAAATCAAGTGGGTTTTACAACTAAAATCATCATGATTATTCCAAAAATCCTTAGTTTACGTGACCATATAAAATAATCCCACATATTCCCTGGTATGCATAAATTATTAATTAAAAGGATTCAACATGATCAAGGGCACATGACTTGCCTTCCATTTCTATATCTCCCCGGAACTCCTCGAGGTCTCCGATTTCGTGGAGGTTCTTATCTTCTTCATTCTCGGGTCTTTTTCCTTTTCCTTTTCCCTTCCCTTCTGTTCCTACCAAAATTTATAAAAGTTCAAATAAATGCCAGCATGCCATGCAAATTCTTTTAGAATTCCTTTTTAAGTTATGCATATATGTATTTTTATAAGATAATATCTTAAAATTCTTAAAATAAACATATAGGGTAATGTAGAGCTATATTCGTTAAATTTTCCAAAATATAAGTTTTTAGTTTTAAAATAAATTTTCTTTAAATTCCTTGATTATCCTCTTCTATTTCAATTTAATTTGATTATACTTTTTCTTTTTTATTTAAAAATTTAACACCCTATATGATCAAATATTTATGATATGTATTCTATTGATTTAACATAAAATCAAATGACTCTTTTAAATGTATTTTATGATTTGAAATAATTTTGCATTTGAAAATTGTTCAAAAACCAGTCAAATAAGGCTCTAAACTGATCAAATATTTTGGAACCAGGTTTCAGCCGGTTTACACAGTAAACCAGGTTTCTTCCCCGATTCTCCTCCTTCCTGACGCAACTCTGGCGAGGTCTTCGGCAACAGCTAGGGGCCATTCCAGTGGTCCCCTCAGGCTATTCATTGTTAAAATGGGTTTGTGGGTCTGAGGGCTTCTCCGATCACGCATGGTTCATTGCTGGGTGGTATGGGTTTGGCCAGCGGCGTGCTAGATGCAGAAATGAGCTTCGGTTCATTGGTGACTTGACCGTCTGGCTATCCCTCGATCATTAGTGAGCATGGATGTTCTTCGTTGGTTCTAGGGAACCTTAGGGAGCTAGATTGGCGCCTAGGGTGGCCTAATGTGACGGCGATTTTGCGATGAGGCTCGGGGCAAAGCTCAGTTGCGGTGAGGCATCTCCGGCGATCCAACGCCAAATTCTTTAGTTTGGGAGCTTCTAGGGGTGCTTCTAGGCCTTCTCGCGTGTTTAGCTAAGCTCAGAAAGGATCAGATGGGGCTATCACCGTGCGCATGTGGAAATGGCGATGGTGAATGTGGCTCCGGCGATTAATGTAGTTCCGGCTCACCGGCGGGCATGGAATCGACGCAGGGGCCCTTTAAGGTGCTCACGAATGCTCGGGTTTGGATCAATTTAATCTAGACGGCTTCAATTGCTCAGATCGACCGTAGCGGCTCGGATTTGGGGAAAACTAGATTAGGGGCTTACCGGTGGCACTTCGACGACGGCGAAAGCTCGGCGAGCTTCTAGGCGCTCGAGCGTAGCTATGATGAGGACATTCCAATCACGGATACAGCCGCTGCCCCATTTTTCTCTACGTGCGCTCCTATCGCTACGACCATTGCTCCATCCATCATGTCATCTTCGATGGCCAGAGGTCTTAGTCCTCAAGCTCGGCCTTTGAAGCCTCCTTCTACAGTTCAGCACCTCAAGCACGTTCCTCAAGAAAAGCCCACTTGTCAAGGAAGGCCCAACTAGAAGTCCAAGCTGCCATCTACTCTAGTTCGGTCATCCAGAAGCCCGCAGAATTCAAATGGGCACCCGACCACGTACGGTGTCCATTTTCGGCGTGTGACCACTCGTTGGAAAGCTTAGGAGATAAGCTTTCCAACGGATCCAGTCCTAATTCCAAATTTGGCCTGGAGCAGCGGGAATCTGCAGAAAAAGCTCACGGGCCAGAAACTTCAGGTGTTGCGCCACCTTCTTTCTGGGCCTATGGTCCATGTATATTTAGGGCTTGGTGGTTCTGGCCACCGCCCCTGGTTTGGGCACCCTTCTACATATGGCCGCCACTCCCTTACGTTGTTATCTAGGTTTTGTTATGTTTGGTGGACCCCGTGTGCATCCCTCCTCATGGTTGCATGTGTCGACTAGACCACTCGATACGAGAAACAGAACCTCACCCCTGGTTTGAGAGATTGATTTGTTTCAGTTTGTTATCCATCTTGTTCTAGCTTGTTCTCGATTGCTAGCAGGGATAAGTCTCAATCGCGTCTAGGCGTGGTTGATTGATTCATGATGATGGCGTTACGATTGCCGGTTTTCTTTCTCGCTGGTTGGTAGCTGTGATCACCAAACCGACACCCACAAATTGATGTATCGTTCTCATCAGAAGATGAGGGCGACCCTTGTGCGCATCAAGCTAGGGGCGGTGAAAGATGGCGTCGGGGTGAATGGTTTTCACGGTTTTCTCTTCACCGTGACGTAGCAACGCTACGGGGTAGGAACGGCGATGAGCGGTGGCAGCTTGCCCGTATATGACGCGTGGATGAGATCATGGGCCACGCAGGAGCTTCGTTGGGGACACGCGCGCGTGGAACCAGCGGCTTGGTCAGCATTTGCGGTCAATAAATTGAAGACGTATTCCCGAAGGACGTATTCCCAAAGGGAAAGCGTACTTGGCTAATTCAAATGGATTTCTAATTTTTTTAGTAGAAAAAAAATTTGGTTTAAAGGCTAGAAAATGATCTAAGGCTCAGAAAAATAATTTAAAAATACTAATAAATTTAGAAAAATGTGAGGAACTCAAATATGCATTTTATTTTATTTTTCATTCATTATTTATTTTCTAAAATAGTTCTCTTATATCTTTTTATTCCCTTTATTATTCTAAAATACATTTATCTTTTATAAAATATATCCAAGATATATTTTAGCTTCTTAATAATGAGTTAGGGACTTCTTTTTCATAAAAATTTTATTATGCCTAATTATTTTCCATTGCAATTCCTTAATTCCCTATTTAAAAGTATTTCTTTCTCTTTTAAACTTTATTTAAACTCATTATCTAAAAATATTTTCTTAGTTTCTAATGCATCTAGGATTCTTACTCATCATGTATGCAAAAAGTTTCTGCAAAATTTTGGAGTTTTACACGGTCCTTCATCATGAACCGGCAGTGATAGTGCCGGTTCCTGCCATGAGCCAGCGGTGATATTGCTCTATCAGTAGTGCCGGTTTTCTACCCGGCAGTGATAAGGTATCTCATCACTGCCAGAGTCAGAACCGGCAGTGAAGCCCATTCCGAGCCGGCAATGAAGAGGTGTCCTATACTAGTGTTGTTGTCCTACTGTAGCAAACATGTGCCTCCGTCATACTGTAGCTACCATGTGCCTCCGTCATCCTGGGATCCCTCTAAACTCGAGAGGTGTGGTCAATCCAAATGCTAGCCCACCGGCTGCCGCCACTACCATCGTCGTAGCATTGCAATCCAAGTTTTGCTCGCCTCTGTTTGATACGCGCCTGCGAGGAAGCAATGCTAAAAAACTCTCTCACTCCCCAAAAGAAAATGGCATGTCCTCTCTGTAACCAGGCCCATGGATTTTTATATTAGCTTTGAAAAAAATCACTAGCCACAGATAAGCCCCATACAACTGATTAACGGTTTTATCAGTCAATTTTTTAAAATACAAATTTAAATTCACGAAAATTCAAAAAATCAAATTTCAATTGAAACAACAATAAATATTCAAATTTGGATAAAATTAGTTCAATTGCCGATATGAAAATTGATCGGACCGATAAGGCCGATTATCGGCCAATAAAAGAATCCCTCGCCAGGTCCAACCGGAAAACCCAATTACCTGCCGAGACCTCATCGTTTCGACGCTTACTAATTATATATGGGAACACAGTGTCTGTCGCATACAGCAATCGCCATGCGCCTCGTAAGACCATCAGTCATGCTTTACCAGATCACACACACATTACATTAGATTGATAGATCGTCGACTAATAATATTGTAAGGTGAGAACTACCCTTTCTTCCATATTCCATCTCAGTCAGCAGACTCTGCACTGACTGCGACAGGGACGAAATGTTCCTAGATCACAGGTGGTTCAAGCATGCACCAGCGAATACAAAGATCAAATTTCCGGTCACTCGTAGATAAAATATAACCTCAACTCCAAGCGGTTCCCTCAAAGTCCAAATGCTGGACGACGAAATAGTTAAGCCAGCAGGCAAATAATTCGCTGCTACGAGAAGAAAGGCAGCAGGTAGCTAGCGCGCAGCAGGCTGGACATCAGAGAAGCGACGATCGACCAGACGTCTGAACTCTGCACTCTCGAGCCTGTTATCACATCTGCCGCTACATCCATAGTAATCAGGCGTTAATTATAAAGGCATTAGTTTGTACATCGCACTATATTAATTAATTTAATTAGTTGCATCCTATGCAAAGCCGCGTCAATGGTACGTCTGTGGATGACAGCAACACCAGAAGTAGCACCTGGAGGCAGCCAGCTTAATTAGTGTGAAATCAACAAAGAGAATGACAGGAGCTGATGCCATGTGTTCTTCTGAAAAGAACTCGAACTATGGGGTTAACTCTAGCTAGCTGCAGGAAAGACCGTCACGCCACCTAGAATTTTATTAATGATATTGTAACGTTAACGCAGTAAAAAAGAATGTCGAGAGTGCTTCTCTTAAGCTTTTAGGTTGTATAAAATGCTCAGTGCTTGCAAAGATGCCTAAAGAGAGATATAGTATTGGAACATATTAACATATTAACCTATGTGAAAACTCTCGGCTTAACAATTCTACGCGCATGTGCTATGATCAATTACTTTGTTAGCACCCATACAAGCATTTTGCCATCTTCAGTGCAAACAAGGTTTTTACTTTCCAATATTTCTCTCTCATGCAAGAACTGACTGAAAGTAGTGATTAAGCCCATGGGCCATGCACTGATTATTTACCGAGGCAAAACCAAGGATTTGTTTTCGTTTTGGGAAAAAAACTTGCGGGAACCGAGAGAACCGATTTGAGTGAAAATCAGTTTTTTCGATCTGAATTCGGCCAAAATTTTAAATCTGACATTTGAATTCAAACAAAATTCAATCAAAATCAGTGAAAATAGGTTGCCAAAATCGGTTCAAAATCGGCCGATTTTTTCATGACAGCTTGATTCAGTTGGGCTGTTCAGAAATTTAAAACGGGCCGAATTTATTTAACCGAGCCCATAAAAACTAGGCCAGCCCGAGAATACCGATTTTCATTGATTTTCGGTTTTCTCGGACCGAAAAATAAATTCCCTGGCAAAACTCAATCACTTTTTTCTTCATGTACAGACCTGAGTCTTATATTTGGCTAAAATAACCCATTGTTTTTACATAAGCACATTTGTATGTATTTGATTAATTAATTTTTACAAGTTTTGTTAATCCGTGACGACAAAAAAATGAACGTGCAATAAATGGATTTATAAAGCACTATGCATTTTTATTTAAATATGTTACGGTTGTAATATAAATTTAAATGGCCTATTACATTTATAATCATTCAAGTCTCTTTACAGATATAGATACGGGGCATAGATATCCGACGGGTATAGAAATATCCAAGTTTTTGTTTGGATAATATCTGACTCTGAGATACGCGCGGATATTATCTGAGAAAAGTCTCTGTAGATGGCACACCTTTCACTTTTAGCTTTTGCCCATGTGCCCATCAGGCGCTAGACCAAAATTGAAGGTGACAAGGTTTGGTCATTAATGCAAAACCTGTTTTTGTTGTTAATACGAGTCAAGGCAATAAGACCACCTTTGTCCGAAAAATGCAAGTTTGTTCATTAATCATTCATTGATAATCTATCGTACGTCAATCCGTTATATATACTGGGTAATTAGGTAGATGCCACTGCAAAGTTACAAGTTTTGATATTTGTCACTCCACTACTAGAAAAACGAGCATCACAAGCGGTACCTCTACAACCGGTTCATTTGAAACTCATTGTGATAGTGCATCACAACCGGTTCAATAGCCACGAGGCAAGAGAGGGCTTCTACAACCGGTTAGAGATACAAACCGGTTGTCAAACTCAATTTCTACAATCGGTTTGTGTCCTCAACCGGTTATAGACTTTTACAACCAGTTAGGAACACGAACCGCTTGTAGAAAGTTGCTTCACAACCGGTTCGGGACATGAACCGCTTGTAGAAATCCAGTTTTCAAAATAATAAAAGGAGTGCTTGTCCTACACTATCAGAGAGCACGCGTGGGTGGGTTGGCTAGATGGGGGAGACGTGGGTCACGAGGAGGGATGAGGTTGTGGGTTCGAATCCCACTCCTCCCAATATTATTTCTCTTTTGAAGTGCTTTTACAACCGGTTATAAAACCGTTTGTGATACTTCCTGTAGTATCACAAGTGGTTGCTTACAACCGGCTGTAAAACCTGGTTGGAACCGGTTATAAAGGTGCGTTCACTGGTAGTGCTCTAAGTCTCAATGACATGTGGAACCTGGACCTGCATGTTATTGACACGTGGTGTGACAAAATTTCTAAGTGTCTTTGTAATATTATTTCCCTTTTTAAGTGCATTTACAACCGATTATAAAAACCGTTTGTGATACTGCCTGGTGTATCACAAGCGGTTGCTTACAACCGGTTCTAAACCAGGTTGGAACCGGTTGTAAAGGTGCGTTCGCCGGTAGTGCTCTAAGTCTCAATGACATGTGGAACCTGGATCTACATGTTATTGACACGTGGTGTGACAAAATTTCTAGTTTCACAACTTTGCAGTGGCATATATCTAATTAATCCTTATATTTTATATTTTATATGGTATAAATGATCTTGTTTTTGCACGTTATCTGACTAAAATTATTTGTATCTGTATTAAATCCGATCTGTATCCGCACGCTTTGTATTCATGACTAATACTATCCGATATTATTCGTATTTATACTCTTATCTAATACTATCCGTATCCGCTAAAAAATATAGATACAGTTATAGTGCATCAACCGGTTGTGAAGCAACTTTTTACAAGCGGTTCGTGTTTCCAACCGGTTGTAAAAGTCTGTAACCGGTTGGGGACACAAACCGGTTGTAGAAATTGAGTTTGACAACCGGTTTGTATCTCTAACCGGTTGTAGAAGCCCTCTCCTGTCTCGTGGCTATTGAACCGGTTGTGATACACTATCACAATGAGTTCCAAATATTTCACAACTTTGTGGGTTCGAATCCTACTCCTCCCAGTATTATTTCTCTTTTGAAGTGCCTTTACAACCGGTTATAAAACCGTTTCTGATACTTCCTGGAGTATCACAAGCGATTGCTTACAACCGGTTGTAAAACCTAGTTGGAACCGGTTGTAAATGTGCGTTCACTGGTAGTGCTCTAAGTCTCAATGACATGTGGAACTTGGACCCACATGTTATTGACACGTGGTGTGACAAAATTTCTAAGTGTCTTTGTAATATTATTTCCCTTTTTAAGTGCATTTACAACCGATTATAAAAACCGTTTGTGATACTGCCTGGTGTATCACAAGCGGTTGTTTACAACCGGTTCTAAAACCAGATTGGAACCGGTTGTAAAGGTGCGTTCGCTAGTAGTGCTCTAAGTCTCAATGACATGTGGAACCTGGATCTACGTGTTATTGACACGTGGTGTGACAAAATTTCTAGTTTCACAACTTTGCAGTGGCATATATCTAATTAATCCTTATATTTTATATTTTATATGGTATAAATGATCTTGTTTTTGCACGTTATCTGACTAAAAATATTTGTATCTGTATTAAATCCGATCTGTATCCGCACGCTTCATATTCATGACTAATACTATCCGATATTATTCGTATTTATATTCTTATCTAATACTATCCGTATCTGCTAAAAAATATAGATACAGAAAGAGTGGTATCCGACCGTATCCGATCTGATTACGTCTCTATGTCTGGCAACAGATCAAACAAATCTCTTGTATACGCATATACATTGCAAGCTACAGGGATTCGCTGATCAAATCACCCACCATTTAGGTTATCTTAATGCAAAATTAAGAAACCAACCTGCCCAATACTAATGACCGCGAAAGGCCGCACTATTATACTCCACAATCACAATTGGATGCTTCAATGTGAAGCACCTGCATTGCACATTTCTACTGCAAGAGACAGACAGCTAGGGCTGGATGATAGCGAGGCAGGTGCTAGGCACCAAGGCCGGCAGCACAAGCAGACGCCCTCCAATCAAAAGGACCAAACTTAGCTAGCTTGCCAAAACCGTGTACCCATGAACCGTCTTTTTATTCAGGGAAGCTTCTGCTGACAATACCAATGCCGCCCTCTTTGTCCCTGTCCACTCACTCTTAATATACAGCCGCCGTCTCTGCACACACAGCCATCTCTTCGTCGCCAAAATTTCTTTTACCCAATCAATCCCCAAACCCTTCAGATCATCGGAGGTGATCATCGTATACGAGCGTATGGAGAGTGGCAGCAAGAAGGGATGCAAGGCGGAGCCAAGCGAAGAGGCCGTGATGAGCTCACCCGACGCGGAGGAGGCAGCGTTGGGAATTAGGGGCGATGAGGCGGCGGCGGCGCCAGCGGCCGTGGCGTCACCACCGGCGCCGGCTGCGAGCGCCAGGCCCTACTATGAGTGCGTCTTCTGCAAGCGCGGGTTCACCACGGCGCAGGCTCTCGGCGGGCACATGAACATCCACCGCCGCGACAGGGCCAAACCCGGCCGCGACGCGCCCACCGGCATGACGACGGTGTCCCGGAACGTCGAGTGCTATAACCAGTACCGCCACTTGGCGTATCCCCCGCCTCCACCGGTCACGACGGTGCCGATGAGCAGCGGCAGTAGCTTCGCCGTGTACTACCGCAGTACGGCGGCTGCGACGTCTGAAGTGGACGGGGAGGCCGCGAGCCCTAGTAGCCCAAGCCCGAGGGAGCTGAGCCTGTTCGGTGAGGCCGGGCGCCACCAGCGCGGTGGCGGCGAGTCACCGGCGCCAGAAGGGTCGGAGCGGCAGGAAGGTGAGCCGGAGAGGGAGCTGGACTTGGAGCTCAGGCTCGGGCATCGCCCTAGGCATTGATCGCATGGTACTGCAACTCACACGCACGCTGCATATAACGCATTCATGTGTATGGTTTATGGGATATACACATAGTGCTTGATTAATTGGTCATCTTTGTTCTTGTCAGTGTCTTTTGTTTATATGTATGTATGCCTATTATGATGCCTTTTGTGGTACACGGTTGAGCTATATTTCATCTTGCTTCCAGTTTTAGGATAAATTTAAATCGTTCTTATTAATACATTCGTCATATACCTTGAGATATGCTACTGATTGGTTCCTGGGCTGTTTAATTTCATTGCTGCTATTTTAGTTTCTGTTTATTCGTTCTCACTAAATGTGTGATACTTCCTTCTCGTTCTTAATTAAAATCACAAAGGCTGTATTTCATGTAAATTAAGAACCCAAGTTTGTTGAATTTTATGTCGAATTAATCTTCTCCATGCATGAGAGTATCACTACATAGTTAATTAGTTCATTGGAGTTTTAAGTTTGGAAGTTGTCAAAGGCTATTTTGCATTATTATGTGATCCACATGTGTTCAAACCAAATTTGGAACCTTTGATGTGTACAATTAATGTATTTCACCAAACAAATTATGTGTACAAAGTATTATATATAGAGAGAGTTTTGTTATGGTGCTTTGCAAAGCACAGATTCCTCCATACTTTGCACCATGTTTGTAAAAACCGAGACTTAAATGATCGATCCGAACCATCCATCTTGTTTATCTCATTGAAATCTCACTACCGACTAAATTTTATATTTTTAAAATTCTTTAAATATTTATTTCATATTTTTCAAAATCAGCTCTGCAACTACTTAATTAGATCATGGATTTTCATAAATATGAAACAAATGGTAAAAAACAAAAAATATATAATTTGGTTGGTTGTGAGATTTCAAGAAGATAAATAAGATGGACTGTTCGAATCAACCATTTGATTCTCAGATTTTGCAAACACAGTACAAAGCACGATCCCTCCATGCTTTGCAAAGCACCGTAGCAAAACTATTATATAGTCTTAATTGAGTCTCTACAGCTGACAACATTTTCACAGGAGGAAATGTAGGTAGGAATTGAGAAAGGAATCAATATTAGTGTATGAAATTAGAGATGCACGATTGCTAAATTTGCCTTGTTTTTCCAACAAAGACCAGTTTACTAATTAAGTGTTATATGTACAAAGTTAACTGTAAATATTGATATATATATTTCGATGAAAACTTAGATAGTTGTTTCAATACGGACTCTATTTTATAATTAATATTGATATATGGAATTTTTTCCATGCTATTGAGGATATTGAGCAACTTAATTCCTTTTAATTTTATTTCGCCATGAGATTCTTATAGTTATGCTATTGTTGCAAGGAGAAAAGGGTCGTCGAGAAGCGAAAAATGGATGCTTTGATAGAAGTTCATAATAGCAGACCTAGCAGACCCATCCGAGGCAAGACACCTTATCAACAAAAAAAAAACACAACTGTGCCGATTCAATACCCCTGTTTTTGAACCGACACAACTGTGTCAGCTCCAAACTGGAAATAGCACTAATAACCTAACTATCAGTGTTGATTTTAGTTTAGAGCATGTACAATGGTCTATGTCAGCTGTCGCTAAGTCTTATCATATAGAACAAAAAATAATGTGAATGAGAGAGAGGATGCATAAAGAATTAAGTCGTCTCTTAATTTAGAGTCGACTCTAGCATAAGAACTAAGATAGGTTGTGTATGGGAAGAAACTGTCTACTCATAAATGAGCTGTCTATACCATTGTATAGGTTGTCTATAATGCTGTCTATAAATGACATGTCAACCCGTTATAAACAGCAGTTATCTATACTATTGTACATGCCCTTAAAACCAGTGTTATACTATGATCTCAAAAAAAGGCAGTTGGCCTCACTCATGGTGTTAGGACGGAGCAGCGACCATGACATGGCGATGCTAGGCCGAGTGACCGTGACGAGGCCATAACTGTTGGAATAAATGCACTTGGCCCATTTACTTAGAAGTAGTTTCTAGAAAATCTTAGAGGCCCACATATGGAAGGGGTGTGGGAACTCTTTAGTGCCACATTACTACTTAAGGTGAGGAGACACCAACTTAAATAGTGGAGTGTGCTCCACCCTATTAGCTCATGTGGGAGAGAGAAAGAGAAGAAGACACACGCTGCTGGCTTGCCTCGCCGGGCGGGGAGGGGCGGCGTGGACGCACGGCACCTGCGTGAATGGTCCGCTAAAATTAGGTCCAGTTGTTTACGCAGGCACGGCCTCCTTTTATAGTTTTATTTCTTTTTGCTCTCCAGAAAATACTGAATGGGTTATGAGATATGGAGATCGCGCGAGTCCGATCATTGCACGTCTTGTGGCACGTTAGACTATCAACTTATCCCATATAAAACTGTATGACCGTCGCCTGAGAAAAAAAGAACAGAAGCTAGATTTTTGCCTCTTCCAATTTTCTACGCCGCCACAAATCAACTACTCTGTCCTGCTGCGCCGGCATGCACTGGTGATCGGGATAGCACGTCTCCAGAACCCGTCGCCTTTGAGAACCTGCATTGGGAGAAGGCGAATAAAGTATTTGGGAAGCGCTCCACACGACATCTTGCAATTTGCTTCCTCTACGTCATCGCTGCAATCTGCTTCGGCTACCACATCATCACAACGGGGTCGTCTGCATCTCTTCCCGGTTTCACTTCCGAGGAAGATCGGTACATACTGTTATTGTCCTAATTAGTTCTTTCCTATTGTCTTTGTATACGAGTACATTAGAGGGACATATGAATACATTTGTTTCATTTATATCTACAATATATTCATGCTGCAAGATGTTGCTAGTTGATCGGTATGTGTTCATGATTTATTTGATTAAATTAAACCTAAAAGTGTTGATTTATCCAATAATCCAAAAACCTTATATCAGGCACTTTGGTTTAACGATGGCTGGCTTTGCCGATGCACTGAGGCCGGATAAATTTACCGGTGTGCATTTTAAGAGATGGCATGTCAAAGTCACTCTGTGTTTGACAGCTATGAATGTCTATTGGGTTGCGGTTGACAAACCTGAAGGAACACTAGCTTAGTCCTAAACAGGAGAAAGTGTTCAAGGATTCCACCACACTCTTTGCAGGTGTCGTTGTTAGTGTTCTTGCTGACCGTCTATGTGATGTGTACATGCACATAATAGACACGAAGGAGCTGTGGGATACATTGAATACTAAATTTGGTGCTTCGGACGCTGGCAGTGAACTATATATTATGGAGCAGTATCATGACTACAAGATGGTTGATAATCGTTCTATAGTCGAACAGGCCCGTGAATTACAGTGCATTGTAAAGAAACTCGAACTCTTAATTGTGCGTTACCTGACAAGTTTGTGACTAGGGGCATCATTGCCAAATTACCTCCCTCGTAGAGATATTTTGCCACTGCTCTAAAACACAAGAGACAAGAAATCTCTGTTGAGAGTTTGATCGCGTCCCTTGATGTTGAGGAGAAAGCTCAGGCTAAGGATGCACCTGCAAGAGGAGCCGAGGGACAGTCTAGTGCTAATGTGGTGTAACAGCAGCATGGCAAGAACAAGGGGAAAACAAATCCAAATAGACCACAAATTTCAAAAAGAAGAGGATGAATAAGGATGACAAGCGTTGCTACGTGTGCGGTGAGATTGGACATTGGGCTAAAAAGTGCCCAAGCCGCAAACGTAGAAAGGGTGATTAAGAACAGAGTTCAAAGTCTATCAACGTGACCATTGGCAACACTAGAGATGGATACTCTGGGTACGGTAATCCACCTACTATTCTTTCAATGAGTCAGTCCACCGATTGGTGGGTTAATAATGGTGCTAATGTGCATGTGTGTTCTGATACTTCAGCATTCTCTTCTTACCAGGTCACCCAGGATTCCTCCATCCTAATGGGAAATAGATCACATGCTTTTGTTCATGGTGTTGGCACGACGGATCTGAAATTTACTTCGGGAAAGATCATGCAGCTGAAGAATGTGCAACATGTCCCTTCAGTAAATGGGAACCTGGTCGGTTGTTCCCTTCTATGTAGAGAAGGCTTCAAAATGGTCTTTGAGTCCAATAAAGTAGTTGTGTCAAAACATGGACTTTTTATTGATAAAGGCTATGAGTGCGGAGGCTTGTTCCTTTTTCCCTTTCTAATTTCTGCAATAAAGTTGTGAACCATGTTTGTGACAATCTCAATTGAGGTGAGGCCAATGTTTGGCACTCACGGTTATGTTATATAAATTTTGGTTGTTTGTCTCAACTTGCCAGCATGAATTTAATCTCAAATGTTCCTACTACCAAAGGTTCTAAGTGCTAAAGTTGTGTGCAATCAAAGTAACCTCGTAAGCCCCACAAGACAGCAGATAAGAGAAATTTGGCACCTCTAAAACTTATACATTCAGATATTTGTGAAATAAATGGTGTGTTGACAAAGGGTGAAAAAAGATATTTCGTGACTCTGATTGATGATGCTTCTTAATTTTGCTATGTATATTTGTTGAAAACTAAAGTTGAGGCTCTTGATTACTTTATGATCTATAAGACAGAAGTAGAAAATTAATTGGCAAGAAAAATCAAAAGACTTAGGTCGGATAGTGGTGGGAAGTACTTCTCTAGTGAATTCGATTTATTCTATGAGGAACATGGTATTATTAATGAGAGGACGCCTCCCTATTCGCCCCAATCAAACGGGGTTGTCGAAAGAAAGAACCGCACTGTAACTGATCTGGTTAATGCCATGTTAGACACTACGAGTTTATCTACGATATGGTGGGGGGAGGCCGTGTTGACCGCGTGTCATGTCTTAAATAAAGTCCCTTCAAAAAAAAAAGAAAAAAAGGCCTTTTGAGGAATGGGAGAGGAGAAAACCATTACATTCTTATTTGCGTACTTGGGAGTGCTTGGCAAAAGTCAACATACCGATAACTAAAAAGCGCAAGCTTGGTTCTAAGACGGTGGATTGTGCCTTTCTAAGATATGCTCATCAGAGCATTGCCTATAGATTTTTGATAGAATCTGAGGTGCCTGATATATTGGTCGATACAATCATGGACTCTCGAGATACAATCTTCTTTGAGAGTATCTTTCCAATAAAGGAATTACATAGCTCATCTAGTCAAACCCTTGAGTTAATTCCCAAACCAAGCACTCAAACTGGATATCTTGAACAAACACATGATCTGCATGATCTTGAGGAGGATGACACTGATGCTCTAAGGACGAGTAAAGGACAAAGGGCAGCTAAATACTTTGGTCATGACTTCTCTATGTACCTTATGGATGACACTCTCAAGACCATTTCAGAAGCCTTTGCATCTCCAGATGTAGACTACTGGAAGGAAGCAGTCCAAAGTGAAATGGAATCTATTCTTGCTAACGAGACTTAGGAACTCACAGAACAACTATTTGGTTGCAAACCTATGGGGTGTAAGTGGATATTCAAGAAGAAGCTTAGGCTTGATGATACTATTAAAAGGCATAAGACATGACTTGTGGCCAAGGGTTATACCTAAAAAGAAGACGAAGATTTCTTTGATACTTATTTTTCTGTCGCTAGACTAAACACCATATGAGTTTTACTATCTTTGGTTGCCTCATATGGTCTTCTCATTCATCAAATGGACGTTAAGACAGCTTTCCTTAATGGAGAATTGGATGAAAAAATTTACATAGAGCAGCCTGATGGATTTGTAGTAAAAGGTCAAGAAGGCAAGGTATATAAGTTGCTGAAATCTTTGTTTGGTCTTAAACAAGCTCCTAAGCAATGGTAAGAGAAGTTTGACAGAACCTTAACCTTTGCAAGCTTTGCCGTAAATAAGGCTAATAAATGTGTATATTATCGCTATGGTGGGGCCAAGGAGTTATTTTGTGCCTTTAAGTTGATGACGTATTAATTTTTGCGACAAGTCTTAATATGATTAACGAAGTAAATTCTTTTTTGTCTCCAAACTTTGATATGAAAGATCTGGGAGAGGCTGATGTCATCTTGAACATCAAGTTAATCAAAGGTGAGGGTGAGATTACATTTTCGCAATCTCATTATGTGGAAAGTGTCTTGAGTTTATTTGGCTATATGGATAGTAAGCCCTCTCCAAAACCTTATGATCTTAGCATGATTCTTCAAAAGAATAAATGAATAGTTAGAGATCAATTGAGATACTCTCAGATCATTGGTTCTCTCATGTACTTGGCTAGCGCTACAAGGCCAGACATCTCATTTGCTACGAGCAAATCGAGCCGGTTTACTTCTAACCTGGGTGATGATCACTAGCGTGCACTCAAGCGAGTCATGCGCTATCTGTTAGGTACTATGAATTATGGATTGCACTATACCTGGTACCTACCAGTACTAGAGGGCTATAGTGATTCAAATTAGATATCTGATGCTGATGAGATTAAGGCCACAAGTGGATATGCATTCACTCTTGGTGGAGGTGCTGTTTCATGGAGGTCTTGCAAACAGACCATTTTGACGAGGTCAACCATGGAAGCAGAACTCACTACATTAGATACAGCCACTATTGAGGTAGAATGGTTGCGAGAGCTCTTGATGGATCTTCCGATGGTTGACAAGCCGATTCCGGCTATCCTTATGAATTGTGACAATTAAACGGTCATTGCTAAAGTTAATAGTTCTAAGGACAATATGAAGTCCTTAAGACATGTCAAAAGACGTTTGAAGTCTGTCAGGAAATTGAGAAACTCCAGAGTAATAGCCTTGGGTTATATCCAAACAGCTAAGAACATGGTAGACCCTTTTACAAAGGGATTATCACGAAATGTGATAGACTATGCATTAAAGGAGCAGGGTATGAGATCCAAATGAGTTATACCATGTGGTAACCCAACCTATGTGATCAGATATCCCGTGAATTAGGGTCTGGGAAGAACAAGCTATTGGTTAACTGAAGGAGAGTATTATCCAACTCACTCCAGTGAAGATGCAATACTCTTAAAATCTGTAAGGCAAGTTGGCCACTACCTTAATGTGTTCTGTTGGCTTTAATTAGCGAAGATGCTATCCTATAGAGCATTCTTGAAAGAACACACTTATGTGAGCCTAACTGTTAGTCGCAGTCTATAAGACTTGGGTAATCTTTAAGAAGCTCATGAAGAGACCAAGGAGTACGACTTATACGCTCCACCCGAGGGGTAGCCTATTGTCAGCCAAGTATGAGTATTGACTTTAAGTGAAACTTGTGTGCACAAAACTTGCAATTGAAGGCTTAGTCCATTGTTTAAGTTGTGGATGAGTATAGTTTAGAGCTCTAGGTGGATATTCAGCCCTAACAGGTCTGCATCGAAACACTGGCATATTAAACAGTTTTGGAACAGGCAAATCTAAGTGGGACTTTGAGATCTATTGGGGAATTGTTGGAATAAATGGGCTTGGCCTATTTATTTAGAAATAATTTCTAGAAAATCTCAAAGGCCCATATATGGAAGGGGTGTGGGAACTCTTTGGTACCACATTGCTAGTTGTAGGAGAGAAAGAGAAGAGTACACGTGCGTTCGCTTGCCTCGCCTCGCCTCGCCGGGGCCAGGGCGGGGCAGCGCGGATGCACGGCACCTGCATGAATGGTCCGCCAAAATTGAGTTTAGTTGCTTGCATAGGCTGCTGCGCCTCCTTTTGCAGTTTTTTTTTTGCTCTTTGAAAAATACCGAATCGGTTACGAGATATAGAGATCGTGCGAGTCCGATCGTGGCACATCTTGTGATATTTTCCACCGTCGACTTATCCCATATAAAACCGTACAGCCGCCGACCAAGAAAAAAAAGAATAGAAGCTAAGGTTTTGTCTCTTCCAATTTTTCTGCGCTGCCACAAATTAACTACTCTGTCCCGCTGCACCGGCGTGCACTGGTAATCAGGAGAGTAGCTCTCCGGAACCCATTTCCTTTGTGATCCTGCACTGGCAGAGGGCAAATAAGGTTTTTAAGAAGCGCTCCACGCAATTGCTCACGATCTACTTCCTCTACGTGGTCGCTGTGATCTGTTTCGGCTACCACATCATCACAACGGGGTCGTTTGCATCTCTTCCCGGTTTCACTTCCGAAGAAGATCGATACGTACTGTTCTTGTCCTAATTAGTTGTTTCCTATTATCTCTGTATATGAATATATTAGAGGGACATATGAATACATCTATTTTATTTATGTCTACAATATATTTGTGCTGCATGATGTTGCTAGCTCGTCAGTGTGTGTTCATGATTTATTTGATTAAATTAAACCTCAAAGTGGTAATTTATCCAACAATAACTACAAGCGCACGCACGCTAAAAGATCAGCTTTCGTTGTAGACCGTCTGAAGAGCTCATTGTCGTTGGTGGCTAGAGGAAGAGCTCGTCATCGTTGCTGGCTGAAGGTGGAGCGTGCCATCACTATAGCCGGAGGAGGAGCTCGCATCAGGACAAGCAACCACTACTACAGATTTAGCCATCAGTACCGATTCACAAAGGCCATCAGTACCGGTTTTTGAACCAGTACAGGCCATCCGGGACTGATGCCCAATGGCATCAGTCCTGGTTCCCTCACGCGGTGCTGATATAATATTAATACCGGTTGGAGGCCACACGTGGCTTTAGCCCGTCGTCGCCAAGCCTGTCGATCTGGGTTGGAGGCACCAATCGATGCGATAAGTCTATATCGATCTGGTTGGTTCCTCCAACCGGTACTAAGCAGCCACCACCTGAGCTATAAATAATATATATATGCGTGTGAGGTAATATATGGTAATATATATTATATATGTGTCTGTGTGTGTTAAGTCTAATATTATATATATATATATATATATATATCTATGTGCTAAGTCACAATTAATTAAAGCACATATAATCAATCATGCATAATTAACTTATAATTAAATTACAGAACTTTTATTAACAACTTTAATTACAACTAAGGTATCACAATGAATCAATCATGCCTATATATAGTACACATATACAGTTCACATAACATTCATTACAACTTTAATTACAGAACGTTCATCGTGATTTTTTATGTGCATCGCTCTTGGTAGCCGTAGATGTCGACCCCGACAGTTCACCGGTCTTTATCTAAGGGCCCCACCTATTTGCCGCTGGATCGTGAAACTGGCCTTTTGGATTTACGACCTCATCGTAAATCCAGCTGACGAGTTGTTCTTGGATCGCTCTCACTTTCGCCGCGCGAGAAATCAGACGAACCTTGCAAGTCGCTAGCACCTCCGGTCAGGATGTGCATAGTATGGCACACATAGTAGCCGCACATATTGGTGCCCGACGGCTGACGCCAGATCTGTGGTGAAAAAAGCTAAAAGCATGAAATGGATGCATGGAAATAAAGTTAACTAACTCAAAAGCTACCATGATGGCATACATACTCGAGAGACAAGTGTAATATCGAATTTCTCATTGAATTCACCCACGATTTCAGTACGGAACAGTGCGAATGCACTACACACGTGATTGCGAATTGAACATGATTAGAATTTATTTAAAATGGTGTAGAACTAGCACAATAATGGAAAAAACAAGAATACCGGTTGAGCATGTAAGCCTGTAATGCCCATCATGCATTCATGTGCACTATTGCTAACTAAGCAGTAAGCCTGTAATGCTTATCATGCATTCATGTGCTCTTGTATCTTTGTATCCTCTCTTTTTTGTTAACCACCTCTGCAATTTCCTTGTGAATGGATGTAGCAACACCCAATAGGAAATTATGCTCGATTCAAAAGATGTTATGCGCAATCCAAATATGAATGTGAATATGAATACAAACATAATATAATTTGTTACTCAGATAGAAAAATCTATATTTTATTTGTATCCTAATGAATACTATAGTCGAATGATACAAATATTTAACATCTATTTGGTAATTTAACTACTTTACAAACCTTTATATTTATATGCCATTTTTATAATGGTGTGATGATTCTATATAGCATTAAAAAATTCATATAGTTGTGCACCCCCAGTTCTGAAATTCTGGCTCCGCCACTGCGTAGGTTTGGGCATTTCGTCGAACACTCTGTGGGTGCACCGTGATTGTGCTCCTGTTGGTCACGCCGCACTCCTGTCGGTCGTGCCCGCCTGTGTCACGCTCCGTCATGCTTGCCCGCGCCCACACTCACTGTCCCATGCTCTGCCTGCACCTTGTTGAGGAGCGAGGGAAGGGAAAGAGAGAGGAGCAGATGGAGCAACTTGCTCGCGGGGTCATCGGAGGCGTGGAAGACAGCGGCGCGTGCGGGGTCATCCTTCGCGAGGAGGACGGCGGAGCGCACGAGGTCGTCGTTGGCGAGAGACGGCGGCTTCACGCGGGTCGTCGAGAGAGAAAACGGCGGCGTCGTGGAGTGGATTGACGGCGAAATGAAAGCGGCATCGGCGAGAGAGGTTGGAGACAATAACACTTATGTATCCAACCTCTCTCGCTTTCGAATTTATATGATGGGAGCATCAGTTCCGGTTGGTGTCATCCACCGGAACTGACCTCACATCGTCCCGATTGATTACACCAACCGGGACCAACGCCCCCATCAGCTGGTGCCCTAGGAACCATCAGTCCCGGTTAGTGTAATACATCGGGACTTCTTGCTCACATCAGTCCCGGTTGGAGTAACAAACCGGGACTGAATACTCACTTAGTCTCGGTTGATTACACCAATCGGGATTGATTTCCCAAAAAAAACAATGCAGCGACGCGAGCTGGGCTCGAACCCGTGACCGTGCTGCACGGGGAGCCTGCGCTCAAGCGCACGCTACTAGCCAGGGGAGAGGAGTGGGTTTTGATTCGTCCTACAAGGCACGAATCTTTTTCTACCCTTATTAGGAGAAAGGGATGTGCTCACTGACATGTGGGCCATCTCTGGTAGGTCCCACATGTCATTGGTACTAATTTGCCATTAATTTTTGAAAATTATAGAAAACTGTTGGGAGCTTTGAAATTTCTCTTTAATTTTTAAATTTTATTATAAATTTTCACCTTTTATATAAATTCAATTATTGCTTCATTGCTTACTAAAAAATAATAAATCATACTTATTCCACACTAAAATGATTTTTAAAAAATAAAAGAAATTAAAAATTCATATATTCTTTACAATATTATTTTCCAACCATCTTAATACAGATTTTCACCTTTTTATATAAATTCAATTATTGCTTCCTAAAAAATCATAATGCATATACGGGTTTATATAACACGGTTAGACTTATTTGCTAACATACTTTGTTTTTACAAGTGATCCTTCATTATGATCGTGTCATACATAGGGGGATTTCTCTATATCATTCAAGACAGTAATGCCTACGTCCACCATAAAAGGAGATAGCTCGTCAAACTGATTGTACTCTTCTTCATCTGTGACGCCCTCAACTCTGACAATCCTTCTTTTACCTGGAAGAACCACGTGGCGCCTTGCCTGATAGCTGCCGCTAGTCTTCTGCTTCTGCTTGTTATCTTCGATAGGCTTGTCCTTCTGCTTCTTGCTTTTAGTAGGCTTGTCCTTATACCTTTTCGGTTTGCTGTTTATGTCCATCACATAGAAATACCTGTGTCACATCATTTGCGAGCACGAACGGTTCGTCCCTATAGGCCACTTGCTCGAGGTTCACGGTTGTCATACCGTACTAAATCGATCTCAACGGTATCAATTTGACCCATTGGCACCAAAGCAGAGGATTTTAAAGGTCCATACTCGAGCTCCCAGATATCCTCTATGTAACCATAGTAGGTGTCCATCTTTCTATTTTTGTCCAAGGTATCTATACGGACGCCGCTGTTTTGGTTGGTGCTCTTGCTATTCTGGGCAGTCATGTAAAATGTGTACCCATTTATCTCATACCCATGGAATGATACGATTGTCATGGATGGTCTCCGAGCCAAGAGTTTCAACTGTTTATTGTCTGTCCGGGAGCCCATCAGTTGCTTTTGTAACCAACCACCGAAACGATCCATTTGCTCTAGTGCGATCCACTTTTCTAACTTCTCTGGGTATTGGTTGCGTAGAATCATCTCAAGATCATGGATAAACTGAGCTACTACAGTTGCTTGTTTCAAGACTGTGAAATATGTTTGTTTAAATGAAAGTAGATCGTCGCTAAAGAATTCTCTCCTCTCTAGAGTCCTTTTTCCCCATAGCCTCCCCTCATGGCGTGAAACAGGGACACCAATCGGATTTAGCTCATCAATGTAGTCGACATAGAACTCAAACACCTCCTCTGTGCCAACAACCTGTGCAATGCAGCATTCTGGACGAGACCGGTTACGAACATATTTCTTTAGCACACCCATATACCTCTCAAAAGGGAACATACTATGCAGGAACACAGGTCCGAGAATTTCTATCTCTTTGACAATGTGGACCATGAGATGGACCATAATATCAAAAAAGGATGAAGGGAAGATCATCTCAAGGCTGACCAAACTATCGACCACGTCATCCTGCGGCTTAGATAACTTCCATGGTTCGATGACCTTCTGCGACACCGCGTTGAAGAACGAGCACAGCTTTACGATTGTCCCTCGTACCTAGTCCGGCAGAATACCTCTCATCGACACTGGGAGCAACTGTGTCATCAACATGTGACAATCATGGGATTTCATGTGTACTATTTTATTCTCTTTCGTGTTGATGAGTCTCCTTATGTTCGAGGAGTATCCAGAAGGGACCTTCACACTGTTCAAGAACTTAATCATGTTTTTTTCTCTTCCTTGCTCAGAGTGTAGCTCGCAGGGTAGAGATAATGTTGTCCTTTCGCTCTCTTTTCCGGATGTAGGTCGTTCCTGAGTCCCAGTAGATGCAGGTCCTTTCGTGCTTGAAGTGTATCTTTTGATTTCCCATACATATCTAGAAAGCCTAGCAGGTTCACGCAGACATTCTTCATGATATGCATGAAGTCCAGTGAGTGGCGGACATCTAAGTCTTTCCAGTAAGATAAATCCCAAAATATTGACTTCTTCTTCCAAATGGGTTTCGTATGACCTTGTTCAGTCAGGACAGATTTGCTACCTTGACCCTTTCCAAATAGTACCTTCAGATCCTTTACCAGAGAAAATACAAATGTCCCACTGTGATGCAGGGGCTTCTTACGTTTCTCTTCTGTCCATCGAAATTCTCACCCTTCCGTCGTAACGGGTACTTCGTATGGAGGAACCTACGGTGGCCCATGTACACGACCTTTCGAGAGTTTTTCAGATACTTGTTGTCCATATCCTCTAAGCACTGGATGCAGGCTTTATATCCTTTGATAGATAGGCCTGACAGGTTACCAAGTGTAGGCCAGTCGTTGATTGTTACAAATAGCAATGCACGTAGGGTGAAGTGCTCTCTTTTGTACTCATCCCATACACGTACACCATTGGTCCACAGCGTTAGCAGATCTTCCACCAACTGTTTGAGGTGCACGTCGATGTCGTTTCTAGGTTGCTTCGGCCCTTGGACAAGCAACGACATCATAATGTACTTTTGCTTCATACATAGCCAAGGAGAAAGGTTGTAGATACATGGAGTCACGGGCCAAGTGCTGTGACTGCTGCTCATCTCGCCGAACGGGTTCATCCCATCCGTACTCAACCCAAACCTTATGTTTCTCGCATCCTCAGCAAAGCCCGGGTATTTTCTATCAACTTTCCTCCACTAGGAGCAGTCAGCGGGGTGCCTTACCCTTCCGTCGTCCTTACGATCTTCTTTGTGTCAGCGCATCATCTGGGCATGCGCTTTGCTCGCAAATAAACGCTTCAACAGGGAATTATAGGGAAATACCAGACCACCTTAACAGGGGGTCTCTTCTTCTTACGCTGCCCCTCTTCCTCGCCTGGGTCATCACGCCTAGTCTTATACCTCGAAGTTTTGCACACCAGACAAGCTTCCAAATCCTCGTACTCATTGCGATAAAAGATACAATTGTTTCGGCATGCATGTATCTTTTGCACCTCCAATCCCAAAGGGCACACAACTTACTTAGCGTCATACGTAGTTTCAGACAGCGTGTTACCCTTTGGAAGCAACTTCTTTATGAGGCATAACAACTCGTCGAATCCCTTATCAGACAATCCATTGGTCGCCTTCCATTGCATGAGTTCTAGCATGGTACACAATTTTTTGTGTCCCTGTCGGCAATTTGGGTACAATAGTGTTCTGTGGTCCTCCCACAGGCGCTGGAACTTTTTGTAATGTCTTTCATCAGTGTATTCTCCCTCTCCATCAAGCAGCATCTGGTCTAGGTCATCATCGCCAAACTCCTCCAATGTATCTTCGAAAGAACCGTGTTGGCCAGCATCCGAGATATTGTTGTTCTCCACTTTTTCTTCTTCACCATCTTCTCGTATAGTCTCTTCTTCACCGTGCTTGGTCCAACAGGTATAGTTTGGCATGAAACCTCTTGAGAGCAAATGGAAGTGAAGGTGGCTGGATTTTCACTACTAGAGAAATGACCTTCCATATCAGTACATCAGTCCCGATTGGCCACAAACCGGGACTGATGTAGCAATAGTCCCGGTTCAGGACTACAGGGCTAAAAGCACGATTAGTACCGGTTTGTGGCTCACATTAGTCGGTTAAGTACACTAACCGGTACTAAATGTGGCTTTAACAGCGGTACATGCTAAGCGCATAGGCACAAATTAATCCCAGTTCGTGTTACGAACCGGTACTAAATGTAGGCCTTTAGTCCCGATTCGTGTTACGAACCGGTATTAAAAGCTCATTTCAGCATACTTCAAAAGGAATGCATATTCTAGTCTATTAAATACGTGTCGGTGGGTGGGTTGGTTAGAAGAGTGAGTGGGAGTCACGTGGTGGCATGAGGTCCCAAATTCGAGTCTTGGGCTCGCCTTATTTTTTAGATATTTTCTACGCTTTAGTCTCGGTTAAGGAACCGGGACTAATGGTATGTGACTTTTAGTCCCGGATGGCCAGTCCCGGTTCGGGAACCGGGACTAAAGGCTGTTTTTCTAGTAGTGTTTGGCCACTCCTCATTCTTGCAGTCTATGCATGGACAACATATGTAGCCTGACTTCGTGTATGCATCGGCCACGCGAAGAAAAGCTTGCAAACCTGCAAGAACTCCGGGGAGCGTCGGTCCATGTACATCCATCGCCGGTCCATCTACATTATGTTACATCAAGTCAGTTGTTAGCTCATTTTCCAATAATGAATTTTTTAACATTTCGCAAATTTCAAATTAAACCAATATTAAATTTATTTAAAAATTTTAGGTGGATAAATTTCATTTAAACCGAAACCTACATTTGAGCTAGATCCATACCTAAAATGAATGACTTGGTAGATCAAAGTCTAGATTCAAAATTCTTCATCGATCAATGGAACCAAAACCTAAATTTAAGCTAGATCCACACCTAACAAGAAAGACTTGGTAGATCAAAGTCTAGATTCAAAATTCTTCATCGATCGATGGAACCAAAACCTAAATTTGAGCTAGATTCACACATTCAATGCGAGCTATATCTAATCCAAGCAAATTTTAAACTTACACAACAAGTTATTGCAACCTACATGAAATGATCGAGCTAGCTCTCTACATTCATAATCTTTCATCGATCATGAGAAAAGCACAAATTTTCTTCACATTTCAAGCAAAGAAGAAGCTCCATTTTACACCAAATGTAGCGAGGAATGACGTTACTAACCTTGGTTACCTTGGCTTAGAGTAAAATGACCAAAATTTTGAAATTTTGCCAGCACCTCCTACTTCCTTGAAGCTCTTGGCTGGCGCTGCACCGTTCTTGATTGATCATGAGAAAAGATCAAATTTTCTTCACATTTCAAGCAAAGAAGAAGCTCAATTTTTACACCAAATGTAGTGAGAAACGATGTTACTAACCTTAGTTAACTTGGCTGGGAGTAAAATGACCAAAATTTTGGCAGCACTTTCCCCTTTCTTGAAGCTCTTGGCCGATGCTGCACTGTTCTTGATCGATCATGATAAAAGATCAAATTTTCTTCACATTTCAAGCAAAGAAGAAGCTCCATTTTACACCAAATGTAGTGAGGAGCGATGTTACTAACCTCGGTTAACTTGGTGGGAGTAAAATGACCAAAATTTTAAAGACACCTCCTTTCTTGAAGCTCTTGGCGTACCAGACCGTTTCTTGATCTGTCAGAGTCTGGGGAGGAGGCGGGAAGAGGAGGTTCAAATAAAATGCTTAGTACCGGTTTAAGAAACCGGCTGTCTTGATGCTCTAACCCGATGCGGTTGGTGTAACCAACCGGTATTAAGCAGGCCGAGTTCCGGTTGGTGTGACCAACCTGTACTGATGTTAGAGAACCAGTACGGTTGGTTTCTTTAGCCGGTACTGATATTCCCCCGGACCATGTTATGGAAGGCCATTTCTGTCCGGGGGTTGCTGTACCGGCCCATGTTATGAACCGGTACTGGTGGGGCACCCAGATCATCATTTCAATGCAAATCGGCATTTGCACATATCACCAATTCATTGCACACCATTTCAAATTGAAGAAAAAGACTAACACCGAACCATAACTCATTTGATGAACATTTGCATATATCACCAATTCATTGTATAGATCACTATTTCACCATACTCATTTGATGAACATTTGCGCGCACAGATCACCATCACTCACAAATAACCATTTCATCATCCATCACACACTGATACAAATAATTCATAATTAAGGACATCACATAATTAAACACTGATCCCATTCCATCACAAAATAATTCATCACATAATAACTAACACTGATCCACTACATCACATAATTAAACAACATACATACATAATAACTAACACTGATCCACTACATCACATAATTAAACAACATATATACATATATATAATAGCTATATTTTAGTCATCATCCTCCGCCATCAGCGCCTCCTAATCGATTTTGTCATCGTCAGGCAGAGGACAAGGCGCAGGGGGAGGACGAGGCAGCGCACGCGGCGTGGGATCCCCACCTCCATGTGCATCCGATCCTGGAAGCTTGACGGTGGAAATAGTAGCGGCAGCAGCTTGGCGGTGGGAGGTTGCGGCGGAGGATGAGGATTACAAGTCGCCCTGCAGGTCTTGAGGCGGCGAACCATGGCAGAGGGGATGCGGTGCGGCTGGTGGCGGTGGCAGAGGAGAGAATGTGATTAAACACACAAAGCAAATTCCAATGCAGAACTGCAAAATACAATGCGAAATCAATAAAAACAAGTTATAATGAACGGAAGAAAACCAAGAAACTGCAAAAGTTTAGGAACTGAAGAAAACCAGGGATGAACTGAAGCCGAGGTGGGACGAAGTGGAGGTGTCTGAGGAGGCGGGGAAGAGAGGGTTCAAATAAGGCTACTTAGTACCGGGATGCTAGAGCATCAGTACAGGTTGGTATAACCAACCGGTACTAAGCAGACCCCGGGCCAGCTAGCCTGCTTAGTACCAGTTGGTGTAACCAACCAGCATGGATGTTAGAAAATTAGTACCGGTTGGTGTCTTCAGCCCGTACTGATGTTCCCCCCGGACCCGTAAACCGTTGAGCAGGATGATGTAATGTCGATCTGGTTCATGCATCTTCGATCTTGATGTGCCGGTATGAAAGGCCATTTCTCTAGTAGTGCTCCTAGCATCCAAAACCCGTTATGAGCAAGGATCCTCACCAAGAGCTCTTGAAAGAAACACCAAAGAACCCTCGACGCACATCATAGAAGCGATGGAAAACCAACATGAGGTCAGCTATATTGGTCGGGGTTTTGTGGAGGAGTTGCAAGACATAGCTTAGAGCATCTCTCAGTCGCCCTCCTACTTACAAAGTTGAGCTAGATCTAGACGCCACACCAGGAATCAAGGCACGTCACATCGCCCATCTATGACTAAAGTGTTTTCCTTGCCTCGGGCTAAGATAGGGGACGCTGATGTGGCTCGAACCTCAAGATAAGGCTAAATTTGTTGGTTGTCCGATATTTCTAATGAACATATGCAACTATGGTCTTGAAAATCTTCTAAACTGTCAAGAAAATATAGTATGCTCATGATCTAGAAGGTGTGAATTGTATAGATTCAACATGCAACCCAAGAACCAATGTTCTTGATCTACAATGATAGCATAAACCTGATATGGGAAACACTTCACTAGTAACACAGGGATAATCCCTTACAACCCATGGCTGAAAACACACACTTATTTCAATCTATAACTAAACTTTGGAATGATCACATTGAACGACCCCTAGGATTTACATAGCTAACACAACTTTGTGTCCATGCCATCCTCCCCTCTTTGAAATGTTGTATTCTTTTTTCTTTCCTCACAGCAAATTACTTTGTTAATCACTATCGTCAGGCTCAGAGGCACCCCTTTCAGACCACCACGCCTAAGCAAGTTGCAGCGAAGCCCCACGGACGATGACCTTGCAAGGGACACGACACTTAGGCCCCTTGATGTACCTAGAAGTGGTTTTGTATATGGCTCACTTTTTTCTTTTTCACTTGGCTTTACATTTTAACAGCGATTCCTCCTCTTTATAGGGGCGAATACAAGTACCAACTGACCTCTATGCCCCTACCACTTTTGTAAAGTAGGGGTTGGCAGTCATTTGGCTGATGGCCATGTGTAAAACACCATGTACATACCTCACCTCTACCCTAAAGCCGGGGTGAAGAGATCTTTTACCCTTTGTGGTAGTTAGAGCCTGTCCCCTCTAGGAGGGTTCTAACGAAGCTTATCCTAAAACTCAGGGGGTCTCACTGTACTAGATGTTGCCGAGCTAACCTGGACACCAAGTTGATCCTCATGGGCTTCGGTGCTTTCTTCAGCCTTCACTCTCGCTCCTTCTTGGTAAGTGTCATTCGCGGCTCAGCAAAGTCCTCGTGAGGCTCGGTGAAGATCTTCTTGGCAAAGGTCTTGTGATGCCCAATAAAGTTCTTCTTTGAGAAGGTCTTGCGAGGCCCAGCAAAGGTCATTTAAGGCCCGACAAAGGCCTCCAATCATCATGTCTCAAGGGGTGGATGTATCACCCATACAACAGGAGTTCATCATGGTTGAGTGCCTGACACACTCTTGGCCATGCGTCGTGTGAACAAGTTAGCCAAAAGAGAAACTCAAGAAGTATTTGCACATAGATAGCGTCACTCTGTGTGATAGCCTCTACCTTAGCAAAGCAACATTGTTTAAATGTGACCTACAAAAATTTCTAGTCGCTTCAACTTCTCGACCAGTAGTAGGTACACATTTCATCCTCAGGGTGTTGTAGCGACTAGAATCGAAGGGACGTGTCATTTAACACCCATTCACGCATAGAATGGTCTGAATCCTACTGAGGGGCATGTTTTGTGCATCAGTTGTGAATCCTACTGACGGTTCTAGGCTGTTCTATGTAAAGCAACAAGTAGGATGGGTTGGGTCTCACAACCTTAACCCTTCCACTATTGTTGTGCCACCATCCCTCCTTCCCCTCCTCCCCTCCCGTTCCTGACTTTTCTTGCCATTCCGCCTTTGTTCTTCTAGCATTCATCATCTCCTCCAACTCCGGCGACATTGTGAAGGAGGTGAAACTACCAGTCGACAAAGTCTTCAATGCAATTCTCACCCATGTAATTTGGTTGTCCGCTCGTGATGACTTTGCCACCACCTACTCCTCAACCTTTCTGATTTGTAGGTGGCTGGCGATGACGTGTCACCAGGGGTTTAAATTTTGATTAAATTTCAGAGAAATTTCATGAATTTCGCTAATTTCGTTGGCGAACGAAATTTTTTGGGCACCTAAAATATGAATCTACTTATAGTTTTTGGACGTCTTGAGGATGTTGTTGGAGTGATGCATTGATGAGACAACCATGCCATTGCTAGAGCAGCTTAAGAAATGGCAAAACATTGTAAAAGGATTTAAATTCCAACGAAATTTCGGTGAAATTTCATGACTTTCGTTGATTTCGCTAGCGACCGAAATTTTTGCCTGGCCGAAATTTGAATCACTGCGTATCACCTCACTACTAGAGAAATGGCCTTTCATACCGGCACATCAGTACCGGTTATGCATGAACCGGGGTAGCGATTACATCGATCCGGTTCAACGATCTCTGGTCGGGGAACATCACTACGGGCTGAAGACACCAACCGGTACATATTTTCTAACATCCATACTGGTTGGTTACACCAACCGGTATTAAGCAGGCTAGCTGGCTTGGGGGCTGCTTAGTACCGATTGGTTACACCAACCTGTACTGATGTTAGCCTTATTTGAACCTCCTCTTCCCCGCCTCCTCGGCTCCTCCCCACACTCTTCTTCCTCCTCCCACCTCGGCTTCAGTTCATCCCTGGTTTTCTTCAGTTCCTAAACTTTTACAGTTTCTTGGTTTTCTTCCGTTATTATAACTTGTTTTTATTGATTTCGCAATGGATTTTACAGTTCTGCATTGGAATTTGCTTTGTGTGTTTAATCACATTTGACTGCATTGGAATTTGCTGTGTGTTTAATGGATCCGACCTTCTATCTTCCCTCCCCCCTATATTTTCCTCCATCCACATGGAGAATAGTACCGCACCATCTCGATCCCCTTCTCTCCTCTGCCACCACCACCAGCTGCACTGCATCCCCTCCGCCATGGTTCGCCGCCTTAAGACCTGCAAGGCGACTTGCAATCCCCATCCTCCGCCGTAACCTCCCGCCGCCAGCGCAGGTCCGTCCACCTCCTCCACCGCCAGAGCAGGTCCTTCCACCTCCTCCGCCGTAACCTCCCGTGCCGCCCCACCCACCTCCTCCGCCGCAACCTCGCACGCCGCCCCACTCACCTCCTCCGCCGCAACCTCCGGCACCAACCTGGAGGAGGCATGGAGGGCCTTCCAGCGCTGGCGCCCCATCTTGTACCCGCCGCCATATCAACCTCACAGCTGGGAGGAACTGGCCTCGCTGTTGCCGCCGCCGTTGCCTATAATTGTACCATTGGAGTGTCGGGGACCCCGGGTTTTACCAAATCGGACCCCTCTATGTTACAGGTATGAATCCCGAGGATCAGTGCTCATACCCACAGTGAAACAGAAACATGATACCAAAACAGAACTGCATTAGCTAATAAAGTAGTTCAAAGTGCGGCGAAGCAACAGATTACATTATTTCGGACATATAGATCCTAACTAAAGCAAGGCAAAAGATAATAACCAAAAGTAGTATCCTATTACGGCCACAGGCACACACTAAGTGGGAAACGGCTAGTAGTCCGGAGCATCATCAGGAAAGATCTCAACGTTATCCTGCGCGTCCTTGTTGTCCTGACCTGCTCATAGATTGAACAGCCTCGCACAACAAGCAGGGTTAGCATGTGACTGCTAGCAAGTTCTTCCTAGGAAGGGCCAGGTTAAGGTTTACTCTAAGAAAGCTGATGGTTAATTTACATAAAAGCATTTCACCTAGAATTGTAAAAACATTTGAGAAACATATGTAAATAAATAGAAATTCTCAAAATATACAGTATTGAAACAAGTTATCATTCTTAGGTCTCAAGTTCTCAACTCATAATTCTCAGCTCATCATCTCATTCCTCAATTCTCAAATCTCAATTCTCATATAGCAAACTCATGATGCTCATCCAGCAACGGCACACATGTCGGAATTACCTTACCCATATCATATTAAGATAGGTGGTGCTACGTTGTGAAAGACCGTTGAGATGCTTTTTAACCGGGAGCTCGGCCATTCAAATGGATTTACTCTGCAGAGGTTGTACGTCTTACCCGCAAGATACGATATCCTCCCATCGAAAGATATCATAACAAAACCCTTCAGAAAATTAAATTTAGGCTTACCACAGTCGTACCTGATATCCACACAGGTACCCAGAAAAATGATGTCCACATAAGTCTCCGGCAATACCCTGGCGATGGTTCTCTCAGAACCCATCCACCGTGAAAGGATAGTAAGCAACCCCGATGTTTCTCTTCCTCTAGATTAGGCCCGTCCCATACCGGGCTTGCGGTCGCATGGGAATATCTCAGTTAAGTGTGTCACAATCATCGGTCCTTAGTCTCGGAGCGGCAACCAACACAAACCCAATACTCGTGCTCACGTGCACCCACCTTACAATCCATCCACTCCCGATTCCATTTATTAGTTGGTCAAATTTTACTTAATGATGAATAAACCAAAACCCACCACAGCCAATTCATCAATTCTCTTGGTTTCATCATTAGCTAAGTCCAATCAGTGGGATCAGATCCCCGAATACCTAACTGAGCATCTCTAAGCAGCTACTATTTAAAAACAGTGTGTGATATTACCATAAATTACCTTAGGGTCATGGGTTTAACGGTGGATGCATATATCGAACGGACACACGCACTAGGTAACACTATTTATTCATACGCCGTTTTAATAAACATAGCCATTTTCGGGTAAAGCTATAAAATTGGGATTCTAGGGAAAGACTTCCCTTCGGAGTAGTCGGGCTCTGGCGGTGCGTCGGCGGCATTGAGAAAATTTCCTTCGGTGCCCAAAGGATCTATTGCACGCAAAATAAGGAAAAGACAACAAATAAATAACATGCATAGCAAAATAATTTAGAATTTATACAAAAATTACATAACTGGCGCCCAAGAGGCGAAAAGCGCCACCCTGCTTCGCACGACGCTGGAACTCACCTTCCTTCATTGAACCTTCCACGGGTGTATGACCTGTCAGATGGAAGGACGGAGTCAGGGAAGACGAACGGTGGATCACGCTCTCCTCTCGAGAACCTTCAAACACTGCATTGTATCTAGGCTCTACGCGCACACAAATGTCGCGTGCGAGCATACGAGTGCAGGTTCGCTGCTTGGAAGCTTGTATGAGAAACGGAAGTGTCAGTGCCCTATGATGATACAATGCATCATTGACCTCTACCTTAGTGCCAGGTCGCGGCGAGAAGATGCTGACCAAGGTAAGATGGTGCCACAGTACTAGCATCGAACATGAGACTTGTTCAGCTGCTGAGGTCGATCGTGAACTGTACACTTCGCCACTTGAAACTACCGGTACGTCGCATACAACTGTGAAGGATCCGACACACTTGGGGAATCGACAGTGAGTGGCGGCTTCAATGTAGATTTCAGCGAGACAGAATGTGTCTCAAAACTTGCGGCTTGTATAGAGAGCGACTATCCGCGCTTCAATCCACTTCTAGAGCTTTGGAGATGACGGGCGCAGGCCTCGACTACTCTGAGAACCTCTTCAGAATTTGGCATGGTCATGACATGCATCGATGACGATGGCGAGGCCACAGAGAATTTATAAATAGGTGCCCAACGGATTCGTCGAGATGTACTTACTGGTAAATTCCTTTCTGACGCACATGTATACCTACCCGTTGGTTGAATTTGTTATCGAATCGATCGTGAGAGAAGTCTTGTAGATACTTGTCAGATCAAGGTATGGTTCTCATCTGGGGTGAACCTCGATCTCACTCGTGGTTGCTCACGAGTCGCCGCTCAATGCAGGTGAAGGGCGGCGGAAGAAGCTTGGACAAAAATCCTGCTGGCTAGGGAAGATTGGTGGAGCTCGCTAGAGCCGGCCGTCGAAGCTCATCCGCGCCGTTGCGTCTGTTGCGGGATAGATAATAAACTCAACCCGTCAAACTTGTCCTTTCTAACTCTCTTCCTATAGGGGTCATATTACGCTACAAGTCAAGTACAGTCAACTCACGGCTCAGTGATATTTGGTCATAGTGTAATGTAGCGAGTACGGAGCCGAGCGCCTCACTTTCCGTGGCAGCATTTTTATGTGGACTCGAGGACATACTTGGTCATTCGCCCGTGATAAGAGGACAAACCGGCGCTCGGATTACTAAACCCTCACCGTCGATAAAGTACTCTTACTGACCTCTTCGGTGACCGGGGGAGGCGGGAGTCACCATAATCCGGCAATGTCTCGCACTCGAACGGTTTTCGTACGGTCTGCTGGCTATGTTGGGAGCGAGAAGCTCAGCAGTTCTTCCAGCAATCCTCTGGGCGGTTATGGAGGAGATGTCCAATAAAGATATAGTGACCATTTGACCAAAATGATGAGTAAGCTTCAACCGGTGGAACGAGTAACCTGAGAACCGCGTGCACCTCGACCGTGACAATCCACATCGACGATACTTCACAAGGGCTTTTAGAACGTACTTTATCCCTCCTCCCGTGCTCCTGCTGTACTACAATCACTACATGAGTGGTGCCAATAATATAATAAGAGCGTTTCGTTGGCCTCGTTTCTACGGAGGCACATTGCATGGCGTGGCATGGCGGTTGAGATCCTCAAAAGCCCGGTGCCGGCCTCCGGAGAAATTTGTCTAGTCGTCGTCAATCAATAAGAAAGAGCATGAGCCTCATGACGAATGAATAAGTCGGCGTATTTACACCATTGAACGGTTGAACTGGAGACGCGCACGCTGGCTAGTTGAGGCCATCAGTTCACGATTTTTTCCTATGGATGCAAAAGTACCAAAAGTGGTACTGACGCCCACGGGTTCGGTTCAGTTCATTTCACCATGTTCGTTATGACAAAGTGTGACGACGGAGCACGGCGAATGTGGGTCAATGTTCCAGAAGGTGAGCCTACGAGACAGGAGATACCCGGAACAACGACACCCGTTATCATCGTATGCTTCAAAGGCTGGTGTGGGAACATCAACATATTTGCGTTTTGGCCGATGCTTCGTTTTCAATCCGGGCGGGTGAGCGTGGGAACGACGAAGCAGTGAACAAAGAATGATAAGTCTCAAGTGAGGGTAAGCATGCCGTAGGCATCACTAACGAATCAACCAACACCGGACAGATCAACCGAGAAAGTCAAACTTCCTTAGGCATGCTTTATTTAGCCGCTGTATTGACTTTAGTGCACCGTTACCCGTTACCGCGTAACCGTTTCTCTCTTACAACGATCTGCCATCGGGTGTTAGCCCTAATCCTCGAGGTGGCACCTAAAGCTTGATGATGCAGCCATCCCGGACCGCGGCCTTTGATCCTGGACTTGGCCGTGCTACATCGGCTGTATCGGTGCGGCTGACTCACCTCTGCTGGGTGCGGCGTTTGGAATTAGAAGATTAAACTTGGAACAGCCAAGCATGCATTACGAACAGCAGCGAAGTCACTACATGCATACATGGATGGACGCATCTTCAAGTGTTCTGCATGGTCTATGTTACATACAATTACTCCGGCTATTCTCATCTCGACAACGTTCAATTACGGTCCAAGTATACGTAACTACATCTAAGTTTGGTTGGCATCAACTACATTGTGACCTGCCCCTTCTGCAAGTACTTCCACCCGGATCCTGCTGTTGGCCGGATCCTACACACAGCACTTTTTGTCTTCTCACCGTCCTCTCACCTTGGCCTCTTCAAAGAGCGATATCTCCTCTCCTCAGTCGTCGTCGTCCTGCATCGTTGTTGCATCATGGCCTGAAAAAACGACCGACGTGCTTACACTTCGCTGTGTTCGAGAGCCACCTGATGACTTCACTTCACGCTGGAAAGCTTGGAGATAAGCTTTCCGTGAATCACACCATTAAAATTCCTCATAGAGCGTCGGAAATCATCAAACAAGGCTGCGTCTCGAACAGCCTATACCTAGCTTAGCACAGGCTAACCAAGCCCACGATAGAAAAAAGGTCATCCCTAGCGCGCTCTCTTATAAATTCAGTCAGTAGCTGTCTAGACAGTTAGACTTGTTATATAGCTTTTAGCCTTTGCTACTTTTCTATATTATAATATTAAAGGTCCAGCGTACTCACCCCCCCGTGCTTGCCTAATTCATATTTGCAATTTGATTCGCTTATCTTGTTCTTGCTTTTTGATTGCGAGACCCGTGGTCTTAGATGGAATGTTGATTCCTCGCCATGCAGATCAATAAACCCTCTTCCTGGGTTGGTGTATCGTTTCGGTAAAAGCGGTAGTTGTATGGTAGTTTAGAATAGAGTCCGATTTCCACATCGATAGTTATCCTCCCATCCTCATCGAAAATCGTCGAAACCATACTTACAATATCAAGTGGTATCAGCGAATCGATCGGTGAACCTGATCATATACCGTTTCTACCTCTTGTTTTACCTAGAGTCAGAAATTGCTCAGAGAAAAAATTTCCTCCATCATCAACATTCGTTTTACGTTTTGTAGTTTGTTGAGCTTCCCTTGTTGAGGTAGTCGGTTCGCCGATCGCGCGAGTCGGTTTTAGTTTTACCTAGTTTATTAAAGTCGGCCGACCGCTAATCGGTACCGGTTGTCCGAATCGCATGCTGTCCAGTTGCCTACTCGATTCATGCAACGTTTAAAAGCTTGGAACCTTATTCTGATGATTCGCATCATTATTTCAGGCTGTATCTTGCAATATATTTCAATTTCAGGAGTTAGAGATGTTAGAGATATCCTTCAGATATTGTTTTTGACCCATCTTCCCTAAATTGGTTCAAGTTCTAAAATTTGGGAATTCTCGAGTTCTAGTCGAATTCGAATTGGATCAATCTGATCCCAGTTCAGCAGCCATATCTTCTTTGATTCCTATCCGTTTTGGGGTGTTTGTACTTGTTAGGAAAGCTGAAGATCTACAACTTTGTCCATAGTACCAATTCCAGAAAATGCATCTTCGCATCCAAAAAAATAGCGTTGATCTGGATCTATCTCATCTCTCAGTTCTGTATCTGTATAGCTTGTATTAGGGCCCATATCTCCTATTTCCAACTCCAAATCGTTGTTCCATATATGAAAATTGATGAGAAAAGAACACTTTGACTTTGACATGGAGACCTTCCTCAAATTCGAGAGTGAGCCGAAAACAACAAAAGTTTGAGGAAAAAAAAAGTGAGCCATAGGATAGTGCCATAAAAGGCAGAAGTGCCATAAAAAAAAGAGGAGCCTTCTCAGGGGTGATGTGTTTGTTGAGTTGGTGACATCGCTGTGGCTCTCGCCGTCGCTCTAGTAGTAGTTTATCTTCTAGGACCACCCACTGAGGCCGTCATGGAGCGCTGAACGCTTATTCAACTTATTTTGACTAACGGGCTTTCCATTGGATATGACGCTTCTAAATACTCATATACTACTACGCACCGGCGGAGGATTTGATGGATCGATGACATCCACCATATCTCAGTGAGTCGTCGGTCGTCTACTCCTGTAAAAGAACTTTGTAGGTAGCGGTAGAAGGGTTGAGTGAGAAGTGAGGAGCTGAGTTAGTGACCACCACTATCCTATTGTAGATGCTATGTAGCCATACTATTTGACATGAGTTATTATGTTTTCTTGTTTTTCACTAACCCCTAACATGTGTCGAGATAGACAACGGCCAATCCTCAGTATCCAGAGCAGCATTACAATTTCTTGGATCCGGTTCAACTTACTTGACAATCCGAGAATGCGTGACATCAACATCTCACCTACAGAACATCAACTAGTGTGCATGTAAAGGTAGTCCGAGATTGCTTGCCTCCATTCTGGCTTTGAAAGTTTGATCCTAATGCATATATTAATTGGGAGATAGTGCAACAGAATTTGCAAAGTATGATTTATCCCAAAACAAAAAAGTTTGTGTCAGAAGATTAAAAGCAACCGGATATTGTGGTGTAGCATATATCTAGACATGATAAAGAACCTAAAACTTGGAGTGCCATGAAAAAAAATGAGAGATGATTATGTTCCTAATATGATGCTAAATATTTGCTTACTAAACTTGGCAAGCTTAAAACAAGGTTCTAAACCAGAATACTATCATGAATTGCAAAATTGTTTGTTTCGTTTTGCTGCGCGTGTTGTTGGAATGTGAAGTGAACCTGAAGCTTAGATTCATACGCGTGACTTAATCATGAAATTGTGATGTTCTTGTTGATAAAATATTTAGTTTCTTCTTCGACTTGATTAAATGTGCTTGTTAGAAACCTGAAAATGTACTTGTTGATAAATCGTTTAAGAATCATTAGCTTTCATTGAGGCATTTTTTGTGCATTCTGCGTGGTAAAGTGAGCATCGATCGAGAAAAGGAAAGATGAAGATATGGAAGAAGAAAGCATGAAAAGGAAAGAGTCTTGTGCTCCCGCCCGATGTGAAGAGTTGAAGTTGCACCTACAACGACCAGGAGGACTTTGAAGGTAATAAAAGGGTTGTGCTTACAAAGGTGAGATATTTTGATATGTGCGCTGAAATCCCACGTCAACTCCACTCTCATTTGCCGCTCGTGCAACCTTTAGTGGAACCACCCTGATTTCCTTGTTACAAGATGATTTACTGTTGTCTTCTTGTGATAGATATAAGTTGTGATAATGTTTCACTTATATCCATGCCACAACTAGTGAATGAACATGAAACTTTTATTTTAGAACAAAACACTTATGCCAGCATAAACATGTTATTCACATTGCTAGCGAGGAAGATGAGCCTAATTGATGTTTTAAATATTTTAGGTTACATTGAATTTGATGTTATGTGTGATCTAAATAGTTTTAGAGGATTATTATTGATTTGCCATGGTTATCGCTAAATATTTTCCATTTTTGTTGGCAAACACAATGATAGAGGTATAAGTGTGCATAGAGTTTACATTTGTTTAGATTTGAAACCTCTATTTTTATGCAACAATGTGATCAATTAGATAATTTCAACTACATCAAGTACTAACCTTTTATAATCTATATGATAGTTTTCAAAAAGGAAAAGAGAGCTGCTTGATAATTGTGATTCTCAAGCTTTCAATTTCCGATAATAAATATGCATGTTGGCATGCTGCTGTCCGTTTCTCAGTTTCACTACTAACATTTTTGGGAGATTATATGATGGAGTCGAAGGTGATACACTTTGAAAGAGGATGATGAGACCATGCTCATCATGGATAGAACCAACCAACCACCATTATATATGGTCATTACCAAGTGTTCTACCTAATTCTTTGCTATTACGGCTATGTTGGTATCCGCCAATTTACACGTATATGCCTATCATCACTGCCGTCTACGCTAATATGGTGGATCCATCACGTTGCTTCATCGACACTCCACCCAGCTTGGCTCCTCCTCGGTCACATAGCGCCTCCGCCTCAGCAGTTCATACGCCCCTCATGCATGACTGGGCTTCGCAATAGCTCTAATCCATTCCTCCGGGTCATTTCAAAATCAAAACTGAAATCAAGAAAGCCAAAATCAGTGCGAGTGCAGTTGCGGACTTGCATCAGATCGGGACACACCAGTTCCTTGGCGCTTTACCACTTCATGTTTAGAGATAAGATTTCAATGAATCATCGTACAAAATTCTCATAGAGCATCGAAAATCATCAAAACAAAGGTGTTGCCAAACTTATAAGGGTCGTAAGCACATCGGCGGCCTTGTAAGCACATCGGCCCGGCGGGATATACTAGAGAAAACCTTAGGTCACAAGAAGAGTCTCCTCTAGCTTCCCCATTCAGTAGCATAGCAGCCTCTCCTAGTTTTTAGATTAAAGTTTAGCCCTACTTTCTGTCACAGTTAGCCTTGTATAGATGCATCAGGGCTCAGATCCCAATCGAACCCTACCTACTGCTTGCTTGTGCCTAATCTATATTTGTAATTTCAGATTTGATTCTTTGCTGTGCGTGCTTTGCTTCGATTGATTGCTTGTGAACAAACAGCCGATACACCTGACCTTAGTAGGTCTGTAATCGCAGTGAGCTCGCTGGTGCCTGAGTAAGCTAAGCGGCTGCGGTTGTAGTCACGGAGTTGTGGTCCGGACGCCCGCCGTATTCGTCGATGATGGTTCGCTCATCGATCGATCGGACGCATATCTCGCCGTCCCGCCGGGAGATACGTCCGCTCAACTACTACCTGTACCGGTACGAATGGGACGTCGCCGTACGCTTCTGATGAATACGAGAGGAATGGCGAATAACGGCAGACACTGGCGTGGCCTGATTTAGGAGAGTTCTTGTTCGTTCTGCGTCGTCCTTGTCGTCCGAGGCATGGATGGCCAGCCAGCTTGCCTTTGCGGATCTTGTACCGCAACCGCACGGTCTGTCACGTTTCGTTTTTATCAAGGTGATGAACTTCTTCATCGCGAGCTCGATTCTTCGCATTCGCACCGGACCAACGCAAATTTATTTAACAGCGAGTATGGTGACCGACCATGAGTTTTAGGCAAAAACACTTTACCCGCTTGATCTACCCTCTGAAGGTTTTTCAGCCACCCAGCGAAGAGAATGCGGTGTTTGGGAGAATGATGTTCGACGCGATGATGAATGTAATTTGAAGACGTTCGTCCTCCGCGTCGCCTTACCAGTCTATGTCTACATTCTGGATCTTTCATCTTATCAAGTTTTGCGATGTTTAATCGCCGCCATCATGTCGACAGAGCCGCAGAGCCCTGGAATCCTACTACCACGAGAGTTAGTAGTGGATTCCAAAGAGTGATTGATCCGCGCGTCGAGAATTTGTACCATACAAGTTAATGTGGCTGTGTTAGTGCAGGCATTGAGGACGCTTCCGGCGGTCGGCGGTGCTCTTGGATCTCGAATCGCGGTACTGGTATCACGACGTAGTCACGCATCGTCTCGTCTTGTTCCTTCCCACGCATCGTCTCCTTGTTGTGCTCCTCGGACGGTCGCGCATGCTCTGCCTGATCTCGGATGTACGATCGTTCAGGCGTTGGCGGACTCACTCTCGTGCTGTTCTTCTTGCGCTTCACTTCGGTTTGGAGGGCGTTGGTCTGGGCCGCCTCTTTTTGTGTGGCATAAAGGCGGCAACGCTAACTATATCTCTCTTGACATCGCGTCCGCTGTCTAAGCGAGCTTAGGCCGTCAAGTTTGGGGGCAATTGAATTCGTGGCGGTGTTACGAGGTCAGTCCGGCCTTCTGCGATGGCGCGACGGCCGATAGTTCTTCTTCGTGGTAGTTTAATGAAAATTTAAGATTCATTCTCTTGATGAACTCTGATAAATATTAGCCTCGCGAAGATGATTAATTAAGCACAGGTTGGTCCCCGGTGGTGCATTAGTTCCTTTCGACAATTGACGATCTCCGAGGCCCCGAAGCCAACCACCCCGGAAGGCGATTGTTATATAATTTGCCATCATATCGCGCTCAACCTCACGCTGACTTTGATTGCAAGAAGTAAATCTACAACCATGTTGCTAGGTCCCGCCTCCCGCCCCGCTCACTCCCGTCCAATTTAACTATCTTCTTGGGATAAAACCCCGAGACCAATACTTCCGATGAGACATAGGCGATTCCATCAATCGATCCATCCCTGTGGGGAGAGCCATGGAGTGCATCGTGATCGGTGAGATGGCCGTAGCGATTAGTTGCCCGGGACGGAGGTCACGTATTGGCGATAACCCTTCGCCGACCTACGTCACCGTCATGGCGACATCCCACCGCCTCCACTTCTTGAGCGAACTCTGAGTGGGAGCCCTCGAGGTGCAACAGGCTTGTCGGTCTTCCGGCCTGATCCCGCTCACCAAGTCAGACGGGTGTCGGGACACGGGCCATTGGGATCAAACCATCTTGCCAGTGCCTTGGTATCATGGGCGGGCCATTTGCCGATTACATGATGCATGCATTTTTCCAGTAAAGGACCAACACTACTATCTATCAAGGAAGGTCATACATGCGCGATGTTGTTATGTAGTTTGTGGCGCACCTGACAGAGAGATTCCTAAAAGACTTGACTTGCATTCCTCTGGATTCCACTGGTTGTCCCGTAGGCAGGACCAATCGCGCGACCACCTGGTGTATCGCAGAGGGCTCCACGGCCAGGTGGCCTCACTTCAGGGGCAGGAGGCTCTACTCCGCGGTTGTGTCGGCTCATCATCCTCCTCTAAGGGCCAGGGCATCTCTCCGAAATCCAACTACTGCTTTGGACCACTTGGACTCACTCTTGGGCTCACATCTGATCTATGACTGGAGCCGATGGTGATTATGACCCCACCTTCGATGTTGTGAAAGTGCGGCGTGGCAGTAGTATATCTGCGTGGTGAAATCCAACCGGTGAATTAGATTATACGGCATGTCGAAGTAGACTTTCGCGCGAGTACTGGTAGTCCCGCTAGTCCCTGCCCGTTATCCACCTGAAAGTGGTGTTTTTGTTTGCGCTCACCTTGCCTCCTAGCCCGGGGCATATTATCCCAGAAAACAATGGGGAAGCGAACTTCCCGACGGAAACCACCTGAAAATGATTCGTTCTCCACCGATCCGTGACCGATCAGATTAGGAATAGCATTGCACCTAGTTCTTCATGCAAAGCGGGCGCCAATCCAAGAACAAGAGTGCAGGTCTCGGTCGGACGCCATTGGATCTCTTCTCCGACTATGGAATCATCAGGAGATCCCTGGTGAAGCGAAACGTGGCTTGAGTCGGGCGTGTACTACCCCTTCCCCCTAGGAAAAAAAGTGGCCGTCGCATCTATGTTCGTCATGGTCGAATCTCCAGCGAGAATATACTCTTGCAAAGTGAGTGACGCGAACCGCATGAGTGCCGGAAGTTGATGGACGCTAGCACCTTCCCTATCGAGGTATCGGCTCGTCGAAGTGTATTTATAGGCTATATGATCCTATGTGGTGCAGGAGCCTGAGGAAGTTTATAGGTTCGGGCCTCACAAGAGTGAGTAATACCCTACTATGTTGATTGTGGTGTTGATTATAATATGTATGCTGCCGCCTGATGGTAGATGATGTAAATATTGATGTTGATATGACCCCGATCTAAGACCCCACCCTAAGACCCCTTTATATTAACTAGACCCCACCCCTTTTATATACCGATAGTTCTATATAATACTGGACTGAGGTCGCAGGGGTCGATACGTATACGCCCTATCCGTAAGATAGAAGTGGAAGCGGAATCCTCCAACTTGATGTGCTAGCCGCCGACCTTTCGTCAGCGCGCCAGATGTGTATCTTGACCCAAATCGCAATGTGTCGCGGCTTGTGAATTTTCGTTGATTATGCTCCTCGAGTTGATTGTGCTAAATGTGGCCATCGCCTCATGGTACCCCCCAAGATAGAGCAAGGTGTGTTGTGTCGGTACGTACTGCATCTGATGCGGCGCATCGATCGAGATCGACGGACTAATGCGATGTTGCATGCACATGAAGACTCCCCGCGTCCCTGGCAGTCCCCGGGCGGACGACCACAAGACCACTTAAGTCCTGCGCTTTCTCGAATGCATAGAAGAATCTATCGTAGTTTGTGAAACTTACTGCTGCGTGTAGCTACGGCTGAAATGGCTGTTGGCTAGGTTCTGGGTTGAGGTTCAGATGACTACGGTAAGAATCGCTATTAACGGAGAATAGCCATAGTCTAGCATCGTATCGCGCTAACTTGCGTCGTGAAGTGTTTAAGCCTGACGAAGAGGCCAAAGCCGACACCCTAGGAGCCGCGTTAAGACGAAGACACCCTAGTACAGCGACTGCTCATATCGAAAATACACCGCTTCAGATATACACCAGAGCGCAGTCGTGCCAGGAGGACGAGACGGTGAGACGCCACTCCATCCTCCGCCACGACGACGACAGTTGACGTGTGGACCGTGACACCGACAGTGGAACACTGGAATTAGATCACCTCTGATCCCGAGACGCTTGGGATCCTTGCTGCGATCGTGCGGAGTTCGCTAGCGGGTCATTCCCAGTTCGCCTTCGACTACGTGTGCGTGGCCAATCTTTGACATCACCTCACACTTCCAGTTCTTGTTGCTTGACTGACTCGCTGCACTACTCGTATTCTCACGCCCAGACGGCCGCTGCTGGGCCATAATCTGTGAATCAAGCGCGGCCTCGGATCGCTTAATAACGCCTTCTATACACTCACCGCATAGCAAGGTCTAGTGCGTAGTCTGTCACCAGACGAGATCCTTTCCTTTCCATGACAGTTTCTGAGTCCTTTCACCCAAGGGCCGCGATGCCAGGGTGCGCGTGGGACAAAGCCAGATGCGTCTGGCGGGCGGTCAAAGGTGCTGGCCGGATAGTACAGTGACGTCCGCTTAGTGATCTCTGGCCATGGGCAGTTCATCCTAGTCCCCGGACTACTGGTTCTCGATGCTTTGAAAGAATTGTTGACATTGCCCAACAGGCTGTGCGCTCTACTCCATCTCTAGGTCGTGCGAAGACAGCCACTGCCCTTTACGATCCATCGGGCATCGTCGCGCGGCCGCTGAAAGAGTCCGATGTCGGTTTGGTATGTGTACGAACAAATAAGGCCATACTCGGAAGAACAAGCCGGCGGAGCGCAAGCCAAAGGCCAGGCCTCCATGGGGGTATGGAAGTGGGGAAGGGCGCCCCCTAGATATACTCGGAGCGGCACCCGCGTCATCATCATCAACTTGGTACGAGTAGCTCATGTATTCGCAAGCGGTATGTATCGAGTTTTTCCAATAGTAACCTTCCACTCCGCTATGTAACACAATGATAGTGTGACGTCTCCAGGTCTGATCGACGAACTGAAGTCGGCCTCGGCCAATAAGGCAGCTCGAGGGTCGTTCCACAGGTTCTCCACTAGTACTTGGTTCCACAGACGTGAATAATCCTGCCTACGTGAATCTGTTTCCAGGACAAGTGTAGTGCTCTGTGCTCCTACCAATTCTAGCCTATGAAGGTTCGCATACGCGAGTGACTTAATAGTAGGCTGTCCCGTTTCTTGCTAGTATATGCCCCTCTCACAGCCTTTACTTAAGCGGATGACAATCCGCTCGATGGTGGTTCCGGCGAACGGATCAGCGTTGTTCCCTTAGTAGCGTTTTAACCGATTACGGCTAACCGACCGGCACACTGGTGATGCGACGACCCAATTCAGTGTTAGGCGGATCGCCACCAACCCACCTGGAAGCGATCTTCAACTCGCCGGCTGCGCATCTTGGCGGCCAAACCAGCCTTGGTCTCCGGGCGACGTATTTCGAGACCATATAAGGAGCGCTCAGCGTGGGCAGTAGTGGAAATCCGTAATCGCGCTATCCGCGTCCGACAGGGGAGCCGGGCCAGTGAAAGCCAGACCCAGGATGCCAGACGCCTTGCTAGCTCTTTCGAGGACTTGGTCTTCTAGTGAGCTGCAAATCTGGATCATCCAGCTTCTCCCCAGCTCGTGGTGTCATAGGTGCTGCAGCAATATGTTCTAGGTTAGAATTACAGGATGGTACACTCGGGGTTAGCCCACAGCTTCTAGCGCCAGATCTTGCAGAAGAATCTCCTTTTCGAGGTGCTATGACACGTTCGGACGTGGCTATCAAGGATGGACCTGGAGTCCTATCCGGGATAGCTAAGGATAAGGATGCACCGCCAGCACCTAGGATTTAATGTCACACCTTGGCGTCAGGGATCCACTTGCTAGATCCCATGAGGTTGTGGATCACTGGCAATAGCGCATTGCATAACACTAACGAATTGCATGATAGCGACGCATCGGCAGTCGCAGCATGCAGTGGGAGTAAGATTTGGTTTGGAAACCGGGATTGATTTGGTTTATGTTGATTTGGACTTCTTGAATCTTTAAGTAAGTCATAGGTTTTGTTTTTACGGCTTTACCGTATACGGCTTCTACCTTTACAGCGACAAACTTTGACCTTTATTTTGAAACCTCTATCATTAAATGCATTAGGGTTAGGGGTGTTAACTCACTTTGTTGTTTGAATGACATAATTTTAGGGTGCCTTGCCTTGGACCTATATATATATATACAAAGTTATGGTGCCAATATTTTTTACTAAGTCTAGAGGGGTTATTTTGGTCCTACACAAATTATTCTCATAATTTTAGGCTCTGAGATCATATTTTATTTGCTATAAGTCTTATTTCTACCATTTTCTATTTATTAGAAAATGCTACATAGCTATTGTTCTTATTTATCCCAAGCATGGTAAATTATTTTGCCTAGGTTGAGAAGGTCATAACCTATTTTTGGGTATTTTTATAGTATTTTTTGGACTCATCTACTATATATAATAAATGAAATACATTTACTGGAATATCTAAATTCACTAATACTAGGAAAATGTTTGCATCATCAACACGCTCGGTGGCCGCCCCGTTGGAAGGCGAAGCTCTACTGAAGGCTAAGCAGCTAGCTTTGGGCGTTGCGCTGTTGGGCTAACAGTCTATTTGGCCACCACGTGACCAGCTGGAAGCGGCTACCGACATATACAGACGATGTAGCTCGCGATCCGCCGCTGATTACCTGGAATCCGACATGAGCTCCGCAATGGCAGCGACTGCAATTGGCAGAACGGTGAAAAACTATTGGCGCCACTGACCACTGGCCGTATGGCGCTCGGCATGTTCATGGCCATAAGCGTGTAATTTACAACAACCATCGACCCATCCCGTGTCGCGCGTCCCCGTCGAACTGCGTTCGAGAGAAATTGTATATTAGAATTGGCGTGTCACCTACTTAAAAATTGGAACATGATTAAGTTCTCGGCTATGCGGTTCACGAGTAGGAAGCCGTGCTCTAAGGGCAAGATGCGGTCACTCACGTTCATTTCTAAGTCGGGTCGTATCAGAAGTCCTATCAAAGGGCGATGGGGACACCGCTGTCATACCGATGTAAACAGACTGTAGCGACGACAGAAAAGTGAGGCCCGGTAAAAATGTCCGCCCGCGTTTCCGAGTGGCTCTCCAGGTGCTCTCGGCTCTCGGAGACGGGATGGAGGTTTTGTACCCCGGTTTGGGTGAAACCGAGGGGCAGTGAGAGAGGCAGAGGGAGCGCGTGCTCACACGCGGTTCAGCAAGCAGCGACGAGCGCGGTACCAAGGCGGTGACAGGATGGGTCGAGCGGCGCAGGCACAGAGCGGTAGGCACGCGACTGAGACCAGGCGGCGATCATCGGGCATCTCGTGCCACGCGGAGCCGGCTTATGGGCACGGCAAGGTGTGAGAGAGAGAATGGGTAGGAGAGAGAGAGGAAGTGGGGCCGAGCCGAGGAGTGAGGGAGAGCGGTGGCTCGGCTTGCCCTTGGTGAGCTAGGGAGGAGTGGGTCGGCTAGCCAACTCGGCTAGCGAGGGAAACAGAAAAATAGGCTGTGCGGACCACGGCATTGGGCTAGGCCTGGGCTAAGACCCAAAATGGATCAATTATCAATCTAGAGTCCCATTTTAGTTATTATATAACATAGGTTATTTGGCAAATCACCTACATTTTGCTGGTTCTCTTTACGGTTATTTAATTCACCTAGGCTCTAATGTATATGCATATATGTGTGCTCATGATCATGCTTTTGTTTTCATAATCCAACCCATAGCCAAAACATAGTCTAGGCACAAAAGTAGGGTGTTACAATTATTCATCTTCAAATAAGAACATTGGGTCATACCATCCATGATTCATTTCACCAATAAATTCCACACATCCAATATACCAATCTTTCTATATTATTTGTATATTTATCTAATAAAGCCATTCAACTTACCAATCTTAGCTGAAATTCAATATCAATTATAAATCAAGTAATTGGAGAACTCCTCAATTTATATCCACCATTGACAATGGAAATCCAACCACTTCAATACGTTGTAAAACCAAATCTAATATTCAATCCTTTGTTTGGTTGATCTAACTAGAATCACCCAAATAATATCGTTCCTATCGATCCAAATGCCACTAGGTAAAGCTGTAAGTATTCATCATGCATACTACACTTCAAACCCATCATCATTATTACTCTGTGAATCCATCGCAAGACATATGATCATCTATTCAATATTTGTAACTAGAAAATTTACCAAATATTTTCATAATGTAATCCAGCTCTTCCAAATGATAACCTATAAGTTTCAGTCGATCAAAATGACATTACCCCAAAAAATTTAATAATCGGTCTACACCTTTTAACTTGTTTATCCACCGATCCTAGTTATTCCAACTAATGCTAAGTAAATCCATAATTTCCACTGAATTTATGTATCAAGTCAACAATCCGTTAATTGTTATCCTTTCTTAGTGTAATTTCCATCAATGTTTCAATATCAGAATCTTTCTATAATCCAACAGCTTTCTCTAAATCCTCCATCGGTCTTATCATTCTAAATAATCAAGAAGTCTACTATTGTTGAGTAATCGAGTAGTTCAATTGAATCCAATCACTTCCAAATTGCTTCAATTCACCAGTTTATCCAACTCGCAATCATTAATCAAATATTCTGACATTGGGTTGAAATATTTCCTATAGGATCCACAAAATAATTGATGTCCAGAAAGAATCCAAATATCCATCACATGAAAACAATAGTTGATGTCCCGAAATAATTCAAATATCCACCAAAGATCTTTTGGAATCTTTGTATACTTCAAATAAAATTTTAAAATCCACTCGATTTGATTCATCCACCAAAATTTCAATGATTCCTTGAGTATGACATCTAAATCATAGTCATCCATCTAGATTAATGTGCCACCAGAATCAATACCAATGATCAATAGGCATTTCCAATAGAAAAATTTTTTTTTAACCCTTTGTAAATAATTATTTTAATATTAATCCTCGCGAAAAAATATTTTCACATCTAACCCTTTTGGCCGCGCCCGCGCGTTGGCGCGGCTAATGTTCTTCCGCCGCTAGTGCAAGTGGCGCCGAGATCAAGTTGTTGCCCCAGCGGCTCGTGACAAGGGTTGGCCCCATGTGGCAGCCATATGAACCGCATTCCTCGATGCCAGCGTGTACTGATGTGGCAGTGGACATTAGCCGCGCCAACCGCAGTGGCGCGGCCAAAAGGGTTAGATGTGAAAATATTTTTCGCGAGGGTTAATATTAAAATAATTATTTATAAGGGGTTAAAAAAAATTTTCCTTCCAATACGCCTTTGATTCATTTTACTATTTCACATCCACAATTGGCATCACTTATTTGTATTAACATGAATTCCTTGTTTACAACACGCACCGATCCATCTATCCATCATTGGGCCTTTTCCTTTACGTCCATAATTTCAACCACTTAACCTTCAAATGTTCTATTCAACTGTTCACTTCTTGATTTGATCTTCTTCTGAGCTCTCAGCAATAGGTAACGAAGAAGAGTGAAAATAAACACTGAAGAGATAAGAGAATAAAATACATTCCAAACATTTTGTTGCCCAAAATTAATCTTTCAAAAATATTTTGTAAAACACTGAAGAGACAATGTTTTGCTGAATAAAATCAAATAGGATTTTCTTTTTTTTTTGGAAAATGCTCTCACTTAGGAAAAATTTTATTTTTACTTTTAAATTTGAATCACAAAAGCATTTGATGATTTTCTTTTAACATGAAATAGTTTTCTTTTCAATAATGACCAAAACCAGGATTTGAAAAATAAGGATTTTGCCCAATTAATTTTAAAATTTTAGGTTTGTAGGGTAACCTTTTGAAAACAACTTCTTTTAAAACAAAGCACAATTTGAATTTTTTTTTGAAAAGGGCATTTGTAAACAGATGTTTTGGTTAAGGGATTTCTTTTGAAGAGGATAAGATTTGGTTCCTGAAATCTCGGTCTTGCTTCCATAGTCTAGCCGATGCTTCATGGAACTTAGCCAAAACTTGATCTTGCTTCTTGACCAAACTAGTGGTTGGCAGACTTTCACTTAATTCGGATCTTGATGATGGAGGAGTCTATAAGACAAAAGGCATAGAGAACTCAAAACTCTAGCGTCAACTAAAACTATAAGGGCAAAGCTCTAATAACACATCTATATGGATTCTCTGAGGTGGGAAAGCTGATAACTTGTTTGTTAACTTCATTCTTCGAGACAAGGTCATCAACATCACATTTGTAGTACCTTCAACTACACGACAGTGGATTCCTCCGCCAATTCTTCTGGACTTCCTTCATACTTGGTATCATCACGAGCATCGATAAACTATTGGAGTTATGGGGGAAAGAATGTCCAAATTAACTTGTCAAAACAGTGATGAAGAAATGGATGAGAAGTGAAGAGAATAGGAGAGTAGAGAGTTTTAGAAAAGATGAGGGTAGCACATCGTTAAATTTTCTATTTTTAAAATAATTTTGAGCATTCTTCTAGAACGACCATGCTGACTAAGGTCATGACCTACAGTCGACACGGCTTTAATACCACTTCTGTCGGGACCCCAAATTGAGAATTTGGTGCCCCTTATGCATCACTAGTCCAGGATCAATTCTAGTGAGCACAAGTGACTTCATCAGTGAATATGAGATCCATATAACAAATAACTATGAAAGAAATAATTATTATTAAATATCAGAGTAGTGATCTTATGATCAAAATTTACATTTAAATGCCTTGGAGAATAAACTATTCAATAAACTATAGTGAAAAAAATATCTTCAGCGTAGCCAATCTATATGCCCATAGGCAATCGACTGGAGTAGCACAGCCTAGTACTTGCCTTCATCGTAAAACATCTCATTGATGTTAGCCCTTTTTTTCTGCAAAGTTTGCAAGTATGAGTATAGACGAATACTCAGCAAATCCCACAAAGTGGAGTAATACAATTCTATCATTTATACGCAAGCTTAGTACAAAGGATAAGCCAAATGGTTATTTTGCATAAACAGCATATAACAAAGACTTAATAATATAATAGATTCAAAAGCAATTAAGTAAATCATTTTATAAACAGCATTTGATCCATAAGCAATGGCACAAAGTCTAAACACAGCAATAGCACAAAGCTCGATAACCTGCACCTAGCAGTAATCACAGTGATAAACCTCCATTGGATTTGAAAACACTATATCTTGCCCAATACAACCAAGCATTTGTTCATGACAGAGAACATGACTATTCGAATAGATTTTTACACTCTGCAGACGTTTCACATCTTTACCCATAAGATACAATGCATCTTAACGTCTGATCAGGATGGAAAAGCTTGTAACTTAACAGTCACGAGACTAAATATAAACAAGTGGCCCTCTTGATGACTACTGCACCACCCAGAGCCAAACATCTGGACCACTGGGCCACACACAGTTAGTACAACAACATCGAATAAATGATGGCCCTCATAAGCAACACATCTCCCCCAAATAACCCTCATAAGCAGTTCTTACCTAGCTTGCCATGAAATCACCCGCAACGACCTTCCCTGTAGCTCAGTTGGCGCCACCGTTTGTTCGTTGAAGATTAGGCAAAAAGGAGATAATCCAGCTGAGCGCAAAGCGGATGTTTTTACAACCCAAAGCACTTTTAGCAATTCTTCTAGCCAAACACCATTTGTGAGACCATGTAGTCGTTTTCTCTTCCCCTCGAGGATAACTTGATTGGCTCTTTATACCACCCCGTTTGCTTCTAGATGCCCCGCAAATGAGAAACACATATGTGTCCCCCCGTCTTGACATAATTTTCGAATTTTTTTATTCTAACGCATCCCATTGTCTATGACGATCTTGAATGTGATTCCAAATCTGTAGACTATTGTCTTCTAGAAAAACTTTTGTACAGTTTCTACCCATTAAGAAAAGTGATTAATTGCTACTATGGTGAAACAAAGATTTCTTTGTGTCATTGCTAGTGGGCCTATGATGTCAATACCCTTCTTAGCGAAGGGTGGGTGCAATGTGTTTAAAGGGTGGCTTTGCTTGTCTGCTCATCTACTGGCAGTCCTGACACCTTCTCATCATCTCTTCAGCGTCGTGGTGGGCTGTTGGCCAGTATAGCCTGGGCTGTTGGCTAGTATAGCCCATTCTAAATACCTTGGCTACCAATCTCAGTTTGTGTTGATGTGCTCTACATAGCTTCAAGCACTCGCTGACCTTCTTGGCGGGTGATGCACTAGAGCCACAGGGTGCACACTTCTTTCTTGTATAGCAAGCTATCTATTATGGCAAACCTTTTGACCCATATCTCAATACACTTCACCTGGGCTTCATTTTCGAGCAGCTTGTTGGAGGTCTGGTACTCATTAATTTCTATGAGCTAATCTTCTTTAGCTTCTTGTTGTCTTCCCAAAAACTTCTAGGCTAACTACCCACATTGTCAACACCTAAAAAAGGAAAATTTAAAAAAAAAACAAAAAGAAAATAAAAATAACGGAATAATACAATAGTATGTTGATATTATGAAAAACCCAACTGTAGTAGGTATTTCAGGGGCTGGCTACCTGTAGCCGGTGCATCACATGTTGGCTACACTATAGCCGGTACATGATAAACTGGCTGTAGTGTAGACGGCATGTCACATACCGGCTACAAGCAACTTCCACACCGTCCCGTACAAACAACATTGCCAGCTCATTGTGTCGCGTTTTTACTGAGTCTAGTCACCTCCTCGGCAACGGGGTTGTTGCCTTGTGTTGTAGTCCGAAGGAGTGTACGTCTGAGGTGGACGTGTGTCCCTCCTCCCTGCTACCTATGACGGGCCCTGACGATAGTCATGCTGCGTCTGGCCATCATCGTCCTGACGCCTAGAGTGTCTTGTCATGAAGATGTAGTCCACTTCGCTTGGACGGCTCTGCATGTACTAGGCCGACGAATCATCTATAGACAATGGGGTCATGTGTAGAACATGCTACTCGGGCGTCTGCTGCATGCCTGTGGCCTGCTCCGGGTACTAGTTTGACCCACCTGCTTCCCCTAGGCCCGATGGTGTGAGTTGCACTCCTAGGAGAGAAGTAAACACCTGCGCTGGGTCTGACAAAAAATCCTAGTCAATTGCACCGGAGGCACTCTACTCGGGGGTCGGCGGCACAGGCACGTTCCATCGTCGGGTCCTTGGGAAGATATGTGCTCTGCGGTAACAGGGGGCCCTGTGAGCTGAGTTGGAAGAATCTCGGGCTCCTCTGTGCCTGCAGCGGAAGGGTCTGCCCCACCCTGCTCAGAGCGTGTAGGGGCGGAAGTGGAGGGCCATCGGGAAGAGGTGCTCCGCCTGGTAGATGTGGACGCACAGACCGAGTCAGGATACAGCCCACCTGTGGATGAACAGGCACTTGTGGACATCCGGCTTGGGTCAATCGTTGTAGCGGCATACCCCCGTGTAGGGCATGCAGCATAGCTGCCTAAACCACGAATGGCCGACATACATCATTCGTGTTCTTCCGGAGCCTATGAACTGCCGCAGCGGATTTCGTGCCCAATGTGATGACTAGAGTTCGTCCTGCATGAACTTTTCCACCAGGGAGTGCATCCCCTACGCCTCCTGTGTCTGTCACAAGCAAGTACCACATAAGAAGTTGCACGAGGATTGGAACTAAATGTGCATGACAATAAGGACCGCACCAAAATGTGCACATAATGGACACGTTCCTTAGGGAATGCTCGCTGTGCCTGCTCGACATGCCCGCTTAGTAAGGTCAGGCGGGTGCGGGCACGATACCACTTGAGGTACTCATAGTACGTAGAATGGTTGTACGGCCTGCTCGGAACCACGACCTCCGTGTCCGCCTTCATCTAGCGGGCTATGTTGTTGCATGTACAACACTCCAGTCCACTGTCCCCCCACTATATACCCTTCGCACTTCTCCCGCAGTTATTTCAGCTGTTAGGTTCATGCATGGTTGAACAAACGTTTAATGATAAAAGTAAGCCACTTACCTATGTGCTCGACGCGCCTCACGTGGGGAAGGAACTGGCACAATCTGGTGGTACCCGAACTGTCGTTGTACTCGTTCAGGCGAGTACACTTCAACTGTGTTCATGCAGACGACAAAAGACGTGGTCATCCAAAAGTTTTTGTCGCTCGTACACATAGGTGAGATAAGCCCCCCTATGGCTATCTCATGCTCTCGCGGCACAGTCCAGGGATCCCAGGTGACATGTTCCTCAGTCAACAAGTCAAGATCACTGATTATACGATTGTAGTTACCGTGATCTTGCAGGTGAGTCCACCTGATACAAGCATGAATCCATCGATAACCCATTGTTGGCCTCATAGAATCGGGCACATCGTCGTCCACAACTCTGGGGTAGTACATTTGGTAGAGGTACGGACGACACACTGGGAGATACTCCTAGCTTCACATCTGTAAGAGGTGCAGGCACCCGATAATTAAATCGCCCCATGTGGTCTGCTGGCATGCTTCGTACAACCCACGGTATGTGTCGGCAAGCATAGCAGAACCCTAGCTATAGGCTGAGTCCTCTTTAGGGTGTGCGGCGAGGTGGCGCGCCAGCCATATAAAATGCGGCACGACATAGTCGCCTCCAACGTTGACAAACATCACGCCACCAAGGAGGTAGTAGAGGTACACCTCGTAATGTATGTTGACGGTGGCCTCATCCGCATCGCTCGGCAGGTTTCGTCCTTCTCTAACCCGTGGAGCCAAGTGAAGGACACGCCGTTGTCCTTCATCGTGTACTCCTGGTCAAACCTGCATTACAGTGGTGCCGGTCATGTTGTAAATATCGTAACGAGTGTGCCATACACGCAAGTTATTTCAGATTTACCTTTGCTCCAGATATTGCTGCCACTACCGTGTTCTTAGTCGGGGAAGGACCATGGGTCGCCCCTTTATGGAAAGCCCAATGAGCATTGCGACGTCCTTTAGGGTTATAGTCAGCTTGCCACATGGGAGGTGGAACGTATGTGTTTCTGGTCGCCATCTCGTCGCCTAGGCTCACAATAGGGCTCACATCGGCCGGCGGTGTCCTTGGCCAAGACTCAGTGGGGCTCCATCCATCATGAGAGCCAATGGTAGTAGGCCTGCCTTAGTGAGTGGGATGTAGAACCGTGGGTCAAGCCTCCTGATGCTATGAACCGGACGTGTTCGGAGAGGAACCAACTGAAAAAAAACCACAGGTTCGATTGGTGAGTACATGAACACCGGGAATGATTACATGCGACGTAGTACGATAGTGCTTTGCAAACCTGTGTTCCTCCAAAAATTGCTCTAGCCCTGTGTTTGCCATCGACGCCCTCCCGGAGCAGCTCGAGCAGTGCAATGTGATCCATGGCCCTGCATGAAAACAATTGTTATTTGCACATATATCATTGGGGGGAAGGAAGATCCAAACAGAACATATGAATGACGTGCCAAAAAAACGAAACAAACATTAGTACATTATCACATGGTACACCGAAATCCAGAACTCATTACATCCGTACCACAATGATAACAACATTACATGCATACGAACTAAATACCCGCTACTGTCTACTCTGGCACGTTTTGCGGTCATGCCCCGCTGTTTGCAAATTTTGCACTGGCGCAGCCTATCTGCTGCGTCAGCCATATCCATGTCGCCACAAATCCGATCAGCTCTTGGCCTGCTTGCCTCAGCCCAGTGGGCCGCAGGGTAGGGGTACCAGTTGGCCCTTTAATTGTCTTGTAGTTTAAATCCAAGGTGAAGGGTTCCATCTTCGGTCGCCATGTGTTCCATAGAGCTTCCACAGAGTAGTATCATTAGATGTACTGTGATGCATTATTGCCACCCATGTCTCTGCACGCAACAATGACATGGGAGCATGGGAGGTGTTGAAGCTTCGGCTTGTTGCACGAGCATATGGCTTCGTCAGGCCCTAGTTGGCACTATTGTGCCGTGTTGCCTACGCTGTAACCAGATGCATACATCCGCCTACACATCACCCCGAATTTGTTTGTGCCCAAGTCAAAAATCCGTGTACGATGATGGTGCGCTTTCTGCCTTCTCTTCTACAGCACTTCCATTACCCGTGACAGGTAAGGAGTGCAGCACTAGTCCGCAGCATGGCTCCGATCTCGGAAGTACACCATGGATCTATAGAAGGTCAGCTCAATTATGGAACATAACGGGAGTTCACGAACACCCTTGAGCACATTGTTAAAGGCATCGGCTATGTTCGTAGTCATCACGGTATATCTGTAATGATGTATGTCACTATGACTAAATAATAATGAACTTGTGCCCGAAGGTGACACTAATGCGACGATAATTCTTACCTTGACCTCGTAGTTTCATGTAAAAGAGCCCACCTTTCCACTGGTTTGCCAGCAGTCTACTGGTTGAATGTTGTGCGGCTTCGTACAACCACTGTTTGGCCTCCCACCATCTGCGACCGCATCAGGTCCTCCTGTCTTTGCTCCTCATTCATTATCTTCTACGTAGTCTCGTTAAGCTACCTCCAAATCGCATTGAACTTGTGAAGCTGATTTTGGAGGCAAAGAGCTTTAATCCTCTTTACGAGGGCCTTGTTCTTATACCTTGCATACAGGTTTGCCCCCAAGTTACACATGCACCACCATCTCTGAACATCCGGCTAGCTCATGGCGGTCGGTGCTATCGTGTAGCGTGTCCAACGCGTGGAGAAAGCTTGCGTTGCGATCGGAGACAACACAAACACTTCCCCGTTCAATAAAGTAAGGAACCATAGCCAGCTGTCATTGTTCTTGCTCTCCACGTATGCGAACACAACAGGGAGGATCTGATTGTTTGCGTTCGTAGCAAGGGCAGTCAGAAGAGTGCCATGGTATTTTCCACTCAGGAATGTGCCGTCCACTCACAAAACAGGTCTGCAATGTCTAAAAGCTTCGATGCATTGCTCGAAAGCCCAAAATAGCCGAATAAGATAGTGGCCACTCGAGTTTAATGATCCATCCTCCATCCTTATTGGCTCATCTCCTATGACAAATTGTGTCCCCAGATTTGACATTGCAATCTTCCTCAATAACCTTAGTGCATGGTTGAAGGACTCCTCAAATCCCTCGAACAACATCTTCATGGCCTTCTGTTTCACTCGCCATGCCATATGGTACGTTATCACCATTCCTGTCCTACTCTGCACCTCCTCTATAATGGTCCTTGGTGTCAAGCCAACATCGGTCCCTACTAGTGTAACTACAAGCTGAGCAACGTACCTCGCATCAACAATGTGGCTCATGTTTCTAATGGACTCCTCACTACAAGTATGTGCTACATGCCTGCTAATGACGAAGTAATCCTCTTGTTTAGGCATGTGTACCCTTACAAAAAAAAGGACACTTCGGTTGTTTAGAGCACCTCACCTCATATATGCCCTAGGCACAGATCGGGTAAGTGTGTGCTCCCTCCTAGTCGTCACTGCATAGTTCCCAATGAAGTGGATTGCCTCCTCCTTGTTACGGAACCTTTGCCCAATTTGGATGTCATTGTGTTGGTACCGCCATGTGGACATGGTGCTAAAGTTCGAGAGGGTGCATTCGAGCGCTCCAATCGAACGAAAGAATTGGATTGCAAGGGTGGGGTCGTTATTGTCCGCCGCTTGCTCATCCTCCCTGCCACCGACTTTGTCATTCATGCATTGATCATCTACCTCGGGGACAACATTTTCCTCCTCACCATGTGTTTTGTCAACTACGACGTCGCTAGCTTCCATATCATGTTCCATGGCTACTCCGCTTGGCCCAGCCTCGTTGGACTGCTCACGTGGCACTACGTTCACGTAGAACCTGACATCGAAATTTTCCTCAGTCGTCCATATGGACGTATAAATACCACGCATTGTTCCTTCTCAGGTCAAACAGCGTGTGCACAACTATGGAGCTGTTTGAAACCAGTTGTGGACGAGCCCCTTCTAGATGGACCTTATGGATAGCTTAGTCAATACCTAGAAGGGAACAGACATGTGACTTTAAGTCTTGTATATCATTCGAGACACCAATTACACTATTTATGTGTTGACAGTTTTGGATGGTACAACCGTGCCATGCAACACAGCCAGTCTTTCCCCAAAATAAACATTAACATCCATCTCTAACCTGTCACACAAAAAAAAACATCACGAACTTGTCAGCTACCTATTCCACAAGTAACACTATTCCCTACATATGCCATTCACTAACTAATGCAGTCCTACACAATTTATGTTTACCAAATCACATCGCATAAACGGTTTTTGTGGTACTAGTTTATTCATTTCGAACCTGATACGCATTTAAATAAAAAAACACGAAGTTGTCTACTAGCTACTGTCCATGCACTACTACTCCCTACATAAGCAGTAATAGTTTCATCTCCCCAATTAATGACAGTTGCATTATTCACTACGGGGACCCAACTTTACAAAATTTGAACGCGCACTGGTACGTAATTGTCTACCATAATTAAGTTGTCCCAAAAAAATTACCTACATTAAATTAAGAAAATTACTCGTACCTAACCTAAGAAAATTACTTATATTAATTTTTCGCCACAATTAAGTTGTCCCAAAAAACTACGTACATTAAGTTAATAAAATTACTCGTACCTAACCTAAGAAAATTACTAATATTAATTTCTCGCCATAATTAACTTGTCCCAAAAAATTACTCGTACCTAACCTAAAAAAACCATCTATATTAATTGTTTCTACCTTACTCACATTTGCAAGAAACTTAACTTCATTAAGGCTGTGCACATACAACTTGCTGGGATATAAAATTTGCTTGCCTACTATGACACAAATAATACGTTTACCGGTTCAAATTTACATGAAATAACGATGAACTTATCAACGAACATAACCAAAACTTGCCTTCTCTACTAGACGAAACTCTCGTCTACTATACGGAACTTAATACAGGATTAGACACCTGCCTTCGCACTTCCGCACTGTTTGACTCCTCCTCTTTCTCTTTAAACCCGCTGGCCCTTCAGATTAATGACACGTATAAGTACAGCACCACTAAATAATTAGACAATTAGGCTGCTAGGAAGCTCACCAGCACACTTCTGTGAAGCATTGGTACGGTGTAGGAGCGACGACTGCGAAGTACTGGCACTCCTACGACTCGCTTGCTACTGAGACACACTTCTGCAAAGTGCTGCTGTCGAGAAGCAAGCCCGCGAAGTGTTCCTTCCGAGTGCTACGCGTGCTGCGGAATGCTGTGGGGGCAGCATCGCGCTCCTCCTCCTTTTATACCCGGTTTGTCACTCTACCCCTTTAATCCATGTCTTCATCGCGCTTACGCCGACTCTGATCATACTTACTGTTAATCACATGCATGCAGCATGTGCCGATACGTTGCCTCCATATCCCTTTCATCCTATCTTGCCTCCCACACTAGGCTGTCTCCCATACAGTGCACGTCGTGTCCATCCTATCTTGCCTCCCACACCGCTGGCTAGGTGCGCACAGTGATTAGGGGGCTACCATAGCCGGTGTGCGGTATGCCCGCTATGGGTAGCTAGTGTACCATGTGCCGACTACCCATAGCCAGGGTGTGGTATGCCGGCTATGGGTAGCTGGTTTCTCATACGCCGGCTATAGATAGCCTGTCACTCATACGCCAGCTATAGTAGGGATTTCCGCAATATCAGCAGACTGTTGTATTATTCCGTTATTTCGATTTTCTTTTTGTATTTTTTAAAAAAATTTCCCCTAAAAAACTCCTAGTAGCACACCACGAGACCCTGCTGCTTTTAGGAGCTCTTTTGCTGCACTGTTATCCTCTTAAATGTTTTTCCATAGTCTTGACCACATCTACATAGGTTGGGGCATTTCCTTTAGCTTATCTTATTTTCTTATCTTCTTATTTACTTATAAGCTGAATTTCGAGAGCTTCCCGAGATAGCTTAGAAAATCCGGTGCGTCTCATTTGACTCATATCTAAGAACTCTAAGATGTGGTTTCATTATAAAAATTAAATGGGTGTTTGACTTTCGATTTGGAGATAAGAGGATAAGATAAGAAGATAAGCTGAAAAGAACAATTTGCTTGTAAGCTGAACTTCGAGAGCTTCCGTAGGTAGCTTGTAAAGTCTCGTGAGCTTCGTGTGACTTGTTTCTGAGAACTCTAAGATGTGGTTTTGAGATAGAGAAAATGGACTGCAAAAGCCAACACATTTGACTTTTCAATTCGGAGATAAGTATCTTCTTATCTTATCTACTTATCTCTGAATTGAGAAGTCAAACGCTTTGATTTTTAAAGTCATTTTTTGTCTTGAAGATACTTCTTAGAGCTCTTAGAAACAAGTCAAACGAAGTGCACCGAAGTTTTGAAGCTATCTTGAGAAGCTCTAGAAGTTCAGCTTATAAGCAAATAAGAAGATAAGCTGAAGAGAACACGCATACATGTATGAGTCTTTCGCTTGATACAACTTTACTTACATGCATATCTTACTTTTGTCAAAAGTTTTCATAAATACAACTAAATAAAAAAGTCAAAAAAATAAAACATCATATGATATGATGTCAAGATCGTTGAATTGAGGATATGATATGATGTCATATGATATTTGGTTTTGGACCTAAGCAAAAATACGGAACAATTATAAAGACTTATAGTACAATTTACTCTAATAATAATATAGAAAATTACACTGTTGCCCTATGAACTTATAGCGAAGTCCTACTAAGCCTTTGAATTTGAAATTTACTTTTTTGGGCCTTAAACTTATATCCGTTTGTGCCACAACTCAAAACCGTTATAGATCCATTAAATGTTGAGGTGGTCGTTAGTTCTCCGTTAAATGCATAGGTGGTTGCCACGCGTGTCGGTTTTTTCATGAGGTGGCATCCACATCACCCCTTCCCTCTCTCTCTAAAAATCAACATTGAAATTTTTAAAAAAATTCAACTTAAAAATTTTTCAAAGTTTCAACATTTTGAAATTGTATTTTTGAAAATTTCATATTCAAATTTTCAAAATTTTTTATGCCTTTGAATTTGAATTTTGAATTTATTTTTTGCAATTTTATAATTTTTGAAATATTAAAATTTTAGCATTTTAAAATTTTTAACTTCACATTTTTGGAATTTTTGATACCTTCAAATGTGAAAGTTCTAATTTCAAAATTTCAAAAGTTAAAATTTTTGAAAATTCAAAAGTTTTAATTTAAATTTTCACATGTTTCAAAATGAAGAAATTAAAAATAAATATTTAATTTTTTTAAAAAATTTTAATTTTGAATTTTCTTTGTAATTTCTAAATTTAGAATTTAAATTTTCAAAAAAATTCAAAGCTGAATTTTCCCAAAAAATGAAGTTGGTTTTTAAAAATTTTTTAATGTTGAACTTTTCAAATTTTTTGTAATTTGTAATTTTGAATTTAATTTTTTAAAAAGAGAGAAGGAGGAAGGTGACATAGATGCCACCTCATTAAAAAATCGTACACGTGGCAAACACATAAACAATTAACGAAGAACTATCGACTACCTTAGTATTAAACGGTAGGCTTAACGATTTTGGGACTATGGTGTAAACGGATACAAGTTTAAGGAGTTGAAAAAGAAAATTTGAAGTTCAGAGGCTAAACGAGAATTAGGTACAGTTTCGAAGCTAACTTGTAGTTTTCTCTTATTATTACGCATAAGATGCCGACGATTAGGGGTGAATCTGGTTCGGATAGTTTCGGTCCAGTCTGATCAGAATCGGATTCGAACTAGGTCATACCGTAATTTATCGGATCAGGTCGGACTTGGAACCGGACTCAGATTCGGGAGGCTAGTATCCGACGAAACTGGACTCGAACCCGGATATTCCGAGTTGGGCCTATACGGATATCCAAACCTTGTAGCCTAGTTTATTCCAAATTTCCAAAATGCAGGCTGCAGCCCAAGTCCGCTGCTAGTGGGCACCGGACTGAGTCCGGTGGGCTCCGGTGTGCCCATGTTATTGTCACCTGTGAATTGTCAAAGTTTGATGAATTATGTATGTATTTGTGGCTCTGTGCTCACCTGCTCATGAATTCATTAACTATCCGGACATGTGGATGTGATGTGGAATGTGTTAACTTAGTGTTTGACGGTCTGAGGGTTGAGTACTTCATAAATTATGAATTCGGTGTTTTATTGCTTTCATCATGCTTGCGCATTCTGCTTTACGTGCTTATTTGTGATTAATTATCATATTATATTTTGTCAATCTTATTAATATTCTAGTCAATTGAATTATTTATATGCTATAGTAGTTTTCGGGGCGTACACTTTGTGGGGTTACAATGTTTCGATAAAATAATCATGGTCATATTCAATTCGACTCATATTCGATCCAGTTTTGTTTTCAAAATGGTCCGTATCCGAATTCGAAGAATCTATATCCGGATCTGGGTCCGTGAAAAAAGTATGCAAAGAACAGCCGATATGATGCGATCCGATCCGTCCGTTTTCACCCCTACCGACGATCGTGGGATCGAGCCGGCCGAGCCATCCTACAAGTGGGCCCGCCCCTTCTGACGCGACCACCACAAGCGCCGCCGCGAAGCAGCTCTCAACTCGTCGATGACTCCCGTCCCCCACCCCGAGCAGTAAACGACACCACGTGCGCCACCTTCAGATCGGAGTCGAATCCGAATCGCCTCCGCGATGGCGCCGCCGCCGCGGTCTCTCCTGCTCGTCCTCCTCGTGTTTCTCGCCGCCGCCACCCTCGCTGCCGCCGTGTACGAGGACCAGGTCGGCCTGGCGGACTGGTACGTTCCTCGTCGCGCCTCCCCAGGCCTAGATCCGAGCCGCCTCTCCCGCGACTAGATCTGATCTGGCGGACGCGATGCGGCGGGCCTTTTAGTTTGCAGTTCCGTTCGCGATCCGATTGTGGTGTCGGAGCTATGCGCCGTGTCAGTGTAGGGTTTCCGAGCCTCTTAGGGGACCAATGAAGTGGTCGGTAGCTTTCGAGTGTTCCTCTGTAGCAATGGGGTTTAGTTGCTAGAATCGTGATTTTTGAAGTAGAGAAGTGTTTGTAGCTATCAAGTGAGTGCTATGGCTGTATCCTAGTTCATACTTTTCTCAATTGCTTAATGCGCATGGTTGCTCCTATGTTGGCATCGGGTCTATGGGTTCATTGGTTTGTAGTCCCCTAGAACAATTGCTAACATGATGTAATAACTTATTGTGCAATAGTAGTACTTTGCAAGGATGCTGACTTCAAATCTATTAGGTGCTGATTTGCCCCCTTTCATGCACATGGTACATATGCAACCTTTGGAGATCGTGCAATATGTTAATCCCAGTAGCTTAGGTTTTTAATGGAAACAGATTTTCATCATGTGTACTGCGGTGGTGTGTTGGTTCTATATGCAACAGTTCGTTTCTTGGCTGATTCACCGCTTAACACCACATAGATTTCTTACTAAAAAAAACCACATAGATTTCTAACCAGCAATTTAAAATATTAGGGATTCATTCTGATATCACCATTTAAGATGTTGATGTTTTTTTGCAGGCATCAGAAGTACATTGGCAAAGTAAAGCAGGCAGTTTATCACAGTCAGAAGAGTGGACGGAGGCGTGTTGTGGTCTTGACTGAGGAAAATGTGATTGCTTCTCTTGATCTTCGTTCAGGAGATATATGTGAGTATCCAATCAACAAACAAAAAGAGCATAGTTTTGTATGGATGCCGCAGTTGTGCTAAATAATTTACGTACATATATTTCTACGATTCTATCCTTTCCTTAATATCTCTCGATTTTATATGATGCAGTTTGGCGACATGTCATTGAGAAGAATGACCCTGTGGAGCAGCTTAGTCTATCGCTTGGAAAATGTGAGTCTAAATTTTTTGTTTCCATTTGGAGCCATTTTTTAGAAAAGTAACTCTGTTGGTGCTGTTTTTTTCCCCATTTTTTTAGGGCTTTTTTCTTCCAATCTTGATGGGATTCCATATTTGCTTTGAATTTACTGTCGCTAGCATATTATCCATGAAGATTGATTTATGTTTTCGAAATAATGTTTGTAATACCCATTCCATTCTCTACAAGTCATACTTATTAGGGCGTCGCTTAAATGGGAAAATGCCTAGGAGGCACAAGGTATCCGCATGTTTTGGACTCCCAGCTTGGAGCGTCCGTGTGGGACGAAGAGCGTCACTGAAACAGACACTTAGGTGTCGTAAGGCCACCTACTGCTTGTTGCAAAGCTTGGGGCACCAGATCTGGTGTGGCAGAGCTTGGGACGCCTGCTGCCGCCGCCGCCTACTGCTTGTGGCCTCTGCTGCTTGCTGTAGTGCTGCTGCTCTCCCCTAATCTCCCAATGTTTGGTCTGGAGCTGCCGCTGTCCTGCTGCCAGCCTGCCATTGGAGGGGAAGAGGAGGCACCTCTGACATGGGAGATGAAGAGGAGGGAGAGGTTGATACCAAGAGGAGGGGAAGAGGAGGAATGGCAGGGGTTGGCTGCTGGATTGAAGCTAGAGTGAGATCGAGTGGGGAGGGGAGGAGGAGGGGGAGCTACAATGGTTGGATTTGATTTACATCTGGTTCTGGTTGCCCTAGTTTTTTTATGATGGACTCTTTGTTAGGATGACCTAGCTGGCCCAAGACATCTAGGGTTTCTTCCCCTTCCCTCTTCCTGACCGTTGTTTTACTATGTGTCTAGACTATTTGCCAACGCTCGCTTTAATGTTAAAAAGTGAAAAAGGTAGTGGGTTGTTTCACCTTGCTTTATCACCTTAATAACCATGCTACATGTACATCCACTGAAAATGGTGGAGACCAGTTTTGCTTCGAGAAAGAACTTGAATAGGTTATTATTTTATTGGATATAGTTATGGATCCTGCTTGGATCTATGCAATAGTCAGTTTCATCAATATGTTTTCAGCTGAAAGACTGCTGCTTTCCAATTCACATGTTTAACCTGCCTTAGCTCTTGCACCACTGTATCTTTAATCATCTCCAATGCACCTCTGCCTGTCTGGAATATCCTTAACCACTGAAGCTACCAGAAATTTCGTAAAGAAATCAATGACGTGAGAACATTCTAATTGCTAATCTTCTCAGTAACAAGTCTGTCATGGATAGAGAAAGGGGAGGGGGACTCCCCCTCCCCCCTCCTCCCTATGCTTCTTGTACTCTATTCTGTTTGTATGTATGTGCTAGTTAAAAATAGTTTGTGTACGCATGCTTGCCCCCTTTCAATACACCCCATGATATATTTTTCTAGCTTTATCTGCAATGTCCGTGCACAACCAAAGTGCATGCAGCATACTTTGTTTGCCCTTGCAAAACTCAATCTCAAGATTGCTGGTGCTGCAATTAATTGTTTATTCATACTATAAATGGATCCCTGGGATAAAAGAATTAACCTTTTGATGTATGCGATGCATTTTCATGCCAAATTATGAACTTCAGTTCTAAAAATAGATTATAAATTTTTAAACCCTGTTAAATATTCCTACGTTTCATGCCAAATTGCCAGTCAAGATCCTACTGAACTGATTTGCTTTCCTCCAGCCTGAGCCGATTTGTTAGGATGCCTATTCAAGTTGTATAACCTTTTGTGTTACTTACGGCCTGAGCCAAGATAGCAGTAAGGGATTTGATAGGGGTAAGACAGATGGATACATCTGAACCATACATGTGTGATCCAACGGCCTAGTGATCTCTTACCCCTAGCCCCTAGGGGTAAGTTGGGAGTACCGTAGAAGAGCTCTAGTATCACATAATCACAATAGTCCATACAATTACATAGCAGATAAGAACATGAGGCAGAAAATATGGCCCAAGTGACTAGAAGATACATAGAGATTTGTGGAGGTCAACTTACAAGTTAGATCTGTACAGAATATCACTCAAGTAGCCATGATTATTAGTAAGTGTGTCTTAACTAAGGGGTGAGTAGCATATGGTATGTAGATTGGTTTAATGCCAATACATTTTGTTTTATCCTTGAGAAGATATTAGTGAACTAGTAATACCTTTTATATTGTACAAATATTTAAGATACGTAAGTACGCTGAGCAATGCCCATTGCAACTTTAGCTTGTCATCTAACCCTCTGGGCACTGGATCATGACTATATAGAATTATATAGCCAAGAGATGCCATTAGTGAACATGAGCTCAGACATTTTCATATATTTTTCTGAATGGTTAAAAAGTTTTGCCCACCTGGTGGCATCAACAATGTTTATGTCATCAACATGTACTTTTCTGTGATTCTATGACTTAAATAACTATGGTAAATGATAATTATACTGTATAAAATATTCTTTATGTGAGACGGTGCCACAGTTTGTTGCCTTATTTTTATCAAATTTTGTACATATATGTATTGCACTAATTCATCCTTACACTATGCAAACTGTTTATTGCAATCTAACTGTTAACATGTTCTCTTCAGATGTTGTAACTCTTTCTTCGGGAGGCAGTATATTGAGAGCATGGAATCTTCCTGATGGACAGATGATCTGGGAAACTAATATTCAAACTTCCACACCATCAAAATCACTGCTGCATGTCTTGGTCTGTATGGGAATCTATTTCCATTATCTAATAATTATCATATGTGGGCGATACTATAAATGTCTTTGTTGTTCTTTTTTAGAGCAATATCTCTTTCATTTTTGCAGTCAAACAATAAAGTAGCAAAGGATAATTTGATTTTAGTTTTGGCTGGACGATGGATTTATGCTGTATCCAGCATCGATGGAGTAATTTCCTGGGGAAAGGAAGTTGCACTTGATGGGTATGCCTTTTTACTTGTTCAGAGCATCAGCAAGGCAGTACTAACTTGTACTTCAATGTTTATGCAGCTTAGAGATCAAGCAGATTGTTCAGTCACCTGGGAATGATATTGTATATGCTGTTGGAATTGCTGGATCCTCACAGATAGCTTTGTACCAACTAAATGCTAAAACTGGAGAGATTGTAAAGGACATCCAAGAGCCATTCCCTGGTGGATTTTGTGGTGATATAGTTCTTGTTTCTCATAATGTGCTGGCAGCATTGGATGAGACCAGGTTAGCCCTGTTTCTTATTGACTTTAAGGGTGAGCGCATCAGCTACAACAAGGTGCAAATTTCAGATTATGTTCAAGATGTATCTGGAATGGTCAAACTTCTACCTTTGATATCCGATGGTATCATAGCTTTGCAAGCATCTTCTTCTGTTTCCCTCCTGAAACTTAAAGGTGTTGACGGACTGGAAGTAATTCAGAGCTTTGACCAACCAGTTGCTGTGAGCGATGCTATAGCAATCACAGAAAAAGATGAAGCTTTTGCCATTGCACAGCATGTTGGTTCCCAAATTGAATTTGTTGTCAAATTTACAAGTGATGTTAGCAATGAAGTTATCAGAGAAAAAATTAATATAGATCAACATAGGGGCAGTGTTGTGAAGATCTTCTTGAATAATTATGTACGAACTGATAAATCTCATGGTTTTCGGGCTTTGGCTGTAATGGAAGATCATTCCCTCTTGTTAGTTCAGCAAGGTGAGGTTGTTTGGAGTAGAGAGGATGGACTTGCTTCAATTGTTGATGTAACGACTTCTGAATTGCCTGTTGAGAAGGACGGTGTCTCAGTCGCAGATGTGGAACACAATCTCTTTGAATGGCTTAAGGTAACCTGAATAGCTCTTGTTTTTAAAAGCTTCAGAAAAAGGTTCTTTCAGAAAGTCTGCTACTGAAGCTTACTAGGATCCAATTTTAATGCTAGATTCATTATCTTTTGTTCATGCTTGTATTTTTTCTGTACAAATCTCTTTACTTAAGCACTGTGTCAATTGTTACTGTGTTGATTTGTAATTTTTTTCATCGAGTGTACGAACATGATAGAGTGCAACATGTGCACATCTTCGTGTGTTCGGTAATGTGGCATTTATTGGATGTGCTTCTCAGAAATTAGAGTTTACTTATAGCACTTGTCGGCTCTTGATTTATATACAGGGACACATGCTGAAACTCAAAGGAACTCTTATGCTTGCAAACTCTGATGAACTTGCTGCAATTCAAGCACTGAGACTCAAAAGCTCTGAGAAAAATAAGATGACAAGAGACCATAATGGATTTAGAAAACTTATTATTGTACTGACAAAGGCTGGCAAAGTGTTAGCTCTGCATACTGGAGATGGGCGTGTTGTCTGGTCAAACTTGCTGCCATCCCTTCGTGCCTCCAAATCTGGCAACATGCCTTCTGCCTTGAGGATATACCAATGGCAGGTTCCCCATCACCATGTGCTACATGAGAACCCATCTGTACTTGTTGTTGGCAGATCTGCAGCAGATTCTGTTGCTTATGGTGTCCTCTCTGTTCTTGATTCATATTCTGGAGAGGAAATTAATTCTCTGAGGTTTGATCATTCAGTTGTACAGATTATCCCATTGGCACTGAAGGATTCATCTGAGCAGCGACTTCATCTTATTGTTGATTCCAACTCCAATGCTCATCTATATCCAAGATCTCTTGATGCCCTTAATTCATTTCTTCATGAAATGTCAAATTTGTATTTTTACTCCATAGATGTTCAAAAAAATGTTATCAGAGGGTATTCATTTCAGAAGTCATGTGACCTCAGTTTGGATGATAAGTACTGCTTTAGTACAAAGGAGTTATGGTCTATCATTTTCCCTTCTGATTCAGAAAGGATTGCTATCTCAGAAACACGAAAGATGAATGAGGTGTGTTCATTTCCTCTTTTTGCTTTATTGATGGAAAGTAGTCCAATTTTTTTGTTTATAGTAAGTTATAACAAAATCTTTGCTTGTTTCTTTTGTTCTGAAGGTGGTTCATACTCAAGCAAAGATCATAGCTGATCAAGATGTCATGTATAAGTATTTATCAAGGAATTTAGTTTTTGTTGCTACTTTGTCTCCTAAAGCTTCTAGTGATATTGGATCAGCAGCACCTGAAGAAGCTTGGCTCGTGGCATATCTTATCGATGCTGTCACAGGACGCATACTGCACCGTGTGACTCATCATGGTGCACAAGGCCCTGTACATGCAGTAAGCATAACTGTACCTTTTATTTGTTTGCCTTTCTCCCTTTCATCACCATTTGTGTATTGAGTATATGGTGGAAAATTACATGTTGTTTTCATCTCCTCACAATGTATTTGTCATGTTTGAAATATGAGACACATACAATGACACAATTACACAGTTGTTATCTCATCATTTCGAATTTTATCCAAAAAAAGCTATAAATCCTGGAATATCTTGCTAGCATGGTCATGTGTTCCTTTTTTATTTATTTCAATCTTTGCTTTTGTAATTTTATCCTGGTATAAGTATTAACATGCTTATTGCTTTCGTATTTCAAGGTTGTTAGCGAGAATTGGGTTGTCTATCATTATTTTAATCTCCGAGCTCACAGATTTGAAATGGCAGTTATTGAGATATATGATCAATCTAGAGCGGTAAGATTTATGCACCTTGTTTAAATTATAGAAGCTGATTGTGTTTTTTGTGATGGTGGTGGTGTGTTAACTGCACTAATTTTCACACAGGACAATAAAGTTGTTATGAAACTCATACTTGGGAAACATAATTTGTCAGCACCAATTACTTCTTATGCCCGCCCAGAGGTGACGGTGAAATCCCAGTCATACTTTTTTACCCATTCAGTGAAAGCAATGGCGGTTACACAAACAGCTAAAGGGATAACCTCCAAGCAGCTGCTTATTGGCACGATGGGTGACCAGGTCTGTTGTCTTACTTTTTTGTTTTTCTTATTTTTCTACTTTATTATGAACTAAAATGTGGTGCCACCATTTTGTTTCTTTACATATTTAAGAAACGACTCGAGACAATTACCATTTCTACTGTTATTTACTGATTTACTAGTCTTAATCATATTTGCTGTTTGAAATTTTGTACAAGAAACTTTCCTTTTTGAAAGAAAAACAGTCTCAGTGTTTGTATACTAAATACTAAGTATTAGCGGAAAACCTATTATATTCGTGATTGTAGAATAGTTATTCTGTGCATGATTAGATTACTGTGCTATAGTAAATCATTGTGGAAATGATAGTAATTCGTAACGTAATTGATAGCAATGTAAGCGCCCTTAGAACAACTACTCTACAATCACGAATAGAATCTTAATTCTAAAGTATTAGACTCTTTAGGTTATATACTTAGTTGTAGAGTTGCAAATATACACATTCAGTATTTTGCTCCTAATGGACATTACAAATCAATGTACATATGTAACCTTTGTTGGATGCAAACATCTTTTTGTTGTACCTCCAATTAGTTACTTCTAGCATCATGTATATTTCAAATATAGTCATTCTCTTAAGGTCGTTTTGAAACTTCTTCTAATTACATCCCTTATCAATGCAACCAAAGACATGCAGATCTTAATTGATTCGATTTCAAATTGGGATGGTAGTTCTTGCTAAAACATTGTTTTGCTTCTTGCTATCTCACATCCATGGCTTTACATGTTCTATTAGTAAGTGTTTTTTGGTCAAATCTGCATGTCAATTGGTAATTTCGCCCAAAATTCGTCTGACTTTTTTTTTGACAATTCATTTCTTTGTTTGAAACATTCAACAAAAAATGCATCAGCACGATTTACTCCACTTCCAGAATGCTGCCACCGATGCATTAGTACATTGAAGTTGGAGTTGATCTCGTTGACCCTTTTTATATGTTTATGTGCTAAGCAGTCACTAATTCTCATGTATCAAAAGTGAGTAGTTTATTCCTTTATGGAGCCCATTGAAGTAGGACTTTAGCAATAAGAAGTTACCCCATTATAGCCCCAGGTCTTTGTTGAAGCCTAATTTTCAGTTGACCAGTAGAGCCAGTGATATATTATGAATTGGAAGCAAACCAATGCACCACAAATCAAGCCTGATGGCATCCATGTGCTTGGTTCAACAATAGATTGAATTAAATAGATTTCCATTTTTTTTAGTTTAAACAAGATTGCTGGCTATTTGATAAAGTGAGCATATAGATATATATGGTTGAATGGTATTTTTCTGAAACATTCAGGTTTTGGCACTTGACAAACGCTTTGTTGACCCACGTCGTTCAGTGAATCCCACACAGCAAGAGAAAGAAGAGGGCATTATACCATTAACAGATTCTTTGCCTATTATTCCACAGGTATTTTTTTCCTTCACGATGAAAAGATAGTTCTGTGTTCACATTTTATTAGAACATGTTTATAATGATTGGCATTGATTGCAATGATGTTGTAGTTGTACTATTAAAAGAAAATAGCTAGTTGGTTTTACTATCCTGTCATGACAAAGTTGTTAGTATCACCTTGAGGAAACTACATTGGAGTGATTGCATAGAATACATACTCTGCTTTTGTTTCATGTTTATGATAACGGTTTATTTATATTTTGATTTGGTAAAAATAAATGGTATATTGCTGCCTTGCTTTCAAGGGAATGGCAGTAATGTGCTGGGCTAGGCCATGTTGGTGGGGGCCACTTCCCACTATGGCCCAGATGCATTTTTTTTTTCAAAAAAAAAAATGGTCGTTTTATCTATGTGTAGAATAGGCCAACCTAAACTAGTGGTTTAAGAAAGAGAACTTCAACAGAATGATACCCTTGTATCTCTCTTAGTGCTTATGTTATCTTTTACCTGCAGTCCTATGTGACTCACTCTCTTCAAGTGGAAGCCCTGCGTGGAATTGTTGCTGTTCCTGCAAAGTTGGAGTCCACTACGCTTGTTTTCACGTATGGTGTGGATCTTTTCTACACCAGGCTTGCTCCATCAAGAACGTATGATTCACTGACCGATGAATTCAGCTATGCACTTCTTTTACTCACAATTGCTGCCTTGGTTGCTGCCATTATGGTTACATGGATTTGGTCTGAGAAAAAGGAGTTGAGAGACAAGTGGAGGTAAGTGAGGCTTCAACATTCTGATGCGGATGAAATTTTGGGCCCTAGTCAGCATCCCTGCCTCCTTTTTGCTTCTAGTGCTAGGATTCGTTTCACTTCTGACTAGACCTTTATTTATGTAACCATTTGACAACAAAGCCTATTTACTGGGGTGACACGCTGCATAAGTCTTACAGGAAAACCACTTGTGCAATTAGAGAAGTTGGACGCGACATTAAAGAACCAGTAGAGCGCAATTGGTGTGAATGAATTGGTTACAAGTTGTAAAATGTATAACTGTGACGTTACCTTTTAGCATGTTATCAATATTCAATAGAAGCGTGTTATGTCTCCTGTAACTTGTCGAATCTTGTTCAATTATTATACCTTTTCCAACTAGTAGATATCACATTGCCCTCATTTGGTCTTGTCATTAGCTATGTTGTTAGCATGTGAGGCCGGTAGATCCTCGCTACTGTGGTTTGTGATACGCTCCATTTTGTGGTAGGAATTAGCTCTGTATGTAGTGGCAGTTTTACTATAATTCCAGTCATCTTTTGCTATGCCGTGACCCATGGCGTCGATATAAGTGTATATCGTGGTAGCTAGCGAACGGGAAGTCAGCTACTTTCTGAAGGTTTTCAGTGTTCCGGCCTTTACCAGGTGTTCTTTTGATGATACCGAGAAGCTGTCCCGTTGCTTATTATTGGCTGTCTACCTCGGGATCTTTATGTGTGTGGTGTGGGCATCGCCGTTCTTTTTCCTTGAGCCTGTCTCGGGATGTCTGAACCTTGTTCGTCCCTGGACCCCTCCTTCACATTGGGGCTTTATGTATGTATGGATGTAGTTCATAGGATACACATGCATTCACTAGTCCAGTTTTATAGAAACATGGATTTTGATTGCGACCCAAGACCATGATTGCATGTGTTTTGATGCTTCTCAATCATCTCTCAATTCTTGCATGTAGTTAGTCTTATATTAGCAACCAAACCACTTTATAAAGAAAAAAAACTGACCCAATAGATAACGAGATATGAGCAATCAAACACCATCGTGTATATCCACTTACCGTGCCCAATGTCAACATGGATGCCTAGCATGGACCGAATTGAATAGATGTACCAAATTAACCAAATAGTCCCAATTCCCCTATGTAGCAACCGATGTCTCAAGCTTTAAGGATCTCATGCATATCTTCCAAAATGCAATGTCCCAAGCAATCGTTCTGTGTGGCTGGTGACGAGCTTGGCGTCGACGCGGCTCCGCCAATGACGAGGAGACACGTGAGGGGGCTCTCACCGGCAGGCACATGGTGGCAGAAGGCGGATGTGAGATGTCTGCCATGATCGGGAAAGGAGAGCAAAAGGGGAGGCTTTTCCGGCCGAAGCAATTGCGGGTAGACGGAGACGGAGGCCGAGCTCCTCAGGCTCAGCTCATTCATTGCAGCAGGATGGGTCATGTCCATCTGTTTGCCTTTCCTTCGCTTTGTTTCCTTCAGGTGCTGGCCTCTTTTGCCTTCCGCGATGCTGCTACCATGTGATCAACGGAAATGTAAATCCGCATGTATATGCGGTTCAACACGTTCGCAGATTCATGTCTGCCCCCCCCAACCCACAAACACACACACACCTCGTCCTCCTCTGCCCAGCCACACTTTCATCTCACATGCTCTTTTACAACCCTCGGCGCCAGATTTAATTTCATGATAAAAACAATTGTGTCGGGGATTAGATAAGTGTTTAATTACATGTTTATCCTTGGCTGGTAGCTCATGCCCCTTTAAATACTCTTGGAAGTCGTGCCTAAGAAGAAGCCTGTATGACCTGCGGAGCGACGCCCACACAAGCACTACTGCGTTAGCATAGGCTCACAGGTTTGTCCAAGCATGCATGCTCGTGTTACAAGCAAATGTCAGGTGATATGACCAAGCGCGCAAGCCTAGAGGCCTATGCACGGGTATAACCGCTACTTCGACGGATGCGCCCACTACGCCCACGATCTTGAAGTCGTTAGCCATGACGCAAATATGACGTACTGTTTAACATGGATTTGTGGCGTAGTTATTGTCATTATTATATGTAACCGATGGAGTAAATAGCAAAGTTAGTGCGTTGGATCGTAATTGTTGTGTAATATTATAAATACCCTCTCGTCTATGAGAAGAAGAGGGGTTTTTTTGTTCGCTGTAAGCCCAATTTACACAAGTTATCACATACACTATAATAGGGTTGTTATCTTCACAATGAGAGGCTCGAACCAGGATAAGCCGAGCTTGTTGTCCATCTTGGGTGTCGAGGATTTTTCCGTATTTCCAAAGTCAAACCTCTATGAAAAAAGGACCTAATTGATTCCACATTCAAGAAGTAAGCTCGACGGGGATCCAATTTCCCAATCACCGACAAATCAGGTCTTTCCTCACCTCTCCCTCTTCTCCCCCCTCCCCTTTGGCCCAGCGGAGCCAGCTCCTCTCCGCACGCGTGACTACCGGCAACCATTGCCCATCCCCACCGGTGATCACGCCGGCGACCGCACAAGCTGCTGTGTTAGGCTTGTAAAGAGGAGTAAGAGCAGAGCATAAATCTTAGAGCACCATCAAATGGTCGTGCACGTGTGTCATGAATTGCAGGCACCTATAAAAAACTGCTCCCTTACGGTTTACGGCGTTCCATGGTCTTAGCAGTAGAAATGGCCCTCTTTTTACGCGCATTTCTAGCTCGGTAAATTCTGTCCAACCCAGGTCAATCCTTGTGCATCTCTTGCTTGCTTTGCCCCAGCTATCCCTTAGGCCCCGATCAGCTCAGGTGCATCAGCTAGATACCTCTTTTACTGCATCCATCCCTGTCAGGTTCCCTCAGGTGCTGGGTGCGCTAGCAAAGTGCTTCCTGTACGATGTGAGGCCTCCTTTTACTTCAAACTTTGAACAAGAGAGACCACTGTGGGATAACGAACCGATGGTAGACCATACACGCAATGTGGTCGCGTCAGCTCACTTCCTTAACCGTGTCAAAGTGTCGACCATTGTTATCGAGTCTTTTATGATATACAATGGCAAAAGTAATAGGACGGTATTATAATTTAGATCTAACTGTTTTCTTAGAGGACATGTTTAAAAAAATACTATCATTATAGTATAAATACTACTTTGATGGCAAAAAAATTAAAATCAATCCTAAGTCTACTAGCAAAACGAGAGACAAAATAGAAACAGAAGTAGATCAAGACCACAAGAATACCGAACACCGATTTCACGAAAAAACCTTACGAGAGAAAATCATGGACGATGAGACCTTTATACATCGAGAGAGTTACAAAACGCAAGGAGATTATAGTGTGACTTGTTTTCTCGATCGATCATACGGCTTACAAAGGACTCATTAGATTAAAAGGAACGGATAGCTCCCTATTTATATGTGAAAATTTCTCTCGGTACCGCTGGCCTGAGCGCCGATGGTGTGCACCGCATTGCATCATCTGCATCAGGTATGACGAGCCATAAATCACATATTTGCCACGTTTTCATGTATGAGCCAAGCCGGAACCGACGATTGCTTGCGAAGCGCGTGCTCGTCGATCGCCGCCCTGGCACGGAACGCGAGGTTGGCCGCCGATGAGTCGTCGGAAGCGGCAGTTTCCTTGAATGAACCATGCTCGATCGAGTGAGGCGCCGCGAGGATGCCATCGCCCAATCCTTGTGTTGAATTGGGTCATCAGATCGAGGCTCCAAAGCGAGCAGATTTTCCCTCGTAGGGTCCGGTCCGTCTAGGGTTCGTAATCTCGCTGTCAGTTCGTGTCCGTGGATGGCGATCAGTGCCGTGTGGTAGGATCGTTTTCCACGAAGCCCGCCCTTGCATGATCAACGAGCGCATGCGATTGCTGTGAGTAACTTGCGGGCCAGTGCACGCCATTAGAACACGCGATGCAGATGCTGCAACCGTCTCAAGATTCCATGGCCTTTCTTTGTGCGGTGTGGACGGCTGTTACGGGTTTGACAATAAACGTGTAAGGTTCTCCACACCATATGAGGTGAAGAATATCTCTTTAAAAAGATCATTCGTATATGTAAACCTGACTAATCTAAGACGGATGCGTAAGAAGAAGCATGGCAGTGGAAAATTCATGTAAAAGTAGAGAAGACACGAGACAATCAATCTTGGTCGTCAGACTAGTATGTTCAAAGTAACTGAGTTGAAATAAATTGAATGTTAAGCTAGACTTTAAGAGGTTTTTGAATCCGCTTCTTGAAACTGGTCCACTTTATTTATGTTATTTTTAAAAACTTTTAGAGATAACTTCATGATTAAAAAAAGAACTAAAAAAACTAAATTAATTTTCTAGCAAATAAGTCTAAACCATTCTGAACATGCTGGCCCTTCTATATAACTTGGCATATTTACCATTGACTGAAAACCCCAAATCTTTTGCATCGGCAGCAGATCTCAAATTGAACGTACTCTCCTGATGCACGTTCCATCAAAGAGTTGAGGCTTGAAGCCCTAGATGCTGGTCTAATGCATGCAGTACATGGCTCAGCACTTGTCCTTATGTTAATGGAGACGACCCGGGCTTGTTGGAACCTAGGGTATGTGGGGGGCGCACAGCGTTGCGGTGCACAATTAGTTGCCTGTCAATCAGAGTACATGTACAATCAAATCTTCTATCTAGCTCCCTTTTCTTTCTTGAATGTGTGATCCGTTGCATGCTCAGCTGATTCGTTTCTTGTTGAGTGCTTTCCTAAATTCCTACCGCCACCAAGAACTGCTCCACTACCTGTAAAACAGTAAGCTAGCTCACGTCCTAGCTGAGATGATGGCGTAAAAAAATATTTTGGCGATTGGAGTATCAATCTTGAGCCACTTGCATGGTTGCATTTAACCATTTCTGGCCATGTTTTGATGAGCTAGATTTTCTAAAAGCGTCATATACATCATGAGGCTCCATGAGAACGTACGTAGATCCCGATATTCTCTGCTCAAATGGGCTTTAATATCTCCAAAGAATAATAGGCTTTTTGCCGGCTCTAACTTAGGCTTTTTACCGGCTCTAATATCGAGCTTGACTAACCCTTGTTCAAGCTATAATAGTGTTAAGTCTTTGTGAGTTCAGGCTGAAAGTAAAGGAGGTCTCTCCTATTGTTGGATTCTCTCACCGGCATTTGCTGCTCAGGCGGATTAGACGTGCTGCAAAGGCAACTCTTTTCCTTGCAAATAGAGAATAAAGGCTAAATAATCTAGCCACTATTCAGTCCTAGCATTACTATGCAAGCGAATAAAACATTTGTCGCGTCAAATTTTGCGTGGAACTAGCTCGTCTACAAGTGGGCTTGGTCACTTCATTTTCGTATGGGTTTTGCCGTTGACCACCGATTCGGAAAGATTGCATTCTGATAATATATATTTGGCAATTTTTGTTTTACGTACTCTAATCCGTGAAAAGGGTTATTAAGAATCTGAGATCCACCAATGAAATTTTACCAACTTGCTATTCCACACACAAAGACTTCGGAGGCTAGAGGCATGCATGGTGGGAGGTGAGAGGTGGCAATGGCTATAGGAACATTGCAGGGTGGTGAACAAGTTCAAGTGACGGATTGATGAATTAATATTAAGAGGCGGCGAGAGATGAGACAAATCAGGCGGTGTGTAGCCACCGGAGATAAAGAATGAGGTGGTGACGGCTCATCGGAGATGAGGAAGAAGGCGATGAAAGGAACAGGAGATGAGTAATAAAGGTAACAAGAGACAAGATCAATGTTGGGAGGCGAGGGGGAGGAGATCCGGCGATGGTGAGGCAGTGGCAGTCGACATTGGCGACGGAGGGCAGCTAGGAAAGTAGAATGGGTTAGGGTTAAGGGAGACACAGAGGAATTTATATGGTATAGATGAGAAATATAGACCTTTAGATTGTGATCTAACAAAAAAATAGAGGCCCCAAAACCCAAACAACAAACGACTGGGTTCTCGGTAGTCATGCAAGTAGGAAATTTGGGTTGACCTAACCCTAAATCAACCCAGAATGCGATATGTGGGTTATTGGGTTTCTAGCTTAGTCCTCAGAACCATCGAAGTCTTATTAGACCTCTAAGTATGTGGGCCATTGCGATTGACCAATCAGCCTAGCCTCCACCAAAACTATAGCCATTGTCTCATAGAGAGTTAAGTTTGCTGTGTGAGCGGGTGCTAGCATATTGATGTACATAATTTATCTATGCGTGTGGACTACGTAGAGGCATTATTGCGACTACGATGTTGATCGAGAAGATCATGACAAGAAGATGCTGATTACTAGCAGTTGCGAGGACTAGGGCTGGAAACGAGCCGAGTTCGAGCGAGCCAGGCCTGGCTCGGCTCGGCTCGTTCGGCATCCTGGCTCAGCTCGGCTCGGCTCAGTGGAGTGACCGAGCTAGAGCGAGAGCTTGGCTTGGCTCGTTCGTAGCTCGCGAGCAGCTCGTGAGTGCTCGCGAGCCACCACATAGATGACAATCATAATAGCATTTTCAAAGCAACGACACTATAATTTCATAGCATAATACCACCATAAGCCATAGTCCATACATAATTGTCAAAAGTTCATAACAGCCCATAGTCCATACATAATTATCAAAAGTTTATAACAGCCCATAGTCCATACATAATTATCAAAAGTAAAGAACATTATACCACCATAGTTCATAGCATATTAGCCACATAGGCCATAGTCCATACATAACATAATTGTCAAAAGTTCATAACAGCTAACATATTCCAGATTTCCAGTGACAAAAGACAATACATCATTATAATTCATAAGTTCTCGGGCCAGTCGGGCCGCTCGGGCACTAGCTACGAACGAGCCACGAGCGAGCTAGCTCTGGCTCGGCTCGGGCTCGCAATACACAACGAGCTGGGAGGGCAGCTCGGCTCGGGCTCGTTTGTGGGCGAGCCGAGCCCGAGCCGAGCCAAGGACCGAGCCGAGCCCGAGCTGCTCGCGAGCCTGAGCCAAAGTTCCAGCCCTAGCGAGGACACGATCTACCGATGTGTGATTTGTTGATCCGGCTGCATATCCACCTTTTTTTCGTTACACTTCAGGTCTATCCATGACTATCTAGGGTCAATTACTTGCTTGGTTAAGGCATTGCCTTTTGCGATTAAGAAGCAACTAGTAGCTAGCTTGCATGTTTAAAGGAGTGATCGATTAATATTGCAATGTCATAGAACTGGAGTTAAAGATGATTAACGGCTTACAAATTCAAACAAAAATAAGAATCCTACAAAAAAGGCGCAAACCTATTAATCACTAATTGAACTAGTTAGGCTTAAAGGTAGAGGAACGAGCTTTCGTATAGGTCTGAATCGAGCCTGACATGTCGCTGAAATCGAGTTTAAAGTTAGTGCATGAGGTTGTTTCCACCATGACCAAATCACTACGAGAAACTTCTAAATATGTTTAGACAAAATTTGATCTTCTTCTATGGCATATAACGGCTAAAAGAAAATGTGAACTTCTCGATAGCTCCTAGTTTTCTAGTACTATAACCAATTAATATTGTCTGGTGGAATTATTTGTAGGAATATTGTCTCCCTTTTTTCCAAGTTTGTTACGTCGGATCTTAATTTCTCGCAATATTAATTTGGCATGCATGCATGCAGTGGTGGACCCAGAATCTCATCAAGTCCCGGGCTAAAGTTTAGAGCTCCTTTATGGTATACGACGGCAAATATAGTAGCACGGTTGTATAATTTAGATATAATCGTCTTTTCCTTAAAAAGATCTAACCATTCGTTTAGAGCACATTTTTTTTAAAAATATACTATCATTTTCTATGGTAGTTAAAAAATTTAAAATTAATTTGAGCTGTTAGATTGAAAAGAGTGGATGGGCAACGTTCATTTTAGTGTACCATAAAATTTCTCAAAATTTAGTGCACTAAAACTTAGTGCAAATTCCTCTTCATTCTCTAATCTCTATCCCTAATTTAGTGCAAATATTTATAGAAATGATCATCTGAGCAATAATTACATCATATAAAATATAAAAAATTATACAAGGACTAAGTAAGTAGAGTAAGTACACCTGTTGGAGTAATGGCTTGGCTGTCATCTGATACGATGATGCCGCATACAGGCGATAACGCGACGCCATGTAGGATTGCTGATCACTGATCAGGGGGGCGCAACGTAACTACGTGGGCGGAATGCAAAAGCATGGCGTGCATGCGCTAGGGCAATCGCGAGCCGCCTGAGGCGATCGCGCGAGAGCGATCGTCGTTGTGCTATATACTTGCGTCAATGCTTCGAGCCATCGATCGGCCAATGCGTCATCACATACAAGTATATAACATGCACGGCTGCTAGTGGGGTAGCCCGCAGCCGGGCCATTGGGCCGTAAGGCTAGTATATATTGCCAATGCCCAGTTGCCTTGCCGAAACAATGCGGTTACCATCAAACCATGGGCTGAACCTTTTGAGACTTCTCTTGGGTCTATATATGCTATGGACAGGTGCTACTGGTAGGATTGCTAGGCCTCAGGCTGGGTGGGCTTCAGCTCATAACCTCATTCCTCAATCCTCATTTTCAATACTCAAATCTCAAATCTCATATAACAAACTCATGATTCTCATCTAGCAACGGCACACACGCCGGAATAACCTTACCCATGTCATTTTAAGAATAGTGATGCTACGTTGCGAAGGACCGCTGAGACGCTCTTTAACCGGGAGCTCGGCCATTTAAATGGGTTTACTCTGCAGAGGTTGCTCGGCCATTTAAATGGGTTTACTCGAGGTTATGCGCTTTACCCGCAAGATACGATATCCTCCCGTCGAAGGATATTATAACAAAACCCTCCAGAAAATTAACCTCGGGCTTAAACACGGTCGTACCTGATACTCACAGGTACCTAGAGAAATGCTTCCGCACAAGTCCCTGGCAATACCCGGGCGATGTTTCCCAATTCTCTCTCTGTACTTCTCAATTCATCCACCGTGCAAGGACAGTGAGTAATCCCGACATTTCTTTTCCTTTAGATTAGGCCCGTCCCATTCCGGGCTTGCGGTCACACGGGTTTATCTCAGGTAAGTGTGTCACATCATCGGTCCTTAGTCTCGGAGCGGCAACCCACACAAACCCGATACTCGTGCTCACATGCACCCACCTTACAATCCATCCGCTCCCGATCCTATTTATTAGTTGGTCAAATTTTAATTAATGATGAATAAACCAAATCCCACCATAACCCAAAATATCAACTCCATTATCGTATGTGTATTGTCTGGAAACAGATCCTCGATAACCTATCTGAGCATCTCTAAGCATCTAGTATATCAAAACAGTGGGTATTATTATCATAAATTAACTAGGGTCAAGGGTGTGTCGGTAGTTGCATATATCGGTCGGGTATATGTACTAGGTAACGCTATCCAACATACGTGCTTTTAATCCATATAGCAATTTTTGGATAAAACTACAAAAAATAGGATTCTAGAGGAAAGACTTGCCTTCGGGATAGTCGTACTCTTGCGGTGCGTCGGCGGCGTCAAGGAAGTCTCCTTCGGCGCCCGAATAATCTATCGCACGCAAAACGAGAAAAAAACAACCAATCAATAACATATATAGCAATATAATTTTAAAAATTATACAAAAATTACAGAAGATAGATATGATTTTTATGGATTTTTAGAAACTTGAATCGCCGGAATCGGAGAACGGATGAATTCGGTACAAACGATTGAAGTTTGTAGCCTAAGGAAAATTCCAGAAAATGAACACTGTAGCACAGGGTCCATCTATCAGTTGCTGACCCATTGGGTCTCTTCACCGGATAAGAGCAAGAAATTGCTGGCTTGGGAGAGAGAAAACAAAAGAGGAAGTGAGAGAGAAAAAGAAAGAAGAAAGAGAAAGGAGAAGAGAGAGGAGGAGGAGGAGGGCTTGGGCTTGGCCGATCCATCCGCGCGGCTGCTTGCGCCGTGGTGAGCGGCAAGTTGCATAGCGGAGCGGCAGCAAGCTGTAAACTGGCGGTGGCATAAAGGCGTGAGCGCAGCGAGCAAGGCTGGGCGGCGGCTGGGCGAAGCTGAGCGGGCGGTCTCCGCGATGGGAAGGCGGAGGAGCTGATGACAGGCAGCCTGGGGCGGCGACTTCAAGGCGGCGGCATGAGCCCTCTAACCCGAGGCACGACGTGCAGGTTTAGGGACCGGTGGGAGGAGGCCTTGGTACAGACCGGCGGCGAGGCGGCGAGTAAAGGCGGCTAGGCGGCGCTAGCGATCTCGGAAGAAGCGCGGCCGAGCGCACGGTGACGCGATGGGGTCCGGATCTAGGGGGATGGCGCGGACGAGGCCGTTCCGCAAGGCGACGAGCGAGGAGGAGGGTAGCGGCATAGGACCACTCTAGGGAAACTACCTCGCAGGATGGGACTTTGAGGACAGGCCGTTACCACTTAGCATGGATCTCCCAGGGGGCGCGCGGCGCAGACAAGGATGAGGCACGACGTGCAGGTTTAGGGGACCGGTGGGAGGAGCGCTGGTGCAGGCGCGACGGCGAGGCGAGTAGGCGGCTAGCTGCTGCGCCGCTGCAGAGGCTTGTGGCTGCTCCGGAAGAGCCGTTGGCGGCGGCCGGTGACGGCGATGGGGTAAGGATCTAGGGAAACAGGATGGCGCGGACGAGGCCGTTCCGCAAGGCGGCCGAGCAAGGAGGAGGGTAGCACGGCATAGGACCACTACGGCGGCACGGCAAGGACGCAACAACTACCTCGCAGTTGGCTCTGTCATTGACTTTGAGGACAGCGCCGCAGCTGCTACCACTTAGCGTGGATGGTGATGCGTGTAGCTGGGGCACGAGACTAGGATTGGGGGGGTTTGGGTGCTTGAGTTGGCTTCGGCGGCAGGGGAGGTGGGGATTTCTTGCAGGTGCAGATGGGGCGAGGAACTCCCGTACGAGGTTAAATAGCCGGCGAGGCAGGACACAATCATGAAGAATCATGACGAGGATGAGAACAGAAGAAACTTAATCATGACGAGGATGAGAACAGAAGAAAATCATGGACAATCATGAAGAGGATAAGAACGGCGGAAAGGAAGAAAGATGGAATTTTTCTTGAAATTTTAATTTTAGGAGAAACTGAAAGTGTAAATATCTGTAATTTTAAATTAAGTTGTTTCTTTAATGAAACTAAAAAATTCATTTTGGTTGTTTGGGATATATAAGCAAAATTTATTTATTTATTCCTTTGGATGTCACAAGATGTCACCGCAAAAGTTGGATATTTGAGAAATGTCACAGCTCATTTTGTATGCATAAATTGGCCACTATGAAATCGCCCAAATTAGATCAATGTCATTATGTGTGACACATGGTCTCTTTTACCATATGCGAAAACTGTATCCGCCACGCAAGATGATTTTGCCTCTGGCATCATCTTCCCCCTTTCTCCTCTCTTTCTCTCTCCCTCTCCCCCCCCTCCCGCGCTTCCTCTCAGTTCCTCTCTGTCTACCTCTCCCGAGCTCCACGGCTGCCTCCTCTCTCTTTCCTCAATCTCTATATAGCGGCCAGGGAGGAGCATTCCCACCAAGAGGGGAGCTCACTAGAAAGGAGCGCACTGGGGAGGAGCAACTATGGAGGGGCACGCCGGGGAGGAGCTCCTTAGGGAGGATCAGTCGTGGAGGAGTTCGGTGGGAGGAGCTGTGGTTGGGGAGGAGCAGCCGTGGAGGAGCACGTCAGGGTGGAGCTACGGCCAAGAAGGAGTGCCCGCTGAGGAGCTCATTGCGGTTTAGTGGCCATAACATCCTCATTTTCAAAATTCTAAAAATCATGCATCATGCATTTGCATTCATTTAAAAATTCATTAAAAATAAAAACTTTTGAAAATAAGAATGTTACTTTATAAAAACATTTTTATTTCTAAAAGTATGATTTACACCAAGGAAAATTTGGAGAAAATATGTAAAATGTGAAATTTAATTTGGATTTTTGGATTTTTTTGGATTTCAAATCAATTAATTATCTATAGTAATTACTGATTGCATCTTGGCCCTTAATCTCTTCTCTATTTTCTTTTTTTTCTCTTTCCACCTTGGGCCCACTTGTCATCCTCTCTTCTCTCTCTCTCTCCTTTCCTTCCTTCCTCCCTGTCAATCTCTCTGTGTATGTAACATCCTGACTTTGGTGAGATCCAAATATTTTTGTTTTCAACTTAATTAATTGTGAAAACCCGCTCTCTGATTTTTTTTCCATGGTTAAAAACCCCTAACAATCATTTTATAATTAACATAGAGCACTAAAACAAATTAATAAGAAAATATAATGATGAATAGTGCTTGATAAAATTTTCCTAGGTTCCAGGTGCTTTAGAGTATTTTTGAGAATTTCTCAGATTTTTCTGAAGTGATTTGGTATTTTTAATAACTACAAAATATTAAACAACAAATTTGTAAATAGATAAATAGGGTTTAATTCTTTTCGGAGACAGGAGCGACGTGGCTCAATCTAGGCCATCAGCCTCACCACGTGCGTGTTGTAGGCTGTCGGATCTGCTTAATCGCATCGAAGGGGTACATGCTTGTTTGACCCGTTGGATGGGATGACATGTCGCACTGAGGGTCGTTGGATGGCACCACCGTCTTCTTCGAAGCTGTGCCAGAGTCGAACGGGGTGGTCGCGCCGCCGTGGGCTAGTCCTGGGCGTCCGTGCTGCCCTAGGGTTCCCCAAGCCTATATAAGGCCAGGGGAAGGTGCGCGAGAGCCTCTAGGGTTCATCACCGTCGCTAGATTGGTCAGAGAGGGAGCAAGTTGCCAGCAATCTGATTGGGGGTGTTTCGGATCGAGCAACTTCGTCGAGCAATTCCGTCGTCGTTGGTAAGCCTCTGTTCCCAATTCTTCGTCAGTAGTAGTAGGTTGGTCCAGTGATCGCGATGGTGGCCAGAGTTAGTAGGTTGGGTCACCGGAGCGCCATCGCCGATGAGAGGAGCGTCGCCGCCGCCATAGGAGCTCGCCAACACCAACCAGAGGGTCCTAGGGTTGCACGGGGGCACAAGGAGGTTTATGGGAGGCCCCAGATCGTGAATTTGGGCTCGGTTTGGCTCGAGAAGGGTCATAGATGCATTTTAGGTTGAGACCTAGCGCCGCTGCTACTTCGCACCGCCGTAGCTCGCCGCCGGTGGTTGACGGTGAGGGGCCTTGGTCCTAAAGAGGTTAGTAGGTCGAGAGCTACCCGTAGAGCTTGAGTGCGCGCTGTTTGGTAGTCTGGAGCACCAAATCGAGCAACTCCAGTGAAGCGCCACCGTGTCGGTTTAGATATGGATTCAGCCGATTCAGATCAGTTCGGTTGGGCCAGATCAATTCGGTTCGGTTCGAGTGAGAGACTGACACGTAGGGCCAACAAATCAGGGTGATGCGGAGTGCACCGTGCGCGTGCGCAGGCCGCGTGGGCTTGGCTCACCATGGGCCATGAGGCTGATAGCGGGGCCCACTGGCAGGTGCGATGCGCGGTGGACTATTGAAATTAAGATTTAATTCTGAAAATTATTTAAGTAGTTTATAAATTGATAAAGCTTGTAAAATTTATATCTTTTGATCCAGAAGTCCAAAAATTTCCATTCAAGTCTCTAAAAATTCAAAAAATGAGATCTACCTGTTTATAAATTTTATTTGATTTTTAAAATATTTTATTGTGGTATTTTATTTATTTGGTGTTTCTTTATTATTGCTTTGCGTAGAAACGTATACTTCGAAAGGTGTGGTAGTGGAATACTTTGTTGCAGGTCCAGAGTGGGAGTGGTAGCAAGGCAAGTCACACATAGTTTTTAATCATATTGAACACATTTGTAAATAAAATGAATTTTCTTTATAAAGTGCATTGTTATATTTATTATATTTTCTGGGTTCCCTAGTTAATCAAATTTGAATGATTCTTTTTCCTTTGAATTGTTGTATTATCCTTGAATCATTTGTATCTAGTTTATCATCATTTTAGTTGGACAATGATGATATCATGTGGGATGGTAGTCATTATTAATTTGCTTACTCATGCACATTCCCTGGGATTGGTTTTAATTAATATTGACTAAGGAGAGATATTGAACTGAGAGTAAAGGCATATGTTGCTTTTACGTAAGAGAGACATGTGTTGCTCCATATGGATAAGCATGTGTTGCTTTTGTGTATTGGTTGCATGTGTTGCAATATTGATAATAACCTAGGTGGTTGTTTTAACTGAAGCAAGTAGCACTATGTGTGTGAAAGCCTGTGTGGCTGGGCTGTGATGCAAAATTTCGAATAGAAGTCTTGACTTAGTTACCCTAAGGACTTAATCTTGTAAGAGTATGCCAAGCGAAATACAATACAAACCATGAGCTTGACTTCGTTTAAGTCTAGCAGTTAAGTTACTAAGTGTAGGTTTGTGTTATCTCATGGCAAGTTAGGGAAGAACTACTTATGAGGGTTCTTTGGGGGAGATGTGCTGCTTATGAGGGCCATCATCTATTTGATATTGTTGTACCAACTGTGTGTGGCCCAGTGGTCCAGATGTTTGATTCTGGGTGGTGCAGTAGTCATCGAGAGGGCCACTTGCTTAAATTTAGTCTCATGACTGTGAGGTTATAAATGTCTCCTTCCTAACCAGAGGTTAAGATATGAATATCTTATGGGTAAAGGTGTACAACCTTTGCAGTGTGTTAAAAACTATTCAAATAGCCGTGTTCTCGGTCATAAATAAATGCTTGGTTATATTTGAGCAATGTACAGTGTTTCAAATGCAATGGTGGGATATAACTAGATACTGCTGAGTGCAAGGTATCAGGCTTTGTGCTAATGTTTTTGAAATCAAATGTTATTTATTAAATGTTTTCTTACTTGCTTTCGAATCTATTATATCATTACGTCTTTATTAAATGTTGTTTATACAAAATAGCCATAAAACCTATCCTTTGTAATAAGTCTACATATAGCGGTAGATTTGCATAATTCCACTACATGTGATTTGTTGAGAATTCCACTATTCTTATACTTGCAAACTCTGTTTGTGGGCTACTTAATCCAACGAGCAAGACTTGAAGTTGAAGAATCATCTCCGTTGTTCGAGGATGACCTACCTGGAGGCGATTAGTTGGACGTGCTTCCCAGTCAGAAGCCTGTGGCTTTTTTATGGGACTTCTGCTTTATTTATTTTTGCTTACTAGCTGCAATAATATACTCTAATGAACTTGTTATTTACCCCTACATGACAATTGGATCTTATTTGTAAGATTATATGAGGTTATGCTCAAGTACTTTTATTTCGATGTACTGTGATAATATCTACTGACGAAGTCACTTGTGTTCACTAGAATTGATCCTGGACTAATGATGCATAAGAGGCACCAGATTCTCAATTTAGGATCAAACAGTGTATTTCTCTCATTTCTTGCGCAGAGAGAAATCAAGCCAAGGAAGCCCCCTCAAATCCCTTCATTACCTTCAATGCCATCAATTCCATAATTGTTGGAGTTGTTTCCTTGTGCAATCACGTGGCCATTTCCTTCCTTAATTCTCTCTCTCTCTCTCTTCGTTTACCCCAGCCTGTGCTCTCTCTCCCCCATATATCTCTTTTCGATTTCGACATAGGTGAGCTTCCACGACCTTTTCCCTCCGATCACGTCCTCTCTCTACCCCTTGATTCCATTTTTGCTGTCACATCCAAGGAAGCATCGCGGAGCCGCCGGATTTGGATGCCAATGCCATCTTCTTCCTCATCGACGCCGCCACTACCTCTCCTACAATTTGTCATCGTCTCGCGGTAATTTTCCCTCCCCTTAGCTCCTACAGCTTCCTTAGGCACCTTAGAGTCGATCCCCAAGGCTGACTTGGCCGGAGTTTGCCACCGCTGTGCTCCTCTTCCTCTCTATCTTCGATGACGTCGTCCCGACGCTGCTAACCACCTCTCCTCATGAGCATGCTCCCTTTTGCATCACTATGATCTAGCAAAGCTTGTAGACCCTTCCGCTATCCCCTTCTCGCCATCGTTTCGTTGGAGCTCGTCAGGCTGCCATGAGCTGCCACTTCGGCCGTCGCTGACGCTGTCGTCGGCACTTAATTCCTTGACGAGCTGACCCTACCTAGAGCACCACCCTGCTGTCTCGCATGTCCCCCACCACTTCGATAGAGCTACCGCATGGCCGTTCACCGCCGCATTGTCGTCCCGAGCCAGAGCATTGCCTTCCCTGCTTTGTGCCACTGCTAGACAGGCCCCACCTATCGGGCTCCCACCCAAACCAAGCTGAGTAGGCCTCGCTCGCTGCCGCAGACCGTGCTGAGTAGACCACGTGCTCTCGCTAGCTAACCAGGCCGTGCCGGGCGCCTCATCACTAGGTTGGACTGGGCGTGCGCCCGTGTGCCTAAGTCTGGCCGCACTGTGCTCTTCGGGCCCAGTAATTAATTTTCTGTTTTTTCTGAATAGTAAACCTTGTTATTTTTATGCCTTTAAATCTATAGCTCCAAAATTTGTGAAACTAATTTCTAAATGTTCCAAAAAATGAGACCTACTATTTCATAAATTTTCATATGGATGTGCATTTATAATATTTTTTGTTATTTTCTGTGTTGTGATTATCCTCATAATTTGTGTGCTAGATTCATGCGAAGGCGGTCTCGCTACTAAACCAGCAGAGGAGATTCCCGTTTTCGTTGACCAAGGCAAGTGCAGAGCATATTGCTCCTATGTTGTAAATAAGATTTCTAGTTGTTTATAACCTTGCATGCCATGTTTAAATTAAAAATGCTATTTGGTAAGATTGATTAGCTAAAAGCCACCTAAATAATTAATTTGTTAAAATGTATTCATTGCTACTCTAGCTTATTAAATCTAATAATTATTACTACCATCCTTGTTGTTAGGTTTGTTGTTCATGCTTAGTGTTTGCTACCCGTAGACGTTTATTTAGTCGGTTGATCATTAATCTATTCATGTCAAATGATTGATTTACATCCGTAGTTTTCAAAGGACAGTTGATGCTGTCATTATTAAGTGGGATAGTTGGGATGGTGGGTGCTATCAGAGGGCAAATGTTTTTTGCAAAAACCTGGTTAGGGTGGATGGTTGGAAGGTGAGTGCAGTAAGCACGAGACTCGGGCCTAATGTGGGAATCACTCTAATCCTTAAGGACCGATTCGTTGAGGTATATTAAGCTAAATATAACAGTGCGACCACGAATTCTTATTATGGTACGAACCTAGTTGAGTACCCTTTGAACTCTTAGTTTAGGCATTCCATTAGTTGGAGTAGAAAGAAGTTGCTAGTTCTATTGGCGCACGGGAGGGCTTCTGGCTCGAGAAAATCGATCTCTTTGGGATGGAACCTTAACGGGAATGTTTGGCTAAGAGCCAGTTGGTTAAAGTCCTTATGGTGGTTCTTTATGGATCACCTCTCGTGGGTCAAGCGTGCAAGCTCTGCAGAGTGTAAAACTATCATGACAGTCATGCTCACTATCAAGGGCGAATGATGGAGTGCGCCCTCAATGGTATTTCTTAACTATTTGTTTTCAAAACAGTATTTTAAAGGTAAAACCACGGTTGCAGTCGTAGGTTTTGGTTTTTGCTCCTCATAGTGATTGTTGTGAGTGACAATGGTGTTGTTGAGATCACGGCAGGCATCGTGAGGTAGCCAGGTTGGGCAAAAAACAGTTGATGCTGGAGTTCAAAAAGAAAACTATTCAAATATTTGGTTCCTTTTCACTCTTTTAAATGGTTTTACAAACTCTAGGAAAACATTGCAAAATTTGGCTTTCAATAAATGAACCCCTACCCTACCTTTGTTAAGCCTTTATGATTGCGTTAGTTAGCTTTGGCTTGTTGGGAATGTTGCATTCTCATCCTCGCCTTTCATGCGAGGCTGCTTATTCAACGAGCAGGCCATGATCCACAGAATTTCTATCCCGAGGATGATGAATTCCAAGAGGATGACTTCGCGAATGGAGTCTAGTCTACTCTAGCGTCTAGGAGCGTGTTTCCTTTAGTCTTGTTTGTGGAGTTATTTGGGCTTTTAATGCAAAGTTGAACAGCTGTTATATAAAGTCTTTCGTTGTTGTATAGCCGTTGAGTCAGACTATTTTAATAAGCTCCATGCCGGCCACACTCTGATATACTCCTTAATTATTCGTGATAGTTATGATCCAAACTATGAACCCATATGTACTAGCTACTTAGTCCAGGGATTAGTATAGGTAATGCACGGTCCTAACAATGGCCGTGGAGTAGCTCGTCGGAGATGGAAGAAAGAGGGGAAGGAGATAGATGGAGGGAGGAGGTAGAAGAATGGTGGATTTAAAGTAAATTAGGGATGGAGAGGGGGTAAAATTGTATAGTTTTGAAATATAATGCTAAAAGATGTTTTAAGATTTGCAAAGTGGCATTGATCAAATATGCACGATTTCATAATGGAAAATTTACAGATACAAAAGGAGCGGTGGCATTTCTCAAATATCCAACTTCTGCAATGGCATATATATTTTTTAGATAATGGAAGTAACTTCCAGCACCTGCACCAACTAGGGCTGCATACAGCTATTACCAATGCTTATTATAATGCTTAGAACCAAAGCGACATGACAAACAATTGTCACGCTAAGGCGAGCAACAAAAAGAAAATGAAAAAAGAAACAAGCTTCAGGCTCATAACAACCAGATGACCCTAACAATCTAACGGTTATACCTCTGAGCATCCCCACATAAAAAATGATCACCGACCTTCATTAGATTACTTTATGGTTTCACATGAATAGTTCATACTATCAATTTCAAAATCTTCTCACATCATCCAAAAGGATTTAGTGAGGAAGAGGACAACAGTCAAATCAACTAGTCTTGAGAAGCAATGCTAACCAGTCGAAACCAAGTGCAATAATTTAACTTAAAATTTACTGCAAAGTCGCCCATCGAATCAATGAGCAAAGAGACAAACCAAATGCGTAGGAAAACCAATGCCTCTCAAAGACACTTTTAGCAAGGTAACAACACCCATGGGCCTCGTTGTCATTGAATCTAGTTAAAAAGGCTAGAAAATGATAATTCTCTCAGGATTGACACTTCAATACCCTTTTCAGCACTGGCTGCCATTGCAGGGCTTGCCACCTTAGGTCACCGTCCGACCGCCATTGGAGCCAACGCCAATCAGAAATACAAATGCATCGAGTATAAGCCATCGCAATGTCATCGCCTTTGCCACTCCTGCCAAAGACGAGAACCACTGCTCTAGGCCCAACTACACCAGAATTAAGCTATTGATCCAAATCTGACCGCCTCCGGTTACAGACAACTACACCTGCATCAGACCTGGCAGCCTTGGCCGGGACGACGACGCGCCCAAATAGGACACTCACTGGAGCTTCAAGGCTCCATCAACATGCCAGATGCCACCACTATCATAGGTCACCATTCAATTAACCTTTAATTAATTAATACAATGAATATTTTCTTATAATTCTGTATATATGGTACTCTTTGTCGAGTCATAAGAGCATGTGTGTATGTATAATGGTCCATGCATCAGTTATAAGCTTTTTCATGTAGATCATGAGATGACGTGGAAGAGGGAATGGAGCATAGAGGGTGGAAATATTTTTTTTACTGTGGAAATATTTTTTTTACTGTAGTTGGCTGTAACATAGAAACCAAGAAAAATATATAGGATTGAGCTATCTATAGTGACATGCAAGTAGACATCGCATAGTAGGATTTGTCTTTAATGGCGTTTTAGATGAAGTGAAACTTATAGCAGAGAGAGCGAAGGCCGTTTTGATATTGGGGCAATTCCGGGCAGCATTTCAATGATAAATTCTACTTCCCGATCAGACGGCATCTCAGGTAGTTCTTCGGGAAAGATATCTAGAAAGGCATGCGAGGTGTCCTTGCAAATCTGGATGGTTGAATGAAAACCAGGCGCACCAGCTACTGTAGCAGCGGTAAAAGATACTGCTGCAACAGTAAGCAACTACAATCTAGTACGCTCATTCTTCAATCCGGTGATCGTGATTTGTTTAAAAGAAATCTTATGACCGTACTTGCACGAGTTAAATCGGTGGCAACTATTTGCCCCATTGTTTTTGGAACTGATAGTACACTGTTTATTAGTACGTATTTCGGTTATTCAATAATTCTATTATCCCTTGGCACTCAATAGAGGCATCCGTGGAATAGTTGCACAGGAAAAAAAAAGATAGGAAATGGTATTGCAATCTAAGACATATATATTTGCTAAATTGGATAATAACAGTATCGTTGGAGAGAGAGAGGGGAGGAGGAGATGGCAGGCCTGTAGAGGGAACATAGGAATGAGTTATTGGTTTTAGGCTTGGAGCTGGTTCGGTCGGTTTTCTTTCAAAATTGATTTTTTTTTTTTATAGTTTCATCCAATTGTTATGAAAATCAAGACTTTCCTACGGTTGAATCCATATTTTGATTGACTTATAGTGAGTCGCCCAAAATGGAGATTTTCAAGTCAGATTCAATATTTGGACCCCGCTAGCACTGCCTGGCACCTCACTGGCGAATGAGCAGAGCACCAGCTATCTCTGGCACACCTGCCATAGACTACTGCATGGTAGACGAAACACGATGCGCGCGTACGTGAGACCAGCCAAGGAGGCAACGGGGCCACCGTGCGGTGGGGCCTGGGCCTGGCTCCCCCCAACTGCCCGGAACGCGTGCCTGCCGAGAGCGAATCGCAGCCGTCGACTCGTACGCACGTACCCGTACGACCCCACCTCTCTCTCTCGTAGCCTCATGCAGTCAACACGCATGCTAGCTCAGCTAGTAGCTAGCCAAGCTGGCGTCGTACGTACCCCTACGAGAGAAGAGAACACTCACAGTGGACAGTGGTCAGTGGCTAGCTGCAGCTAGCACCACTGACCACTCTCGTCCTTGCTACCGGCCGGCCGGAGCAGCGGCGGCGACGGGAGGGTGGCGGTAGAAAAGGGGGGTGGGTGGCGTGCGTCGCGATCCGGCGAATCCCGCGGTCGGGGGCTTGTCGCCGGCGAGCCCTACACCCCACGCTTTCTTTAATGCCGCCGCACGTACCCCATTCCATCCCATTCGCCGTCGCCGTCGCCGTCGCCGTCTCCATTTCCTCTCTGGCCCAGCAGGTACCTATACCTCTGCCGGTGCCGGTGCTACCTAGCAGATAGCTAGCTTCTTGCGTGTATGTAATGTGTACGCCCTGCATGACGTACGGACGTACGGTCGCACCTGCATGCGCATGCCAACCTAAAACTGGCGTGCTGGAGTAGTGGAGTGGACTGCCGTCTACGTACTGTACCCTGCAGTCTACGGACGTACGTATACCGGCCGTGGAGGTTTTGAAAATATTCTCTCTTCTTGGTCAGGTCAGGAGTTCATTCCCTAAATACTTAGGATTTCTTGCAACTAATTAATGCTTAAATTAAGAGCTCTTTAATTGTATATATATGTTACAGGGAGGTTGTATATATAGATTCAACCGATTAATCAGAAAAATTGTATTGCTGATGCTATTCAGGTGTAGTATATTTAAATCATAAATGATATAGGCCATTAGATCGTGGTGAGTAAACAAGCCACAGGCAGTATATTTAGTTTAATATAACTAAAAAAGGCTAAATTAAATGGCTTGTCTCTTATATATTATACAATAAATGAAGATTTTGATAATACTGCTTGCCCTACTTGTCAACCTTTGTACCCTCTCGCCTTGTTATTTTCCTGATTTTCCATCCCACGTCAACTCTAGAGAGCCGGCCGGTTCTCTCTCGTACAATCTTCGAGTAAGCATGTTCTTATTCACAAAATTATCATCGAGCTCTACCTTTCGGTAAGTTTTGTATAATTTTGGAGTTCTCTCGTTGCTCTGTTGGTCTTTTATTGATGTTAATTTGGTCTTTCTTTCGTTTACATGTGGATGTTTTTGGGGAGCCTACAATTGCAAGGAGGAGAGAGGAAGAGCTTGTATAGGTCAAGGATTTTTTTAAGGTTGTTAGTTGTTTGATAATATTTCAATCAGCTTTACAAAAGTATAAAACGTTATGTTTAATGATCGATTTAGCGTGGCTGAAATGTCATAGTTCACTTTATTTAGTGTTTGACCATGAGGTCGTAACGATCGTTTCTCTTATTAAGTATTGGTACCTTGTATAGAATGGTATCATCGACGTTGGAGAGTGGAGACCTCTTTGATTTACAGGATTCTAAAAATGCATGAACAATATACGAATAAGGGTCTCTTTGATTTAAAGGGATTTCAAAGCAAAAGTGTAGGAATATAATCCAAAGGAAAGGAAAAGTTTCCTACGTGAGTTTTTTATTTGCGTGATTGTTCAGATGAATTTCATAGGACACGATTTTGTCCACCAAATTTTAAAGGATTTTAAACATAAGTTCTTACCTCTTTTCTGCAATCGTTTGAGAATTCCAATGTAACCTTCTCTCTTTATCTCTCCATTCTCTATCTATTTGATTAGTATTTAATCTCACAATTGTTGCATTTGTGTTCTATGTTAAAATCAAACAACATGCTTGAATAATTCATTTGAATTTCCATCTTACAGGATTCAACATGTCTAGACATCTCAATACTGTGTTTTTTTTTTCTAATCATGTGTTTTTAGAATCATGCGTGCAAATCAAAGAGGCCCTAAGATGTCTAGGTATATTAAATCAGACGATCAAAATACACATTGATTGTTCAACCATGCCGTTTGATTAGTGTACCAAAGGAAAAATGCATGAATATTTAGATTAAATACTAATAATTGAGTAGATAGAGAATACATGGAAAGAGAGTGAGAGATGTTGCATTGACATTTTCAAAGGAATGCAAAAAGAAAAGGTTAGAGCTCATGGCACAAATTAATCCTCCAAAATTCAGGAGCAAAATTTTCTGTCCTTTCAAATTTCTTTGAAGCAATCCTACAAAACAAACACACCTCTATAATCTTTTTCCATTGGATTGGATTTGTCCATCTTTTTCCGTTGGAATTCATTATATCAAGAAAATTATGCCTCCTGAACGGAATCATGGACTAGCTAGTGCAAACACCAATACACAAAGAAGGTGCACATTTGCATTTTTTTTTTCCAGTCCCCATAGCTTCTCTCTGAACCCGTGAACCGGCCCGCAGGCATGCACGTTAATCTTTGCAGAAACACACAACTGACTGAAGAAGAGCCGCAGAGACTGGCGATTTGCAGCATGCAGCCTGCAAGAACTTGCACCAAAAGAGGTAGCGTAGTAGGGATCGATGGCGCATGCATGCAGCACGGACGCAGCTGGCTGCTGCATGCACCGAATATTCTGTGCGTGCGTGCGTGCATGCATGCATGCCCTAGCTAGCTTGGTCAGAACTTGGCGTGCGTAGACCGCTCAAAGATACAATATTCGATCGGCATGCATGCGCGAGAACTGGCGCTGCCTGGCTTGCTTGCTCATGCATGCATGGGATGGGATGGTAATTAAGGTAGCAGCTGGCCATGCGTACGTAGGCATGCACCAGTGACGTCGCACGTCGACTCAACGGCATGGCTGTCTAGTGTCTACAGACTACAGGTGGAAGAAATGGAACTCATCTATGGTACGGTGCGTGCGTGCTAGCTACGTGCCTCAACTCTATAAATTAGTACGAGATGCATGGGACTTTGATATGTACGTACCGTCATCAGGACATGTACGCAATGTCCACCGTCGTATTGCACGCCAGAAACTCTATCCCTATTTTCTCTTTTTTTTACTCTATTTTCTCTTTCCATTACTCTAAAATTCCTTCATACTTTACACTACACCCTAAAAGATTTCTTCCCTCCACCAGAAATTCTATCTCTAAAACTCTATTTCTATACCCATATAGGGTTTCTGCTACGGATGCTCTAAGGCTCAATATAACTTTCCACTGTGCTTTGGTGGAGCCCACGAGTACGATAAAAATAAATACGAAATGACATTGATCAAGTATGACTTAAAAGTGAGGTCATATAAGCAAAATAATGTTTAGAGGCTAGCTCTCTCCGACTTAGAGATAGCACCATGAAGCTCCATAGTATGTAGGAATGAGTGTTTAGAGATTCAGCTTTAGAGGTTGCATTGTGGATGCTCTTATAAGCTTAACGTCGCTAAATACTCGGAAACCGGCAAGAAAAAGAGGCAAATAATTACTATTGCAAGAGCATTCATGCAAGATGTAACATCTAAAGATGGGGTTAGATGGGGAGAGGCCGTTATAGTTTGGAGGCATTCTAGGTAGCTCTAGCCTCTAGGAATACAATGGTTGCATGCATGGTTGCATTTATTAGTCAAAATAGATTGATAGTTTATATTATGTTTAAATAGTTGTAGGCATGTCTTAGAGGCTGAAGCGACCTTTAAAAACTTCGGATTACAAGACCATCTCCAACGCCTTCCCTTCCCCATTCTCATTCCCTTCACGATGGAAAAAAAAACGAGGAGGGGAATGAAGATAGCGCTCCAACGGCGTCCCTTCCCCGGATGGCCGCGCGAGGGACAGGAGAGAGAATCGTTCTTGTAATAGCCCTAAATTGTAGGTTATTTTGAAAAAAAAAAAAAACCCTCCTGTGATGTTTGTTGAAGCAAAAACAGCCTTCTTTAAAAGTCACTCTGGCTAAAAACAAATTTTCTGAACAATTGAAATCATATAGGAAATAAATTAGCTATATTAACCTGAATAAGTTGTTAAACACTTTAGCATAGGGCTCAATCGTAAATATATAAAATATTATGGCAATGTTGAGGCTAGCTTGAATATTAGTGTTATTTGGGTATCACTCTTAAGTCTCATGACAATATAGGAAAATATATATAAATTCTCACACATCTATATGTATACATGAGTATGAGTAAATATAAATATACATGAGATATCACCTTAAAAATCCTACAAAAATTCTAGAAACCAAATTAGGTCCTGAGTGACAGCCTAAGTTGAGCATAGACCAATCTTGACCAAGACGCGTTAAGCGTAGGCTGTGGTACATGGCAATCATGTGAAGGACAGGAACGACGTGAGAACCATCGACCTCTCGCTCAAAATCTAACGTCAGCCTCGCCCGCCTGCCAACTCGTCCTGTCAGGCCTCCGGCCGGCATCACACATCACTGGTCTACTCTACTCTCGGTAATTGACGACCAGCTACTAGGAATCGGCGATTCTCCACAGCAAGGCCGCCCGATTACCAGCGTTTTAAATATTCGGTTAGTCACCTTGTCTTATCTTCCTCTCATGAATATTCCACACGGTCAATTGAACCCTGAGTTTGAAGCCACAGAAGCAGGGCCATTTCTCTTCGTTCTCGATGTGTCACTTGATCCACGTTTCTCCCGCCCGCGTCTCCGCCGCCATGGCATCATCCCTCCCTTCTTTCTTACTCCTCCCCTTCCTCGTGGAGTGCTTTGCAAGTTACGCTCCTCTGTCGGCATCTAGAGAGCCAACGCAGCTTCCGAGGAAACCGATTTTCCTTGTATTTATTTAATAAAATAAAGACAGATAATTGAAACAAATTATTAAAATTAGCTAGACACTTCCATAAATCCTAGAAAAATTATAATAAATACTAGATCTTATAATAGATTTAATAAAAACATTATCATGAACAGTGACTACAAATTAATCTTTGATTAATTTAGTTTAGTTATATTTAGGGTATTATTGTATATAGAATATAGGCATAAATGGAATTCTAGTAAGTAGGATAGTACATTACTTAATAAAAATATAATAAAATCGTGCAAAATACTACATGAAGATCTGAGCCTAATATAATTATTTCTTATCATAATAGCCCTTACTTAAGGCCTTTGGATAAATCAAAACCCCCATTTTAGTAATTTATATAATGGTTTGCCAATCGTTTTAATTATCTAGGAAGCCCCTAAATTCATGAGAAAATTCCAGTGGGATATAAATAAGATTTAGGAATTTTAGAAGTCATTGACCCATTTTTAGGACCTTTAATACCCACTGGATAATTATTTGGCCAAATTTACCCCTTTTTCCTATAAACTAATATAACCGCAATGATACCTGAATTATATTAAATACTAGATAACTTCAAATAAATCTTAGAATTTTACAGAAACATGGTTAACTCCTAGTGAACTTATTAAAATTATATGTCCCTACTAAAATTTGGTAGGATTATTGAACTATTTAAGTAGGATAAATAAGTCATATATGTATATGTAAACATATAAGTATACCATTATATTAGTAATTAGTTGTTGGATTAAAAGTCATGCAGCCACCCCCTATCCATATACCATAGATAATTTCCCTAGAGTCGATGAGGGAAATACTTCAAACAAAACTTATTTTTGCCTATTCCTCTAATCCCTAAATTTATGGGTAAACTATTAAGGGTAGTATTATGCATCATCCATCATTGCATAACATATCCACGAACGCTCGCCCCGTTATGTAACACCCCAAAAAGTGAACTTTTGTTAAGACAACCTTATGGTGTGTTTAGACACATATTTTTTTTCCCTATTTTAAGATAAATTTTGGAACCTCTTGGATTAAAACCCTATTTAGAATTTAAAAACTAGTGAGTACACATCTTAATTCATAGATTGTTCCTGCACACATGGGTATCATAGCCTATATGGCCATGGGACATATTCTTAGCGGGAAAAAAATCCAAACCCAACATTTGATTAGGATTCCAAGATTTTCCAATTTGGTATGTTTAATCAAGCCACCCAAAATTCAATCCATTTCTTACCCTCCCGAAATTTATCTGAAATTCAAATTTCCCCATAACGTCTAAAGGCAAAAAAAAAAAGGGTTGATAGAGCTAGGCACAACCCATTTTGGGCCCTACCCGACCCAAGCTGACTTGCTGGGCCTTTGACCCAGCTCTTCCTTCCCCTGACCCGAGCCGCCGAGCCCTGCCTCACTCTCCTGCCCGGCTCGCTCACCCGGCTCGCCCTGCGGCTCAATGTTTCCCCGGCTCCCCTCGTGCAGCGTCTCTGCCTCTGCGCGTGGGCCTGCCAGCCGTGTGCACTGTTCGGAACCATCACTGCTCCCGGAATCAAAGATTTCTTCTCCGCCGGCTCTCGGTGACCCGAATCACCCCCTTTTTGATTTCTCCCTCCTCGGTAAGTCTTTCTCAAATTCCCTTCAGCTCGAGTTTCGCAGGAACCTACCTAATGTTTCCCCTCAACCAATTTCACAAATTCGCCGTCGGATTTGGCTCGCGTCGACGCCCTGTTTTGAGCAACCCGGCTCCCACATCGCCAGCCCAATCCGCGCCGTCTCCGCCGTGATCACTTGCTCGGTAAGAACCCTACTTACCCCCGAAGCTCCAGTTTGAGTTTTAGCCTTAGTGTCGTTTGGGTCCGCCGTCAATTTTTGAATCCCGTAGCTCGCCGCCGCCCCGCGCGTAGCGCTGGTAGTTTCGGACCGTCTCCGGCTGATCGGTGACAGCACGTCCTAGGCCTAGCTACTAGGTTCTCTTAGCGATCATAAAGTAGCCCAATGGAGCTGTGTCGCGCCGCCGCGACCACACTGGAGTTCGCCGGAGCACCACCTTGGGGCTGGCCGTGGAAGACGATGGTCCAGCGCCGTTCGATTAAACACCAAGATTCACGCTGGGTGAGTGCGCCGTGTCCCGTGTCCGTGTTGAGTCCCCAACCGGTGGGACCTCGGTCCCATGCGCCAGGGTTAGGAGAAGCAGCCCTGTCGCTGGCCGCCTTCACCCTTGGGTAGCGTCTGCGTGAAATACGCCTTTGGCGTGTCTTTTGCTGGCTGAGCCATCAATGGGCCGGCCCAACACTGTGTGCGCCGATTTTCCCAGCAATATTGAATAAAAATAGATAGGTAAAATAAAATGGGTCATTCAAAATATCTAGACTTCCTTAAAAATCTTAGAATAAAATTTGAATAAATACTTGTTAACCTACTAGATGTATTAAAAATATCTAAAGGAACAGTAATATAGAATTATGCCTCTGTTTAAATACTTAATCCTATTCTAGGACTTTCCCTTTAGGAAATAAACCCAGAAAATGGATATTGACTAAATAAAATAGTAAATGACTTTATAAAAATCTGAGAAAAACATAGGATTACCACTAATATGATGATACACATAGTAAAATTTTAATTTGGACAGTTAACCCCCTTTTTGCCTCCGGATAAAATCAAAAATCCCTCTCTAACAATTTATAAAGAGGCTTTCCAATTCTATTAATTGTTTAATAAGCCATAAATTCATGGGAAAATTCCAAAAGGGTCATAAATAAGATTTAGGGATTATAGAAGCTGTTAACCCATTTTTAAGAACTTAAATACCCACTGGATAATTATTTGGCCTTATATACCACCTTTTCATATGAATTAATATAACAGTAATGAGATCTGAATTATTTAAAATACTAATTGACTTCATTTAAATCTTAAATTTCACGGAAACATTATCGACCCCTAACAAAGGTATTAAAATTATAAGCCCTCAATACGGCTTAAGTAGGATTATTTAATTAACTAACTAGGGTAAAACGGGAGCTTAATTACCCCTATGCCTATGGATACTCTTATGTTAAATAATTCCTCATTGATTTAAGAGTAATATAACCAACACCAAACCAAGCACATTAAGTAGTCTTCCGAGAGCTGATGAAGGAAATACTTCAAACAAAAATCTATTTGTGCTTTATACGTTTATTTACTAAATCCATGGGTAGTCTATTAAGGGTAGCATTTTGCATCATCGCATGTTATCTTCATAACGCTCACACTACCGCTGTCTTTTGTAAGTTATTATTTCTTGGTAGGATCATGGAACTTTCTCGATATCTAGAATAAGACTTAACGCCAGCCACCGATCGCTAGACGTAGCAAGAGCATTTCATGCATCATACTTCTTACTGCATATGGGTGTTCTATTTATTGTTCTTCTTCGATTTCGTTTCTGAAATAGACGCTGAGGAGCTCGAGGGACATTTCGAAGATCAGCAAGAAGACCCCCACTACGTACAAGACCAAGGCGAGTTAACAGTCACCCTCTAAGGTGTTTGCTTTTACTAGGGAGAATCTCGATTTTCCCTAGTGCGAGTTAAATATCTATCCTTTTAGGTGTTCACTTTTACTAGGGAGAGTTAGCTTTCCCTGGTGCGAGTTAACATTCTAATAGGTCATGTTGATTCCCAGTTTTATTAAATATTTTATTTACAGTATTAAACTGCGTGCTTTTTAAGTAAATATACCTGCTTGCTTAATCATGATTTATCATGCCTTGTTATCATTTGTTATTGTTCTACCTTGATGATAATCATCTGTCCTTTGACTTTATGAATGATTGCCTTGATAATCACCCTTAATAACCTGTTAGGTTGTATAAAATAATTTTAGACTCTTAAGTCTTGGTTAAAATTTGCTTAGACATTGCTCAGGTCCAATTAATAATCTTTAGACTTAATTAGCCTTGGAATGGTGAACCGACATTCACCGGACATGATTACATATCAAACATGATAATTGGAAATTGGGCCTGGCATGCCAGTGTGTGTGTGTGGTTGGTTGTGATTGGGAAAAGCGGACGTGGTCCGGCTTGTGGTTAAGGTGGAAGTAGCTTGGCTACTGGTGTGATGTGAAGAGGGCTATCGTTCCTGAGGCGGTCTTTGAGAGGCGCGGGGCAACACGTGTAGCTGCCAATTGCTGCCACCAAGGGTGGTTCCGCCACATCGTGTGTAGGGCACATGGAGGAACGATAGCAGAAGAAGGAAGTGAATGTGAATGTGTGTAGACTGGCCGGTCAGATGTGACTCCTAGAGAGGACCGGACGGGCGTGCAGTGAGGCACGCAGCGGGAAGTCGCTGACCAAATGCCTACGGGATTTGGTTCCTATCACCACAACACGTGGCCATCGTGCGGTAGTGCAAGTAATGGGGATTCGGGAGTAGTACGACCTGCGGGCGTATCCTGTCTGCTGCCATGCTTGAGGTGAAGACAGGATTATATCGTCATCCATGGGATGATCTAGGTCTTACGTGACAGGGAGCCGTGACTCTAGTGCGGGCGTGGCAAACCGGTTAGAGAAGAACGGGCACTTCGCTGGCGTAAGATCCACAATGGGTGCGCCACACCCGGAATATGATGACGGGTGTGTGCAGTAGTTCTAAGGACGGGTGTGGACTGTGGACTGTGGTTGGTGGATTATGGATTGTGACAGGCTACAATAATGAAAATAATGATTAATAGAACTTTGGGTTAAAAGTGCTAAGTCGTAGGCTTTGATTTATAAAACTGGCTTTCTGCAATTAAATAAACCCTAACCTTTCCTTTGGAACCCCCTATCAGTAAAATTTGCATCAGGTTGCGTGTTAACTCACCAGTGTTTGGATGACACGGATATCACATTCATATTCTCTTTTAGATGGAGAGTATGAGCAGGATCAGTACGCCTGCCATGAAGACGAAGAGCAAGACTATGCTGACGATCAGGGCGAGGCATAGGGCCTCTCTCCAGTCGAGTGCTTAGGCATAGCCGGCACGAGACCTTTTGGATCTTTTCGTTCTCTGCACTCTGATCTTTTGGACTATGTCTATTTGGGCCAATGTGTGTAACTCTTAATAGCCTTCGGGCTTAATACAGGTATTTTATGTAATATAAGTCTTCCGCACGTATGAAATGATTCCGGCTATGTGAAAGGTGTGCACTAGTGTACTGATCTAGGGACTAGTGCAGATCATGTGGTGGGCAAAAGGACAAGTCCCACACGTTATTCCTTTGGAAATTATTGTACTTTAATAGGATCATAGAACCCTCTCGATAATTGGGATAAGACCTAAGCATCGGCCACCGAATAATCAATCGATAGGGTAGACGCGCTGCATTCCATGCATCATGATTTCCTGCTAGTCATTGAAATTTTATTTATTCAGTTCTTCGAATTCGTACCGTTAATAGACATAGAACAGCCCGCGGAACACTTCGAAGATCAGCAAGATGACCCACACTACTCACAAGACCAAGGCAAGTTAACATCTGTCCTATAGGATGTTTACTTTTACTAGGGAGAGTATATACTTCCCTAGTGCAAGCGAACATTCAATTAGATCAATTGATTCCTAGTTTATTAAAATATTTTATTCATAGTATTAAAGCGCTTTAAATAATTATTCTTGTCTGCTTAATCATGATATATCATGCCATGATGTCATTGGTTATTATTCTACCTTGATGATACTGCCTTGAAATAATCATCTGCCTTTTGACTTTATTAATGATTGCCTTGATGATCAGCCTTGATAGCCTCTTAGGTTGAATAAAATAAATTTTAAACTCTCAAGTCTTGACTAAAATTTGCTTAGACATTGCTGGGGTCCAATTAATATTTTTTAGGCTTAAATGGTCACGGAACGGTGAACCGACGTTCACCGAACATGATTACATAACGAACATGGAATCTGGAAATTGGGCCTGGCATGCCAGTGTGTGTGTTTGGTTGTGATTGGAAAAACGGACGTGGTCCAGCTTGTGGTTAAGATGGAGTAGCTTGGCAACTGGGTGTGAAGAGGGCTATACGTTTATAGACGCGATACTGAGAGGAGCGCGGAGAAATATGCGTAGCTTCCAATCGCTGCTACCAGGGGTGGTTCCGCCACATCGTGTGCAGGGCACACGGAGGAACGATAGCAGAAGAAGGAAGTGTTATGGATAAGTGTGGATTGGCCGGATCCGAGGTGACTCCTAGAGTGGACCGGATGGGCGTGCAGTGAGGCACGCAACGGGAAGTCGCTAACCAAATGCCTGCGGGATTTGGTTCCTAGTACCACAACGCGTTGCCATCACGCGGTAGTGCGAACGTGAGGCCCCAGTGACTGCCGGAATGTGGCTAGGTAACCTCAATTCGAGGTGAAGACAGGATCATGTTGTCATCCGCGGGATGATCTAGGTCTTACGGCGCAGAGGAGCCGTGACTCTAGTGCGGGCATGGCAACCCGGATAGGGAAGAGCGAGCACTTCGCTGGTGTAAGATCCACAACGGGTGCACCACACCCGGAAGATGATGGTGGGTGTTTGGAGGAGGTTTTGGATGGGTATGGACTCTGGATTGTGGATTGAAATGGACAGCTAAAATGAAAACATTGATTAATAGAACTTTGGGTTAAAATTGCTAAGCCATAGGCTTTGGTTTATAAAACTGGCTTTCTGCAAATAAATAAACCCCAACCTTTCCTTGGAAACCCTTATCACTAAATTGCATTGGGTTGGGTGTTAGCTCGCTAGTGTTTGGATGACACTGACCTCGCAACCATAAACCCTTTTAGATGGAGAGTATGAGCAAGATCAGTACGTCTGCCATGAAGACGAAGAACAAGATTGTGCTAATGATCAGGGCGAGGCATAGGGCATCTCTCCAGTCGACTGCTTAGGCATAGCCGGCAGGAGACCTTTTGGATCTTTTGGTTCTCCCGTACTCTGATATTTTGGATGTTCTAACTATTTGGGCCAATGTGCCGTGATGTAACACTTAAATAGCCCTTGGGCTTAATACAAGTATTTTGTGTAATATAAGTCTTCCACTTGTATGAAATGATTCTGGCTATGTGATTGGTGTGCACTAGTGTACTGATCCAGGGACTGGTGCAGATCAGGTTGTGGGCAAAGGATAGGCCCCACAGTTCTGCTCCCAGATCCTCTCTCTTATCTCTTCAACGCTCTCCATGGTGAGTCTATGCAATGATCATTCCATCACGCGCTGCTTCGGATCCCGGGTGCGAGGTGGGAGGCAGCGGCGTAGGATTCTAGTGCCACCGATTGAGGCCTTTGGACACGGGAGGCATAGGGCCGACAGAGCGTGGCGATGGCAGCTTCAAACCAGTCAATATGGAGTCAGCCAAATTGTGCAGTGCCAGTGGCGGCAAGCTTCCTACGTCCGCGATGAGCGTTCGTGGAGAGGAGAGCAATACAATCGCCAGCAAAAGGTACAAACTCCATCTCCGGTTGCGTAGGAGGAAGGGATACAACAATTTGGGGTTGACAAGATATACGAGGATTGGGGGATTTGGGGCTGATTTGGGGGCTAGGGTTACAGTTGGGAACCCTAGCCAGATTTGGGGGCAGGTTTCCATCATGGACCGTACCCCGATTTGGGGGGATTTCATCAAGAATTTCATCAGTCCCTGGCATTGCCGATGAATGTAGATGGATAAAACCTAGCGCCTCCCTGACGTGCTTGTGAAGGTGCTCGAACTGATCGACGGCGAGTCTTCCACATTGAAGAAACTCGTCAATGACGACTTCTACCCCCGTGAGACATTGGCTACCACAGAGATGAATGGCGCTCTTATGGACATGGAGGCAGTGGCCACGTGCCTGGACATGCCTTCCCTAGAGGCCAGGGCAGGTATTGGATGAAGCGCAGAAGGCCGATGAGGTAGCCGCCTCGTGCACCGTCAGTGTTGCTCCTATTGTGGATTATGATAATTCTTCCATGGACGTCGACCCAAACGGCATCATCCCCGCCGACTACAACAGCGATGATGAACCGACCCCAATAGACTACTCGGAGTTTTGCGAGGAGAACGACACTGGCTACGAGTCAGATAGTTCCTGGAATTTGTGCTACTCCTAAATTGTTTGTGCTACGGCTTAGTATTCAGGGTTGCAGGGGAAGCAATTTATGTAGGGTGAAGTTTAACCTTGTCTGTAATTGTCCTTGTTTATCATTGTACTTTATCATGTCGCTAATATGTCGTCATAGCTACCCGGTGCTATGTCGTTTATCATGTTATCATTCGAATGTATGGAACCTGTGAGCAATGCAATTAAATTAAGTTGCTTGGCCTAATATGTCTATTTGTATCAGTTTGTAGAATTAGAAGGTTGTTCTTTATAGTTTTGTGCTCAAACTGAAAGCTTTCATACTAATTTGGCCTATGGTTGGCAAATGCAGCGATTCAATTCTTGGAAGATATGCTGCCGGAGGAAGTGCAAGGCATGTCCTGGATTGACTCGGCAATATCGAGGGTGCCTTTCGGAACAGGGACAATGAGGCAGTTCTCACCTCGCTCTGTACCTGCAGCGTATGCAACATCAGCATCCGGTAACCCATCCTTCGGGTTATTCAGCCAGGGCGCTGCCAATTCAGAACTGCAGGCACCTATTCCTGCCCTTACGAAGAAGAAGGCGACCGGGCCAAAGATCGATAGGACCAAGAGGACAATCAACGAGGATGAATTGTTGGTCTCGTCTTGGCTGAACATGAGCGTCGACCCCATTGTGGGCACGAACTAATGCTACTGGGACAGGATCTACAAGTACTACCACTTGCACAAGAAAGGGACCATGCAAAAGCGGACGAAAAAGCACTGATCAATTACTAGGGTCGATCAGCGAAGGGGTTAGCAAATTCTGCGGGTCCATCTCAATCAAAGTGGAACAAGTAATCACAACAAGGTAAAGATTCTATGTTCGATGGGTGCAGTTAGTGTTTAGGGTTTGCATTAGTAGAGTGATCTAATTGTTTGTATGTATGAAACAAATCGTTCAAGCTAGGCAATGTTAAAGGAAATTGAGGACAAGACCTTTGCATTTGGGCATTGTTGGCGTCTCCTTTCACAACACCCTAAGTGGTCAACATACATGAGCAATAAACGACAGAAGTCCCACATCGAGGCGTCACCCACACCTAGTCTAGCCGACTCTAACGATGTGGCCTTGGAAGTTAATTCTACAACATCAGGTGAGCTACCTAGGCCGATAGGCCGCAAGGGCATTAGGTACGTTGTCTAGTGCGACGGGTGCTTTTGTGACCGGTAGCATATACATGACTTATATTATGGGATTGAATGAATCTAAGCAAGTGATGGTTGAGCTGAAGCACGAACAAATTGCTATCATGAAGAATGACACCGAGCTCAAAGTGAGTGCCGAGGAAGAGAAGATTATGAAGATTGACTTGGATGCTTATAGCGACCACTTAAGGGAGTACTACAAGAAGCACCAGGAGGACATACTACAGAAGTGGTCCACGAGGTATGGCTCGGGTTGAGCAAATGTGATGTGCAAAGATAGGTCGTATTGTGAAACTATGTGACGAGGTTCCTATTTGAAACTATGTGTGCATTTTAGTATTGTTTAATCTATGTCGGTGTGTAATGACTTATGATGAGTTGTACTATCTATTTTCCATGTCATATTTCAAACACTTGAATATTATTTCATGCATTTATGAAGTGGTGGTGTATTGGACCTATTGATAACAGGTTTTTCGCTTTACTGAATCAATATAGCATCTAAATTACGGACACGAAGCTCTAATAAGCTTTTGTAATTAGCATCAGAAGTACAGACACTTAGCTCAACTGAACTTTTACGATGACTAGAACTACAGCTCTATGGAGCTTTATTTCAACGACACGAACATAGCTCTAAAAGGTAGCAGGCCTCCTACCAAGCAGCACCGATCATTACAAACACTTGCACTATGCACTGACATACCCACTCTAGTCCCCTACGAGACGATGCTATAGGTGCTCCACTAGGTCATCTTGAAGGCGACGATGCACTTGCTGGTCTCGGATTGCCTAATTAGCCTCAATGCAATGCAGAATTGACCTATCAGGGTCACAAGAAATAGAAGCATATTGTTCCATACCCTCGTAGAGGACCTCCTGTGATGGTCCGTCCCTTTCATCCTTAATTACCATGTTATGCATGATCACACATGCTGTCATGATGTTGTGTAGCGTACTTTGATTCTAGCAACGGCCCAGGCCTCAGATTATTGCAAGCCTCACCTATAGAACATCATATGCTCTTTCAACGTCCTTCCGTGTCATGGCTTGCACTCCTAATAATTGCATTCACTTGTTCACCCCAAGGAGCTGAGATTAGCTTCACAAAAGTAGCCACTCTGGGTATATACCATCAGCTAGGTAATAACCCATGTTGTAGTTGTTTTGATTGACTGAATTGTTCACCTTTGGGTCAGTGCCATCCATCAACATGGAAAAAAATTAAAAAGGTATAGAACATTTATGTCATTCAGGCTATAACAGGCATACCAAAGAAGGCATGCTAAATCCACAAATCATAGGAAGCCACCACTTCCAACACTATTGTGGGCTTGCGGGTATGTCTAGTGAATGCACTATATCATACCTTTGGACAATTTTTTAAACCCAGTGCATGCATTCGATACTCCCAAGCATTCTTGGGAAGCCTCGTTGCTCGCCAACGGCTAGAAGTCGAGCTATGTCTTCCTTAGTCAGAGCTCAAAGGTATTCATCCTTGAAAACACGAACAACGACTTTTGTGAACATCTTTAGAGCTAGCAAGGCCATGCTCCCCCAATACGCGTGTACTCATCAATGGCGTCAGCAGGCACTGCATATGCCAGCTGGCAAATAATTGCTGCCACCTTTTGTAGCGATGACAAGCTAAGCTTCGCAGTGGCATCCTGCTTCCGTTTGAACCAGTCGTCGTGTTCTTCAACAGCAGATGCAATGTGGAGGAAAACTTACAACTCATCCTAAACCTGCAAACACATCATAAACAAAACATATGGTGATACTAGGGTTGGTATATAAGATAAATATTTGTGTTACACATCTCCTATTACCTGCAGCTGAAATATGTATGGTCATACATAGGGGAATCGATAAAGTAATCCCTATGCAATCTTACATGGCCTTCAGGGTGACCTTGATCGACAACCGCGTGGCCATGAACTAAGCCCTGGCAGGGGTTTGAGGTTTACGCAGCGAGTTCCTCCTTCCCGATCATAGGAAGGAGGAGGATTTCCTCATCGTCATCACTTCACAAAGAGAAATCTAGGCCATAGCTCGAACCATGCAAGTTCCAACTCATGGTTCTTAATATGCTCAATGCTTGGGATGAAAATGAAATGAGGATGATCCCATCCATTTATAAGCCTATCAATGTATCTTGTCCTAGAAGCTATCTTCTCATGCACGGTTCCTTCTCTTCGAAGCAATCTTCTCCTTCACGATTCCTTCTCTTCGAAGCTCCCTACATCATATAGCTTCTTCTGGAAGGAATCTTTTACTACAGGACTTCGTACTGTCCTTCATCGTATTTCATTGCACATATTAATATAATCTCAAATATAATTCTCCAACATATATATGACATGAAATACCCATCACACATTTACATATTATTATAATAAAAATGTTAAAACGTGCAAATTAATTTGGAAACCAAACGTCGTACGTATGGGGTAGTATATAATAGAGAATATAGTAATATCATACGTCCTGTGGTGGTTAGAATGAATGGTTAAAATATGGAGGTTAGGAAGGGAAATGCGTGGGGAAGGAACTGCTGTTGGAGTGCATTTCTCATAAGGGAAAGAATCTGCGAAAGGAATTCCCTTCAGGGTGAGGAAGGGAACAAAATAGAGAGAATATGGCCGGAGATAGTCTCACGGTAGGCTGTATAGATCAGATCGATATGGGTCCCACCTTACATTCCAAATCAAGCATTGCGGATGCCCTTCAGAGAACAGTCGAGTAATATAGCATTATGTCCGAGTAATGTGGTATATGTCTTAAGTAGCACCGTACTAAACTTCCAGTGCAGAACGCTTTGCCACACACACATAAAAAAATGCGGTAAAAGAAAGGATTGATGCGACATATGTATGCATAGGAAAACACTAAATTAAAGTACTACTTTTCTAGACACAATATCATATTAGGCAAAGAAGAAATTAAAAGTATATGTATACGCTGTAGCATGTTTATCAAATAAAAATTCAGAGTTCAGGTTCTGAAAACCGTCGGGATAGCTAAGAAATAACCAGAACCGCAGTGATTCTAGTTTTAATTAGTTATATTGGCCAAATTCACCTCGATCGAACCCCTCAATCCCTTAATCCATTGCTGTTTCTAAGACATATTCCAACGTTTAAATCTCGAAACTAAAACACACTATGAAAATTCAACCCTAGGAAGTGGGAGGTTACTGTCCTAAAAACTGGCCACAGCTGACTAGGCTTTTCTTTCTACTGAATACCTACTAGGTTCCAAAATCATTTACCAAACTAATGTATAAGTAATATTTGAATGTTTAAATTAAACCGATAAGTAAATATATGTCATGCCATGTTCAAAGCAAAGAAATTTCATAGAATGTCATTTTTGGGGAAAGTGAATAATTCCTTTTAAATTCTTTAGGTAACCCATGCTCACAAATCCCCTTCAACGTTTCTCCATTCTAAATGCCCAGCATGGGATGGTTGAAACTGGCTACTGTAGTGCAATCCCTTGTTTATATTTCACACCCTGGTCAAGATAAAATGCATAAAAATACATTAAAAATTTCAAACTCAACACCAACTATTTATTGATTTATTGTAACATTCAGAATACAACTCATGCTTAGGTCATGTACAATGATGCAGACAGATACTGCTTGTAATACATTCTATTAATGTCATATAAACAAATTAAATAGCAGTAATCAGTATAGTGAATTATATCTTTTTGCGCATCGCTATATATATAGACGTCTCTTTCATGTATAAAATTCTTGTTTCTCGCATATTACAACTGATGCGTAGTAGATAGCTCTGAAAGTTATATGCTTACTCTCTCTCTCTCTCTCTCCTTTGCATCAGCACATGTACTATACTCTTTGTTCTTCTTTTTTTTTTTTTTGAGGAACTCTTTCATTGAAGTCAGCTCTTCGGTCAGTAATTCTTCAGGTATATTATTTCATCCATGAATACTTTGAGAGGTACATATATGTAGCAACTAGAGATGGAAAGGGTTTATTCCTTTGTATTTCTCCGATATTTAGTTGGCAGACAGACAAACACGCGTGGGAAGGGGCCGGAGAAGAAGCAAGAAAGTACTGAAAAGCGCATGCTTTGTGCTTCAAACTGTCAGTCGTGGTTTGTTCTCCTTCAGTATGGAGGCAGCAGAAAGAAGCACCACCTTTTTAAGCCCGGCGAGACGTGCATGCTAGCTTTTGCTATGCATGTTTCCGTGCACCTCAGTTGCTGAAACGTACTAGAATTCTTGCCAAATTAAGGATAATATATAGAGCCTGATCATAAGCTCACGGGGCTTATCAAATTATGTCCAAGAGGTACATAAGAACGTTGAGCCTTCGTACATACTATTTAATTTGGTTCGAGCACCAAATTAACATAGAAAAATCCCAAAAAAAAATTGAGCCGATCGATGGTCTACGCACATATAGGTTACTGCTGCATTACATTTTATATTTTTGAAGTTTAAACAAAGAGTGAGGAGAAACAAAATGGAGAAATTTGATGTGAATAGTTTTTTCTTTTTCTATTTTTCTTTCCTCCGCCGACACAAATTTAATTTAAACTTGACTATTTGTTTATTAATTAAGAACTACCTTCAAAATATTTCGAGGAAATTTTCTTGTTCCTATTTATTGCACAAATTTAAACGGATTTTAAGTTTCCAGCAAAAAAATAACTTCCACCAAAATATTTCTAAGCCCATGGCTCCTAGTTATCTGATTCCCAATTGAGTTGACAGTATTCACACTGGAACGCAGTACAACGAATTACATAAATATTTACCAGAATACACACATTTTCCTATGCAAGGCATATATATGATTTTTTTTAGACTAAGGCACATATATGAGTGCAACAACAATTGTATATTTCTAGCAGCTAGAGACAGCAGCCAAGATATGTAGGGGTGGAAAATTGTATCGATAGAAATTATTTCTATCATTCGAGGTCGACGTACATATTCAATTCAATAGGATACAAATGTTCTCTCCTATTTATAATTGTATTCAAAATCACATAAAAAAATAAATGTTCATTATTTTATCCAGACCATCTGTATTCGACAAAGCAAGACACATAAATTCTACTACAATTAATGTAGCTAATTCGTTAGACAAGTTCTCTCATTAATAAATTCAATGTGAATTCGTGTTATTTCAGTAAAAATAAATAAGCTAAAATGATAAAGCGTTACTATGTGAGAATAAAATGCCATTAAATGCCCTCATATCACGTTAGAAACGAGAATATATATCCAGATCCGGCCGAACCAAGTAGATGTTATATTCAAATCCATATTAATTAGCTACATCGTTGGATTTGTACCTTTATCTTAAAAAATATTCAAAAATTAATTCATATTTATTAAAACATGAACATGAATACAGTAAGGACACTTCTTGATCGGTAATATTTTGTGCGTTTTGACCCCAGTACGTGCCCATATTCATTTAAAAACTATAGACATATCTGAGCATGATAAAGACACTGATAAGTCCTGTTGGTCTGGTTTCACCCTTAGCCCTGTCGTGCTCTAGCAGAAGCCACCTATATAAAAAGTATTACAAACATTTTTTTAAGTAAAAACCGTCTCTGCTAATCCATCGTCAGAAACGCCTAGCGATCCACATAACTAGCTATCACAAACCTTTTTTTTTTTTTAAGAATTGTCCGTGATAGCAGCGGAGAAACTTATCGCTGACGGTTCTATTCCGAAGAACCGTCCATAATAGTAGCAGAAAAACTTATTATCGACGGTTCTAGATTATCACATCAGAGCTGTCTCTGATATGGTACTGTACTCTATGACCTATTCTGCAGTAGTGCTAGTCCGTGAGAGAAAACATGTGTCATACGTACACTCAGATGCAGAGCTTGGTTAGGCTAAGCTAGGCCATGCCCTTCCCCTCCCGTAGCAAAACTTTTTGCTTAGTTTATGTATAAATATACAGTGAAGATTTAGCATGCACATGCATTATGATCCCTTTTACGGGGTGTTTTTTTGAGCTTATTTAAAAGTCTAATCTGACTTATCTCGTAACTTCGAGAATTTTTTGAGGTGGTTTCGAGAGTCAGATAGGCTTGATTTTTAGGATTTAGGAAGCTTTTAGACACGTCTAAGAGATAAAAAAAGGATTCAAAAATTAATAAAAAAGTCAGATAAGTCAATATGAGTCAGATAAGTTACGAAATAAGTCAGATAAGACGTGGCTAATATTGACTTATCTGACTTTTTAATTACTTTTTAATCTTTTTTATCTCGTAGGCGTGTCTAAAAGCTCCATAAATCCTAAAAATCAAAGTCATCCGACTCTCTAGGATACCTCGGAAAATTCTCGAAATTATAAGATAAGTCAGATTAGACTTTTAAATAAGTCTAAAAAAACACCCCTTAGTCTTTGCATCTGCTCATTTGACTCCTATAGATTTCACGGTCAAGCTCTGCCACTGCGTACACCCTACACAGGCGCGTTATGTGGACGACACGTACGTAGACATGCTACACTTGGTCCTCCTGGACTGCATGTCTGGCTGCATTTACGTCGTTGTCCGGTGGCCGCGGCAAGTAGCTTTCGCTGCCCCCTGGGATGCTCCCTCCAGTCTCTCGGCGTTGTCTCAAATTATTCAAAAGAAAAAGGACAGGTTTAAAGGGGTCAAGTGGCCGTACGCTACAGGATCCATCCATTCCACCGTGGTACATCTGTACGTGTGCATCGTTGTACGACACTTATAGTGTTGGGTTAGCGTCAATTACCATATACGAAACTTTGATGTACGTGTCGACGGTTTTTTTTTTTATTTTGGGGGGTCTATTTGACCATTCTTTTTGGATAGAGAAAAAATATCGTCGTACGGAACATGAGCAAGCTAGTGTGCTGGGTCTAGTAGAATTAATATTGACTATTCCTACAATTTAAACATGTTTCAATTTTTTTTTTCAAATTCTGAGTGCTGCAACTCAATTTAGAAAAAACACCAGCCCAGAACATGATGATGGAATATATTATTTTCCTTTCTTTTACTTAGGGTGGGTTCTTTTTAGCTTATCACATTTGCTTACCTCGTTTACTTATTTGCTTGCTGAGGTGGTCTCGATAGTCGGATCTCATCCATTCGACATGTGTTAGAGAGCTTTAGACACGTCTTCGAGATAGAAAAAACGGAATCCAAAAATTTTAAAAAATCCCGATAAGTCAAATAAGGCAACAAGATAAGTCAATAAGCTTATCGGGATTTTTTTTAAATTTTGGATTCCCTTTTTTTCTATCTCGAAGACGTGTCTAAAAGCTCTCTAACGCAAGTCAATTGAATGGATGGGATCCGACTCTCGAGGCCACATTGGCAAGCAAATAAGCAAACAAGATAAGCAAACACGATAAGCTGAAAAGAACACACATTAATACTCATTTGGGTGGGTGGGTTAGGAGGGGGGGGGGGTTGCTTCTTATCTTTTTTTCTTGGCCGGTAAAAAAACAGAGAGGCAACTATTACACCTGACAAGACCAAGGTAAATGGATTAAGGAGCAGATGCTCTTGCCTAAATTTTTGCTGAACTCGTTGGACCATCCGGTTTGATTTGGAAAGAAGCATTTTTGAAAGGCTATTCTATTTATCTCACTCTACATGTTCCAAAAGGTGTAGATGATGATCACATTCTTTCCTACGAAAAGTGTTGCTTTTTCACTAACACTCTTTGTTGTGTTACCAGTGCAATTAATCAGCTATTTTTACTAAAATGCCATTGACACAAGTGAAAGTCATGCCACATCTCCAAGATTTATACCACTTACCTCTTTTTGTGGCAGCACATAATCAGCCACTACAATTGGAAAATATAATGGAAGTTTTTGAGATTTCAGATAAAAAATGGGACCAGCTTGGTGACAGGTGACTGCTTTGAGATTTGTGGTAGTCGCCTGCCCAATACTAGTTAATCCTAGAAAACAATGAAAAAACTACATACCAAAATTTTATAGAAGTTAAACAAAATATATGAATGAAGTTAACCCCAAAAAAATACAAACCAAATTTCTAGCCAAAAACAACAACAAACCAGTCAGTCAACCAAAATTTAAGAAAATTGATGTTAGCTTCTATATATAAGTATTTTTTTCCAATACAAAATAACTAAAATTTCCACTATCAAACTAAGTGGAAAAATAGTGTAGAACAACCGGAAAAAACAGTCATCTGCTCAAAACCGAAAAAAACAGGTGACTACTATTTAGTAAATCCGAAAAATATATGGGTTTACATCTGAGGCAAAACAAAATTTTCCTCTGTGCAAGCAGCAAGAGCATAAAAGGATTTATACCTACTCATATGGCATTTTCTTGGTTGTGGAAGAGTTGCTGACAATCTAAACACAAAGTGTTCTTCTTGCTTTTGGTTCAAGATAAAGACTGAATACAAGAAATCTTCTCAGAAGAAAGCATTTTGACATCCCAAGCTATACTTGTTCCCTCTGATCAGATGGCAATGAAGAGGCAATTCTTCATTTCTTCTATGAATGTAGATTTGCAAAAGAATGATGGTTCAACGTGTGCCAGTTGCAGCCTCAAGGAAGTTCAACATTTGAGATTCTCTCTTTCTTCAAGAGGTATTTCCAACATAAATTTTATACGGAGGTAATGATCACTATTACAGGAATAACCTTTCATACCGGCACATCAGTACCGGTTATACATGAACCGGATATCGATTACATCATCCGGTTCAACGGTCTCTTCGTCGAGGGGAACATCGATGCAGGCTGAAGAAACCATCCGGTACTAATGTTCTAACATCCATGCCGGTTGGTGTAGCCAACCGGTACTAAGAGGTCTAGCTGGCCAGAGTGCGCTTAGTACGGTTGCTTACACCAACATGTCTTGATGCTCTAAACATCGAGACAGAGTTGGTGTAACCAACCGATACTAAGTTCGAGGTTCGCTTAGTATCGATTGGTTACACAAACTGTCTCGATGCTCTAGCATCGATGCAGGTTGGTGCAACCAATCGGTATTAATTTGAACCCCTTCACGGCTAGTGGCTAGCCCCACACTTCTTCTTCTTCCTAGCTCCCACGGTCCCACCTCGGCTTCAGTTCATCCTGGTTTTTTGGTTCCTAAACTTTTGCGGTTCCTTGGTTTTCTTGGTTCATTATAACTTGTTTTATTGATTTCGCATTGGATTTTGCGATTCGCATTGGAATTTGCTTTGTGTTTAATCACATTTGACTGCATTGGAATTTGCCGTGTGTTTAATGGATCCGACCTTCTATCTTTCCCTCCCTATATTTTCCTCCATCAACATGAAGAACGATACCGCACCATTTCGATCCCTTCTCTCTCTGCCACCGCCACCACCGCACCGCATTCCTCCGCCATGGTTCGCCGCCTCAAGACCTGCAGGCGACTTGCAATCCCCATCCTCCGCGCAACATCCGCCGCCAACAAGAGCCCATCCACCTCCACCGCCTGCCGCCCCACCCACATCCTCCGCCGCAACCACCGTGCCGCCCGCCCACATCCTCCGCCGCAACCTCGCGCGTCGCCCGCTTCACCTCCGCCGCAACCTCCGTGGCGCCCTCCAACCTGGAGGAGGCATGGAGGGACTTGACCGCCGGCACCCGCTCATCGGCCGCCACCATATCAACCTCGCATTTGGGAGGAATCTCGGCTGCCGCCGCCATTGCCACCGCCAAGCTTCGAGGATCGGATGCACATGGAGGTGGGGATCCCACGCGCGTCTGTTGCCTCGTCCTCTGCGCCTCGTCCTCTGCCCGACGATGACGAAATCGACTGGGAGGCGCTGATGGCGGAGGAAGATGAGTAGAATATAGTAGATGTTTAGTTTAATTATGTATATAGTTTAGTTATTATGTATGTATGTAGTTTAATTATGTAGTATGTGATGAAATATTTTGTGATCGAATCAATGAGATCAGTGTTTAATTATGTATGTATGTGATGAACTATTTTGTGATGGAATCAATGAGATCGGTGTTTAATTATGTATGTATGTGATGAACTATTTTGTGATGGAATTAATGGGATCGTGCAATGAAATGAGTTATGGTGAAATGGTGATCTGTGCAATGAATTGTTGATATGTGCAAAAATGTTCATCGACAAATGAGTACAAGTATGAATCAGTGAAATGGGATCATGCAATGAAATGAGTTATGGTGAAATGGTGATATGTGCAATGAATTGTTGATATGTGCAAAAATGTTCATCAACAAATGAGTACAAGTATGAATCTGTGAAATGGTGATCGTGTAAATGCCAATTTGCATTGAAATGGACCGGTGAAGAAACTAACCGGTATTGATTCGCTAACATCGATGCGGTTGGTCTAACCAACCGAACTCGGCACCTTAATACGGGTTAGTTACAAGAACCGAGACCGATGTTAGAACAACGATGACAGGCCTTCCATAACATGGACGGTGAAGAAACCAACCGTCTTGATTCTCTAACATCGATCTTGGTTGGTTACACCAACCAAACTCGTCTGCTTATACCGGTTGGTTACAAGAACCGGGACCGATATTCTGACATCGATCAAGACAGCCGGTATCTTAAACCGGTACTAAGCGACCTTATTTGAACAGATCCTCTTCCCCTCCTCCCACATTGCCGGATCAAGAACATCGCCGGCCAAGAGCTTAGCTAGGCCAAGAGAAAGGGACGGTCTTGCCAAAATTTTGGTCATCTTACTCCCACCAAGTTAACCAAGGTTAGTAACATCGTTCCTCACTACATTTGGTGTAAAATGGAGCTTCTTCTTTGCTTGAAATGTGAAGAAAATTTGATCTTTTGTCATGATCAATAAAAAACGAGGCAAAGACCGCCAAGAGCACCAAAAAAGGGGGAGGTGCTGACAAAATTTGGTCATTTTACTCCCAGCCAAGTTAACCAAGGTTAGTAACATAGTTCCTCGCTACATTTGGTGTAAAATGCAGCTTCTTCTTTGCTTGAAATGTGAAGAAAATTTAATCTTTTATCATGATTGATCAAGAACAGTGCAGCGCCGGCCAAGAGCTTCAAGAAAGGAGGAGGTGCTGCGAAAATTTGGTCATTTTTTACTCCCAGCCAAGTTAACCAAGGTTAGTAACATAGTTCCTCACTACATTTGGTGTAAAATGGAGCTTCTTTTTTGCTTGAAATGTGAAGAAAATTTGAGCTTTTCTCATGATCGATGAAATAACTAGTTGTGTAAGTTTGGAATTTGCTTGGATTAGATGTAGCTCGCGTTGAATGTGTGGATCTAGCTCAAATTTAGGTTTTGGTTCCATCAATCGATGAAGAATTTTCAAATAAATTTAATACTCCCTCCATTCCATTTTATAAGGCATATTTTGACTTGAGAAAAGTCAAACTTTATAAATTTTGACCAACATTTAATCAAATTATATGCATCTTTAATGGATAAAAGTTATATCAACATGTTGGCCTTTTAAATTGCTTTGAATACAATGTGATATTATAAAAATCGCCAATATATAATAAGAGAAATTAATGGTTAACGTTTGTCTTGAAAGACTTTTTTCAAGTCAAATTTAGGTTTTGATTCCATCGATCGATGCAGAATTTTCAAATAAATTTAATACTCCCTCCATTCCATTTTGTAAGGCATATTTTGACTTGAGAAAAGTTAAACTTTATAAATTTTGACCAACATTTAATCAAATTATATGCATCTTTAATGGATAAAAGTTATATCAACATGTTGGCCTTTTAAATTGCTTTGAATACAATGTGATATTATAAAATGGCCAATATATAATAAGAGAAATTAATGGTCAACGTTTGTTTAATTTGAAATTTGCGAAATGTTAAAAATTCATTATTGGAAAATGAGCTAATAGCGCCTTGATGTAACATAATGTAGATGGACCGGCGATGGACCCTATGATCCCCGTTGATCCCGTCGATTCATCGGTTGTTGCTGAGTGCGCTGTACGACATATGACGTCGATAAATAGAAAAAGGAAGCATCGCTGGGAATAGATAACCCTCCTAACCTAGGTTTGGGTTCTCCTGAGCTTGCAGTCTTTCTGAATGTGTATCTACAATGAAGGTTGAGAAGTAACTTGGCGTTGGCTTACAAGGTGCAATCCTGCTGGCCTGCGGAAGCGAAACGACTCGACGTATACGACGTAACCGTATGTATGGAAGCGAGTACATTCAGTACATGGGCCGATGGTGACCGTCGAAGGCAACGACACGGCCCGGAGCAGCAGTACCTCACATCGGGAAACGTGGTGTCAATGGCGCGGCGCCCAACTATGCTATACGGCCTTTGCGAAAGGTGGTTATGCTTACTGCCGTGCGCGATGGCACTGGTACGATTAGATCAACGATCGAAGCAGCGCTAAACCCGCAAGGAGTATAAAACTTACTAGAAACGATACGACACCAACAACGCATATTTCTCAATCGTCCCCCGTAAACATCGTGCACCGGAGGTCATCTGGTGGAAGAATTTCAATAACTGGAGAGAACACGACGAAGTCACTTAGGGGTCCCGCTGCCAGAATACGCCCCCATTGATGAACACCTGGGATCATATGTAGATACACTTAGTGTCTAGCTGCTCCCCCTGCAGGTCCATAGCGACATACTACATCGAGAGTTATCTAATAGAACCTCCTAGGCAACATTACATCCCGCAGCGTGCGGCTGATGCTAGATACCGGTAAGACCTACATATCGATCAACATGATAGACTTCGAGGACACTGGATTCATGAATCTCGAACCACCTACATCCGTCCAGGACAACCAGCCTACGTAAAACGCTGCCGCTACACTGGCAAGACACCTAGAGAGGATAGTGTCATGATGATGATGAGTTCAGTAGATAGACAACAATTCATGAGATGGTGCGACGGACTGTCGTAAAATTAGCTATTACGTTCTTCACCCTATGCTCCTAGATACGATTCTGAGTGACCGATGCTACGTAGGCTGTGTACTGACAAGCCGTTGTGTGAGATGATCAACCTTCAACGCTCCTCGAAGTCACTTTTTGATTAAAAGCGTCCATCTGTCTCCGGAACGTCCGAAAATGATAGAAATTCCCACGCCCTGCATAGTATGTTCCCTTTCGAGAGGTACATGGGTGTCCCTAAGAAAATATTGTTCGGGCGGACGGAGTTGGTTCCAGGAAAATTTTCGCATTGTTGGCACGGGAGGTGAGGTTACATGGGTGTCCTATTGAAAAATTCGATGAACCGTTCTACATCGCATTCTCTCATACTCGTAGCGGGCTTGAGTTTATATAGCGACACATTTCTGATCTCTGGACTAGGATTCAATGCTACGCTGATGTGTGAAAGTCTTATCCAGCATGAGATATTCTCTACTGTGACCGATGCGATCGTCGAAACAAGCAGCACCAAGTGTTGAGATCATGAACACTGAGCAAATGGATTGTCTCTCTAATCACTTAGACGTGGCGCAGAGTCGTGCGAAGTCGGGGCTCCCATAGAGAGCAGGACGTTTGAGGCCGGTTGAAATGGGCTCTCTAACTTGACGCACGCCGCTTACCATTCCACACGTCGATTATTCCATGGGTATAAATGGGTACATATTTTACATAACTACCGGATAGCAAGAGCACCAACCAAAAGTGACGGATCGTATGATTGCTCGGACAAAAAATGAAAAAGATGGACACCTACTATGGTTACATAGAAATATCCGACAGTATGGACCTTAAAAATTCCACTTTAGGCTTGCCTGCCATGCGTATGAGACAGGCGTGCTCGATTACTACTCCGTGGACCTCAAGCAAGTGGCCTATAGGACGAACCGTTCATGCTAGTAAATGATGTGACCAATTCATGATGGACATGCAGCGACAAAAAGGAGGGCGCGCCTAGCTAAGCGAGCGGAAGCGAGAGCCTCATCTAAGAGCCTACCAAGTGTAAGCACTCGACCGCGATCGAGTGTGGTTAGTCACTTCGCCCGGAGGCTCCGTCACGTCAGGCGATAAGAAAAAATACAATCGATCAACGCTACTACTTTTCCTATGGTTGGGCATTACTATCTTGAATGATATAAAAATTACTAATTCACATCATAATGAATGACTATAAACAAAAGCAGTTCGAATTGAAACTATATATAGTATGTATGAATTATGATTTTTTTTTTAAGCAAGTAATTGAATTTATATAAGAAGGTGAAAATATTAATAAGTATGATTTGTTGGAAAATAATAATGTAAAGAATATATGAATTTTTAATTTATTTTTTTTTGAAAATCATTTTAGGAATAAGTATGAGTTATTATTATATTTTTATGCAATGAATCAATAATTGAATTTATATAAAAGGTGAAATTTATAATAAATTTTGAAAATTTAAAAAGATTTCCCCAGTTTTCGGTTTCCAAGATAATTCGAGAAATTAATGCAAATTATAATGACATGTGGGACCCACGAGATGGGCCCGCCCCACGATAGGTATCTAAAAGAGGTAAAAGGTTACCTATGATCAAAAACCCCATTCCAGCTGGCAGCTGCCTTGTCGGTTGAGCTAGTTGGCTGGATATATAACTCTAACGATTATCGACACTGATACGGTTACACACATTCGTCGTCGCGATGGTCTACGACCGGTGCAGGGGGGTGAGAGCGCAATACTACCGGATTGACGAGCCGGAATGTGACGGAATCCCAGTATCCATATAAATTCGAAAGAGTCAGATCGGTTTTCATCTTTTTAATTAAAGGAGAGCTAAGAAGTTTTTATCAGAAGAATGTTCTAATAATACTTTTTTTTAAATTTATTTTATACTTTTGACTTTTTTTTGGTACATGAATGTATTTGTGGACAAATCTTATGGGTCCAAAAAAATTAGGAAATAGAAATTATAAAATGTATATATATTATAATAATTTAAAATAATATTGGTGGTACCTGTAGAATGTCAGCCACTCAACAAAATGCTAATAATTTCTAATAATATACTAAATAACTAATAATTATTTCTAGCATTTCGTTTAAAAACTGTCAAATGCCGTCCCTTCAGCGGCCACAGCTTCCGCGTTCCGGGCAGACTCGTGTCAAATCGCTCCCGGATCTCTACGGATCCCGTACTCCTTGCGTGCCCACTCGTCGTCAACAGGCATCTTCCGTGTTCGTGGACACTGAGAACTGTAGTCGTCCGCGGCTTGTTGCGGGATTCCAAACCCTCCGTCCATATGACTTGACGGGTGTAGATGCATTTAATGCGACCGAATCGGGTTCCGAGCGGCACGACACTCATCCTCGGAGCGGAGGCTTGCACGACAGCTCGCGAACGCGTGACCGAGTGCTCGCGAGGACGGCGATTGAATGGCGAAAGTTAGAATGAAATTGAGGATAAATGATCGTTAATTAGGGCCGAGTGATGCGTATCGAAGAATTATTCGGTTAATTGAGGTTTTCGCAGCGAAGCGTTGCGGATCGCCGTCGTCTCATTAATTACTGTCAATTCACTTCCCGGCTTTGACACCAACCCATTGAATCATGAGATCACGGACTTGTGGTCCCCACGTGGCGCGGGTAGGTTAGTAATAATACCATAAATTACAAAGTATGTTACCAATTAATGTGTGAATATTTTTGAAAAAAAATAATAATGAATGAATTATATAATAAAAGTGAAAATCAGTATTAAGATGGTTGGAAAATTAAATTATAAAGAATATGTGAATTTTTAATTTATTTATATATTTTGAATTTCGGGCTTTAGTGTGGAATAAGTATGATTTATTATTATTTTTGTAAGCATGAAGCAATAATTGAATTTATATAAAAGGTAAATTTTATACTAAAATTTGAAAAAAGAGAGAAATTTCAAGGCTTCCAGATTAGATCTCTATAATTTATTTTAATAGCGCAATCTGGTCTTGCCCTCACTTTACGCTAACCAGCGAGTCGCCATCCGGACTAGATCACTTGGTGTCTAATTCGTGACGGTTTGTAAGATAGCACCCAGGCTAGACCGATGGCGTCGGTCCTCCAACAGGGAGCGGTTATCCGTGGTTGTGGCCAGCAGCAGGCTAACCTGTTAGCACTCAGGTTGGAATTCTATGACCGACCCTCGTGGTGACGCTGCCGCCTTCGCCGGCCCCCCTTAGATTCATTTCGGCCTCGGTCCTCCTCTATCTAGTCCTCCTGTTCTTGGCACGCCGCCCTCTTGCAGTCGCAGCTGGTCGTGATAGGTCGTAGCCCTCCTGTTCGATTCACGTAATCAAAGTGAACAACACTTGAATTTGCACTCTTCCTTCATGACCGAGCGATGGGGCAGTGGGCGGCCATGTGCAAGCCAAGGACATGTGCGAACAACGAATGGAGCTTGACGAACACACAACTCGCAGTCCAGGGTGTTCGGCGGCCAATGCAACCCGCATACGAGCGGTTAGCGGCCGCACAGCAGCAGTAGTAAGTGGTTAAATTGCCAAATAATTGGTCTAAGATATAAATTTACACATGAAAAAAAAAAAAAACATAGCATGTATTTAATGGAAGACAACACATACATATCTTATTTATATGAATTTTGAGATGTATATGTATATGCCAATTTTATATAGCAAATTTGAATTCTAAGATGTATGTCAATTAATTGTGTATAACCGTCCTCAAAGTCACCTGACGGTAACGCCTCGCCGCTTGCCTCTCATCCCCTGATCGGCTCTCTGCTTATAAGTATAATATGTGAAATGTGCAAGTATACTATCGCGTTAATCTTTGTTAATTTTCAATGCTTTCTTATAGACTACAAAACCGATGGGAGAAGCGGAGTTTGAAGAATGAGACGAGTTCATGAGAGTTTGATTTTAGGAAGATGGTTACTGACTCGATGATTAAGGTAGTGACATAAGGCTCGTGACGACCGAAGCGACCATGGCTATAGGGAACCGGTTCCACCATGCTAAGCCAACATTCTAACCACGACATGTACCATATTAGATCACTCAATCGGGTAGCCAATCACGTTAGCGAAGGTCAAACAAGAACGAACAAGTAAGAAGGTAGGTTAAAGAGTTTCACAAACAGCGGCGCCAACCCAACTTGCTTGCTTGCCAGGAGGCGATTGGACCGATCTTGGATTCGCATGCACGCGCAGACCATGACCATGTGCGGCAGCATCGTGAGATGGGATAATGTCCCTAAAGATCTGCTGACACGCACCATTCACCACTTTGAGTGAGAGGTCAAGGTGTTACACCGCAAAATGGCCGATTAACACATAGTTGACAGGAGGTCCGCCGAAAAAGCACCAAAATTCGGCTCAACAAGTACCCAAAGCGTGGGATGTTGAACTACTAGAATTCGATGAAGGTCAAACCATGCGGCCCTGCGAAGCCGAACCATACCATACCACCACCGCAATACCACCACCACTTCGTACTGGTGGTGCACAATACTTCTACCGTGGCATGTTCGACGATACCGCCGACAATGGGAAAGGAACAGGGAAAGATCAAATGCGCTCGGAGATCGACGATGGTCGAATAACGAACCGCTGGAAAGATGTTCTATGCTCGGGACAGAAACACCGGCGCCTTAGTGCGACTGTCTGAATGACTGTTCGAGTCTCGTCGAATCGTTACTCGAGCGGCAGGTCACCTTAAGGATACGAGAACCTGCACACTTTAGCGAGCGACGACCTCACTGCGGCACCGAGACACGGCTCCTGGTTAAAGCTCTATCGTGAGGTCGACGCCGTTCATGAACCTATTAGAGTCTGCAGCAGCAATGGCGGGGCGAGCCGATCAGATTCCTTGCTAGAGCTGAAGAGAGAATCCAGTACAAAGGCAAGTATTGGCAGCCAATCTGAAGGCCACCTGAGACATCCACGCTAATCCGGATTGGCAAAGGCGGCCCGGCGGCGTCGAGCTGTATAGCTGTGAGGACTGGGTCCACTTCCTATGTGGGCGGCCATGGACACGGACTCCACTTGCACCGACCTTGTGGTCTGCGTCTACTTGGCCAAATCCGCAACCTCTGCGGTGGACGGATGGTGTCATCATGGCAGCTCAAGCAGCTGTTCGAGTGCTACTCCTTAAGCTAGATCTTAACCCGGGGTCCTTGCTAACACGTCAGAGGTAGGTACGAGGACATAGGAGTGGGAGAAGATCCATAATTTCATCCAATGGCGGATGGGAAGTACAGAGATCACATTATCTCTTCATACCCATCATATGGTGGGCGTCTCTCCACCTCCAAGGAGATCGCATGAAGAGTCATCTCCCAGGAATGGTCATCACCATCGTGACACTCGCGCACACTCTTGACGCCTCCTTGAAGAGAGCCTCTCTCATCAGCATTCCCGGCACCGCCTTACATGAACTGCGGCCTCTATAGAGCCGAGACCGATTGCAGGCTTTACAAGCAACTGCCCTTACCAACCACCAAAGCTGAACTCACTAAAAGTAAGTTTTCGCAAACCCACTGCCTTGAGGCGCTCTGAGGAAGATATAAAAGAGAAGGTCAGGATCCGACTACGTGTCGAGAGAATACTCGTCAAAAGACATTGATCCGTCGCGAAAGGTCGACTCGAAAGGTCAGGCGGCGTTCGCCGAAGGTCAGAGTCTTCGAAACCGTCACCGCAAATTGACGTCGGCTCGGCGCATCGACATGCAACCATGGCGCCGACCTCCATTAGCTCTGAGAATAGTTTAGGGCGTATTTTTTCTAATAGGAAGATCTCAACATTTTATTTTTTAGGAACAATTTTTTCTACGGTTGTCGATGAATTTTATCACGTACAACTCATGGCCACTAGGTGTGAGTAAATCCCACCGTAATATGACCGCCTAACCCATCCGTACGTTCGAAGGGCCCGCGGCCCTTTCTATGAATCCTTTGAGTATGTTCCCCGCCGATCTGCTTACTCTACAACGACCAACACACTAGGACCATCATATGATCCCCGACGTAGATGCGGTCATATATTAACAGCAAAAACTTTATTTCGTTTCAAAGACTTTTACCCTACAACTTTGATGCTGGAGTGCTTTCTAATTTCCATCCAAAACCCAGTCTAAACTTTTCAGAATGAAGAAGCTAGATCATCTAAAGCGAATCCGTACTCACAAAAAAACTAGACTTGTGATTATCTACCTCTCTGTGATACTTTTCATATTCTTGACAAATGTAAGCTGTTTGTAGGTCAATTTGTCAGTACATTACATCCACGCCAGTCGAGGATTAGGGCGATTGAATGCGAGCTATCGGTACACAAGAATTCGATGCCTCTAGTATCGTCAACTTCCGTTTGCTTTGACAATATCCATCTCACGCAGTCGTTATGGCCGACCTGGTTAATCACTTGCAATGTGTCGGAGTGTCCGGCAACGTAATGACGAGATAAGGCATCAATGGCGCTTGAGACACTCTCCAAATAATTTCATCTTCAGGAATGATCGAGAATCCTTCGCAACAAGCGGTGAAAATAATTTTTAAGCAAGACTTTGCCATGGTTATCCATAAAGCAAAGAAGAAATATGTTATCAAAATGCAAAATTGGTATGCATGTCTAGACTGAATCTGTTCCTCTTTTCTGGTTTTGTTTTCCGTAAATAACTCTTTGTACAGATCTTCTTTAATTAATATATAACAGTTATCACCTTGCGTACTGTTCTTTCGTTAAAAAAAGAAAGGCTAATGAAAGCTACTTTTTTTTTGAGAAAATGAAAGTTATATTTAAATTAAGAGCATCAATGTATACGCGAGATGCACAAGGTTTGATTCCTGAAAATAAATAGAGTTAATTGTATTCATGTTATTATTAAGTTCGTTTCTAGCATAAATGCCATCATATGTGGAAAATACCCCTCATACTATTATAAAGTGCATTTTGTTTCATACATGCCATCGCTGCCCTGAAATGACTAAAATGCCCCTCACTTCTTCTTCCTCCCCCTCCTTCCTCCTTCCTCCTTCCCCACTCCCCATTGCTCACTTCTCCAATGACCTCTTCCCTCATCTTCCTCCCCTCCCTCTGTCCTTCCCCAACTCTGCCCCTGCTCTAGCAACCTCGCTGCCTCGACATTGTCGCCTCTTGATCGTGCCGTTGCTGCCGCCACCACTGCCTGCCTCAACACCGCTGCCTCCTACTCCTGCCACCCCCTACTCACCCTATTGCCGTCGCCTCCAGCTTCAACGACATAGCCGCCCCCTGCTCACCCTGTCGCCCTGTGCTCGCTCTATGCCACCGCCTCTTGCTCCAACGACACCATCGTCCTTTATAATGGCGTGCATTTTTGCTATAAATCATCTTAATAATGGCATGAACGCAATTAACCTAAATAAATATTGTGCAGAAGTTTGTAGCACAGTGTAAAAATGTGTTTAATCTCAACTAGTAAAATATTTCTAAGAAGCGAAAATTGGATGTGAGACACTACAACATGAAATTAATTGCAGTGTCTCATAGCAAATTTTCTTTTTCTTTTTATAAAGTAGCGTTCATCATTTTGATCCAGACCAAATAGCTCCGCATTTTGTCCTGAAAAAACGAGCTGCAATGTTCTATACTTTTTAGCCCTTTTACTATAAAAAAGTCTACATAGTAAAGAATCTTAATTTTAGTAATCTACAATTTGAAGAGTGTGTGTGAAATTGAAGTCTTTTTCAAAACCGGCAATTGGCAGTACGTGGTCTTTCGCATTATCACTCAATTGACACCGCAACATTTCGCCACAAATGCGCGTCTTCCATTATCACCGCGTTCAGCTAAGCTAATATAATGGAATATAATGTTCAATGGAAGACGCAAAAACGTTTTTGCAATGTTCACTCAAAACCGGCAATTGGCAATACGTAGTGATTTTGCAATGTTCACTCAATTGACACTACAACATTTCGCCACAAATGCGCGTCATTATCACTCAATTTTTTCTCTGAGACAAATAGAATTTTCATTAGATCATTAATCAAAAGGTTGATTGGAACTATAAGAAAAACTATTACAAAGTAACTTCACATATAGAACCAACACCTACTAAAAGCAATATTAAGATCAACTTGCATTACTCTAGTTCGGATCAATCAATTGTAGCATGGGTGCTATGTTGGTTGCACTGGTAATATCAAATTTGTTCTTCACTGCTTCTATCCGGTTGAGAAACCCTTGCTATTAGATTCCCCAATGCAATCACAAGTAAAATAGTACATTGAACATGGAGACACGGAGAGATGGAAGTGAACCATCACTCAATTGAATTGATCGTATGCTCCTTCCCACTAATATATGGGTTAATTAGATATATGCAACTGGTCAACTTGCAGTTTAGAAATATACCGCTATAAAATGCAAATACTGCTCTACAACATCCCTATTTGCCGATACTTTGAAATATGTCATTATAAAAATTTTGGACAAACATGCCCTTGGCCCTTCTTCAACCTCCAACAAGCTTGTTTCCCCCTTTATCGTGTCCTTCCTCCAAGTTCAGTGAACTTCGGACCATGGGCGAGCTACGGGTGCGCTGGTGGAAAAATCAGCACTTTTAGGTTTAATTTAATCAAATGATAATTCATGAGCACAAATAGATTAACTAGCAATTAATATCATGCAGCACGAGTATATTGTAGATATATATGTAACAGGTGCACACAAATATCCTTGAAATATACTCGTAAACAGGGGTAGCAGGAAACTAGGAAGGGCAGACAACAATACGTACCGATCTTCCTTAGAAGAATTGAAGCTGGGAAGAGACGACCCCAACATGACAATGCAGTAGCTGAAGTAGAGGAAGCAGATCGTGAGTAGTCACGCCGAGCACTTCCCAAAAGCCTTATTCACCCTCTCCCGGCGCAAGATCGCAAGGACGGCGAGTTTCGGAGACCTGCACTCCCAATGACCCGTGCACGTCGGCGCAGCGGGATAGAGTAGGCTATATGTGGCGGCGCAGCAGATTGGAGAGGCAAAAACCCTAACGTTTCTGTTTTGCATTGCTCAGCGGCGACTGCACGGTTTATATAAGATAGATCGACGTTCGAAAATGTCATAAGACATGCCACGATCGGTCTCGCACGATCTCCATATCTCATAACCGATTCTAATTTTTCAGAGAGTAAAAAGAAATAAACCGCAAAAGGACGCCGCATCTGCGTAAGCATCTAGGCCCGATTTCGACAGACCATTCATGCAGGTGTCATGCGCCCGTCCCGCCCAACCCGCCCACACGTGTGTTCTTCTCTTTCTCTCTCCCACATGAGCTAGTAGGGTGTAGCACACTTCACTATTTAAGTTGGTGTCTCCTCACCTCAACTAGCAAAATGGTACTACAGAGTTTCACACCCCCTTCCATATGGTGGGCCTTTGAGATTTTTCATGAATTTATTCTTAAATACATGGGCTAGGCCCAATTATTTCAACAATCCCCTACCAGATATCAAACTCCCACAAAGAGTTTCATGTTCCAAATACTATTTGATATACAGTGTTTCGATGACCTATTAGGGTTAAACATCTGCCTAGAGCTCCAACCTACACTCATCCACAACTTTACAATGGATTAAGCCTTGAATTGTAAATTTGTCCAAACAAATTTCGCTTAAAGTCATTGCTGATACTTGACTGCCAATAGGCTATCCCTTGGGTGGAGCATATAAGTCATACTTCTTGTTCTCTTCATGAGCTTACTAGAGCTTACTTAAGTTTTACAGACTGCAACTAAACAGTCAGGCTCACATAGGCATGTTCTTTCAGAAATGCTCTATGGGATAGCATCTTCGCTAATTAAAGCCAACCGAAAACATCAATCCAATGACCAACCTGCCTTACAGATTCTAAGAGTATTACATCTTCACTGGAGTGGGTTGGAAGGTACTCTCCTTCAGTTAACCAATAGCTTGTTCTCAGACCCTAATTCACGAGACCTCTGATCACATAGGTTGGGTTACCACAATAGTATAACTCATGTGGGTCTCGTACCTAGCTCCTTTGATGCATTGTCTATTACATTTCGTGATAATCTCTTTGTAAAAGGGTCTGTCAAGTTCTTAACTATTTGGATAAAATCCAAAGCTATTACTCCCAAGTTTCTTAACTTTTTAACAGATTTCAAACGTCTTTTGACATGTCTCGAGGACTTCATATTGTCCTTAAAACTATTTACTTTGGTAATGATCGTTTGATTATCACAGTTCATAAAGATAGCTAGAATCAGCTTTTCAACCATTAGAAGATCCATCAAGAGCTCACGTAACCATTCTGCCTCAACAATGGTTGTATCTAATACAGTGAATTCTGCTTCCATGGTTGACCTCGTCAAAATGGTCTGTTTACAAAACCTCTATGAAACAACACCTCTACCAAGAGTGAATATGTATCCACTTGTAGTCTTAATCTCATCAGTATCGGATATCCAATTTAAATCACTGTAACCCTTTAGTACCGATGGGTACCTAGTATAGTGTAGTTTATAATTCATTGTATCAAGCAAATAGCGCGTGACTCGCTCAAGTGTGCGCCAATGATCATCACCTGGGTTAGAAGTAAGCCGACTCAATTTACTTATAGTAAATGAGATGTCTGGCCTTCTAACGCTAACTAAGTACATGAGAGATCCAATAATCTCTGAGTATCTCAATTGATCCCTACCAATTCTTTTATTCTTTAGAAGAACCATGTTAGGATCATAAGGTGTTAGAGAGGACTTGCTATGCAAATAGCTCAAACGGCTCAGATAATGAGATTGCGAAAGTTTAATTTCCCTCACATTTGATCAACTTGATATTGAAGATTACGTCAGCCTCTCGCAGATCTTTCATATCAAAGTTTTGAGACAAGGAAGACTTAGCTTTATTAATCATATTAAGACTTATCCCAAAAATTAATATGTTACCAACATAAAGGCACAAAATAACTCTTTTGCCCTCACCATAGCAATAATAAACACATTTATCAGCCTCATTTACGACAAAACTTGCAGAAGTCAAAGTTCTATCGAACTTCTCATGCCATTACTTAGGAGCTTGTTTAAAACTATATAAAGATTTCAGCAACTTACATACCTTGCCTTCTTGACCTTTTTCCACAAATCCATCAGACCGTTTTATATAAATTTTCTCGTCCAAATCTCTATTAAAGAAAGCTGTCTTAACGTCCATTTGATGAACGAGAAGACCATATGAGGCAGCCAAGGATGGTAGAACTCGAACGATGGTCAATCTAGCGACAGAAGAATAAGTATCAAACAAATCTTCACCTTCTTTTTAGGTATAACCCTTAGCCACAAGTCGAGCCTTATACTTTTAATAGTACCATCAGGCCTAAGCTTCTTTTTTAATATCCAGTTACACCCCACAGGTTTGCAACTATAAGGACGTTTTGTGAGTTCTCAAGTCTCGATAGCAAGAATGGATTTCATTTCACTACAGACTACTTCCTTTCAGTGCATCTAGAGATGCAAAAGCTTCTGAAATAGTCACGTGAGTATTATCCACAAGGTACACAGTGAAGTCATCACCAAAGGATTTAGTTGTTCTTTGCCTTTTACTCTTTCTTGGAGTCTTATTGTCATCCTCCTTAGGATCTTGCTGATCATGTGTCCGTTCAAGATATTTAGTTTGAGTGGTTGGTTTGGAAGTTATCCTACGGGTTTGACTAGGTGAGCTATGTAACTCCTTCATACGAAAGATGCTCTCAAAGAAGGTTACATCTCGAGACTCCATGATTACATCGACCAGCATGCAGGCATCTCAGATTGGACTACCAAGAATTTACAGGCAATGTTTCAATGAGAATATCCTAGAAAGACACAATCCACTGTCTTAGGGCCAAGCTTACGCTTTTTAGTTATTGGCATATTGACTTTCACCAAGCAACCCCAAGCGCGCAAGTAAGAAAGTGATGGTTTTCTCCTTTTCTATTTCTCAAATGGAGTTTTTTCCTTATTCTTTGAAGTAACTTTATTCAGGACATGACACGCAGCCAACATGGTTTCCCGCCAACATGCCTTACATAATCCCATATTGTCTAACTTGACATTGACCAAATCAGTTAAAGTGCGGTTTTTCTTTCGACAACCCCATTTGATTGAGGTGAATAGGGAGACGTCATCTCATAAATAATCCCATGTTTCTTACATAATAAGTCGAAATCACTAGAGAAATGCTCTCTACCATGATCCAACCCAAGTCTTGATTTTTCTTTCCAGTTGATTTTCAACCGCTGCCTTATAGATCTTAAAGTAGTCTAGAGCCTCATCTTTAGTTTTCAACAATTAAACATAGCAGAATATCTTTTTCCACCCTTTGTTAACACACCATTCATTTCACATATATCTGAATGTATAAGTTCTAAATGTACCAAATTTCTCTCCTTGGTTGTCTTGTGAGGCTTACGAGGTTGCCTGGATTGCATACAACTTTGGCACTTAGAGCCTTTGATAGTAGAAATATTAGGAGTTAAATTCATACCGGCAAGCTGAGACATACAACTAAAATTTATATGGCATAACTGTGAGTGTCAAAAATTAGCCACACCCCCATTGGAGCTGTCATAAATATGATTTACAACATTATTGCAGAAATCAGAATGGGCAGAATAAGCCTCCGTACTCATAGCCTTTACCAATAAAAAGCTCATGTTTTGAAACAACTACTTTGTTGGACTCAAACATCACTTTCAACCCCTCTCTACACAAAAGGGAATAGCTGACCAGGTTCTTGTTTATTGAAGGGATATGTTGCACATTCTTCAGCTGCACGATATTGCCCGAAGTGTACTTCAGATCTACCATGCCAACACCAAGAAAAGAACCATGTGATCCATTCCCCATTAGGATGGAGGAACCACGAGCGACCTGGTAAGAAGTGAACACTAAAATATCAGCACATACATGCACATTAATCAATGCACCAATCGGTGGACTGACTCACTGAAAAATAGTAGGTAGATTACCGTACCCAGAGGTTCCATCTCTAGTGTTGCCAATGGTCCTGTTGATAGACTTTGAGCTATGCCCTTGATCATCCTTTCTATATTTGCGGCTTGGACACTTGTTAGCCCAATGTCTAGTCTCAACACACACATACCAAGGCATATCATACTTGTTCATCTTCTTCTTCTTGAAATTAGTGGTCTATTTGGCTTTATCTTTCCTTTTGTTCTTGTCATGCTGCTGTTGCATCACATCGGCGCTAGACTGTCTCTCGGCTCTTGCAAGTGTGTCCTTAGCCCGAGCTTTCTCCTTAACATTAAGAGACGCAATCAAACTCTCAACAGAGATTTCTTGTCTCTTATGTTTTAGAGCAGTGGCAAAATTCCTTCACGAAGGAGGCAATTTGACAATGATACCCCCAGCCACAAAATTGTCGGGTAGGACACACTTGAGAAGTTGGAGTTTCTTTAAAATGCATTGTATTTCATGAGCCTGCTCAACTATAGAACGGTTATTAGCCATCTTATAGTCATGATACTGCTCCATGATATACAGTTCACTGCCAGCATCTGATACACTAAATTTAGTGTTCCGGGTATCCCACAGCTCCTTCGTGTTTGTAATGTGTATATACATATCATACAGATGGTCAGGAAGAACACTAAGAACGGTTTCTAGAAAGAGTGTGGTGGCATCTTTGAACGCTTTCTCCTGCTCAGGAGTAAGAGATCCTTTAGGTTTGCCAGCTGCAGCCCAGTAAACATTCATATCTGTAAGCCACAAAGTGACTTTGATTTGTCATCTTTTAAAGTGCACGCTGGTAAATTTGTTCGGCCTCAGTGCATCGGCAAAGCCATCCATCGTTAAACTAAATTGCCTGATATAAGGATTTTGAATTGTTGGAAAAAAATCAACGCTTTCAGGTTTAATTTAATAAAAAGATAATTCATGAGCACGAATAGATTAAATAGCAACATCATGTAACACGAGTATATTGTAGATATGTATGTAACATATGCACACATATATCCCTCAAATATACTCATAAACAGAGGAAGTAGGAAACTAGGAAGGACAGACAGCAGTACGTACCGATCTTCCTTAGAAGAATCAGAGCCGGGAAGAGTCGAAGACGACCCCGTCACGACGATGTAGTAGCCAAAGTAGAGAAAGCAGATCGCGAGCAGTCACGCCGAGCGCTTCCCAAAAACCTTGTTCACCCTCTCCCGGTGTAGGATAGCAATGACGACGGGTTCGGGAGACGTGCTCTTCTGATGACCGGTTTATGCTAGCACAGCAGGACGGAGTAGGCTATATGTGGCGGTACAATAGGTACAATAGATTGGAGAGGAAAAAACACTAGCTATTCTGCTCTGTATCGCTTTCGGGCGGTAATCGCACGGTTTATATAGAATAGATCGACGGCCGAAAATGTCACAAGACGTGCCACGATCGTACTCGCACGATCTGCATATCACGTAATCAATTTCGATTTTTTCGGAGAGCAAAAAGAAATAAAGTGCAAATAGAGGCCGCGTCTGCATAAGCATCTAGGCCTGATTTCGGCAGACTATTCACGCATGTGCCTGAGCCTGGCTCGGCAAGACGAGCAAACATGCACACATGTTCCTCTTTCTCTCTCCCACATGAGCTCGTGGGGTGGGGCACACTCCACTATTTAAATTGGTGTCTTTCCACCTCGACTAGCAATATGGTACTAAAGAGTTTCACACCCCCTTCCAAAGGGTGGGCCATTGAGATTTTCCAGGAAATAATTCTGAAATACATGAGCTAAAATGTTCTAACAAGCGTAGTAAGCTCTAGTGCTCCACCACTACCCAAAATGGTGATGGGGGCTCAGTAGCTCAGATCTGAGTGTCACCACCTGGCTGTCTACCACCTCCTTTCCTTCTTTCCCCATCCTCCCCTTCTTCCCAAGCTCCGGCGACGCTCACCGGAGAGCACCTCCAAATCCGAGTGTAGGGCAACACTCGCGTACTAGCTGCAGCTTCGCATCGTCCATAGGCATGTGGTGTTTGATCTCCTTGAATAGCAACACGACGTCCTTCGTCGCAGGCCTATTGTTGGCATTGTGGGTGATGCGGAGCGCAGCCACAGAAAGCACCTGTCGTGCCACATCTCGCACATGCACGTCAGCCTTCACGCTTCCCCTGAGCTATGCATCCAGGAGCTGAGTGTCGTCCTCGTGCCTTGCCTACATGTGCTTCCACACCCACTGCACCAGGTGTGCACCAGTCGGAGAGATAAGAGCTATGGGCGTGAGGGAGGAGAGGCTGGGGAAAGAGAAGGAGGAGGGTGGGAGAAGGAGCTTATTGGAGTAGGTCGCTGAAGGTAGGAGGAGGAAGTGGAGCTCGCTGGAATTGGCCATTAGAAGGAAGAGGAGGGAGGAGGAAGAAGGCAAAGAGTAGATTACCTAAAAATTTAAAGAAAGCCGAGGGATAAAAATGTTAAAGAGTATATTACCCGAAAATTTAAAGAAGATCGAGGGACAAAAATATCCGTGATGGCATATTTCGAAGAAAAGCAAATTAGCAATGGCACGACACATGTTTCACTTTTTGTAATGGCATATCTCCAAATTGTGTGTTGACCAGCGGTATGTAACTAACTCTTAATATATATGTGTGATCAGAGACTGTTTTCTCAACTCACTAGGCCTCCAAAAGCAAGCATGTAGTGGTGATACAAAAGAAAAGGGAAAAAGAGACGTGCATGCATGGAGTTCGTGTGGCGACCAGGCAGGCAGCAACATTGCAGAAATCCAAGGTATTTTTGTCACTTAAATAGACAGTTACTTTCATCGGTCTCATCTGAGCCGATAAAAACTCTTTGTATTCTTGTAGTCATAGCAAGGGCGAAGCCATGTTATGCTAGGGGTGTATGGACACGAGGGTTCAAAACAAAATTTAGTTGCATTTAAGTCATATGCTCCATGTGTACACCCCTTATTCAGTAGCACTGAACTCCTTCACACTTTACACTATATCCTAAAAGATTTCTTTTCTCCACCAGAAATTCTATCTCTAAAACTCTATTTCTATACTACTATAGTGTTTCTCCTACGGGTGCTCTTAGTAGCAGTAAACCCGATCATTTTCTTCTGCCCACGAGTGGCAAGGCAGCACGAGTGCACGTACGTCCGGCCAGCAGGGAAGCCCCTGTGTGAGGTGTGTCGCCTGATGATCAAGAGTCGCTGCTGATTGACGACGCACCGATCCATACATCATTAGCTAGCGAGCGGTGCCGGAACGACAACTCCGTACCGTCGCTCGATCGAGCCTTCGCTCTTAACTCGCAGGCTTCATGGACCAGCTGCGTGCGGTGGTGCATTCATGAGCCGGTCGGCCTCGCCGGCGGCAACGGCGGAGCACGGCCGCGCGAGGACGGAGGGGACGACGGCCGGCAGGCACGGGGAGAGAACATTTCGGCGGCAACGAGAACGGAGAGGGACGGGTACAAGCGAAAGTGCAGTGCACAGAGGCGAACAATAACACAGGAGTAAAAGAAGTGAGAGCACAGTAAAAAAACAAAATTACGCTGTAGCCCCTTAAACTAGAAGAAAAATTACGCTTTGCCTCCTAAACTTCAATTTACTTTCTTAGCCCCTCGAACTTGTATCCGTTTGCATCTCAGCCCAAAACCGTTTGGCATACTATTAAATGCTGAAATGGCCATTAGTTTTCTATTAATTTCTTAGTTGGTTGCCACATGTGTGTGTTTTTTTAATGATATGACATCCATCTCACCTCCCTTTACTTCTCTATAGAAAAATTCAAATTAATTTTTTTAAAAGTGAACTTAAAAAATGAAAAAATGCAACTTTTCAAAAATTCAAATTTCAAATTCCAAAACTTCAATTTTGAATTTTGAAACATTTGAAAATTTGAATATGAAACTTTTGGATTTTCAAAAATATGAAAATTTGAATTTGAATTTAAATTTAAAAATTTTTAACTCAAATATTTTGGTATTTTCAAAGCCTTTGGATTTGATTTTTTGATAAATAAATAAAGTTTTCAAATTGAAAATTTCACGTGTTTTGAAAGTCAAAAATTCAAAAATAGAGTTTCAAATTTCAAAATTGGAATTTTTGAAATTGATTTTTTTAAGTTGTATTTTGGAAAAAATTTTCGAAGTGGATATTTTTTCAAAGAGGAGGGAGGTAACGTGGAAGCCATTCATTAGAAAAATTCCACGTGTGGCAATCACCAAAGCAATTAATAGAAAAGTAACACCGACCTCAGTATTTAACGGTATCTCTAACGGTTTTGATACTAGGGTGCAAACGGATGTAAGTTAAGAGACTTAAAAAGTAAATTTCAAATTTAAGAGCTAAGTAAGACTTCCCTAGGGTTGCATTTGGTTGGTTGTTCGCGGCGAGCCTGGTTACGTGCATGCGTTGACCGCATTGGAGCCGGCGATTGGTTGCCCGCTCGCGCTCGCGTCGGCCAGGCTGCGCGCGTGCAGCTTAGGTAATTTTTCTGCTGTGAGGCTGCACGCGCGGAAACGCAGTTGAGCGCCGTTTCTCCCACTCCTGGCTCGCGCGAGCCCGGCTGGCTATGAGCGGCCAACCAATCAGACCCTAAAAGTTTAGGGACAACCGTGTAATTTTTTAAAAAAAATATAAGGGCTTTCGAACGCTTGGGTTGTACCGAGCTATATATTTGCTACACTGTATTAGACGTGTGCTCTCGCTGTACTCTGAACTTCAGAAGTGGACTGAAGAGCGAATCTTGATGCATGTCATTCATGTCTGTACTTGACATTACCTCAATTTTAATCGTCTCATATATCAGTTCCACTTTGCATAAAAAATATTCACCTATTTGCAACAATCTTGATTGATTGCAAGAGCTTAATTAATAGTCTTAGTTAAAACTTGTTTTTTGAAGGGAGTAAATGGATGGTTGATATCATATAGTATATCTTAAAGAAAACTCAGAAGACTAAGATAAGACGTGTCAATCTAGATTTAACACCCATTAATTTGGCACAAAAAATTCACATAATTCAGTCTCAATATTGTTTCATTTTTTTTATAAATTCTCAGGACAATTGTACCGATCATTATAAAACTGCTACCACATCCAGTTAAAAATATTTCATGATCTAGGAAGTTAGGTCGATGTTGTTGTGGGTTTTCAAGGTAATATTTCCATCAAATGCCCCTATAAATTATTAATTGTGTTGTTGGAAATGTGTGCATACAATCAAATATGAATCTAATGTATTTGTTTTTTCTTTGCTATATGTGCTTTGAGCTAAAATAAAAATAATTTAAACTCGAAGATGATATATTCCAAGAAGAAATATTTTAAGTCCTTCTATTTTTTTTATTGAAAATGTTATACAACACTCAATTCATAACATTGAGTCTTAATTTAATTATAATTTTGGATGTGCTTAAAAATGCATGTGGGCCACCTGCGTCTCTAAGAGCATGTATAATAGTTGAGATAACAGCTGTCTCTAACTATTGCCATATCACCTAAAGACAGTGTTAGAGACAACATATATAATGGTAGAGATGGTTACACGCTTTTATAAGCAGTTTTCTCACAAAGTTTCTTAATTCTCGTGTAGAATTAACTCTTGCATTGGAGATGGCTCAAATATCTATACATACTCTCTCTCCTCCACATCATGACATGTCCTATATGGCAACCCTTACAGACTGCTTATAGATAGCTGACGTGGACCATTGTACATGCTCTAAGGAGCATTGGCATCTCATGTAAATCCACGTCCTCCTTTGACTAGCAGTGATGAAGTTGGCTCCCGCGCCCCTCCCTCAACATTCCATTGATTACACCCTTTGCCATCAATAACTTTTTTTATTTGTAACAAATAGAGTAACAACGGTGTTTCCTCTATCTTTATTTCTAACTAGCCGAGCATCCATGCTTAATTTGCTACGAGAAACTCCAAATTCCACCGTCAAAACTATGTGAGAGTGAGCCATACATGCTTTATCATGTGCGTGACGCGATACGGCACGAGCGACCGCACGAGTGTCTTCTCAATATACGTTTGCTACGACCGATGGCATGATGAGTGTAATAAATGGCATGGTGTGTAATTTTATTGGATAAAATGGATTGTTACGATGAATGACATTGGTGAATAATTTTAGTAAAATAGCGTACGACTCCTACGAGAGACTTTTTAATAGTGGAGACAAACTTGGTCACCTCAAGTAAATCCCGATCTTGTTTATAGCCAGTGGCACTGCATTGCCGCTGTGGGTGAGGTTCACTTCTGTTTGCTGCCGCAGCATTCTATTCTATTGATTACACTCTTTTTCATCAATAAATTATTTTTTTGTATTTGTAACAAATAACAAGGAATGTGGTCGTCATATATTGTCACCACGTTGGGAAGACCTAGAGACAAAGATAACAAGGACAAGGCGATGCATATCTAGATAAATATCCATACGAATAAAATGATCCAAAAAATAACTAATTTATATAAGAAACTAATTAAGAATTAAAATATTGAAAAGAGTAACTCTTCTTGGTACCTCGGGAGGTTAACGATATCGTTAGATCAAATATATACGGTTTATATGTATTATCTCTATTATTGTTAGAGGTAAGAAATTAATGCTCAGGGATAAGGTAAAAACATGGCATAAAATAGCTAATCATTCTTTTTAGAAGAGAACAAGGACACGCACGAGCTCATACCACATGCTTCTGTAGATACGCTAAGATCTAAACTTTTTGAGATTCAAAGATCTCTCTAATATGGACACATATCTTACCACTTAGAGCAAGTCCAGCAGGTGCTCTATATCCATTCTCTATCACTATTGCTACTCTGTCTCAGTCTCTATATCCATCCAACAGAGTCTCTATGTCAGTCTCTAAATTTAGAGATTCTCTCTCGAGTCTCTATATTTAGAGATTCTCTCTCTTGTCTCTATATTTTTTTCGAGGATAGAGACTCTACTAGATAGAATAAAAATATAAGGAATAAATAGTAGTTTAGAGAAGGGATATAGAGATCCGAATTTAGAGAAGCTGCTGGGATGCCCTTAACACATACACATGTGTACATAACCTAAACTAACAATAAATCCAGATGAGACGAGACATCCAGGTCTAACCCTAAGGTTCAAACCTGACAGGTTGGCCGCACAAGCACATGCACAACGTTAACCAGTGATAAACTGATTTGCTAGTTTTACAAATATATTTTATCCACTATTTTTATTCACATTAACCGAAGTGCCACCAAAGTGGAGCAACCCAACTCATCAGTGAGAGCTCAAGGAAGCTTCACCTCAACACAAACCACCCCTTCCGCCTCTCCCACTCCCACTCTCACTCTTCTCTCTCCCCACACGCGCACACCCACTCCTCACGCCTTACCTCCCCCGCCCTCTGGTTCATGTCCTGCTGCTCCCCATGTCGCCCCCACTCGAGCTCGACTACATAGGCCTCTCGCCGCCGGTAGCCGCAACGGCCGCCGATGCCGCCACCGGGACCGAAGACCTGAAGGGCACCGAGCTCCGCCTCGGCCTGCCGGGCTCTGAGTCGCCGGACCGCCGCGTCGCGGCCGCGGCCGGCGGCACCACCCTCGACCTGCTCCCCACCAAGGGCGCCAAGCGCGGGTTCTCCGACGAGGCGCCTCCCCCCGTGTCCGCCAACGCTGCCGGGAAGGGGAAGAAGGTGGCGGAGGAGGAGGAAGAGGAGGAGAAGAAGGTGGCCGCGACGCCGCAGCCGGCCGCGAAGTAGGTGGAATTGTGGATTGTGGGAGGAAATCTTGGTGCTTTGCTCCGTTGTTACTTCTGTGGAGTCTTTTTTCTTGGCTCTTGGGACCATGGGTGCTGATGGGGGAAGAGCTCTGCAAATTGTGGAATTTTGTGGTGCTGGGAAGATAATTTGTTCTTGGGGAAATATTGTTGAGAATTGTGGCGTGGATTATTTGCAATTTTTTGTTGCAAATTTGTTTCCTTAGGGTGTTATTTTTATTGTCAGTTTTTTATTTTATGGAAACGACACAAACGCCGAATTTTGTTTCAAGAAGTTATTTCCTCGCTTTTTGATTTCGATTTATTTTTTTCCATTTTTTGTGGGAATTTGGGCACTCCTGGAGTTGTCAAGGAGGGAAACAAAAGTTGTAGCTTTCAGTAGTTCTTTTAAAATTCACACTTTTCTCTTTCCGCATTTTTTTCTACTTTAGAAAATTTCCTCTTTTTTCTTTCAGTTTTGAGCTTTCTTGAAATTTTTTTGGGCTCAAATCCTTCTCTTACGAACTTTTCATCGACTATTTGGCCTTTGTTTCTACTGCATTTTGTTCACAAACTTTTCATCTGGCATTACTCTGTTCGAATTCTTTTGCTGATCTTAAAATTTGCTTATTTATCCCACATGAATAGATCACGTACTGATCTATCACTTGCTTGTGTTGTGGTTGTAAAATTGGCAACCTTGTGATGTGTTGTGCAGGGCTCAGGTGGTGGGATGGCCACCAATCCGCAGCTACCGCAAGAACACGATGGCCACCAACCAGCTGAAGAGCAGCAAGGAGGACGCGGAGGCCAAGCAGGGCCAGGGGTTCCTCTACGTCAAGGTCAGCATGGATGGCGCGCCGTACCTCAGGAAGGTCGACCTCAAGACCTTTAAAAACTACAAAGACCTGTCCACTGCGCTCGAGAAGATGTTCATCGGCTTCACTACCGGTGAGATGTCCCTGGTTACTCTCTGGTTTTGCTAGTGCACGTTTAATTAGCTATGTGACTGCATTTCCTGTTGATGTGGATCGTGATAGAACCTAGAAGTACATCGATCTTTAGAAACCAACATGTTTGATTCAGAGGAAGAATGGTTTCACACTTTTACTTCGTTTAGCTTTGTCCCTTGTAATTTTAGGATCTCTCAAAACTAAAATAGGATTGTACGTCTTATTTTGTTTTCATGACTGGATTCCTTTTTTCACAAAAAAAGTCATAATTGATTATCTGCTGATTAGATTTATTTTCTATCTAGAAAAAGATAATATTTCTTGTAAGACAATAAAAATTGGCTCCATTTCTCTGTATCTTTTACAATATCTTCTAGTTCTGAATATTGGTCAATGAAGCTAGTAATCCTACAAGATGGTTGTCTCTAAAAGTTAAAAAGTGATCAACTAAGATATCATGCTATGTTAATTTTCATGTGTCAGTTTCTTAATTGAATAATTTCTTAGTATTTTTACCTTTTTAATTATTCAATTTAAATTATTTTTTAGCAATATTACTTACATATAGTAGATATATCCCCCTGGTGTTCATCAGTTTTGGTAGAATCATACAAGTGATAATAAGGTGCATGTTTTTCACTAGAAATACTAGTACGAGGGGAGGTTCTCTTCTGTTTGTTTCATTTGGCCTTACAGGTTAGTCTGGATGTGCCATATCAGGCAAGGATGGTTTATCCGAGATTCGCAAGGATGGCGAATATGTTCTGACTTATGAAGACAAGGATGGAGACTGGATGCTTGTTGGTGATGTTCCATGGGAGTAAGTACACTAATCTTAATTCTTATCTCATTGGAATAACAGCAACTAAAATATCACCAGAATGTGTTCTTGGTGGTCGGGACTTGAGAGTCCCAAGTGTGCTTGGCTTGGGCTCAAAGAGGCCCTCTTTTGCAACACAGCAACGCAAATCAGGGGAAAAGACAGTGATTAAATCTTGTGTTTCTCGGAGAAACAGAATCCTGTTACAACATTTTCTTTCACTGTAATTGCAGGATGTTTGCCGATTCTTGTCGTAGGCTCAGGATCATGAAAGGCTCAGATGCAATTGGACTTGGTAAGTTTGTTTTTCTATTCGATTTACAATTTATTGGCTACTTGCTTGTAATAGCTGTTTCTGTTTGTAGGCGAATTTCATTGTTGTAAAAATAGAAGCTTTGCTGGTTAATTTAGAAGGCCTATAAACCACACTTGTAAAATATGGTTTGCACATGTCAACGCTTATATTTGTCTTATTACTACTATATTAGTTCAGAAATTCAGGTTTCCTTGAGTTTCCCCCAAAGAAAAAATAACAAAAATGAAGAATTCATGGTCCCTGCAACAGATTTAGTGATGATTATTCTTCGGTGATCCATATTCTATTTTCATATCCATATTACTAATATTTAGGTTCATAAAATCGATAACAGTCTTGAGATGAACCTGTTTTTAATACATTCAAATATTTAACAACAAGGAAATCAGACAGGAGAAAATTTTTCATTGCTTGTTATGTTATATTGATGTGTATTCAAGAGAGAGTATGCATCACTATTGAAGGTCACATGTAAATATTTAACCACCAGAAACAATTAAAATGCTGAAATAAAAAATTTAAAAGATGCACCTGTGACAATGAAAGATTCACATCTCCCGAATAAGTGCACACCATTGTTTGAAAGAATGCGCAAAATGAATGAATTATTAAATGTAATTTTGGAATGCATTTGGTGGCATTTAGTAGTTTGTAGTTATTGCTAGCTGCCCTAATTTAATGGTTTCTTGTTCTTGCTCCTCTCAAAAAGTTGATCTAGCTAACTTTGGCTTGCATTTTTTTCTTTCCTTTATCAGTAATTTGTTCGTTTTACTGCTTTTTCAGCTCCAAGGGCAGTGGATAAGTCCAAGAACCACAACTAGAATGGTTGCGGTCTACAGTCAGAAACAAGATGGAGATCAAATGACTGTAGCGCTCTTTCTGAAAACCGAGAAGTTTAACAGTTTTAAGACAGGTCCTGCCTTATGGTTTGTACTACGTGGTTTGCTGTTCTGCAAGTAAAAAACCGTGTCATAATATGTTAGCTTCGGAAAATCTCCTAGGGTCATAAGGTCTATTTGATTGTACCCACGTCTTTGTATGTGTGTTATTCCTATTGTGCTACCACTATGATTGAGGACTCCTGCCTACTTTGCAAAATGATGTCCATGAACTGTTTGTTCGCTGCATAAATGTTCAATGAAGCTTGCAAATGTATTGTCCATCAAGGCATCAACTGTTCATGTTCTGTTACATTCATCTCCAAAATTGTTTCTTAAAGTCTGATGAAGCAGCCTCCTCTGAAACAGTGCTCCCATTTCTTTTGTTTCCTAGTCCAAGCTTTTGGTGACCAAACTGTGCTTCCTAGCCATCTTTAGTGTGTGTAGTTGCTGGGTGGGGGCATGCAGCTATCATCTTCTGAAGGCCATGATGGTTGTCCACACTCACTAGTGTGATTTAAGAAGGCTTCCATCTCAACCATCATTCAGGTAGGATATAATATTATCATTTCTGGAGAGATGGCAATAGCTTATGATCCCATGGAATCAGGCTTTCTCCGCCTTGTATATCTTCCTCCTTAGAAATGATGCTCCACTCTGCTCCTTTTTTCTGTGCCACCTTTGTTTTTCTCCTTGCTGGTGTCTGTTTGTTGGTGTGCATGTAGAGCAGTGCCTATTTGTTCCAGTGAAACACACTGCAATTCTGATTCTGCTCTCGTTTCAGCCCAAAAGGCATCTCTCACTACCCCAAGTGAGCCATCATCTCCATTTGTTTATCCCTTGTAGCTTGCAGGCTGTCGCGTCTCGGGTGCTGAATTTATTCTGCTGAAAGTGACCGATAGGGTTCACAATTCTTTCTGATTGGGAGCGTGTGAAGCAATTCCAGGATCATATGGTTCGGTTGTCTAACACCTTGACCCCTTTGTTAATCTCTATCCTGTTGTTTTCTAACTCTGCACTTGCCCATATATATTTAAACACCAGCAGCATCCAGTACCTAGTAGGCTCTGGATTCCTTTGTTCCCTGGTGGTCCTGCCATGCCACCATGTTGATGTTGGTATCACCATAATTATTCTGGAACTTTTCTTGATCCTTTTTCTTAACCGATAAAGTCACGCATTAGGGCTTAGTTTAATGCATTTGCCATTCTTAATGCTGCTCCTGTATGCGGCGGTTTGCTCCATTTCACCATGCTTACTGTTGCCATGGTGAAAGTTCAGACAGTGGCAGTGCTTTCACTTTCATCTTTTGTCAGCACAATGGGCTATATTATGCACATCTTTATGCCCCAACTGCTAAACTTATTGCTGTCTTTCTGTTGGTTTGGTGGCCCTGTTAGTTGATATAAACCAAGGCAAATGCCTCCACAGCCACAGGTTGTGTTCCTCTTCCCTGTAGGTTATAAGATTAGATGGACTGATAGAGCATTTAGCCATGTCATTTCTATTTGGGTTTTAAGCATTTTGCATGTCAAGGAAAGTGAGCATCTCCCCACAGAACGAAACGAATATTCATTTATTATGGCTACCTTTCAAACCTTCAATTCAAGTCCTGTGGATTTTGATGGCTGCTAAGCGTACGAATGGAACTTGGAAAAATTGTCGCAGAAGTTGATTCTTGGGTGACCACAGCAATGACACGTCGTATTTTGTGTGCATTTTTTCCCCCCGGATCGTCGGTGGTTTGTGGTCTTCTCCCCAAAATTTGCCAAAAAGGTCTCTTTTTTTTTGGGGTAAAATTTGCTAAAGTTTGCACTCTCCATTGAAATGCTATGGATTATTTTGTTCGTGTGGTTGACCAAGGCTGATGCTGATGCAAGTTTTGGGACAATGTGAGCCCCTCCCTCTATCTGTGTTTTGTCAGCTGCAAAGCAGCGTTTGCAATGCTGAGCACAGCTTGAGCTGACCCCTCTCAGTGAAGCGTTCACCCCACGAACAGCCTGCACTGCAGCTGCGAATGGGCAGCACTGATCAGTCCAGTTACAAATTTATTTATTTCAAACCCAAATTCCAACGTCACATGATCTTTGTCTCTTCGACCTTTGCAGGCTGCAGCTCATCTGTTTGTCCCCATTGTATGACAGAATGCTATTTTTTAACCCACTGCAGAATTGATGCTATTTCCCAAATACTGTAGAGTTATGGGTTTTATTTGGTGTGATGATCAATTTAAAAGACCCAATTTCTGATTTTTTTTAGGAGAATACACAGAAGAGTTGCAAGATAGGTTTTTTTTTTGACGTCACAATAAACAACCTTTGCATTGCCGAGAAATAACGGGGTCATGCATTTCTGGAATGGTACCCAAAGTATAACAAATACAATTGAAGACGCAATAAACATCACTATGCCCTAAACGCAGTTGAATAAAAGCGTCCACTTTTTATAAAAAAAAATTCTACTCACCATTGACGACATAACACGTTACTACTACAGAGAAAAAAAAGGCATATTATTTTGTGACTTGCTTTTGGTCTAGTTAGGTATTTCATTGAATTGTGGGCAACACTAGCCACCGGGATTAATTCATTACACTATTTTAAAATTATTTTTATATTGATAACATTTCACCTAGCTTATTGCAGTCCAGACTTAGCTAGACCACACAAACACCAATGGCATGATCAAATATGCCAAATTCATATTTCTACGTTAGACTTACACTATCGCATGGCCAGACAGCCCACATCACATATTATGGCCTAGCTAAATATACTCTTTTTCTTATGTCATGGTTTAACCTATCTCATGATTTAACATACACTATATGTTAGAACATCTCCAGGTGACCCTCTATCTTTTCACTTTATAACACTATTCAATTTCACTTCACACTTTATCTATTTCTCTAAAATTTTTTCGCATTTTATACTACACTGTAAAAGATTCCTTCCCTCCGGCAGCTACTTTATCTAGATAAACAGTATTATAGAGTGCCACCGGAGACGCTCTTATGACATGGGAAAATAACCCGCACATCGGTTTTTGATAAAAACAAGTTAGATGAAACTAAATAGTAGAAATTGCGGAGGCAGTTGACCCGTCCGTGGACAATGGATTGGGATCCCCCTTCTCCACACTGTGACGAGGGGGACCATGCTGATGGCCTCCCCAGCAGCACGTACACGCACAGTGCTCAAACACGCACTGACACGGACACACAGATTTCTCATTTCTGCAACCTTATTAACTCATCATGATTTTTATTTCTTTTGCAAGCCAAAGAGAAAGGAGGAAAAAAAGGGCCGGGAAATTATGAGGCCGGGCCCACCCGCAGCTTAAGACACAATTATGGAGCATGGATGCAATGAACCCCCCGCACCCGGAGACCGGGTGGCCCCACGCGAAAGGGACCACCCCCAGGTTACCCGCCTCGCGGACCCGGGCACGTCACTGACAGACGGGACAGAAGCGACGTGGGGCCCAGTGTCGGTGAGAGAGAACAGCGTGCGGCTGGTACACGAGGGGAGCGGTGACGGGCCGTGCTCGGGTGGGGCCCACAGTGAAGTGGAGAGTGGCTGTGGGCAGGGGGACAGCCCCACTCTCGTCCCTAACTACGCGGGGCCCACCGCCTAAGAATAATGCACCGCGATTCTCCTTGCGCACCCGCCCTCTCACGTACCCGCCCGGCCTACGTGTCGATGACCGGTGGGGCAGAGGGTTGTCAGGGGGGGGCAGCACGCCTGGCTGTGCGGACGGCGACGCGGTTGGGGCCAGCGGCAGTGCGGCTGATGGCAATGCGGGAACTCCCCCGGGAGGCCGATCGCTCGCTGTCAGTGGGCCCCCACCTCCCTCCTCGCCTGCAAGTTGGATGTCTCCAGTGATACGGATGCTACGTGTATACTCGCTTTTATCTAATATTTCGTTTTCAATTTTTTACCGGATGGCGAGGCTGGAGGGCAAAGTAGGAGCGAAAGACAGGCGGTTATCAGATTTTCAGATGGAGTTTTTTTTAATCAGAATTTAATTTTTCAAAAGTTTTTGGTCCGACCTTGCCGAACAAAATTTTGTCCAGATTTTTTTAAAAATTAAAATAAACTGGATTTTTTACGGAATTTATTTTTACGGTGCCCACATGTAGGAGAGAGAATCGGAGAATTTTGGTGAAACTTAGTTAAAATTGTTTTCATAGCCTTGAGATGAGAACTCACTTGTTACGGAATTTTCTGAGTGCACTACCAGGGAACACTACAACACAAGCGGTTCGTAACCGCTTTCACAAGCGGTTATCGAACCGCTTATACGCAACCGAGAGTCACTCGCGGTTCCCCGAACCGCTTGTGGTGCGGCACCACAAGCGGTTCGGAAGGCGCCAGAAGCAGCGATGGAAGCGACGCGTGGAGACAAATCACAAGCGGTTGGTGTTACTAACCGCCAGAGAGAGGCTTCTATCGTGGGTGGCGAGACACCACGCGTGCTTCTCTCCACAAGCGGTTCGGAAGGCACCAGAAGCGCAGATGAGCGACCCGTGCGGGAATACAAGCGGTTGGTGTTACCAACCGCTTGTAGAGGCCTTCTATCGTGGGTGGCGAGACACTGACGTGTGCTTTCTCCACAAGCGGTTGTTATTACAAACCGCCATGAGAGGCCGATACTACGTGGCCTTTTGGGCTAGCCTTTCAAATATGAATTTTGACAATAAAAATAAATACAACTACAAATTTATTTCTGCATAATTAAATATATATTATAATTGAGAAAACTAGTAGTTTATTTGCACAAATAGTATGAGCTTATAATTTAATTACAAATTAAATGCATATATATATAAGTTTTACAATACATAAAATGATGATCAAGACAAGCAATGTTTTACAACTTTCAAGAGTACGAAGGTGGTGATCTTGAGATCATTTCTCGTGCATCGCTTCTTTGCGACCATCGACGAAGATTCCGTAAGTTCACTGTCCTTATTGAAGGGCCATCTCTCCATGCCTTTGCGTAGAACTCGCCTCTGGGGTTATAATCTCATCGACAATGAAGCCAATAAGTTGTTATTCGATTGCTTCAACCCGATGCGATGGGATCACGCCTGCCTCATCGATGCTTAAGACTCTTAAAAGAAAGAAATAAATAAATCTTTGAACACGTCAAGTATAAGTGTATTAAGAAATTTGTTTTAACACACACGCACTCGTTGTCCGGTTGTCGATATCGCCGTGGGTAAGACTTTGCACGTAGAGGCACATATAATAGCCACATAAGTTGTTTCCGGCCGATTGCTGTAGAACCTAGAGTGATATTTGAAAAGAATGCAATTAATTAATTGGCTTGAGAAGATAAATTTTTACGCCATATATATTATTTAATTGATATTTTGTAGTACGTACTCGAGTGCTGGATTGCACTGTGAATTGATTCCTAGAACTTTTTCCTTTATGCTTCGTTCGGAACGTGGCGAATGCCCTGTCATGCGTTATTATATGAATAGTAATTATGAGTATTCGAAGTACTTATATATATATGTAGATTGGCATCTCAATGTTACCTGTTTAGAATATCAATGATAAACTGAAACTGAAAATCTTGTTGTGGTTTTCTTCTTGAGTCTTGCACAATGATGATCGCACTATCAACATTGATAATAAGTAGGATCCAGTGAAACCTATTCATATATAAGTATTGCAACATATATGTAATTGGTCATATTATGAATGTCTTGAAAAAGGATAAACGAGAGGTTGTGTGATGACATGTATATACGTACTGGAAGTTGAAGGGCAGAAGTATGTACGGTTTGTAGTATCGGTCGAAAAGAGCCTTCAAAGATGTATTCTTCAACTTCTTTTGGCTTATGCTACGCTTAGGCTCGTTGACAATTGATGGGTCAATGAAGCGATGTCGAAGATAGCCTCTCTTCTACATCGTTGTATCTCCATTCTACATACAAAGGGGATGAGTTATTAGATTTTACAACTGAACTACGGCGAAATGAACACATATATATGGTAAACTCAATCATTAACGGAAATACTTACAGACACCAAGAAATATTAGAGACACGTTGACGGCGCTCGATGGTAAAATTGGTAGATGTCGTCAATTCCATCCATATGAGTTCATCCCCATGATAGAAATCTTCGCTTTTTATATGGACGGGAACATTGTTCTTCCTTGAGCGGACTGTTCCATGTACCATTCATAAAATTGTCGATCTTGGTTAGCGATCCCTTATCTTTTCCGGCAACCAACTCTTGACCCAAATTTTATATGGCCACCGACCTATGCCGTTGGAAGCACATCTGTTAGTCCCATAGTTACAACAGAAGACACCTCGACTCTCTCAAGAATTCCTCTCATTGTAATCTTGGTCATTCTTAGGTGCCGCCACGCCTTTAGCCCGCTTCCCTTTCACTGCAGCCTTCGCTATTGTGCGCTCAGTAGTTAGTCGAGACAGAAGAGAGCTGCACGGCATGTCGCAAAGTGGGCTGCATCTTCGGATCAATTTGCGCCTTGGGAGGTGGCACCTTGGTGCGGCGTGTCTCAATTTCCTTTTGAACTATTGCTCGTGTCTCCTCACCGTCATGTCGATGCCCTTTTCGGAGGTTCCTTTGACGATTGTGTTGACCGGCTAGACTGGCCTTCTTGGGAGGGGTAGCGTCATAGTATCTTGGTCCTTCAGACTTGGAGTTTCTTCCTTGGAGGAGATTGTGGAGCCAGCCGTGGAGCAGGAGGTAGAGGCGAGTGCTCAGATTGAGACGAGGCATGTCGTTGAGGTAATGTAGGAGGAGGCGTGTTTTGTCGCTTGCGGTTGAGGTATGGTCCTTCTTGGTCACTCCAATTGTTAGATTTCTATTGGTGGAGAGGTCACCTCCACGGTCTTTTGGAAATATGATGTACCTTTTTCGCCAGAGAATGATTCCGTGGAGGGCTGTCCAAGCTTGGTGATGTCATCCTCTCCAGAATCTCGAGCAGAGATCTTCATAGCCGCCGACACCTCCTCCATCTGTGACCTTCGAGTAACTCGGCGGGATCTCGCTGCAAAGGAAAAAGCCGGCTCGCTCCACCGGCACGCCATGCCATAAGCCACCTTGGTGGAGAGGTTATCTACTGAATGTGTAGCTCACACTCGGCGAACTTTGATGTCGCCCACAACAGATCGCCCCAGTCCGTAGAAAGTGCGGCGGCGTTCGACGCTGCTACCATTCTGTCAGCGGAGGTGGGCGGGCTAACCATGGCTTGTGTGTTGCTTGTACCGCTCCTTGAAGTTTACCGAGTATCGCCGCAGCTTTTGCTCAACAATCTCTTCGATGCTCTGTTGAGTTGCTCGAGCTCCCTTTCCAAAGAAGTTGTATCCAGATGACTCTCTTTTTTTTCTTGACCGCCTCAGACGTATCGGCATCCTTGGAGAAACCGTACTTCCATGGCACTGACGATCCCATTCCTCTTGTCCGTCCCCGGTGCTCGTGGTTTTGAAGTGCACGTGTGAGCTCGCTATTCTCCTGTCATCACAAAGGAACCGGAGCGAGACATGTCGACGGTTTCGACAATTCTGCTTCCAACATCCTCCGCCCCGGTGGCATCAACAAGCTACCGTCGCCTGCAAGGGCCCTCCTCGACCCATGAACCAATTCATGGCGGAATTCCCATTCAGCGAAGAGTGGCGTGATATTCTTGGCCACTAGTTCTTCCTCCCGCTTCTCCCATTTAGGTACAGCCTTGACGTAACCACAGGTGCCAAGATGGTGGTGGTATTTTTTCTTCCCAGCGTTGATCTTGTTCTGTTGGCTCGCGGCCTGTCCTTCCTCTGACAATTTGTATTCTTCAAATGCATCCCAGTGATCTGCCAGCTTAGGATGTTGGTTAAAGTCTGGTTTTTCTCCCTTCTTGACATACTTGTTGTTCAGGTGAACTTTCCACGACTGAAATTGGGTTGCCATCTTCTTCAAAGTGTATCTTTTAACCTTGTTCTCGTATCCTTCAGGAAATTTGAAGTTCTCCTTGATATCTTTCCAAAGGAGCTCCTTGGTGGCTTGCGGAACTTCATCCATTTCTTGATGCTAATCGACATGATCCCTAACGTGGAAACCACACGCGTTGTTAAACGTGCCTACCGCAGAAAGAGGAGCAATCGGCTTCCGTCATTGTCGACGCGGTGAAAATAAACTTTATAGCGTGCTTTTGTTAGGTCCTCGCTGGTTTGGGTGCTCGATGTACGGGCTGAAAATGGACAGAGATGTGAATATTTCATGTCGAGCCATTTATAGTAATTGGTTAAATACGGCTAAATGGTTTGTCCGAATCGTGGCATGACCTCACTTCCTCATTCACGGATCACTGGATCCACCGGCAATGTGTTGACAACGCTGGCATCACCTTCATTGGCGCCAAGTTGCTACCATAGTCGATCTCGCCTAGCATGAACGCTTCATCCATCTCGAAATTAGGATCACCACGCCCGGTGTCGCCATCTATCGTAATTATGAAATATTGTTTAATTAGTAAGTATGGCAACTCGTCAAATTGTAAAAAAATATATATAACAAAAAATACATTTTCACTCATTCTCTCTCACTCTCTCTCTCCATCTCACTCTCATTCTCTCACTCACTCTCTCTCCATCTCTCTCACTCTCATTCTCTCTCACTCACTCTCTCTCCATCTCTCACTCTCTCTCCATCTCTCTCACTCTCTCTCTCCATCTCTCTTTCATTCTCTCTCACTGCTGGCGTTCTGTGCCCTTAGGGACATTTTGTCGAACATCTTGTTTAGTGCAACCAAAAATTAGTTAGTGCAATAAAAAATTACTTAGTGCATTCAAAAATTAGTTAGTGCATCCAAAAATTACTTAGTCCATCCAAAAATTAGTTAGTGCATCAAAAAATTAGTTAGTGCATCAAAAAATTAGTTAGTACAATAAAAAATTAGTTTGTGTAATAAAAAATTACTTAGTGCTTTGAAAAATTAGTTAGTGCATCAAAAAATTACTTAGTGCAATAAAAAATTACTTAGTCCATCCAAAAATTACTTAGTTCATCAAAAAATTAGGTAGTGCATCAAAAAATTAGTTAGTGCATCAAAAAATTAGTTAGTGCATCAAAAAATTAGTTAGTACAATAAAAAATTACTTAGTGCTTTCAAAAATTAGTTAGTGCATCAAAAAATTAGTTAGTGCAATAAAAAAATTAGTTAGTGCAATAAAAAATTACTTAGTGCTTTCAAAAATTAGTTAGTCCCTACAAAAATTAGTGAGTCCATTCAAAAAATATTTAATCAATGAATTAATGATCACTTTGTCTTTACAAGTGTTCCTTCGTCGTGATCGCGACGTATGTAAGGAGCATCGACTTCAGTTACATTTAGGACACTTATGTCGACATCTTCCGCAAGGGGAGGGAGCTCGTCGAACTGATTATACTCCTCCTCGTCTGTGACGTCCTCAACACCAACAATCCTTCGTTTGCCCTGGAGAACCACGTGTCGCTTTTGCTTACTACTGCAATCTTTTTACTTCTCCCTATGTTTCTTTGGTTTGCTTGACATGTCCATTATGTAGAAGACCTGTCTCACATCGTTGGCAAGGACGAATGGTTCACGCCTATAGCCAACTTCTGTCAGGTCCACGGTTGTCATGCCGTATTTGTCGATCTTCACACCGCTTGAAGTCAGTTTGACCCACTGGCACTTAAACAGAGGGACCTTCAATGGTCCATAGTCGAGCTCCCATATCTCTTCTATGTAACCATAATATGTGTCCACATTGCCTTTGTTGTCAGTGGCGTCTATACGGACACCGCTGTTCTGGTTGGTGCTCTTGGTATCCTGGCATTTTGTGTAGAATGTATAACCATTTATCTCGTAGCCCTTGAATGTGACGATTTCACTAGATGGCATCCGAGCCAGGCATTGCAACAGTTCATTTTCTGACCCGTTGACAAGGATGTAGTTTTGTAACCAAGTGCCGAAAGTATCCATGTGCCTCACTGTGATCCAATCCTAGGACCTCCCTGGGAATTCGTGATGTAGAATACTCTTATGCTGAAGGACATACGGGGCCACAACGATTGATTGTTTCAGAACAGTGAAATGTGCTTGTTTAAAAGTTAGGAGATCATTGCATGCAATTGCTTTCCGTCCTAGTGTCCCTTTTCCCCGTAGTCTCTCTTTATGGCGTGGTATAGGGACGCCAATGGGATGTAGATCCTCAATGTAATCCAAACAAAACTCAACCACCTCCTCTGTCCCATAACCCTCCGCAATGCATCCTTCGGGACGTGAACGGTTACGGACATACTTCTTTAGGACTTTCATGTACCTCTCGAAAGAAACATGTTGTGCCAAAACACGGGCCCGAGAATACCTATCTCTCGACAATGTGAACACAGTGAGATGAACCATAATATCAAAGAATGTAGGAGGAAAGATCATCTCAAGGCTGACCACACTTTGTACCACGTCATCTTGCAGCTTACTTAGCTTATGTGGATCGATGACTTTCTGCGAAACCGCGTTGAAAAAAGGTACATAGCTTTATAATTGTCACCCGACCCAATCAGTAAAATACCTCTCACGTACCATCGGGAGCAAGCGTATCATCAAGACAAGACAGTCATGAGCTTTCAGTGTACGATTTTATTCTCTTTCATGTTTATGAGTCTCTTCACATTTGACGAGTATCCTGAAGGGACCTTCACACTGTTCAAGCACTCTATCATGCTTTTTTTCTCTTCTTTGCTTAGAGTGTAGCTCGCGAGATTTAGGTAATGTCCTTTCTCTCTCTTTTCTGGATGTAGACCATCCCTTAGTTCCAAAAGTTGTAGGTCCTTCCGAGCTTGTAGTGTATCTTTCGATTTGCCGTACATATCCAAGTATCCTAACTGGTTCAAGCAAATATTCTTCGTGATGTGCATGAAGTCAAGTGAGTGACAGATCTCTAAAACTTCCCAATAAGGCAAGTCCCAAAATATTGATCTCTTTTTCCAGATGGGTGTCTGACCTTCCTCGTTCGAGACAGGTTTGCTTCCAGGACCCTTTCCAAACACTATTTTAAGATCTTTTACCATGGCAAACACACGTGGGCCACTACGATGCTCAGGCTTATCACGATGGTCTGCTTTCCCATCAAAATACATTCCTTTTTTCCGCAATGGGTGCCTCTTTAGAAGAAACCTACGATGGCCCATGTACACAATCTTTCGAGAGTTTTTCAGGTACATGCTGTCGGTTTCATCTAAGCATTGCAAGCAGGCTTTATATCCTTTGGTAGTATTGCCAGACAGGTTACCGAGCGCGGGCCAGTCGTTGATGGTTACGAACAACAGTGCACGTAGAGTGAAATACTCCCTCTTGTACTCATCCCATACCCGTACACCATCCTCCCACAACGTTACAAGTTCTTCCATCAATGGTTTCAAATAGACATCGATGTCGTTTCCGGGTTACTTCGGCCCTTGGATCAACAATGGCATCATGATGTATTTCCGCTTTATGCACAGCCAAAGAGAAATGTTATAGATACATAGTGTAACAGGCCAGGTGCTATGGCTACTGCTCAGGTCGCCAAAAGGATTCATACCATCGGTACTCAACCCAAACCTTATGTTCCTCACCTCATTTGCAAAGTTTGGGAATGTTCGATCGACTTTCCTCCACTAGGACCCATCAGCGGGGTGCCTAAGCATCCCGTCATCCTTACGCCCTTCTTTGTGCCAACGCACCATCTGGGCATGCGCTTTGTTAGCAAAAAGACGCTTTAATTGGGGGATCATAGGGAAACACCACACCGCCTTAGCAGGAGGTCTCTTCTTCTTACACTCCCCCTCTATTTCACTTGGGTCTTCACGCTTCGTCTTGTAACGTGATTCTTTGCACACTGGACAAGCATCCAAATCCACATAATCATTGTGATATAGGATACAATCGTTATTTACATGCGTACCTTCGTACTTTTAATCCCAAAGGACGATGACTTGCTTGGCTTCATATGTAGATTCAGGCAGCGTGTTATCTTCTGGAAGCAGATTCTTTATGAGTGATAACAACTTATCGAATCCCTTGTCTGACACATAATTTCTAACCTTCCATTGCATTAAGTTTAGTGTCATGCGGAGCTTCCTGTGGCCCTTCCCACAGTCTGGGTACAAAGGTGTCCCGTGGTCCTCTACCATGCTACCAAACTTCTCGAATTGTCTTTCATCCGTAGTCTTCCTCTCCGCCACGCAAAGATCTGGTCTAGCTCGTCATCACCAAGATCGCCGATCGTATCTTCCACGAACAATATTGCGTGGCGTCCGCCATACTGTTGAATACCTCTTCTTCTTCACCATCTTCTTCATCGTCTTCCTGGCTGCTCCCCTGTACTTCGCCATGCTTGGTCCAATAGGTGTAGTTTGGCATGAAACCTCTCGTGATCAAATGGGTCATAACCTGAAAACGTTGGGAGTGCTTCTTCTCATTCTGCAGTCTACGCACGGACAACATATGAAGCTGTCTAGAGGCAAGAATGCAACAGCGGCATTAAGAAATGCCTTCACGCCATCAATGAACTCTCTGGAGCGACGATCCGCATTGTACATCCATTGCCGGTTCATCTACACAAAGATCTAATTTTCAGATACCTTCAAAGATCTTTCACTAAAGTGTTATTTACATTGTAGCAAAATTCCATTCCAAAATACTTTGACACGTATTTACAAAAGTCATTGTTTCCATGTTTTGGCTATTATCAAAGGTAATAAATAATATACTTATTTTATATATGCATGTCATATAGTTACATTTGTAATTAAAACTACTCAAACATGTTGTATAGTTCTACAAGACATAATCGAAAAGAAATTAAAAGTTTTATAGTGCCAAGAATTTATATGCCATATATTTTGCGATGGAGGGAGTGGTTTTTCAAATTTAACCTTTAAACTTAATTTAACTAATTATTTTGTCCCTTTAAATTTTTTCTATTTTATTTCATAAAACATTAATAATTTCCTTACGAACCTAGATCTACTATTGATACATTGAATGGAGGAGTCTTATATTAAAGATTGTAAAGCTAACAACTTTTGGAAAACAACTCCTTAATTACAATTCATCATGGTCCTACCTAAAATTAAAGTTATGGAGTGAGATTGAAGAGAAGGAGTGTTACATTAAAGATTCTAATCCTAAGAACACTTTTGGAGAAAATAACTACCATAATTCATCATGGTCTTGCCTAAAATTAAAGTTATGGAGTGAGGTAGCAATAAAAACCCCCAACAATCAAAATCAATTTTTTCTCCATATTAAATGCAAAAGAAACAATAATATCTTGGTGAGAAGGATGGTAGCATGGTGTTACTAACCTTGATTCACTTAATTTGAAGCTAAATCATCATATTCAAAAATTTGGATAGCACCTCCCCTCAAGAACAATGCAGGTGCCCTTCCTGTTCATGTCTCATGAGCTCGGGAAGGAGAAAGAGTTTAAATGGGTGGGCGAGACCTCTTCCAGAAACGGTTTGAGACACCAACCGCTTGTAAATGTGTACCTCTACAAGCGGTTGGTGTCTCAAACCGCTTGTGATAATTCAGAAGCGGTTTGAGACACGAACCGCTTGTGGAGGTTGCTCAACACACAAGTGGTTGGTGTTACCAACCGCTTCTGGAAACCCTCTCCCGCCCGTTGTTCACGAACCGCTTCTGGTGCGAAGGTCAGAAGCGGTTCGCGCCTAACCGCTTGTAATAGCCTGCTTGTGATGCCCAGTTCTGTAGTAGTGGTGGTTAAAATTGTTGTCACAGCATTGAGACGAGTTAAAATTGTCACTCGATCTAAATGGTCGAGCAGCCCAATCTGAGTGGAATTTTCTTGTCTAGGTTTGGCTGAATTGACTCACATGTATGCTTCTCCGTTAGGCAATACAGTAGTCATGCTAACCTTTTTTTTAGGTGACCAACGTGAGAAGTCTAAATAACGCATGGTGTGATTGAGTTATTTCTATCAGCATTTTTTAAAACCTTCTATCAGCATATTAGTAAGCACCAGAACATGCTATGGACGGACAAGGCTTCCTTTGTAACATAGGAATCTCTATGTAATTTGATACGAAACAATTCAGCTCCTAAAATCCCCGCGTCCTAGAATTACGCCTTGGATCTAAAAATGCCGTAGGGATTATATATATTTGGGAGAAAAATCATCCACTCCTACTTGATGGTCCCGAGAACTTACGTGTCCCAAATTAACTCTTTACTTTTTGTAACTCTTTGTGCTTGCAAAATTCTACTAGAAGCCACTCTTTTTTTTAAAGAGTATTGAGTAATTCTAACCAACACATTTTGATCATCAAGTTGGAATGTTAACAATTCCATAATATGTTCTTTATTTGATGTTTTAGAATCCACTACTATAGAACTGCCTTTTAGTACCGGTTCAAAACGGCTTTTAGTACCAGTTTTTGAACCGGTATAGACCATCCGGGACTGATGCTCAAGGACATTAGTACAGCTTCCCTCACCCGGTACTGATATAGTATCAGTACCGGTTGGAGGCCACACGTGGCTCTAGCCCGTGAGTCCTCGGAGGCTCCTATCAGTACCAATTGGTGTCTCCAACCAGATCGATGAGCTAGTGCCCTGCATGCACCACTAGTTATTTTATATATATATATATATATATATATATATATATATATATATATATATATATATATATATATATATATATATATATATATATACACACACACATAAGGCTCCATGGAGTCTAGGCTCTATGATTCGTTACCACTAGATGTGCTTTGAGATTCGTGTTGTTTGGTTATTATACTTTCATATACCAACTAAAGAAAATATTTGAGACATCGAACTTCGAAAAAAGTTGAGTTGAACTTCAGTTTAAACTACATTTAACTATACTTCAAACTAGTTCAAACTTTTCTTCACACTAGTTTAAACTGAGTTCAAATTTAATTTTTTTGAGTTTCATATCTAAAATACTTTTTTTAGTGGATATGTGAAGATATACATGTCAAAATCACGAATCTTAATACATATCATAGGTTTTGAATTATGGAGTCTAGGCTCCATGGAGCCCTAAACTGGCTTCCTATATATATATATTGTGTATGTGTTAAATCATAATTAATTAAAACACATATAATCAATCATGCACAATTTACTGATAATTAAAGCACAAAAACTTTCATTAACAACTTTAATTACAACTAATATGCATTACAATAGCTAGAGCTAGCTAGCCTATATGTAAGTACACATATGTACACAATTCAAATAAAAATTAATTAAATAGTGTTATATCTTTTCCTTCTGTTTATCGGGATCTTTTACGTGCATCGTTCTTGCTAGACGTAGATGTCAACCCCGACAGTTCACTGGTCCTTATCGAAGAGTCCCACCTATTTACAACTGGTTCGTGAAACTCGTCTTTTGGATTTATGATCTCATCGTAAATGAAGCCGACGAGGCCCCACCTATTTACAAGTGGTTCGTGAAACTCGTCTTTCGGATTTATGACCTCATCGTAAATGAAGCCGACGAGTTGTTCTTTGATTTCTCTTACTCGCGCCAGCGAGAGTTTCGAACCTTGTTCCACCAAATATTGAGGCACCTGTCATTAATTAGGTCATTAACTAATCAATCCTTGAATTTGTACAAGATATGAGGAGTACCTAGGCATCATTAAGCTAGTAATTATATTTACTCACCCCTTTGTCACCTTTTAACATGCGGTTAGCACCTTCAGTTTGGGTGTGCATAAACTCACATAGTAGCCGCATAAATTGTTACCCGGCGGCTGACGCAAGACCTATGGTGAAAAAAGTTGAAAGCGTGAAATGGATGCATGAAAATTAAGTTAACTAACTAAAAAGCTAGCATTATGATATACGTACTCAAGAGATAACTGTAATATCAAATTCCTCCGTGAATTCGCCCCTGGTTTTAGCACGGAACCATGCGAATGCACTACACACATGATTACGAATCGTACATGATTAGAATTTGTTTCAAATGGAAGGAAATAGAACTAGCAAAATAATGAAAGGAACAATAATACCGATTGAGCATGTCGATCAAGTTTGGTACTTTTCAATTGGTTTCCTTTTTGAGTCCATAACTGTGATCAGACTACGATCTAGCTCGATAATAAGAAGAATCCAGTGAAAACTGTACATATGTATGTCAACGTAGGTAACTAATTAGTCCTAACATCGTGTTATGAAAAAAGATTAGAACAAGGCGGTACGAAAACACGTACTCAAAGTTGTAGGGTAGAACTATCTTTGACTGATATCTTTGTCCTATTAGTGCCCTATATATGTTGGTCTCTGTATTGCCAGGGTAGTCTCTAACAATGCTCTCGTGGATAACTAATGGGTCGATGAAGCCTTGTCTAAATTCTCTCCCTTCTGCATCTTTGTATCTCTATTCTACATAAGAAGAAATTAGTTAGACTTGCACGTTAGTATAGTACAAGGGTGCGCACGGTGAATTTTTACAAATAAGACACTTTGCTGGACTTACAGAGTCTAGCAACTCATTAGGGCCACGTTGATGGCGTCTGTCTGGTATAGATCGTACATGACCTTCCATTGGACAAAAAATTCACTGTCCCCGTGGAAAAAATCTTGTTCCTTGTACTTGACGGCGAATGACTCTAGACCATGTTGGGCCCCTTCCAAGTACCATTCATGGAATTGCTGCATCTTTGTTGTTAGCTGAAAAAGTTCCTCACGCCTGACCAATGATACGCCCGGTGTATACGGCCATCTTACTTGTGCACACTCAATCGTCTTGTTGCCTAAACCTTGATCTGCGTCAAGTCCACATTCATCGAGGAATAGTAGCATCTTCTTGGCCTTCTGCTCAGCTGACGTCCTCTCCTCTGACGTCTTCTTCTTGTAGCTTTCCTTAGTCAATGTGCGCTCGTAGTCTAATAGAAGAGGCATTTCTTTTTTATCCTTCAAATTTTTAATAGTCCTCAAGCCTTTTAGAAATTCTTCCGTACCAGGCTAAACCTTCTTCTCTGGTGACTTGGGTCTAAAAAATTTAGTTACCTCGGCTCTTACTACCTTGTCGGTCTCCTCCTCGGTCATATTGTGCGCCCGCTTCGGAAGTCGAGCCAGCTTCTTGGATTGGGTGGACCTCGTCTTGTTTGGAGCTGCTGGTCGAGCAGGCTGGCTTGTCTTGGCCGACACCTTCTTAGGAGTTGCTGGTGGCTGAGCAAGCTGGCTTGTCTTGGCCGATGTAGGAGTTAGAGTTCCGAGTGCAGGGGGTGGTGGAGGAGACGAGCTTCTTCTAGGGAGGCATCTTCTTCGGTGCAGATAAAGGTGGTAGAGGTGACGCTGTAGTTGCCCCGCTTATGTGTGTGGGAGGTGTTGGAGGAGTCGGGCTTCTTCTGCCATGGTCCAAGCTCGGGAGGTCTCTCCATGGAGAGGACACATCCACGTTATCTTGAAAAATGATGTACTTTTTGTGCCACAGGATGAAATTGTGTACTATCTCTCCTAACTTTGTTGTCCCGTCACCTCCGGGAATGTCGAGGTCAAGGTCCTCATACCCTGGACATACCTCCTCCACCGAGACCTTGGAGTAGCCTGGCGGTATCTGTTGGCCATGGATGAGCCGCCCCGGCTCCATTGGGTCAGCCATGCCGTGAGCCACCTTGAAGGAGAGGTTTCGCGCTTCGATGTGCAGCTCACAAGGTGTCCGCTGCATTATGTCATCTACGGGACAGTGGCCCAAGTCTGCTTCGGGCAGCCCACCCAAAGCGCAGCTGCTCCGCCGTGCGGAGGGGCTAATGATGTCAGGATTACTAGGAGGTTCCTGGCCTGTTTCCCGCTGTTGGCTCAAGGCCAATTGCACCTCTCTTCGGACCTCTTCTTGCATTCTCTGCTATGTTTCATTCAGGCGTTCTTCAAGCACAATGAGTTGTTGTGTCTGTCGGGCCTTGCTTCTCACCCGACTCCTATAGGTCTCGGCGTTCTGAGCAAAACCAACCTTCCACGGGACGACGCCAACACCTCGTGTACGTCCAGGGTGCTCCGGGTTTTGTAGGACCCTTGTTAGCTCATCGTTCTCTCTGTTTGGCACGCAGGTGCCTTGGGAAGACTCCTCGATCGATATTACAAGCCTTCTGGCCACATCTCTCAGCACCTCCCCAAACACCATGTTGCCGTCATCGTCAAGGCCGCCGCTGTGAGCATAGAACCAATGCTTCGCTCTATACCTCGCCCAAACACCATGTTGCCGTCATCGTCAAGGCCGCCGCTGTGAGCATAGAACCAATGCTTCGCTCTGTCGGGCCATTCCATTGTTGCGGGTGCGACACCCTTTGTCAGCAGGTCCTGTTCCCTCTTCTCCTATTTGGGTATCGCCCGGCGGTAACCACCAGGGCTGAGGCAGTGGTGGTAAATCTTTCTTTGTGCATTCTTCTTATTCTTTTCACTCATACTTTGACCTTCTTCCGAAGTCTTGTAGTTCATGAACTCATCCCAGTGATCCTGCAACTTTGGATACTTATTGAAGTCGGGCGTTCAATTCTTCTTGATATACTCCATGTTCAACATCTTTCTATATGTCTGGAATGCGATGGCCATCTTGTTGAGTGTGTAACTCTTCACCTTCTCTTCGGTCCTTTGGGGGAAGGTGAATGTCTCATTCACATCAGTCCAGAGCATGTTCTTCGTATCTTCAGGGACCTGATCCTATTTCGCTATGCTAATGGGCACGTGGTGCTTAACGTGGACGCCGCATGTCGAATTGAATGGCCCAAGCGCCCCCAAGGGAGCAAGAGGTTGGCTGTTCTCGTCGACTTCGGTGATAACGTGTCTTGCCTTCGACTTCTCATTTGAACCTCGCTAACGTGATTGCCTGCTCGGTTGACCGGTCTGAAAATATGGTACAATCATGAACGGGTCAAAATGTTGGCTTAGCATGATAGTGGAACCGACATACATATTCGTACTAATAACCTCACCGGCCTCATCAAGCTCTACGGCCTCATCCACCACGGGTTGATCCACGAGGACGGGTTCACGCTCCCCTGCCTCATGACCATCATCTCCCACAATCAAACTTCTCATAAAATCTTCTTGATCAAATCCTTCGCCAGCCATCGTTGTTTCTTAGGCTAGAAGAAGGCACTGAAAATTAATGAAAATAGATCAACAGAAGTAGATGATAAAATTAACGGGCAGCGATGGTGAGGAGGACGGTAGGGAAGAGGGGGTAGATGCCGAAGATGTTCTTAACCTAAGTCGACAAGTATACTTATACATTTCACATATACTTATACATTTCAAAATTCAAAGACATTATATATATACATAGAAATTGCTTCAAAATTCACATATACATATAAATTTTAAAATTCACCAAGAATTAGAAAAATTCACATGATACATATACATAATCATTCTCATTTTTCAAAATTCACATATCTGGCTTACTTCACTATAGATCAACTCTTCACTTCTTTAACTTTTAGAATTCCAAAATAATATCATCATACCTGCACATATCCGGTCCATGGTCAATTACGCATCATAATTCCAAAATAATATCATTGGCCATAATAATATCCTAGCTACACACAATTCCAACAGTCAATTAAACTATGAATACTAGGTCAATTATACCTACACTCCCGATCTAGAGTGATGTATGAGTCATAGAGCTTGTTGCATAGTGATACTAGTGTAGATGTGTTGGCTATACCATACAGCGGTTATGCCTAACTAGCAACAAATGATGAATTTGTAATGGTATCTTCTGGGAAAGAGTATCAAATTTACAGTGTCATACAACAAATGATGAATTTATAATGGTACCTAGCAAATCCACCCTTTTTGCAGTGTTGTACGGCAAATTTTTTCTAAAATGTACATAAATATTTTGCAGTAAATATAAATTCAACTCCATGTTTTCAATGTTCGGTTGTTGATTGCCTGGCAAGAATTAGTAATTAGTGATCACATATATAGATCTTATGTGTTCAGCTAATTGGCTTGATTTTTAATGCTGTTTCAGGAACCTGATGCAAAATTACTTGTTATGTTACTTAACTATAGTTGTAGCACACAAAACTCTTTTCAAAAAAAAAGAAAATACATAGTTAACTCTTTGCATCGGAAATGAAGCCATGGATTACAGATATGTATGCATCTCAAAATTGACTCAGCGAAATGGTTGAACTGAAAAAAAGATAGAAAAGCTTGGAAGATTGTACTACATAATGACCTATTTACAGGAGCCTACGATCAGTCGCAAAGCAGAAAAACTCCAATCAGCACATTTCAACAGAACAGTGTCAAATCTATTTCTGAGACACGACACGTCCATCAATCATCGTTAATATAGCTATATTTTTCTCCTTTTTCTTAGAACAAGACAATGCAGCAATTGCCATAACATGATGCAATTGAAGTACCCGAGTACAAAGTTGTTTACCCCATTACTAGTGATGTATCATAATTAATTGCCGGCTTAAAGTTCATCTTTCACCAATGCTACAAATACCGTCAGATGAAAATATTCCATGGCGCTGATGCCAGATTTCATTGCTTCCAATTCAATAGCTTCTAGAGGGATAATCATCACAGTTAAGCAAATTGAGATTTTGAAAAGTTGAGCATCTGAGTACAAAATCACCATATCAATAGCGAAGAAATAAAATCTAGTTTTTCACCCCATTACTTGTGATGTATCTAATTGTCGGCTTAAAGCTCCTCCTTTGCCAATGCTAGAAGTACCTCAGTCAGATCAAAACTTCCATGGTGCAGTCAGATTTCAATTGCCTCCAATTCGATAGTTCCTTCAGTAATTATCAAAATTATGCAAACTGGAAGTTTCCAAAGAATCCATCACCTGCCACTAGGGATGAAACTGGTACGGATATTTTTTGACCGACCGACCGACCGAATTGATTTGGATGATGATTTGGATAGTTTCACAGATATCCGGTTGATTTCTCGGATAAGGATATGGATATAGATAATTTATATGGATACGGATACAGAACACTGATTATCCGATGGATACGGAATATCCGAGTTTTTGTTTGGATAATATCCGAATATGACGTACGGATATTATCCGAATAACACATATGAGAGACGGACTAGCGGAGAGGCCAGGCCGCAGCCGCTGGGCACAACCACTGTCCACTTAATTTTTCTTGTTTGTAATTTATTTTTAAATACCAGTCAGAATTTAAATGAAATTCTCAAAATTTTGATTGATCTTTCTCCTAATTTTCAATTCAAATTTAGAAATTTTGAATTTGTACTGATTTAATAATATTCGTGCACAAATTTTTTAATTTTTGATATTTTCTTATTTTTCAAAATTCCTAATTTTGAATTTAAATTTGGACCAATTTTGGAAAAAAAAAACTGAAATTGGATTTAAATTATCCGACTAATATTATTCGTATCCATGTCGATTCCGATCCATATTTGATCTGTATTCGTAACCGATATTATCCAATATAATTCGTATTCGATTCTGTATTCGGTACTATTCATATTCGATTTTGTATTCGATGAAAAATACAGATATGGATACGAATAGGACGATATCCGACCGTATCCGATCCGATCACATCCCTACCTGCAACTTAAGTTTATCTGATTTAGCAGCAGTGTGACAGGGTGGAGAAATAGGGTGGAAGAGAAAGAATATAGGAAATAGAACAGGAATTGCTATTGGACAGAGTTAATAAATAAAAAGGTGAATAGTGATAGGAGGAACCGTAATAGTGATAGGGCTAAAAAATAGGATTGAGAGAAAATAGGGCAGAAGCCGTGCTGCCATGGCAGTACGAGGCTTCTAAAATAGCTAAAATGTGTACCAATGAGATCTTTATCATTGAACTTGTTGAATGTGATAGTTACTGCAATGTTTCAACTATAGGTACATTGAGCATAGAAAAATTCAAAGAAGCCTGAATTCGGCGGGAATGAGGAAAATTAGAAATCCAGCTCACCTTCTTCGTACGGGCTGGTTGGGGTAGGGCGGTGCGGGCTCGTCGGAGGCGAGGAGGACGGCGGCGTGCTGGGTCGTCGGAGGTGAGGAGGATGGCGACGTGTGCGGGGACGTCGGAGGCGAGGAGGACGGCGACGCGTGTGGGGTAGTCGACGGTGGGGGTTGGAGGCTAAGTCTCCAACCTTTCTCTCTCTCTCCCAATTTATATGATGGAGGCATTAGTCCCGGTTGGTGTAATCCACCGGGACTGATTCCTCACATCAGTCTCGGTTGATTACACCAACCAGGACTGATACCCCCATCAGCCCGCCCATGAGGGATGCCCTAGGCACCATCAGTACCTGTTGGTATAATCCACCGGGACTGATGCCCCCATCAGCTCCACCTATGAGGGGTGCCCTAAGCACCATCAATACCGGTTTGTGTAATCCATTAGGATTGATGTGAGGAATAGGAGAGGAGTGCGATTGCTGCCATTGGCATGTGGGCCCCTGATAGCTCTACTACCGGTTTGTGTAAACAACCGGTAGTAGAGCCTTCAAAATAAAAGAAGGCAGCAGGGCTCGAAACTGTGACCATACGGGGGGCCTGCGCTCAAGCGCACGCTGTTAGTCAGGGGAGAGGAGGCAGTTTTGTTCAACATTAGCAGGCGCGAATCTCTTTTGTACCCTTCCTAGGAGAAGAGAGGAGAAAGGGATGTGGTCACTGACAGGTGAGCCCATCTCTGGTGGGTCCCACATGTCAGTGGTAGTAATTTGCCATAAATTACTTGTAATTATAGAAAATTTTTGGAAGCCCATACAAATTAAATAAAAATATCACAAAATTCATAAAAAAATGTGAAAATTGACATATATAAAAATGAGTTGGGAGCCTTTAAATTTCTCATTAATTTTTCAAGTTTTACATAAATTCAATTATTGCTTCTTTGCGTAATAAAAAATAATAAATCATACTTATTCCACACTAAAATAATTTTTAAAAAATAAGGTTATTAGTCATTATAAATTCCTTTTATAGTTTCCACAATTCAGCAACAAAATTAAAAATTCATATATTCTTTACAATATTATTTTCCAACCATCTAATTATAAATTTTTACCTTTTTATATCAATTCAATTATTGCTTCTTTGCTTAATAAAAAATAATAAATCATACTTATTCCACACTAAAAGATAACAAATTGTGAAAATGCTGCTGTCATACGAAAATAACCATATTCATAATTCATACACGGGTTTATACAACACAGTTGAACTTATTTGTTAACATACTTTGTTTTTACAAGTGGTCCTTCATTATGATCGTGGCATACATAGGGAGGTTCCTCTGTATCATTGAAGGCACTAATGTCTATGTCCACCGTGAAAGGAGGCAGCTCGTTGAACTGATTATACTCTTCTTCGTCTGTGACGCCCTCAACTCCCATAATCCATCATTTACCTAGAAGAACCACATAGTGCCTTGGCTGATCGCTATTGTTGGTCTTCTCCTTCTGTTTTTTGTTTTCGGTAGACTTGTCCTTCTGCTTCTTGCTTTTAGTAAGCTTGTCCTTCTGCTTTTTCAGTTTGCTGTTCATGTCCATCACATAGAATACCTGTGTCACATTATTGGCAAGCACGAACGGTTCGTCCATATAGGCCATTTGCTTAAGGTCCATTGTTGTCATACCGTACTCGTCGATCTCCATGGCTGTCAGTTTGACCCATTGGCACCGAAATAGAGGGACTTTCAAAGGTCCATACTCGAGCTTCCAGATCTCCTCTATGAAACCATAGTAGGTGTCCATCTTTCTATTTTTTTCAAAGGCATCTATACGGACACCGTTGTTTTGGTTCGTACTCTTGCTATCATGGGCTGTTGTGTAAGATGTGTACCCATTTATCTCATACCCGTGGAATGATACGATTGTCGTGGATGGTCCTCGAGCCAAGAGTTTCAACTGTTCATCATCTGTCTAGTTGCCCATCAGTTGCTTTTGTAACCAACCGCCAAAACGATCCATTTGCTCGACTGCGATCCACTTATCTAACTTCTCTGGGTATTGGTCGCGTAGAATCATCTCGTGATCATGGATATACGGAGTCACTACTGTTGCTTGTTTCAATACCGTGAAATGTGCTTGTCTAAATGAAAATAGATCACTAAAAGATTCTTTTCTCCCTAGAGTCCCTTTTTCCCATAACCTCCCCTCATGGCGTGATACAGGGACGCCAATCGAATTCAGATCATCAATGTAATCGATACAAAACTCAATCGCCTCCTCTGTGCCAATACCCTAGGCAATGCAGCCTTCTGGACGAGACCGGTTACGAACATACTTCTTTAAGACACCCATGTACCTCTCGACAGAGAACATATTGTGCAGAAACACGGGTCCAAGAATTTCTATCTTTTTGACAATGTGGACCATCAGATGGACCATAATATCAAAGAAGGACCGAGGGAAGATCATCTCAAGGCTGACCAGACTATCGACCGCGTCATCATGCAGATTAGATACCTTATTCGGCTCGATGGCCTTCTGCGACACAGCGTTGAAGAACAAACACAACTTTATGATTGTCCCTCGTACCCAGTCCGGCAGAATACCTCTCACTGTCGTTGGGAGCAACTGTGTCATCAACACGTGACAATCATAGGATTTCAGGTGTACGATTTTATTCTTTTTCGTGTTTGTAAGTCTCCTTATGTTCGAGGAGTATCAAGAAGGGACCTTCACACTATTCAATAACTCAATCATATTTTTTTCTCTTCCTTGCTCAGAGTGTAGCTCGCGGGGTGGAGGTAATGTTGTCCTTTCGCTCTCTTTTCCGGATGTAGGTCGTTCCTGAGTCCCAATAGCTGCAGGTCCTTTCTCCCCTGAAATGTATCTTTTGATTTGTCGTACATAGGAAGCCTAGCACGTTCATGCAGACATTCTTCGTGATATGCATGAAGTCCAGTGAGTGGCGGACCTCTAAGTCTTCCAGTAAGGTAAGTCTCAAAATATTGACTTCTTCCAAATGGGCTTTGTATGACCTTGTTCAGTCAGGACAGATTTGCGACCAAGACCCTTTCCAAATACTGCTTTCAGATCCTTTACCAAAGAAAGTACAAGTGTCCCACTGTGATGTAGGGGCTTCTTACGTTTCTCTTCTGTCCCATCAAAATTCTCTCCCTTCATCTGTAACGGGTGCTTCGTATGGACGAATCTACGGTGGCCCCATGTACATAACCTTTCGAGAGTTTTTTAGGTACTTGCTGTCCGTATCCTCTAAGCACTGGATGCAGGCTTTATATCCTTTAATAGATAGGCCCGACAGGTTATCAAGTGCAGGCCAGTCATTGATGGTTATGAATAGTAATGCATGTAGGGTGAAGTGCTCTCTTTTGTACTCATCCCATACACGTACACCATTGCTCCACAGCGTTAGCAGATCTTCAACCAACTGTTTGAGTTAAAGGTCGATGTCATTTTCAAGTTGCTTTGGGCCTTGGATCTGGTCTAGGTCATCATCACCAAACTCCCCCAATGTATCTTCGAAAGAACCGTGTTGGCTAGCGTCCAGGATATTATTGTCCACCTCTTCTTCTTCACCGTCTTCCCGTATAATCTCTTCTTCACCGTACTTGGTCCAACAGGTATAGTTTGACATGAAACCTCTTTCGAGCAGAAGGAAGTGAAGGTGGCTGGATTTTGGCCATTTTTTCTCATTCTTGCAGTCTATACATGGACAGCATATGTAGTAGTCTAACGTCGTGTATGCATCGGCCGCACGAAGAAAAGCTTGCAAACCCTGTAAGAACTCCAGGGAGCGTCGATCCACATACATCCATCGCCGGTCCATCTACATTATGTTACATCAAGGGAGCTGTTAACTTATTTTTCGATAATGAATTATTGAACATTTCCCAAATCTAAATTAAACTAATATTTAATTTATTTAAAATTTTAGGTGGATAAATTTAATTTTAGGTGGAATTTCACTAAAAAAATTAATATTTTTTAATGGCAATCTTTCATCACATATTTTTTCAATAGAAATTGTTATTTTTAAGACAACTATATTTTTAAATGACTTTATTTCATTACATATTTTTAAAAGGAGTATATTTCATTACATATTTTTCTATATAATGATTATTTGCTCCAGTATTCATACTCGACAAGTTTTTGCAACCTACTAAAAGAATTGGTCGATCAAAATCTAGATTCAAAATTCTTCATCGATCGATGGAACCAAAACCTAAATTTGAGTTAGATCCACACCTTCAATGCGAGCTACATCATAATCAAAGAAACATCCAAGGTTACACAACAAGTTTTTGCAACCTACTAAAAGAATTGGTCGATTAAAGTCTAGATTCAAAATTCTTCATCAATCGATGAAACCAAAACATAAATTTGAGCTAGATCCACACCTTCAATGCGAACTATATCTAATCCAAACAAATTCCAAGCTAACATAATAAGTTTTTGTAACCTACCTGAAAAGATAAAGCTAGATCTCTACATTCATAATCTTTCATCGATCATGGAAAAGATCAAATTTTCTAGATATTTCAAGCAAAGAAAAAGCTCCATTCAACACCAAATGTAGTGAGGAATGATATTACTAATCTTGGCTAACTTGGCTTGGAGTAAAATGACCAAAATTTTGAAATTTGGGTAGCACCTCCCCTCCCTTGAAGCTCTAGCCGGCGCTGCACCGTTCTTGGTCAGACAGAGTATAGGGAGAAAGGAGAAGTTCAAATAGGACAACATAGTACCGGTTCATGTCACCAACCGACATCGACGCTTAACATCGAGATCGTTCGTGACATGAACCGTACTAATGAGCCCCGTTCTAGCCGGCTCGTTCTCGCCGCCAGGCTCTCAAGATCGGTCCGTGACATAAACCGGTACTGATGTTAAAGCGTCAGTACCGATTGGTACCTCCAACCGACATGAATTTCATGACCCAATAGCCATTGAACCGGATCAAGTAACTCGCATTCCGGTTAGGCTAACTGTAGTAGTGATCACCGTGGTCAAACATACTAAAATTTTACTATCAGTACTTAAATTGGATTATCAATATGTTTAGAACTATCAAGATTGCACATATGAAAACTAATGACTATTATATCAATATGTTTAGAACTAACGAGATTGGACACATGAAACGACTACAATACTAGTTTATGGTTTACATTTCTTTTATAATATTAGTTATTCTTACTCATTTATACTAAATAAATTTATGTAGAAAGTAATTATAAAATTTCAGTCTCAGATACTATAAATCGATAACATCAAATAAGGAAGAATTAAGGGGATATAAGCTACTGAAATCTAACTTTTGTGAAAATTTTGGAATGGTGAATTTTTTTTATGCTTAAGTGTGCAATTTATTTAAAATATTTAGGACTTCCTGGAAACTTGTTAAATTTCTTATACTTATAATAATTTTTAAAAATTCTTTATTTATATTCTTTTTTAATTACAAGGAAGTCAGACACCCATGCATTCATGCTAGTGTGGCAGCTGTGGCCGGAGGACATGCCAGGAATGCTTTCCCACTGGGTAGTGTTACACTTTCATCAAGAGGGCACCAATATTTCGGCCCTATATGTTGTAATTCATATTATTTCTGCAAAGCATTAGGTCTATATTGGTCGTCACCTTAATCAATGTATTTTATTGGGCGGGGACGTAGTCATGTTTGTGGGGGCCTCGAATTCTGCTTACCCGTGAAGCCCACCTGTGAACGCAGCACTAGTCCCTGGACCAGTAAGCTAGTGCATCACATTACATAGCCAAATCATTTCATACATTCGCAGATGAGTATATTACAGTAGGAAGTTATGCTAGTGGCGTTTTAGTTTACATACAGGTCGCGTCTGGCCAAAAGTTTACAATACCAAAAGATTAGAGTCTAGGCGGAAGAGCATATTATACAAATACGATCCCCTCGGCTATGCTTAACAGCAAGCAACTGTAGGGTGCCCTAATCATGCGCTCCGATGTCGAACTCCTGCTCCTCGTCGTCATGGTGAGTAGAAGCGAGGGTCAATGCGCGATCAACAGCACTGGCGAGTTAACACCCATCTTTAAATGTATGTTAGTGATATGGGCTTTATGGTGGAAGGTAGGGTTCTTTTATTTGCTCAAAGCCAGTTTTTAAAATAGAGGAGTATAAGAGGACCTATACCTAGCAAATTTTAGGAAAAGTGCATCTCCAAAAAGATGCAGAGTAGAATATCAATGTTATAGGGTTTTACATTTTCCGTACCTATCCGGCTCTGTCATCCAATCCTGTTTACTAGATATACCACCACTCAACATCACCCCACCCAATTCTCCCCAACCAAACCACCATGTCCGGGGGTTGACAATTCCTGTTGCGGACCTTCATTGCCAGGTTATCGGTCTGCGCCAGTGTTGGTCTAGATCACCCTTGGTGACTGCGCCCTGTCGCATGTTCCTCGGGTGGTGGCTGTTCCGTAGCTGGTTTCCCTATGCTGCCGACGTCTGGGGGTGGATCACCACACTATCAGAGTCCCCTATACCCGCGCTCCGCGCGATGGCCATGCGTTGTATGGGAACCATCCTTAAGTGGCAGCGCCCCACAGCTACGCGTGTTACTCCGTGCTCCTGCTGGGCCTCGTCCAGCACCATATCACAATACCAAATACCATGCGGCCACCTTGGCCACGCGTTGTGTTGGAACCACCCCTTAGGTGGCAGCGCCCTGCCACTACGCGTGTTACTCTGTGCTCCTCCTAGACCTTATCCAACACTAAATCATCCATAATCATTCAATTATTAAGGAAAAATGTGTCAGCGATGAGTTTTGACTCATCGGGGCGGGCATGGACCCGACCGACTAAATTATGTTTAGGACCTAAGCACGTCTAAGCACGTTTTATCCAAGACTACAAAGTCTAAATTCAAGTTGTTTAGTGAGCTAGCAAGGATCATGATTAGCAAGGCAATCATGTTGATAAGGAAACACTCAACAACAGGGCATGATACATCATGATTAACAATGTAGGCATTTCAAATCATAGAGCATGCACATTGATAGTTAAAATAACATAGTTTAGCAAACCGGGAAATTGAAGCATGAACTAGGATGTTAACTCGCTTTGGTTGCTTGGGGGTAGTTCTTCACTTGCGTCTTGAAAGTCACCTCCTTGATCGTCTACTTCTACGCGTGGAGATAAAATCAAATAAGTACCAAATGGTGTTGCATGAGGTGTGCATGAGGTGCTAGGGCTAAGTGTATAGAATACCCCTAGTAGGGCTATCCAAAATATGTTTTAGGATCTATAGGTGAAAGTACATGAGGTTGGTTTAGAGAGGTTGCAGTTGAGTGTATTGTTACACAGGATTAATTTTGTCCTTTATATTTCCTTCATCAACTCCCTTTAGATTACTGGTGTGCAGTTTTCAAGAAAGGTGTTCTTCGAACTAGATATTCCACATGTGAGGTTAGGTCAATTGCCTAGGGGCAAGATGGTTCCTAAGTTTACTGGAGTATTCTTGATACTTTTGGGTCCAGAATGTTTTCCACTATTTTTCTAGGGTAATTCCCTATTTTTATGTGCCGAATAGGGTTTATCGAATTTCAAAGAGCTACTAAATGATTTTCTAAAAAGGAAAATCCCTAGGAAAGGCTTTTATTATTTATCCGGATGCAAAAAATTAATTTACTGTTCAGGTGAGAAATTTTTAGCTTGTCCTACAGGAGGTCTAGTATTTACTATGAATTTTTTCCATAATTTTTGGATGGGCCCGCCACTTGTCGAGATTAGGCACGCGGCGCCCAAACAAGGGCTAACATGCGGGCCCCCTATGTCAGCGTCACCGGACGGAGGGTTTGTCTCCTTCTTCAGGACGGCGGGCCACGCACTGTTCCGGTGATCTCTCCGACGTGCGATCCTGGGCACATCTCTCCACCATTTCCTACATTCTTGATTGCTACGGGCTCGACGTGAAGCCGCCCACAACGTGTTCCCATGGAATAAGACGAAGGAGCCCTAGATCGCATGATACACATGGGAGGGCGAAAATGAGCTACGGGCAAGCACGGCCTAGCTTGATCATGCCGTTGCAACGCCAGAAATTGGAGGGGAAGCATCTGGGGTTCACAAGGGAGCTTACCGAGCAGTCGGGACCGACTATGGGAGCTTGAAATTATTAGGCAATGTGGAGCTCCCGGTTTGCCAAAACAGAGCTGCCGTCGCCAGGCTTCCGTCGTACAAATCATGCATGGCCATGGCAAGGGTCAGCTAGAGCATGATGCAGGAATGCTAAGGATGCGAGGAATCGAGGAATGGCTCACCGTGGGAAGAGAAATCTAGAAGGGCGCACATGCGGAAATGGCGGATCCGCGGCGTAGGGCGTTAGAGATTAGGCAATTTGCGAGATTATGTCAAATTAAATAAAATTTCTGTTGGGTCACAAAAAAAATCCCAAGAGCGCTACGAAAGATGGGTGCAACATTTGTTTTTTCACTTTTACCATTTTTGTCCTATCGCCCAAACGAAGTGTAAGAGGTGGCAGCTGGCGGCCCAGCTCGGACCCCTGTACATGGGCCTCTTTAATAAGGCTCAGGGGCTCCAAGCAAGCTGCGCCGAAATTGAATTAGAACATGGGCCTCTTCATACATTTGGTCATCCAGAAATCGGCCAACGCAACGAATTGAATTAGGACATAAATATGAATAAATGATGTATTTGGTTTGAGGAGTGATTAGTTAAACTACCTAGTCGATTAATTAAACTCATGTTTCTATAATCAATTCGATCCCCTAGGCCAATATGAGGAAGTGTACAAAAGGCTGTTTGGATTTACGAAAGGGCTATTTGGATTTACAACTTCTAAAGATCATCCCACCTAGAGTGCAATGATCCATAGTAGTGATATGCCCTAGAGACAACTATATGAGATGATTATATCACGTCTTTGTTCATGTACTAATAATAATGAGTTATCAGTTTCATGAATAAATATCACATACTTTGTTCATCAGATACAACTTGACTGTGAGACACATTGTTTATGTGATATTGTTCTGAATGATCACTGGTCTTATATCATTATGTAGGACAGTAATATTTGACCAGCACATGTATTGATTGATGGTAATGTTTCACATACTATAGGTGAGAACACTTGTTAGAGAACATGGGATTCGATAGACCTACTCTGAAACACTGTTAAGATTGTTATCTTACATGTGCCATCAGCCTATAGTCTCGAGTGGTATACCTATAGGATCCTTAGACCTAAGATCGTCATTGATTCCCAGCATGCGTAGTTGTATACTTTGGGATTATCAACCCATACGCCATAACAAGGTAGCTATAAAGATAACTTTCAGATATACCATGAAACATGATGTAAAGTGTGAGCGATCAAGATGTAATTTGCCCCTCCTTAATAACAGAAGAGATACCTCTAGTCCCCTCGATGTGGATGGATTAGAAATTGCATGGCCATGTCAATGTGATTATAGAATTAATCACTGTTTCAGTATCCATCGCATAGACGAGTGAATGGTCGAGCTATCTTAATTATGGCACGTATCTCGTCTTGAACTTGACTGGTATCATGCGGCAAATGGATCAGTATATGAGTATATCAAGGTTCAACCAATACAATCATTCTGTACATTCGGGGATCAATATGTCATGTTAGAAACCACTATTGACTTGTGGTTCGAAAAAGGATTTCTAGGGTCATAGCCGATTATACATGAACCTAATGGGTCACACACTTAACAGGTTGGAACATATCTAATAGATTGGATCTATTAGTGGGTTTCGTGGACACTGATCCACGTCGGATTAGAGTCCTAGTTGGCTGCGTCGACTTGGAGTTCTAATCAGCTATGAGTCCTAGTCGGCTTCTAATATAGAAGCCCACTGGTTCGGCTATATAAGAGAAGGTCGAAAGAGGCGACACTGCAAGAGATAGCATCAATCCAAGAGCTATCGACTTTGCCACAAAAACCCTAGCCGACGTGCCCTTCGGACCTCCCAGAAACCCTAGCTGACAAGCACGGTGCTAGCATGCCGACGATCGGCGTTCTGCCTCTGGATGTGTGGATACTATAGAGGTGTCGCTGCAGTTGCTGCGATGCTCATCGGCTAGTGACGACGGTTGGCTGGCAACAACGATCTGCCAATTGACCATCGACTTGCGAAGACGATATCGACAAGCGACGAACATCTACTGGTGACGACGGAGGAGGTGATCGGTTTGGCGAGAACGACTACGTCCTCTACAGCAGTACGTGTGACGTTATCGCAGTGTTGATAGGCTAAGGAGACCATCGTCTTGGAACGATCGGCTGCTTCTAATGCCACGACACGCGCTAAGTTGGGATCGGCTTCTCTAACCCTTCTTCCGCTGTATCTGCGCGTCAAAGGTAACGATCTGTGATTTGCTACTTGCATGATGTCCTAGGTGATCGCGATAGAAATTTTTGAAATTGCACTAGCATAGCCTACCCATTTACCAACAATCCAGTGGGTTTGTTTGGTTTGAGCAATAGAGTGGTCTTATTTCTTGTTTGGTATGGCCATCTGTGAGCTACCTCGCTCTTCAACTTGAATTTTACCTACTGATTAATTTGAAGGGGGAAATTATCCCCATAGCAGACAAATGGTTGTTACCCAATACTGCAAACACAAAAGGAATTAAAGACCACAAACTTGAGCTGAGTATTAGATTAATCAATGAGAGATCTTATCCGATGGAGCATACAGATATGGAGAACCGTGGTTCAGAACAATGAGAGGAAGGAAGATCTAAAACTATTCCTTGACCAAGGACAAATCAAGTGAGAAAATCGCAAGAGTAAACCACAAATTGAAGAATCTTTGAGAAAAAAAACTAGAAAAATCGCAAGAAAAACCTCAGGTAGAAGAATCGCTGAGAGAAAAATTAGAAGGGGATGTGCAGCAACAGGAAAGAACCAAGCGGTGAAGGGAGGGAAGAAATCTGAGCTAGATTATAGTCTAAAAGGTTGAGCGTCCTTAAAAAGGCTTCTAAATACTAAAAATATTTTTGAGATCTTTAAAAAACCACTAAAAGTCCTAAAAAATGATTACAAAATGTTACAGCATATGACTCGTAAAAAAATTGATAAATTACAGCTAAAAAATGGACAAATTTCAAGTTGTAAATTTTAATTTAATTTTAAGCTACAAAGAAGAAGAGGGCTGGTTGGTCTCTCGATGAATGACCCAGCGAAGGAGCGGACCGTGCGTTAGGTTCGGTTTTTGGATCCGATTATCTGAGGACGGTGCAGCGATGCTAAACAAACAAGCTGAAAGTCTTGCCAAAACAATGAAAAAGAATGTATGCAAACTCTTGTCATTGAGATCAAACTTTGGAAGACGCTGTTGCCTATCTATTTTGATCTATTCAAAGCTTCATTCCTGATGTATACATATACAGCAGGCTTGAAATTCTTGCTTGTTCACAGGAACAGGCCTGTGACTTCGTGACGACCCATGTACCTTAGCACCCATAAGAGGAGCATACGCATAATAAACCGATCATGCCTCACCCAATGCGGATTATTTGAGAGGGCATACAGAAGAATAAATTGAGCATGCACCTTAGCACCAAGAAAACCTGTAGCAACCATATATTTACTATAATTATCACTGGCAATTTGATCATGCATTCATGCCTGTTACCCCTTTGATCTGGTGGTTAGGAATAGGCCAATATCACGGTAATGTTCCTCCATACAATTACAGTTGCAATCAGGATATATGATTCCGCTGATAATCAAACTGATGGATGGGTGTAATCGTGGTTACACATAAGCAGATAATAGGTTTGCTTAAATTAACTATGTAATAGTAGAGGGATTGGATTAAACAAAATAGAAGTTCCGGAGCTTATCGTGCGATTTTGACAAAAAGGGCATAATTAATAACATTACTGCCTTTTTTATAAATTGTGCAGATGATTTAACTTTGGTTGGTGACAAAATGGATTGCGCATCTACACAGGAAGGTAGTAAACCTTATGCTCTATGAACTGCTAGCGATGACACGGTAGATTGGATGACCTATCTACAAAACCTCAGTTTGAGGTGGTGGTTTTTTACAAGATTTCATGTGGCATGCCCGGAAATAAAGAAAAAGAACCTCCGAATCCTGTATCAAGATGAGATCTCTAGCAAAACTCATTCTCCCAATTCCTTGAGAAAATCTAAATTATCAACAAACACCTACAAGACAGAAATATATGGATCAGCAAGAATTGAACGCAGGTTCTCTATGAACATAGACAAATGGCACAAAGAAACATATTCCAATATTTATATGCATATAATTGTTTTAATAAGAACCTGTGTTCATTTTGGGGGGCACATCTACCGAAAACCATCACTTTGGTGAAAAACATTTTGGTTTGAACACCAAATTAACGTAAACAATTTCTAATACAATTTGAAGATTGCCTTTTACTTTTAACATACATCAAGCTTTTAGAAGATATGTTTCCAATCTATATTATGAGCTACACCATAAATTTGCAAATCAAAAAATATATTTCTAATGCTTAATACATTTTAATTTTTTTAAAGCAAAGAAATCCCATGTGGAGCTACAATAAAGAAGCAGCACGACAGCATATCAATGTTAAAATAATTTAAAATATACTTCAATCAATAACATGCAGGCATAACGTGGATGTTGTCATAATGCTATGTACATAGTTAATAGTTGATATATATATATATATACAGAATCCCTAAACACTTCAATTTCAAATACCCACATTAGTATTCAAAACAAGGAACATGAATATATATTTTAAAGAGTAAAGTTCACTGTAGGCCCTTAAAATTATACCGAAATCTCACGCAAGAAAGTAATTTTCATGTTCCTAGGGCTAAGTGAGATTTTGGTATAACTTTAATGGGCTACAGTGAACTTTATTTTAAATATGTAACTATTGACAAAAACATGCTCAGTACGTTCATCTGTAGTGGAAAAGAAACCAAGGCCCTATTTGGCAACAATAGCATTTTCTTAGTTTCTAGACAAAATCAAGGTTTATGAGATTACCATGGTTTTTAAAACCATGAGATGTTTGGATACCCAAAAAAGCCATGTATTCAAAACTTTGGTTTAGTAGAAACCATGGTTTTCTTGAAGTATTTGGAACTCCACTCCAAGCTAAAGTTTATGAAGTATTCTTACCTCTCTTCCTTGGCCATGGTCAATACTTTGGTCAAGTTTATCATCCTAAAAACCATGCATCCTAACAAGTGATAGTTCTAATGAATACCAAAGTTTAATGGAGTTTAGTAAAACCATGGTTTCATATGTACACAATTGCAAACTCTATGTATTATAAACCATGGTTTCTTAAAACTATGTATCCAAATAGGGCCTAAGATGCAAACTTCATATTAAGTTATTTATATTGCAGGAAGCAAATCCTCTGCCATACTGCTCTCTCAGTTGTCCCAATGACATGTGGGCCCATGGCGTCACAGGCCCACATGTCAATGGGACAACTACAGAGAGCGAGCAGTATTGCAAAGGATCCACGAGCTTGCAACGGATATGCAAATCTGCACCTCAAACAAGCCATATTCCAAAATTAAAATGCGGTTTATAGTAAACTTCATGTCATGTTATTTACATTGCAACAGAGATGCAAATCTGCATCTTAAACAAACCCACATTCCAAAATTAAAATATGGTTTATAGTATAGAATCATTGACAATGAAAATAGCCAAGACAACCAGCACTCTGAAAACTTCTTTTACATATAATATCTAGGGTTGGGTTTTGAACCCATGGTACTTCAGAATCAATAAAAAAGGTGATTTGGTCCAAGTTATGATCAATTTCATATGATTTTAAACAACTTTCATGCTTTTATTTGGCACTAATACCAATGTTATATAATATATATGTTCTACTGACATGAAGAGTAGGTGCTCATACCCTGTTCTTCATTCTGTTTTTACATGCTTTTACAGTAAACAGGACAAAGTAGTATTTCTTTTAGGAGAACAGCCTGCTGCATCATTCCCACAGGCAGAACAGGAGGTGACATAGCCTGGGTGCTCATTCAATCTCTTACTCTTTTCAGTTCTTTGTCGGATGGCTTCGCTAGCAACCATGGCTGGAGTTTGTGGCAGAACAAGAGGTGGGAGCCTCCTCTGTTCCCTTACTCCCCCTCCCCTCACTAGCAAGGGTGGGGAGCTGTCCTTAGTAGTGTCATTCCAAGAGAGCGGAGGTGGGGCAACTCTGGCTGGCTTTGCTGCTAACGCCTACCCTGGCCTTAGGCTCTGTGAAAGGTGAGGGTATGACATGCACCGACAACAAGCCTAGCTGTCATCCCTCCGTATCTGGCTAGGTCACCTCGTTGCCATCTCGTCTGCCGCTGGTGGTGCAGCCTGTGACGGTCACGCGAGGGCGCACATGGGTGCGTAATGGTGGTTGGGGTTGGTTAGCATGGTATCAGATTGGCTTGGTACAGGCAGTGCTATGCAGGAACAGCACAGCTTGTGGTGTTGTGAGTTAAGAAAAGGATAGATTAATCTGCTGTTTTTGATGGTGCTCATGGTGTGCCGTTGCCTGGGCAGGCCATCATTAGTGCATCCTGTGGGTGTCAGGTATGCGCAATGGGCATCATAGTTGAAGTCTGAATGGAGGGGCCACCCCCTCTTACTCTCAATACATGTGCTCCCTTGTACTTACATTTTGGCTTGTCATGCTAGTGGCTGCCATATGGTGTCAAGTTGGTACTGATGCAATCAGGTGTGGTGTGCAAGTGGGTTCACTTTACGGAGCCATGGTGACCACTCTGGTGTTGATGGCTGCATCTCAAGCCCTTGCAAGAATTGTGGTTCTCTTCTGTGCTTTGCCTTGTGGAGAGATAATCCTAGGCAGGGTGAGGTTCTTGTCTTGTGGTTGCAGTTGGTACTTTTGCAGGATTTCTAGGTTTCGACTCCTCTTTGTTGGTTTCCCCCTGTTGGAGCTAGTGTTGATGTCTTTGGTGTTCCCCCTTCAGGGTGGTATATTTGTTTTCATCCCATTGAAATGAAATAACCAGGAACTAAACCTCGTAACAAATACAAACCCCTCCAACACAAGCAAATAAAGAGAGAATAGTGAAAGTAAAACAATAAGAAATAACACATACTGTTTTCCAGCCATCTGGGTCTGTGCAAGCAGTGATCTTGGTATTAATTCCAGGTAATGGGCCAGGTTCACGAGTTATTTTTCCACCATTTAGCCTAATAACTTCTGCAGTCTTATAGACATCATCTGTACTAATAGCAATCTGGAAGAATAAAAATAATCAACCTCCAGAAGTTTAACATAAATAATCAACCTCCATAAGTTTAACATAAACAAGAGACATGAGGTAACAATGGAACATCATATGTATAACAGACCATTGTACAGAATAGCAGTTTTAAATTTTGAACAATAATATAGAATATACCTGTGCATACGCATTCCCTTTTTCATATTCCTTGACCCCATAATTATAGGTCAACTCCAATACAGCGTTTTTGTCTTCAGGCCCATATCCCATCATTGCAATGGTATACTATAGGAAAAACGTACAATCAGAGTTCTTAAGAATGTCATGAATTTCAAATGGATGTATCGAATCACCAAAGCAATGAGAAATGCAAATTTTGGATGCAAAATATTGGGACGGAGTTGGAAGCTTCTAGCAGTAAGTCTGCAACCAACATGATGCATATTGTGATAACTGAGAACAAATGAAAATGTCACAGTGAAAATAAGAGACACATGTAGCACCACAGGTTTGCAGGTCATTGTTTATATGTTGTAAACTTGTACTTTGTAGTCTCAACTTTTGGTACAGAAGCATCATCTTTTTATATGAATAAAATAAACCAACTACTTTTGTGGTTGCTGATTGTTCAACTTGACAATGTAGATCATTTCCCACTTATTGGGACCTACAAAGAAGGAAATCTGAACCTTCTTCAATGGTGTCACTCAGGAAAACAAGCACATATCAGGTAACACACAATAAAATAAAAAAGTATTGGGATTATAGTTTTGCACTTTTGCTTAAGGTGGATTTATTAGTTTCTTGCCCTTTTGGAATGGGTGATTTAAATTCATGCCACTCCAAAGTTCACGCTACGAAATATGCCACTCGATATGTCAATGACATGTGGGTCCCGGGTCCACATGTCATTGATATATGGAGTGGCATATTTCGAAATGCCACACTTTGTAATGTCATGCATCTAAATTGTCCTTTTGGAATCGAGCACTTCTTTTGACTTAAATCGCAAAAATTACTGATTTATTCTCGAATTTATCACAAAAACTACAGATTTAGGCAACATTTTCATAGAAGTATAGAACTAAGGATTTTGGATGAAAGAGTTGCAAAACGACAGGTTTAAAATTAGTATCTAACTGAAGATGCTTTCCGTTACCTTTGAAGTAGTACTGTCGTGGTGCATATCGTGTTAGCAAGCATAAGATGAAAACCTTAGCAAATGGTAGTTAGGAGGTGCATCAGTGGGATGGTTTTGAAAAGTACCAACCTTGTACTGGGGATTGTCCCTCTTGCGGAGAAGTTCCATGCCAAATGCCTTATTATAAAAATTACATCCCAAATTAATAACTCATTGGAGAATTAGGAAAGGACAAAACACAATACCAATCCCAGTTCAATCTAAAAATCACCTTCTCATAGAAATTGATAGCACGATCAAGATCTCCCACTCGAAGCATTACCTGGCACAAAGGCTCAGGTGTAGGACCTCTTTCTATAAGCTCAAATTTGTAACCATCAGGGTCTTCAATAAAGGCGATTACAGATTTTCCACCTTTTACTGGACCTGGTTCCCTTGTTACTGTTCCTCCCTTGGCTTTAATAAGATCCACTGTTTTTGCAACCTACAATTTTCTACCAATGAAACTCAATATTCCAGCCAGCTCCATTTTACAGAAAATATATTTCAGCAAGAATATATCCATCCCCAAAGTTTGAAATACTAAAAATGAATCATCAAACATATGACAAACAGATAACATGTTTGAAATTTTAGTTATAACAATAATTTGAATAATTGGAAACAGCTACTAGCTTTAAGTATCAAAATAGATACATTATGCTATGTATGTTCAATAAATTGCGTTGATCAGATTTTGCATCTAGACATGTGGACTTTGCCGTTATTAGATACTAGCTTCAAATATGAACATCCATTACCGTTATTAACAATGACAGGAAGATTATACTCCCTCTATGATGTGACTGAAAACAAGACTAAACCATACTATAAATCTTTCACATGTCATAGTTTTGACTCAAAAAAGCAACCATCTGATAAATCTTTAGCATATCATAGATTTCACTGAAAACAAGACAACCAACTAAGTTTGTTACAAATCAATTGGTAGCTTACAACAGACAATTTTTATTTCATCTCCTTGGAGGAACCCAAGGTATTAAAATCCATTCAATGGGGTTGGCGATCGAGATTAAGCATGTCAAACCAGTTTACTAAAAAGATTTTTTTCGACTATTCTGTTGTACAAGGTTCAAGGGAAATGTCAAATAAACAAATCAAACCACATTCCCTGGTTTAATGTTTTATCAGGTTTATGAAAAATCCCAAGGAAGTTTATGCTAGTTGTCTTGTCATGAGCAAAAAATATATATAGGGGAAAGAAATCTTGTTAAATAACAATCACTGAGAGAAATCTATATTATGTCTCGATGGGTTTGGGTCTGCACTTAAGCCTCATGAAGCAACAGGAGATAGCTAGATATTCTTTTAACAAATGGGGCTTAAATTCATATGAATAGCCAACATGCAAACAACTCATATTTGGTGCCTGAGCTAGTTGTAGTTGCTTTAAACTTAAGCTCAATCCGTCCAAGCAAGTTCTGAATGAAAATTTCCATATGCAGTTACCACATGCCCAACTAAAAAAAGCAGCAATTATTGACTCGGCACTAAATCTCTACAACAAAAAAGCAAAGAGCCCATACAAGAGATAGAATCTTACATCTTCAACGGCAATCCCAAAATGACCAAAGCCAGTCCCGATATCATAACTTTCAACACCATAATCTGCCAAGGAATGTACAATTGTACAACAGGGATTTCACAAGTTAATACAATACACAAAGTATATTATCTGAGGGACAAAACAAAGATAAGAAAAAGAAAAAGGCATTTCGAAAGAAAAAACTTACTATAAGTGAGCTCCACAACGAAATGCGAATCCTCAGGCCCGTACCCCAGAAAAGCATTGGTATACCTCTCCTCCGGAATGTCCCGCTTCCGCAGCAGCTTCATCCCCAAGCACTCAGTATAAAACCTGCAGGGCAGCAATCCCATCCAAAGATTGACGAAACTGTAGTGGATAGAGCAATTCAAAAATGCGGGGAGTTCCTCTACTTGATAGTCTTGTCGAGATCGCCAACGCGGTAGACGACGTGGAGCATGCGCCTTCGGTCCTTCTTGACCCACTCCATCGCCTCCTCCTGGCCGATCACCGTGCCCGCCTGCGCCGCCGACCCGCCCGCCTCCGCGGCGGCGCTCACCCTCCTCGCCAGCCTCGCCGGCGCCCTGACCCCTACTCTCCCCACGAACAGCGCCTCACGCCGCGCAGCTATAACGAACCAGAACAGCAAGACACCCGACCCAACAAGCGTCACGAGAAGGCCCTACCGAAGATCGATACCCCACGAGGGGGAGAGAGAGAGAGAGAAGGAGAGGGACGGGTGAGTTCCGTACCGGAGACGACGGGGAGGCGGAGGCGGGAGGCGGCGATGTGGAGGGAGGAGGCGGCGGCGGCGATGGGGAGGGGGAGGAGGAGGCGAGCCATCGAGAGGAGAGGAGCGGAGGGATGTGGAGTGGGAGGAGGAGAGCAGGGGAGTCGCGTCGGGGCGAGACGAGACACGAGTGGCCGCTCGCTCTATCCTTGCTCCTGCGCTGCCGTCCGGCTGGCGGTTTGGATCCATCCCTCCGGGATGGTGTGGCAGCGTGCCTAGCAGGCCACAGGCGGAGCCGCTCACATTGGGACGCCGGGCTGAACCTGTTGCCTTTGGTTTTTCTAAAATACAGGCGTCGGTTCTTTGCTTAGAAAAAACGAAATTTGAGGGACAAAAACTAAAAAATGGGACATGTACAAGAAATGAATAAACTCGAAGGTCAAAATAGTTTAAAACTAGACAATCCAAGGGACAAAATGTAAAATATAATGTGAGCCTAATTACTCATGGTCACTCACTGGTAGAGACATACAACAATAAAACATTAAAACCCATGAGGACAAAACTTAAAATATGAGGTATCAGGCCCCAACCGACCAATGTGGGTCGGGTCGGATTTTTCTTTTCTTTCGAGATGGAGCGAAGTCATGTCGGGGCACCAGGTGTAGTCGGGTTAAGACTTGACTCAACCAAGCCCAAGATATATAGGACCCGTTTGGCACAGCTCCAGCTCCCAGCTCCACCTCAGAGCTGGAGTTTGTAGGTTAAAATAAAGTGACTTAAGTTTATATTTTTAGTTTAAAATGTAAATAAGATGACTCACCTAAGCATCCTCAATTTATCCACAACTCCAGCTCCATGAATTTCTGGAGCTAAGAATAGGGTGCTCCACCAACTCCACCAATTTGGTGGAGCTGGAGCTGTGCCAAACAGAGCCATACTACCGTATATGTCTACCCTTGACCCATCTAAGACCCAAAACTTGATTATACTAATCCTACCTCCCTACTCCTCAACTCTCCTAGGCTCCCCATCCTACATGTCTCCACTTCCGTCCCAATCTATCCTCTACTCCTCAGGTCTACTCCTCAGGTGACCTGTTTAGAGGGGCGCCCCATCGTCGCCGACCTTATGCCATACATAACGCTGTCGGCTGCTCCAGTCATGGTCGATCGCCTTATCTCCCCTGTGGCCCAACCCTCAACCCTTCCCCCACCTGCATGGCTCTCTATTGTAATCCTAGCCGCCTAGCGTCACGCCGATGACGCCGTCGAGCGCTACCCCTGTAACTCACAAGCCCGTGACCTCCTGTGCCACTGACCTCACATCACTACGCACACAACAACATGGCTCGCCTACATGGTGGCACCCCCTCCTCTGTAAGCTGTAGCAACGATGTGCCTAGAGGGCAATTGGGCACCTAAAGGACGGTGATGCCCCTCCTCTCTTGGCGACATCCAACACGACAACACCACTTGGTTGGTGGCGGCACAGTGAGCCGGTGACCTCCTCCCATGCAATGAGCCAGGTAGGGTGAGGCACCACCAGGGTGGCTAGATCTTGTATTTCACACCTGGTTGGGTCGGGGTGGAACGGGCAGGGTGTTCTGTGGGTCGGGTCAGGTCGGGTAGCAAGGTTTTGTTTTTCGGTTGAGGGGACAAAAAACTAATTTACCAAAAATTAGAAAATTTTGGATTTTTTGTTTGATTTTTCATAAATTTTAAATTTGAATTTAAACAAAAATAAAAAGTTAAAAAATGAGGTTGTGGAGGCTTGTTTTTTTTCAAGACGGAGCGAAGTAAGGTCAAGTCAGGTCAAGGCTTGACATAACCTGACCTAGGATATACTATCATGTATGTCTGCACCTAGCCCATCTAAGGCTTAAAGGCCGATTACACTAACCTTACCTCCCTACTCCTCAGCTCTCATAGGCTCCTAGCCAAGCCACCTCCTCCTTCCTATCTCCACTGACTCTCCTCCATGTCTCCACTTCCCTCCCGATTTGTCCTGTACTCCTTAGGTGATCTGCTTAGAGGGGAGCGCCGCCATCGCCGACCTTACACCATATATAGCGTTGTCGGTTGCTGCCCCACAAGTCATGGTCAGTCGCCCAATCTCCCCTATGGCCTAACCCCTTCCTTTACCCAACTCGTCTCGCGTTCCCATGGCTCCTTGTTGTAATCCTAGTCGCCTAGCACCACCCCTGCAGCTCACTGGCCCGTAAACTCCCCACCAATTGTCATAACTGTTGCGGTTAATTATCTACAACAAAGGATTAACTCTTAATTAACATATGGGCAAAATATCAAAACCGCATGAAGGCAACGAATAGAAGTGAAGGGACGCGACGGATAGAAGTAAAGGGACGCCTCCATAGAAGAGAAGCAACGGACACAAAGAATAACTGTCAATAACTCATGTATAAATAGGAGTGTTAATCACCCATTGTAAAAAAACTTCTGTACTGTAATACAATCAACAAAGAACTTTGTACAACAAGACGTTATCAGCACGAAGACTCTGCCCTCTGAGAAGGTAGGCAACGATGGCTTACCAGGGACAGAGAGGGGGATTCGGTGGTCATCCTTCATTCCCGCAGAACCGCATGGTGTACAGGGACGGCGGTCGTTTCGTTGCTCCGGCGAGGTTCTCGGTGAACCCTCGTCCTGACTTCTTCTTGCGCCGTCCATGTAACCCACAAGTACCGGGGCCTCGCTGGGCGCCTCAAAGGCCATCTCTGCCGTGTCCGTGGGTGCCCCGCAGGCCCCCACCACCGGTGATGGTCGCATGTTCGTGGGTGCCCCGTAGGCCCCCACCGCCGGTGATGATCGCACGTCCGTGGGTGCCCCGCAGGCCTCCACTGCCGGAGATGGTCGTGCGTCCAGGGGTTGTACCACCGCCGATGCCTCCAGCAGACCGCCACTTTCGCCCGTGGTCTCCAACTCCAACTCCATCCATCCCGCTGCAGCCAGCCCCCGCGTACAACCCCATGGAACCGTCTTCTTCCCCAGGTTTCCCTGCGAGGCCCCAAACTCCATACCCTCTCTGGGCTCCGATGAGGGGTATGGCAGATCTGGATTAAAGGAACAAGGAGGAGAGGGAGGAATGGGGAAGAAATGGACGCACCGCTTTGTCTTGGGACGGAAGCCGTCTTGCCGCCGTGACGGCAGCGCTGAAGCCGCGCCACACGCGCCGGAGGTCGCGCCACCCACGCGCTCGAGGCCACGCCGCCAAGCTCTGGAGGCCAGCGCGCCAAGCAGCCAGCGCTCTGCACGCGCCGCCAGCGTGAAGCTCAAGCCGCCGCATCGGAAGTTAAATCGCCGTCTTTGGAAAAAGGCAGACCAATTCCATCCCCCAAATATCTCCCTCTCTGGAAGCTACTATGGGAAAGCCCCATCTTATCTCTATGTTTTATGCGTTTTAGTCCCTGCATTAGTTAAAAATTAAACGTAATGTGTGTATGAGTATAGATTTATATAATTTCACCCCTGAAGACCGGTGACATCAATCTGTACTCTTAATATATGTGTGCACTTATGTAGTTTCGTCCCTGTAGATTGGCGAAATGTATCTGTGTGTACTTATGTAAATTGACTAATTGTAACCGTGATTATATATATATAAAGTGCTGTGTTATATATATATTTGGATCATTGAAGTTTGATTCATTATATTCAGCATGTTATATCGCTTTTAGACCCTTCATATTAATTTAATCGCAATATTCACGGTTTGTGACACATAATTTCATTTAGAGACTTATAAATACATTTTGATATATTATATGACATTACGTATAAAATATTAATGTCCAGAGACATTAAAACTGAATAGATCATATATTATACCTTTTTATGTTCATTAAAATTGTTCTAAAGACAAAGTATGATCTGTATTAATTAAAGTTGATATATTAATTTCCTGAAGATTTTTAATATATCTAAAATGGCATTTTTCATTTTTGACATTTTATATATATATATATGCCCCGAAGGCATGTTATTTAATTTTCTTGAAGAAAATTAATAGAAATACATACATTATATGTAGGATATGGCTGATTTTGCAAAGAAAGAATTTGCCGAACTATCCATTGATGGTAGTAATTACGAACATGGGCAATGGATGTCAAAATAAATTTGGCAGCCCATAATCTTGATGCTACTATAGTTACTCCTATAGAAAATACACCACCCATTCCATCTGTGATGAAATATGCAGCTTTACATTTCCTACGCCATTATATACATCCAGATTTGAAGTCTGAATATATGATGGAAGAGGATCCTTTAGTGCTATGGAATTCCCTGAAGGAGAGATATGATCAACAGAGATTGGTCATATTACCTGAGGCACAAAGGGAATGGACCCTATTAAGGTTCCAAGATTTTAAATTTGTAGCTGCATATAATTCTGCATTACATAAGATAATCTCTAAATTGAGATTTTGTAATCAAAACATTACATATGCAGAAAAGATAGATAAAACTCTATGTATCTTCCATCCCTCTATGCGAATAATCCAGCAGCAGTATCGCCAACATAATTACGAAAAATATTATGAGTTAATTTACACTCTGCTTCAAGCAGAAAAGCATGACGAGTTACTTATGAAAAATCATAATTCTCGTCCTATAGGAACTTTAGGCCTACCTGAAGTTCATGCTAATGCTCAGAAATTTAATAATAATAATAATAATAATAATAAAGTTAGGGGAAAATGGAAGAAAAATAGAGTTCATAAAAGGAATGGAATGGTTAAGAAAAAGGATTCTTTTGAGAAAAAGGATCAGGATAATAAGTCACAAATTTGCTATAGATGCGGTTGTATGGGACATTGGTCTCGTAAATGCCGTACTCCAAAGCATCTAGTAGACTTATATCTCAAATCTATTCGGAAAGGCAAAAAGATTCATGAAGGGAAACCTGAAGTTCATTTCACTTCAACACCTGAAGCTACAAAGGAGGAAGGGAAGCCAGAAGCTATTCTAAGCCTTGACGAGGAAAATGGTATTACCAATTCAAATACCATGATCATGGAGTTCGAGTCTCAAGATCTGTTTGGAGACACTAAATAAATGTCTCATCTATCCTCACAATTTATGTATCAGACCATATATATGTGTATGTAATATTTAAGATAAATGTATTACTAGTTCCAGAAGAACTTTGCTCCTGTTGAGCAATAAATAATCATGTAAAATTCAAAATGTATACTACCTATATTATATTATTATTATTATTATATATATATATATGTATGTGTGTACGTTATGTATATATCATATATATATTTGAGTAGTAATTATTTATCTATAATTGATTATAGATTTCGGTAGAACGATCAGATGAAGAAAGAATTATGTCTATTAGACAGCTGCACCACCCATACAATTTTAAGGGATACTAAATATTTCCAAACTCTTACAAAGAGGAAAGGAAATATTATGACTATCGCCGGAAGCGATGGATTAATTATTGGTTCCAGAAGAGCCGTAATAGTTCTCCCTATGGATACACAAATAATTATTGAGGATGCACTTCTATATCCTGAATCTAAACGTACCCTCCTAAGTTTCAAAAACATCCGCGTCAATGGTTTCCATATGGAAACAAATAGTGAGGGTAGATATGAATATTTACTCTTAACTAAAATTCATGGATGTGAAAAACAAGTGGTTGAAAAGCTTCCTTCTTTCTCATCTGGATTATACTACACATATATAATACCCGAACCATATGTTGCGATAAAAACAATTTTTCATAATCTTGATTTTTTTCAAGATTTGGCATGACCGTCTTGGTCACCCTGGCTTAGGTATGATGCGATAAATTGTAAAAAATTCTGTTGGCCATAACATTAAAGATATACATTTTCCAAAACCTGAAGATTTCGTGTGCGTTGCTTGAGCAAAAGGAAAATTAATTTTGAGGCCCTCCTACCTCAAAATTAAAAATGAGTCACTGAATTTCCTGGAGCGAATTCAAGGTGACATTTTTGGACCTATACAACCTTTATCGGGACCTTTTAGGTATTTTATGGTTCTGATTGATGCTTCTACAAGATGGTCTCATGTATGTTTATTATCTACAAGAAATCATGCTTTTGCAAAATTAATTGCCCAAATTATTAAGTTAAGAGCTCAATTTTCTGAAGAAAGAATTAAGTCTATTCGATTGGATAATGCTGCTGAGTTCTCCTCAAAAGCATTTAATAATTATTGTATGGCTCTGGGCATTAATGTAGAACATTCAGTACCATATATCCACACACAAAATGGCTTAGCAGAATCATTAATAAAGAGGATAAAGCTTATTGCTAGACCTCTTTTACAAAATTCTAAGTTACCAACTAGTTGTTGCGGCCATGCAGTTTTACATGCCGCAGCTTTGATCCGAATTAGACCAACTACATATCACATAGTTTCCCCATTGCAGTTAGTACATGGAAATTAGCCAAGTATTTCCCATTTGCGAAAATTTGGTTACGTTGTATACGTACCAATTCCACCACCACAGGGTACACAGATGGGTCCTCATAGAAAAATGGGGATCTATGTGGGTATAATTCTCCGTCAATTATTAAATACCTCGAGCCGCTAATAGGAGACCTGTATACAGCTAGATACACTGATTGTATTTTTGATGAAGACAATTTTCCGGCATTAGGGAGAGAAAATAAGTACCACGAAGAATGCCAGAAAATAAATTGGGATGCCAGGGGCATTCAGTCCTTAGATCCACGTACTAATGAATCTGAACTTGAAGTTCAGAAAATCACAAATTTGCAATATATTACAAATAATCTGCCAGATTCATTTACTGATCATAAAGGTATGACAAAGTCACATATACCTGCTATAAATGCACCGGAAAGAGTGGAAATACCTAGGAAAACCACTCTTACCCCGAATGCAAAGAAGAGGGGGAGAGATCCGGTTATACGAGACTTAGTTTCACGGAGATGTCCGCAAAAATAAAAGTCTAGTAAAGATAAATTACATAGATCAGTAAATGAAACTCAACCGGAAGTTGAAAATGATGTTCGACCTGGAGTTGAAATTCAACCTGAAGTTGTAAATCACCAAGAAAATGGTGATTCCAGCATGAATGTGCGCACAAATTTAGATGCTGGAATATCGGAACCTTTAAACTCTATCGTTTTGGGAAATAATGAAGAGCTAAGAGGTACGAATGAAGAAATTTCCACTAACTTTATTAATTCAGGAGAATTGTATAAAAGAGATACTACAATTGTCGACATATATTTTGCTTCAAATATTGCTAAAAACCTTCAACTGGATCCAGAACCCAAGTATATGGCAGAATGCAAAAGGCGTTCAGACTAGGCTAAATGGAAGGAGGCAATTGAAACAGAACTGAGCTCACTTAATAAAAGAGAGGTATTTGGTCCAGTAACACCAACTCCTCATAAGGTGTTCCCTGTAGGAGCAAAATGGGTTTTCATTCGTAAAAGAAGCGAAAATAATCAAGTGCTGAGATATAAAGCGAGACTCGTAGTACAAGGGTTCACGTAGAGACCCACATTGATTACGATGAAACGTATTCTCCTGTAATGAGTGGGATAACATTCCGATACTTAGTTTCATTGGCAGTTAATATGAATTTATAAATGCAGTTAATGGATGTTGTGACAGCATATTTATATGGATCATTGGATTCGGATATTTATATGAGAGTCCCAGAAGGAGTAAAAATGCTGGATCCTAAAGCTAATCGCAACATGTATAGCGTAAAGTTGAAAAAGTCGCTATATGGTTTAAAACAGTCGGGTAGGATGTGGTACAACCGGCTAAGTGAATTCCTCCTGAAGAAGGGATATTCTAATAATGATGATTGTCCATGTGTATTCATAAAGAAATCTCAAAATGTATTTTGTATTATCTCAGTATATGTGGATGATCTAAATATTATTGGAACTATAGAAGATATACAAGAAGCAAGCAATCATCTCATGACGGAATTTGAAATGAAAAACTTGGGTAAAACCAAATTTTGTTTAGGCCTACAGCTTGAACATCTCCCAGAAGGAATATTAATTCACCAGTCTGCCTATATCCAGAAGATATTAGAAAAATTTAATATGGATAAAGCTTATCCATCAAAAATCCCTATGGATGTAAGATCACTTGATAAAGATAAAGATCCATTTAAACCAAGGAGTGAAAATAAAGATATCTTAGGACCTGAAGTTCCTTATCTTAGTGCCATTGGAGCACTAATGTATTTAGCTAATTGTACTAGACCAGATATTGCATTTACAGTAAATTTATTAGCTAGGTTTAGTGCAGCTCCAACTAAAAGACATTGGGCTGGCATTAAAACTATCTTAAGATATCTCCAAGGTACAAAGGATCTTGGTCTATTTTATAGAAGAAACCAAGAAATGACTATGATAGGTTATACAGACGCTGGTTACCTATCAGATCCACAAAACGCAAAATCACAGACTGGATTTGTTTTTCTATATGGTGGTACAACTTTTTCATGGAAGTCTTGTAAACAGACTTTAGTAGCTACATCTAGTAATCATTCAGAAATAATTGCATTATATGAAGCTACACGTGAGTGCGTATGACTTCGCAAAATGATTAGTCATATAGAAAAATCTTGTGGAATTAATTCAAATAGTGATCCTACAATTATATATGAGGATAATTCAGCTTGCATTATCCAAATGCAAACTGGGTATATCAAGAGTTATATGATTAAACATATTGCTCCAAAATTCTTTTACCCCCATGAACTCCAGAAGATTGGGGAGATAAATATTTTATAAACAAAGTATTGTGAAAATCTTGCAGATTTATTCACAAAGTCTTTACCTACATCTACATTCCAAAAATACGTTCGAGGTATCGGCATGAGAAGACTTCAAGAACTACAAGGCTTAGAGGGAGAATTATAATTTTGCCCAAGGGGGAGTGTTGCGGTTAATTATCTACAACAGAGGATTAACTCTTAATTAACATATGGGCAAAATATCAAAACCGCATGAAGGCAACGGATAGAAGTGAAGGGACGCGACGGATAGAAGTAAAGGGACGCATCCATAGAAGAGAAGCAACGGACACAGAGAATAACTGTCAATAACTCATGTATAAATAGGAGTGTTAATCACCCATTGTAAAAAAAACTTCTATACTGTAATACAATCAACAAAGAACTTTGTACAACAAGAATAACCTCGACAGGCCTCCGGCATGGTGGTGCCCCTCCTCTGTAAGTTCTAGTAGTGGTGTGCTGGAGGACAAAGAGGCACCTAGAGGACGACGGTCTCAGCAACGTCCCCTAGCACGTCAGATTCTCCCATACAAAGCCAGGTCGGTTGAGGCACCGCCTGGACGGCCAAATCTGGTACCCGACACCTTGTCGGGTCAGGTCGGGACTGGGCGGTCCCAGCTCGTAGGCAAGGTTTTGTTTTTTAGTTTAAAAAAAATTGAAGGGGGACGAAAAAAACCAATTTCGTCGAAAAATTGGAAAAATTCAATTGTTTTTTGGTCCAATGGATGAAAACCCAATTTTACTGAAAATCAGAAAATTTCGGTTGTTTTTTGGTTTGATTTTTCTAAATTTAAATTTGAATTTAAACAAAAAATAAAAAAGCTCAACAAAATGAGGTTGTGGAGGCTCAAACCTGCAACCTAAAGCCTTCTAAGAGTAGAGACAGAGCGTTTGGATTGAAGATAAATCAACTCAAGTGTGCTTTTGGTGTATCGGTCGGATAGTTTCTAGGGTTTATTGTGCATGGAAGGGGAATCGAGGTTAGTCAGCAGAGGGTGGACGCTATAATGTAGTGCGAAGCCCCTAAGTGCAAAAAGGACCTACAGAAGTTAATTGACATGATCAACTACCTCCGACGATTCATCCCTAACTTATCTGGACACCTTGGGCCATTCACGCCTTTATTGAGGTTGAAAGCCAATCAACAGTTTGTTTAGGAGGAGAAATATCAGGAGACCTTCGATGACATAAAGAAATATTTGGCTAACCCTCCGATGTTATCAGCCCCTCAGAAGGGGGTCCCTTTCAAACTTTACATATCGGCTGAAGACGACTCCATCGGTGCAGTATTGGCACAAGAAATTGAAGGCAAGGAGAAGGTGATATTCTATCTAAGCCAACGACTTATTGATGCCGAGGCTGGGTATTCTTCAGTGGAGAAGCTGTGTTTATGCCTATACTTTGCCTGTACTAAATTGAGACATTATGTCTTGGCTACAAAAGGTGTCTTGACGCAAAAAACAGGTTCTTACGTCAGCACACGTGGGCTTAGGAAATAGGATTCTCACAAGACCGGGAGCTAGGTCCAGGTGTGCAACCGATTTGATTCGAATCAATCAAGAGGTCTTAATAAGTTACTTAGCGATTAGATCTGCAATATAATGAATCTACAACACTTAGAAACAGATTCGAGTGAGATAATAGGTAACAAAACTATCGGCTTCAATCAGATCTAAACCAGCAGTTTTAAGGGTAAACAGTCTACTGCTTAGCTGATGAAATCAACCGAGCAGAAGAAAGAGGATAAACAGACTATCAACTAGCTGATGATATCGTTTAGATGATAGAACGAGGGTAAACAGACTATCGAAAAATAGCAAGCTATAAGCCGATAGAACGAGGGATAAACAGTCTACCGCTAACGAATGTGTTGATCGGCAGAAAGAGGAGTGAAACCTAACCCTTGGTTGAAACGGCGATGCGCAGCAATATCAACCAAGATACTGTTTCGACCGATAGCCGATGCAAGCTCGTAGATCGAACTTAATCGAGACAGTACTTACTTATAAAAACTCCCGGGTTGTATCTCATAGATGATCGAAAGACGTTGCACAACAAGTCGATTGAAATCTAAATACGACAAAACTACTCTAATGCGATGAAAAGTAAAGAACAGATAAAAGTAGATGTATTTGATTGATGTGTGTATGTCTTACACGTATTCGAGGGCAAACTATTTATACAGACCTTTAGACTTGACTATAACTAGGACTTTTGACTCATATCCGACACGAACTTGACTTTTATCTGCCATATCTAACTAACTTATCCAAACATATGAGATTTTGGCCGATCCGAACTCATCCTTCTATTTATATCCTTCTAGCCAATCTGGACTCTTCCATATCTCTAGTTGATCTTCCTTGCCGAATTTGGATCCTTCCATATACACTTGTTTGGCTGATTTGGGCCGTCGTAGTACGTTTTGCCCATTCCCTTCAAGGCCCAAGCCAGCTTTCGGCCCATCAGCTTTTTGCCAAATCTTGGTGTCAACAAGTGGTGACCTCCTGGTTCTTGGCTTCGATAGTTCATACTTGGATCTTAAGGCACCCAATTTTGATTTCGAAGTGAGCTTGGGCCTCGGAGAGGCACTGCTCAAGGCCCACGATCTTGACTTCTCACTCGAGGTGGGCCCTGATGACCTCTTTAGGAGCAACAATGCTCGCCTCGAAGTTGGCGCAGGTGTCCTCCACTAGCTGCGGGAGACAAAGACAAAAGCTACCGACCCTAACAAGGATGAAATACGGGGTATGACAAAATTAAGAATTTGTTAGAGCACTGAACAAGCATGTTGCAACCGAATTGGGTGAGGATGTTCTCCTTGCACAGCAAGGCGAAGGGGTCATCTTTCATGGCTCCGTGCTCAAGGTCGTCCGTCGCCACTGAATCCTTCCAAGGAAGGGTGAGGACACCTGGTGGGTGGAAGACGTTCGGATCATTTAGGCTCGTCAGGAGTTAGGCATTTCTCGGGAGCTCAGTGGCAGTGGCGTGGGCACCCTGCGTGCTTGGGTGCTACCCGAGATCCTCAAGAGTGCCAAGAGAAGGCTCTTCCTGGGTAGGAGTTGCCTTTGGAGGTCTCACGGCCTCGTCCTGAGCATCTTGTATGCCCAGGGGCTGTTCGATGCCCTCGGAGACACCAGGTGTAGGAAAGTTCTAGGGAGGTGTTTCCTCAGAAAGCTTCATGGTTTTATTCCGAGCACATTTGGTGCTCAGGGACCTCCTAACCTCCTTCTTCCCTAATCCCAGAATTTCGGCAGAGGACAGGGGGTGCTCTTCGACATCCTCTATGTCATCCTCCGCCAGAATACGATCTGCAATGAGCTCGAGCTCACGGTCCATAGCATGAGTAATAATCTAGTTGGCCATAGCGACAAAATCGAGACCATAGTCCTAAAGGTCTATAATGGGAAAGAAGTAAAAGTTAGAAGTGTCAATCAAGTAGGAAGAGAAGCTGCTTGTCGTCGTCTACGGGCTCGGACTTGTTTGCTCTCGGTGGAGAGGTGCTCGTGAAGGCTGGAGTGGGCAAGTCTGGCTCAGCTAGATCCTCCATGTCTTGGGGGCTTGTTGCAGCCGCGAGAGGAGGGATCTCCTCCTAGACCTTGGTCGGGTTGGGGAGAGCGAACAGTTCTTCCTACCCTGCTCCCACGGTCTCTATCTCTAGGGCCAGCTCGGGCTTATCTGAGTCCGAGGATCCCAAGACCACAGCCTTAAAGGTCTTGCAGTGGATCCTCCGAGCCAAGGGCTTGGCGCTATCGCTGCTTGACCTCTCTTCTCTTTGGACAGTGAGAGGTGTCAAGCTTGAGCCTGCTCTTGTTGATATTGCGAGCATGTCTTGTAGTCGGACATTCTCCTCCTCCAAACGCGCTTGCGCTTCTGGGCATGCTGGAAAAGATGCCCTATGAGCTCGAGTTTCTCCGCGGTAAAGATTTTCATCCAAAGACGTAAGTCGCACACCTCAACTTTGTCAACATACTCTAGGTAGACCTTCTGGACGCTGAGTTAAAGAGGACTAGAGGTCGGTTTGATCCTAGTCGACTGCCTCGCTGGACAAGCTAGGGGAGCGGGAACTTTTGTGCTTCTTGGCATTATTTGATAGCTTTCACATGTTCGATCCACGCACAGGAAGAGCAGTGATTGCATGCTCCAAGTCCTTATTCTCCTACATGCATTATTGAATCGAGCGTGTGTTAGAAAATTACCCAAGCTCGAGAAGGGGATGGAGCGCGGTAAAGCTCGTAAAATCTCATCAGAGCGTTCTCGGATTTTTTTCGGGCGCAGTGTTGGGAGGAAGGTTGTTGTTCTTTCTACTGGCCGAAAAGCTTGATCATTCGATCTTCCACCCAGATGCCGCCCAGAGCTATCAAATCTAAAGGTTAGCATGAGCAAAGTAAATGTATAACCCGAGCATGAAAGAAAGATGAAGGGAAAATACCTGAGTCAGCCTCCTATGTAAGATCTTGTCAGCTGATAATATCATTAAAAGGGTGTTCCCTTCTTCGAAGTGGGCACACCCTATTACACAAAATCCTCAACGATCGTCTAGCCAGTAAGCCCGTGAAACTCGTTAATCAAGTTGAGTCACTTTTCCTCTTCAGCTTGGACGGGAGGGTTTGGGAGGCTCCTCTTGTTCGGGATTTCACCATGGAGGTAAATGTGGTTGTCTATGGATTTCTTAAGGTAAAACCACCGTTAGGTCATTCAGAAACAAAGTCTTTCAGGATCGTAACGGGGTAAGTAAAAGGAGATAGGGAGCGTAGCCGAAAATAGAAATGGTCAACCGCGGAGTTATTCCTGGTGTGGAAGAGAGAGTAGAAATGAAGAAACAAACTCACCGTAGGCATGGTGCCTTCATAGAGGTGCATGAAGATGTCAAGGATGAGAATAGAGTTGGGGTTAAGGTGAGTAGTTTGCACTCACAATGCTCGAGCACATCGGCGATGAAGTCGCTCTCTGACGTACGGAGGCCATGCACGGCATTGAGCTCGATGGAGACAATCTTATCCTCCACACTAGCTTCGTATTCCGATCTGCCGCGTACTCCCACCGCTTCGCCTAACGAGTATCTTGGCCTAACATCGATGGTGCCGACACGGATCGAGCTAAGCGACTGGGGAAGGTGGTCGGGAGAAGACCAATTATTGGAATGGGAAGTGATGAATGTCTCCTAGTAAGTGTTCCTAGTGTTGGGAGTTCCTACAAAAGAATGTTCTGAGTGCGCCCAAGTTCTCAATTTATAAATATGAACGAGACCGGCTGATCGGGAGCATTCCGTGCGCAACGTGAAACGCACGCTCATTAACATAAGACATTATGGACACGTATGGAATATTGATCGTCGTAGTGCGCTACTGTTAGATGTAGATTAGGGCAATATATCTGAGATCTATCCTCTTGTTCGCGCGAGAGTTCCTACGCGTGAGCCAAAGGCGTCCAGTTTCGAGGTCCTTGTCGTTCGCCTCGTCGGGAATTTGTCTTATGTGCTTGTGTTGTGTTTAGGCGGTTTTAGGCTCTCAAGAGGCTCGAGGAGGCCTCTGATCAGAGGTGTAGCCACTCTCGCAGAGAAGATGAAATGATATACCCATACTATCGACAAGTGACGTGTATACATCTTTATATCGTCCTCTATTCTAATACGCATCTTGCATCGTGTCCCCCTCCATTCCCGTGCATGCGCTGTCCAAGCTGTCCAATGCAGCACTCCGCCCCACAACTCTGCATATCTCCTTGTTGCTCTTTGCTTCCATTTTCACCTACTACATCAAGTCGTTAACGCGAGCGTCAGCAGTTGGCCGTAATCCACTCGTTCTGAGCATAGCTGGCGAACTTTGAGTACACTCAATAATGGAAGGAAGGCGCCTCGAGGCACGAATACAAGTGGCGAGAAGCTTGGCAACCAAGCCACGGCAATTATATAGTAGAGTAGGTAGAGCCCCAGGGAAGAATGATGATCGATGACAGCATTTATTCGCCTGCCAAAGCTCGAGGAGGGTGGATAGCGCATGCGCAAGGGATATGCCACCACAAGGGGGACTGCCTGGACTCTCCTGCGTGTCGGAAGATCCCTCCTCCTCTGCTCCCGAAACTTGACAAGCTAAGAAGCGAGGGCGTGGGTGACGAGGAGGCTATAGCTATATATAGCGCTAATAGCTAACACCACCGCGCTGTTAGACTAGCTAATTTTAAAATATTTTTATGCATGTGCGGTTCTAGCTATGCACGTGCGAATCTCCGTATGCCTATTTAATCGCATAAATAGGGTACTCAATTTGTATTATACAGCATGACTTAATGCCGTGCTGACGGATGCCTGTGATGATAGTGACCCGAGCAGCCTCTACTGCGTGTAGAACCGCACCGACACGTTAGAGGACCACTTACTACTAGACTTTTAATAGTAGAGGTTAGATGTCAGCTCCAGTGCCGCTTAGCTAGCAAGGCCATCTTCGTCCCTTGCCCAGCGTTAATTCCCAGATATTACATCTCAAAATTTGTGAACGTTCAGTTCATAACTATATGCATCGGCAATCACCACTGCAATGCCATCACATACAGGGTACTTGAAGCCTTCAGTACTCCCCAATTGAGCTAGCAAGCACACTCGCCATAGATCAGGTGCATGCAGTTTAGTATCGAAACGACGAATATTACCGATCAATTTTATTGCCGTAAGTACGTGCTTGAAGACTGAAGGGGGCTACACGATCGTTGCGCTTTTCCTCCGTGCATGCATGCACATTTTTGCGATGTTTTGAGTGCGCCTAAGTTAACGTGCACGTTTGCATGCGGCCCGATCGAAACTTGGAGTAGCATTCCACGTACGTCGGTCGACCAGTTGGCTAGCCACGGCCATCAGCTCATCACTATCTGGGCGACTGGCAGATCAAGTCATCCCCTGGAACATGGCCTGCATCATGCACTCCCAGATCCCAATTGTCCATCTTAGATAGTTTCGGTAGCCGTTCACGTCAGATCTTGTCCTACACAGACAGAGCAGGAAGACGAAGGCATATAAGGTGGCTAAGGAGATGGCAATGGCAAGAAACAACACAGACTTAAAAGGTACCTTTTGTGAGGCCATATTGCTATAACGGTGTCGACGCGACGCGAATATTTTTTTTGACCAACCAACCTTCAATCGCAGGCAGGTCGAGGATATTCGTTCTCTTGATTAGAATTAACGTTAACGATATTGGATGGACATCTGTTACTTATAGGGATACTACCAAGATAGGCATTATCGCTCTTCATACTACCCCATTTTATCTAATTCCCTGAGGCATTTTCCCTCATAAAAAGGCCTGTAATAAAAAATGTCATCAAGGCTGAGCTTCCCCAATAACTCAAACATATCCCTATCTTGTACAATTATCACCTCCATACTGTATCAACCCTCAAACTAACCACCTTCTCACTCAGTCATGGTCCTAACTATTGTTATGGTCAATCCACCTATTGTTCGTTCGCTACTTAATCAAAACCAAACCCAACCCATCGCCAACACCAAACAATCACACTGGGAAATAAGTCCCTTCCACATCCTATGGGCATTACTACTTATCCCTCTCATCTCACTTCATTATATCGATCCTATCCCTAATCCTAACAACTGTCTATGTGTTCCTGATCCCAAATTGATCTATCAATCCTCATCCAAGCTATCACCCTCGATCTCGGACTGTCCAAAGATCCTAGATTCGAGATGGGATTCGATGTGTTCTTTCGTTATCCTCATTTGTGACTCCAATAACTGGAGGTTGTCCAACCAACAGACTCATTACGCACTCTTACAGGATCTCTGATATTACACTTCGTCAAGGAGTTAAAATATAATCTTGTCCGACATATATTATCCCATATTATTGCAAACCACTATTAATGAGGTATTTAGATTGTGTAGATTGCAAAAACTGTGTAATGTTGTATGTTGTGATTATTACTCTTATGGAACGGTCTTTTGCAATTCTTGACAATTACTTTGACTTACATAATTTCCAAGATAATTTTTTGTTGCAATTCAAACTCTCACTTATACTTATGTAATATTTAGTTTTTAAGTTTTTGACCAGTTCGTCTTACGCAAGTATCTATACATCCTTTGTCGAACTACCTAAAAGTGAATTCGCATAGATCCGGACAGCTAAGTGTAGGCTTTTCGAGTGGATCCTTTCGTTGTTTTGACTCGTCGTAATTTGAGGTAGCATTTTTTTCAATTTTAGATAATAAAAAATAAGATAAGATAAAATATGTGACGCGGATGTCCTTAATATTATTTTGATTTTGACTTGCTGCGTGTTATGACTTGCGTGTCTAACCACCACTTATGGTAAAATTTTGAATGATTTTTGACTGCACGATCTAGGATTATTTATAAGGGTGTGTAGCGGTGTGCACTGCATTACTCCACTGCATGCATGCACCTAATGTGACATCTAGGCTCCTATACACTACTCTCTTCTAAAAGATCATTCCTTCCTCTTCTACACCACTTACTATACTAGTACCTCACTTTCTTCATACATTCGCAAAAGATTCTTCCGCCACTCACTCTACTGTATTTCTAACTGTTTTTCAGTTTAGCTCCACCTATGCTCGGAGCAATCAAACTGCCCCACATAGATGGGCTAAATTGGAGTGAGCAGAGCAGCAGAGTCATATGCTGACGGTGCGAGGAACCCGATGAATAGGCGGGCAGGAGCTTGCGACAGTAAACGTGAATCAGAAAAGAAATCGTCAGCGCTCACGCTACGCATGCCAGCGGCAGCGCAACCGTACAGAGTGGACTTGCCGGATACCACTATATTATTTTATTAATTTAAATCTGAAATAAAATTAATATATCATTTGAAAAAAATTAAATAACTAACTATCTATCGCTTCCAGCGGGATCTGGAAATCCCATCACGCGAACCAACCAATGGAGATCTATTTTTTCAAAGAAAAGCTCAGAAGCTCGATCGAGCCTAGTTCAACTCTGCTTTTAATTTACCAGGGACTTTCTGACGACGCGATCTCATCTAAGGACGGCTAATTGTTTTAATCAATCTATGTATTTAATCTGAATCTGATGCGAAATACTTACCTAGTCAAACTGCACCGAATTCGTCTGCCGTCGAGATAACCGATCCGAGCGATTTTTTTCGAACTGCTCGAGCAATGCGATAGCGGCGGCGTTTATTTTTTAAAATTTTTTTTATTTTGAAAAAATAATAATCAAACTCGGTCCTTCCGGTTCCATGTACCACCAGTCGGCGGGCCCCACCGATATATCTCGTGCGCGAGCGCGCCATCTGGGCCCTTCCGGGGTTCCGTGGACCACACGCCGGCGGGCCCCACCGAAATCCATGTCAGCCCAGGTGCGACTGATGCATGATTTCGGTCGGTCTTATCCTCAGCCAGTGCGACTGCTGCTTCTTTGCTGCACGGTTTTCTTGGTACCTGTTAACCTGTGGTTATGAAAACGAAAAACTTGGGTTCTATGTTCTATGCAGTGCTGGTGATAGTGGGCAGAGTTTATAAAACCGACAGAAATACGTTTTGTTTCACTCGGTTAAAAGCAATTTAATTTTAGATTTAATGTGAACCGATCAATTATGGACTAAACCCAAACCATCTATTTTGGTAGAAACCAAATAGTTACGAGTCTAATCTAAGCGAAGTTCACTTAAAAGCCAATTTTTTTGTGCTCGGGGTAAAATTTGAAGACAACCAATTTTTAAAAAAAAATGAAAAAGGAATTTTGCACCTTGTTAATGGTTGCAACGAAAACTGTTACTAGTTAGGCAATAATTGTATACATTGTTGGTGGGACCAGTTGGCTTTTCAACACATATACATGATTCATCTCACATCAACCGCACCTAATGCACCTCTAATTGAATATGTCACCAGGATACACACTTGACGAGTTTTAGCTATACCAAGACATTCAGTACACCATGCATATATGCCTAATAAAACCTTCTTTTGGCGGTCTATGGCCTCAATATTAAAAAAAATGGATTTATTAAAGAGACAAAAGCAACGTAGATAAAAAAAATATATATTTTGTGACATACATTTTGATAGGACGAGATGCTAGTCATATGATGTGATGAGGCTAGAGCACATAGAAAACCAACGCTATTAAAAAAAAAAAATTTCTACTGCGTTTGCTTTCATAAATACTGTGTTAAGCTTCTCTCACTGCGTGAAAAAAACCTACTTCTTTGCTTGTACGCACAGTAGCCGGCATACTTTCTATGTCTAGCGAGCTGCCCACGGCACCTACAAATTTCGCCCTGGTTCCATAATTTATCAACTCAACTTATCCGAGTCACATCCACTTATCATATCACAACCATACCCTTCCTTTCCGCTCATCCCTCCTCAGCTCGTCCACGGTCTTCTGTACAGTCTTCTCCGTCACAGCGCACAGCTATGCTATCTCATAATGTAATCAGTAAATCAGTCCGAGATTCACATAAGTGCCATAGACCGCAGTCCGACCATCGATGTACTTAGCATTCCTCTTACGCACGAAAGTCCACCCAGGCTAATGGGCCTCTCTATCCTAACTAATTATCCCTTTTCCACACTATTTCTCGCCATTCCTCATCCTATACATATAACTGTATTGCTTTGCCATCCCTCAGGCTCAGTAGCATTTCAATCTTCCCTAGTCCTAATTGTAGTACTTACCTCTCCTCTCACGATGTCGAAGGATAAAATAATAATCACAGTTAATACATTATTTGATAATTTAATTTAAAGCTAATTACATTATTTGAAATAAAATTTCAAAAAATTATGTATTATGCATCCATATCATTATAACGACCTATTGTAAGGTAATGAATTTAGTGCTGCCTACGTGCGATGATATGCTGTTCTATAATTGATATTTAAACGTTAATGTACAGTATTTTTTTTATTATAGTTATAAACTCTCCTAGCATATTTTATTAATAAAGTAAAATATACGCTTCTGTATGCCACTAAAAATAATAAAACCCAAATAAAATACTCCGCCTCTTCAGCGAAAAAATATTCATCTTCATGACGCTTTATTTTACGTCTTATATGAAATCTTCATGAAAGCTAGGATAAAGCTAGGAAAAAGTTCAAAGTTCAAAAATTCTTCATCTAATCCTAAATTACTGGACCAAGAAAAATTAACAAGTAAATCAAGTTTAAGCAGAGTAGGGTAACCCGCATCCACGATTATTCAAAGACTTAAAGACTTGAATTAATGAAACAATTGAAACTAATTGAAATTTTAGAAATAAATCAAACTAATTATATAAAATGGAATTCTCAATTTTAATGAGTTCAAATATATTTTATCATTTTTGCCCCTGTGAATTACATAAAGCTTAGACCAGGTCCTAAATATCCTCTTGTATCGGCTTCTAGTCCATCTTCCACGCTGATCACGACGATCACACGCATAGCAGACCTTGCACGAAATTAGGCGAAGGATGCGAGGTAGAGCAGCGATGCAGTTTGCAACGAAAACCCGTGTTTGGCGGCGTCATCAGTCTGCGACCTGTGGCACAGCCACACGAGAGTGTTGAGCGTTCATCGTGAAGCCGTTACGTTTCGCACATGTTTTCTAAGAAAGATCCAGCCCAGAACGCGTTCCGCGCCATAAGCCAGTGGCACCATCGGTAGTAGACAGTAGCACGCCGGCGACAGTGACACGGAACGGACGAGCTCCGCGCATTCCGTAGTTGACATAATGATGAACAACTAGCCATAATTGCCGTTGATTAAGCGCCGAGAAGATCTGATCGGTAACAAGCACGTACACTGGTAAGGACACAACGGGGAGAGGGGCTGGACGCCGACGGGCACCATTCTAACTATTAGATAAATCTAGAATATAGTTCTCCACCTAATTAAAATGCTTAAAGATCCTCAAGAACTACGAGAATATTCTTGTAAAATATTATAAATACCCGAAAACTGAAACCTAGTAAAAATATATCTAGAACTATTTTATCATTTCATGACTATAAGAAAGTATTAACAATCTTCTTTAAGCATTAATAATATATAAGAACTATAGAAGAATATACCTTAAAATATATGACATTGGGATTTTCTCATAACTTAAAATCATACTTCTATAATATTCTAAAACTATAAGTTTAAATCACATGGGTAGACAATGCGCATGACATAAAATCATACACACCATTTTAAGCATACACCTATACAATATATATAAAAGCCAAAAGCGCATAGAACTTCCTCGATAAGTAGGGAGATCTATGTTAAGATAATCGATGAATAATGTTACCCTCGACCACGTGCATTACATGCATTATGCATATTTCATCTTTTGTGCCTTTATCAATGTTATTTGCATTTATACGATAGAACCGGATGACTCAGAAGAGAAGCTGGAAGGCCAGACTCAAGACATCGACGCTGCTCAGCAAGGCGAGCCAATACCTCTAATTCATTCTTCTTTACCCAGTTTTACTTAAATTATGTTGATTTTAAAATATTAGGTTGCATGCAATAATATTTTCCAAGTATAATTATGTTGTTAACAAAAGCTACTAGAGCAAGTCTAGTTATTCCATATTATAAGCAGTGTTAATAAACACAAAACTCTCCTTGACATTTCCGTATCCTGCCATTTGATAATCTAAGGTATAGAAATTAAACTCCTTAACTAATAAGTCTTTGAATTGGCTTAGACATGCTTTAAGTCTAGAGTCCATGGGTTTGACCTTGGCTGTCAACGATTCGGTACTAGGATGACGGGTCAAACTTTGTAACGGCATAGCCTGCTATCAACGGTACAATGCAACGGCATAGCACGCTATCAACGGTGCGAAAGCAACGGTATAGCCTCCTATCAACGGTGCATTGCAACGGCATAGCCGCTATCAACGATGCAACTTGGCTCAGACAAATACCGTATGCGGAGTAGATACCTCATTGGTACAGTCCCATCATTACCATGATATGTATCATGACAGGGTTTAGTCTCTTTGCTCACGATTGGTGATACATAGTGTAGCAAAGATGAACTATACCGCCTCTGATCAAGACTACACCATCCTTTATGTCGATGCCTTGGGCGATCTAATCACTGTCGTATCCCGAGTACATCATTATGGGAATGTGTTGTGCCCTGTTCCGAGTATTCCTACACTCGATAAGCTAAAGAGATAGTCCATGTATTCGGGTACCATTTATGCCTGAATGTGAATATAGTCAATAATTATTTGATTCATGTGATTGAGATTAGGATCTGAGGATCCTGGCCTTTGTTGAGTTCAAGGGGATCACGCCTCTTGGCTAAGAGGGTGAGTCTACCGCCATTTACCTGGGAAACATGCACCTGTGTAATATGGGCACGGGTTCGCCAGAAGATGGGAATCGTGCACCTGTGTAATATGGACACGGATTTGCCATACCATTGGAGATAGTTCACCATGGCGATGGGAGCTAGTCTGCCATTTGTGGAGACCATAACCATGGCTATGGTATGGATCTGCCACGTGGGACACGTATTCCTTGGCTAAGGATACGGTGTCATCACTGTGAAACCCCCTGGTCATAAAGAATCGGCATATATAGCCCAGTACGTCTTTGCTTTATAAAAATGCTAAGTCTTGAGTTATTTTGACCTAAAAATAAGCATATTTGATTTTAAGCAAATTTGTGAACCTAACCTCCACCAAAAAGCCTTGCATCATTGTTTAGCTTTAGGTGAGGTCTTGGTTCGCGAGCGCGGTTTGATTGCGCGCTCACACTCGCACCCACTCACCTTTTTAGGTGGCGTCGAGAAGGGCTTTGGCCTGGATGACATCAACAAGGAGGAGAAGGACCAGAAGATTGACGTGAAGGCCGAGGGTTAGGTGGGACTCCAGTCGCTTGTCTGTTTGGGTTGGGCACAGGCTTGAGACCCTACTCTTCCTACTGTTTCTGATATGCTGAACTCTGGTAAGAGTTCATTTTGTTTGTAGATTTGGCCTTTTCGGCCTACAAAAACGAGCCATGTTGTAATTAAACTCTATATTATTAATAATTTTTATCGCAGGTATGAGATGATTCCAGCATTTTTTGTAAAAGGTGCCGTGCTAGCAAGACAAGATCCTGTGCTAGCACAGGTGCACCGAGGTTCCCGGTAACCGGGGCCCACACCGATGCACTTAGGAATATAAATGTTAGTTAGGCATGAAAAGAGTACTAATATAATTTAAACTCGGCCTTTTCACAGAGGTTGTAAGTTCATCCTACTCTATGGACTTAATTCTCTCTTTGATTGCAAAGTCATGTGATTTTGTATGGAAATTGTTGCCTTTGATGTTCGATTTCGAAATGCATTGGACATGTAGATCAAACTTGCTGGGCTATAACAGTGATCTGAAGTATATATCTATGAACACACACACATATATATATATATATATATATATATAATATATAGTACAATACCAACCCTGTGTATGTTTGCAGTTCATACATAATTGTTTTAGGGATCTAGCATACACACTTGGCAGAAAATTTTCACAATTAATTCACTGTTTTTATGCACAATATTCATGTGTGAAATGTGTACTCAATTTCCTAGTAATGCTCGGTTGATTTATAATTTCTTCTTATATACCACTGAAATGTGATTTGATCCATGACAAAAATGTGTAGATGGATATGCAAAGGAAACGCCAAAAACTTATTTGCCATGCGGCAGCCCTAGTTGCTTCATTGGTCGCATTTGTCATGACGAAGCTTCGGTTAGCACGACTTGCACGACCACCAATAAGCTATGCACCCTTGTCTGCTAGAGATAGGGAGCGGCAAGCAAACCTGAACCTCATATTCAATTGCAATGATGTTGAGTGTGTGAGTATGTTGCGAATGAGGCGAGCACCATTCTTCCGACTATGTCACCTACTGAGAGAGAGGAGTTTGTTGAGAGATAGCATACACACTTCCGTAGAAGAGCAAGTGGCAATGTTTCTCCATGTGGTAGGGCACAACCAAAGATTTAGAGTCATTCATCAAACCTTTAGGAGGTCAATAGAAACTGTGAGCCGCTACTTTCAGGAGGTATTATATGCTATTGGAGAGATACGAGGTGACATGATTCGGCCCCCATCTAATGAAACACCCATAAAGATCAGTTCAAGTGCCAGATGGTACCCTTACTTTCAGGTACTACAAGTTACTCATTCAATTATGTTGTGTTGTTTCATGCATGACATGTAACAGCAGTACATGTGTAGGATTGTGTTGGAGCCATCGATGGGACACATGTCTATGCTAGAGTTCCAAGGGCAAATATCGCAGTATTTAGGGGTAGGAAGCCATACCCCACCCAAAATGTCATGGCCGCAGTGGACTTCGATCTAAGGTTTACATATGTGCTAGCTGGTTGGGAGGGGTCAGCACATGATGCTCATGTCCTTGCAGATGCCTTAGAAAGAAATGATGGATTAAGGGTTGCAGCAGGTAATTTTTATAGCTTGCTAGCTACATTTTTCTTATCGGTGAGTAGTTGGATAACCACAAGAACTAATTGACCTACATCACTTGTTAGGTAAATGGTACATAGTCGATGCTGGATATGCATGTCGGCCTGGTTTTCTTCCACCTTACAGGGGTACTAGGTACCATTTGGCTGAGTACGATTCAAGAAACTACCCTACTAATCATAGGGAGTTGTTCAATTTGAGACATTCAAGTCTTAGGGTTACAATTGAGAGAGGATTCGGGGCCTTGAAGAACCGTTTCCGTATTCTTGACAACAAGCCTTTTCACCCATACAAGACCCAGGTGAAGCTAGTCCTTGCCTGTTGTATCCTACACAACTGGATACTCCAACATGGACATGATGAAATGATTCCTGAAGAGGTGGATTGGGTGCCCAACAACCCTGCTTCCTCTATGCCAAATGGTGGAGATGTTTCTTTTGAGGACAACACTGCTTGGGCAGCAAAGAGAGATGAGTGGGCGACTGCCATGTGGGCTAACAGAGGAAGTGCTCATGTGTAATAATTAGCTAGTTGTTCCATGGTACTTTGTATGTCGTTATTGTAAGTTGTAATAACTCTATGTGTGTGGTTTTTATATTTGCATGCCATGTTAAACTGAGTTAAGTCCAGCTTATGTACTTCAGTTCATCACAGCCTTTGTAATAAATGTAATTTCAGATCGTGGTTTTACATTCAAGTCGTTATGTTTTGTTGAGCTATTGTATGCTACATGGAGTATTTGCACATTTTACCATGTAGCCACTTATATTACTAATATCTTCATGGACCGTTTATTTCAGATGGCTGATGGAATGCAAGATGTGGTGGGGGGTGCTGCTGACCGTGCACAGCGTGGAAAGGGTGCACTAAGGTGGACCCCTATGATGTCCACCTTTGTTCTCTGACGCATGTCTGACCTTATCACCTCTGGAGTTAGAACCGACAAGGGCTTCAAAGAGGTGCACGTCAACAAAGTGGCAAAGGATCTTTCTGATTTTTTGACAATTGAGGTGACCGGAAATCAGGTGTACAACCATTTGCGCAAGTGGCGGCAGCGGTGGGTCAAGATTAGTAAGCTGAGAGACCTAAGCGGAGCTAATTGGGATGAAGACAATTACATGATAGTGTTGGAACAGCAGCATTACAACGGCCATGTTCAGGTATGTCATACATAGTTCAATTTGTATTTTAAGAGTTTTGTCCTCTTTTGTGATTGCTGACCGTGCACGATTATATGTACATTGCAACCTCCAAATGGCAGCTGATTAGAAGTTAAAACCAGCTAATGTTTTAGTCATGTTAATTTCTGTTTACATTGAAGTAATGTTTAATGTTTGTTTACCCTACACTTTTTTAGTTTAATTGCACATATCCAGGACCATTCATGCTACATATGTGATGTGAGCAATTATGATCCTAGACATGCTATAGCACTTAATCAAGCATGTTTTTGTGCAATTGGAACATCTCAACATCCAAATCTTTCTTCGGTCTGGACATCTGTCGTTCATGGTTTATTAGACAAATTGTTGACCACCTATTCACATATTGCTTTCATAGGCACATCCAAAGGATGCAGAGTTCCTAAACAAGCCCATTGAGAATTATGTCCTAATGCAGAACATCTTTGGGACTGGTATTGCTACGGAGAAGTGGGCCATGGGTTCTAATGAGCCACTTGGTCATCCTTCCGAATTTGGAGAGAACACACTCAACGAACAACCAATAGACATGGACACATCCCAGAATGATGACACGGGTGAGGCGTCAAAAACAGCGGACTTTCCTAGTATCAACCATAACAAGGCTACACCAGATTCCATGCATCACCGGTAGCAAAATAAGAGATCTGTTATAATCGAGGAGGAGACACAAGTGTTGAGTAGCATGACAATTGCAGTGAAAGAGGTCGCCACGCCATTCGTGACACGTGGTATCTGAGGTGCATCCGGATTTGTATGGTGCGGTCATATACATGCCGGACATCCCGAGGATGTCCTCATTGTTGCATTCACCCATTTGGTGGAGAACAAGGCTCGTGGTGCCGCTTTTGTGGCAATGAGTGAGCAAAGATCGGCAATGTGGCTCAATGCCTTCGTGCTAAGCATAATTTGTGACAACATGTTCTCCTCTGAGGTGCATTTCTTCTCTATTACATTTTATACCTATTTATGCAATGTTAAACAGATTTCGCCTTTTTTTGTAGGTCCACTTTTGATGACTTCATTGCTATTCGACTACGGGCAGCAATGTATAAGCCATGGACTTTTGCTACCTATCAACGTCGCACCTCTCGCTTAGCCATGTGTATGACTGTATGGGCTTTGTATGTAGCGAGGTAGCACGTGTAGGATTGTTTAGATGAAGGCCTTCTTTTGCTTTACGTTGTTACTACTGCTCTAACTATTACATATGGTTGTAACTTGTAAACTTGCATTGTAATGGATGGTTTTATGGACTGTGTGCACTTATTTATCGACTATAATGGATGTTTATATGGACTGTTTATTATGATTGTTCCTATAATTTGTATGTGCTTGTTTGTTGCCAATAGCGAGTGCTAAATGAGAAGTTGTGATTTTGTGAAGGCATAGAGGAAGATTGTTGTCATTTTTTAATTAGTTTTCAAGAAATGTCATGTTGAGATGTATTAATGACTGTATGTCTCTTTTATCACAGATAATTGTGTAATTTTCTTTGTGCGACGGATGTCCTTTTGACCGCTACTGTTACGTTGTTCATAATATATTTTGTTGTCTCAACTCTATATGCAATTTTTTTGTAACCTCATCGTTATGCAATTTTTTGGTATTTTGTTTTGTACAAAATAAATAAAAATACATGGCAGAATATTGTTCGGACTATTACAATCAAACTAAACACCAGTCTAATCCTAATCCTAATCCTCTCTTGTACATGATAAACACTTGTATGACTGTATTCATACAACTAACCAAACACCATCTATTTCAATCCAACCATCTCATCCACTACTCTTTCAACCAACCAAACACCATCTCTTCTCAGCTTGATCTAAGTGATGCAGGACAACCAAACAAAGATCTCTCAGATCTGCTTTCATTTCATTGTCTCAGACGGGCCAAATGAGAGGTGAGCCATGTAACCAAACAAATGTATAAAAGATTTAACACAATCAATTCTTCCGGCCTAGATTCTGGGGGAGAAAAACAAACATTTTCATCCTAGATTTGTTGTAAGGAGACAAGAGCAAGACGGATTACAAACAGTATGATATTTTCTAGCATCCACACTAGAAGCTCTATCTATATTTTCTCTTTCTTCTACCCTATTTTCTCTCTCCATTACTCTAAAATTTCTTCGCACTTTACACTATACCCTAAAAGATTTCTTTTCTCCATCAGAAACTCTATCTTTAAAACTCTATTTCTATACTACTATAAGGTTTCTGCTATGAATACTCTGAGGAGATACAAGGGTCTCGCTCAGCGATTGAATATGGGGCCAGTGTCTCCCTTTCCTATACTTGCATAGGTGAGCACCCCGTCGGCTTGCTTGTCGCCACCGGAGAGTGGACCACTCATGGACCATTTCCAAGGGGGAACCAAGTGGATTTGTGATGCACGCATCACGCATGCAGAAACAACCAGATACACACACTTTGTGCGCAAGGAATGAATGGAAGAATTCCGGAGCACATACGAAAGTTTGGACATTATGGCAGTAATAATAGCAACCATACTTCAGCTTATCAACATTATGGCAGTAATAATAGCAACCATACTTCAGCTTATCTTATTTGCTTATAAATTGAGTTTTAAGAGTTTTCCGAGGTAGCTTGAAAAGTTTTGCTTATTTTATTTGACTTGATTCTAAGAGTTCTGATACATGGTTTCAATATAGAAAAAAATAGATCGTAAAGACAAAACATTTGACTAATGTTTTTTGAGTCGGAGGTAAGATAAGAAGATTGAAGAGAACATGCTAGCGTGTTTTTGATAGGGTTGTCGTTTTTTACTACCCTAGATTGACGAAAGACCGTGTGTTGTGCAACAGTTGAAAGAAGAGAAAGTGCATTGGTTGAGGGTATATCCAGCAGAGTCTGTAAAACAGAATCTTCTTTATATTTAGAGTCTTTTATCTTTTAGCAGAGTCTCTATCTTAGATTCTAAATTTAGAGTTTTTTTAACCTCTAAATTTAAAGGCTCTTCATATCAATCTAGGCAAAATATGTGGTGCAAACCACCCTTTTCGTGAAAACTCCGTGAAAACCACCCGTAAAAGTTTTGAAAAATTCTCAAAAAATTACCATATGTAGGGGAGGTGAGCTTCTACAATTCTGCAAAATTTGAAGATGAAACTCAATCGCATTTGAAAGATATGAAAAAGACAAACAGCAAAATAAATAGTGCTAAACAGTGAAAAATTATTATTCAGGCTGAATTTGTCTTTTTCATATCTTTCAAATGTGATTGAGTTTCATCTTCAAAATTTGAAGGATTGTAGAAGCTCACCTCCCCTACATATGGTAATTGTTTGAGAATTTTTCAAAACTTTTACGGATAGTTTTTACGAAGTTTTCACGGAAAGGATGATTTGCACCACATATTTTGCCAATCAATCTATATAGTTTGTGGTGTGGTGGAGAATCTCCTTGCCACTCCAACTTGAGCTATGTTCCATCACTTTCTAGCTGGTACGGATTACGTGATGAGCTTTTGGAGCCAGTGATCTTCTGCAACGAACTGAACGTCTGAGCTTATATGATTGGGCCTCTAAGCTGCGAGGAAAAGATCTCTTCCGTTATCCCAAAAGCGGATCGAGTCCTAGCTGGAACGAGTGGACATGGTACACATTGCAAGAAAATATCTAAGGGAATTAAGAACATCTCCAATCCATTTTCGTCCCATCTCCTGTTTCGGCCACATAGAGAATTATATTCCTTCAACGCTTCGATAAATTCCTTTCACGTTACTTTTAGAAAAAGATTCTTTTTTCTATTTTCTTTAAAGGGATTGAAAAAAACGAAATGAAGAAAAAATGGTCGGAGATGGTCTAACGCGTGAGGACCGTTGCGATCGATCAAATTAAAAGTTCGACAGTAGCGTAAGATTGACCCGTTTCGTCCTCTCCACCAAAAATTAAGTCCTCTTCGTGCATCTGCTTGCTGGGTTTGAGCTGCACTACGGCTCGATCGGTGCCTCAGTGGTGTACGTCATCATCGAATTCATTACCAGCTATCAGGTGATCTAAACACGATTCATATATTGCCTGATAATCCTTTGTTTTACGTTCTAACCTAGGTGAGGACAGTTTGGTCCCGATGGTAGCGAAGCTTTCGTCCGGTCTAGGATAATCTTTGCAGTGGCAAATTATCTCGGTCATAGAGGCTATTCTTTTCGGCTTATCTTATTTGCTTATTTAATTTATCTCGTAATTTTGAGAATTTTCTGATGTGGCCTTAAGAACCAGGTGCCCTCTGTGTTTAAGGTTTATGGAGTTTTTAAACACGTCTACGAGATAAAAAAATTAGATTTAAAAATTAATAAAAAAGTAAGATAAGTCAAATAAGTCACATAAATAAGTCAAATAAGTCAGATAAGACGTGACTTATTTGACTTATCTCACTTTATTATTAATTTTTCAAACTTTTTTTTTTATCCCGTAGACGTGTCTAAAAACTCCCTAAACCCTAAACACAAAGGGCATTCGGTTCTCGAGACCACCTCAAAAAATTCTCAAAGTTATAAGATAAGTCAAATAAGCTGAAAAGAACAGCCCCATAGTCAGGCAAAAACACAACATTCGTGGTTAGCACCGATCGGAGTATCCTGCTAACTGCTATCAGAAGAAACAATAAACATCACTGTAGTAGCTTGGAGCCGCCATGGCCATGGCCAACCATGGAAATGACACTCGACATTACAAGCTGAGGCCATCAACTGGTACACTCCCGCTTGACTTGTGGGGCTTGTGATGAGTGCAAAGTGCTCTTGCTTTGGCACGAGATATTTTCGGATGAGTCGGCACTGTATGCACCAAAATATCCACAACTTGCAAAATAGCCCCTATATATACGCCTCTGAAAATAATCTTAAATTCACGGCAGGCTGCAAGTAAAGTATTACTGTCAAATCTCTCATGGAGCATCTCGTTCTGTACCTAGAGTGCTTTGCATCTGTTAATACAAAGCCAACATATTGCGGTTGTCAAAAAAATGTTGTTTCTGTAACAAAAACGAGATGATTCAATACCTTTTTTAGGCTGTCAACTGTCAGAATACCCCTAAGTTTGTAGCCACCTAAGAGCATTACTCATATGCTTGGGAATTGGCTAGATGGATTGTACATATAAAAAATGGAAACAAATCTTTGTTGGTATTACAACATGATTTGGGCCATTTGATTTTGTTGATATCATATTTGACAAAAACTAGCATACAACTTTTACCCATATTATTTTTAGGAAAGCTTATTGGCTATGCCACTGGACATTGTTGGAGAAGGAGGATGAATAGGGAGGAAATTATCAAGACATATCAACAATAGGAGATCATAGCCGTAATGTTCCTCATTAATCACAGATGGAGAATAAATAATAGGCTTAGGACAGATTGAATATCTTTTCAGTCATTTATCATTGCAGAATTAGCTAGGTCTTGTACCTTGGTCGTATACATTGTGACATAGAGGTCGAAATTTTCTTTTCATTATCTTAGAAAACAAAGTCAGTTAACACAAAGCATGGCTGATGCATCATCATTGGAGTGGTGAATCCATCCGACACAGCCTGAGGTATTACTTACCAGAAAATATTATCGTGACGGCCTTGACTCTGTGAACCCCAGCAGGCATCTGTCACAGCGTTCTCAACCAGGCAGGCACAGAAGAGAATGGTAGCAAAATGCAGATTGGATTATCTCTCATGCGAAAGCGACCACAAAAAATTTAAGATTTGTTTCAGTTTTGTTTTGCTATAAAGCACATCAGCCATCAGTTTGTTCCTTTCTTTTTATTATTTTTCTTTGAGAAAAAAGAGAAAAACAAGTGGACAGTGACGTGGACCTGAAAAATCACCCACCGATACCGACGTGTACCAATGGACGCCCAACCGGTAGGCCAACTGGAATGATGTGCAGCGGTGAAGTTCTCTGGTTGGACAAGGGAGTTTTAAGGGAATTTGCATTGGGGTTTAGGGCACGTGGCGTTCAGACACTTTTTTATCGGTAATCTCCGGTCTCTATAAGTAAAACTAGAAATATTTGCACGCCAATGGCGCGCCGTTATATGAGAAAAATAATTTTAATAGCAAACACAACCTGTATGCATATAGACGATTGATGAAAATAATTATTTTTGTTCTGTCAAGCCGGAAAGTTTTTTTGGAAAGTTTGTGGGTTAGACGTGAAGCGCGGTTAGATTTTGCGAAATAGAAGTGTTTTTTCACAACGTTAGTACATAAGACGGCTAAATCTGTGTTGCTTGGATGGCCCAATATGTGCAATGTGGGTGATGGGATGGAGACATTTTATCGGGCAACGTGGCACAACGTGAGAGTGATATTAGGGTCTTTAAAGACGACATGGCACAATAAGAGAGTCCCACATGGTGAGAAGATATGAGTGACACGTGGCGTTCATGAATTAGAGTCTCCAGTCAAAGTTATGGAAGGGGAAAAAAAAAGATATCTCTATTAATTGCTAACATCGTTGCTGATGTCACTGCATGCCCATGCACGCACACAACACGGAGGACATCACAACCACGCGTGTGAGAAGTCAGCAATGATTTAAAAGAACAATCGTGGATTGGCCATCCGGATTAATTGTCGAACGGATGGATAAACGCCACGTGAATAAATGACCTAGGCTCAAATTCTTGCTACCTTAGCAAAAGGACACATGGATACCTTAGGCATTTGGCAATCCCTACCGGGTTAATATATAGGAAGAAACTCAAGAATCTGCCATTGCCGTCGTCCCTGCTTTGTCTCATAGGCACCTGAATAGGACGGGCACACATTTTGTATAGGAGAAATAAAATAGAAGAGAAAAGAGAGCGAAAACGTCTATTAAATTTCGAAATTGTTCTAACTTTAGAAATTTTTAAAAAATATACTTTCTTTTCCTAGATTTTTTAAATGGCCTACGGAAAAGAAAATAAAAGAGGAAAAAAGAGAGTGAGAAATTTTTCAAAATGAAAATTTTTCTAGCTTCCAAAAATTTTAGAAATATCTAAACTTTCTATAAACTTTCTTTGTGCAGGCATGGTTCCATTTCTATGTACTTTCAAATTTTTTTAGAATTTTTAAACGGTGTAGAAAAAAGGAAATAGAAAATAAAAAAGAAAGTAAAAGAAGAAGGTAGAGGAAGCAAAAATTATTTGTAATTTCAAAAAATTTTAGAAAATATCAAAACTTTTTATGGACCTTCTTTGTACATGATTTCATTTGTGGGAACTTACTATTTTTTTTTGGAATTTTTACACAGCGTAGAAAAAATAAAATAGAAAAGGAAAAAGGAAGTAAAAGAAGAAGGCAGAGGAAGCAAAAAATTTGCCTAATCTTAAAAAACGTTCAAAAACATCCAAACTTTTTATGCACCTTCTTTGTGTAGGCATGGTTCTTTTTTTTGCAAACTTTATATTTTTTGGATTTTTTAAACGGCGTAGAAAAAAGGAAATAGAAAAGGGGAAAAAAAAGAAAAAAGAAAAAAAAGAAGGCAACGTGAATTTTAGCGCCGGTGGAAAACTTGCGTGGCTGAGGATCGAACTCGCGCCGGCGGCGTGAGTTCTAGCGCGAGCAACCGGCCGACCGTTTCGTCCGCTTCGTCGAAAAAAAAGAAAAAAATGTTTTTATATATAACGTAAGAACGGATGGTTTATCGGACGGCCGGCGTTATTCAGCCGACGTGGCCACGGCGAGCAAGCCCCAATGCCTATCGTTTAATGGTATAGTTGATAAGTACATATACAATAATTCAGACGGTATATACTGTCTATAGCATTTTGTTGTGTCACTTACAGTTTCATGGATGATCCAATTTTCTATGCATGCATTTTCTTATCTATATCGCATTGTGTCCTAAGTGGTATGCTTATAGAGGGTAGATATAATACTATTGTACACTCTCAAAGCATTGAAATACACAAATTATATGGTTGATTTCAGCACTGAAATACACAAATTATATGGTTGATTTCAGCTTCTTAACGGTGATGTGAGAGGCACGTTCGCTTTGTTCGATTAGACAGAGACACCTGAGCCACATACTTGACTAATCACCTGCTCTGCCTGTGCTGTGTTGCTGCCGGAGTCTAATCCTCTCCTCTATAAAACACGCCGGGCAGCAACGCGAGTGTCCCACCCATCGCTAAAGAAAAATATCTACTGCACTTTTTCCTGCACTTTACCCTCAAAGGCGCCTCCTTTACCTCTTCCTCTCTCCCTCAACCAAGAAGAGCAGCAAGAAATCTTGGGGATTTGGTTTTGGTTTGGGATCCATGGCGAAGCAGGTGGACTCGTGCGAGCCGGCGGTCGACGCCGGCTGCGTCCGCGCCGTGCTGGCGGAGCTGGTCCTCACCTTCATCTTCGTCTTCACCGGAGTGGCCGCCGCCATGGCCGCCGGTACGTGCTATCTCTTAATCCCTCGTCCTCTCTCGATCGGTTCTTTTCTTTCTTGGTGCGCGTGCTCATGGCTGGCTCGCTGCAGGGACGCCGGAGCTGCCGGGGGCGGCTACGCCGATGGCGGCGCTGGCGGGGGTGGCGATCGCGCAGGCGCTGGCGGCCGGGGTGCTGGTGACGGCCGGGTTCCACGTGTCGGGCGGGCACCTGAACCCGGCGGTCACGGTGGCGCTGCTCGCGCGCGGGCACATCACGGCGTTCAGGTCCGTGCTGTACGTCGCCGCGCAGCTGCTGGCCTCCTCCCTCGCCTGCATCCTCCTCCGGTACCTCACCGGCGGCATGGTACGATCCTATTCCCATATCACCCCTATCTTTAGCTCGTACTACGTATTTACCGGCGCAAACTTGAGGTTATATGATCCGAGAAAGGGGGAAAAGATGGAATTTTTCGTTGAACCATATGCTTGGACAGTTGGACTTTGATGCCGTCCTGTCTCGCTCCTGCTTCAGCCAGCCAGTCAGCAATAGTTTTGCATGCCGGTCTGTGCTGGGCCAGGAGACTTCAGCATATCCTCATGTACGGCCTGGCTGGGCTGTTTATGGGCTTATCGATTATTCAGTGGTTCGGTTTTTGTTGGGCCAGATTTAAGCAGGATTACTTCCATTTGTTTTTTTGGGGGAAAGATCTGATTTTTTATAGGACGTCAAGACTCAAGACCAAACTTTAATCGAGATTTCTTTTAAAAAAAAACCTTTAATTGAGATATGTTCCTGATAACTCGCTGGATCACCTTAATTATGCTCGGATTTGATGGATGCAAATCGAGTAATGTTCAATTGTGTGGACCATTCTCTTCGTAGGTTTGTTTTGTAAGCCTCCAACTGGCACTGGAAATGGGGCTGTTAAAATAGCCTATCGGTATTGGTGACGCAGGGCACGATTACTACCTTTTAGTTCTAGAAAAATATGGGCCTGAGTTGTTGTTGCTTGCATAGATAACAAGTTGGTAATAAATTGACCTTTGAAAAGTTGGAGATACTATGTTGTTAGGCCAAAGTCAAGAGACCAAATTACTAAATATCCCACATCGGCCCCGCCTAAGTCATATGTCCAAATATCATATTTATAAAGGACCACCTCATCTCATCTGCCAAATGAACTGACCCTGTTCTTCACAAAAACCATTTGGGGTTTCGTTAGCCCTTCTACAGTTGTCCTAACGGCACCAAGGGTAAGAGCAAATAAGTATTCTGTATGTATTTGTCAATTTTATTCAATAGATTACAGGGCTATTAGATCAAGTAAAATGAACGGTCCTAAATAGTCTGGGTGCATTTCTTAATAAGTTACAGGGCATAACTAAACTGCACAAGTAGTGTACAAATGTCAGGTGTGGACAATTGTTAGTTTGTATGCATGATCTTCTCGACCTGAACAGGATAGATACCAATTGCAGTCGCAAAGCTAAGAATCTCCCCTAATGTCAAATGCAGGCCACTCCGGTGCACGCCCTGGGCGCAGGCGTAGGACCTGTGCAGGGCATGGTGATGGAGGTCATCTTCACCTTCTCCCTCCTCTTTGTCGTCTACGCGACGATCCTTGACCCGCGAACCTCGGTGCCAGGGTTCGGCCCGCTGCTCACGGGCCTCATTGTCGGCGCCAACACCATCGCCGGAGGCAACTTCTCTGGCGCATCCATGAACCCGGCTCGGTCTTTCGGGCCCGCGCTGGCCACCGGCGTGTGGACCCACCACTGGGTCTACTGGCTAGGCCCACTGATCGGTGGGCCCCTCGCTGGCCTGGTCTATGAGTCACTGTTCTTGGTCAAGAGGACCCATGAGCCTCTGCTCGGTGGGTCCTTTTGATAATCTGGCCCCTCCCATGGTTTCATGTATATATATATAGTTAAGTACACATACATAAATCGGTATTGGCCCTGGTAATTAAGGTAGCTGTGTTAATTTGTTACGGTGGGTGATTATAAGATGTAGCAATGTTAGTAGGCCTGCAACGGCAAGGGCTGATTTTTTGCGTTTTTATGTATGGGCTTGGTCAAGGCTAATAATCAGCCATGTAGAAAGATTGTTTGTGAGACAATTTTTTTTTGTTATTCCGATTGTACCATGGTATTATTTTGGAGTCTGTAAATGTAAATTAGGCATTGTCATCCGCCCAATTTGCTACCTATAGAAGATCTCATTTTCATCTTGTGAATCCATGCCCTTCTCCGCATTATTGAAAACGGTGTTAAAATGGGGTATGCCCAAGTTTTTTTTTGTCAAATGCGCAATGAAATGGAGTGAGCATCAGGGTTTCACATACCGTGGGATTTTGGTTGAAACATGAAGGATCTTGAAGTTTTGGGCTAGAACGGTAGCGGTATTCTAAACCCTCAACCACTCATAATTCAAAACTTCAAATTCAACTTCAAAATTTGAATTTTAAAACTTTGAAGATTTCACTTGGATTTTTGAAGATTTGGGAACATGTCAAAATTTTGAAGATTTTTTTCGATCCACCGCTATTTCAAAATTTAGATTTTGAATTTTAAAAGAATTCAATGGAATTTCGCTCGAAATTACTGAAATTTCGGATTTCGCCTACGAACGGGCATTTCAGGGTAAAACGAAATTGTGAACCTTGGTGAGCACCTCCGAGATAAAATCATTCAGCACAAGCCTCCCATTGTCCAAAACATAAATATCACAATACTTGTGGTGACGGACATCAAACAACTCATAACCGGTGCTGACCAAGATATGAGAGTTGAAATTTGTAATTTCAGATTGCATTTAACTTAAGAGAAAACAATTTTGAACTTGGTCTGTGTTGGAACTATTTTCAATTTGTGCGCCGCTCTATGCCGTTATCCCCACTTTCTTTCCTTTTGAGACCTACAAACTTTCTGTTGGACGATGCAGTGATGCATTCTGTTTGGATGATTCAACAATTCATGTTTGTGTATGACACATGATTCTTCGCTTCTACCGCATGAAAAACTAGAGCTTATGATACTGAACAGACTGCACCATCAATGATCCTGACCTGAGAAGTTGAGGAACTGCTTCATGCTGATTCTTGTAGCAAATGGTGAGCAGAGAAAACGCCCAAAGAACAGTGTGTGCGCTGCAGAGCAGTTCTGACGATCCTGGTTCCCGGGCTCAGAAAAATATGCTCCACCTGCAGAATAACAAAACCGTAAGGTCATGCATGCCTGGAAATCACTTAAGCCATTTTTGTTGGACTACTACGCTTGTATTTCTTCATAGCTAGTGGCCATTTTTCCAAATTTTGGACTTCAAGTTCCTCTGTGTGTTTATTTGGAAAAAGGAAACGATACGTGAGTAATATATCACACGACTTTCTAAGAAAATATGCAACAAGCAACAAAAGGGCTAGTTCTTACTAAATTATTCAGAGCCAAAGAATTGAATTTTCTGGTATCTCCCATGCCCATGCGCACGAAGGACAGAGAACTAAAAACTACAGAAACTATCACTCAGAGAAGCCAAATGCTCATTGATTCTTTCACCAAAATATGTAAAGCAAGAGCTATCATGAAAAATGCAAGTCCTGAGGTTTCTCAACGCTGTGGTATCTTATAAGCACTATTTGACTCTTGCGTACTAACTTAAATGGCCTGTACAGTTGTAAGTGTTGTTAACAAATAGGCACATATATCGCCTGCAAAGCTTCGGGATCTTAAATGCACAAGATTTTCTCCATTGCTCGCATTCAAGCAGCGTATTGTCCACTGCTTCCACATTTGTATCAATTATTTGTATTTAATTGGTCAATATTATATTATATAGCCCCCTTGAGTTAGATTTTGACTTTCCCTGGCTTTTGCTTGGCAATACCACAATTGTCATGTCACACTTTCTTGGCACTCACTGCACTGCCACGAAATAGGTGAAAAAGATGAATGAATAAATGATTCAAATGTGGATAATCCAAATTAGTAAGCTGGATGATCCAAATTTTTGTATGCTTTATACTACAATCTGACCAGCCTGTATTTACATCGGAAGGCTTCTTCAATTTTCTAAGATACAATGTCATAAAAAGATTCATAATATTATGGCTTAACGTTGAAAAATGAGAGTAAATATTTGGCTGGAATACCCATTTCATTGAATATGCTACATAGACCGCCTAAAAGTATGTTTGTGTGATTCACGTGATACATGACCAAATGTGTAATATGTGAGGACTGGATGGCTAGTGAAAATACATTTTAGTTACTGAATTTGCATGTGTTTTGTAAACAGTTCAGAGCCATCTGCTAGCATTGGAGTCTGGTTCATTTCTTGGTTCATATAATTGCTAGTCGATATATACAGCTGAAGCACATGTCACTACTACAAAAATACTAATATGTGCCGGTTCTAAACCAGTCGCTATTGTTGGTTTATGAACCAACACAGAATAACAATAATGTGCTTAGTAATCTGTGGTGATTTGGAACCGGTACAAATAATAGATTATCTACGCCGGTTTATCCCTAAAACCGGCACATATATTTTTTAAAATATTTTTGATTTGCTAGCCTGGTGCCGCCATGCACTAGGCTAGCTACTACATACTAGTAAGAGTGCAAATGGAACGAATATTTTTTAGACCGACCAACCGAATCAATCTAGACAGTGATTCATATAGTTTTTTGGATATCCGGATGTTTTGGTTGATATGGATATCCGGATGTTTTGGTTGATATCTCTCATGCCCATCCGCATCAAGGAAACAATTAGCAAAGGCAACTGGTCAAGCAAGAACACATGCAAATCTTGAAGTAAAGTACATTTTTCCTCACGTGAACAAACTTGGCCTGTGTAGTTGTAATGTATGAGCTACTCTCATATATTGTGCAAAGCTTCAGGATCTTCAATACACAAGATCTGAAAAGATATACATTCAAGCAGTCCCCGTCCTCGTCTTTCAGCTATGTACCAATTATTTTTGGGTCTATTTTATCGATGGCTACATTTTGTCGCTCTTCAATTGCTTGAATTTAATTTTTCGTTCTGCTGCTTGGTGCTACCACATGTAGTGTCCCTGTCGTGCCACACTTTTCTTACCGCCCTAAGAGCCATAACCAGCAGTGTCCCTAAAACACTGTACCCGCGCTGTGCACAGTGATGGGGCACGCATTAGGCGCGATGCGGCGACCCAGCAGCTTCTCCATCCGGCGATTAGCGGATAGGAAACGGGCGTTTGGTCTCCAAAAATGCTGTGCAGGCGGATGGTCCACATCGGTGCCGAGTCCGAGGCTGGGAGGTAGCAGCGGTTGCTCCCACGGCCGGGCGGAAACGGCGAGTGGGCGACCTAGGAGTGACGAGCGGCCGGACCGGCCTCGTCTCCGTCGGCGGCGGCGTGCGGCGTGTTCGTCTGGAGGTTGGTCAGATCTGGGGAGGGGAATGTCGACCGGCGGCCCGTTTGCGCATCAAAGGGATGAGGTCGGAAAACTAGAGGTGCCGCCACCTCCAGGTTCCTCGCTGGCGTCCGCAAGCTCGTCGAACCAGAGGTACAACCTGATTTCCATGCTTGTAGATCATAGATCTGTAGATAATAGATCCTTGCACTCGCGGCCTCGCCCCTCTTGCATACTGGCCTCCAGTGCTGGCCGAGCTTGTCCGCACAAGACTGCGGCGGATCCGCTGCCGCCGACCTCCGCACCGCCAGATCTAGATTCCAGCGCCGGCCCGAGCTGTGCTGCACTGGACCTCGTGAAGTCGGTTAAAAATACCTGCATGTTTCTTGAGCATTTTGCATCAGATTGTTGTGTTGTTGTGCTGCACTGGACCTCGTGAAGTCGGTTAAAAATACATGCATGTTTCTTGAGCATTTTGCATCAGATTGTTGTGTTGTTGTGCCAAATTTTGCATCAGATTGTGGTGACCATTTTTAAACATCAAACCTATTTCTTTTGTTCTTCAGCATTTTGCATAATTCTTGCATGTTAGGTGGAAGCATCAATACCTGCATGTTTTATTGTTCTTGATCATTTTGGTAAAAAAAATTGAGGCAGCATTGCTATGATTGTCCAATGCCCATGTATATGTCATATTCAATCTCGGAATGTTTGCGTGAGCTACACTTTAGTATGACCTTGCGGTAGCAAACTTTATTACAAATACATATAACTGTAAATCAGTGACAATTGAACAGATTGTAAGTGACAATTCATGCATATACTGAAATCAGTGTAATCAATCACAGTTCATTCATTTCCATGTATCAAACTTTGGGATAAATGAAGATCACATAAAAATGCTGCATTGCCACCAGTTTGTTGCTGTAATTGAAGTGTTCATTTAAGATTTTTGCTGCTATCTAGTTAGACTGCGAAATATGCAAGGGGAGACGGATATTAGAGGTTCTTCCTTGATTAAATTAGAGTCATGCTACTCCATTTAATTGATGTGACTATGGGGCTTGGCATTAGCAACTGAGACATAGATAATTTGGCAGTAGTTAGTACCACATAACTAGTGCAGAACTTTTTAGAATTGAACATAGTGAACATGTTCAGGGACAGACAAAATTGAACATGCCTACGACATAGTAACTATGAAAGGTGTTTACCATACCACCTTAAATTGGTGATGTAATTATGGTGAATTCATAATGAATTGTACCTATAGCGGCATGAAGCATGAAATGCTTGCTTTTGTCAGATGGAAGGCAATGGGACCAATGCTGCCAAAGTTTTGGAGGCGACAGTGAGTCAGATGGAAGATGCTGCCAGAGCCTTGAAGGAATTAGTGGAAGGAAACCTGGAGCCAAGGAGCTATGGTACGAGCAGCTCCTTCAATTGTACCCTGCTCAACGTTGAGGCTATTGCGGGAAGGCTTGAAGAGATCACCCTCGATGGCAGAGCCGCATTGGCGGAGATGGCGAGCGGTACTCTTCGTGGACAGTTGCAGCCTTTCATGACTAGCCCGGAGCGTGATGTGAGCCCAGATGAATGCATCCCCATGGATTACAGCCCCCCCAAGATGACTACGAGTTCTTTGGCTACAACACCGACGATGAGAACTTCGGTTACAACAGCGAGAATGCTTCACCTCGGATGCAAAGGGGCTGAATGTAGGAACTAGATATGTCATAGTTGGTGGGTTCACGGACCTAGTACCTAAAAAGATGAGCATTCAAACTGTCTGGTAGAAATACCATCCATTGTGCTTGCTTGTTGTTCAACTATGTACCTGTAAACGGTTGTAACAGGACAGGGAAAACCTTGGTTGTCCTGATCTGTTTGAATGCTGCACTATTTACATTTTGTACATTAATTGAGATCGGCTCTATTCGTATAGCGCATCGACACGTCAAAATGTAGGGTGCAGCATGCAACCATAGCTCACTAAATGGACAATTTATTTGGAATGTACATATATTATTGCGCAGGGCAGCAATGGAATCACAGTACGCAGACTTTTTAAGTGGGCGTTCCGACTCCCTGCTATGGCAGTCTATAGAAGGTTCGGTTGAGGGGAGTCCGACCCTTCAAGTTCAGTCTGAGGAGGTTGAACCAAGCCAGGGCAGGACATGCAAGGGCAGGACTACAAACTTCACTGCCTCGGAGGACTATTTACTGACTACGGCCTGGCTAAATGTGAGCCAGGACCCCATTGTCGGAATTGATTAGAGCAAGGATAGTTACTGGACATGTATTCTCCAGTACTATAATGCGAACAAGACGTTCACCTCGAAGAGAACAAAAAAGTCTCTTCTTTAGAGGTGGGGTGTCATCAATCGTGAAGTAAGCAAGATGAGTGGGTGTTACCATCGTATGAAGAACCAGAATGAAAGTGGCAAGACCGACAAGGACATGGTACACAACCCAATTTCCCTCCTTTAATGTGTTACCCTGTCATACATATCGTAAACACAATTCATTTGCATCTCTGCAGTTCATTGATGCTCTTGCTCTTTACAAAGCCGAAGAGAAGAAGGACTTCCAGATGATTCGTGTTTGGGAGCTCCTTCATAATCAGTCTAAATAGGCGCGGGTGGGTCAACCTCGGGCAGCAGTAGGTACGCGGAGCTAATCTCAGAATTGCGGGGTGACATGCGAAGCGAGATGGCCCAATGGGCTAGTTTGATGAACACATTCCTGCAAGCAGAGGAGGAAACCAGGATGCTTAAACGAGAGGCGCTAGCCTTTTGGCAGCGTAAGGAGGAGAGGATAGAAAGGGAGCAGGAGGAGAGAATCATGTCCATGGATTTGAGTTCCATGACCGACACGCAGCGACAGTATTACACCATACTGCATGGTGAAATACTCGCGAAGCGACTAAACCGATCGAATCCCTGAAGAAGCCATTGAGATGAAAGTGGCCGTAAACTGCATGGCCTTGACCCTAAGGTGTACTGTTAACACCCTAGGGTTATTAGACTCGTTGTTATAATGTTTCAAATGACTGTTGCCCTTCTTGTGGCCCGGACTTCTTGACTATTATTTCTTGTATCTCCAGTTTATGTCACAATGTGCATCTCATCTGTTTATGAAATCAATCCATTTCTGCAGGTTGTTATCGTTGGGTGGCTGTGACAATGTGGATCTGATTTTTTTAACAGAAATCAATCCATTTCTGTAAGTTTCTCGGTTTGTTATGCCTGGGTGGATGTATGTGCAGCTTGTGTATGTCGGGTTCCTTATAGATGGATTTTGTTGACTGTCCTGGCCACAAAATCAGGTCTTTACAAAGCTGGCTGGAAGTGATGCTGGTAGTTTTTCATAGGATCATTACTTGTAGACATCCACTATGTTGTAATGATGTATGCATGATATTGCCCCAGGAATGATCAGGTACTAGTGAAATCATGCTGCTTTTTTTTTCCATTTGTGAGCAGATTGTTTCAGCTCGATTTCAGTTCTCGGTTAACATCGACATATAACAGATAATTTTGTTGTCATCTATAGTTGGCCTCTACTGAATATACACTTGCATTTGTTCACAACATCTGTAATACATAGTATGTCAAGAGAGAGATCGTGATTCCCTAATAGACCCTGAAAACAGTTTTGCATTATTTGGAATCTATGAAGTGTATTGTCTGTGAAGTTTACCGTTGGGGGCATTTATTGCAAATGTGCTTATATAGTGTTTGGGTTCAAAGAATCGGACTATTCTGGCCGGCCCCGATGCTGTGGAAAAATTAGAACTGCGAACTCATTTCAAATGCTTGTGGACGTGGAGCAAGCACAATATTGACATCTTAATTAAAGTACTTCCACATGGGTTACACGAAACATGTAGGGTACAACAGCGATACAACGTAGTGCCCAAAAGGGAACTACATACAGCAACATGACAGAAGTACGGATAGGAAACAACACAAGCCTAGTGCGATCCATGGTACTGCCACATGTGTTCCATTAGGTCTTCCCGTAGTTGGTGGTGGGTCTGACGGTTTCTAATATCCTCGTACCTTGCAATGTAACTTTCGACCGAGGGGTTGACATCCCGGGAAGGAGCCACCAAAGTTTCGAGGCCTTCATAGTTCCAATCGGGTGAATATATGTCCCTCTTGTCTTCGACGATCATGTTGTGCATTATTATGCACGCAGTCATGATGTCAGGAAGGGTTTCATGCTCCCAGAACCTTGTTGGATCCTGCACTATGTGGAAGAGAGCTTGAAGTACCCCGAAAGCACATTCGACATCCTTTCGCATAGCCATTTGAACTCGTGAGAAAAGCTTCCTCTTGTTGCCTTGTGGGCCTGGTATGGCCTTAACAAATGGCGCCCACTCCGGGTAAATGCCGTCAGCTAGATAATATCCCATGTTGTACGTATGTCCATTGACGGCATACGTGACCTCTGGAGCAAGACCTTCTGCCAACCTACCAAAAACAGGAGAGCGTTGCAAAACATTGATGTCGTTTTTAGAGCCGGCCATTCCAAAAAAAGAATGCCAAATCCAAAGGTCATGGGAAGCAACAGCCTCCAAGATCAAGGTTGGCACATTTGCATGCCCCGTGTGCGACCCGTGCCACACCGTGGGGGCAGTTCTTCCATTCCCAGTGCATGCAGTCTATGCTGCCTAGCATTCCTGGGAATCCACGTTGCTCCCCAATGGCAAGGAGTCGGGCAGTGTCCTCAGCGTTAGGCTGCTGAAGGTACTCATCGTCGAAAATGCCCACAATAGTTTTTGCAAATAGCTTTGTGCTCTCCAGGATAGTAGGCTCGGCGAGTCGAACGTACTCATCTAGTGCATCGGTCGCCACCCCGTATGAAATCATACGGAATGCCGCCGTCACCTTTTGCAGCGTGGAGGCACCCAGTGTTCCAGCACTGTTTCTCTTCTGCTGGAAGTACGGCTCATGTTCTTCAATTGCTTGAAGAATGCGAAGAAAAAGAGTATGCCTCATTCGAAACCTAAAGAAGCAAGAAATGTACATATTTTAGCGGCAAAAAGACCCTTATTGCTATTCCCCACATGGTGACATACTCATAACGCCTCACCTCCTGCGAAATATGGTTTCGTCGTAGACCGGGTTGTCGGCGAAGTAGTCATTGTATAGGTAGAGATGACCTTCGGCCCTATTGCGATCGATGAACCGTCGGCCAGGCACCGAACCGCACCGGCGACTAGATTGAGACTCTTCTTCTTCCTCTTCCTCCGCGGCCGCGACTACTGCGACATATGCTGCTTTCGAGGCCCGAGATCTCCCGAAGAGGAGCTCCCTAATGGCAGGCCTCCTCGACATTTCACTGGTTTACTCGTTTGGTTCAGAGATGAGAAGGGATGGGGTTGAAGTGAACCATGGGCTCATTTATAGGCAGCTGAGCCTTCACGGAAGCATCAAAACGGGTAGCTTCCAAGGGAAGGCACCTCACCTGCATCAATCTTCCAGGGCAAGCCAGTGAGCTATATTTTAAATTTGTTTGCCACCAATCATTGTGAACAGCATGTGGCTTGCCCTAGAAGCCACCCGTGACCATTTTTTTATTTCATTGTTCAATTCAATTATTATTATTTAATAAAATGTTTGCATCGCGAGATGCCATATATTATTTTCAAATAAAAAAATCTAAATCCCTACTACGCACCGTATGTACATAAGTCCTGTATATACACGTGAACCATACACGAATACGACGGTTAGAGTCTGTTATGACAAACTAATAAAATATAGGAGAGAGAATATAGAGACTTGTAGTATAGAGATGCTGCTGAAGATGGATGAGTTATAGAGATGGAGGGCATGTTTGGTTGTTGCCTAAAAATGCCTAGCCTAAGCTTAGCAGCTTGTCACAGGTGTGGCATGACTAAACTGCCTAAACTTAGCTGCTGTTTGGTTTGCTGCCACGCCTAAGATCAGGCTCGCCTAAGAAATCTGTGGCAACTGTTTGGATTGTGCCTATGCCTCAGTTTAGGCAGGGCTAAGAAGTTGTGGCAGGTGTTTGGTTGGTTGCCACACATTTTGGAAAATGAACATTGCATGGACCTATTTGTAATTAAAATTGTATGTTCTGATAATTTTAAGGTTTGTCAACAATGAGGAGCATTAAATGATATTTAGTGCTCGCATAAAATAGATATTTTTAAGGCATCAAAACAAATCAAATAAACAAAATAGTCATATTTTAGTAACCGGCCCGCCCATATGTCGGTTTCGGGTCCCGAAACGGGGTTTTAAACCCTGATCCCGATCTAGGAAAGTAGGTTGTAGATGAAGAGGGCCACGGTGAATGGTTATTTATGAAACTTGGATGCAAATATCAGGGAAAGAGACATTGTGTGGTTGACAGCGGCAGACCTAGGGCTGCATGGGCCGCTGCCCAGGCTTAGGTTTTTATGGCAGGTACAAAGTTTCACAAGAGAAAAACATTGTGTCATAAGGACAAAACACATGTTTCACAAGAAGCAAACAAAAATATTTTACATTAGGAGGTTCATGCAGCTGTGGTGCATTGTTTTCACGTTTGATTTGTCAAGATCAAGTCCAAGAGGGCACATGCTTGCATGCTAATTTCTCAGGAAAGCATAAAAACAAGATGCTCTGGTAAAAGGCCAATTTTCATACAGAACGACATGACTTTATAATTTCCAAAACCTGATGTTAATTTTCATAATTTCTAATTTGCAAAACCTGATGTTAATTTGCATATCTTCCTTGCACCGAGAAGAAACTTGATTGTTAGAAAAAGACACCAAAAAGTGTAGATATTTGCCCACATAAACCAATTAAAACCATGTTTGTACTAATCAAAAGGTTAAACTGTTAAAGTTACAGTAAAGGGACACTAGAGAGAAAAGTAATCATCAGCAATGATCTTGTTTCATTTAAGCAAGCACATTAGACGGTATTACGTTAATCAGCTGTAGTGGCTCCATACGTCGATGAGCACAAGAAGATTCTACGCTCTCAATACGCTGACAGGTCAGAGGATTGGATCACACGGCAGCACATGGATCTTTTTGGCGATTAGTTACAAAGGCACATGATGGGTAAGGAGACCAATGATGAACAGTTGAAACGCTTGGCTCGGGGACCATCCAGTACAATATTGACATTCCAAGGCTATGACATAAATGGGTACACATTTTATACGAGAGCTCAGGATAACAAGAGCACTAACCAAAACAGCGGTGTCCGTATAGATGCCGTAGATAACAATGGAAATAGGAAAACTTATTATAGTTTCATAGAGAAGATCTGGGAGCTCGACTATGGACCTTTGAAGGTTCCTCTATTTCGGTGCCAATGGATCAAACTAACAGTAAGCGGCGTGATGATCGATAAGTACGGTATACCAACCGTGGACCTCACACAAATCGGATATAGGGATGAAACCATTCGTGCTTACCAATGATGTGACACAGGTCTTTTATGTAATAGACATGTCTAGCAAACCGAAGAAGCGGAAGGACAAGTCTACCAAAAGTAAGAACCTGGAGGACAAGTCTACCAGTAGCAACAAACAGAAGGACAAGAGTACCGATCAGCCAAAGCGCGTAAAAGAAGGATTGTTGAAATTGAGGATGTTACAGATGAAGAAGAGTATAATCAATTCGACGAGCTGCCTCCTTTCGCGATGCCGGTCGACTTAAGTGTCCTAAATGATATTGAGGAAGCTCCCTACGTACACAGCGATCATAATGAGGGAACACTTGTTAAAATAAAGTATGTAAACAGTTAAGACGTACCGTGTTGTTGGTACATGTGTGTGACCTATGAATATGTTTTCATATTTTTATTTCATTTGTATGAGCACACAACATACAATATTTTTCACTCTTGAAGTTTCTAAAAACATCAAATAAATTCGTATCATATTTGAATTTTCCACATTTTTTGAATTTGGTCATATTTTTATTTCATTTTTATGGGCTTCCAACTCATTTTTATGGGCTCCCAAAAAATAAATAACCCTCCAAGACAAATTTAATAAAAAACCCTCTAAAATAATTTTAAGTCTAGAAGTTTCTAAAAAGTTCATATTTTTATATATGCCATTTTTTTTTCATATTTTATGAATTTTTTGATATTTTTATCTAATTTGTATAATCTCTCAACAATTTTCTATAATTTTCGAGTAATTTATGGCAAATTACTACCACTGACATGTGGGACCACCAAAGATGGGCCCACATGTTAGTGACCACACTCCTTTCTCCTCTCCTCTCCCCTAGTTAGCAGCGTGCGCTTGAGCGCGGGCTCCCCATGCGGTCACGGGTTCGAGCCCCGCTCGCGTCGCTGCCTTCTTTTATTTTTAAGACTTTACTATCGGTTGTTCACACAAACCCGTACTAGCCCATCAGGGGCTCACATGCCTAATCACACTCGGCCTATCCTAGGAAATGCTCTACTACCGATTGGTTGCACACACCGATAGTAGCGAAAGCTCTACTACCGGCTATTTAGTCAAACCGATAGTAGAGCCATCTCTAGTACGGGTTTGTTTAACCAACCGGTAGTGGCATGCTAATTGCCTCTTGCTAGGGGATTTTTTTTTGTTGAGACCACGACAGATTGGTTAAACAAACCGCTAGTAGAGCGAGATGTACTACTGGTTATTTAAACAAAACGCCCTCATCGCCGGTGTCTTCGTTGCCGACCCCATTCCTGTCCTCGAGCGCCGCCGCGGTCTCCGCCTCCGACGACCCTGCGCGTTGACGCCTCCGACGAGCCCGCCCTCATTGCCGGTGTCCCCGTTGCCAACCCTGTCCCCGCCCTGTCACCGTCGCAACCGTCTCCGCCCTACCAGCGTCCCCGTCCCCATCGCTGAACCCATCCATGTCTCCGTCGCCGGCGTCCCCGTCGTCGACCCCGACTGGTAGGTATTGCGTCGGCGGTTGTGTACGTGCCTCGACCTACTATTTTGATGTGGGATTGTTGGCCATTGGCCAAAGCATGTAGCAGGACTTTGTAAATAGGGTGTATTATTTGTTTAGAGGATGCCTCTAAGATTAAATGTTGCCTCTAGCTTAGAGGCAGTTTATAAAGGGTGTACAATAGTCTCTAGGATCATCGCAAGGCAGCAAGAAAACATGAAATTCTAGATGGAGCTTTGCTTGATCTATGTACTCATGTGATCCTGTTCGTTGTTGACTACTGCATGGACATTATGGTCTAAGATGATGTTTTGTTTAGTATATGTCAATCTAGAGTTCTAGACATTATCTTTTGTCATGACAATTTTAATGGATGGATGGCAAATGGCAATATGTGATTTTGTCATTTTTTGTTTGGCATGTCATGTACTGCTTGAATGTTACTTGGTGACTTGATGAATTGTGATGACTACATGAATGATGAATTGCTGACTTGATGAATTGTGATTACTTGCATGGTATTGGTGACCCGATGAATTATGATGAATTATGACAATATGTGATAACTTGATGTTGAATGATGAATTGTTGATGGGCTAGGACTCTTTTTTGCTTTGTTTAATTAATTTGGATGAGTATCTACATGGTTTTGGATAAGAAATATGCTATTTTTGCCATATTACTATCATGCAAATAAAAAAAAGTTGGCTGAGTTAACACCAAATTTAAAACCGATATTTTTAATTCAAATGATGGATTTGAAATTTCGGCCTGGAAGTACACCGAATTTTTCATTTACTTGGAGAATACATTCTATTATATCGTTGGCTTCTTGGTCTTAATGTGAGATGGCCAATTAAAATTGAAAAGATTCATGGAGCGACTTTTGTATATGCATATATACGTGTTTTCATCTATACTAATATATTTTGTTGGTCCTATAAGATAGATCATCAGTTGTCAATCAAGCTTATTGTGGTTCATTGGAAACATGTGGTCTTTTTTTACTTTTATAGCAAGCTTATTATGGCCTAGATTTGAACGCTAACAAAGTTACTGTCAAGAAGGTTAGTATGCCAGTTTAGTTCATATATGATAAAAAAAATTTCATGTGTTTGTTATGCTTTAGTATGCCACTTTTATAGTAAGCTTATTTTAGCTAAATAAGTTTGTCACTTCAAAAGTCTGATGAACCATTAGTATTTATCTATATTTGTATGCTACATTGGCGTACATGGACCATCAATATATGTTACTTTGATTTAAGGTTTTGTATCCTCACTTAACATTCCGTTGCATCGCACGGGCATCCAACTAGAATAAGAAAAAGCAAATAGATTCTTGGTTATCCCATCGTTGGTTCATGGGTTACCTTTAGCATATAGTTTCCCTTATTAATCACTCACACCATTCTATTTTTTGTGCATGTGTCAGGGTTACCGCTTAGCACTATTACAACAAGGTAAACTAGGTTATTTCTCTCTAAACTAATTAGGATCATGTTACATTTATAAGGGATGGCACATCATAGCACCTTCGAGGAGGACAAACAATTTCTATTGGAGCAGATCACGCAAGGTAGCGCTGAGCCCGGTGCGGTCGCTCAGGCCGTTCACACTGAGGCCAGTGAGGCCGCTCAAGTCGTTAACACTGAGCCCGGTGAGGCCGACGAAGCCATTAGTACTGAGGTAATTCATATGAAAGCATATGTTAGTAACCCTTTGATGATTACCAATTATTTTGACCTGTTTCTTCTTTGTCGTATTTTTAAGCCCACTAGTTTGAGTAGCCAAGTGAAAAGTCAAAGTCCTAACAAGAAGCCGACAGTAAAACATGTAATCACTAAAGTTAACACCGATGGCATGCCTGTTGCACCGATGTCAGCGTTGGGTCCTTACAACAATGCCTGCGGATACTATGTCAGGGATCACGTGCCTATTAGCCTAAAAAAATGGAGTGGCAAACGAGATGATAACGACGCAGTCTCTGACGCTGTCAAGAACAAGCTCTGGGCTGATATGAAAGAGATGTGTACCTTCCCTATAGGGTCCGAAGAGCTGGTGAAGAAATACACTTTGAAGAAAATGGCCATCCATTTTCAGACTTAGAAGAAGTATCTGAACTTCACCTATGTGCAGAAGGGTCGAACGCCTGACTTTAATACTTTGCCAAAGTTGGCGGATCACTAGGATGCTTTTGTGGAGTACAAGCAATCGAAACGAGGTCAAGCTTTGCCACCACCTTGGCACTGGTGGTCACATCAAGAAGATTTCGAAATGGCAGAAGAGGGAACAAGAACTGATGGACAGTGGTATCACACCCATAACGCACGATTGGCCTGAACGATCGAAAGCATTGGAACTTTGTCCATGGGGGAAGTCTTGCAGATAACGATAGCTTGGTGTATTCAGAGGAAGTGTAGGAAGTAGCCACAAGGCTTGTAGGCACCCTCGAACAATCTTTCCAAGGCTCCTTCAAGCCAGATAGGGAGAATGACGAGCTAACCATGGCCCTGCAAAACCCCGAGCATCTTGGACAAACACGCGGTGTTGGGGTGGTTCCATGGAAGTACGGCTTTGCTCAGTACAACGATAGTTATAGGAGTCGGTAGAGAAGCAAAGCCCAAGAAGAACAAATGTACCGTGCATTGGAAGAATGGCTAAATGCAACACAGGCAAGTATAAACGAAGAAGTTAAACGACAAGTGTAGCTAGCCATTAGCCAGCTGCAGGAACCGCCTAGTAATCCTGACGTCGTCATCAGCCCTTCTCGGCTGCGGAGCAGCCGCGCTTCCATCGGGCTCCCTGATGTGGACTTGAGCCATTATCTCATGGACGACATCACGACGCGTCGTCAGTGTGAGCTGCATATCGAAGCGCGTAACTTGTCCCTCAAGGCGGCTTATGCCATGGCATTCCCCGTGGAGCCGGGCCAGCTTTTTCATTGCAACGAGATACCGCCGGGCTACTCTAAGGTTAATGTGGAGCAGGTCTGCGAAGGATATGAGGACCTTGACCTCGACATTCCTGAAGGTGACGGGGTTACCAAGCTTGGAGAGGCCCTACACAGTATCATCTTGTGATGCAAGCGCTACATTATATTTCAAGGTAACCAGGAGGTGTCCACTCCACTGAGGGACCTCTCGCACTCAGATCATACTAGAAGCAGAAGTCCAACTCCACCACCACCTCCATGCAAAAAGATGGTGGTCACAAGAAGCCCGACTCCTCCACCACCCCCAGCGCTTAAACAGAAGCCGGTTTCACCTAAGAAATTGGGCCACAATAGGAGACGACCAGCGAAAGCAAGAAGTCAGCCCCAGCGAAGAGGTTGGCTCTACAAAAGGAGAGGTCCACCTGAGCTAAGAAGTCGGCTCCATCTAAGAAGCCGTACGACCTGAATTCCGAGGAGATGAGAAAGGAAGTTCAAGCAAGTGTAATTGCACACTTCAAACGTCCGGAGCCTAAGAAGACGGTTTCAATCGACAATGCGGTGAAAAAAATTTTCACGACGACATGGGCGGACCCAAAGAATTCGTCGTCAGACTACGAGCGCACACTAAGTAAGGCTAGCACGAAGAAGTCGCAGTCCCTAGTGGATTTGTAGATGCAACAATTCATGGCAGGAACTGGACTAACTGAATCTCAGATTCTTGGAAAAGTTGAGGTTGAAGCGGCACCTCTTGGATGGCCATTTAAGTTAGGTGAACCATTAGTTCGGCCTAATGAGGTGCCCTTCTTTTCAACTAAAATGCGGCAATTACATGAATGATACTTGCGGGAGTGAAGGAATAGCAGAACACTGTTTGACGTCCATTTCAAACAAGAGGATTTTTTTCGCGGTGACGGCCTCGCGTGGATTGAATTTGACAATATTTACCAACTAAACCAGCGAGACGCCCTCGATGTGACCTTGTTGGGTTGCTGGACTCTGTAAGTGTCTTATTTGTAAAATTTATCGTGTGCATCCTTAATTAAATTGGAAGTCTAGTTAATTTCTTTCTGTGTAGAATGGAGATAAATTGCAGAAACATGTCTATTTACAATATAGGTTACATCAACCCAATAGTTGTAAACGAAAGCACCGTTAAGAACAAGCCAAAAGAAACCGTGAACAATATCCTCAATGCTCTCGTGGGACAATACTACAAAAACTTTATACTTCTACCCTACAACTTTGGGTACGTGTTTTCATACCTTTTCGTTCTAAATTTTTTTCCCATGATATAAAGTTAGGACTAATTACATATGTTGACATATGTACAGGTTTCACTGGGTCTTTCTTGCTATCTACTTAGATCGTAGCCAGATCATTGTTTTTGACTCACAAAGGAGACCCGAAGAAAATTTGGAACACATCATACGCTTGCTTAATAGGTAATATTTTTATTTTCATTATTATTCTAGTAATATTTATTTCGAGTGAATTGAACTCTAATAATTACTATCCGTAATCACGTGCAGTGCAATCACAAGTTTCCGTGCACAGATCTATGGTGAATTCAAAGAGGCACTTGATGTTATAACCGACTTTCAAATACGTAGCGAATATTCATGTGGCGTAACACTTTTTCATGCCAATAATGATTTTTACCTTTCCATACCAATAATGTTTTTCTACTTCTCTCACCGCAGTGTATGAGACAGGAGTCGGGGAACAACTTATGCGGCTACTATGTATGTGAGTTTATGCTTTTTCACCATCAACCACAATCAGATGCAAAGTACCGAATGTATGTGTATATATTTATCGATTGCTAATTCTCACTTCCTACACATGCAAGTTCACGGATCGATTAATTTTTTTCACTTCACCTAATGACAGCTCACCAACTCTGAGAAAGGCATACTGTCGCCGCACCGAGTCAACGCAATCCAAGAATAACTCGCCGGCTTTCTTGTTGATGAGATCATATCTCCAAAGGGTGAGTACCACGAACATGCGTTTAGAGCGTGCCCTTCAATAAAAACTAGCAAACTAACGAGTTCAACCTCAGTTACAAAAAGCGATGGACGAAAAAAATGAATTCTTGTATTTTGAATTGTAAACTTGAGTTCCCTCATGTGTACTTGATGTGAATATGTGTTAAATTAATTTGATGTGAATATTATTTGACTGTGAATATGTACTTTGTTGAATTAATTAGTGTTGTGAATGAATTAGCAATGTTGTGAATGAATTTGGTGTGGATTTTGAAAACTGGTATGCAAATCTGTGAATTATGAATCTAATTGAAATTTGGATTGCAATTAAATCTGAATTGAAAGTAAATTGTGCCTGGATGGGTTATAGGGTCTCTACTACCGGTTTGTAATACAAACCGGTAGTGAATCCCCTATTAGCGCCAGACAAGCCCACTTTTCTGGTTAGGTTTACTATCGGTTTGTAATATAAACCTATAGTAGATACCTTATAGCGCCAAACGTACCCCCTCTTTTACTGGCAAGCTCTACTAGTTAGGTCACCCGGTAGTAGAACCCTGTGGGCATCACTCCTGGATGCCTACAATCGGTTTCAAAACCGGTACTAGAGCCGGTTTGGAACCGGTAGTATAGGTCCAATGTCCAGTAGTGCTAGTTGTGCATGAGTAAGAAGTGCAAGCACCGCCCCGAACTGATCAGCCCATGTGCCACCATCCTCAAGCGCGGTAGCGACCTTCACACGCCGTCCTCGAGCTGCAACAACGACATTCTCGTGTGCAGCCGGTCCTAGTGTGATGCCGTGCTTCCCAATCGCCACTACTACAGAATGGCTCATCCCTGATCCCTCATCACTGGCAGCTATTTTGTCACCGCCAGTGATGAGGGTCACAGGACCCCCCGCGGCTTCGGACAACACACCAACCGCCAGTGATGGGGTTGTACGGCCAACCGCTAGTGACGGATACATATCACTGGCGGTTCACATTAAAACCGCCAGTGAAGGTTACATATCACTGGCGGTTCACTTTAACACCAGCAGAGATAGTTGTGTAGGACAAACTGGCGGGAGTTGGCGGCGAAATCATCATCGGCGGTTAGTGTTAGAACCGCCAGTGAAAGGAAACTATCACTGGCGGTTTTAAAGAGAACCTCCAGTGATAGTTAGCATATCACGGACGGTTACAGAGATAACCGCCAGTGATAGTTTCCACTGCATAGTGCTGACCCTACCTCCATTATTGGTGCTCTGCTCACTCTGTCTTCTTCCTGTTCGACTGTAGCGGCGGTTGCGGCGGAGGCTGTAGCTACAGTTGGTTCAATTCCAACTATTTTTTTGAAGATCCAAGTGGTTTTTTGTACATCTTGTTTTTGAAGATTAAAGAACCTACTCTAGATTAAGTGCTTTGAGATCTAGATATATTAATATTTGTAGATTTGTGATATACATGGAGAGTTGGACAATTAATATCTTTGGCTTGTGATGTGTTTTGCATGTGTAGAATACAAGAAAAGTAATTAATGGGATAAGTAACAATATATTAATATGCTCATGATCGAGTTTGTAGTCACAATTAATGGGATAAGCAACAATTGATTTATATTAATATATAGGAGGAAGTAATTATTTTAGCTAGTAATTATTTATAATAATTATTTTAGCAAACTATTTGTCATACTAGCTTTGTCGTCCTAAGGTAAACTTTTATTCATAAAGTCTTTTATTTCGAAAGAAGTGTAACCATGTAAAAATTAAGAAAACCGTGGATACATTTTTGCAGATAATGGACAGATCATGGATGTACATAGAAAATCGCGTGACGGAAGAGTACGTGAATGGGGTGCAAGGGTTTATGAGAGCCGCGCTGGCGGATATACAGGAGAGAGGGGTTGACTTGATATGTTATCCTTGTGTTGATTGCGATAACTTGAAATTGTATAGAAACTCATTTCAAATCGAGTTTCATCTCATTATGCGGGGTTTCAAAAAAGGTTACTCCTTTGGACGTGTCACGGTGAGACACAGAGTACAACTAAGGGTGAAGATGACGCCTTTGAAGTAGTGGATAGTGATGATGCAGGTGTCGAGTGTAGTGATGTCGGTGAAACATTAGATGAGGAAGTTTACGAGTTCGATAGAATGATGCGTGACGTCAAAACAGACTATGGCACTACGGAAGAGTTCATTAAATTCAGAAAATGGTCAGAGGAGTCCGAGAGGCCAATCTTTCATGGTTGCAAGGTGAAACACACTTTATTGGCGACTGTACTTGAACTTCTACAATTGAAGGCTAGGAACCGTTGGACTGATAAGAGTTTCACGGAGCTCTTACAACTACTGAAGGAACTTCTTCCCCAGGAAAATTTGATGCCAGAAACAACATATGGTGCCAAAAAGTTATTTGTCCCTTAGGATTGGACGTGCAAAAAATCCACGTATGCCCCAATGACTGCATTCTATACCGTCATAACTATAGCAACCTGCACTCATGCCAGAGTGTAAAGCATCCCGCTATAAGAGAAATGTCAAAGGCCGTAACGATGACGAGGATCAGGATGCCGACCTTAATTGAGGAACCCCCGCAAAGGTTTTGTGGTATCTGCCAGTCACTCCTCGTTTGACACGATGGTTTGGAAATGAGAAAAAGTCTAGACTTCTCAGGTGGCACTCAGAGCATCGTAAGAAAGATGGAAAGCTTAGGCACCCTGCAAACGCTCCGCAGTGGAGAAACATTGACTACAAGTTCCCAGATTTTGGTGCAGACCCTAGAAATTTAAGGTTTGGATTGAGCATAGACGACATGAATCCATTTGGAAATTGGAGCAGCAAGCATAGCACATGGCCGGTGAACCTATGCATATATAATCTTCCTCCTTGACTCTGCATGAAGCGAAAGTACATTATGATGTGCCTACTAATCCAAGGACCAAAGCAGCCCGGCAATGATATAGATGTGTACCTTGCACCACTGGTAGAGAAACTGCAGATGCTGTGGAACGAAGGGGTCAGAGTATGGGATGCGGATCGACGAGAGAACTTCGCGCTACGTGCAATGTTGTTTTGCACCATCAACGATTTTTCCACACTTGGAAACCTTTCAGGCATGAAAACAAAAGGAAGTAAAGCTTGTCCTCACTGCTTAGATGATACAGCAAGTGTGTGGCTCAGGAATCGCTGGAAGACTGTGTATATGCGCCATCGACGGTTTCTACCTGTGAAAACAAAAGGAAGTAAAGCTTGTCCTCACTGCTTAGATGATATAGCAAGTGTGTGGCTCAGGAATTACCGGAAGACTGTGTATATGCACCAAGAATTGCCGGAAGACTGTGTATATGCACCATCGACGTTTTCTACCTATGAATCATCCATATCGCAAGATGACCAAGCAGTTCGATGGAACCAGGGAAAATGGATCGGCTCCACGCATACTTAGTGGAAAAGAAGTGTATGACATGTTTACAGGCCTGCATGTTAAGTTTGTAAAATGTGAAATGGGGAGAAAGAGGAAGAAAACAAAAACCAGTGAAAACGGCATATGGAAGAAAAGGTCAATTTTGTGGGATCTACTTTACTGGGAGGAACTATATGTTCAACACTGCTTGGATGTGATGCACGTGGAGGTTAACTTTTGCAATAGTTTGGTTGGTTCATTGCTTCATATGAAGGACAAAACGAAGGATGGACTAAATGCACGTCTCGACTTAGTCGATATGAACTTAAGAAGCGAGTTAGCACCAATAATTAGTAGTACGGGCAGGACGGAACTCCCTCCAGCTTACTTTACTCTATCCAAGGACGAGCGAAAAGAATTTTGTCAATGCTTGCATGGTGTAAAATACCCATCCGGGTACGCTGCCAACATGAAGAGGATAGTGTCCATGAGTGACTTGAAATTGTTTGGAATGAAGTCACATGACTGCCATGTTCTAATGACTCAGATGATTCCCATTGCAATAAAGAGTATATTGCCTCCGGACGTCCGACGAACCATCACAAGGCTGAGCTTGTTATTCAATGCAATCCATCAGAAAGTCATCGATCCTGATACTCTTGATTCGCTATATAACAAAGCAGTAAGAATTATATGTGATCTCGAGATGTATTTCCCCATCATTCTTTGATATTATGGTACATCTCATGGTTCACCTTGTTCGGGAAATTAAGTTATGTGGCCCAGTATTTCTACGTTACATGTATCCATTCGAGAGGTATATGGGGATTCTAAAGTCATACGTAATCAACCAATATCGTCATAAGGCTAGCATTGTTGAAGGGTATGCAACAGAGGAGGTGATCGAATTCTGCATTGATTATATGTCGCAAGTTGACCCCATAGGTGTGCCCGTATCCCATCATGAGGGTAGGCTGCATGCTACGGGCACACTTGGCAGAAAATAGATCTGTGACACCCAAATAAATAAATAAATTTTGCTTTTATTTCGCAACAAACAAATTGAATTTCTCAATCTTATCTATAAGCTTAATAAATTACATTCCCAATTCCTCCTTCCAATAATAATAATGTAATACAAAGGCACTAAGAGCATCCACACTAGAAACTCTATCCCTATTTTCTCTCTCTTCTACTCTATTTTCTCTCTCTATTACTCTAAAATTACTTCACACTTTATACTACACCCTAAAATATTCCTTCCCTCTACCAGAAACTCTATCTCTAAAACTCTATTTCTATACTACTATAGGGATTCTGCTACGGATGCTCTAATTATTTAAAATTTCATTTGTCACATTATCAATTTCTCCTAAAAATTAATAATACAAGGAAAATTTCATCTTTCTTCCTCTCCTTCTATTCTCATCCTCTCATAATTGATTTCCTTCCGATCTCATCTTATTCATGATTCTTCATGATTTCCTCCCGTTCCTATCCTCGTCATGATTCCGTTTCGTCCTGCTCACCGATGTGGCCATCCTGCACGCAAGTGAGCTTCGTGCTGGCCGCTGCCCATTGAACCACGTACGGGAGACTTATCCCCGTGTGAACCTGCAAACCCCAAGATCAACCTAGCCTCAACTTCCCCAAATCAACCAAGACAGCCCTCAAACCCATCCCCGTAGCCACCAAAGCCTCAACATAGCAAAATTTTCTCTGCCCTTGTTGAACCTCAGCCCAAGGCTCAGACTTCAAGCCGGAGTTGTACGTCGCCATCGCTGTAGGTCACCGAGGTAACCACCACCAGCCCGCGCCGCTGTTGCCTGTCCGTGCGTGCCACCACCGGCACAGAGCCGACCCGCCGCTGCCCTGCGCACCGCTGTGTTGCCGGCCTCGTGCTGCCAGCCAAGCCGCACCGTTGCCTGTGTCGCCCGGGCAGCAGCGCCACCGCGTGCCATCGCCCTGCAGCCGTGCCTCGGCCCAGCGCCACCTGTCGCCGCCCTAACGCCGCCGATCGCCTCCCCAGCACCACGCCGCCCCTCACTTGCTCGCCCAGCCGCCTCCCAACGCTGAGCCGCCGCCGCAGTGGTCCGCTGCCGCCACCTCCAACCTCGCCGCCGGTGAGCCTCACCCCGCCGCCGCCGCCCGCCCGCGAACCCAACCTGCCGCTGCCCCTCTCCTTCCTCCTTCCTCCCTCTTCTCCCTTTCCTCTCTCTCCTTCTTTCTTTCTCTCTCTCACTTCCTCTTTTGTTTTCTCTCTCCCCAAGCCAACATTTTCTTGCTCTTATCCGGTGAAGAGACCCAATGGGTCAGCAACTGACAGATGGACCCTGAGCTATAGTGGGTTTTTCCATTTTCTGGAATTTCCTTAAGCTACAACCTTCAATCTTTAGTACCGAATTCATCCGATCTCCGATTCCGGCGATTCAAATTTCTAAAAATTCATAAAAACCATATCTACCTACTGGAGTTTTTGTATAATTTTAAAAATTATATTGCTATATATGTTATTTATTGGTTGTTTTCCTCGTTTTGCGTGCGATAGATCATTCGGGCGTTGAAGGAGACTTCCTTGACACCGCCGACGCACCGCCAGAGTCCGACTACTTCGAAGGCAAGTCTTTCCCCCTAGAATCCTAATTTTTGTAGCTTTATCCAAAATTACTATGTGGATTAAAAGCCGTATGACTAAGTAGTGTCACCTAGTGCATGTATCCGTTTGGTGTATGCATCCATCGACAACCCTTGAACCTAGGGTAAATTATGGTACTAATACCTACTGTGTTAAATATTAGATGCTTAGCAATGCTCAGATAGGTTATCGAAGACCCGACCCCACACAATACACATATGATAAGAGAGTTGCTATTTTGGCTTATGGTGGGATTTGGTTTATTCACCATTAATTAAAATTTGACCAACTAATAAATGGGATCGAGAGCGGATGGATTGTAAGGTGAGTGCATGTGAGCACGAGTATCGGGATTGTGTGGGTTGTCGCTCCGAGATTAAGGACCGATGATTGTGACACACTTAACTGAGATAATCCCGTGCGACCGCAAGCCCGGTATGGGACGGGCCTAATCTAAAGGAAAAGAAATATCGGGATTACTCACTGTCCTTGCACGGTGGATGAGTACAGAGAGAAAGTTGAGAAACATCGCTGGGGTATTGCCAGAGACTTGTGCGGAAGCATTTCTCTGGGTACCTGTGAGTATCAGGTATGACCGTGGTAAGCCCGAGGTTAATTTTCTGAAGGGTTTTGTTATAATATCCTTCGACGGGAGGATATCGTATCTTGCGGGTAAAGCGTGCAACCTCTGTAGAGTAAACCCATTTAAATGGCCGAGCTCCCCGTTAAAGAGCGTCTCAGTAGTCTTTCGCAACGTAGCATCACCATTCTTAATATGACATGGGTAAGAATATTCCGGCGTGTGCGCCGTTGTTAGATGAGAATTATGATTTTGCTATATGAGAATTAAGATTTGAGATTTGAGAAATGAGAGATAAGATAATGAGCTGAGAATTATAAGTTCAGAACTTGAGATCAGAGAGGATAAGTTGTTTTTATTCTGCATCTTTTGAGAATTTCTATTTATTTATATCTGATTTCTATTTATTTATGTTTGTTTCCTAAATGCTTTTGCAACTCTAGGTAAAATGGTTTTATACAAATTAACCATCAGCTTTATTAGGATAAACCTTAACTTGGCCCTTCCTAGGAAGGACTTGCTAGCATTCATATGCTAACCCTGCATGTTATGCGGGGCTGTTCATTTAATGAGGAGGTCAAGAATACGAGGACACGCAGGATAACGTTGAGATCTTCTCGGATGGTGCTCCAGACTACTAGCCGTTTCCCACTCAGCGTGTGCCTGTGGCAGTGATGGGACACTACTTTTGGTTATAATCTTTTGCTTTTCTTTAACAATGTTTTGTATTTCTAAGCTAATGTAATATAAAGCTCCTCCGCACTCTGAACTACTTTATTAGCTAATGCTGCTCTGTTTTGGTATCATGATTTTGTTTCACTGTAGGTATGAGCACTGATCCTTAGGACTCATACCGGTAACACAGAGGGGTCCAATTTGGTAACAACCGGGGTTACCGCAGGCTTTGGATCAGAGCTACGTTGACTATAGGAAACGATAGTTAGTTAGAGCAATATAGTTAACTTTATTTTATTAAAACAATTTTTTAAATTAATAGGTTATATTTGCTGGGTCCTCACCTTTCTTAATATTTTCCTTATCTATTCCGATTTAACTAAAATTCTCTGTTCTTCTCTTGCTCTAATAATTGAGTTGTAAGACGCCGAAGAAAAGACCAGAAATATCTAATTAAGCTAATGATGCAAGATTAAGATGAAGTATAGGTCAAGCTATATCGAGTATTAAGTTTAATTTTAAAATTTTGGTGTGGAGCAAGCTGAACCCTCCTTGAAGTTCGATTGCTCTAGTAGTTTGATTGTTAGGTTCATTATAATAATAAAATACCTAACAGGAAAACAAAACCATCTGTGCAGTACAGTACAGTTGTCTGTACACTTCTGTATAGATGTGATTTATTGTAAAAAAAAACTTTTATTCTGTGTTTGTGTGTATAGAATCTTAGCAGTGTGTTCTATTTTCTGAGTGATCTGCGAGCACGCGTGTGTCGTGTTCTCGTGGAATTTTATACCCCATTTATCTCAAACTGAGTAGCAGTCGTGTATAAGTGGGCTAGAAAAAAGAAAAAAAGAAGAAGAAGCCTTAAATCTGAATTTAAGAATTAAAACCCTATCACGTATCTCCCATTCCTGATTGCTTTTGGATGTTCAACCTCAGATGAATCAAGACCAAGGTCGTGGTCGTGGACGTGGACATGGTGGTCATGGTGGACGAGGTCAGCATCCACTTGCTCCCGTGCCACCTGCAGAGTTGTATGAAGTGCCAATCCAGCAGCAGCTAGCTCAGAATCCACTGAACCCTCAGTTGGAACCTCAGAATCAAGCTGAAGGTCAACAGGCCCTAGCGCCTCAACCCCAGCCTCAGCCTCAGCCTCAAAATCAACTCCGCCTAGTCTGCGGATGCCCCAAAGACCACTGCACTCGGTGGTACCGCCTCGAATCGGCAACAAGACATGGAGATGCAAGCTCAGCTTATGCAAACTCTTGCTTAGCACATTGCCAATCCGCAGCCTGTTATTATTCAGCCACCTGCCCCTCAGCCGCAGTCAAAGCTCGGAGAATTCATGAGGACAAGACCTCCTACCTACGCCGGATCAATGGATCCAATGGCCGCTGATGACTGGATCCGGGATGTGGAAAATAAGTTATATTTGGTAGATTGTGATGATTAAGAGAGTGTGAAGTTTGCTGCTCACCAGCTTAGTGGAGTTGCCACCATTTGGTGGGAAAACTTCTGTGCTGCACATCCAAATCCACACGATATCACTTGGGATGAATTTGAGACTGCCTTTCGCTCAGCACATATCCCTCAGGGTAAAAGAGAACTCAAAAGAAAAGGATTTCGGCAACTACGCCAAAGGAATATGTCTGTTACTGAGTACCTGAATAAGTTCATCCAGCTATCCCGTTATGCCCTAGAAGAGATCAGTAATGAGACTACCAAAAGTCGTCGTTTCTTAAATGGTTTAGATCCAGTATTGAAGGCACCCCTACTCTTGCTCAATTTGGATAATTTCCAAAACATTGTGGATAAGGCTTTAATTCAAGAAGATTCTCAACGTGAGATAAATGAGGCTAGAAAAAGGAAGTTTCAAACTCAGCAGTAAGCCAGCAGTTCTAGGCCTCGTTTTGGTCGGTATCAGCCTCGTCCATTTGTTCCCAATGCTCCCAGAACTCCAGTTCAGGCCTTTCGTCCCAGTATGCCGACACAACGTCCTAACATCATTGGACAGCCACCAAGACCCTCAATGGATACTTTAGCTATCCGTTGTTTTAACTGCCAGCAGATGGGCCACTATGCCAGCAGTTGTCCGCAGAGACGCCAAAGCACCGCACCATTGCAAGGCAACCAAGGGATTACCCCAAGTCGTGCACCTGCCCCAGGACAAGGATGTGGAGTCCCAGGAGTTCAAAGATAGCCCCAGTCCATTGGAAGGGGCCGTGTGAACCTTGTCACTACCGAGGATGCTCAAGCTACACCCGACGTCGTGTTGGGTAAGTTTCTGGTTAACTTAGTCCCTGTTACAATTTTATTTGATTCTGGAGCATCGCATTCTTTCATATTGGGAAATTTAGTGGAACAAAATAAATGGGAAACAAATATACTTAACACCCCTCTCCTAGTGCATTCCCCAGGAAAAGATATGTTCACCAATGAATTCTACCCTAAAGTATCCATCAAAATCAATGGAGTGGAGTTCTTTGCAAATCTGATCCTTATTGAGTCACAAGGGTTAGATGTAATCCTAGGTATGGACTGGTTGGCAAAGCACCAAGGAAAGATTGATTGTGCAAAAAGGTCAGTAAACTTGGTCAATGGTAGTGGTACCCGAGTTGAATTTGTGTCCAATATACTAGTTTTGGAAAATATTAGTACCATAAATAAGTTGAAAATTGGAGGAATAGAACTTGTAAACCCTTATCCAGAATCAATTCCTGTTGTTTGTGAGTACACGGATGTGTTCCCAGAAGATTTACCTGGTCTACCACCTGACCGGGATATGGAATTTATGATAGAGTTGGTCCCAGGTACTGCCCGATATCACAGAGGCCATATCGGATGCCTGCTAACCAGTTGGCTGAGATGAAGAAGCAAATTAGGGAATTACAAGGAAAAGGTTTTATAAAACCAAGTTCCTCTCCATGGGGATCGCCAGTAATTTTTATGAAGAAGAAAGATAATACCTTGCGTATGTGTGTGGATTACCGGTCATTGAATGAAGTAACTATCAAAAATAAATACCCTCTGTCTCGCATTGATGACTTGTTTGACTAGTTGAAAGGAGCACGAGTATTTTTAAAAATTGATTTGAGATCCGGTTATCATCAAATCAAGATAAGAAAGGAGGATATACCAAAGACCGCATTCACCACTCGGTATGGTTTATATGAATATACAGTGATGTCTTTTGGTCTGACCAATGCGCCTGCTCACTTCATGAGTTTGATGAATAAGGTTTTCATGGAGTACTTGGATAAATTTGTGGTGGTATTGATTGATGACATTCTGATATATTTAAAAAGTGAAGAAGAGCATGCTGAACATCTTCGTTTGGTATTGGAGAAACTAAGAGAACATAAGTTGTATGCGAAATTTAGCAAGTGTGAACTTTGGTTAAGTGTCTTAGGACACTTCGTTTCAGCCGACGGTGTTGTAGTGTTACCTAGTAAGGTACAAGAGGTACTTGATTGGGAGCCACCAGAGTCTGTAACAAAAGTCAGAAGTTTTCTTGGTATGGCCGGATATTACCGAAGGTTTATCGAGGATTTTTCGCGCATTGCAAGACCTCTTACCCAACTACTTAAGAAGGAGAAAAAGTTTGAATGGACCACAGCTTGTCAGAATAGTTTCTAGGAGTTAAAGAAGCGTGACGACCATTGCTCGATGATTAGATTACGCTCGACAACCGTAGGATTTCGAAATATTTTGTGATGCATCGAAACATGGTCTAGGATATGTCCTTATGCAAGAAGGAATGGTAGTTGCTTATGCGTCTCGTCAACTTCGACCGCATGAGGTAAATTATCCCACTCATGACTAGGAACTACCTGCAGTTATGCATGCTTTAAAAATTTGGAGACATTATCTTATGGGAATTCGGACTGAAATCTATACGGATCACAAGAGTCTGAAATACATATTCACACAACCAGATTTGAATCTAAGACAAAGAAGATGGTTGGAATTGATTGCAGATTACGATATTGGTATTCACTATCATCCTGGTAAAGCTAATATCATTGCTGATGCATTAAGCCGGAAAAGTCATAGTCCCGAATTATGTGAGGAGATGAAAAAGTTGAATATGTGCATAGTGAAGACAGGTATGGTGAATGCAATGATCCTAAGGCCTACACTTGATGAACACATTCAACAAACACAACAGAATGACCCAGAAAACAGCACAATCAAGGCAGAAGAGCTATGCTGATCATCGTCGTCGTGATTTACAGTTTAATGTGGATGACTTCGTATATCTCACAGTGTCACCAATGAAGGGCATTCGTAGATTCGGAGTCTGTGGAAAATTAGCACCAAGGTATATCGGGCCCTTCAGGGTTCTTTCTAGAAGAGGAGCCGCGGCCTACCAGTTGGAACTACCATCGCAGTCATTTGACGTGCATGATGTGTTCCATGTGTCTCAACTAAAGAAGTGTTTGCGTGTGCCCGAAGAGCAAGCACCATTGGAAAATATGGATTTGCGTGAAAATTTGACCTACACTGAGTATCCAGTTAAAATTTTGGAAGAAGCTAAAAGATGCACCCGAAGCCGTAAAAATCAAATTATGCAAAGTTCGGTGGAGCCATCATACAGAAAAAGAAGCAGCGTGGGAAAGAGAAGAAGATTTGTGTGCAGAGTTCCCCGACCTGTTTCGTCCGAATCTCGGGGTCGAGATTCCTGTTAGGAGGGGAGGTTTGTGACACCCAAATAAATAAATAAATTTTGCTTTTATTTCGCAACCAACAAATTGAATTTCTCAATCTTATCTATAAGCTTTATAAATTACATTCCCAATTCCTCCTTCCAATAATAATAATGTAATACAAAGGCACTAATTATTTAAAATTTCATTTGTCACATTATCAATTTCTCCTAAAAATTAATAATACAAGGAAATTTCCATCTTTCTTCCTCTCCTTCTATTCCCATCCTCTTCATGATTGATTTCCTTCCGATCTCATCTTATTCATGATTCTTCATGATTTCCTCCCATTCCTATCCTCGTCATGATTCCGTTCGGTCCTCGCTTTCATCGACGTGGCCATCCTCAAGCGCAAGTGAGCTTCATGGGCACGCCCATTGAACCACGTGACGGAGACTCATCCCGTGTGAACACGCAAACCCCAAGAGCAACCCACCTCAACTTTCCCAAATCAACCGAGACAGCCCTCAAACCCATCCCCGTAGCCACCCAAGCCTCAACATAGCAAAATTTTCTCGCCTTGTTGAACCTTAGCCCAAGGCTCGGACTTCAAGCCGAGTTGTACGTCGCCATCGCCGCAGTCGCCGAGGTAACCACCACCACCAGCCATTGTTGCCGATCGTCGTGCCACCACCGCACCTGAGCCGACCCGCCGCTGCCTGTCATGCGCCACCGTGTTGCCGCCCCGTCTTTGCCGCCAAGCCGCACTGCTGTTACTGTCTTGCCGAGCAGCAGCCCATCCAGCCGTCGCCTGCAGCCTGCCTCGGCCAGCCTTGCCGTCGCCGCCCAAAGACCACGCCGCCTCCCTCGCCGCTTAGCCGCCTCCCAACGCCGCCGCCAGATGGTCCGCCGCCGCCGCCTCAACCTTCTTGCCGGTGAGCCTCACCCCGCCGCCGCCACCGCCAACCCAACCCGCCGCCGCCTCTCTTCCCTCCTCCTCTTCTCCCTTTCCTCCCTCTCCTTTTTTCTCTCTCACTTCCTCTTTTGTTTTCTCTCCCCAAGCCAGCATTTTCTTGCTCTTATCCGTGAAGGACCCAATGGGTCGGTTTCAGCAGATGGATCTGAGCTACAGTGGGTTTTTCCATTTTCTGGAATTTCCTTAAGCTACAACCTTCAATCTTTAGTACCGAATTCATCCGATCTCCGATTCCGGCGATTCAAATTTCTAAAAATTCATAAAAACCATATCTACCTACTGTAGTTTTTGTATAATTTTAAAAATTATATTGCTATATATGTTATTTATTGGTTGTTTTCCTCGTTTTGCGTGCGATAGATCATTCGAGCGCTGAAGGGGACTTCCTTAACGCTGCCGACGCACCGCCAGAGTCCGACTACTTCGAAGGCAAGTCTTTCCCCTAGAAGCCTAATTTTTGTAGCTTTATCCAAAATTGCTATGTGGATTAAAAGCGTCACCTAGTGCATGTACCCGTTTGGTGTATGCATCCATCGACAACCCTTGAACCTAGGGTAAATTATGGTACTAATACCTACTGTGTTAAATATTAGATGCTTAGCAATGCTCAGATAGGTTATCGAAGACCCGACCCCACACAATACACATATGATAAGAGAGTTGCTATTTTGGCTTACGGTGGGATTTGGTTTATTCACCATTAATTAAAATTTGACCAACTAATAAATGGGATCGGAAGCGGATGGATTGTAAGGTGGGTGCATGTGAGCACGAGTATCGGGATTGTGTGGGTTGCCGCTCCGAGATTAAGGACCAATGATTGTGACACACACTTAACTGAGATAATCCCGTATGACCGCAAGCCCGGTATGGGACGAGCCTAATCTAAAGGAAAAGAAATGTCGGGATTACTCACTGTCCTTGCACGGTGGATGAGTACAGAGAGAAAGTTGAGAAACATCGCCGGGGTATTGCCAGAGACTTATGCGGAAGCATTTCTCTGGGTACCTGTGAGTATCAGGTATGACCGTGGTAAGCCCGAGGTTAATTTTCTGAAGGGTTTTGTTATAATATCCTTCGACGGGAGCATAACCGTTGTTTCAATGATTGGTTCAAGACACGATTCACCGGAACACAGTGTTCTGATCTACTCTTATGGCTAGCAAAGGGACCAAGATACACGGTGGTGACGTGGCAACGATATGACATAAATGGGTACACATTCTACACGATATCTCAAGACAGGAAGAGCACAGTGCAAAACAGCGGCGTTCGTATAGATGAATATGAGGAGGAGCACAACCAAGGCCTAGTAACGCAATGCAAAAGCTCGTTCTATGGTTTTATTAAGGAGATACAATGTGCGGGGTGATGGCTAGGGCACGAGTCCCATGCACCACCAACACCTGGAAGGACCTCACCGCTCAAGAAAGGGACCAACTATGGGAGGAGCTCAAACGGTCATTTCAATTCCCTGAATACTCTCTTCCTGAGGTGCGGAAGAACACCTTGAAGCGCATGGGGATCACCTGGAAGAACTGGAAGGTGGATCTTGTCAAGGATTTCATCAATGAGGAAAAGACCCTATTTCAGAAGTACCCTTTCATTACAAATGCGGTGTGGGAGGTGTTCAAGAGAATGAAGGCAACGAAGGAGTTCAAGGAGTCCTCCATCAAACACAAGGCCATTCGGGCCAGGAACACCCACCCCCACAGACTCGGCACCGCTGGATATGCGGCAAAAGAACACGAGTGGGAGCTGGCCGACTGCGCCAGTGAGCAATCTGAAGCTGCCACAAGGCTATCAACACGCGTGCTGACCGCTGGATTAGGGCTAGGGTCAAAGTTACACCGACGGGGCCAGTTTTCTCCACGCTCGAGACTGCCGAGGTGGTTCAAAAGCTGGTAAGTGCACAATGACCCTTACAATGTTTACTTTCGTAATACCCCAATTACAATTTCTCCACGTATTGCAGATTGAGTATGACACACAAGCATCGCAAGGCTCCTTTGTCGAAAACAGGGAGCGAGACATCCTAACTGAGGCCCTAGGAAACAAGGAGCACCCAGGCCGTACGCGGAGCATCGGGGCGTACGTTACCTGGAAGGAGGGTTTCCCCAATGACTATCTCTACTACAAGAAAAAGAAATGTGTACATAACTTAGAGGATGAAATTTAAAATAGGGTATGACCAGAAGCTGAGAAGATACGAGCAGAATGGGAGCCTTGGGTACAACAGTTGGAGAAACTCGTAAGGAACAGACCTGAAGCCAACCCTAATACACAAGCTCTCGGTTGCACTCCTCCATTTGGGAGAACCACTGCATACCCTTGCCGCATTAAAAGACATGGGTGCGGCCTGCCAGAACCTACATGATTATTACCTTAGGAACTCACGCCTTTCCGTGAAGGAACGATCATCCAGTATCGTGGGTAAGGTGAAGGGCAGTATTTCCTGGACGATAACGATAGTTATCTTACCATAACCTTCGAGGACCTGTGGCATATGTTTCAATTGCAGGAGTTGGACGCCTCTCTCCTCCACTGCTATGCAGTGTAAGTGTATACAAGTCTTGTGCATTGTCAGTGTATATTTCTTATCCACTTATACACTGATCACATATATCTTACTTTTCAGCCAAATGTACCTAGTTGCCAAACGAGGTTAAGTCTAGGCCGGTTTTCTTGACCCTGGCATTGTCACCCAGGACAACATAAAGGCGGATAGAAAGAATACCGGGCAATACCTGAAGAGGGCCCTGACTAGAGGACAGGACAAAGCATACTTCTTGTTGCCCATTAGTAAAAATTTTCATTGGATCTTGCTGCTGATAGAACCTAGCGAAAACAAGGTTGTCTACCTCGACTCGTTGAGGATGAGCCCCACACACGAGTGGGAAGATTTAAAAGACCTACTCAATGCGGTGTTCAAGAGTTATGTCAAGGGTGGGGCAGGCACAATGCTGCGATAGGCATGGAATTTAGGCATATAGAAAAATTTCTAGTAAGTGTCTATTCACACTTTTTCTCATAATAAAATAGAAATTTTTTTAGTGCCTGCCCCACTGATTATTGTGCCTTGTCATCTTTATACTTCCTTATGTAGTGCCACCAGCAGCCCGGAGGCCATGCTTGCGGCTTCCACGTTACGCGACATATGCAAATCATTTTATGATTACAAACATTGGAGATACAAACATCGATTTCAATTCTCTTACAGATATTAGAGATAGTTTGGCTATATTTATTAATATCCAAGTTATTGACCTAAATGGTCGTGTAAACAGTGGACACCTATAGTTAACTATAATAGACATATTGTATGAAGTACATATTGTTATATTAATATATGATATTTTCCTTTGAATTTGATGTTGTTCTTATTTAAATGAAATCTAAATGTATATGGATGAAATCTGGATGTTTATTGATGTATATGTATATGGATGAATATGGATGAAATCCGGATGTATATGGATGAAATCTGTTTATTTGAATTCTGGATGTATATGGATGTATATATATATATGGATGAATCTGGATAAAATCTGTTTATTTGATGTATATGTATATGGATGAAACTAGCCACTATTAGAACAATCTGTTTGAATGTATATGTATATGGATGAAAAACCAAAACCTGGATGTATATGTATATGGATGAAATCTGTTTATTTAAATTCTGGATGTGTATGTATATGGATGAAATACAGGGCAAGCTAATTATTTTTTTGACCCTGAAAAGATATCACTGGCGGTTCATACAACAACCGCACCAGTGATATGTACCGTCACTGGCGGTTCTATATAAAAACCGTCGGTGAATGTCTACATATCACCAGCGGTTTTGGTTAAAAACGCCAGTGAAAATTTATTATCACCGGCGGTTCTCACAACAACCGCCAGTGATATTATTAATATTACGGGCGGTTCTGTTACGAACCGCCAGTGATAAGCATTATCACTGGCGGTTCCACACCCCTAGTGAAAATCTCTATTATCACTGTCACATAATCACTGTCGGTTTGAAAACCGCCAGTGTTATGAGTTCAGAACCGCCAGTGATGACGTATTCTACACTAGTGCGCTGCCATCCCTGGAGAGGCCGTCCCATGTGCGAGCAGCGAGATGTCGTGTAGTCAAAGCCCAATGTGCCTGGCTCCTACACGTCTCCCATGGACACCGTCGTGGCTACTCTTAGAAATTGTCCCACATCAGAAGTTGTGAGAACTAAAATATGGTTTGTGAGGATTAGGGAACACCCTCTTATTGTGCTATCTTTTTTAGAAAATGGCTCAAGACACCTTGGTCCGCTGTTTTGATTGGACCTACGAGTGTACAGCAGTCTAACGACTTGGGTCTGGATGTGTTAATTGTAGCGGTCTGACTGGCAGCTACCGCGGCGGCGCAGACTCCGATGGAGCCCATGGAGTTCACGTCGCGGTCGTGGAGTGTGTCCGCGTCCGAGAAATCCACGGTGCTGACTGACTGCGTCCTTGCGGGAGGCGGAGCTCCAACTTTGGGGTCGACCGCCTATCTAGGATACTCATGCCGCCATGCCGGAGATGCTCGCGCTCGCCGCAGCCTCCAGCAACAACCTGAGCCGCCACAAGCGCGTAAGATTACCGGCAACTCAATACTAGTTTGAATTGTTTAGATCACGCATACAACGTGAATGTCTTTGTGTACTGATCTGTAGCATGATCTGCAGGTCCACTTTCAGCGTCCTCCCATGGACACCGCCCTGGCCTCGGCGGAGGCGTGCAGCCAACCCGACAGACCTCTAGAACGCCAAGATGGACGCTGTGTTGGCCTCGCACTGCATCGAGATCGCGGAGCTCGCCGGGCCGACCAGGACCAGGTTGCTGCCGTGCTCCCCAAGCACTAGGGGTGGAACTCTGGCTCGGGCTAACGAGCTAGCTCGGGCTCGAGCCGTAAACGAGCCTAAGCCAAGCCTCTGTCTCAGCTCGGTACCTTAACCGAGCCCGAGCCGAGCTGGGACAAGCTCGCTCGGAGCTCGTTCGTAGCTTGTCCAGCCCGACGGGATCAACTGCTCGGAGTGGGCCTTCTCCATTCTCCACGAGTACGAGACCACGAGTCGTCCACGACTCCACCCCACGGCCTCCTCCTCATCAACACCCTCCGCGGCCTCCTCCTCCGCCTCCGTCCACGCCTCGCCGCCGTCGCCTCCGCCTGTCGCCGCGCCTCGCCGGCCGTTGCCTCCGCCCGCCGAGCCGGAGCTTGATCGCGCCCGCCGCTGCCGCCGCCCGTTGCCGCGCTCCGCCGGCCGTCACCTCCGCCTACCGCGCTCAAGCTCCAGCCGCGCCCGTCGGCCGCCTCCGCCCGGCCCCGTCCCTAGATCCGCCGCTCCCCATCGCCGCCACGCCCACCCACGCCCGTCCTAGATCCGCCCACGCCTGTCGGCCGCCTCCTCCTCGTCGGTTGTCGCCTCGCCCGTCGCCGCTTCCCGCCGGCTGCCGCCTCCTTTGTCACCTCCGCCGTCGCCGCGCCTGCCGCCGTCGCCTCCGCCCGCCGCTTCGAGCTCCGGCCGTGCCACTCGCCGCCGCCCGCTCACTCCCATCCGGCCGAGCTCCCGCTCCGGACCAGCCAGCGCCCGGACCGAGCCCGCGAGCTGACCGCCCGAGCTCTCGCTCGCTCGTGCCGTCGAGCCCGAACAAGCCGGACCGAGATCGCTCGGGCTCGGCTCGTGTCCAGCCCTACCGAGCACTGCCATCCTTGAGCGTGGCGTGGTGAGGTCATCCCAAGCAAGCATCGAGATGTCATTCCCCGTGCGTGCGCCACCACTAGCCAGCGAGCTGGATGCCCTAGTGAGAGAAGGGGGAGAGACTGGGGAGAGATGACAGGAGAGAGGAGAGGTAGGGGCAAAATGGTCCAAAAAGTATGGCTAGGCAGCCTCATTCTCTAAAGGATGTTTTGAGATTTGCGAAGTGACATGATTTGAATTTTTGCACACGAGGGGCAGCAGTATCCAAGTTTTCAAAAGAGCAGTGACAATTCTCGAAATTGGACATTGAGCAGTTGCATCTATTTAATTAACCCTATTTAAAAGGGACAATTTGGGCTATGCAACTATGACAAAGATAACTTTTCTATATATCACTGCATGTGTCACTGACATTATCTTTTGCGATGGGATGTAGCCAATTTTCTCTTTTTAAAACTATCCACTATATTTTGAGTATATTGAACGCATACACTCATATAGAACACATGAACACACAGACGTGCACCTCCTACCACAACTCCTAAACTCCACTGAAACATGAGCACACATTGTCCCATTGAATGAGAGCATCTCCAGCAGAGCCTCTAAAACATACTCTTCTCTATATTTAGAGTCTCCCATCCTCTAGCAGAGTCTCTATTTCAGCATCTAAATTTAGAGTTTCTCTCCCTCAGCCTCTAAATTTGGAGGCTCTCTATGTTAGTCTCTATAGTTTTTTCGATAGAGACTCTGCTGGAGAGGATGAAAATATAGAGAGCGAATAGTGATTTAGAGGGGTGTATAGAGGTCCGATTTTAAATCTTCTACTAGAGATGCCCTGAAGAAGCGTGCCTAGCTGTACCTAGTTTCATCAGGAAATAATCCTGGAGGAACATGACCAAAACCTGCGCTGACTGGAAGCTAGAACGTGGGCGGCTGGAGCGATCAACCATGCTCTGCCACTCACTACGCTACACCTACCCGCAGTCTTCGATTGCATTGAGACCGGCCGGGGGAAAGATGGGAGAAATACAAGGGCGCGAAATGTCAATATATGCTCCACCTGAGAGAAAGAGAATCATAGCAAAATACATTAGTCACTTATAGTGATAGTGTTTAAGTTTAGATTTAGAGTTGTAGTGTTAAAGGTTAGATTTAAAGTTGTTTTACAGTATATAACAATAATTATAATAGGGTGGTACGTAGTATCATTCAAATCTAACCATTTATTTAGATGACATTCTTCGAAAATATATATACTATCATTTTAGTTGTAGTGTAAATACTACCTAGGTAGTATATATATAAATCAAAATAAATCTGAGTTGCTAGATCCAAATAAATGCGATTTCTAATCATTTAAAGTGTATGTGAAATTTCTCTAGATATAATCGTGAATTACTTCACTGTTTGTATATGTCAGGCAGGCTGAGAAAGCACATGGCCGACTATGTTTGTTGTACCGTACATATATTTATTTGTTAAGTCATTTTTAAATTTTTTACTTCCATGTTTTTCTATGCATTTATTTACAAATTAGAAGGCTATGCATGCTCCATCATTTGAATTTCATAAATAAATATGTAATAAACAACAAAAGGGGGCCAGTACTTACTGAATTACTGGTAGCCAAAGTGTTGAATTTCCTGATATCTCTCAGGCCCACCCGCATCAAGGAAACAATTAGCTAAGCCAAATGGTCCATGCTCCATTCACCTAAAACAAATCAAGCAAGAACACGTGCAAATCTTGAAGTATAAGAACTGTTTCCCTCACGTGAACAAACTTGCTCTGTGTAGTTGTAATGTATGAGCTAGTCTCATATATATTGTGCAAAGCTTGAGGATCTTCAATGCACAAGATCAGCGTAGTTATATGCATTCAAGCAGCCCCCGTCCTCGGCTTTCAGCTATGTACCAATTATTTTTGGGTCTATTTTATGGATGGGACATTTTGTCGCACTTCAATTCCTTGAATTTGATTTTTCGTTCTTCTGCTTGGTGCTACCACATGTAGTGCCTGACGTGCCACACTTCTCTTAACGCCCTAAGAGTTATCTACCACAGAGTGATAGGACTGAGCCAATGAATGCCTTTAATCTAAAGACAAAGAGGAAGGAAGGTAGAGAGGTGACGTGGATGCTATTTTATTAAAAAATTATACACGTGGCAACCATATAAGAAACTAATGAAAAACTAATGATTATCTTAGTATTTAACGAAATCCTAACGGTTTTGAGAACAATGGTATGAGGGGCTAAGTAAGATTCGCTACAAGTTTAGAGAGCAACCGTGTAATTTAAACTTCAATGCAAATATAAGGGAAAAAGATATTGTGTGGTGGACATCTAACGGCTACGGGACAGGTGACCTTTGCCGGAGCAAGCAACATGTTTCTGCATCAATACCTTCATCAATCAGACATATATACACATGCATGATGACCATGTCTGTTTGGCAGATTTATACCGCGAAGATCCGAATTAGCAGATCGATATTGCGGGCGACGAAGCTCAATACCTTCATATCAAATGGACAGACAATAGAATACAATATATATGATCTTCAGGTGTTTGGTGGCTTTATACCTCTTGCGCTTATTCACCAGTAACTCTTATTTCCAATACCTCACTGAGTCACAGGACAAGACATAGCTTATATATGAACAGGTGAATTCCAGTTGCATGACAAATCTCGATGCAAGAAGATGAAAGTGGATTACCCTCAACAAGTGGCGTAAGCACACGGACATACAAAGCAAGATGGTCACCGGCGTCTAGGCTGTAGCTCCAAACCAATAGTGCAAGGAGGGGACAAATCCACTGTACCAATTGTGCCTAACTACACACGGGCTGAACCGATAGAAATTCTTTTTCTTTAAAAATGCATAAACACATTTTTGCAAATGTCATATTGAACAGCGTAATGCTTACTCGGTAACAAATTGAAGTCATTTGGAGTCAGGAATCCAATATTACTCTATATAGTCACAAATAACTAACATTTTAGACAGTGACACGGTATAAAATGCAACTTTGACCACTAATTACTATTCTTTTTTTATATAAAATGCATGGAAATTATAATATTATGCAAGTACTTTTCAAGACAAATATATACATGTGAATTTCATATACCCAATCTAGATAGTTAAAAAGATATTCATAACTAAAGTTTAAAACATTGACTTGTAACATATGTCAAACATCAGATATTTGTGATGGGAAGGAGTATAAACTTTGACTATTAACTTTAGATATTTAGATTGGACATGTGAATTTGATACGTGTAAATCTGTCTTGAATAGTATTTTATAGTATATAAATTTTATTAGGTTTTATAGTATACAATAGTACTAAAGTGGTCAAAGTTTAATTTATGAACCGTTTCAATATTCAAAATGATTTCTTTTTGTAACCGAAGGAAATATGTGCAATTCAAAAGCTATCCACAACAGTAGTATGGATAATTGCAAGGGGATAATATGTGTAATTAATGCAGCTGCGTTTGGGAAATATTCAAGCCGTCGAAATTGTTTTTTATGACAGTTTTAGAAAATAGTCTGTTTTATAAAAGGACAGCGAATACAAACTCCTAACTAGACGAGATCCTGGCTATTTTTTATTCTATAAAAGAAAGAAAATCTCTACTATAAAAAAGTTGGTGAGTGGTGAATGACGAATGGTGGCGCACTTCAATAAAATAACTTACCACATGTGTAATCCCATAAAACCCCCCTAAATCATCACTAAAATTACCTATTATACATTATCCCATAAAATCCCCTCCATCATCAGTAAAATTATCCATCACAATCCATCTCATAAAATCCTTCTCCACCACCACTAAAATTATCTAGCATATGGCATGTCATAAAATCTCTATCAAGTGCTCGCCCCTCCACCGCATTCTCCTCTCTTTGGTGCACACTGGCCTCGCCTTCTCCCTTTAATTTTTACCACTTGAAATGTCGTCGTCCCTTCCGACTGATGTTGTGCACACGTAGTCTCAACGTTGTTGCTTACTCGCCGGCTTGTTGTCCAACCTTTTTTATTTAGAATTTTTGGGCTCACTTATGTGCATGTAGTGAAGACATCAAATTTATAGGATTTATAAAATTGTACTTTCTATGCATACTTGTCTCATTCATTATGAATTTCATTGCAATGCGGACACTTGGCTAGTCACTTTTCTTTTTAGCTCTTAACTTTGGATTGTCAACGGAAGTTGCACAAAACAGAGGCATTTCTAAAGCAGAGTGGAATATATATATATCTGAAGCAGATCACAGTAAGAAACAACCATGAATTTTGGATGGTGTCTTGACTATCAACTTATAGGAGGGGCAACACGGCACATTGGGGATGGCAGGCAGTGGTGGCGATGTCGGCCACAGATGATCAACAAATCAGGTATGTACTTCTGAAACAATTCTTATTTGGTCACCGGCGACGATGTGCAAGCACAAAATTCCCGAGGTCTCCTAACCCCATTCTTTCTTGAATTAAGGCAGCAATTTGAGCATGAATTTCTCCTAGATGAATGCAACATTGTTGGCTTTTGGCACCTAAATCGGTGTTACATATTGTGCCATGTTTGTTGATTTTATATACCGGCACAACACATCTTTGGACCAAGAAGGGTGTGACCTGATTTTGTTGAATGTTTTGAGTATAAAGGAGGTCGTGAATGCATTGTAGTGTGTAGGACTGCAAACTTAATTTAAGGAATTGAAGTTGTTCGGATAGCATGCAACTCTTGATGTACTACGTATATAAAACATACATAGAAACATGTGAAGGAAAAAAGATGTGCCACACAATGGTTCAGGAGAACTGCTTTTATTGCTTAGTATTTATAGTATTTGTTCAAGTAAACTGGAAATCTTAATCGTGATGAGATCGAAGCTTCAAACCAGATAAGACTTCATCATCAATTGAAAACGCCAATGCTTATCTACTTTTTTGCTTGCTTATCTACTTTTTTGCAAAAGTTTTTTGGTTCATTCTTTTTTTTGTCTTAAAGATGCGTCACAGAGCTCTAAAAAGCATGTCAAACAAAGTGTACTGGACTTTCTAAGCCACTTCGGAAAGCTCTCGAAGTTCAGCGTATCAGCAAATAAGCATGTCAGCAAATCAGATAAATCGAAAAGAACAACACCTAAGAACACATGCTATGTAGGGCTTCACTGAAAGATAAAGTCAACATTAGTACAACTAACTATATTACATTAAGTCCTTTCCTCATTTTAGATAATGGATTTTTTTTTACTTTTTCATAAGCTGCATGGCAAAAATCAAAAGGCTCGATCGGTGTACAAATGTCATGTGTTAGTGCGCATTCATGATCTTTTCAACCTAAACAGGATAAACACCATTTCCAGTTTGAAATCTAAGCATCTCTTGTTCAAATGTGCAATGCAGACCACTCCGGTGCATGCCCTGGGCTCAGGAGTAGGACCCGTGCAGTGCATGGTGAAGGACACCATCTTCACCTTCTCCCTCTTCTTCATCGTCTACGTGACGATCCTCGATCCATGGACCTCCGTGGCTCCGTGCCGGGCTTCGGCCTGCTACTCGCTGGCCTCATAGTCGGCACCAACACAATCACGGAGGCAACTTCTCCGGTGCTTCCATGAACCTGGTCTAGTCCTTCGATCGGGCCCGTGCTGGTCACTGGCTTGTGGACCCACCACTAGGTCTACTGGACAGGCCCGCTGATCGGTGGACCCCTCGCCGGCCTGGTCAACGAGTCACTGTTCTTGGTCAAGAGGACGCATGAGCCTCTGCTCGAGAAATTTTTTTTTATTTTTAACCCTTTTTAAAAAATTAATTTAAAATTAACCCTGCTGAAAAAATATTTTTATTTCTAACCCTTTTGGACACGCCACTCGCGACGGCGCCGCTCACAGGCACTGCCGCGCCGGTCCATGTGGCACGGCAAGGCCTGCCACGGTGGCGCCCGCGCCCGGGCAAAGGATGGCGTGGCAGGTGCGGGCCCCACCTTTACCGCGCCATTCCGCATGGCGTGTCAAGACTGACCCGGACACTTACACTCATGGCCGACGACGCTGACCTGGCGGGCCCCACCTTTGTCGCGCCACCCCGCCCGGCGCGGCAAGAGCGATCCGGAGACTTACACGGCCGATGCCGCTGACCTGGCGGGTCCCACCTTTGCCGCGCCACCCCGCCTGGCACGGCAGGACTTTGTAATTATCGGGCCGAGCCCTTCCCTGGCGCATTTCGGTGGTCCTCCTCCCCTTCTCCGCCGCAACACCCGCCACGCCATCGCCGACGCCACGCGCCACCGCGTGCCGGCCGCCGCCATCCATCCATCTCCGCCGATTCGCGTAGAAAAAAGCGTTGCCCACCCTCCTAGCAAGGCAATCTCCCTCACCACTTGAGCTATTTCTCACCCGATCTATCGCATTTGGTGGTTTTTTGGAAATTAGGGTTTTAGTTAAAGTGCCCGATTTAGTTGGATTTTAGGTTGTTTAGTTTAATCTAACTACCGTGGGATACGCAACGCACATTCTGTCCATATTTATAACGTGTGAAATTTGTTGCATGTTTCGATTTGTCGTTGAAATTTCAAATTTAGGGAAAGCGTAGGTGTAGCTATATATATGTAGTATATGCATGGTGAAAATATATTATGTATAATGATGATGAAAATTTTTCCTATTCGTACGTACGTCCTTTTATGAAATTATAGGGTAAAAGCATTTTTCACGTTTCGTGCGCTATATACGATTGAACATTATTCAATTTTCTGTAATTGTGCATGTTAGGGCTAATTAGTTGTATGTGTTGTATAATTTGTGTAGATGGATCGTTTAGTTCGATTGTTTTATGGGGGAACTATTAGAGCAAATGGGGAATTTGAGAATATGGAGGAGGAGGTTGTGTTGTTTGATAGGACCCCAAGCTATGGTGATTTAGTGTCTCGAAGTCGATCTGTGCTGAGGTGTGGTGTTGGTGAAGGTGAATTGGTAATGCAGGGCAGATTTGATTGTGGGAAGGTTAGGGCTCACTATGTGATGTTGAATATTTTATCCGAGTCGGATTGGAGTAACTATAAGGAGGTTGTAAAAAATTCAAACGTCAGTTGTTGGGAGGTGGTGGTTGATTTTTGTATTGGACAAGCCGAGCAGAGAGTTCAGGAGGAAGTACTGCCTTTGACCCAAGAGGTGGGTATAGGTGTCGACACCCAGGTCACATGTCAAGCATTTCTTGCGGAGGCAGACAGAGAACCCTGCATTAACTTCGATACTGACTTTGCCATCGATGAGTTCGATGATGTAGTATTTGAAGAGGAAGAACATGACGTGGATGTAGATGAAATCTCTGTTGGGTTGGAGGATGAATTCGCGGATGAGGAAGCCGTACAAGACGATGGGGTACAACGCGAACAAGATGAGGAGGAGGACGAAGGTGAGGTGGACGACGAAGCCGTGCTGGAGGTTCGTAGCCTAGCCATAGTGGATAGACGACAAGCATTGCACGGATTGTTAACTGAGGAGAGGAGGCAGCTGAAGGGAGTTCATGTCGACGTGCCGACCGTGGGCATCTTCGAGAACCTAAGCTGAAGCCACATGGCAATTTGTGAGAGTGGCCTGTTGTCAACCGAGGTTCTGCTAGATGCGGAGAACTTGGAAATCCGAAAGGGTATGAAATTCGACACGTTGCGATGAGTTGCGATTTTCGATGGACTATGTGGTGAGGCATCATAGGCCGTACACCGTAACTCATTCTGATGTCAAAGTGCGATACACTGTGAACTGTAAACAATGATTCCTATGGGGCGTGTGGGCTCGGCTGGACAAGTATAGTCAGAGATGGAAGATAACTCGTGTCAGGCAACCTCACACATGTGGCTCGTCGAAGACAAAGAGGGTGCATGCTCAAAACACTGCGAAGTACCTAGGCCGTCGTATCGCTGGCATTGTCGTGGCAGATAACGACGTGTCGGTTGCTTCATTGATAGAATCCATATTTGCATTCACTGGGTATCGTGTGAAGTACTCAAAGGCATGGCGGGCGAAGCAACACGCCACTTAGATGCTATTTGGGGACTGGAAGGAGACATACAACATGGTGCCAAGGATCATGAGTGTAATTAAACATTTCAACCCGGGTACGAAGTTCTATACGTACACGGGTGATGGTTCCTTGGTCGATGAGCATGGCAACACACGGAAGGTGCTTCGACGTGTCTTTTGGTGCTTCAAGCAGTGCGCCGAGGCTTTTGAGCATTGTCGACCGGTCATACTCGTCGACGCCACCTTCCTTACCGGCAAATATAAGGGTGTGCTGATGACGGCTGTCGCGGTGGATCCGGAGGATCAATTGGTGCCTCTTGCATTTGCCTTGGCGGAGAGCGAGAACAACTCGAGCTGGGCATGGTTCATGATGATTGTGAGGCGCGAGGTTCTAGGCAAGGGCAGGAAGGTTTGCATGATCTCCGACCGTCACCCGGGTCTTCTAAACGCGGTTAGGGAAGAAATCCACGGATTTCCACCGCTCGAGCACAGGTGGTGCATGAGGCACTTTGCGGCAAATATTTGGGGAAGACAAAAGAAGAAGGAGGTGGTGGCGAAGGTGAAGCAGGTTTGCTGTGCTAGAGAAGAGAAAATTTTCGAGAAGAACATGAAAGAGCTAGATAACATGTTGAACGACCGGGCGAGGGCATGGATGGCAGAACAGCTCATGAGCAAGAGCAAGTGGGCGCTTGCCTTCGACGAAGGAGGTTGTCGATACGGTATCATGACGACAAACGGCGCCGAGTCATGGAACAATGTCTTCAAAGGAATTCGTGCTTTGCCGATTTCTGGAATAGTACAATACTCTTTGCAAAGGTGCAACAAGTACTTCATTGATCGGTGGGGTATGGCCAAAAATGCTATTGATGGAGGGGCAGAGTGGGGAAAGGCTGGTGCCACACATTTGGAGCAGGAGGAGAACTTGGCTCTAAACCATATGGCTGAAGCACACGGACCGAATAGAGTGGTCTATACGGTTAGGTCGGCGGGGGGGGACTAATCCCGGTGGTGAGCGTTTCGGTGGCCGGAACTTCAAAGTTGACATCGAGGAAGTGGAGTGCACCTGCAAGATTCCGTAACTTCTTCATGCCCCATGCTCGCATATGATCACCGCTTGCTTGGCGCGAGGTATCGACCACAAATCTGACAATACATGTCCGCACTCTATCTGAAGTCGCACACACTAAAGATTTGGGAACCTACATTCGAGCCTTACCTTGATCCCACTCAGTGGCTTGAGTATACTGACGACGATTATGTGTCTGATCCTGCCCTCTTGAAAATTAAGAAGGGACGACGGAAGAAGAGAAGACTTCGTGGGGAGATGGACCAGACTAACGGGTACGCAATCTAGGCATTTTCACAAGATCATCACTGAAGACAAAACAACTACGCAATTCATACATCTCCACGCTAAGTTTAACTAGAATCATAATCCTAACCCTAACCATAAATCAATTAAAAAACATAAAATATTATAAAAAATCAGTACATAATCTATACATCTTCAAAAGCTTATCAATGGACACAAAACCACTCCGCAATCCATACATCTCCACGCTAAGTTTAACTAGAACCCTAACCCTAAATCAATTGAAAATTACAAAAAATGCAACCAAAAGACACCAAAGGAGAGGAGGTCACCTGCCATGATGAATTGCAGACTTTTCCTAAAAAAAAACTCGCCGGATCGAATGCTCAAAGTATTTGGGAATGGAGGAGGAGAAGAGTGGTTAGAAAAGAGGTGAAATGGGAGAAAATGAAGAATGGTCAAGCTAGGAGGAGCTCTGCAGAAGTTTGTATCAGGCCTTGCCGCGCCAGGCGGGGTGGCGCGGCAGGGTGGGCCCAGATCTGTCGTGCCCGCGAGACTGGGAAGATGCACCGGGCCCACCTGTCAGTCCTGCCGCGCCGCAAGGACTGGTGCGGCAAAGGTAGGGCCCGCACCTGCCACGCCATCCTTTGCCCAGTCGCGGGCGCCAGCGTGGCAGCCTTGCCACGCCACATGCACCGGCGCGGCAGTGCCTGTGACTGGCGCCATCGCGAGTGGCGCGTCTAAAAGGGTTAGAAATAAAAATATTTTTCACGAGGGTTAATATTAAAATATTGATTAAAAAAGGTTAAAAAAAAATTTTCTCTGCTCGATTGGTCATTTTTATAAGGACTTGATGAAGGCTAATAATCAGCCATGTAAGAAGATTGTTTGTGAGACGCAATTATTATTTTTTGTTATTCCCATTGTACTATTTGGAGTATGTAATTGTAAATCAGCCATTGTCATCTGGCCAAGTTGCTACTTGTAGAAGATCTTTTCATCTCTTGGATCCATGCCTTCTTCGCATTACGGTGTTAGGTGAGGTATGTAAGTTTTTTCACCAAATGCGCATTCATATGCAGTGAGCATGTTGTCAATGATCAGATGCTAGTGCACAAAAAAGCTTTGTTCCTATTCAGTACAATTAGCCTTAACCGGTTTCTCTTCCCACTGCCCAAAAGATATAAGTACTAGCTCAATGCCTCTGGTGACAGACACTGAATAACTCGTCTCGGTTTACTGACCAAGATATGAGAGTTTCAGTTTGGATTTTCAGATTGCATTCAGCTTAAGATCAAACGATTTTGAACCCGGTTTGTAATCAAACTATCTAAAATTTCTTCACTGCAACAGCTGTGGATCAAAGAACTGACAGTCAAATACAGGCGTTATGCAATGATGCATGGTTGTGTCTGACAGGTTATCTTTTCTTTGCTTGTACACCAGTTTATGATACTGAACAGACTGCATGTTAAAGGTCCTGACCTGAAAAGGGGATCTGCTTCTGCTTTGTATCCTCCTGGTAGCAAATGGTAAACAGAGGGAAACCCCCAATGAAGAGTGTCTCTGCTATTTGTTATAAATAGAGCTTGTATTCATCCAAGGGCCAATATCCCAATATATATTCACGTACAAAGCACAAAACAGAAAAGCCCACATACACAGAGAAGAGAAGGCCCACAATAGGCCCGTGTCTTTATGAAAAAGTCAGCCAACTGAAGTTCTAAAGGCACATACTAAATAGCCATAATCTGTTTCTAATCTTGCGACCGCAAGTAAGAAGCATCAACATCAATATGCTTAGTGAGGTTATGCTTCACCGGATCACAGGCAATACCAATAACTCTCGTACTGTCAGACAAAAGAGCAGTCGGTCCAGAAATAGAAACACCAAAATCCCCAATAGCTAATGCAACCAAGTAACCTTTGCCTTCAAAAGAGGCATAGCTCGCAACTCAGCCTTAGCATTCGAGTGAGAAATTGCCTTCTGCTTCTTAGTGTTCCAAGTAACGAGAAACCACCAAAAAACACAATAGGCAAAAAGAGACCACCTATCAGAGGGATCATCGGCCTAGATAGCATCAGAATAAGCATGAAGCTATAATGGGTTGCTACGTGGAAAGAAAAGACAATAGTTCCACGAAGATATCATAGAACATGAAGAAGATGACTATATAGTAGAGCTGGGTGGGAGCAGAAACAAACTGACTCAAAATATGAACAACACATGAGATATTAGGATGAGTGACACCAAGGTAGACAACACTACTAACGAGATGACGATATCGAGTTGGATCCGCAAGAGGTTTACTATCGGTGAGCCGAAGATGAACATTAAGATCCATTGAAATCTTAGTTGTGTGGTGATCAGTGAGAGAAACCTGATCAAGAAGATCCCGAATATATACTTCTCTTGGGACAAAATGAAACCCTCTAGTGTGGAGGTAAAGTCAATCTCAAGAAAGTAACCAATAGGACCCAAATTAAACATGCGAAACTGCTCATGAAGACGAGCATTAACAAAATCATTGTACTGCGAATCATAACCGATAATAATAATGTCATCAACATAGAGCAGAAGAAGAGTTGAACCACAAGATGAGGTATAAGAGTTGAACCACAAGATGAGGTATAAACAAAATGTACAGGATCATGATTACTGAGAGAAAAAAAAAACAGTAGTGACCATCGAAGAAAAATGTTGGAACTAGGCCTGAGGAGCTTCCTTAAGCCCATACATAACATGATGAAGGCGAAGAACCATATCTTTAGAAACAAAATACCCTGGCAGAGGTTGCATGAAAACCTTTACATGCAACTCGTCATTAAGAAAGGCATTCTGAACATGAAGTTGGTAGATAGGCCACATACAAAATAGAGGCCACAACAAAAGTGTGAATAGGGGTCATGTGAACCATATGAGCATAAGTCTCATTATAGCCACGACCATGCTCCTACTGAAAACCACGAGCCACAAGACGAACTTTGTAGCCCTCAAGAGAACCATCAGAGCGATCTTAACCTTATAAACCCACTTGCACGTAATGGGACTGCCATCAGCACGAGTCTTAACCTTATAGTGCCAGTACGCTCAAGAGCAACACAAGTTCATTAGCCATCACATGCTGTCATTCTGGGTAAACAGCACTGTCATGGTAAGAGGTCGGTTCTATATGAGCAATACCAGCAAAGCCAAAATATTCGGGAGGTCAAATGGATCGACGATCACGAAGAGCATACGGAGGAGAGGCAGAAGTTGTCTCATCAAAATGAGATGAGATAGTAGGGGATCCTCAACTGGCTGATAACGACGAGTGTAAAAGAAAGGATAAGGTGGAATAAGAGCTAGTGCTAAAAGAAATGTGGGAGGCTCCTGTCCTATCGACTTCGACTTGTTCATCAATCTTTAGCGACTTCTCGTCTTGTTGACCTTGACTCGGCCGTCATTTCTTGACATCACTTAGTCGCCATTCACCTTTACGGGAACCTAATTCTCTTCACATCATTCATGAAAGACATTAGTCTCAAAGTTCTCAATAAATATCACAATTAGTGTTTCACAATAAATATCATATAGCATAGAAACACTTGTCACATAAAAGCTCTCAATAGTGCATCATGTGGTAAAATAAATGATCTATATACATATGAGAGATAGATGTCAAAAGATATTTATATTATTTTCTAAGGCATGGCAATCAAACAATTCAATAAATCTCTGATCTTCATATAATATATACATGAATAAATATATACGGAAAACACATATACATTTAATAATTAAAACATATGAAAAGTAATCGATCAAATAAATATGAGATAAATAGAGGCATGGACCGATACATGAGACATCACACCATGTATAAAAAACTTCACTTAAGTAGTGTATATGAGAATATACAATTTAGACCTATATGCATAAACACAATTAATAGCATAATGAAATTTAATTAATGGATCATATGGATAAGGACAATATGAGTATATAGCCATATGTGTAAGCAAGCACTACAAATGTAAGCTCACAACATAAATATGTACAAATAAATATGCAATAGAGCAATGAGCATAGATTAATTCAAGACAAATCTTGAGATTAACGTACACTTGCACATGAGGAATGTAACAATAATTATAAGTGTGATACAAGTTGAATATCTCAATTTGCAATCCATCCTATTTACATATATGGGACTAAAAAAGATTAACAATCAAGTGTTAGTCTCAACAAGGTAATTAATATAAGGCATACCTTGTTAGGATGGATAGCCTATCCACTTGCATAATTAATTCCTCTGTTAGCATAAGACTAGAAAAGGAGCTTAGCAACAAATTTGTTAGTCTCATAAAAGGATTCATCATATATTTTATCATTAGTCAAACACTAAATCAATCATTAAACTATATTTGTCATTTTACAATGTTTATCATTTAACAATATTTATCATTAAATATGTTTGTTATTAATCATCAAAATCACAAAGGTTGCATAAACTTACATTTGCTAATCGATAATCACATGGCCCTGCGACCTAACTTTCTGAACAAAATTGATTCAGCGAACAGACGAAATTAGAATGCAGTAGTAGGTTGAGAACTTCACAACTCTCTGTTAAACATTTACTGACCATAGTTAAGACCCTAACTATCGCTCCAGTCAAGACAGGCAGCATCCAGCAGCTATAAAATGGCATACGGATCTATGTATATCTCAGAGCCAAGGGAACAACTGATATGGTCCGAGCGAGATTGTTCTATTCGTAATTTGAATAGATATGCTAAATGTCAAGTAAGTTAGATCAATGGGAAAAAAAAATGCCTGACGGGGAATGGTAGGTATTGGGATGATAAAACAATGGCAGAGAAGGCTCGGTTGCTCTGATAGTCAAGGGTCTACTATGTTGACGAGGATGACAATATGCGCGATGACAAGAGGAGGCGACCGAAGCAGCGGGGGCGTAGCCCACCCTGCTGGCATGACAAGCGGGTGGGCGAGCGCCCCGCGTCTAGAAAAGACGAAGCAGCAAGAAAGATGTATCGCTGCGAGTACCACGGGGAGAACGGCACCCATGACATGATCCACTGCAAAATGATCGAGGGGTACCGACGGTTCGAAGCGAAGTGAAGGGAAGCTGAAGTGTTGCCACCGCCACCACCCCTAGCACCTCCGGAACATCAAAGACCCCCGTAGCACGGACGGTGCCACTGTCGTGGGGGTAAACCCACAAACAGGAAACGGGGGCTGTCCCCAGTGAGTGAGGTCCAAGCGAAGCAACCCACACACTCAGAGCAGCTTGTGATAGAAGACTCTCGCTCTCTCTCTCAACACCCACACACCCAATCCTAGTGAAAGTCAACATCGGTGAAGACAAGCCTGCGATGACAGTGGAGACATTGACAGTGGAGACATTGTTAACAACAGTCACTTGCCCGTCCGACTTAGGACATAGCTCAGGTACAGTCTCAATGGCAGCGTGCAATTTTGTACCTTTCTTCTTTGGTGTGGTGTAAGTTAAATTCCACGGTGTATTAGTAAACATGGTTAGGGTAAAAATCGTGGTACAGCTATAAAGGTTATGAAGAAAGTGCAACTAGCTAATTTGAGCATTGCATATATCGTGATGATGTACACATACATAGCATGTTTTTTTTTTGAGCAAACGGGCAAGAGCGCTGCTATTCCATTAAAGTCAGAAAGAAGAGTACACTGTACAAGAGACAGGAAGGGGGGGGGGGAGCAGGAGGGCAGGGGGAAGATTAGGGACTAATTAGAAATGCAGGGTACGGAGGCCCCACTCCAGATCCTGACGTCCTCATTAATCCTTTGAACTAGAGAAACCCAGCCCAGACTCTCCTGACGGAAGATACGGCGATTCCGTTCGTTCCAAATGTTCGCCATAGAGGCGGCGCTTTGAGTCTTTGGGTTGGTTGGCTTGACCCACCATTCCAACTTAAAGTCGAACGAAGTGAGGTCCAGGATTTTTGTCCACACGTTCGACGAGTAGAACAACGGGCCCGAAGGTGGTCGGTGACTCGCCCGAGTTGCAAAGAGGGCACAGAAGGGGGAGCGGAGGCGGGGAAGATAGGATTGTGCGGTACAGGCCTTTCCTAGCAAGGACGACGGAAGCCGTGTGCAATCTTCCATGATGCAAGGTCTTTGGGTTGGTTGGCCGAGCGAAGAACTTGCACTTGTGTTCCACACGCGTGGGCTTTCGGTGAGACGGACTTGGCCCGACCTTTCACAAGGAGGTGGAACCTGATGCAAGGTCGAAGATGGTAAGTGGGCTTTCGAACGGACTTGGCGGTCGATATAACCCGTTCGCCGAAAACTTCCAGACGACGTCGTCCTGGACATTGGGATGGAGGGAGACTTGGGCGATGAGGCGCCAAAGGCACAGGAACTGCAATAGCTGGGTTGGAGTGTGGAGATGTCGTATGGTGGAGACCTATTTGTGGTCCTAAAGCTGCTCGAAGACCCGACGATGTTTGCGCCCTGTCAAACGGTAGAGATCAGGAGCCAAGTGGCACGGCGCCTCCCCCTGCAGCCAACGGTCATGCCAGAAGTCCGTGCGAGCACCGTTACCGAGCAGGATGGAGGTGGCCGCTCTAAAGAGAGCCACATCGCTGTTGTCGCAAGGCAAGGGAGTTCCCACCCAAGGTTTGGCAGGAGATTTCCATTGCTGCCAAAGCCAGCGGAGTCTGAGGGCACGACCAAATCTCCCGAAATCAGGGACTCCAAGACCGCCCAATCGCTTAGGGCGGCACACCAGCTCCCATCGGACGAGGGAATGCCCACCCAAGGCTTCTTCTGAACCCTTCCAAAGGAAGCATCTTCTGAATTTGTCGATCTTCTTGATCGCCCATTTGGGGAGCTGGAAGGTCGAGATGAAGTAGGTCGGCAGGGCCGAGAGGACTACCTTGACTAGGACCAGGCGACCTGCTTTGGTGAGCAGTTTTCCCTTCCAACCTAGGAGGCGTGCACGGATCTTTTTGACGATAGGGAGGAAGTGGCTCCTACTGAGTTTCCGGATGTGCAGGGGTAGCCCAAGGTAGCGGCAAGGGAAAGAGCCCTAGGACCCTTGGAAGGAGGCAAGGGCTTCATCAAGGTCAACCTCCTGGCAGTTGACAGGGTAGGCCGAGCATTTGGTGAGGTTCGTGTGTAGCCCAGAAACATCGCCGAAGATTTGAAGAGTGGACATCACCAAGTCAATCTCGTCCTTGACTGGGTTTAGGAAGATTGCCGCATCATCGGCGTAGAGGGATGTTGTGAGAGTTAGGAAGCGTGAGTTGATAGGTGCTAGGTGCCTCTCCTCCACAGCCATCCGGAAGAGTCGTTGGATTGGGTCGATGGCTAGGATGAAGAGCATTGGGGAGATGGGGTCACCCTGTCGGACTCCACGGGCATGGAAGAATTTTGAACCTGGTGTCCCGTTGAGAAGGATGGACGAGGACGAGGAACCCAACAAAAGCGAGATCCAGTTCCTCCAGCGTTGACCAAAGCCGAGCCGTTGCAAGAGCTCTAGGAGGTAGCCCTAGTGGACTGAGTCAAACGCTTTTGCGAAGTCCAGCTTGAGGAAGAGAGCCGAAATTTTCTATCTTCTAAGATTGTGCAGGATGTTCTGAGCGTAAAGGAAGTTATCTTGAATGCAACGCCTCTTGATGAATGCACTTTGGCTGTGGGAGACCAGGTTGTCCAGATGCGGGGCTAGCCGATTGGCGAGGAGTTTTGCCAGGATCTTGCCGACGCTATGGATCAGACTAATCGGGCGATAGTCCGAGAGCGCCAGGCATTCATCCTTTTTCCGCAGGAGGATGATGCTACCCGAATTGAGCAGTTGCAGCCCATCCCTGTTTTGGTCGTAGAAGCTGTGGACTACTTGGAAGAGGTCGTCCTTGATGATGTCCCAGCAGGACTGGTAGAAGAGACCTGTGAAACCATCTGGGCCCGAGGCCTTGTCAGCTGGCAAAGAGGAGACGACCTTGCGAATTTCTTCAACATCGAAGTTGGCCTCGAGGGCTGAAAGGTCGCAAGGTTGGTAGCCTAGACGATCCCAATCAAATGAGAAGCGCCTCAAGAAAGAGGAGCCGGTGTTGCCGAAAGCGAAGGCACTCCGCTTTTCGCTAGGGAGTAGGCGGGCGATTGAAGGAGTGTCGGCGAGTGGATAAAGTTCTTCGCTGCGCCGTTAATACGATGTGGAAGAATTTAGTGTTGGCGTCTCCTCCTCGATCCAGTGGTGCGAAACACGCCGATGATGGTCTGGACTTCTCCAAGGAAGCTAGACCTAGGCAGCGTGTTTTCAGCAGCTGTCTAAAAAGGAATTCGAGGTGTGAGAGGTGCCGGCATTCTTGCGCCTTGTCGAGAAGCAGGAGAAGCAGGCTGGCAATGGCTAACTGCGTTTTGAGATTTCCCACCGTGGAGCGAGCCCACTTGGAGAGAGCCTTTGCTGTCCTAGACAGCTTGACGTGGAAAACCTTGAATGCATTGTTGGAAGACACCTCTCTGGACCATGTGTCGCTGACAGTCTGCTGGAAACCTTGCAGGGATGGCCAGATGTTCTCGAAGCGAAAACATCTCGCCGCCCTGTTGTTTGTGTCGCCTAGAAGGAAAAGCGGCGCATGGTCGAAGACTAGAGTCAAGAGGGCCTGCAGGGAGGCAGTTGTGAAAAGCAAGTTCCAGCTCGCCGAACAGAAAGCTCTGTCGATTCTAGTCAGCGTTGGGTGAGCTCGCTCGTTGCTCCAAGTGAATTTACGCCCTGAGAGACTGATTTCCAAGAGGTTGAGTTGATCCAACATCGAGCGGAAGGCATCCATAAGCGGCCGGTTGTTTTCAATCACCATGTTTTGTTAACCTCGTTTGCCAATGTACGACAATGGGATCGATGCGGCTTGTCTAATAGAATAAACAATTAATTATCAGAATGGCGTTTGCCTTTCCACATATTATCTTATCCGTGCAGTCATGTAGGTGGTCCTCTCCGAGATCAACTGCAGTCGACCGGGGCAATAAGCTGAGTCTGTGACTGAGCAGGCAATGCAAGCAAGGAAACACTAGGGTCTAAGTCACCCACTTGTGCATGTAATTTGAGTTTACATTTGATTACTGTAACACCCTACCTCAAATCCGTTTAAAGTCTAGTCCACCTTAGAGAATGGTCCATGCAAACATAGTACCTCACATAGTGATTTGGGCTGCCAGTGGTATAAGCTAGCCCACTTAATAGGCTATTGTCCTTGTCTTTGGTAGCGAGAAAGCCTAGAAAACTACACTCTATACATGACCTAAGGCATGTGCCCTTATTGGGCCACACGTACACGTGGCCCGTGCAACGGGTGATACTCTGATACCATTTTTTAACACCCTGGCCCAAATCTTATTAAAGCCTAGCCCACATTGGGGGATGAACCCATATACACGTAGCACCTCATTTAGGCTTTCAGCCTCATTTTGCCCAAAAGGGTTAACCCGCAATGCTAACATTTGGGCTTCCTGAGTTATTACCTAGTAGAAATATAGGTAAACTGGCAAAGTGGTATACTAAAAAAATGGGGTGTTACAATTACAGTCTGGTACTTCATACGGTTTGTAGAAGAAAAACAGAATTTTATATCATCTAAGGCAGTACTAGGCTCTAATGTTATGAACAACAGAGTTTGCGAAGAAATGTCCTATTCCTGCCTTTGTTCCAATCAAGCCTGACCGGTCCATTTTATTGGAAATTCCTATCCACATATGCATTCAGTTCAATATGCATCTACGGATGTCAGATCCCGCTCCCACTTCCTATCTCATACAAAAATTTGCAAAACAAACCTTCTGAAAAATCAAATTCAAGCTTGAGGTCTTCACTCTTCCTCTCACTCCTTTCTCCCCTCCGTCAGAGGAGAAACTCTCTGTTGTTTCTTCCCAATCAAACGAACGGATGAAAAAAAAAATCTCTCAACAAACGATTGCAAGAGGAAAAAGTAGAAGGGAATATTGACAAAGCTTTAGTAAGCAGAGCTTGAGTAGTGCAAGCGTGTGTTGGTGTTCTGAGCCACTGAGTTGCCCAAGCAAGTAAGCAGGCGACCCTTGTAGATTACCTAGGTGTTCTGGAGCGTGCTCACTGCTTCTCCCATCTACAGAAAAATTGGAAAACTTGTGTAGCGTTTGTTCTGTCCCTCAAAGTTTCCATGCAACTATGCAAGTGATTTAGGACCCTTGCGGGGTGTTGTTGGATTACGGCATGTGGAGGGAAATTTTTTGAGCGAAATATGGATGGAAATTTGTTTATCAAAAATATGGAGGGAAATTTTGAACTCTGCCGATATGAGCTCGCGTGTCGCAGCCCCTGGAGAGACCAATCTGTACTGTTAGTTCGTTAAGACGAAAATCATGTGAGTATGATTCATCATTCATGGATACTTCAGCACCATGTAATTTTTGTACCACATGGAAAGCGGTCTGTTAATTTATGATCCAAATTATAGGTTTTCTTATTAAGATAGAGCTCTAGTCCTATACGGACTCGTTTGGGTATACTCCTATAAATACCCTCTGTGGCCAGGAAGAAGAAGTTTTCTCTCCACAGTTCATTGTAATCTTCCTGCTGTAACTCTCCAACACATATAGTCATTTCGCCTTCATGCGGCCGTGGTTTTTCCCGCAAGGGTTTTCCACGTAAAAATCTCGTGTCTCTTGTTCTCTATTTTGTGCTTGATTTTCTAACAAGTGGTATCGGAGCATAGATTTGATCTGTTACGGAGAACACGAGTTTAGATCGGAATTTCTTTCCATCTGTTTCGGTGGCTGCGTCGACAAATTTCCAATCTGTTCCGACGCGAGAGGCATCAGGCGTTCCTGAGTAGTCTCGATGACGTCAGCACTGCCGTTTCTTCTGGTCAGATCGGAGGAGGAGAAAAAAATCAGGATTCTTGGTTGCTGCCTGCATCCACGCGCGAGTACACGGTCTGATCAAATCTTCTGATGAAGCACAGTAAAATATGCTCCACCTAAGACAAAAGTCCAAAGCAACAAAATATTATCAAGTCTCAAGTATAGTGATAGTGTTAAAAGGAATCATAATGTAATTATAAGCATTGGAAGTTTCTATACATCAAGAGAAAGGGCATTGACTATTTTTATTATACTGTACTTAGAATTCATCATAGTATTTACTTTTCAAGAAATTTTGACTTCCAAATTTTCTACTATTCTATTTTGCAAATCAAAATTTTATACCGACTACATCACATGAATTTTATCAAAAAAATATGATATAAGCAAAAAGAAAAGGTCAGTACTTACTAGCCAAAGTGTTGAATTTCCTGATATCTCCCATGCCCATCAGCATCAAGGACACATAACAAACCCAGAACGGCTACCACAGTAGGCAAAGCCAAAATATCCTGCGCTTCATCATCCCAAAACAAGTCAAGCCTGAATACTCTTGCAAATCATAAATTATAAGAGCTGTTTCACTGGTCTGAACTAACTTGGACTGAACATTTGTGACGAAGCTCGGAATATTCAATGCACAGGATCTGAACAATTAAACTTGAACTGAACATGTCACTGATCTGAGCTGATTCATATATTTATTGCAAAACTCGAATTGTTCAATGCACAGGATCTGTAGTTCTGCACAGATGTACGCATTCAAGCAGTCCCAACTCCAATCATGTGCTTTCAGCTATAATAGCTTTCGGTGCATTTGGTCGGTGGTTATGCTTTGAGCACTTTCATTTTGGTTTTGGGTGGAACCAACAACCAGATTGAGATTTTGGTTATGAATTTGATTTTTCATGGATACCTGGTGTTACCTTTCGACATACCATGGCACACGTTAAGAACCCTAAACAGTCATCTACAACGCAGTGAGGTAAGGCAAATTAATGAATGAATTTCTTAAAGGCTAAAAATTAGTAATTTTGTATTTTTCGACTTTTTCTGCGCTTTGAACTACATCCTAACCAAGCATGAATAAGACCCATGATCCTGTAATTGAAATTCGTGGCTTCGGGTGCCTTCCATTTATAGGATAGAATGTCGCCAACAAAGATTCGTACTAATAGTCTAATATGGCTTAAGACGTTCTAAAAAGGGTCATATATGACTGGCAATAAAATGTCCGGATTGGCTCGCTAGTGAAAATTACAGAAGTGTGGTTATCAGGTTTTTCCAATACAAACAATCTGCTCTTCCTTATACAGTTAAGCACATTTTGATCAGGGAATGGTTAATGAAGAGGACCAGGCCGGTGCATGATCGACCATCTGCCATCTTGGATGCATGCATAACATTCAAAAAAATGGTCGAATTAATGGATAGAGGCATTGTGTGCTTGACATGTCCGATCCAAAATCTGGCGCTTGTTACTGAGCTTCAGTACCAGTACGTGCGCAAGCATGGTGAAGGATCAAGAGGTGATGGTGTGACTTCTAACCTCCTGATGAGAAAAACAAAAAGGTGGCGCCCCGTGCACTCCTGATGCATCACATGCCTGTACATTAACACGCAGGAAGTGATTTGACGCACAAATCCGATGGCGTATAGAACATGTTGATAGGTATTCAGTCAGCTGCATGGTCACTCACCGATGCTAGTCTCTGGCATGGCTATATAATATAGCATGCCTTTTCTTGAGCTTTCATGCACATGTCTGAGTGTGTTCTAATTAGGCCAGACTGTGTTCTACAGTACTTTCAATTTTATTGGTGAAAAGAAGCCATACAAACCATTGCGTATATAACTGAGGTAAGTAGGTACCAATTAAGACGTACTTATCCCGCAGAATCAACTCTGGCAGAAGGTAAATATATGGTTAATTACTTACTTTGTTATAACAGCCCGCCGTCGACTGTTAGAAAAACAAGTGAATGCCCTTATAGTGCTGGGCCTACGTCTTGTAGGCAATGTGTCTCTCTATCTATCTATCTATCTATTTATCTAATTTGTCTGTGTAAAGAGAGTTTTGATTCGGTCTTTGCAAAACACACAAATTTCCGTACTTTGTTCTGTATATGCAAAACCGAGACTTTAACCGTTCATTTGAACTATCCATCTTGTCCATCTCATTAAATCTTACTACCAAACAAATTTTAAATTTTATAAATTTTATAATATTTGTTTCATATTTATGAAAATCTACTATCTAAGTAGTTGTAAAGCTCTTCAATAAGGTTGATTTTGAAAAATAAGAAATAAATAGTTAAGAAATTTTAAAAAATATAAAATTTGGTCTGTAATGAGATTTCAATGAAATAAATAAGATGGATGGTTCGGATCATCTGTTTAAGTCTCTACTTTTTCAAACATAACGTAAAGCATGGAGCGATCCGTGCTTATTTGGCACCTAAGTGCCAAATAATTATTTGGGGGCCTCCGGTCGGTTTGTGCACCCCGGTGTGACTCAACCACGTGCAATCCATTAATTAGCTTTCTTAATTAGTATTAATTAAATATCCCTTAATTAGTGCTAACCACCTTGTTACTCTCTCCTCAAGCTAGATACATCCCACATTCCTTCGTCGGCCGCTCCCAGCTCTAGGCTCTTACCCATCCTCCCCTTGCCAGTGACACTTCGGCGACTCGACCCCTTATCATGCCCGTCGTCCTCCATCACCGCTCCTCCAGTGGTGTCTTGCCGCCACCACGGCGACCTGATGCAGGGCCTCGTTCCTTTCCTGCGCCATGTCGACCCACTCTCTTGTCATGCTGCTCCTTTGCTCTGCATAGACACAACAACCTGCCCCTCGTCAACTGTCCCAGCCCGCGATGCCCACAGCCCGGCGCCATCCTAACCTCCACCGCCAACCCTGCACCGCCACTCCCCACCATAGCACCACCCTCAGCGTCGTCCTTGACTCCGTCTATAGAAGTCAGCCTTGCTCCGTTAGCCATCATCTGACGCCCCTGCCTTGCTATGCCATCGCTCGTCTAGATCCAAAGGATGGCGCGAAGGTGGAAAGACTGCACTCAGGACCACGCCCGGATGCTTGGCAACCACTCCAATGACGGCTGTGTCGACTCCAAGCCTCGGCCCTCCATGTGCGGTGGCGTCCCGACAACCTCGTTGACCCTCCACGCGCAGCAGCGTCCTGACGACCTCTCCTCCCATCGACGCGCAGCGGCGCCACAGCGACCACGTTCTCCTCTTTATGCGTGGCGACCCTGTCGACGAATTATGTCGGCAATATACTTTATGGGGCTATGCGTAGGACCCAAACCCGATGGTAACACAGGAGACGGATTTATACAGGTTTGGGTCCTCGGCGGTGGAGGTAATATCCTACTCCTGTGCTCGTGGATTGTATTGGGGTTGATCTCGATGGATCAATGTTGAGGATGGCTATGGATCAATGTGATCTCTCCTCTCCTCTCTTCTTGTCCTCTGAACTAGGGGCCCCTGCCTCCCTTTATATAGCGGAGGGAGGTGGGGTTACAGATAAGTATCCTAATTGGTTATGGAAACTGGGGATAGAGATAGGAAGTCTATCTCTATCCTTTCTTGCTAACTTCTTGCGCTAGACACTAACCGGATACTGAACATCGCGTAAGAAGAATTAAAATCAGTGAATTCAGACACACTTCCTTGCGCACACAATACTCGCCAATCTTATTTGGCCATGGTCGGTACAGTGGTCCTAGATGATCCCGTGGATCAACTGTTGAGGTTAGGGTCCAGGCCTCGCTGTCGTTGAATGGGTCAGATGTCGCGTTGTGTTAGGTATGCCTTTTATAAACTTTCGGTTTCGCTTTTTGGGTGAGGCAATAACATGTTATCGTAATACATGGGTGCATACTTCACTCAATTTTAAAAATTCTGCAATATAGAGAAGCAAGGCTAGCACTTAGATTTCAGCAATGAACTATACAGATTATGTTGATGAAAATATGCGGAAAAGCACAATATACTCGCCAATGCAACTGTTTTCGCCCTTGGAAGGTTCAACTGAGCCCAAGTATAATCATAGGCTTGAAGGAAATGTCGAGCCTTTTGCGTTTTATGGCGTTTGCGTATAGCGATCGGTAGAGTTGAGAGAAGCGACAGTCGGGTCATCTCAGGCTGCATCTATCTACTGCATGTCATGAGCGCTTTCGGCCGGCGCGGCGGTGGGTTTCAAGCTGCGCGAAGCCGTAAATTCCGTGGCATAGACTGTCTGCTGCAGACGGAGCCAGGCAGGCATACGCGAAGGCGCGCATACTTGGTGGGCCGACGGCGTAATGGACGATGGCCGGTGCCGTGAGGCGCCGGGAAGTGCTTGAGCCGCCTTGAATTGGATGGTCAATATGCGCAGATATACCGCGGCATGCGCGTGAGTTGGCGATGACAGATGCCGACGTGGACGTCCGACATCCCAGATGCACTGCACCCGCATGTAGTCAGGTTTTTGCTGCAGGACTGTATAATACACTCGCGTGAGACTGGTAAGGCGAAAGCCGTAACTGTAATACCTGTGAGTCAGGCGTGGTGCCTGACAGAGCGCCGCTCAAAGCGCTGTTTGCATTTTCGAGGTTGCTGACGCGTTCGTATGATGCCGTGGCCGGGTGTCGTCAAGTACCAGCACTGTTGTATCTATTAGTACTCATCATATTAAGTGTATCATTAATCGCATTGATTAACCGTAATTGAATGGCGGACGCTCGAGATCCTTGTGTCGTTCCACGCGCGGGAGCGGAGAGAGACATGGAGTACCTAGGGCAGGCAGGGTCATCTCAATTATACGTTACGTGTACTATTAAATTCTCTGGAGTAAGACCCAGGTAACAATTGACCTAGCATGGCATATCCAATTAGATTAACACAGAGTGCACCCTAACGTATGGTGCATGCATGTTTCAATAAGCGCTAAGCGCATTCAGCGCTCTCTCGGAACGGAACCCTAATAGCTTTCAGATTTGATTTCACGCGGCAAAGCAGGCATGCTTATCGTGTTGTTTGTGGATGGATGGGCGCGGCCTCGCCAGCTGCTGTAGACGGCGCTCAGCCAGGACTGTCGACGATGGCGACGCCAATTATCTTGCATTGTACCCTGTGAAGACAATGAAAAACACGAGTAGTAGAGAAAAAACTGGATTGTAAAGCAATATGTATGATGTCCAATTATGTATTTTTATTATGTCAAATTATCGTCCTTCTATCTTTTCCGTATTGATTTACGCTTCTCCGAGTATGCTTAATTCCTTTTGTTAAGCACTCCGCCTAGCTCATCAAGTCCCTTAGCGTTAGGAGTTGGCGCGGAGCTCTGTCCCCGGACACGCGTCAGGAAACCCAAATTTTACATAGGAATCAGAGTTTCACTACTCAGAATGTGTGACACTCGGAATCGGTAAAAGTCAACATGGAAAAGAACAAAAAAACTCGAAAAGAGATGGTGCAGATACTGCACCTAAGTAGGTATAGCTCCCGACTTACTGGCTAGTCGGAGTCCGACTAGGGAGCAAGTTAAATCAATCTTGATAAAAAGAGAAAGAAGGGGTACGCAATTGCGCACCTAATTAGGTGTAGCCCCGACTTACTGCTTAGTTGGATACCAACTAAGTAGCAAGTCAAGAGATAAATTATAATGATGTAATTGCGTATAAACATAGACAACTTAGCTGTTGATCGTGTCGTCCTCACAACCGAGTGAACGAGCCCCCGGGCATGTCACCTTGTCAGTGCGGCTGCCCTCGACGTCGTACGCGAGAAGGCGGTGTAAGGAAGTCGGCGCGGCTGTACTCAACGTCATGCGCGAGAAGCCGGCCTAGGACGTCGGCGCGGCTGTCCTCGGCGTCGTGCGCGCGAGAAGCCTCCCTAAGGAAGTCGGCGCGCTGTCTCGGCGTGCGACGCGAGAAGCGGCGTGGCCGCCTAAAGGAAGTCGGGGCCGCCGCCTAGGAAGTCGGCGCGCTGCTCTCCGGCGTCGGCGCGAGAAGCTCGCCTAGGAAGTCGGCGAGGTCGTCCTCGGCATCGCGGCTTGTGAAGCCGACCTAGGAAGTTGGCGTGGCTGTCCTCGACATCGAAGCGGCGAAAAGCTCGCTTAGGAAGTCGGCGCGCTCTCCTCTTGTCGTGCACGAGAAGCTCGCCTAGGAAGTCGGCGCTGGTACGTCTCGGCGTCGTCGCGAGAAGCCAACCTAGGAAGTCGGTCGCGTTTCTCCTCGGCGTCGCGCGAGAAGCTCCCCTAGGAAGTCGGCGCTGGCCGTCTCGTCGTCGCGTGAAGCTGTCTAAGAAGTCGGCCGCTGGCCGTCCTCGGCGTCGTCTTGTGGCCCGCCTTGAAGTCTGCGCGGCTATCCTCGGCGTCGTGCGGGTGAGAAGCCTGCCTAGGAAGTCGGCGTGCTGTCCTCGGCGTCGTGCGCGAGAAGCCTGCCTAGGAAGTCGGCGCGGCTGTCCTTGGCGTCGTGCGCGAGAAGCCGGCCTAGGAAGTCGGCGCGTCTGTCCTCGATGTCGTGCGCGAAGTCGGCGGTCACGGTTTCGACCGAAACCTCTTCTATTGTCATCATGGTGACGTTTCTCATCTTCTCGCTCCCGTCGCTGAGCTTTAATGTCTTGGCGAAGGTTGCGGTTTGTCGTTGTTGCCGCGTCGGCGAGTGAAGCGGCCTAGGAGTCGGCGCCGCCGCCGCAGTCGAGGGGCGAGGAGCCGCAAGTCGGCGCCACATCCGCCATGCCCTTGCTGAATTGCACCAAGGATCGTCAAGGTGCCGAGCGAAATTCATGTCGAGCTCCATCTTCGCGCGGGATTCATGTCACCCCTGCGCAGTCTGTCTTCAAACGGTCGCCACGGTCACATTCGAACTTGGTTTTCGATGATCTTGGACTCGTTGGAAAGATAACGAGATAAGCTTTCCAACGCATCCAAAGTCACCCCAAAATTCCTTCTGGACGCGAATAGATCGCATCTTCTTCTCTCGTTCGCTTCGCTGTTGAAGTTGTCTTCCGATCGGATCTGATCTGATTCTTCGAGGGCAAGTTTGCCGAGGTTGTTGATGATGAAATCCAAGCCTTTAAAATGGAAATCTTGGCCGAAGGTGAATGCGACGGTGCTGCCGCCGAGAGATGCTATCGAGTTTTGATGTAGATGATCTTAGTGCTGCTCCTACCTGGCACGCTAACTGTCGACGAATTATGTCAGAAATATACTTTATGGGGCTATGCGTAAGACTCAAACCCGATGGTAACATAGGAGACAGATTTATCCAGGTTCGGGCCCTCGGCGGTGGATGTAATACCCTACTCCTGTGCTCGTGGATTGTATTGGGGTTGATCTCGATGGATCAATATTGAGGATGGCTATGGATCGGTGTGATCTCTCCTCTCCTCTCTTCTTGTCCTCCGAACTAGGGGCCCCTGCCTCCCTTTATATAGTGGGGGGAGATAGGGTTACATATAAGTATCATAGTTGGTTATGAAAACTGGGGATAAAGATAGAAAGTCTATCTCTATCCTTTCTTGCTAAGTACGTAATTACCGGATTACAACTGTGCCTTTCTTACGATACAAGTCGGGTCTTTATGCGGGTCAGGCCTGTCTTCTAGATGGTAGGCGTGACCCTGCTCTGTGAGGTGGTCCGTCTAATTTGTCTCCGTGACATGTCCGGGGACCATTTTATCCATAGACCCCTCGTTGACCTTCCCAATACCATGACCCTAAGCGCAAACCCGTCTTCTTTTTCACCGGAAATCCCACCAGCTCTCCGGCAAATACCCTACTAACATAAGTTACCGATAAGTTACGTACAATAACATATAGTAAAGGTGTAACCGTGTAAGTGGTAGCCATTTTTTACTTTTCTTATGTACACAATTTTCTGTTTTGCTAATCGTAACTAATTGTGATTATAGCTAATAACAAAAATTTTTATTGGATATATATTTTCACCCATGTTACTGGTCATTATTGGCATGTAAAAACAATTATCTTACTTTAATCTGATTCGTAACTGTCGGGACAGCCTCCTGGCGGAGGTGAGGTCCCACTTGTGCTTTACCTGTGCTAGTCCCTGGATTAGTAGCTAGCACACACAGATACAGAATTTGCATCACAACCATGACGATTAATTTACATAAGTTTACATCAGAGTGCGCCTTATGGCGTGGTTACATAGTTTGGCACGAAGGCCTTACAAAAGCGGAAGTTCGTATATTACAACTGAAACTCCAAAAGAAGAAAGCCGCAGCAAATCCCCACAGGCAGAGCTGGAGGAACGCAATCCTAGGCGTCGAGGTACTCTTCGTCTTGGATCCCGGCGGCGAATCCTTCGTCGTGGTACATCTCCTCCTCGGGGTTCCATTGTTGTTCGCCTCCTGCTCGTTGGAATGAGCAGCCCCGAATAAAAGGCGAGGGTGAGTATACTTTATACTCAACAAGCAAGGCTGACTACCATGCATCTAGGGCTTGACAAAGGAGAGTTAGGGGTTCTTTTTGTATAAAGCCAGTTTTACAAAATTTTACCTAAGGTTTTATAAAATGATTTAAAATGTGTTGAGAAAAACAAATGTTTGAATCAATTTCTTTGAAGTTCCGGCACCCACCGGTTTTTGCCCAACCTGACTACTCACGGCACCCACCGTGCAGACACCCTCATCGCTCGCAGCACCCACTGTAAGGAGAAAAGACAAAGCACACGACCGCAATCGTGGTTTTTCATTAAAACGCTATTTTGAAAACAAATAGAGAAGAAGTACCAAGAGGCAGCTCCCCGTCGTCCGTCCTTGACCGTGGACACGGCTATCATGATAGTTTTATACTCTGCAGAGATCGCACGCTTTACCTATGCGAGGTGATTTTTCCCGAGAGTGCCCCCAAAGGAAAAAGATCACCACAAGGCCTTTTTCCAACCTCCTCCTAGTTAAGGCATTCCGCTAAGGTTTCCACACCGATGCCCCTCTTGCGCCGATAGAACAGCACCTACTGCCTACTCCACCGACTGGAATGCCAAAGCTAGGGGCTGAAGGATACTAAGCCAGGGCCCGCCCATACAGGCACACACGGTCGCACTGTTGTACTTAGCTCGTCTACTTCATGGAATCGGTCCTTACGGACCGGGGTGGTTCCCACACTGGGCCCAAGTCTCGTGCTCGCGGCACCCACCTTGCATCCATCCACCCGATCAGGTTTTGCAAAACATTTTTACCCGATAGCACCCACTATCTTAACTACACCCATGACAGCACCCACTGTCCTTTTAAATCAAGCATTTAGACAAGCATTTGATAATTGCAGTTATTAAAAATGAACGACGATTCAGTGCTAAGCATTTCTAAGCAGTATGCAAAACCTAATCCAAGGGTGATGTCAAGTATTAGCAATTTTAATAAGCCTAGGGCAGCAAGGAACATTTTAGCAGAATAAATTGTTGATTGAGTATTATCTAATTTGCTAGGTGATTAGTATTTTAATTTCTAAGATAACATGCATTTTGTAAATGTCTAAAAATTGAGTTTCAAAATCATAGGACACAAGGTTTCAGCACTTGTCTTGCTCAGCAAATTCCTGGTGATCCTTCGGGGGATTGGTCGCGAAACTATCGTTGTTAACACCTAATAACAAAATAACCAAAATAAACACATAATGCCAAAAATTAAATATGGAATGGTATGCATTGCAAATGGATATGCATAAATATGATGGTGGTATCTTTAATCTGAAAATTGTATAAACTTTATTTGACTTCTTTTTATAAATTTTAGAAACCTTATTTCATATGGAATTTAATTAATGTATATATGTAGCAACATATTTCTTTTAAATTGAGAAATGAAGAAAATAAACTAATTCCTAAAATAAATGTTTTATGTTATTATATTTCACCATTTCAGAAATTGCCAATTTATTTTTATTTATCAAAATCATTTAAGGTTAATTAATTTATGTCTTTATCTTTAATAAGCTAAATCTAAATCATGTATTAATATGCATCAAATTATTTTAATAATAATTTTAAATTAAAGGTTACATTTTGTGAGTTTTAGAATTTTATTGCACAATTTTTGGATTTATATTTTAAAGTTATAAAATTTACGAGTTTTTATATTTTGAAATTTAATTGGAAAAGGAGGAGAAAATGGGCGGGCCGTCTTCTCGGTTCGGCCGGCCAAAGCGGCGTATTGGCGGGCCTAGCCACGTGTGCCAATGTACGTCAAGAAGTGACAGACGCTGGCGCGGCCGGCCACAGCGTGCTGACGCGACGCTGCTACAAGACGCCACAGTCAAGCCCGTGATCGTATGCGCTGATGGTCGACAAAGGGCTAGTCCGTCGGCCACTCGCCGGCCGTGACGGCGGGTCACTGTCGGCCACCGAGCAGGAGCGTCTGGGGGGTTTCGGCGGCGTCGATTCCGATGCGATGGCTCGTCGTCGCGAAATGAGGAAAGAGAGAGAGAGGAAGGAAGCCGGGGTAGGGTCGGCGAGGGGAACGCCGGTGACGAGGCTAAGCGGCGAGGGGCGGCGGGCGGCTCGTCGCCCGGCGAACAACAAGCGAGCTAGGGTGGCGGCAGGTGGATGAGTGTCGAGGTGGAGGAGGCTCGGGGTGGCTCGGGCTTAGGCGGCCGAGGCGGCGATCTGGCGGTGTGGCCGTGCTCAAAGGGGGAGGAGCATGTCGCCACCGTCTTGGCGAGGGCGGCGCCGGCGGTGGGGCGAACTCCTACGGAGCTAGGGAGGGTAGAGGGGGCAAGAGAAGGGAGGATTACCCGGCGAGGAGGCCCGACGGCATGCGAGGGCGGTGCAGTTTCGGCAGCGTCCTCCGGCGATCTCCGGCGATGGCGGCGGCGGCGACTTGGAGAAATGGAGCTACGACGGTGAGGGGAGGGGCGTGCCGGAATGGTTCGGCCGAGGGAGGACTTACCGACGAGATCAAGGGAGAGAGAGAGTGAGGAGGAGGGGAGGAGTGCTCGAGAGAGAGTTGTCTCGGGCTGTCCGAGAGAGAAATGAGAGAGAGTGAGTGGGGAGGGATTAGATAGGATTAGGGAAAGGGTAGTTTAGGGAAGGGCCCAAAAAGGAAATATTTCCATTTGGGAAAAAGGGCAAAATGGGGATTTTCCAAATGGGGAGGAATGACAAGTAGGGCCCACTTGTCATAAAGACAAGAGGGAATTTAGTGTTAGGTCTAAAATATATTTTCACTAAATCTAATTAGTTTTAAATTTGCTTATTAAGTTTTTATTTAATTTATAGTTCAGTTAATTGGCTATCTTCTAATTTAATATGAAATGGTTAATCTAAAAATTGTAAAAAAATAGATTTGTAGCAATTTAGATATTTTCAAATGGGATATATATATATATATATATACACATATTTATAAGTTAATTCCTTAAATAGGTTTGTAGAGGAAATATTCATAGTAACACGCACATTTTTCAAAAATGATTTTTAAAATTTTGGATTTCACATGTGATGATGCCATGATGATGCCTTTTCAAAATTTTTGAAAAATGGGGATGTTACAGTAACATACAGTAACGAGTAAACCCAATGAGATCGCAACAAAAAAATAAAATTAATTGATATTGTGAGTCTGATCTTGTTTTGTTTATACAAATGTCAGTATCGCAAAGGTAAAAACCGTTCGTCGATCAAATCTTTAAATCAAAATCTACTGAACAGGAGGTAGTTTTGCCTTATATTATATCCAACCACTTTGTTTGTGAATCCTGCATTCTAGCGTTTCATACCTTGTTTTTTCCTCAAAAACCAAATCATCTTTGTGGAGGTAGAGCCGACATGGATGGGCGGATGTAATAAAAAACGATTTATCTTGCAGTGCCTCAATGCTTCACAACAACCACTAGAAGCACTGTTGTTTTTATTCATTCCCCAGACCAACAGCCTTTGAGTGGACTTGATGTTAATAAGCAGCTACCTTGCTTTTGTAGATTTGCATTTGTAACTTTCAAAATTCTGACATGATTATTTATGTTGCTTGTGCAGATGCCTTTCATGATTGGAGGACGAACATCTACACAGCAGGACAATGTGAAGAATGGTGTCTGCTACAAGGCAGAACAGCAATTTGCCAAAAAATGACAACGTGGAGTACATGGACTATTTGGAACTGATAGCGAAGGGACAGACTCATACACCTTCGCCTGTGAAAAGGGCCTTTCAAGGGTAAGGGTTCATAGCATCATCAAGCAAGAAGCGAGATGTCCAAAGCGCTCCGCAGGCCAGTCGCAAGAGGAAGGCCATAATGAATTTTGGACCTCCAAATGTTGATGTTATTAAAATCGATTAGGAAAAGGCATTACAGGAAGGCTGCATGTTTAGTTGGTTATGTAGTAACCTATTTCCCAAATTTTACTTTCATAAATTTTAATAAAAATTTTCATGGTGGGGAGAGGAAGGCAGTTGACAATAAATTTAATTTTTGAATTCAATACTGTGTCGATGATTATTCAAGCTTGTAGTGTTTTTACTGGACAGACTATGCTCGGAGTCTTATTCTGTTGTGTTAGTAGATATTTCTTGCAGAATTTTCATTTTTATTAAAGATTATCCAAAACCCATTGTACGTTCAGCTTCCTTCTAACAGAGTATGCAATGTCGATTCCACTGATATTCAGGTGACAAATCTGGGAGGATTAGCACAAAATTAGGTACTTCCCAAAATTTGTTCTCAAAATGTGGGAATTAAGAGGTGAAGGACTTCCTAGCAGAGTTATAACTTCTTTACCTGGTGATGATGTTTGTAGTCGGACTGAAATTTCGTATGTCATGTTTAGCTGTTCATGCTCACATTTAAGCAGGGTATCTTCTCACTTCAGTGCCTGCATGGTGATTGGTGCACTTTATCTTAGATCTTCAAGCTGCAAAGTGTTGTACATCTTGATCACAATCTTAACTCAATGACCATTCAGTCTTGTTTTATTTTTGTGATTGTATATGCAGTAAATTTTGTTTTCTTTGTCTTACATACAAAGATTTAAATCTGTGAAACCAGTACAAATTATGTGAAATGTACCAATTCAGAAACCTGTCAGCAATGGAAATGTCCATACGGCCACAGAAGCTTCTGCATATTTGTATTTTAACCATATTTACTCTCTCTGTATAAACAGGGTTACTCGGCTAAACAAGATGGATCCTGCCCTCATTGATCTCTCCTTTGCATTAATAATCAAAATTTTGACTTTATTTGGGCTGAAACAACACAAATATTCAGAGCGTCTCCTTTGTATTAACCAGCATTGAATCTGCTGTTTGAATATTAATTGGATGGAGGAAAATATGCAATAACGAAATATACGCTTGTTTCAATTTATTTGTGATAGGAGAGGCTATATATATTGCTAGATTGAACCCACGTTCATGCCCAACAACAGTGATTGTTTACCATCCTCATTTCCAGACAGAAAACTGTACAGCATCAATTTTAAGGTAATGTGCTATGTGCTATTCTTTTCATCTTTTGAAGGTAAATGTTGCGTGCGATTAATATATGAGATCTTTTTATCTTTGTTTTAACAACACACCTTTTTCACCTCTTTTCTGTTTTCAATGGAATAAGAAATCTTGAAATGAAATTTCTCTTTGTTCAAACAGTATGATGAGTAAAAGAGTGTACACCTATACGTGAAATTACAGTGTTAAATGGGAGGTATTTCTACATGGTCCCTGAGTCTATACGTGAATTCTTCTACTTTACTCTTTTTCAAGATGTCATATGTTAGTTATGTGAAAAATCTTACATCTTTTTGTAGCGGCGGGATTGTTTTTGTAGAGTTGAAAGGAAGATCTGATTAACAAACATATCGATGATTAGAAGCTGAGAGATCACAATCCCTTATAGTTGCTACAAAGCTCGAGCTCACCAGTGAATGCATGATATTTAGTTATGAACATAAAATATCTCCTCCAAGTAGCATATATAATTTGTAATGAAATCGGCATATCTTACTTGCAGGTCCTCCATGTTTCATCGACTCCACAAGAACTTCCTTGGTTTTTATTCATAGCTTGGAGCGTCATAGCTTGGGTTGGTTACAGTGGCGAAGCACGAACTAAAAATTTGGTATGGCAAATTTTATAGCATATATAGTAATAGTAGAACACAAAATCAAAGTAACTCATATACTAATATGAGTATATATCATTTAATGGAATGAAAATCATATTATACAACATAATAGATAAGGAAGAAGATAAAATGTGTACCAGTAAAGAGGAATACTCAACGTATACGGTATATATACAGGGGTGCTCGGTATAGGCTAGGTATGGCGGGCGCCATACCTTACCATATTGGGAAATCCGCCCCTGGTTGGTTAGAAGGTAATACATTAACATGCATGCACGTATCTTCGTTGTACTAACATCAAACGTTGTATATATGCTTAATTAAAGTTTATTTCGTATAGATGTCCAGCGATCTCTGAAGAATGAAATCGGGGTCAGGGACAATGTCAAGGATGATATGCGCTACAGGACAGAGCATAAATTGAAGGAAACTGAGAGCATAGAGCATATCGAGATTGAGGCACATACACATAGGTCAATTCCTACTCTTTCGCCTGTCCGAAGGGACTTTAAAGAAAAATGCAAATGCCTCGAGGCTTCTTCCAGCAAGAAGACCTCTAAAGGCAAAGGCCTCGAGTCTTCTTCCAACAAGAAGACTGCTAATGCAAGTGTTGCAGAAATGCATCACAATGAGCCTGCTGTCCAGAGTGTTCAACAGTCACGTCGCAAGTGGAAAGCAACACCGTTTTTTGGGGCTCTACATGTTGAGGTGATTAAATTAGTATCATCTCCACAGAGGCACTAGATGAAGGCTGCATGTGCTAGTTGGTTATGTAATAAGATATTTCCCAAATTTATCTACTTTCATAAATTTCAATAAACATTTTCCATAGACTGGAGAGCAAGGCAGTACGTTACAACAGCTTATCAGTATGATGATAATAAAGTTTATGTTTGAACTCAATGCTATGTTCACAGATGTAAATTCTTGTCATATTGTAATCAAAATTGATATTGTGTTGACTCAATAGTTCAGTGTCACTAAGCTATTATCTCTTTATCAAATTTGATACTATGTATGTTGACTCAATACTTGCATGTCATTAATAAATTTGTATAGTTTCTCTCTTTGTGCATATACTTTCATCTGTTGTTGTGGGGATCCTCCCTGAGGATTAGTTCTATTCCCTTTTCCCTCAAACGGGATGGCCCATATATCATTTTGGCATGTTTTATAAATTTAGCCTTTATAGAAACTGTTGTATAACTATCAATTTCAGATATTTGTATTTGAAAATTTCATGTCATCTCCACTCCTTCGGTTTAATGAACAAGCACACAGCAAGATATATATATGATAATGAAATGTCCATTTTCAGCTCTTTGATTAAGATAAATTTTGGAGCAGACACCATTGAAAGCTAAAGGAAAAGCTGAAGGAATCGTGACATAAGTAGCCTGTTTCTTCTGCACAGCAATATAACTAACACGAGCTGGAGGGAAATACTACCAGTCATGCACATCAGCTTGCAAGACTCATGTAGTGATATAGTACTCAACAATAGCACATCAGCAAACGGAACAGTTAGCAGCTTCTTTTCTGTTGCTAAGGCATGTGCACAAGATTCCTTCGTCCATCAGAATCTACAATTTAGACCTCTAAATTCTTCGAGAAACAATGATTTAGAATCTCTGTTGCACACTATCTAATGCGAAACGTGCTTGCACGCGCACGCTTACTAGTATTAGCAATGGACGGCTGGATGGGAGGGTCTGCCATAAGGCAGAGGATACGCGTAACTGAGGTCTTTGTTTGCTGCACTGGGCAAGTCCTGCTTGCTTGCTTGTGTGATTTACATGAACGATAGTATGAGACTGCAAGTAAGTTCGTACCAGATAGAGCAATTGGTTTGTACGTCAGAGGTTGAACTGGTTGAAATTATTTTTCTTTAAATGTTGCACGCATTTTTTAGCAGTTATCTATGCAAATGAAACAAAAAAAATTAAAAAATTGCACAAGTTATGTAGGAATTAGAAAATAATAGTTAGTGCCCCTGTGAGAGAGTGGTTGACGCCATTGCCATCATGTAATGCCATACTGAACAACGTAATATATACTTACTCAGTCATAATTTGAAGTCATTTTGAGTCGCGATTAGATATTATAAATTTCGATTATTACTTTGGATTTAGATTGGACATGTAAAAATTTAGTTCATATGTGTAAATATGTCTCGAAATGTATTATAATTTTATCTTTTTATAATATATTACAATAAATATATGTGATCAAAATTGAATTTTATTGGCCGTCGAAATATCAAAATAATTTTTTTTAATTAAGGAAGCATGTCAAAATCTAGCTATCCACAACAATAGAATGGATCATTGTGCACCATCACCATGAATACGCATAGCATAGCCCCGTCTAATACTTTGGCAACTCCCATCATATGAAATGGGTTAAAGGTCCAATTATGAAATCTTTGGAAAAAGAGGATGAATCGAAATAAGGGAATAATACAGGTCACACAGCTGTGTGCGGGAAAGATCAAGCTGTCCAAAGAGGTTTCCAATTTTCTAATTTTTTAATACAAAGTAAATATCAATTATTAAGGGCCACTTAGCTCTAGCTCAGAATTCTCGACCCAAGCTAGACGGAATGGAGCAGCAGAGTGGAATCTAAAGCAACTCTCAGAAGAAAACGGTGAAATGGCACGGCGCTCAGAGGCAGGTGAGCAGTGACTTGCAAAAGAAAACGGTGAAAGAAATGGTGTGGCACTCAGAAGCAGATGAGCTTCAGGTCAAGTATGCACTTCTAATGAGACATTTCTTGTTCCATCTCTAAAAGATGCAATCACAAGGTTCCCGAGGTCTCCTAGTCCCATTTTTTTGGTGAACCAAGGCAGCCGTTGTTGGACCATGTATTTAATTTCTCCCAGATGAATCCAACTCTGTTGGCCTTTGGCATCTAAATCGGTGCTTGTGGTGTTACTATTTATACTGTCCAATGTATGTTTTTTTGAGAAAAAAGAACAGTAGGCAAGGCGCACATTGTTATATATATTTAGGGATGAAAACGGGTCGGATATCCTACCCTAATTTAGTTTTTCCGGATACGGGTATGGGTACGGGTAGTGAAAAATCGGGTAGGATACGGATACGAATACAGGTATTTACGAACGGGTACTGGATATTATACGAACGGGTACAATGCGGATAGCGGGTACTTAGTCGAATAGTGTGCAAACAACAAATCATACTATAAATGTAGGTCAATCTCAGCTTTATCACATTCTTGTTAATGTTTGCATGAACAACTTTACCATGCGGAACTGTAACTACATACACTAAAAAATTTCACCTTCTCAAAATTAGCATAAACATGGTTGCAAAAACAATGTGAAAATAGCAAAAACTGCATAAACATGTCATCTTCTCAAACCCTTGATTACAACAAAATTACAGACTAATCAACTTTTTGGGGCTTGTGCTTCGCTAGTGGTGGACTGGTGGCCTAATTAAATTACTTAACTACTCAAGGTCTGACTGGTTGGCCCAACCACAGGTCCACGGCTGCACCACATTACGTCAGCATTGGCCTGCGTCCACTGATCCATAGCTCTTGCGCGTTGCATGTTGAGGGGAGCCGGGAGCCATGAGCTATGGGCTTGCGCCACGAACCCACGAGCTAGTGCTGCAGATGCCATACGCCCATACCTCACCGGGAAGATCCGCCACTGCATGAAATTACTGGGCCGTGGTAGAGTGGAAGTGCAGCTCGGACTAGGCCGCATGGTCTAATCGGGTACCCGGTGGAATAAATTCCACCGGGTACCCGTATCCGATCCGTATCCATCGGGTATTTTTAATTCCGTATCCGATCCGTACCTAAACCAAAATTGTCCGGGTAGTACCTGAATCCGTACCCAAACTAAAATTACCTGAATCCGTACCCGTTTTTTCAGGTAACTAGATGATGGATACGGATACGGGTCAGATATTACCCGACCTATTTTCACCCCTATATATATTAAATAAGTTACAAGGGAGAAATACAAAAGGAGTTATCCTTCGGTCTATCTCATGGAACCCATGTTAGAAATTGACTACATATTTCTTTTTTGCTCTATGGATAACCAGAGCAAGCTCTTGTTTCAAGATTCTTTTCTAATTATGATGAGAGATAATTCATCTCATTCCTGAAAATTAGATTGTTCTGAACTTTCCAAATAACCCAAGAAGTGACAATCATTACTTCCACGAAGAACTTATGTCTCAACTCATCTTTGCTTATGTCTCAACCCATCTTTGAATGAATAGATGATTTCCATCACTGATGTTCGCTGCGGCTGAAAGTGACGTATATCTAGCATGCATGTTCATGGCAAATGGACACTCAAAGAAAGATGCATCACTGTTTCCTCAAGTCCTTGTGCACAAAGCGGACAAGAGTAATAGGGAAGTGTTTTCTTTTGAGAAGTCCTCTTATATTTAATCTATCATGGATAAAGAGCTAAAAGAAGACTTCACGGCAGCAATTACATAACCAAGAAATAATTCTTGTTCAGCCGCCCAAACAAAGTCAGCAAGCACAAAGTTCCTGAGGCCTCCTAATCCCATTTTTTCGTGAACCAAAGCAGCCGTTTTTGGACCATGTATTTCTCCCCAATGAATCCAACACGGTGGGCCTTTGGCATCTAAATCGGTGCATGTGGTGTTACATATCATATTGTCCCCATGTATGTTGGCCAACAAGAGTATGACCCGATTTTGTTGAATATTTGAGTACAAAGGAGGCTGTGAATGCCTTAAAGTGTCTACGACTGCAAACATAATTCAGAAAACTAAAGATGTTGAGGTAGCTACTCTTGATATGCTATATAGAGACATACTTTAACAATTATGTGAAAAAATGCCACAACGGTCCAAGAAAATTGTTTTCGTTGCTTAGTCTTTATAGTATTGGTTCAATGTCAATTGGTCATCTCAATCTTGAAGGGAGCATAGCTTTGAATTGACTTTATATCGGGAACATAGCTTTGAATTGGCTTTATATCAATTGACTAAGAACAAAATTATATGTAGGACTTCTGTTGACACCTAATTTTGGACTTAGCTGGAGCTTATAGAAACTGTCAGAATAATTGATAAAGAAGCCGATATAAAGAAAGATTCTAGGGAGTTTGGATTAGACACGATTGGTTAAGAGTCCTAATAAGGAAGAAGATTCTTAATCGGTTACGACAAGTTAGAATTGGAAACATTATCCGATGAGGCTGATTTAGGAAGGTTTTGAAAGACAGTGTCTAGATCAGCTACGTAGTACATTTTAGTCATGTGTCTGGATAAGTTTCTATTTAGAGAGAGTCCTAATTATATATCGAGTCGGTTAGTTTATCTATAGTAAGTTTGACAGTTCGAGTCGTATTGTATCGAGTCTATGTTTTGGGTATAAATACCTAACCTATGTAAACGAGAAGAGGGTCCTCGACCATGCAATTGTCTTTTCAATTCCTAGGAGAAGCGGTAACTTAGTTTCATCGTATTTTGCTTTTGATCGACTTGTTAGACATCACCTTCTCGATCAACTCCAAGGTACAACCCCAAGTGAGTACTATCTTAGTTAAGTTTGATCTTCTTACTTGGTTTATCATAATACTATCTTTGCCGATATTACTGCGTATCATCGTTTCATGCAAAGAGTTAGATTCTATCTTAGTTCTATCAGCTTGTAGCTCGCTATTTAGTCGATAGTCTGTTTACCCTCATCCTATTGGTTTGATTAACTTGTTAATCCAGCCGATAATCTGTTTATCCTTCGTTTTATCAGCTCGACGATTTAATCGGCTAGTTGATAGCCTGTTTATCCCTCAATCTACTATTTGGTCGATTCCATTGACTTAGTAGTAGATTGTTTACCCTTTAAACCTATTAACTTAGATTTGATCTTGGTCGATAGTTCTGCTATACTTTGGACTTGTTAACTTGCCTTTAAGATCAAACAAGTTCATACTAATTTTATAGATCTAATCTGCTATATAAAGCTAATTACATCTTTCTTGCCGATTGGAAGATCAAATCGGATGGCACGCCCTGAACCCTGCATTTCGGTGCTGACCGGGATTCAAAGCCCTAAGCCCACGTGCATTGGCGCCGAAGTCAGTTTTTTGCGTCAACAACTTCACTTGTTTCCATTATCTAAAAATATAGGACTTCAAACAGAAACCGAATATTTACGTAGAGGTAGCTTGGTTGCTTTGAGTCCTTTCCTTTATCATGAAGAAAACAATAGATTAATAGACCAATTCACCTATCCCCTCCAGATCCAGGGTGATAAGTAACAACAGATTAGTTTAATTAAAGCAAGCTAGACTGTCATGTGCACAATTTATACACACCATAGCATTTTCTCAGGTGAACTAGCGCCGGAAAATTTTACAATACTTAAATTTGAGAAATGCCAGAAAGGCACGAACTTATGAGCAATTCTACTAGGCCTGGTTTCTGAAAAATTATCTTGGTAGCAATCTTTAGGTAACACACACATCTATCGATCGTTATCAACCGTGCATATGCCTGAATGATCTCATCATGAAGGTTAATTTCTGCACGTAGTAGAAGAAATGAGAAAGAATGAGATAAATGCAAAACTGAATTGTAACAATAAAAGTTGAGATTATGTAATCTATCAAACTAGGTCTACTCGACACTAGCTCAACAAACCGGGGTCCCACACATGGGGGACACACACGACTAAACAAAACCTAATGATGAATGAAGTAACAATAGCTATATATAGTAGGGAACGGCCAAGAAGGCGGACGCAAAACCCTAGGGATACCCGGGCATTTAGCCCAAAGCTGACGTGGCATAGCACCAGGCAGATTATATCTATTAGCGTATTTCGATGATTCCTAATGATACACAAGGAATTTTGCAGTGGAACTAGATCCGTTGGATAACTTATCTCCTAAACTTTTCGTGAAGTGATGGAACATCAAAAAAAGGACTACATGTGGTCAGGGCGTCTGTTTGAAGATGTGCTTCAGCCAAACAGGAATTGTGGACGAACTAGGCTTGATCTTGGGCCAGGCTTGGATTATCGGAAGTTGTTGGGCCTTGGTCTTAGCCTGAGGTAGATCAATAACTAGCTGAACCTCCGATATAGATGGCTTAAATGGCTTGGTAAAATGGTTCATGCCAACTCGTTGTCCCTCTTCAGCATGTCAACATGGTCCTTCACAATGTCGACATGGCATGGATCGTCGGCGAAGGTGCAGTAGGAGTGGGAGGCACCATATTCATGTCTGTGTTAGTGATGTCCTCATCATACTTCCCTTCTTAAATTGGAGTCATCCTCGACTCCATCATATTCTCCTGCAAAATATTAGTAGCAAGAGGAGGTAAAGCAACATGCATATCTTTTTTAATCAAATCAATCGAACAAGAAAAAATGTACTCTATAAGCCATATAATCTCTTTTATCATTATATTTGCTAAATATTTCTTGATAACAATGACAAATCAAAATGTACAAAAAGCATATACTCTAAACTACCTAGATCACACAAAACACCAAATTCAATATAACCCAAAGTATATAAAGATGACAGATTTCAATTCTTCTTTTTCTCTAGCAATGTGGAACATGTCTACTTTTGGCACAGGTGTTTGGTTCGAAATCAGAAATTACATGTTCAATCACTAGTTGTGGTATAGATATAATTAAATCATTATCATACAACTCTTCATTATCACAAGGAACATCAAGCAAATTATCTTATGACAATGTTAAATCAGTCATGGATCATCCCACTAATGGTTGCTCAGCATATCACAATTACTTTTACCTTGACTAACTGTAGCACCATTACTAGATAGAGGAAGTAAGGTAGCTGTTTTGCAAAGAAGAGTCGGCATTCTTAAAGTGGGGAACAACAGGAGGTCACCTCTCCTAATAAAACAAAAAAGAAAGCTGTGCTTACTGAAGCTAATTCGGCTAAGCTAGGGGTAAAATGTTGCTGCTACTCAGAGGAAGCTACTTTCTAAAGATAGAATGTCTATTTCAGATGATAATTCTCAAGATAGTTTCGTCCAGTAAGAAGCAAAAAATGGTAGAGGTTGATTAAGACTGTATGAAGGCGCAGGCTGTGAACCAGCCCCGCTAGGCCCAATGAATCTCCTAAGATGGAACTGTCCTGGATCAGGGTCGGACGTCACCGATGAAGAGTAACAGGAACGTTTGTGTCAGGAGGAACATCATAGTAGGTCAGTTAGGCTTGAATCTCAAATGGGGATGATGCGAGCTTTCTTGGCACATTGTCGGCCTTTTGAAGTGGGTTTTAAAGGGTACCCTTTCACGTATAATAATCTGCAAGCACCGCCAAATAAATGTTCAAGTCAGGTTGGATAGAGCTTGTGTTAACTCGACCTTCTTAGCTCTATTCTTGGAGGTGGGAGGTTGAGCATGTTTGGTATTGGGAGTTCTGATCACTACTTGCTATTAGTTAATTTGCATATTGACCGTGCTAGTGAATCGGTAACACCAAAATCATTCCGGTCTGAGGCTGTGTGGCTAGAACATGAATCGTTTCAACCTTTTGTTGAGACAGCTTGGAAAGAATGTAAAGAGACACTGGATGGATGCATGAGAGCTAACAAACTGGATGGAACAATGGAGTAGAGATGTCTTTGGCTCTGTTTGGGAAGTTCATGAAAAGAATCAGATATCAAATCAATCGATATCGACATTTTCTGGATGGAATGTATCGGTATGCTGGTGTGTTGCTGGAACTAAAATCCAAGTTACTTGATTGGTTTAGAAAGGATGAAATTAAGTGGAGGCAACGATCAAGGCATTTGTGGCTAGAGGGTGATCGTAGTACCAAATAATTTCACGAGAGGGCTAGCTCTCGGAGATGGAAAAATACAGTGAAGAGATTGAACAGAGATGACGGTAGTTGGGCGATCGGAGAGGATGAGAAGCTGAAGCTCGCAACTGATTTTTATGAAAAGCTTTTCTCCTTACAACCGGCTCCAAACTCCAAAGGTAGAATTGCTACGGCTAAAAGCATCCATAGCAGAAACCCTACAGTAGTATAGAAATAGCGTTTTAGATATAGGGTTTCTAGTGAAGGGAATGAATCTTTTAGGGTGTAGTGTAAAATGTGAAGAAATTTTAGAGTAATAAAGAGAGAAAATAGAGTAGAAGAGAGAGAAAATAGGGACAGAGCTTTCGGTGTGGATGCTCTAATCCAAACAAAAGTGACTGAGGTGATAAATGCTGCACTATGTGCCCCAATCAAGGAGGAAGAGGTCAGGAAAGCTTTGTTCCAAATGGGCCCTTCGAAAGTTCCTGCGCCGGACGGGCTTCCGGACTTATTTTACCAGTGAAATTGGGATCTTTTAAAGGATGACTTAATCAAGGTGGTTAGTGATTTTATGCTGGGCTCAAGTAGCAATTTAAGCATAAATGAGACTAGTTTGTTTCTGATTCCAAAGGTGTTGGTTGATGAAGAGCAAGGTAATTTTCAACCAATAAGCTTATGTAATGTTATTTACAAAATTGGGTTGAAGGTTCTAGCTAATAGATTAAAAAGTTTTCTGAATGATGTAGTATCTTTGGAGTAGAGCGATTTGTGCTAGGGCGTCTTATCACGTATAATGTGTTGATAGCCTTTGGATGCCTCCATGCGAGGAAGAAGCGGAAACCTCCCTATTGTGATATCAAGTTAGATGTGATGAAAGCGTATGATAGGGTAGAGTGGGGTTATCTAGAAGGTCTTATGTTGAAGATGGGTTTTCACGTTCAATGGGTAGAGATGGTCATGAGATGTGTTACCACGACAAGATTTTCAGTAAAGCTTGGCCAGCTGTCTGCTCAGTCTAATCCATATAGGGGTATTCGGCAAGGTGACCCTATAACCCTTTATTTATTTGTTCTTTGTGCTGAGGGTTTTTCTGCTCTATTGAAAAAGGAGGAGGAATGTTTAATTGCTGGTGTTAAGTTTGGTAGACAAGTTGTTTTTATAGATCATCTTTTATATGCGGATGACTTATCATTTTCCTGGAGGCAAACAAGAGGGGTTTAGATTCTTCAAATAAGGCCATTGAGACCTATGCTAAGGGGCCTGGACAAAGAATAAACCAACAAAAGTCGTGTTATTTTATAGCTTCTTACAATGCAGCAGTTGCTAGAGAGCAAATTAAGGCATCTCAGAATATTCAAAAGGACAAAAATGAAACTTACTTGGGAATGCATGCACTGTTTGGTGCTAAAAATAACGGGGCTTTCCCGTCTTTGGTTGAGAAGGTAAAGAAAAGACTAAGCGGATGGAATGAGAAATTCTCCTCCAGGGCTGGGAAAGAAGTTTTGATAAAATCAGTTGTTCAAACCCTGCAAACATGTTAGATGAGTTGTTTTAAGCTCCTAGCTAGTATGTAAAGAAATTGAGAGTTTAATTGCTTCTTTCTGGTGGGGCAATGGTGACATTGGATCAGTTCACTGGATGACATGGGATGAATTAAAGAAATCAAAGGAGGCTGAGAGGTTGGGTTTTAGAGATTTGTTATCGTTTAATCATGCCATGTTAGCAAAAAAGGCATGGAGGCTTTTGACAAACCCGACTAGTTTATGTGCATGAGTTTTTAAAGCTAGATACTTCTCAAATGGTGATGTTTTGTCAGCACAAATTCCTGCTCAAGCTTCAAATACATGGAAAATTGTTGTATCGGCTAAGTTGCTGCAAGAAGGTTTGGCGTGGCGAGTAGGTAATGGCGAAAGGATACTGTCGGCGACTGGGAGGCGAGCCTCCGCAGCGCCAATAAGCAAGGAAAAGGGGTGCGAGGCCCGAAGGCGGCCCTGTCCCCCGGACCGAGGCCCGGCCTTGTGGCCGGACGCCGCCGAAGGAAAAGACTTTAGTCCCGACGCGGCTGGACGCGTCGAGACCGGATCGCAGAGGGTGATGACAAGTGTTTTTATCCTGGTTCAGGCCTCCACTGCGGGATAACAGCCCTACGTCCAGTCTTCGTTTAATGCCGAGCTTAAACGAGTACAAGGGAATGAAGTCCGGGCTTTGGAAAGCCCGGGCCTCGAGTACAATGAGTGCTCAAGGCACTTGTGTGTGTTCCTACAGTTACCTGGATGCGGAGAACTACCGCCGGGAACTAGAGCTCCTACCAGAGTGCAAGTGCTCCTGCTCTACAGTAGCTATTTCCCCAAGTGAGTTGTGTGTATGCTGAAGTGAGGGGTCCCTTTGTTGTGTCCTGTATGCTCCTTTTATAGGCGCTCTCTGGCCACTGTAGCTTGCGCTGGTCCGTTGAATTAGTCGTTGCCTTTTTGCCATGCCGATAGCGCACCAAATCCTCCGGGTAATCGAGTGCAATTCTCCGATCACCGTGCCAGACCGCTACCGGTCAGCACTTGTCTTTGCCCATGCGGGCGGTTGACGGACCGGCCGCCAACCCGTCAGAAACTGCCGCCAGGCGCTCCTTGGTATAGTGCGCGCATTTAATTCTCGGCGACTCTAGGGACCCGAAGCGTATCCTATCCGTGGCGCGGCACGATTTGCCTCGGGTCCTGTTCCTTTGTACCTCAGAGTCGCGGGGTATGCAAGAGGCCCGAGCTTCCGAGGCGGGGAAGCTCGGGCTCGAGCTTCTGCTTCGGCGCGAGCTTGCTGGCCCTAAGCTTGCTTCTGTGGGCATGGGTAAGTAAGTGGGCGAATCTTCATGGACCACGAAGCTTTTATCTAACTTGCTTGAGAAAATGCTTCTTATGGGCCTGCAAGTGCGCCCTCAGTATTTCATCGGCAGTGATGGCGTGATCCTCCTCTCTCTCCTAGCGGCAGTTCTGCGGAGACGACTTTGGCGCTTGTGCTATCACGGCTCTGCTACTTCTTCCTACTCTTCGTCTGGCCTGCTTTCCTTTTTATGCTCATCCGCCATTCTCTAATCCTCATCTCTTCATGGCGATCCGCACTGAGCCCTTCCTTGAAAACCGAGAAAAAGTTCGGATTTACCGCGACGCCACACGAGTGATGCGCGGGAGTGTTCGCGAGTAGGCGCTGTTTGCTTGTGCCGGATTCATGGACTCCTCCGTCGATTCTCGATTTAACCGGTGCCTTGCCCGATGGAGTTAGTGAACCTCAATCTCGATCTATTTTGGACGATTCCGCACCGCTTCTGTAAGGCTAAATCGAGTGCTGGAACCAACCAGATCACGCTTCTACGAACTTTACCGGGCGGGAATGAAATATGCGGGTGAATACATGAAATCCTGCACCAAAGTCTCAAAGAGTCCTCGCATCTTCACAAAGCCGAGAGGTGGCCCGTATTATTTGGCCAAGCCCGATGCAATTCGACGACACATTGGTTGCAACGCAAGAGGAAAGTGATGATGCCTGCCCACGCGAGCCGCCTGGAGCAGCGAGGCCGCCCGCCAAGATTCGACTTGGCCACTTGCCTTAGCCAGCCGGAGGTAGTGTGGGCAGCGGGAAAGTTTCGAAGCTGTTCGAGATCGGGCTGGGATGATCCGCGAAGGCACTTCGAGTCTGACTCCTCCCACTTAGCTCGACCTTTTCGAGCGGTCTCGGTCTGTGGTCTTTTGCGAATGTTCTTCCTTGTGGTTTTTTGCTCGCTACAATGCCCGACGCCGAGGTGGGTTGCCGGCCCGCACGGGCCGCTCGGTCTTCAGTAATCTCCTGAGCCCGTTAAGTCGTTCGACGGCCTCGGTGTCTTCAGTAAGCGGGGTGAAGCCGGCCGTCAGAGCTTGATCGGCTACGGCCTGCTAGAAGCTACGCATTGCGCTTCGGGATCGCGGCCGCTCTCGGAGCCTTAGCCCGTCCCCGGTAAGCCCTTGGTTGCTTCTAAGGACGAAAAACTAAAAGCCTTCAGGCCTCGCGCGCAAAAGCAACCTCGCTGCGGGTCAATGCTACCAATTACCGGCCATCGGCCAGGCGGCCTTGACACGATGACAAGGCGATTCCAAGCCGAGATGACCGAGCTTGCCGAATGGATTTAACGTTGATCGCCTTGCACGGGCCGCGCGGCACCGCAAATCTGCACACTTGTGTTATCCTTTCTTTGTTGGTTCTTAGCGTCTCCTTTCTTATTCCTTATGCCCAGGCGTAGCAGGCATAACGACTTGCTCAGAGAATGACCTAGCCAAGCCCCGGTAAAACCTCGAACCCCGACTCGATGACTTCGTAGCGGAGAAGTATGCGCCGATGCGCATCAGGTCGACCAATCACAATCAGAGTGTCCGAGAAGTCGTGCCGGTATCGGTAGACTTTGAACGGATGACTTATGGAGACTTGGCCCTTGACTCGATCGACCTGGTCATCGATCGACCTCGATCGACGGCTAACATTGCTGCACGTGCAGCGGCTTGCGCAGCCCTTGGCCTCACCATGGCATCACATCAAGCCGAACGTCGCTCGATCCAGGCGCCAGCCAGGAGCGCGGGTTCTGTTCATAGTCTGGTGGATCTCACTACGCCAGCGGTTGTTGAGCACCCTGCCCCTGTCGACGCAGAGCCGACCGAGTCGGCCGAGAATGGATGGCCAAGTCGATCGAGGAGACGTCTCTCGCCGGGCGCACGATGCCCGATTGTTGTTGTCATGTGCCATGTCGAGTGCCGAAGGGCTGAGCCCAGGCGGGGAGAACCGAAGCGTGAACTGAAGACAGCGAAGCTGAAGTGGCGGTTGCTAAGTGGTCAGGCAGCCCTTGCCTCTGGGAAAGCCCTTGCTCAGCTAGGACGTGGGTGCCGGGCTTGGGCGACGTATGGGACTTGTAGGAGAGCGGCGGCCTCCTAGACGGCCCAGCTTGAGTGCCTCGCGGCTCGAGGATGGTCGAGTCTTTCGAGCCCCCGTCGTCGGCCGGCGGGCTCATGGTGGAGAGCTCGAGCCGGGGCCTTCTTGCGGAATGGAGAACACGGGAAGAGATGGTGAGGGATAAGCAGAGCGCTATTCTCGCCGATGATGGTAACTCGACTGGTTCGAGCGGTGGCCGTAGCGACATCCACTGCCTTATGCCTTAACAACTGCGCATTCCTCATCTTGTTGATCCTCGCCGAAACGAGATCATCCATGATACCATACCCAACCGAGCAATCAGAGACGAGCAACAAACAACTCAATTGCTAAAAAGTGAAAGTTTAAATTTCAGCAAACCAATCGAAAGTTTGAGTCTTGACAATAGTCTTGCGGACGTTGAACAAAAACGTGTGACACCACAGACATTTGACTTGTACGTAAAATTCTACAAACAAGACCTGGCTAGCTGTTATTACATGTAAATAGCGAGCGAGGCGTCTGCGGCCACGCGATCAAGCACTAACTAACAATATGGTATTAATGGTACTAAACCAACCAAGATAGTTTTCATCCTTTTGCCCGAGGGAGGCGCCGCACCAAGCCCAGAGAGAGAAGCCACCACCTTCGGACCATCTTAGTGTGGGATGGACGGTGGTGGCCCCCCACTATTGTGTCCGTGGCCGGGAGTGTGTTTGTATGGCGCCTCCTTCAAAGTCCAACATGGCGCAGCTTGCGAATCACTTCAGCTAGCCACCCCATCTTCATCCCCCTTGCTCGCGGGCTCCATTCCTCACTGGAGAGCAGTTCACCATTTGTTTGTGCAGGCGATGTGTGTAATCCTTCATTATTCCATCTTGGCATGAATGGTCTGCATCAAAAGTGATGTCCTCATCATACTGTGAGCTCGCCCGGCGAAGTGGCAGTGGCAGCATGATGAGCGTGCCGGTTGCCACCCTGCGGCGTCGGCTGATCTCCACTCAGGGATCTGATGATCGGGCTCCCGTACGTATAGTAAGTTTCTAATGATTTGCTTGTTGTCTTGTATTTTTCTGCTGTCCTTTCTTCTTTCTAGCCTTATCCTCAGGGTGGCAGAGATGCGTGCTTGTTGGCATGGCTTGCTCATTTGAGGCTAAGCACAATGTCGAACAAAAAGGCAAGGAAGGCGCGCGAAGCCGCCGCAGTTTGTTTGAGAAGCTGCCGACGAGACGCAGTGGTGTGGTTCTGATTAACAGGCTCTTCGAGCTCGAGTGCGGCACGGCTTATATTTCACCTCAGCATGGGCCGTCGAGCGCCAAGGTCAATGGGCGTTTCATGCGGTTTCAGCGAGGAGCACCGCAGCGAAAGCTACCGAAGAGCGCTCCGATGGAAGCCGGAACCAGGCCACAACCCGAGGTCGGCGAAGCAGGCGTGGCTGTTACGGACCTCCTGTTCTGCCGAGCCTGTTAATGGAGGAGCTGTCGCACAGCGTCTCCATAATGATCACCGCACAATCTGGATACTATCCGGAGGTCGATCAAGTAATGTCAAGGTCAATGCAGTTGCCAAAGGAAGGTTGTCAAAGTTGACTGTAGCGCTAAGTGTCGCTCCTAAGCTCGGCTAAAGAGGTCTTTTTTTTTCTCCTCCTTTGGCGTGTAGCAGCATCGCCCTTAAAACTTTTAATCCGTAGACTTTTTTTGACTTTCCTTATGGTCGGAATGTCAACGGTCGGGCTCGAATGCCGAAGCGTCTTCGCGCCGCCTTATGTCCAAGAGACGGTCTTAAAATTCTAGTGATCCCTTCGACGATTACTCCTTCGCCTTCCTTAACTCTCTGGTTAGAAGAGGGCGTCGACCGGCGGCCACTTCTCATTTTCTCTTCCACTCTCCTCCCCCTTCATGGCGCGATCCGGAGTTGGCGGCTCGGGCGGACCTTTGACCTTGACTGGCTACCGCCACTTCCTGCAGGCGAGGCCTCGTGGTGTCGTCGGCCAGGTCAGAGTCGCTAATCGGTTCGCGTCGCGACTCAAGTAGACCACCTTTGATTCTCTCGCCTGTCGCCCGAGGTTCTTGCACGATGTCTGCGCTTGGGACATGCTTTGTGACTTTGAGGCCTCACGAGGCTAGTCAGCTTGCAAACGTTGGCGGGACGTTTAGCTCGCTTCGGCCGGACCCCTTCATTTGGGGACAATGTCTTCCCGCCCTTCCCGTACCCTTTAATAAAGCGCTGTGTCGCTTTGCTTCTTCTTATTCTGCGGGCAATAAAGCACGACGCCGCTGGACAGATGAGGCAGAAAAAATTAGTCCTCCTCTAGATCCTAGCCACAGGAGCCATGTGCGGGAGGGCTAAGCCTGCCCTGCGGGCTTACAGAAAATCGGAAGTCCTTGTTGCTTGGAGACTGCTTTGGAGAATCAACTTTAAGAATCCACTGAAAATGCGATCAAAAAATCGACTTGAAAAAATCGCTTCGCTGCTTTAATGCCAAAGCGTAAAGCCATCGCGGATGTAAGATGGTTGGTTTTAGATAAGGTTTAAAATCGACCCTAGACTCACAGGGTTCTCACAGGAACGAAGGTCCGGCTGTTGTCGTGGTTAGAAGAGATCAATTTTTGAAGGCACCCAGCTTTGCTCCTGCCACGATCATCAAGACCTGTGCTGCAAGGGGTCTGTGGTTTACACACGAACACTTTTTGTGGTACGGCCTCAGCCTCTGCTTATGCAGTATTTGGACCTCCTAAGGTATCGTGTCATGAGTTTATGCCTATATGAGTTCTCTAAAGTTTATTATAGTCGGCTTATGATATCGGATATAAGGGTCGGAAAGCATGTGGCGCGGATCTTCGTGGTCACGATGGTCGATGGATCGCATCCGCAGAAATCTGACGGTGGGACTGTGAGATGTGTCTTGGGCGCAACACTGCTTCTCTCCGATTATGAGTTTAGGTCGCTGGTTAGTTAGCTTAGGATGGTAAGATGGTCAAAAGCGAGGGAGAGGAATGAGACTTCTTATTTGATTTTTTAGGTAGAACATCGTCAATCCGTTGAGATGTTCTAGGAGCCGGTAGGACTCTTCCATCCAATTTCGGGCGCAAGGTTTACCGACCGATGTTGCATCTTGCCAGAGTGGAGTTTGGTTGGCATGCGAGGGTTTGAACTCTCGTAGAAACCAGTGTGCGCCTTCTGAGTACAGAGGATCCGGAGATACGTCTGTTTGGCCCTGACGCCTTGCTTGAGACGCCTGTTGCTGTATCTGCGCCACCTTCGGTAGTGCGAGCTCCAAGTGACTCGGATAGAGGATCGAGATCCAAGCGCGCTCTCGCTCGTTATCGCGTTGTCGCAAAATCAACTTACCTGGCGGCTGAACTCGGGGAGACCGCTTCTTCTAAGCGCCATTCCAATGAAGTTTACATTGTGGCCGAGATCCGGGCTGGCAAAGATTAAGTCTAGGTTAGTTCTTGGCCCAGCACAGACGTTAGTTTCTCCACCTGGTTCTTCCACCCAGCGTCAAGGCGTCGCAAGAGTTGCGTGACAAGCGCCAAGAGCCAATACATCTCACAATCAGACGCCATGCTGTCACTGATATTACCGACGGACTGTCGCCGTTACCTCAGTGAGACCGCCGACTCATGCCCTCTGATAGTCCTAGAATAGCTCGCTTAAGAATCGGTAGGCTGAAGGTCCGTTGTGAGTCAAGCTTTACTGGAACTGATCCGCGATGTTGTTCCTAAAGAACTTGTCGCCGGCTTGGATATGCTTTCGATTACATCTCGTACATCGATCCACTTGGTGAAAGTGTAGGTGACACAAAATGCGTTTTATCCTCTGAGATTATTGTATGTCCATTCCCATGTTGAAGCGGGGTTAAGCGCTGCACATGATAGTTCTACCCGCTCTGGGGGTGACGGAGCTCGTGGCGCTCTAAGCTCGATATACGTGCCGTCGTGGTTGGCAAGAGCTACTGCGTACCTATGCTTTTCCCACTAGGGTTCTACTGAAGAGGGCACGGCATCCGTCGTGTGCCCGTGATCCCTTGGATGTCTTGGGGAAATTTTGCTCTCCTCTTTCTCTTGGTCACGTCATTTAGCTCAAAGCACGCAAAGTCAACGCGAACTTGACATAACAAGCCCCCAGCAATCATCGTCTTGGAGGGTGGAGTAATTTTCACTGCGGTCCAAAGCGTTCCGTCCATGGCAAGGTCCGCGTCAAGAACCGGATGGCGAATATCCAGTGACAGTAAGACTTGTCCGATGCTGTCGTCAACTACCGAGTTGAGAACACGGTCTGGGCCTCGCCCTGAGGAATAGAGAGGATTTAGTAGGTGCTACAGCCCCACCCCGCAACCGTTTCTTCTCACGAGGAGCAAGATTAGATATCGGTTTATTGGATCTGGAGCGTACACACCAAGTGTTAAGTGCTTTCGAAGTACTTCAAGCGCCATTGAGTCATCGTGAACGTGACTAAAACTCCTTGTTTACTTGCAAGGATCACCAACTTTGAACCTTGTAGGCTTTATGCGAGCTGCGCGTTACATGGCATCTAGGGAGGCAGGCGTGCTCTTAATTATCGTTCGAAAATAGGCTGTAGTTTAGACTATCTTTTTGTTCTCCTTTGGAGATGAGAACAACCCGCGACGGACAACTCCACGAAAAACATGGTTCCAAGGGCTTGTCTCGCTCACGAAGATCATTCAGGGTCGGATTCAGCAAGAACCCGATTGGGATTTGATCGCTCTGTGGAGAGAACGAACTTGATGTCCACCAAGCTCGATCGTCAAGCGCAATTTGTGGTGCTCTGTCGCGTTCGAGTTCGAATGATGTCCTTTAATGAAATCGGAACGTAGGCCAAGTAATGACGGGCTTGAAAATAGTGCGCAGTGAGTAACTTAAGCAAGTAAGGCATAAGTACAAGAGCTTCTCAGACCGTGGTACGAGTGCGGTGAACCTCGAGCTCTTGGCTCCGCGGTGAAGTACCTACCGCCACCTCGCTCGCTACGACGGCGCTCGCTTCAAGTTCGACGACGGACACTTACAACCATGATCCGCCAAGAGGAGCTTTCTTTATGGCGCGGGAGGGCGAATTGAGTGACGTGACACGGGTAACACTTTATAGCCTTCCATTTGGCGGCCTGCCTTGAAACCATCGCGCTATCGTACGCATGATCTTGCAAAACCATAGTGAGACGAGATAGATATATGATCGAGGTGAAGTGGTCTACACTCTCCTAGAGTAGGCCTTATATTCTCGATGGCTGATGTCTCTTCAGCGATATTACTTTTATTACCAAGCAACATCCTAGACCCCACCAAAGACACGATTCAGTTCGCAAGCTTATTTCTAAGATTAGCAAAAGCAAAAGTTTCCGGTTGGTCATGGTCACGTGGGACTTTGCTTTTTTACAACATCGCTCACATAAACCTCTACTTCACTCTATCCGCATTCATTCATTGAGCGTCCCTTCTGCTTTTTAGGACCGGTCGACGATGTAGCGAAGGTACCAAAAAAATGTTTAATTCTGCTTTCTTTTCCGCCTTCTCGCTGCTCGCCCTTGCGGCCGCGACGATTTGATAGCCGTAAGCCGCCTAAAGCGGCCCAGAAGAGGCGGCTGTGCGGTTAGCAGCTGGCCGTCTGTACACCGGCTTACGACGCTGCTCCACGACGATGACATTCCGTCACCATCCATTAGCACACTTCTCTTTCTGACGGTTAGACTACCTGCACCGTTTGGCTGAGTTCGCTTAGGATCTTGACTGACCTTCCTCTTTCTTCCTAGATAATGTGTCACCTTTAGATGATGGGGCTAGCGTCAACAAGAAATACTATCTGACGGCTTTTTGTCGATCATGAGCCTATCGCGTCCGCTACCGACGGTTCACCGGACACAAGTAGTTTAGTCGTCAGTGGGAAGTTGTGACTGAGTGAGTCTCTGTTAGTTGACTCGTGTGAAGTTGTCCGACAGGTGGCTCGGTAATCGCGCATGGCTTGAGTGCGGGTCAGGCGCCATTGCCGGTGGCCATTCAGGCTTGGCGATCGAGGCGAGAGGCTGTCCGATGGCGAGCTGTCTCAGCTGACTCATCGACCGTGTGCTTGTCTCCTGATCGTGTGACCCTTGAGCATCTTCGCCGCTGATGCGTAGTGTGGTGTGTGGTTTATGAACTTGGGATTCTCAGTACTGGTGTCCTGATATAGACGGTTGGACGGAGTTTGAAGCCATAAGATTCGGCTAGCCGTTTGGAACCTTCGGAAGTACACGGTGGTCCAGCGTCCGGACGCAGATTTGCGATTTGGACGACGACAGGACTCTCAGTGACAATCCGTGGGGGGATGGCTATGTCCATGATCTTGGACAGACCTGTGATCAGATCCGCTCTTCACCTGGGCGATTTAGTCCTAGCTCCATCTAATCATGGTTGTTGATGGCAAATGGCAAGCAGTGCTGGTAGGCCGTCTGGTCCATGGGGACAATCATCCTCCACTGGAAAGTGATCGGTCGTACCGTAGAGCGTAGAGAGCAATGGTAAACCGGTTTTCGGCTCGAGCTGCAGCTGGCTTTGTGAGGCTCAGAATCGAAAATGGAAAGAAATAGACGCACTCGAAGAGCGGACGCCTCGGACCACCTCCGCCACATCTGGGACTGGGCAGCTCATGAGCAATTGGGCCTCAGAAGTCTAGTGTCCAGCCCACGCAGCAAGCGCGCAGAGGAACGAGCAAACAACCGCAACAGATTCCTGCTTCATGTGGCATGGTCAGATTCTGGGGCAAAAAAGGCCCAGAGAGCGTTGCCTCGAGCCGGTAGAAGGGCCAGCCATACGCCTCGAGGCGGGACCGACTTCTTTGGCCGCGACGAGAACTTCTCCACTACTACTCTTCTTCGACGTCAATCGGTACGCGCCGATCCGAACCGAAGAACGCCGGGCCGCCTCGGGCGCCCGATCTTCTTCCTCCTGCTGCCGGTTGTGGTATGCATTTGAGGTCCTGGTAATTTGTCCCGGACAAGGTCTGGCAGCAGCCCTTTATCCTAGCTGGCTACGATCTGGAATTCGGTACTCGTCGAGCTATTCCGATCGTTTGCGCGGCAGTCTCTGTAGCGACGCAGTCACGGGCTTTCTCATTGTAAGGAGCCTCCTCGATGTTCTTTCTGTTCTGCAAGGAAGGACCCTCCCGCACCACTGCATTCATCCCCTACCTGACGCCGACCATCCTCCAAAGGTCGCCGGTACGGGCACCGCGTACGGCCTCGGTTATTGTCGTACTCGTCACCGCTCGGTTCGTTTCCCGGTATAATGCTCAATGAGATATTCGCTAGTTCGCGCAGCTCGCGGCTCCCTGCATGGGAAAGGGAAAGCCGGGTACCTGTGGAGGGGCGCTGCACTGTTACGCGAAGCTTAGGCGGCTGGGAAAAAGACTCACTTGGAGCATGTTGGATCTGCCGCGCGTGATGACAACGCGCTGAATGAGTACTCAAGGCACTTGTGTGTGTGTTCCTACAGTTACCTGGATGCGAAGAACTACCGCCGGGAACTAGACCTCCTACCAGAGTGCAAGTGCTCCTGCTCTACAGTAGCTATTTTCCCAAGTGAGTTGTGTGTATGCCGAAGTGAGGGGGTCCCTTTGTTGTGTCCTGTATGCTCCTTTTATAGGCACTCTCCGGCCACTGTAGCTTGCGCTGGTCCGTTGAATTAGTCATTACCTTTTTGCCATGCCGATAGCGCACCAAATCCTCCGGGTAATCGAGTGCAATCCTCCGATCACCGTGCCAGACCGCTACCGGTCAGCACGTGTCTTTGCCCATGCGGGCGGTTGACGGGACCGGCCGCCAACCCATCAGAAGCTGCCGCCAGGCGCTCCTTGGTATAGTGCGCGCATTTAATTCTCGGCGACTCACGGGGACCCGGCGTATCTGTCATGGCGCTGCGATTTGCCTCGGGTCCTGTTCCTTTGTACCTCAGAGTCGCGGGGTATGCAAGAGGCCCGAGCTTTCGAGGCGGGGAAGCTCGGGCTCGAGCTTACCAAGCTCGGGCGTGAGCTTGCTGGCCCCGAGCTTGCTTCCTGTGGGCCGCAGATAAGTAAGTGGGCCGAACCTTCATGGGCCACGTACTTGCCCCAACAGATACATATCTGGACTGATAGATGGTTGGGTCCAATAATGCTAATCAGCCTATTGGTGGAGGTAATCTACATTCCATAGTTTCAGATTTTGTTAATCATGTGGATGTGCAATGGGATGGGTCGAAGGTAAATAGGTGTTTTTTACCTTGGGATGCTGAACAGATACTACAAATATAATTGCCTTCTACCTCTATATCTGATATCCCAGCTTGGTCGTTCAAGAAATCAGGATATTATATAGTAAAAATTGGATATGCACTGAGCAGGGATATCTAGGCAACGGTGCAAACAACAATATTGGCGTATATACAAACAAAATCTCCTGGTTGGTTACAATCTGATGATAATCAGGAGGATTTCATCCTGTCCCTGATGTGGAAGAGATGAGGATGACAAGCATATATTTTTGTTCAGTGTTCAGTGGCAATGATGATTTGGGAGCAAGTCAAGCTTAATGCCACAAATTTCTCTATCTTTGTGGCATGATAGTATAGACACACTTTTTCGTGCTTGGATGCTTGCCTAAGTGGAAAACTTGTCTAACCAAGGATTTCTAATATTGGCTTTGGGCTGTTTGGAGATATGGAAAGTAGAAATTTGGTCTTTTTCCATGGGGAACATGCGGGTGTCTTGGAAATAGCTTATCGGCTACAGAAATTGCATGGGGAGTGGCTGCAAGCACAAGAAAATCAGAGCAAATCGATTACTTCTGGAATAAATTTGCAGGAATCAGATAAAGCTGTGGGAGCAGTAAATGCTCTCAACGTTGCTTGCTGCTGGAATAAATTAATTACGAGTTTTGTGCCAGATAAAGCTTCTGCAATAAATTTGCAGGAATCAGATAAAGCTGGAATAAATTAATTACGAGGTTTGTGCTGTGTGTATATACTCTTGATTTTGGAGTGCTTGCTGCTGCTGAACAAGATGAGCTCTTGCCGATTAAAGAGGCTGCTTCCCTGGCAAAAAATATTAAAGCTCAAAATGCTTGTTTCAAATCAGACTGTGCTACTGCGGTTGAGATGATTACCTCATCGGTCGCAGTCGCGAGGGTGGTCGAGGAGGTGTAGAGGGAAATAGTGAGTCTACCGCATGCTTTAACTTTTGGCGATGGGAGAGGATTGAGATACTTCATCGTCTTGTCAAGAGAGCTGTCGATTTGAAGATTTGGGGAGAATGTACCTCCGAGGTCTCAAATGAAATGGGCTAGGCCTTGGGCTGATCAGCCAAATGTTTCAGGAGCTCAAGACATGCTTAATGCTCTTTGTAATCACCCTATTATAAGTTAATAAAGTGCATGGTGATTGTTCCCAAAAAAAGTCCTGACGAGTTGCTCTTGAGCTATTCATTGATATCCTTCACTTCCTTCACCAAGTATAATCTGAAAATTACTACAGGAAATTAACATGAATGGTGACCAAAAAACATCGAATGGAAGTATCAAATGGTCCAATAAACTAGTGGCATAGAGCAAGCAGTAATCCTGTAACATCCCATTTTTGGGTCTTTTCAAAAATTTGCACAAAATCAAAGTTTGAGTTAAAAACAAAAAAAATTAAAACTTTCTAATACAGATCTCAAAATTTCAAACTATAACAATGCACACTACCCATTTCTAGTATCACAAACCTAATTGAAAATCTTGTGCAAAGTTCATATTTCCAAAACATGAAAATATATGATTTGCTACAGTACAAAAGGTTGAACTATTGTTCAAAGTCATAGTATGCAATACATGCATGTATCTAAAAGCATGTATTTATGTATTTTTCATACCATGAATAGAAATTAAAACAATATATTTTGACTTCTAAAATATTTGTACTTGGTGTATTTTCAATATCTTGAATATATATATATTCAAATCAAAGTTTTATTATATGAATCATTTTCAAAGTTTAAATTTTGCAATACAGGTACATATTTAAATACATGTATTGATCTATTTTCAGAACATAAACATTAATCTTGATTTCTCTAATACTATTTCAAATCTGAAAATTATGTGTTTTGTCAATTTTACCCCTGGGCTCGTTTTCCCCTTTGGTCTGCTTCTCCCTTTGGCTCTAGGCCACACTAGGCTGGTCCATCTCCCACCTCTCCCCTCTTTGCCTTGGCCCAGGTCGGCCCAAGCCAACCCAGCACCTCAGCCAGCCATAGCCTCCTATCCTTCCTCCCCTGCACTCTTGCTCTCTCTGCCCTGCACCAAAGCAACATTCCAGTGTGGCCGCCACCGCGCCACAGAATGTTGATCTTACTGCCCCTTGCCATGCCACGTCACACCATGCCCGACCCCATGCCCAGACAACGCTGCCCCTAAAATCCGACGGCCGCTATCGTGCCGCGTCTTCCGATCCCGTGGTCGCACCATCACCAAGGACAACCCTTTAGACATCTCATGTCATCGTCATCATCCTGCGACCATCCCCTCGAAGGAACGAGACACCATTGGCCGAGCCTCGACCTCCCCTTCGTTTAACCCTTTTAGGGCATAGTCCTCTCCCTCCTTTTGCACGTCATCGGCACTAGCGCCATCCCTAGCTTGTGTCATCGAGGTCCTTGTTTACCTCCGTTAGAAGCACCCGCGCTGCCTGTTCGCCTGCATTCAGTCCATTGAGCCGCTCCCCCCCTCTTCTCGGCTCTCACTACATCTCAACCACTTTTGTGTTGTGGACCATGTACAAGCACCCTTTCGCTGTGCTACGCCTCCTCCAAGCCACCCCGACCCCTCCCGTGCCTATAAAACTCGAGCCCCAACTCATTTTTCCTCAAACCGCCTCCGACCTTCTCTGTCATTTCACTCCAGCACCCTCTCCCTCCCTCACTAGAGCATCCCTCGCCCTGTAGTTGCTACCCACACGAAGCTCACCTCCCCCTCTACAATGTCTTCCAACCAATCAACCCGAGACCCACCATAGCTCATAGGAGCCGAGGTTTTCTTGCCGTCGACCATAATCGTCCCTTTTTGCCTCCCAACCACCACGGTAAGTTCCGTAACGAATTGCATCGAGCTGGAGCATTCCTGGTTCATGCCTAACATGTTGGAATCATGCATTTGACTCAGGACCACTGGAGTTTGCTGTTGCCCCTGTTTCGGTCACCTTCCACCTCCACGGCGCCAACACTACCCAGTGCTTCCCCAGCCTCGCAAACCCTTTGGTGAGCTCGGTCAAATCCTCCTCCGCGGCCGTGCATGGCGCTGCCAAGTCCAGACACCTCGTGCCACGACGTCGATGCCCACGGATGCGTGGGGTCACATCGAATCCAGGGAGCGCTAGTATTCCCACTGACATGGCCTAAACCACCGACAAATCTGGTTTTCCCCATGCGGCTGCACGCTTTCTAGAGGTATGAAATGACCATGGCTTCAACATGACGTCTTGGTGTGGATCACTATGCACAACTCGATCACCGACAGATAGGGCCCAATCGGATAAAAGAAATATAATAAAACTCTTTTAAAGATTTGAGCCAATGACAGTTAGGACCCATAGGGTTTAAACCATCCGAATTAACCCATCCTCCTTCCTAGAGTTGCTCACATGCGGATCCCACGGACCCACCTATTAGGTTTAGTGGAGACTTAGAGACCGTTTTTTTGCGCGGCGCAGCACGTTGCATTATGTTCTGCATGCGCGTGCGTCTGTGAGTAGCTTTTTGACATGCGTGGAATGCGCCACACAAGAACCAATCGAAAAGAAACGAAGCCTTATTACCAGAAATATGCTTTCCTCCTAGACTTGACGCATTTTCAAAGTCGGTCAAGTCTTTGTGGGCCATCTTGGGCTGGACCATGGTCGGCCAGTGCTTGAACAGTAGTGGGCTTGGTCTATTACTATTTTTTTTTGTTTTTATAGAACTTTTTTATTTAAATAATGCCAATAAAAATAAATGATTTATTAAAAATAGCTGATTACTTATAAAAATTAGGAGAAAATTCTATACAATACTATATGTTGTATTGGACTTAGTAGAAATATATTTGTGCATGTTACATCTTTTATTGCCTCCTTAAAATTCATAATATCTCTCTTTTAGTATTTTCTTGTATAAAGAAAATCCAAAAAAGGTAATCTAGCTATTAAAAGTAGTATTTTATCTCTAAAAATTATGAATACTTTTTTGTAAACGTTCTAGGAGGTGTCGAACTTATGAGAAATGATTAATATCTTATGGCAATAGGTAATAAATTAATAAAAATGGAAAACCCCTAGTGGAACTAATATTTAAATCCTAAAAATGCTTGAATGGATATTTTAATGTATAATCCTGTAATTTAAATTTTGAGGAACCTATATAAGGGTATTTTAGGCCATCTTCAATAGTTGCCCTATTTGCCCCTATTCCACCACTATCATCTACAGTGTTGGGACACTACGCCAATACTATTCATTGTCTCATCACTACTCTCCTCCCCCCAAATAACAACCCTATCACTGTTCCCACACTCTATATTCAGTACCCAATCGCTACTCACCTCTCCCCAATTGCTACTCACCTCCCCGACAATGTGCCCTAAATTCACCTGCTACAGTATAGGGGCACCCCAAATAGGGCATACTACTAGAGATGCCCTTAGACACATGTTCATCCATGACTTACTCTCACACGTTTATCGAGGAGATCACAAGGCTTCCTTGATAAGTAGAGACAAGATGAATAAGTTAATCCTAGAATAGCCCCGGTGCGAAGAGTCACCCACATGATTAGACACGACTGCATCACATACATTTGCATCATGTTTCTAGCATATCTTGGTGTTTATTTGTATTGTTTGGTTCTTCGCTTATAGATCCTGCAGACCTAGGAGAACAGACTGAAGATCAAGATCCACGTTTCAATACAAATAGTTCAAGTCGGTGCTCATAGTTAGTTCATACTTCTAACTTAGTTTTTATTAAATTGTTATATTGTTTTACTTTATGAAATTGCATGCTTTACTTTTCAAGTATTAATCTATTTAATACAAAGCTAATAGAGCTGGTCTATCTAGTACCTACTTGTTTACCTGTGTTAGTAAGCACAACCCTGTCCTTGGTATAATTCCTACCCTGTTATTTGTATCCTAAGGATTAAATGAAAACTTCCTGACTAGTTAGTCTATCACTACTACAGATAAGAGTTTCACAAATGGCTTATCACAAGCGGTTGACTTCGGTCCGCTTGTAGTTTGAGAAATGCAAGCGGTTTGAAACCAACGGGCCAGAGAGGGCTTCTAAAGCGGTCCGTGTCCCGAATCTTGTAAACCTATTTCTACAAGCGGTTCGTGTCCCCAACCGCCAAAATGGGTTCTAAGCGTTCGGGACACGAACCGCTAGTAAAAAACTTCTAAGCGGTTCGAGACACGAACCGCTTGTAAAGGCCTAGTTTTTAAAAGGCTAAAAAGAAATTTTGTCCTACTCTATCAAAGAGCACGCGTGGGTGAGTTGGCTAGCTGGGTGAGGTGTGGGTCACGAGGAGGCATGAGGTCCTAGGTTCAAATCCCACTTCCCCCAAATATTTTTTACCTTTTTTTACACACTATCACAAGCGGTTAAGGGAACCACGTGTGATACCAGCCAAGTATCACACGCGGTTTCGTACAAGCGGTTCAAAAACCGCTTGTAAAGGGCCTTACGAACCATTTGTGATACTCCGATGTGCAGTAGTGTATAGCGTAAGCTTAGAAAAGCTAAGGCTAGACGAATGGGATGAATTTTGGCTCTATTAACGGCTATGTGATAGCATGATGGATTGATCTAATTAGAAGTTGCAGCGGCTATAGCTTGCTATATATCAATGGTGCAATGGCATGATTGGGTCACATGATCTCAACTTTCAACGTGGACGAAAGTAGATGAGTGAACGCTCATGCGCTCGGGTGCCATTTATGACTGAGTGTAAATGTTGGTCAACCAAACTCTTTCGTGATATACTTGATGATGATATTAGGATCTGTGGATCCTGGCTATTGTTGAGCTCAAGGGGACTGTGTCTGATAGTGATGAGAACGCGTCTGCCGCCACTTATGAAAGACGTGTGTCATAGCTATGGGCATGGGCTCACTATAGTTGGGGATAGTACACCATAGCTTGGGTATGATCCCACCAACCTGATGATAGAAGGGGGCTTATGTCCATGGCGATGGAATGAGTTTACCCAGAGACAAGGATCATGTCACATAGCGATAGGAATGAGTCCGAGGCTGAATCAGGATCATGTCCCATAGCAATGGGAATGAGTCCAGTGAATATTTGAAACCCTAGATTTTAAACAATGCATATTATTAACACAATACTTCTTTCAAACTGATTTGGTAAAATGGCTAAGTTATAGGAGTGTCTATGTATGATTTGATTGAAAATTTGACTCATTAAATGCGCTAGGTTGGGTATTGGCTCACGAGCACAGGTTAATTGCACGCTCATCCTCACACCCACTCGTTTTTTTAGGCAAGGACTATGTTGTGATGAAGGTGAGGAGATCCATGAGGCTAACGTGTAGGACGGGTGTTAGGTATGACTTCAGTTACTTGTCTGGTGGATTGAGCACAACCTCGAGACCCAACACTTCTTTCTTATTTATGTTTTCCACATTTGCTAGACTCTAATAAGAGTATATTTTGGTATTGTAATATTTGGCTAGATGACCTATCAAAACTGAACCACTATGTACTTTGTTTAATGTAATAAATATCATTGTGACGATGTGTATGAGATGATTCAGCATTTCTATATGTAACTGTGTCACGCTATCAAGACAAATCCTAGACTAGCATATTTGGCATAGAGGTTTCGGTTGGTAGAATCGAGGGCCAACAAATCCAAACTGAGGGTAGTTCTAGAAGCTGCAACAAAATTCAAGAAAAAGGCATCGCCTTCCAGCCTCTAAACCCCGTTCGTTTGCCCTCAATCTCCCGTTACATGCATACCATACGTACTCTACGCTCACAAAACAGGACAAATTCTACCAACTTATGAGAATCCTCTTAAAGCGCTTTTCTTAGACTAGACATAATAGAAGGAAGCATATATGCGATGAGAAAGAGCAACTGAATGGGGACGAGGTGATGCCTCACAAATGGACCTCGATGTCATTGCCGACCGACGAGATCTCCTTGTTGGCCTTTTGCCCTAGCTAGTAGGTGCCTAGCTTGTTCATGATCTCATCGCTCTCTCTCCAAGCAAACGAGTAGCGCTCTCTCTCTCTCCCTCCTATGATCTTTTGCTCTGCTTCTTGGCTTCTTTGATATGCGACATGAGGCAGAGGAAAGGAATCCCGTGGAGGCTCTTCAGGTTCAAGTCGTCAGTCGCGACTGGATCAAAGGTAGAGCAAGAAGAGGAGAAAGGAAGATGCAATCTATCGCTAGCTGAAAGAGACGAGTCTCCCTCTCTTCTCCTCGTTCTATGGTTTGGTCGTCAGCCATGGTTGCATGTATGCCCAAACAGAATTGCTAGCGGATGCTATTCTGTTCGAAAGCGTTACGACAAAATAGCTAAAGAGAAAGAGTTCTCATGTTGCGCTCTGCTCTGCTGTACTCGCACTTGAGTTGGGCCGCTCGCTCGCGCTCGCTGCGGACACTGCACAAATTAATAGGCCAAGCATGGAGCTACTAGTTGAGCAGTCCATCAGGTGTTGTACACATTCATTTTAATTCTTGTAAAAAATCATTTAAAATTAATTTGATCTCCAAATTCAGTGAATCAAAAACCAAAAATATTATAAAATAAAGATCTGGCTGTTGGTAAATTTTCATATTTTTCTAAGTTTATGTAACTTTTTGATGTTAATTAACCCCTTGTTGTGTGCATTAGTTTCATGTGAGAACATGGGTGAAGTTGAATTAAGGAGAGCAAAAGTAGGATTTGTATCAATTTATCTTGTTTAAAGAATTTTTTCGTAGGATTTTACCAAAGTTGCATGCTAATTCTTGTTGACTGATACTCCATAATACCCAATACTCTACGATACTTGATACTCGACGATACTGTGACACTCAATGATACCTAATAATCCATGGTACCCGATGATGATACTCAACAATACCTAAGACTCGATGAGACCTCGACACTCGACGATGGTCGATACTCGGTGATACTTGTCTGATACTCGATGATACCCACTTGATACTCGACGATAACTACCTAATACTTGATGCATAATGATACGAAGACTCGACAATACCCGACCTAATACATGATGATAAGTAGATACCTACTCATCGTGTCCGATACTTGACAATACTTGATACTTGTCAATACCCAACTCGATACTCGGTAATACCCAATACCCAACGACATCTATCATACTTGCTCATGATGCCAAATACCTCGATCAGACTCACTGACATCTAACTCGATACTCGATGATACCTATGATAACTACTCATGCTATCCGATACTCAATAATTCATGACAGGTGACTTGATACTTGAAGATACCCAATCTGATATTTGACGATATTCGATCTGATACATGACGATACCTATGATACATAAACATGATGCCCGATAGATATTTGATACTAGTCGATACCTAATGCTCGAAACTTGATGATATTGGATGATACTTGATATTCAATGATACCATATGATATTTGATACTTTGATGATACTAGATGCCACTTGATCCTACTAGATGATACTTTTTTACCCCATGATACCTGCTCATGATATTTGATACTCGATATTCCACGATACCCGACTCGATACTCCAAAATACCCGGCCTGATATTCGAGGATACCTAGCTTTTACATGACAATACCTATGATATCTGCTCATGATGACCGATACTTGATACTTGTTGATATATGTTACTCTAAACTCGATGATACTTGATACTCAAAACTTGATGATGCCTGAAACTCGATGATACTTGATACTCGATGATATCATATGGTATTAGATGATAATGGATGCTACTTTTTAATACTAGATGATACCTTGATACTCGATGATACTAGATGGTACTTGATAGTAAATAATACTTGATGCTTGAATGATACTTGATACTTCAGTAATACTAGATTATACCCGATATATGGTACTAGATGATACTTGATATTCGATGCCACCTAATACTTGATGACACCTAAAGCTTGATGATATACTCGACGACCTTAACATACTCGATGACACCTAGTACACAATGATACCACATTCGGAATATGATGATTCTTGAAACTTAATGATACCAGAACTCGATAATATCTCAAGCTCAATGATACTTGATACTCGGTGATACCTGATATTCAATGATACGTAAGACTTGATGATACCAAAAATCTTGTTGATACTCCATAAATAGTTTGTACTTTGTCTCTCAATTCTCTCTCTATGCATGGATTGATACAACACCAAACTACTATACAACAGTTTGGTCATTGACGACGGTTGTATTTATTGACAAAACTGAAGGCTAATGACACCGACGTTGTGACTCGAGTGGCTGGGCCATGACTCACGCCTCCTTCTAGAAACCACCAACATGGCCAAAGCCTAATGGCATCTCATTAGCTAGGCCTCCTTACGAATGGAACATATGGAATTTATTTTTTCATATTTTTTATTTGTTATTGCAAAAATAAGCGTCTATCTGTGTTTTAGACAAAACATAGGCGTCCGTCACTTGGCAGATAGGCGTTCGCCCGATACAGGGACGATAGGAGGGTTATCTTGCCCGAGGTCACTCGCACTACACCCGACGTGGCACCTATTGCCCACAAGGTTTCAAAAATCGTTGATAAATCGCAGCAAATCGCGATTTCCCGCGAAATCGTGGCCGCTTGATATCGGCAAATCGTGAATTAAATTCAAATTTTTGATTCAAAATTTGAAATCGGTTTGGTTTGATTTATCGAAGAAATCAGTCTATTTATCGAAGAATCGACCGATTTTTTTGTTTTTAAACGATTTATCGAAGAAATTGACCGATTTATTGAAAAAATCGACCGATTTATCAAAAAACAAGAGATTTCTTATTTTTAAACCTGGTTGATTTATCGAAGAAATCGGTCGATTTATCGATAAAAATCGTGATTTTTCGAAGTTTGGCTCGAGATTTGAAATTTTCAATACCGATTTTTCGTTTTCAAACAATTTATCGAAAAAATTGGTTGATTTACCAAAGAAATCGACCGATTTATCGAAAAACAAGCGATTTTTGATTTTTTAAACCTTTTGTTGATTTAAAATGCAAAACTCAAATTTCAACCGATTTTCCGCGAAGTCACAACATCCCTCTCACGGGAGAAGGCTAGGCCAACGGTCGGCGATAGGTCCACATAGGCACTAGTGGGCCCCCGCTATTGTCCCTTGAGAGGTTGGCCCATATGTTAGTTGGACACCTACTTTTATCGAAAACGTGGGCTGGCACCTAATTTTGCAATAACAAATAAAAATAAAAAATGGAATATATATATAGGTGAAGGCCCATTGTATGTGGCCTGGCCCATTTGCCCACACCCCGCCGTCCGTCGGCCCACTCCACTACCTCGGATTAGGGTTTATAAAGAGCGCTCGCACCGGCGGCGCCTCCTCCGAACCCTAGCGCCGGCGCCTCCATTTTCTTGCTCCCCTTATCTCCTCGCGCCCAGGTATATCGATCTACTCTCCGCCACCTCCTGCAATCCAACGCCGCGAATCAATCGCGCGCTGCAATCTTTGCTTCCTCTTCCTCGTGCTTGCCGCTGATCTCTGTGTGTGTTCGTGCGCGCGCTTTCCGGATCGAATCTTCGCGGCAGGGCCCGGCGAAAGGGAAGGGAAGGAAGATGTACACCGCGAGGAAGAAGATCCTGAAGGACAAGGGCCTGGAGCCCTCCGAGTTCGAGGACTCCGTCGCGCAGGTGAACACCTCCATCTGTAGCGTAGCATCACGCTGTTCTTGCGCTGCTGTTGCCGTGAGCTGGCCCGTGCTTTGGATGTGTCGAGTTTGTGACGGCTGCGTTCGTGTCAGGCTTTCTTCGATCTGGAGAACGGCAACCAGGAGCTCAAGAGCGACCTCAAGGACCTGTACATCAACAACGCATTGTAAGTCGACGTTCTTGATCTTCGTTTTGAGGCTTTGGCGGTTTGCTTGTGTGGAGATGTGTGACGGATGTGGGTGGTGATTGTGTGTTTGCAGCCAGATGGATGTTGCCGGCAACAGGAAGGCGGTGGTGATCCACGTGCCGTACCGTCTGCGCAAGGCCTTCAAGAAGATCCATGTCAGGCTCGTCAGGGAGCTGGAGAAGAAGTTCAGTGGCAAGGTGAATTACACGCGCTATACTTTATTTAGCTGCACTTCCCCTTTTGTTACAACTTGTCAGTGTGTAATTAGCTGATAAAATTCAGCAGTTTCTGAATGTTGATGGGAGATTGAGCTCTGGTAGTAGTTAGGTATGTGTAGTGCATGTGTAAGCTGGTACGAACATGGTTATTAAAATGTTAAAACGAGGCGAAACGATCCACTACCTTTTTTAACTTTTAAATGTTTAAACGAGTGTTGCAATGTTTTTCTAGACATACAGGAAAACGATAATGGAAGCAAAGATATATCACATATGTACCTTATGTTGTAGTCATCTTGCATGTAATTCGAGGCTCAATGTACCTATTTCCCTTAGGCTGCTGCCCGGCCCTACTTTTCACTACCAACTTGATAACCAACTCCATGACCCAGCCCAACTTCCGGTCCTGACCATAGGACACAGCAACACACCTACCTGTTCCTCCCATGAGCGCCGTCCTTATCCTCTCCTTCCTTCCCAACACAGTAGCAGCTCAAAGCAGATGAGAAGGGGACTAAGGGAGCAGAGTAGCTCCAGGGCACCTGGCAGCGACATACAAGTAAGCATGGCTTGCAGGTGCAGAGAAAAGCTATAGGTTACAGAGATATGTCGGATGAGTATAATTGGTAAAATTTGCCATGTTAGAAAGTGGATTACAAACTTTGACTAGCACATTGTTACATTGTGTAGCACTAGCTGAAAGCCAGCCAGCTTATATGTGCAACATTGTACATGCCATGATAGGAATATATGTAAGGTTGAGTATATTGACGCTTAAAACATGTCTGTGAGGGAGCCATAATCATGCCTGGTCTGTCATCTTCTGTAACTTTGATATTGGCATCAAATGTGTGGAAAAAAACTATCGAATGAATCAATGAACAGACATTTCTCTTAGTCAGTATATTTTTGTTAAATGCACAGATTACAATTCTACAATTGGGGAAGGTTGAAACTTGTGCCCTGTTCTACCAACTGATGAATTGCATTTTTAGCTAAAGTCTGGCAAATTTGAAGTTTGGAGCAAGCATATTGAACTTATCAAAATGTGCTATAAACCTGTGCTCTTGGTGCAATATCAAACCATTGGTCAAAGTTTTACTCTATAATTTGTAAACAATTGTGTAATATGTAAACTAGTGTCCAAAATAGCTGAATTGGTTGTGGTTTTCACTTTGCACAGGATGTGGTTCTTGTTGCAACAAGAAGGATTGTGAGGCCACCCAAGAAGGGTTCGGCTGTTCAGCGCCCTCGCACCAGAACTCTAACTGCTGTTCACGATGGCATCTTGGAGGATGTTGTCTACCCAGCTGAGATTGTGGGGAAGCGTGTTAGATATCGTTTGGATGGTGCCAAGGTCATCAAGGTAGATGTTCAACCTTTTATTACATTTATATTGATCATCATCTAAATTATAAAAATCATATGAACAGTTCATTATGGAAGGATATGCACATCTATCACTACCTGTGGTTGATCTTTGTGTTGACAAACCCAAACGCTGATGTGGGCACTACTATTGTTTAGATTAGCCAACTAAGTTTGGCAGCGTTCAGTATGATGGTGTACGTAATATAGTACTTGACCCTTTTGTTATGTTCTTTCAGATCTTCTTGGACCCAAAGGAGCGCAACAACACAGAATACAAGCTGGAGACTTACAGTGCAGTCTACCGCAGGCTTTGTGGAAAAGACGTTGCCTTTGAGTACCCTGTCAATGAAAACGCCTGAAGATGCATACCCTGGATATCTTCATTTTCGTTTCTCTTGAATCCATATGTTTTGGCTGAGGTCCTCCTCTGTATTCCAGAAACCATAGTTTTGATGGCATCGTGTTGATTAGGCTTTGGAACTTGGAAGGCAATGGATGTGAACAATTTTAAAGTTGATCATTTAAATTATGGTCCTCTGCTCGATTAACTTTTGCAATTTATTGTTTGTGGACTGAGCTCAGCATCTGTGCTAGGAAAAAAAAAAATCCTTGCAGAGTTTGTGTTCATGTTTGTTTATTTGCTTGCATGTGCTGCTCTACCCGTTATTTGCTAATTGAAAATTCACAGTTCAAGTTTGTTTGTTTGCTTGGTTGTGCTGCTGTACCCGTAATTTGCTAATTGGCACAGTCTATACTATCAACCGGTTCGTTTTTCTACTTTGATGTCATAGTTATAACCGCGCATTGTGTTCCTTGTATCTATTGTGCATGGTGAATTACCTTTTTTACGGTTTGGGATGTGTGCTGTTGCAGTTTTGAAACTTTAGCTATGGATGTATGGTGATTACTTTTGTATAGGCACAAATAAACATCTAAAGTTTTAAAACCTTTATCTATGGGTGTACGGTAAATTACTCTAAAAAATCATGTCGGTTTAAGATGCGTACAATTAACGCTTGGAAACTTTAGGTATGGATATCGGGGACATGAAATTGTTGAGTAGATTCCATTAAAAATAGTACTTCCATAATATTATAATTTTATTTTCTTTATAAACGGTAAATAGTGATCAAGACTGATGTATTAATTCAAAGAGACCATTACAACATGAAATTGCTGCTAAAGCACTAATATTACAAGGTTGAAACAATAAGAACTAGGGTGCAACATGCAAGGTGGCAACTGCTGATCATGAGACGACGTCGAAGGACGAAACGAAGCAGGCCACGCCGCCGCTGGGCACGACATCTCCAGCCAAAATCTCTTGGGCACGGCCATAGCTGCGGATGCGGAAGACAGTCTCTGACAGCACCGCCAAGAAGCAAAAGCGCCGCCAGCTAGATCAGACTGATTAGCCGACAATGAAACCCTAACTAGTACTAGCCCAAACAAGCTAAAGCAGAACACACCGCCCCCATATCCGGGCGACCATCTCCACCATCCACTCCCAATAGACCTCGATCCCCCTCCTTATCTCCACCATCCACTCCCAATAGACCCCGATCCCCCCTTATCTCCGGCAAGGCTGCTAAAAAAGAAAACTAGACGGAACGATCTAGAGGAGGGAGGGAAAGGGAGGAGAATGGGGAGGAAATGGGAGGGGTGAGAGAGAGAGAGATAGAGGAGCACGGGACCCATCTCGCCTCCATCGAGGCCGCCAAAGAGGGAGGAAGAGGTCATAGGAGACGGTGGCTAGGGTTTGGAGAAGTGGCTAGAGTTGGGAGCTAAGAAGGGTGAGGTGTGAGAGAGGTGGGTGTTGAGAACTGTTTATTGATGATGACTCACCATAATTGATGTTATGGTGAGTGTTAAAGGTCATTCATACGAGTAGATTGTTTTGATAAGGACCACTTGAATGGCAACGTATCTGGTGAAACCAGATAATCGCTGCAACCGTGCAAACGGAGTGCACACGCCGTCCGATGCGAATCCAGCGGCTGGAACCGGTGGAGCCGGATTTTTGCAATCACCCGCCCGCCTCTCCACCTGAAAATGCAATCGGCCCCTCCTCCTGCTTCATCCCGAGACCCCACCCGAGCCTCCCGCCCTCCCGCACCAAAAATTCCCCCACTGCCCTCCCGAGCGTGGGGATCGGGGCATCGCCTGACGTCGCCCTGGAGCACACGCCGCCAACGCCGCAGCCGCAGGTGATGCAGTCCTCTCCCTTTCCCGGCGGTCTTCAGCACGTCGGCCGCATTCTCCTGGGCGTCCGCGAGGGGCAGCCCTAGCTGAGCCTCTCTCCCGCACGAAAATAGAGCCTGATGAGTCGACGCTGCCTCCCCACCTCCCGATGGTGGCGTTCGGTCGACACACCACCGCCGAAGAGCCGCCGCCGAGGGTCCCCAACGTACCATGGATATGCCATCACCCTGGAGCCTGACGAGTCACGACACCGTCACCCAGGTTTCTCACATTGCCGCCGTCCATGACATCGCTGCCCAGGTCAATTGCGGGACTGGCCAAGACAATTGTCCACCCGGGTAACATCCATGCTACCATAATCACCCATGGTATTTGAAGTTTGAACAAAGTCAGTGATGCCGTGACTCTCAATAACACATGAAGTTCCTTTAATCCATCTAGGGCAATTGCTGCACCACCGTCTGCCAATGACACCTATCCAACAATGCCTGTGGTGATGATTTCTAGTGCAATGGTAATGCCGTCTTCGCCCATAAGCATAGGCCAGATGCAAGATGGATTGAATACACCAAAAAAGGACAAAACTTTTCCTATTTATGTGAGTATTAACTCATTTCTTGCTTCATTGTCACAGTAGTTATCAGTGCATTCTAATTCATTTGTTTGTATGTAATATTGTAGTGTGACTCATTTATACCTATGTGTGATGATGAATTGAAGCCTATAGTAGGCATGACATTTGAAACCATCGAGGCCGTCGAGAAATTTTACAAGTCATATGCACATGAAATAGGTTTCTCGGTGCGTATTGGACAACAAAAGTTATTGAATGAGGTGGTTCAAAATAAGCGGTATTTGTGCTCAAGACAAGGATATAGGACTAAAAAAGGTAAGAGTATTGTTGATCCTTCTTGTAAAAAGAGGACACATAAAGTGAAAGAGACCAGGTGCAGATGTGAGGCACATATAGCTGTGAAGCTAGGCAGTGATAATAAATATTGCATAGTTTCAATGATTGAGCACCATAACCATGGCCTTGTGTCACCTGATAAGCGGCATTTAATTAGATCAAATCATACAATTAGTGAGAGGGCAAAGACCACACTATACACCTGTCACAAAGTTAGCATTGGCACCTCACAAGCATACAGGCTCCTTTATGTGAGTGAGGGAGGATTTGAGAATGTGGGCTGCAATAAGAGGGACCTCCAGAATTACTATCGTGACCTTAGGAAACAAATCAAGAATGTGGATGCACAAATGTTCGTAGCTCAACTAGAGAGGAAGAAGGACGTAAATGCTGCATTTTTCTTTGATTTTTGCGTGGATGAACAAGGAAGGTTGGTGCATGTGTTTTGGGTAGATGCTACAAGTAGGAAAAACTACAAGTATTTTGGTGATGTGGTGTCCTTTGAGTCAACCTACACTACTAACCAATATAACATGATCTTTGCACCATTCACTGGAGTAAATCATCATTTGCAAAGCGTGTTTTTTGGGGCTGCATTCTTAGCGAATGAGAAGATCGAGTCATATATATGGTTGTTCAAAACATTTCTTTCAGCTATGGGAGGAGTTGGTCCTAACCTTATCATTACTGATGAAGATGCTAGCATGAAAGCCGCTATTAATCAAGTTATGCCAGACACAACTCACAGGCTATGCATGTGGCATATTATGGAGAAGGCTCCAGAGAAGGTTGGACCTTTTGTAAGGGAGGATCCTAATTTTTGGGCTAGATTGAACACATGTGTTTGGGGTTCGGAAACTTCAGAGGAATTTGAGCCACAATGGAATTCTATTATTTCAGATTTTAATCTTGGAGGAAACGAGTGGCTAGCTAAGAGGTATCACATTCGTGAATTGTGGATATCGGCATACTTCATGGATATACCTCTAGCTGGTATTCTTAGAACTACGTCAAGGTCGGAGAGTGCGAATTCATTTTTCAATAGGTTCATTCATTGCAAGTTGTCACTTGTTGAGTTTTGGCTAAGGTTTGACACCGCTTTAGAATGCCAACGTCAAGAGGAGTTGCTCGCTGACCACAAGAGCATACATTCTTCTCCTCAGTTGTTGACACCATGGATGTTGGAGAAACATGGCAGCATAGTATACACACATGAGGTATTTGAAAAATTTCAAGCAGAGGTAGGTGCTGCTAGAGACCTTTGTTGTATCCGTGCCACTTCAGAAGTTGAGGGGATGTTCAACAAAATTGTGACTATTAGTGAAGAAGCCAGCAGAGATAGAATTGTTCATTGCAACACAATTAACATGGCAGCAAGTTGCTCTTGTAAGTTATTTGAATCAAAAGGAATACCATGTCGTCATATGATTCAAGTCTGGAGAGGTGAAAAACAAAATGAGTTACCAAGTAGCTACATAAACAAAAGATGGGAGAAACGGTGCAAAAAGTAAGTATTTTATTTGTTGAAATGCTTCTTTTTTTTCAACACAGCAGTGTTTAAACTGTAGGTCTCTTTTGTAGGGAAAGTGCATATGACGAACTAGGGAACCTACTAGAAGAGAAGCCCATTGACTCCCTGGAGGCTGCAAGGAGAAAAAAAGTTTCTAATGTACGGAACAAGCTAGAGGATCTCATTCAAAAGGCCAAGCACTCCGACCAAGCCTTGGACTTTTTATTATCGAGTGTGATCAACCTAGAGTCGTCTCTTCAACAAATGGGTCCATCTAATACGCCCACTAGACAGGATGAATATGAGGCCTTCATAGGTTACAAAATTCCCCAAGAAGTTGAAATACATCCACCAACTGATGTTCTTTCTAATGGGAGAAGCAAAAGAATTAAAAAAAAGCAAGGAAATCAAGATGGGTGGTAAGAAACCCGGGGGTCTGTGGAATTTCTAAGGAAACGGTGCTTCATGATGCTCGCAATTGTCCACTCAAGTAAACTATAGGTAGCAATACAATTCGATTTTTCTTGTAACTATTTGTATTGTACTTTACAATATATGCGGATATGAGTTACAAATTCTATATTTTTTTTCGCAGTTCAGATTATAGAGGAGGTGCTTGATGGTTCTATGTCGGGACCCCTCCTGGTGGAGGTGAGGTCCCACCTGTGCTTTACCTGTGCTAGTCCCTGGATCAGTAGCTAGCACACACAGACAACAGACTTGGATCACAACCATGTCGATTAATTTACATAAATTTACATCAGAATACGCCTCCTGGCGTAGTTACATAAGATTGGCTCAAAGGCCTTACAAAAGCGGAAGTCTTAATTATACAACTGAAAACTCCAAAAGAAGAAAGCCGAGGCAGATCCCCACAGGCAGAGCTGGAAGAACGCAATCCTAGGCGTCAAAGTACTCTTCGTCTTGGATCCCGGCGGCGAATCCTTCGTCATGGTACATCTCCTCCTTAGGGTTACACTGCGATTCGCTACCTGCTCGTTGGAATGAGCAGCCCCGCATAAAAGGCGAGGGTGAGTATACTTTATACTCAACAAGCAAGGCTGACTACCATGCATCTAAGGCTTGACAAAGGAGGGTTAGGGGTTCTTTTTGCATAAAGCCAGTTTTACAAGATATTGCCTAAGGTTTTATAAAATGATTCAAATTTGTTGAGGGAAAACAAATGTTTAAATCACTTTCTTTGAAGTTCCGGCACCCACCGGTTTTTGCCCAACCTGGCTACACACGGCACCCATCGTGTAAACACCCTCATCGCTCACAGCACCCACTGTGAGGAGAAAAACCAATTAAAACACACGACCGCAATCGTGATTTTCCTTTGAAACACTATTTTGAAAACAAATAAAGAAGAAGTACCACGAGGCAGCTCCCCGTCGTCCGTCCTTGACCGTGGACACGGCTATCATGATAGTTTTACACTCTGCAGAGATCGCACGCTTTACCCATGCGAGGTGATTTTTCCTGAGGGTGCCCCCAAAGGAAAAGATCACCACAAGGCCTTTTTCCAACCTCCTCCTAGCTAAGGCATTCCCGCTAAGGTTTCCACACCGATGCCCCTCTTGCGCCAATAGAACAGCACCTACTGCCTACTCCACCGACTGGAATGCCAAAGCTAGGGGCTGAGGGATACTAAGCCAGGGCCCGCCCATACAGGCACACACGGTCGCACTGTTGTACTTAGCTCGTCTACCTCAAGGAATCGGTCCTTACAGACCGGGGTGGTTCCCACACTGGGCCCAAGTCTCGTGCTCGCGGCACCCACCTTGCATCCATCCACCCCGATCAGGTTTTGCAAAACATTTTTACCCGATAGCACCCACTATCTTAACTACACCCATGACAGCACCCACTGTCCTTTTAAATCAAGCATTTAAACAAGCATTTAATAATTGCAGCTATTAAAATGAACGACAATTCAATACTAAGCATTTTTAAGCAGTATGCAAAACCTAATTCAAGGGTGATGTTAAATATCAGCAATTTTAATAATCCTAGGGCAGCAAGGAACATTTTAGCAGGATAAATTATTGATTGGGTATTATCTAATTTGCTAGGTGATTAGCATTTTAATTCCTAAGATAACATGCATTTTGTAAATGTCTAAAAATGGAGTTTCAAAATCATAGGACACAAGGTTTCAGCACTTGCCTTGCTCAGCAAATTCCTGATGATCCTCCGGGGGATTGGTCACGAAACTATCGTCGTTAGGACCTAACAAATAAAACAACCAAAATAAACATAACGCCAAAAGTAATATGGAATGGTATGCATGCAAATGGATATGCATAAATATGATGGTGGTATCTTTAATCTGAAAATTGTATAAACTTTATTTGACTTCTTTTTACAATTTTTTTAGAAACCTTATTCCATATGGAATTTAATTAATGTATATATGTAGCAACATATTTCTTTTTAAATTGAGAAATGAAGAAAATAAACTAATTCCTAAAATAAATGTTTATTTTATTATATTTCAGAAATTGCCAATTTATTTTTATTTATCAAAATCATTTAATGTTTAATTGATTTATGTCTTTACCTTTATAAAACTAAATCTAAATCATGTATTAATATTTATAAAACTAAATCTAAATCATGTATTAATATGCATCAAATTATTTAAATTATATTTTTACATTAAAGTTCACATTTTTGTGAGTTTTAGAATTTTGTTTCACAATTTTTGGATTTATATTTTTAAAGATATAAAATTTACAAGTTTTATATTTATAAATCTAATTGGGTCTAGCCGACCAAGCGACCGCAGCGATCGTTCAATGCTAACCACGCCAGGGAGCCTAACCACGAAGGATCGGCACGGCGCGGAAGCCTCGTCCACAAACGTGATGAGCGTCGCCTGCTCGCAACTGACAAGACTGCCTCAGGAGAGCCCGTTGTCTTGGCTGTTTCCTATGGACCACGCTCAATCGGCTAGCGCCATGGTTGCTACGTTGAGGTTCGCGGCAAAGCGGGTAGGTGCATGCGGAAGAGTGCCAGCCGTGCAGGAGGTCGCGAAATTCGCCAGCTCGGCGCGAAGGCGATGCCGCCCTGCCTGCTCGCAAACTGCCTCGAGCCAGCGCTAAGCTGCCTTGCTGCCGAGCCGCCCACGCGGACGATGAGAGCGTCTCGAGCTGGGAGATTCGTGTCTTTCGGCTAGGAGGTGAGCAGGAACGCCGGGTCATCAGGTCCTTCGAGTCAGCCTGGTGCTTGATGGTCTCTGTGTCGGGGCACGGTAGAGAGAAGCCTCCGGTCCTGCGCACAGGCGTGGGGTCGATGAGCAGCCGAGCGCGCACAAGTGCCCGTGCAACATCGGTCAAGAGAGGCGGTCGCGCAGACGTCGGCGTCACGCGATGGCGGCGGCCTCTGACACCCGCGTGAGAGCGGCGAGACGGATGGAAATGCGTGGTCAGGTGGATCGAATGATCGATCGCTGGGGAAAAGCGAGATGATCGAGGGCGAGCTGAGGAGCATGTTCGGAGTCGAGCAGAGGGGATCTCTGGCTTCGGCCAGTGAGGTAAGGAGGACTAGTGGTAGGATTAGAGCCAAAAAGGAAATTATTCCTTTTTGGCCCAAAGATGGGATTTCTTTTTGGGGATTTCCAATTAGAAGGATGACAAGTGGGCCCACTTGTCATAGAGGTAAGAAAAATTAGTGTTAGGGCTAAAATACATTTTCACTAGATCTAATTGGTTTTAAATTTGCTTATTAAGTTTTTATTTAATTTGTAGTTCAATTAATTGGCTATCTTCCATTTTAATATGAAATGGTTAATCTAAAATTGTAAAAATTGATTTGTAGCAATTTGGATATTTTCAAATGAGATATATATATATATATATATATATATATATATATATATATGTTCATATTTATAAGTTAAATCCTTAAATAGGTTTGTAGAGGAAATATTTACAGTAACATGCACATTTTTCAAAAATGATTTTAAATTTTTTTTGGATTTCACATGTGATGATGCCATGATGATGTATTTTCAAAATTTTTGAAAAATTGGGATGTTACAAACCTCTCCCCCTTAAACGGAATCTCGACCCCGAGATTCGGAAAAGCTAGGAAAAAGGTTGGGGAACTCTGCCCGAAGTTCCTCTTCGCGTTCCCAAGTTGCTTCGTCTTCTGAGTGGTTGCTCCACTGAACTTTACAAAGCTTGATTACCTTGCTCCGGGTCTGACGAGCGGCTTCGTCCAAAATCCGAATCGGGTATTCCTTGCAGGTCAGATCTTCTTGTAGGTCCAACTGTTCCAAAAGTTGAGATTGGTTCCTAGCAATCCATGCAGCTTCTGCCAAAACTTAGACGTGAACTGGGTTCCTCTGTCAGAGACAATCTTCTTAGGAACTCCATGCAGGCAAACAACTTTAGACAGATACAGCTCTGCTAGCTTATTTCCGTTGTAAGTTGTTTTCACTGGGATGAAGTAAGCAGACTTGGTGAGTCGATCCACAACGACCCAAATGGAATCATGACCGGAATGGGTACTAGGTAAGCTGTAATGAAATCCATTCCGATCTCTTCCCATTTCCATTCAGGAACTTTCAGGGGCTGAAGCAATCCTGCAGGCCGTTGATGCTCTGCCTTGACTCGCTGACAGGTATCACACAGGGCGACGAACTCAGCGACATCTCGTTTCATACCAGTCCACCAATAGGATGTCCAGAGATCCAAGTACATCTTGGTACTTCTTGGATGGATTGACAGTGCTGAGTCATGAGCTTCCTTCAAAATTAGCTCCTTGATTTCTTTCTTGTTCGGCACAAAAATTCTCTTTTCGAACCAGAGGATGTCGTTCTCGTCCATTAGGAATCCTGGGGCTTTTCCTACCTTGATCCTTTCCTTAATCTCTGCTACTTCTATATCATCCTTCTGGGCTTCTCGGATCTGATTCTCCAGGGTCGGCGGAAGTTCTATCATATGAACACAGCCTTGTTCCACCAATTCTAAGTTCAACTTCCTAAACTCTTCATGCAACGCAGGTTGATCTTCTTGAATCATGAGGGTATTGCAGTAGCTTTTTCTGCTTAAGGCATCAGCTACTACATTGCCTTTTCCAGGATGATAGTGGATGCCTAAATCATAGTCCTTTATTAGCTCTAACCATCTTCTTTGCCTCATGTTCAAATCTGGCTACGTGAAGATGTACTTCAAGCTCTTATGGTCCGTATATATCTCGGTACGGTTACTGACCAAGTAGTGCCTCCAAATCTTGAGAGCATGGACCACAGCAGCCAATTCCAAATCATGAGTCGGGTAGTTGACCTCATGGGACTTCAGTTGCCTTGATGCATAGGCTATAACTTTTCCTTCCTGCATCAACACACACCCAGGTCCTAACTTGGAAGCATCGCAATAGACTTCAAAATCTTTGCGAATATCCGGCAGAGTGAGAACTGGGGCTGAGGTCAAACGCTTCTTTAGCTCTTGAAAACTGTTCTCGTAAGCTTTAGTCCATTCAAACTTCTTGTCCTTTTTCAAGAGCTGGGTGAGGGGTCTTGCGACTCGGGAGAAGTCTTCAATGAACCTTTCTGTAATACCCTGCCATTCCAAGGAAACTGCGGACCTTGGACACTGTCTTTGGCGGCGTCCAATCCAAAACATCCTTTACTTTGCCTGGGTCGACAGCGACACCATCGGCTGATATGACGTGTCCTAGGAACGCCACTTCTTTCAGCCAAAACTCGCATTTACTGAACTTGGCATATAGCTGATGCTCTCTGAGCTTTTCCAGTACTAACCTTAGGTGCTCTGCATGTTCTTCTTCATTCCTGGAGTAGATGAGAATGTCGTCGATAAAGACGACCACAAACTTATCCAAGTATTCCATGAATATCTTGTTCATCAGATTCATGAAATATGCGGGTGCATTGGTCAATCCAAAGGACATGGCTGTATACTCGTACAATCCGTACCGAGTAGTAAAAGCAGTCTTAGGTATGTCCTCTTTTCAGATCTTGATCTGATGATAGCCTGACCTCAGATCAATCTTGGAGAAGACACATGCTCCCTTAAGCTGATCAAACAGATCGTCGATCCTGTGCAAAGGGTATTTGTTCTTAATTGTAACTTCATTCAGGGATCTGTAGTCCACGCACATCCTTAGGGTTTTGTCCTTCTTCTTGACAAAAATGGCTGGGGCTCCCCAAGGTGATGCACTGGGACGAATGAATCCTTTGCCTTCCAATTCCTCAAGCTGTTTCTTGAGTTCTGCTAAAAGGTTTGCAGATAACCGGTACAGCCTTTGAGCTATTGGGCAGTTCCAGGTGCTAGCTCAATGATAAACTCAATGTCACGGTCAGGTGGCATACCAGGCAGGTCATCTGGAAATACATCCGGGAACTCTTTGACCACTGGGACTGAGTCCAAGGTTATTCCTTCCAACTGGTTCAAGGTACTGACAGCTCTTGCAGTAAGATTAGAGGAGAATTCTACTCGGACTCCATTACTATTGACAAGAGAAATAGCACGACTGGCACAGTCAATCTAGCCATTGTGCTTAGTTAACCAGTCCATGCCTAGGATAACTTCTATCCCTTGAGAATCTAGCAAGATAAGGTTTGCTAGAAACTTTACTCCATTAACTTCTATATCTATCTTAGGACATATTTTATCTGTCCGTATAGACTTTCCCGGTGATTGAACAATCAGAGGGTGCTCTAAACTCATTATGTCCCAATTATTTGATTCCACAAAACCTTTTGATATGAAAGAATGCGATGCACCGGAATCAAATAAAACTGTAGCTGGAACTGAATTCACTAGGAACTTACCAAGTACGACCTCTGGTGCATTCTGCGCTTCTTCCGCAGTGATACAATTGACTTGGCCTCTCCCGATGACTTGAGGTGCCCTAGGAGGTTGAGGTGCTCCACGACCTCTTCCGGCAGTTGGTGCACGAACATTTGTCCCAGTGTTGGGAGGAGCAGCCTGGCGTTTTTGGGGACACTTGGAAGCAAAATGACCCCATTGGTGGCAGTTAAAACACTGAACTCCTGTCGAAGTATTGCTCTGAGGAGCCTGGGAAACTGGAGCTTGGCGGGGACCTTGTGGGGCTTGACGAGGCTGAGATGCTGGCATCCTTTGACCTTGTTGAGACTGTGGCACTTGGGCCTGCTGGATGGAAACTGGGAGAATCGGGGCCTCGAGCTGCTAGATCCTTGGTGATACTGTTGGGCCATCTTTCTTTTGCACTTCTCCATGCGCTGTTGCTCGATATCTTCCATAACTAATGCTTTATTGACCATATCCTGAAAGGTGGCGTAGTCATTGGCAGCAATAAGGGCCTTCAGGTCGGGGTCCATTCCTTCCATGAATTTCCATATCTTGTCGGACTCTGATGCTACTTCCGTGGTGGTATAGCGGGCCAGGTGATTGAACTTGTTCAAATACTCTGTGATAGACATGTTGCCTTGCTGGAGACGGTGAAATTCTCGCCTCTTCATCTCCATAATGCCCTTGGGAACATATGAAGCGGTGAAAGCTTTGGAGAAGTCTTCCCAGGTGAGGGCTTCGATATCCGGGTGAGAAGCTCGGAAGTTTTCCCACCATATGGCAGCATCGTCTTGGAGTTGGTGACCGGCAAAATTGACACTCTCTCGGTCAGTACACTGAATCATGTCTAGCTTTCGTTTCATTTCTCTGAGCCAATCCTTAGCGACCAAGGGTTCCACGGCTCCGGTGAACACTGACGGTCTAGTCCTCATGAAGTCATCAAACTTAGACTGGTGTTGGTTCTGTGGAGGCTGAGCTTGAGCAGGAGCAGCGAGGTTGTTGAGGTTATGTGCGATGGCTTGAAAAGCTTGCAGGTGCATTGCCAGTATTTGGTCAAGCTGTGGAGGATGAGCGGGTGGGGGTGGCAGATTGACATTGGCCTGGTTGTCAGCAGCTGGTTGATTCTGGGGCTGACCAACAGGTGGAAACTGACCCTGAGGTTCGTCCACTACTAATTCTCTTTCTCTTCCGCGACCAGCGGCAGCTCCATTCTAAGTGTCCGCCATCTAACAGCAATGTTGGAAACGAGATAAGAAAGGGAAAAGCAGGGAGAAAGCTAACAGGGGAGATCATAACATCCACGACACACCATTATAATCAAAATAACCAAAAGACTCAAAAGGCACACAAGTGATAGTGGCACGACTGGGTCGGTGCACACTATCTTGAAATCTAGCTAGAAAATCCAACGTTCTCTAATATGATTATGGATTTTAGGGTTCCTACAGTCTTAACGCTAATCTTGCTTTCTTGAAGCCACCTGGTTCCTCTATACTTCTTGTGTGCTTGTTCCAGTCGTCGACGACTTGCAACTTCAGGTATCCTAATAAGGCAAAGGCGTCGACTAAATGTTTGAGTCCGGGAAGATTGTAGAAGCGACACTTTTGCTTTGAAGTCCAAATCATTCAGAGGGTGGTAAGAGAGGAAAAGGTAAGACCAGATAGAACCAAAAATTTTAAGCAAGAAAAACAGAAGAGGGTAATTTTCGAAAACTGTTGAAAGTAGATTTATTATTTAAATAAGTCCTTAGGGCTATACCATTCTACCTAGGTTGTGGCCTCAGCTTAGGCTCTGATACCAACCCTGTCGGGACCCCCCTGGCGGAGGTGAGGTCCCACCTGTACTTTACCTGTGCTAGTCCCTGGATCAGTAGCTAGCACACACAGACAACAGACTTGGATCACAACCATGTCGATTAATTTACATAAATTTACATCAGAGTGCGCCTCCTAGCGTGGATACATAAGATTGGCTCAAAGGCCTTACAAAAGCGGAAGTCTTAATTATACAACTCCAAAAGAAGAAAGCCGAGGCAGATCCCCACAGGCAGAGCTGGAGGAACGCAATCCTAGGCGTCAAAGTACTCTTCGTCTTGGATCCCGGCGGTGAATCCTTCGTCGTGGTACATCTCCTCCTCAGGGTTCCACTGCGATTCGCTACCTGCTCGTTGGAATGAGCAGCCCCGCATAAAAGGCGAGAGTGAGTATACTTTATACTCAACAAGCAAGGCTGACTACCATGCATCTAAGGCTTGACAAAGGAAGGTTAGGGGTTCTTTTTGCATAAAGCCAGTTTTACAAGATTTTGCCTAAGGTTTTACAAAATGATTCAAAATGTGTTGAGGAAAACAAATGTTTGAATCACTTTCTTTGAAGTTCCGGCACCCACCGGTTTTTGCCCAACCTGGCTACACACGGCACCCACCGTGTAAACACCCTCATCGCTCACAGCACCTACTGTGACGAGAAAAACCAAAACACACGACCGCAATCGTGGTTTTCCTTTGAAACACCATTTTGAAAACAAATAAAGAAGAAGTACCATGAGGCAGCTCCCCGTCGTCCGTCCTTGACCGAGGACGCGGCTATCATGATAGTTTTACACTCTGCAGAGATCGCACGCTTTACTCATGCGAGGTGATTTTTCCTGAGGGTGCCCCCAAAGGAAAAGATCACCACAAGGCCTTTTTCCAACCTCCTCCTAGTTAAGGCATTCCCGCTAAGGTTTCCACACCGATGCCCCTCTTGCGCCAATAGAACAGCACCTACTACCTACTCCACCGACTGGAATGCCAAAGCTAGGGGCTGAGGGATACTAAGCCAGGCCCTACCCATACAGGCACACACGGTCGCACTGTTGTCCTTAGCTCGTCTACCTCAAGGAATCGGTCCTTACAGACCGGGGTGGTTCCCACACTGGGCCCAAATCTCGTGCTCGCGGCACCCACCTTGCATCTATCCCCCCGATCAGGTTTTGCAAAACATTTTTACCCGATAGCACCCACTATCTTAACTACACCCATGACAGCACCCACTCTCCTTTTAAATCAAGCATTTAAACAAGCATTTAATAATTGCAGCTATTAAAATGAACGACAATTCAATACTAAGCAATTCTAAGCAGTATGCAAAACCTAATTCAAGGGTGATGTTAAATATCAGCAATTTTAATAATCCTAGGGCAGCAAGGAACATTTTAGCAGGATAAATTATTGATTGGGTATTATCTAATTTGCTAGGTGATTAGCATTTTAATTCCTAAGATAACATGCATTTTGTAAATGTCTAAAAATGGAGTTTCAAAATCATAGGACACAAGGTTTCAGCACTTGCCTTGCTCAGCAAATTCCTGATGATCCTCCGGGGGATTGGTCACGAAACTATCGTTGTTAGGACCTAACAAATAAAACAACCAGAATAAACACAACGCCAAAAGTAATATGGAATGGTATGCATGCAAATGGATATGTATAAATATGATGGTGGTATCTTTAATCTGAAAATTGTATAAACTTTATTTGACTTCTTTTTACAATTTTTTTAGAAACCTTATTCCATATGGAATTTAATTAATGTATATATGTAGCAACATATTTCTTTTTAAATTGAGAAATGAAGAAAATAAACTAATTCCTAAAATAAATGTTTATTTTTTATATTTCACCATTTCGAAATTGCCAATTTATTTTTATTTATCAAAATCATTTAATGTTTAATTGATTTATGTCTTTACCTTTATAAAACTAAATCTAAATCATGTATTAATATTTATAAAACTAAATCTAAATCATGTATTAATATGCATCAAATTATTTAAATTAAAATTTTAAATTAAAGTTCACATTTTGTGAGTTTTAGAATTTTGTTTCACAATTTTTGGATATATATTTTTAAAGATATAAAATTTCCAAGTTTTTATATTTATAAATCTAATTGGAAAAGGAGGAGGAAAAAGCGGGCGGGCGGGCTTTCGGCCCAAAGCGGAGGCGGCTTGGCCATTGCGGCTCGCGCCGCTGCTGGTCTTGACGCTGTGACGCATGGCGAGCGTCGCGACCACGCTTGGCGGCTTTGGCGTCTGGCGCCGCCGCTAGCCAAGGTATGAAGGCAGCGGCAAGCAGCCGGCGAGGCGCAGCGGGTCCGGCGGCCTGGCATGGCAACAAGCGGAGCGGCGTGAAAGCGGCAAGCGTGTCGTGGCGGCGGCCCGCGTGAGGAGGGATCGACAGCGGGCCGGTCCGTCGGCCACTGCCGGCCGACGGCGGGCCCGCCTGCATGGCTCAGAGCGAGGAGGCGGAGGCGGTCCGGCGGCGGCGATTCCGCGAATGGCGGTTCGCCGCCAAGGAGAGAGAAAGAGAGAGGAGGGAAGGAAAGGGTGTGGTGGTGTGGCGGAGGCGAGGCCGGCCGGAGGTTGGCGGAGGCGGCGGGCGGCGGCGGCTCGTCGCCCGACACGGCAGGCGAAGCTAGGGGTGGCGGTGGGGTCAGCGAGCTCTAGGAGGTGGAGGAGAGGCTCGGGCGGCTCGGGCTTAGGCGAAGTCTGGTGAGGCGGTCTGACGGCGTGGCCGTGCTCGAGCGGGGGGAGAGCACGTCATGGTGTCTCCGCGGAGGAGGCGGCGCCGTGGGGGGTGAACTCCTCTGAGCTAGGGAGGTTGAGGGAGGGGTAGAGAGAGGATTACCCGGCTAGGAGGCCCGACGGCGTGCGAGGGCGGTGCAGCTTCGGTGGCGCCATCTGGCGATCTCCAGCGATGGCGGCGGCGGCGACCTGGAGAAATGGGGCGAAGAGAGTGAGGGTGAGGAGGTGATGGAAGGGATCGGCCGGGGAGGGTCTCACCGGCGAGATCGAGGGGGGGCAGTGGGGAGTGAGAGGGAGAAGAAAACCGAGAGAGGGGGGCTGTCTCGGGCTGTCCGAGAGAGAGTGATGAGAGAGGGTGAGTGGGGGGGGTTTAGGTAGGATTAGGGAAGGGCCCAAAAAGGGGATATTTCCTTTTGGGAAAAAGGGCAAAATGGGGATTTCCCAATTGGGGAAGGATGACAAGTGGGGCCCACTTGTCATAGAGGTAAGAGAAAATTAGTGTTAGGGCTAAAATATATTTTCACTAAATCTAATTGGTTTTAAATTTGCTTATTAAGTTTTTATTTAATTTGTAGTTCAATTAATTGGCTATCTTCCATTTTAATATGAAATGGTTAATCTAAAAATTGTAAAAATTGATTTGTAGCAATTTGGATATTTTCAAATGAGATATATATATATATATATATATATATATATATATATATATATATATATATATATATATGTTCATATTTATAAGTTAAATCCTTAAATAGGTTTGTAGAGGAAATATTTACAGTAACATGCACATTTTTCAAAAATGATTTTAAAATTTTTTTGGATTTCACATGTGATGATGCCATGATGATATATTTTCAAAATTTTTGAAAAATAGAGATGTTACATTCTATCAAGAGGCACGGTCTATCAATGAGGAGGAAGGCCCATACTTGATGGTTCCGTAAAAAGCTATGTCCTATCAAGAGCTAGGTTATGTCAAAAGCTATGTTATATGAAGGGCTAGGTTCTGTGTAAATATGTTTCTGTAAAACCAATGTATTTTGGCTCTTTTGCTAGGTTTTGACAAAAGATATTTGTAGCTTGTCTGCCTGCTTTGCACAACAGAAAAATCGAATGGTGCAAAATTTTTCACAACAATGTGTATTTGTCTTTCTTCTTGCATGTTTGGCAGTGAACATATTCACGAACAGGAGCAGGAGTGATGCTGCTCATAATGCTAACAAAATTAAACAGGAACATGAGCAGGAGTGATGCCTTCATTTTTCACAACATTTTCACAAGATCTGTAACAGCTAACAAATTTAGCTTCCTCATAATGAAGCAGGAGTGATGTTGCTTTGTTTTTGTTTTTGACAACAAGTGACTGCACTGGATATGCGTCGCTGGTCAGCCTTGTAGTGACGTCTTTCAAGCTGCAACTTTCATTTTCAGATATGTGGCAACTCCAGAAATTGGTGAGGCTCTTACATGCATGCATACTGACCTAATGCATGGGCTTGATGTTTGCCAAAGAGCAGGAATTAACTGCTGAATGTCATTTTTGAATCGGATTGCCAAACTGTCATCAAAAAGGTGCCGACCTCAGGTGATTACTTTCTCTCTGTTGGTGGCTTTGGAGAATCCTTGATATAGGAAGAGTCGGGCAATATGGCCATCAGGGCCCATTCCCAGAAGCATGACCATCAAATTTGGGAAACCAGTTGCCTTGCTTGTGACATGGCAACCACACCATTCTTAACAAATTGTTTGAAGCAAAAATTTGCTTTATATTCTGAATTGAAACTTTGCTTGAAGTGAACTGAAACATTCTTAACAAATTGCTTCAAGTGAACTGAAACATCCATGAAAATGGCTACAAGCACAATGACCTTTCAGAAGCAAAACTTTGCTTTATGTTCTCAATTGAAACTGAAGCAAAAACATTGTCATATAAACTGGATACATAACTCAATATACATTACATATTTTGATAGCCTGACAAAAATATTATAACGATGTTCTATTCCTAGGCATAAATCACAGTCTGATCCATGCTCTTCACACAACCACATAGCCTTCAACCTCTTCTAATCCAGGCATACATTCTTCAACTCTCATAATCTTAGAATTACAAACTATTCTATTGCTACAATTTTCGACAGCAAATCCAGGTTACAAATCCAGATTTGGATTACAAACCCAGATTTTGATTACAAACCCAGATTCTGGACGATAGAATCACATACAAGGCAATGTACTCATCAATTCCAGGTTGATGTTTTTGCTTCAGTTTGAATTACAAACCCAGATTACAATTCCAGTGTTGAAACTGAAGCAAAAACATCAGTTACAAACCCAGATTACAATTCCAGAGATTACAAATCCAGTGTTGAAATGAAGCAAAAACATCAATTACAAACCCAAATTACAATTCTAGTGTTGAAGGATATAGGGCAAGCTGTCCAGGCGGCGCCGAGGGCTTCGAGGGCGGCACCAGGGGATTAGGGTGGACTGTGCCGGGGGATTGGAGGCGAGGCACCACCATAGGGTTCCAGAGACGGTGTACGCTGTGCCAGAGCCGTTGAGGAAGTGGGAGACAGAGGAGGAGGCGGCGAGCGGCGGTGCGGAAGGGCACGGCGGCTGGTTGCAGCGGCAAGGCAAAGACGGGAGGGTCGGGTGGCGTGCTGAAGTGCGCCGCCGCGACGGGCTTGCGCCCTCCGCTCATCCTGGTGCTAGGGCTAGGGCTGCCCTGCACGGATGCCGGGGAGAAGGCGGCCGGCCGGCAGGCGTGCGCAGCAGCGACGGGCGGCCCTCCGATCAACCTGGCACTGCCCTTCGCGGATGCCGGGGAGAAGGCGGCCGACAGGCCGGAGTGCGCAGCCGCGACGGGCCCGGGCCTGCCCTTCGCGAATGCCGGGGAGAAGGCGGCCGGCCGGCCGGCCGACGTGCTGAAGTGCGACGCCCCGATCCCCACGCTCGGGAGGGCAGTGGGGGAATTTTTGGTGCGGGAGGGAGGGAGGCTCGGGTGGGGTCTCGGGATGAAGCAGGAGGGGCCGATTGCATTTTTAGGTGGAGATGCGGGCGGGTGATTGCAAAAATCCGGCTCCACCGGTTCCAGCTGCTGGATTCGCATCGGACGGCGTGTGCACTCCGTTTGCACGCTTGCAGCAATTATCTGGTTTCACCAGATACGTTGCCCACTTGAATTGACGTTATGGTGTCGGAATGTCCAGCAAAAGAACTTGTATTAAAAAGCTGTTTTTATTTGTCTTAGGAGTTAGATATGATGGTTCCCTCATTGCGTGGATCCACTACTAACACTGACCAAACATTGGGAAACTGGACAACCACATGCCCGCTTAGATGATCATAGATTCATAATGGCTAAACATGAGCTTACAAGTGTCAATCCACACAAGGCTAAACATGAGCTTACCAGTGTACATCCACACAAGGAGGTAAAAAATGAACCACTAAATACACAACCAAAAAACCCCCATACTTTGCATTAGAACTTCATTCTAGAATGATTGACATCAGTTCCTCACAAATGAGAGTGCAATTGTCAATTGTCAAAGCCCCAGATGCTGGAAAACTTGGTACCATTAGGAGTACATGTTCAATCTGAGCAGACCCCTACGTTATTGTCTGACCCTGCACGTCATGTTATTTTTAGATCTCAGGTGCCAACATTTTCAATGCTGACACCTTTGTTGCTGCTTTCAGTGATTCTTGCTAGAACCTGGTTGTGCCAGAAGGACGGACAAGAACATTGTTAATAATATTTTATTGTGTAAAAAATACTATCGAATTGCATCTTCTTATCATCCCTGCTAAAAATTTGATGAGTCACGTATTAGAAAATATCAATAAATCTCTTACCTTTCCAGGCCCGAGTTCATAACTTTTCTCAAGTCCTTTATAGTCTTTACAGTAGTCTCCCATTGTACAGGAGAGGTCACCTGTTGCTCTAGTAGGTCAGCCACACAGGTTATTGTAAAACTAGAATAAAATTCAAGTTTGCTGTAGATCAAATACTAGACGTGCCAAAATCTTCTTGATTGTGTTAGGATCCGATTGGGCCTATGTGTCAAGCATTGGAGATGAATGAGATTCTTACTGTTCTAAAGATTCTTAGTGTTCTAATCTCTGTCTCAGCCAATAAAAATTCTAATCTTGAGACAGCTGGTTGCATGAAGCTTGTATGGAAAGCCCCAGCAAATGCTAGGTGAATCTGGTAAGAAAAATGGTCGTCAAAATATGTAAAAGTAAAATCCTTGACGATGCAACAATAAAATAGCTTTCATGTGTAAGCCCCTTAGATAAGAATGCAATAAGGCAATCAATTTTCCATGAAAGCACCCTTGATAAGACAGAATGGTACAACAATCAAATTAGATTATCTGTTTGTGAAAAGAGAATACATCTAGAATGTGTGCAGATAAACTTTCTTATCTTTTATCACTAAAACACACAAAACTATTTAAATCGATAGTGTCAAAATAGTACCATTAAATTTTTCATCAAATGTAGTTCCATCATGTAACATGTTAATAGTTTTTGCCTAACATATCACAATGAAAATTTATGGTCAATCATACATATCAAAGATTATCATTGCCAAACTGGCATATGCTTTTGAATGGAGGGAGTTGTATTTATAAGAATGACATTAAAAAGTTTCAAAACTACTTCAAATTATGATAACCAGATTACATATTTCTTGGTAGGTATCATAAGTATTTATATACACAACCATTAATCATAGGTATGTACAAACACTAACAACCATTCTAGTGTTAAAGGACTTTCCTTTGACTTCAACTGCTTCAGTACATTTTACAACACCACAAGCTGCATAGTTTCCTTGAAATAAGAATGTTACTTTGTTGAACACTAGCAAATTCACCTATGAGGTTAGTAGAAAGTGGAGCTTGGACAGACTATTGGTATTTCGGCCGGAACTTCTTGTCAGGTGCCTCTTTTGCAATGATTTTTTTTCCTCTTCTTCCTGACGGCTTTTCCAACAACTTTTATTTTAGGCCAACTTTCTGAAAACCAACCAAAAATTCGCACAAAATTCACAAGTGCGCTTAGCAGCAGATATCAGGACAGCAACTAGGTCTGAATCAAACGCTGATAATTCCTTACAACCTTTCTGTATGGACTTGAAACTTGGCAGCAAGATAGAGTAGCAAGTCGTGGATCTGCTCCTTTTAGTTTCACTAAAAAAGGATAAGGCAATTGGGATTTATAGTGTTTTTGGTAGTAGCTATAGAAAGGGAAACATTCTGGCCGAGATGCAATATTTTGTTTTTGAGGGATATGAAGGGATTTTGACGTGGGGAGATGAATAGGGAGATGAATAAGAAGATGAACAGCAACAAGACAACTCTAGAACGAACACAAACTCAATTTAGCAAACCAAAATTAACAGATTGAAAGGCACAAAGAGGGTTTGGACAATGGAAACCAATATTTTTGTAGGGCAAATTTTCTAAACTATAGAAAGAACACAATCGAATAACTAAACAAGATACAAAAACTCACCGGTAAACCGTCGCTCTAATACCAAATGATGGACACATGGGGATGACCTGATCTTCCGGTGAGGGGATAACTTCGATTTGGCGGAGGATGACTTTGATGATCTGGCTACAGACCACACAAGGATAAGCACCCGCAATTGCTAAACCACTCTCCTAATCGTTATCAACCGTGCCAAGACACGGATGACCTGACCACGAAGGTCTATTCTTGCAAGCAATCAAAAAACTAGCCAGAACAAGGATGAAGCACACATATAAGTTGAGGTTCTGAACTTGTTTACTACTGCTCTAGCTGAGTCAGGAGAACAAGGATAAAGTTCCACACATGGGACAACTAATCTTAACAAAACATGAAGAGATAGAGAGGGAGCTTGTCCAATATATAGCCACGAGATGGCTACTAGGAGGTGGTATTATGCTACATAAATTACATGGGAACTTAGTCCAACATTAAGGGTGGCGTAGCACCTGAAGAGACTGAAACCGCTCAACATTTTTTACTGCTGTGACCAGCTCAATAAGAATTTAAAGGTGAGGCTGGATCTGTTGGAAAGAGCACGAAATTTCCTTTCCATCAAGTACTCACATGCCCCAAATGGAGTCCGTTTGCATTCTCTAAGTCCATTTAAATTCTGACTGGTCATTGAAGGCCGAGTGGAGCCCTTTCACGTTCCCACTTTGCATGTTGGTTTGACCCTTTGCATTCCCACGTCCTTTTGTATTTCCACCTTGCATTTGAGGCCTGTCCTTTTGCATTCCCACACCCCTTTGCATCCTCATGATGATCCTTGTCAAGGTTCCTACGTATAAGAATATTATTAGGTAGCAGTCTATTCTCAAAAGTAAAATTATGCAATCCAAGAAATGAATTAACCTGATAATTTAGTTATCATGCACAGGTTCGTGTAATTGTTCCTTGAATATTGGTCGTTGGTCCCGTGGATGTATCCAATTTGGAGATGTCCTCATCAGCAAGTCTAGGAGTGAAACAAACAACATCCAATGAAAGACTTATAGGAAACATAAATTTGCTATTTGAACTCTTTCATTTTCATCTACTTCCTCGTCAGCAGCATCGCATAATTGTTGCACCTTTTCTGAATCTAGACCAATCACACTGACCATTGCACTATTGGCAGCATCTGAAGCATCCTACATAGACAATGAACATCATATTCAATTTGGAAAGTAAAAAACTCAAAACACTAAAGCAAAATAAGAAGGCAATAACAACATTGTCCACACAAAATTTATAAATAAATATTCAATAAACAGCAAAAGGGTTCTATGCTTCCTAAATTACTAATAGACAAAGTATTGAATATCCTATTATCTTCCATGCCCATCCTCATCAAGGAGAGAGCTAAATCCACAATAACTATCCCACTGAAACAAGTCAAGCAAAAACTCTCATGCAAATTAATCTTACATTATAAGCTTTATTTCCTTCATATGAAGTTATAAACTAATTTGGCCTGTGCATTTGTTATGAATGTGCTACTCTCATATATATTATGGAAATCTTCATGATATTCAATGCAGAAGATTTGCACAATTGTATGCATTCAAGCAGTCCATGTTCTCTCCTTTTAGCGATATGATTAGTGCAATAAAATAAAAGTTCTCAATATAAACAGACTATGATAGTATCGCTAAAGTTTTACACATATGGATTTCTTTGAAAATCTATACTACTAGTTACATGACGAGTACATCATACCGAAAATTAGTCTGTTCAAATTAACAAAGGGATTTTCATATTACTGGTTAAGCATCCGTGCTTTGCTAGAACAAATATCACATTACTCCCAACCACGTCACATCTTATTTATTTGCCTCATGACCTCGTCTCTGCTTCTAGCCCCTTCACACTCGACTATGCCGTGCTTTTTGCATTCTAGCCCCGCTTCCATGCTTGATTGCATCGTGCTTCCGCACCCTATAATTTGATATATCTTAAGCCGATCAAATATTTTTCTAAAATATGACATGATAAAAATAAGAAAGCTAGTTAAATATGATGATTTGGTATATCTTGAACTAATCGAAATCATCCTTAAATACAATGCACTAAAGAAAGCCCAAAATAAAATATAAACTATTAGATGTTTGGACCACTAGATGGGATAAAAGTTGGAGATTAAGTTAGCTCTACCACCACCACCACTAGAGATTTTTTTAATAGCACAAAAATTATAATTCATATTTTAGGTGTCTGAATATGTCTCTTTTTTAACCTCATGATTATTTTGATTTGTTCACCGCTTTATGGATAAATAAAACGCACGGTGTAGAACTTATAAGAACTGTCCTTCTCAAGACATGCTAATACAAGTGCATTTTATGTGCTATTATCTTCAATTTCTTTCTGCAGAGCATTTGTTGGTCGAAGCATGATGTGGCAGTTAATTATAATACCGAATAAATAGACACGTTGCTTCCCAAATGTCTTCAACTCTTAAGACTTGAGAAGCTTCTTGTTGAATCCTCTCCGGGTGACAAATGGGTAGCAAGAAAAAAAAAAAAGCCGAAGAGAAGTGAGCCTGCTAATGGCAATTGCATTGGGTCTGGAACACGGTGTATTTGAGTAACACGTCGAATACCATCTACCTAGGTTGCATTGATACCTGACCTCAAAGCATCTGAATGAGACAGATGATATCCAAGAGGGCGGAAGTTCTCACCAAAATATGCTCCACCTGAGACAGAAAGCAGCATAGCAAAATACTTAGCCTTCAAGGTTATATCTGATTATGAATACTTCGCAGCTTGTATACATGCATTTAGTAGGCTGAGAAAGCACATAGACTATTCTTTTGTTGTACTGTACTTGGATTTCTTCCTTAGGACATTTTTCAGTTTTTTTTTACTTATGCTTTTCTACGTATTTATTTGCAAGCTAGAAGGGTGCACATGCTACATTATATGAATTTCATAAATAAATATGCAATACACAACAAAAGGGGGTCAATACTTACTGAATTACTAATAGCCAAAGTGTTGAATTTCCTGTTGCTTCCCATGCCCATCCACATCAAGGACACACTTAGCAAAGCCAAATGCTCCATACTCCATCGATCCATTCACCCGAAACAAGTCAAGCAAGAACACATACAAATCTTGAAGTATAAGCACTTCTTCCCTCACGTGAACTAACTTGCTGGCCTGTGCAGTTGTAATGAACAAGCTACTCATATATATTATGCAAAGTTCAGGATCCTCAATGCACAAGATCTGCAATGTTGTGCACATGATGAATTCAAGTAGTCGCCGTCCTCTTTTCAGCTATGTATCAATTAATTTGGGTCTATTCGATCGGTGGCTACATTTTGTTCCACTTCAATTACTTGAATTTGACTTTTCGTTCTTTTGCTTGGTGCCATGCCACACTTCTCTTAGCACCCAATTGAGTCACCTACCATGGAGCGATGGAACAAGGGAAACAAATGACTTATCTCGTGTCTTATCTGACTTATCACATTTTTTTATTACTTTTTAAACTTTTTTTATCTCGTAGGCGTGTATAAAAGCTTTCTAAACCCCAAACACAAAGGCCAACCGGCTCCGGCTCTGAGGCTATCTCACGAAATTCTCAAAGTTAATTACGAGATAAGTCAAATAAGTTGAATAAGATAAGCTAAAAAGAATCCACCTAAATTTAGTGTACTTTTTTTTTTGCACAGCTTTTTGTGCGCTTTATACCAGGAGAATTTTAACACATATCTAATTTATTTTAGACCGTAAATGTGGTTTGATCAAAGGGCCTAGGTTAGCTCTTTCCCCTAGCCTAGCAGGTCATCCGGCCACTCAGTGCGCCCAATTGGCCTAGAGCGGATCAATGACCGAGATACTTGCTGATTCTCGCCGAATTAACGCTGGGATGCATCAGCATGCACGTAGCATTCATTACGAAAATTCATCTCGCGCACCCATCCCTAGTTGCCGAATTAACGCCAAACAACCAGGGCATTGTCGCTAGACCTGGTCATATGCCAGGCCGGGCCTGGTTTCGGGCTGGGCTTAAGAAAATCCAGTCACCTGAACGCAAGCCTGAGCCTGGCCTGGGCTGATTTTTTTCTTACCAAGACAAAGTCCGAGTCTGGCCCAGTCAAAAGTCCGAAGCCTGAAAGCCTGGCCCGAAGCCCGAAAGTCTGATATGCTTCACTAACAGGCACATTTCATTAAAATGAATATCATTTGGCTACCAAAATAAATGGAACAAGAACACTAATCGACCTATGTCAAAAAAGAACACTAATCGACCCAACCATGTGAAAAATTCTTAGTGGACAGGCTTGTTATTTGCATACGGTATTTGGCCCATACGGCATATACGCACTGCATTTGCTATGGTAGCTACTGCAGAAATCAAGATGAATAACATAAGTAAATTTAAATCAATATCGTTAGAAGAACAGATTGAACTCTGCAATTCTTGTGGTAGATGTAGCGAATGTTCTATACTATATAAAAGGTAACCAGTTGTATTGTAACTCTGAAATGAACGAAAGAAGTTGATCCTTTGGTGTGCTCTATTTAGAGGCGCACTTACAGGTTAGCATAAACCCATCCAAGCCCCACTTCCTCATAAAGCTTTCTAAACACCTGCAATTATAATCATAGTTGTACCTTTCAAAAACATAGAACACCCAATGCATAGACTATTTATCTAAATTCTGCATGGGTCCCTAAAGACACCTTATTAACCATGTATATTGCTTTTACACTCTCATACTTTGTTAGCTTCAAGCCATAGTATGTATTGGTTATTTCATAGCTTAGGTCAAACTAACTCCAAATGTCAGTTCATTAGTATACGATTTGTTCTCACAAGGTTAAAACAATTATTGTAACAATGTGGTGATAAACGGTGGATGTAATGATACTTCATGCATGTCAAACATAATACTTAAGTAACATTTCTATTTGTGGTTAGCACTGGAAAAGACAACACCTTGGTGTCTGAATTTTGAAGTATTCCATGCACACAAACACAATATAATGAACCAATGCGCAAATGCAGAGTTTTTAAGGAACCACAAGAGAAACACAAATGCAGAGTTTTTAAGGAACCACAAGAGAAATAGATGCATTACAGGTTTGTGGTACTGAAACTTTGATTCATCAGTTCCATATTTAATTCATCCCTTTTATTCTTTTAATAGCTGACAAATAGGTCCAAACTATTCTGTTTTAATAGGCCAATTATCTGCATTTTGAAAAAGAGAAAATCCCTGAAAATATTGTTGGGCCGGGCCGGGCTTTTTGGGCTTAGCCTGGCCTAGTGTTGGGAATTGGGCCGTGCCGGGCCGTCGTGCCTCGGGCCGAACCAAAACAGGCCGGCACGGCCCGACCAACACTTTGGGCCATGCCGGGCCAGCCCGGACAGCCAAAACCAAGGCCCGGCATGGCCCAAAGGCACGCCGGGCCGCCTTCGGGCTGGGCCGGCCCGAGCATGGCCCAAACAACAAAACAGTAGGCGAAAAATATTTTTATAAATTTATATATTGCTCAAATGAAAAAGTTGTCAAAACGAAAAAGATTCGTCTCAAAATTTTCTACAACTTTCGTGTTCAATGAAAATTCATCCGAGTAATGAAAGATCTCGAGAAATAGGAATTACTAGGTATGGTACCGCCGGCCCTACAGCAGGCAGCACACTAAATATTTTTTTTTATAAATTCATAATTTGTTCAAATGAAAAGTTTTCAACACGAAAAAGATGCGTCTCGAAATTCTCTACAACTTTCGTGTTGAAATGAAATTCATACGAGTAAAGGCACACCTTGAAAAAACTTATTTACTGATCGTGCCTCGGTTCGGGCCGGGCCGGCCCGAGCACGGCTCAAACAGTCAGGCCGGGCCGGGCGGCCCGACATGTCTGATTTCCAGGCCTAGCCTGGCACGCCATTTGGGCCGTGCAGGCCTAGCCCATTCCGCGTTCGTCTGCGTCTGCAGTGCTTTGGGCTGAAAAATCGGTAGTGCGTGTCTTGGTCCGAGACGGCCGACCCAAACTCCCAAAGACTAGCTGAACCTTACTTTGGGCTAGCAACTGGGGCCCAAGCTCGGCTCGGCCCAAAAATATTGGGCCAGGCCCAGGCCGAACCGTCGGGTCGGACTGCCCATGATTAGGTCTAATTGTCGCGTTGTGAAAGGAGGGGGCACAGGTACATGCCGTTGGGAAAGGAGACGTTATCGGCCAGCAAGTATTTTTTTTGAGAATTTTATGTTATTGAAATAATCTATAAAAATAAAAATATGAAAAAAGTTAGATTGAAATTACAAAAAAAAATATATGCCATGACACCTTTTGAGATTTATGTTACCGGATGAGATATGGTGGTATGTAAGTGTGACAGAGGTACGCATGAAAGTGTAGAAATGCATGATGGCTGGCTCTATTGTCCCTAGCTCTGGCGTGTTCTCCTCGGCTTGACTTATCTTGTTATTTGCTTATCTTTTAGCTTTCTCTCGAGTTTGACTTATCTACTTTGTGCTTATCTCCTAAGTTGGAAAGCTTCCCGATGTGTCCTTAAGAGTTGGATCCACCTCGTTTGACTTGTTTTTTCAGAATTTTCATACGTGGATTTGTTGTACCATATAATTTTTTGATAAATTATGTCGAATTGGAAATACCTGTTAGCCCTCTCAAAAGTTCATATAAATCAATTAATCTTCAATATAAGCCTGATCCCATCTGCATACTGATGCTCGCTTTCCATCCTACCAGCTTCCAAGAGGGAAAAAGAGGAGGAGGCGGAAAAAGGAATGAAGCCGCACACAGACCTAACAGAGACCGCCTGTAGCAGGTCACCGGTAAAATGAGAGAAGGGTGGAATGGGGTTAAAGATACGGGCTCTGTTTCTTTCGACGGTTTCTGGCGGTTGGCTGTTTTTACTGTAGTAAATTTATAAATTTTTAGGAAAAAAAATTAAATAATCTTAAAAAATAATCTTAAAAATTTTTTTACTGTAGCGAACCGCCGGCCGCCGACCGCCGACGGTTCGCTACAAAGAACAGAGCCACGATGGACAACTCAGATTCATTCAGGACGCGTTTGGTTCACAGACGCTGCGAGTCGCGCGCCAGAGCCTGGCCCGCTGGAAACGACCACATGGCGTTTCATCGCTGCTGAGCTAGCGGGCGTCGGCGAACTGCGGCTGCTGCGTCGAGCCAGGCCCGTCGCTGCGCGTGTAGCCAACCAAACGCGAGCTCACGCAGTCAATCGCCGCGGTGAGCTCGGCCGCAGCGTCTGCGCAAACCAAACATGGTCCTGACCCCTAGAGTAGGATGGTGTATCGCAGAATTCCCCTTTATACAATATTCTAACCAATTGTATATAAGACCCATACACTACATTTCATTTTTTGTGCGCGTTATACAATATTCTAACCAATCTTCTACGGCAGTGTCATGAACAAACATTCATAGTAACGTGGTTTAGGCTCCCTTCTCTTCAGCTTTTCTTATTTACTTATCTTCTTATTTGCTTATAAGTTAAACTTTGAGAGCTTTTTAAGGTAGCCTGAAAAGTCCAGTGAGCTCACTTTCATTTGACTTGTTTCTTAGAGCTCTGAGATGTGGTTTCGAGATAGGAAAAAACGAACTGCAAAAACAAACCATTTGACTTTTCGATTCGAAGATAAGTAGATAAGAAGAAAAGCTGAAAAGAAGGGGGCCTTAGACATTTCAAAAGAGACCATATATGACCTTCGCCTCTAATTTGCATCTTTTTTTTTATTTCGAATGGTCCACAATTCTGAAAATGAGGCTATCAGGTTTTGCATACACAATGATATATGCGCATGTTTATGCCATTGAACTGATTCCAGGTTGCAGATGAAGAGGGTCAGGGTGTATGCTTATTTATTAAGCTTGGATGCAAATATTCATATGAAATGATGATCATGCATGTTTGCCAAACTTGTACCGTGACTCCGTGAGGCTTCGAAGCGACGACCTAGAACCAACTACCAAGAACATATATGATCTTCAGATATTTTGTGCCTTCGCATCTTTATGAGCATATGCACGGTAACTCTTGTGCCCAATACCTCGCGAGCCAATATACATACAGCTTGAACAAAAAAGAATAAATATATACCTTTATATCATATGGATTTATAGTAGAAAAGAACATACATGATCTCATGTGTTTGGCAGCTTCATACCTTCTGCACTTAAACACCTAACTCTTGTTCCCAATACCTCGCAGGCCAATGCATAGGTTATATATGAACAGGTGAATTCTGGAATTGCATGACAAGTCTCGATGCAAGAATTAAGATGAACGTGCATACCCTCAACTGCGGTTAACCGGGTAGATTGCCAGGTTTAGACAACAAACTTTGAGGAGGAACACTAGTGCAGTCACTTTCAAATATATAGGGCATGACTGTATTTCATCATGATAGAGAGATTAGAGGAACAATTGTTCGATGTATTCCAAAGAGGTACAAGAGTACAATATATAGTCGGAACCCTTCCATATCTCAGTCAACGATTCATAGAATAATATCGTCCGCTTCGTGAAGCATCGAGCTCCACGTGTAGAAACCATTGTGGTCTCAGAGTAAAGCTTTGAAGAGGACTGCAGAGGTCTGCGTGAAGGACAGTATATCACCAACCGTGAGTGGATTTGACGCTCAATATAAAATGACAAATTCCACATGGATGCCAGGGCAATGGCGGGGTATGGCAGTAGGTCCAATGGCAGCGGATATTAGAGGATAGGTAGACGAGATCAACACACGAGTTGCAGGAGGTCTGCGGTGGCAGGTGCGAGTGGAAGGTATGTCATCCACGTATGGCACGAGGGGGTAGAAAGATCAAACCATAGAGTGACTATTTTGGACCATGATCCACCCACAGACAAAATTACGATACAGGATCGATCTCAGAAGAGTGATCTCCAGTCTAGAGTTTCGGATAGATTTGCGGCGGTCGGCAATAGGGGCACCTCGGATGGAGTGAGCAGACCAATTCGTGAATGGGGGCTATCGGGTACCGGGGGCCATGCTGTCACAATGAGCTGAGCACAGAGTGAGGCTGCAAGTGTTTGACATTTGCATCTTGATTAGCACAGAGTTTTAGACTTTGGCAATTAGCGTCCTTGTGTGATTAGCTCGAGTGTATCGCTGCACTAGAGGTGGATGATCTACAATTAACAAGGCCCCTAATCAAGCACCTGGTCACTTGTGTCCTTTGCCAATTGGGAACCGTAACGTGAATTAGCTCAGCGCCGCGTCCAAGCGGCGATAGACAACAGCCCCGAGGAGCAGAGACGGTGGGAGTACGTGGTGGCCGCAACAACACACCACTGAACCTGATGACCTTGGTGACCAACCAGGCGGAGCCAGGTGCGAAAGGAAGGATCAGCATGATGGGTTTCGGCACGAGGGTGGCGATCGACCGGCAAGTGTCAAAATGCTAACCCACCGCTGCGCTCAAGGCGGCTGCCGACGAGAGTGGCAGTCAGGCGAGCATAAGGTATCTACTAACGCTCGGGAGACTCGACTCGCCGTCGACGGTAATTGTGGCATGTCATCATCAGCAGGCGCTTAAAGCACAACCACTCACTTGTATAGAGCACGGCATGGGGAAGAACCGCTTTCTTCCTTGCACGGTAGGGCGGTAGGAAATCGAGTGGAATGGAGAAGGAGAATAGGGAAAGGTGGACTCTGCATTAAAGATAACATGCCGTTGAGATGAGGAAGAAGGCGCCAAATAGCATTCTTTATGAGATAACCAAGAAAACAAGGTGGCGGAAGCCAGAGAAGTGAGGCTAGAGTGTTGGCGTAGGCACAGTAGTATGCAAAACCCAAACACTTGGACTCGGATATGAATGTGGGGTAAGGAAGGTGAGGTGTCTTAGAAGTGTCTTGCAGTACTTACATAAATGGGAAAGCCCACCCTAATGTTAAGAAGGAGGCGACCCGTCCACCCGACCCGAGCTTCCAGAAGGAGAAAATAGAAGCTTGAAGGCAGGACGGAGATGCCGCATCGTTGATGATAGAATGGATTTCAATGGCATGCGCATGCCATGCTGCTGAGAGGAGAGGTGGTATGGACATGATATGGGTATGCCATGGGAAAGACCCAGAAGAGGAGCGTCTGACGTAACTCATGGGTGAATTTACTTGAACACATGGTTGAAAAGTTGGGGGGGGTCTCCTCGGAAGGAGAGCAATCATTGAGAATGACGGATAATATTTATAGCGAAACACGGAAACCGATCGACAACCAATGAGGTCCATAGGTCCTGATGAATTAAATCAAATTTCTACGGATGCTGATGAATGAAGACCCTAACACATGAATAAAGTTGAAAAGCGACATGACACGCTTTATGGTAGTAGTCTTTATTACAGAGATGACCATGAGAGGCCATGGCCGCCGTAGCGCCTAGGGTGACGGTGGCACTCAGGACGGCATGGCGACTAGGTAGCTGAAGAAGGACAGGATTGCGTGACAGAGTTCTTTGTGACAAGGGCATGATGGACGCTTGCTGACGCTTGGCAGTGAGAAGGGTCCCCCGCACTGACACTGCACCAAGCACCAAGCAAGCTCCGAATGCTGAGCCCCCAGATCCACGGAAGAGCCAGCCAAGGATCAAACCACACTAGTTGTCAAGAGTGAATACTAATGTAAATAAGATTTTTAATAATTAATAATAATGGGGGTGGAGTCTATGGTTTGTTTGTAATGACATTTGCGAATAGTGAAAGAGGCCGCCCGTTATACTTGATGATGTAATTGAGGCCGGTGTGGATGGCCTTACTTAGTGAGTGAAGGATGGCCCGGCGACTGAGCTTAGATGAATGTTGAGAAGACGAATGACGAAGGTGGGGCAGAGATTCAGGGATCGGATCCGAGGTCATCAAGGCGTCATGGTCGGAAATCACATGTCGGTCACAGAGTCCATGTACCACTGGTTGGGGCGCGTGTTAGTGTCATGGTGTTGAAAGCATGAAAGGCGAGCCACGGCGTCCATAGGAGTACCCGGAACAGCACAATCCCGGTATACAGGAGGTATCGGTACCCCACCAGTGCCTCAGCTAGCAGCGAGTGTCGCGGGGCCGTCTTCACGAGTGAGGATGACCAAGAGCACATCGGACGTGCACTGAGACCAACTAAGACTCCCTCTTAGACCTTGGCTTGGTCGTATAGTTGAGGACTGAGGGAGAAGGGCTGGCTCGCACCAGCCACCACACTTCACTGCACATATTGCCACCACGACCCCACAGCCCCTATCCTGCAGCAGATTGAGTTTGTGAAGTTGCCCCACCTTCACTACTTCACCACTCTGCTCACCTCTACGGGTCTACGGTGAGACTAAATCAACGTATGCGGCATGCCCCGGGAGGTGTGGGCGAAGAGCACGGGGAGCTGAACCTGGACGCCAGGGAGTTTCGTAATCTCCTCTAGTAGGCTTCGGCTGCCTCGAAACAAAGGCTTCTCTGCGACAGTCATATGCTGGCTGCGTCATAGACGCCTGACCAGCAGACGGCACGGCATTTGACCATGATAGAGATTAGAGGAACAATTGTTCGATGTATTCCAAAGGGGTACAGGAGTACAATATATAGTCGGGACCCTTCCATATCTCAGTCAACGATTCATAGAACAATATCGTGGGAGATAAGGAAGGGTACCGGTCATCAATGCTCGTGATCAAGGGGATCATACGCATGCGGCAATGCCGCGACTATACTCTAACACATCATATGGCATAAATGAGTATCGCAGTTGCTGAAATGCCAAATCGTACCTAACAGATAGTCTCATGTTGTGTAGATGATCTCTTTGATGAGCTTGTGCTATTTACTTGTATGTACGACAATATCAAACGCTGTATGCATGGTTAATTAGATCGCACGGGATAGACCAGTTGTGTGCCCAACTACGCACGGGCTGAACCGATAGAATTCCTTTTTTCTGAAAAATGCATAAACAATTTTTTTTGCAGATTTTTATGCAAAATGAATAAAAAAACAGTTTTGCTGCACGCAGAGCTGCAGCATAACAGAGTACTCGAAGAGATGCATTCTCCTCCAGATATGACGACCAAAAACGGAGTAATACAAGTACACACATGCATGCTAGCTGATCCTCAGCTGCTTCAAACTTTCTTCAGCTTATTTTTTATCTTATCTATTTATCTCCGAATCAAAAAGTCAAATGCTTTGTTTTTTGCGGTTTGTTTTTTTTTCTCAAAGATGCATCTCAAAGCTCTCAGAAACAAATCCAACGAAGCGCACCAGAGTTTGGAACCTATCTCGAGAAGCTCTCGAAGTTAATTTATAAGCAAATAAGAAGATAGAAGTTAAGATAAGCCGAGGAGAAAAGATATAGCTGCTTAGTTAGCTAATACATGCTGATTTCTAATCGAATGCTTGCATGCTTAATTTTCTCAAAAAAAAAGAGAATGCAATCATGCTTAATTATCTTCATCACCTACATGATTCCGGCCTTTATTTGTCCATCGATCTAATTAATCACATCACCTTTGCGTTTGTGGCCATGCATGCATGGAAGACGTTGAGCTTAATAAACAAAATGAAATTGCTATCGGTGAATTGTCTAAAATTTTTTATACTTTCAATAACCCAAAATTGCACATTAATTAATAAGCCTAAAGTTACACTTTAAATTAACCTGCAATTTTTAGTATAATTATAGTGCAAACTTCAGAAAAACAGTCCTTCATTTCATGTCAGGACCCGGTTTTATTAAACCAAACCCCTCTGTGTTAACAGTACGAGTCCTAAAGATCAGTGCTTATACCCATAGTAAAACAGAAATGTAACAGCCCTAGCTCAAGTTTAGAATTAAGCATGCATTTAGCTATATCATTTTCACATTATTTTGTAAATCATTCTTGTAGGCTTCCTGAAAGACCGGCTACGGCGACCAAAGGAGGTGGTGAATGGGAGCCTTGAAGAATTTCTTCGGACCGGTGCTCCTTGAATTCACCACCTAACTCAAAATCTGAACACACTCAACAACTGTATGTATCCCAAGTGGCACAGGTGAATACCATGCAGGCATGTGGGGAATTTTAGGCCATAGTACTTGTTGTTGAGGGTTCAAACAAAAGCAAATTCGTTCAAGGGTTGTTGAGACAGAAGACAAAACACCCAACCACCAAAAGCACTTTTGAAAAGCAAGCAGGAATATTCTAACAAAAATTGACTATGATCACAGGAGTGGTTTCTGGCTTTCTTGGCCTTCCAAAATTATGGGAATTTTTCTCCCTATGACTTGATGCATCATGCAACCTCTAACTAAGTTTTAGATCAAAACTCCCCACAGAAAGATCAGAAAAATTCTTGAACCACGAACTGTCAGAAATCGCACACGAAAATTCTGGGGCTTGGTATTCACCTCATAGCTCCCAGATGCTTTTCCTAAGAGACTTCAAATTTTTTTCATGGATGGATGTGGAAGTCAGGCAACTTTTGCTCTGGAATCATCAAAAAAAGTTTTTTCTAAAATTTCTAGACTACAAGCTGTGCGAAGGAAACTTTCTGGACAACAGTGGAACTAGTTCAAAACTTGATCTCTAGCCTCTCCTGGGTTACAAAAAGGGTCTCAAATCATGCAACCTTAAGGCATCATGGATCAGCAGCAAGTAGAAGGAGGTGAGACAAATAAACTAGTTGCAACAAAAACAACCAAAGAAATAAGATCAAACACTAAGAACTAGGCAAGAATAAAGCCATAGATATGAGGAACTTATTTCTATTGCTTGGGAGAGTTTTACACTGCCACATCTCAGTAGGTAAAGCTCTCAAAAAACAGATACAAACACCAGCCCAAGACCTCCTGACAAACACACTTGGGAAGGCACCCCTCCCCTCCTTTTATAGGCCATGAGGTGGAGTAGCTCTCAAGGAAACCTCTCTCCACCCTTGGATGAGTTCTTTAGCAGGCAAGACACCTCATGGAGGGCTGAGATTGTTCCACTCATACAGCCCCACATGGGCCACACATGGGCTAACCCGAAACCCAACATAACCACGGGTTTTTCGACTTGACCACTCCGTTTCCGTGCCTTCGAGCCTCCAACCTGAACCCGGAACCTTCGAGCCGTCTCAAGTCGCCTCCAAGCCGTCTTCATGGACCCCAAGCTTTAGCCCAACCGTCCCGTGACATCCTGACCATTCTGGACCTCGATTCCTTTGACCTAGTCCCGATACCGTCGCTGACCACGACTGTCTCCAAATCTGCGTCGACATACTTGGTTCAGGATTTGTTTAAAACTCACACACTCAATATTGGATAAGTAAAAATTAAGATATCTCAATATTGGATAAGTAAAAATTAAGATATCTCAAGTAATTTCAAAAGGGGAAAAGAAAAAAAACCCCATAGATTAAGTATAGTAAATAATTCCTGATTTTTTATGATTTTTTGGTTGCTCCAATTAAAAAGGTTGTCAATACAAAAAAGATGCATCATGAAATTATCTACAACTTTTGTATACAACACTTAATTTTTTGAGCATGGGAAGATCCCCCAAAATGAAATCTACTATAGTTTATCATAGGAGCCCGAACCGGCTTAAATCAAATCTCAAAGACAAATTCATCAACCAAATAAAATCAAATATACTAATTACAAAATATGAGAGCACCACATGGTCTCACACTTCCATTTTATTATTCTTTTATATAATTAGAGGTGTAGAGTTGTATATGTGTATATATACATATACATAGTATGGGAACCACTTCAATTCTAGGTAAAAAAATTCAAATTAATTATAACTCTATGCTCACCTTAGGGTCAAAATTAGGAAATTGGTACCCAATTCAAATCCAAACACTAAGCCCATATTTGTATTATCCCTAGTATTGGGAAATTTGCTCCTAAGGTCCTAAACCCCTAATCAGCCCTAGGAACTTCAAATTCTTTTTACCAGCTCACTCCTCCATTCCAAATCCATGTCTAGTTGGTGAAATTCACTTTCTGAAAATGTGAGAAAATACCAAAAATGGGTTCCTCTCAGTGGACCCGACCTATTTTTGGGCTTAGCCCACTAAGCTGGCCCTCCTAACCCATTGGCCGAGCTCGGTTTCCTTCGCTCAGCTTTCGGCTCAGCTTTGCCCGGCTCCCCTATCCCTAGCTCTCCCAACTCTCTCTTCCGCTTGGCGCCCCCGCTCTCTCGGCTCTCCCGCCGATCTCTCCTCAGACCGGAGGTCCGTACGCCGCCCATCCTCCACGCCATGCTGGCCGCTGCGGCCGACCGCGCCATCCCTGTGGCACCTCTCCGTTGGCCTTGTCGCCGCGTGGCTCGGTTGCCGCCTCGCGTTGCGTCGCCTGCAGCTGCGCATTGGGCACCGTCTGCGCTGCTGCTACACGCCCGCGCCACTGTGGCACTGTCGCCATTGCCGTCGCCACATTCTATCCTGCGCTGCTCCCTAAACGCATGATGACTCTCTTCGCGTGCTATTGCCCGCGCTCACACGCTGCCGCCGCCACGGCCGTCCTGTTGCCTCAACCGCTCTGCTCGGCCTGGCCTTGTCCAGTAGCGCTTGGCAGCTCCTGTGTGAGGATCTCGCCTCTTTGCTTACCCCTCCTCGTCCCTGAGCATCGGCACAGCTACTTAAGCCCCTCAAGCTCACACACTCCGGTTTTTCCCCTTGTTCTGCTTGCACCGCTACACTCCAGCTTTCGATTCCTCTCGCGCCCAGCACTCTCACCCCGTGAGATCTCGGTAGTAGCTCACCTAGCCCCTCACCTCCACCGTCCTCGGTGGAATTGACCCGAGGTCCCCTAGAACCCGCCGGTGATGAGTTCTTCTTGCCGCCTGCGTAAAATCCCCATTTCTGCCTCCTTCTCGATTTATACCGATCTGGTGAGTTTCCCTTCGATTCCTTCTGTCCAGAGCATCTGCGAAGGCTAAGCAACATTTCCCCCAACTCAATTTGGACAGACCCTTGTCGGAGTTTCCCGGCGATGGTGACCCCGACTTTGGCTGCCGCTCGTGTCCGTTGCCGACCAACGTGAGACCTCCCCTGAACCAACCACTCCCTCGATAAGCTTTCCCATACTTCTTAGATGCTCAAAACCCCCTCCTACGATCGTGGTCACGAATTCGGCCGTTCTCGCTGACTTTCATAGTTCGCCGCCGCTGCCACCATGGCGCTACCACGTCGGGCCACCCTCGGCCTCGACGTTGGTACCTGCGGGTGCGCGATGACTCACTAACCCTAGAGCAACTCCGCAAACTGACGGCCCTCGGCCGTAGACCCGCTGTGCCGTGGCTCCCCCTCGCTGGCCAAGTCACAACCGCATGAGGAAGACGATGCAACCGCCGTCCGATCAGCGCCATGCTTCGCGCCGGGCCTGTGCATGTTGCAGCCGAGCCTCTGACAGGCGAGACCTATGTGTCAGATCATTCAGATCCAAATCACAGGCGCTTAGTGGCTAATGAGCCACTGACAGGTGGACCCACGATCCCATTGTCGGGATTAGTGGAAACGCAATTTGAACTATGCGCCTCACCAGCGAGATGGCGAATTTATAAAATACGCCTTCTACGCGTCAACTTTCGGGTTCAGCCGTTGCTGGGCTAGCCCATTACTGTTCACTCGGTTTATTAGCTTTTATTCAACTTAGAAATTTTAGGAAATACAAATGAATTTCTATAAATAGTTAGACAACTCCAAACATTCCAGAAAAATTGTATTAAATACTAGATGACTTACTGGATTTAACAAAAATATATAGGTAAATAGTAAATTACGTTTATGTCTCTGTTTGAATTGAACAGATATACTTTAGGTATTTCACTTTAGAAAATAAATACTGAAATAGATTTAAGGCTGATAAAAATATTATATGGCCAAATAAAAATCTGAGAAAATTTAGAAAAATCTCTTATGGCAAGCTGGATCTAATAAAATTACTGGTTGCCAAAGTAACCTCCCTTAAGGCCTCTGGTTAAATGAAAACCCACTTTTTTGTACTTTATTAATAATTTTCTATTTATTTTAATTGCTTAATGAATTTCTAAAATCATGGAAAATTATAGAGGAGCATAAATATGATTTAGAAATTTATGAAATTAATTGCATAATTTTAGGACTAATATTACTCACTGGATAATTAATTGGAGAAAATTAACCATTTTTTAGGTATTAATAAAACAGAAACTAAATCTGATTTATTTTAAATACTAAATGACTTTAAATAAATCCCAAAATTTCAAAGTATCCTAGTGAACCTCAAAGGAAATTATTGAAAATATTAAACCGGATATAACTTAGTATGTTCACTTAATTAATCTAATTTAATTAGAACAATCCCTTTTTAGGAATTAATTCTATATTGCCTATTTAACCCAAGGAATTATGGCTCAGCAGCAACAACCTAAATCAATTTAGGAAATACATCAAACAAAAGAATTTCAAAATCTTTTATTGTTGTTTGAAAACTATATGTAAGGGTATTATTGCATCATCATCATCATCATTGCATGCAATTATCATTACCGATCACTCAGAAATCTTAGTGGAGTTTCATAACCCTCGCTAGTCTCATGAAACTTCCTTGATATGGTTAGTTATCTACATATTGACGCCTTAATCCACTAGATCAAACGCGTTGCATTGCATGCATCATCTTTTCCTTGTTGCATTTGGATATTTATTGCCTATTATGTTTCGTCATCAGACAACGAGGAGCATGAAGGTCATTTCGAGGAACATCCCAAAGATCCTCTTCTTTCATAAGAACAAGGCGAGTTAATATTCAGTTAGATCATGTTGAATACCCAATTTCTAAAGTATTTTATTTACGGTATCAAATTGCATGCTCTGTAAGTAATTTTGCCTACTTGTTTAATCATGATATATCATGCCCCTGCTTACTACTTGTCATTGCTTTACCATGATGATCTTGCATTGATGAAATCATCTCTCATTTGATTCTAATGATGATTGCCTTGATGATCACCCTTAATATCCTGGTTAGGCTCAATAAAATGATTTAGACTGATAAGTCTTGATTAAAAACTTGCTTAGATATTGCTCAGGTGCAATTAATAATTTTTAGACTTAGTTACCTCGGAATGGTGAACCGACATTCACTGGACATGATAACACAATGAACATGGTTAATTGGAAATTGGACCTGGCATGCCAGTGTGTGTGGTTATGGAATGCGGACGTGGTCCAGCATGTGTATAAGAGTGTGGAGTAGCTCAGGCTACATGGTGTTGAGAAGAGGGTTATATGTTCACAACGCGGTGCTGAGAGGAACGCGAAGCAACACGCATACGTGCCAATCGCTGCCACCGGGGGTAGTTCCATCACATCGTGTGCTGGGCACATGGAGGAATGATAGCAGAAAAAGGAAGTGGTTATGGATTAGTGTGGATTGGCCAGATTCGAGGTGACTCCTAGAGTGGACCGGACGGGCGTGTAGTAAGGCACGCAGCGGGAAGTCGCTGACCAATTGCTTACAGGATTTGGTTCCTAGCACCACAACGAGTTGCCATCGCACGGTACTGCTGACGGAGGGCCCAATGGCTTGCTAGAAAGGGTCATGGTAAACCCAATCCGAGGTGAAGACAGGATCATGTCGTCATCCGCAGTATGATCTTAGTCTTACATTACAGGGAGTCGTGACTCTAGTGTGGGCTTGGCAACCCAGCTAGGGAAGAATGGGTGCGCCACACCCAGAAGATGATGGAGGGTGTTTGGAGGAAGACTAGAATGGATTGTGGTATGTATTGCGAAACTAAACTTGGAAAGATTGATTAGTAGAACTTTGAGTTAAAATTGCTAAGTCATAGGTTTTGGTTTATAAAACTTGCTTTCTGTAAATAAATAGACCCCAACCTTTTCTTTGGAACCTCTATTATTAAATACATTAGGTTGGGTGTTAACTCGCTAGTGCGATTGGATTGCACACTGACCTCGCACACACTCAATCTTTTAGATGGTGAATATGAGCAAAAACTCTACACATGTCATGAAGACGGAGCCTAGGAGTGCGCTGACGATCAACACGAGGCTTAGGGCGTTTCTCCAGTCGACTGCTTAGGCATAACCGATAGGAGATTCTCTATGATCTTTTGACTATAATTGCACTCCGATCTTTTGTTGTTTTTGAACTATTTTGGGCCAATATGCCGTGTTGTAATACTTAATAGCCTATGGGCTTAATACAGGTATTTATTTTAATGTAAGACTTCCGCTTGTATGAAATGATCGGGCTATGTAAATAATATGCACTAGCGTACCGATCTAGGGACTAGTGCAGATCAAGTGGTGGGAAGGAAGGACCCCACAAGAAGTAAAGTATCAATACCAACACTGTATAAACTAGAAAGTAAATTAGAGTGTGGAGAAGCAATTTATTTTCATAGATTATAGTATCAGAAGAACCAAAGAAAAACAACTGAAGTAGACCCATCATCAGCCACAAGTAAACTAACTGGGGAAGCTTCTAGTATTTCGGATCACCTTTCAGAAAAAATCTAACGTTGTCCTGCGTATCCTCATAGTCCTGACCTGCTCGTGGAATAAATAGCCCCCGAATAAAAGCCGGGGTTAGCACATGAATACTAGCAAGTCTTTCCTAAGAAGGGACAGACTAGACTCATCCTAGAAAAGATAATAGCTCATTTGTATAAAAACATTTAACTTAGAAGTATAAAAGCATTTAACAAAACATAGATAAATAAATAGCAGTTCTCATGATTAATCTTAACAATAACATAAACATGGCATAATTCTCAATCTCAGTGTCTCATGTCTCAGGTTCTCATCGTCTCATATCATAGTCTCAATATAGTTCTCATTCATCATGAATCATCTAGCAACGGCACACTGCTGGATAAACCTTACCCAAGTCAAATTAATTAAGGTGTAGCTACGATATGAAAAACTACCAAGATACTCATAACCGGGAGCACGACCATTCGAATGGGTTTACACTTTGTAGAGATTGTACGCTTTTCCCGCAAGATATGATACTCTTCCGTCGGAAAGCATCATAACAAAATCCATTAGAAGAATAACCCCGAACTTGTCACGGTCATACCTGATAGGTTCCACAAGTACTCCAAAATTCCATCCGGGAAATACACCAGCGATGACGCATCCCTTGGGATCTCACCTATGGTGCAAGTACGATGACAATTCCGAAATTATTCTCCCTTTAGATTAGGCCACATCCCATACCGGGCTTGCGGTCGCACGAAAAATTGTCAATTAAATCCATCACAATCATTGGTCCTTAGGGACTAGAGCGTCGACTCGGGTCACCCACTTCGAGTCAAATAATTAGTTGGTCAAATTTTAATTAACGAGTGAACAATCCACCTTAAAACCCATGTTCTCAAGTCTCATACTCAGATATTCCACATTCTCATATTAAAGTATTTAATGATGATCATATACTACACATTCACTATTAAAAAGTCTGGTGGTGAGAGGAGACCTAAAACTGATGACATACTTTAATAAAATTACCTATCATATGACATCTAATACAAACCCTTCTAAAATTACCCATTATACATTATCCCACAAAACCTCTCTCCATCATCACAAAAACTATCCGCCATATACTATGCCATAAAATCCACCTCCACGATCACTAAAATTACCCACCATATATCATGCCATAAAATTCCCATCAAGTGCTTACTCCTCCACCACCTTCCTCTCTCTCTTTCTCTCTCTGGTGCCGTGCTGGCATCGGCTTCTCACTTCTTACCACCGAGGTTGTCTTCCCCTCCGGTAGATGTTGTGCACACGTAGTCTCGACACCGTCACTTCCTCGCCAACGTCACAGTCAGGCTTTTTTTTAAAAAAAATATTTGAGTTCAATAATGTGAATTTGGGAGAGACTATTGATTCTTATTCTAGACATCAAATTAATAAGATTTTGAAACAAATACTCCCATAAAATTATACTTTCTATGCACACTTGTGCTATTTGTTACGAATTCCGTTGTAAGAATGGACACTTGGGTTGGTCTATTCTTTTCAGCTCCAGCATTGGATTGTAGACGGGATCCGCACAAAACACAGCTGTTTCTAGAGCTGTTTCACAGTAGGAAACAATCCATGAAGTTTAGATGGCGTCGATCGTGACTATCAACGCAGCAGCGGCAGCATGGCACATTGGGAATGGCAGGCATTGGTGGCATGCTCGGCCACAGACAAATAGCATGCGAAGTATGCAAGCACTTCCAATGAAATAATTCTTGTTCGGTCACCACCAGTGACTATGCGCAAGCACAAGATTCCCGAAGTCTCCTAACCCCATTCTTTCTTGAATGAAGGCAGCCGTTGAACCTAAATCAACATTGCTCGGCTTTGGCACCTAAATCGGTGTTGTGTGGTGTTTGCATATTGTGCCACGTCTGTTGATTTTATATACTGGCACAACGCATCTTTAGATCAAAATTGTGACCTGACTTTGTTGAATGTTTGAGTACAAAGGAGGTTGTGAATGCATTGAAGTGAAGTTGTTCAGATAGCATGCAACTCTTGATGTACTCAATAGAAATATACATTTACAAACGTATGAAGGAAAAAAAAAAAGGAAATGGAGCAAGTCTTTATAGTACTTATTTAATAGTATTTGTTCAATGTCGATTGGTGGCCTCAATTTTGAAGAGGGCATAGCTTTGTGTAGGTAATAAGACTTTTCCATCACCAACTGACTCTGAACAGATATAGATTGTGTAGGACTTTACTGTTGGTTCACAAACACATAGAACATATCTAATACTAATGGCTCGCAAACACATTCATACAGGACTCCAAACATTCCAATCTTTAGAAATTACTTCTCAGAACAAAAGTGCTCACAAACATTCCAGCTTTGCTAAGAGGATTTTTTAAAATGTCTCTAATAGCTCTACCCTTTTCTTTGCGTCTAGAATCCACTTTTGTTGCTGCAAAGAATGCCTGCTAAGGGTTCGATCCATAATCGATCTCTTCAGGCAGCTGCTCTACTTTTCTGTCAAGGCAACAAATAACAGTGTCATTAACGTGTGCAAGAATAATCTCATTACCATCTTGGACATGCATACCCTATTGGGCACTAGATGTTTAGTTGATATATAGCAAATTCCAGTAAGATATGAAACTGATGGATACATGCCTATACTGTCAAGAAAATTGGCAACGTATGAAACTGATGGATACATGCGTCCTCCTTCTAGAGTTGAATATTCGACCAAAAATTGAGGGTCTTTATCCAGTTTGTCTCAGTTACATATTCAATACAATCATGCACTCATGGTTACTTTTGTCTCATATGAAACCATATTCAGTCATGCTTGTCTCATATCAAACCATATTCTTTCCAGCAGAGCATCTAGAGGCAGTATCAAGCAATGCATGCCATACCTTGCTAAATTTTGTCACCTTTTCTTCCTAGGCAGCATATTTAGTGCTAAAGCTTCTTTCGATGCTAACATGCTAACTCTAAAGCAGGGCCGTTAGATCGAGGAGGTACGGCTTGAGAGAAGTGGGTGGAAAACTCCCATTGGGCTAGAAATTTAGCTCGTGGCTCACGAGCAGCTTGGGCTCGGCTCAGAAAAAGTTCGGGCTCGAGTTTGGTTCGTTTGCAAATGAGCACAAGACAAGCCAGGCTTGGCTAGCTTATGACTCATTCACATAATTAGGACAACGAGTTTTCCTCTCCTACCTAACTCCCCCGCCAGCCTAGCCTAGCATGACTTGCTACCTCTCCTACCAAACTCATCCGCCAGCTTGGCCTAACATCCCAATTTTTATAAAATAAGAAAAACTAAAATGTTTTAAAATTATTTAATGAAATAAAAATGGAAAAGCAAGAAATAAAAACCCAAAAGCTTGCAAAAATTGAAATCTTCACAATATAAAATCTAACCTGATTTTAAATCACTTTTAAAATTTTGAAACCCTAAACCCTATTAATAAATAGGTTAAATAAAAGAAGAAAGAAAAGAGAAAAGAGAAAAGAAAATGAAAAAGAAAAAGAAAAAGAAAAAACCCCTCGGCCCAGCTCCCTCTCTCTGGCCCAGTCCCCTCTCCTCCCTCTCCTCGCGCCTCTCTCCTAGGTCGCCTCCGCTCAACCCAGCCCGATCGGCGTTTCCTTCTCCTCCCTCTCTCTCTCGTCCCCCTCCTGGGCCGCTCTCCCATGCAAGCAGCCCAGCTCGGCCTGCCCCCGCTCGCCTCGTCTTCCTTCTCCTCTCAGTCTCTCTCTCGCTCTCGCTCTCATTGCACCTCGCCTGTGGACACACACGACAGGCACGCCGCGCGCACACCGCTAGCACACGCATTGGACCGCCAAGCGCACGGGTGCCGCCATACTGATCGCGACACGCCATTGCCTCCTCCTCGGTGGCCGATCACGCCATGCCACGCTGCACATGCCACACCGTCACCTCAGCCCTTCTTTCCCTAGACGGCACTGCATCCCACGACACAGCACAGCACGACGTCGTCCCTCGCCGACCGGTCACCACGCTTTAACCAGCCACCCATCCCCAACTAACTTGGCAACTCACCCATCGGATGATGAGCAGTAATTGTCGTGGCCTCGCCACTAGTATTGCCGCCCACGCCACCTACTCATCGTTAGGACCCGCGGGCCAGCACACTAAGCCACCGCCTGTGCACCCTACCCATCTCCTCGGCTGTATAATACCAGAGCCACCCCTTTCCTTTTCTTTCCTTCTCTGTCCAATTCCGCCGCTGCACTCCAAACTCAAGCTCAGAAGAGAGCTCTCCATCTCTCCTACATCATCCTCTCTCTAATTGCTCTCTCTCACCTTGCAGCTCGCTAGAGTGGCCGTAGAACTCCGTCGGCCGAGAACTGCCCCCTTTTCGATTTCGTCGCCTTTGGTGAGTTCCCTCTCGATTCCTTACTCTGGGAGCATCCTTGGAACCTCGCCCTCACCCCCGTGTACCTATTTTAGCCTAGGAGTTGCTGGAGCTCGCTGCCGTCCTTATGTCGACCAAGGTGGCAACTTGTGGAGGCCTGCTCAGGGTCCACTTGAATGATTTCTACACTAGTCCCTAGATCGATACACTAGTGCCACCATTGCAAGGCTGGATCAAGAAGCATAAACGATAAAATAACTAAATATTACAGAAGGTACCGTCTTATGGCGAACAGTTACAGTACAATTGTGCAAGGCCAAGAGTTACAATCCAACAAAAAAATATTCAGAGTCATGCGGAAGCTTCAACAAAAGTAAGATTCAATGGCTATGCGTCTCTACAAAAGGTTGGAAGGAATACCCTAAGCTTCTTTACCTTCAAATCCTTGTTCTTCGTCTTTGAAGCAAGCATACGGGTCTTCCAAGCAATCTCCATTTAAAGAGTGAGTGAGTGCGAGGGTAAGTACGCAATCAAACCATACTTGCGAGTTAACATCTTTCTAATGCAATTAATGCTAAGGCTGCCAAGGAAGGTTGAGGGTTTGTTTATTTGTGAAATTGCCATTTTAAAATAATATTAGTAAGATTTCTATGACTTAGCAAATTTTTAACAGAAAAAGAAGTGCTATAAGAAAGAATTGATCTCCAAGCTTGTTGTAGGGGCAACCACCCCATCTCTGTAATAGGTGGATTTCCGCGAAGATGCCTGAAAGAGTCCTTCGCCAATATTTTATCCCGAAGGGATCGTTACAGAAGCACACTTAAAGCGAAGACCTTTCAACCCTTCGGGTTGTATGCCGAAGGGTCAAGAGAGGAACGCGAAGGTCAAGGAGACCTGAGGGAAGTTTAAGAGAGGAGGACTCTCGAAAGCATTACCGAAGAGTACAACGAAGGAGCGAAGGCTCCCGGAGGAATCTTCGAAGACCCCTCGGGAATACACAGCCTGACGTCTTCGGCGAGTTTCGTGGCTTGGAGCGAAGACTCAGGAACAACCTCTGACAAGGGCCCACCGGATCAACCACCTTGTCAGAATATGCCCACCTTGTCAGAATATGCCCCCCTCGAGGGTATATTAGGAACTAGCTAGGCTTGGGTTGTAAGGAAGCTCGATCGACGGTTGATTGCGAGATCAACGACTCAGGGGCCGAGGCAATTTGGGTGTTTCCCATACATGTAAACCCAAGCCCTACAGTTGTATAAATTGATAAGTTCATCAATGAGAACGCAGAGAATTCTGATTCCACACTGGTTCTATTCACCTAGCGTCCGCTGTTCCCACCACATCTCGCGGCGTCCTGTCTAGCACCAGGGAGAGGTGCCGTACCTCACGTCGTCGACGGGGGATCCCGGCGACGACAATTGGCGCCATCCGTGGGGAAGAGGCGAGCATTGCGGTGATGGCCAGACCAAGGAGGAGCGTAGCAGCGGCCGGAGGCGACGAGCCGCCGGAACCGAGGCACGGCGGAGCAGGCACAGGGCGGAAGCAGCGAGACCAGAACGAACAAGATGGCATCGGCGAGGCGGTGAAGGAAGCGGCCCAAAGGGCGATCACCACCACGCCAACGACTAAATTGCGGCGGGAAGGCGGCGTGGTCGCGCAAGGACTCAGTGAAAGTATCCCAAGAGCCCCCGACGCCAACATACAGGGCCGAAGGAACCAGAGCCAAGGTGTTCCAGGCGTGGGCGGCGGTAGACCCGACGAGCCGGGACCCAGTAGAATTGCCAGAGATGGGATGCAAGAAAACCCACCCACCCATCCCGAGCAAGAGCATGAACATGGAGACCCCCCAGCTGCCGAGGACATCCTGCAAGACCGAAGGTGACTGTTGGAGGAACAAATCAATTTGCTCCGAAGAGAACTCGTGACAATGCAACCCCAGCAGCAATACGTGCCCTGAAGGATCCCATACCCAGAGAAAAATCATGGGCAATTTCGGCCAACCGTAATGACAACACAGCCGAGGAAGGCAAGCGAAGGGCCTCTGAGTGCATACCTTCGTGACAAAAGATGGCCCGAGGAATTCAAAATGCCAAGCGTATTCAAGTTCTCTAGAGACACCGACCCAAACGAGTTCTTAGATGTATATGACACAACGGTAGAAGCGGCTGGCGGAGATGATGATATCAAGGAAAAGAGCTTGTTGCTAACTCTCAAGGGTACCGCACTCTTATGGTACACTTCGCTGCCGCAAGGATCCATACACTCGTGGAGTCAGCTCAAAGACGCCTTCGCCAATAACTTTCAAGGCAGTTATATCCAGAAGATGGTAGAAGGGGACCTCTTCGGCCTCGAACAAGGTAAAAAAGAAAGCACAAGGGACTACTACAAAAGATTCGCTGCAACACGATGCCAAATAAGAGACGTATCAGACTCCTCGGGTAATCAATGCATTCCGAAGAGGGCTTCAACCGGGACCCCTTCTCCACAAGTTAACTCAAGATCCACCGCAAACAGCTGCGCTTCTCTATGACGAGGTTGAGGGGTATGCAAAAGGAGAAGAAGAGAACTTAAGGAGACAAGGCCAGCTGAATACACACAGGAGGCATCAAAACTCCAGCAAAAGGGTAAGCAACATTGAGCCCAAACAAGCAGATGAACAAAGAGCCATCGACAACAATAGAATGGGAGATTATTCCAAAAGGGATTACAATTCCCGAAGGGACGAATACAACCATCGAAAAGATAGCACGAGAAGAGATGAAGACAATCGAAGAAACGAAAATTACCGAAGAGAGAATTAACATAGGAATGATAAATTCTGAGGAGGCAATCAGGAGAACAAGGAAAAAAAATATTGCGCGGTGCATGGAGAAAACTATTCGCATACAACCAAGGAGTGCAGAGATGTTAAAGCACAACGTGAGAACTACCAAAACCAGAAGCGTCAGCGAAAGCAAGACCAGCGACAAAAGGATCAGCACCGCAAATCCCTCGAGATGGTTCACAATGTTGAACAGCAGAACCGAAGGGTAATCCATGTCACCATCGGAGGATCCTCGCTGAACCTCCGTCGAGCGAGGCAGCAGAGATCTTTGCTAGGGACACGGATCAAGGGCGGCATGTCCGCTTTGTGAAATTCGAAATATGTCGCAACGATCTTCGCGGCATCTGGATCATCAATATATCTTCGCGGCGCATCGTCAACTCGCACATACCGCCATAACAAGGAGGCCTTGAGACTTAAGCGATAATATTACCTTGCCAAGTTAACATATGATGGATACTTTGATGATGAAAGGAAGTTATTGAGGGTTCGTGACGCGTGTCATATTACACCGAAGGTATGCACGTGACATGTGTATAATACCGAGGCGCAAAAGCAGGGAGCCAGTTCATTACCATCAAGTCACGCTATGATAGACGATGTTACAAATGAACGAGCGCGAAGTTACTCGAGGGCTGAGGAGGCGAGCGAGACCTGCATTTACAGGCTTCCAAACCAGGGCGCATATCACGGGATCGACCCAACGCTCAAGCCCGGTGAGAGGATAAGTGATAGGATAGGGTCATCGCTTCGTGTTAGCGTTACGACAAGGAAACACTTAGCGACCTTCGAAATGTACCGAGCGCTCGCTGCCAGTGACAATCGGTGTCACACGAGGAACAGGGCTCTGAGCATGCACTGTCATCGCACGCCTACGTGATCGGCTAGCAAAACGCAGAGGGGATGACGCACCGGCGTGCATGCAAAGGCATGCCTTCAACCACACGGCGGTGGAGGGGTCAGCACACGATCGAGCACAAGCGGAAGCCAATCAAGGTAGAAATGCCACCGTAAACTCGTGTCTATGCGCGACAGTGGAGCGCGAGCGGCGAGGGCGTTGCAAATAGCCCGTCATTCATGGGTCTGAAAGTTGTCAGCTTGACGTACCGAAGGCGAGTGGGCAAATGTGCGTTGGCCGCATATTGGCGATTTCTAGCGGTCACGAGAAGGAATTTCTCTAGCTGGCTGCGCCGAGAAGGAAGAATGGCGGCAACGCTGGCTGGTTCGACTTACCCCTTCCAGAAGACAACTACTTAACCCCGGCATAGGATCACTAAGGAGCATGAAACTAGAACTTGTATAACATTTGCAAGACATAAAGGTTCGCTCACATTCTCCGCAAAAAGAGAAGATGGTAGTATTGTTCGTGCGAGTCAACAAATGCAGAGAAGGACCAACGCGGAGAGATAATACCATGAATAAAGACTAGCCTGTACAGGCCGATGCCTGCGGTATGCAGAAACTTGGATTGCTTGGATTGGATTTCATTGTGCACGGAATAGAGGTACAAGATAAATTCAATGCATGAAGAAAATATACACAGCAGCCAGAGCCTCCAGGAAGTCACCCCAGCTAGGAGAGGGTTTATAAGCCAAAGGTATCACCGAAACAACTCCTGCAAGAGCAAGAGTGTGAGTGGGACCTCATGCTTCAAATGTCCTTTAGCCTAGGCTAGAGGTATCTTCATCAACTACCAAGACCGATTCCCCGAGCAAAACTGTAATCTCCTACCTAATGTCTAGAGCGTATACGCCCTCGCGAAGGACAAATGCCCCCGTTCATACTCGTATCAAAATCATTGCAAGGAGCAAAAACTACTACGAGTTAGATAACTATGCACTACATGGCATCGGAGGAGTTATGACACTACTTCCAAGAGTTCAAGATAAAGGTGCAAAGATGGAAACCAGACAATGAAGAAATTGCTTGGATTTTTGGTACACTGAAATAGAGATTAACAGGAAAGATGCGCACCACGATTATAAGCGAAACAGAGAGCTAGGAAAGGCATGCGTACGGCGAATCTCGGCGCCTGAACCTTTGGCTGGCTGAGACCTCAATGCAAGAGCGTGATAGTCTCAAGCGCCAGCTAGACGGAGGACCGGAGCTCTGTACTTCCCTTAATGCATTTATCGACGGATAGGACGCGTGAGCGAATACTGAAGAGACGATACTGCGATAGAATCGATTTCTACATATGAAAATTGGAAGACCTTCGACACCACCCAAGATAAAAGGCCTGCCTGACCTAAAAGGTCCATATTTGCGACGTCAACATCGCTGCAGCATGCGCAAACATCACCTTCAACTAGGGGGGTAAAGCTCACTATGTGCCTTCATCTCAGGGTCGCCGGAAGAAATTGCCCCGGCATTACGGCAGAGCATATCGGATGGTTCTGCAGTGGCGAACCGTGATTCTAACCAAAAGGACAAGCACGGGATTAAACTTCAAGGCGACAAACAACACGGGATGAATACACGAAGGACTTTTGCTGCTGTCTTCCTTTAAGGCAAAATTGGCTTAAGGAAGATTATTCGCCATTTACAACCGACTCAAAGTTAATAGTAGGACATATAACTAGGACTTTCAAGCAAAAGACCGAGATGGCCAAATATATGAAGTAAGAGCAATGGAGAATTTTTATAAAATATATGAAAATACCAAGGGGAGAAGGAAAGAGGCGACGTGTAGCACATGTACACTCAAGATATTCGGGGTTTTGAAGCAATATCATGCGAGCATCTATATGCCCCCGAAATACAACACGCATAGGTCCATGGAAGAGATTGGACGAAATCCAAATATCTTTCGATGGTGAACTACACCCAAGATGCAGGCGCACACACAAGCGCGGGAGGCATGCACCATGATGGATGGCTCGGGGATCGCAATCGGGGATCGGCAGGCCTCGGCACCGCAAGGATGAGTGTGTCTCGAGGGAAAGAAAAAGAAGAGATGAGACGCAGAAAACCTTAGGCACACTTTGAAGGCGAATCACGGCACATCAAAGCCAGAGGGCTCAGCGGCCTGGCTATTATTATGCCCAACGTAACAAGTGAAAAATTTGTAAAAAAGGTGCCTAGGATGCTGATGACAAACGCAGAAGGCTCAAACTGCTCACCCTACTCGACTGCCCTTTGCTTTGGGATGGGATTGATATGATATTATGAACGTTTCAACTCGCTTCGATTTCGGCGCTTGATTTAGGATCATCGTGCAATTGACTACTTCACCAAATGGATCAGAACCATTGACAAGCATCACAAGACCTAGCATTTTTGAAGAATGTAGTTACCAGGAAGAAGGTAAGGTCACAATTCATCGATCACAAGATTCAAATCATTCGTGCAAGAAGATGCATAAATATGCTACTGATCACGTACCCATTGCATTGCCGAGATTATAAATCAATCAAGAAAAGGTTGGTAGATGAAGCAAAGAGAAGCAGAAAGGCGTTAGGGATCGACATGGCCACAACCGCGTCTTGCGCCTAAGCCCTTATTTGAAGAAAGGCAGCACGCCGATATGATAGAGATCTCCGAACGAAGCTCGATAGAGCATTGATCAACGAGGATCGATCAACCTTGAGCAAATTGCTTTGACACGAACTGTCGAAGGATAGAAGCCAGAAGCCTTGGAAGAAATATAATGAGCTAATGACCAAAACCTACAACAAGCTGTAAGACCACGGGAGATACAGGAGACATGGTCCTCCTCGAAACCCAAAGTTGGACCAGCCCGATGGGAAGGACCTTTGGTTAGCAAACAAACAACAAGGATCATTCCACCTCTCTCTCTCGGCGATGGCTCTTGATTCCAAACACATGGAACGCGGAACTGTATTACCCGAAATGCTAAAAAAGCGAAAATAAAATCCGCAGCGATTAAAAAGGACGTCTCCGGGTTTACTGTTTTCCTAACGGTTTAAACTTAACACGCCTTAAACTACCATCCGGGTAGGTACCATAAACGAGTAGCCGATGTAACATGTAACCGTAACCGTATCCGTACGCTCATAGAGCACGAAACTTCGAGGCGCCACATACCGTGGCCGGGGGATGCTAAAAAGCCAACAATTAGCGCTTAGGGGCTGGCGAATTATCTGCTAACGCTACATACCTTCGATATGGATTACACGAAGCGACATCAAGCTGAATACGCTAGCCGAAGGCAGAGCAGAATAAAACACGGGCCACGAGACGAACCCAGCCTTGACTTGGAATGCGCGCCAGATACGATGCGATACACTCTTATAGGGCTGCTTCTGTGATATGCATTTGCGGCAAAACGTCAAAGTCTTCGAGGAATCCACATGGCATGCATGCGAGACGACTAGGAAACTTGGCGATTTTTCACATTATGTCTAGATTTGCCTAAGAACTCTGGAAAAAGGGCTGAGGCCTCGTAAACGAGGCCAGCCGCTACTCTCTCAGCGGCTTCAGCTTTGTCACCATGTACGGTGCATGTGCCAAGACGCCTAAGGGGGTGCCTAGGGGAAAAGGGCCACATCCGGGGGCCGCCGCTCTTGCCGCTGTGGCCGATAATTTGCGAGACGTCCATTAGGCCGGCAATCGCACCGCTGGAGCGTGAGCCTTCTTTGAGTCCGCGAAGCAAAACACGCTTAACACGATGTGACTAAGGGGTTATGCCGAATCTCATAGCTCATCTTCGAGGGTGAGAGCCAGCCAGGCCGAGGAAGACGACCAGGAGCCAAATATCATGACGGAAGGCCAGCCTTACTCGTCCTGCTCCGTGTCTAACACTAGGACGCCGCGACTTGAGGCCGCACGCGACGCGTCTACGCGAAGTACGCTGCCAGAGAGTGGACTACACTATACCTACCGATACGCCGAGAATAGGTACATGGTGGGTGGGGGCAGAACGCTAAAACAAAACATCACGAAGACAAATAAGATCACGATGGGGCAACCTCGAACGAAACAAACAAAAGATCTTTATATATTACATGAGCAAAATATTACATCCCTACAGTCTTGCCCGCCTTGGATGAGGACCCTTCTCTTGCCCAGCAGGACAGACTGTCTCAAGGACCGAGAATCCTGAAGTTTCAGCTATCTTCAAAGGGGCAAAGAGGGGCCTTGAGCAACACCCGCTGGATTCTTCTTTGCACATAAAGTAAAGGTATGCTCCATCGGCATGACTAACCGCGCCAGGAACCGCGAGCAGCATCCCAAAGGAGGGCCCAGATCGAGGCGTGAGCCGAGAGTCAACCAAGGAAGAACCAGAATGATGTGCACCACTTCTTCAACATTGTTGAAAATCGTGCGTGTGTTGAATAACGGCCGCAATCCAACCCCAAGGACCCACGACGAGTCGCCTCCTTCAAATGCTTGTATAAGGCCGGGTGCTGTATAAGGCCGGGTTTCTAGTAGGCCGCCGTCCGAGGCCGATATCCTGTCTCCTTATCTCTGCCTCGCTCGCTCAAAATAGAACTTCTGAACAATTGCTCGCCGCCTTCATGCCGATGGCTCCTTCTAACCCCGAATCCCCAAACGGGATAGCCGGGTCGGTCAAGTCGCTATGATCGCCGGAGTCTTCCGCTTGCGCTTCAGACTGGCCAACTCAGCTGTAGACTTGTCTCGAGACACTTCCTCATGGTCAGGCTCTTTCGTCTTCTCTGGTGGTCGCTTAACCACAGCCGTTCTTTCACTGGTCCTTCTCCGCCCTAGAACGCTCAAAGGTCTCGGGCCCAGCTCGGCCGTGGAGGTGGCAATAGCCCTAGAACCCTCGCTAGAGGTCAAACGTACTTCCCACTGTCTTGAAGAAAAACACGATTCCAGAGAAACTCTGTAACTCAAACAGATTCAATGGCGACATAAGCCGGATGTAAGAGTTGGAAAGAGCCTCTGCCAAACACTTCTTCGCGCAGACAGTCGGGTCCAGCTAAGCATGTCATCTGAGGAATGAACCCTGAAACGCTAGCGTAGCCCAGCCGGTGAGCCGCGCATCTCATCCACAGTGGTACAGGCGGCGAGAGGCCCGATGTTCAAGAAAGTAACTGTAACTTGTAACTTAACAGAGAGAGGATAAGCTAGCCGCCAGGCGCCGGCTGTTTTTTCAATGCCGCCAGAAAGCCGCCGGCTGGGGAGGTTCGCCATCGTTAGCGATAGCTCGGGCGTAATGTAGCTTAGGCGGCATCGCAGATGATAGGGGCGCGCCGATTGTGCCCCGTGCAGCAGTGTTCAGCCGCCCCTGGAGAGGTGTGCTGATCAATGAGACGTGGCGTCTACCATTCAGCTATAACATAAAAAAAGGCATAAGGAAAAAGTATAAACTGGGTCAAGAAATGTCTCAAGCTCGCCGTGAGACGGATTTGGCCCACGCAGCTTCGTCAACGGTGGTGGTAGTGCAAATGAGTCAAGCGAATAAGCGAAGGCCCCTCAGAGCACAGGGCCCAGCCCGAAGGAAGAGACCCGCCGGAATGGCCTGGCCCGATAATCAAGTCATGAGGCCTGAATCATCAGCACAGATGACACGGACCGCGCACCCTTCGAGTCAGAGTCAACGTACTCTAACCAGTCATCGTTTCTGTCTTCCTTTCCCAACCTCTCCGTACGTTCTCCGACAAATTATTGGTCCAAAAAGTTAGAACAAACCGTTAAGAACAGGAGCGAAGAGGTATCAGGTAGGACGAATACCGCCGATACTTTTCGAGGATCTGATCAGGAGTCGACCGCTTCTTGCGACGTCGAGCCGTAATCGATCTCGGACTCGCTCAGGCTCAACGACTTGAGGCTTACAAGCCTAGGAACCATCGCGGCCACCAGCCCTCGCGGACGACGAGCGTCCATGCCTAAGACCGACCGGAAATCGGTGTGCCACTTATTCTGGTGCCGAGAGCTTCTTCACTTATATCCTTACCGAGGACGAGCACGAATCTAGCTTGCTAATTCTATCGCTAGGCTGCAACTGGTTCGTTGGCGCGAACTCTTTCGCCGCTTGATCCGTCTTCGTGAAGAAGCGGTCCGATTGCAGACGAAATGGCGTCGCAGTGCAGTCCCCGGCTGGAAATCTGGCTTTGGTAGAACTGGTGCTTCCTTCAAACCGTCCAGCCAAACCGCCTCGACACGAACTACCAAACGAGACGGCCCCACTCCGCCTGTGTGTGCCGGCGTGACGGAACTAAGTCAGTCTTGCTGTCTGTCTCTTGGCTAAAATGGCCAAAAGCAGGACAAGGTACGAGTGAGAACCTTCCTGTTACCTGCATCGAACGCTCTGCTGCAGCTGCATGAGAAGAGTACAAGGAAGGAGCGAAGGCTCCCGGAGGAATCTTCGGAGACCCATCGGGAATACACAGCCTGACGTCTTTGGCGAGTTTCGTGGCTTGGAGTGAAGACTCAGGAACAACCTCTGACAAGGGCCCACCAGATCAACCACCTTGTCAGAATATGCTCACCTTGTCAGAATATGCCCTCTCGAGGGTATATTAGGAACTAGCTAGGCTTGGGTTGTAAGAAAGCTCGATCGATGGTTGATTGCGAGATCAACGACTTAGGGGCTGGGGCAATTTGGGTGTTTCCCATACCTGTAAACCCGAGCCCTACAGTTGTATAAATTGATAAGTTTATCAATGAGAACGCAGAGAATTCTGATTCGACACTAGTTCTATTCACATAGCGTCCGCTCTTCCCACCACATCTCGCGGCGTCCTCTCCAGTACCGGGGGGAGGTGCCGTACCTCACGTCGTCGACGGGGGATCCCGGCAAGGACAAAGCTATTAGATTAACCCTATACCATCCCATGATACAACTAGACCAATCCTGTTGGAACAACCGTTCCTAGTAGCCTTTACAACTAGCAAGAAATCATAATCTTACGAAACTAATAAGACCTAGGGAAAGACAATCCTAGCTGAGAGTAAAGCTCGTAAAGTAGCTCAACAAAATAAATAATAAAAAAGGAAAGCTTAGGCCAAATTAATCTTGTTCATAAATCTTCACCCATGGTTGGCGAAGGACATAACCACCGTTTCCATCGAATGACTCGAAGCAAGAATTATGTTGAGTGGGGTGGAAATAAAAACCCGAGCCACTATGTCGTTCTTTTTTCACGCAATAGAAAATAATGAAGGATATTGGTCTCAAAGAATATTTTCTTTCTTTTAAGCTGTAAATAAAATTGTACATACCCTGCTTCGGACCAGATAAGAGATTATAGCTTTGGACCAGATAAGACTTCATCATCAGTTGACTAAAGAACACATGTTACGTAGGACTTCAATGAAAGATAAACTCAACATAAGTAAAGCTAGCTTTCTTACATTAGAGTCCTTTCCTCTTATGAGTCTTATCACGAAGAAAACGTAGCATAAAACTAGCTAACCTTACTCCTGCATGTCTTGGGTGAAAAGTAATTAACTAACACCATGTGGTAAATAACAGGTAAGTTTACTTAATGCTATATTACCAGGTACATAAGTTTTATACATAGCAGCGTTTTCTGGTAGAACTAGTACTGTGGAATTTTACAGTACTTAAATTTGAAAATGCCAGCTGACACGCACAAATTTACAAGCAATTCTACGGGGCCTGATGTCTGAAAGAATTATCTTGGCGGCAATCTTTAGGTGTTTATTTTTTCTTTAGTCCTTCAAATTACCTTATCTTATATGAGATGCTACGTAAACTATGCGTACGTGTTGAGGGTTAACAATATCATTTATAAGAGAAGCAAATTGCTTTTGTTCTTAAGGTTTATACAAAGCTGTTGCAGGCTTTCTGCCTCCTCACGAATTGAGAGTATCTCTGAATTCATCTCTCTTCTGCTACTGTTCTTGCAATTTCTTCACTGATTGCATGTCTACCTTCCTGTCGTTTGGCGGACATTGATCAAAACATGTGGTTAGACGATTTTTATTTTTATTTTTTATTTTTTGCCTTCAGGTGGCTGCATCGAGACGATAGTTGGTGCCGTTGGTTCGTCAGCTTATACAGGTAGAAGCTATCATTGATCATGCATGCTGGGTGAAGAAAAATAAGTGTGATTAGGCAAGTCGCTTTGTTTAACAGTAAACACACACATGCCTTTATCGATCCATCTTCCATCATATTGTTTCATGTTTATGTAGAAGCTATCATTGATCATGTACTGCCTCTCTAGGTATTCAAGCATTTGGGCCAGTGCTCACTCCAGTGACGTCTTATCCATCCATCACAGTGTTTCTGTGTAGGAGCAATCGAATGATATTTTCTATATTATAATTATTACTACTCATTGAATGGCTCCTGCTCCGGCAAGCCTAATTTGCATAGAAGCAACATATTAAAGCTACAGCTGCTACCTCTGCTGCCGTCAGAAATTTCTCTCTCCCTCTCTTCTCTAATTATATATTTTGTACAATTACCCACTACCCAGCCTTCGAACACACCTACTCTCGATCTGCTGCTAAAGTAGCTGAGTTACCTGAGATCTGCCGCAGTTGCTATTTAATGGAGTCTAGCTACCAATTTTATATGCTACGCTAGCTCCTCAATTATAAAATGGTTTTAGCCCTCCAAAAAAATTATCAACTAGTTTTTAAGGAGGAGCTACTATGACGTTTGGCAATACAGGTTTAGAAATTATTATTCAGAGCACAGGCTGTGTGGTGTGTGGATGATCTTAGACAAAGCCTTGCTGATGATCTTAGTGCCCCCTCTCATGATCTGGAGTTGAGGGACTTGAGCAGCAAATTGACAAGAAAATAAGAGGTTTGCACCGTTGTAGGTCATTTCATTCCAAGAGTGGAAGGGAACACCCAAGAACAGGACATCTTGTTTGGATCGTCTTGTTTCATTTTCAGGCATGAATGAATGGAAGGCACTGCCGCGCGGCTAAGAGTGTCTCCAGCAAATGCACTAAAATCGGGGCGCTATACATCCTCTCGAAATCACTATTCGCTCTCTATATTTTCATTCTCTCTAGTAGAACTTTTGTCCAAAGAAACTATAAAGATTGATATAGAGAGTCTTGAAATTTAGAGGCTAGGAAAGAGAAACTCTAAATTTAGAAATTAAGATAGAGACTCTAAATATAGAAAAGATTCTGTTTTAAAGGCTCCGTTGAAGATGCTCTAACGAATGAATCCATTGTCTAGTCAAGGAGAGGGGCAAAGGAGAGTGGTAGACATTAACTTACTGAAGTAGCCAAGCCTTAGAGCATCTTCAGCAAAGTCTTTAAAACAGAATCTTCTCTATATTTAGAGTCTCTCATCCTCTAGCAGAGCCTCTATCTCAGCCTCTAAATTTAGAGTTTCTCTCACCTAGCCTCTAAATTTAGAGGCTCTCTATATCAATCTATATAGTTTTTCTGGATAGAGTCTCTGCTGAAGATAATAAAAATATAGAGAGTGAATAGTGATTTAGAGGGGGTGTATAGAGGCCCAATTTTAGAGTTTCTGCTGGAGATGCCCAATAGAGGTGCCCAACTCTTAGTGGTATCAGGAATACCAAACAAGCTATGGGGAATATCAAGCAAATTAACCCTAGGAAGTATGCTTGTGCCGATGGATAAGATCATAGGCCATCAGTCAATCCAATGTCTTCAGGCAATTGTACTAAAATAACCTCACTGAGCAAGTCCAAAAGATCTCCTAAAATCTCATCCTCTAAAGCCAAATTCAGGATCTCTTAAACTTTGCTCGATCCAATAGCCATCCCCTATAATTATATGGACAGCCAGGAGAGAGGGGCATCTAGATGTGAGAGGGAAAAAAATTAGGGGATACCTAAGCTTCCACTAAATTTGGGGACCAAAACCGCTCCCCTAAATTTAATATATGAGATAGAGATAACTTTTCAAGGTATCTTTAAAAGTTCAATCCGTTTTGTTTGACTTGTTTTTGATAGCTGTGAGACGTGATTTCGAGATAGAAAAAAGATCGAAAAAGTTAAAGCAAAGTGTTTGACTTTTCAATTTGAAGATAAGTAGATAAGATAAGAAGATAAGCTGGAGAGGGGAAGATCTAGCCAGTAGAGACGGTGGTGGCGAGGGCAAGGGACTAAGGTTGAGTCCGGCTAGCCGAAGCCGAGAGACGCAGTGCTGGAGCCTTCGCCACGGGCAGAGTGGAGCAAAGCATGGTCGCCGTGGAATCCAATTGAGCAGCTGCCTCCCTGTAAAGGGCAAGTGATCGAGAGCATTGGAAGTTTGGAACAATGCTCTACTCTCTCTCTCTGCAGCTCGCTTAGCGGTTGAGTCGCGGGACAAGAGGAAGAGAGAATTACTTATTTCTAACTAAAACTTAGTCGAATTCACAATCTGTTATAAATATTTTTTGAAATCCACAATTTGATCTTGTCGCGCGTGAACTTCTTCCTCTTAATTTCACAGCCAACTTAATAGCAAAGAGATGACAAATTGATGGAAGTGGCGTTGAGAAAGAAGTTCACGTGACAAAGACAAATCATGAACTTAAAAAAAAAGAATGATGGCTAGTCATGGATTTAACTAAATTTTAGTGACAAATAAAGAATTTTCACTAAGAATAAACTACACATATAACAAAAACAAGGAGAAAAAAAAAAGGCTAAAACCGTCCGTAAACTGTTTGACGGCTCTTGTTTATGTGTTTTCACGTGGTTTTTTTTTAGCAGTTTTGTGAACCCTGGTTGCCATCAGCGGGTAGATATGTCATGCATTGTCTGTACTATTACCATCCATTGCTTAAAGGAAACGGGAGCTACCACCTACCATTTACAATTAGCACAGAGCAAAGTGCATTTTATGTTAAGTTTAGCTCGAACCCCAGGTTAATGGCAGGCTGTCTCCTGCATGCATGCCTATTTTACTTAAGAAAAACGAAACCATCGATGGTCATTGCAACGTATGCTAAAACTATAATGTGAACGGCGAGCATAATATTGCCAAACTAACCCTGTACAGGGTCATTGCAACGTATGCTAGTACTAATACTATAATGTGAACGGCGAGCATAATATTGACAAACTCACCCTGTACAAATTCTGACCTAGTTTATCCTACACCATCTGCTTATCGCCAATATTGGGCCCATCGATGGATGGTCTCAACCATTTGAGGGAACAAAGCGCTAACACTCTCATTGATAAGATCCTGGAAGAAATGTATGGCATCCTCATCGTCCAGATCAAGCCGGAATTTCTCCTGAAGCTGATCGATGCACCACAAGAAAGAGAAAAATATGTCATTTAGACTGCTCTACTCTTCGCAAGAATTAATATTCTTCTCAACTTGTAGCAACAACTAATTACCTTAAGGCCTGGATTTTCCTCGTTAGAGATATCTGAAATATTTGATCTTCTCATCAAGTTGAATAGATTCAATATAAGGCTGCTCGACTTCCTTAAAATGTTGTATGCTTCGCAGCAGTACGACTTGAACCTCGTATAATATTGGCTGAAATAATTAAAAAAAAAAGATACAGCATGTAAAGCAAGAGCTGAGCTAGGCAAATGAGTGGAAGTGAAAATATTTACAGAACTAATCAAGAAATTACCTTTCTGCACCACCCATCGCCTCAACCATTTCTTTGCATAGTTTCATTGGTGGTGGAAATGGCTTCGGATCTCTACCCAGAATAAAAGCGAAGTCAACATGGAAAAGGCGTCCATCATCTCTTAAAAGAAGATTATCTAGATGTCTATAGAAAGAGAGAGAAATCAGCCATCTATCATTCCTGAGAAATTTCATATTGCTAAATAATGTATCATGGTCCACTGTCCACGAGAGAAACTCCAGATCGAGAAAGCATAAAAGAACTGAATGACAATCTCAGCGAGAGAGACCCTCACTCCTGATGGGCAGTGCTATAGAAAATGTACTGGACAGAATTTCCGTTAAAGGATGAACACTAGAATACTTGACAAAGTACATGATGCAAAACAATGCGTTAATGGCCAGAATAATAAAAACTTCGTTGAGCTATATAATCCTTACTAAAAGAAACACAAACAAAAAAATTTCAACCCTGGCCAATAATAATGAAAAGAAAAAATTGAAGTGGGGAAACACATAAAGTTCAATGAGCTCAAAAGCACAATGAACGATCTGGGACATGAAGCAATACAGGATTGAGAACGAAGTTGAGGAACGCACAGAGAACGGAAAGAACGGCCTACATGATTTTTTAAGCATAAAAGGCTAACTATCCTACAGGTACTTAAAACATGAAAGCTCTAAGTCTCTAAGAAGAAAGAACACCAACCTGTCTCCAACCCCCATTATATATGTAATGACAGAGTAACCAGCACAGCTTTTTATGAAAGTTTCCAAGCATTGCGCAGTTATACTAAAAGGACCATCTTCGTCAGGATGAAACTTTTGTAGGTAACTTGTAATACTACGATGCTCTGATAGAATCTGAAAACAGACAATAACTTAAACAACAAAGATATCTTTATGTTGAAACAAAACACTAATGAAATGAGGCTAGAATTTGTAGAGAACTTCATTGCAATGGGAAAGATAACTAGTTATTTGGCAACTTGCCAGTGACTTCAATTATATACAATATCAACTTACCTGTGCAAGCGAACTGGAAGGAATAAATTCAACCATTCCTTCATCTTGTCCAGTTGCAAGAACTTGATATGGTGTAAGGTGCAAGTCCAAATTTTCTAATTTGAGCAACCGATCCATCAACGAGACCATCTGAATAACCTATAAAGCACACACGACAAATTAGTCATGATCTCCCTCATCCTGTCCAATGCAGCTGTGTAGCAGACTAGTCAGTGAAAGGCAAGAGTTTATGATAAAAAAAGAAAAAGTCTAGTTCACCCTCTCAACTATGCATGTCGGTACACTTAACCGCCTAGCCTGGGAAACAAGGTATTCACCCCCCACAAGTATGCGGAGTGGTGCAAATATGAAACAAAGCTCCAGAATTAAGAATCCAAGGCTAAATACCTGAGGGAGACTGTCTAGCGAGACTGGCACTATCAATAGCTCAAGAAGATCTAGCATCCATGCGATGCTTTATATGCTCAAGGCGCTAAATCACCTTCTAGACAACAATCAAAAGACAAGTAGGATCAACTGGAGAACGAGTGGTGCCAGGACTGGTATGAGTCAGACGCCTACTGCACTACTGAATGGTATGTCCTGTCTTCTTGCTGCACTACTGAATGGTATGTCCTGTCTTCTTGTAGTAGTTGCAGCGAACAACTAGTGTACTCGTCGTAGCAACCAAGCCTCCTGCTGCTGCTGAGAGAGTAGAAACAGCTGTAGTAGTAGACTGTGACGAGGCAAGAGTCGTGGATGCAGCAAGAACCAACGAAGAAGACGACAGTACACCACGAAGACGAGTCTCCTTGGCGCGAGCTAAGGTGAGCGGGCCAGCAGTTGAGCACGAAGCTACTCAACTCTAGCCGAAGCCGACGAAGAAACTCGAAGAGATGACCATTGATCTTATGCTCTCAAAGATGAGCATAGTAGTTGCAGTCCGGACCGTAGACAGGCGCCACATAGTCGAGTTGACGCCACACATTAGTAAGCTGCTGATAGAAGGTGTCAATTGTAGAGTTCTGCTGACAAAGATTGCTCTCTAGCTCCAACAAAAATGAGTAGAGAGCATCACTGGTAGGCTGGTACTGAGCTTGGACATGCTCCCACATTACCCGAGATGAGGGGAGAGTGGCTAGGTCCATAGCGAGATCAACTCTCATGCTGCCGGTGATGACAGCAATTGCGCGAGTTTCATGAGCATGCTAGTTCCTAAGAGTCTGAAGATTCATGACGTACTGCTCCATAGCCTGCTAATAGGCCTCCAAGACATCTTCGGCAACCAGCACACTGTCTGAACCAACCACGGGCTCCTCAGGACGAGCCGGGGTGGGTGGACATGAGCATGGCCCGATTAAGTGGCCTTAAAAACGCTGGCTGTTGAGGCAGATACATGAGCATGGCCCGATTAAGTGGCCTTAAAAACGCTGGCTGTTGAGGCAGATACGAAGCATCGTGGACCACTCCTGAAAGTTGGTCCTATCAAACATCACCGGCGGGAGTAGCATCAGACCAGAGAGACGAGGTGGTGCTACCATGGTAAAGATTTTTTTTTAAAAAAGAGTAAATCTCTATCAATGATTCCACGAGTCAAGCTCCTAGCAAGCTTTAACTGCTTGTGCTCACATGGATTGGTTCGTCCAAGTTCAGGATCCCATACGGCAACAAGCTCATTCGATAATGATACAGGGGCTGGTGCATAGATATTTGCTCCAGATTCCTGCATGCAAAAATAAGTGTGAAATTTCTCTAGCAAAGACAATCACGTTATTTTGGTAATGACTCTTTTCAAATGAGAAAATTGGAAATGTAATATTTGCAAGCAGAAGAAATTGTGTTCAAACAAATATTAGATGACTCAACATTTTCAAGAAGACAGTTCCTCCTTTACCTATGACCAGTTGCAAAAGAAAGGGACAATTGTGTTCTTGCCCTTATTTTGCACCTCAATTGTGATTTTGGGCCTCGTTTTTCAACTTTGTGATTTAGCCCTTACTTTTTCAAAACGAAGTCTCTGTTTGCCCCTAGTTTAGACGTTCCTCTGGTGGAGGCGGATTAACTGAATTAAAAAAAAAGTGGAAAAGACATGTATACCCTCATTCTGGACATTTGCTTCAATATATATGTTGTCATTTCTTGCTTGAATGATCTAAACATGTATGAAAGATCTGGACGTTTGCTTCAATATGATTTGGACATGTTTGTTACATATATGCAGATTTCAAAGTGTGAAAGTGTCAATATATATGTAGATTTTAATATATATGTTGTCCAAATTTTGCTGTCGTCAAAACAGGGGAAAAATACAAAATCTGTAAGGGCATATATGTCTTTTTAAGCTGAATTCACACCGTTAAGTCCTCCTAACGGAATGAGGGTAAAGACAAGCTTCAGCTTCAAAAAGCAGGGACAAGAAGGCCCAAATTCACAATTGCATAGCAAAGTAGAGGCAAGAATGAAAAGGCCCCCAAAAGAAACTATGCTAAATGCATATGTTTTGCACAAAAAAGCAAAATATTAAAATGGAATGGATGGAAGTATCATTTTAGGTCTTGTTTCTTTCAGCTGGATTCAGCTGTACATTATAATCTAAAAAAGTTGAGAGCCTTCGATAGGAGGCTTGGAGAGCCCAAAAAATATTAAAAAATGGTTTTGTGAGTTTTGAGAAGAACCACAAAAAGTCTTTAAAAAATGGCTACAAAGTGCTACGGCGTTTGGCTTGTACAAAAATGAAAAATTTCCAGCTATAGCTTTTAATTTTAATTTAAGCTAAAGAGAACAAGGCCTCGCACAGCTGATTATAACAAATCAATTGGGCAGCAGATTGAATATGAGAAAGCATGCCTCAACGAAGAAAGTGTGTATGTGGGTGAGTGTGTGTGTGTATAAAGAGAGAGAGAGAGAGTTTTGCAATGGTTATTCATGCCATGTGTGAAAAATCCGAGACCAAAACGGCAGATCCAAACCGTCCATTTATTCATCTCGTTAAAATCTCACTATGTACAAAATTTTATATTTTTTCCTTTTTTATTATTTGTTTCATATTTTTCACAGCATTATTGGAGGTTCCACAACTAATTAGATCATGGATTTTAAAAATATGAAACAAATAGTAAAAAATTGAAAAAATATAAAATTTTGTGGGTAGTAAGATTTTAACGAGATGTACAGGATGAACAGTTCAGATCCGCTGTTTTGATCTCCGATTTTTCAAACACGGCGTGAATCACAGTTCCCTCTATATATATATGGGGCTCCATGGAGCCTAGGCCCCATGATCCATTACCACTAGATGTGCTTTAAGATTCATGATGCTTGATATTTGTACTTTCATATACACACTAAACAAAATATTTGAGATGTCAAACTCTGAAAAAAATTAAATATTTTTAAATTTAAGATAACTATAGTTCAAACTAGTTTAAACTGAAGATGAATTTAATTTTTTAGAGAGTTTGATGTCTCAAATATTTTGTTTACTGGGTATGTGAAGATATACACGTCAAATAGCACGAATCTCAAAGCACATCATAGGGTATTCGATAATAGAGATTAGGCTCCATGAGCCTAGAACTGCTTTCCTATATTTAGGGAAAATAATAGCATGCCTGCTGGATGGGAACCGCTACATGTCCAGTATAGTATGACAAGGAGCTTAAAAGTAATTTGTCAGAACAGATTACAGGAAAATTCTAATAGGAAAGAACCAAAAGACCCATACACACTCAATGGTGAAGTAATGTTTACCTGGAAGACAACTCTGTGTTGAAAACCGCTCAAATCAACAACTAGGCTAGGGAAAAAATTTACCGCCTTCTCACACTCCTGCTTAACTTTGTCCACAGCACTGAAGGTAAGACGGTCCAACCAATCTATATGTTGTATCTGCCCCCTCTCATACTTATTAACAAGCCTCTCCAACCGCTCTATCTCACCTCTCTCATTCTTAGGAACCTACACGTCAATAGAAATAAACAACAGATGCAGATATTAGTGGAAAGTTACACCTCAATGATTCTAGAGTGCATGAAAAGCAGGTAAATCTCTCCAAGTGAGTCACCTTCCCAGGGGTTGTTGTGGGGATTCTACCATCTGCCTCCTTTTTGGGCCATAGACGCAGCTTCTGCCTTCCTGTTTTAAGAAGTTTTTTTCTGTTGAAAAGAAATATGGTAGCTCCACCAACAATATTTCTGTCCTCGCCAGATGACACATTTCAAACCTACATTACAGACAGAAGAGTTGAGAAGTTAAATGCAAGGAAAATGCACACACATGAAAAATATTTGAGGACAGCAGCATCAATCTAATTAACACGTTTGGCATTATAAGTTCATTGGGTGTAGCAGAACTGTACTCACCTCCCTAAAAGGGAATATATATACCATCATTACTAACACGGTAACAGTATCACCAAGTCCTTAAATTTTGATTCACGGTTCACAGTGATCTCTGATGAGACTGGCAATGTCCCACATCTGTCCTATTTGCTTGACTCAAATGTTCTCAGAAACAAAACAACGTAAATATGCTAAAATGAGAGGCCACCATTTTTTTCCATAAAAGGAACAACTTTGTGCCAGCCATGTTATACATTTTCAAGAATCAGTCCTTTGTATAACCCCTGAAGTCTTGAACTAGTCCCATCAATATTGTGGATGTTCCCCATCATTCCGCACACGCAACCTCCCAATGCCCCTTGCCAAAGACGAATTTTTGGTACTATTTATCTCGCGGAGGAAGCAACTATGTTTAAGTTGATGCATCTTAAATGAGTAATATTTACAGAGAAAGAGAGAGTAAGCGGGCCGGGGTGTGGCAGTGTGAATCAAGATGGAGAATTGATAGCAGTAATTAGGTGGACGATGGAGATATACATACGGTGAATGCAAGCTGCGAGCGTGAAGTTAGGTCCCTGAATTTGGTGGTTAATGTTATGAACTCGTTCCAGCAGTAGGGTGGTCCTGAGGATTCCAGCCTGAAGCAAGAACAGCCGCAAGTGAGCACCTTGATTGGATATTTGGATTTGATGCAGTAGGGTGTTGATGTTCGTGCGGACGACAGGTAGGTGCTCCAAATTGGGATTGGATACTTGGACTAATGCGTACCTGGTGTTCATGGGCAAGCCAAATTGGATGCCATCAATGTACAGCTTGCACTCAACGAAGAGCTCAAGAGGAGGCGGTCCTTTTGCGCCGGCGTGATGATCTGGACCTGGACCTGGACGGAAGCAAGCCAGAGAGCGGGGTGAGGAGGAGGAATTGGAGGCGGTGGCGGCGGCGGAATCGAGGGCTAACCTTGAGGCGGCGGGATGTGGGCCTGGACGACTCGGAAGGCGATCTGGTAGCTGATGTCGCCCGAGTGGAAGAAGCGGAATCCGTTGCCGTCGCTGGCCGAGGTGCTTGTCGCCATGGCCGGTACCTCGGCCCAGCTAGGCAGGAGAGGAAGATGCAGACGCAGCCGCGCACGACCGGGACGGGACGGGACACGGGAGTCCGGGACTATTGGTTCAAACGGATCGCGTACGGGAGTATATAAAACATATATTTCTTTAATTATCAAAAACAATTATTCCTTTACCTCGGAGATACGGATTCAGCGTAGATCAAACTCTTGTCCGTTACGACAACTTAACAGATGAACACACCTAAAAATACCACCAAAAGTTCGTACCATTACAAAAATTCCGTTACGTAAAATGATACCAAAAATCACAAGTTCTGTTTTTTACCATTTTGTGACATTCCAAACTATTCTCCACTCATCTCACCGCTCGCCTCTCTCTACCGCTGCCCCTGTGTCATGTATGAAGGGGAGGAGGCCATGCATGGCTAAGTTGGTGCAAGTGCGCCGGTAATAGTTAGTGGATTAGGGCATATGGGTCGTGTGATTGTTGGGGTCATAGCCACCGTTATAATGCCACTATTACCTTTCCGGCAAAGGCAAGGATGAAAAAAATGTTAAACCCTACTAATGCTATCTCCCCTGATCCCCAATTCTCCGGTGTTGTTGTTCTCTTCTCTCCTCGTCTCCATATTCTCTCAATTTCCTTGATCTGATCCCTCCATCACCAAAGGACATGACATTTTGGTATCAGAGCCACTACGATCCGTGATTTTGCTTCCGCGATTTCCTTGGCCGATGCTATAAGGCAATTCCTTGGGGCAGATTGATCTAAGGGTGAAAACGGATCGGATAATATCTAACAGGATCCGGATCCGAATCCGGATTTTAGTGATTTGGAACCACTTTTCTATTCGAACGGATACGGATACGGATAATTATCCGGATTTTTTTACAGATACGGATATGGGTTGGGGGTATTCGGCGGATAGTGCTATCTGGATATTGAAATTCGAATATCCGGATTTCAGAATTTAGATATTACATGTATGTGAGTATGTTCACTTACGTGTGACACTTATTATTATATTTTATGAATTTATGTTTAGTACTTATTATCGGGTTGTTTGAATTATTCCACTTTATTTTTTAGTAGCATATATTATTGTATTCATAGCTTGTATGTCTTTCAAATTGTATTTAATTTTATATTACGTGTTATGCTTTTGTGGATGATTAACGATGAGTGTAGGTTTATGTCGGTTTTTTTCCGTTGAGGTATTATGGTAAAACCCGGTTTCGTATTCCTATCCGACCCATATCTGATCCGAAACTGTATCCGACTAAATCTGTATTCGAATCCATATCCGACACTATCCGTCTCCGAATCCATATCTGGTATAAAATACGGATACGGATATAGGTTGACCCTATCCGACCGTATTCGATCCGTTTTCACCCCTAGGTTGTTCGTGGCTTGGGCGGCGATCCTAAAATTCCTAAATCCAGGGCCAGCGTGGCTCGGGAAGGGGCAACACGGCTTCTGTGACCCACTTCAAGATCTCGCCCATGGAGGGCCTCGAGACTCGCCTGATGGATTGCTTCAAGACACTACAGATGGAGATTCAAGCAGGGAAGGGTAGTGTGAGTGAATCCATGGGGATGATGGATCAGAAGTTAGAAGCATACAAAGACAACATGGAGCAAATGAGGATTAAACTAGACATGTCGATGAGTACGTTGGGCAAGATGCAAAAGGAATTGGCAGTTCAACCCAGGAGAGGACTAGGGGCACCACTACCCAGGCTGGAGATACCGCGGCGAGAAGATGTGAGGATTCCAGCAAATTCGGCTGGCCCTGGCATGATGGGAGTGTCTCCAAACTCTGCTAGACCACAGGCAATATTTTCCCCTACTCTCCAGATGATGGAAGAACCTGTCACTGAGAATGTAGATGGATCAGTTCAGACCCTAGAATTCAATAGCAACAAGAGAACATGGATGCCCAAAATGGAGTTTCCTAGGTTTGATGGTCAGGATGTAAGGGTTTGGGCCCACAAATGTGCTATGTTTTTTGAACTATACCAAATTCCATCAGATTTTCAGATTGCAGCTACGGTAGTGCGCATGGTGTACAGGGCTTCTTACTGGTATGAATCACATGCTGACCAGTTTGGAGAACTGAATTGGAACCAATTTGTAGAGGTGTTGATGGAAGAGTTTGAAGGCAATACTCACAGAGAGAGAACTAGATAGTTATTGCAGTTGAGACAAACTGGGTCTGTAGAAGAATACAAGGCCAAGTTCAACTCTCTTGTGTATCAAATCAAAATATATGACAAAACACTCAGTGAAATGGTGTTAATTAATCAGTTCATCTTGGGTTTAAAAGAGGAGTTGAGGAGCATTGTTGAGGTACAGATTCCTATGTCTGTGGCACAAGCTGCTAATATTGTTGTGATGCAAGAACAAGCTATTGAAAGGGGAAAAAGGGGTACAACAAGGAATTTTCAAACCAGAGGGGCACTGACTACACTCACAAAACAGGATAACGTGGCTAAATCAATGACAACAACCACCGGAGACAAGGGAGAATTGTGGAAAGCAAAACAGCTCAAGGATTATAGAAGGGCCAATGGTCTTTGTTTTAAGTGTGTTGAAGTGTACACACCTTAACATCAATGTAAGGTGACAGTTAGGGCCCAAGTCAAAGCTATCCAAATAGTAGAGATACTATCTGATGAGGTCCTAGATGTTGTAGTAGCAGAAGAGGAAGATGAGGAAGAAATGCGTGTATCAGTTCATGCTTTAGCAAGGGCCACAGCAAGCCAGACAATTAGATTGAGGACTCTGTTAAGAAACAAAATCATAGTGATTTTGATAGACTCAGGAAGCTCACACTCTTTTGTGCATAAACAATTATTGTAAACTTTGGGATTAGAAACACAACCATTGCATCAGATTGCTGTCAAAGTGGCATGGGGAGGCATGTTACCATGTGACAGTATGATGCATAGCCCAACTTGGTGGGTTCAAGGAGTATTGGGTGGTTATGACGCTATATTAGGAATGGATTGGCTGGTAGGATTGGGAAGGATGACCTGCCATTGAAAAGAGAGATGGATACAATTCTAGTATAAAGGTCAAGAGGTAACATTACAGGGCATGCTTGGGGAAGATACATCCCAACCAGTACAGGTGGTTTCATATACATCACTGAGTAAATGGGTATTGGGTAATGATGTTTGGGCTATGGTCATGCTGGAACCAACCACCTCCGAATTGGGAGAGCAAGAGAACATGTGGCTTGCAGAAATACAGCAAATTCTGGTGGAGTTTGCATATTTTTTTCAAGAACCTCACACATTACCCCCATCTAGAGCTTATGACCATGCAATTAATCTAGTTCCACAAGCCACACCAGTGAACTCTAGGCCATATAGATATTCATCTCAGCAAAAAGATGAGATAGAACGCCAAGTGCGAGAGATGATTGATAAAGGAATTTTAACACCAAGCTTGAGCCCTTTTGCTTCCCCTGTATTGCTAGTTAAAAAGAAGGATGGTACCTGGAGGTTTTGTGTGAACTATAGGAAATTAAATGACCAAATAGTGAAGAACAAATTTCCTATGCCTGTGGTGGATGAGTTGCTAGATGAGTTGGCAGGGGCAGCCATGTTCTCCAAGTTAGATCTCAGATCAGGGTACCACCAAATAAGAATAGTCCCTACAGATGAGGAGAAGACAGCCTTTAAAACTCACCATGGACTTTATCAATTTAGGGTTATGCCCTTTGGTCTCACAAATGCTCTAGCCACTTTCCAATGTGTGATAAATGCAGTGTTTGCCCCATATTTGAGGAAATTTGTCCTGGTTTTTATGGATGACATCTTGATCTATAGTAAAACAGTTAAAGATCATATGGAACACTTGAAAACGGTGCTCACAACTTTAAGACAACACATGCTTTATGTCAAATTATCCAAGTGCACCTTTGCAGCTAAACAGCTAGAGTATTTGGGACATGTAATTTCTGCGGGGGGCGTAGCTGTTGATGTGAGCAAGATTGAGGCAATGCTAAATTGGCCAACACCTACAAACACTACGCAATTAAAAGGATTTTTGGGCCTCACAGGATATTATAGAAAATTTGTGAAGGGGTATGGTGTGATGGCTAAACCTCTCAATCAGCTACTGAAGAAGCATTCCTTTGTGTGGACCGAATCAGCTCAAGCTGCATTTGAGCAACTCAAACAAGCTATGAGCTCTACTCCTATGTTGGCTTTACCAGATTTTAGCAAGGCTTTTACAATAGAGACTGATGCCTGTGCTAGTGGCATTGGTGCTGTCCTAAGCCAAGATGGTCAACCTGTGGCCTATTACAGTAAGGCATTAGGAGCAAAAAACCAGAATTTGTCCACTTATGAGAAGAAATTTTTGGCAATTATGATGGCAGTTGACAAGTGGTGACAATACTTGATAAGGGGACCCTTTACCATAAAAATAGATCACAAAAGTTTGTGCCACCTCAAAGACCAAGAGTTAGTAATTGATTTACAAAGGAAAGCAATGGCAAAGCTGATTGGTCTCTAGTTTTTGATTCAGTACAAAAGGGGTCTGAGAACAAGGTAGCTGATGCATTGTCTAGAAGGGAACATGACCCTAGCATCAATGCTATCTCAGGAGGGCAACTAGTATGGATGCAAGAGATTGTGAACTCTTATGTGGTAGATCCACAAGCTCAGGAGGTCTTCATTCAGTTGGCTGCTGGAGGGGCTGATCAGTCTTATACCCTTCAAACCAAGTTGATAGCTGCTTTTCATGACAGTCCAATTGGGGGGCACTCTGGAATTCAGGCTACTTATCAAAGAATTAAGAAGTTATTTGATTGGAAAGGGATTAAGCAAGATGTAGACTCATTTATCAAGCAATGTTCTGGTTGCCAACAAGCAAAGCATGAAAACTGTAAGTATCCTAGGCTTTTGCAACCATTACCAATCCCAACAGGGCCCTGGAAGGATAATAGCATGGACTTTGTGGAGGGTCTGCCACCTTCTGAGGGATTTACTGTGATTTTGGTAGTCATTGATAGATTCTCTAAATATGATCACCTCATGGCTCTTAAACATCCCTATACAGCAGCTGTAGTGGCTAAGCACTTTCTGTCAAATATTGTTAGGCTACATGGAGTACCTCAAACCATAGTATCTGACAGGAATCTTCACTAGTGGGTTTTGGCAAGAGTTCTTTAAGCTATTGGGAGTTCAGCTACATATGAGCATAGCTTATCATCCACAGAGTGATGATCAGACTAAAGGGCTTAATCAATGCATTAAGCAATGCATTAAGATGTATTTGAGGTGTGCAGTTTAGCAAACACCAAAGAAATGGTCTGGATGGTTTCCTTTGGCTGAGTTCTGGTACAATAAAAGCTATCATTCAGCCCTAAAAGAGTCTCTGTAACATCCCATTTTTAGGGATTTGTAAATTTTTGGAAAAATTTAATTATTAATAACGCTCTTCATTTATTGAAAGGCTTATGCCTTAATTTATATTATTTTTGACTCCTTGATACAAATATACTTGTGCTCCTAACTAAGGTATTTTGTGTTAAGTAAAACATAATCCATATTTCTCCCCTTTTATTTGAAACCTATTAAAGGGTTTGCTTCATGGCATATATGCAAATCTATATATATATATATAGGCCACTTTTGCAAACCTTTAATTTTGCTACTCTTTAAAATAATTGCAAAGAGCCAATGATCATTGTGATTGCTACATATATCTATGTATGCATTTCAAGGGCATCAATTGGACATTTTCTAAAGCTTTCAAATATCTCATCTTATAAAATATTTATTTCTTGATTATACGCTAAAAGCTAAACTATATTGATAAATATTCCATTTAATGCAAATCCGACATCCTTGCACTATTCAAAATCCTACAATAGGAGTATTCACTATTTAGAACCCTACACTTCGCATATCCCATGCAAAGGGTAAATCTTATCAATTTCCAAATTGGGCCATATAGTAAATCCTAACTATTGACCTTGCCTTCAAATATAATTAAGTGATAAATTGACTAAATTGCCCTTTTGGCCAAAACTACATTTATCTCAAAACTCTTTTATTAAGACTTATTCCCAAAATACAACAATGCAATTATGCCATAAATAAGTAAATGTGTATATATATGACCAATATATTCATATGCATATAAATATATAATGGCACTTATATTTTCAGATCACGAATAGTAATTCCACTAAACTTTAATTTTTCAATAAATTACTTGAATTATATGCATATTGTGAATACACTTATCAAAATGCTTGGGAAATATTAATTTCATATCATGTATAGTATTTTCAGCATAATGAATAGTAATTACCATCTAAACCCTTTAGGGAAGCTGATTTTCAAACCATCTTTTCCCTCCATAGTTTGAATTCAAATTTGAAATTGAATCAACTCTGTGAAATTACCATTTTGCCCCTTGGGTTAATTCACACTCTCCCTCAGTTTCTGTCCCAGGCCCAGTCCACCCCTTCCCTTTGGCTTGGCCCGCACCAGCCTTCCTCTCCTCTCCGGCCCATCACTGGCCCAGCCCAGTGCATCCCGGCCTCCTTCCACCTTCCCCTCTTTCTTTCCCGGCCGAGCCCACCTGATGAGGACATCACTCCTAACATTGCTTCTCCTGTTGAAGTCCCTGCTTCTCCTGTTGAAGTCCCTGATGTTCAAGCTCCTGATGACGTCCCTGTTGATGCTACACCGCTGGTACAAGGACCAATTACGAGGGCCCGAGCACGACAACTGCGGCATCTACCGGGAGATATTGTTGTCGCCATCAGAAATCATGGATTAGCTCATGAAGAGAGAAGATACAACTACATCAACGCAGAGAAGCAGCCGCAAACAAGGCAGTCGCAAAACATGGGCTAGGCCGATGGAGCACCGGCCCATGGTAGGGCACCGGCCTACCATGGGGCCCATCATGGGGCGCCACGCCACCCCCTTTGGCCGTGGCCCATGATGGGGTCCAGCCGGCCCAAGGTGGGGCGCCCCTCACCTCCACCTGGTTTAGTACCATACCGCTACCTCTCCAGAGCAGGCCACCCTTCCTTCGCTATATAAACCATGTCATAGGTGCCTCCACAACGCGGGTTTTGCTTAAGATTATTCTGCCTTTGCAGTTTCGCCGAAGACTCGGTCTGTAAAGCCCCAACTCGTGAGCTTAATATTATTTTGCAATTTGAGATTGCTTCTTCTCGTTCTTGCTTGTGTTCTCGATTCACTAGCAGGAACAAGCCTTCGTGGCGAGGTCAATCGTGTCTTGGCACGGTTGATAACCAACGGAGCGGTGGTGTAGCGATTGCAGGCTTAGATCGGTTCTGATCAGAAGTCGGATCGTCAACGTCGAGTCTCCACCAATCGACTTATTCTCTACCTGTCGGAAGATCGGGCATCCGTCTCCCATCACCACCACGGCCCAGCCGAGCTCCCCTGTTTCTTCTTCCTTCTTCTCTGTTGCTCTGTGGCTCCGGTCCGAGTCGGAGCTCACCAACCGCCTTGCACCGCCTGCGCCGCCCGTGCCACGCCCACGCCTCGCCGTCACCCCCTTTCATCGGGCGCTCAATCACTCCGACGCCGAACCAACAATAGCGCCAACGTGCGACCAATGCATCCCCTCGTCGGCTTTGACCTCCGTGAGACCGTACCCCCCCTAGCTCCCCATTGGCCGTCGAATCCGCTCATTTAAGTGGCCTTGTACCCCCAAAGAATGGACAAGACCGGTTGCCCGATTTTCCCTTCCCTAGCCTATAAATACCGGCCAAGCCCCATCACTCCGCCCTCCCTGTTTTCCCCCCCTCGTTCCACCGCCCCACCTTACCCGGACACGGCCACCGTCGTGGGTTCATTCCGGTGAACCCCGAGCTCGGACGACCAGCTCCATCTCCTCCTATCTTCCCTCTACTGCTCTCACCGAGCCTAATTGCATTTTCGTGGCTCGTAGCTCACGGACGTGCTCCCGTCACCGCCGCCAATGGCCGGCGCCGTGCCGTCAAATACTCCCACGTCGCCCTACCTTTCGAGCTCTTCTTCCGCGTGAAGCTTCACCGTACCAGGAGGCTTCTTCCACCGGGACCAATCGGACGGAGACGCACCGGAGCTCGCCGTCCACTACTTCCCCTGTTTCGGCCTCCGCCACCCGCACGCCGACAGCCTTCCCCGAGCTTCCCCGGCCTCTACCAACGGCTAAATACTTCTTGTAGTCCTTAGATGCTCTCCGGGCCTTTGTTCGAACTCCAGCACCTTGGTAGTGTGGATGCGCGTGGTTCTTAGTAGTTCTCATTGCCTATCCTCGTCGCCGCTGCTTCATCGCCTCCCGACATGAAACACACAGAAGCATCCTAGCTATCCTCCTCCCGAGTCTGTAGAGCCCAAGAACCCCTCAAGTGGAGCACTGTACCGGTCGCAATCCATCGCCGAAGATCGCTGGAGCCCTGGCCGGAGGAAAGAGTCGCGCCGACGTCATGCTGACATCATCATTCAGCACTGTGCACCTTGTCACACCGATAGGTGGGACCGCGAAGGTTTAAAATAAGTTAATCCCCGCGGGATTACTCTCTCTCGCCGACATGTGGGCCCTCCAGTCCCACATGTAACTATAAGTGGAAGCGTATTTGTAGCTTTACGCTTTCCAACTCAGAATGCGCTTTCACCGTGCTACGCTTGGGCCGTCGCGCGCACGGGCCGTTCCGCGCGTGGGCCGGACCCAACTCGGGCCACACAGTGACGATTGAGCCCGTTACTGTTTAAAATGTTTTCCAGACATTTGTCTATTTAGAAAATCTCAGTAAATGATTATGATCTATAATAAATACTTAGATACCTCTAAAAATCTTGGAAAAATTATGTAAAATATTAGAATGCTTTTGGAACCCATTAAAAATAGAACTTTGCATAATTCAATTATTTAAAGTCTCTATAAATATTTGTAGCTCTTGTCTATATATTTCTTTTATAAAGAAAACCCCATAAATGCTTATTAGACTGTCTGAAATAGTTTTAGCCCTCCAAAAATATTAGAACAATTCAAGGAAATAGTATATCTTATACTTGACTTAAGAAAAATATTTTTGGACATATCTTATTACTATTTTGCCCTCGAAAAATTAGAATAGCTTTATGGTAGCATTTCCTTTACAAAAGAAAAGCTAGAAATGGTACTCCATTTATATAAAATATTATTTAGCCTCTGAAAATATTGATTACCCTTTTATAAACTTTATATAGGATATTCACCCTAGGGAAAGTACTAAACCTTGCAGGTTTATAAATAAATAAGTTAGTAGAAATAGAAAGTCTCCTATAGGGCTAATATATAAATGCCCAAATAGATATTTTAATAGGATATTCCTATGGTTAAAACTGAGGGAATATTTCTATAGATACTTTCTAAGGATTTTAACCTAAGGATAATATTGAGTCCTTTAGGATCTTGGACACTTATTAAATAGAAGTACGAAGCCTTTTTTTGGGCTAAAATTATATTTCTATATGTTTAAAAGTGTTTGCTGAAGATATTTTAATCTAAATAATAGGTTTATTCTTTGGGGAACCTAATTAAGGGTATTTAGATGCATTCTCACATGCATGACATCCTTAGCACGTTTATCGTGGAGTTCATGGAACTTCCTTGATAAAGTAGGATAGATTATTTTATAATCTTCAATATAGCCGGTGCGAATGGTCACCCACGCGATTAGATGCGATTGCATAACATTCATCATGCTTTGGCATATTTCTGAATATATTTGTGCTATTTGGATTATTCACGATAGATCCGGAAGACCCGGAAGGACAACTCGAAGACCGGAATCCAAGCTACAGCACGCTCGGTCCAAGCGAGCCAATATCTCTAATTCATATGTCAATTCCCATGTTTTACTTAAATTACATTGGTTTAAATAATGCAAATTGCATGCTTATATTCTGTTGCTATAGTATGTTGTTAAACACAAGGTTAATAAAGCTGGTCTAGATATTACCACTCGACTATATGTGCTATTAAGCACAACCCTTAATCTTGGCATTATTCCTAACCTTATCCATTGGAATCCTAGGAATTAAATCTAAAACTCCTCTGACTAGTAAGTCCTTGGAAATGCTTAGCCTTTGCCAGTCTAGGTCAAATGGGTCGATCCTTGCCTATCAATGATTTGCGGCATAGATATGACGGATCGATCCTATCAACATTACAACGGCATAGCAAACGCTATCAACGATGTAATGGTATAGCTGGTCGCTGGTCCCGACTATCAACGTAAAACGGCATAGAACGGGAGAATACTCATGCACTCGGGTGCCAGGTCTGTCTAAGTGCGAATGTTGGTTAAATGACCCCTTTTGATATACTTGATAATGATTATTTGGATCCATGGGATCCTGGCCTTTGTTGAGCTCAAGGCGATCATGCCTCTTCATTAAGAGGGTGAGTCGACCGCCACTTTGGGAGTCATGCGCCAGTTGTAGGTATGGGCACGGACTTGCCATTTATAGACAGTACGCCAGTTGTAGGTATGGGTACTGGTCTACTTTTGGGGACCATTCCCATAGCCATGGGATGGATCCGCCGACTAATGGGACACGTATTCCATAGCCATGGATACGGTGCCGCCATATTGAAATACCCCAATGATGAACAATTTCAGCATATATAGCCCAGTACGTCTTTGATTTGTTACCTGGCTAAGTCATAAGACTTCTACCTATTAATTATTGTAAATCTGGCTTTATGCAAATAAAATAGCCTAGCCTCCACCAAACAGCCCATATCATTATATTGCATTAGGTTGGGTGTTGGCTCATGAGCCTGATTTGATTAGCGCTCACCCTCGCACTCCTCACTCTTTTAGGTGGATCCGAGGATGGATTTGGACAGCTTGACGGTGACAAGAAGGAGATGAACCAGTTGGATGACGCTATTGACGGGTGATAGGCGGGACTCCAGTTGCTTGCCTGTTTGGGTTGGGCACAGCCTCGAGACCCGACTCTTCTTTCTATTGTTTCCGCTTTTCTGCTAGACTCTGATAGGAGTTCATTTTGGCATTGTAATATTTGGCCTACTCGGCCTGTTAAACTGAGCCACCATGTAATTGAACTCTATTGTAATAATAATATTCAGTTTTGATTGTATGAGATGATCCGGCATTTTGTATAAGGTGTCGTGCTAGCAAGACAGATCCTGGGCTAGCACAGGTGCACCGAGGTTCCCGGTTGGACCGAAAATCGGGGGCCGACAGTCTCCCTTTAAAGCTTTGTATGGAGTTGAGCCTAATTATGGGTATATTCTTGATTATACTAGTTTCTGTGGTAATGAAGCCCAGGAAGTGTTGTTACAAAGAGAACAAAATTCTCTGTTACTCAAACAACATTTGGAGCAGGCACAAAAGAAAATGAAGTTACTAGCTGATAAGAACAGAAGTTTCAGTGAATTTCAGGTGGGAGAAATGGTTTATCTCAAATTGCAGCCATATGTCCAATCTTCTATGGTTCACAGGCCAGCTCCAAAATTGGCTTACAAATACTATGGTCCTTATCCAGTCCTTCGCAGAATTGGGCAGGTTGCTTATGAGTTACAGCTACCACCAGAGAGTTCAATCCACCCTGTGTTCCATGTATCTCAGCTCAAACCCTACACACCTGATTTTATACCAGTGACTACTAATCTACCTACTCCCGCAGAACTTGATGTAAAGGATACACAACCAGAGCTTATTGGACAAGCGGCTGGTCAAGAAGGGCAATGCAGCGTGTACTCAGGTGTTGGTGTGGTGGACTAGATTACCAACCCCTGCTGTGACGTGGGAAGACTATGAGGTGATCAAGGCGAGCTTGGGGTCAAGCTTGTACTCAAGGGGGGACGAATGTCATCTATGAAGGGGAGGAGACCCTGCGTGGCTAAGTTGGTGCAAGTGTACTTGTAATAGTTAGTGGATTGGGCCGTATGAGCCTTATGGTTTGATGCGTACACGGGGTGCCCGATCTTCTGGTGAGAAGGATACGTCGATTTGAGGCGCGACGACTTGCACGAATCGGCTACCAACTAACAAGGGCAGCAACCCGCAATCGCAAAGTCACCACAAGGCGATCAACCGAACCAAGCCCGATCGACCCTTGTACCTGCTAGCAATCGAGAACAAGCAAGAACAAGATGAAAAACCAACTAATAATTCAATCTTTCAAACGAAATAGGGGTGAGGTTCTGTTTCTCGTGTCGGGTGGTCTAGTCGACACACCATGAAGAGGGACGCACATGGGGTCTACCAAACACAACAAAACCTGAGAAAGAAGAAGGGGAGTGGCGGCCATATATAGACATATGATGGCCAGAGGAGGCGTGCTGGCCAGAGAGACACGTATCCCACGCAACCCTAGGGGTACATGAGCCATGGGCCCACAATTGAGGTGGCGCAGCACCTAGCAGATTTGGTATGCTTGATTGTTTTGTCGATTCCAGACGACGCGGGATGAATTTGGAGGTGAGGCCAGATCTGTTCGAAAGCTTATCTCCTAAGCTTTCCGTCGAGTGGTGGATCGTCGAAAACGGAGTCCAGACGCCCGAGATACGTCCGTTTGAAGTTGGGCTGCTCCTGGATGGCCGAACCGGACGTGGGGTCGACCTAGGCTTGAAGTTGGGCCTTCCTTGGGGTGTGAGCCATCCTTGGTATATGGGCTTGGTGTGCTGCTCCATCAGAGTTGGTTTGAAAGGCTGAGCTTCTAGATTTAAGCCTCCGGGAGACGTTGACAACGGCGACGAATTAGCGGAAGAAGCGCTTGCCAAAGGGAAGGAGTTGTGGTCACGAGATTGCTGGAGATGTCCTCATCATCCTCCCCTTCTTGAATGGGAGTCGTCCTTGACTCCATCTCATTATCCTGCAAAAGCTTAGTGGCAACAGGAGGCAAAGAAACAGTTGTAGCTAACAAAACTTTCCTCTTCAACTTAGGTTCTGATCATTTAGCATTCGGTGCATCTTGTGGGGTTAATTCTTTAGGCACACTTTTATTGTTGCTACTATCACCCTCCTATTTCTCATTTTTAGTTTGTTTTGCATGCATCTTAAGTAGTTCAGTAGGGGTCATGGGCTCTAGAATGAATTTCTTCCCCTTAAACACGAAAGTATACTGATTGGTCCTACCATAATGAATGGCATCTATATCATATATCTATAGTCTACCCAATAAAAGAGAGCATGCATCCATAGGTACAACGTCGCAGTCAAGATGATCATGATAAGAATCAATGGAAATAGGCACTCGCACAGTTTTTATTATCTAGACCTTACCACAAGGATTTAGCCATTCAATATCGTAGGGTTGTTGAGGTGGAGTCGCGGTCAAGCCAAGCTTCTTGACCATGTCCACACTAGTAAGATTGTTGCAACTACCACCATCAACAATGACGTGTATTGCTCGCTCATTAACGACAAACTTCGTTTGAAAGATTGTTTGGCGCTGATTTTGTTCATCACGTGTTGGATGTGCATGAAGTACATGTGTGACAACAAGCGACAAATAGTTCTCCAACGCTGCAGCAGTACAAATCTCTCCTTCTTGTTCTGCAGTGTTAGCGGCAACAAGAGCATGTCCATCCTCATCAATATCACTAGCACTAGTGTACTCACCATCATCACGAACAATCAAGGCACACTAATTTGGATAGTCACGCATCACATGGCCCAATCCCTTGTATCGAAAGCATTGTACTTCTCTCGTACGTCCAGTGGAAGCAATGAAAGAAGCACTCTTTGCCGGCATAGGAAACGTAACAGTTTTGTTCACTCTGGAATGCGTGGTGTTGTGGACGTGGTTGGTGCAGCGGGCGTAGGTGTACGTCCAGGAGTGGAAGACGACGGTCTTGTGTGAGGCTCATTCGGGCGTGGTGAAGAAGAGGCTCCAAAATTGGCTCGTGTCTTGGGCTGTCGTCCCTGCACTTTCCTTTTAGCTTTCAAAGCAAGATGAAACAAACGGATGGCAGAATTGTATTCCTTATACTCAAGTATGTCCTGAATTTCACGGTTAATCCCATCCAAAAATCTAGCCATCTTTGCATCTTCACCCTCTTCTAATCCACAACACAACATGCCAGTTTGCAATTCTTGATAGTACTCTTCAACAGATTTATTACCCTGATTTAAGTGTTGCAACCTATTAAGCAAATCACGAGCATAGTATGTAGGCATAAACCTAGCACACATTAATCTCTTTAGCGCATCCCATGCCACAGGCACATTAAATTGGGTTCTACAAGTTTCTTGCCACCAAATAGATGCAAAATCAGTGAATTCACTAGTAGCAGCCCGAACTCTCCTATTCTTAGCAAAGTCATAGCAAGCAAATTTTTGATCTACCGCTAACTCCCAATCAAGATAGCCATCAAGGTCATATTTACCAGCAAAAGGAGGGATCGTAAATTTCATCTTTGCAAGTGAATAATCGCGTACCTCGCGTGGAGCATGTTGATTTCTTACCATACCTTGCCTGTTGTAGCAAAGTCAACGGTGTTGTCGATCATTGTTCACATTGAACCCATCGTTTGCCTCCAAATCAGCCTCGTAGTTGTTCTCTTCTTGACCCTCCCCAAGTGGGTGAACGGCGAGGGCAGCCTGTGGAGCGTGGACAGCAGGGGCAGCAGCGGGGGCAGCCCGTGGTGCGTGGACAACAGCGGGTGCTCCGTTGTGTGGAGCAGCAAGAAGTTGCCCCAGTTGCGTGCGGATTTCATCCAAGGCAGCGCGAGTTTCAAGCTCATGCCGATTGCACACTCCCTCGAAGTGATTGACCCATCGCCGCTCTCTACGAGTGAGAGGGTCCTCATGTTCACTCCCACTACCGACATGGCTCCCATGATTGCTTCGATTACCTGCCATGGTTAGTAGCAACAAGTCACAAGGTTATGTAATCCCTATGTACTACTGGAATGGGAAAAGTGGCAATTCACAACACTCAAGCTTCCACCAAGCTCTTACAAGTTCTCGACCTGCAATAAAGGAAAGCAGCCAGTGGCGGATCGATGCACTCTGAAGGTGGCAAAGCGATTGCAAGTCCCTGTTCCTGAATGGTTAGTAGAAAGGTGGAGCTTGGACAGGTATTTATGTATGTAGCAAGGAGAAACTAGTACCACGTTAGCCAAAGCAAGTTGAATAATCGTTCAACGTCGATACTGTGCTGGTTCTAGGACAAACCGTACTAGAGACGCAAGCTGAGATACAAACAACGTCACCAACTCAAAAAAGCACAGTACCTAGTTAGAGAGCTTCTCCTTTTTTTTCCTCCTTTTTTCCTTTTTTTCTTTTTGTGCAGCTTTTTTTTATTGCACTTGCCTTTTTTTTCAAACTTTCCAAACAGGACAGCAGGAGCAGTTATATTGTTCGGCAAATTCACCCAAGAAAAGCTCCAAATTTGGGAAAGGTCTCTATATCAAAGTTGTAGATCTTTTCGTTATCATCAATTTTCATATATGGAACATCCAATTTGGAGTTTGGAAGTAGGAAATACGGGTCCCGAAATACAAGCTGTCAGAAAAATCTGAGATGAGATAGATCCAGATCCAACGCTATTTTTGGTTGTGAAGATTGCGTTTCTGCAAATTGGTACAATGGACAAAGTTGTAGAGGATCTTCTTAGCTTTCCAAAAAGCACAAGAACGGCCAAAACTGATAAGGTAATCAAGAGATATGGTAGTTTAACCGAACTGCTATCAGATTGATCTAATTCGAATCCGACTAGAACTCGAGAATTCCCAAATTTTAACAACTTGAAGATGGCCAAATTCAAAGATGACTCCAACTAACTTTTCCTTAGACATTTCGTGCTGATTCCAGAAAATCCAAAAACACCACAATCCGAGTTCCGTTGGATGACTTATGATTAGAAAACCGAATTCGTAACAAATTGGATCTCTAGACGGCCTGAAATTTATTGCAAGATATCCTTATGTTGGAAGCCGAATAAGAAATCAACTTGAATACCAATGTTAGAGAGGACGTTTTTCCAGAGAGTACAAGAACACCAAAATTCAAGTTCGTATGAGATAGAAACAATGAAAACATTGAACTGGATGGCAGCAACTGTGACGAAAAAACATGACCCGAACTCGAAACTCTAAGGTAAGACTCTAAGACCAGCGACGACACGACGATGCAATCGAAAAAATTCAAAACGTAATGACTAAGAAGTAGTAGTAACAAGGCTTGACTTTCTTGGACAACGGGAACTAATCTATTTTTTTGTGGCAATTTTTCTGGACTATAGGACGAAACAAAGATGAATCTAATCTAAGATAGATGTGTTCTCACCAGGCAATCAATGCTCTGATACCAACTGATGCGCACACGGGGTGCCCGATCTTCTGGTGAGAAGGATACGTTGATTTGAGGCACGACGACTTGCACGAATCGGCTACCAACCAACAAGGGCAGCAACCTGTAATCGCAAAGTCAGCACGAGGCGATCAACTGAACCAAGCCCGATCGATCCTATACCTGCTAGAAATTGAGAACAAGCAAGAACAAGATGAAAGTCCAACTGATAATTCAATCTTTCAAACGAAACAGGGGTAAGGCTCTGTTTCCCATGTCGGTGGTCTAGTCGACACACGCAACCATGAGAAGAAACATACACGGGGTCTACTAAACACAACAAAACCTAAGGAAGAAGAAGGGGGTGGCGGCCATATATAGACATATGACGGCCAGAGGGGGCATGATGGCCAGAGAGGCACGCATCCCCACGCAACCCTAGGGGTACATGGGCCATGGGCCCAAAATTGAGGTGGCGCAGTACCTGGCAGATTTGGCCCGCTTGATTGTTTCATTGATTTCGGACGAGTTGGGATGAATTTGGAGGTGAAGCTGAATCCGTTTGAAAGCTTATCTCCTAAGCTTTCCGTCGAGTGGTGGATCGTTGAAAACGGAGTCCGGACACCCGAGATACGTCCGTTTGAAGTTAGGCTGCTCCTAGATGGCCGAACTGGATGTGGGGTCGACCTGGCCTGGAAGTTGGGCCTTCCTTAGGGTGTGGGCCATCCTTGGTGTATGGGCTTGGTGCGCTGCTCTATCGGAGTAGGCTTGAAAGGCCGAGCTTCTGGATTTAAGGCTCCAGGCGACATTGACAATAGCGACGAAGTAGCGGCGCTCGCTGAAGGGGAAGGAGTCACAAGCTTGCTGGAGATGTCCTTATCATGATTGTTGGGGGTCGTAGCCACTATTATAAGGCCACTATTACCTTTCCGGCAAAGGCATGAATGAAAAAGATGTTAAACCCTAACTAATGCCGTCTCCCCTAATCCCTAATTCTTCATTGTTGTTCTTCTCTTCTCTTCTCATCTCCATATTCTCTCAATTTCCTTGATCTGATCCCTCCATCACCAAAGGACATAACACCCTGCTCCTAAAGCGGCACCGTCCTGCTTCTCCTTCCACCGTGCACCTCTACTTCTCCTCCTGCCGCACTGCGCCAATTTTGGCCACGCCACCCCTTCTCCTCCTCCCACCACTCACCTCTGCTTCTCCTCCCGTCACCCTGCATCAATTCCGGCCATGCTGCCCCTTCAAGTGTACTTTGAGGCTTCCTATGGTTGTCATTGATCATATTGATTGTGTGAGGCTTTTTTTCCTTAGGAGAGGCTCAATGGATCTTCATGCTCGTCTTGTGGTGTGGGATAAAGTTTGCAGGACAAAACATAATTGGGGTTTGGGTGTGATCAACCTTCAGCTGCAGAACCAAGCCCTATTTATGAAAAACCTTTGCAAGTTCTACAACCAACAGGATCTCCTATGGATGAATCTCCTGTGGTTAGTACATTATGATGGGATTGTTCCTCTAATGCCCTACCTGGTGGCTCCTTTTGGTGGAGACATATCATGGGGTCAGGGTCGTTCCTAGGGGTGGGTGAAAGGGCGACCGCCCAGAGCCCCCGAGAAACAGGGGCCTCATTCCTCGTCTGGTCTAGGTACTAGTAGGCAGCGCTGCATACTATCCTCTCTCCTAACTGCTGAGTCCCAACTCCCAATCTGACTCCCATTCCTCAAAACTCAGCACCTCTCCTCCTTAGCTCCTCTTCCCTTTTCTTCTCTTCTCTGAATCTGATCCGAAATTAGTGTTAATTTCCTTTCCAAGGTCACCATAATTAATGGAAAACGGTTGATTTCCTCGACTGCTTCTCGGTCTCCCCAATCTCAATGTTCCCACTCCCATTCCCTAATCGTGCAGTATGCAGTAGCCCTCTGGCCTCTCCCTTGGCAGTGCGTGCACGGCCAGTGCACAGAAGTTTGGTGACGGGCAATGGCGAGGCGACACTGCAAGCCCACATAGCGACAGTGAGTCCCAGGCGTGTCAAGGCGCGTCGAGCCACTGAGTCACCGACGACCTCACCTGACCTAGGCCGGTGCCCGGTTGATTTGTTCCTTAATCCTTGCTCTCCATATTGTGATATTCATCTAAATGATCTAATCCCTAATTCCTGTTCATCTAATTTGGTATTTTGGTAAAATTGTTATTATGTACCTGTCATTCACTCATTCTACAAGTAAAATTTCTCATTCATAGCTCTATGTTTATTCTTTGGAATTATAGGGCCTGTACTTATCTCTCGCCCTAGGGCCCCAAATTGTTATGAACGCCCTGCATGGGGTGATATGGGGTTTGTAACGATCTTTTGTGGCATAGCTTCTTGCAATTTGGGAGGAGGTTCTTCGGTTCTTTTCTAGGACATATGGAATGGCAGGCTTCTGATCCAGGAGTTCCCTCACCTGTTCTCCTTTGCTAAAGATAAAGAATGTTTCAGTCCATGGTTTCCTGTGCACTGCTGAATCACTTAGTCTGTTCTATCTGCCTCTTTCTGAGATTGTTTTTCATGGTTTACATGACCTATCTCAGATTATCCAGCAGCTGAATTTTAATTTGGAATCTCATGATTCTTGGTCATACATTTGGGGTTCTGCAAACTACAGTTCTGAGTGCTTCTATCTTTCGTATTTTGGTGCCTTGCACGTGGATTCCATTTTTCAGGCAATCTTGAAGTCAAAATGTGTTACCAGGTGCAAATTGTTTACTTGGCTTCTTCTGTTGGATCATTTGAACACCAGGATCATTTTGAGGCGTAAGAACTGTTGATGTTGGACTCCTTTGACTGCACTCTGTGATTGTAGGGTGGAGGAAGCTTCTCTGCATCTGTTTGATTGTTGCTCTTTTGCGTTGAGATGCTGGAATTTTCTTGGATTTTAATGGGAGTCTGATAATCAAACTTCGATGGTTGTTCTTGTTGCCGAGGCCAAACGTCTTTTGCCAAGCCTTTTTTTTCATATGGAGATCTTCACTTTGATGTCTTGGAACATCTGAAAACATCGGAACATGTTCATCTTTCAAAATGTTCACCCTCTTTCTTAAGTTGGCGGAGGGCTTTCTCTGCAGATATCTCTTTGTTAGGACATAGGATGAATGTTGATTGGCGAGATGAGATTCTTTCTTGGTTTAATGCTTCCGATGATCCTTGATCTATTGTAATATCAAACCCCTGAGCCTTTTCGCTGGTTGGGCTACAATGCTTCACGAAGCACGGAAGACGCCGTGCTTTGCGTCTAGTATGAAAAATCTGAGACTCAAATGGCCCATCTGAACCATCCATCTTAATCTTGTCATTGAAATATTTTAGATGACCAAATTTCCTTTTTTTTCTATTTGTTTTGTATTTTTTAAAATCACCGATCTAATTAGTTGTGAAGCGTCCAAATGGCTGGTTTTCGAAAATACAAAACAAATAGCAAAAAAATTAAAAAAAAAACGAAATTTGGTCATCTAAAAGATTCCAACGAGAAGATTAAGATAGACGGTTCAGATCGGCTATTTGAATCTTGAATTTTTAAACTAGCCGTGACGAAGCACCGTAGCCCAACTATATACGCTATTGAAAATTTGTGGAGGTACTTTATTGTTTACTCCACTTATATATAAAATTTTATGATCAAATTCATTCTACGCTAGAAGTTACAAAAAAGAGAAAGTTATAACAAATTTGAACTATTCAAATTTATTAGAATTTTCTCTTTTTTTATTACTCTTAACATAGAATGAATTTGATCTTAAAATTTTATACATAGATACGGTAAGTTCAAATGTACATCAAAAAAAAAATTTCAGATTTTTTATAACTTTTGTTAGTTCGGGTGCAAGGTAATTGTACCGTAGCCTTAATTTCACAAGATATGTTTCCATATATAATATATATATATACGGATACACTAGTAAGGAGCTAGCTCCTGAATAGCTATTTGCGGTATGAGTTGGTTTGAGAACCGAAATGATCCGCATTAATTATAGATAACTGAATTATTGATGATTTGGGTCAAAATACACACGTCTTTTGCATGCAACCCATCTCCCACGGGGAGCATCCTCCTAAAAAGGTGGGATGCATTAGCTACTCTGTTTAAACATGTTTTTCTCTTGTTTTCGTCGTAAAATTTAATTCATAGATCCGGTTGACGAATAGTTTTCACTGTTGCGATGCTGATATTTTTATTAACAAAACAAGACCAGGTTTGCCATATAAATTTTTTATTTTTCGTTTTAGCGGTTTTAGGTGACCAAATTAATATCAATTACTATCTGTTACGATGAGTAATGACATGTAACATGGAAAAAATTGTGCATAACATAATAGTCAATTGCCATAGGCTAACAATTAGTGTTTGTTACTAATTTGTTACTATTGAAAATAAACAATTTACAATCAATTACAATAGCTTATCATCGATTACAACAGCCAAATACAACAATTTACAATCAATTACAATAGTTTTTTGTTGATTACAATGCGAATCCTAGCATAGATCCGAGGCGTAGCTGCGGGCCGAGGTGTACGGTGGTGGGCAGCGGCCGAGCGATATGTATAGAGGAAATGGCCAATGTGGTGGAGCCGAAAGACAACACATCTAGAATCGGGGCAGCGCTAGGACTGGGTGAGGCGAAGCCGCTGCTTCTAGTGTTGACGGCGTGGGCTGGGTCGTTGGGTTCGCTGAGGGTCGCCATGCCTACGGGAGAGCGTGAGGGAGATATAGGGGAAAGAATTAATCCAGATCCAAAAATCAAGGGACATAACGTCTTTCTCTCCCCAATTAACTATCTCCATTAATTAAGGGGTCCAATTAGAGAGAAGTTAGTTTGTCCTACCTGGTTCGTGCACACCAACTCGGGTCAAACTGACATAGGGGTGCTGAATAGCTATTTAGGAAAATAGTATATATATATATATATCTATGCCTTGTGTAGGATTTAATTGCTTACTCAATTCCTAATTATTTGTTCATCTGATTCTGTATTCATGTTTTTACCTCATTGGAAAATGTGGTAAAAATGTGAGGGGGTTAACATTTTAGGATATCAGGAGATATCTTAGGAAGAAAATTGTGTAGCCATGATAGGTTGGAGCATTTGGAATGGTGGGTTATTAGGTTGGCGGTTGCCGTAGGTGCTGTGATTTATGCTCTAACCTAAGGACTGTATTCTTTGTGCAACCAAATAATGACATGCACTTAGGGGTGGAACTGAACCGACCTTAAACGAGCTAGGCCTGGGTTGGCCTGGCTCGGGCTCATGAGAAACTCGAGCCAGCTATGAGGCTCATGGGCTCGCCATCCACTGTGAACACTTCCTTTTTTACTTGTCACCGTCCACGTCTGAGATGCTCCCATGCCAGTCCGCTTTCCACTGCAGTGACACCATCACATTTCCACTGTTGCTCATAATGAGAAGAGGAGAAGACTAGATCTGGAAGATGACGGAGAGCTTGGCGACTATGACATCGACAACGTCGACTCAGGAGAAAGGGTGGCGAGGAAGAGGAAGGGGATGGGGCTGGAGGACCAGGAAGAGGCTGTAGCTTGCCAAAGGAGGAGAGAGATGGCCAAACCTAGAGGATGGCAGAGGCAAGGGTCCTGTAGTAGCGTCGGGGAGGAAGGGACCTCGCTAGATTCAGGAGGGACGTTAGCGGGCCGGGAGCAAGATTTAAGGAGGACACCAAAGGCAGTGACATGGTAGTGCACTCCGCAAGGAGTGGTTTGAGGTGGTGATCGATGCACCTGGAGCCTCAGGCGGCTCTGTGTGGGAGTAGTTGGATTGGAGAATTGAGAGCTTTGTTTTTACCATATGGTACTGTTGACTAGAAGTTGGGCCATGGTCTATGTTCAATGCCCGATAGTGGCCTGGTGGGTTTCAGAATGTGGGCAAACTGGACTGTGAATTGTGAATTCTTGGGCCTCTAGGCTGGCCTATGGGATGTGGTGCGGCGCATATGTTTGATGGTCTGTGGGACGCACGAGCTACGAACGCTGGCTCAACTCAGGCTTGTTAAGGTGCATAAGCAGGAAAATAGGCTCGATTCGAGCTCGTTAAGGTGTATGAGCTAGAAATTGAGCTCGCTAAGCTAAAAATCGAGCGAGCCACAAACTAAAGTTCTAGCCCTATATATAGTACATCCTCATGATGCTGAAATAGGTAGGTCTTTGCCTAGTAATTAGATTTTGCTAGCCAGATTCCCACCAACCGGTTGACCGTGGGGTTTACCCCGAGGGGTATTGTTAGCACGGGACGCATGAGAGGGCTTTTGATTTGGTCAACATGACCTTCCGCGGTGAAATCTTAGCAGATGAAAATCTTGTTAGCACGATTTAACCAATAGACCAAGTGATATTCATCTCCGATCGCACATCCAATGAAATGTGTTGACACAAAGGGATGACTACTATATGAGAGTAAAATGTACATCTGCAGAGTCAAAACTATGCAAATAGTCATGCCCTTGGCTAAGGGCGAACAAAGAACGCTTGCACACTATAGTCTCCTTACCTAATATTGGTTTCAAATGGTTTTGGCGAAAGAAAATGTTTTGACAAGGGAATTGCCGCGTTTTGATGACTTGGCAAGGGATGCCAAGGATAGAGAAATATTCTCGGCCGAGAAGGCCAAGTTTTAGAGAAAATAGGTCATAAATTATTCTATTTAAAAACTGCTCTCTACTCAAAATATGATAAAACTAGCTTTGTGCAAATCAACCCCTATTTTCCCTTAGATTAGCCTCATGATGCATGTATTTAACCGACATGTTGAGTTCTATATACTTACGCTCGCAGACTTGTGTGGGTTGCTCAATACTCGAACGAGCAAGGGTATACAGAAATGTTAGAGAACCACTTGAGGGGAAGTAGGATTTACAAGTAAATACCCAAACGTACTTTGGTTTAAGGCCAACTTTTGAGCTATAATAAATTTTTGTTATGGCAAATGATTCAACATGTAAATTGTGAATACTAGCATATAGATCGAGGGACTGGTATGGACAACACTGGAGGCCCAGATGACCCAAATTAGGACCCCAGATGGAGGCTAAGCGGAACCCTTTCATGTTTACATTGATCCTTATTGCGTTCACACCATGCATTTTGATATGACTTAGCGAATTAATACTTGCTTGTTGATCCATGCCAAAGTTCTTAAGCACAAGAATATTATTAGGTAGCACTTTATCCTCCAAAGTATAATTATTTAAAAGGAGGAACAGGTTCACTTAATAATTCAACCATTGCATATGTGCTCGGGTAATTAGTCTCTCTATGATGGTTGCTTTGGCAAATTTAGAAGTTTGTCGTTGGACCCATGGGTGTATTTGAAGTAGCGATGTCCTCATCACAACACACCTGTTGGAATTTTACCAATCGAGGCTATGGGATTGCAAAAGCAGGAACGGTTCCACAAAGCTTTGATACCAAGTTGTTATATCCCATGCAATTTGGTAATCATGGTGGTCAAACCAAAGAAGGGGAGCAGGAGAAAAGAGAAGATGTGAGGGAGAAGAAGACTTCAGATATTTTCTTCCATGATTCGATAAAATAGGTAATATTGTAGCTTATAACCATACTCAACCACTCCTTACAGGCTACAGACCATCACATAGGCCTAGCTACAAAAATTCATTTAACCTTCTACTTCCCACCTTTCCTTGCTTGCTTCACCTCCTGTAGATTTTAAAAATTGGATCGGACCGCCAATTTAACCAGAAAAAGGGAACCGGTGGCCTGGCCAATTCGGTTTGTCTCAAGGATTGCTTGAGCAACTAAGTCAAAAAAACACAGAAAACTAGCCGGTTTTCCACCAAACCGCTAAACCAGATGAGCATTGCTAAACTAGGTGGCTAGGGAAAACGACAACACCGGCATCGGGAGAGAGTAAGGAAGACGACACAACATCAAGGGAGAGGGAGGACAGTGGCACTGGCGTTGGAGGAAGGGGACCACGACACCACGTCGGAGTAAGCCAACAGGGGGAGGATGGCAGTGGCGATGTTAGATTAGAGGAGGGAGACCACAACGTTAGGAGGAGGCTAGGAAGGGGAGGACGATGAGGTGCCATTGGGAGAGGAGTGAGAACGGCATTGTCGATGTTGGGGAGGGGAAGGAAGCCGACGTGGTGTTGTAGAGGGGGAGGACAGCCATGCAACTTCGGTTGGATTAGGAAGGATGGGCGGCGGCGTCGGAGAAGGGAGAGGATGATAGTGGCAGAAAGAGAAGATGGTGGCGCCGAAAGGATCAAGAGAGGCTCAGAGGCAATTGTGGAGTATGGACTATGGAGGTAGAATCAATTAGGGTTAATTTGTGGGTGAGGGGAAGTGGGCCAAGAAAGTGTTGTGCTATGGAGATGGGCCACAGGGGTGTGAGGGAATTAGATGGCCCTGTGGGCTGTTTGGAGCTAGATGGTTGTGCCATTGTGGCCTATTGGCTTGTGGGACTGTGGTCCATTGCATTTACGTGAATCGAAGCCTGGACCGGTTTTAAAAACTATGGCAAAGTGGCTGTGGTATGACAATAAGGGCATGTCTAATGTTAGACCTATTTCCTAGCCATATTTCACTATTTACGCATTATTCATCTCCTGATCTTACTCATAACCTTATTTTCACTATTCACAAACCCAATTCTACGGTAATAGGGTTAGCTACAATAAAGGAATAAGCCCACCATTACATGTGCTCTAAGGCAAAGATGATCCGTACCTATTCCCACCGAGGACTTTTTTTTTTTTTTATCAGATAGCTAGTTTTATCGGAGGGTAGTGGACTACCAGTATACTCGGTTCTATCACTGATAGTCGGCTTTTTTTTTTTACTAAAATTTGATATTTTTTAATCCAAACAAAAAACTTGAAAAATATTGGGAATTTTTATCAGATAGCTAATTTTATTGAACGGTATCGATATGGCCGATAGAATCGATTATCGGCGAATTTTTTTAAACTAAAATTTGATTTTTTTTTTCATATCCAAACAAAAACACTTAAAAATATTGTGTAACACTCGAACAAGCGAACTGGACGTTGTAAGGGTCAAGCGTTACCACCAGGCTAGCTGTGGACAAACATGTTTATAGGTCATATCAGAATTTTCTTTTGTGCTTTATCTAGTTTAAGCAAAATTCATATTATTTTGGCCGATCTGAAGAATAATAGGAGGGTGCCAAGAAATCCGATAATCGGATATTATCGGCCAATAAAAAAAGTCTCTGTTGACTATCCCACTAGAAAATGAGATGTAGTATACTAGTGTTCACTGAAATACGTCTGACACAACGGATAGCAGTACTAGAGCCACCGTTCGTACAAATACCTCAAACATCGCCATTAATAACACTGAATAAATTTACCCTTACGGTTTCATTCTCACGGAATCACGGCCACAAGATTATTCCAACAGCTAGCAAATAGACGCATCATCACGTAGCAAATGGATGCATGGTCAGTGGTTGACGGCATGGCACTTCTTCCTGATCTTCCCCTCATCCCCGGTGAGCACCCCGGACGCCGCGAGCTTCACGAACGCCGAGGAGAACGCCCGGAAGAAGCCATCCGTGTCCTCAGAGAACCGCAGCACGTAGCCCGCCGTGCGGGCGTCGTCGGACGCTTCGGCGTCGACGGTGAAGAGCCCGCGCCCGGCCGCCGCGTTCCGGTAGTAGTGGCTGTCGAAACACTATGGCGTCAGGTCACTAGGGAGGGCGACGGCTGTCGCGACTGCCGGCGGCGCGCCGGCGGGGCACCACAGGCACAGCATGGCCTCGAAGCCCTTGTCGGCGCGCTCGCGGGCGGTGTCTATGTTGATGCAGTGGCCACTCCCGAGCGTGTGACTTCCTGATCATGCCATACATGTCAGGATTCTTGCCTTCTTGCGTATACAAGTGTGTGTACGTACTCTGCACTCTGCAGTGTACGTACGAACCTAGAATGGCGATTGTCTCCTCGACGCTGATGCCCTTGCTCATGAACATGTGGAGCGCGCCGTCGATTCCGAGGAAGCTGGCCGGGAGCATCTCGTCGGCGGCGTGCCTGCTGGCCGTCGTCGCGTCCTTCCGGCCAAGTGGAACGCAGGGGATGCACGGCCCGCCGGTGCGGGCTACGGCCTCTCTCGCCGCCAGGACGACGATGTCGGCGCAGGACACCCGGCCGGGGCAGGACTCCTCCACGGCCGCCTTCACGTGGCCGATCGTGCCGACGTGCTTGATCCCGAAGTTCTGGCGGGAGCCCAGCTCCGAGGTTATGTTCCGGCGCTCGTCGGACTTGAGCAGGATGGAGCCGTCACACCCCTGCAGGCCATATGCGCAGCTTCATGACTCATGACAAAGTTGCAGCAGAGCAAGCTAGCATGGAATGATCGATCGATGGCACGCTAGGCACATGTACTTGGCAGTCGTGGAAGAACAGACGGAGGAGGACGGCCGGCGAAGCAGGTCCACGGCGAAGACCGGCGCATGTATTATATAACGGACTTTCTATGGGTCACGTAGACACCCAAACAAACAGTAGAGATAGAAGTGAGATGGAGAAAAGAGAGCTTAAATAAAAAAAAATCGAACATTTAAAATTAAAAAAAGGGAGATTGAATAAGATAAGAAGGATCGCGAGTTAATAGATATAGAAAAGAAAAAGTAGAAAAGGATGAGAAAAGAGAGGATCCCTAATTCAGTCAAAAGATCTATTTTGGTCTCAACGTGGATAAGAGATCCTCCTATGTTATACTATTTCACTCTTAATTATGAAATGATTTGATAGATCCAATATTCATAATATTGAATAAATTCAGTATTACTAAAATGCAAGTCGTCCCCTTGAATGCATAGGAGGGACCGCCTCACGACTGGCTGTAGTAGTGGCCGGAGAGGCCGCCGTGTTCGGACGTCGCCATGTAGGCAGCTGGTCAGGATTTTAAAAACCGTCGGAAAACCAGAAAAACCGCCGCCAAACCGCTGTGCGGCGGTTTGAGAAATCGCCGGTTTTTTCCCGGTTCAATTCAAAAATTTTGAATTTTTTAAAAAAATTTTAAAAATCTTATAAAGAACTAGATGCTGAGTAGAACAATTTGTATGAAACAAAATTTTAATTTTTCCCAATTTTTTAATATTTTTCAGACCTTTTTTATTTTTTTTCCATTTTAAATAATTTTTCTGATTTTTGTAGCGGTTTTTCGCTAAAAACCGCCAAGAAACCGGTAAAACCGGCGGTTTTTGGCAAAAACCGCCGGGAAACCGGTGGCTCGCGCGGTTCGTTTGAATTTAAATTTGAGCGGTTTCCACCGGTTTCTAGCGGTTTTTTTCGAAAAACCGACCCAGTGGGTTAGCGGTTTCGGGTCCTGTTTCGGTTTTTAAAACCCTGGTGCGAGCACAGGCGCAGCCACGAGTAGTACATCTGCAAGAACCCACCCAGCACCAGCACTAACGGCTGCACCGCGAGCACCCATGTCTCAACTGACTCGATCGACGCGGAGCTAGCTGACCTTGTTGTGTGATTTGTGTGTTAAGTGAGGATCAAAGCACACAGGGAGAGTGAGCTATAAGTAGGCCTGCTAATGGTTTAGGTGGGAATGGGTGGCACGGTTTGGATTTTGAGTTGGGCTTCTTTGAATGGGTTCTAATGGTCTGAAATTTGAAATGGGCTGGATCAGATTGGTGAGAATAGGCTACTGGTTTGGGATAGACTAGTTGGCGGTGTCAATTTTCGGGTTGAAACCGTGAGCTACAATTTTTGGTTCGGCCACTGGATCTCCTCCCCCGCCGTCTCCTCTCGACCTTAGGCTTGCTAATGGTTTAGGTGAGAATGGGTGGCACGGTTTGGATTTTGAGTTGGGCTTCTTTGAATGGGTTCTAATGGTCTGAAATCTGAAATGGGCTGGATCGGATCGGTGAGAATAGGCTACTGGTTTGGGATGGACTGGTTGGCGGTGTCAATTTTCGGGTTGACACCGTGGGCTGCAATTTTCGGTTCGGCCACTGGATCTCCTCCCCGCCATCTCCTCTCCACCTCTCCCCCTCGCGTCCCTCCGCACCTCCTCCCCTCCTCCTCCTCCGCCGCCGCCTCCCTCTTCTCTCGCGTCGAGCCGCCGCCTTCCTCCCCTCCTCGTCGCTGCAACCGCCTCTCCCTCTACCTCGCCAGTAGCCGCCCTCCTCCTCCTCGTCGCCAGTAGCCGCCTCCTCCTCCCAGTCCCCGTCGCTTCCTCCCTCCACCGTCGCCCCCAAGAACGACTGCAGAGTCCAGATCGAGCACCGTCGCGGCCAAGAATGACTCCAGATCGAGCTTGCATGCAGGCAAGAAAATGGACGACAGACTCGGTAGTCTCTCTCTCTCTCTGCTCATACATACTGCCAAGTGATGGTTCCATTTAGCTTTTGTCAAGATAATTGAAGTTTTTAATGTCATTTACAATGTGACTTCAGTTTGTAATATTTGCAATGCAAATCAAAACATGTAAATCCAGTTACTGAGTAAACACATGTTAAAACAAGCAACATTTTAACAACAGTCAAGGAAATAAAGATAAAAGAGTTAAATTTCTCATCCAATTAAATCTGGAGCTGCATCTAGCTGATGCAAAGGATGTCCTCGAAGGAATATGACATTCACCAAATGTGCGGTTTCCTGTATTAACCCCTAATCTCAGAGTATGTCAATTTATCTTTGTTCCATGGGCTGACTACTGCATAGTTACAATACACTTTACATATTTGTAGTGAAAATTTTGATCTATATTGATGAAGAAGCATTGATTCTAGGAATTTGAGGCTGCTATTGATTCTAGGAAGGCATGGCACTACGAGGGAACAGGCCTTCCATACCGGCCCATCAATCTCGATTAGCCACCAACCGGACTCAGCGAGGCAATGATCCCAGTTGAGCGGCTAATCATGAAGCGGAGGACCATTTAGTCCCGGTTGGTAACACCAACCGGGACGGGTATCACCTCAAAAAAGGCAGGTGGCAGCGTGGGATATCCATCCCAGTTGGTAATACCAACCGGGACTAAATTGGAATTTCAGTCCCGGCTGGTAACACTAGTCGGGACGTGTCCCGGGTGGGGATATCAATCCCGGTTGGTAACACCAACCGGGATTGGTTAGCGTATTTAACCTTTCTTCCTCCCCGAGCTACCGTAACCTTCCCCACCCATCAGAACTTGACAGAGGAGCTCGGCGCCATTACAGATTTGAGGGAGGTCTTTGCTCAAATTTTTGTAATTTGATCATTTCACTTCAATCCAAGTTAACCAAGGTTAGTAACTTCATTTCTCACTACTTGTATATGAAATGTAGTTTCTATATTTGCTTTAAATTTAATATGAAAAAATTTGGTCTCTATTCCCCATCTTTGATGAAATGTTATAAATTGGTAGATATAGCTCGATCTTTTGAAAGGGTTGGCGAAAACTTGTTGTGTAATCTTAGATTTTGCTTGGATTAAGACGTAGTTCGTTTTGAATTTGTAGTTGTAGCTAATTAAATTTAGATGATGGTTTTATGGATCTATGATTTTGAATCTTAACTTTCGTGGACCAAATTTTGAAGTGGATTGTAAAATCTTGTTGCATTAGCTTAGAATTTACTTGGATTGTGATGTAGCACACATTGAATGCGTGGAGGTGACTCAAATTTAGAATTTTGGTTTCATCGATTCATAGAGAAATTTTGGGAGTAGAGTTTAAAGTAGATTTTGCATAGATTTTGAGTGTTTAATAATTAACATTATATATTAATTAATATGTGATAAAATATTATAACTTCATTGATCTCTACTCACTTCATTGATGTAAAATTATAAGTTGGTAGATCTAAATATATCATTTTAAATGGGTTGCCAAATACTTTGTTGCATTACCTTAGAATTTGATTCGATTGTGATAAAATATTATCAGCTTAAAAATAATTCTTTTAAAAAGGTATTTAACCTAAAATTGAAGTATTGACCTAAAAAATTAAATAAATGTATAATAAATTAAGCAGTACTTTAATTTTGGTTTTAGAAATTAATTCATTATTGAAAAATGAACTAACAACTACCTTGATGTAACTTAATGTAGATGAATCGGCGATGGATGTACATGGACCGCCGCTCCTCACAGTTTGTGGAGGGTTTGGAAACTTTTATGCATCAGGCAAGTGCCTGCACAAGATCAGGCTACATATGTTGTCCATGCATAGACTGCAAGAATTACAAGGAGTGGTCAAACTCTGAGCAAATTCACTTCCATTTGATCTCAAGAGGTTTCGTGGAAAACTATACCTGTTGGACCAAACACGGTGAAGAAGAGATTATACGAGAAGACGGTGAAGAAGAAGATGGTGACGAAGAAGATGTGGCAGATTATATGGCCGATGTTGGCCAACATGGTTCTATTGAATATATACTAGGGGAGTTTGACGACGATGATCTAGAACAGATGTTGCATGATGGAGAGGGAGAATACACCGATGAAAGACATTATGAAAAGTTTCAGCGCCTGCGGGAAGACCAAGGAACATTGTTGTATCCAAACTGTGGGCAGGGCCACAAAAAGTTACGTACCACACTGGAATTGATGCAATGGAAGGCTACTAATGGAGTATCTGATAAGGGATTTGATGAGTTGTTAGGCCTCATGAAGAAGTTGCTTCGAGAGGGTAACACGCGCTGAAACTACGTATGAAGCCAAGCAAGTTCTCGCCCTTTGGGGTTGGAGGTCTGAAGATACATGCATGTCCAAACGATTGTATCCTCTATCGTAATGAGTACAAGGATTTGGAAGAATGTCCGGTGTGCAAAACATCACGGTATAAGACCTAGCGTGATGACCCATGTGTGGTAGGGGCGTAGAAGAAGAGAGCCCTGCTAAGGTGGTGTGGTACTTCCTATAATCCCTCGGTTGAAGCGTTTGTTTGCGAACAAAAAGCATGTGAAGATGATGCGTTGGCATAAAGATGATCGTAAAGTCGACGGAAAGCTAAGGCACCCAGCAGATGGCTCGCAGTGGAGGAAACTCGATAGAAAATATTCGGACTTCGCGAACGATGCGAGGAACATAAGGTTTGCATTGAGTACGGATGGGATAAACCCGTTCGGTGACATGAGCAGCGATCCACAGACACTTGGCCCGTTCTCGTATGTATCTACAACCTTCCTCCTTGGCTATGTCGAGCGGAAATACATTACGATGCCATTGCTTATCCAAGGCCCTAAGCAACCTGGTAACGACATCGACGTGTATCTCAAACCGTTGGTTGAAGATCTGCTAACACTATGGAATGATGGTGTACGTGTATGGGATAAGTACAAAAGAGAGTATTTCACTTCGTGCATTGCTATTTGTAACCATCAACGGCCGGCCTGCACTTGGTAACTTGTCGGGCCTATCTATAAAGGATATAAAGCCTGCATCCAGTGCTTGGATGATACGGAAGACAAGTACCTAACAAACTCTCGGAAGGTTGTTTACATGGGCCATCGTAGGTTCCTCAATTTGAAGCACCCGTTATGGAGTAACCGTGTTAATTTTGATGGGACCAAGAGAAGCGTAAAGCCCAAGCATCGCGAGGGGCGGAAGTATTTTCTATGGTAAAGGATCTAGACGTAGTATTTGGAAAGGGTCCTGGTAGCAAACCCTTCCCGCCACTCCCGGCTGAAGAATCTAGGAAGAAGCCTAGCTGGAAGAAGAAGTCAATATTTTGGGACTTGCCTTACTGAAAAGACTTAGAGGTCCATCACTCCCTGGACTTCATGCATATCACAAAGAATGTATGCGTGAGCCTACTAGGCTTCATAGATATGTACGGTAAATCAAAAGATACATTTCAAGCACGAAATGACCTACAATTGTTAGGTCTCAGGGAAGAACTACATCCACAAGAGAGAGACAAAGGGCATTACCTCTGTCCCGCGAGCTACACACCAAGTAAAGAAGAGAAAAAAAGCATGATTCAGTTGTTGAACAGTGTTAAGGTCCCTTCTGGGTACTCGTCGAACATAAGAAGACTCATATACACAAAAGAGAATAAAATCGTAAACTTGAAATCCCATGATTGTTATGTGTTGATGACCCAGTTGCTCCCAGTGATGGTGCGAGGTATTCTACCAGACATGGTACGAGGTACAATCATAAAGGTGTGTTCGTTCTTCAACGCGATATCACAAAAGGTCATAGATCCGGATAAGTTATCTAATCTGCAGGATAACATTGTCGCTAGTATGGTCAACCTTGAGATGATCTTCCCTCCATCCTTCTTTGATATGATGGTTCATCTCATGGTTCACATGGTCAAACAGATAGAAATTCTCGGACCAGTCTTCTTGCACAGTATGTTCGCTTTTGAGAGGTACATGGGTGTCCTAAAGAAGTTTGTTCGTAACCGTTCTCGTCCAGAAGGTTGCATTGCCCAGGGTGTTGGCACAGAGGAGGTGATTGAGTTTTGTGTCGACTACATTGATGATCTGAATCCGATTGGCGTCCCTGTATCACGCTATGAGGGGAGGCTACGGGGAAAAGGGACCCTAGAAAGAAAAGAATCCTCCTATGACGATCTACTCTCATTTAAACAAGCACATTTCACGGTACTGAAACAAACATCTTCAGTGGATTGTATTGGGGTTGATCTCGACGGATCAATGTTGAGGATGGCTATGGATAGATGTGATCCCTCCTACCGATGTGATCCCGGATGTCTAACTAGGGGCCCCTGTCTCTCTTTATATAGTGGAGGGAGGTAGGGTTACAGATAAGTATCCTAATTGGTTATAGAAATTGGGAATAGAGATAGGAAGTCTATCTCTATTCTTTCTTGCCGAGTACGTAATGTCCTAGATTACAACTGTGCCTTCCTTGTGATACAAGTCGGGTCTTCATGCGGGGTAAGCCCGTCTTCTAGATGGTAGGCGTGACCCTGCTCCGTGAGGTGGTCCGCCTAATTTGTCTCCATAAGATATCCGGGGACCATGTTATCCACAATATGTATGATGAAGATGAAGGCTGTTGCGTGTCACTAATTTAGGGCCATCAAATTATTGTTTGATGAATCCAATACTGATAGGTTGATCGACTGAAAATTTTTGAACGAGGTGTTCAATTGAAAAATTGTCAATTAAAATCTGTCCTTTGGCTACCTGATGCTTTTACTGATGCTTTTACTGTGCCTTTTCAGGTTACTAGCATGCAGGCTCTGGAGTCTGGAGCATCCATGTTGTAGTGGTGCAGTGGGGTGTTTTGCTTTGCAAGGGAGTAATGGCCTCTAATATTTTGGATGCTGGTAGTAGTAGTAGTAGAGTCAGCAAACTGGTAGGAGAAAGTAGGCCTCTAATATTTTGTATTGAATGTATAAAGGGAACTATCCTTTATTAATTATTTGGTAGAGGAATCAAAGCCGTATGTTTGCACCGTTGTATGTAAATGGACCAGCCAAAACGGTGGAAATGGTTTGGCAAGTGGGTTTAAACTGAAATGAGCAATCGGTTTGGGTTGGTGTGGGTGGGAAGAGACAGTGGGCTGGATCGGGTTGGTTTTCATGAGGTAATTACCTGGGTTGGGGTGGGGTGGTTAATGAGCAGTTTTTGGCACGGAGCGGGCTGGGTTTGGACTGGTTTCAAACCCAGTAGCAGGCCAAAAGCTAGGGGCATTTCTGGAAAGTTTGCAAATTAAGGAGTCAATGTATTTTCGATGCAGACTATGGAAAATCTGTGCAGAGTTTCTTGTGTGGTTGGGCTTTTGAGTGCTCAGTGGGTGAACTGAACTGGATTCATGGGAGCTTCTCTACGAACGGGAGATTCTACTTTTGGGGGAGGTGCCTGCTGTTTTCTGCACAAGAACTGTCAGGACGCAGGTTTCGAGGGGAGAAATCAATCAAGATTTTGATCCGTTTGCCTTCTAAGGGTGCGTTTGGTTGAGGTGCCCGCTGTTTTGAGCTTCTAAGGGATTCTGTTTGCTTTCTAAGGGTGCGTTTGGTTGAGTAGCCAACTGGAATGGAGCCACTCCGTTCTAGGTCTCAGGATGTTTGGTTAGAATGGAGCCACTCCATTCCAGGCCGCAGAGTGTTTGGTTATGATTCTCATGAAGCGGAGCCACTCTCTATATGGAATATTCCCCATAGATCCCGAACCAATCCATTCCTATTTTTTGGCCGAACGGATCCGCTCCACTCTCAGAATCAGAAATGGAATGGCTCCGCTCTACTCACTCTCCAACCAAACGTACCCTAAGAGCATCCGTAGCAGAAACCCTATAGTAATATAGAAATAGAGTTTTAGAGATAGAGTTTTTGAGAGAGGAAAGGAATCTTTTAGGATGTAGTGTAAAATATGAAGGAGTTTTAGAGGGATAGAGAGAGAAAATAGGCTACTCTATTTTCTCTCTCTTCTACTCTATTTTCTCTCTCCAACCCTCTAAAATTCCTTCATGCTTTACACTATACTCTAAAAGATTCTTTCACTCCACCAGAAACTCTATCCTCGCCACGTCAGCGCTATAGTGCATATAGTGCTACTGCTGTGGATGCTCTAAGTATCTTGCTTGGTCTATGATTCACATGAGGTTGATCTAGCTGGTGATGATGCTAAATGTATATGCAACTAACTACCCACTTAATGACGCAGTGACCTTCAGCTAATGCTGGAGAATGGCAGTAGGATGTTGATCATGAATGCAGTTGCTTGCAATAGTGATGGTGTTACGCCCAGAACCTGAAGACATAATAGATACATATTCAGGAAGACTGCCGCTTAAAGCTTATACAGTGTCGCCTGAACAGCCCTGACATCAGTGTCCGTTCTGTAAACAGTAGTTTATCACGTTTCAGTTTGATGTATTTTTTTATATTTCACAGATAATAGTGATTTGCATTCTTGCTCGACAGAATTAACGGCATACACCAGTGCTGTAGTTTGTAAGTCGTAAGATGATCAGGGCCATTTTATGATTGGACACGACATGGACTATATGCAGTTACATGGCATGCAATGATCTCACAATTTATTTTACAGTTTTACTCAAAATAAAAGACTGGAGTTAGTGGTTTTCTTTATTTTTATAAAAACTAATGACATTTATACATTTTTCATGATTATATGATCCCTATGATTTTTATCATTAAGTAGGATACAAATTTAGCATTAGCGTAATGTAGCATACAACATTAGAAAGGTGGAAATGGGATACAGCTAGAACAATTTAAAAAGGAAAACGGCGCTTAAATTTTCAAAATTAAAAGAAGGCTAACTTACTTAAAAAAAAAAAAAAAAGGAGAGAACCGGACAAACAGTCTAACTCCACTATGAAAACTTTTCCTACTGCACTCAACAACCATAATGTTAATTCAATAGAACAATTTCGTCCATACATTAATTTTAAGCCAGCTTCTGAGCATGGATGCTCCCAATAGTCACATTATGCCCTTGAATAAAAGGTTTATATTTTTTCCTGACTATACTTCAACACCAATCTCTTCGTGTGAAACGTAGAAACTTGCAAGAAAGGCTATGTTTCGAGACAGATTAAGAAGAGTCATTTGCTGTATGTTTGGTTAGTTGAATGAGGTGGCACAGATGGTATAGTACATGGTTGAGGTGTTTGGTTGGTGTAATGAGATGGTATGGTTCCTCGTATGTACGTTTGGTTAGTGTAACGAGCTGGGATTGGATGGTACAGAATGATTTAATTAAATCTAGGGAATATTTCCTGCTTATACTGTACGGTGTGATTTGAGCTTTTTGGCCAAACGATCCGTACAACTTTTGTTCATCTTATTTCATCCCATCATGTTTTACAATCCATCAAACCTTCTACCATCAACCAAACACATACCACTAGATACACACCATTGTACCACCATTCTAGCCAAATCCCTGCACCCCTTTTCTCGAGGTGGCAAAATAGGTAACGACCATAGCTGCCCAAACGGTCTGGTCGGGCCGGCCCGGTTCGTTAAACCGAACTGAATTTGGGCCGAGCCTTTGGTCTGTCGGGCCAGCCCGATTCGGTTCGGCCTGGTTCGATTCGGCCCGGTTTATATATATTTAATTAAATATATATATATGTTTATTTCTTTATAATATATAATTTATTTCTTCATATTATAACACATATTTATTAAATATAATCATTTTCTTATTTTTTATATATTATTTTTGGCTAAACCGGGCTAGCCTGGTTCACTATGCGAACCATGCTTGGGCCGAGACCTCGGACCATTGGTTTGTTTGGCCCGGTTCAGGCTAGCTGGCCTGGTTTGTTTGTTGGCCAGGTCCTAGTCACCAAAAGCCCTGCTGTTGTAGGCATGACATAGGGATGGCAACGGGTGCATACCCGCTGGGTATTGGCACCCCATACTCGTCCCCGTTAAATGAAAAGTAACCCGTTAATTCACCCGTACCCGACCGCGGGTAGAACTTCTCCCCCATACCCGTCCCCATTCGGGCCCCTTTCACCCATCAGGTCACCCGCACCTGCTACTTAGACTATCACCTAGTAGGTGTTGGGTCACCCACACCCGTTACCTGGACCCGACTGGGTAAATGTCACCCGATGGGTCACCCGCACCCATACCCGTCCCCATTCGGGCCCCTTTCACCCACCAGGTCACCCACACCCGCTACTCAGACTATCATGTGGTGGGTGTTGGGTCACCTACACCCGCTACCTGGACCCGACTGGGTAAATGTCACCCGATGGGTCAGCCGCACCCACCAAATCAAACATGATTATGTGAGTATGTGACATGCTGCACTACTGCTGTGTTAAGGACCACATGCACAATACAAGTTCATCACCATTTGCTACATGGGTAAACGGGTACACGGGTAAACGGTACGGGTGGCAGTACCGCATACCCGAACCCGCCATACCCGATGGGTGAAGGTTTTTTCCCATTAACGTACCCGTGGGTATGATTATTCGACCAGACCCACACCTTAATAGAGTAAATACCCATCGGGTATCGGGTTTCGGGTACCCATTGCCATCCCTAGCATGACATCAACCATGAGCTATACCGACTGGGATAGCCCAATTGATGGTGTCGTGCTTGGGTTGCAACCTCGTCTCCTCAGCACAATAGGCTAGCTTGGCCTGGTACGATACTGTTATGCCTAGCAAATTTTTTTATTTTTAAATTATTTTTTATTTAAATTTGTAAAAATATATGTCGGGCCTATTTTTTTTTTTTTGCTTTTTTAGGCTCCCTTCGCCGATAGGCCGGGCGATCGCCCATGCCTGGGGCGATTGATCCGCCGGCCGCTACCTCTGAGACGCTCGTTCTTTGCCGTAGTTGGGCTAGCTGTTCTTGACATTCTGTCGCCTACCATGGCGATCGCCCCTTCCCTCTCTCACACAGGCGACATGGCCGCTTATATACGCCCGCATGCATGGCCTCCCTCCCCATTCTCTCTGTCGTCCAGAAGAAGAGAGGAAAGAAAGAGAAGAGAAGAGGAAGAGAGGATAAAAGAAGAGAAGAGGAAGAGAGGAAAGAAAGGGAAGTGAAAAAAAGAGGGGAAAAAGAGAAGAGAAAAAAGAGAGGAAAAAGAAAAAAATCTGGGAAGAAAATTGGATTGCGCGGCATCAAATTTCGGTGAGTTAATTTCTTGATTAAGCTAGGTAGTGTAATTTTGTTATTTAAAATTATCATTAAAAACAAGGCAGGATAGTCACACGTTAAAGGTATATATAATTTTGTCATTGATGTGGATAGTTGATAAATATGTGTAATGTAAATTTTTTTATTGAAAACATGGTAGGATAGTCACACGTTAAATAGATATATAATTTTTTTATTGACGCGCATAGTTGATATAAATACGTGTAATTTAAATTTTTGATTGAAAACATCGTAGGATAGTCACACGTGAAATATATATATAATTTTGTTATTCATGCGCATAGTTGCTAAAAATACATGTAATTTAATTTGATGATTGAAACATGATAGGATAGTCACACGTGAAATATATATGTAATTTTGTTATTCATGTGCATAGTTGCTAAAAATACATGTAATTTAATTTGATGATTGTAAAAAGGTAGGATAGTCACACGTGAAATATATATGTAATTTTGTTATTCATGCGCATAGTTGCTAAAAATAAATGTAATTTAATTTGATGATTGAAAAAATGGTAGGATAGTTACACGTGAAATATATATATGTAATTTTGTTATTTATGCATATAGTTGCTAAAAATAGATGTAATTTAATTTGATGATTGAAAAAATGGTAGGATAGTCACACGTGAAATATATATGTAATTTTGTTATTCATGCGCATAGTTGCTAAAAATACATGTAATTTAATTTGATGTAAAAAATTTTAGTAGACCATACAAAATTAGAAAAATCATGACAATAGGGTAATGTTAGACAATGAAGTTAAGTTAGACATAAATACATGTAATTTATATGTTAATTGAAAACATGTTAGGGTAGGCACACGATGGATACATATGAATTTGATATTGATGCGTGCGTAGTTGCTGCTGTTGTAAATGTTATATAGTATTTTTTGATATTGAAATTGATACTAATTAATAGTACAATTGGTCATATGTTATAGGTAAAATGTCAGAAAAATTATATTTTTAAATATTTTATGGAGATGGAGAGATAGCAGAAGGGCCAAATGGAGTGGATTTTCGGCATTTGCCTCTGTCATGCGTGGCATATCTAGGCCGAGTGAGCAGATATACCGGTGGCTAATAGAATGTTTGTTTCGGTTGTTCGGCCTAGGTGCATAGACATGTCCGCTACGTGTCAAAGCCGTGGTGAGTCGTGCCCATGAAGGTTTTTTTTGGAGAGTTGTTTCCTATAAAAGGAACACACAATTGGAGAAGGTATGTAGAAAATGCACTGGAGCGTGGTTGGCCCCTTATGTTACTGGTTCAATGCTACCAGATAGTAAACCCAGCTGTGCCCGAATTGCAAGATGAGGAGGTGGACACAATGGAGGGACATGGCATTAGCATGGGAAATTTTAGTGGAGAGGGTGGCGATGACCATGTTGGGGGTGCGGACGAGGCGTAGAAGGAAGTAGCGGAGGGGGTGGAGGCGTAGAGACGAGGGGGTGGCAGACGAAGGTGAGGAGGTGGAGATCATAGTAAATATGATGGAGGTGGAGGACCAAGAGGATGAAGAGTTGCCGGATGATGACTAGCCCGACGAGGAGGGTAATGTCCCCGATGTCTCTATCCCCAGCACATGGAGCAGTTACAACTTCGAGGAGTTAGCAGTGAATGAAGGCAGCCATGACGCATGGGAGTACCATGCCAACGAGGCCACACAGGGAGCTATATATAAGGATAAGGAATCATTGCTGGATGCGAGGAAGTACTGGGCAATGTCTATACGCCGTCAATTCAAAGTGGTGAAGTCTAGCAAGAAGGAGTACGACGTGAAGTGCGTGAAGGACAACTGCCCCAGGCGGGTGCATGCGTACAGGGGAAAGTGGAAGGATTATTGGGAGTGCTCTATAGCGGTGCAACACGAGTGTATACTGGAGGAAGCTGAGCAAGTGCACCACAATCTTTCGTCGACATGGGTGGCTAATGTTCTGTACGGAGAGATACTGGGTAATCCTCAAATGCCACCTGCGGATATCATTCGAGCTGTGGAGGAGAGATATCTGTACACCATAGACTACGGGAAGGCTTGGAGGGCAAAGAGGAAGGCGTTGGAGGTAAGGTTCGGGACGTACGTGGCATCGTACGAGAATGTGGTTCACATGATAAGGGCAATAGCATGGAGGAACCCTGAAACGTACATAGACATCAAAGAGTATTCCGCTAGTGGTGTCCATGAGGGCAAGTGGGTGCTGTAGCGTGCATTTTTCGTGGTGGGTGCTTGCATAAATGCCTTCAGATACTGCAGGCCGGTCATTTGTATGGACGGCACCTTCCTGACAGGTAAATACAAGGGACAGATACTGACCGCAACTACTGTGGACACGAACAACTAGGTGTTGCCAGTCACAATTGCTTTTGTCGAGGGGAAAAACACGGATAGGTGGTATTGGTTCCTGGAGAGGGTTAAGGTAGGAGTGGTGCAGGCTAGGCCGAACGTGTGCATTATACATGACCGGCACGCGGGTTTGATGAAGGCTATAGTGGACATGCAAGAAGGTTCTACCGTTGTGGGAGCACCGAAGTGGTCTGACATGACTAGTAGGCGGTGCATGAGACATATGGGAGCAAATTTCTTTCGTCTGTTCAAGAACAAGACGTTGATGAACATGTTCAAAAGGTTGTGCCAAATGAACCAGCCGGCCAAGTTCGAAGAGCTTTGGAAGACTTTAGATGAAATGACAAGGAAGTAGACAGTACAACCAGCTGCCGCAGCAGCTTCATCTAGTAATTCCATACTTTATCATGTTCAAGGAGATGACCTGACTGCTCTATGTGCGCTTCCACGAACGGTCGGAACAACCGTAGAAAGGCACGCACAGATATTAAAAGTTTCTCGGACTGGATATGTCACGAGCCAAAGGAGAAATGGTCCTTCCTATAAAACGATGGAGGTGCATGGTATGGCATCTTGACCACGAACATAGCCGAGGTGTATAATTGGGTAATGAAAGGAACGAGATGTCTTCCGCTAGTCGGAATTGTTGAAGGTGTCCTGCATGGGGTTCAAAGGTACTTCATCGAGCGGGTACAGAAGGCTGCTTCAGCTATGGCTGACAGCCATCTCGTCTATTCAACTCTTATCACTAAATACATGGCGAAGGAAACAAGAAAGGCTCAGATGCATCGAGTGACTCCGCAGAGTGGCACCGTCCATCGGTTTTATGTGCATTGTGTTGAGCGTGGTTGTCGAGGTACCCACTAGGCAACAAGGATGCATCTTTGCACCATCACGAAGGCCCAATGTGAGTGCACCTGCTAGAAGCCAAAACTCCTTCACCTCCCGTGCTCGCACATTATAGCCTCTTCTGTTGTCTGTAACGAATCAACCCACTCCTTCGTGTCACCTTACTACCTCAAGGAAAGTGTTTGGGACACTTGGAATAATGAGTCTATGGATACTGATGTGACACTGGGTGCCCGATCTTTCGAAAGGTACGTGATAGATCGATTGGTGGAGCTTCGACGTAGAACGATCCGGCTTCAAATCAGGCACGATCTGAACCCCGCAATCGCAACACCACTACTCCGTTGGTTATCAATCTCGCGTGAGCGTGATTGACCTCGCCAAGAAGGCTAATCCCTGCTGCGAATCGAGAACACAAGCAAGAACACGGTAGATGCAAACTGAAATTGCGAATCGAATCAATTTAGCACATGAAGTTGGGGTTCCACAAACCGATGAACGGCGAAACTGTCTAAGCAGAATAATCTAAACAAAACCCAACCCTAACTCGGATGGCGGCTACTGAATATAAAGTGTTAGGGTCGGCCAAGGACCCTGGGCGCTCCCTAATGGGCTTCGACGAGGTACACGGCCCAACGGCCCAAAGACGATGGCGCAGCACCCGACAGATTCTGGACGCTGACTTGTTTCGACGATTCCCGTTGGCTCCTGTGGAATTTTGACGTGGAACCAGTTCCATTGGAAAGCTTATCTCCTTAGCTTTCCAGCGGTATATAAAACGTCGAAAACAGAGTCCGTATCGCCCTGGGCGACGATTTTAGTGCAGACTGCTCCTGGATTCCGAGGTGGACTCGAACTTCGAATTGGTGACGGGATGGGCTTCACCTCTAACTCGAATTCGACGTGGTTGTTGGCCTCCTTTGCTTCCTTGCTGGTCTTCATGCCTGCGGTGGTCCTCTCCATGATTCCTAAGTATAATAGCATCATTAAAGAGCAATCCATCCTCGAAAATACAATGCGATTCACTTAGGAGCGAGTTCACCTGTTGATGAAGTAGTCGTGCTCGAGCTCTTGTTATGGGACCTTCAAGGGCCGGTTCAATGCGCGTATCTGAAGGTATGATGTCCTCATCAGATACAGAATCGACGGGTCCTTCACGGAAAATCCTCCTACAGGCCATCGGTGGGTGCCAGATCTGAGTAGGCTTAGAAAGAAGCCTGGTCATCGGAGGACCCGCCGTATCCGCAATGATATGGACGAGGTCAAAGCTAGGCGTCGGTCATCGGCTGGTGAGGCTGGGACATCGGGGTCACGCACTGGGAAAGGTTGATCGTTAACGAACATTGTAACTCTACATTGTAATATCTTTATCTTCCTATAGCAAAATTGATTTGTATTAACGATGTACTGCAATGTAATGTTTCTATTTCTATAACTCTGTTTGGTCTTTTAACATTTGTCATGGAGTTTATCGTTGTAATTGAATTTATAATGAAATGTCTTGCCATCAAATTTATTGTTTTTGTGTCATGTTTGTCCTATTTCGTTCTGTACCACATAACCTGCAGGGCCGATTGACCATGGCCGGTGCTAAACCTAGTCGTGGAGGCACGCCTCAGTTGTTCGACCCAAACATCGATCACAAGCACCGGTCCAGATTGTCAGCATAGGAGGATAAGAAGCTGCACGCACTGCGCCCTTGTGTTCCTGACTTGTTGTTTCGTATTGACGAGTGATGGGTTGGCAGGTACGAATTCAATTTACTTTTCGCATGTACTTTCATGTTCTTTATGTCCACACCTAGTTGACCATACTGAGGACTCGGTGCAGGTTGCGAGCAGCAGGGCTTCTTCCACTTTGCAGGATAGTGGAGCTGTCGATGGAAGAGTATCGACATTTCACGTACGTCCGTTCCCTCCTTTCGGCACTCATCGATCGGTGGTGACCAGAGATGCACACGTTCCACCTCCCCGTTGCGGAGATGGTGCCGACACTGCAGGACGTGTCGTACCCTCTCGGTCTACCTTGCGCGGGTTCTGTAGTTGTACCGGAGGACGCGCCTTCCGACTGGTTGGACGACCTGTCAGACCGCTTCGATGCGATAGCATGGAATCCTGCTGGCGGGGCGTACGAGCCTATGAGGAGGAGCGAGCGCCACGAACCGACGCGTGCTTGGCTGCTGCAGTTCACGGTATGCATCAAAAATTAATAATTGTGTTGCATCGTATTGCTTTCAAGCTGACATGGTCATGAAATGTTGTAGGCCGAGTTGATACACCCCATGGCGGATGACGACACGGTTTCGAGGCACCTGGAGGTGTACTTGCTACCGTTGTTCGGGTGGGTGATGTTCTCGTCCACCCACGGCGACACAGTTGACAGGCACCTAATCTAGTTCGCTCACTACATAGCTGACACTCCGGAGTACGAGGTGAGAGGACTAGCATAGCAATAAATAATTTGAAATGATCCCTGGCTAATTTCTAACACGATATTTTTTCATACAGATGGAGCAGTACTCTTGGGGCTCCGCAGTTCTTGCAGATGGAGCAGTACTCTTAGGGCTCCGCAGTACTTTCGGACGACGAAGGACACGACAATCTTAGGTTGCATTCTACTCCTCGAGCTTTGGTCCTAGGAGCAGTTTCCTATCGGCAGGCCACAGGTGAATCGCGATCCGTACCCTCCCTCACTGTACACGGGGCCGCACGCCGATTGGTCCACCATGGGCCACTATTGGGTCCGACGACAGATGAGTTCTTTGTCGGTTACTTGCACAATATCTCTTTGTACTGACTTTTTTGATATACTTTATTTCGCAGCGCCATTATGCGCACGAGCAGGTCCATCGGGTGTACGAAGAGTTCAAACGTCAGTTCGACTACCTGCACAATGACGAGGTCGTTTGGACACCGTACGACGCGTATGACGCTCAGGCACGGGCTCCATACGGCCTCTCCTTGCTGTGTACAAGGGACATGCAATAATTGTTTATGCGGAAGTCCTTGGTGTTCGACATCGGGTTTTAGATAGTTCGGGGTGTATTAGGAGATCCCCCCTCAGCCTCAGATGGATATTCCATCAGCCACGCACAAGTGAGAGAAATTTCTTCATTCTTCACTTACGTCCCAATATGATTTTGTAACATGTTATATCCTCCATATTGTAGGCATACCCGGATGGGCACTCGTGGAGGGACCCCGTTCTCGTTTAGGATGCAGACTTGGAGGGCGCAGTGGGACGAGGCACTGGCGGACCGAGTCACCGAGTCCCGCCAGTACGACCCTGACTCAGACGACGCGTACATGCCCTCGTACGTCCCTCGGACTCACCTTTGTGTGGGGCACGCTCCGACCGAGTACGTCACCCACGAGGCCTTGGTGGAGGAGCTGTACCTATATCATCAGGCGCAGAGGGCGTACACCACAGTAAGAGTGTGATTTTGATTTGCTTTTGTCCTCCACATGTACTTCACTGATTACATCGTCTCAGAGTTTCTCTGAAATGCAAAGGCTGATTTGTCGCAGGAGATTTACGCGGACGCCTAGGCCATGGTGTCCCGTCTGAGAGTGGGTGCGGAGCTGATGCCGGTTAAGAACAGATCCGTGTGGTCGAGGATTCTATGCAAGGGGACCCAGTTGTGCCGTCTCACGTTGTGCCAGCGGGTCCCCGACATTGTCCCACGTGGTGCAGGACCTGCACTTACTCCACCCCAACCACGTGGGCCGTAGCAGACTCCGGCAGGCCTTTACTTCCTGGCACGCACCACCACTAGGACAGCAGGGTTGGGGAGCTTGGTCTGGGCAGGGTGCCAGCTCTTCGCGTGTCGCACCACCCTAGCAGCAGGGATGGTCACCTTGGCCTGCTGAGTCGAGCAGCGGTCCCTCGTACTCTGGACTAGCAGGAGGTGAGCAAAGATAACACTGGTACATATTGTTTTACTACGAACACGCTGCAATGTCTTACTGATTGTCATGTGTTTCCTTCTATGCAAGGAGTACATCTTACGATGACGTTGACGATGGTGGGCATCAAGACCTGGACCAGTGGATATCGCAATAGTTCTTCGGCTCGTCATAGTTGTCATGTCCCCCAGAACTACTGCATGTTGTGGGGCCATTTCCCCTTCTCCCAAGCCTCCCTAGGGGCCTCCCTTGCGCGTCTAGCCCTCTCGTGCTTTCGTTCACGCTCTGCCTCACACTCCAATGCTTGTCGCTGCCGTTCTGCCTCCTTCTTTGCACGTAGCTCCTCTTGCCAATGCTTGCGCTCCTCTTCCTCATTGGCAAGGTGGCAATGCTCCTCGAACATTGCTCTCCTCCATGCCATCTCTCTCAGCACGTGCTTCTCCTAGTCGGGAGTCTGCCCCGTGTCCAAGTATTGCACGAACTCGCACAATGCCGGCTACGATGGGTTACATCATATAAAATGAGTTAGTCACAAAATATATTTATATTTATATATATGTACATATATACATCTATCACACTAAACTTACCGGGTTTTCCCTGCCTCTTCATCTCCTCGGTTTGGTCGTACGTGTAGTTAGGGCACATCCAGTACCTCCTACCGTACGTATAGGACATGGCCAACGAACTTCTTGAGGTTGCAAGGATCCTTGCATAAACATATAGGGACCTGCTATAACATCCTTATTTTCAAAAACTGAAAATCATCATGCATCATGCAATTGCATTTTGATTGTATGGCTGTAATAGCCCAAATTTGAGAATTGTTTTTAAAAATACTTTTGTAATATTATTGTTGAGTGAGCTTTTGAATTTTCTATGGAGTGCAAATCAAAAATCCCCTAATTAAGCAAATAAAAATCCCCTTGTAATCCTAGTTTATATACAAATTTAGGATAGTTTCCAAATCAAGGTGTTTTGGATCATGCCAAATTCAAAAGTTTTCATCAACAAATTCATAATCAAGATAATTATTTCTAAATATTTATTATTTATTATTTATTAATTATTTCTAGAAACTTAACATTCAATTAGGACTTTTCATAGTTTAATTATTTCAGAAATCACAAAATTTCAATTTTGGTTCCAATTTGAAATTTCAAAATTCAAATTGGGTGAATCACCCTAGCCTCTAGCCGCGTCATAACGGCTGGCCTCGCCCAGATGGCATAACATTTCGGCAACAAGGCCGTCGCCGACCACTGCGCCGCGTGCCGCCTTTCTCATTCTCTAGGTTGCCTGGACGTCGATCGCCACACGATAAAGCTGTCGGTGCGCCTCGCAAATCGGCAGGATTGCTCGAGCTTTGGAATCTGACTTTGACGATGTCTCGTGCGCTTGCTTCACACACTGGAGCTTCCTTTATCTTGGCAGGCTGCCTCGCCTCCAATGAGCTATGGCTCCATTATCGGAGGGAACCTCGGAACCTACCTAAAACACGTCACTCTCGGCCTTCGCTTGCTCCCAGAGACTGACTTTGCTGCTAAAACAATGGGCAGGCCCCCTTAGCCAATCTCGCTCTTGGGCACGGCAGAGTCGGAGAGAATTAGCCGTCTCTGCTCGCTTCACTCTTGAGCGCGGCTCGCTGGGCAAAGCCCGGTTGCGCTGCCCCGTGGGAGCTCTTGCCCCCTAATGGATTTTCCTAGCCTTTATCAATAAAATTAATCACAAAACTAGAAATGATTTTCTTAAAAATAGTTAGACACTCCTAAAAATTCCCCAAAAATCATGATAAATAAAAGATGACTCTCTGGATTTATCTAAAATATGATCTTGCTGAAAAACCTATGGATACTCAAAGGAAAATTATACAAATCTTATTTAGGGATGTTTTCTATATAGGATTTCATGCTGAAATTATTTCCTGGCTTTTAAAAATAATAAACTAACCAAGATAAATCTGAGAATATTCTAGGGAATTCATAAAACCTCTCTGGATCTGGGATAAATATCAGAATGTTAGTTTGCTAAATTAAACAATTGAAGCCCATATTAAGTCCTAATTTATCCATAATCACATTTTATCAAATGGCCACCTAATTTTAGTAAACTGATCTAATAATCCTCTCTGGTCCAAACACTTAATAATTATCAACCAAACATCTTATACCATTAAGTCCTGGTGATTGTATTTGTGAGGGAAATACTTCAAATAAAGGTAAATTTAAAACTATTTATCTGCTAAGCAATGGGTATATATATATATTCATATACATATATGTAATATTATATATACATTCCACGGCATTCATGAGCATTTCATCACACCCGTCAATGAGTAGTTTTCTCATGCCTTATTAAGATCTTCGCGATGCTAAGATTATATAGGCCGACTGCATTTTTGCATCATAATTTCCGCATCTTTGGTTGTTCATGATTGGTTATTCATCGAATAGAGCTTGAGGGTGCTGACGAGCAGTGCGAAGACGCCAAACAACCCCAAGATAACTTTCAGGAGGATCCAGGTGAGTCAACATCTTCCCTATAGAATGTTTACTTTTACTAGGGAGATCCTACACCTTCCCTAGTGCGAGTTAGCATTCATCAGTTCATATTGATCCCAGTTTTTATTAAATTATTTCCTCTTAAGTATCAATTGCATGCTTTTAATTATGAGTACCTACCTTGTTAATTCATGAATATATCATGCCTGTTTTTATTGAACTGTCGATAACCAAAATGATTATGTTGATGATCATTGATTAGTTGAATCACTACCTGATCGCCTTGACGATCAATCCTTGAATTAACCTGGTTTAGGAACAATACAGTTATTAGACTCTTAAGTCTATGATTTAAAACTTGTTAGACTCCTAAGTCTAGTTAAAATCTTGCTTAGACAATTGCTCAGGTCCAATAATTATTTTAGGCTTAGGTTTCCTCGGAACGGTGAACCGATATTCACCAGACATGATTACACAAAGACATGGAAAACTGGGTATTGGGCCTGGCATGCCAGTGGGTTTGTGTTTGGCTGTGGTTGTGGTTATGGTTCTGTACGGACAGGGTCCGATACAGTGGTGTAGCAAAGGCTACGAGAGTGGGAGAAGGAAGTTATTTCAGTGATAGGTTGGAGTGTGGGCTTGCCCTAGCAGGAGCGCGGAGACATACGCGTAGCGGACGATTGCTGCCACTAGCCTGAGGGGTGGTTCCAACACAACGCGTGGTCATCGCGTGGTAGTAGGAGTTAGGGGTCACTTGTGGTGGTTTGCGAAATCAGTCCTTGGACGGGAAACCCCACTCTAAGAAGGTCCGGCTTGGGACGTCACCTGAGGGTGATTTAATCACACTTTTGGAACTGGCAAATCCAGTAGAATTGTGGTTCACAACGGGTCGCCAACCCGGAATATGATGGCGGGGTGTAAGGAGATGTTTGGCAGAGTGCATGGAAACTGCCATAGGATGGGATGGATTATGGTATGGAATTAAAACTTTGGAATAACACACTGAAAGCAGAGCTTTGGTCAAAACTGCTAAGTCATAGGCTTGATTTTAATCTCTGGCTTTATGAAAACAAAACAACCCCAACCTTTCTTTTGGAACCTCTACCATTAAATGCATTTGGTTGGGTGTTAACTTGCCAGTGTTTGGATGACACTGACCTCGCACATATCCCCTTTTTAGTCGAGGGAGACGATGGAGGCCAAGACGCCTACGAATGTCATGAAGATGGCGATCCTCAATATCAAGACCAAGATTAGGAGAATAGTATGGCTTAGGGCATTCCACCAGTTGCTCGCTGTTGCAAAGCCGCTGATGTGATTTTGTGTAAATCTTCCGCAAACTCTCATGTTGTCTTTAGGACTTGGTTTGTAAGTAAGGCTATGGCTGTTTGTTGTAATAAAGACATCTCGTTGTATGAAATGATCTGGCTTTGTAACGTGTGGCACTAGTGTACTGGTCCAGAGACTAGTGCGGTGCTGGCCACCCCTTAAAGGGTGGTCCACAATGGCGCTGTCAACTCATACCTCTAAAACATCCCAATACCGATTGATCTAATCAACCTGTGAACGGCAGAGCAACATATCGCCATATGTGCCTGATCTAGATCCGAAACTACACATGATCGGCTCTAATACCACTGTAGGGTACGGGTAGGCTGCGCGAGCACAATTTTGCAAATTTCTACCGCGATACACCCAAGATCACATGCATGTGGAGGATCACAGATCGTTACCCTTGACGCACCGATGTAGCGGAAGCAGATGCGCACGCGTCGTGGAAGTAGTCGTACACGTCCCAATCAGATTCGAGCAAAGACGCGCCGTGTTTCGCCGACCGTCGCCAAGTGCTCGGGCCGCCACCGATCGACCGAGTGGTCGCCGAGTGGTCGCCGAAAGTGATCGAACCGTCGCCGAAAGTGATCGCCGAGTGGTCGGCGAGTGATCGATCGTCGCCGAGTACTGCAAAGATCCAACCAAACAACAAGGTCGTATGGCGCGCCGCTTACCGTATCCACACGCATCGAGCAGAACGCCAGGCGGGTGTGCTAGCACCTCACCACGCGGCTAGGGTTTCAGACGAGCGGGAGGGGCGCGGCGGCTAGGGCTTGGTGTGAGCTCATCTGTCCTCTACCGCGCCGCCCTAGGCCTCCCCGTTTATGGACGTGCTAACGGGCTCAACTCTAGGCCCACTAGGACTCCAATTCCTACGCGGATCATATCCGCGTGCAAACCCTTCTTCCAATAGATCAAATCCACTAGGTCTCAACCCATCTTATCTCGATAACGGCGAGATACGTGCCACCCTTGTAATAACTCGACCATTCATTCGCCAATGTGATGGATATAAATATCATGATTAACTCTTTAATCATATCAGCACGGCCATGCGCTTTCCTTATCCATCCACACTGAGGGGCCCAGAGATATCTCTCCCGTTATCGGGAAGGGGCAAATTCCATCTCTATCAATCACATCCCTACATCATGCTTTGCGGCATACCCAGTAGTTATCTTTATAACTACCCCGTTACGATGTAGTGTTTGATAATACCAAAGCATACGACTCCACAAGCTGGGTCTCCATGATGATCTCAGGTCTAAGGACCATATAGATGTACCACTCGAGACTACACGCTGATAGCACTTTGTAGATAACAATCTCAGCAGCGTCTGGGAGTAGGTCTGTCCAACCAGCCATGTTCTCTAACATGTGTTCACATTATTGATTTGATATCTTCATATCCATGGTATGTGAAATAGTATCATCAATCAATACATGTGCTGATCAAATCATCACCGCTCCTCGTAATGTATGAACCAGGGATCGTTTAGAACAATATCACAGTGACAATGTGTCTCACAACCAAATCGTATTTGATGAACAAAGTCGTGACATTAATTCATGGAACCGATAAACAATGTTATCGTAAGTACATGAACAAAGACGTTATACAATCATCGTATGATTGCCTCTAGGGCACATTCCCTTCACTTCGGTGGATTAGCCGTAAGGAAAATGTTTTGGATAAAAACCACGATTTGCATCGTGAGCCAGCCTTCGGGCATGAGCCGGCTGGGCCCGGATGATTTAAATGTTTAACAATTGATCTGATTACTTCATTTCTTTTCCTAAACTGCTTTATAAATCTTAGGCGAACTATTTCAAAACTCGCTTTCTGCAACTATGCCCTACCCCTCCCTTGGTTAAGCCATGCATGTTCATTTGTCAATTAATTTACAAGTATTTTCACCAATACTCACCTCGCTTTCCATCAGGAGTCGCGCGTAATCCAACGCAGAGGTTCGAGTGCCCATGTGACCCGTAAGATGGAGACCTCAAGCTCACATTCGCCAGAATCTAGGACGAGGAGTATACTGACGCCTAGGATTGCGTTCCACCAGCTCTGCCTGTGGGGATTATTTTAGTTTACCACTTTTGGAGTTGTACATGTAAAAATTAAACTTCCGCTTTTGTAAGGTCATCGAGCCAGACTTTTGTAACCACGCCGCTGGGCGCACTCTAATGTAATATGTAATATGTAAATTAATCATCATGGTTTTGATCTAAGTTCTGTTATCTATGTGTACTAGCTACTGATCCAGAGCCTAGTACAGGTAAAGCACAGGTGGGACCCACCTCCGCCAGGGGGGGTCTCGACACCTGCATGCCTTTCGGAACGGGTTCGCTCTACCCTTCCCTTAGAGGCGAGCGGAACTCCATCACACAAATCTTAAAATAGTCGCCAGAAATCAGGAAATTCAATTTGTTGCACTCCTTTTTTCCTCTCTTTCTCTTCTCTTCTTTCCTCTCTTTTTCTCTCTTTTTTTCCTCTCCTTTCCACTCTTTCTCTTCTCTTCTTTCCTCTCTCTTTCTCTCTTTTTTTCCTCTCCTTTCCTCTCTTTCTCTTCTCTTTCTCTCCTTTTCTTCTCTTTTCTTCTTTTCTTTCCTCTCCTTTTCTTCTCTTTTCTTATTTTCTTGTTTTCCTTTTCCCTTTCGGCCAGGGCACCATGGTGTTGGTTAAACAGCGGTCTGGCCGCCGCCAGTGAGGATCGCTTGGGTCAAGTGACCGCAAGATCCAAGAACTGGCAGCCCAATGTCAGCCCAATGGCCTTGGGTACGGGCGTTCAGGTAATCTGTCGGCGGACCGATCGCCCTACGCATGGGCGATCGCCTGGCCCACGAACAACGGTAGCCCAAAAAAGCAAAAAAACAGGCCTGACATATATTTTTACAAATTTGAATAAAAATAATTTAAAAATAAAAAATTCAAGCCTAGCCCGGTATGGGCCGTTTAGGTCTGCTTAAAAAACTTTAGGAATAATACAATTTCATGGTATGTAATTTTGTTAACATTTTAATGCTTTTTTTCAATTCTATATTTTTTTAAATCATTGTAATTTTCTTTTTTAAAAAAAATTCGATCAAAATGAGCTAAATGTGTCCATGCTAGTCCAACACGGATCAACGATTGGGACATCGCACAGTTTGCTTAATCAACAGACAACGAAGCGCGCAGTTTGCATTCACGCCAAGAAGCAGCCATGCCCGCTCCAAATTTGGCTCTCTATTTTTCCCAGCTACATCCGGTGAGAAATTTGGCCCTTAGTTTGTTTGGTTCATAGGCAATGTTCACTAAAGGTTATTGTCGACGATTTGCGTCGGCAATATATTTTATGGGGCAATGCGAGAGATCACAACTACGATGGTAGCACAAGGAGCCGAATTTATACAGTTCGCCCTCATGCGAGGTAATACCCTACCTCCGTGCTCGTGGATTGTATTGTGGGGATTCTCATGATGATTACAAGACGGGATTGGATGGATGAACTAGGGCCCCGACCCCTTTATATAGTGCAAGGGTCGGGTTACGATATAAACCCTAATCCGTGTTTGGAAGATACAGATATAACTGATCCGCCACGCCTATATCCATAGATTCAATAGGAAACTAATTGCTTCTTGTAGATTATCTCCACCGCTGGCCTCCAAGCCTCGCTTTCTAGAAGGCCCAATTGAGTCGCCCAAGGAGGTGGTACGCCTAGCAAGATGTCTTCGCCACCAGGCCCATATTTTACACAAGAGTCTCTCGAGTGCTTCAGATCGGGTTGTCTTGATTCGGGTTCGCCGCAGCCCTTCTGATGTTACTCGAGTGACGCCACTCTTCGCCGGGTCAAAAGTCCGCTCACGAGTAACTCGCCGATCAAACAACACAGCTTGTAAAGAACTCGAGAAAATTTCGTCATTAGAGATGCTCGGTACCACCCGCCGGATCGGTGATGCCGGGCCGATGGCCCCACCTGAGAGGCATACCAGAGAAAAAGTGGATGTTGCCGAATGGTAAGCAAGTACACCAAATATATCCTCCTCGTTATAACTTATGGCATTCAAGCCCGACATGCAGAGCTCGACATTCGTCCAACATGGGACACGCCACAACTCCGTAGGGTGTTCAGCGCCTTTGATCCGACTAATGTGATTCAAGCTAGTGATCCCAGAGGAATACGCCCACCTTCAAGTTAAGGTCCTTCCTAGTGGTGTTTGTCTTGGCACAAACGATCCGGAGATATGCCATCGAGACCCAACTCAAGAGGTAACTCTTGACGCCTAATCCGATTATAATATCGCATCAACCATTGACCCCAAGAGGTACGCCAAGAGCTGGATTAATTTTGCTCAAGTGGTGCTTGTCTTGATGACAAACAATCCGAGATGTGCCACCGACAATTTGAAGAACTTCGACAAAGTGCTCGCTAAAAAGCCAAACCGACTATCGACCCTCAGGGCACATCAAAAGATGGGTCGCGACTTTGGGAAGCGCCTAATCCTCTAATTGAAGATCGCAATGAGCCCAACAGGCACGCTTATTTTCCCGACTAAGACGACTTCGAGTGACACTGCATCGAGTAAGTCGTGTACACCACGCCCTTATAGAGCATGTCCTCGGGACTTGAATCGTTGTCCAAGTCTTGAAGCGACAATTTTAGGGCTTCATTTCTTCCCGCTTGCACGGAAACCAAACGCTGTTCGCTTCTTTTAAGTGAAGGCTTCCAGGAGTTTGAACCGCACGCTTACACTCGGCGCCCAAACTGCTCACCTCCCGAACCCCGCTAGGTTTCGTACCGCCTCCAAGCAATCCTAGCACCGCCGCCGCCGCCAAGCTTCAAATCCACCACATTCCAATGGCGGGGATCGGGCAACCTCAAACACCACCGATGAGCGGTCAGAAGCCCTTATTGACGCCGGCTTCTCCCGACGCCAGAGCTCATTGATTGGCGCTGCGCCAGCAGTGAATCTCCCCACCTCATCAAGAGGAGATTGTTGTCTTCAATCCTTCTTCTCCCGTGGGTTCGACTCCCAGATCCTCCTTTCTTCGCGGTTTGCTCCTCCATTATGGGATTGAGCTTTTCCATTTGAATCCCAATTCCGCTTCTTCAACTTTCGATTTTTGTTCATCTTTGTGAGGCTTTTCTAGGATCGCCCCATTTCGCCTCTTTTCCGCCATCTCTTCTTCCGTAAGGCCTACCCCACCGACAATGCCCCTAAGGTCATATGGGCCGATTCCAACTCCGGAGTGGCATCAAGGAGTATTTCGCCTTGCCGCTTTGGACTTCTTTGAAGGGGTGGCATCAGGATTGGTTCTACTGTTTCAATCCTCTCCCAGTCTTCCTTGTTTTGATGGGAGAAAGCCCCGAGCTTCCTCCTCTTGGAATTCTCCTCCTCTTTCCTCTGAAATGGATCAGGTGATCGAGTTACTCGGCTTGATCCAACATCTCAAAGAAGAGGGGCTCACCGGCCGCTATAGTCGCTTCCTTCATTTAAACGCCGAGCGCAGCCCACTCAAGGAAAGGATCAGCTCGGTTCGAGTACACCGGCCATCCGACTCTACTAGAGAAATGGATGTCCCAATCTCCAACTCTGACGCCATTGATCGACTCTCCGAGTTCTTCGCCCCCTAACTATCTTTTCAAATCCAGCATTCCCTGTGAGCTTCTCTTAACTATCCACCTCCCGAGGTAAGGTTCGAGTATACTTTTTGCTCGTGTTGAACACCGGCAATCCTGCTGCTAAAGCTTATTTGGGGATGCTGCTGACGTCGATCCAAGGTGAAATTTGGAAGGCTGGACCAAGAGGTGGTGAGAGCTGAGGAGGGGCATTTGACTCCGCCTTCCACTGTGTCGCAGCCTACTCCGGCAGAAACAACGGTGTAGCTGAATTCGGGGAATCAACCTCAGCAGGTGTAGGTCTAGGCCTCTAGGCGGGAAGTCAGAAAACATCAAGATTAAGATCAACCAACTGCATAACTCTTCGCTCCTGCACTCCTTGCTCTATTTTCTCCACATTCCGTGGACCAGATCCATTCATTTAGCCATAGGTTCCGCGTTAGGCAGGACAGACGTTACCGTATGTCGTCACCTTAGTGTTCCGCAAGGTCACAAGCTCAAGGCAAGGAGCACAGGTCAGGTCTAGTACATGCGAGCGAGGCGGCGGGACTCAGAACCTCGGGGAACTGCCGAATAGCTGCGACCAGGCACCATCATGACCCACAGAATCGACAGATCCGCTCGGCGGTGAGCCTATCCGCAAGATTAGACTTGGGGACCACCCGACGGTTGGCCAGGGGCAATGCGCTCATGTACGGAAGCAAGCATAGCCGAGCACGGGGTATGGTAGCGAGTCTCTTCATCTTTCATCGACGAACGGGTCTTTTTGATGTGTAGAAGTAAATCTTCTTCTTGCTTGAATTAGATGGTGACCCGCTTCCTATGTCATAGAGGAACTTGGTGTTACTCTCAAAAACCAAGTTCTCAAAATACTCTTTCCTTCCAAATATCTGTACAGGATTATGGATCCGAGGTGGAGTGCGCAATGACCAACAACAACTCGATGGAAGGCAGATGCCCCGATACTACGAACCGCTCTATGCGCACTTAAAGGTCTTATGGATGTCTTATGTATACATGCAGGTGCGAGCTTGTGCCTGCCAAGAGTGAGATGGTCCGGCTCCGAGGCTACAAGAAATCGTGTCGCCGCGGCACGGTTGGTGTTAAGGCACCATGGCAGCGCTTGCGTTTGATCTGATCGCATGTGGATCCTCAAAATAATTTAAGATAATAGATGTTGACCTTTTGACCGTGACCCGTGATAAGATGCCGGATGGAAAGGATATCTTGCCTACCTTCCATGACTTTTTATCGAACGAAGGAGGCGCTTACCGGCAGAACCTGGATAATACCACTTGGCCGCCGCGTACTTCACCCATAGCTCTTCCTTGTCTTGGAGCGACTAGGACCCTCACTTATCTATTCTGCCTTACTTTGTTGTGATCTTCGACTCGCCAGCTGCTGAGCATCGCGGCGCGCACAGCATCGACTCCTCGTGGGTTCCGGCTTAAAGACATCTTCTTGATAGGCCTGCGAACCTTTCCTTTTTGAAAAGAATGTGCATACGATGACGCTGCTGATCTCCTTTGTTCTCTTCTGGTGAAACGTGAAACAAGAATACGAAAACTCCATAATGACTCATCCTTTTTCGTGAATTTGATAGGTCAGTCCGAGTAGTGCCCCGTATTGTCGGGACGGAATGGCTATCAATGCTCGGGGCTCCCGTGAAGCAAGACGAATCGCGCTCTATCCACGTCTATCGGCGCTAGTTATTTCGCCGTCAATAATTTATACGCCACTGCATGCCGGGGCCATATCCTCAATTTCACAGCCTCCTCAGTTTCTGCCACAATGCCTCCTCCACTGTTCTGGAAACCCTTGGAGTCGGTACCATGATGAGTCGAAGTGTCGGTGAATGCCTTGATCTCTCAATCAATCGCCCAGAGGAATGGAGGTTTGACAGCCACGCTGTACGGCGCGGTGTACGCAAGCTGCCGCGATCTACTTCGGGGCTGTCAAGGTCTCGGCGACTACAGAGCTTGTACGGCTTAGGTACATATGCGTAGCGCATGCCTGCACCATTGACACGAAGTACAGGCGCTGGCGCCACCGCTGCATGATCGATTGCGAAGAAGAAGTCAGCTAGTCTCGTCGCGGTCAAAAGATACGGTGGTGGTAGGGGGACGAAGATAAGAGTCAATGCTACATCATCGATCGGATCTCCTCTGGAAGAGATCCCAAAGTGATGAGGCTCAGCCGGAGTCGCGTACCATCTCCCCCGATAATGTGTGGACCGAACAAAGTTTGGCTCACACAACCGAAACTCTCCGAAGTCACCGGCAATGAAGCCGAGATCTCCGAAGATGAATCCTTGGCCGGGAGCGTAGGTGAAGACGAATCCGCCAATGGAAGCCATCGAAGTCGATGTAGTTGATCGTGATGCTAGCCCCTACCTGGCGCGCCAACTGTCGATGATTTGCGTCGGTAATATATTTTATGGGGCAATGCGAGAGATCACAACTACAATGGTAGCACATGGAGCCAAATTTATATAGGTTCGGGCCCTCGGGGCGAGGTAATACCCTACTCCGGTGCTCGTGGATTGTATTGTGGGAGATTCTGATGATGATTACAAGACGTGGGATTGGATGGATGAAATAGGGGCCCCGGACCCCCTTTATATAGTCTTGGGTCGGGTTCTGAGATAGAAACCTAATCCATGTTTGGAAGATCTGAGATATAACTGATCAAACCACGCCTATATCCATAGATTGAATAGGAAACGAATTCGTTTCCTTGTAGATTATCTCCAACCGCGCCGGCCTCCAAGCCTGCCTCCTGGAAGGCCCAATTGACTCGGCCAAGGAGAATGCGCCTAGCAAGATGTCTTCGCTACCAGGCCCATATTTTCCACAGTTATCTTATCAATTATTAATTATTAATACTGTTGATCAAATTTAACTTATGTTTGAATTGCCTTATTAATTGGTAAGATTCCCTCCTTCCGTTCCCAATTTTTTTTGCCATCCTAGTTCATTTCTTTGGCAAAAGTTGACCAATTTATTAGCCAATAAATCCTCAATCATTAATTGGTCATGCCAAATATTGGGAATATTGGAATTAGCAAAATTGGCTGTGAACCAAACACAAATCTCTTTTCTTCTACGTATCTCCGTTGCCATCTTTTCAACCGATAATCCACACCCGTGTACGAACCAAACATTTCTACTTCTCAAAAATCAAAAAATTATTTTTTAAAGATTTCAAAACTAAGTGGAACCAAGTATTTTGATTTCTCAAAAGTCTCAAAGTTTCACATTAAAATCCACAGTCCAAAAGAATCAATGCAGCAGGAGCGGATATCAAGATAGTTTTTTTATTGTTACATACAATAGAATGGCCAGTCATGGAATTCATTGTTCATGGGTTAGTTGGGGGCAAGATCATATAATTTGGCTAAAAAAACATTTTTCAGAGTATTTTGGTCTTGAAAGTATGCACAATGCAGAGCTGCTAGTAGAAAATTGGAAGAATAAACCCTTCACCATTTTTTTAAAGAATGTGTCAGAGATTGGATAAGATATTTTGGCGGCTAGGTTTCATGTGAAATATGTCCTTGGAGCGCATACCCAGGGAGAATGAGCTGAGCATGGTAAGCTTGGATTGATACTCCAGCGATTGATGCTCGGGAGTAGGTCTCTTTGCTTACGGACGGATGTACGTGTCGTCATGGGGCCCAAAAAGGTATATCGGGATGATCGGATCGATGTTCTCACTGACTTGGGAATTCTATCATATCCAGAGCTCGAAACTTTCTAGATATAGATGTTTCTTAGGGCTCAAGTTAGTGTATTTATAAAATATATTGTAAATTTGGTAGGATTCTAGGTTATCTGGATAGGTTTTCTTAGTTGTGTAGGACCCGGATTGTGTTTACCTTCTACGATATAAACCCTCCCCTGAGAAGGGCAGGAGGGACATCGATAGATATCAAGATCCAATCTCGCTGCAATAACACAAACATACACGTGCGACTAGAGTAGGGTTATTATCTCTTTTCATGAGGTCGAATCAGGATAAATCTCTGTGTCTGGTTTACTTTCCATCTCGGGGAATCCATACGTTCACGATGAAAGCCCTTTAGTAAGAAAGGGTTATTTGGTCCCTCAATCAACAAGTAAGCTCAGCTGGGAATTTGTTTCCTAATTGTTGATTGCTGGCACCATCTGTGGGATTGACAGATCCTTTGTCAAAGGGATCTCAGATACGTCGGACGTTGAGCACTCGCCTGACCACCGTGCTCCTGTTGATTGGAACTATGGACGTCACGATGGAGCAGACTCAGAGTATGTTCCCGAACCGGTCTCGTTTCAAGCTGAGCTGGAACAACTTTCCCCGATGTTCGATGGAAACGATGATGAGCTCTATGAAGGGCTGGATATCCTGGATCGCATAGAACTTGAAGATGGAGTCACGTCATGCGGATGATCGATGATGACCCCCTCATGCCCCTTTACGACAGATGTGTCAACATGGCTACCCAAGGCAATCGCCAGCTCGAGGAAGGAATTTCTAAAGCAGCCTCGCAGCACGCCTGCGACACCGCCCGAGCTCGCATCGAATCCTCTATGGAAAGAACCCTGGTGTACATCCGACAGCGTGCCAATGGCAGGGCCCACAACAATACCCAAACACCTCTGCCTTCACCTATCCAGGCACTAAAGGCCTAGTCTAGGGAATGGTGCCGTTCAGCCTTGTTCCCCATCAGGCAAGAAAGGCTGCGGGCACTAGCGGTGGTCATGCGCGAGCTCACAAATGAGCTCGAGCAAGAAGACTAGGGAGCAATGGGCATCACCGTCACGGAAGATCTTAAGAGGCTAGCCACTAATCTGGCCCCACCGCCACCACCCGAGCAAAGGGGACCCGAAGGATGTGCTCGAGAGCATCCTCAAAGGGGGCCAACTGGCTCTTACATCAGTGAATCTCGGAGCCTTACCTAGGAAAGCCGAGACCATTGTCGCTGGTGCTACAACCAAGAAGGAGGACACAAAGAAGAGAGCTCGGAGGGTCGTGGCTGGGGTGAACATAGCTTCAGCATAGTGCGCTCCCCGCCTCGTGACCGGAAAGTGTTCTCTCACCTCGGTCCTAACCCGTACGACCAATGACCTCGTGATGACCGAAATCGCGTCAATCGATCTAAACGTCACAGTTCTGCGGCTTACGGATGTTGGGTTTTCTCCCACACTGTTCACGACGTTGTCTGGCCTAGCAAGTTCAAGCCCGGAATATCGAAAGGTTCAACGGGACATAAAACCCCGACCAGTTACTCTCAATCTATACGACCGCCATCTTGGCAGCCGGAAGGGACGAGGGCATAATAGCCAATTACCTACCCACCATGCTCGACTGGGTGGCCTGAATTTGGCTCTTCAATCAGAAGGAGGGGTCCATTCACTACTGGACTCAGCTCAGCGATACACTCAGATTGAATTTTTAGGGTTGCTATGCTCGATCGATGTGACATCCTCATTTTCAAAAAAAGAATAAATAATAATAAAATGAAAATATTTCATCTGCATTTTGCATTTGCACAAAAGAAAGCCATTCCATTTTCTAAATTAAATTTAGCGTTCTTAATTTGTTTTTAGTAAAAACTAATTGTTATTTATAATTTCAAACTAAATTTACTATATTTTATTCAAAACGAATTTACAGTTCTAAACTAATTTCTAAAAACCTTTCATTTTTCTTTCTTTCTTCTCCTCTCAATGACGAGTGGGCCCCGCGTGTCATTCTCCCTTTCCTTTCCTTTTCTTTTTTCTTTTCTCTTTTCTTTCTCCTCTTTTTCTCTCCCCTCCACCTGCCCTCCTCTCTCCCCGCCACCTGCTACTGTGGATAACATGGACCCGGGTATCTCACGGAGAAAAATTAGACGGACCACCTCACGGAGTAGGGTTACTCCTATTATCTAGAAGACGGGCCTGCCCCGCATGAAGACCCGACTTGTATTACAAGAAAGACATAGTTGTAATCCAGTACTTACGTACTCGGCAAGAAAGGATAGAGATACACTTCCTATCTCTATCCCTAGATTCCTTAACCAACTAGGATACTTATCTGTAACCCTACAGGGGCCCCTAGTTTGGGAGGAGAGATCACATCGATCCATAGCCATCCTCAACATTGATCCATCGAGATCAACCCCAATACAATCCACGAGCACAGGAGTAGGGTATTACCTCCACCGTAGAGGGCGAACTCATGATCATCTGTCTCTGTGTTACCATCGGGTTTCGGTCTTACGCATAGCCCCATAAAGTATATTGTCGACATAATTAAATCGGCGGTTGGCGGCGCCCGGCGAAGCGGCGCTAAGATCATCTTCATCAAACTTCGATGGCATCTCTCGGCGGCGTATCGTCGAATTCCTGTCGGCCAAGTTTTCCGTTTTAAAGACTTGGATTTTATCATCAACAACCTTGGCAAACTTGCCCTCGAAGAATCGGATCAGATCCGATCGGAAGACAACTTCAACCGCGAAGCGAGCGCAAGAAGAAGATAAGATCTATTCGCATCTAGAATTTGGACAAACATTGTGTCGCAATTTTCCGTTGACTCGGAAGGAATTTTGGTGTGGTTTTGGATGCGTTGGCAAGCTTATCGTTCATCGCCCAATGATCGAGATGGGACAACTTCGCCTCGTGTCGCGGGAATCGCGGGCTCGCACGCCAGAAGAGTCCAGGACTTAGTAGGCAACGCTTCGTACGGGTTTGCCCGTCTGCCCGTGACAACATGCGCAAGGATTTCTGATCTAGCGGCTTCAAGGCCAAGCCCGCTGAGGACAACGCTTAGCTCAAGGCTGCAACGACTTCCTATTTAGACATTGAGGTTTATCTGCACGCACACTTCCTAGGTCCCTGTGAGACAGCAACCGCTGGGGATTTGCTACCAGTAGTCTTGCCTCTTACGGTGAGATTTTAGGCGAGGAGGCCATAACCCTCCTTTGTCGACTTCCTAGGGCGGCTCTCTCAGCATACGGTTCAGGCGAGTCGGCCGATAGGGGCGCCGTGGGACAAGCGCTTCAAAAGATACATGACTATCAACGGATTTCGACAAATGACTGTCACTGCAAACTTTCCGGCTACGTCTGAGATAGCCTTCTTGATTTACATCGCAACGCCAAGGCCACTTTGCCACGATCTGCTGAGGAATGGCCTATCTCTGAATGCCAACTTGGCAGGGGACAGCGTCGAGACACTTCCTTGCCATACGGCTGGGTGGCCGCGCGTGACTTCAGACACAAACCATTCTGGTACGCAAAGCTGCCTGCACGCGGAGCTTCTGCCATAGGATCCGACACGAGCTACTGATACACTTTAGATCTTCAGGTCTCCCGGACGGACGAGGTCAACAAGGCGATAGCTTCCTAGGAGCTTCTCCACGGATTCGCTTTTTGCGCAGAAACCGCGACAGACTCGGCCCGAGGCGTAGTACTGATCTTGTTGACCGCAACGCACCGCACTTTGACAACCAAGGACCCTCGTCCTTCGTGTGGCCTTACAGTCAACCTCTATAGAGGTTTCGGCGCTAACTTACACCTCCTCTCGCGACTATATGATACCTGGCATATGGTAATGCGCGGTGCATGGAAGAACCTCAACGAGCTATAAGTTGTCTATTTTATACTCAATTACATCATTATATATTTCTATCTTCTTGCTATTAGCTACTTACTGGTAGCTGTCGACTCTACTGAATTCGAGAGCTACCTGTCATCTGTTGAGATTGTTTTGACTTGCTCTCCCTCGACTGTGAAATGGACTAAGCACAGGTGTGCAATGGCTGCAATCGCAACCCATCTCTCTTCTTCTATTGAGATTGATTTGACTCCCCTCTCACTAAGTAATAGTAATAGCCTCTAATTCTGCATTATATGAGCTCTGCTGCGCTGAGCTCTCAAGACTCTCTGTTAAAGCATATAAGCCATTCTCTCAGACGATATTGTTCATACCACTAGGCCAGGGGTCGTGACCACTAATGTGACCACTAAGTGAAATGCTGCACGCCAAGAGTCTATTGCCAGTCGCGCTGGATCACCATTGTTTGCACTCCTCTAAACCTAATCTTGTGATATACCTTATGCTAGGTCAATGCCCTACGCGGATTCTTGTAGTACGAGACACAACCGACGGTCAGATATCACTGTCAGAACCTACCTCGTTTTAGATGACCACTTCAGTAAGTCTCCTCATGAGCTCACCTGTGGACTTGATATAATCGGATATCTTGCATGAGTCGGCATTTACGGTCAATTGCCGTTAATACACTTGATCTAGATACGCGAAAACTCAAAGAGATTCAATGAGTCTTTCAGCTTACGCTTCACGGCCATCTGTTGTCTCTTGACAATATTGCGGGTGTACATCATATACAGCAATATACGCAGACATCAGACCGCAATCAATCACGAGAACGATGCAGTGGCGTTCGGCGCTCACGGCAAGACATCACCACCTTTGGTCGCATAGTAGGTCGATGGCGTCGAGCTCTGCACCGGTTGCGAGTGTCTACGATTATACTTTAAGTTACGCAACGAGCAGCCGGCAAATACGGCTGTACTATGCGGGCGATATATATCACGCGTGCACGCAGGACGTCAGCGCTTCGCACATACGCCATATGCTTACGGCCTCTATGTCCTTCCCAGTCAGAGAGACACGCCGGAACGCGAAGCGAACAACGCAGTCGAGCCAGAGCGCCACTGTCCAGTTGCCCCATAGGCTCACGCCAAAACTACCATACGGCTGCAACGGCTCGGCTTGCCCGGGTACCGACCGACTAGATGCCAACCTATCGCCATCCACTTCTCCGAAACGCGCGTCCTTTCGAGTGCCATGAACACCAGTCTCGCGACGCTAGTTCGGAGTCTAGGTCAAGACCCTGTCATAGCACACGCAAAGCAAGCCCTCAGCTTCTTCTGCATGAACCCTGCCCAGGCATGCATACCCGCATCATCTGCCATCGATGCACGCGAGCGCCTTGGAACCTGCCACTTCGCAGCCCATACCAATCCGGCGGCAAACTCACCTGCCCAAAGATGCCTTGACGCGCCTACCACCAGGACCCTGCCTACAAGCCCTACGCTCATCACACAGATTCCCTTCAGCAGCTGACATCACAAGGCACAAGCGCCTCATCATCGATATAACTTCTGGTATCTCTTTGATATCAACTGTTAGATTTTGTAAGCACTCGCGCCTTCTCTCACTAGCATTCATAGATCATCAGTTAATAGTAAGAAGTACGATGAAATCACGGAGTGTCTATAATTATTCAGTGGAAGTCCTGACCCGTATCACCCAAAGCCGTGGCGCTCGATAAAGTTAAAGTTATGCCACTCTTGCTTCTCTGACTAGTCGGGGCCTGCAGAGTGTAGTCTGTATACAGAAGAAAAAAAATCATCAAGTAAGATCGCCGAAGAAAATAAAAAATGGCTATTTACTTTGCAAGAAGATAGTGGGATTTATATCAGCCAAATGTTTTTATATCAGAATCTTTTCCTCCTACTATGTACATATTCAGTACATGTATACATATTACTGACGGGGGTATGAGTGCATTCGACACGAATATTAGTACTATCACGCCCATCAATATTCCGTGCGCTAACTTCCACGCCCAACGCTTCGCCAACGCCGCCTCGCTCTACTTCGGTACACGGCCATCTCGTGGCCACTACAGATAATTCGGAACGTTACATTCCTGATCATGAGGCTTCTCGCTCCCGACAGTGGCTTATGCCAGCATCTTGGGTACAATGCTACATCGAGGACGAAGACAAGCCACTCCAAGCTAGTACTGTTGCTCGTCCCAAGCATAACTGCATGCCAGCCATCGCACGGCTATGGTCTCACCGCAACAGACTGTACGGATGTCAATCCCGAAACTGGTAAGTCGTCATGACAATTACCGTGACGCTGACCAACGTCTCCTCCTTGCGACTTCTATTCTATCGTTCTTTCTGAGAGAAATTGGGCGTAACCACTTGCGACTTCTAATGTATTTCCATACATACAGCGCCCACTTCAATCCATTTGGATATGTTCATCCATAGAGAAGTATCACTCTTCTGAAGAGACTTGACACATCGACCAAATCAGGATAATTGTATGCCGAGATTCGACTGGACTCGGGGTCCTAGGGACGCCCGTCCCCTAGCTGCATAGACCACTTCGACTCGCGGCCAGAGCAACCTGCCAATATCACTATTCCAAAGGCGTAAATCAACTGATTGAAAAAGAGAGATAGATACTACATTCCGTAGCCACTCAACATTAGGGAGAATCGAAGGAGATCAACGATCATAATCCTCAACACAATCTCAACATTTAGATCGAGTAGGGTATTCAACTCAATACACGACGCAGTTAGCAACCAAACTCAGGAGCACTCTGTTCACTATCTTGTCTCCACGGTTTCTGCACGGACATAAGGTGCATGCTACATTAATCCGCTACACCGCTCTCTTATTCTCTTCTTCTTCTCTTTCCTTCTTTTCCCTAGAGCGCCATTGCATGCGCAGAGCTCTGCTCACAGGCCCCCTCCGTCACCCACAGACCGCCCGTGGTCAAGGTCATTGCCCTCTCTCTCCTCCCCATGCCGCCTTCTCTCTCCCACTAGCTGCCTTCTTTCTCTAGTTTCTATAAATTCATAGAAATCATATCTTCCTACTGTAATTTTTATATAATTTTTAAATATTTATCTACTATGTTGATTATTTATTGTTTTTTGCTTTGTTTTGCGTGCGCTAGATCGTGCTGGCGATGAAGGAGAGTACCTCGACGCCGCCGATGTCTAGCAAGACCCAGGACTTCCGAAGGCAAGTGAGACCATAGAACCCAAATTTATAGATTTTTCCAAAATTGTTAATTAGTTAAACTATGCGTACATTGCTTAGATATTCCTAGTGCATGTCTCCACTATCGGAACATACACCTACTATCATGAATTGCCGTTAGGATAATTTATTTAACTATGTCCTACTTGTTTAAATATTAGTTGGCATAGCAATGCTTAGTTCTACATCGGGGAGTGATTTCCCGCAGCGGTGACCATTGCTGAATTCATCTTGAGAATTATGCATCTGTGAATGAGTCTGGTGAACTTGGTTACGGTGGGCTTGATAACTCTTTAATTAAAATTTGACCAACTAATAATTGGGATCGGGAGCGGATGGAATGTATGTTGGATGCCTTTATGCACGAGACCTGGGTTTGTGTTTGGCTGCCGCTCCTAGAATAAGGACCGACGATTATGACGGGTTTAAGCAAGATATCCTCGTGCAACCGTAAGCTCGGTATGGGACGATCCTGATTTAGAGGGAGAATAACGTCGGGTTTGTCACAGTACGTGCACCGTGGGTGAGGTCCCGAGGGATGCGTCATCGCCGGTGTATTGCCCGGGGATGGAACTTCAGGATACTTGTGTGAATATCAGGTATGGTCGAAGCCCCCAGGGTATTTGTGTGAATATCAGGTATTACCATGGCAAGGCCGGGTTAGACTTTTAATGGATTTTGTTATGGTACCTTTCGACGGGAGGGTACTATATCTTGCGGGTAAAGCGTACAACCTCTATAGGGTGTAAATCCATTCGAATGGCCATGCTCTCGGTTAAGAGCAACTTGGCGGCTCCTTACAACGTTGCTTCACCTTAATTAATATGACTCGGGTAAGGTTTTCTGGCATGTGTGCCGTTGCTAGTTGAGAATGAGATTGGTGTATGAGATTTGAGAATATGGGATGATGACTTGAGAACTATGAGATATGGGAAACTTGAGTTTGAGAATGAGAACCTGGTTATATCTTGGTTTATTATGAGAATTGCTATTTATTTATTACTGTTTTCTTAAATGCATTTATACTTCTAGGTTAAATGCTTTTTTATAAAATAACCCTTAGCTTTCCTAGAATGAGCCTTAACCTGGCCCTTCCTAGGAAAGACTTGCTAGCATTCGCATGCTAACCCCGCCTTTTATGCGGGGCTGTTCCTATCGCGAGCAGGTCAGGAGTTCGAGGACGCATACGACTTCGTTGCTGTTTTCCCGGAGGTAGATCAGGACTTCTAGCTGCTTCCCAGATCAGCGTGTGCCTATGGCCATGATGGGTTGCCACTTTTGGTTTACCTTGTTATTTGCGTTAGTCAGGACATGGTACTATGAACTAATGTAATCTTTTGCTCCTGCGGTACTATGATTTACTTTCTAGTTAATGCCAGGCCGGGCAATGGTACTGTGTTTTCATCGCGGGGTACGCACACCCATCCTTAGGGACACGCATCGCTAACACGTATGGGTTCGGTTTAGTAAAACTGAGATCTGACAATCGAGTAGAGAAAGAGACCTTGAGCGTGTGATTCAGACTGAAGGGCAGTCTCTCCGTGACTTCGTCCAAAGGTTCATCAAGGTCTACAATTTCACCCCAAACGCCGCCTGGAGATCTCCAAGAAGGTGAGGGCCACCTCGCTCGAGAAGAAGATCAAGAAAAAGAAAAAGAGACAAACCTCATCAGGAGTTAGTGCTGCAATCGAATAGCCCTCCGAGCACTAATGCAGGCGTAGCAATCTCTAGGACATCGATGGTAGCAGGAGTGGAAGTCCCGACCTCGTAACATGATAAGGGGCACGGAGGCTCGTCTTAACCCGTGTCACGACGAAGGACCACTGTGCGGATACTAGAGCGACAAGTTATGTCTGATCCATGAGACCAAAGAACATGATTTGAGCAATTGTCGTACTTGGTTAGCCCGCTTAGAGGCGTTCTACAAGGGCAAAGGTGAGATGCCTACCGTGCCTATGGTAAAGATGATAGAAAGGGGAAAATAGCCGCTGACGACAAGGATGACATGGAATTCCAGGGGCCCCAGAACCACTTCACTTTGATCTTTGGGGGTTCCTCCACTTACAAATATCAGCGAGACCTCAAGGATGCGGCACGGGAAGTGTACCAGCCGACCAAGGATCCCACCCAATCCAACAGCTCAAGTGGACCGAGCTGCCAATCACTTTCTAAAAGGAGGACTGCCCTCCTAGGATTAGCGAGTCCTAGAAGCTCGCGCTGGTCGTAAGCTCAAGTGGACCGATCATCAACAATACGACGGTGGGGCGCATGCTTATTGATGGAGGCAGCTCCCTTGATCTTATCACAACCAAGGAACTAGACCAAATGCAGATCCCTAGGTCAAAGATCAAAAACATCGCCATCCCATTTCATGGGATCGTGTCAGGGACCTCGGCCAAGCCCCTTAGCCAAATCGTTTTGCCTGTGACGTTTGGGAGTCCAAGCAACTTTTGAACAGAGTTAGTCACCTTTGAGGTGGCCGACTTTGAAACTTCTTACAATGCTATTCTAGGCGGGCTGGCCCTAGCGAAATTCATGGTCATAACACACCACACCTATTAGAGCCTAAAGATTCTTGGTCCAAATAGAGTGATCACTGTTAGGAAAAATGCCAAGGTCGCCCTAAGCTATGATGAGAAGGCACTAAGCATGGACGAATAGCTCCCCTAGCGTGGACCTGACCAAGAACCCAAGACGTCTCATAAGAGGATCTCCCTATAGCCTGGCCATGAGACCAAAGTCGTCCCCCTCTCCGACTTGGATCTGACCAAGGTCGTGCACCTGGGACCGCTTTGGACCCAAATAGAAACTCGAGCTCGTCACCTTTCTTAGGGCAAATGCGGACGTGTTCGCTTGGGAACCATCCGATGTGCCTGGGCAAGGGAGGTGGTCGAGCATAGGCTGACAGTTCAGCCTGACAAGAAGCCGGTGAGACAGAAACTCAACTGATTCTCTCCCGATAAGCAAGCAATAATAAGAGAGCAGCTCAACAAGCTTCTTAAGACCGGGTTCATACGTATGATCCACCACTCAGAATGGTTGCCAATCCAGTCATCGCTTAGAAGAAAGAGGGAAAGTGGAGAATATGCATGGACCACATGGGCCTAAAGCTGCATGCCCTAAGGACAACTTCTCGTTGCCACGCCTTGATTAGTTGGTTGACACAACAACGGAAGCTCGGTTGATGAGTTTTTTAGATGTCTACTTAGGATATCACCAGATCAGCTTGTCGCCAAAGGATGAAAAAAAAGTTTTTATTACCCCGTTCGGTACCTTTTCCTACACGACTGTCGACGATTTATGCTAAGTAATGTATTTTAGGGGCGATGCGAAGATCACAACTACGATGGTGGCCGCAGTTCGCTGATGCCGGGCTTCTTCCAACGCCGAGCTCATTGATTGGCGCCACCGCAGTGAATCCTCCCCACCCTCATCAAGAGGAGATTGTTGTCTTCGAATCCTTCTTCTCCCGCTGGTTCGACTCCCCGATCCTCCTTTCTTCACGGCTTGTTTCATCATTATGGAATTGAACTTTTCCATTTGAATCCTAATTCCATTCTTCAACTTTCGATTTTTGTTCATCTTTGTGAGGCTTTTCCGGGATCGCCTCCATTTCGCCTTTTTCCTATCTCTTCTTCTTGAAGGCCAACCCCACCAATAACGCCTCTAAGGTCGCTTTAGTAGGGTCAATTCCAACTCCCGAGCAAATTTCAAGAAGGAGTATTTCACCTTGTCATCCCCGACTTTTTAAAGGGATGGCATCAGGATTGGTTTTACTGTTCCAACCCCCCCAGTCTTCCTTGCTTCGATGGGAGAAAGCCCCGAGCTTCGCCCTCTTGGAATTCTCCCCCTCTCCCTTCTGAAATGGGTCAGGTGACCAAATTGCTTGGCCTGATCCAACATCTCAAAGAACAGGGGTTGACCGGCGCATTATCGCTGCCTCCTTTACGGTTAGCGCAGGCAGCCCACTCAAGGAGAGGATCAGTTCGGTTCGAGTACACCGACATCCGACTCTACCAGAGAAACGGATGTCCCAATCTCCAACTCGGACACCATCGATCGACTCTCCGAGTTCTTCGCTCCTGGAACCATTTTTTCAAACCCTAGGGGCCCCAGGAGCTTTTCTCTTAACCATACACCTCCTAAGGTGAGATTCGAGTATATATTTTACCTACATTGAATACCAGGCAAACCTGTTATTGAAACTTATTTGGGGGTGCCACGCTCCTATGTAGGATCGACAAGCTTTCGTGTCCGCGGCCCCAACTCCTGATGCTCCCACCAACAAGGGCGAGAAGCCACTGGGGAAACTCAAGGCACTCCGCCGCCAAGAAAGGCAAGGGCCCGCCTCCCGAGTAGAGGAAAATGTGCCGCCGCCGGAGGTCGCGTCCATGGCTCGGGTCCGGCAGGGCGAGGCTCCCAAGAGGGGGCGGGCCTACCAACTTCGCTCGGGGTAGTCAGGACTCGCTTCAAGGATCGGGCGGCAAGCAGACGCCAAAGGGGAAGAATTCAACCCCTGCTAGGCCGAGAGGCCTATCCGACGCTCAAGTGGAGCTTCTCTCAAAAGGGCGCCGCATTAAGATTAAGACCACCGACGCAGAAGCTCAACTCGCCACCCTGCTTGAGTTAGGATGATGACCATCCTTCGTCTTCGTAGGAACTTGGTGAATACTCCGAGAGGAAAACCAAGTTCCTCAATTACTTCCTCCCCCAAATCGAGCGGATTAAATCCATGGAAGGGGAGGTCATCGGGGTCCGCACCGAGGAAGCCAAGGAACACCGGGAGCTGCAGGCCCGGATTAAGGAGCTGCAGGACGAAAAATTAGGCCATGCGGGCTCCCTCCGCTGTGAGTACCCTGACCTGAGTCAAAATTTGCTTGTCTAGTGTGTGACTGGGTGACGTTATATCCTGCATCATGTGCAGCACGCGACGCCACAATCGCCAGACTTCAAGCGGAGAGGCTGGCTTTGGAGAAGTCGGAGGCCAAAGCCGTCGCCGAGTTGGAGGGTAAGCCCCCGAACCCGACCGGCTCTGAACCTCCAATGTTCTCATGGTTATGTAATCGTGTATCCCCTGTTCTTTGGCAGAGCATAAGAGGAAGACGCTGGCGCAGTATGACGTTCTTCAGGAGAACGCCAAGATTGCGCAAGCGTGATATGATGAGCTTTTGGTGGCGGTGGAACCCACTCGACGCCAACTTTATGCTGGCGAAGCCGAGCCGAGCTCTCGGGCCGAGCTGTTTCAGAGGTGGACCGAAGCCCCCCAGCAGCTGAAGGTGCGGCTCAGGGAAGTCGGCCTGACGGGTTCCAGTCAAGTGCTGGGCATCGTCAAGTCACACTATCCTCAAATCGATCTTGACGCTGTCAAGGATGGTTTCGCCTGCTCAGAAGAGAAGGTGATGGCGCTGCTCGAGGAAGTGAAGCCGACAGCCGAGTGCCTTCTAGATAATTTAGAATTAGATTTCCTGTAAAAATATAGGAACTTGTAAATTATCCATGTATATGACTTCCATGGCATATGCTAACCGTCTTTTCTCTGCTTAAGTTATGGCTTTGGCCCGAATAAATTTCTAGACTTCATCATAGACTAAAAACAGAAAAATCGATAAGGTATTGGTTAGGTGTAGACTACACCTAATTAGGTGTAGCCCCCGACTTACTAGCTTTGAGGTAGTAATGTCGAGTTAGATAAAGACTAGGTGCGTGATTGCGCACCTAATTAGGTGTAGCCCCCGACTTACTACTTAATTGACATGCAAATAAGTAGCAAGTCAGAAACTGAATTGCATAAGCGTTGAGACAATGTGAGCGAAAGACTTATCTTTATTTTATTGTAAATATGGATTACAATAGTTATTTAGGTATAGCACCGAGGCGACTGCTTGATGTTCCTTTGCCCAGGCGAGCCCCCGAGCATATCGCTGAGTGAGGGTGCCCTGATCAACTTGCGGAAGAATGTTGGGGGCCTCTTTACTCATCATCTTTGCTAGGCCTGCTGCCTGGCCTAGTTGGCTTCTTGCTTGGCAGTTCGCCTTCATCGCGGAGGGTGGTAGCCGCCTGCCGAATCTTGTCCAACTCAGCTGCCGCCTCGATGGACTGGGCGAAGTCACAATTTTCCCTATCGAGGAGGTGGGAAAACTTGACGTCTCCACGGATCGTGATTACGCCCCGCGGACCTGGCATCTTCATAACTAGAAAGGTATAGTGTGGGACAGCCATGAACTTGGCTAAGCCCGGCCTTCCCAAGATCGCGTGATACGCAGTCTCGAAATCAGCCACCACAAAGCTGAGGTTCTCCGCTCGTAATTATCCCGAAAGTGCCAAAGGTGACGGAAGAGTGATCTTCCGATTGGCACCGGCGAGGTTCCCGAATTATACCGTGAAACGGCGTGTTTCGTCTATTAGAGCGCCGCCCTGGGATCTGATCTCGCCCGAGTTTTGGTGAAAAGGATATTTAATCCACTTCCGCCATCAACCAGACCTTCTTGCATCGGACGCCTGCACTACGTGATCTAGGATGAGTGGATATCTTCCTGGGCATGGGACGTGATCTGGGTGATCTGAGCGATCAAATATGATCGGAATTTCAGACCACCGGAGATACCCGGGGGTCACCGGAATAGCTGCATTGATTTCCCGATCGGTAAGCTTTTGCTTACGCTTGGACTCATATGCATCCGATCCCCCCAATATGTAGTTGACCTCTCGCTCGGTTTCTTGATTGGCGTCACCCTCAGGAGGGTCACGCTTTTCATCTTGCTTGGCATCTCTCGGAGCGTCGCTGTTGTGATCCTCAGCGAACTTCTTCAAAATGTTACAGTTTTTGGCCGCATGCTTTCCGTTTGGATGGAAAGGACACGGCGCTTCCATGACTTTATTGTAGTCGGCGGGTCGAGGCGGCCTTAGCCGTCCCTGATCCGCCACCGCTACCATTCCCTCACCCTTGCGCTTCTTGTCCTTCTTGGAGGACGACTCGGGCCTGTCCTTCTTGCTTTCGTGCTTGTTTCGGTGATCCTCTTGACGCCCAGCGAGGGTATCCGAGACGGTAGCATATCGATCCGCCAAGGCGAACATCTCCTTGACGGTAGTCGGAGGCTTCCGCGACATCTTCTTGATTAGGTCGGAGTCGCGAACTCCTTTCTGGAAGGCTGCGACGACGACCGCTTCTGAGATCTCCTAGATTGTGTTTTTCTTCTTGGTGAAACGCCGAATGAAATCCCTTAACGACTCATCTTTTTTCTGATGGGTCTGATAAAGGTCCCACTGGGTCCCAGGCTTTTCGTAAGTGCCCTGGAAATTGGCAACGAACTGGTCGCAGAGCTCTCTCCAGGAGTCGATCGAGTTCTCTGGAAGGCCCGCGAGCCAATTCTGAGCCGGAGGGGTTAAGATGACGGGCAAATAATTTGCCATCACGTCATATCCTCCACCCGCGGCCTTGATCGCCAAAGAATAAATCTGCAACCAAGCCTCGGGATTCCGTTCTCCGTCAAATTTCACAATACCTTTAGGGTTGAACCCCTCGGGCCAGTTTACCTGTCGGAATCGGGGAGTGAACGCCTTAATCCCATCGATCAACCTTTCCCTGGGGGAAGAAGATCGTCGGGAGAGATTCTGGCGTGGTGGGGTACGGTGCCGATCTCCATCTCGCTCCCTGCGTCGGGCTTCGATGTCGAGGCGGAGGTCACGGCTTCGACTCGTGAGCGTCTTGCCGTGACTCAGGCGCCGATCGCGCCGAGTACTACTCAGATGTGATCGCTCTCTGCCGAAGTTGGCTACCGTTCCGAAAGTGCCTTGGACAGCCGCTACCGTTATCATGGCCTTGATTTGCTCCATGATTGGCGATGCAAAGTTGTTTTCTCCAAGTAAAGGGCCAGCATTGTCCAGGAGGGTCTTACAAGCGAGAATGTTCTGCTGTGGCGTACGGAAGACCGAGTGATCTCCCTTACGGACTTAGAGCAGTTCCTCCCTGATTTCCCTCGCACGACCGCGTAATTGGTCGCGCAAGTCTTCTCCGCCTTCGAGGTTTGGTTCGGCTCCTACCTTCCCTGCAGGGTGCCGGGCCGAACCAGAGGCTTGGCCGTCCAGCATGTAGATGCCACGGAAATCAGGGAATCCGTTAATGCTCTCTTCCGACTCAGACTCTGAGAAGGAAAGGTTCAACCGGTCCTGATTGTCGGCTCGTCGATGGGAGTGATTATGACTCCCACCTCCCGCAAGGGATCTCGGTCATCGTGAATCCGACCGAAGTTTGATGAGAACGAATCTGCTGAAACTTTCAAATTAATTGACCACCTGAATGGTATAGCCACTCGAATTTGTCCCGCTTGAGTTGTCCCCGAGCCTTGACTCGAAAGCTCACGCCCGATGTGTCGTGTCCGCCCTTGGCCCGGATTGGAAAAGCGGCATGTTGTCCGATGGAAAACAATACCGTACGTTTTCAACCGAACGGGCGGTCCACGATCGAGGGATTGTAACCCCGACCGATCTCGAGAACGATCTCGCCAGAGTCGATCACCACTCGATGCTTCACAAGATGAGGAGTCGGGCGAAGGAGAAGCGGTGGATCCCGATCAGAACGAAGGGAAACCCAGCAGCTTGGCGGTCGAAATCATCATCATCGATCGGATCTCCTCTCGATCGAATCCAGGAAGAGATCCCAAAGTGGTGAGGCTCGGTCGAGTCCGTACCACCTCCCCCGGTAATGTGTGACGAACGGTTCGCTCACACAACCGAATCTCTCCAAAGTCGCCGGCCATGAAGCCGAGATCTCCGAAGATGAAGCCTTGGCCAGGAGCATAGGTGAAGACGAATCCACCAATAGAAGCCATCGAAGTTGACGTAGTTGATCGTGACGTTAGCCCCTACCTGGCACGCCAACTGTCGACGATTTGTGTCGGCAATGTATTTTAGGGCGCACGAAGATCACAACTACGATGGTAGCATAGGGAGTTTAATTTATATGAGTTCGGGCCCTGGGGAGGTAATACCCTACTCTGTGCTCGTGGATTGTATTATGGTGGATGATGATGATGATTGTGAGATGTGGAGTTGGATGCCGAACTAGGGTCCCCGGACCCCCTTTATATAGTGCAAGGGGTCGGGTTACAGATAGAATCCCTAATCCGTATATGGAAAGTACAGATATAACCGATTCAGCTACACCCATATCTATGTATTCGAGTAGGAAACGAATCCGTTTCTTTGTAGATCATGCCAGGCCGCACCGTCCTCCAAGCCTGCCTTCTGGAAGGCCCAATTGACTCGGCCCAAGGAGATGGTACATCCTGTTGTATATCTTTGAACACTCAGGGCCCATGTTTTCCACAACGACCATGTCTTTCGGTCTAAGTAACGCTGGAGCAACATTTCAGCACCTGATGCAAAAAAACATTCCCCGACCAAATAGGTCGCAACTTGGAAGTTTGCGTTGATGATATTATGGTCAAAAGAGTACTCAAGTCCAGCCACATCTCCGATCTTTAGGAAACCTTCAGGAACCTCAAGAAGCACCGAATAAAGCTAAACTAGAAAAGTGGCTCTTCGGCGTGCAAGCTGGAAAAGTATTCGATTACATGGTCGATTCGACAGATATAGGCGTGAACCCAAAAAAGATCGAAGCCATAGAAAGGATGTGCCTACCCTCTAGCGTAAAAGAAGTGCAAGCCCTCACAGGACGCATGACAGTGTTAAGCCGCTTCATCTCCAGGTTGGACGAACGTGGTCTGCCTTTCTTTAAGGCGCTCCGAAAGCATGACGGTTTTGCTTGGGCATAGGAGGCGAACAAGTCTTTTGAAGACCTCAAGCGGTACTTGTACAACCCGTGCTTGCTAACCATGCCCAGAGCAGGAGAGGCTTTAGTCTTGTACATCGCTACTACTCCTTAGGCTGTCGGCGCTGTCTTGACCGTGGTCCAGGACGGCAACCAGCGACCCATCTATTACGTGAGCAAAGTGCTCCATGGGCTGAAGGAGTGTTACCCTGATGTCCAAAAGCACCTTTATACTTTGGTCATGTCATCCCAAAAGCTGCAACACTATTTTCAGCCCATACGATCACGGTGCCAACCAATTTTCCCTTAGGCGAAATTCTGATGAACCAAGATGCAAGCGGGTGCATACCAAAGTGGGCCATGGAGCTCTTTGGGTTTCATATCCGCTTTGTGGCTCGCTAAGCAATCAAATCTTAGGTGCTGGTAGACTTTGTCACGGAGTCGACAAATCACCACAAAGTCCATAGCTCGATCCCTCGGACAGTGGTCGTTGGACAATGATCTTCGGCGGGTCTCATACCTATGATCGCTTAGGGGCTAGAGTTGTGCTCGTGTCACCTCAGGAGGAGCGTCTACAGTACGCTGTGTAGTTGCACATTATGGGGAACAACAACGCTGCGGAGTATGAGGATCTTCCACCGGGCAACGGGAGAGCGAATCACTCAGCGTGTAGTAGTTAACTGTGAAAGAGGACTCATAGTTGGTCGTCAACTAGATCAACATGGAATTCCAGTGCTTCGACGAATCGATGGCCCGTTATTTATTCGAGGTAAGAAAGATGGATAAGTACTTCAAAAACTTGGAAGTACTATACATCCCTAGAAGGGACAATGCTTTGGCTGACCAACTCTCTAAGCTCGGGTTCTCTTAGTGTTAGTGATATGTCCCTGATGCAATCATATAATATGATTGTATCACTTCTATGTTCATGTACTCTTGGATAATATATTATTAGTTTCATGAATAAATGTCATTCACATTATTCATCAAGTACGACTTGGTTGTGAGACATATTGTTTATATGATTTTATTCTAAATGATCGTGGTCTCATATCATTATGTGGGATAGTAATGACTTGATTAGCTTATGTATTAATTGATGGTAATGTTTCACATACCATAGATATAGAGATATCAAATCAATAATGTTGACACATGTTAGAGAACATGGTGTTGGATAGACCTACTCTGAGACACTGCAGAGATTGTTATCTTACATGTGCCATCAGCCTGTAATTTCGAGTGGTATACTTATATCATCCTTAGACCTAAGATCGTCATTAAATCCCAGCATGCATAGTTGTATACTTTGGGGTTACCAATCGCTATACCGTAACTAGGTAGTTATAAAGATAGCTTTCGGGTATGCTATGAAACATGTCGAGGGGTGTGAATGATCAAGATGAAATTTTCCATTCTTTGATGATAGGAGAGATATCTCTGAGCCTCTTGATAACCTAGGTGCTCGCAGTAGAAATTTTTAAAATTACGCTAGTGTAGCCTACCCGTTCCCCTTCACTTAGGAGGCAGCATCTATAGGAGCGCACGTCGAGCATTATACAAGCCTTCCAGACCCACCGAGGAGGAGTCAACTTATGTAAGCAACACCGTCACATTCCTCTAGCATGGAGAAGATTGGATGACACCGTTTATTTGGTATCTGGTGGAAGAGGTCCTACCAGAAGAGTCAGCCGAGCATTTTCGACTACTCAGATGATCTACGCCCTACAAGTAGGTTGAAGAAGCCTTATATCGCAAAGGCATGCTAGGGGTCCTCTCTAAGTGTGTATCTCAAGTGGAGGCCAAGTACATATTTAGAGAAATTCATGAAGGAACTTGTGGAGCACACTCATCCTTTCGACCTTGGTGGGGAAGGTCTTTATGATGGGATACTATTGGCCAACCGTCCTCACCGATGACGGTGCCATCGTGACTATTTGCAAGGCATGCCAATTTCACGCCTGCAAGGTCCATTAGCTGGCCTATGCCTTGCAAACGATCCCATTGGTCTGACCATTCTTGATATAGGGAGTCGATATCCTGGGACTGTTCCTCCTAGGCTAGAAGGGCTTTAAGTATCTACTCGTTGCCATCGATACCTTCACCAAGTGGATTAAGGCCGAGTTGGTCTCGACCATCACGGCTCAGGCAGCTATGAAGTTCTTCCGTAGCAATGTGGTCGCTAGGTCTAGGGTCCCAAATTGTTTGATCACCGATAAGAGGACTCAATTCACCTATGGGCTATTCCAGGATTACTGTGAACAAATTGGTATAAAGATTTGCTTCGTCTCTATAGCACATCCGCAAAGCAATGGCGTAGTCAAGCGCGTTAATGAACAGGTAATGCAAGGCATCAAGAAGCGGGTCTTCGAGCATCTAACCCATCGAGGGTGGGCGTGGGTGGGTGAGCTCCCTTTCGTCCTATGGTCGGTACACACTGACCAGTCCAGTAACGGGAAAACCTTATTCCAGCTCATTTACGGTGCAGAGCCCGTCCTGCCCCCTAAAATTCTGATAGGATCTCTAAGGGTCAATACGATTGATAACATCAGCCAGAGGAAGAACGTCTTCTCAACCTCAACCTCTTAGAGGCTAAACATAACCAAGCTCTACTACGCTCCGCCTCTTACTTGCAAGCTCTTCGCAAGCATGCAGCAAAAGCAGTATGACGAAGGACCTTGGAAGTTGGCGATCTGGTCTAACGAAGAATTCAAGACCTTTCGAATGCTGACAATCTATCCCCCCACTGGGAAGGTCCTTATAAAGGTTGTTTCAGCAGTACGTCCAGGGGTTGTACGCCAGCAATGGAAGACGTCCATGAGCTCACCAACACATGGAATATAGACTAGCTCCGAAAGATCTACTTGTAATATCTTATTTTAATTATCAATTTTCTTTTAAATATTGTTTGCTTTTTCTCTCTATTTCAGTTATCAAGGATACTTGGGGTGACCACACTACACCGAGCACCGACTCGTGCAAGGGCACACTGGCGTCAGCATGAAAGGACCGTGGGATACTATGCTAGCACAAATAAAAAATCTACCGTGCAAACCTAGGACAACCTGTAAGTAATTGATTATAGATTGTTATTGATTGACATGCAGTGCAGCGGAAGAAGAGTCGATGAAGCTGATTTAATCGATCTACGCGTAGTCATACGGAAGTAGTCGATCATGTCTCCTCCTTATGATCATCCTGATTAGCGCCATAAACGCAGCGCCTCTATGTAGTCCACACATACAGGGTGAGGATGGCATCGGCATGCGCAACCTGGCAGATGACGGCTAGAGTTCAGTGGAGGAGGAAAACCTAATGTTGGTATGTCTCTCTAGCCTCCGCCACCTCTCTTTATATAGCACCATAGTGGGCCCCTACACTAGAGTCCCAAAAAGGTCCATGACCCACGTCCTACGCTGCCTATAAGGGGCTGTTTGGTTGCCTTCTTAGCCCAGCCAGGTTGTATGAGCTCAGCCAGGCTGGTGGGAGCTAGGCTGATTTGATGCAAAGAGATGTTGTTTGGTTGGTTGTATGAGATTGAACAGGTTGCGCAGAGATGTTGTTCGGTTGGTTGCATTGCAATAGAAGTGGGATGAACAAATTCAAGAGAGGGATGAAACAAATTCAAAAAGATAATAGAAAATCAATAAATTTTGAAACAAAAATAAAACATTTTAAAATAAATTATAGAAAATCAATAAATTGAAAAACAAAAAATTTAATCTTTTAAAATATCTATGGCAAGTGTGGTCTAGTTTTGTTTGAAAAAATGTCACGAACACATGGTTGAAATAAATTCGGTAATCGGAGATGCTAATCAAAAGATATTTGCAAAAATGAGAAAAAAAAGATGGCACTATGCCTAATCGCCTGCTGGCATCATGGCTAATCCAGCGTGTACATGCATGCACGCATGCTGTTCGGTCGCTGCGTGTGGGCCGCTGGCTCCTCTCTAGGGCACAACGCGAGGCGCCTCACGCCTGCACGCGGGGAAGCGGCCAATCTGTGCGTTTCTACAGAGCTAGGCTACGGAGAGAATTTTGTATCTGCAGAGCCAGGCTTAAAACCAGATGCAGTCAACCAAACACGAGAAAAAAGTAAGATTTTGTATCTGTGGATGCAAATCTCTGTATATGCAGGCACCCAAACGGCCCCTAAAGCTCACGTTATATGTGGCCTATCACCGCTGAATCCACATCTCATGTGGCCCATAATTGTTATTAGGCATAAAACCCAACAAGCATAGCGTAAGGAATAGGGCAAGAAGTTCTCATTAGTCCTGGCCGGACCAGGTCTTGGAGAGTGACGATTGTGAATATCATTCACATTTCAGCTTTGCATTTGCTGCCAAAGGGTATAATCCTAAATAAGCCGATACTCATCGCATATGGGCCCCCTTATTGGTCGGTTCAAGAACCTATCTCTGTTAGAGCATGGTCGTCCAACAATCTAAGCACCTCATGGTCGTGAGTCACCTCTTCTACCTGCTAAGCCTATGCTCACAACTCGAGTGCATGGGCTAGGACACTAGGGGGATATATATATATATATATGTTTTTCTTCTCTTTGAGTGTCCCCGCCCATGCTCGCAATTTAGGGGCATGGTTGCCGAGCATTTGAAGGGTAGAGATTGCTGCTACCCCTCCTATGATTAAGTCTGTGCTCACAAATTAGGTGTGCGAAACTTAGTCACAACAGGGGTTAGGGTTAGGATTTTGCCGTTTCAATTCGGATTTTCACTTTGCATCGTACCTACTTCTATCACCGTATGTTCTATTTGCTCCTTTTGCAGAAATGAGGAAGAAATCATCGAACCTGGAAACTACCAATGTAAACTTAGGTATTGCCTGTCAATTTATAAAGCTGAGTTTTATTTTTGCTTGACAAGGTTGCAAAGGAAATTAGAAAGCTGTTAAGGAAAGGTCGCTAGATCCTATTTTAGTTTCTCCTGCTACTGAGCCAAGAGCCTTTCCTTTAGCTCGTCAAGCTCCGTCTAGAGATTCGGGTCTCGGATTTATGCCTGGTGTCCCTCCTAGACCTCCAACCGCAGGCGCCTCGCTGCTTCTTGGTCCTCCTTGGCTTGGTCTGAAGCTTCTCGAGCAGATTTGGTAAGTTTCTCCACCTTGGCCTCTGAGGACTAGAACCGAGCATGCTCCTGTTCCAATGTAGCGGTGACCTCCTAGTTCTTCGCCGCAGCCGCCCCTACCTGGGCTTCAAGATGCCCAACTTCGGCTTCAAAGTGGGCTTAGGCCTCAGCGAGACGTTGCTCTAGGTCCACGACCGTGGCTTCTTGCTTGGCGTAGGCCCTAGCGACCTCTTCAGGTGAAGGGGAGAAAGTTACTCGTCCTCTTTCGCTCCTGTGAACTCCGGAATCAACCCAGTTCTTCTGAGCCTGAGGATTCCGAGGTAGCAACCCTGGCAGTCTTGCAACAAATCTTACAAATCAGGGGCTCTTTGTCATCACTGCTTGGTCTTTCTCCCTCCTGGATGGTAGGAAGTGCAGAGCTCGAGCCTGCTCCTATTGACGCTGCGAGCATGGCTCACAGAGTCACAGCTGGGCGTTCTCCTCTACAAAAATTCTAGCTTGCGCTTCTTAGCAAGCGGGGGAAGGCACTCCATGAGCTCAAGATTTTCTGCGATGAAGTTTCTAGTCTAGAGTTGTAGCTCGTGCACCTCGACTTTGTTAACGAACTCCAAGTCAGTCTTTTGAACACTCCGTGGAAGGGGGGTTGAAGCTGGCTTGACTCTAGCCGAACGCCTCCCTAGAGCACTTGGGGAACTGGAGCTCTGCGTCTCCGGGTAAGAACCTTCTTTGTTTGGTTTTCGGCACTGTTTCAGCGTGTTTCGACGTGTTTTTGTTGGGATGAGCTAACACTGGTGTGCTTGGTTACCTATGTTGAAACCATAGCTAGGTCAACCATATGCAAAAACGCTGCTATGATGGAAACACAAAAAATGGATGTTTCTATCGAGCCTTGTCTCATGTGGTGCAAGCGAGTATAGTGCAAGCGACGAGTTAGCACAAGGTGAGCAAGCAACATGGTAGGGTGGATGCCTGTCTGACTACTGGAATAGGTCGGTGACATCCATGGGTGACAACAGAGATCCACTAGAAGGTGTAAGCGACCATAGGAATGGCTCGACTATAGTGATAGGCAAGGACGGAGCTCCACTAGAGGCATAGGAGGCCACCAAAGCTTAGGACGACGTCGGTGGAGCTTAGGGTTTGCGCGGCTTTGGCAACACAAAGGGAAGCATGCAACAATGCTTAGTAAGACAAGGGCGATATCCTTGAGAACAGGCCACTGAGCCAGCATGGTGGTGTTGGCATCGAATCTGCAGAAGATAACCATGGATTGGGACGCACTGCATTTGGAGGCTAAGATTAAGGTGTGTGTTAGTAATATGTCCTAGAGGCAATCATGTAATATGATTGTATCACGTCTATGGTCATGTACTTTTGGATAATATGTTGTCAGTTCCATGAATAAACGTCATTACATTGTTCATCAAATACGATTTGGTTGTGAGACGCATTGTTTATATGATCTTATTTTAAATGATCCCTGATCTTATATCATTATGTGGGACAGTAATGATTTAATCAACACATGTATTGATTGATGGTAATTTTCATATACCATAGATATAGAGATATCAAATCAATAATATGGACACATGTTAGAGAACATGCTGTTGGATAGACATACTCTGAAAAACTGCAGAGATTGTTATCTTAAATGTGCCATCAGTCTGTAGTTTCGAGTGGTATACATATATGATTCTTAGACCTAAGATTATCATTGAATCCTAGCATGCGTAGTTATATACTTTAGGGTTATCACCTGCAACACCATAACTGGGTAGTTATAAAGATAGCTTTCAGATATGCTATAAAATATGTCGTGGGGTATGAACGATCAAGATGGAATTTGCCTCTCCTTAATAACAAGAGAGATATCTTGCCTCTACTTCTCTTCTTTTTGATGAGCCCTTGCATCGCAGACGTGAACACACAGTACACACAATAGGTCATATAAAGAAGAGGATTTAAAATAAAGAAGGTCAGTATAACAGCCTCCGAGTGGCAGCCTCTGCAGAGTCAGTCGCTTATGAGGGCCTTCCGACATCCGACCGGAATCAATCGATCTTATGAGAGAATCGACGCACACGGAGCCACTATGTAGGAGAATGATCGACCGACCACTGACTCTGCTGATCTGGGAAGCTTGTGGACCGGTAGCGGGTTTAAGGCGGAAAAACGCTTTATCGCCGGAAAACTCGTAGCCCCGAGCCACTGGCGCTGGGTTCAAGAGGCCCTAAGCTTCGATTCTGCCCGCCCCATGGGAGCAGCTTGACAACGAGATAGTGGGCAAGCCCGTAGGAGCCATGTCGGCTGCCTGCCATTGGCATCCTTGGAAGTCATTTGTCGTGGTCGGATAGAAGATTTTGAAATGGTCAGGTTATTCTGGTTCCCTGTTCTCATGCCCGGGCGTGGTTTAATCATGGTCGCCAGCGCCTGCTGCTCCGAGGCGCTGGTTTATGAGGGCTTCACCGGGCGTGGAGTGGGCTGGATTTCCTTTAAATGTGTCGCCGCCTCTTCCCGGGTTACGCTTATGGGCTCTGATCCCCTCTGGATTTATCATATGAGCTTTATAACCCCTTGTACATGTATAGGGCAATGCGGTATCGTCTGTGTAGTCAAAACCTGTCAGCTCTCCCGCTATCCCATAGTCTTTCTTTGATAAGGATAGCCCGAGCTTTCTTACTAAGCTCGATCATAGGTTTTGAGGTTTTAGTTGTTAGGAGTTGACGGGGGAGAGAAATCGAAAAAAATGGTTAGGAATCTTACTTAATACCTGCCCGAGCGTCCCTGAGTCGAGCTGGTTCCGTTCCAGGCTCCATTGAGGACTCTTCCGGTCTCTGAGGAAATATCAGGTCTCGCCCTCTCCAACTCCTCTTGTAAGCTGTAAGCGCGCTCGGCGCGCTGCGTTCTAAACATCTCAAAACCACCAGCACGGTCTCTAGCTGCCACAATATCTGGGATGCGCGGCTGCCATGCTCTCGCCGGATTAATAAGTCGAGGTCCAATAGTCATTCTCCCTGCCACTTCCCAACCACCATTTAAGTCTGAGCGAGTCGTCGGTGGTTGGCGTCTTATGCCTCGTCCCAAGATACGAAGCCCGTTTCGAACAAGTTTCTCCAGGTTGAGAGCTCGTGATGCGGGCTAGCCCATAGCAGTTAGTTACTCATACAGGCTGGCGCTGTATTGTAATTCAGATGACCAGCTTGCATGCGATGCGTCGGGCACATGTCTTACTGCCTCACGCTTGTTGAGACACCAGGAACTCGCTCTGTACGGCTACGGCGCACTTACTAAGTAGGTACTTGATGATTGCCAGATCGCAACCGCCGATGATCATGGTCGGCGTCATAATTGATCGGCTCGTTCACCATACTTCGGGACGTAGCTTACAAAATTGTTGTTCCCAACCCTTTTGTTGGATCGATATGCTCGATCGGTGGTTCGGCCATCCACTAGTGAAAGTGTAATGTCGATGGTACGAACATGTCGCAGCACCTTTGAGTCACAGAATGGACCAAGTATATCCATTCGTCGCGTCTTGGCCGCTAGAGAATAGCCGCCTCGGTTTTTTCGGAGTAGCCAGCCTTTGCAGCACCAGCCGCCGTGGTCGCATGACTAGTGGTCCTTGCGCAGAGATCAAGGATGGCCGGGTCTTGTATCCAGGAGTGGTTAGTTCCCTATATCGTCATTGCTTAAGGCCTTACTTACCCCCGAAGGATTCACTTGCGCTGATCTGGCCCGCAGATGGATGTCTTAGAGGAGAAATTTGCCTTCACAAGTAACACCTAACTCTTGATCCTAGCACAACTTTAAAGTCGAGGAATTGACTACTCCTACTGGTCTCCCTAGCGTCTCACCGACTACCGGAATAAACTACGAGCTCGGACGTAAGGAAGTCATATTGATTTACCAGCAAGCAGGCAAGTCGAGGGCCTTCTGGAGAGATAGGCTTAGCTTTAGTAGGCGGCACATTCCCATGCTTCTTGAGGCCAGGCTTCTTGCCGCCGCCTCGGAGAGCCGCCCGGATCTTGCTTGATCTGGGAGCACACTTAGCACACTTCAAAGTTTGTGAAGTTCCATCCGCATACTTGTTCGTTTACCCTACGCATTTCGCATATCGCAACACACCGCAACCCTTCTAGACTTTCGCCCTGGAGCTGTCATGTCGTGCTCTTACATGTAAATAGTAGGCCTTCATTGTTCGCAGGTCGAAAATGAAGGGTGCCTGTTTGTTTTTCTCCTAGGATGAGAACCACTCTGATAGGATCTCCATTAAAACATGGTCAGTCGCTCTCATGCCAAGTCTTTTTCGCACACCACACGCGTCGGCGGAAGATAGGCCAATTCACGAATCTACTACCAAGAAGACATGACTGGCTGTTCCTCCGTGTGATGAACTTGATGTCGATCTTACGCTCGGCGATCGCCGCAGTCACTGCTTCGGCTTTGTTTTAGTGATATCAGGTGAGGAAGCGACAGACCGGATGGGCTTAGAAATATAATACTTCGAGGTCATAAGCAAGTGTACAAAAAGTTTGACCTAGTACCGTCTACTGCGCTCTCAGGTCAATGCACATCAGTAACTAGGTTGTTAATTCGCTCTTAGCTAGGCTAAGCGCTAAGCGACGCACCTGGACAACGCGAGAAGAGAGGTAGGCTCCCCTGGCGTGGCGGACGGAGGACAGACGGTAGGACAGACAGCTTGGGTCGAGCCAGATGCATCGCTCTCTAATCTGTCTTGGACCATTCGATTGATGGCAACGAGCCGAGGATAATGTGGAAGGACGCCATCCCGCAAAGGGGCTTGCACCTTCTTAGTCTGCGAGTTGGCACATTTCGGATAACTTGATCTTTTAAGAGTTAGTTTATGTATGCCTCTCTATCACATAACAGAGCAACATCTTCACGTAAATCAATCACACTTCGTGGGATTCAATTTAACTTCGATTTCTCACGAGATTAGCAATGTTTGAAGGTTCTGCTCACACATATGATCTCAAGGGACCTTGCTTTTTTTACAGCGATGTCATCACGACCCCACGCCTATACTATCGTCGGATAACCCGAACATGGCCTTCCTCGACCACCACCATTCGGGTAGAAAAAAGGTGTCGCGCGGGTTGTCTTCTTCTTGCTTGATTTTCATCGCGATAGCGTAGGTAGGCATCTAGGAAGCTAGGAAGCAGGAAGCTCTATGGCCAGTGCGAGTTTCTGTCAATTGTCTCCGCCAAGGCCAACCACCGCCAGCGGCGAAAAAAATTGGATCGGGCGATGTCAGACGCGGCATTTACGCCTTTTTTTTTTTTCGACCCACCGGTTGGGTTAGCGGGTTAGCGAGCGGTCAGTGCCGAAATGCTCACTTCTCTTTGGCCGAAGAGGCTGAGCCGAGCTCCTCTCAGATGATATCTCACCCTCCACTTGGAAAGCATTGCAGCCTGACGTGGAGAGCTTTCTCATTACCGGAGCAAATCGAGTCTCGAGCTCTCACGAGCTCATTCTCCCTTCCCTTGGCAGCGAGGCTAGCCCAAGCAAGCTAGCCCGAGGGACGAAGGTGAGGGGCTCGATGGAAGGTTGGCCTTGGGTTCAGCGGATACTAGCGTGCGGGCCTTGAGCCTTTGGGGCGCCTCCCTAGTTATAGTCAGTCGGCCTCATCTTATAGTCTTGGTGCTTCTGGCGCCCTGCTCGTCTAGTGACCATGATTAGCCAGACTTCTTCGCTGACCCTTGACCATGATGACCCGCGTGGGGCACATCTTCGTCAGCGGTGCGTATCGTACTGATAGTGATCGGCGCATGAATTTGGACAAGGGGGCGACAAATAGTGTGTATTGTATTTGTAGTACCACCTTGAAGGACGATCGTGGAGGAAAAATCGGGCCGATCTCTAGGGACCCGGACGGCTGATATAGGACACCGTCTTAATTTTGGACTGAAAAGGACTGGGCTCGTGATGATGTCGAGACAGACGTGATTGCTTAACCGAACGGATCTGTGACTCCAGAACCCCCCGCTCTCGCGAGGGTTGTCCGACGACAGGTAATAGCATCGCGAGAACCAAAATGGACTGTTGCACCTGGCGTCCGGGACAATCATCCCGGGAGAGTGAGTCGGCGACCATCATGTGGATGGGTGTCGGCGGCCCCCGTGTAAACCTCTCGGCGGCTCGGCGCAAGCTCCATAGCGTGATCTCGAAGTCGACGATTAGAGCTCACGGGCGACCGTCTTACGAACTGGAAACCATCTGCAGGTTGCGCGTATTGCCACCCGGATGTCCGAGTGTAGTGTCCCGAAGAGATCTTCTCCTTCAACGGTCTACGATCGCCGACATGTTGCTATTATGCGGTTGCCTGAAGCCTGATCGGATACGGGCCTTGCACTGCTCTCAGCCCTCGACGCGGGGGAATTGATCTTGTCCAATCTGTAGAAAGATGAGGCACTTGATCAAGGCGAGTTCGGCCCTCGCGTGCCGCCGGGTGACGCCACGAGCCTTTATTTTCTTTCTCTTGTCACCCTTTCTTCTGACTGCTGCTCGTCAACAACGGGCGGTAGCCGCCTCTTTCCTCGTTTGCCTCAGGTTCTATGTATCAGCCCCGGAGTGGCGTATTCTAAGCGACGATCGCAGGTGAGCTCAAGATCCTATCCTAGGGTCTCGACGAAGTCCTCGATGATGGCCTCGCCTGAATGAATGAACTAATAGTAAGTGTGTTCCGACCGATGGATGAAGATATCTCCTGTAGCATCTTCGCTCGTCTTCTCCGAACCACCACACGGGCCACGAGAGTTTTAGTAATAGAAATCTGCCAATGCTCCCAGTTTCCATCTGCTTGGCTTCAAGTACAATTCGAACATCAGACGGTGCTGGCTGTGCATTCATTCCTCAAAGTAGACCGGCCATGGAAATTAGGTATACATGTATACGTGGAGCGGTCGTAGAGATTCTTGCGCGAATCTTCGAACTTCCTTCCCTGGAACTTCGACCTAGGAGCTCGTTGTTGTTAAGCCTTGAAGTTGCAGGCGTCCATAGTACCGGCGGGGTCTCGCACAAGACCGGAGAGTCGAATACACTCATAGCGAGTGCGCTAAAACGACCTGGCAGGACTAAAGAACCTCGCCGCGCAGTCTGCACATTTAGCGCTTTGCAGGTGCTCGCCACTGTAGGTTCCTGCCATTTAGTTTTCGGGCCCAGCACTGCTAGGTCGGCTATGCTCTGCCGAGCTCCTTGTTGGGCGGCTCGAGCCAGCCGTTTAAAGCCGCGACAGATCGTCTTGTGGAACGGGGTCGAGATAGTCGATACGGGTGGGCGGCGGCAGGAGGGTGTGGCGTGCATCTGAAGGGATCTGAGTTCAAATCGCCACCAGATGGGCCTCCTGGCAAAACAAGATAAACGGCCAACGGAAAGTGTTGTTCAAGTCGGCCAAGCGCTGGCCAAGTCGGTCACGGCCACCGTCTGAGTGAATACGTCACATCGGAGTGATGTCGATGACTGTCGGTGCCGGGCATGGATTACCATGGGCCGCAATGTAGCGCATTATACCTGGCGTGCGACTTACGTGTCCTTGCGCCTTCAATGAACTGCGACTTACGACGACGGTCAGGCTGTCGTTTGAAACGCGTGCCATCGGCGTGTTGTTTCGGCGTGCCGATCCGGGTTCACATGCTAGTCTTATGTCGGAACAATGTCAGCTAACAATCATGTCGGGGGCGGAGCAATGCCCAAGTAGCTTCGATTAGCTCTCTCTCGGCGACTCCTCGATTTCCATCGCTCGGACTGCGAGAGCCTCGGATATCATCAGGGTAGAGCCGTCGCATGCCACTTGTCAAGTGGACGGTCTCGTGCATCGTCGAGGAAGAAGCTTGATCCAATGCGATGATGGGCGCCGGCACCACGCCTTGACTATAGGCCACCGCTTGACTAAGCCCGATCGCATAAGCGACCAAGCAGGGCGCCGCAGGGCGCCCGACACGATGATCCGATCCTCGATCAGTTGTCGAAGCGCCGGCCGAGGAAAGACGTGACGATGTGTGTGTTGGTGTTGTCCCCGTCGTTCGACAATGTTTCATCGCCCATTCTTCATTAGTAGTATCGCTAAACGAGGGGCAGCGCTGAGACCAGGGACAGCTGCCCTGAAGCCCGGAGCCGGGCTAGTCATAAGTGCTTAAGGCACCATGTGTGTTGTGTCACCCTGCGAATGCTGACGAAGAACTACCACCAGAACTAGATATCCTACACTTGTGCAAGCCTCCTTGCTTGTGGCTCTTGTTGTTCGCCTTTGATTTGCCTGTTTCAGATCCCATCTCTGTAGTCCGTCCTCGTGTGAGGTGGCCTCTTGGTGCAGCATCTCGACCGGCGGGTTGTATTCCTGCTCAAGATCTAGACTAATGGTTTTCCTGACATTCAAAGCGTTCACAGACATGACACACTTTCTATAGGGAGGACTAGAGCAGATAAGTAGCCACAGCGGACAGCCAACCCACGCTAAATATCAGTAAGTCCTTGCGCATTGGACCACCATGCAAGCCGCCGCCAAACGTGACGGTCGACGACTACAGTAGATCGTCGGCCTGGGGCTCGTCCAACGCAGAGACTCTCTGTCCATAGCACAGCATCACGGGACAATCTTTAAGAAGACAGTATGTAGGGTCAGGCAAGGCACCTTGCTAGTTGCCTGAGGACTCAGTCTGATGCCAGAGTTAGGTTCTATGGGTTCTACGTCCGACAATGGGAGGAATCCATCGGGATTAGGTGATCGAGGAATCCATGTGCTGACTTTTATCGTAATCCTTTTGGATGCATCGTTGGTGGGATTAGAGTTCTATTAGGATATACGATTCATGTAGGATTAGAACTTATTGGGATATCCGACGTAGGATTAGAATCCCATCTCCTAATAACGGCTCTTAAACGTGCAGCTCTCATAGTGGAGGGAATAGTGAAATGGTGCTGGACGGAAGTTCACCACCATGTATCTGTGCACGCCGCTCTATAGACCCTACCGGGCAATCAGGCTACACGAAGGCCACTTGCTCGGTGCTACAACACGTGTCGGCCTACGAAGCATTGGCGACGAGCTGTCGCCGCTATGATTAAGATTTAACTTCTCTAAACGGACGGGACGAGAAGGTCGGCGGAACTCTTACGGAACCAACGTGCACCGGGAGGACTCCTGTGTTACGGCCGACGGTAGAAACCTAATTCAACGTGTCGCTGCCCTTGCATGTACGTGTTACTCCTAGAAATACTTGCAGTGGTAGTGGTACTAGATGGGACCAAGGTGTAGCACATCGGAATGACACATCGGGCCGGACTTCCGGGCCGCCTGAAAGCAACCTGCCTAGTTGACCCGCAAGAGCTTGTCATTTTTTTTCCAAAGTCGGTCGGAGCACCATCGCTATTTTTCCAAAAGCACTGTCTCACAGACCACTGGTCTGGCGACCAGAGGCAGCTTTGCAGGCAGGCTTTAATGCGTACGTGCGTAAGGTCTAGATGCAAGCCGAAGCTTCTATGGTATGTATCATTGTCATTGCCGGCCCTAGGATGCATGGGCCGCGGTTTAAGTACGGAGAGGCATGATTGGGCTCTAGTGAAGTCGAGTCTTCTTCACAGTGCCGCTCTTTTGAGATTTGCCTTTGAGTCGGCTTTCTTGAGGATTTGAGGGATAGATGTTTTCTTCTTACATATGTCTATTGTGTTAGACATTTCATTAGTTCCAGCTATAGACTCATCTTAGTGCCGTGATTCCTACTATAGGCTCCATCTACCACCAGAACGTGAGCTTAGCGTGTTCGGTTTTTGACTTATCTTATCAACTTATTTGACTTATCTCCGGAGAATTTTATTAATTTTCCTTATCTCTCTCGCTTCAAAAGCTAAACTAGAGCGGCACCTGCACCAGGGCTCGAGCGAAAACTCGGGAGTTAGAGATAAGTCAAATAAACTGATAAAATAAGATAAGATATAAGAAACACTGAGGTCAATGAAGGCCAGAAATCATATATTGTATATGTTGCATCGGGGTTGTCTACTACACTTCCGCGATGATCGACAATCAAACAATCACAACCTGCAACAAGACCTGAGAGACAAGAAGGCGGTGTATTCTCTTATTTATTCATTCATCGCAATGGTACAAGGTGTCTTCTTTATATTGCCTCCATAATTAGGTTTGCCCATACCTTTTAGGTTATGACCATAGGGTTAATATCTCTCCCCTTGCAAACCACATATATCTCGTGAGGATAATGTCATGATGCGACTCTATGGCTATGTGCTGTAGTTACAGGTACCCCGTGCAGATCCGCCCCGCCTTCTTTAGAAGTCTCTAGAAGGTATATCACTCTTAAGCGGGACTCTCTTGTCACCTTCCTCAGGAGTCAGACCTAGAGGTTCCCAAACTCAGGTCAGGGCCGACCTCCTCTGTTTCTCTACAGAGTTATGCTGCAGGGCTAAAAGGGTAGCAAGAACCACCACCAACTACGCAAACCAGCTGTCGGTCCAACTGTTGCCAACCTCCAGAACTGAGAATACCTCTGTACCGTCAAACATACATCTTCGGACTTGATCCTGGGCTTCTCCCTCCCAACTGCCTCAACACGGCACTTACCTTCCGCGCCTTTTCGCATGACTGCCGGATTCCACGCGACTCATGATTAATGACTTCGTGAACGTCGCTGGCGCAGAACGTAGAGACGACTACGGGGTTTCGACTTCGGTGCAAGGACGGCCACCGCGACTCGAGGGCGGAGGCATGATGATTCGAATCTCTCATAACATCGTATCCGAGTGATGTTTTCCATCTCCATGCTTTCCGGCATATGGTTCGATTACGAATTTACGTGAGAGCATCCTCATAGGGTTAGAGATGGGTCCCTGTGTGTTTTCCTTTGTAATGTTCTCCGAGCTTTTTTCGGGTTTTGGGCAACGCCCCGCGGTAACTAGAACCAGAGGTGGAAGCGAGTCTTGGAGCACACGCGCATGATGGGCTGCTGGTGTCTCACTTGATGTTCGTGAGCGTTCCACAAAGCCTAGGGAGGCATCAAGGAACTCTACGGGTGTATCCTCGTAGTCTTGCATCAGTAGTGCATCAGTCTTGTATGAGATGTGCTTACCGACTAATTGGTGTGATGTATTGGCACCATGTATGTGGCGCCGGTGGTCCGCAAATATTACGGAGAATTGTCCATCCAATGACAAATAAATCCAAAGATAAACATCCATAGCCCAGTAACATGGAATTGCTGTTCCAAATGTTCTCTTGTTCTAAGGTTACACTGCAACAATTCTAGAATTCCTTATGCAAGGAAATAAGCATACTGATATTCCTCCAGGACCCACTGCAGTTCCTTAGATATTCTCTGTATTCACACGGGACTATGCTCACACTTGCTCGTAGATGCAAAATTGTTAAGTTGATGCAGATGACGAGGTAGCAGGTAGATTGTAGCAGGCATTTTTCGCTCCCAGAGACGATCGTGCTGATAACGTGTTGTAAATCGCGTCGTCTACCCGCTGGATGATCGACAATCAAACAATCATAAAAGGAACAATGGATACAGTACGTCAAGAGACAAAGAGACGGTGTATCTTTTTATTCATCAAATCGCAATGGTACAAAAGGGTGTCTCTTTTATATTGCCTCTATAATTAGGTTTGCCCATAATATTCTTAGGGTTAAACCCTAGGTTACAACACGTCTAAAGCGCGGACAAGGTTGGATGACATGCATGGAGCACCTGTACAACCAACCAAGCAAAAGCTCGTATAGGCCAGGCTGGACAATAAAAGACAGCCGAACATAAAACTTACATGGAAATTTCACCTTGCTTGATGCTTCCATGGTCCCACCAACCTGACAGGCTCGTATGAATTGCATCCCATTTTCTATGAAATTTCATTTGTCCAAAATCGCTAAATAATAGAATTTACATGGAAATAGTGATCTTGTTTGATTCAACTTAAATTAAAATTATAATTTAAAACAGAAAATTTGATCTTTTTATATAAACCAAACACTTTGCTGCTTTATAGTCATTTTTTGAAAATCTTAATGCTTTTTCTTGAAGCTATCAAAATCCACTTTTAATATTCTTTTTCTCTACAAACATTCAAACGAAAGTCCATACATTTTTAAAGTATAATTTACAATAGCCTTTCGGCTGAATCAATCAATTAAAACTATACAAGTTTGTTATAAAAAACTTCTCATACAACAAGTCTACATATGTTGCTCACCAAACTCGGTAGTCGGCACCTCATCTATCAACCGCTTTCAGACAAACTCCAAAGTAAAAAGCATAGCTTTCAGGCAAAAGGCATCCAAATCAAGCAGCACAGCTCCACTTCCGTTCAGCAGCACGCCAACCAGACCAACCGGCTCCGTTCACTCCCGCTCCCATCGACGACTCCACGTGTCGAACAAACCGCACTCGAGCCACTGGCCCCCACGGCGCAAGACATCCTGCGGCTCGGCTCGCCGAAAGGCCCTGTAGGCCCGTCCGCTGACGCGTGGGCCCTACGGGATTCCGACCTTGACTCGCATGCGCCTGGGTCGCTTTGCCGGTGGACGTAGCCCGGGACTTCCCATCCAGGCAGGAAACCAAAGTCGCGCGAAAAAGAGGAGGACCGCGTCACGTGGAGAGCCAGCCCGCGCCCCTGCTGCCAGGTGGGCCCGGGGAAAATCCCCCTCGCTCTCGCAGTACTGTGGTCGGCGGTGGGCCCGATGTGTCAGCGGCGTCCGAGCAGGACTAACGCTTCGGGTGCCGGAGGCTTCCAGCGTAAAATGCTACGCGCACACGGCCTTCGGCCTTTTTGGTTCCGTTCGGTGCTATCTGATCTCTCCGCGACGCCTTCCTCCTCCTCCAGTGGGTCCGTCCGCCCGCCCGCCGCCATTGGCAGTCGCCATGGACGCCGCCGGGTTCGTGACCCACGCCTCTCCCCATCGGGCGATCGCGTGTCGATTTTGTGGTTTCCTTTTCTTTTTCGGCTATTCTTGGGGATTTTCTTTTCATGGGTTTCTTGATCTCGTCGCAGGTATCCGCACATGCAGGGGGGCGCGTCTTCGTCGTCGTCGTCCTGCCGCGGGGCCGACGTCGCCGCGTGGGACGCCGTGCAGCAGCAGAAGCGGCAGCGCTGCCAGGTACCCGTCGCGTCCCTGGTGCGCGCGGAAGTTCCGGTCTTGTATGTGGCTAAAGTTTCCTCCTTTCGGTTGTTTCGCTGCTGTCTGAGCGATTTTTGTGCAATCCCGTCGTGCGATCTCTGTGTTTGTTTCAGTTCCTAGGGTATTGATGCGGGGCATGCTACGTGGTTTTTGGCCCTCTTGATTATTTCCATGTTCGTTCGTTGTAAGAATTGTCTTATATTGGAGTGTTTTGTTGGGCGCTTAGGTTGGGTTTGGGTAGAATCAGTGTTCTAGGGTTTTCTGGCTTTGATTTTGAGTTGGAAGCATCGTCATGGTATTAGGGTTTTGGGTTTTGGAGCAATTTGGTTTTGGATTGGGTTTTCTTGAGGTTGATTGTGCTATAATTGGGGTTTTTCTTAGGTTGATTGTGTTACAATTAGGGTCGTTTAAGCTAGAATTGGTGTTTCCTTATGTCGATTGTGCTACAGGTAGGGTTTCTTGAGGTTGATTGATCTAGAGCCTACAAATGGAATTTTCCTTTTAGGTTGTTCTGGATACCTGCATCAAACCCTGTTTGGTGTTAGGGCACTCCCAATGCATCTTAGTCATGCGCTTCTTAAACTGCCATATAGGATGGATTGTTGAGTTGGAGGCTAATTAATGGGGAGAGAGTATGATCGTTTCTTATAGAACTAAGAACAAGTAAGAATGCCAGTTGGAGAAACGAGTAAAAATCCCAGTGGGAGTAAAGTGGGAGTAACAGGTCGTTTCTATCAGGAGAATATATACGAATATATAGAAAGAGAGGAAATAGAAGAAATATGATGTGTTGGGATGTTTGTATGTATGGTTGTTTCTATGCGAGGTGGCATCTTAAGAAATGACTCCTAGAAATGGTGCACTGGGTTGCCCTTAGCAGCAAGATCCATTTAGTAAAATCCGTTCTGATATCACCTGCGTGTGGAACTTCAGAGCCCTGGTGCCATTTTCCTTTTGACTGATTTGATGGAATTTGTTTGGGCTATGTGACGTTTGCTATGTAGTAATCTTCAAGTGTAATGTCATGACATGTGGCTTTTGCAGAACAGTGCCTGTCTATGGTTTGATTTTCTAAATACTGAGATATAGTTTGTTGCTTGTGATGAGGAAGTTTTGATCTTTGTGTAGCTTTCATTTATGCAGAGCGATGTTATGATATATAAAAATTGCAAGAAAAATGTTCTTTCTGAATGTCTACCAAGGAAGATGTTCTTGCAAAATTGTCAATGATGTTTCTTGTGGAAGTTATAGGTTTTACAGAATATCACTAATGGAGTGAATCTTGATAGCATGGTTTTGGTATCAAGTGCCTATGCAGCAAGTCTTGCTACTTGAGCAGCTGATGGTTGAGAAATCTAAATCATTAGTGTTATGGGCTGGCCATCTCGTGAACAGTACCGCGGGTACTGCAGTGACGTGAACAGTACCGTGGTACTGTAGCGCGTTGGTCCATGTCGTTATCTGAGTCATTATTTTTTGATTGTTATCTTTCCAATTTATTATCTATTTTTAGGGGATTTGATTAGATCAGATCTAAGGCCCTGTTTGGCAACAAAATATTTTTATAGTTTCTAGGCAAAACCATGGTTTTAGAGAATACCATGGTTTCTAAAGCCATGAAGTGTTTGGTAACTCTGCAAAAAACATTGCTTTAAAAACCATGGTTTTGCCAAAACCATGGTATTTTTGGAGTTTTGGAAACTCCACTTTGAGCTAAGTTTTGGCTCATTGCTATCACTATACATAGGAAATAACTTTGTAACCAAACACTTTGTAGTTCCAAGAAATACCATGGTTTTGTGGAGGTTGGCAAAACCATAGTATTTTTGTATATAACACTTACAAACCATGGTATCTCAAAATCACGGTTTTTTAAAACTTTGCTTCCAAACAGGGCCTAAGTCTTTTCTTAGTGTGTAAGTCAGTCATCCCTATAAAAGGGACCTCATGTATTCTCTATTAATGATCCAAGCAATGAATTAGTTCGAGATCAATTCTCATAGCTGGTGGCTCCGATTAACAGCCTAGGCGCTAGCTTCGATAACAGCTCGATTCGCCCACGTCAAGGGCCGTATCTATCCTCGTTGCGTGCTCAGATCGTGCACGTAACAATTAGTCATTGCTAACATCTGTTGGTTCTTTAGTTTGAGAAAATTGACTGCAATATATCCATAGCTGTAGACTACGGAAAATATCTCTCAGATTTAGGCTTGACTATTAGAAAAGATAAAATGATTTGCCTTTGTGCTATGTATTAGGAACTGGATAGTTTGGCATAAACCAAATTGGCCATCAGTACTTTTGTGGGCTGATGCTGCAACTTGCTGCCTTTTTTTTGTTGGCGTAGGAACAATGTGTTTATTTATTTTTGGGCCTTGCACCGGTATTTTTTGTTGTTGTAGGAACACTGTATTTCTTTCTTTTCTGGCCTTCTTGGGTGGTTTTAGCATCCTCCCTGATCTGGCTTCTCTGAGAATCTGCTAGAGAGGAGCTTCAGCTTCTAAGAAGTCTTTAGATGCTGCGTTCTTGTTGGGAGCTTAAAACGCAGTCCATAAAATCATCAAAGCATCAGAAGTACCTATTATGTTTTCAATGGTACTGGATGACAAGGCAAATGGTTGGTTTTTCAGTCCAGCACTCCTGTCAAATGTGCAGATGACCAAACTATTTTTTTGCAACTGTACTAATTTTTTAGTAGTTGTGAAACATATATTTATTTTTGCAGGCTTTCATAGAGAATAGTGATTGATTGAAGCTTGTCTGTACCCTATCATATACTGTGCACCAAATTTTGCAAAGATGTTGGCTGTGCTGTTGTCAGACCTATATTAAATTTTGATTTTTTTTTGTGCTTTGTTTGTAGCTTTTAGTTAGTGGATTGGTAGAATCTGAGAGAATTCTTAGAGCTTTCTTGTTCAGTATGAGTGATGAATCTGTATCCTCGGTGTTTTTAACAGTTGCACACATGGAGGTAGAAAAATATTTATGTTATATATCTGTCTTATCATATCACATTCCCCATGGTGGGTTCAGCCCTGCGAAAAGAGACAACTATCAACAGATTAAATATAAAAAATGATTCTACATTATGGAATGTTTTGTTTGGACAGCTTCATACTAGGATAGGTTGGTCCATCATCACATGAATTTATGTGGGTTGACATCAGCCCTCATTTTGTATTAGTTTTGTCCTTATGAGGGATGAAGTGACAATGGACCAACATATTCCATTCCTTAAACCAAACAAGCGAGTTCGGTTTGAAGTTAGAATGTAATGCCAACCTAGAATGTAATGCCGGATGGTCCATTCAACTTCTTGTCAACTCACTGCTAGTTGACCATAATCACTTTTAAGATATGGACATGCTGCTATTACAACACCGTGAATTATATTTTTATTTGTATTTTATGCTCTGGCTATATACTTAGTGCTTATTAGCTGAAGCAAAAAATCCAGTCCCAAATGTTGACAATGAAGAAAAATGCATGAAGATATGTGAGACTAAACTAGCTGAATGCCCGTGCGCTGCTATGAAAACATAAATAGTAAAAAAAAAAAATTAGAATCTATTATATACAATGTCAACTGCATAGTAATTTTGCTAGTTATGAAGTATTATGTTTTTTAAGCAATTAAATATTGTTTTCTTGTTTTAGGCAATTTTCTTGGTTTACATGGTTTTTTATTACATTTTTACATTTTTAAAATATTGGATCAAAACGAAGTAAATACCCATTTGGAAAATGATTTCAAAATATTGCATCTCCACCAATGGTGATTTCAAATTTTGAATAGACGAGAGAGGTAGTGGGTCTAGGAATATATGTAGTTAATACAAGGACGAAGGATAGAATGGTCCAGAAAAAATAGACCACCACTCATCATCACTCACCACAAGCTACTTTTAAGTTGTAGAGATTTACAGAGAACGCATTGGTTCACTCCTCCCAATCCCATAGTTAATGTGGAAAAGCTTGTAATTCTTTAATATATTCGTCCTTTTCTTATAATCACATTGACATATTTAACAGGGTTCGTCATCCATTGATCAAGTTGGATTGAGTACAGAAAATAATTCCTGTGAAGCATCTGGACCTAAGCAACAGAATTTTGACTACGGCGAAAATGAAGATTACTATTTGTATGATGAAGATGAAGTCGAGTATGATGAGGAAGAAGAAAATCAAGAATCTGATTATGAATTTGATGATACTGATTTTAATCAGCAGCTGGCTGATAAATTTGATGATTTAGACCTGCCTCCAGGCGTGGAGGCTACTGTACCATGGTTGCAGAAAGTTGTAACTGATGATGGGCATGTTGATTTTAAGTCGATGTCAGAAATAGAGGATGAAATCACTAAGAAATATAAGTCTTTTAAGCAGTTTGACACTGTTGAGGATTTCTGTGATCATCACTATGCTAATAAGTCCGTTGGAAAGGTAACATCTTACATATTGTTTTATTCTTTTATTTTTTAGTTGAATGCTTACTTCTTTCTTAAATTTAATTTGCTTCAGACAGGAAGAGAGTGGACAAAAAGAATTCAGCATGACTGGAAACTATTGGAGAAGGATTTGCCAGGTCAGCTATCTACTAGAGCAATATTTTTTTTAGAAATGTACTAGAGCAATTGTTAAGGGATGTTTACATGCTCTCCCTAGAAGCGGAAAGCGCAAGTTTTCACTTTAGGGATCTGATTTGAACCATCCACTCTCTCTAGAAGCGGAAAGCTCAAATTTTCACTTTAAGGATCTGATTTGAACCATCCACTTCTCCCCAATAATGTTGCTTCAAGATTTTTGCAATTTGTTTTTTTTGGAGAGCATAGAAGCACCTCGCACAATTGTTTTGTCCTTTGTATAGATTTTGCATCTGCCTGTTCATTGACTATACTCATTCCTCTGGCATTTATGAAGATTTATTTTAGTTTATCTTTCTATTTAGTTAGTCTTGTGATGTGTAGCCTAGTCATGTTGTAAATTTGTTTCTTTTGTTATTACCTACACGCAGTTTGATTACATGTGGTTCACTGCTTTATCTACAAGTTACAACTGCTATGCTTTGTATTGTCTATTTCATTGGTGAACTCACTTTGGTTTTTTTTTTCAATTGAAGAAATTCATTTCCCAATTATTGTTCTGTTGTGCAGGGTCCATATATGTTCGTGTGTCAGAAAATCGGATAGACCTTCTCAGAGCTGTACTGATTGGGCCTCAGGGAACACCCTACCATGATGGCCTTTTCTTCTTTGATGCTCATTTTCCTGCTAGTTATCCTGCAACTCCGCCAGTATGTCATCAAAATTTTGGTCAAGCTGTATGTATTTTACTTCCATATTTTGATTGAAACAACCGTGCTGATGCTTTTGCAGGTGGTATATTATCATTCTGGGGGTCTTCGGCTTAATCCAAATTTATATGCTTGTGGAAAAGTCTGTCTTAGCCTCCTAGGAACCTGGGAAGGTCACGGTTGTGAGAAGTGGAACTCAGCTCAGTCGACCATGCTACAAGTGCTAATCTCCATTCAAGCCCTCGTCTTGAATGAGAACCCGTACTTCAATGAGCCAGGATACGAAACCTTTGCCAATAGTGCTAATGGACAGAGGAGTGCCTTGGAATATAATGATACAACATTTCAGTACTCATGTAGGACAATGTTATACTCGCTTCGTAGACCTCCTCAGGTAACATATTGCTAACTCCTCTTGCAGTTTACCAACACGTGCATCCGTGCATAAATGCAATTGTTGTTTCCAATTAGTACTTTAACATATCACAGGAAGATTTTCCAAAAAAAAGAACTTGCTGAATCGTATTTGATTTTGTAATAGGATGGGAGGAAACAACATCAGTTGTAGACAGCCTTAGAATAGGTTAATCCTGTTAGCTACTAGGGTGGAAGATAGCAGTATGGACCTTGGCTCAGTGAGAAATGATATGCCTGGGCTCTGAGAAATGATATTTCATCTAGTAGAGTTATCACCATTCTCAGTTCATGTTATGTTGTGGTGCACTGAGAACCTAATCTTAATTACTTTTGTTATCGATTATTCCTTGTTTCAGCATTTTGAAAACCTCGTTGCTGGCCATTTCCGTGATCGTGGCCGTACCATTCTGGCTGCATGCAAATACTACATGGAGGGTCATAAGATTGGGTCCCCAGTCCCAGATGAGGACGATGAAAACAAGGAACAGGGTTGCATTGATGCGGAAGGTTCCAGCAGCAGCAGTGCAGTGAACACTCAGCTGCGAGCTGCTCGCACTGCATCCTTCAAGAGCAATATGGAGGTTCTATTTGAGGAGCTCTTGATGGAATTCAATGTGAAGGGTGCTGATACCCAGAGGTTTCGAGCTGAGAAGCTGAAGAAGAGCCAACCTGCTGCTGCCTGAAATAGTCCAGCTGCAGCTATGGAAGCAGATTTCCTCTAATTTTGAGGTCCCATCATGATGTGAAAGCCCTAAAGGATATACTTGCCTAATTAAAATAATGCTATGTAGATAGCTACTCACCCCACAACCCCCAACCCACATTTCCCGTTTCACCGTACAGGTCTGGTGGAGTTGAACTTAAAAAAGGAATGGTGCTAGGTGCTAACTAAAGTATCCACCCCTTACTGTGGTGTGATCTTAAATTGACTTATGCATAAATGACATGCTTGCTAGTTCCATGTTTGCAGTTGTTTTTGCCCATGATGGTTGTTGCTGGATTTCTTCTCTGCAGCTTCCTTTGTTCTATAAGTTGAACTCCTAAGCATATGTTGTCACGGTCTATCACTACGTCGGTTACGGCCGATGTTTTACGAGTAGATGATACACCAATAGTTAAATATATGTAGATAACCTTGATTCTTAAATTGTAATTCAACTCAAGTTAATTTTAAGCATAACATTGATCGAGTGTGATTCAACGTACTTGTTTATCCAGTCTAGGGAAGCTAGATAGTTGTCTATTTGAACCCAATGGGTGGCTCTTATTTTTTTTTTTTGAAACGAACATGACTATTGTTTAGTTTAGGTCCTATAGGAGACAATAATTAGTGGCCTAGTCTTCAGAGTCTTCAATAATATTATCCAATAGATTTCGATCGGCTAATCCTTTCGATTGTGTCAGAGTTATTCAACTAGAACACTAGCACAGTTATTTTTTCCGGATGGGAATGACAATATCAACGTTTTACCATAGGCACACCAATTTTGCACCTTGCCACATGCTCCACGGTTTGCGCTATGGATAAATATTTGTATGCCAGAGTCCACCGATTCCTCCCGTACCACCACATTTATATTCTATTCTTATGTGTCATCATATTCGCGGTTTGATACCTACTATATCAGTATTATTCGGTACCCTTTACGTGAGTTGTAAAAAGACGTTTATACTTCTGCTTTTTTCAATACATTGGAAAATAAGATAAAATTTAAAAATTTATAGAAATTTCGTAAAAAATATGAGAATTTTTATGGGTTTAAAAAATTATATTTACTCATATGTGGTAGTGAAATTAAAATTTTTTGGAATGTGAAATTTATATTAAATTTAATGATACCTAGTGTCACAAAATTAATTTTTATATTATAATTTTATACTACAAAAAATATAAAAGTTTAATAGCCAGTAAAACATGATTTTACATGAATTTAGAAATTTGAACCACCGATTTAAAGTTAAAATGCAGGAGTATTTTGGACATTATGACCACCTTTCTAACGGTCTATCCTAATAGAGCTAATATGATAGCATACAAGGATAGAGTATGAATATGATGCCACATGAGAGATTCGCGGACAGTGTATCCTAATAGAGCTAATATGATAGCATACAAGGATAGAGTATGAATATGGTGCCACATGAGAGATTCGCGGACAGTGGCATACAAAGATTTATCCCTTTACGGTAATGCTACTATTGGTCAACGTGCACGTGGAATTCACGTCACTGAAAGTAGAATATGTCATATTAAAATGCAAATTTTAATAAGCAGTGTTAAAAAAATTCATACATCAAGCATTTAAATAATTTAAATCACAGAGAAGTACACTGCGATTTTTCGTTGGAGCATACTCTAACACCTAAATTTTTATTTTTATTTTAAGCCGAGACGGGTTAAACGGGATGGACGTAGGCCACGGTCAAGCTAAACGTGTCCAGGCCAGCGCAGCAGCCCGTCTAGGACCCGACACGCCAGGTGAGACAACCGGGCCAAATGGACCGTGTCTTAACGGCCCATTTGCTAGGTCGCCGTCATTCTTATTTTGCTCGTGTCTTCGCGTCAGGACTCAGGAAGGGCTCGCGGCTCGCTGCTCGCTGCTGTCATTCGACTCTCGACTCTCGAGTCCTGACTCCTGAGAAGCCCACAGGCGCTCGTCACAGCGCAGACGCCGCACAAGCACGACGGCATGCTCCGGCGCGCGGCCTCCTCGCTGGTTGCGCGCGCGGCCGGGCTCCGTCGTCTTCCTCCACCGCCGATGACGACCGCGGCCATGCTTGTCCAACACCACCAGGAGCCCCGCCTCGCCACGCCCGCGCCGCTTCCGCGCCTCGGCGGCGCCGGCGCGCGGGGCTACGCGCGCATGGCACGGCGGATCCCGCCGGCGTGGCGCGACGGATACTCCAGCTCCGACGGCGAGGCCGACGCCTGCGGGGACGGGGAGGAGGCGGACCTGGAGGCAGGCGCGGCCGCGGACGGCGACGAGAATGTGAAGGTGGAGTGGCTGATGCTGGATTTGGGCGGCCGCAACGGCGCCGATGAGGACAACAAGGAGGAGAATGCCACGGATGAGAAGAAGCAGCGGCGCGTCGGAGGCGGCGATCCTGCGTTCTCTAAGGCGCACGCCAGGCGTTTGCGGAAATGCCTGAAGCGCGTGCGCTGAGCCAGCCTTTAGCTACTACTAGCTGCTCTTGAACTTTCATGTTCGTCGTTACTTGTTTTTTCTCTTTTGAGATCGTTCGTCGTTTCTTTTTTGTGAACTAAGTTTATCTATTAGAGTTGCGCTGAAACTACCGAATCAGTGGAATTGCACACAAGGATTGTTAGTCTTGTTTGGTGTACATGTTGATGCCTCTTCAAAGTTTGGTTATCGTGATGTCTTACATTGGTTTGGCCAAAAAAAAGGGATATTTTTGGGTTTGATTCATAGATAGCCATTTTTGAAGAAATACGATGATCCGCCAAAATTATGTCAGATACGAAGGCAAAGTAGAGGGTGTTACAACTTTGGACCTGTTTCATACCTAAGAGTTTTCAATATGTACATAAGGCAATCATGGTTTCAAAAAACTCCGTGTTACTCTAGTATTCATCAGAACTATAACCTATTTTCTTCCTTTTTGTTTCTTCCCTTCTTTTCCCTCCCTCCTATTCTTTCTGGTCCTCAATTCCAAAATGCAATTAAAAAAATCTTTTTTTGCTTTTCTTTCTCATCTTTCCTCATTTTCTTCCTCATTTTCTTTTCTTTCTATTTCCTTGTTTTCCTTCTTCAGCCGTAGTCTCCTAGGCCGAGCCACTCTAGGGCTCCAGGCCCAAGTTGAACCTCATGGCAGTACTGACTCCCTCCACCATCTTCTTTCTAAATTAATCCTACTGAGACTCTAGTCCTAAACCGATTCATTGCCAAATCTATCTCCTATCCAAACTATAATCTATCTTCAATATGTAGTCAAATCCATCTCAGATTCCCTTTTAAATACATGCAAAAGCATATCTTAAATTGAATCTTTGTCATCATCCAAGCCATCCTATGATTGAAATCCCCACAACCCATCTCATTCAAAGCCCCCAAAAAAAAAAAAGGATATATTTGGGTTTGATTCGTAGATAGCCATTTTTGAAGAAAAACGATGATCCGCGGCCAAAATTATGTGACAGGCACATAGGCAAAGCAGAGGGTGTTACAACTTAGGATCTATTTGGATACATAAGAGTTTTTAATATGTACATAAAAAAACATGCTTTCGATAAACTCCACGTAACTCTAGTATTCATCGGAACTATAACCTGTTTGGTTACATGGTTTTGATGATGCCAAACTTCATCAATGTAGTCAAAGGACCTAGCCAAAATAGTGAAAACTTTGGTTAGTACTAAAAAAATACCATGGTTTCTACTAAACCATGATTTTGGATAGAGTTTTTTTAATCCAAACATCTCATGGTTTTAAAACCATGGTAATCTCATAAACCATGGTTTTGTGTAACATCCTCTTTTCCTTCTTTTCCCTCTCTCCTATTCTTTTCGGTCCTCAATTCCAAAATACAATTAAAAAAATCTTTCTTTCCTTTTCTTTCTCTCCTTCTTTTCTTTCTATTTCCTTGTTTTCCATGTTCGGCCGTAGCCTCCCAGGCCAAGCCACTCTAGGGCTCCAGGCCCAAGCCGAACCCCATGGCAGTACTGTGGATAACATGGTCCCCGGGTATCCTCACGGAGACAAATTTGACGGACCACCTCACGGAGCAGGGTCACACCTACCATCTAGAAGACGGGCTTGCCCCGCATGAAGACCCGACTTGTATCACAAGAAAGGCACAGTTGTAATCCGGTACTTACGTACTCGGCAAGAAAGGATAGAGATAGACTTCCTATCTCTATCCCCAGTTTTCATAACCAACTAAATGCATACGGACTCTGTTTAAGGTGTGTGAGTACACCACGGAGAAGCTCACGATGTTAGCTTTCCAACGGATCAAGCCACATCCCCAAATTCATTCTAAGTCACCAGCAATCTTCAAAACATTGACACAGATAGAAACATATTTGGGCTTAGGTGCTGCGACACCTTGTTCTCCTGAGCCCATGGCCCATGTATCCACTTAGGGATGAGTATGGAACCCTAGCCGCCACCCCTAGTTCTTTATCTAGCTGAATCTTAGAGTATTTGCTCAGGTTTTGTTTAGTTGGACGTCCTCGTGTGTGACCGTCTTTCAATCTTGCTTGTGTCAGCCAGACCAACCCATTTGAGTATAAAACCTCTACCTTTGTTTGAGAGTTTGGTTGATCAAGATTCAGTTTGCTTTTCACCTTGCTCTTGCTTGTTCTTGATTGCTTGCAGGGATAGAGGACAATTGTGTTTTGGCACAGTTGATTACCTTGGGTGTGGTGACTTTGCGATTTTTTGATTTCTGATCTTGTTGATTAGTAGCTGATTTGTACAAGTCGTCGCTCCCCAAATCGACATATCGTTCTTATTAGAAGATTGGACACACCTAGGTGCATTAGAGATGGCGGCCACTAGTAGGATGGGCCTTGTTTGTAGGTCGAGCTAACTAGGAGTGAGAGGTGGGGTTGAGGCTGGTGGCCTGGGCTTGGGAGGGGGGTCTTTTTTTTTAAAACATTATTTGGGTACCCATGGGTACAATTTAGTACCCGGACCTTGACTTGACCCAAAATAGAATACACGTAGGTCTAGATTATAACCCGAACCTATCAGGTCGGGTACCCGTGAGTACCTAGACCCATGGGTATTTTTGCCAACCCTACGTGCTGAGGCCGGCCCAACCCGAAACACTGATAGGTGGAACACTGCCATTATGCAGCTATGTGAGAGATGGCCCGTGTTATTCAAACCTTAGTCCTTTCCATAGCATTTGTGTGCTAGAAGAGAAAGGGTGTTGTTCACTCCTTAGTCCTATTGCCTTTGACCTTTTCTTTGCTGCTAGGCGCTAGCTCCATCCAGCGTGAAGGCTATAGTTATTGGGAACCGATAGGCTACGCTAGCACAAATGGAAATTTTTCTAGCGTGACCACCTAGGACATTATGCAAGTAGGATATCATGGATCGCTAGTCTTGATGTGCACTCACAATAGAATGAGAGTTGGAGTAGCTAGTTCCAACGATGCGTGGGTCGAGGTACAGGAAGTAGTCGTTCACACCGAGCCGAACGTCTCCTCCTCGTCGGTCACTGCCACAACAACGTTGCACATGCTGCTATAGAAGATGTAGTCGATCTCGCTGATCGTCTCCTCATCACCGATCAGTGCCACAGCAACCATATCAGCGTCTCTATGGTATCCACATGTGCAGGTAAGGAATGTCGTGCGCCAGCGTGTTAGCACCACCACACGCGGCTAGGGTTTCGTGGAGGCCGGTGGAGCAACATATAGGTTTTTGTTGTGGACGAATCACACTGGCTTACCACCCCCACCCATATCCCTCCTTTACATAGAGTGCGCTAATGAGAATATACACTATAGGCCCATCAAGTTTTTAATTTCCAAAGGATTGGTATCCACGAAACCCACTAATGGATTCAATTCATTAGATATGTTTCAATCCATTAAGTCTGTGCCCCGTTAGGTTTATGCGCAAGCGGTCTTGACCCAGGAAACCCTTTTTTCAAATCATAAGTCAGTAGCGGTACCTAGCTAGTTGGACATATTGACCTCCAAATGCACAAAATGATCGTATCGGTCGAGGCTTGATATACTCACATACCGATCCCTTTGCCGCACGATACCGGTCAAGCTGAAGGGGAGATGAGTGCCACCTTTGTGATAGCTCGGATATTCACTCGATCTTGTGATAGATTCTAAAACCGTGATTAACTCCTTAATCACATTGACATGGTCTAATCCAACCATATTAAGCGGCCCAGCTTTATATCTCCTATTATCGAGGAGGGGCAAATTATATCTTTATCGTTCACACTCATGCCATGTTTTATAATATACCTGAAAGCTATGTTTATAACTACTAGTTACGGTGTAGCGGTTGATAACTTAAAGTATACAACCAAGTATGCTAGGACTCAATGATGATCTCAGGTCTAAAGATCATATAGATATACCACTCGAGACGCACTCATGACACATATAAGATAACAATCTCAGTAGTATTTTAGGGTGGATCTATCCAATACCATGTTCTTTAACATGTGTCTATATTATTGATTTGATACTTTATATCTATGTTTTGTGAAACATTACCATCAATTAATACATGGGCTGATCAAACCATTACTGTTCCACATAATGATAAGAGGCTAGACATCATTTAGAATAACACCACATAAAAAATGTTTCACAACCAAGCTGTACTCAAAGAATAATGTAAATTATATTTATTCATAGAATGAAGAACGCATTATACAAAAGTACATAAATATATATGTGATGTAATTGTTGTAGGCCTCCGATGGTCTTGATGAGACCGAATGTCGCTGTCGAGGCGAGCACACCAGCTGTCTAGTGCTCATCTGTTTGATCGAGAGCGAGTAGGCAGCTGTGTCCGCGTTCTGTCCCTGCGCCACATGCAAGGAGTGAAACAGTGGATGCGCCTCTATGGTGCCATACAGTTCTCCCAAAGCGTCTCGTTAGCAATTTGGCTTCTAGCTCATTCGCCGCCCTGGAGGAGCGAGAAGCTGTCGGCACGAAGCCGCCTCGCGGGCAGGCTCTTGCGGTTGATGGCAGCCGTATCTGGACGACGTAGAAAGCAGGCGCTTCTTACAATAACCAACCAAGGCCTCACTCTTTAGGATGACCCAGTTAGGTGCTCGTGCTGTCATCGCCTCGCCAGACGACAACGCGACAGGATCCACGACCCCACCAACTCTCCAGGGCGTGTGCTCTTCTGAGAAGTACCGTACTGTCGTTAAGGCGTGCAATGCAGCGGACACAGTTCCCTCAACGTCGAAGCGCTCGTCGAGATAGACGCCTTGTCGATTCAGGGTTGAATCTTCGCGTAGTAGCCGAAGTACTCCTACCAGAAGTTCGTCGAGCAGTGCCACCCACCTCGACCGCCAATCCATCATAGCACACATGAAGATGAAGGACCTATATGGTTCGTTTCGTGTACACTCTGAAGAACCGCTGGTCCAAGAAGCGCAAGGAGAGAACGCCTCCTCAGCTCTCTCCGTAGGTCCGAACATATCATCCGATCACGCAGGTCGATGTACTGGTAAGTCGGGCGCCAGAGCGCCAATGAGTTTTCGATTTGCGGAGCCCGCGTAGGATCTCCCTGCCGGAGGAGGAGCCGTGTCAGACCATCAAGGCGATGATAATCATCGAAGCGCGGTACACTTACACCTTCCAAGAGGAATCAAGACTGGACACACTTGTGAAGCTTCGTCTTCGGGCGACTACATTCAAAACTTACGATCGACGGACGAATCGACGTGACAAAGTGACAAAGGAAGATCATGTGAGATAGAGGCGAATTATCCGTACTTCAATTCCGGAATTTTACTAGGCGAGATGAATCAATCGATATGTGTGAAACACATACGCTATGGTTAGTATGACTTTATCTAGCGATCCTGGTCACATGATCATCTATGTGGAAACAGTGATGACCAGAGATATTGATTAATCCACAGTTTCACAGATTCGACTCGGCTTTGTGCACATGTTTGGTATGATTGTACATAGTATCTTCTTTGGAATATTTTTATCTTAGTGAGTGTAGTCTCGGTTGTATAGACGTTAGATCTTTGACAAGAGTTCTTATTGATTCCTTTTGACCTGAGAGAGGGACCCTGAATGCGTAAATGCGTTAATATACTTTAGGACTATCAAAGCATAAGGAGTTATAAAAGGAAGTAGTAAAGCTTACATGAACACGTGACGTGAGATGAGATCAAGATGGAATTTGTCCTCGCTCAGCAATCCGATAATATCTCTCTCGGAGATCTCCCCTCTTGAAGTTAATAAAGAGAATTGAATGCTCCATTAACATTATTTGTTATATATCCATTACCATTGCTTTGAAGTGATTTGTTAATGCTATCATTGAATTGTGAGGTGGTGGTTTGACGAGGACACTTACGTGTGCAAAACACGTAGGCAAAAGGATGGCTATGTACCGTGAGGTGTGATCAAGATTCGTACATCAGTCGTTCATTCATTTAACATTCATTATCATTGTGGTCATGTTACCTCGCTAGCTAGTCTGGGTACTGATCGGGACCGACAGGAAAAGTTGACTCGAGGGGTTAAATTAAATGGATCGGGTGGATATTGGTTCGGTCATTGGGTGGTGTGGCTCCTGCACATGCGTATATATGGATACCAGTGGGCCGTCCGGCGCTTTATCTCTATCCCCTGCGAGGTGGTCCACCATGTCTTCCCGCAATCCTGCGGCCCCTAGCATGGGTGCGATATGAGCGCCAGCTAGCACACCATGCCTTACGACATGTGGCTTCGCAACACGCTGTCGAGATGCGGCGCCGGAGATCAATGTATTCAAGCTGCGTGGCGGCCAGTCTTGCGTCGGGCCAGCAGGCACTCGTCCTGACAAGACTCGATTCCGTCGGACTATCGGTGCCGGATCATCGCGTCCGAGGAAGTTAGAAGACCACCGAGGAGAGACGTTACCACGTACCACCAGAGAGAAGCCACTTGAGGCACAGTGGAGCCATTCTACTTCCACTAGCTCAGGCCATGATCTGCCCGCAATGTTGCCGCATGTTAGGTGTTGGTGGTTCGCGTCGTCGCCACGAAGCTCTAGCGTAGCAGCGTGGCGTATTCTTTCTCGCGATCTCGGTTCTGCCCACCTCCAGCCGAAGAGAACCTCAAGTGCGCATGGGACACCCACACGTCAGGGGCATACTAGCGTACAAGCGCATGGCACACCCGATTGGTTCCTTTCTGTCGGGATAAGATATCGCGTGAGGAAGTAAGGCGAAGGCTCGGAATCTCACCCCCAAAGAAACATCAAAGACGCCCTTCATGGGGCGGTAAACCACATGCTTGGTCATCAATACCATTGTTGGAGGTCCTCCTACACATAGTCAAAAAAGCGTGAAGGCATCTTGAAGGATCGAGATGTCGCCTAGAGGGGGGAATAGGCGTTTACAAATTTAAACTAATAAAGCACGGATATGGCGAGAAATATCGGATGTTGATTTTATATCGAGACGATCGATGAGATCGGACTATCCGATGCTATATCGAACTATCCGATTTTTTCTGCGACTAGAAACCTAAAATCAAGCTGGATTCCAAAATAGAAAAGAGCACAAGAACCAAAAGGGTGAAGAAGACGCGATCGATGTTGTTCCCCGGTTCGGATCTTTGAGAGAGATCCTCATTCTCCGTTGGCTCGACCACACCCAAGCGGGGTCCTCTAGACCCAAATCCTCCGGGTTGCACCTATGCACTCCGCTTCACTCCTTGGTTCCTTTTCTTGCGGAGGCGGACACGGGCCTTCACAAACCTTCCTTGACCACCACGCGCAGCTCGGGTGGCTCAAGGACGACTCCTAGCCGTCTAGGGAGCCCTCAAACTCAAGAGTAACAAATTCGTGGAAGATTGACTTGAAGATGAAGTGAGTGCTCAAGGGATGAACTTGGCTTGAAGATTAACACTCAAATCTTGCTTTTCAACTCTCACAAGGATGAAATCGCTTAGATCTATGGAGAGGAGAAGCAAAAGAGGCTCAAGGTTTTTGTTTGAAAGCTTCGCAAAGTGAAGCTAGCCACCAGTGGGAAAGGGGCATAATATATACCCCACACTCAGATCTAGCAGCTGTGCATCGACAGTGTCGGACTATCCGATATAACATCGGACTATCCGATATGCAAAAATCGAGACACTGGCGAAGCTAGAAAAATGACAGAGGGTCCGATCGAATATGGATCGGACATTCGATTCATATCGGATAGTCCGATTCAACATCGGACATTCGATATAAATTAAATTCAGCTTCAAAGACGAGGGGTTCGATCGGAACTTGGATCGGATATTACGATATATATCGGATAGTCCGATTCAACATCGGACATTCGATACAAATTGGAATTCGACATCAAGGGACGAGAGGGTCGATCGGAACCTATATCGGATACTCCGATCTATCGGACGATTCGATCCAACATCGGACATTCGATACAAAAGCGAGAAGCAGTATATGGCGGTTTTGGAAGAAGATAAAGTCAAGGATCATCCATATGAGCACCTAGATCATCTAGAAATTTATTTTCCGTCTCATCCCTCTTAATAATGCGGCTTTATCCTTAGACTCAAATTGTAAAACAAATAAGATAAACCTAGGGACTAAGTTTTTTCCTTTTTGCTTTAGAGGGGTCCACGAAGATCTCCATTCAATTTTCATGGGACTAAGACACCTTTCGATAGCAATTTACCATGTTAGTCCCTTAATTGTTTATCATCAATCACCAAAACCACTAGGGGCCTAGATGCACTCTCACATACGCGAGACAAATCAATCACGTCGGAGTCAATCCGTCATTTACCCCTCAGCAGGAACACGAGCCTATCGTGTTCACGGAGGAAGATCTTGAAGAGTGCACTTCCCATCAAGATTCCCTGTCATCTCTCGCCATGATTTGGCGATCATGCGAATCTGCGAGGATTACGGTAGATGGAGGAAGTGCGGCGGACATAATCTTCTGGGAGCTTTCAAGCAAATGATGATCATAATCTTCTAGGAGCTAAGCAAATGATGATCCCCTATGACAGGCTACGACGGTCGAAGGTGCCGCTGGTGGGCTTCGGAGGAAACGCTATCAATACCGTTGGGCAGATAGAGTTGGAAGTCACCTTCGCGGTGCAACATACCAGCGTCACTCGACGTGTCACATTCGACATCGTTGACATGCCTTTCCAATACAACGCCATAGTGGGCCGAGGGTCATTGACCACGTTTGGAGCTATCATACACCACGGCTTCCTATGCATGAAAATGCCTTCAGCCAAGCACCATCACGCGATGCAGGGGAGACCAACGAAGGAAGATAGATCTAGAAGGGCCCCCACAAGTCAAGTACGTTTACATGACGAAAGGAGATCCCTTCCTTGACCAGCGCAACAAATGGCCCCCAAAACCATGGCCTCAAGGAGAAACAAAGCGGGTGGCAATACAACCTAACGGCGACAAAATGGTAACTCTGAGTGCCACCTCGGCTCTGGAAGAAGAAAAGGGTTTATTACAGATCCTTCGGGAGTACGAAGGCGTGTTCGCATAGGGTCTTGGAGATATCCCCGGAGTACAGCGAAGCACGATTGAGCATGCGCTTGCCATCAAGCCGGATGCAAGGCCCAAAAAGCAAAAGCTTAGGAAGCTCGCTGTGGAAAGGCAAGATGCAGCAAAAACGGAGGTTGCCAAGCTGCTCCAGGCAGGGATCATACGCGAAGCCATTCACACTGAATGGTTAGCCAATGCGGTCCTGGTACAAAAGAGGGAAAGATGGAGGAAGGATTGACTGATGGATCAATCTTGTCGAGGAAGAGATGATCTACTGACATGCGATTTATTGATCGGACTATGGGCCTGTTTGGTTGTTGCCTAAGCATGCCACATATTGCCACATCTAAGGTTAGTCAGGTTTGACCATGCTAGGTAAGTGTTTGGTTAATGCCTACGGTTAGTTAAGATTCCTTTTCAACATATAGACCCCATATGTCATAAGTACAAAAAAGTGTGGCAAATTTGTGTAACCTTGTTAAAGTGTGGCTAAGAATTTCACCAAACTAACCTTAGGCAATTTTGGCAAGTTAGTTGTGGAAATGTTAGAAAAAATTGGGCATCAACCAAACAAGCCCTATATTAGCCGTCTGCTACTACGGCGAAGAGACATGGGCGTATCCAGGGGGTGCGGGTTTGCAGGGCACCCTAGAAATTTTAAAAACAAAAGAAGAGACATATTAGGCCTAATCTGCAGGCAGAGCCCATTTTCCTAGTGAATATATGGTCCAAATAAGCTGACTCGGGGTCCAAAATAGAGACCCATTCAAAGAATCAAGAAGCAGTTTGCTCAGGTCGTAAGGTCTTGGTGCACAGTGCGGTGTTTGTGAAGCTAGGGTTATGGCAACTAAAATCCAAAATCCCAAAACTGGCGGCTGCACGGGCTACTCAGCGATAAGCAAGGCCGGTGATACTCACGCCGATAGGCGATCTGAAGCACTTAGCGCGGCGCCAAAGCGGGCTCGCCCGTGTCTTGGCGAGACTCGGGAACTTCTTGTTTGCATGTCCGCTTTCAATCTACTTAACTCTTTTGAAGCTTTTGACAAGGACAAAATCCTTAAGCTTGCAGAGTTTTATCCAAATGAGTTTTCAGATACAGATTTGATGAGGCTTCCTTTTCAAATAGATAACTTCATTGATGATTTGCGGAGTGATGATAGGTTCAAAGATCTTACGGGTATTGTGGACCTATCAATTAAGCTTGTTCAAACCAACAAGCATGACATATATAGGTTGGTTTATTTGCTTCTCAAATTGGTATTGTTCTTACCGGTAGCAACATCAAGTGTTGAAAGGGTATTGCTCTTACTGTTTGATCATATTTATTGAGCGGGATATCTTCTCCAAGGTCACCGATGATACTAAAATAAAGCGTTTCCAAAGGATGAAGATTCATAAAATAATATTAAAAGGTACTATTTCCATCATTCCATGTTCATTTTATTGCATGCTATGTTTTATTTTTTAATATAAGAATTTATATGGACCAATTATTTGGCAATTTAACTACTTTACAAAGCTTTATATTTATGTGCTATTTTTATAATGGTGTGATGCTTCTATATAGCATTAAAAAAATTCATATAGTTGTGCACCCCCAGTTCTGAAATCCTGGATCCGCCACTGGGAAGAGATGATCCGCTCTTCTACTGCACTACACGGTGAAGAGACCATCTAGTGACGTGCTATTCCTTAACCTGACAAGATAACTTCCCTTTATGTCAATCGGGAACATCTATAAAGACTATAAGGAGGACATATCTATCCAACTACCTCAACTAGCTCTCTGCTATAATGTGTTGAGCAACCACGCTACCGGGTGTAGTCCAAGGTTGCTGATTCGCACGCAAGACGTAGATGGAGAACAAATCAATAGATGTACAAAGTAGATGAACACAGATGTAGAGAGAGAACAAATTCTTTATTGCTTTTCGTGTGTCTATACAATGGATGGATCCCTCTCCTATTTATAGTGCTGGTTCATAGAGTTTTGGTAGGTCCACGGATAGACCTATCATCCCAACATAGAAGTATTGAAAAAACTTATATAAACAAAAAATCTCAAATATCCTTTGGATACGGCTTGGGACAGCCGGTAACCGAATAGGTTTCAAACACTCCCCTTTGGACCTTGCCACGTAATGCATATGTCTCATCAAAACTCCATAAAAACCCAGTGGAAAAAATTCTTGGAGAAAGAGTACATAGCATACGCTTGCTGTGCCCACGGATATGCCTCATTAAAAACCTCATGTGAGAAACTTCTTTGAAAACTCACTTAAGAGAAAAAGAGTACAAATCCACCCAACATTGCTTATTACTTCAATGTAATAGTTGGGTACTCGAACTTCCGGTTCAACATTTAATTCAAAATATGTGAAGTTTTCTCCCCTGAATTCTGCACTTCTCTAAGTCTCATCATTCCTATGCCTCTAACTCATATTTCAAAGGTAGATCACGGTAGGGACTTAGTAAACAAATCTGTGAAATTTACATACGACTTAGTGTCTTTGAATATTGATTTCATTCATCTTATGCATCTCATGTGCATAAAAATACTTGGGGTTTATATGCTTAGTGAGATTGCTCTTCACATATCGTGCGATCACTTGTCGTACACATGCTTGCATTATCTTCATAAATGATAGTAGGGTTCGTTCTATTTGCAATCCATATGACTGGAGAATATGGAATGTCATTCTTCGAAGCCATGCACATTCATGCGCTGCTTCATACAATGCAATGATTTCTGAATGGTTAGTCGACGTTGACACAAGTGTCTGCTATGATGATTTCCATGATACTGCGGTTTCTCCACACAAGAAAACATATCCTGTCTGGGACTTACCGATGTGCGGATCTGAAAAATAACCCGCATCTGTATATTCGACCAAATTCATATCTTGGTTCCTTCTATAAAATAATCCAAGATCGACTATTCCCGTAGTAGGTAGCGGTTTCAAGATGTTCTTCATTATACCTTGCTAATAAGTTTCGAGCATAATGTCGGCCGTGTCTTGTTTGCTAGGTACATGGCTCCTATCAAAATGGAATTGATCCTTCCCCCTCTCTTCTCTAGGTCGATATGGGTCTTGATGCCTTGTAATGACCGAGCCATCGTTCTTGAATCGTCGCATTCTCAACACTAAACCTTTGCAACACCTTTTGGGTGTAGGCGGATTATGTCTGAGTATTCATTATACCTTGCTAATAAGTGCTTGACAAATGTTAGTGTCTTGATTGCTAGGTACATGAGCGCTCTATGGTACTAAAAATGAAATTGATCCCGGGACTTCCTCCTCTTCTCTAGAGTCGATATGGGTCTTGTCGCTTGTAATGACCTTCCGACCATCGGGGTTCTTGATACGTACGCATTCTCAAAACTAAACCTTTGCAACACCTTTTGGGTGTAGGCGGATTGGTGTACGAGTATTCCATCTGGCATATGCTCAAGTTAACGGCCCGAGCAGAATCTAGTTTTACCAAAAATCTTTCATTTCAAACTCAGATTTCAAATACGACCTTGCTTCTTTAATTTCATCATTAGTGCTAATGATGTTCAAATCATCCACGTAAACCAAAATTATATAAAAACCATCTTGTGATCGTTGTATAAAAATGCATGGATAATCTTCATTATTAAGTATAGCTCTTTTCAAGAACTCGCTCAGTTTATTATACACATTCTTCTGTTGCTTTAATCCATATAAGGATTTCTGTAATTTTACATAATATAATTCTTTCTTCTCTTTATTCGGGGTTGACATGCCATCAGGTACTTTCATGTACAATTCAAAGTCCAGATTACCATAAAGATAAGTTGTGACCACATCCATCAATTTCATTCTTAAGTTCATATTCACTGCCATTGAGATGAGGTATCTAAAAGTTATACCACCCATGACCGGGGAATAGGTTTCTTCATAATCAACGCCTGGGCGCTGAGTGAAACCTTGAGCTACCAGCCTTGCTTTGTACTGTACCACTTCATTATTTTTATTTCTCTTCCGAACAAAGACCCATTTATAGCCCTCAGAACATACATGGGAGGGTGTGAGGTACACAGGCCCAAACACTTCTCTTTTGTTCAGTGAGATTAGTTCCGCGGTGATTGCCTTCTTCCATTCTGCCCAATCTGGTCGGTGCTTACACTTAGAAAGAGATACCGGCTCTGGATCGGGATCTATTGGCTTAGCAATCATTTTAACAAAATATATGTCGACATTGGCTGTTGCTTTACTCATCATTTCTCCTGATTCTACAAAGTTTATGGCCATTTTGTCATGGGGTGCTTCGTGCATTTCTACTTATTCTTCACCGCTATTTCCCATCATGGGAGCAAGTTCCTTTAGCTTATTGTTACCGATGTGTGCACTCATATTTCAATAGGCTTCTTCTTCTTCTATCATTACCGGTATATTCAAATCTGGGAGCGCCTCGCTAGCAGTGCTTTACAGGTGCCGGTCTTAACTTGGCTCTCATAGTTTAATAATGTTGTTGTGCGTGTAGGACGGCGTGGTCCCAACACGTGTAAATTACAACCCTGCAAGAGCGGCTTTGCTATGAATTTGATCCTTTTAATCAGTGCTTCTGCCAGTCTATTCTGAGTGTGGACATGTGGCACTAAGTGCTCTACTTTGATTCCCGATGCCATACAGTAATCATCAAATGCCTTCAAAGTAAATTCGTCAACATTGTCCAAGCGAATGGACTTCACGTGATGATCTGGGAATGCATTCTTAATTTTTATGATCTGAGAGATCAGCTTTGTGAATGCATGATTTCTTATCGAGAATAAACTCACGTTAGACCACTTCGAGGAAGCATCAATGAGCACCATGAAGTACCTAAAAGGACCTGATAGAGGTTGAATAGGACCACAAATATCTCCTTGGATGCGCTCAACGAACGCGGGGATTTCATCTTGCACCTTCATGGTCGAGAGCCTAGTGATCATTTTCCCTGTGGGACATGCCTGACATATGAAGTCTTCTTGATTAGAAAAATTATTTACACTAATTCCATGGCCGTGAGAGTTGGTAATTACATTTCTCATCATCCGTAAGCCAGGATGACCAAGTCTACTATGCCAAAGAGAGAAGAGTTCAGCACTACTAAAAGAAGTTTTTAGGGAAGTGTATTTGTCAGGTGCTTTAATTCTTGTGTGGTATAGCCCAGTTTTAAATGAAGGAAATTTTTCTAAAATTCTTTGTCTTACAATGCATAGGAATTATTTGCCATTTTTTTCAGTGGTCTCAACGTGGAAACCGTTGGCACGGATGTCTTTCAAACTTAAGAGAGATCTAGTGGATTCAGGGTACAACAAAGCTTCATCAATTTTCAGTGAAGTACCTATAGGCAGAACGATAGTGGCTTGACCGGGGCCTACCACACACGAGCCACTTCTTCCAATTGTGGTTATACTGCTAGTTCTTTTCTTAACAAAATACTTTGTCTCTCTGAAAATGCTATTAGTTGTTCTACTATCAACAATACATATCTCCTTTATATGGGCGCTTCATAAATTCATATAATTTCAATTAGGCTATCATTCACATTGCAAGCATTCACAAAAATATACTGGGAAAAAATGCATAACTGATCACGAGAATTAAAGGTTTGCTCCTCCTGGAGCTCACAATTCTTCATTCATAATAAGATCATAAATGTCTGCTAATGCAACACAGTAAAAGGGCTGACTAGTGCTGCTATGTATGTACTAAATAGATTCTATAAAATAGGCTTCTACAGTGTCAGCGATTTCTTTTTCTATGATGGCATCATCTTCTTTAGTAGCTTCTGCATATCTTAGGCTTGTCCAGTCCTACTGTGCTTATGGCAGGACAGTATATTTGAGCTTTCCGAACCGCTTCTTAAGTGCGGCCCAAAGATCAATAGCACTTTCCATTGCCTTGTATTCATTCTTTAAAATATTGGACAGGTGTGCCTAATGAAATGCAATGTTTGATTATTCTGTGCTCAGGTATTGCCCCTCGCTACAATACAAATGGCGGTACGGGGAGCTTCATGTGCGTAGCCGAAATTCATCAAACTCACGACTCACGATGCCAAACATTTACATAATTCAAATTCTTTGCATAAGATACTGTGGGTAATCATAGTGTGTGTTGCATGACATGGATCTTTTCATAAATTCTCAAAATTTTCAGTATAAACATGCTAAAATAATTATTACAAGAATTATAATAGCAATTTCATGGAATAATTCTATGCCAGAATATATACATTCAGTAAATTCTTAGTTTTCGAGGGTACTATGCAAAAATTCTTAATTTTGGTGAATTTTCAGATAATTCCCAAAGGTTTCAGGGCTTTTCTGTGAAATTCAGGCCCAGTTTCTATGATAGCAATCTTGATTCACGACTACTATATGTAATCTGCATATATTCTTATAATTCTTCAATAAAATTCATGGTTTTCTAATGTTCAACATGCTATTTTCAATTCATAGATTAAATGTAATGAACGGGCACCACAAATAATCAGAAATTCAAATTCATAATTCATATGCATAAATTCTATTCATAAACAGGCATAAACTGATAATTATAACAGCTAATTTATCATATAATGGCATGAAAGTAATTATCAGGGATGAAATTAAGTTTCAAATGCGAAAATAGGATTAAATTCGAAATCCCGAGATGCTTTTATGCCCGAATATGCTTTTCTATGATTTTTGCTGATTTCAGGGTCTTCTATGAAAATTTCATTGTCTCTAGAGACTTCTGTGAAATTTTTGTTGTCTCTGAAAAAATTTTAGAGCCTCTGAAATTCTTTTGTATAAATTCTTAAATTTTCAGGGTTTTTTGTATAAAATTCGTAATTCGGAAAAATTCTCAGGTAATTCCCAAAAAGTTTAGGGTCCAATATGCAAATCCGCGGGCCCAATTCTTTTCTTTTTCTTTTTCTTTCTCCCCTCTCTGCACGTTCTAGCCCACGGTCTTCCTGCGGCCCAGTTCACCCAGCCTCCTTCTTTCTTCTTCTTCTTTCGACTTGGCCCGCGTACTCCGATCATCCCAACCCTTTCTTTTCCTTCTTCGGGCTGCTTCTGGCCTGCTTCGGCCTGCCCCCTATCCCATGGCCCATAATGGGCTCTTGGCCCAGCTTCCCTCCCCACTCCATGCGTGGCTTGCATCGGCCTGGCCGGCCCGAACGACTAGCCCCTTCGGGCGGCTAGGGTTTCCTCCTTCCGCCGCCGGCTTGACGACGCGGAGGCCCGTGGCGGCGCGGTGCGAGTCGCGCGGCCGAGCGTGGCAGCAAGCAAGGCCGTGGCCGGTGGAGGCGGTCGCGAGGCCGATGGATATGATGGCGGTGGGGCCGTGGCGGCGCGGCCGTAGGGGTGTGGTGGCGCGGGACGGGCGAGGTTGAGATCTGGCGACGTGGGCAGCGGCTTAGCAGCGCAAGCGGGGTAGTAGAGGTGCGGCGGTGTGTAGCGCTTCGGTAGCTGCGCGCCCTTTGGTCTTGGCGGCTCGGTGGCGGCGGTGCTTGTATGATGCATGGCGGTGGCAGGCAAGCATGATCAATCTTGAGAAGGCTCGGTGGCGGTTCGAAGATTCGGTAAGGACGGCAATGGTTGGTGGCGCCAAGGCCGGCGGCCGGATTCACGAGCAGCAGGGCCGTGCGTGGCGGCAAGGCCGTGCATGGCTGGCGGCCGGCTCGGTTCGGCTAGAGCCGAACATAGTGCGAGTCCCTAGATTCAAAACTAGAATCCCATAATTCTTTTCAAATCAGATCTGATCTACTAATTCACTAATTAGAATCGATGCAATACCTTCGATCTTCGTGAAAGAAGCGGGGATTCGACAATTGTCGCGTAGGACAGATCGGCTGGTCCTGTCTAGACCTGCCGGCGTGACGATAATTCGATGCCGAAAAGCGCCGGTGTAGACGAACAACCGTAGTCGATCGATCTCCTCGTGCTTGCGGTTCCTCCTTCCGAGCGTGTCATGCTGATAACGTGTTGCGCAACCACGCTACCGGGTATAGTGCGAGGTTGCTGATTCACACGCAAGACGTAGATGGAGAACAAATCGATAGATGCACAAAGTAGATGAACACAGATGTTGTAAGAGAACAAATTCTTTATTGCTTTTCGTGTGTCTATACAATGGACGGATCACTCTCCTATTTATAATGCTGGTTCATAGAGTTTTGACAGGTCTACGGATAGACCTATCTGAATACGGCTTGGAACAGCCCGTAACCGAATAGGTTTCCTAACATAATGCATGTTAATCGGTAACAAATCAATTTCTGCACTACACGTTAATCGGTAACAAATCAACTTCTATTCTCTTGCGCTACATTTCAAAAGCTAAGGATCTATGATTTATAGATATTCTTGGATTACAATTTGTTTTTGCTATCACCGTCTCCGAGTCTTCCACCATGCTAGCGATCACCGAGCCCATGTCCTTTTCTGCATTTTTAATTTTCTAGATCGTGATTGGTCGAAAACCGTTTGAGCTTTCCTTTTTTCAAAATTTTTCATGGCAAAAGTTTAACTGCTGTCACAGCCTCTGGCCTTGCTGGCCATCACCGAGCCCGTGTTTTTTTTGCAATTTTTATTTTCGAGATCGTGATCGGCCGAAAACAATTTGTTTCTTTTTTTTTTTCAAAATTTTACATGCCAAAAGTATAAGACATATTACTACTCTTTTAAGAATTGTTCTTCCTAATTTTGAATTTAGAGTGGTTTTATACCTCGGTTTGTTGTAACCGGCCGTGTCGCTAAAGTAGGAATCGAAAACCAAGAGGTTCCCGTCAATTTTGTGAATTGTGTGCTCAACTCCAACAATTGCGTGCAGATTAGGATGTAGCCGGGCATATAGTCTGTCTGGATGTCTAGAGTAGAACTTTTGTGAATTTTTTCCTCGTTTTGGATTTGAATTTAGAGTGATAAAAATAGACTTGATCACATATGTTTTATATCATAATTATTAGTTAGTAATTACTGGCTGTAATTGGCGATTGAAAAGAGAGTAATGGTTGACCGTAGGGGTGAAAATGGGTCGGATAATATCCGACCCGATCCGGATCCGGATTTTAGTGATTTGGAACCCATTTTTCTATCAGGCCGGATACGGATAATTATCTGGATTTTTTGACGGATACGGATACGGGTTAGAGGTATCCGGCAAATAGTGCTATCCGGATCCGGATACTGATAATTATCTGGATATCGGAATTTGGATATCTGGATTTTAGAATTTGGATATTACATGTATGTGATTATGTTCACTTATGTATGGCACTTATTATTAGATTTTATGAATTTATATTTAGTACTTATTATCGGGTTATTTGAATTATTCCACTTTATTTTCTAGTAGCATAGATTATTATATTTATAGCTTGTATGTCTTTCAAATTGCATTTAATTTTATACTACTTGTTATGTTTTTGTGGATGACCAACGATGAGTCTAGGTTATGTCGATTTTTTTTCCATTGAGGTATTATGGTAAAACTTGGTTTTGTATTCGTATCCGATCCATATCCGATCCGAAATCGTATCCGACTAAATCCGTATTTGAATCCGTATCCGATACTATCCGTCTCCAAACCCGTATCCGGTATAAAATATAGATACGGATATGGGTTGACCCCTATCCGATCTCCAACCCGTATTCACCCCTAGTTGACCGGGGGAGGCATCTGCTGTGCGCCTGTGTCGCGCAGAAGAGAGATGCTTCATGCTCAAGTTGGAAAGTGGGCTTTTATCTACACCTCACCGCATTACATCTTTATCTTCGTCTTAGTCCTCGTTTCCTCCCGAAAATCTTTAACAAACTAAAAAAAACGGCACTCTATCTGTATATTTTTATAAGGGGTTTGACTAGGAATCGGATGTCCGATCCATAGCAAAAGTTAGATGTCTTTCACACGCTCGACTAAAAACATAAACAGTCAGTTTTATCTGAGAAAACACAATGCACACAGTTGACACTACCGAGATACCGCAAAAGGACATCGTCCAAACAATATAAACACAAACAGAGTAGTGATGAAACATGTGCAAAGTATTGGTGAAAAATCATATTAACATGGTCGGAATGCTTATAAAGCATATACAAAGTAATGATAAAACATGACAAAGTACAACTAAAAACATTGTTAAAGTACCAATAAAACATCGTCGAAGAAATATCCCCATGGTTATTCAAAAATGTTTCACCTCATACAAGCAAATGTTTCGCAAAGGTAAGTACTATGTTTCATAAGAGTAAGAACAATGTTTCAGTAGAGCAAAAATATGTAGAACAAGTAGAAATGTTTCACATTTTTGTACGTGTTTCACAAGAGCAAACCCATATTTCACCGGATGAAAAACTATTTTTCATAGATACAAGGGTGATGTTTCAAGTCACCTTAGCTCCCTTCCTCCTTCCAATGGAGCACCAAGCCCCCTCACGCAGTGAGCTAAATTAGGAGCCACCTAGAGACGGGCCGGTGGGATTCCAAGCGACACAACAGTGCTCCTCATTGCTCTTTACCCGAGAGAGGGGGGTGGAGTGAGATGAGATGGGGAATAGAGAGAGGGGGAGAGAGATGAGAGATAGGGAGAGGGAGCATAGAAGAAAGGAGATGGGATGGTCGGTGAGCGGTGGCCCTAGCAAGTGGCAGCATAATCCCTAGTTTGGTGGAGAGAGAATAGAGGGAGAGAGAGAGAAATGTGTTGAGGAGGAGATGAAGCAGGAGTATCAACTTGTGGAAGAAAATGGAGAAAAGAGAGTCGTCCAGCGAGGTCACGGGACGGCATCTGATTTCATCGAACGACCGTCCCATAGTGTGTTTGTTTTATAAGACATATTTTGATTTGAAAAAAAGGTAAACTTCATAAATTTTGACTAACAATTAGTCAAATTATATTCATCTTTAGTTTGCAAAAGACGTATCAATAGATTTGTATTTCAAATTGCTTTTTATACAATATTATTTTGTAGAATTTATAATATATAAAATAAGAGTAATTTAACCATCAAAGTATACCTTTAGGGCACTCCCAATGCAAAGTCTCTTTAGCTGTTTCTAGGAATTGAGAGAAAGCATTAAAATGCTTGTTTAGAGACGACTATCCTAGTGGATTCTATCAGTTGTCTCTAATATTAATTAGCATAATATATGGGCAAGAAACACATGGACCTGTTAATCTTTACTATTAAAGAGTCCCTTGTGGTGAGTAATGAGTGATGTCACACTACACTAAAATTAGCCACCATACCACCCATCACAACATTCCAGCTACTTCACTAAAATTACCCAACATGTCATCCATCATAATAAACTCATTTTATCTGATTCAACCTCTCGAAATTCTCAATGTGGGTACAATCAGTGTATAGTGTGTGCCGGTCTTTCCTACCATCCGCACAATTGCTTGTGATGCGGTGCACCACACAGTGTGTAGCAGTAATCGCCCATGGCGAAGCCGAAAGCATATGACCCATGCGCAGTCCCTCACGACGTGTCATGCTATGCGATGCGTAGCACCAATCGTCCAAATACCGATGATTGGCTCACTCATAGCCTTGAAGGTGGAATTTGAATTTTCTCATAGTAAAGTATGAGCACTTGGCTAGTTAGTATAATATGTGGCCAAGCCCATGTATTTTTGCATCTGGCCAGAAAACATATACATGGCCAAGAAAAGAAGGCGGCCACACCAGATCTGTGCGGAGAGATTAAGAAACAGTAATCCTTCCAATGCTAATTTTCATTGTTTATTTGGCCTAGAAAACCAGATGGAGACCGTCTCCTAAATAAGAGAATGTTTTTTTCTTACCTCCTTAACTAACCATCCGTCTCATCTTTTATTCTAGCGGATACTGATAGAGACGGTTGACTATACATTATGAGTTCCTAAAAGAGTATCAAATCAAAATACAGACGGTTGACTATACATTATGAGTTCCTAAAAGAGTATCAAATCAAAATACATCTTATAAAAATAAACGAAAGTACTTTATTATGTTCTTATGTTCACTGCTTTCCCTCGTCTTATCCTCAAAATCTCTAACAAACTTTAAAAAAAGGCGGACGCCACATGTCGGACGTCCTAGCCATCGGACGCATGACGTCATGGTGACGTCATCACGGGAACTTGAAAAATAACTAATAAAACTTGAAAAACCTAGTGACGAAACTTGACAATATACATATGAAAACAGGACGCGAGCTGGTGAAACTTGCAAATTACCTGCTGAAATTTAGGAAACTATTGATGAAACTTGAAAAATACCAATGAAACTTAGTTAACAATTGATGAAACTTAAGAGTGCCAATGAAACTTGGCTAAACTACTGATGAAACTTGAAGGAGTAATGAAACTTAGCCAAAAACCGACTGATAAACTTGAAGAAGGACCAATGAAACTTAAAGAAGTACGAATAAAACTTGGCTAAACTATTGATAAAACCTCATGTTTTACTATTATTCAAAAAATCATCCTGTGCAAAATAAGAAGTTTCACATGAACAAAATCAAATTTTACCAGACAAAACCGAAGTTTTGCACGTACATACTGAGTTTTCGTGGTGAAAATGGGATAGACCTTCTTCTAGCCCACTTCTTCTCCAGATCTGATAAGCCCCACGGATCTAGCCACCGAAGATCATGGGACAACAGGGCTCCTTGTTGCTCCTTGCTCCCAGAGAGAGGAAGAGAGATGATATGGGGAAGAGAGAGAGAGATGGGAGATGGGGGAGATGGGAATGGGAGAGGAGGGAGCCGACAGCGTGTGGACCAGCCGGCCAGTCACTTGCTGCAAGCTGAGCATGAGGCAGAGCCAAGCATTGCGCTGCTTTCTAGAGACCATTACCGAGAGCTTCGTGGAGACAAGGCCGAGAGAGGACAGCAGGTGTATAGGATAGGGAATGAGTGGACGCAGAGGACAAGGTGCTGGGGATTAATAGGCGTTGGTGGGTCGTGGGCGGTGAGAATTGGTCTGCAACTTCGCATAGCGAGTGGACGCGTGCCCGTGGACGGAGTGGGCCGTAGGCCGCGGAACGTCCAAACCGCTCGGACACTCGAGCAGAAGAGTTTCCATTAAAAAAATACCAACAAACTTTATCTTTACCCGTTTCCTTCCGTTGGGCTATTTCTGTTTTCTCCTCCAGGCCTAAAACCGCAACTCCCAAGATACCGCCGCCGGTCGTTAGCCCTCATGTCCCATCCTCCCCATAGTGCATTCGTTAGCCAAGATGAGGGCGAATCTAGCTGGTGGCATACGTCAAGAACCGGAGGTGGCTGTTGTAGCCACGCTGTTCCCAAGAGTCCAAGAACCTGCAAAGGGGGGAGATGGTGAGAATGGCGAGAAGAATCGGCCGGTCAAGGATGCTAGCAACGGGAGCGGCGTCATCTCCACAGCGTTGAAATGCAAGAAGCGTCGTCCTGCTCCAACAGGCAGCGCTGCTGAAGCCGTGGACGACAGGGGAGAAGAAAATATCGGATCTTGCGCGTTCACAGATGTTCCGCAGCCCCAAGTCCCGCAGGTGTTCCTCCGGGGCCGCGCGGTTGCAACCCGGCATGATCGAGGAGCAGCAAAGCGCGGTTGTGAAACAAATGGCGAGGAGGCGGGCGTGCTGATCAAGAAGCGCTGCCGGGCGGCGGCTGCAATCTGCGAGGGTGGCACTGCTGCCCTCTATCAGATGAACAGGCAGGTGCACTCCATGAAGCCGCCGTCCCCAAGAATTGAAGAAGAGGGCGTCACTAGTCAATTTGATCGCAAGATCATGAAGCGACCTTCCAAGAGCATCTCCACTGCTGTGGGTTCTGAGGACAGCTACATCAGTGGCTTTTCCGCTAAGCTGAAAGGCATGGGCGTCAGCATCTCCGATGTGACACAAATTCTTGAAAAGGAACTAAGTGCAAGCGACTGCAATGCCCAGAGCCGCCTGCTGCTCCCAAAATCGTTCAAAGACTTACCGCTGCTGCACATGCTTACCGGAGACGAGGATCGGCTCGCGCACACGGGTAACAGTAAGGATGATGGGCTGCCGGTGCTGACGCTTGACCGACACGGCCGTTCCTACCATATGAAATTCAAGTATCTTGAAAGCAACAGGTTATATCGTCTTATTGGACAATGGGGGAAGCTCGTGGCACAGAATGGCATGCGTTCAGGTGATAAGGTGAAGCTTGGGGCGTTCCGCCGTGTCGATGGGCAGCTCATGCTCACATTGTTGCATTTTGGAAAGGCCTACGAGGCAAGCAAGAGCAAGGAGACAGAGGCAAGCAAGGAGGAGTTGACTTCCCGGGATACAGAGGTGAGCAAGACTTCCATGGTAACAGAGGTTGGCAAGGAGGGGTTTACTTCCAGGGGGACTTCTAGGGAGACTCTGGCAAGCAAGGAGTGGTCTTTCAGGGAGGCAGAAGTAGGCAAGGTGGAGGGGTCCTCTACAGAGCTCGAGGTAGTAGAAACCTTAAAGACAGAAGTAGGCAAGGAGGAGTGGTCTTCCAAAGAGTTGGAGGTAGTAGAAGCCTTGTTAATTCTGAGAGGTGTTGAGGATGACACCAAGCAATAATGATGCTTAATGTGTGTGAAGAATTGCTTAAAAAGGTGCAGGCAGTTCAATTCATGATTTCCTTGGTCCACTTAGTTTGATTGCTTGGTGCCCTTGGTCACTCATTGTGTCAAGGCTGTCCATTTAGGAATATTTCTACTTCTTACATGCGATTCACAGTAATAAACTATACTATGTACATAATCAATAGTGATTAATATTTACAGGAAAATTTGGCTAATTTTGTATAATTTTTAGTGCCATTAAACAGGATTTGCTGTGAATTTCTTGCATCTGTATTGTTTTTCAACCCGCCACTTGTTCTGCATGATGCATCTTACACTTCTCACATATAAAAGATGTGAACTATTTGATAGTTTATTCTTGTGATCACTGGTAGAGCTATTCAGTTATATTCCAGATATTTTTTAATTGTTTTTGCTATACTGCTCTGTTTTGATGATGCACATAAATGTACTGTTGAATTTTCGGCTAATGATTTTCATTTTCCTTTCTTGCCTGAATTCGGCTCCCTGAGGCTACACTTTTGTGAAATGCTCGTTGCCTATCTTAGTATATGTAGCCAACTTCTATTGTAACTTCATATCGTCATGAGCATGTCTTTGTTGTACCAATGTGGCATGTCTGATTTTGCTTCTCTCTAGTACTGTGCTCTCCCTGGGTGTTAGCTTATGTCCTAAATGGCTAATGTACTGAAAGAGCACACCACTAATTCTATCATACACCTATTTTTTTTTATGCGAAAACACTAGGAGAGACCGATCAAACAACTATTGCTCCTATTCTGAACTTCATATATTCCTTCTTTTAATGTTGGATACTAATTGGGTAACTGTTTCTGTTTAGCACAATTGGTTGTAATATTATTTTTTAAAATGTAAACTGTAATGGTTTGTGCTGATGTGATCATTACCTTGTTTCTGTAAACTGTTTTTTACATATTTCCCCATTGGTAGCACAATTGGCATTCCTGTTACTTCCCAAGATAATTTTACACAATTTGCTTGTTATAGTTGGCAGATGCGATAACAATTTGCTATCATTTGTCAAAACTTTACAGCATGTTTAGTAGATTGCGAACTGAAATTACTTTATAGTGAGGTAAACACAAATTTCTGCAATATCGGTGCCAAATGGAAAAAAGGTGAGATGTTCTCATCAGTATGAGTTGGAAAATCTTCACTCATCAGTACTAATATTTGTTTTCTAACAAGAGGTTCTTCATGTTACTATGCATAAAATGCATTTCTGTGCAGTGCCTTCATTCAGAATTCCATGAAAGGCTTGAGGAAGGCATAGCTTCTTTCTAGATATTAGTCATTTTTATAAAACAAGGCAGGGGCTCTGCCAGATCACACAGAAGGTGAAGAAACGAGTGCAAAGGTCAGATTACAACTGTGTTAGAAGCTAAACTACTTTCTATGCTATGATCCCATAAGCTCAATAGGTACTAGAGTAAGCCATATTGCTGCTGGAAAATGCATTGCCCCTCTCTTCTATAGTACATCTTGTAGAATCTGATTGAATGCTAATTATGCCTGGGTGTAAGATTGGCTGAAAATTCTGTTATTGTGCTCTTGCCATATATTCCACAAGCTATAGATGAACTACTCGTCCAGATCCTTTTGCCTTTGCCCTGACCATTTTGGTTGGATTATCTTCCACCACTGAGAAGGCTGTACATTTGTCTGGTGTTGCATCAATTGACTGAATGTAGATTGAAATGCTGGATCATCAACCGCTAAATTTGTCTTGCAGAAGGGCAGTAGAGAATTAGGTAGTGAGCAGTTTCATCATTTGAGCCACAGGGAGCAGATTAGATTGTGTGGACATATACTCTTCTGAACTAATTGTCTGTTGTTTAGTTTTTGTTGTGAAACAGATGACATAGAATTTACACTTGCCCTCCACCTTGGCCTTCCAAAATCAAGGAAAATTCTTGTGCTGTCATGGCGCCAAAAAACTGATCAGCAGAGTCAGCCGGTTTGGCATTGTAATCACCTGATGCTCTCCATCACCAAATGATGTGCTGTTCTATTTATGAGTTTATGTTGATTTGCTGAATTTAGTCATTTTGATTTGTCATTTCATAAGTGTGGATTGATCAGCTGCTGTGCTAGGAAGAATTGGAGTTACTGTTCTATTTCTGGGTTTATATTGGTTTGCTAAATCTAGTCATTTTGATTTGTCATTTCTTAAGTGTGTGGATTGATCAGCTGCTGTGTTTGGAAGGATTGGAGTAACATCATTTTAAAAATTATTGGATGTCTTTTGCCAAGAACTGTGAATGCAAAATTCACTGTCACCGCTGTAACCGTATGTTGTGACTTGCGCTTCTGAGGCTACATACACTTACCATATTCTGTTACACATCATCGCTGTATACATCACCTTTTTTTTATTAGTATTCTCCGATTGGATGATGATCTCCCACAGCAGCAAGGCAACTGCTGGCTGCTGCACTAACGGTACAGAAAAGGCAAATAAAAATCCTTTAATGCTTAATTGCTAATCGTGCCCATTGGCATATATCTAAATAATGGTTGGTCTGGATACATTCGAACAGCAACAGACTAATCTGATTGAACTAACATAAGCCAAACTAACCAAAAAAAAATAAATCTAAACACAACTTAGCTTAATCCATGTCTAAATCCAAACCAACCAAAAAATGTAAACACAACCTATCTCAACAAACTTCACATATCTAAATAATGATCAGTCTGGATACAGTCGAACAGCAACAGACTAATCTGATTGAACAAACATAATCCAAACTAACAAAAAAAAAACCTAAACACAACTTAGCTTAATCCAAGTTATAACAGAAAATGTAAACACAACTTATCTCAACAAACTCCCAAATAGCTTGCCTACATATAGATGACCGGAGGAGTAGGATTTAGGAAGCATGCGGAAGCACCTTGTGAGGGCAGATCCGTTTATAGAGATTTCTTGTAGACGCTATTACAAAATGGTGCAGGTTGCTCATGCAACTGCTGCTCTGCTCGTCCAGTTTTTAGCCTTCTTAATCGTGGCCACCTTGGCCTGGGGCCGTGTGTCAATGACATAAACAAATTAAAGGGCCGGGTCTAGTACCTCCATTAGCCTCTGGGTTACACTACTATAGAACTGGACATCACAAGCAGGCTATTACAAGTGGTTAGGCGCGAACCGCTTCTGGCCTTCGCATCAGAAGCGGTTCGTGAGCAATGGGCGGGAGGGGGTTTTCAGAAGCGGTTGGTAACACCAACCGCTTGTGTTGAGCAGCCTCCACAAGCGGTTCGTGTCCCAAACCGCTTCTGAATTATCACAAGCGGTTTGAGACACCAACCGCTTGTAGAGATACACATTTACAAGCGGTTGATGTCTCAAACCGCTTCTGGAAGAGGTCCCGCCCACCCATTTAAACTCTTTCTCCCTCCTCGAGCTCGCAGACATGAACAGGGAAGAGCCTGGCACTGTTCTTGGGGGGAGGTGCTGTCCAAATTTTTGAATGTGATGATTTAGCTTTAAATTAAGTGAATCAAGGTTAGTAACACCATGCTACCATCCTTCTCACCAAGATATTATTGTTTCTTTTACATTTAATATGGAGAAAAAATTGATTTTGATTGTTGGGGGTTTTTATTGCTACCTTACTCCATAACTTTAATTTTAGGCAAGACCATGATGAATTATGGTAGTTATATTCTCCAAAAGTGTTTTTAGGATTAGAATCTTTAATGTAACACTCCTTCTCTTCAATCTTACTCCATAACTTTAATTTTAGGTAGGACCATGATGAATTGTAATTAAGGAATTGTTTTCCAAAAGTTGTTAGCTTTACAATTTTTAATATAACACTCCTCCATTCAATGTAACAATAGTAGATCTAGGTTTGGAAGAAAATTATTAATGTTTTATGAAATAAAATAGGAAAAAATTTAAAGGGACAAAATAATTAGTTAAATTAAGTTTAAAGGTTAAATTTGAAAAACCACTCCCTCCATCGCAAAATATATGGCATATAAATTCTTGGCACTATAAAATTTTTAATTTCTTTTCGATTATGTCTTGTAGAACTATAAAACTAACAACATGTTTGAGTAGTTTTAATTACAAATGTAACTATATGACATGCATATATAAAATAAGTATATTATTTATTACCTTTGATAATAGCCGAAACATGGAAACAATGACTTTTGTAAATACGTGTCAAAGTACTTTGGAATGGAATTTTGCTATAATGTAAATAACACTTTAGTGATAGATCTTTGAAGGTATCTGAAAATTAGATCTTTGTGTAGATGAACCGGCAATGGATGTACAATGCGGACAGTCGCTCCAGAGAGTTCATTGATGGCGTGAAGGCATTTCTTGATGCCGCTGTTGCATTCTTGCCTCCAGACAGCTTCATATGTTGTCCGTGCGTAGATTGCAAGAATGAGAAGGAGCACTCCCAATGCTTTCAAGTTATGACCCATTTGATCACGAGAGGTTTCATGCCAAACTACACCTATTGGACCAAGCATGGCGAAGTACGGGGGAGCAGCCAGGAAGACGATGAAGAAGATGGTGAAGAAGAAGAGGTATTCAACAGTATGGTGGACGCCACGCAATATTGTTCTGTGGAAGATGCAGTCGGCGATCTTGGTGATGACGAGCTAGACCAGATGCTGCGTGACGGAGAGGGAGACTACATAGATGAAAGACAATTCGAGAAGTTTCAGCGCATGCTAGAGGACCACGGGACACCTTTGTACCCAGACTGGGAAGGGCCACGAGAGCTCATACGACCTTGAACTTAATGCAATGAAAGGTTAGAAATTGTGTGTCAGACAAGGGATTCCATGAGTTGTTATCACTCATAAAGAATCTGCTTCCAGAAGATAACACGCTGCCTGAATCTATATATGAAGCCAAGCAAGTCATATGTCCTTTGGGATTAAAAGTACAGAAGGTACACGTATGTCGTAACGATTGTATCCTATATCGCAATGAGTATGTGGATTTGGATGCTTGTCCAGTGTGCAAAGAATCACGTTACAAGACGAAGCATGAAGACCCAGGTGAAATAGAGGTGGAGTGTAAGAAGAAGAAACCTCCTGCTAAGGCGGTGTGGTATTTCCCTGTAATCCCCCGATTAAAGCGTCTTTTTGCTAACAAAGCGCATGCCCAGATGGTGCATTGGCACAAAGAAGGACGTAAGGATGACGGGATGCTTAGGCACCCCGCTGATGGGTCCCAGTGGAGGAAAGTCGATCGAACATTCCCAGACTTTGCAAATGAGGTGAGGAACATAAGGTTTGGGTTGAGTACCGATGATATGAATCCTTTTGGCGACCTGAGCAGTAGCCATAGCACCTGGTCTGTTACACTATGTATCTATAACATTCCTCCTTGGCTGTGCATGAAGCGGAAATACATCATGATGCCATTGTTGATCCAAGGGCCGAAGCAACCCGGAAACGACATCGATGTCTATTTGAAACCATTGATGGAAGAACTTGTAAAGTTGTGGGAGGATGGTGTACGGGTATGGGATGAGTACAAGAGGGAGTACTTCACCCTACGTGCACTATTGTTCGTAACCATCAACGACTGGCCCGCGCTCGGTAACCTGTCTGGCAATACTACCAAAGGATATAAAGCCTGCTTGCAATGCTTAGATGAAACCGACAGCATGTACCTGAAAAACTCTCGAAAGATTGTGTACATGGGCCATCGTAGGTTTCTTCTAAAGAGGCACCCATTGCGAAAAAAAGAAAGGTATTTTGATGGGAAAGCAGACCATCGTGATAAGTCTGAGCATCGTAGTGGCCCACGTGTGTTTGCCATGGTAAAAGATCTTAAAATAGTGTTTGGAAAGGATCCTGAAATCAAACCTGTCCTGAACGAGGAAGGTCAGGCACCCATCTGGAAAAAGAGATCAATATTTTGGGACTTGCCTTATTGTGAAGTTTTGGAGATCCGTCACTCACTTGACTTCATGCACATCACGAAGAATGTTTGCTTAAATCTGTTAGGATACTTGGATATGTACGGCAAATCGAAAGATACACTACAAGCTCGGAAGGACCTACAACTTTTGGAACTAAGGGATGGTCTACATCCAGAAAAGAGAGAGAAAGGACATTACCTAAATCCCGCGAGCTACACTCTAAGAAAAGAAGAGAAAAAAAGCACGATAGAGTGCTTGACTGTCTTGTACTGATGACACAGTTGCTCCCAGTGGCTGTGAGAGGTATTTTGCCTGATTGGGTCCGGGTGACAATCATAAAGCTGTGTACCTTTTTCAACGCGGTTTCGCAGAAGGTCATCGATCCACATAAGCTAAGTAAGCTACAAGATGACGTGGTACAGAGTGTGGTCAGCCTTGAGATGATCTTTCCTCCTGCATTCTTTGATATGATGGTTCATCTCACTATTCACATTGTCAGAGAGATAGGTATTCTCGGGCCCGTGTTTCTGCATAACATGTTTCCTTTCGAGAGGTACATGAAAGTCCTAAAGAAGTATGTCCGTAACCGTTCACGTCCCGAAGGATGCATTGCGGAGGGTTATGGGACAGAGGAGGCGGTTGAGTTTTGTTTGGATTACATTGAGAATCTACATCCCATTGGCGTCCCTATACCACGCCATGAGGGGAGACTACGGGGAAAAGGGACACTAGGACGGAAATCAATTTTTTGCAATGATCTCCTAACTTTTAAGCAAGCACATTTCACTGTTCTGAAACAATTAACCGTTGTGGCCCCGAATGTCCTTCAGCATAAGAGTATTCTACGCAGCGAATTCCCAGGGAGGTCCGAGGATTGAATCACAGTGAGGCACATGGATACTTTCGGCGCTTGGTTACAAAACTACATCCTTGTCAACGGGTCAAAAAATGAACAGTTGCAATGCCTGGCTCGGATGCCATCAAGTGAAATTGTCACATTTAAGGGCTACGAGATAAATGATTACACCTTCTACACAAAATGCCAGGATACCAAGAGCACCAACCAGAACAGCGGTGTCCGTATAGACGCCACTGACAAGAAAGGAAATGTGGACACATATTATGGTTACATAGAAGAGATATGGGAGCTCGACCATGGACCATTAAAGGTCCCTCTGTTTAAGTGCCAGTGGGTCAAACTGACTTCAAACGGCGTGAAGATCGACAAATACGGCATGACAACCGTGGACCTGACAGAAATTGGCTATAGGTGTGAACCATTCGTCCTTGCCAACGATGTGAGACAGGTCTTCTACATAATGGACATGTCAAGCAAACCAAAGAAACACAGGGAGAAGCAAAACGATTGCAGTAGTAAGCCAAAGCGACACGTGGTTCTCCAGGGCAAACGAAGGATTGTTGGTGTTGAGGACGTCATGGACGAGGAGGAGTATAATCATTTCGACGAGCTCCCTCCCTTTGCGAAAGATGTCGACATAAGTGTCCTAAATGTAACTGTAGTCGATGCTCCTTACATACGTCGCGATCACGACGAAGGAACACTTGTAAAGACAAAGTGATCATTAATTCATTGATAAAATATTTTTTGAATGGACTCACTAATTTTTGTAGGGACTAACTAATTTTTTGATGCACTAAGTAATTTTTGGATGGACTAAGTAATTTTTGGATGCACTAACTAATTTTTGAAAGCACTAACTAATTTTTTATTGCACTAACTAATTTTTTGATGCACTAACTAATTTTTTGATTCACTACCTAATTTTTTGATGCACTAAGTAATTTTTGGATGGACTAAGTAATTTTTGGATGCACTAACTAATTTTTGAAAGCACTAATAATTTTTTTATTGCACTAACTAATTTTTGGATGCACTAACTAATTTTTTGATGCACTACCTAATTTTTGAATGGACTCACTAACTTTTGGATGGACTAACTAATTTTTGGATGCACTAACTAATTTTTGAAAGCCCTAATAATTTTTTATTGCACTAACTAATTTTTGGATGCACTAACTAATTTTTTGATGCACTACCTAATTTTTGGATGGACTAAGTAATTTTTGGAAGCACTAATAATTTTTTATTGCGCTAACTAATTTTTGGATGCACTAACTAATTTTTTGATGCACTACCTAATTTTTTGATGCACTAAGTAATTTTTTGATGGACTAAGTAATTTTTGGATGCACTAACTAATTTTTGAAAGCACTAATAATTTTTTATTGCACTACCTAATTTTTTATTGCACTAACTAATTTTAGACCTTGGCTTGAGAGGAAGTTTTATATCACACTACGAACCTTAAGATGCAAGGATGTTTTCGCTCGAGGCTATCCTGAATGCCAATGAAAGTAGGGGTTGCTTACTTACGTGGTTTCTCTACCACGATACATCCTTCTCTGGGAAGCGACTATTATCGCAACATCACGAAATCCTCAAGCGTATTCCTCGTGTCTTCCTATACGTTCTAATCGGCGTCCATGCCGCTGAGTCTATTGCAGCTGACCCTGTCAAGAACCAGGTCAATGGTGCCATCGGTATGCCGCTTGGCGAGGCCTGCAGCGGCCACGCACTCGTCGCGGTTCCATACGCGATCGAGTGGCGAGCTGTCATCGGAAGTTCGTTCAACTTGTGCGAGCGGTACCGGATCCCTTGCTGGCCCAACGAGTATACGGGCCAGAGGCTACGCGATTGTCGCTCGCCTACATCGAGGTTACACTTAGCTCGTCCTTCGAATCGAATGCTTCGCTATCCATCCCGATGCTGTCACCCTCGCTCGAGCGCTGCCTCTGAGCGATCAGTAAAAGGCTCAGTTCCGAGTTCGTGAACAGTTCAAAATGTGGAATCGATCGAGAGAGAGGAGAGAAGAGTCGAGAATGGGAATGAGAAGCAGGAGTCAGGAATGAGTGAGAGAGAATCAGGAATCGAGATGGAGAATCAATGAAGGAGAGAAGTGATGGAAGGGGAATATTGGAAGTGAGGAGGTGGAATGGATGAGAATGGGAAGGGAATGTGAAGGAGGTGATGAGGGAGAGAGAATGAGAAGATGAATTGGAGAGAGGTGAAGTGGGAGTGGAATGGATGGAGGAGGATGGTGTGGAGTGTGGAGAGGGGTGGAGGATAGTGGAGAGTGAGTGAAGTATGAGAGGAAGAATGGAATGGAAGTGGAAGGGATATGGAGGGATAGGGAGAGAAGGAGAGTGAGAGAGGATGAGTGAAGTGAGAGAGATGTGAGTGGAGATGGAGTGAGGTGGAAGTGAGAGATATGGAGGAGTGAGGAGAATGAGGAATGTGGATGAGAGAGAAAAGTGAGAGAGTGTGAAAATGTATTTTTGTTATATTATTTTCTTTTACAATTGTACGCTGCCATATTAAACAATATTTCATATAGACGATGACGTGAAGCGTGGCAGACAACCTAGTCCAGCGGCGCGAGATGGAGTTTGGATGGATGCCGCTAGGCAGTGTCGCCACGTTGCCGCGTTGTACCATTCCGATCCTATTCCCGCTAACACCGCCACACGGCCGAACCATTCCTATCTCTATCATATTAAGGACGATAAATTACAAATATTATTGTTCGGCCAGTATCAGCAAGGAGAGAAGAACGCTACAATGAGCCGATTGTTTGTTCTGCACCACCACCAATAGCAACCGGGGGCTGCGTTAAAGAGGGTTAGGGTCCATATCAGAAGTCATAAGTTGGTCCCACGTTCTCACTTAACCACGAGTTTCATCAAATACACAAATCTCTCGGAAATGTAGAATGGAGATACAACGATGTAGAAGAGAGGCTATCTTCGACATCGGCTTCATTGACCCATCAATTGTCAACGAGCCTAACTAGCCAAAAGAAGTTGAAGAATATATGCTGAAGGCTCTTTTCGACCAGTACTACAAACCGCACATACTTCTGCCCTTCAACTTCCAGTACGTATATATACATGTCATCACACAACCTCTCGTTTATCCTTTTTCAAGACATTCATAATATGACTAATTACATATATGTTGCAATACTTATATATGAATAGGTTTCACTGCATCCTACTTATTATCAATGTCGATAGTGCGATCATCATTGCGCAAGACTCAAGAAGAAAACCACAACAAGATTTTCAGTTTATCATTGATATTCTAAACAGGTAACATTGATATGCCAACCTACATATATATAAGATTTCGAATACTCATAATTACTATTCATATAATAACGCATGACAGGGCATTCGCCACGTTCCGAACGAAGCATAAAGGAAAAAGTTCTAGGAATCAATTCATAGTGCAATCCAGCACTCGAGTACGTATTACAAAATATCAATTAAATAATATATATGGCGTAAAAATTTATCTTCTCAAGCCAATTAATTAATTGCATTCTTTTCAAATATCACTCTAGGTTATACAGCAATCGGCCGGAAACAACTTATGTGGCTATTATGTGTGTCTCTACATGCAAAGTCTTACCCACGGCGATATGCGACAACTGGACAACGAGGTGCGTGTGTGTTAAAAACAAATTTCGTAATACACTTATACTTCACGTGTTCAAAGATTTATTTATTTATTTCTTTTCGTAGCCCGGCATTGATGAGACGGGCGTGATCCCATCGCATCGGGTTGAAGCAATCTAAGAACAACTTATTGGCTTCATTGTCGATGAGATTATAACTCCTAGAGGCGAGTTCTACGCAAAGGCATGGAGAGATGGCCCTTCAATAAGGACAGGTGAAATTACGGAATCTTCGTCGATGGCCTTAAAGAGCGATGCACGCAGGAAATGATCTCAAGATCACCACCTTTGTACTCTTCGAAAGTTGTAAAACGTTGCTTGTGCTGATCATCATTTTATGTATTGTAAAATATATATATATATGCATTTAATTTGTAATTAAATTATAAGCTCATACTATTTGTGCAAATAAACTACAGGTTTTCTCAATTATAATATATATTTAATTATGCAGAAATAAATTTGTAGTTGTATTTATTTTTATTGTCAAAATTCATATTTGAAAATCTAGCTCAAAAGGCCATGTAGCTGTTGGCCTCTCCACAAGCGGTTTGTAACAACAACCGCTTGTGGAGAAGCACATGTGTGTCTCGCCACCCACGATAAAAGCCTCTACAAGCGGTTGGTAACACCAACCGCTTGATTTGCCCCCCACGGGCTGCTTCATCGCGCTTCTGGCGCTTCGAACCGCTTGTGGTGCCGCACCACAAGCAGTTCGAAATCATGAGTGATACCCTCCGGGTATCACTCTCGATTCTGCATAAGCGTTCGATAACCGCTTGTGAAAGCGGTTACGAACCGCTTGTGTAGCACTATTCTCTGGTAGTGTTAGCAGGTAAACACTTGTTAGGATTGTCAGCATACATGATTTGTTACTGCAAGCTGCCATCGCGTGCATGCAACATCATGCTGGTATATATACTTGTAGGTTTCTGCCCTTTCGTCACGCTGGCAAAAGCCCCAGCCCATGTCACCATGATCCCGTCACTATAATTCGTAGTCACCACTCATGAATGTGATTAGTTTGTTGTTATACCTGAATTTCATGTCAAACCAAAGCTCCAAAATCCAAACGTTACTAACGTTTTGTGTTTTTGTGCTGACCCCATGTAGGAAAATTTGACCGTGCTGAAGAAAAAACAACAGTATCGCATGGTCTTCCACGGTATATATTAGTTCTTCCGGCTGCAGACATTCAGAGCTGCGTGCCTATTGGTGGGGAGTGTGAGGAATGGTGCGTGCATGTCTGCGGGGCATAGCCAATAGTCGCACCTCAAACATTGATGGGTGAGATACCACCTTAAAACGGTGCTCCCTTCTCCATTGGACTAGTCTTTCGGAGGATTATAGGAGGTTCGGCCCAAGCCATAAGGGAGGCCCAAGGTGTTTTCCTCGATGGATTCACTACTGGGGAATCGGGCTTCAGTCTAGATTCGGAACAGGCTTCAGTCCTGATTCCTGAACCGGAACAGCCAATGCGGGACTGTTGCCTCTTGGGCATCAGTCCCGATTCCAATGAATCGAGACTAAGGCCCCCTAGATGAACTCATAACGCTGGCCGGGGGGTCTATCAGTCCCGGTTGGTGTCTCCAACCGGGACTGTGATGTGCATGTAACACACCTGCCACGCCTCTAGCTATTATATTTATTTTATTATCTGTGGTCCCTAGCTGTTATATTTATTTTATTTAAACATGCATGTGTTAAATCATAATTAATTAAAACCCATATAATTAATCATGCACAATTAGCTGATAATTAAATTAAAGGACATTCATTAAAACTTTAATTACAACTAATAAACATGTATTACAATAGCTAGCTAGCTAGCCTGCCTATATATAATTATTACATATGTATACAATTACACATATTTTTGTTTATCGGGATCTTTTACGTGTATTGCTCTTGATAGCCGTACATGTCGACCCCGACGGTTGACCGGTCTCTTTGGCGGGCTCCGGCTCCAGAACATGTAACATACCCAAAATTTCAAATTCAGCATAAAAAGTTTTCGCAAAAATCATAAATATATTTCAATGACCATTCCTAAATTTTAAATAATTTTCTAAACAAAGCACCTATTTATTCTCTAAAGAAGATATCCTATATCTCTTTTTCTAAAAATAAAAATCCCATAAAATAATAAATATTATTTCATATTTGGATTCTACTCATTTTTCTGAATTTTTAGAAATTTAGTTTATATTTTTCTGAGCTACCTACAGCTCTCTATGAATTTTCAAAACTATAAATATATTCTAAAAAAATCCCTTTCTATTTAAATCCGATACCTTCCTTTTTAGGCAAGCCCGAGGAATACGCTTTCCTTTTACGGAAATGCGCTTCCACTTAAAACATTAAGTAACCGTGACCATTGGATCAAGATCCAACGGATCACTGAACATACCACCATATTGATTCATCCCTAACCGTTTATTTTTAAATCAACCGTCCAGATGCAACCATGTCGCCCTTTTTCCTCATCCCCGCACCAAATCAACCCGGTGAATCCAACGGCGCCCCTGGTTTCATCCTAGATCCAACGGCCGCCGTTGATCTTCCTCCTCCCACCAGATGCGCCGCCACCAACCTACCGCCGGCGCCGCCGTCGCCCACGGGAAGCATCACCGCCGCCACTCCCGTCCAAGCGCCGCCACGGTTTTGCCACCACCGGATAGCCCGCGCCGCTGCCAATAGCTATCGCCACCTCATCGACCTCATCCATCCCCGACGGCTAGCCAATTCGCCGCCACCACCTCACAATGCCGCCGCCGCCACAAAGCTCCTCCGACCGTGCCCGCTACTCCACCCCGACCTATAAAACCCCCTTCCCCGACGTCGCATTCCCTCAAGAACTCCTCCCCGCTAGCCCATTCTCCCTCAATCACCCCGAACCGCCGTCCCCGCCACCTTCTTCTCCATCCCCGACAACCACCCATTTTTCCATTATAGTCCTCCTTTAACCCCGAAGCCTACATACAAAACCTTCCACTACCTATTGCAAACTTAGCTAGGCCATCACCCGCCCTCGGCAACCACCGGAACCTCTCCTCCGCCATCGCCCTATTACGCCGCAGCCACGGCCTCACCGCCACACCTACTCCGGCCACCCCAATCTTCATTGATACCACCAAAATGATCTATACAACCTTAATTTCATTTTTCCTCACTCAATTGCTCATGGCCAAGCCACCAAACTAAATCGTAGGTGAACTTCCCGTCGTCCTCCAATTTCCCTTCCTCCTCTCCTTGACGGGTGACCCCACCCGTCACCAAGCGTTCTCTCTCTGTCCACTAGGCCCTCTTGTCACCGCCCACACCCTCATATTGGGCCAAGCCCAATGGCGACCAAGAAGAATCCAATTTCCTTTTAATTTTAAAATTTCACTTATCCAGTTTGAATTTTTACTTAAAATATTAAATCAGTTTTATAAATTCTACAAAAATTCTTAAAAATCTAAAATGAAACAAGGAATAATATAAAAATAGAAAATATCATATTTTTAATAAAGTAACCCTAAATAAATCCTTTTACTCTCTCTTTTAATATATCAAAACATTTTAATATAGAAGTAAAATTAATAAAAACTTCCAATATAAAAGTTACTCAAAATAATGTTTTATATTTAGAAATAATATCCATACATTTTAAAAATCCTTAGAAATCCAAACTTGAGGATAAAAACCCTTTCTTTAATTAAATTAGAATTTTCCTAAATATAACATCTTACTAATAAATTTTACATATACTATTCAACCCATATAAAATTATAATGCCAAAATTAATTCTTTTAACCATTGTCACTATAAGATCTTACTAGTAAATCTCAAATAATCCACTCAATCCATATAAACATTTTCATATAAGATTATAATGCCCAAAATCAAATCTTCTAACTAATATCATTATAAGGTCAAATAAAAATATTAATATTCTAAAATTAATATTGACATATTATAAATTTCTCCATAATCCCTATTTATAAACACCAATTATAAATCTCATACATTTAAACTAAACCTAAGCCATACACTAACTTTAACCTTATATTGCCCAAAATACCTATTTTTATAAAAACCCTACCCCTTTTTCTTTTAGAAAATATTTTCAAACCTTTTAAAAATCGTACAACCCGTCACCCTTTTACCTTAGACCCTTTTATTTTGTTGTTTATTTAGAACTTTTCTTATTTGATATTTATTGGAGTTTTTCTCTTTTAATAACGTATAGATGACGAACTTCGCCATCTGGAAGGTTTAGCCATAAATGTCCTGAAAATTTAATAAGTGTGATCCGATCTTCAAATAAGACAGGTTTTCTTATCCTTGATGCACTTTGATATACCTACATTTCTTTTACTTACTATTTATTGCATATATTTTCTAGTTATTTATTTATACATTCTAAGTACAATTTTATCCAAACCCCAATACCTTAAAAAGCCACCCTAAAAATAATCAACCTCTGATAAAACTTAGAGTAGGCAAAAATATTAAAATTTGATTATCTCATGCAAAGAATGGATAATTGGTCTGTACAAATAAGTTAGAATGGATAACTTATTTGTTGTGAAAATGCTGTAGTCTGGAAGGTTGATTGAATTTATATAGAGCAATTCAAAAAGATAACTTTGTCGGCTTGGGCAAGGCACCCTGGGGAAAAGGTGCAACACTCAAGGACACCAGACTGGGTATTTGGTTGAGTTAAAGTCTGGATTCGTTGCTCTATAAAATATAGAAGCAAATTCAGAAATATCTTTATCTTTGCTGGCTTGGGCCATGTCACAGCAAGTATGGCTGGTGGAAACACTCAAGGGCAGCGAATGACAAGGTCATTCGTAAATCGTTTGCTTCTATAAAAACTTGGGTTTAAAATGAATAATAATGACACATTGATCATTCATCCATATAAGGAGCTGTTATATGGGTAAAGCTGGATAGGTTCTGCAGAGCTAATAACAAATTCATCGATGGACCTTACTTCGGGTATATGAAGTTGTGTCAATTGGGTGATGCCTCTCTTATTTACCAAAATCCATGAATTTACGAAAAATTGTTGTTTGGATTGCAAATGAGTAAGGATGGAGAAAGATGATAGAATTTGTTCTATTAGTATTAATCATTTTAAAATAATGATAGGACTTTTAATATTTAAAATTTGCATATTCACCATAAAGCCTTACTATTCCTTGAATCCTGTTGTCATATATTAATAGTGATATTCTTTCAAGAAACCTGCAAGTACGATTAGTACTTACCCACGTTATGTAGGCAATTTATTTCTTTTTACAGGATCCACTTTATACTCTGATATGGACATTTATGAAGAAGACAAGATTTGCATAGGATCCATTTCTAAGGTTTACCTTATGCTCAGGCTTGCCTGTGGTGTATGGGCATATAATTTCCTTTTTATTACCAGGTTAAATTTCTATTTTCGCTGTAAAATATTTTGTAACATGTAATTAATTAACCAAGCTATATTATTTCTGAATGCAACTGAAATCCTGGACAGTTGGCATTCTGGACATTTTTTGGTAAATTTTTACCAGAATTTGGTCCGTCATAGAACATGATTGAAAATATGGTGGTAATGCTCGCCCGTGGGACTTACGACCTCATTAAAAATGAAGCCGGTGAGTTGCTCTTGTATTGCTTTGACACGCACCGGCGAGAGTTCCGGGCCTTGGTCCAAACCTTTTTTCGCCAATTTTAGGGGAACCTGTTATTAATTAGGAAAATGAACTAATTAATCCTTGAATTTATAGAAGATCGATGTCCGGAATAGCTAGGCATTAGTAAGGTACTAATTATATATCCTTACCTTATACTGTTGACCATTTCCTAGTCAGCAGTGCCTCCGACGAAGTTATGCATCATCTCGCATACATAGAGGCCGCATAAATTGTTTTCCGGCGGCTGATGCAAGACCTGTGGTGAAAATGTTGGAAGCGTGAAATGGATGCATGAAAATTAAGTTAACTAAAAAGCTAGTATTATGATATGCGTACATATTTAGTGAGGTGCAACTGAAAATTCTATTTGAATTCCTCAACGTTTTTATCACGGAAACTTGCGAAGGCACTACACATGTGATTACTAATTATACATTATTAGAGTTTGTTTCGAATGGAAAAAATAGAACTAGTACAATAATGAAAGGAACAAGAATGTACCGGTTGAGCATGGCGATGAAATCTTTGTACTTTTCAGGGGGTTTCTGCATCGAGTTCATAACCATGATCTGGCTAGAATCTAGCTCAATAATAAAAAGGGCCCAGTGAAAGCTGCACATATATATGTTAGCATAGGTTACTAATTTGTTGTAATGCCGTGTTAAGAAAAAGGATTAGAACGAGGTGGTACAAAAACACATACTCAAATTGATAGGCTAGAAGTATCTGTGACTTGAATCTTTGGCCCATTAGTGCGTTGTATATGTTCTCCTCTGTATCTTTTTGGTGGCCCCTAACTGTTCACTCGTTGATAACTACTGGGTCAAGAAAGCCAATGTTGTAAATGTTCTCCCTTTGGCATCTTTGTATATCTATTCTACATAAGAAGAAATTAGTTAGGCTTGCAAGTTAGTATAGTGTAAGTGGGTGCACGATTGAATTTAGAAACGAGACACTTACAGAGTCCAACAACCCAACATGCTCACGTCAAGGGCCCTTGCCTGGTATAGCTCGTACAGAGGCTCCCATTCGACCATGAACTCAGAGTCCCCGTGAAAAAAGTGGTGTTGCTTGATCCGGATGGCGACCAATTCTAGTCCATGTTTGGCCGCGTGCAAGTACCATTGGTGGAGTTGCCGCATTTTTGTTGTTAGCTGAGGAATCTCCTCACGCCTGACCAATGATGCACCCGGCATAAATCTCCATGCTACCTCTGTTGTTGGGATGTCCTTGAGGCCCAATACTTGATATGGATCAAGTTCAGTATCATCGTAGAAATTGTTCATCTCCTATACGACCTCTTCTGTCGTCCGCTCCTGCGACATCTCCTTATTAGATTCCTTACGCAAGATGCGCTCGTAGTCTGATACAGCCGGCCTTCTGATTTCTCTATGCTATCTTTCAATGTTTTCACACACCTCCTGCCTTTGTGGCATTCATCCGTACCAGGCTCGATGGAGAAGGTTTCTTAGCGAAATGTGCAATGACCTCGCCTCTTACTATCCGTTCGTTCTCCTCATCGGTTGTGCGATGACCAGCTTTGGAGGAGATTTCTTTTTGGATTTGGTAGACCCTGCCTTCTTGAGAAGTGTTGGCCTCCTAGCCGAGTTGCTTGACATGGGCGACACCTGCTTAGGAAACGATGTTGGAGTTGGAGTTCCACTTGCAGGGCTTCATTGTGGAGACGGGCTTCGTTGAGGAGACTGGCTTCGTTGAGGAGACGGGATTCTTGTAGGGGTATATTCGTCGGTGCAAGAGGTTGTGGAATTGACGCTGGAGACCGTGGAGAGGACACGTCCATGTTATCTCGCAAAATTATGAACCACTTGCGCCACACGATGAAACTGTGCACTGCATCTCCTAGCTTCATACTCCCGTCACCTCCTTCGAACTCGTAGTCAAGGTCCCCGTACCCTAGGCATACCTCGTCCACTGAGACCTTGGCGTAGCCCAACGCTATCGGTTGGCCATGGATGAGCTAACCTGACTCCACCGGGTAAGCCATGCCTTCAACCACCTTCAAGGACAAGTTCCATGTTTCGACGTGCAACTCACAAGGTGTCCGCTGCGTGATGTCGTCCATGGGATAGCATCCCAAGTCCGCTTCAGGCAGCCCACCGGAAGTGCAGTTGCTCCGTCGCGCAGAGGGGCTGATGACATTGGGATTACTGGGAGGTTGTGGATGGCCCTCCCCCCACTGTTAGCTCAAGGCTAGCTACACCTCTCTTCAGACCGTTTCTTGTATGCTCGCCTATGTTGCTCTTAGGACATCTTGAAGGTCATGGAGCTGTTGTGCCTATCGGGCCTTGGCTCTCGTCCGACTCCTGTAAGTCTCGCCGTCCTGAGCGAAACCAACATTCCACAGGAAGACACCAATGCCTCGTGTATGTCCAGGGTGCTCCGGGTTCTGTAGGGCCCTTGTTACCTCATCATTCTCCATGTCTAGCACGAAGGTGCCGTGGGCCGACTCATCGTTGGCCTCCTGAAGCCTTCTGGCGACTCTCTAATCTTGTCACCAAACACCGCCTACCGTCGTCATCAAGGCCGCCATCATAACCAAAGAACAAATTTCTCGATCTGTTTGACCATCTCATTGTTACAGGTTCAACACCCTTCACCAGCAAGTCATGTTTCCTCTTGTCCCATTTGGGTATCACCTTACGGTAACCACCAGGGCCTAGACGGTGGTGGTATTGCTTCTTTGCTGCATTCTGCTTATTCTTTTCATTTAAACTCTAACCTTGTTCCGAAGTCTTGTACCGCATGAATTCATCTTAGTGATCTTAAAGCTTTGGGATCTTATTGAAGTCGAGGGTTAGATTCTTCTTAACATATGCATTGTTCAACTTCTTTTTGAACATCTAAAATGCCAGTGCTATCTTCTTCAATGTGTAACTCTTCACCTTCTCTTCGGTCCCTTCGGGGAAGGTGAACGTCTCCTTCATATCTGTCCATAGCATGTTCTTCAGGTCTGCAGGTACGTCGTCCCATTTCGTAATGCTAATGGGCACGTGGTCCCTGACAATCACGCCAAATATCGATCTGAACGGCCCAATCGCCTTGTCTGGCTTCAAAGGCTCGCCGTTCTCGCCGACTTCAGTCGACTTCTTGCTTTGACCTCATTGACGTGATTGTCTGCTAGACTGACTGGTCTCAGTGTCCTTGGTCGCAGTGGCCTTGGTGTCCTCAGCAGCATTGGCGACTTGGGGGCCCTCACCGGCTGCCGCAGGTTAATCCATGAGGTCGTCTGCCACAAAATAACCTTGTGCAATTATGTCACTCATTATGTCATTCTCATTATACCCTCTGCTCGCCATCATAACAGAAAAAGGCACTGAAATTTAACAAAAATAGATGAGTAGGTACATGATAAACAATAAAAGTAGAAAAGCAAGGCACCTCGCTCGGCCTTCCTCTTAAATATCAGCCCTTCACTTTTATTTCACAATCTCAATGCGTCGGTGACTGTTTGGGCCGGTCTAGCCGTGAGGTGATAGGTGTGCGAGGCGAGAGGGTAGGCCAAGGCTAGCCCCCCGTCTCATGTGAGAACAAACTGTTTGTTTGATTTGATTTCGTTCGAGGTGATGCCTCCGGGCTCAAGTTCCCTAATCATACGCTTAGGACATCAATCATTGGGCTCCATGAATTAAATTCACTCGGTAGTTTAATTAAGGTCACTTTACCCGTTTCTGTGGTACCCCCTCCATCAAAGAATATAAATTATAGTTGAAATTATCTTCCAATAAATATAAGGCATGCCTGCTATTTTAATGAAGTGTTTTCTCATATACCTCTATTTATTCTTTTCAATCATCTACATTTATTCATTAGTACACAAAGTATTCTCTCTCATTTTTAATGACAATTTATATAGGGGATGTATAAGTCATTTTCTTTCACTCCTTTCTCAAATTTATCACCACCTTAATCCTTGTGTCAAAGCAAAAATACGCCTTATATTTATCAAGGAGGGAGTACTACTATGCAATAGGTCTGCACTAATACCTAACTTAAGAAGAATCCAAGATTCACACCATACCTAAATCCATTAAGCAAGGATTATGCATAAGTTCTAGAATTTTTAAAGAAGTGACCTGCAATAGTAACAATCAAATAGGTGGCCAAACGAGCGGCCTGTGCCATAAACAGTAAAAGCACACAGAAATGTGATGAAATTCACATAAGAGGTACACATGGTTGAAACATATCAATCCTAAACATTTCACAAAGGCCTCAAATTCATTGATGCACTACCAGCAGAGGACTTGATTCTATTAATAACTCATGCAATAGATTGATTGATCATAGGTACATGTATATATAGGCCACGACCATGCTTATCCTTACATAATGGTTTATAGAAGTAAATACTCGAGCAGGATATGCATGGGCCTACCTACATTAGCGATACGCTAACACAAGTAGACTGAAAATGTAATCTATATTACTTGTTCTCTCATCTGTACACTGGAGTTGAACTCCTTATATAGTGAATGAAGGGATGTCAAGAGGGGATGTGATCAAGAGACACCTATTCACTAATTATAACTGCTTAGCAGCTAATTTTGGAATTGATCACTAATTACATCTGCTTAGCACCTATTATTTTGCCCACATTATAAACTGCTTCTTGCAATTCTTTCTTAACACTTATCCTTGGCAAATAATATGCATATGTCTATTGGAAACTCCTTCCGAAAATCAAATGAAAAACAGACCAAGAAAATTAACATTGCATATAAGCTTGTAATTATAGTCTCATTAAAAATCTTATATATGAAATCATCTAATGAAAAAATCATAAGAAGAGAAAAGGAGTACAATATATATATATACAGAAGCATTATTCTACGCCCATGTCGATTTGATCCCCCTATTAGGCTTACCAACGTGGAGGCGGTGTTGGAGAGGAGCAGCGTTGGAGAGGAGCGGCGTGGAGGCGGTGGCATGGAGACGGCGGCTCGTCGATTTAGAGTTTGGAGCACGTGCGAGAGGTTGTAGATGGTGCCTCACTGGCGGCGGCATCGGAGGCGAGGATAGTGGCGGCGTCGATTTAGACCTGGAGCACGCGCGAGAGAGGATTTGAGACTTGTCTCAAATCTCCCACGCGAAACGACTATAAAGAGGATGCCTTCAACCCTGGTTGGAGACACCAACCGGGATTGATGGGGGCACATAGTCCCGGTTGGAGACACCAACCGGGATTGATGGGGATTCTCACAGTAATCCACCTAGATTCCTCACATAGTCTTGGTTGGAGACACCAACCGGGATTGATGGGCCTCACATAGTCCCGGTTGGAGACACCAACTGGGATTGATTCTCCCAAAATAAAAGAAAGCAGCGGCGCGAGCGGGGTTCGAACCCGTGACCGCATGGGGAGCCCGCGCTCAAGCGCACGCTGCTAGCCAGGGGAGAGGAGAGAGTTATGTCAACCTGACTAGGCGCGAATATTTATTGTACCCTTCCTGGGAGAAAGGGATGTGGTCACTGACATGTGGGCCCATCTCTGGTGGGTCTCACATGTCGGTGGTAGTAATTTGACATAAATTACTAAAAAATTATAGAAAATTGCTGGGAGCCCATACAAATTAAATAAAAATATCAAAAAATTAATAAAAATGTGAAAAATTCACATGTAGAAAAATGAGTTGGGAGCCTTGTAATTTCTCACTAATTTTTCAAAATTTATGATAAATGTAAAATTATCAAAGATTTACTAAAAATGTAAAATTATCAAAGATTTACTCAAAATTCTGTAAACATTTTTACAAATATAAAATGTGTCGATAATTTTATGTAAAACTAAAAAACTCACATATTCCATAATCAAATGATTTTAAAAAGTAAAATATGGCTTTTCAGCATTTATAAATTGCTTCTATAGTTTCTAAAATTCAAAAAAATAATAAAAAAATTTCTATAAAATTAGTAAAAAAATTCTACAGTATCAGTAAATATTATCTGTTTATTAAAACTCTAATGCTGCTGTCATAACAAAATGCCTTGAAATTCCGCAACTACTTTGTATTAAATTGCTTCTATAGTTTCCCACATTACTTTGTTTTCAACATTTATAAATTGTTTCTATAGTTTCTCACAGTAATCCATCTGGACTCCTCACATAGCCTCGGTTGGAGACACCAACCGGGATTGATTCCCCCAAAATAAAAGGAAGCAGTGGCGTGAGCAGTGCTCGAACCTGTGACCACACGGGGAGCCCGCGCTTAAGCGCACGCTGCTAGCCAGGGAAGAGGAGAGACTTATGTCAACCTGACTAGACGTGAATATTTTTCATACCCTTCCTGGGAGAAAGGGATGTGGTCATTGACATGTGGGCCCATCTCTGGTGGGTCCCAGATGTCAGTGGTAGTAATTTGCCATAAATTACTCGAAAATTATAGAAAATTGCTAGGAGCCCATACAAATTAAATAAAAATTTCACAAAATTCATAAAAATGTGAAAAATTGACATGTAGAAAAATGAGTTGGGAGCCTTGTAATTTCTCATTAATTTTTCAAAATTTATGATAAATGTAAAATTATCAAAGATTTCCTAAAAATTCTGTAAACATTTTTACAAATATAAGATGTGTTGATAATTTTATGTAAAAGTAAAAAACCCACATATTCCATAATCAAATGATTTTAAAAAGTAAAACAAGGCTTTTCAGCATTTATAAATTGCTTCTATAGTTTCTAAAATTTAGAAAAATAATAAAAATTTCTATAAAATTAGTAAAAAAATTCTACAATACTAGTAAATGTTATCTATTTATTAAAACCTCTAATGCTGCTGTCATAAAAAAATACCTTGAAATTCTAAAATCGTAACTACTTTGTTTTTACAAGTGATCATTCGTTATGATCGTGACGTACATAGGTAGCTTCCTCCTCATCATCGAGGACACTAATATCTACATTCACCGAGAAGGCGGTAGCTCGTCGAACTAATTATACTCTTCTTCATATGTGACGCCCTCAACTCCGACAATCTTTCTTTTACTTGGAAGAACCATGTGGAGCCTTCACTGATCTCTACCGCTACTCTTCTCCTTCTACCTTTTGTTTTAGGTAGACCTTGTCTTGCTTTTAGTAGGCCTGCCCTTCTGCTTTTTCAGTTTGCTGCTCATGTGCATCACATAAAATACCTGTGTGACATCATTGGCGAGCACGAACGGTTCGTCCCTGTAGGCCACTTTCTTTAGGTCCATGGTTGTCATACCGTACTCATCGATCTCCACGGATGTTAGTTTGACTTATTGGCACCGAAACAGAGGAACATTCAAATGTTCGTACTCGAGCTCCCACATCTCCTCTATGAAACCATAGTAGGTGTCCATCTTTCTATTTTTGTCTAAGGCATCTATACGGATGCTACTGTTTTAGTTGGTGCTCTTGTTATTTTGGGCTTTTGTGTAAAAGGTGTACCCATTTATCTCATACCCTTGCCATGATATGATTGTCATAGATGGTCTTCAAGCCAATAGTTGCAACTGCTCAAGGACTCCCTCCTTGCCCAACAATTGCTTTTGTAACCAAGCACCGAAACTCTCCACTTGCTTGTCCGCGATCCACTTATCTGACTTCCCTGGGTATTGGTCGCATAGAATATTCTTGTGATCACGGACATACTGAGCCACTAAAGCTGCTTGTTTCAAAACCGTGAAATGTGCTTGTCTAAATGAAAGTATATCCTGGCAAGAGGATTCTTTTCTCCCTAGAGTACCTTTTCCCATAGCCTCCCCTCATAGCGTGATACAGGGACGCCAATCGGATTCAGATCATTAATGTAGTCGATGCAACACTCAATCACCTCCTCTGTGCCAACACCCTAGGCAATGCAGCCTTCTGGACGAGACCGGTTACTAACATACTTCTTTAGGACCCCCATGTACCTCTTGTAAGGGAACATACTGTGCAAGAACATGGGTCCGAGAATTTGTATCTGTTTGACCATATGAACCATGAGATGGACCATCATATCAAAGAAGGATAGAGGGAAGATCATCTCAAGGTTAACTAAACCAGAGACAATGTCATGTTGCAGATTAGATAACTTATCCGGATCTATGACCTTCTGTGATATCGCGTTGAAGAACGAACACTCCTTTATGATTGTCCCTCGTACCATGTCCGACAGAATGCCTCTCACCGTCACTGGGAGCAATTGTGTCATCAACACATAACAATCATGGGATTTTAGGTTTACGATTTTATTCTGTTTTGTGTTTATCAGTCTTCTTATGTTCGAGGAGTACCCAGAAGGGACCTTCATAACATTCAAGGACTTAATTATGTTTTTTTCTCTTCCTTACTTAGGGTGTAGCTCGCGGGATGGAGGTAATGCCCTTTCTCTCTCTGTTGCGGATGTAGGTCTTCCTTGAGTCCTAATAGCTGTAGGACCTTTCGTGCTTGAAGTGTATTTTTTGATTTGCCGTACATATCGAGCAAGCCTAGTAGACTCACGCAGACATTCTTCGTGATATGCATGAAGTCCAGTGAGTGACGCACCTCTAAGTCTTTCTAGTAAGGCAAGTCCCAAAATATTGACTTCTTCCAAATTGGCTTCTTCTTAGCATCTTCATTCGAGAGTGGCAGGATAGGTTTTCTACTAGGACCCTTTCCAAATACTACTTTCAGATCCTTTACCATAAAAAATACATCTGCCCTACTATGATGCTTAGACTTCTTACGTTTCTCTTCTGTCCCATCAAAATTAACACGGTTACTCCGTAACGGTGCTTCGGATTAAGGAACCTACGGTGGCCCATGTACACAACCTTTCGAAAGTTTGTTAAGTACTTGCTGTCTGTATCCTCTAAGCACTCGATGCAAGCTTTATCCCTTGATAGATAGGCCCGACAGGTTACCAAGTACAGGCCAGTCATTGATGGTTACGAGTAGCAATACACGGAGGGTGAAATAATTTCTTTTGTACTCATCCCATACACGTACACGATCGTTCCACAGCATTAGCAGATCATCAACCAACGGTTTGAGGTACACGTCGATGTCGTTTCTAGGTTGCTTCGGGCCTTGGATAAGCAATTGTATCATAATGTATTTTCGCTTCTAACACAGCCAAGGAGGAAGATTATAGATACATAAAGTCACGGGCCAGGTGTTGTGACTGCTGCTCATCTCGCCGAACGGGTTCATCTCATTCGTACTTAACCCAAACCTTATGTTCCTTGGATCCTCAGCAAAGTTTGGGTATTTTCTATCAACTTTCCTCCATTGCGAGCCGTCAGCGGGGTGCCTTAACCTTTCGTCATCCATACGATCTTCTTTGTGCTAGCACATCATCCGGGCATGCGCTTTGCTCGCAAATAAACGCTTCAACTGGAAGATTATAGGGAAATACCACACCACCTTAGCGGGGGGTCTTTTCTTCTTACGCAGTCCCTCTACCTCACCTGTATCATCACGCCTGGTTTTAAACCGAGAAGTTTTGCACACCGGACAAGCTTCCAAGTTCTCGTACTCATTGAGATAAAGGATACAATCGTTATGACGTGTATGTATCTCTGTACCTCAAACCCCAATGGATAGACAACTTGCTTGGCGTCGTACATAGTTTAGGCAACGTGTTATCCTCTGGAAGCAACTTCTTTATCAAGCATAACAACTCATCGAATCCCTTATCAGACAAACCATTGGTCGTCTTTCATTGCATCAGTTCTACTGTGGTACGCAACTTTTTGTGGCCCTGTCAGAAGTTTGGGTACAACAGTGTCCCATGGTCCTCCCACAGGTGCTGGAACTTTTCATAATGCCTTTCACGGTGTATTCTCCCTCTCCATCAAGCAGCATCTTCTCTAGGTCATCATCGCCAAAATCACTCATTGTATCTTCGAGAGCACCGTGTTGGCTATCGTCCAGAATATTGTTGTCCACCTCTCCTTCTTCTTGACCATCTTCCTGTATAATCTCTTCTTCACCGTGCTTAGTGCAAGAGGTATAGTTTTGTATGAAACCTCCTGAGAGCAAATGGAAGTGAAGGTGACTGGTGTTGAGCCACTCTTTCTCATTGTTGCAGTCTATGCATGGACAACATATGTAGTCTGACGTCGTATATGCATCGGCCGCATGAAGAAAAGCTTACATACCCTGCAAGAACTACGGGGAGCGTTGGTCCATGTACGTCCATCGCCGGTCCATATACATTATGTTACATCAAGGTAATTGTTAGCTCATTCTTCAAAAATTAATTATTGAACATTTTCCAAATTCCAAAAAATTTAATTTCACAAACTATTTAAAATTTTATGTGGTTAAATTTATTCCTACCTAGGGCAAATTACATCACATATTTTTATAGCAATTCTTATTTTAAAGCCAACTATAAACTTAAAATAAATTTATTTCATTACATATTTTGTAAAGAACTATATTTTCATACAATTTTTCTATAAAATGATTATTTGCTCCGGTATTCATACTTGACAAGTTATTGGAACCTACCTAAAAGAATTGATCTATGAATTGATATTTCGAAGTCTAGATTCAAAATTCTTCATCCATCAATGGGACCAAAACCTAGATTACATCTTCAATACGAGATACATCATAATCCTACAAAAAATCCCACAAAAGATTGAGCTAGATCTTTACATTCATAATTTCTCAATGATCATGGCAAAGATCAAATTTTTTTCATTTTTCAAGAAAAGATGAAGCTCCATTGAACATCCAATGTAGTGAGGAATGATGCACTAACCTTGATTAACATGGCTTGGAGTAAAATGACTAAAATTTTAAAATTTTGGCAGCACCTCCTCTTTCTTGAAGCTCTTGGCCGCCGGCGCTACTGTTCTTGGTCGGGCAGAGTCGGGACTGCGAGAGGAAGAAGGAGGATCAAATATGGCATACTAATCCTGGTTGGACACACATACCGGTATTGTGCCCTCTTCCCGTCTGCAACAGGATGTTGAAATATGGCATACTAATCCCGGTTGGGCACACTGACTAGTATTGTGCCCCCCTTCCCGCCTGCAAGCCGTTGCAGGCACCATCAGTCTCGGTTCATAACACAAACTGGTATTGATGGTATTGAATCAGTCCCGGTTGGTCTCTCCAACCGGGGCTGATCCCCACCCATGGCCTAACTTACGTTCAATCGGGACTGTTGTGAATGTCAGTCACGGTTCATGCCTAACTAGGACTGATGAGCCGGTATTAAATGCCAGTTCTCTAGTAGTGATTGCGGCGCACGAACTGTAGCCAAAGATAGAATAGACTTATGGGGCCGTGGCATGAATCCTCGGGCAAGATGGTTCTTCTCACCCTTTTGTCCAATAAATACAGAATAATGAATTTTGATGAAAACTCCTAGAAAAGTGCCTCTAAGGCATGCTGCCTCCTCTCAGCCATAAAAACCGTGAGGGGTCACAAGAGTTTGCCCCAAAGCTTCAAATTTTCATATAAGCTACAAGCAGTAGACAAGAGGAGATGTCCATGAGAAGGAAGGGAAAGAAGATGGCTTCGTTGTTGGGACCTTATTGGAATCCATTCCCACCGACCCGAGCCACCTCGTGGGTTACAACCGTCCACATGCTTCTACGAGATGCTTGTAGGGTCAAAATTTCTGATGACGATGAAACCTACATGATGAAGTATTGGATGTGCCCGAACTACTCATTTGACCCATTGCCTTAGATGATCCGAGCCTACCTAATGGTACCATTCATAACCTTAATTTTCTCTATAACTTCATTGGTAAATCTTTGCCTAACAAACATTTGATGCCATTGCCTCCAGCCTTTTGTGAATTTCAGTAGTGGATTGACATGGAGGTAAGCCTTGGCTGGAAGAGCATCTTTGAGGATAACAAAAGATGTGTGGAGGCCCTGCTCGGGGGTCCATCTGAATGATTCCTGCACTAGTCCCTAGGTTGATAGGCTAATGCACACCATTATATAGATAGATCAAACAAGCATATAATGAACAAGGTAAAATGGATAACTGTGAAAGTAACGCCTTATAGCGAATAGTTTTACAACATAGCCATATAAGCCAAATATAATTACAATCCACTAGGGGAAGTCAGAGTACAAAAGTGGAAGTCTTCAAAAGGATTATCCAGCAGCTATGCATCACTGCAAGTGGCTAGAGGGAACGCCCTAAACTTCGTCTTCAAATCCATGCTCCTCATCCTTAAGCGCGCATAGGGGTCTTTAAGGTGATCTCCATCTAAAGAGTGAGTGAGTACAAGGATAAGTGCGTAATCAAACCGCACTTACGAGTTAATACCCTCCTAATGCATTTAATGATAAGAGCTCCAAGGGAAGGCTAGGGTTTGTTTATTTGCAATAAGCAGTTTGGAAATAAATATAGTAACAAACCTATGACTTAGCCAATTTTCATAGTGTTATAGAAGTGTTAGATGTCCCAAGATCCATCTTGATTAATCCCGGTACCATCCCATGGTACGACTAGACCAAACTCAAATTCTGCTGCAACATCCATTCCCATTCTTCTTCCAAACACCCATCATCTTATTTCGGGATTCAACAATCCCGTTGTGGATCATCGTTGCTGAATTGCCGGTCCAGCGAACACATGACCTAGACCACCCTCGGGTGGTGGCACCCTGCCACGCTTACCTCAGGTTGGAGCTTCAGCCAGAGCCTCTGTAGAGCACTCTACTGGCCCTCTACACTGGCACTACCATGTGATGGCCACGCGTTATGTTGGACGTATCCAACACTAGCTCATAAACAAGGGGATCTTCTGGTCCCACTCCTTAGTTCTCCCTTCAAACACCCGCCATCTTATTCCAGGACTTGACAATCCTGTTGCGAGTCATACCTCTTGGATTTTTGGTCCAGCGAGCGTATGACCTAGACCACCCTCGGTAGTGGCGCCTAGCAGCGCTTACCTCAGGTTGGAGTTTCAGCCAGCGCCTTCGCAGAGTGCTCTCCTAAGCCTCCACACCTATACTACCACGTGATGGCCACACATTGTGTCGGACACATCCAACACTCCAACATATTCCATGGATCCTTCTAATCCTACTGCTCGTGGCCCGAGAGCCGAAGGTCCAACCTTCGCTCCCTACCTCAACTCAACAGGCCCGTGACCTTCCAGTCTAGATCCACTCTAGACGACAAATCAACCTCGAGTCTTAACCCGCAACTCAGCCAGAGGCTCTCATCTCGAGACCAATTGACACAGCCTATACCTAACCAAACCATACCATATCCAATTCATAGAGTAAGTAATTGTATTTATAGTGGTGAGCTAGTGTTCACCACTATGGGGTGTTGTACCCCGAAAACAAGTATTTGGACCTAAGCCTATCTAAGCAAGTTTTACCCAAGGACTGAGAGTCCAAAATATTTTATTTGTTTTAATTGGGTTACAAAGGATATGACAATCAAGGCAGTCTTGGCATGATATTCTAGTCAATCATGGCATGGGGAGCAATTGTGTCAAGGTTCATGGCATGTGTATAACATGATTAACAAGCTAGGTAATAAATCCATATTGAATGCAATTTCTTAATTGAATCAACATAATTTTAATAAAAGTCAGGTAAGACATGAACTAAGGATGTTAACTTGCCTTGTCCTGAGGCTTAGAGGTCTTTCTCAATTTCTTAAAATCTTTCTTTGGGGTCCTTAACGTCTTCTCGAGTATAAAAGCCTAAGCATAAATATGCAAACAACTAATGATCTATGTATGCACGAGGAAGAAATCTAATATCGAGGCTAGGATTTTACGAGTCGTCAAATAAGCATGAATAATAAGCCTTAGATACCCTTAGATAATATTTCCCTTTCTAGAAAATAAATTTTTGAAATTTAATTACAGAATTAAAATATTAATATATAAGCAAAGGTTCTCAATTCATTTATTAAACATTATCAAGGGTTAAAAAGGATTATATATTTTTAATAACTTATTTTAGAGTTAAAAAAGGTTTTTTAAAAAATTTGGGAATTTTTAGAGTACAAACAGTATTTAAAATAATTCATGTTGAATAACAGCATTAGTAATTCTAGGGAAAAATGGTTTAATTGCTTCTATAAATTATCCAGAGAACAGGAATGATGATAAAATGGTTCAAATAATTTAGTTAAATTCCAAACTATTTTTGTGGTTTTATAGAATTTTATCATGATTTTAGGAATTTATTAACTAATTTATTTAAACAGAAAGTTAATTACCATTTTATTCAAAAAGGGTGAATTAAGGCTTCTGGAATATTACTGAGGGCAAAAATAGGGTACTGTCCAAATTAATAATGTTATTAAATCTAGCCTGTTTTCTAGTATTTACCATAATATTCCAATATTTCAAGAGTTGAAATTATATTTTTAGAAAATAATAAACATATAATGGATTATTTAAATTAGGAAAAGGGCTAAATTTCCTAAATGAAACTAGGCCGAAATTGGTACAATGTGGCCTAGTAAGGCTCGGTCCATGAAATAGAAGCGCCCCGATTAGCTCGCGATCTAAAGGCATAATCCAGGAAAATGCTTCTAGTAATACTGACCGATAGGGTCATGACCCCACATGTCAGTGACTCACAGCGCTTAAGTACACGAGATTTAAACGCTAATCACTGTTAGTGTGGGTCCTGCCTATCTGCAACATGTCGTGTGACCGACGTCGGGGTGACGTCAGTCGGGCGACGGCCCACAAGGTTTTTCGGCCGATCTACGGCATAACGTTTTCGGTCGATTGGCGGCGCTACAGTTCACTATCCTAGTGTTTCATGATCGGAATGGGTTTGTCTACAAAGACCTAGGACGTTCTGACCGAACTTTGCCAGCGGCGAGCTAGAATGGCGGTGCCATGGGCACGGGCAAAAAAACTCAACGTGACCATGCATTTTCGGTGAGGGGAAGGGTCGGCACCCAGTTCGCCTCCTCAGGGAGCACCTAGTGGCTACCAGGGAGCTACTTGAGGTGACGGTGCACTCAGCGAAGCATAGGAGTGAACTGGCACCATGGAGGGTGGCAGTGGCTGTCGACGATTTGCGTCGGCAATGTATTTTATGGGGCAGTGCGAAAGATCACAGCTACGATGGTAGCACAGGGAGCCGAATTTATAAAGGTTCGGGCCCTCGAGGCGAGGTAATACCATACTCCTGTGCTCGTGGATTGTATTGTGGTGGATCTCAGGGACAATGAGATGTCAGATGGCCAGATGATTGCATGTTCTAACTAGGGACCCCTTACCCCTTTTATATAGTGCAAGGGGTCGGGTTACATATAGGTTCCCTAATCCGTATAAGGAAGACAAAGATATAACCGGGTTGGTTACGTCTATCTCCATGTATTCGAGTAGGAGATGAGTTCGTTTCCTTGTAGACCAAGTCGGGCCACGCCGGCCTCCAAGCCCGTCTTCTGGAAGATCCGTGTGACTCGGCCGAAGGAGGTGGTACGTCCAATAATATATCTCTGGATACCCGGAGCCCATGTTGTCCACAGTAGCCCCTGAGTGCTTCGTGACTAGGTTGTCTTGATTCCGAGTTTAGCTTGTAGTCCTTCAAATGCAGCCCGAGTGATATCACTCTTCGTTTGACTGATGAAGTTCCACTTCGCCGAGTAACCTGCTGATCAAACAACACTATTGCAAAGGACTCAAGAAAAATCTCAAGTCTTAAAAGATGTCCGGTACCCAGCCCGATGGATCGGTATGCTGGCTATTGGCCCCACGAGGAGGCATACCAAAAAAGATGGATGTTGCCGAGTGATCAGTGTCACCCTGCGTTATCCTCCCTATTACGAATTATGACATTCGAGTCTGATGGGCAGAACCCGACATTCGGTCTAGCAGGAGACATGCCACAACTCGCGTAAGGCGTTCATGCGTCCTGACCCGACTAGTGCGGAGTCAAGCTAATGATTCTCGGAAGAATACGCCCGCCTCCAAGTTGAGGTCCTCCAAGTGGTGCTCGTCTTGATGACGAATGATCTGGATATGTGCCACTGAGACCCAACTGGAGAAGTAGCCTTTGATGTTCGCTCTGACTGAAGCCAGAACATCAAGGCAAGGTTAATTACCCGGGAGGCGCCTAGCCCTCAAGAAATTGACGACTAGCACAAGACCCAACCGAGAGCGCACCCTTTTTCCCAACTAGGTTTGATCTGAGCGGCACCTGTACACGAGTTATGCCGTGTACAGCTTACGGCCCACATGGGGCGTGCTCTCTGGAACCTAAGTCTGGGCCCGAATATTGCAGCAACGAACCCAGAGCTTTGTTTTCTCCCGCCCAGCGCGGAGACGAAACGTTGCCCATGGTCTTTTAATAAGTGTGCGCCATACTCCCACCGCCACGGGGCATCCCTAGCACCGCCTACCGGGATGCCAACCATCGCTTTGATTGTTGCGCCATGTTCCCAGAAACATCCGTGTCAAATCTCGGGAACTGCTCTCATCGGGGTTCCCCCCAATGCCATTACTTCTCGGAATCGGTTCGACTTCCCGATTTCGGCTATAAAAAGAGGCCGGAGCGGTGGCCGCTTCTCATCCAGACTTCTTCCCCCTGTCCCTCCTTCTCCTCCGCGTGCTCCCATGGAAGACGTAGAGTTGGCGGAGCTTTGGGCGCAGTTTGACCTCGCGCTCGCCGAGGTCGCTGAGGAAGAAGCCCGTGCCCGCGACGTTGCGACCATCGCGGTTTTGATCGAGGTCGTCCCGGCCCTCGCCGAGGTGGCCGACGAGATCGTCGAGGCACTGGTCCGCGGTCGTGCCCACGACGCCACTAACACCGCGGTTCTGATTGAAGTCACGCTAGCTCTTGGCGAAGTGGCCGGGATGATCGTCAATTGCGCTCGCCGCCATCTCCTGTAATTGGCCTGTAGGCCATCTAGGCTTAGACTCCCTCTAGATGTAGGAACTCGATGTGAATTATCAATGCATATGATTTTCTTTTCAATATAATATATGCTAATCGTCTTTTCTTAATCCGAGTCATGTATTTTGCCTGAGCAAGTTAGGTTCCTTTTACTAAGCACTCTACCCAGCACATCACATTCCTTAGCGTTAGGAGTTGGCACGGAGCTCTATCTCCAAGGACGCAATCGAGAAATATGAGTGTTGCTAGGAGACAAGAGTTTTGTTACTCGAAACAAATAACACTTAGGCTCAACATGAACTTGAATATCGAAAAAAAACGATTAGGTGCAGACTGCACCTAATTAGGTGTAGCCCTCGACTTACTGGCTAGTCGGAATCTGACTAGGGAGCAAGTCAATTTATCCTCACTAAAAGAAGGGGTGCGCGATTGCGCACCTAATTAGGTGTAGCCCCCGACTTATTGGCCAGTCGGGATCCGACTAGGGAGCAAGTCAGGTGAAGTTTTAGATAGAAAAGATTAGGTACGTGATTGCGCACCTAATTAGGTATAGCCCCCCGACTTACTACTTAATTGAAACACAAATAAGTAGCAAGTCAGAAGCTGAATTTCATGAATGTAAAGACAATGTAAACGAAAACTTATCTTTATTTATCTGTAAATATGTGTACAACGGTCGTCAGGTATAGAACCGACGTAATTGTTCGATGTTCCATGAGTTGTCCATGAGAGCGCCGTCTTCACGCCTCAGTCGGTAAGCCTCCGGGCGTGTCACCGAGTCGATAATGTACGGGCCTTCCCAGCGTGGAGAGAGTTTATGGCCACTCGATTGATTGACTCGAAGGACCAGATCTCCAACTGAGAAGAGCCGGTCCCGAACATTATGATCATGGTAACGACGCAGACCCTGGAGGTACTTGGCCGACCAAATTGTTGCAGCGTCTCGGGCTTCCTCCAATCGGTCGAGTTCGTCGATCCGACTGGCCTCTGACTCGTCCTCATTGAACCTTTGAACTCTTGGCGACCCGAACTGTAGCTCCGTTGGAAAGACCGCCTCAGACCCGTATATGAGGAAGAAAGGAGACTGCCCCGTAGCTCGGCTAGGGCTTGTACGGAGCCCCCAGAGTACGACAAGCAATTTCTTCGTCCATTTGGCTGCGTATGGGTTGAGCCGATCGAAGATTCGCGCCCTGACGCCTTGTAGAACCATGCCGTTTGCGCGCTCGACCTGCCCATTGCTCCATGGGTGTGCCACTGAAGCAAAGCAAATCTTTATGCCCACATCTTCACACCAGCTTTAAAACTCGTCACTTCTGAACTGAGAGTCGTTATCCGTGATGATCCGAGATGGCACGCCAAATGCATCGATGATCTCTGAAGAACTTCGGTGGCTTTGGCCGCCGTAATCTTGGTCACAGGCTTGGCTTCAATCCATTTAGTGAACTTGTCAATGGCGACGAAGATGTGTTCAAAACCACCTAGGGCCTTATTGAAGGGTCCGACAATGTCGAGCCCCCAAACTGCAAACGGCCAGGTGATGGGGATCGTCTGGAGTTCTTGGGCCGGCACATGGATCTGCCGAGCGAAGAACTGACAACCCTCGCACTTGCGGACGATCTCTTTTGAGTCTGAGACCGCGGTTGGCCAGTAAAATCCTTGCCGGAAGGCTTTTCCGACCAACGTAGCTGATGCCACGTGATGGCCGCACATGCCCAAGTGAATTTCGCGCAACAGGGCGCATCCTTCAGACTCGGGTATGCACTTTTGAAGTATGCCGGGATGCTTCGGCGGTACAGAATTCCTTCATGCACCACGTATGCACAACTTCGATGTTGAATTTGCTCGGCAGCCCCCCGATCATCGGGAAGCTTTTCTTCTTGTAGGTATTCCAAGTATGGCTGCGTCCAATCCGAGTCGAGGGCAAGAACCTCTGACTCGGGTTGTTGTTCCTCCGGTTGGGGTAGTTGCTCCTGCGGTGTGATGGAAGGGGCGTGAAGCTCTTGGACGAAGACTCCAGCCGGGACTGGCGCCTGACTAGAACCCATGTTTGCAAGCTCATCAGCCGCCTCGTTGTCTTGCCGTAGGATGTGTATAAGCTCCAACCCATTGAACTTGTCTTCCAACTTTCTGACCTCCTGACAGTAGGTGGTCCTGTTGTCGTTGACACAAGTCCAATCCTTCTGCACTTGGCTCACCACAAGCTGGGAATCTTCGCGAACCACCAATCGCCGGATGCCGAGCGATATGACAATACGGAGGCCGTGGATGAGCTACTCATACTCGGCTGCATTGTTTGAAGCCGAAAAATGAATCTGGAGGACGTACTTGAGTCGTTCGCCTCCAGGCGATATAAGAACGATGTTAGCCCCTGCGCCCTGCCGCCGAAGAGAGCCGTTGAAGTACATGTTCCAGTACTCGGCCTCTTCGACGGTACGGGGAGCCTGCATCTTCGTCCGCTCGGCGACGAAGTCAGCGAGAGTTTGCGACTTTATGGTGCTGCGTGGCTTGAACGAGAGCTCGAAAGCCTCAAGTTCCACCGACCATCGAAGGTATTCGGGAGTCACCGGAGCAGCTGCATTAACTTCCCGAGTAGTAAGCTTCTACTTACGTTTGGACTCGTATGCATCCAATCCCTCGAATATGTAATTGAGCTCACGCTCAGCTTCTGGGTAAGCGTCACCCTGAGGGAGGTCACGCTTGTCATCTCGCTTGGCGTCCATCGGAGCATCTTTATTGTGCTCCTCAGCGAACCTCTTCAAGACGTTGCAATTCTTCACCACGTGCTTCCCATTTGGATGGAAAGGACACGGTGCCTCCATTACCTTGTTGTAGTCAACGGGCCGAGGCGGCTTTTGCCGACCATGGTCCGCGACCGCCACCAACTCCTCACCCTTGCGCTTCTTGTCCTTCTTGGAGGATGATTCGGGCTTGTCCTTCTTGCCCTCATTCTTGCTCGGGTGATCCTCTTGACGCTCAGCGAGAGCGTCCAAGGCGGTGGCATATCGATCCGCCAGGGCGAACATCTCCTTGACGGTGGTCGGGGGCTTCCGAGACATTTTCTTGATTAGGTCGGGGTCGCGAACTCCCTTCTGGAAGGCCGCGACGACGACCGCCTCTGAAATATCTCGGATTGTGTTCTTCATCTTGGTGAAACGCTGAATGAAATCCCTTAGCGACTCATTCTTTTTCTGATGAATCTGATAAAGGTCCCATTGGATTCCAGGCTTCTCGTAAGTGCCTTGGAAATTAGCGACGAATCGGTCGCAAAGCTCTCCCCAGGAACCGATCGAGTTCTCTGGAAGGCCTGCGAGCCAACCCTGAGCCAGAGAAGTTAACATAATGGGCAGATAGTTTGTCATCACATCGTATCCTCCGCCCGCGGTCTTGATTGCCAAAGAGTAAATCTGCAACCAAGCCTCTGGGTCCCGCTCCCCGTCAAATTTCACTATTCCCTTGGGGTTGAACCCTTCGGGCCAGTTTACCTGACGAAGTCGGGGTGTGAATGTCTTGATCCCGTCGATCAATCCGTCCTCAGGAGGAGGAGACTGGCGGGGGAGGATCCGGCGTGGCGGAGTGCGGCGCCGGTCTTGTTCTTGCTCCCTCCGCCGGGCTTCGATGTCGTGGCGGAGGTCGCGACTTGTACTTCGGCGAGCGTCTTACCGGCGAGATGGCGTGTGCCGACTGCGCCGAGTACTACTCGTGGCAGTCTGGCTTCTGGCCGAGTCTGCCTGTTGGTCCCGAGTACCCTGGACAGCCGCTGCCGTCACTATGGCTTTGATTTGATCCATGATCGGCGTAGCGGGGCTGTTTTCTCCAAGCAAAGGTCCAACATTATCCAGGAGGGTTTTACATACGAGGATGTTCTGCTGGGGCGTACGAAAGACGGAGTGGTCTCCCATACGGACTTGAAGCAGTTCCTCCCGGACTTCTCGTATGCGACTGCGCAATTTGTCGCGCAGATCTTCTCCGCCTCCCTGGTTGTGTTCGGCTCCCGCCTTGTCCACGGGGCGCCAAGTCGATCCGGAGGCTTGTCCATCCAGCACATAGATACCGCGACAGTCGGGGAAGCCGTTGACGCTCTCCTCTGACTCGGACTCCGAGTAAGAGAGGCTCGATTGGTCCCGATTTATTGGTTCGTCGATGGGAGTGATTATGATTCCCACTTCTCGTGCCGGTTATGATTCCCACTTCTCGTGCCGGATCTTTGGTCAGAAGAGGGTCCGACTGAGATTTGGCAGAGCGAATCTACTGAAATCTTGCAGCCGAATTGACCAATCCGAATGGCATGTCCACTCGGGAAGTTGACCTGGTTAGAGTTATCCCTGAGCCCAGACTCAGAAAACTCGTCCCAATTTGTGTTTAACGTGTTCCGCTCCTTGGCCCAGATTGGAAAAGCTGGCGTGTTATCTCATGGAAAACAGTGGCCGAGTTTTCTAATCCGAACAGGGTGAACCACGATTGAGGGATTGTGATTCCCGACCGGATCCGAGCGCGGTCCAGACCAGGAACAAGGTCGCCACTTGGTTCTTTATCAGCAGAAGGAACTGGTAAAGCAAGAGGCAATAGATCTCGACCAAAACAAAAGGGGAGTCCTATGGTAGGCCAGTCGAAATTGTCATCATCAGATTGGATCTCTTCCAGATCGGAATTCAGGGAAAGATCCTGAGGCGGCGAGGCTCGGCCAGAATCGCGTACCACCTCCCCCGGTAATGCGTGAACCGAACGAGGTTCGGCTCATACAACTGTAATTCCCCGAAGTCACCAGCGATGAAGCCGAGATCTTCGAAGATAAAGCCTTGGCCGGGGGCGTAGGTGAAGACGAATCCGCCAATCGAAGCCATCGAAGTTGATGAAGTTGATCTTGATGCTGCCCCTACCTGGCGCGCCAACTGTCGATGATTTGCGTTGGCAATGTATTTTATGGGGCAGTGCGAAAGATCACAACTACGATGGTAGCACAGGGAGCCGAATTTATATATGTTCGGGCCCTCGAGGCGAGGTAATACCCTGCTCCTGTGCTCATGGATTGTATTATGGTGGATCTCAAGGACAAAGAGATGTCAGATGGCTAGATGATTGGATGTTCTAACTAGGGACCCCTGACCCCCTTTATATAGTGTTAGGGGTCGGGTTACAGATAGGTTCCCTAATCCGTATAAGAAAGACAAAGATATAACCGGGTTGGTTATGTCTATCTCTATGTATTCGAGTAGGAGACGAGTTCGTTTCCTTGTGGACCAAGTCGGGCCGCGCCAGCCTCCAAGCCCGTCTTCTGGAAAATCCATGTGACTCAGCTCAAGGAGGTGGTACGTCCAATAATATATCTCTGGATACCCGGGGCCCATGTTGTCCACAGTGGACGAAACAGGGGCGCTGTCATCCGGGAGCTCTAGTGGTTCCTGGCCAAAATTGTGCACGGGAACGTGAGGGGCGACTCCTAGCGGAGCTATGGACATGAGGAATCGGCTAGCAACATACTGAGTCGACGGTGAGAGGAAAGGGGCCGAAATTGAGCTCGGCGGCGGCAATGGTGAAGAACGGCGAAATTGGGCTGAGCGGGGGGTTATATAGGTGGCGGGTGCCACGGAAGGGACAGAGGGAGTGATCCCGCGGCGAAGGGCACGAGGGCGTGACGCGGGAGTGGCGCAGCTATGATGCCTAGTGCGGCGGAGGCAGCGGTCCAGCAGGGAGAAGCTTGGGGCGAGAGGGCGAGACGCGAGTGGTGCTACAGCGAGAGAGAGAGAGAGAGGAGAGGACGGAGTGCTGGCAAGGCAGAGGGGCAGCGGTGTGACGGCAACGGCGCTATTGGTGCACGGAGTGCGAGGGAGGACGTTGTAGCGATGCCGGCGGCGTGGCAGGATGCCAGCGGCTCGAACAGCGTGGGAAGGGCAACCTTCGTGTAGACGGGACGTGCATGGCACGCCTGCCACGTGTGCAGAGAAGGAGGAAGGAGAGAGGAGAGAGGGAGAGAGAGAGGGAGGGTCGGCTGGGCTGGTTGGGCCTAGGGCCTAAATGGGCTAGGCTGGGCTTTGCCAAGCCTAGAGAATTTTTGGAAAAGCTTTTTGAAAATTTGATAAATTAAGAATTTGAATTTTGATAGTTATAGATAGAAAAAGGCATAATTAATAAATAAAAACACAATTAGATTTTGGGAATTCCATTTGAAAATATTATATTCCAATATTTGATTAAGTTAAAAGTTGACTTTGCAATTGAAGAACTAATTTTGATTATGTAAGATGAAATTTGCATTTTCAATTTGAATTTTGAAATTAGGAAATAGGATTTTTCAGATGGTGAATAGTAAATACAGGAAATGTAATTCAAATTTTGAATTTTGCAAAAAAAATCTAAAAAGGTCCAAACAAATGGGCTATTACAAATGCTACCCCTCTTAGAAAGGATCTCGACCCGAGATCCTAAGATTACCTGGAGAATAAGGAAGGGTAGTGTAACAGCCCTATATTTGACCCTTATGGAATAAGCAAGTATATAGTTTTAAATTTATTTTTATGGTTTAAAATACCTTTTCATACTTGTAAAATATTATTCATCCTTATTATTTGCAAATAATCATATTCTCAAAATTTTTATCCAGGTAGGAACAGATTTAAATCCAAATTTTTAAACCTAATGGAAAATTCACTTCTAGGTCTTAGCTTATCAAAACCTTAGGATTATTTCCTATAAAATTCAAACATTGAATTTTGAAAGATTAAGCAAATCCTAAACCTAAGGGCTAAATTGTTAACCCAACATTAAATTAATCTAAAATCCCTAGACCTAATTAGGAAACCAATTTCTAAGTCATTTTTGTGCCTAATTATATTGTTAACCCTCATGCCATTCCCTATTCTTAGACCTTTATCCCTATTTTAAATTCAAATTGTGAATTAAAGATCAACCCCACATTTTGAACCCAAACCCAAAATCCTGGGCTTGGCCTGGCCCACCTCCTCATTTGGGCCAAGGCCAGCCTATCTACCCCTCTCTGCTCTCACTTTTTCCCTCCCTGGCCATCCTGGGAGCGCCCAGCGCGCACCCATTGCGCTAGCTAGCTCCAGCCGTGTTGACCCATACGCCTGCGCCACTACCATGGCCCTGTCGCCATGCACTCGTGTACCAAGCTCTATCACGTGCACTCTTACCTCTATCGCCGCCGCTGATCACGGTCAGCCGCGCAGGCCACGTGCCTAGCACCACCCATGCGCACGTCGCATCGTCGACCACACCATGCCCGGTCGTCCCGTCCTGTCCCGACTAGACAATAGGCTGTGCCCCTGCTTCGCGCCTTTCCTGGGGTTTTTCCCTTTACCTAGTGGACCGATCGCCGGCTTGCTGCTCCCCACGTGTTGGCGCCCACGTGCTGCCGCGTCCGCCCCATGGCGTTGCTTTTGCTGCTGCGTCCGGCCCCCTGGCATCCCTCTCCTGCCACCACGACCCCATGGCCAGCTTATCCCTGCACGCCCACTACCTTGCTCTATCCTAGTTGCTTAGAGCCGCTGCTGTGCCATTGCTGCTCCCTGCGGCGTCGTGCCTTTTTGCCCGTGTGAGAACGTAGAGCTCGTCTCACTCTCTATCATCTCACTCGCTCACCCTTCCCTCCCCGCGTGATCGCTGCATCTATTTATAGTCGTCCGATCTCGCATTCTTCCTTTCCGCCTCTATTTCGCTCCAACAACATTGTTCCTGCACCAGAATTCAACCTCACCGAGTCCTCTCGCCCCACGATCTCCCAGCCGCAGTTTACTCACCTCCTTACCTTTGTCGTCCTCCAAGGGATCGATCCGAGACCCAACGGAGCTCGTCGGCAACAAGTTTCCCTCCCCGCCAGCTGAAAATCGCCCATTTCTCCCCCTTTTGGATTTCTCCCTCTCCGATAAGATTTCCATCGATTCCTTGCAACCAGAGTATCGCCAGACCCTCACTAACCCTTCCCCATCTCTGGTCTTACAAGATCCTCACTGGAGCTCCCCCGTGTCGGTGACCCAATTCCAGCTTCCGCCCATCCACGTCGCCGGCCTACTCGGACTTCTCTCCGGCTCAGCCAACCGCTCGGTGAGCACCCAATAGTCCCCTTGGTACACATGCGTGCCTTAGTTAGAATTGTGGTAGGCTGAATTGCTGTCGCCACGTTCACCATAGCTCTCCACCGCTGCCATTTATGGCGTTGCCGTGTCGAGCTACCTCGGGCCTCGCCATCGGTACCCATGGGTGCGCGAGAGTCCCCTGATCCTGTAGTGCCCAAGAACTCCCCTTAGGATGCCTTGTTGGGCTGGCTACCCGCCGTTCTTCCCCACGGTCATGGGTCTCACCGGGGAAGATGGCGCTGGCGTCATGCTGGCGCCATGGTTCACTATTACTGGCGCCATGATTCCCTACATGTCAGTTCGCTTTGATTAAAAATCTCTCACGGATTAGAGGTATCGTCATTGACAGGTGGGACCTGGCCCTACTCGTCAATGTTAGTGGAAGCACCATATAGAGAATACGCTTCCCCCTTTAGGTCGCACCCTAGCGCCATGTGTGCATCGCGCAAGCCGCCACGGGCCAGATGAGCCACGTGCATGTGCCTCACCGCTGTTGGGCGTTGGGCTTGGCCTAGTACTGTTTACCTGTGATTTTCCAGCTTTTATGAATTTAGATATCTAGAAAGCGATTTAGATTTATTAAAAATAGTAAATAGCTAACATAAATTATGGAAAAATTCTAGAAAATACTAGATAGCAAGCAGGATCTAATAAAATTATGATTAGGAACAATAACTCAAATTAAACCTCTGTTTAAACCAGAAAGCCCTTAATAGTAATTTATAAGTAGTTTTCTATTTATTTTAATTGGTTATTTGAGCCCCTAAAATCTTGGTAAAATTCCAGCGAAACTTGAATATGGTTTAGAATTTAAATGAAATTATTGTACAATTTTAGCACCATTATAGCGTTCTGAATAAATTTAAAATAAGAGTTTAAGATTTTTCCTTATATATTAATAATGCTGTAATTAATTCTTATTTATTTAAAATACTAAATGGACTCAATTAATTCCTAAAATTTTACAAAAACTTTATGAAATACTGAACCTGGTGTCCTGAGGGGGGCTGAACGGGAGGTTTGAAAAATTTCTTCAAACCGGTGCTCCTCAAATCCACCCGTCCTCCAAGAACAAGAATACTCAACAGCTATACGTACCCCTAGTTGCACATGTGAGAAACCGTGCTAAAATGAGAAGAATTTCAAACCATATTCCAGGTTGTTAAGTGCTCAAAAAAAGAAATCTCAGTTCAAAGTGGTTTCACTCAAGACAAAACACCCCAACTAATAAAGGTGCTTTAGAAAAAGTACAAGATTCCAACAGAAAGTTGTCCTTAAGTCAAGAGGTTGTTGCTGCCATTCTGAGACTCAAATAATTATGATGATTTTCCCCCAAGGAGATGAATAAATCTTTCAACAAACCTCCAACTTTTAGGTCAAAATGCCTTATCAAAAAAGTATGAAAATTCGTGCAAGACAATCTGCCAGGAACTTTGCACAGGATATTTGGGGCTCGGTGTTCACGTCATAACACCCAAATAATGCAACTAAATGACTTTACAATTTTTTCACAGATGGTCATGGAAGTCAGGTACCGTTTCTCTCTAGAATCACTCAAAAACGAATTTTCCAGATTTTTATAAAAATCCTAGACTACAGGCTGCGTGAGAGAAAGTTTCTGGACAGGATTGCAATTATTTGAAGAACTTGATCTCTAGCCTCTCCTAGGTTACAACAACGATGTCAAACCATATGTGCAACCTCAAGGCATCATAAATCTGTAGCAAGTAGAAGGAGGTGAGGCAAATAAACTAGTTGCAACCAAAAGCAAGAAAGAAAGTAGATTAAACACATGAACAACACAAGAACAAAGCCATAGTTTTGTGAAACTAGTTTCTATTGCTTGGGAGGGTTTTCTCACAGCCACACCTAGGTAAGCAAAGCACAAATGAGCAGAATACAATCTAGAACTCAGCCCTAAGACTTGGTGGAGACAGCCCCCTCCACCCCTCCTTATATAGGGCAACTGGGTGAACCTCCACCCTTGATAGCTTTCTTGGCTTCCAAGTAGCCTCATCAAGGGATAGGATTCACCCACTTAACCATCCACTTATATGGGCCTAAACCACTCACACACAGCGCAACATGGGCCAAACATGCCATACATGGGTTTTACACAAAACCTGATCCACCCGATATAACGGGCCTTCATTTGCTAGACTTGACTGCTCCGTTTCCGTGCCTTCGGGACTCCAACCCGAACCGAAACCTTTGAACCACCTCAAGTCCTTCTCCATGGCGTCCTCATGAGTCCCAACCTTGAGCCCATCCTTCCCGCGACATCATCACCGTTCTAGACCTCGATCCACCCGATCTAATCCCGGTACTGTCGCCGACCACGATCGCCACTAAGCCTGCGTTCACAAGGACAAAACCATTTTCCACAAGTAAAAATATTTTCCTACCTTTGATTCTAGCATGTTAGTCTAATTGCATCATGAATTCAAACATATATGACTACATGCCCAAGTTCCCACTTGAACTGAAACCAAAACCTTTCAAACCGGTGCTTCTCCCAGCACAACAAAACAAAGATGGAAATTTTAAAAATACTTCCCTTGCTCAAATGAAAATTCATAATACAAAAAACAAATGCAGATCAAAATTCTGTAGAAAATCCGTATATAACATTTTTCCATCCGAGCTCGGAAATACCCTCAAAAACGCAAAATACTCTGTACTAGCACAAATGGCTGAACCGGCTCAAATTAGTCTCAAAAGCAAACCCTTCAACCAAAACAACTCAAGTCATATACTCATCACAATAAGAAGACCTCCACGTGGTCTCACACTTTACCAACACCAAAATGAAATATTAAAATAGTGAAACTTGGTTTAGCATGTTATTTACGCATAAGATGCCTAAAAAGGAAATTAAAACCCTTTATTAGGAATTATCTTTTGCTGTTAAAATAAACTTAGTTAATCATAATACTGTGGCAGTAACCCCTAATAATTTCTAGGAAATACTTTAGACAAAATTATTTTTAATTTTGCATACTATATTTGGTAACTATAATTAGGATAATTATTGCATCATCATCATACATCTACTCGCTATCACTCACACCACCGATATCCATTCCTAGAAGTATAAATCTAATTAGACTCAAGGAACTTCCTTGATACATAGGATTAAATTGTTGCTAACATTCTATTGCTAATCACCGATCGCTAGACTAAGCGTGTTGCATCTCATGCATCGTACTTTCTTGTTGCACTCGGTTGTTCATTTATTGTTCGTCGAATTCGTTCCGTTATTAGATGCCGGGGAGCACGAGGAACCCTTCGACTAGCAATAGGAAGACCCCCTCTACACATAGGATCAAAGCGAGTTAACATCCAGTTAGATCTTATTGATCCCCCATTTTCTAAAGTATTTCATTTAAAGTATCAAATTGAATGCACTTTAAATTATGAAGGCCTACTTATTAATCATGATATATCATGCCCTATCAATTACTTGTTATTGTTCCTACCATGAATGATCTTGCCTTGATAATATCATTTCTCGATTGGCTTTAATCATGATCGCCTTGATGATCACCCTTTTTAACCTAGTTAGGTTATAATAAAATGATTTAGACTCTTAAGTTTTAGTTAAAATTTGCTTAGACATTGCTTAGGTCCAATTAATAATTTTAGTCTTAGTCACCTCGGAATGGTGAACCGATATTCATCAGACATGATTACACACTAAAACTTGATCATTGGAACTTGGGCCTGGCATGCCAGTGTGTGTGGTTGTGGAATGCGGACGTGGTCTGGTATGTAGAGTAGATAAGGCTACACGGTGATGAGAAGAGGGCTATCAGTTCTCGGACGGTGCAGAGAGGAGTGCGGAGTAACATGCGTAGCTGCCAAGCGTAGCCACTTGCCTGCCGAAAGTGGTTCTGACACATCATGTGCGTGACACATGGAAGAACGATAACATGTGAAGAAAGTGGTTATGGTTAAGTGTGAACTGGCCGGACCCGAGACTCTGAGAGTGGACCGGACGGACGTTCAGAGAGGCACGCAGTGGGATGTCGCTGACTAGTTACCTGCGGGAATTGGTTCCTTGCACCACAGTACTCTTGCCTCACAGGCATTGGTTGAGGAGTCTGATGTGCCTGTGGGAAAGATGTCACCAGAATCTAGGTCTGAGGACTTGGCTGTGCTCCTAATGGTCAAGCTTCTGGCGCACATGAGGCTTGCATATAGGTCGGGATAGATGCATACCTCATCAGCTGTAAAGACACCGAAGCCGACGCAGCTGTTTTAGCGGGCATCGTAGCGTGGATTTTCCACTGTTGGCCGATAATGAACTGCGGGTACGTTGGTTCAGCAGGTCCAGGATCAAATAGCACTTCATTGGCTATCATCTCATGCGCTATCTCCTTGATGTTGTTGGTGATCATCGGACTGAGATTGGCGATAAAAGCCGATGACTGGTTTGCCATAGCATGATATACCGATGAGTGCACTAGTTCTAATACTTCTTGGGGGGTGATCCCGGAGCGCGACTTAGTAGGATCCACCACTTTAGGGAGTTCTTCCTTCTGTGTACGGTGTTCCCGTGTTGGCTTTTTTAAAACGCACCAAGGTAGGCGAGCCTCACCACCTCCATCCTCGTCACCATGTCCTAACACTATTCCTCTATGAGGTCAGCGTCAGTCACGCGGATGATACTTTCTTCGTTGACGTTAGCCCGATCTTGCTGATCGGCCATGGTTGTCCCACCGAGCATGCCAAAAAGTGTGTTGACGCAAAAAGTTGATCTTCATGCAAACACACAAAAAGTTGGATCCCCGATAGCACTAGAAGCCGGGTTCAATGCATGCCAGCCAATTTGATTTACAATCGGCAAGAATAGACGCAATCAGCTTTCAAATAGCCAATTGGATATGTAATATGAAGAATCTACGACACTTGGAAACAAATTTGAGCAAAGCTAAAGGTAACAAAACTATCGGCTTAAATCAGATCTAAACTAGTAGTTTTCGTTGGGCAAACAGTTTACCGCTAAGCCGATGAAATTAACAAAGTAGCAGAAAGAAGGTAAACACACTATCAACTAGCCGATAATATCGTCTAGCCAATAGAACGAAGGGTAAAAGACTATCGAGAAATAGCAAGAGATAAACCGATAAAACAAGGGTAAATAATCTACTGCCAATAAATGTGTTGATCAGTAGAAAGAGGGTGAAACCTAACCCTTGGTTGAAACAGCGATGCGCAACAATATCAATTAAGATAGTGTTTCAACTAAAAGCCGACGCAAACCCATAGATCGAACTTATTCGAGACAATATTTACTTGCGAGAACTCACAGGTTGTATCTCGAAGCCGATCGAAAGGTAATGCGCGACAAGTCAATCAAAACGTAAATATGATGAAAACTACTACTAATGCAACGAAAAGTAAAGAACAGGTAAAAAAATAGATATGTTGTATTGATGTGTGTATGGTTACACGCTCTCAGAGGCAAAGTATTTATACAGACCCTTTAAATCTGACTCTAATTAGGACTCTTATCTTGTAACCGATACAGACTCGATTTATTTTCCAACCTCTAACTAACTTTTCCTAATATGCTGGGTCTTAGCCGATCTAGACTCAGTTGCCATATTCATTTCTCAGCCGATCTGGGCAGCCACGACACCTGTTTCTAGCCCGTATTTCTTAAGACCCAAGCCAGTTTTTTGCCCATTAGCTTCTTGCCGAATTCTGGCGTCAACAGGATGTAAGGACACTACTACACAACCACATAGAGGAGTGTCTTGGTTACATTGGCAAATGAACGCAAGGATTAAGAAAGAAACCATAAGCTACGTACCTCGCATGCATCATCGGTGTTTCCACCTGAACTTAGAAGACGGCGAGTGGATCGCGCCCGCACCGTGCTGCTTCTTCCATAGAAGATCCGACGCTGCCGTCCAGCTCCGGCCATGGCCGTGCATGCACTTGCTCCTCCTTGTCTTCTCTCTTCTGCTAATCCGGCCGGGCACAGCATGGGCCATCTGACCATGCGACGGTTCCAACCAAGGGATATCATTAACCGCCTGAATATTGTGCGATGGCGGCAAGAAATGGAACCGCGCCATGGTCAGATTATGCTCCATGAGTGTGATCCTGACATGGTCGACTGCCTCGAATGGTCTGCTCCATAAGGAGAGGAAGAAACTCACAGATCTTGTCCGCTTGCCTCTCGTATACCTCGCCTTCCAGCTGCTCACCTCTGAGCTTCCGGCATTTGTCAAGTAAGGCGCGTCCTGTTGCAGGGCCAAGAATCTAGGCTTCCAGAGTTCCTCGTCGTGGTCTGCGACGAGGTGCCTCAGCTCCGTGCAGGTGCACTCCACCCTCGCGAGGTCCTCGCCGACACTGAGCCTCCCCAAGATCGCCACCTTGACGTCGCCGGGGAGCGACATGAAGGCCGGCTCCAGCAGCACGCCGTACCTGCGGCACATGTCCACAAGCAGGCGCCGGCACAAACCGTCAGCGAGAGCGTTCCAGAGCGCGGCCACCGCTTCTTCGTTCCTCAGCGCGCGCCCTGTGCTGTCCAGGTCGCCGGAGAGGAGCGACGCGGCGGCCAGCGCGTCCAGGCTCATCGAGTACGTGTCCGGCTGCACGTCCACGTAGCTGAAGCAGATGTAGAACACGACATGGTGCCCATCCCTGCGCAGCCTCAGCACGGCGGGCTCCGCGTCTCGCCGGTGCAGCAGCTGCGGCGGCATGTAGCGGACGGACTTTCGGGGCTTGCTGCCGTGCGGTACGAAGCCTGCATCAAGAAACGCGGCGTGGACGAGCAGGACGAGCCGACCAAGAGGTGGCTCAGCATCCCATCGCCCGGTGTCGATGACCTTGTGAAGGGGAGATACCTTGGGCTTGGCCATATATAGCCGGTGATGACTGATGAACGCCTTTTGTTTGGGGCATGATGCTCTGCTACAAATAGGTTGGAGTTTCTTGGGTATTTCTCGATCATTTCGCTTTCTGAATTCCTTGTCGCAAACAACATTGTCAACACATGTTTAGCTGGCGTCGGATGCCCCTAGGCTGCCTTCGTCCTTTAAGTACCCATTGTTCTCATGTGACAGTTAGTTCACTTGCTGCTGACAAGAACGAACATGAAGCACTTGGCCATGGTAAGTCTAGAAGTTTTTGAGATGAGTGATATATGGTGATGTCGTGCTCCTATAAAAAATTTTCATCCCAAAATTTATTGTCTGCCGTCTCGGTGTCAACTGTAAAAAAAAAAAAATGCTTAGGACCTAACGTCCGACTGCTTTGGACGCGCACTATGCTATCCATTTTCCCTTCTCTTTGTCCGCATGTTCCCCTCTTCCTCTCGCGCTCTCGCTTCCTCCTACTCCTAATGTGACCACACCAATCATTGATCTATATTAACATGATTATCATCAAGATTTTCATCAACTACTTCCTCGGCATGGTTGTCATCAAATTTTTCCTCGACATGGTCGTTGTTAAGCTTTTCATCGACTACTTTCTCTTTAACCACTCCATCTACAACAAGTTGGCGACACATTATGACATCATCTACTTCATCCACATCTACTGCAACCGAAGATTTTGCGTGGTTTGCTTGACCGCCACTTTGGCCAGGTCATGCGTACAGGTGTCATTTGGTCTTTGGATATAGTGCCACCGCCACCACCAGCTCGCCGCCACCTTGGCTGCCTCCCCAGCCTCAAGACATACTCAAGAAAGGTGCCTCTTCATCTCCTCCAAGTCTTCAAGCCAAACTACTCATGTCACTCTAGGCCTAGCCTGAGATAAAGCTCACTTTGTTGACAAGCCTAGTTCAGATATCAAAATGATGTCCAACTTTACGGATGCCCATCACATACAAAGTCTGTTTTCAATGTTCTACCACTTCACGGAAAACTTAGGAGATAAGCTTTCTAACGGATCCAACCCACTGACAAATACCCTATGGATCATTGGGAATCGTCGAAATACCAACTTGAACAGAATGTGTCAGGTGCTGCGTCACATTTACTTAGGCCCACTAGCCTTATACGACCTAGGCTTAGCTGTCCACCCTTGGTTCTCTAACCTATTTACTAGGCCCTAAATGATGTTTTCTTCATTTGGTTTTGCTTAGATTAATCTACCATTGCAGTTTCACCGTTTATCGATTTGTGAAACCCAACTCGTGAGTTTCATCGGTAATCGGTAATTTTCAGAAGGCATCTACCGTGTTCTTGCTTGCATTCTCGATTTTCATGCAGGGATAAGTCTTCGTGGCTAGGTCAACTGCATTTTGGCATGGTTGATAACCAGTGGAAGAGTGGTGTAGTGATTACTAGGTTTAGATCTGTACTGATCAGAAGCCGCATTATCAATGTCGAGTCTCCACAAATTGACTTACCCATACTTGTCGAAAGATCGAACCACACCATGCCTCATCAAATGGTATGTAGGGAGGGCCTCAGCTTACCGAATGATTTCTACACTAGTCCCTGGATCGGTAGGCTAGCGCACACCATTACATAGCTAGATTATAAAGCATATAATGATCAAAGTGAAATGAATAACTTAATGAAATTAACGTCTTTCGGCGAATAGTTTTACATCAGCACCATCCAGGCAAAATAACAGTGTAGTATAGACGAGAGTTTAGAGTACAAATTTGGATGTCTTCATTGCAACAAAAGAGTATTCAACGACTATGCATCCATACAAATTGCTAGAGGAAACGCCCTAAGCATCATCTTGGCTTTCATATCCAGGTTCTTCATCCTCAAAGGAAGCACAAGGGTCTTTGAGATTCTCTCCAAAGTCCCAGGGGCAAGTCAAGATGGAAGCCTTGAAGGGAAGATAAGCCAGCTGTTTGAGCCCAAACCACACTGGATTCCTAGTGGCCTAACAAAGTCCCAAAGGCGGTGCTGGTAGAGATTAAGAACTAAAGAAAAAAATAGAAGTTGATGCTGAGGGTGAGAGGGATAGAGCGTTTGAAGAACTAAGGTCAATGGTCCCTAGGAATGTATGGAGCAAAACGAGGTTGGAGTTATCAGAGTCTAGTGATGATGAACCGATCATACCACATGTCATTGACGGGTCACCTTTATCTAAAGCCAATGTTAACATGGTGTTCGTACTCCCTGATGAATGCAGAATGTCTGACACTTATATGTCCGATCCATGAGGATTGCCTAAGACCCAGTTGTGTCAGGAATCTCAAGAGGCTGTCTTCAAAAAACCTAGTGAGGATGGCTTTTGATTACCATAGCTGTAAGTGTACTAAACAAGGAGAACAATGCATATGCATGATATATGTATATATCATTTATTTTTACACTTCTCCTAGTTATCACAATATGTTTAGCAAAGTAATAGTGTATGTTCACTAAAATCAATTTATTCACAAACCTTCCTTGAGAAAAAGTCGTCCTCGACTTTTGCAAGCATTAAGTTATATCGAAACAACCATGCTTTAACTGCACTACTCTAATTATTTGTTTGATTGCATATAAAAAGATGAAGGAGTAGGCAATGTCAATCTCTCTAAACAGCAAGCATCTTCACCTGTAATGCATATTTGATAAACAAGAAACGTGTTATCTATTGCATATTCACAAATCATATTGAACTTATAAGCATATGCATTGGAACTAGAAAGTGATTTGAAACATGAAATTTCAGCAACCTTTTCAATTATGCTAGATAGCTATATCGGTTCATCGAACGTAACATAGCACAATGAATCAACATGGGGCATTTTAGAAAGAACTTCCTTTCGAGTAATCAACAACATATGATGCATATTAAGCAAATTAAATTCAGAATGTAGATTTTTCCTTTTGGGGGCATAAGAGTGCTTACTATTACTCACCATTCCATGATCAACTACTAGCTCAGCATTGCTAGTGTTACCTTTAATATCCTTCTTGGTCCCCCTTTAGTTAAAAAATAATATGCAAGCTGCCTAAAAGTAAGCCGAGCATGTTAATTCTCAACCGAGCAACAACAATCTTGGTGAACTTCTTCCATTGAAGCGAATGTAAGCTTGGGTGCTCGGATATGTGCTCTATGATAGCTCCCAAGATCAACTGCTACCACACACATATCCTACTGTTGATTGGTAGCACAACACATATAGGGTCTGTTTCTTTTGGCGGTTGGCGGTTTTACTGTAGCAAATTTATAAGTTTTTTTAAAAAAATTTAAATAATAAAAAAATAATCTAAAAATAAATGATCAGAAGGATCACGGCGCCGATCACCATGCGGTCCGCTCAAAAGAACGGTGCCATAATATGAGACAATTTACATACAACCGAACAACATGGGCTGTTGTCCATACAATAAATTTAACTTGATTAGAGTATAGTCGAAGCGAAAAACACAAGTTTGTCCAGCAGAAGTTCAACATAAGTAAACCAAATGTCTAGCATGGTATTCCCCAGTACCCCTCGACAACCAACTAGAAATTACAATGCTACATCTTGCCCACTCGCACCGTCAAATCCCACTTGAAGGTAATACTCAAGTGTGGGATCATATTCACCTGAATTATAGCAACCGGATTTAGTACAAAAGGTACTCACACTATGAGGTAATATAGCCTTAATCATGAATGGCAAGTAGCAATGGAAGCCTAAAGGTTATTTTCAACATAAACAGCATTTACAAGACATAGATATAAGTAGATTGTGATTGGCATTTGAGTAACATTTTAAATTATGGTAACAGTAATAGCATCATCATTTTATCGTTATGAATCCATCATTATCAATCCATCATCAATCATCCTTGTTATGAATCCATCATCAATCATCATCAATTATTGTTATGCTTGATTACTTATCATGATTGCCTTGATTATCATGTCACTTCGAACCTTAGGACAATTATCAAGTAATTTTGGACTCATAGTCCTTGGGGAAAAACTTGCTTGGACATGCTTAGATCTAATTAATGATTTGTTCAGGGTGTAATTGCCCCATAATGGTGAACCATAGTTCACCACTACATCTGCTCATATCATTATAACAAAATAGTATATGATTAAAATGGTATGGGATAGAGGTCTGTAGTTGGGATGTGAGTTTGGTCTGAGGTAAGGAGCAGTCATGGGTTGAGATCTGGTAAATGAGTTGGTTGTCTAGAGTGGGATCTAGATGTGGAGGTCGAGGACCTAATGAGATTGAGGTAAGGAGCGGAATGTGGGATCTACGGCTCTCGGGCCATGAGAAGCGGGACCAGAAAGAGTCCCTTGATCTGGAACCAGTGTTGGATGCGGTCCGACATAATGCGTGACCATCGTGCGGTAGTGTGGGTGTGGAGTCCAGTGGCGTGCTCCGAGGAGACCCTGGAAGAAACTCCAACCCATGGCGAAGGCAAAAGGACATCGTCATCAAGGGTGATCTAGATCATGCACTTGCTGTACTCACAATCCAGTAGAGTAGTGATCCGCAACGGGAGTGTCTAAATCCCAGAATATGATGGTGGGAGAAAGGAAAAAGACTGGAACAATGGATTCATCTGAGTTATGGAAAGTCTAGTCGTACCATGGGTTGGTACGAGGGTGGTAAGAGTTGGTATAAGGTTACTTGGGAACCTTACTTCAGTTAACCAATAAACATCTACTTATCTTGGATTTAAAATTGGCTAAGTCATTGGTTTGTACTATGAGTTTTTTGAACTAGCTTTATGCAAATAAAGAAATCGCTAGCCTTCCCTTGTTGCTCTTATCATTACTTGTATTAGGAGAGTGTTAACTCGCAAGTGTGATTTGATTGTGCACATACCCTCACACTCACTCACTCTTTAGATGGAGAGCAACCCGAAGACCCTTACGAATGTCATGAAGATGAAGATCCAGATTACAACGGCCAGGATGGTGCTTAAGGCGTCCCTCTAGTCGCTTGCAAGATTCCATAGCCGCTAGACGATTTTTCCTATCTTAAGCTTTCCGCATTAGCATTGTACTCTGAACTATCTTTTTTGTAATGTATCACAACCTTTGGCCTGGTCAGCCCTATTGTAAACTTGTCGACGATTGGGAATCGGATTTTCCGTCGAGCTTATTTCTAGATTGAGGGATCAGAAAGCCTCTTTCTATTAAAGTGTGACGATCTAAGATGTCGAGGACTCTTGGCGTAGCTCAACTAGAAACGAACAAGACATGAGGAATTTATCCTGGTTCAGGCCTCCTGGGAAGGATAATAACCCTACTCTAGCGTGTGTGTATTTTAAAGCACAAGAAGCTCTTCAATCTGTGGTTTCGGATTACAGTGTACCTTCGTGTGATTATCTATTGTTGTGCCCTTCAAATGATCAAAAAATGAGTATAAATAGGGCCTATCTCTAATCACGGGCTCTGAAATCCTAGGAAGCGGTTGCATGCATCGTGGGTGAAGAAGTCGCTGACGCGTTGCATGTGAGTTCGTTGCACGCCTCGTACGAATCATGGGCAACGGCCTCCACATTATGGGAAACGTGGCCACATGGCACGTTCTAGTGCGCCAACACATTAAGCCGGTGCCGAGACAAGTAAGATCCCTGAGCATTATGACATGGGCTGGCCCGGGCATGCCATGATGCTTACGTCAGGGCAAGCCGGGCAACCCCTAGCCAGGTAGCACCTAGTCTCACCCCGGGCAAGGCCACTCTAGGCAATGGCTCTGTCCGAATTGAACCATCTCAAGATTCACATCCAAGGCATGTGTTGATTTAGGGAGTTGCTAGGACTAGCCAATGCCTATGGGCCGTAAACCAATCCCGACAAAACTATTTGTCGAAAGGCGCTATTTTTGCTAAGTATCCAAGTCGGCTTTGTATGATTATATGTATTGAGATCCGTCTATGTAATAGTGTGCACTAGCCTATCGATCTAGGGCCTACTGCAGGAAACGTCGTGGGCCTCAAAGGTGAGGTTTCACATGAAGAGTGGCAGAAGCTTTAGGCGAACCCAATTATCACAACAATGCATTGGACTCAATGTATTGTTGTGATAATTGGGTTCTGCCTAAAGCTTTAGGCAGTAGCAATGGTCAAATCCCTAAATCCCAACTCACCAAAATTCCTAAGTCACCAAATCCAAATAACCCAAAATTCCTCACTGTATCCGAGCATGCTCTGCCATGGACAAGCTCGTGGCCTCGTCTTCCTGTTCATCTGCTCCTAGTGGCCAATCGATCAACACAAAAGACGAGGCCAACGATGCTATGGAAGGCTAGGAGCTTAGGGGAAGGTCAGAGGCGACGGCGACTTGGAGTTGGTGGCAGCTCTATGTGATGCTAAGGGGCTCGAGGGAGGGTCAGAGGTGGCCGCGCCTTGGAGCTGGAGGTGGTAATGGCTTGGCGCAGTCGGAGGGGAGAGAGGGAGCCACCGGAGGAGGGAGGCCAACTGGTGGAGGTGAGGAAAGAGAGGAGGATGGGAGAGGGGAGACGGGCCGATTGGTGTGAGGATGGAGAGACGGAGTGGAGAGGGGAAGGGAGAGGCCGACTAGTGGAGATGAGGGCTAAAAGGCGGAGGGATAGAAGGGCACATGGTGGGGGAAGAAATAAAAAAGGGAGCAGATATCAGGGGACAATAAGGAGATAGAGAATCTGGTGCATTGATCAGGCACCTTTCTTTATTTTCCTACCAAAGTTTTCCCATCGGTGTTGGTTCTCCCTTTCAACCAGCACAAATAAAAAATATATGTGTTAACCGACACTAATGTGATTATCTATGCTGGTTCTAATTGAATCGATACATATATACTGGTAGATATGAGCGTTTTTGTTTTAGTGCACATAGGTTCTCAGTTATAGATCGAAATAGAGGGTCGACAAAGCTAATAACATATAAGATGTAATTCAAGTGCATACATGCAAATTTGTTTAGCTACTTTGTCGGGGAAAAAAAAATAGAGAGAGAATTGTGCAAATTTAAGGCTCAGTGCGTGCACTGCAAGAATAACCTCAAGGCCCTACAAATCTTTTTGTCTTTGGATAGTATTTGATTCACACAATAAATAAATGTGGAGTGCAGCTGGTATAATTATAGGATGTTTTCAGTACTGCTCTTTGTCTCCGGCGTCGTTGTCCTTTCCCAAGTGAAGTCGAGCTGCATCCGGCATCTATAAAAGGCGTATGCACCTCCTATAGCTTTGCTCTACTATCCTTGACTATGCATAGTTTTCTATCTCTTCCAATATTCCCATGCACCCAGCAAAAGTTCCAGGAGAAACAAATGAGTATGAGAATGGTAGGCGTCATGAGGAAGCAAAACCACTCGCAATCAAATTGTTCAGCCACCTACTCAGGCTTAGAGATCCCTGCATGTCCTGGTACAAGGCCGACGACGCACGGCTTGCCATCCTTTCGAGTTGCATCGTGTAGTCTCCTATGTATATCCAGCAGAAGGACTGATAGGTCTTGGATAACATGTCCTTTCCAACCTACTGTAAATCCTACAGGAGCCATGCCTGATTTTTAATCTCCAAGAATCGAGGTAGACTAATCAGAATGACAGGCTCCATAGGCTAAAAAAGGGCTTGAGTGTTAGTGATATGTCCTAAAAGGAATCATATGAAATGATTATATTACGTCTATGTTTATATACTTTTAAATAATGTGTTATTAGTTTTAGGAATAAATATCATTCACATTGTTCGTGAAGTTCGGCTTGCTTGTGAGCTGCATTGTTTACACGATGTTATTCTTCTAAATGATCCCTGATCTCGTATCATTATGTGAGGATAGTAATGTATTTGACATGCACATGTATTGATTGATGATAATGTTTCACATACTATATATATATAAAGATATTAAATCAATAATGTAGACATATGTAAGAGAAAATGATGTTGGATAGATCTACTTCGAAACACTGCAAAAATTGTTAACTTACATGTGCCATCAGCATATATTCTCGAGTGGTATACCTAAATGATCTTTATTCTATATTGCGTAGTTATATACTTTGGGGCTATTAACCGTTACATCGTAACTGGGTAGTTATAAAGATAGTTTTCGGGTATGCTACAACATGTCGTGAGGTGTAAGCGATCAAGATGGAATTTGTCTCACCTTGATAACGCGAGAGATATTTCTAGGCCCTCCATGTGATTGGATTAGAAAGCATATGACCATACCAATGTAAATAAAGAGTTAATTTTGGTTTAGAATCCACGATAAAATCAAGTGAATGGTCGAGCTATCACAAGGGTGACACATCTCGCCTTGAACTTGACTGGTATCATGTGGCAAAGGAATCAGTATGTGAGTATATCAAGATTCAACCGATACGATCATTTTGTGTATTCTGGGTTAATATATTTTGTTAAAAACTGTCATTGACTTGTGGTTCATAAAAAGTTTCTGAGGCTATGGTCGCTTGCGCATTAACCTAACAGATCACACACTTAACGAGTTAGAATATATCTACTGGATTGGATCTATTAGTGTGTTTTGCAGATACTGATCTGCGTAGGAATTAGAGTTCTAATGGTCTTCTAGCGTAGGAGCCCATTAGTGTACTCCATATAAGGGGAGGTGTTGGGAGCAGTGCAAGCTATACGACTTCCCCACCACGTAACCCTAACCGTCACGCCCTCTCTATCCTCCTAAAAGTCCTAGTCACAGGTGTACGGTGCTAGTACACTGCCACGGTGTTCTGTCCCTGGACGTGTGGATACCGTAGAGGCACTATTGCGGTTGCTACGATGTTGATCGGCAAGGTGGAGACGTTTGGCACGGTGGGAACGACTACTTCCTATACCTCAACACACGTGACGTCGGACTCGGGTACTCCGACTCTTCTTCCCCTGCGGCTGATGTCAAGGGTAACGATTTGTGATCTTGTATTTGCATGATGTACTGAATATTCATGATAGATTTTTTCAAAATTGCGCTAGTGTAGACTACCCGTTCCCTTCATTTTGTGCTAGATGAGCACGAACAGCTAAGCACGTGCTCGTGAAATGTGTGGTGTGGTGGGGGCTGCACGCTTAGTTCAAGTTCTGTCACCTATTGGACAGGTGGACATCAGCAAGAAGGTGACGCAAATTGTATGCAGTGTTCTTTTGCTTGCTCTAGAGAGGGAAAAAAATAGAACGTCGTCAAGCTATTCACCGTGCATGCAGTCATTTTGGTGAGTTTGTACTGGAGGATAAGGAATGAACAAAACTGAAAGTGTCCTCTAATACTTACGGCAGTGCTGTCACTACCAGAGAAATGGCCATCAGTACCGGTTAGGAAGTAGCCTTTAGTACCGGTTTTTGAACCGATACAAGCCATTCAGGATTGATGCTTAAAGCTTCAAAGCATCTTGAGCATACCAACCGGTACTGATGGGTCTAGACTTGCTTAAAAATGGTTTTGAAGTATTGGAAGATACGAGACTTAAACCCAAGTCCTCATGACTTCTTATGACTCACACCTCACTCTTATAACCAACTTAAAAATGGTTAAGAAATATTGGAAGAAACGAGACTTGAACCCAAGACCGCATGACTTCTTATGACTCACACCTCACCCATCTAACCAACTCACCCACCAACACACTCTAATATGAATAGGATATACATACTTTTTAACCTTTTCAGAAACGATGCATTAGTACCGGTTCATAGCTCCAACCGATACTGATGCCCTCGCATTAGTTCTGGTTCGTGATACAACCAGTACTCATGAGCCCCATGCCAGCTGGCCTATACCCGCTTGCCAGGGGGCTCCTTAGTATCGGTTCGTGACACGAACCGGTACTCATGTTAGAGCATCAGTACCGGTTGATGCCTCCAACCAGTACTGAGTTGCGCCGTGGCCCAGTAATTGTTTAATCAGTATTGATGCCATTATCAGTACCGATTTCAATCCAATCGGTATTGATGGGCCGGCATCAAAGACCAGTTCTCTATTATTGTGTTCTGCCAAATGCCAATCCTGGAGCTACTCGAATACTAACAATTCCCAAAACACGTTAGAGGAATGCATGCTCTGGTGCAGATTAACCGCAAGCTCTAATTAATCTTGTGATTAATCAAAAGCTCTAATTTTCTCTCTGGGGGGTGGCGGGATAGGGGGATCCTCCCCAATTCTTGTTTTTCATTTTTTTTCAAAGGGGAAGACTCAGGATGGTAAATCACCCCGGCATATATATGCACGCCCACCGCGTCTGGAACACGGCATCGAGCAGGGACATACAAGGGGCCCAATGCTGGTGGCCAACCGAGCAACACTAAGAGAGACAGAGAGTTGGGACTGGGCAAGGAGGCTTTGATATTAATTGGGAGCGACTAGCGCTGATCGGATACCCCGTTTACTTCGCTTGCAACAAAAAAGTAATACCCATGTAACAAAAAATCTTATTACAACAATAAAGTTTTACTCTTATGCAATAACAACAAATAAAAACGCAACAAGAAACCGATTTGTTCAATGTTCCGTGAAAACTAGCACTAGCCTTGCATGTTCCTTTTGCATTTGCAACAATTCACATCGTCGGCTTCTCGGTTTTCTTCCTCTCCAAATCCGGTGGGACTCGGCCACTGCCGTCTCGAAGCTCCGCCGCCCCATCGGATTGAGGCTTTGAGCTCGGCAGTGTCACGAGGCAAAGCTCCCAAATCCGATGCCGTCGACAAGCGATGGAGGCTGAGCTCCAAAATCTGGCACCACAGACGAGCTTGTGGTTGCTATGGAGGAGGTCGCCGCCGCTGCACGGGGCCATCATTGCCTCCACAGATCCAAGCTCTGGCTCCATTAAGCGGTACGTATGACCCTTGCTGCCCTGAGGAGGGTGTGTGTGTGCACGTGCGTGAGAGAGAGAACGAGCATAATTTTGGTCCTCACCTGCTTGCCGCAGCTCCAACTCATTTGGGAGAGATGGGAGGGAGGATAGGGAATGTCGCCATCAATGGTTTGCTAGAGCTCCAGCTCATCGGTGTCAGCCGGGCCTCACACCCAGACCTCAGACCGTTAGGCTGCAGTACCTTCGCAGGCCCAACGCAAAGCAGCGGGTCAAAGGTCTCTTGGGCCATCTCCCCCAAAAAGCTAGCTCAATGAGAGGATGCTTCCTTACCCTTATAAACCATGCTCAAACCCTCTCCACAACCAATGTGGGACTATTCCCAACAATCGGGAAGGAGGATGGCCGGAGAGGTTGCGGACATCGTTGCAGCGGAGGACGGCCGAAGCTCTAACTCGTGGTCCATGAGAACGAGAGAGGAGAGTTTCAAGTGCTTCTGTTGGTCCACACTGGAATCTGGTGCATTGATGAGGCACCTTTCTTCATTGTCCCACCGAAGTTTTTCCATCGGTGTTGGTTCTCCCTTTCAACCAACACAAATAAAAAATATATGTATTTGTTTCATTTGGAAACTGGCATATATGTATTTGTACTAGTTTCAATTAGGAATTAACCAGCACATACATGGCATGGATAATTACTTTTTATGCTAATGTTTTAGAACCGACACTAATGTGATTATCCATGCTGGTTCTAATTGAACCGATACATGTATACTCGTAGATATGAGCGTTTTTGTTTTAGTGCATACAGGTTCTCAGTTATAGAAATAAAGGGCCGACATAGCTAATAACATATAAGATGTAATTCAAGTGCATACGTGCAAATTTGTTTAGCTACTTTGTTGCAAAAGAAAAAAAAAAGAAATAGAGAGAGAATTGCGCAAATTTAAGGCTCAGTGCGTGCACTGCAAGAATAACCTCAAGGCCCTAAAAATCTGTCTTTGGATAGTATTTAATTCACACAATAAATAAACGTGGAGTGCAGCTGGTATAATTATAGGATGTTTTTGCTGCTTTTTGTCTCCGGCGTCGTAGTCCTTTCCCAAGTCAAGTCGAGCTGCATCCGGCATCTATAAAAGGCGTATGCACCTCCTATAGCTTTGCTCTATAATCCTTGACTATGCATAGTTTTCTATCTCTTCCAATATTCCCGGCCACCCGGCAAAAGTTCCAGGAGAAACAAATGAGTATGAGAATGGTAGGCGTCAGGAAGCAAAACAACTCGCGATCAAATTGTTCAGCTATCTACTCAGGCTTAGAGATCCCTGCATGTCCTGGTATAAGGCCGTTGGCGCACACTTTGCCATCCTGTCGAGTTGCATCTTGTAGTCTCCTAAGTATATCCAGTTGAAGGACTGATGGGTCTTGGATAACGTGTCCTTTCCAACCTACTATGAATTGTACAGGAGCCATGCCTGATTTTTAATCTCCAAGAAGCGTGGTAGACTAATCAGAATGACAGGCTCCAACGACGACTACATCAAAGCTGCAAGGGGCTTGTGTGTTAGTGATATGCCTTAATATTCTATCACTTTCATGAATAAACATCATTCACATTATTTATCAAGTATGACTTGCTTGTGAGACTATGATGTTATTCTAAATTATCATTGATCTCGTATCACTTTGTGGGGATAATAATGGATTTGATCGGCACATGTATTGATTGATATTAATGTTTTATATACCATATATAGAGATATCAAATCAATAATGTGGATATATGTTAAAAAAATGGTATTGAATAAACCTTCTCTGAAACACTGTAGAAATTGCTATTTTACCTGTACCATCAGTCTATATTCTAGAGTGGTAATCTATATGATCTTTATACCATATTGCGTAGATGTATACTTTTGGGCTATCAACCGCTATACCGTAACTGGATAGATATAAAGATAGTTTTTTAGTACGCCATGAAACATGGCGTGAAGTGTAAGCAATCAAGATGGAATTTGCCCCATCTTAATAACGCGAGAGATATGTCTAGGCTTCTCGATGTGATTAGATTGAAAAATATATGACCATGCCAATATAAATAAAGAGTTAATCATGGTTTAAAATCCATGATAAGATTGAGTGAATGGTCAAGTTATCACAAGGGTGACGCATCTCGTCTTGAGCTTGACTGGTATTGTCATTACTACAGAAATGCTTATCTTTGACCCTTCATTACTGGCGGATTCATCTGCAACTGTTAGTGATATGACCCGCTCCGCTCCGTCTCGTCTAAGAACCCAAAAAATCACCAGTGATACCGAACCTCCATTCCGCCAGTGATAGTGAGACTATCACTAGCGGTTCTATATGAAAACCGTCAGTAAAAGTATTATTACTGGCGGTTCAATCCTAGAATCGCTAGTGAAAGTAATTTTTAGAATTTTTAGATTTTCTAAATTTCATAACTTTTTCATACGAGCTCGGATGAAAATAAACTTTAAATATAAATTGTAGCTCTCGACAAGATCTAAAACTTTGTAATTGATATGTTTTCCATTTGAAGCAATATAGATGCCTAAATAATCATTAAAATTTTAAAAAAATTTATAACTTAATCAAATGAAGTCAAATAAAAACAATCTTTACATGAAAAACTGTAACCTTCGACAAGATATACAACTTTGTAGTTGAAAACTTTTCTATTTAACATTATTTGTATAGTCAAAAAGTTATTAAAAGAAAAAACAAGGCTTAAATGACATGCATATCCTATATATATCAAAAGGTGATAATGGGTGGTATCGTTAGGAGGGCTGGGTTAGAGGAAAGAGGTCTCGAGTTGGAATCCTAGTTATGCGTAGTTTAAATTTCGCATGAAAAAGTATTAAGACTATATACGCAGTGGTAGATGGTGTGGGGTCACTATTTGGATCAAAATAATTTTTTTAGTCAAATTTTACTGTCCAAAATCGCGTTTTCGAACACCCTCATTGTGGTGATGTGGTTTTCTATACCAGTGTGTGCGGCTAAGGGATCAGTATGTGAGTATATCAAGCTTCAGCCGATATGATCATTCTGTGTATTCTAGGTCAATATATTTTGCTAGGAACTGCCATTGACTTCTGGTTCATAAAAGGGTTTTTGGGTCTATGGCCGCTTGCACATGAAACTAACGGATCACACACCTAACGGGTTGAAATATATCTATTGGATTAGATCTATTAGTGGGTTTTGCAGATACTGATCCATGTAGGAATTAGAGTCCTAATGGGCCCCTAGCGCAGCTGCCCATTGGTGTACTCCATATAAGGGGAGGCGTTGGGGGCAGTGCGAGCTATACAAGTTCGTCACCACGTAACCCTAGCTGTCGTGCCCTCTCTGTCCTCCTAAAAACCCTAGTCACGCACCTATGGTGCTAGCACACCGCTGCATGGCGTTTCGCCTCTGAACATATGGATACTATAGAGGCACTACTACGGTTACTGCGGCGCTGATCGGCAAGGAGACATTTAACACGGCGTGAACGACTACTTCCTATACCTCGACGTGTGTGACGTTGGACTCGGATACTCCGACTCTTCTTCCGCTGTGACTGCATGTTAAGGGTAACGATCTGTGATCTCCTATTGGCATGATGTCCTAAGTGTTCGTAGTAGAAATCTTCAAAATTGCGCTAATATAGACTACCCGTTCCCCTTCACTGTGTGGTATATGAGCAGGAACAGCTAAGCACATGCTCGTGAAATGTGTGGTGTGGTGCGGCTGCACGCTTGGTTCAAGTTCTGTCACCTATTGGACAGGTGGACATCTGCAAGAAGGTGACGCAATTGTATGCAATGTTCTTTTGCTTGTTCTAGAGAGGGAAAAAATAGAACGTCGTCAAGCTATTCACCGTGCATGCAGTCATTTTTGTGAGTTTGTATTGGAGGATAAGGAAAGAACAAAACTGAAAATGTCCTCTAATACTTACGGTAGTGCTATCCTGCCAAATGCCACTCCTGGAGCTCCTCGAATACTCCCAATTCCCAAAACACGTTAGAGGAATGCATGCTCTGGTGCAGATTAACCGCAAGCTCTAATTAATCTTGTGATTAATCACAAGCTCTAATTCTCTCTCTGGGGAGTGGCGGGATAGGGGGTCCTTCCTAATTCTTGTTTTTCATTTTTTTCAAAGGGGAAGACTCAGGATATGGTAAATCACCCCAGCATATATATGCACGCCCACCGCATCTGGAACACGGCATCGAGCATGCAGGGACATCCAACGCGCCCAATGCTGGTCGCCAACCGAGCAATACCGAGAGAGAGAGTTGGGACCGGGCAGGGAGGCTTGCTGTTAATTGGGAGCGACTAGCTAGCGCTAGCCCCAAAAAAAAAAAAAAAAAAAATTGCTCTCTATCCGTCGTCTGAAAATAGATAAAATTCCAGTCAACATGTTTTACGCTAATAAATAACTAAATCTACGTATAAATGGATGTATGAAAAATACATAATTAACTGTAAAAAAGTTTATATCTTATTTTGGCACATACATTCAGTTTTATAAGTAGCCTCTTGTATACCTTTTTTTTTTGTTTTGAATGAACTTGCAGCAACTAAAAAATAATATCCAGTCAATATATAAATTTAGTTATTTATTAGTGTAAAACACGTCGACTGAGATTTCACCTATTTTCAGATGTTGACGAGAAGTCGCTCCCAAAAAGTAATACCCATGTAACAAAAAATCTTATTACAACAATAAAGTTTTACTCTTATGCAATAACAACAAATAAAAACGCAATAAGAAACCGATTTGTTCAATGTTTGGAGAAAACTAGCACTAGCCTTGCATGTTACTTTTGCATTTGCAACAATTCACATCGCCGGCTTCTCGGTCTTCTCTCTCTCCAAATCCGGTTAGGTTTGGTCACTGCCGTCTCGAAGCTCCGCCGCCCCCATCGGATTGAGGTTTTGAGCTCGGCAGTGCCACCCCATACCTCGCTCTCGCACGAGGCAAAGCTCCCAAATCCGGTGCCGTCAACAAGTGATGGAGGCTGAGCTCCAAAATCTGGCACCACAGACGCGCTTGTGGTTGCTATGGAGGAGGTCGCCGCCATTGCACGGGGCCATCATTGCCAGCCTCCACGGATCCAAGCTCTGGCTCCATTCAGCGGTATGACCCTTGCTGCCTTGAGGAGTGTGTGTGTGTGTGCGCACGCGCGAGAGAGAAAGAGAGCGAGCAAGCGAGCTAGGCTCGATGGTAATTTTGGTCATCACCGGCTTGCCGTAGCTCCAACTCGCTTGGGAGAAAGATGGGAGGGAGGATAGGGAATGTCGCCATCAACGGCTTGCTGGTGCTCCAGCTCATCGGGAAGGAGGATGGCCGGAGAGGTTGGGGACATCGTTGCAGCGGAGGACGGCCGAAGCTCTAACTCGTGGTCCATGAGGACGAGAGAGGAGAGGTTCAAGTGCTTCTGTTGGTACTCACTGGAAGCTCCAAGTGTGAGAGGTAAGTGGACAGGGATGGCAGTAGGTTAGGATAAGAGCATGTCCAGTAAGATCTCTAAAAACGAATCTTCTCTATATTAAGAGACTCTCAGTCCCTATATCACTCCAGCAGAGTCTCTATGTTGGACCTTAAATTTAGAAATTCTCTTACCGAGTCTCTATATTTAGAGATTCTCTCTCTTGTCTTTATATATTTTCGAGGATAGAGACTCTGCTGCTGAAGATGATGCAAATATAAGAAATGAATAGTGCTAAAGATGTTTTAATGATTCTATCCATGATGGGTGTTTTTTTTAGTGGGTGGTCACACGTGTTTGTGGAGGTGTCCAATTTTTTTAACTTGCATTGGACGTCCGAATAATATAAATCTCGATATTAATTTGCTTTCCCCTTTAACAAAATGGTTGAGCCCTTTCCTAAAAAAAGTTTCACGAACTTGTATTGAGGTACCACTGATGTTTCTCATAAAGAAATAAATTAATGATTTCAGATAAAATGTCTGCACTAAAGTATATCTCGCTAGATAATTACTGATTTTAGTGGTTAGATGAAACGGTATAACCAGCAATAAATATGGTATCAATGAATGAATAAGGTAAGAAGTTCCACTGTATCTCCGGTGATGTAGTCATATCCTAGTCTTGAGACTTTGGTAAATAGTGGCCGGCTATAAATTGGTTTGTTTGTGTATTGTGGAGGTATGGTTGTGCAATGTTAGTCTTCCATTCCCAGTTGGAACAAACATGATATCTGTGAATAAACATGAGGCTACTGCGAAGTAATGTTACCTTACTACATTCAGTGTTGTCTAAATCTCACTGGCATTTTGTTGTGCATTGTGTATGAGTGTGGGAGGTATTAGGGACAGACATCAGAATTTTGACTGGATATTGCCGACAAAAAGATGGAATTTGGGGACTCAATGTCTACTCCACGGCACATCAGTAGATCAATCTGGGACGATAACAGGTAAAATTAGGATTACTCTCACTACATTAAGGTCAAACTCCATTAAAAAATAAAATCTATATGTCCAACATCTTTTTGACACAAAGAATCTTTAATCGAAAACATGCTTTACTGCCGAGGAGGCTGATCAATCCTGGCTTGTATGCCTGTATGGTATTAGTTGTCTTGCATCGAAAATATGCTTTACGTATTAGTTGTCCCTGCTGGTATGACTGCATGAGAAGGAAGCGCACCTGCTGCTGCCCTTCCTCACATCCATAGAGTTCTGAGCAATGATCACAATCCGTCTGTGCTGAATATGAAGCATCGGTGCGCTGTCTTGACCATCGAGAGCTGAACCTTTAAGAAAGAGAGAGAAGACCAAATGTTCTGAAAAGCAGAGTGAGAAGAATGAGCAAAGAAGATGAACAGACGATGGGAAGAATTAATTTATTTAGGAACATCCACCGTGTAGTTAACTTGCAAGCTCCTATGGAAGTCTTCAGGTCTTTCCTTTTTAACTCCGATGATCAAGAAAGTAGTATGGTTCATCTAATGTCTATCATAAGAAATGTTAATCTGATTGATGATATAGACAGCTGCAGATGGCTTACTGATAAAATGAGACTTTCTCTGTGTTCTCTATGCATAAAAAAATTAATGCTACCTTGACTGATGCATATTATTCTTTTGTATGGAAAGCTAAGATTCCTTTGAAAATTAAGATCTTCCTTTGGCTCATCATGGCGAATGCCGTCTTATCCAAAAATTAAACTTGCAGAGGAGGCATTGGGAGGGTGACGCTGGATGTGAATTCTGCTCAGATGTTGAAACCACAGAATATCTGTTCGTTTGATGCAAAGTAGCGAAAGTTGTTTTGGAGTGTGTTAGCCGTGAGCATAGTCCACTGTGCTGCCGGAGAACATTAATCAGGTCTTTTTGTGGTTGAACACCTTTTTCCCAGAAACAAAAACCGGCAGGCTGTTTGCTTGGCAATCTGGAACAATAGAAATGATGCTTGTTTTGAATCCAAACAGTTCAGCAATTCTTCAACTATTCTTTACAATGTGTGATCGCTGCCTCATTATTGGACAGGGTTCCTCAAGGCTAATAGGAGATGGGCGTTGCAAAAATCTTCCAGATTGTCCAAAATCTGATGAAGAAGGATGGGAACGAATAGGGGCGTGATGATTGCCAGCTGAAGGACTGATGGGTCTTGGATAGAGCTTGTTTTGTCTCTTGGTTGGAAATTTTCTTTAATGCTCCATAGGGATAATGGGAGAACTTGTTAATAACTCTTTTGGTGGGTTTGTGCTGAACTTCTGCTGTGGTATTTTTTTATTGTTGCAAGAGCTTTGGGTTGTGGGGGTCTCTTCCCTCCTCTTGCATCCTTGTAAACAATGCTGTCTGGATGTGTCATTGCTGGCTGTTTCCGTTTTCTTTATGAAATGGAAACAGGAGCCTAGCTCCTTCTTGCAAAAAAAAGGTCTTTTCTTTCTCTCTCTCTTTCTTCTTGCTTTCGTCCTTAGCAAATAGTCAACACATATGTTTCTACTTGCTAAACCGGGTGATCACCATGGGAATGGTAGCTGCTAGGATAGTCCCACACCCTGTGAATATTTCAGGTTCATCGAGATCACATTTACTTATCGTTTACATAGTCCCACACGCTTAACTAGTACACAAAGAACAAACGTAGATGGAAAAGTAGTTGAAGCGTGCAATGCCTTTTTTTACAGTATAAATGATGCAAAACAAATGTAGAAATGGCATCTTTCGCCAATGGAGAATTAGATTTTTTTTGGAAACGATGTAGTCACAAAGTTGAGTTTCTGGAGCAACAGTTCTGATCTCGCAGCTAGTGGTTGCAACTGCCTATATTAAGACCGCACTACCTATCCTTATTGAGAACATATATCTTTGTACAGAAAAATGTTTTGTATAATGGAATCAAAGTTTCATACATCTGCATGACGAGATTTTCCATCCATGCTAGTGAGGAATTCATATATTGTCAACTCCTCTCTGAAGATTGTAGCGTGTGGGCTGTGTGCTATCGAATATCGATGTACATAATATCATATAATCCTAATGAGACAGACCATGGCTCCATATCAGAACCGTTAATGTCAAAAAAAAGGAAAAGGAAAACGTCGAAACCATCGATAACGGTTATTCTTGGCGGCCAGTCGTCGAGAAAAGGCCGTTGGGTCCACCTAGTCGAGAGAGGTACGGTCTCTCAAAAACGGCTCAGTGAACATCGGTTGAAAAACAACTGGGACCCAACCGTGAGGTGGGTTGATGGCTCTGGCACACCTTTCTCAATGGCCAAGTGTCCGTAGTCAAGAGAAATGCCGCTAGGCTGGCCCACGTGATGCAACATCTCTCTCGAACACTTGTGGCTATTGAGAGAGGGCTGATGGGTCGGCCTGCTTGTGGTAGATACTCTTGACCGCTTATGCTTGGCTGTCGAGAGTATTGTTGAGAGAACATGGAGGCTAGGGCGGGCCTGTACTCCTCACCCTCGACGGCATACCCATGGCCATCAAGAGTACTTAATTTTTAGAAAAAAAATAGCTAAGGAAATGTTGAAAAACCTAGAATTTTACAGCTGCTACTACACCCAGCAACAATAGCAACTGAAACCTGCAAACCCCACATATAAAACTCCCAAGTCATCTATATGTAAGCAAACATGACATGCATCCACATACACACATATATACAAAATGACACAAGGTCCCAAAAGCATTTGTCCTTTAGCATCCACGAAGGAAAGGCAGGTCACCTCGTGACTCAACCGAAGCATGGTGGGTTGTAGTCGAATAACTGAGTGACAAAGTCCACGGGTTGGCTCCTAGAGGCGTCATCACCCTGCTATCTGTCATCCGCCTGAGCTGAAGCTGAAGGCGCTGAGCCAGAACCCTAAGAAACATGCAATGTAATTAGACATATATGTTTGGAATCTCACTTTGGATGATGATTTTAGATAACATGGGTAGGATAAGGCACTTACTGTATCGGGGGTGGTGGTCCAAGGGCGTAGCACCTACGCGGGGTCCGCTCGGTCTGACCTACACATTCACGGAATATGACGTTAATGGAAAGATATGTACAAACTATAATATAAACTGTCGAGATCCCTTACCCCGCTGGCTCGAGCAGGCTACTCCAAGGCAAGGAGCCTCATGTGGAAGGCCTAGAGCTTGGCATCGTGTCACTAGCGCTCGAGCTCTTGCCGTCGGTGCTCCTCCTCCACCGTCTTTATGCTCGTTTGGAGGGCCTACAGCAGTTCCTCGCACTCCTTCTCCTGCTCCCTCTCTCTGAGGATCTGGGCCTTGAACTCGCAACGGCTCTTCGTAGCGCCACGGGCGGCTCTCACCTTAGGCATGTAGGCCTCGGACCTACAACAAAGCAATGTGATTAGTTAGAAAATTGATCTTGTTGCGAGCAACTAAGAATTTAGTAGAACTCTTACCTCAGGTGATCCTTGCCGATCGCCAGCCTCCCGTGAGCCTTCCTCCCATGTGCTTATGGATTACTACAGGGTCGAGGGGCACCTCGATCAGATTGCTATCGGGCCCATGCTCCTGGGTGTACACCTGACGGTATCGATCTTGCGTTTTTGGTTTAAGTTACTAAAAGAAAAATGATAGTTTACATAAGTAGGAGTAAATGAGGGATACAACACACAACATCTTTTGTTGTATGATGGGGTCCATGGCTGATGGGGTACCTTCCTTAGCTTTCATCGTGTGTCCACACCACCACAGATCCATCCCGCTTGGCCTTGAGCCGGTCATCAATGTCTGCATGACATAAAATTATTACTAGTTAGTACAAAAAATAAAATGACGAAAACAATAATAGAGAGATTGCCAGTTTCTTCCCAAGCTGTGTGGAGGACTACTTCCCAGAGGCAGAGATGTAGTCCTTGGAACCTCGTTTCTTCTTGGCTGTGGCAGACCTGCCATGAAACTCCTAGCTGGCCCACTTCTGTCCGAGTGCCTCCCAGGCGACCTGGCAGTTTGTGACCCACTCCAGTGGTACCTTGGTGTATGTGAGGCGGACAAGTAGTTGCCACGAGCCTCGGTGCTGGTGATCCTCTCAATGTGCTCTCGCCTGAGAAATAGAAAGAAATGGAAGTGACAATACTATATATCAATTGGAAAAGGGTTTCGGGATGTTAACTGACCTGTAGTACTCCTCGATGGCCATGACACGCGTCTCAGACATGTGATCTTGAATCTTCTGCTACGCATTCTTGTCTAGGACGGAGTCCAAGTCAGTCTCCGTCAAACCTTCGTGGGGACGATACCTGACCTAAAAAGAGGTAAAGCAAGTAGATTAATTAGTACTGTAATAACAAAAAAGAGGGATTACAAGTTAGTTAACTTACCCAAAACTCGTGGATGCACTAGGAGGTAGTGATGTCATCCCATGCCGGGCAGCCTTGTAGTCGTGCCAGCTGTACGCTGGCCTGGTGACGCCCCCTATGGTCACCATGCCAGGGTAGTGCTGGCTCACGTGGGACCCAAGAGTACTCCGAGGCTAGGTGCTGTGCCTGGCATTGACCGTAGACATATTGCTATATAGATTAAAAGATTGAAAACAAGTTAGTCAGATGTTATGGGTTTATAGGCACCTGTCTCCATCGATGTTGATCGGGATTCGATGGCTCGGATCTGTCAAAACCTTGGGCACCTTGTTCTGGCCCCTTTTCTTCCACGGAGGCTAGGAGCCTCCTGCCTGGCTGGACGCAGACTCCTGAATGGGAACCAACTCCTGGCCAAACCCAAAGGTGTCCTCCTGGCCAGCACCTAGGAGCCCTCCTAACCAGTTCCCGAAGCCTCCACCTGCTCCTCCTCCCATCCAAAGCAAGGAAAGATGAGGAAGTGGCATGGCATCCTGCATTTCCAATTTAAAATTAATGAGTTAGTCGCACATATATAACAAGAAACTAATCAAATTAAATCTTAATATGACAACATAGTATGTTAAGCAAAAGTGTGTGAAACATGTCGAGAATCTAGAAATAGCCTTGAAAAATGCATATGTACCATCTACTTAGAAGTAATTGTCATCGGCATCGAGCGGGTCATAGTTCGACGGTTCGACGACATCTTTGTGAGCTTGATCACCTATTTGAGCTTGATCATCTGTCTGAGCTTGAGCATCAACTTCCTCTTCAACATCATCATCGACTATCGCAACTAGGTTGTCAAGGTCCTGCCCAATGTTGATGACACATGTGTCATTCAAGCGTTGCTCTTGCATTGTCCCTTCACTGGATTCCTTGAATGCAATATCATAATCCTTAGTCGTCAGGAGTAAACAACTTCCAAAATGTCTAACTTTGTACACAACCTACCATGGCTTCAAATTTTTATCATCAGTGCATGGATAAGGTAGGTAGTACACTTATTCGGCTTGGTTAGTTAGGATGAAAGGATCATAGGTTTTAAGCCTGGAAGTATGGTCTACCTCCACTAAGCCAAGCTCAGAGTTGACGACATACCACTTTTGTAGGGTCAAACCAATCTCAACGGAAAAGAACTACCGAGAGCTCTTTGCTTCCCGCAAATACTAGTTCGAATATCTCTTGGATGATTCCATAATACTCAACCCCATTGTTGCCATAGGATAGGATACAATTGTTCACCGTTTCACAAATTAGGCTTTGCTCGTTCGGCAAGTGCGGAATGGAAGTGGAACCCATTCACATTGTAACACCTAGCACTTTAAAAAATTGATTGCATCTATGTGACATGATCCGAAGATCGTTGTGTATGCTAGCATGGGTAGTGCACTGCGTAAAAGCCACGACAAGAAGTTAGAAAATGAATGCTTGTCGACATCGATTAAAGTGAATGGCCCGAAGGCATTTACGTGTTTCTAAAACCAAGATAGGAAGGTTAGATGGCCAGCTCCTGTACCCTTTTCTGTCTATGTGCGATGCTGAGCAGGAGAGTTTTCCCTTCTTCCTATCCATTTGGACATGATAAATTGCCACAAATTGCACGGACGGTTAAAACACTATTGAAAGTTAAAGTGAAAAATAATAAGTTGTGTCCAACTTACTTTTGCATGTTTTCCACTTCTTCCATGTTGCACATAGACGGTGTCAGGATTCGACTCCGCCTAGAAAGCACAACACATTATTCACCAGCCTTTTGGTACCATTCATCTTAGTGTTCGCCATTCTGCTGCCAATCATCGTGCATCCTCCTGCTATTTTCCTCCATTTCTCTTCATCCAAGATGCTACAATCTGATACATGTTATTAGCTTGAAATATAAGGCTTAGGAAGGCTTCTAAACCCACCCATGATTGGGCGCTTGAGCATGACCATTGTGACATCCGTGGATCCGAGACGAAATTTCTGTAGTATAACCCTAAGGTTCCCTAGTGCAATGATGGCGAGGGTGTCGTTTTCAGCACCCCAGCACTTATGTTATGCACTAGAGAACCATAGAGTCATGCCGCCGAAATCACCATCTCCAACCCACCGGTACCACAATGAATCATACCCAACTAGCCATTCGCAGGCTGTCCATAGGGGGCGCCTAATTAGGGCTGTTCACTAGACAATTCGGGAATGCTTTCCACAACTCGTAATGGAACCCAACGAATCATCATCCAAGTTTGTTACTAGTTGTGTCATTCCTGAACAGGTAACGTACAGCTAGGTAACACACGCATGCAACACAATGAAAGAACGGAATGTGCATAACAAATATTTAAAAATTGTGCAATGACATCAAAGAGCATAATTTGATTTCTATTATTTTGTCGTAATCACCACTTACTAATCTAAACATATTTTCCAAATTTACTCCTAATTAACATGCATAGCACCTACCGTATTGTCTAATTAAATTTGGACTAGTTACTATTAAACTAAATCACAACTAATAAGTTAAAGAAAAATATTTTTTCCTATTATTAACCCTAATTCTTCTCTATTATGCGAAACATCCTATTTTCTTCATTATTAACTCTAATCATTGTCCATTAATCTAAATTGCCATATTTAGCCTATTTCTATTCTCGACCAATAACCATGGCCATCGAGACAAAATTGCAAAATTTGAAAAAAAAAATTGGCACGTAGGTTACCTTGCATGATGGCGGGACTGTGGTGATACTCACGTGGTGGCGGCATGGCCTCCTTCTCCTCCTCGCGGTGGCACGGTGGCGGCTTGGAAACCTCCTCTTCCTCCTCCTCCTCGCGGTGGTGTGGTGGCGGCTTGACAACCTAATCTTCTACTCCTCCTCTCCTCCTTATTCTGCTCCTCCTATCCTCCTCAAGCGGCGGTGACGGCGGAAGGCAACGCAGCGAGGGGCTGCGGCGGAGCGAGCCGTAGGCGGTGGTAGTAGGGCTTGGGAAAAAATGCCTAAGTCCCAAGCGCTCATGGGATTTATAAGATTACTCTCTCTTGACAGCCCTGCAAGAGCCGTCAAGAGAGACTGTGGTAATGGTCAGTTCCACATCCAGCACATTCATCTTTCTCGACAGCCTATAACAGACCATGGAGGTAGATACTAGTAATGGTCATGTGGGCCAATGCTGGCGACCCAGGCCACGACCTCTCTTGATAGCCATGTACCCAGCCGTCAAGAGAGATGGACCATCATCTCTCTCTCGAACCTTGTCTGAGGCAACTGTCAAGAGAGGCTTTTCTCAAAGGTTATTGTTGACAACCGTCGATATAGGTCCACTATACTCAATGGTTTACCCTAAAACCATGGAGAGTATATCTTCTCTTGTGGGTTTTCACCTTGAGAACCTAGCCGTGGTCAACACACCTATTTTATTTTTTAAAAAATGTTTAATGAGGATATTGATGGTACCTAATGAGTAATGTTGCTCTATACACCATGTAGCATTCTCATAAATTTTTTTGCATGTGCTCTGAGGTTTCAAGTTATTGAACCACATGTAAGCACCCTTATTGGGCCAACAATTAGGAAAACTTCTAGAGAGATGTTATAGCCATGTTAGGGTAAACCATCGTTATTTCAACGTATTGACATAATCAACTTAATTCAATCAATCCACACTGGGCTAAATGAACAAAAAGACGTATCGCAACATTTTGAAATTTTTGCATTATTGAAGTTACGAGAAGTTACGAAAAGCACTTATCATGCGCCAATTTGATCTTGTTCAACTACGGTACCATGTTTTGATGGTTGCACGCTACTCTATAGGTACCACGATATTTCCAAACATTTTATTTGATTTTCTAAGTCATTAATTCGTTATTTACGTTAAAAATCAATTATATATGTCAAAAATATAAAATACAAATATATCATCATATATTTAAAAAATAGACTTCTTTCTTAAAACTTCAAAAATTCAATCTCGTTGTGCTTGAGATGGATTTATCTGTTATTTTCTAATTGAAATATCACTTGTAAACATACCATTTGCAAACACAATTTAATTGGAATATCAATCTGTCTCGATGGCCTATATGTGGGCTGTCGAGAGAGAGCTGCACCTGCTGTGTGGTGCACTAGGGCAGCCCACCTGTGGCACACTGTATGGTGAGTGTTCTCTCTTAGAGGCTGACTAAAGGGCCATCAAGAGACACCCCCGCCCGTTGCTGTGCACAAAAGGGTTGTGCTCCTACACTTGTTGGGTTAACATAGGAGGGCAAGGTGGCTAGTGGTGTTGGCGCTCACTCACGGCGTCACGAGTTCGAGCCCGTGCTCACACCTTGCTATTTTTACTTTGCCTCTCTTGATGGCCTATAGGTGCGCCGTCGAGAGAGAACCCCACTCCCGCTTAGCGTATTTGAAATTTTGAAAGACCGCATGTGCTAACGGAGAAGTCTCTCAACCGCCTTTGGTTGGCCATCGAGAGAGGCTCATGCCATAGCCGTTTTGTCAGTGGCGGGGCTCGTCTTGACCGTATACTCGACGCTTGTTGGATGGCCATTGATTATAAGTCTTGTGCATGACAGTTAGAGTCAGGCTGTCGAGAGATGTATATGTCTCGATGGTTTATTCCTGGCCATCGATAGACTTTGTTGGCGGTCAAAATTTGTGTTATTTCCTGTAGTGAGTGCGATTTGGTCCCTGGACTATCCAGTTTGAGCCATTTTGGTCCTTAGGGTGCAAAACCAGGTGAGACTAGTCCTGGATTATCCAAATCGTGCCATTTTGGTCCTTTGACTGGTCAAACTTGGTTTTTTTAATTTTTTGGCTTATGTGGTGCCCACGTAGTGATTTTCAGTAATGTGGCATCACAAGTGGCAATGACGTGGCGATCCACATGTAAAAAATTTGAAATCCGGCTTTTATTTAGTTTTTAATCCATCGGACCATATGTCATACTAACTTTTTTAATTAATCTTCTCCCTCTTTAGTTAATTAATCTCTCCTCATCTTCTCTCTCTGCACAGGTTCTCATCATTTCTATCACTCTCCCCTCCCCCAATAGATCAGTAGCGGGGGCAATGACAGCAGCATCGCGTGGCTCCGATGTAGAAGCGGAGGGTGGCGCATCAGAGCAAGGGGAGGCTACACAGCAACAAAGAGGAGGGCAAAGCAGCGGAGCAAGGCAACTGCCTGTGGAGAGAGAGAGAGATGTGAGGATAGGATGGAGCACGAGAGGGGTGTTGGAGGTGCTGGAGCACGGAGATGGCGTGGAGGCCGGGCTAGGTGGCATGGAGGCAGTGCTGGAGGCGGTGTTGGAGGCCTGGCGGGACCAACGGACCGTGTGGAGGCAGCGCCCACTACCAGCGAAACAGCCACCACAACCGGTTCGAAACAGGTTTCAAAACCGGTTTTGGAACCGGTTGTATGCAACCGCGAGACTGATGCTCGCGGGAGCATCAGAAGCGGTTTGCTTCTAGTGGTATCTAAAAAGGTAAAAAATATTGGGGTATGTGGGATTTGAACCCAAGACCTTACCTCTCCTCGTGACCCACACCTCACCCAGCTAGCCAACCCACCCACGCGTGCTCTTTGATGAGATAAGACAAGCTTTCTTTTTAACAATTTGAAAAATGGGCCTCTAGCAGCGGTTCGTAATACGAACCCCTTCTGTTGCTTGGGTTTTAGAAGGAGTTCGTGTCCCAACCGCTGCTAGAGGTGCTTAGGGCTTTAGAAAGGGTTCTGACACGAACCCTTCTGTTGCTTGGGCTTTAGAAGGGGTTTGTATTACGAACCGCTTGTAGAGGGGTTTTCTGGCATGAACTATTGAACCGCTTGTGTTACAACTATTCGAGCTGTGCGTATTGAACCGCTTGTGATGTACCGCTTGTGATGCCTGTTCTCTAGTAGTGGCCGGAGCACGGAGTCGACGCTGGAGGCTGGGTGCTATGGAGGCGGCGCTAAGCGATGCGAAGGGATGCAGACTTGCAGAGACCATGGCAAGTCGGTAGGGTGGGACGAATTAGCCTACGGCAAGTCGACAGGATCTAGGGGCGGTGTGACCTTGGCCGTCGGCCGGCTGTGGTGGAGAGGGAGAGAAATGGTGGCGGCATGGCCTAGTGCGCCACCTAGGGCACCCAGTGGTGGAGAGAGAGAGCTAGGTGTGAGAGAGGAGAGATTTGAACATGTGGCCATGTTAGCAGTGAGGTGGCAGCTAGCTGGACATCCATGAATGAAAAATATGCCACATCAGCGTCCATGTCATTAAAAACCACTCTCAGGACGGTTTTGACCGTCAAAGGACCATAACATCACGGTTTGGATAATACGGGGACCAATCTCACCCGGTATGTAGCACTCGAGGGACCAAAATAGCTTGAACATGATAGTTTGGGGACTAATTCAGCATTTTCTCCTTAATAAATATAAGATGCACTTCAAGTGCATACGTGCAAATTTCTTTAACTGCCTTGTTGCAAGAAAAAAGAAGAAATAGAGAAAGAATTCTGCAAATTAATTTCTTAATGCTCAGCGCGGGTGCACAGCAAGAATAACCTCGTGGCCCTGAATTTCCTTTTTTTTGTTTGGACACTATTTGATTCTCGCAATAAATAAAAGTAGAGTGCAGATGGTATAATTAGAGGATATATGGTTTCACCGCTCTTTATCTCCATCTAACATTTGTCCTTTCCAATGTCAAGTCTAGCTGCATCCAGCATCTATAAAAGGCGTATGAACCTCGTATAGCTTGTGCTTTGTATCCTTCACTATGCATAGTTTTTTTTCCTTCCAAGATTCTCACCCAGCAAAAGTTCTACACAAACAAATGAGTATGAGAATGGCAGGTGTCAGGATGCAAAAGAACTCACGATCCAATTGTTCAGCCGCCCGCCCAGTCTTGGTTGAAGGACGATAACGCATGGGCCCCCGTATCCTTTCGAATTACATCTCATAGTCTGGTATCATAAGCACATCAGGGAATTTTCCGCAATGGGCGAAAACCTGACGAAGCAATGCCACGTGGAGGTGAAAGGCCTATAGGTCGTCAAACAATGACGATATCTGAGAAATAAGCATCAGCTAACTCTGTGCCAGCAGCTGCGGTAAGACAGAGGATGCAAGCGTTATCTAGAATGATTGGGCGTAAAGCGTTTGTAGGTGGCTTTTTAAGTCCGCAATCAAATTCCAGGACTCAACCCTGCATAGGCAATGGAAACTACCAAGCTGGAGTACGGTAGAGGCAGAGGGAATTTCTGGTTCCAGTGAACATCCTCATGAAGATCCTTAGTTGGTATGTACATGTCTGGTGCTGCAAACCTGTAATCAACTTGGCCTTTGTCCAATTATTATTATTATTATTATTATTATTATTATTTAAAAAAGAGGCAAAACTTGTTTTATCATGTTGTTGCGTACTCTCAACAAGGGTATTGTCACAACACTTGCTTTCCTCTGATGGATACATTGTGCCTCTTTTGCAGGGTGACCGACTAGACCCTAACAACATAATCTTAACTAATATTATCACTTACGAAAACAAATTTAATCCAATTCCTAACTAACAGCAACGATCCAATGTGCATCCCCCGCGAAACAAACCTTATCCTCAAGGTTGAAGTCTGGGCTTTCGAATATCAATGTACATAATATGATATAAACCTAATGAAAGAGAACATATTTCTAGATCAGAACTGTAAATCTAAAAATTAAGTACATACTAATAACTTATAAGATACAGTTCAAGTGCAAACGTGCAAATCTGTTTTGCTACTTTTGAAAAGAAAAAAAAGGAACAGTACCGCAAGAGTAATCTCATGGCCCCGAAAATCTTTTTTTCTTCGGACCATATTTGATTGACACAATAAATAAAAGTAGAGTGCATATGGTACAGTTATAGGATGTTTTCACTTCTCTTTATCTCCAGCTAGCGTCGTTGTCCTTTCCCAAGTCAAGTCGACCTGCATCCAGCATCTATAAAAGGTGTATACACAGTAAAAGGAACTATGTAAGCTAGAGGTCAGTAGATAAATATAGCTTGTGCTCTATAATTTTTTACTATGCCTGTTTTTTTGGTTTCTTCCGAGATTCATGCCCAGCAAAAAATGTCCATCAGAAGCAGATGCTAATGAGAATGGTAGGCATCAGGATGCAAAACAACTCAGTATTATATGGCTCTTCCTATCCGTATTTAGATAACACTGCAAATCTAGGACAGTGATATTAAAGGATGTATGAATGTCCATCCTTCTTGATGTTCTTTGCGGTGGCAAATTAATAACTTCGTTGAATTATTATGATTTTGTATGCAAGAATCATTTATATAAATCCAAGGATGGTACCAAGTGAACTGTGACATAAAGCTGTGAAACGGTTTAGTTTATGTATGTCTCACAAGATAGAGACTAAAACTTTGTTTTATTTCTCATAAAAACTACACTACTTTCTTTTACAAAGGAGCTGTAATGTCTAGAAACCAGTGCCATGGCCTCCACGGCGGACTCCAGCGTCTACCCCCCGCCTCCCCTACTTGAATCTCCTCTGTTGCGCCCTGTCAGGTGGACGCCACCAATCTCCCCGGCGTCATGCTACCGCCACGACGTGTCTCGCTGTCACCATTTCCGGCCATCAAACACGACGCTCCACCCTTTTGGATAAGCCAACATATCCCATGCACTCAGCCATCACTATGCACTCATGCACTCAGCCCATCATAGCCGCATAAAGTTGATCAAACGACTCGAGGGATTTTTTTCACTAAACCCCTCAATTCTCATCTCACTAGCCCGCCTCAGCCTCCACTTCCTAGGCTCCCAACCCTGCCTAGCCCCGATGGGCTCTCCACCGCGCGGAACCTAGGCCGGCGCCGCCCCTCAACCCTTCCGTCACCGTCCCTCAACCCCTCCATCGCCGCCCCTCCAAGCCCCCCGTGGCATCTCTCCAACCCCCAACACTGGCCCTCCACCCCTTCGTCTCCGCCGCTCCACCCCTCAGTGCCGCCCCTCAACTCCTCTGTCATCGCCTCTCCAAGCCCCCCACGGTGCCTCTCCACCCCTCCGGCGCCGCCCCTCCAAACCCCCCGTGGTGCCTCTCCACCCCTCTTACGTGGCTACGGCGCACCTCCAAGGTCCTGGATACGCCCCTTCAAGGTCCTGGCGCCGCCCCTCCAGGTCCCAGCGCCGCCCCTGCAAGGTCCTAACGACACCCCTTCAAGGTCCCGGCGATGCCCCTTCAAGCTCCCTTCAACATGAAGTGAATTGAGCTATTCAGAAGTGAATTTGATGGTTGAAGACTACAGGAGTTGTTTAGAAATGGTGCTTTGTATGTGCATTTGTTGTTGAGTGCATGAATTGTAATCTGAATTGAATTGTCTTGAGGCTGTGAGGCACTGATGTCTGAACAAAAGTCTGAACTGAGGTGGGGTTCTTTTCAGCTTTTCTCATTTGCCTATCTTGTTTGCTTATTTGCTTCCTGACGTGACCTCGAGAGTCGAATCTGCTTCGTTCGACTTGTGTTAGAGAGCTTTTATACACGCCTTCGAGATAGAAAAAAAGGAATACAAAAATTAAAAAATCCCGATAAGTCAAATAAGCAAACGAGTCTGAACTACTCTGAATTGATGTACTACTCTGAGCTGATTGTAATATGAATTGATGTACTATACAAGTTCAAAAGTTTGTCTTCATGTATATATGGATTCAGGGTTCAAAAGTTTGTCTTCCTGAACATGAATTTCAGATTGCAAAAGAATGCCTATTGTGAAGCTGAATTCCAGATCAGAATTTCAAAATTCTATGCCATTTACAAATCTTGAATTGTCATGAATGCTTTGAAAATATAATTGTTGCTTTGTTGCTCCCTGTAATTCAGAAAATTGCTTTGAAAATGTATCTACATAATTGAAGAATTTCAAAATGTATCTATAGAATTGTGCCCTGATTTCTTTGCAGTATTGCCTAGCAAGAACATGTTTGGGGATTATGATCTGAAACAAATCTGTCTGTACTAAGAACAGTGACAAAAGCTTCAGTGAGTAAAAATAAAGCTTCAATATTGCGACAGGACCATAAGAGGACTGCATACTACAAAGAACAGTGAAGATAACACTTCAGTCTTACATTAAGTTTCACAAAGTGGACATAACACTTCAGTCTTAGATTACAAAAACTTACATGAACAGTGAAGAGAATACTTGTCTTGACATAATTGCTTGGTTTTAATTATGCCGTTGCCTAGTCATTATTTGCTTGAACAGTTGCGAGCATCATGAAAAACCATTTGTTTGCAAATCTTGCACAAGCGTGGCACCTTTTCCTTGCCTCCTAAATTACTACTAGACTTGCTCCCCACCTTATTTTCCTTGCTTCTCTTAATTCTTTTGCTTCTCCTTTTTGAATGAATCAGTTGGTGGGTGTATTTCAACTTCATTAGAAATTTTGCAACCAACAAAAGCCTCGTATTCCTCCTATCTAGTGTGCTTAGCAACTGGTACTATTTGGTCTAGAGGCTCCTCTAGACCAAATACACTCAAAAAGATATGACATCACCAAATGATTATAGTTTTTTCTACTTATAGCATCAGCCCAAAATGCATAGACCAACTTTTCCTCTTCGTCCACTATGAGTCAAAGAAAAATGCAGCATTTACTTCCTTCTTTCTCTCCAGTTGTGCGATAAACATTTGAGCATCAGTATTCTTAATTTTTTTTTCTTAGGTCACGGTAATAATTATGTAAATCCTTCTTTATGCATCCAACATTCTCAAACCCACCTCACTAACATGTAGAAGCCTATATGCTTGAGGTTCCTATGCTAGCCTTGTGACAAGTGTATAATATACTCTTGGCCCTCTCACTTACTGCACGATTCGATCGAAGTAGATGACGTTTATCAGGTGACACAAGACCATGATTATGACACTCAACCATTGAATCTATTCTACACTTGGTATCACTAGACAGCTTCACAAAGATGTATCCATCACATCCGCATCTAGTTTCCATGATATTATGTGCCTTCTTTTGCTCTGAGGGGCCAACAATGTCTTTACCTTTATTGGGCACCCTAAATCCTTACCTTGAACACATGTATCGCTTGTACTGTGGCACCTCGCTCAATAACTTCTACTGCCCAACTCGAACAGAGAAACCGACCTTACGTGCATATGATTTGTAGAAATCTGCCATGGCCTTTAAATCATCAAAGGTCATCCCTATGACAGGCTTCGATCCATCTTCACACTCAGGTGTAAATGACGAACACTGCATCACCAAAATTAACAAAGTTATTATGGCGGTGCAACAACCATTGAACATAATTTATTAAACCTAAAAGGAGTATTGAATATAGTACTAATACATACAAAGTGAGGCAAGCTAGGTTCTCTTTTTGGAGTATTGAATATGTCTTTAGCAGTGAGATGACCGATTGTCCAATTTTTTCGTGATGACATCGCTGCAGGTTGATCAGGATCAGGGGCAACAGGGGCGGTAGGTTGATCGGCAACAAGGGCGGCAATTTGATCAGGAACCATCACGAAGGTTGGCAGCGCCCAGCGCCCTCTTCAAGTCGGACCGATCGGGGAGGGGACGAGGTAGGGAGGGCGGCGGCTCATGCAGCGAACGAGACAGGGAGGGCAGCGGCTCCTGCAGGTGAACGAGGCAACAATCCACGTGTGGACCCGATTGCAAAATTGGGCTAGACGTGCAGCAGTGGCGGGCGTTAAAGTGCAAAATGCTACCGATTGCGATTGCGATGGAGGACGTTGGATCCGTTTTGAGCAGCTAAGATGGGCTAAGTTCATGAGTGCATAGTGATGACTGAGTGCACAGGATATGTAACCTTTGGATAATATGTTCTTCTTTGGCCTGAAAGCATGTTCAGGTTCTTCAGGTTGAGTTGGTACCATACACTTTTAGTTAAGGTAAGCATGTTCAGGTTCTTTAGGCTGAGTTGGTACTGTACACTTTTAGTTAAGGTTTAACTTTCCACTTAAAATCTTATAAATCGAGATTTTGTTTGGTTGATGTCCACGCAAAGGCTTTTTCTCTGGAAATCGATGAGGAATGGGCTCGAAGAGATTACAGTAACATCTCAGTATCATAAATAGAAGCGAAATAAAGAACGAGAGACAGAGATTTTTATGTAGAAATCTTTGTAGAAAAAAACCACGCACACACGACGGCAAAATCACTATACGTGGATAGAGAGTACAGCAGGACGATTACAATTAACTGGTGAAGAGAACGACATATCAACCTTGTGTTTACAGAGGGTATTTATAAGAATATACCTAGGAGTCCTTATGGGACTAGGAAAAGTGTCTGTATAGGACTACAGCTCTATCTATAAAAAAATAATTCAGATCATATTTTCACTATCTCCATCTTGAACCGAATTCCATGGTAGACATAATAGAAGAAGTATCTGCAGAAAACCTTATGCGCCAAAAGTCACTAGGATTTAAACTATAACATCAACTAAGTTTGAGCTTAGCAGGAATTGACTTGGTCAACATATTAGCGGGGTTGTCATGAGTACTTATCTTACATACTTTAACATCACCTTGTGCAATAACATTTAGAATATAATGAAATCTCACATCGATGCGTTTTGTCCTCTCATGGAATATCTAATTCTTAATAAGGTATATAACATTCTAGCTATCACAAAATATAGCAATGCAAGAAGAAACCCTGCAAAGTTCAATATATAAACCTCTCAGCCAAATAGCTTCTTTACAAGCTTCAAAAATAGCTATATACTCAGCTTCAGTGGTAAATAAAGCAACAGTAGACTGCAAACTTGGTTTCCAGCTAATAGCACAACCACCAATAGTGAATATATAACCAGTGAGAGATTTTCTTTTTCCCAAATCACCAGCATAATCAGAGTCAACATAACCAACAGGTCCTTCTCCAGATTTTCCAAACTGCAAACAAGCATCAGACGTACCACGCAAGTACCTGAAAATTCATTGAACGACTTTCTAATACTCCTTGCTAGGATTTGCCATGTATCTACTAACAAAACTTAACGCATGAAATAAAACAGGATGAGAACAGACCATAGCATACATAAGAGAACCAACTACAATGGAATAGGGAACTCTAGACATAAACTCAATATCATCATCAGACTCAGAACATGAAGCAAAAGATAATCTGAAGCATGCAGCTAAAGGAGTACTCATAAGCTTTGCATCATGTATATTAAACCGACAAAGAACCTTTTTAATATAACTTTGCTGGCTAAGGTATAACTCATTTTCTTTTCTTTTTCGAATAATTTTCATGCCAAAAATTTTCCTTGCTGCACCTAAGTCATTCATTTTAAATTCTTTAATCATTTGTGCTTTTAAATTTTGCTATCTCTGATTTGTATTCTTTTTTTATAAATCCAGTTGCAATAAACAGGTTTCTTCTCCTTTGGAAAATGTACTAAATCCCAAGTGTCATTCTTTTCAAGAGACTATCTTACTTTGCATACCAGTCATCCAATTGTTACAATCAGCGTTCAACATTACCTTCAATCTCTTCTACAACGCTCAAAGCATAAGCCACAATATTGCATTCTTCAATTAACCTGTTAGGTCCTACAATATTCCTCCTAGGCCTATCAATAGCAATAGAATATTGTGGATGCTGCACAACTAGAGAAGAATGCCTAACAACCGAAGAATTATCAGGAAACGAAGATATTCCAACAAAGAGTGCATCTTGGACAGCAGTGTTTCCATGGTCAAATTTATCCAGGGGATCAACTATATGCTCCACCTGCACAATTATATTCTGTTGTACCACAACAGAAGCATCAGTAGGTATATCATCATGTAACAATATCATCATGTAACATAACAGATTCATTAAAGACAACGTTCCTATTGATCACAATCATTTGTGTGTCAGAATTCCACAACTTATACCTTTCACACCAGAACAATAACCAAGAAAGAAGTACTTAATAGCTCTAGGCTCCAATTTGCCATTATCAACATGAGCATAAGCAGTACAACCAAAAACTCTCAAATCTAAATAATTTGTAGGGAATAAGACCATACCTTAATTACAATTTTCTTGTCAATAGCAACACAGGGTGACCAGTTATTAAGATAGCAAGCAGTGGAAACAACTTTATCCCAAAAATGCCTATCCAAACCTACATTGGAAAGCATCCAATAGGCCTTCGAGATGATAGTCCTGTTTATACACTCAGCTAAACCTTTCTATTGAGGACTGTACGGAATAATGTAGTGTCTCATGATCCCCTCACTTTTGTAATAAGATTTAAATGCATAAGAATAAAACTCCTTCCCATTATCAGTACGAAGATTCTTTATCTTTCTTTTAGTTTTGAGTTTTAACCATAACCTTCCACTCCTTGAATGCTAAAAACGCCACTGATTTATACATCAGAAAATAAGGCCAAACTCTTCTAGAGTAATAATCAACAATTATGAGCATACAACGAGCACCACCTAAAGAATGCTTACGAGATGGTCCCCATAAGTCAATATGCACATAATCAAGAATACCTTCTGTTGTGTGAACCAAAGTATTGAATTTCATCATCTTATTCTTGCCAAAGATACAATGCTCATAAAAGTTTAGCTTATCAACACTGCATCCATTAAGAAAACCTCTCTTTTTCAACTCTGTCAAACCATGTTCGCTTATATGCTCGAGACGCATATGCCAAAGATTAGTAGTATCAAAATTAAATGATGAACTAGTAATTGCAACAACATTACATATCACAGTAGTGCCTTGAAGGAAATATATAATGGTAGATTTCATCACACCTTTCATCACAACAAGAGATCCTTTTGTTACCTTCATAACTCCACTTCCAGTGGAGCACCTATACCCTTTAAGATCAAGAGTACTCAAAGAGATGAAATTTCTCGTCGTACTTGGGATATATGTCTCACATCAGTCATTGTTCTCACCGTGCCATCATGCATCTTGATTTGCACAGATCCAATGCCTATAATCTTACAAGCTAAGTTATCACCCATAAAGACAACCACTATTTTGAACAGATTCATAAGTTGTAAACTAATCTCTATTGGTGCGCATATAAAAAGAGCATGAACAATCAAGAGTCCATTCATCATTAATCTTAACATATCCAGCAAAAGAAATAAAAATCTCACCATCAGAGATGTTATCAGCAGTTGCAATAGGGGCTTTACCTTCATCATATTTACTTTTCAGTTTGCACATACGGTTTCTTTTTCCTTATTCTGTAGAATGTAATATATGACATGATAATTTTTATTGCAATAACTTGTCCCTGCCTATAGAATTTGAATGACCTCTATTGCCATTCGAACTTTTACCTCTATTGCTATTGTTTTGAATCCTTCTTCTCTGCTCTGCCATGAACAGACAAACATTCTTCATGCGGAGAGGACTCATTAGCAGACACCATCTATTTTATCTTTTCTTGGCTTGCAAGGCTTCATAAACCTCATTCACGATTAGAGTGTCATGACTATATAACATGATATTCCTGAAATTTACAAACGAACTTGGCATCATATTTAACCTCTATAGACTGTAGGTCAGCATCAATCTCCTTAAAGACCGAAAGACTTTTCAGCACCCAACCACCCTCTTGCAACTTGTGTGTGAACAACTTCATCTTCATATGCATCTTGCTAGTTAGATCCTTATACATGACCAATTCCAACTTCTACCTAGAGCAGCAGCAGATTTCTCCTACCACACCTCTTGTAAACTATTATTGGATAAATGAAGATGAATCTAAGGCATAGCCTTACGATCTTTCCTCTTCTCATCATCAGACCAATACTTTGATTCTTTCTTCCCAAAGCTATCGAGCGTATCATTTAGATTGGTATGCACCAAAACTACTCTCTTCTTGACTTGCCAGAGAGAAAACCTTGTATTAAGATCCAGTAGTGGAAGATTGTACTTCAGGATCGCCATGTGAAATTAATTTGGTACAGATTTGTAAAGCATTAGGAAAAACAGCAACTATCTTATACCGACTCTAGTGTGCACCAAGCAAAATAGGACCAAGAATCTTATACCGACTCTGTGCTGCTACTTGCTCATTTTCTTTACCTCGGGTAGATGCTTGCACCTCCTGATTAGACCTGCTCATAGACAGCCTGGCTTGGTGACCCGGCCTAGACCCGGCCCTATTTTTTTGGCCAGGCTAGGCTCGGGCCAGAAAACCAAGCCTAGAAAAAATTTGGGCTGGGCTCGGACCTGCATAAAAACAGAAAATCAATGCAAAGTCTTGCTTCGGACTTTTGGCCGAGCTTTTGGGCTTTCGAGGCAGGCTCGAGCCTAGTGTATAAAAAATTGTTGGGTCAGGCTAGGCTCGGGCTCGGATCAAAGTGACCGGGTTTTTCCAAGCCTATCCCGAATCCCGGCCCGGCCCGGTGCATGATCAGATCTACTCTTGATGCACTGCAACTGCACCTCGGGTTCCAAACTTGCAAATAGATCCGGACGGCAGGAATCGGCTTCGGATTCGCTGAAAAGGTAACAGCAGCAGCACACAGGAAAGTCGACCAGAACAATGACGAGGAGGTAGCACGAAGTCGGCGCAGACGGCAGAACCCTATGTTGCCTGGGAACAAATCACCGTAGACATCAGAAATCAGATCGCTGAATCCGATCTAATCTCGTGTTCTCATTTTAGATCTAATCTATGCTCTGATACCACTTGCTAGAAATAGAAACACAAAATAGAAAATGAGAGACACGATATTTCTATGTAGAAACCCTTGCGGAAAAAACCACAGGCACACGAAGGCAAAATCACTATATGTGATAGAGAGTACAGCAGGACGATTACAATGAACTGGTGGAAAGAACGACATATCAACCCTATGTCTATAGGAGAGCATTTATAGAGGTATATCCCACTACTAGAAAACAGGACATCACAAGCGGTACATCACAAGCGGTTCAATGTACACCGCTTCTAATAGTTGCAACACAAGCGGTTCAATAGCTCAAGCCCAGAAAACCCCCTCTAGAAACGGTTCGTAATACGAACCCCTTCTAAAGCCCAAACAACAGAAGGGGTTCATGTCACGAACCCTTTCTAAAGCCCCCTGCACCTCTAGCAGCGGTTGGGGACACGAACCCCTTCTAAAGCCCAAGCAACAGAAGGGGTTCGTTTTACGAACCGCTTCTAGAGGGGGCTTACGAACCACTGCTAAAGACCCATTTTCCGAATTATTAAAAGAAAAACTTGTCTTATCTTATCAGAGAGCACGCGTGGATGGGTTGGCTAGCTGGGTGAGGCGTGGGTCACGAGGAGGAGTGAGGTCTTGGGTTCAAATTCCACGTACCTTGTTCTTCCTAGATTGACTGAATAGTGTCGTGCCGTGTATATGCTAATTACGCTGGGTTCGATCGTTATACTATTCGTTTTTTATTTAATTCTGGAGTTTTTTTTTTTTTCTGTATCTCTTGATTATGCAGGTGGACACAAACCTCTCAATGGTCAATGCATTATGAAGCGTCTTGCTGAACCTGCTGGAAACTCGCAATGTGATTCCAGGCCGTTGCGCTAAGAGTGCGAAGAATTTTATTTGAGGTGGTCTGTTCATTTGAAGGTGAAATTGTACAAGAGATATTTCTAATTTAATTTTAGACTAATCAAAATGACAGGCTACAACGTCGAGTACTTCCAGAAAAAGGGAGTTGCGTGCTACATAAGAGAATAGGTAATCGCGTGCTGATGAAATGTGTGGTTCAAGGACGTCGAACACTCTGCAGGTAGTCGCAAAATCGAGTACGTGGTGCACGCAGGCACGCAGCGAGTGGTTGCAGCTACCTATATTTTCCATCCATGCTAGGGAGGAATTCATATATTTTCAACTCCTCTCTGAAGATTGTACTGTGGGCTGTGTGTGCCATCGAATATCGATGTACATAATATCATATAATCAATGACCCTAATGAGAAAAAGTTTCTAGATCAGTACTGTTCATTTTAAAAAAAATTAAGAACATGCTTGTAACACCCCAATTTTTGTGGGTTTTCAAATACTCTTGAAAACATAAATTTGGCATGTATTTGTAAATAAAAAAACTTGAGACCAAAACCCAAAAAAATCGAATTTCACAACTTAAAACCCTAGATCAAATTAGAAATAATAGTTCAACGTTCAAGCTTCAATTCAAAATTTAAAATTTGAAATTTAAATTCATATTTCAAATTCAAACTGGAATGGCATCCTAGGCTCGGTCCATTCCACACCCTCCCTCCTACTGGCCCATGTTGGCCTAGCCCAGCCCATCTTGCCCATCGGACCACCTCTCCCTCTTCCTCCCCTTTTGCTCTGACTCTCTTAGACTATGTGGGGTTCTCTTGAAACTATCTTATCTCTTATTCTTGTAGATAAGTACTTATCCTACTTATCTCGCCTCTTATTTGACTTATCTCAATTTTTTATTACTTTTTGAGTCGCCTTTTTATTAAGTAAAAAAAATAAGCTCAAAAAGTAATAAAAAAGTAAATCCTAAAATTGAAGGCTTACCGACTCGAGGCTACCTTAAAATTCCTCATGATGTGCTACAAGAATAAGTAGATAAGATAAGCTCAAGAGAATCCCCACTATGTCCAACCCAATTCCCTTTATTTTATTCCCTTCCCCATCTCATTCCCCATTCCCATCAAAGATTCCTTCCCTTCACAGGAAATATCTCCAACCCAATTCCCTTCGTCACTCCCTTCCCAACCATATCACTCATTTTTTATTGTTTTTGCAATACCTCCATAACTACCATGTATTTGTACTACATACACGTATAATTGAAATATGTATACCTGATGCGCCGTGTTTTGTACATGCATTATGCGTAAAATTTTTTTAATGTAATAAAAAAATGTTGCCAACAAAATAAGATACTGCAATTAATTATTAAAAAAATTGACACAGATGACAAAAACGGTGGGGATACAGATGTTGACGAAATTTATACTTCGTATAATATACTTCGTTGAATACAATAATTATCTGACAAATAATATCTTGGACAACGGACCATATCTTGCAGTATGATACAATGGTAATTTATTGGGAATCTTCCAAGAGAAGAAAACATAGCAGTGCAGCTGTGTCCTGACGGTAGCTTACTAGAGAAGCTAGCTGACCGCTTTCCTTCTAAGAGAAGAATCGCATCTGTGGCTATAAAAGGGTGGCTGGTTTGCTGATATCCACATCACTTGTACAATAGCTTTGGCACCCTCTCTTTGGTAGTTCTGGTAGCCATAGACAACGATATGAGTGGGTTGAGTCATGGAGCCTCTTCAGATGATGTCAACTCCTCATCGAGCGATGACGACTTCCAAGAGGACGCACTTGTCATGCTTGCGGCGATAGAGGAAGAAGAACATGCCGCGAAGAGTGGTACAAGATGGGGTGGATCAGTATATGGGCATGCCACAGTCGATCGTGGTCGAGATGAAGGTCTTTGACGGCTATACCGTGACTACTTTGCTGATAACCCTGTGTATGGCCATGTATACTTCAGGCGTAGGTATGCTTAGTATCCTTCCCTTTTCCAAGTTTCCATCAAATATGTTTAACTTACTTTTGCCCTATTGCATGGCAGGTTCAGGATGAGCCGCCCTTTGTTCTTGCGCATTGCTGCCGCTGTTGAGGCCCATGACGATTGGTTCAAGCAAAAGACGGATGCAAGATCTAAAGCGTGGACTTCATCCCCGCAACTATCGCAAAGATTACATGACTATCGTCAACTCGCCTATGGGGTCCCCGCCGACAGTACCGACGAGTATGTTAGGATCGGCAAGAGCACAGCTTTGCTTGCTCTTAAGAAGTTTGTTGCCGCCATCGTCGAAGTGTACGAACCTGAGTATCTCCGGGCACCGACGGCAGAAGACACTGCTCGTCTCCTTGCTGTTGGGCAGCAGAGAGGCTTCCCCGGGATGCTCAGCAGCATCGATTGCATGCAATGGGAGTGGAGGAATTGTCCCAAGGCATGGCAAGGGGCGTTTAGGGGCCACACGAAAAAACCGTCCATAGTGCTTGAAGCAGTAGCTTCATACAACTTATGGATATGGCATGTCTTTTTTGAAATGCCTGGTAGCTTGAATGATATCAATGTGCTACATCGTTCTAACGTTTTTGACAGACAAATGGAAGGTACTGCACCGGTGGTTAACTACAACATCAACAGAAACAACTACGGCATGGGATACTACCTGGCCGATGGAATATACCCCGAATGGGCAACCCTTGTGAAGCCAATTCATGCCCCTCGGGGAAACAAGAGGACACTATTCAGCGATGTCCACGCTGCCATCAGAAAAGATGTTGAACGAGCTTTTGGCGTCCTACAAGCAAGGTTTGCAATCATATGTGGTCCCGGTCGATGTTGGGAGCAGGCAACGCTAGCTAACATAATGAAAGCATGTGTTATACTGCACAACATGATAGTTGAAGATGAGAGGGATGGTCCACCGCAAGGGGTCGATTATGAGTACATGCCAGCCTTCATTCGATGCACACACGCGAAAGGGATGCGCAGGTCCTGCACTACATCCAGGCAACTCAGCGGATCAGGGACCGTGCAACGCATCGTCGGCTACAGGAGGACCTAGTTGAGCACCTTTGGGCAGTATTGGGCGGCCACTAAGGGAATGTAACTGTGCTAATTGCTTGCCATAGTTTACCTGTTTGCATGTGTTGTCCCTAGGTCGTTGTTGTCCCATTTGTTCTATTATGTCGTTCTTACTTCATGTTATGCACTATGTATCGCCTAATGTGTTGTTATACTAGAATAAATGGCAAGCACTATAAATTATTCGACTCTTTTCTTTCCTATGCGTCTAGAATATTTGGCAAGCACTATAAGCACTTTGTACTTAACTATTATCTCTCCGGGGACATGAATTGAACTTTCATATTTCCCAACCAACATAACCAGATAGAAGCGCTCCGATGAACCGAAGCAAAAGTCCATAGGCAAAATAATAAGCGCGTTCATGGCAGTGCGACATCACTACAAATGTTCATCGCAGTTCCATCTCATAATCATGGCACATTTCACCTCTATCAATATAGCAACAGTCAACATAGCTAACCGTAACAATTACTAGTTCACTGAAATTATACAATCCCATGACTAGTTAGCAGCGCATTTAACAACAGTCCCATTTGTTCTATAGGCAGAAATTTTAGGATTGCAGCGCATCTGCTGCTGGAAGGTTAGCAGCACCACATTCAGCATCTAGCATTCCTGCGCATGACCACCCCAGGCCTGACCAACTTAAGCACGCCATTCATTCCTGCATGTACAGTTAGCATGTTAATCACCGAAGAAATTATATTCCAGTAGGCAAGGTTAGTAAGCATGTCCATCACCGAATAAATTTTTTTCCCAGGAAGCCGGTACAGTAAGCAATTTCATTGGTCTAAACACATAGCATACAGTAAGATATTTCATTGGTCTAAACACTGGCTGATAATGAAACTTTTGTTTCCTTGCTCAGTCCAACTTTTCATCAGTGAAGTAGTCTTTTACAGTAAGAAAATTTTGATCATCTTAGAGTAAGAAACTTGATTGATTACAAGATTGATGAAATAGCTCAGTACAATTTGTTTCCTTGGTCTTTTAGCAATTTGTGCAAGTAGTCTTTTACAGTAAGAAGTCTTTGACAGTACAACTTTTCATCAGTGCAAGTAGTCTTTTACAGTAAAAGACTATCCTTTCTGAGCACAATTTGTTTCCTTGGTATTAATGAACTTCTATGGTTATGAGCAACAAAATTAGGCCACTAGAAAAGACAGTAAAAAGTCCACATGAATAACTACATGTAATTTTAGAGTACAATTGAGTGGATATGCAAATATATAACTATCGTGTCAAAGAAACCTTTTTTTTTAACATCTACAAGAAAGTTCTGATCAGGACCCCTCCTCTTTCTTTATTTGCATATCCAATCAGTTTTTATGCTAATTACTTTGAACATGGAAGGTACTCACCTGTCATCAATGCTAAAGGGATGGGTCCAGGCCCCACTTACTAGCGATCTCAGACTGCCTCTTGAGGTAGTACTCCTTCAGCCAACCGGTGCATTCATTTGGGTCTATGCGCAAAATACGCTCTTCCTCCTTGTTCTCCATCATGGTTTGCCTCCTCTCCTTCAGCCCAATGATCTTCAGTCTATCCTCGTGCAAGTCTTCGAAATGAGTAGCGTAGACCCCTTCAGTGCAAGTAGTGCGGCTGTTCTTCGAACAGCTGCCCTTGCTACCCCTCGCCGCCTTCGCAGCATCCCTCCCTATGGGCCTAGTCAGATGTGGAGTCGTCGGCGATGCAGACACATTCCCCTCGACCTCCACGGGTGTGTCCCCAGGAGTAGGAGAAGGAGACACCTCGGGAGGATGGGAGGGGGTCCTCTGACGTTTGGTGCCCAACAACTCTGTCCACTTGAGATGATCAGCCAACATCACCCAGCAATGGCTGAATCCAAACGGCTTGCCCTCGATCTCCTTGTACATCTTTGCGGCCATTGCCATCTTAACATGGAAAAAAAATAGAGCCATTAGCATTACTAAACTAAGCCTAGTATGAAGGTAAACTTTCCTTACCCTATCCTCGCTCAGGTCCCACCGTTCAAAGGTCGAACTTCTTCAGTATCCAAAAACTTGCTTCTGACTTCGTGATGACGACCAGTGATTAGTCATTCCCTTCTGCGATCTTGCAAGCATCCCGTCTTCATGTACTTCTTGTAATAATCATCTATTCTCTCCCAAGATGTCCCCGCCGCTGGTCCGTACCCAATGGGGTCTGGCTTATACTAAGCCAGGCAGACACCAGAGCTCTTCCTCGTCTGCGGTCCACTTCGTCCTATCCGTCTTCGTGGCTGCCTTCTTCTTCTTTTAGTACCGCCGGGCTGTGTGCAAGGAACCTCCGACGAACCAGGTTGAATGGAAGGGTGGGTTCACCGGAGGGCGGCGAAGGGGAGAAGTCACCCACTCCTCCTCTAGTCCTCTGCAAGAGCTGGATCGAGTCGCTCAATTGGACCACGAGATACGCTGCCCACGCTCGTGCAGCAGGTTCTCTAGGAAAGGGTCCATGTCCTCCCTGCGACCATATGCCACATGTATATGACCAATTGTGTGAAAAAATAAAAAAAAAAACAGTATGTCACTGGTGCATATGATAAGTTCATGGTACGCGGTACAAGGGAGGACATAATCATCTTGTTCACAGTACGACATAGGAAGTACAAGACATACATAAATAGAGGTATGATAACAATGCCAGCACAACATGGCACCGACAAACCTACAACCAGTAATAGGACATAGGACATACAAATTGCACAGAAAGAACACACCCTTCAGCAGCCCACTACCGTAGGACATTGACATACACAAGTTCATAATCCCTTGATTAGTAACCCTAGGTTAGGTGCGCCCTTCCTAGCCTTAAGGCTCAATTGAAATATGCACTGGTAGCTTTGAGCTTGATGCAAGCTAATAGCCTGGCCGACATAACCATGTGATATATGCATGACTCTGATCGCCAACGCATACACGAACCATGCGCGCATGTACATGTACAATGGATTAGAAAGATTAGATATGTCGCCGGCCTTTGGCCACAGTGTATCTTTGTTAGTCATGGAGGCAATGTGGAGCAATTCTAGCTTGTTAGCTTTGTTGAGCATGATTAGGCATAGTTTATTTAGTTGTGTCTCTAAATCTTCTCAAGGAGTGCTTGTTGTAGATAAGCAGACAGAAGACCCATAGAGAACTACTATGTAAACAGGTAAAGGATGCTTCATATTATAACATGAAGTAATGCGGTTGCGTAATACACATTTTGTTTGGCTAAATGTCGGCTGCAACAAATAGATTACACTCGCTTATTAGGGAGATGCTGCAGTGAACCCGGCTCTGGAGACTGGCACAAACTCAACTTCAATGGTGCTATCTAATTTCCATTCCATCGGGTAGGGGGTGGCGAGGGCATGAGGAAGTGAGTACTGTCCGCTCAAGAACATACGGGAGGAGGAGATGGCCAATATGGCTTTGAAGGCGCGATAGAGGAGAGATGCCGCTAGCACATGATCCGTCCTGCCACGACCTCCTACACCGCTGCCTCGTGTCTCTCGCGACAATTTCAAGCCGATCCGTGTCCCAGGGGAAAAGACTTGGCAAGCGATGTAATCTCAACGGGCAACGACGATTGCGGGGCGAAGGAGTAGCGCCATATGGAAGCACTGCGAAATAACTCCAATCTTAACCGGGCCATCCACACACTCGAGACTTAGTCTCTCCGACAACGACAGCGGCGACTCTCTCGACCATGACGTTTCTCAAATCCTTGAGTCTGTTCATGCACAGCGTACCATAACTTTTTGTAGAGACAATAACCTGACTCAGGCAAACCTCTTTTGGACAGAAACACCACTTGCCGTACCGTTGCTACAAGCCACCATCGGCAACGTCGTCCGTGCTTAGAGAACCACCGTGAAGCCTAGAACCCTAGTATAGATGCTCGCAGGATGCCAAGGACTAAATTGCCGGCGAGCCATCAATTCCCCCACGTGGTCGCACGGAAACTGGAGGATGAACAAGACTGACGCTAACATCACGGTTACGTTTAGAATAGATTAATCTCGGATTAAAAGGTTAGTGCGCTAATGGCATGTGGATCCGAGTAGAAATAAAGAAATCTAAATAAATCCATTTGAAATTTATGAGTCGTTGATACATAGGGCCCACCACGGTTCAAATACGAATTAATATCCCACCGGATTATTTTAGAGTCACTAACATGGGTCCCACGGAACCGCACGTCAAGTTAAGTGGAGGCATACTTTTTAGAGTTTACCTTATTCTCTAGGTTGGCGCAATCTCAGCGGCAGTAAAGAAAACTCCCCTGACAAATGGGCCATCCAAGCCCCCGGTCAGTGGACACTAGTAACGAATTTTTTTAAATATTTATTTTAATTCGTTATTTCAGAAATAATCGTCGGAAATATAAAATTACGAGATTACCCTCCCATCGCCCTTATATGGGGCGATCGCCCGGATCTAGGGCGATAGCTACCCCCCAAACGGTCGTTTGCTATAGCCATTACCCCTGACAACCGGCTGACAACCTATCGCCCTATTATGGGGGATCGCCCGTTGTTGAGGCAACAGGCCTCTTTTTAAGGGCCGGCGCCCTCCTTCTCTCCCTCATTTCTCACCGAGCAAATCAGTTTCACCGAGAGCGAGCGAGAGCCAGGAGGAGAAGAGGAGAGGAAAGAGAAGAGAGGAGAGGAAAAAAAAGAAAAAAAAAAGAAGAGAAAGGGAAGAATAGAAGAAGAGCCACCATTTTTGCGGAAGTAAGTCCGAAATTTTTTTGTGCAAATAATGTATTAGACAATATTAGAAATATAATGTGGCAGTATTGTATAGTAGTAAAATGTAAATATTATGATAAAACATGGTAGGATAGCCATATGTTGTGCGGTTAAAGTTTTGAGAAAAATTGGACGTAGAAATTAAAGGTAGTAGATATGCATTTTTTAGGGTTAGGAAAAATTAATAATATATATAGTAGTAATGTCGTAAGGAATTAAAAGAGTAGTTCAATTATTTATTTATAGCAGTAATTTTTAGTAGGATCGCCATACGTTTTATATATTGTATTTTAGAGTAGGGGCATTTAACAATATGCCCTATTTTACTATGTAGGCCCACCTGTCATAGACACATAAATGGGGCATATTATCAATTTTCACTTAACTTTGGGGCATATTGTGAATTATCCCTTTTAGAGTAATATGTAAAAAATATGGTATGGTAGCCACATATATCAGGCACCACCGTTAGAAATTAATAGAGTAAAAAAAATTTGAAAATAGATAGCAGAAATAACGAGGAGTAAATCAATGACATAAGATGATGTAACAATTATATGGTAATGTATGATGCTGTTAGATGGACAACCGATGAATTTCTCGGTCCGATGTTGTAGGCAGCATGTCGGAGAAATTGTATTTCAAATATTTTATGGAGATGGGGAGGTAGCACAGGGGGTGGATGGAGTGGATTTGTCAGCATTTTCAAGAGTCGTACGGGTCATATCTAGACCGAGCGATAGGACATACATGGCTTTGTTGGAGTGGAAGTTTCGGATGTTCAATTTGGATGCCCAGACAGTTCGGCTGCGGGTTAGAGCAGTAGTAAGCCATGCGCAACACTGTTTTTATGGAGAGTTGATTCCTATTAACGCGACATCATCATGGAAGAGCTATGTTGGGTTTGCTGTAGAGCGGGGCTGGCTGATGATGTTGCTGGTACAGTGGTAACCAGTAGCTCCATTAGTGTCGGAAGTTCGTGATGTCGGGACAGATCATACGGAGGAGATGGAGAGAAATATGCAAGAATGCGATGATGAAGGGGACGAGGAGCCTGGAGACGGGGGACACGAGATTGGCGGTGGCGAGGGGATGGGGGGGCGAGGAGAGAGTTGTGGAGGCATAGGGGCTGGCCTACGAGGGCTAGGAGGTAGAGGACATAGTTGACCTGATGGAGGAGGAGGACCGTGTGGATGAGGAAGTTCCTGATGTCGAAAACTCAGACGAGGAAGACAATACTCCTGAGGTGCCTGTCCCTGGGCGTGATCTAATTATAATTTCAAAGACTTAACAATGAATGAAGGGAACAGTAATGCATGGGAGTATCATGAGTACGAGGTCACGCAGGAGGCCATATATAAGGACAAGGAGGCTGTGATAGACGCGGTGAAGTACTGGGCAATGTCTTTGCGACGGTAATTCAGGGTAGTGAAGTCTAGCAAAAAGGAGTACGATGTGAAGTACGTGGTTGATTCGTGCCCATGACAGGTGCATGAATATAAAGGGAAGTGGAAGGATTACTGGAAATGCTCCATAGTGATAGAGCATGACTGTTAACTGAAGAAAGCAGAGTAGGAACACCGCAATCTGTCGTCCACTTGGGTGGCAAATGTGTTTTACGGTCAGATCATGGACAATCCGCACCTGCAGGCTCGTTCTATCATCAGAGCCGTGGAGGAGAGGTTTCAGTACAAGATTAGCTATGGAAAGGCATGGAGAGCAAAACGAACAGCTTTACAAATACGGTTCGGGATGTACGAGACTTCCTACGAGAATATTATACATTTGCTCAGGGCAATATCACATAGGAATCTTGGTACATTCATCGACCTTGCGGAGTTCCCTGCGGATGATGTGTGCGTGGGTAAGTGGGTCTTGCAGCGGGCCTTCTTCGCCCTCGGCGCATGCATAAATGCGTTTCGACACTGTCGCCTGGTTATTTGCATGGACGGCACATTCCTCACAGGGAATACAAGGGCCAGATTCTAACTGCAATCGCGGTGGACGCCAACAAACAGGTTCTACCGATCGCATTCGCCTTCGTGGAGGGGGAAAACACAGACAGCTGGTACTGGTTTTTTTGCAAGAGTCAAGCTAGCAGTTGTTCAGGATCGACCTGATGTTTGTATCATCCATGACCGACATACAGGGTTGCTAAGGGCGATCATGGACATGCAACAAGGGTCCGATGTCGTGGGAGCAGCAAAGTGGCCAGACCTGAAGAGCAGGTGGTGCATGAGGCACATGGGTGCCACTTTTTTGGTCAGTTCAAGAACAAACAGCTTATAAACATGTTCAATCGACTGTGCAAACAGAACCAGCGGAGGAAGTTCGACGCACTGTCGAGGACGTTGGATGAACTAACCAAGAAGCAACCACTGAATCCAAGGGATACCGCTAGTTCATCAAGGAACCCTATGGTCCACCATGAGGAAGGAGATGACCCCACAACCTTGTGTCACTCCCGACCGACGCACCAAACATTCGGCGTAGGCCGGGGACAAGCATAAGGAGTTTCACGGACTGGATACGACACGAGCCGTTCGAGAAATGGTCCATTCTGCATGACGTGGGCGGTTTCCGTTATGGAATAATGACAACGAACCTGGCGGAGGTGTACAACTGGGTTATGAAAGGCATGAGATGCCTTCCTTTGGTGGGTATAGTTGAAGGTGTGTTACTAGGTACGCAAAGATATTTCATTGACTGATATAAGAAATCCGCTGCATGTATGTCGGACAATCGACTGTTCTACTCAAAGGTTGTATCTAAGTACATGGTCAACAAAACACGCAAGGCGTAGACACATCGCGTGACACCGGAAAGTGGCGTGGAACGGAGATACCACGTGCACTGCGGTGACCGTGGTCGCAGAGGTGCCCACCCGGAGTGGACGTCCCATCTTTGCATACTTCGAGCTGCTGACTGCGAGTGCTCCTGCCAGAAGCCACGACTACTGCACTTGCCGTGCTCTCACGTGATTGCCGCAGCCGCAGAGACACATCAATCATATCGTCTGTACATCTCCCACTATTATTACAAGCAAAGTGTTCTCAACACGTGGAATCACGAGGTGTACGGATACTGAGTAGATGGATTGTTCACGGAAGCACCCCCTCTAGGGTATCGATAGGTACCGGACATCCGAATGTTGAAGCAGAAGGCCGGGCATCGAAGGACATGGCGTATTTGGAACGATATGGATGAGTCCGAAGCACGTCGGCGAACTCAAGGATCTACGGGATCAGAGGCTAGGCCATCTATATCTCGTCGAGGCACACGCTACAACGAGTCCTGGTGGCCTTCTGCATAGTAGCAGTGGGGACAGTGGGGAGACGCTGGGCCTTCTTCATCTCACGCACAGCAGCAGTGGGGGGAGAGGGGTGACACGGGGCCTTCTTCGTCTCGCACCCCTCTCGGACCCTAGGGTGGTTTCGGCGACGCAGACTACGACGACCGGGAGGAGGCATCGTTCGACGTGGGGCAGTACTTGTCGAGTGAGTTCCTCGGCCCCTCTTAGCTCTTGGGAGCACCGTACCAAGACACACCCTGGTCGCAGCCGGATTACTCTACCCCTGTGCTGCAGGGCCAGCCTAGGAGGGATGTCCGTCCTCCATCGCCACTCACGTACCGCACGGACTAAATCAGGAAGCGTGGCCATGAGTAACATGTTGTCCAGCTGTACTTTTGTAATGCCTTTATCTTTAGCACTATGTTGTATAACTGTTTGAACTCTGTGGTAGAGAATCTTTTTACCTTATCCGTCTCAATTAGTAACATATGTGCTTTTTCTGATTTTCGCACGTTCGTGCTCAGACATCGTCCGACCTGCACCCCCATATATAAGTGGTAGCATGCGTTGCGTATGTCGCTTGTGATTTTTTTTTTGTATTTTCTAGGCCCCATCCGGTGGGCCCCATGAGGCTACGAATACCCTAAGTGGCCACAATTTTAGGGTTTTGTGGCCGCTTGTGGCTTTTCCGATTTTCGCACATTCGTGCTCGAACATCGTTCGACCTACTCCCCCATACATAAGTGGTAGCCTGCTTTGTATAGGTCGCTGGTGAAATTTTTTGTATTTTCTGGCCCGTCTCCAGTGGGCCCCGTGAGGCTTCGAATACCCCTAAGTGGCCACAATTTTAGGGTTTTGTGGTCGCCTGTGCCTTTTTCGATTTTCGTACGTTCGTGCTCGGACATCTTCTGACCTGCTCCACCATACATAAGTGGTAGCCTGCATTGCGTAGGTTACTCATGATTTTTTTCGTATTTTTTGGCCCCCTCAGGTGGGCTCCGCAAGGCTACGAAAACCCTTAAGTGGCCACAATTTTATGGTTTTGTGGCCGCGAGTGCCTTTTCTGATTTTCGCACGTTCGTGCTCCGACATCATCTGATCTGCTCCCCCATACATAAGTGGTAGCCTGCGTTGCATAGGTCGCTCGTGATTTTTTCGTATTTTCTGGACCCCATCCGGTGGGCCCTCGAGGCTACCAAAACCCCTAAGAGGCCATAAATTTGGGGTTATTGTGGCCGCGTGTGCCTTTTCCGATTTTCGCAAATTCCTGCCATGAGGATGAATATTTCAGAATTTCTTTATTTCGAAACGAAGGTGCCATAGGGATATTACAGGAAGGGCGATTCTCAAATCATAAGTTACTGCAGAAAATAAGGTAGGCCACACTGTTTATTACGATTTAAAACTGGGAGGCGCATGACAAACAAGGAAAATAATAGTTACAACTTGACGTCTACTGAGTGCATCGATACTACTTTCTCTTCGCCCACGCCTTCTATGGGGCTTCTCTGGCACGATGTGCCCTCTCTCGTTTCCTCTCTCTCTCTCTGCCTCCTTCTCCTCCGTTTCCTTTCTACGTGCCTCCTCGCGTGCGGCGTCACGCTGCTCTTGAAGCTGCCGCCTGAACTCCTCATCCCGATTGGCTTGATCAAGAAGCCTTTGGTACTCAGGGTTGATCTCTATGTCAAACCACTGCTTGAATTCACACAGTGGCGGAGGCGACTGCATGAAACATAAATTAGCAAAGTTTCATGTACAAATATTACGAAACACGTATGCTCATTACCATCTGACGATTCTTCAGGCTCTTCTTCGGCGGATCGAAGGCGTAGTTGCAGCACTTTCAATACCTTCTGTTCCAAGTTGGAATATCCCCAAGAGAGGACAAGCCTGCAAAGATCTCCACACATACACATCGGTGGGACAGCCCCACAAGGTAGAAAGAGGTCCTGGTATACTGAATTGCGCGTCCAGTCCCAAGCGCCTCCCTCTTCCTTTACTTTCCTCTTTCCCTTTTCACTTGCATGTCTCGGCATTTTGGGTTGATCCTTTAATTTCTTTTATTTTTCTCCCTCTCTTTTTTTCTCTTCTCCTTCCCTTCTCTCTTCTTTTCTCTCTTTTCTTTCCTCTTCTCTCGGTTCTGCCTTTTCTCTCGGTCTGGCTCGGTGAGAAGGAGAGCAGACGGGGCTAGGCTTTTAAAGGGCACCTATCGCCATTTTATAGGGCGATCGCCCCATATCGGGGCGATATGGCTCACGGGGGCACACCACCTGACGGCCATTGACGCCTACAAACGGCGAATGACAATGGAGGGTGCCTATCACCCGATATTGGGGCGATCGCCCCATATAAGGGCGACGGGAGGTTAATCCCGTAATTTTACATTTCTGACGATTATTTCTGAAATAATGAATTAAAATAAATATTTTAAAAAAGTCCACTAATGACCAACACACGTGCCCAATCGGCCCACTCGTTAGCCCTACACCACCACAACCTAACGGGCCCAGGCCCATTAGTCAGCGCAAGTGTGCGGGCTAAGTGCAGTGGGTCGTTTCCGTGTCGATCAGGCGCACGGGGATGGGCACTTCTAAATAGTGTGGTGCTTGGCCAATTGTTGTCCATGACAATTTTACCTTTAGAAGTCCAGTTTAACATTTAGCTCACTTCACCTGAGTCAGTTTATTCATTGAGTTCGGCCACTCCGAACATGATCTAAATAAATCTACAAATTGAAGTATTCAAAATAGTATGTGATATCAAAAAATTATGATTTTTTTTGTAAACCTCATGTCATAGTGAACATTTAATAATTAAAAATACAGAACCTACTCTAGGCTTAATAAAAAATATAAAAATGAGTAATTAATATATTAAATGCTAAAAATGTATTTTTAATTTGTGGGTCCCTAATTAACGGTATTCAAGCACATGATCATACATTTCATGTATTAGCATGTACTCCAAGGAGAATCATGGAATTTACTTGATAAATAAATAAATAATAAATGATACCCAATATGTGATGATGCTCCATACTCGATGATACACGATAGTCAACAATATCCGATACTTGATGATACCTAATACTAATACACGATGATATTTGATGCTCCACGGCTGGGCGCTCAAAGATGGTTAATACTCGACGATACTCGATGCTAGACAATATCCGATACTCGATGCATGATGATAACTAAAGCTCGTCGATAGCTAAAATCTGACAGTACATGTAATTTGTCAATATCAACTTGTTGTAATATAAACAAAAGAAAAAAAATGCGCTTGTACATGATTGGGACCCGCTAGAAAGCCGTCCGCGTGTGCTGCAGGAAGGCCAACTCTTTGCACCAGCCTACGCTAGAAACATGCCCGTTTGCGCGCGCCTGTTGTTGGACAGTATAACACCTAGGTCAGCTGGGCTGGAGCAAACCCGATGTTTTTTGGCTTGTTCTAGAAACAAAAATATTGGACCATCATCAAGCTATTCACAATGCATGCAGTCATTTTGATGAGTCTTATTGGAGGATATAGAAAGAACCAAACTGAAAAAGTGTCCTCTAATACTTACGGCGGTATTCACCGTAAATGCTCTGGTGCAGATTACTATCAACTTATCAAGCTATGTGTGCCCATAAGCATATTAATTAAATCACTGGGGATCCTTTTTTGATCCTCTCTATTATTTTATTTTCTTTTAAAGAAGGAGCAGACTCGGGATACCTCGAACGCGCGCGTACTGGTGGCCAACCCAGCATGGCTCAGTTCGTGACCCTTGGCTTAAAAAAAGGTTTCAAAAACTTGTATTTTCGAGGAGATCTTCAGTAACCTTAAAAGGCATTTAATAAAGGTAAACCCGGAGAAGTGCATTTTCAGCGTACAAAGGGGGAAGGTGCTCGGCTATATGATCAGTTCAGCAGGTGTTGGAGCAAACCCAGAGAAAATCGATGTCATCGAAAGGATGCATGTGCCCTCCAATGTAAAAGAGGTGTAGGCCATCACGGGACGCTTGGAGGCGTTAAGCCTTTTCATTTCCCGACTAGGCGACCGTGGCTTGCGTTTCTTTAAGGCGCTCCAGAAACACAACGATTTCGTTAGTACAGAGGAGGAGAACAGGTCCTTGGAGGAGCTTAAGCGCTGCCTATCCAACCCGACCTTATTGACCACACCAAGAGTAGGAGAGGCTTTGCTCTTGTACATTGCCGCTACCCCTAAGTTAGTCAGTGTTGTCTTGACTTGACTGTAGTTCAAAATGGAAGCCAATGACCAATCTATTACGTAAGTAAAGGACTGCATAGGCCGAAGGAGCATTACCCTGAAGTCCAAAAACATGAATACGCTTTGTTCATGTCATCTCAAAAACTGTGGCATTATTTTCAAGCCCACACGATCACAATGTCAGCTAGTTCCCTTTGGGCGAAATCCTAAGGAACCAAGACACAAGCGGATACATAGTAAAGTGGGCTATGGAGCTTGCCAAGTTCGATATCCACTTTATGGCCCGCTTAGCGATCAAAGGTCAGGCGCTGGCAGATTTTGTGCCGGAGTGGACCAATCAAGACTAGCCTAGTCCAAAGTCCGATTCCTTAGATGATGGTCGACCGATGATGTTCTTTGATGGTTCTCGCACTTATGAACACTTGGGGGCTAGAGTCGTACTTGTGTCTCCTTAGGGAGAGCGTCTTCAGTACGCTGCGTAGTTACACTTCACAATGACCAACAACCCCACGGAATACGAAGGGCTTCTGTCCAGGCTACGAGCACGCAAATCACTTGGTGTGTAGCAGCTATCCATAGAAGGGGACTTACAGTTAGTCGTCAACTAGATGAGCAAGGAGTTTTAGTACTCCGACGAATCAATGGCCTGTTACGTACTCGAAATGAGAAAGATGGAGTAGTATTTCAAGAACTTTGAAGTACTATATATCCCTATATAAGACAATACTTTGTCGGCTAGCTCTCCAAGCTTGGATCATCCCAGGAGACAGCACCGACAGGGATAATCATTGAGCACCTGTAGAAACCTTCTATATCCGTCGAGGAGTCAACCCAGACAAGCGATGCTATCGTGTTCATCGGGCACGGAGAAGATTGGATGACACTGTTTGTTCACTATTTGGCGAACGGTTTCTTGCCTGAAGGGTCGGCCAAGCGTTCCCGACTACTTAGATGGTACTCGCCCTACAGGCTGGTCGAAAGAGGCTTATGTCGCAAAGGTGCGCTCAAGATCCTTTCTAAGTGCATATCTCAAGAGAAGGGTAAGTATTTGCTCAAGGATATTCATGAAGGAACCTACGACACACACTCACCCTTTCGAACCCAGGTAGGAAAGACCTTTAGGATAGGATACTTTTGGCCAACCGCCCTCATCGACACCCGTTCGATCATGACCACTTGCAAAGCGTGCCAATTTCACTCTCGTAAGGTCCATCAACCGGCATACGCGTTGCAAAGAATCCCACTGGTTTGGCCATTCTTGATGTGAGGCATTGACATCCTAGGGCCGTTCCACCAAGCTCAGAAAGGCTTTAAGCACCTGCTCATTGTCATCGATACCTTTACCAAGTGGATTGAGACTAAGCTAGTTTCGACCATCATGGCCTAGGCTGCTATGAGGTTCTTCCGTAGCAATGTAGTCACCATGTTTGGGATCCCCAACCGTTTGATCACAGATAATGGGACACAGTTCACCAACAGGCTGTTCCAGGAGTACCGTGAGAAAATCAGAACAAAGACCTACTTCTCCTTTGTAGCACATCCGCAGAGTAATGGCTCAGTCAAGTGTGCTAATGGATAGATAATTCAAGGTATCAAAAAGTGGGTCTTTGAGCATCTCAACCATTGTGGGCAGGCATGGATGGACGAGTTTCCATCCGTCCTATAGTCGGGTCAATATGGTTGATGACGTCACCCAAAAGAAAGAACATGTTCTTGACCTCAACCTCTTGGAAGCTATGCACAACCGAGCTCTACTACGCTCTGCCTCTTAATTGCAGGCTCTTCACAAGCATGGACAAAGCGATATGACCAAGTACCTTGCAAGTTAGTGATCTGGTCTTATGAGGAATTCAGATCTTTTGAACACCAACAAGCTATCCCCCCGCTGGGAGGGTCCTTATATGGTCGTTTCGGTACTACGCCTAGGGACTGTATGCCTAGCAATGGAAGACGGGCGCGAGCTCGCCAGCACGTGTAATTTCCCTTTTTTTTATTATCAGATTTTCCTCTACGTCATATAGAGACGGTTATAGATACAATCCTTCCAGTGCATTTTATCTACTAATTAATTAATTAATTTTCTTTTTTTTCTATTTATAAGCCCTATAAAAACGACCTAACATCCCTAATGGAATTTATTATGTTTTCATTCCCTTGTTGTTATGAGACCGTCTCTTATATAAGAAACGACTCGCTCGTCCTCCTCACTAACTATCCTCCGCCTCATCAATCCATCCTAAGTAACGGCTATAGAAATAAATAACGTTATTGTATTGGGAGTGTCGTAAGTGTCAACCGGTAGAATGGAAAAATTGAAAGCATCAAGCCCAGAGTGGCAGACTCGATCGGTCCACCTGGTAATACCATCTTCGAGTACAATCAGAGTCCTACTTATTCCTCGCGGCTGGGGATGGCAAGAGCGTGCTCTAGAGCGGGCTTCACTTGGATACTAAGGCCAACTCCAACCGTCTCCCATCGCGGCTCCCGTTTCCTTCATAAAGGGATTTCCGTTCTCTTCAATACTTCAATAAATTCCTTTCAACAATTTCTTCGTGAAGATATTTCTCTCTCCAATCCCTCCAGGAATGAATTTTCTCTTTTTTCCCAATACCATTCCCTTCAAAGGGATGCTGATAGAGATGGTGAAAAATAAAGAAAATGTAAATTGAAAAGGGAATGAGGAAGGGAATGAAATGAAGAAAAAATCGAAAATCCCTTCGTGAAGAAAACGGGAGCCGTGAGGTAAGACCGTTGGAGTTGGCCTAAGACAGTCGTGGGCCAGCGAAGCCCCCATCGTCATCGATTTTCTTCCTTTGCCACCGGGCTTTGTGGCTTCCTAAACAAGTAATGCAGTAAAACTATGTGCCAAATAATCCAATAGCTATGAGCGTCTAAAGTCTCAACATATATGCATTTCCCAGGCTAAACATAGAAACATACACCAACATGTCCAGACTATCAAAACAATGTTTTACATCTTCAGGACTGCTAGCAACATCCATTACATGGTACAATTTAAGACTAAACAAAAAGCTAGATGCCGCAAGTCAAAATTCAATTATCATAATCAAACTTTGTTCGATTTCTGATTGCCAGTTCCGAATAAATTATCGAACAATTTTGGAGCCATTGGAGGAAGAACCATCGGCACTGGGGCCATGAAATTAGCAATCTTCTCATGAACATGGTACCTGGACAGCACGTGACAGCAAAATTAAGGGGGGGGGGGGGGTGGGGGGGGGGGGGGGGTGGGGTGGGGTGGGAGAGGGAGGGAGGGAGGGAGGGAGGGAGAGAGAGAGAGAGAGAGCATAGAAGCACCGTACCTTATCTTTCTGCTTTTTGAAGCGCGTCGATCAACCAGTTTCCTCTTTTTATGCTGCTGCTTCCTTAAAGCATAGAATGCCAACTCTGCAAAAATACAAGAATCACATTTCATAGTGATGGCTTGTGACATCCAAGGGTACTCACAAGTTTGTCAACATTAGTATCTGTGTGAACATGTAGCCTTATGTAAAGCGATATGTTGCAGAAGTGCAATAGTTGAAAATTGAACAAACCAGATGCTCCTGTATCACATGACTCAAGAAACTCCTTTAGAAGTTGCTGATAAAACTCGGAATCATCAATGAGTTCAGGATCACCTTCCAGATTGTGTTCCTAAGTTTACATCAAGGTGAAAACATGAGACCTGAAAGTGCACTCCACATATTCTCTCATTACATAAGCAAAAGTAGTATAGATATTACATCTTAATTAACCATTAGGTAAATAACAAAGACTATAAGAAATATACAATAATTTTCATGTTAATGGGATAACGATGCTACAGTGAACTACATATCATAAAACTACAATAGTTCAAAGGATAAGCAGGTAGGCTTGAAATGACTTCAAGAAAATAATACGTAAATGCTCAAACCTCCTTTGTATTCCCAGGATCTTCCACATACTGTAAATGAATGGAAATAGTTACAAATTTATCGTTGCCAAGGTGCTGAAACATGACTGACTGCTAGATGCATCTTAAATACCTCCCCAAACACACCAACAGCAGATTTCCTCAAGTACATCCTGTTAATCATCCTGCTTGGATCTCTCATATAACCAGTAACTTGGTCACTTATGTTCTGCTCTCATAAAATGGAGAAAAAGTAAAGGTTTTAGGTTTAGCCATGTCCGACAGTAATAAATTACTAAAGTAGTTACATAGGCATGCAGCAACCTGATTAAAAGCATGTAACTTCCCTTTCAAAGCAACAGCACCAGTTGTCACCTGTGTTTTCCTCTGCCATTTATCTATCTCACTATTCCGGAACTGAGTTATCCTGTATAAAAATAAAGCTATCAAGCCATGGTTCACGCTTTTCTAAGTATACATATAAAACCAACCAACTAACAGCCAAAGCAACCTGTCCGCAACTGCAAGCTGAAAAGTTCTACAACTTTCCATACAAATATTGGATCTTTTGATTTCCGGCTCAGTGACCTCATGTTATTTTAAGTATCCTTAATATCTTCAATTTTACTTTATTACTTCATTTGTATGTGCTTTCTCACAAGTTTGCACAGCATTGATGCCAATGTGGCAGAACCAATTTCCTTTACTGCAGTTAGAGGTTGTTAGTGCAATGCAGAACTCACCAGCAGAATTCTGCTATCCAATTAAAAATGGTGTTGAGAAGAACAAATCAAGACATGCATGAATGAAGACCAACAAACTGCTTACTAACTCTAAACATCTTGAGGGTATGGTTGGTTCTAGGAATTAAATTACATGGCTAGAGCAGAGTTTAGCTGATCAACATAAAATGATAAAAGCATTAAATATGTCCTATCATGATGTGATAACCTCACAATCCTTCATTACAGTTACTGGTAACAAAAAGTTTACCTTCTCTGCAATTTCTCTACTTCTGACCACTCGTCATTCTCTCCATTCGATGCAGAAGACATTTCTGTAATTAAATCATGGAATGATGAGCATACAGACGGTATTTCAGACCTTTATTTGGTAGAACCAGAAATACTATGGAAGTAGTAGTACCATTTGAACCCTTTGCAGCCTGATTCCTTTCCAGCAGAGCCTATTGGTAGTTTTGGAGTGCATATTGGGCACAGTAAGAAAAACTGGAATAACTCAGCATTTAACAGTAAAAAACAAAGCAACTAATCAAACCTCCTGCAGGTCCAGCATGCAACCAAGGGCCTGCTTTGACGAATCCAACAGATCATCGTATGCTTTCTGTATCTCCTTATCATTATTGCAAAACCTTGATTTGATGGGTTCCTGCAAGAACACAATGGCAAATATATTTGAACGCAACCTAAGGTCCTTCATTCTTCAGAAGAAAAAAAATAGCATGAACCAAGGAAGGTGCTTGTTGCAGAGATAAGAGACATACCTTGGGCAACTTGTTTGAAGTGGAAAATGCCTTTTGCAGCAAGAATCGCATTTCGAGGGTCTTATCCCATAGCGCCTTTAGGGAATATAAATTGAGGAGGTTGAAGACGATATGAAATGTAACGATTTGAAAGCTTAAACTGCATGGATATAAAAGCAGAAAGGAAGGTGGGCTGACGATACCTTTTGATTTTTGACTGCATGACCTCTCCAGGCATCGTCATCTCTGTGCTGTTTCAAGGTCTCCAAGATATTTCTACATGTGAAAGTAAATAGTGCATACAACTTACATATATGCAATTTTATTTTTAAAGGAGCAGATTTGTAAGCTGAGGGGAGGGAGTAATTACTGGTGATTGGCCTGGAGTGTGCGGCACTCCTTCTCGAGCTCCCCCATTTCACAGTCGTCATCGTCATCCTCATGGTCTTCCTCGTCGTCGCCGCCGCTGTTGTCGCGCTCCTCGCCGTCACTGTCATCGCCCTCCTCGCCATTGTTCTAACCAGAGACAGGAGCACATAAGCACACAAAACAGTTCAGAAACATCTACCTCTCAAAGCAAAACGAAAAAGGGATAGAGCGAAGGAGGGAGGGAGAAACAGTTACGGAGGATGAATCCTGGTCGAAATCGTCGCCGCCGCCGCTCCTAGCGGAGTAGAAGCTTTCTTCGAGGTCGGAGTGGTGGAGGTCGGAGTCGCTGCTGGACTCTCTAGAAGACCCCGGAGGAGGAGAGGGTGAAGGGGAAGGCGCTCCCTTGCGGCGCTTGGATAGGATAGGCGCCATCGACCCTTGCAAGTCTGTGGCGCGGCCAAGGAGCGCCGATTGAGGAGGAGGACGAGGGGGACCCGGCGGCGAGGGATCCACGCAGCACTGGACGGCGGCGAGGGCGGGCTGGAAGGAGGTGGCGGCGGTGGTGTCGAGCGCTGCGAGAAGGTGGACCGACTGGGAGGGTGAGGAGGCGGCGCAGGAAGGGAGAGCAAGGGCGGCGCGGTGCGGAAGAGCGGGAGCGGCGCCGGCGCTGGGAGGGTTGGCGGCGGTGTCTTGGGCATGCGGCGGGCCGGAGAACGTGGTGGCCTCTTTTGATCGGGCTTGCGCAGCCCACCACTCCGTTCGGCTTGCGGAATTTTATTTTTTTTATATTTATTTATTTTCAGAAATAAATAAATGATATTTAATTTAAAATAAATAAATAAATAGACTCCCGTCGCCCGCCCGTCGGGCGAGAAGGTCGAGCTGGTTTGAACCGCCCGTCGGTCGGGCGAGATTTTAAAAATCCGCCCGACGGATGGGCGAGGCTTGCTCAAGGCCGTCATGAAATCGACCAAATACCGCTGACGGGAGGCAAGATTTGGAGGTTGAAAAATCCGCCCAGGCGAGATTTGAACGGCAGGGAAATCCCGCTCGTCAGCAGGCGAGAAATGTGACCTTTAAAATGGCACAAGAACTATTGTATTCCCATTTGAAGGTAGAGAGAAGGCGAGAAGCGAGAGAGTTGAAGAGAAGAGAAGCGCGGAGCGATTCTTCGATTTCACAGGTATTTTTATTATGTAGTACAAAATTTATTTGATAAAACTTGGTAGGATAATCATATGAATTTAGTGTATGTTACATTATGTATTGAGCAGGGTAATATTTAGGCTAGGGTTTAGACTAAATATAGTCGTGTAATTTTTTAGGGTAGGATTAGGGTTTAGGCTAGAAATAGCACGATAATATTTATGCTAAGTTAAGGTTTAGGCTAAAAATAGCTGTGTAATATTCAGGCTAGGATTAGGGTTTTGGTTACAAATAGCACGGTAATATTTAAAGTTTAGATTGAAATAGTATAGTCAATAAATTATACGATTATGTGGTATGTGTCGAACATTGTAGGGTTAGCGTTTAGATAAGGAATAGAAGGGTAATATGTAGTGTTTACATTGTAAATAGTATAGTACTTTACTAATTTATTAGATGTTCAAGAATATTTTATTTGTAGAGATAATGAACAAGATGTTGGCCGATATTTTGGCTGCAGTAATATTGTTAAAAAAAATAGATGTAGAAAAAGGAGATTGACGTATAATAATCAATGTGCGAAATTTGTTGGACAGGGTAAATGACAGACAAGATCAATTTCCAGATCCATTATGGGAAGGAGAGATTGTGCAAGGTCCTTACGGGGTAGATTTATCAATGTTCCAATCATGTACATTAGGGATATCAAGACCTACTGAAAGGTCATTTAGGGGGCTACAACATTGGTTATCATGGACGTTTCAACTTAACGAAGAAGAACATGTAATGACAGTTCAGGCATTGGTGAGCCGTGCTGCTAAAGGTTTTTTTTGGGAGTTGATATCTATATCGAGTACTCGGAATTGGAGACGCTACGTTGAGATTGCAATCGAACGGTGCTTTCCTCTAGTTCTCTTAGTCCAGGCCGAGTACAAGCAACATTCCGGCAGAGGTGACGAATGCGGTGAAGAGCCAGGAGACTAGTGGTCTTTGGAGTGGAAGAGGAGGTGGAAGTTGTAGGGAACACTGAGGTGACAGAGGGGCGTGGGAGAAGCGTATCGCGAGACAGATATAGGGAAGAAGGCAATGAAACAATTGAAGAGGCCACGTGGCGGCGATGAAGAAGAACGAATCGAGTCAATAGTTCTTTGAAATGGCGGTAGAGGATCACGAGCATGAGAAGTCCTCGATGAAGATCGTCGGACGATGAGAGAAGTTTGAGTGATCGTAGGTGCTGTAGAGTGGAATACTTACAACTTCAAGATTTATCTGTACATGAAGACACGCACACACCATGGGATTACCATGAGAATGAGGTGACTCGAGGGAGCCATGTACCCGACTAAGGAAGGCTGTATTGGATCCGTGAAGTATTGGTCTTTATCTCGAGGAGGGAGTTCGGGGTAGTGAAGTCGAGTAAAAGCGTCTCACGATGTGATGTGTGTTGTTCTGGTTGCCCGTGGCGTGTACATGCATTTAAAGGAAAGTGGGTGGATTCTTGGGTGTGTTCAATTGTAAAGAGCACGATGCCGGTTAGAAAATACACAACAAAGGCACGTAATCGACATCAACATTTATTACAGTTGTAATGTACTCACAAATTGTTGAAACTTAAGATATGAGCCTCGGTCCATTATACGGGCCATTGAGGAACAATTCCAGTACACCATAAAGTATCCCATTGCCTGGAGAGCTAAGCGAAGGCTTTGAAAATACTGGTTCGGGACATATGAAGCATCGTATGCAAATATGTCCCAACTTCTGAGCGATTAGTAGAAGAAATCTGGAGCGTGCTATGACATGAAGAAGTATCACCTTCGTCGACATCGGCAAGTGGGTTTTGCAACGGGTATTCTTTGCATTGGGTCCGTGCATAAGAGCCTTCACATATTGTCCACCTGTGCTATGTGTAGATGAAACCTTTCTCACTGGCAAGTATAAGGGGCAAATATTGACAGCAATTGCCGTGGATGGCAACAATCGATTTTACCCGTGGCATTACGTATTTGTGGAGGAGAGAATCTGATATGGTATCTTGGTTCCTAGAGCGTGTGAAACATGATGTTGTTACAAGAAGACCAAATGTCTGTGTCATTCATGATAGACATGCAGGCTTACTGCGTGCGATTGATGAGATTACAAATGGCTCCGACAACCGAGGGGGTGCCCAGTGGAGTGATATGCAAAGCAGGTGGTGCATGCGGCATATGGGAGCAAATTTTTTTAGTCACTTTAAGAATGAACACTGCATGAACCTATTCAAGAGGTTGTGCAAGCAGAATCAGCAAAGAAAATTCAACAAATTATGGAAAACACTCGATGAGATGACCGCAAAGCAGAGCTGTGAACTACAGACAAGGTAGGGCAGGACCACACGAGCTTTGGCCGTGAGATGCTTCTCAGATTGGATTAAGGATGATCCAAAAGAGAAGTGGGCTCTCCTGTATGATACTGAAGGGGCTAGATATGGAATAATGACAACAAATTTGGCAGAGGTGTACAATTGGGTCATGAGGGGGATGAGGGCATTGCCTCTGGTTGCAATTGTGGAGGGAAGTCTTCACGGTACATGCAAGTACTTCATGGATCGTTATCGTGCCGTGTCTGCTTTGCTATGGTGATAGTAAACTGATATACTCATTTGCTATTACAAAGTATATGGTGAGAAGATAGGTAAGGCCGAAAGACATTGCGCGACGGCGATGGGGACAGATCATCTCGGTACCACATAATCTGCAGGGATAGAGGCGTCGTGGCGGTGGCGTGGCGGGTTCTGCAGAGTGCATCTTGCGTGATCATACATGCACATGCTCATGCATAAACCGAAGCTTCTTCACAAGCCATGCTCTCATGTACTTGCGGCAGCTTCAATGACAAATCACCCTACTTTTTCATTTGTGTCCGAATATTTTAGGAAGGAAACAATCCGAAATACATGGCATGCAGAGATATATGGGTATGCAATTTTCGGTATATTTACTGATCCACCTGGTCCGAACAACCGTCACGTACCGGCTAGGGAATTTTCGGAACGACATGGATCGGTCGGAGGCTGGAAGAGTTGAGAAGAGATGCAGCAGGTGCAACGAGGATGGTCACACTTATGTGAACTGTGACAAGCCTAGTGCAGTTGGGTCCTACGATTTGGATGCTGGGCCGTCCGGGTCGGGGGTGGATGGACGACGACCGTTCGGTTGAAAATGTATCTATGAAACCTTAATCGAATTACTTGATATGTGTAATTTATATTTGTAATATTCGCGTCATTGTAATATGCTGACTTACTGGTGGCAATGTAATATGATGACTTATTTATGTTTATGTAATATGTTATGTTTGCATGATATGTAGTGTCTGTTGATGACATTATCTTTTTGTACATCGTATTTTTCTTTATGAATTAATCTTGCTTGAATCGAAATAAATAACCCATACTTGCATATCTCGCGGGTGGCGTGGCGATGGCCGACGAGATGGGCGGCCGAGCCGACGCCACAGCCAGGCGGCGGCAGCAGAGGGCCTGCTCGACCCCTCCCTTGACCGTAGGCATTGGGCCTACCTCGGTCTTGATGAAGGCGGTGCTAGGTGTCTTCGGACTAGGACACTGCCGAGTTGTTCACTCTGGATGCGTTGGGTTGGCAATACATCGTATAAGGCGAACCTTCCTTACTTTCGTTTTTATAATTTAGCTTTACTTACATCTTGAATGCTTCATTTTTGCAGATCGCGCCTCTCTGGCCTCCTCGTGTGTCGGATCTTTGGAGGCTACTGACCAGCGTTCGTTGGAGACCCGCCCAGCAGATCATCGAGGCGTTTGGTTTTGTGAGTCCTCCTTGCGGCACTTGTCGGCCGATGGAGGCCCGAGACACACATTTTCACCTCCGTGCGAAGATGGCGCCGACTCTGCGGGGCGTCTCGTTCCTTCTAGGGCTTCCGTCTTGGCGGTGCCGTCGTGGCGGTGGGCGTCTCACCCGCTGGCGTGTCGACTTGCTAGGCGGTTCGCCGGTAGTCCATGCACCGGCGCAGGAGTGTACCGGCCTTTCCCTCGGCGAGAACCGTGGTCCACCTAAGAGGTGGCCTGCGATTCACGGTAGAACTAACGGCGAACTTGTCCTTCTTAAATTACATGCTAACATTGGTACACGCAAACATTGACAAAGTGAGCACATCCACCCTCGGCCGATGAGGCCACGTGTCCCGACACCTTGAGGCCTACTGCTTTGGTTGTTGGTGGGTGATGTTCACCAAGACGGACGGCCATTGCGTTGACAAGCACCTCCTCGCATGCGCCCGAAGATCGCCGGCAGCGGCGCCTCGAGGTCCCCTAATGCAGTTGGGCTTCATTGTCCTTGCGGGGCGTCTGAGCTTTGTGCGGCGCCGTCTTGAAGATGGATGCACGCCGATCCGATCCTCGGTGGCTGCCCCTACTTCTTTCTGTTGTGGTCGTATGGCGGATCGCCATTGGCGTCCACTCATGGATCCACGATCCTTCTGGCGGCGTACTACCACGACACACCGAGGATAGGCCCACCATGGGCTTCCTTTGGTTTCACGGAGAATGCGTAATGTTAAATCATGATTTATGCATTATTTACGTAACATAAGACTAACTACTGATTGCTTTCTCCTTTTGCGACCTCGTGGGCCCACGTTGAGCGCACAAGGACTACCAATGCGTGAGGCGATAGGATGAGGTGCAGAGGGCGATGTCATTTGGACACCCTCTGAGGCGGGGACGAGTGCTTGCTTTCGGCGCCTCATGGGTTGTCGTCGCTGCGGCGGGGCGAGTTATCTTGGCTTACGACCGGCCGTTGCTCTTGACATCTTCGTTGAGGAGTACTCACCGCGGCGGGTGATCGCGCGATTCGGCCTCCACCAGTTTCCTCTACCGATTGTCCACACCGTCCGCCGCTCGAGCTCACCAGTACGATCTTTCCCCCTTAAGCTGTAATTTCGATTTTGATCATCCGCTTTATAAGTGTCATACACGATGTTTGTTGCAGATCCACTAGACGTGGCCACACCGCTGGCTATCTGTGAGCTCCTGTGATGGAGCCTTGGGTAGCACAGTGGGAGGACGCTCTAGATGAGCGGGTCGAGGAGGATCGACCGTACGACGCCACGTCGTATCCGACGTACGTACGGTGGTACAGTGCGTCTACGAGGATGCGAGTGGGTCACACCCCTTCCACCGAGATCGCTCATGTCGCGCGAGCCACCGACACGTACCCGCTGCACCGCGCGCAGGCTGCATACCAGGCGGTACAGATCTTCACCCCAACTTTTCAATTTCTATTTTTATTAGCATACACCTCATAATGGCTATGGGCCTATATACAGATTGACATTCTTTGTGAGTGCAACGTCGATGCACGCACGGCTGTCGTGCGCCTACAGCACGGCATTCAGATGACCGGAGGAGAGATACTAGCGACCTTCTAGAGGCTCTACGAGAAGACAACACGAGCTATACACCTCACGTGCTGCAGCCTTCCAGACGCCCTACAGCTTGCACCGAGGGGTTTGAACTTTATTGCCTTTCTCCACCCTACCGTCCTTAAAATTTATAATGTGACACTATCTTAATATGTAGGATTATGCGGAGCGAGGGCCTTGATTTGTGAGGCAGCACGTCGGCCAGGGGCCTGCTTGTCCTCTGGAGGTACCTTTAGGAGGACTTTGTCCGTCTCGCGATGGCGCCCGAGGCGTGGAGGCAGCGGTTTGCGGGCGGGGCGTCTTCCTCTGCCGCGCGTCGTCTCTCGACACCGCGCGCCGTCCACCCTACGGTGCTTCGAGGCACCACCACGTGGTCGCAGCCCACACCACGAGCATCGTGCCCTCTATTCTGGTCGCGAGTTATTTTTACGGTCGAGCACTTCAATTTCATGTATTTATGATTTGTTGTTTAGTAATGTGGACATTGCATGGATTAGGTCCTATCTTCATAGAGTGGAAACGGTCCGGTCGGTCGGCGATGGGCGACCGAGGCTTGGGCGACCTTGGCGTGGACGATGCCGTCTGCACGACGAGGTTGGAAGCTCCGGTTGTCGGGCGCCACTGCAGGCGACCTGGCCGTCCTGGTGACTTGGCGGCCTTTGCACCAGAGCTCATCCTCACGGGGCGTTCACCGCCGGACCGCTACACCTTCCCTAGCACACACGGTGGGCGTGGCGCAAAACACGCGGCAGGGATCGATCCATGAGGTGAAGCCCAGCGGGGGCGACGATAGTTTCGTTCTTTGCATGTTTCTTTGTACCTTCTGATGTATATATTCAGTAGTTGTATGAACATTTTCACCATTTGTCATTTTTAGCTTTATAGCTTTTTTTTATTTATGCCATCTATCGCTCATGATTTTTTTCGTATTTTCTGGCCCCGCTGAGTGCCGAATATGGCCTGAGAAGTTATGTGGGCGCTCTGGGTGGGCCCGCCACCCTCATAAACCCTTAGGTGGCTATACACGTATGAGGGCTGCGGCATTACCGCTTTCGAATCGGCTGGTGGCGAATTAGCTACTTCATGTTCTATTCTTCTTTATCTTGTACGCCAATAAGTAGTCTACTGTATCTCAAGGTTTTGAGATTATGGTACGCATGATATGAATGAGATGAAGATGGTGCTCCGGTGACATTAAAAATATGAAACGCATTACATGGTAGTAATCCATGTAGACCGAATCTTGATGCAAATTACATGAAATAAACCCCTATTGTAGTAGGGAAGCTAGGTTTACTGCCATCCACGGAACGGTTCCACACGGGTATAAACGTTGTACATGCGAGTAGCAAATGTAACTCGCTCCTCAAGCCGGGAGATTCTTGTGTGAAGATGTTCGATGTAACTGAACGCGGCCATTGGGAAGAGGTCGTCCATCCATTTGGTGAAGCCGCAGTCATCGGTCTACATTTAGAAATGAGAAAAAGGTGAGATGGAAAATGTATTAAACACTTGGTCATTGTCGGGCTTGGTTACTCACAATAAATCACGCGCATAGCGGTAGAAACGTCGGCGATCCATCCTTCGACAACTTTGGTCAAAAGTTTGTACAAGCTGTGTTCACTCCGTCGCGCTACGTGGCCATCCCACGTAGAAGTTTGGGTCTCTTATCATTGTTGGCTCGTGTTATAGCTAGCTCTTGTCCGAATAGGCGGTCATTAAGCCGTACACGGGCTTGCGATCGAGACCATTTGGCGTCAACCGGGCTTGTCGGATCAAGCGATCGGTGTGGGTCATGAAGTCATATGTGCAATGTGGTATGTCTATCTCTACTCGCCTCCCCTCCTACGAAGCCAACCCTAGTAGGGAGTATACACACACAGAGTCAGAGTGAGAGTGAGGGTGGGAGTGAGAGGGACGCCAACTCTGCCTCGCATTATATAGGCCGAGGTGTACTTAACGAATTGGATTAATAAGTTGTTCATTATGCTTACTGACATCGTTTTAATTTCACTGCTAACATTGCATGCCATCTGACGAACAGTACCTCTTTTCAGCGTTCGGTCACATCGCCTGCAACAGCATCCATCAAAAATCACGCACTTCTTTGCCCATGATCCGCTTTTCGGCGTCCGGTCACATCACTGCGGCGGCATCCATCAATAATCACCGCATCGCGACCAACGATTACCTCTTGCAGCGTCCGGTCACATCACCTGTAGCAGCATCCTTCAATAGTCAGATCCAGGACGGTCGTCACTTCATAGACGGGCATTACCCGCCGGACACCGGTCACATCAATAATTGTGGGGCACTGCTGACCAACAGTCCCGCCTGACACCGTCCAGTCACATCAAATGCAGCAGTAGCAGCAGCATGAATTCGGTCCATGCACCGAGCAAACTTGCCTATTTATTTTTCTCCTGCCTCCGAGTCATCTGCGTTCCAAGTTTCCTCTCTATCTCACATATTATTTCCATCAAATGGAGCAGCAGCACTCGGCAGGGATACGAAGCAATGTCATGCTAGCTTTTTCAACTCTGTGGTTATTCAGTGAATGTTCTGTTTAGACCCATTCATCCTTCACGGCTTGTCGCTTTTGTTTGTAATATGATCCTAATATCGCGAGTTTTACGATGTTACGGGTTATATTACACTTAAAATATGACGTGTAAGCCGTGAAGGATGAATGGGGTCTAACTGCATGACCTGAACTTAAGGCCTTTAGGGGATTAGACAAATAGGTACGTACTATTTTTTATTTCGAAAGTTAGCATGACATACAGGTGCGATGACATGCAAGGGTAGTCACCATGGACGGGTGAAAGGGTTGTGGCATTAGCATGAATACCAAGTGGCCGCACACCGAGCAGTCGCTTTCCATTCCGTATCGTAGTACACTGGGCAGGTCTATTGCATGATGGCTCTTCGACGTAGGACTTCAGCGTTGGGTGTGTCGGGGTAGTGGCATCCGCATAGACATGTATGGTCCTGACATGATCGATTCGGCTGATAGTATTGGTCCAGCACTGCCTGGTTGTGCGATTGACGTGCCGGCATGGATTGCCTACAAGGCCGGGAAGTCCGCGCGGACCTCCGCCGGCCTTCTGACTGCGCCTGCCCTCCTGTAGCATCCACTTTAGCCTGCAAGCGATCGATTCTTGCGTGTAGGTATGTTATGTATGTGTACGCTGCTGCCGGGTATGGCTCATCCATCCAGCGAGTCCAACTGCACGTGACGTCTGGTAACTGGAAATAAGAGAACTGGTAAGTAACTTGTATTTGCGGTAGCATATCGTAGAGGGAGAAAACTTACGTTGTAATCTGGGCATGGTAGAACCTGCGACCAGTAAACCCCTCGTGTACATGGTCAAACCACTGCACAATGGCGGGGTTCCCACATTCGCATGTCGGCCAGTTAAAATGGACGCAAAGTGACGATCTCGTAGCAAAGGAGGGCCGTCTCTCCAGTCTGCATAATGTATGACATGCATATCGTCCGAAGGAGGACGAGTATGCTCTCCAGGTCCAAAAGACTCCCACCATGCATCAGGCACATATGGCCGTGAAGATGCTCCCCCCCTCGCCATAAAGAAATGTGGACATGTGAAGTACGGCGCAGGTGTCGAAGTGAATGAGGGGACCAGAGGCAAAGAGCGGTGCTGCCTCATTCGTCTCTATATAGGGCGTTACGTCATTATCAGCCCCTGATTAAATTAGCTCCTAATTATCATTAATTAACTGTTCACGTTGACATGGCAGAATCTCCGTCGTTCATTCCGTCGGTGGAGCGGTCTTGTAAAGATAACAAGGTGGAGTAGTGCGGTGGCCTGAGTGCTAGCTGACTAGGAATGAGTGCTGTCCGGAATTACCGCCTTCAAAGGCAGGCTGGCTGGCCGCTTTAGCCACTTGTTTTAATTTCACTGCTTACATTGCATGCCATCTGACAAAGAGTACCTCTTTTCAGCGTCCGGTCACATCGCTGCGGCGAGATCCATCAAAATCACCGCATCGCTGGCGACCAACAAGACCGCTTGTCGTCGTCGGTCACATCACCTGCAGCAGCATCCATCAATAATCATTGGCACTGCTGACCAACAGTACCTCTTGTAGCGTCCGGTCACATCACCTGCAGCAGCATGCTTCAATAGTCAGATCCAGGGCGTCGTCGCCGTGAGCGGGCGTTACCGCCGTACACGGTCACATCAATAATTGCGAGTATCTGGCGACCAACGATCTGCTGACACCGTCGGTCACATCAAATGCAGCAGCAGCAGCATGAACTCGGTCCATGCACCAAGCAGACTTGGCTATTTATTCCCCTCCTGCCTCCGAGTCCTCTGCGCTCCAAGTTTCCTCTCCATCTCACATAGTACTCGGGCCATACTGCGCACAAATCTAGTTGTAACGAGCAATGGCGACCTCGGCTCTAAGCCCGTCCATGAAACAAGTTTAACACCACCGTGCTGAAGGGGTCAATGTTCCAATGTTAGCCTGCGGTGACCTTTGCAAGTTTGTTCAATCCGGCGAAGATTTCTCATATACTTACGGAAGGAGGTTCTGCATGTGTGCAAACTACGAGTACGATCCACCCAAGGTTGCCTTTCACGAACGTTCAAATGTACTTGCTCACCCTATCCTGCATGATTATATCTACCTACATGGCACATGATCTCTGTACTGACTTATGTTGAACAAATAGTCTCCCCACCTCTATCGATTTACGGCGGTGGCTAGACACGGCAATCGGAGGCGGAACAAAACACATCGGCGTGAGGTCCGTTGGAAGAAGCGATGGTTCAGCGGCGCCAATATGAGCGAGAACAAGAGGAGAAGCATAGCGTTCGCAGGAGAGTCTGCGGAGCGACAAGAGGACGCCGAGCGTCAGTCTTTGAGGCCCGAGATTTGAGAGGGAGAAAGCGAGAGGCACGTCGCGCAAAGGAGGCTGGACTGATGCTACTGGCAGGGAAATATCCCGTTGTACTCGGTAGGAACTTTGTTGTAACCGCGATAATAAAATTTCCCTCAGCAGAGGCCAATTTATTCCTCTAGCTATTTATTTCATTTTCTAAATAATTATTAATATAAAACACTCTGTTGAAACTTATGCAATTTTTCTATTTTATTTTTTTAAGATTAAATAGACCAAATACCAGGTCACATATCTTGATCATATTTAGTTCATATAATATGTGTTATAACTAATATATCTTGATAACATATTACATAATACTATAATATAATATACACATATACATACATATATATCTACATAATAGTTATATAATAGTTATATATTACATACATATATAATATAGGCAATGCTTGATTGTGGTGATGTGGCATCGGCTTCTTGTGATGCAGTACCATGGCATTGCCTTCTTGTGATCTGATCTTGCATGGCGGTAGGGCATTTCATGATTGCTCCAAAATCATGGGTATTTCCATATTTGCAATTTTTTTTTGGATAAAAAAATTTTATCTATTATGACTTACATTTTCAAACGATGACGGGACTCTATTTATTTAGTTTTATTTTATGATACATTACTTATTTTATTCTGAAATCATATAATTTATGTTTTTTTAAAAATTGGAAAAAAATTGCAGAATCCCGCCCTATTGGCGGGCAGACTATAATTATAGCCCAACGGGAGGGCGTTTTTTTGCGTCGGACAAAGCCCGCCCGCTTGTCGGGCGGTTTATATAACTCGCCTTCCCGTCGGGCGGTATTTGGCCCTCCGCTCCCGTTGGCCGGCGCGAGCAATGCCGGCCCATCCGTCGGGCGGATTTTTAAAATCTCGCCCGACCGATGGGCGATTTAAACCGGCTCGACCTTCTCGCCCAACGGGCTGGCGACGGGAGTCTATTTATTTTTTTAAAATTAAATATCATTTATTTATTTCTGAAAAAAAAATATAAAAAAAAAATTCTCGGCTTGCGTGGCTCGCCAGTCGCCTCCCCTGAAGGGCCCAACTACTTTAGTATCTTTCCTGGGTCGCTTTTACGGCCCAAACGGTAGGACCATCTCTCCGTGTATGGTTCTAGATTAGCAGACAAGTTCTAGGAAATTGCCAGCCATGGTTCTAAATTGCAATATTTGGTTTTAGGAATTTGAAGGCTACAAAAATATCTTCGCTTGCATCCTAAGTTACCATCTCTAGTTTATTAAATGTCGGCCTAAATATAAATAAATGTTATTGATTTTGTGATCTTGAGAAGGTAAAAAAAAAATATAATCAGTTGTATCTTAAGTTAGCGTATGCAGTTTTATCATGGAAGAGACTAGCAAAGAAACATTCACAAGGTTATTGCGCTCTACAGCAAACATTCACACGTTTCACATGATCCAAAGTCCAAACTAGTTGAACTACAGCATGTACATTTTATTCAACGAGGAAGAAACAACATTCTCAGTTGGCCAGTGCATTAAGGAAACAGTATTACAGGATGGCATAAGCTAGTTAGGTTTAGAGCAACGAGCATGGCAGCCAGAAAATTTTCAGGACTTGTTTCAACTTCCATTGTCGGAATAAGCTTATCGAGGAGAAGGATTTGCTACAGGAGCTAGAAGTCTTTTTCCAAAGACGATGTTTGGGGAACGGGGATACATCCAAACATGATAGTCGGTTCTCATGGTCGAAGGATCAATGCTTACAATTAAACTTCTCACGGGACATACTCGAATTCTTCGTGCAAATGCTCATGGGATTGCAAAATTATTCGGCTAGCCGCGGCCCGTTTAACCTAAACCGATCACTTCAGTTAGCCACTCAGTTTCCTCAGCTATCCGGTTGGTTTTCTTGATTTGCCATGGTTTTCACGGTTAGCCGGTAAACTGCTAGGCAACGGTTTTTTGGGGTAAAATGGTTTGGTATACTGGCTTATCAACGAGTACTGTGATCCACAATGCAACAATGATATGCACCATACTAGTATTTAATTAAGCACCCATTGAAGCAGTGCATAAATACTAGACCCAAACACCATAAGCACCAGAAGCAAAATTTAAGCACTCATCCCCTATGTAAACATGTTCATTGTCTTACATGGCAAAAAAAAAAAATCTTTTTACGTAAGCTTCTACCTTCTTATAGTTGTTGAGATGGTGATAAGTCACTCCTTTTTAGATAATAAAATAAATCGTGACCTCTACATACAAGAGGTATACGTCCCATATAAGTCAACATCAACGTACAAAATGTTGTCTCCACAAAAAAGGAATATGAGTTCAAAGAATGCTACAACATTAGAAACTAGCAATCTCTTATTATTTAATCTCCAACCATGCATGATCTAGAAGAACATCATAGCGGTATCCTCAAGCAAGTGGCATGTCATGACAACTTCTCTTCAATAGTACAGAATAAGTAATATAAGATGCACAATTTGAGACGGTTTCAGCCTTCTTAAACTAGAAGTATACATTTAGGACGGTTGAAATTAAGAACGACTTATATAAGGAATAAGACGTTTCTAAATCATAACCGTCTTATATGATTGATGTATTTGGAACGGTTGAAATTAAGAACCGACTTATATAAGGTAAAGACGTTTTTCAAATCATGACCGTCTTATATGATTGATGCATTCGTGACCGTTGAAATTAAAAACCGACTTATATAAGGTTAGAGTAGAAGAGTCATTTTCTTACATTTTAGTGTCGTTAATGTGTACGTAATGTAAGGCGGTTTGAAAGGACAAAATATCTTTTATGATGAATCAATAGGATAACACTCCTATTTTAGAAAGCGATTATTTTAAATCTAGGATCATATGCGACGGTTGTATTGTGTGAATAACCTATATATATATATATATATATATATATATATATATATATATATATATATATATATGTATATAGTAAATTACACTATTAGTCCCTAAATTTGTCCCGTTGTTGCACATAAGTCCATAACTATCGAAACCGCTCACTTAGTTACATAAAGCTGTGAAACCAACGCAATTAGGTTCAAATGGTGGTTTTTGAATTTTAAAATTTTATTTTTAAAATCAATTTTGTATTTTTAAATTTAAAAATAAATTTCAAAATTATTATTTATTAATAAAATAAAATTTAGAAATTTTAGTTTCAAAAACTATTTTAAATTTCAAAAATGAAATTAGAAAATTTTAATTCCTAAAATAAATATTTTATTTTATAATTTTCAATTTTACATTTTTGAATTATTTTTAAAAAATCAAAATGCTAAAAACAATTTTTATATTTGTATATGTATATTGTAGCTCTTGAGGGGATTTACAACTTTGTAGTTGATATCTTTTTTATTTGAAGCAATATAGATGTCTAAATAATCATAACGTGGATTAAGACATTTATAAGTTGTACAAAAATAAAAATTATATGAAATTGTAGGCTTTAATGAGGTGTACAATTTTGTAGTTGAAAATTTTTCTACTTGATGTCAGTTACATGTCTAAAAAGTTGTTAAAAGATTCGCAAAACTAATGTTAAAAGGTATATATATTTTATTATGATCAGAACATGGTGTGAGGCAGGATGGTTAGAAGGGTGAGGTTATAATTAATATGTCTTAGTTTCAAGTCATGGGATATGCAATGTTTGTATTATATGCATAAATTGTGTTAATGTGCATAGATGGGTGGTAGGTGATAGAAATATAGGTTTCTGATTCAAAAAAATATTTTTCCTATTTTTCACCAATATTTATGCCTAAAATCGTATTTGAAAAATCTCGTTTAAGACGGTTTAGTAAGGAAGTGACTTTTAACAGGACATATAAGACAGTTCCATATATAAATCGTTTTATATACTCACTCACATGAGACGGTTCATAACCGTCTCAAATGAATATTCTCTTTTACGATACGACTTATTTAAGACGCATTGAAGCCATCTCAAAAAGCTCAAAATAACCGTCTCATAAATACCTTTCTGTAGTAGTGCTTTGAGCCTCCTCTTGAAGCAGTGACTAATGGTGCAACTAGTGAGCTCCTTAAAGATAAAAAAAATGTTTTCATTTGTTTATTACGACATAGCCAAATGGCCCATAAGCCAATTGCTATACTAATGAATACATTTTTCTTAAGCCTTAAACTCAACTCAGAAAGCCAATTCCTAGCCAAATCATTCTTAGTACAAAAGCTGCATGTCAAACTACCTTGCCTATTATGCTTTCCACGGTTATCTTTGTTAGAATAATCCCTCTCCCCAAGAATGAGAGGTAAATTTTAATTTTTAGAGGAACATGCAATTTCCAAAGAAACTTATCAGCATGGACCTCATCTTATTCACTAGTTTTTGATACATAGAATGAACCAATAATCGCCCATTCTTATGAAGCTTTCCAAAGGACCCTGTCCTAATCATGACAAAGTTGAATTCCTTGTAACCTGGACATCAGATCATGCCAGGCTAATAACATTTGCCCAATCAATTGGCCCTACGAAAAGAGACATGAATGCACATATCTCTACTATTATAAAGTAGATTATGGTGGTGGTGGTGGTGAGTTCACCAACTTCACAACACAGCCCTCCATCTCTCTGAACAAATCTCAGCCAGTCAGCCCCGCCCCCCACCCACCCCAACCCTACGCGGACAGTAGATTCACGCCCCCACCCCCTGCCTCCTCTCACACCGCCGCCTCCCTTCAAGCCTCTGCCCCTTGCCTCACTCTCGCCATCGCCTCCTCCGCCCCCGCCTCCTCCCCGCGCCGCCCGCCTCCTTCTCGCGCCGCCTCCTCCCCGCGCCGCCCGCCTCCTCCTCGTGCCCGGGGCGCCTCCTCGCCTCCCCAACCCCTCTGCCGCCATGGCCTCACAATCCTACCCCAGAACCCCCCAAACCCTAGCGCCGTACCAGCCGCCAGAGTCCAGACACCGCCCCGGCGCCTTCCCCACTCTGAAGCCCCGAGCCGGCCATGGCGCCACAATGCGGGCGGCTGTGGAGGACTTCGTCCTGGCCGCTGGAGCAGTCTTTGCCTCCATCCGGGGCGCGACCGGAGATCCTCCAGGCAAAGGCGACATCTGAAGCAAAATGAGGAGGAGGAACAGTTCTCAGACCATGAGGAACGAGGGAGCCAGGGAGGAAGAGGGGAGCGGCGGCGGTGGTGAAGGAGGAGGACCCGAGCTGAGCCGGGCGCCGACTTTGGTGGGGGGATTCGTTCGTCTGAGTGCCGACAAGCACTCGATCAAGAACGTGGCGGTGGGCGGTGTGGAGATCGATTGTGAGCGGGAGGTCGACGAGTCTTTGGGTCAAAGATCAACTGCTTGGAGTGGGAGAACTTCGCTTTCCACCCGGCCCCTTGTCACCACGGTCTTGGCGCTACAACCGGTAAAAATCATTTGTAAACTGCTGGCATCATGTTAGGATTTAGGACTAGCAGAGTGAGAGTGAGAATTGGTATGGAGGTATCTGAGATAGCTCAGAAAAAAATTCTTTGTTGGATCATATGATAATTTAGTATGGAATTGTGCCTAATGTTATGTTTTGTAGGGCTGCTGAGAATTGGAGGTTTCTTCAAGAGTTGGAAAAGGCTGCTAAAGTGTAGGAATGCTAAAGATCGGCTACCTCCTCGGGTGTGTGAATCGTATTGTGGTTAATGTTTCATTGACTCCTCCGTTATGGTTGTTCAAGTGCTAAATTTGACTATTTGTTTCAGACCGTGAAGGTTGATATGAATATCGAGAAAGATTTGGCATCTGCATTGAAAGTGAAAGAATGCCCACACTATTGTTCCTCAGAGGAAACAATATCTTGTACAGAGAAAAGGGTTAGTCCCATTTATTAGAAGAGAAGCTTCTTCTGTTAATTCCGTATTTTTGTGTGCCCTTGATATTCATCAGGTTCAGATATGAGGTTTTTTGTTTAAAAAATTTAGGCGGCAATTGGAGCAACTTTTAGCCAAAGCTGTCGACTCAAAAGTTGCGAATTTCTGGAATGCACATATATGCAAGTCAATCCAATCCCTCTATGATTAGCCTACTGGCATTACATTTTCTTTATTTCTCTAGAATCTTGAGTCATATGACTGGAGGTTTTTACAGTTGGCTTCATGCTTCTTTTCTAAAGACCCTTATCAAGCTTGTCTATGTGGCCTTTATATAACACTACTGATATCAATTAGTCATAGAAATTGCAGATCGTATTTAGAAAAATCAACCTATCATACACAATCAAAATATTCCTCTTGTTAATGGAGAACCTAGCAGAGTGTTGCCCATACTGCTTTCATTAGGCGAAGTACATTGGAATGCTGAACTGGTGTGTGGGCGGAGCCCGGCGCGCCGCTCACTGTCAACCAGCAGGTTGTTGCCGGCGCCGGCGCCGGTGCCGGAGTCGCCGTCTCCTTCCTGGCCTGTCCTACAGAGCTCATCAAGTGCAGGTCCGAATGCTACCACATTTATGTTATTCTGAACAAAAGATTCCGGATTAAGTGATTTGAGTAACCTGACTGCAAATGTGCAATGAACATAGTACACTCACTAATATTTTTCTGAAGCATTATCTTCCTGCAGCATGCAGTTGTTCTAGGGCTCTAGCCAAAGGAAAAAAAAAATCTGAACTTTGTTGCATGTATCACATCAGCTGTTTGTAAATACTAACAATGATATACTGCATGTTTGTTTCCATTGTGGTAATGGAAATCGGGGTTACCCCTTGTTGAAAACAAAAATGATATACTGTATCTGATAGATGAAACCCACCATGCTCCGATGTTACTACGCATTTACTTTGCTGCACCATACATCACTGTGATATCTTGTTGGCTCCTTGCTGTTTGGCAGTACAGAAAATGAAGTTGCAGATCATGCAGATGCCACATGGAGTCCTGAAACACTGATTCTTGCATGTTGTCCTCAGGTTGCAGGCCCAGAGCGCCTTGGCTACTGCTGCAGGTAAGAGTATGGTCCTAACCCTTGCCTCAATTGTATTTGTTTAATTTTTTTTTATCAAAGTCTGAAACTTTTCATGCTTAGGTCGGAACACTAAAACCACCAAACCAACATGGGCTGATTAGTCCATATATCTAATTGTGTGAAGGGGATTCACATGTCTCAACAGTCATGAATTTTAGACACCTTGATTGTTGTGCATTGCTATAGTGTCAAGTGACATAAATGCAGAAAATATTTGTTCTGTGCAGGTAAGAGTTCCATTTTCAGTGTTCCACCCAGTGAACCCAAAAGACCCTTGACCTTTTTCTTGTGCGCACGCTCACTGTTAGGTTTGAACCTGAAAAGCATGTTAGCATAAACTAAAATGTTGTTTACCTCCATTGAGGAGCCAAAAGTTATGAAATAGTTGGCTTACCAACTAAATAAATCCCTATGCAAAAACCTGGTGGTTTGTCTCAAGGAGCTAATGATCCATAAAATTTTGAGCTAATAATTGAATTTATAAAAGCTTACGCCTATATCTGTAAGTCAATCATCTGATGGTGTCACTTGTCCTTACTTATATAATCAGTGAACATTTTTTGTTAAACATGTTTTTTGGAATGTTTCTTTGCTTTCTACAGACCGGTCAAGAAACAGACATTGTATTGGTCTCATGCACAGCCTGTAGGATTCTGTTGCATGTGCTTCTTTTTTCCCTGCATGTGCTTATCTGCTTTCATGCATTGAGGTGCTCTGTAAATCCTGGTATGTGCTTGTGTGTTTTCATGCAATGAAATGCAATGTAAAATGATCTCCTATAAAATTTCAATCTTCAGTAATGCTGGATGGCATTTGTTCAATATTGTCAATACTTTATAATTGACTATCGGAGGAGCTGGGGAGGTATGGCAACAAAAAAATCAGCATTCAGTTTTGTTAGGTTGATTTGCATCGGTGTTGCCCTCTTGAAATTTTGTATCTCTTTATTTAACAATCAAGATTACGAGTTATTTTTCTATATGAGGAGATGAGTTTTTTCAATTTTCTAAACTCCAAAGTCGAAACACATGCAGAAGCTTTGTACCTTTCAATTTATTATGGATTTTACAATGTGAAGTAGAGCATGTTTTGTGGATAATTTACAACGATATTATTTGATTCTTCTCGTTGATGCTTCTTTTAGGAAAGAAGAGCGAAGTGAGGCAAGAAGAAGGGATAAGTATCAACATCTCTAAAGGATTTTATTTTGTTCTTTATTCTGTCTTCATGTTGTTTTGCTAGCCGTTTTTAATTCAAATATTCATGTCTATAATATGTACGTCAAAACATAATATTTCAAGCTGCTCCTATTGGTAAAGCGTTGTGAAGAAATCATTAACTGTTTGGAGATGAATAATAAAATTTCTGAGTCCAGAAAAAACGTTAAAGTATCAAGTAGTGGGTCTCAAACTCATCAGTTTGACTATTTCCCCTTCAAAGCTCCAGTGGATGTGCAGAAAATTGAACAGTTCCTTGCAAATGGGGAGCACAGTGATATAAATATCTACGTTAGTGGACAATGTGTGGTTGCTCAGGCTGACAAACTCATTCTTAGCTTGTGGAGCATGTCATTCGCCAAGGTTCAACTTTTTTCTCACTCTATATTTGTTTCTGCTTTTATTATTATGAAATATTCACATTTTGGCATGATGCATGACTAGCATAAACAAAGATGCGTTTGTACACGTGCGGATGTTCACAAATGGGATGAAGGAGGGCAGCGCTTCAAATGTATTTTTCAAAGATGTTTCTCCTGAAGCATTCTTTCTCCTCCGCCAGTTTGTGTATAGTGGGGAACTTAAGGTGGATACCAAGAAATAACATCAGCATTGGTTCAGCTGCTCCTATTGTCTGATCAGTTTGGCATCACTATCCTTCAGTTTGAATGCTGTAAAAGAATTATGGAATTGCTTTCAGAGGTACCTATGTTGTCCCTAAAATGAAGACTACTGACAAGAAAATGCTCCTTTTCACCGGTGTGTGGAACAATGTTATTCTTATAAATGCATTTATTACACTTCATTTTGCATTTTGCATGTACGGCACATATTATATTGTTGTTTGCTTGAATGGGTAGAAATGATTTAGGATCTTTTTATCAATCCTTTGAGATTCCGTCGCAACGCACGGGCACTCAACTAGTAATTCATAACCTTTGCCATAGTGCCATAGTGGCATCTTTATCCCTCACGATAGAAAACAAATTACGGTATTGGTTACTAAGGAGAGAGGTACCCAACCAAGTAACTTTCTAAAATCTTAATATTTTCATGTTACAAAGCTGGAAAGAACGTAATGACAAAAAAAAAAAATCTTGTTTCGCCTTCATAAACCCTTTCCAAAAATGTGAATCTCATGGCTTTGTACTTATTCGTTTTATTGCTCAAATATTTGTTTTTCAGTAAATTTTGTCCACCACCATCCTCGTTAATCAATTTAAACAACCATTTACTAAGGAGGCATTTATTTTTAGCATCAAGGTCAATAATACCTACACCTCGTTGATATTTTCGGACGGCAAAGGATCTCCCATCTAGCTAATCTATATTTCTTTTTATGCTCATCCTTCTACCGAAAGAACCAGGATCAGAGATAATCCAGTCTTTTGAGCACCCCACGAGGGATCGCGAAAAAAAAGAAAACATAAACATATGCAAACTGCTCAAAACATAATTAAACACAAGTCTACCTCCTGCCAATAGGTGTTTAATTTTTCAACTACAATTTTTTTTCTGGAAACGCACCTCAACACCCTTCCAAACAATATTTTGCGGTTTCGTATAGTGTATTGGGATACAAAGTACCTAAAAGGATAGGTACCAATCTCGCACTCAACCAAATCGGTATAATGTTGCTCAGAATTCTTTGCATCTACAAAACAGAAAAGTTCACTTTTATTATGATTTATCTTCAATCCCGAGAGCCGCTCCGAAGTCAAAAGTGCACAATAATCCAGGTATGTGGGGAATTTTAGGCCATAGTGCTGGTTGTTGATGGTTCAAACAAAAGCAAATTCCTTCAAAGGTTGTTGAGACACAAGACAAAAACACCCAACCACTAAAAGCACTTTTAAAAAGTAAGTAGGAATATTCCAATAGAAATTAACTCTTATCATAGAAGTGGTTGCTGACTTTTTTGGGCTCCAAAAATTATGAAAATTTTCTCCCTATACCTTGATGAGTCGCAGCCTCCAGCCAAGTTTCAGATCAAAACTCCTAACAGAAAAATCATGAAATTTTTTGAACCACAAACAATCAGAAATCGCACACAAAGATTCTAGGGCTCGATATTCACCTCATAGCTCCCAGATGCTTTGTCTAAGAGACTTCAAAATTTTTTCATAGATGGATATGGAAGTCATGCAACTTTTGGCTCTACAATCATTGAAAAAGGATTTTTGTAGATTTTTCTAAAATTCCTAGACTACAAGCTGTGGGAAGGAAACTTTCTGGACAGCCGTGCAACTAGTTCAAAAACTTGATCTCTAGCCTCTCCTAGGTTGCACAAAGAGTTTCAAATCATATGTGCAACCTCAAGGCATCATGGTTCAGCAGCAAGTAGAAGGAGGTGAGGCAAATAAACTAGTTGCAACAAAAACAACCAAAGAAACAAGATCGAACACTAAGAACTAGGCAAAAACAAAGCCATAGATATAAGGAACTTGTTTTTATTGCTTAGGAGAGTTTTACACAGCCACACCTCAGTGGGCAAAGCTTTCAAAGAATAGATACAAACACCCAAACTCTAAGCCCAAGACCTCTTAACAAGCACACCTAGGGGGGCACCCCTCCTCTCCTTTTATAGGTCATGAGGTGGAGTAGCTCTCAAGAAAACCCCTCTCCATCCTTGGATGAGTTCTTTAGCAGCCAAGACACCTCATGGAGGGCTGAGATTGTTCCACTTACACAACTCCACATGGGCCACACAAGGGCTAACCCGAAACCCATCACAAACACGGGTTTTTCAACTTGACCGCTCTGTTTTCGACCTTCGAGCCTCTAACCCTAACTTGAAACCTTCGAGCCGCCTCAAGTCCTCTCCAAGCTGTCTTCGTGGACCCCAAGCTTCAGCCCAACCGTCCCGCGACATCCTCTTCGTTATGGACCTCGATCTCCCTGACCTAGTCCCGGTATCGTCGCCGGCCACGGCTATCTCCAAACCTGCGTCCACAAAGACAAACACATTTCCATTCCATGAACCGGACCCAATCATCGACATACTTGGTCCGGAGTTAATTCAAAACACATACACTCATCATTGGATAAGTGAAAATAAAGATATCTCAAGTAATTTCAAAAGGGGCAAAGGAAAAACCCCCTAGATTAAGTATAGCAGATACTTCCCTATTTTTTTTATGAATTTTGCGGTTGTTCAAATGAAAAGGTTGTTAATACAAAAAGATGCATCATGAAATTCTCCACAAATTTTATATACAACACTTAATTTTTTGAGTACGAGAAGATCCCCAAATATGAAATCTACTGTGGTTTGCCAAAGGAGCCTGAACCGGTTTAAATCAAGTCTCAAAGACAAACTCATCAACCAAATCAAATCAAATATACTCATCACAAAATATGAGAGCACCACATGGTCTCACATACCATTGACTTTGATGGCTGCACTTCCCCAAAAACCTTTTGTTCTTAAGATCTCGAGAAGAAACAATCATTTAACCTTGTCATAAGCCTTTTCAAAGTCTAAGAAAAAATAAATCTAATAACAAATAAATTCCACGTTTCTTAATTCAAGGGTATGAAAACGTGATGTGGTCGAGTGAAACAAAGAACGTGAGCCAAACACAACAATCATGACATGGTAGGAGGTAATATGATTTATTTTTTAAAGGAACTAGATGCCCAAGAGGGAGATGAATTGGGGTTTTAAAATTTTAGCTTCAACACGCTGGATCGAAGGCGTTACCGCGTCAGACCGTGGCCTGTAGTGCACCGGACCGAGGGTGTTGCTGGTTCGCCGTGCATGGGCACCGGCCAAACTGAGCTCTAGAGAGCTTAGGTCCACCGCTGCTCAACACCGGACCGCGTGTGGTCTGCTGCATGTGGTGCGACAGACCAGAGGGAAAAATGGGAAGGAAAAATTCCTCGAGGTCCAAAATTTTGAAAAATCAAATGTGAAATACATTTTGGACTTGGTGGAATTGACCATAAGCTCAAAATAATTTATATAGTCATTAGGTGCATATTTGCTACTTCTTTTGCAAGAAATCAAATTTTCCGAGAATATTCAAATTTCGAGCTCACTTTGGATTTGGGTATCCAATTTAAATGTATGGACCTAATTTAGATCATCGTAAGGGTAGATATCGAATTTTCGAGACTTAGTGAGTTAGGTCCAATTGGCAAAGAGAAAAAACAATTTTAAGCATTAGAGTATTTCAACTAGTCATGAGCATGAGAGGAGTATTTTAGTTTCCAAATGGTCTACATGAGTCTCAGATACCCTTTCGAGCCAATAGATATCTAAGAATTTGGCTCAAGTGGCAAAACTCTCTTAATTGCTAGAATTTGGCATTTTGAGGGAAAACTCACTCCAAAATAGTTCAAAACCTCATAGCTTGAGATATGTTGGTCATCTGAAAATCCTTTGAATAGAGAAAATGTTTGTAATAACTAACTCTAGGTTTTTTGTCAGGACCTGAATTTACAATTCAAAACCCTCTGTCTATTCTGCACTAGTATAGGATCACGCTAGTGCACACAGTAAAGTCATTGCAAAATATCAAATCCACGTTAGAATGAACTTGTCAGCGTCTGGGAGGCGAACCTCCACAGGTCGATATGCAAGGAGGGGAAAGGGGTGCGAGACCCGAGAGTGGCCCTGCCCCCTCAACCGAAGCCTGTTGGCGGAGTGCCGAGGGAAGGATGAGTGGGTTGTGTGTGTGCGATGTGTGAAGACGGGGGGTGGGGGGGAGGGCCGAGGTTGACGAGGAAGTTTGTTCGGTGGTGACGTCGAATGCTGACACAGGTGTTTTTATCCTGGTTCGGGCCTCCACTGCTGGATAACAACTCTATGTCTAGTCCTCGTTCAGTATCGAGCTTAAACGAGTACAGAGGGTTGAGACCGAGCTTTGGAAAGCTCGGCCTCGAGTATAATAAGTGCTCAAGGCACTATGTGCTTTCCTATAGTGACTAGACGCGAGGAACTATCACCTAGAACTAAAGATCCTACACAAGTGTAAGTGCTCCTATTCTATTGTGACTGAGTGTTGTTGCTCCGCGCGTCCGCCTCTTCAGTGCTTGTCTTGGTTGTGGCCTGTGCCCTCCTTTTATGGGCGGCTCCCGGCCACTGTAGTCTAACTTCTGTTCGTTGTGAAGCACCGTGTTATCTTCCGGTCACAGGTTGTATTCTTTCGTCTTGTCGGGTTGTGGCGTGGCGGATCTGCAGGGTCCGCCGGATGTTCAGGTGTGCTTTCCCAACTCGCTGGGTTCAGCGCTCCGACCGCTACACAGCAATACGTGTCTTTCTCCTTAGGGGCGAACGACAAGCTGAGCGTTGACACGACCGGCCATCAACCCGTCAGCGGCTGTGGCAGGCGCGCATCGGTACTGTGGTCGTATTTAATTCGCTGTGACACACGAGGCCCGCAGCATCCTGAGCACAGCGCGGCATAGTCCGCGTTGGGGCCCGAGCCCCGAGCTTTGGAAGCTCGGGAGCCGAGAGGCCCAGGCGCCGGAGTGAGGAAGCTCGGGCGCGAGCTTACCAAGCTCGGGCGCGAACTTATGAAGCTCGCACGTACCTTTCGCTAGGTCAAAGGCAGGTAAATAGGCCGTGTCCTCATGGGCCGCGTACTTCCCCCGACAGAACTATGTAAGCAACACTTATTATTAAATATCAGAGTAGCAATATTAAGATCAAAGCTTACATTTAAATGACTGGAGGCTAAAATCTTTAGAGGTTGCACGACTATTCAAATACTTTTTTTAATACTTAGCAGAGGTTGCACATCTTTACCCATAACATACAATGCATCTCAACAGATGATCAGGACGGAGACACTTGTAATCTAACAGCCATGAGACTAAACATTAGCCAGTGGCCCTCTCGATACCTATTGTGCCACCCAGATACAAACATCTAGATCATACGGTTCACTTTGCAGCACAACATCATCGCTTGGACGATTACCTCTCGATGTCCCAACAAATGACCATATTTCCTAACTTGCCTTGAGATATCACAAGCTAACACTTAGTAACTTAATTGTCAAACTTAACCGAAGTAAAGCTCATAGTTAATACTATTTTGGTTCGGAAATGCTTTTACAAGATTAAGTTCCTAAGGGGACTAAGGCAAGACTTTCTTCTAGATTTGCTTCATAGCCTAACCACACAGGCTTCACCCCCAAAGCATTGCTACTTGCCTTAGTCAAAATCACCACTCAGGTTATTAATAAGTTACAACACATGCCAACCTCCACACGAGAGCAACACATGCTTATCGAAACGGAGCAACACAAGTCTCCATCATATAAAAGCAACAGATGCAATTATTCTCAGTTGCATATCTCTCATTAGTCAAGATTAATTAATCCTCCCGGGTAACGTGCAGGATTAAGCAAGGTAATAACGACTACCATTCCCAATCATATCATCATTGTTCAACTAAAATGATGATAAACAAGGGTGGGTACAAAGAAATAATTAGTAATACAAAATTTCAAAGGATGGATAGCAATCAAATTGGCATAACTAATTTCCTATTTAAATAACAGTAAATATAGCAAAAAATATTTATAAAAAACTAATTTTATTTGCAAATGGGATCAATATGATCAAGGACTATGTGCAGCTTTCCTTGTTGAGGCATCTCATATACTTGATCTAGTTCTTGATCTGAAACACACCTCCTTTGTTGATGATTTCTTAATACGATATTTAGTTACACAAATAATGACGAAGAACCAAATAACTCCAAATAGCGATACAAATAACTTGCAAAGTTAAATAAACTTACTGAAAAATAGTTCATAGCTTATATAATAATTTGGGCTGAATGGAATTAATCTAAATAAGGATAGTAGGGCTACTGAAAGTTGAATGAAACAGATAGTTCGAAGAAAGGACAGGGTGAAGAATATTCTAGAGAATATTCCCTAAGATTGAGTTAATCAATGAATTAAATAATCAAAGACAAGTGGAACAAGATCTAGAATTTAAGATAAATAGGGAAGTGCATGACATATGGCCCTCATGTCATAGACTAGGTTCATGTGAATTAAATTGATGGACTGAGACTAGATTAGGGATTCTAGGTCTCACGACACAGATGGTCAATGGCAAATAAGTGATTAATCATGTCAAATGGGATTAATAACTTGACAAAATATCTAGGTTATATGTCAAAGGAATAACCTATAGTGCAAAGTCATAGCAGATTAGAATAAATTGATTAAGGTTATCGGAATGACATAACAGTATAATTATCATGTCATAAAGAAGTCATATTAAAGGAGATTGATAAGTATGTAACATTATCATGGTTGGATAGACAATTGCATCATGGTGGAGCAATATATATGGTATGTTTCTTTCGGCGGTTTCCGGCGGTCGGCGGTTTGCTGCAGTAAATCTTAATTCTTAAAAAAAAATTTAATTATCTTTTTATGCTCATTACACTTTTTTTCAAAGACTTATAAATTTGCTACAGTAAAAACGCCAACCGCCAGAAACCGCTGAAAGAAACAGGGCCATAGAGTAACCATGGCATAACACTATATTACAATACATTTAACCAATGTGGAGTACAATTGGAGAAGAAATGGCTAAGGATGGTAAGGACACAAATAATGTGGCTATGGTTTTAAAAGTATCAAAATGAAATGGTGACGATGATACAAACACGCATGGTTGGATTTCACAGAAAATGTACACAATGGCCGGTGGCACAACAAGAGGGTTGGTGGCCATTGCTTAAATATGAGGTCACGATTCCCAACCATAGAACAGCATGAACAATATGATTAACACGTAGAACGCAATGAGTACACATCAGAAAAAAATATGGTTTGGTGTAAACCATCGAAATACAATTGCAGAAACGGCCAAAGAAGCTCTTAGGGAAGTGATGTTGCGCAAGCCGCACTGACTAGCTCAGCCAATGAAAATTTGTATACTGCTAGATGATTGTATGTAGCACAAGCTGACATGAAAGGTTTTACCAAAAGCTCACCGTAGAAGCGAGGAATGCGATGCCAAAACAGGCTGCAGCACAGGTGCAAGAACAAGGTTTTCGCCAACCTAGGAAGGGGAGATGGTGAGCATGGTGTGGAACAACATTAGGAGAACCCAATTTTGGAGGTCTCACCTTGAGATCATGGCGGAAGAGGAATCGATCTACTATTGGATGTCGGCAAATTGGCATGGCGTGATCTCCATGCTCGCAACTTCAACGCCAAAACCCTTTGTTGGACAAGTAGATGACGATGTGGAATGCAATATGACACGAGCAGAATTGTAAAAGGATCAACAAAGAGGCGAGGAACGCAACTGGAAGCATAGGCTGCGCTGTAGCATGGGTAATAGCCCTGGCGGTGCAATCTGGAAGCAGCTAGGGTTAGGGAGAAGAGGTCGTAGGGTTCTATTTTATAGGGTAAGGAGGGTCTCACGTGGCACGCATGCCTAGGAACATGCGAGGAGGCGATGTTCAGTTTGGGTGGCGCCATGGCGGTGCTAGGGATTGATCTATATGGATCTCATCCAGCTAGCGCAGGCAGGAGAGCTGCAGCCTGGGCTTGGGCTTTGGCTGGGCTGAGGGGTGGAGGGGAAGGTGCCATGGGCAGGAGAGAGGAGGGGAGACCTAGAGGAGAGGGTGGCCTAATAGAGAAAAGAGTAGGAGAGGGGAAGTAGGTCGGCTAGGGAGTTGGGAGAAGGAGATAGCCTAATTCGTTTTCAGAATTACATTGATATATTAATTTCAAAAAATGATAAAAAGCAAAATAGCTTAGTTTAAATAGCAAATAAAGTCCTAAAAATTTCATAAAAATTCCAAAAAATACTTTGAAACATAGAGGGCAAAAGAAAAATAGTTATACCCACTTTTGATATTTATTTTCATTATATAAAATATTTTGAAAACTCAAATGGACAAAATAAAAATTTGACTTCTTGAAATGACAAGAAAAATCTAGAAAATAATTTAAAGCAATATAAAAACAAAATAAATATTCTTGGAAATTTTATGCTTGTCTTACCCCTATGATTTATTTAAAAATTCAAAGAAATCCACATTAATAGGAAATTACTTTTAGGAAAAACTTGGAAAATCTTAGTAAAACCTTTAGGGCACGAATAACCTTTATAAATCTCAAATTTATTAGGTTGATACGATGACTCCCATAAAAAAGGTAGCCAAGGTTTCTAAAATTAAACCAAATCTTTTATTAAAAATAAAATTTAAAATAAATTTAAGAAAAATTTTTAAGGGGCTATTTTCGCAAAAAGATTTTTGAAAGCCTAAAATTTTGGGATGTTACATTTTTGGTATTGAAAGAAAAATTTGGTTTAGAATTAATTCAATGGAATACCGAAAAGAGGCAAAACAAGATACTAGTAACTAGAATTTTGGTTAGAAACTTGTTTTTTTTGATGAAAATATATTTTTCTTTAGCCTTTTGAAAACATTTGTGAATCATTTTAGGACATTTTTTGAACAAATTTTAAAATGTCTTACTTGCAATTCATATTTTGGCTAAAATGACTCATTTTGAAATTAACACTAGCACCTATTAGATATGGCACACTTAAGAAATGTGATACACATGGATATAAATTAGCACTAGCTCTAAATGTGCCACACCACTCATTAAACTCTTATAGCAATATTGAAGGTTTGAAACATGAGTAAGAAAACAAAATTATGGGTATTTTAAGCAATGCAATGCAATAACCTACACAAGGCAAAGTGAATTGTTACCGAAGTGACATTGGTTTAAGATGCTGATTTGAGTATCTTCATGCTTGACCTCAAATGATTGATGGTGTATTCCACCTTTTCATGCACACACTAGGCATTCAATGCCTCTCCGAAACCTATTAAGCCCTTCAAGAATATTTGGGTACCCAACACTTGTTAGGTCCATGGGTATTATTCACAAAACATTTTGGTGTCCAAGAATAATTATTTTCATTGCAAGTGTCATGAGCACTAATAATCTTGCTATTATTAGATTTCATCCTAGAGCACTTAGCAACAGAATGAGCGGTTTACGATTAATAACAATAAAACAAATTTCATCATCCTTAGCACAATTCAACTTGAGGCTTATCCGATCACCTTTCTTGGGCAAAACCTGAGGATTATCTCCCAAACTTCTCCTGAAAGTGTTCCTTTACTCCCCAAATTATTTGTCAAGAATGATGGATTTTGGAACCCAAATGGCTTTCATATTAGTTTTAGTGGAATTGACAAGCAATCAAATTTCTATTTTTATCTCTTCTATGCAAATAATGCTCATTAACAAGAGTAGGCTTAAGAGTTTTACCCTTGGAACAATTTTTAACAATACATCCCTTTTTCAAGCAATTGTAGCTAGTGGGCTTTGCAACTCCATGACTCTTCTTTTCGACTTGCTTCTTGCCGGTTTCCTTTTCAAAGATGGATTCTTGTTCTTCCCCTTGTTTGGACACACCGAGACAATGTGTCCTAGGTTGTTGCATCCAAAGCACCAAATAGTCTTCATCTTGTCGGCTTGGTGATTGGATTTGTTCTTCTCCTTATTGGACTTCAACTGTCTTGTACTCTTCTTGTTCTTCTTAGAGATGAAGCCAAGTCCTTTCTTGTTCTCAATGAATCTTTGATTGCACAAAATGGCATCTAGGTTGGTCTTCCCCTTGTAGCAATTCTCCAAGTCCTTCATTTGGTTGACTTGGGCCTTGAGCTCTTTATTTTTCTCTAAAATTTGGTTAGTATTGCAAGCATTAGAAGAAGTGGAAGCATTTGCATTGGGGCAACAAGGCATGTCAAGCAATTCATCACAAGAGGTGGAAACATCAATTTTAGATGAATTGCAAGGAATTGAATCTAAGCGTGACAATTTATCTAAAACATCACACCCCCATCCTCATTGGTACTAGTGAGTTCCTTGAGGATGAGATTTTCATGATCTCTCTTTAAGGCTTCATGTGAATTGTGTAGCAAAACATGTTTTGTGCCAAATCATATGATTTCCTTGTCTCCTTCTCGAGGTGCTCATGGAGCCTACCAAGAAAATGCATCAATTTATCATGAGAAGGCTCATCTTCATTTACCTCATCATTATCTTGAGCCACAATGCAATGAGGTGAAGTAGGAGGTGATGTAGGCTCATCTTGAGGTCCATGCTTATGAGCCATCATGTTGATCGTTCATGGGCTTCTCATGGTTTCTTTTAATGTGCATCCACACATCATGCACATTTTTGAGATGGCTCACATTCTTTTGCTCATCTACACCCAAAGCACTAAATAGAGCATCAATAGCAAGAGCGTTGAGATGTGAGTTTTTCTTGTACTCAATGGTTAGAACCTTGGTTTTCTTAGGAGGAGAAAAATCAGCATCTACAATCTGCCATATATAGAAATCCATGGCCTCAAGGTAACATGACATGTGAACTTTCCAATAACTATAATTAGTGCTACCAAACATAGGTGCGTCACCTAGGTGCCTAAAATCTCCCATGGTTATCCTTTAACTCTCAAAATGGTGAAACCTATTGAGTGAGGGCCCAAGTTCTAATACCACTAGAAAGGAACCACATGCCTAAGAAGGGGGGTGAATTGGGGTTTTAAATTTGTTTCTATTCATGTTTTACTCTTGTGTCCAAAGTCTAGTTAAATGCGGAAGCTAAAGGCTAAGTCTCTGAACACAAGTAATATATCTAAATAATAGCAATCCTAGGGTGAGAGCAAGCCAAAAACACTAGATAGACTAAATACACGATTTAGATACTAAAAGGTCTAAATTAACAGGATCAATACAACAAGGATACTAGCAATCAATATATGGCTTAGAATGTAAAATACACAATCAGCTCATATGAGATGTCATAGAGTAAATGAGAAAGAGAAGCAAACCACAAATAACATGATTCCTTTTTACCGTGGTGCTCGAAGTTGCCGGTCTCCCATAATCTATATTGAGGCTTGATCCTACGCAATGACTAGCTCCCTTGAGAAGGTGTAACACCCTATTTTTGCTTACAATAAAATAATAATATATCACCAGTCAATCCACTATTTGAAACAAAATTTAAATAATTCAATGAAATTAGGTATAAACAATTTCGTACAAAGTTTATATAAACATTTCCAAAGTCTAGCTTTGATACATGAATATAAACTACATGTGCAAAAATATATATATACACACAGATAAACAAGTCTATGACCAAAATCATAGATTTCTCATAAAATAAACTATACACAATTATGTGCATAGTTTTTCTTAAAATTAGCTCAACTTTAAAAAAAAGAAATCACCAAAATACCCTTGGGCTTAATCTCTTTTTCCTTCCCAAATTAATTTTTCTCTCAGCCCCGAGCTGGGCCGGCCTCTCCCTCAATCCCCTACCTCGCCCAGGCCCAAGCTGGCCCAGGAAGGCCCAACCGGCTCCCCTCTTTTCCTCCCCTGCTTCCCCCCGCTACTCTGGTCCTGCCCGTGTCGGCACGCCCCTGTGCCCGGCTCAATGCTCGTCCTGCCCACGCCTGCCTTGCTCACGCCACACGCGCTCACCGAGCTAGCTTGCCAATTCCGACGGGCCCCGGCCGCGCTGCCAGTCCCGCCTCGGCCAAGCCCGAGTCACCACCATAAGGTGTCACAAAGGACACTTACAAAGCATGCACCACACCACGCGCACGATGCGTTGGCCTCGTCCCTATCCCTTCCGTTGATAATCCACGCAGCCTAGAAGACTATAAAACCGGTCCAAGCTCCATCTTCCCATTTTTTCTCTTGCTCGGTTTGCCACTGCCCTGTTTCGGCGACGCGATTCCCCCTCGCCACTGTGTTTCGGGACAAAAGGTTCGAGCCACGCCTTCCTCATTGCCTCCTCCCCAACGTCCCCGAAGGAATTGACCTGGGGCGCTGTAGAGACCGAGAACGATGAGATCTCCTCCCCGCCAGCCAATCCACCCCCTTCTCTCCCCTGACTACCATAGTGGAATATTTTCCAATTCCCCACGCCGAGAGCATCTACGGGAGGTCCCAAACCTTCCCCATAGCCTGCCCAAGCTCATCGGTCACCAGAGCTTGCCCACGACGTGAAGCTGCCACCATCCCCTGCTCTGTTCACACGTCGCCGGACCAAATCCAGGCGCCTCCACCCACAACGACCACACGGTGAGCACCTACTCCTCCCCCCGATGCTCACGCACCATACCTGCCGCCACCAAGCTTTTTCATACCCGCCACCGCTACCGCCCGAGCAGCCCCCGACTCCGGCCACTTTCGGTCGTGCTGCGAGCTCCCATAGGTGCGCGGCAGCACGCTAGCTCTAACGCGCCCAAGAACCCGGAGAACGAGCCTCGTGACGCCGGCAATCCCCATTGTTCCTGTTCCCGTGCCCACGAACGGAGGAAGAAGACGGGTGACGCCAGCGTGACGTCACGAAACACATCACTATGCACCTGAGAGACTGAGCGGTGGGCCCAGATCAATTAGGAAATTTAATTAAACCGGTTTAAAGCTTTTGAGTCACTGACTATAGGGGCCCACCGCTAATTTAAATTGGTAAAACCCCGGGGGATCCTCCTCCAACCTCTAACATGTGGGTCCCTTGGCCCCACATGTCGAGTTAAGTGGAAGCGCACTTTGGAGGTTTACGCCTTCAGCTTGTGAAGGCGCCTTCGTGGAGAGCTGAGCTCTCGCGGGCCTTGTGGGCCATATAGTAATGATCGGCCTGTTACTCTTTATAACAAAATAGCCGGTGATTTACCTATTTAGAAAATCCTAGAAATTGAATATGATTTATTAAAAATACCTAGAAACTCCCAAAAATTCTAGAAAAACTAGGTACAATACTATATAGCTATGTGAACCTAGGAAAATATAATATTGCACATTTCACTGTTTTATGTCGCAGTAATATTATAATAACCCTTTCCTAGCTATTATTTGAAAACAAAATAACCCAAATTAAGCTTTATAGTTTATTTCAAATAGTAAAAGACTTCAAATAATCCTATAAATATTCACAGAAATATCACTGGACATTTGGAGTCTAGGAAAAATATTATTTTGAATTTTGCACTATTTCTACTCTCTACAATATTGTTAATATCTCTTTTCTAGTTATTTCTTTTATAAAGAAATTCCAGGAAAAGGTTTTCTATTTATTAATACTAGATGATCTCCAATGAAAATAAGGGTATTCCTATTAATACTACCATATCTCTAGAACCTAGGAAATATGATTTCCTTTACATAAGTAATATACGTGACGTATTTTCCTAAATATAATGGACTATAATTTGGGCTACAATATATGGGTAGAATTTATATGCATACATTCATATATAACCCCCACACGTGATCTTTACATATAAGATTTCTTATCGATAGCTCATGGAACTTCCTCGATAAGAAACTTACCTAAAAGAAGATCACACCGTAGCCTTGATGAATAGTGTCACCCTCAACCACGTGCATTACATGCATCATGCATATTTCATCTTCGGTGTCTTTATCGATGTTATTTGCTTTCATACGATAGAATCGGATGAGTCAGATGAAAAGCTGGAAGACCAGGCGCAAGATCCCTACACACTCGGTCCAGGCGAGCCAATATCTCTTAACTCATTTCCCCTTTTACCCAGTTTTACTTTAATTATGTTGTTTTAAATATAAAATTGCATGCAATATGACTTTTTGAATATATTATGTTGGAAACAAAAGCTAATAGAGCTGGTCTAGTTATTCCACTTGGTAATTAGTGCTAATAAACACAAACCCCTCCTTGATATAATTTTCTTATCCTGTCCTTTGATATCCTAAGGTATAGAAATTAAACTCCTTGACTAATAAGTCTTTGAAATGGCTTAGACATGCTTAAGCCTAGAGTACATGGGTTTGACATTGGCTGTCAACGATACGGTATTAGGATGACCGGTCAACCTTTGTAACGGCATAGCCCACTATCAATGGTGCAACGTAACTGCATAGCACGCTATCAACGGTGCAATGCAACGGCATAGCATGCTATCAATGGTGCAACTTGGCCCAGACAAATACCGTATGCGGAGTAGGTACCTCAATTATACTGAAAGACTGAACCAGGCGACTAGAGGGGGTTGAATAGGCGCCAAATTGGTTTTAGCCCTATTTCTTAGTGCCCAACGCGCCTCTAACACTCCCACAAGCAAAATACAGCACCAACTAGCAAGTTGGGTTCAACTTGCATCAAATCCTAAATTTCAGCCCAACTTTCAATTGTTGCACAGACCGAAAAATCCTAATTTCTCCCAAACCGTTCAACGAACCACCACGAAATTTGGACAGTAGCAAGGTGATGGAGTTCACTAGCTACCCTCCGAAAATCACGTGAAGATCACGTCAAAGTTTTGACCTTTATAGAAAACGGTGCAGCTAGGTCAAAAACCGATTAAGATGAGCAAATCACCCTCATGAGAGCAGCATAGGAAGGCTGTCCATGGAACTTTGGCGGATGATTTCTAGGTCACTTGTGACCCTTTTCCACAAGCAAAAGAACCCCCAAACTGCAGCTATCAACTGGGCCAAGAACGGTGCAAGAACAAGCCAAAGCCGGGACAAAACGAGGGAAAAGCAAATACAAATCAGAGGAGCACGCCAATCAAACCATGGAAAAGATGGAGATCATGTAGGAGAAGGTTTTTCATTCACAAAGCTCAGATTTTGAATCAAAACCTAGCTAATCCATACAAGCCTTCTCTTACAAGACAAAACACACCTCTCACGATCTCTCTCTAAGGTGGAGGCGGCCAATTTGTGTCCTAATGATAATACCTAGCTCTCTTAGCTGAAGGGTTTATATACCCCTGCCCAAATATGGGCCAAAACATCGGGCCAACCTACAAGCCCATCTAACACGGGTTACGCACACCGTCGCACGGATCTTGATGCGAATCCAACCACCACCTACGATTTCTTCACCTCGAAGCCTCCGTCTTCACGACATCTCGTGGATATCTCGTGCTCGAGATGATAATCTCATCCACCGCGTCGACTCCGCGTCCGGGCCCATCCCGAACCGGTAGGACACCTAGCCAAAGACTTATCCATCTCACATACAGCTGCATCCACAAACACAAGCAAACCTTGTACCAAAATGTTCACGGCTTCACCACGAACCCAACGCATCAAACCGATCTCAAATCGGGGTTAGAACGAACAAAATCGATCCAAAACAGACTTAATTGCCCTGTTTCTAACGCAGCAGAAAATTTCCCTATTTTTTATAATTTTTTCTGTAGCTCCAATGAAAAAGTTGTCAACATCAAAAAGATGCATATCAAAATTCTCTACAACTTTTGTATACAACACTTAATTTTCTAAGCAAGGGAAGCCCTTCAAAAATTCAAAAAAGATACACTGTCCCGGACCGTCCGGGATGGAGCCGGACCGTCCGGCTGAAACGCCTGTTTTCTGGTCTGTTTACCACCCGAGAGCTAACAACTCAGACTGTCCGGCCAAGTTTGAGACCAAAAAACCTCTGGACCTTCAAAAAATTCTAGAAAATTTCCAAAAATTCCCAAAAAACTCATGAATCTTCCAAAGCCTTTCTAGAACCTTTTCCAACCTTCCAACACTTCAGAAACGCCACAAAACTCATCCAAACTCAAATCAAGTCTCTAAGGGTTTTAATTCCCGAGAAAAACCATATTTTACCCAAATGCACCCGAAACTACCCAAACTTGTCCATATACTCATCACATGGATTCACAGGTACAGTCCCATCATTACCATGATATGTATCACGGCAGGGTTTAGTCTCTTTGCACACGATTGTTGGTAAAGCATAGTATAGCAAAGATGTACCATACCGCCTCTGATCAAGACTACGCATTGTAGCATCTGAATGGCTCCCTTGCTGGATAGTCTAGTCAGCATGTGCGTATCTCGAGTACATGATTATGGTGATGTGTTGTGCCCTGTTCTTGAGTATTCCTACACTCGATAAGCTATAGAGATAGTCCATACATTCGGGTGCCAGTTATGCCCGAGTGTGAATATAGTCAATAATCATTTGATTGAGATTAGGATCTGAGGATCCTGGCCATTGTTGAGCTCAAGAATATCACGCCTCTTGGCTAAGAGGGTGAGTCTACCGCCACTTACCTGATGAACGTGCGCCAGTTGTAGTATGGGCACGGGTTCGCCAGAGCCTGGGAAACGTGCGCCAGTTGTAGTATGGGCACGGGTTCGCCAGAAGATGGGAAACGTGCGCCAATTATAGTATGGGCACGGGTTCGCCATACCCTTGGAGATAGCTCGTCATGACGATGGGAGCTAGTCTGCCATTTGTGCAGACCATAACCATGGCTATGGTATGGATCTACCATGTGGGACACGTATTCCTTGGCTATGGTTACGTTGTCGCCACTGAGAAACCCCTGTGTTATGAACATTTGGCATATATAGCCCAATATGTCTTTGGTTTGTGAAAAGCCTAAGTCTTGAGATTTTAACATAAAAAATATGGCATTTTTGGTTTTAAGCAAACATGTGAACCCAACCTCCACCAGAAAATCTTGCATCATTGTTTAGCATTAGGTGAGGTCTTGGTTCACGAGCGCGGTTTGATTGCGCGCTCACACTCGCACCCACTCACTTTTTAGGTGGCGTTGAGGAGGAGCTTGGCCTGGATGATATCGACAAGGAGGAGAAGGACCGGAAGATTGGCGTAAAGGCCGAGGGTTAGGTGGGACTCCAGTCGCTTTCCTGATTGGGTTGGGCACAACCTTGAGACCTACTCTTCTTACTATTTCCGCTTTGCTAGACTCTGATAAGAGTTCATTTTATTTTTGTAAATTTGGCCTTTTCGGCCTACTAAAATGAGCTATGCTGTAATTGAACTCTATTGTAATAATTATTTCTATTGCATGTATGAGATGATTCCAACATTTTGTAAAAGGTGTCGTGCTAGCAAGACAAGATCCTGAGCTAGCACAGGTGCACCGAGGTTCCTAGTGACCGAGGGCTGACAGAAGGTCACCGGCGTACAATGCCTTCCACGTCGTCTAGGTGTTGGTAAGAACCAAAAGTAAAAAGCACGAAGCGGATTGATCACATCGGACCAAAGCAAAAGACTAATGCACACAAGACTCACTTGGTCCCTCACTCTTCTCTCTCTTGGGAATCACCAACATACATGATGGTGCTCTCCCTCTCTCTAACCCTTTCTATGGTCTCCTGGCTACACCTAACACATAGGGACAATTCCAAGCCAAAAATCCCCTCAAATAACTCATATCCGATATTTAAATACCCTCACTTTTAAAAACTAGCCATTAGGCAAAAACACCCACACAGGGCAGACCGGTCCATCGTGGACTAGTCCATGCCGGACCAGCCAACACAGTGCATCGGACCAACCACTTCAGGGGGCTGGACCGCCCTCCACAAGGCACAGGACGAACCCTCTACACATGTACAGGCCAGACCAACCTCAATTGAGGGTCAAACCGACTTCAATTGTGGGCCAGACCAACAGAAGTGTTGTGGCAGACCGACATAGTCTGCCATAGAAAAAAAAGGCATAACTCCTAGCTCGGAAGTCTAAATTAGGTGATCTTGAACTCTACGGAAAGTTTAGAACGAAGGCTACATAACTCATAAGGTCACACCACCCCAAACCCAAAGGAGAGATGCAAAAAACCTAAGGAAACCAATGAAGCCCCAAACCTCACATAATCTGACACCTCTGACACATCTCTCTTGCTACACGCCTCCGACACCCCCGTTACCTCACTAGGCTCACCTAGGGACAAGGAGACTCAATATACATCACCTGAGAGCTAGGAAATGGTCCGATTAAAACCAATCCGGACCTCTCTTGATAGTACGAAGACTATCCTACCAATCTGGTTTTCCATCCAACACCGGGAGCAATAAAAGACTAGAAAACATCATTAGCCCAACACTAGTCATATCTTAACCTTGCACATCCTTTTCTTGACAATGTTCCGCATGTGATGATGGCAGCATATCTAGTGCTAATGGGCCAGTGGGTGCTAACATGCTAACTCCCGTCATTAGCCATTGGATGGAGAATCTGTAGCCCAGATTGATCAAGGTGGAAACCCCTTTGCCACTTAAAACATTTTACACAAAACCCCTAAAGTTTATTTCTCTCTAGCGAAGACGTCCTCCCACCTTGTCTGTTCCTTTTCCATACGATCTCCTTATCGCTTTCCCGTGCTTGTTCATATGCCTCGCGCAGCAGCACATGGCGCCACCTCGCCCTACCGTTCTACTCTCCACGATACCGGTGTCACCATCTTCTGACGGTCAGCTGTCCACGACGCCGGCGCCGCCATGTTGTGTCGGTCTGCCTTCCACAACGTCGGCGCCGCCTGGTTTTGTCGGTTCGCTGGGTGATTCTGCCGATCCGCAGTCCATGACGTCAGTGCCTCCTGCTTCTGTCGGTCCGCCGCCCATGACACTAGCGCCGCCATGTTGTGCCGGTCTGCCTCCCACGATGCCGACGGCACCTTCTTCAGCTAGTCCGATGTCCACAACACCAGCGCCACCATGCCATGCTGGTCTGCCTTGCCCTGGTGAAACGCTCGCGCTGACTGGCTATACGCAGACACCCACACCGCTCTAGATTACAGCCCCGATGGTGTGCTCAGCGCTCGAACCAGCAACAGGCAGTCCTCCACGTGATGTTGCACTCCCGGCCGTTGAAGTTGGGTCGCCTTGCCCTTTGGTGCCGATGGCCCTCAACACTGTCGTAGTCCCGTCCATTGGCATGGAGCTGCCCTGCCCTTCCGTTGGCACTACTAGTCAGACTAGTTATCTGGGACTACCGTTCATAGTAAGTATCATTGTTGCATAGAATTGTTTCGTTGAATCTTCGAACATATCGTTGACAAATTTTTATTTTGTATTGCAGGGTGCTTCTTATACGCCCAATGTTGACGAAGCTAAAAAGCCATTTGTAGGAAAATTTTTTGATGACTTGGAGGAAGCAGAGGAATTCTATAAGGCATATACGCATTCAGCCGAGTTTGGAGTTCATGTTGGTCCACATACGAACGTCAATGGTGTCACAAGATGGAAGCGATGGATGTGTTCCAAACAAGGCTTTCGGTCAGAAAAAGGTAATGACAAGGTGGATTTTAACAAAAGGAAATGTGTTAGAAAGTTGACTAGATGTGGTTGTGAGGCAATTCTCGTTGTGAAACGCAATGAAGATAATAAGTTCAGGGTAGAGACATTTGTGGAATCCTATACACATGAATTTGTGTCACTTGGCAAACAACAGCTCATAAGGTCCAATAGAAAAATAAATAAGAAGGCCAATAGTGCATTAATCACATGTCACAAGGGAGGCATAGGCACAAGTGGCGCATATAGATATCTTCGTATCAGTGAGGGAGGATTTGAGAATGTAGGATGCACACGAAGGGATTTGCAAAACTATTATAAAGAGTTGAGAAGCTATATTAATTCATTAGATGCTCAGATGTTTGTTGACAACCTAAGTAAGAAAAGTGAAATAAATCCTGCTTTTTATTATGACTATGTTGTTGATCAAAAGGGAAGGTTAGTTCATATATTTTGGGCAGATCCTACATGTCGAAAGAATTATTCACATTTTGGAGACCTTATTTCATTTGATTCTACATATAACACCAACCAGTACGACATGATATTCACGCCATTAATTGGAGTTAATCATCTTAAGGCAAGTGTCTTGTTTGGCGCAGCATTGTTAAGCAATGAGACAACTGAGACATACACTTGGTTATTTCGTACAATCTTGAAAGCAGTGGATGGAGTTGCACCAAGGCTCATAATTACCGATAAAGCTACTAGCATGAAGAATGTAATTGCCAGTGTATACCCCGCTAGCACACAAGGGTTATGCATGTGGCATATTTTGCAAAAGCTTCCATCAAAGGTACCACCACATATGAGGGAAAACCCTTTACTTTACCAATGTTTTAACTCATGTGTATGGGCCTTAGAAACTCCAGAGGAATTTGAGCATCAGTGGTCATCTATTATTGCCAACTTTGGTTTGGAAAGTAATGAATGGTTGATTACTCGGTATGCAATTCGTGTATCATGGGTACCAGCATTCTTTAAAGATGTCTTCTTAGCAAGAATCCTTAGAACCACTTTGAGGTTAGAAAGTGCAAACTCTTTTTTCAACCATTTCATTGGATATAAAAATGCATCGGTGGAGTTTTGGATAAGGTTTGTTAATGCAGTGGAGGAACAACGCCATAATGAGTTAGAAGCTAACAATGCCACGTTGCATACAATGCCGGTGTTATAGACTAGTTGGGCAATGGAGAAGCATGCAAGTGAGGTTTTCACATTCACTATCTTCTCTGAATACCAGAAAGAAATTATATTAGCAAGGGATATTTGCAACGTGGAGAGCATTCCTACTGAGGGGGAGTGGAAGATCTCAATGTTTAATGATGGCTCCATGAAGGTGAGAGAGGTATGCTACAACATTTCAACAAAGAATGCTAATTGCTCTTGTATGTTCTTTGTGTCATTTGGTATTCCTTACTGCCATATTATCCGCGTGTTGCAAAATCCAATGCTCAAGGAGGTCCCATGCCAATTTGTGTTACAGAGGTCGACCAAATTGGTAACTAAGGATAATTCCTTCGATGGAGGGGGCAATTTGTTGAAAGAAAAACCAAGGAATGTGGTACAAACAGTTAATGAAAAGATGGCATCGCAAATACGCACGAAAATGGAAGAATTAATTTACCAAGCTGGAGGGACAAATGAAGGCTTGCATATTCTTTGAGATAGGTTTTTTGCATTTGGGGATGAGATAACTCCATTACTTTGTAAGAATGTGCTAAGTCGAACCGAAGAGATTGAAGCGTTTATATATATATATATATATATATATATATATATATATATATATATACATATATATATATATATATATAGCACTTCGCGGCCATTACGCTAAGATTCATTACTTAGAAGGATCATGGAACTTCTCGATATATATATATATATATATATTCATATCATATAGATCGTTAAATACAGGAATCGTAAACGAACGAATAAGAACAATCTCGATTGCATTTCATGCATCATTCTTTTCCTCGCCGCATTGTGTTTATGATGAATTATTGATTCTCCGATTAGACGTAGAGGATCCGGAAGTACCGTTCGAGGACTCCACACAGAACCCGGACTTTAATTCCCAAGGCGAGTTAACACTTCTCCTATAGGAAGTTGCTTTTACTAGGGAGAGAATGCGCTTTCCCTAGTGCGAGTTAACATCCAATAATATCATATTGAATCCCAGATTTCCAAAATATGGTATTTACAGTATTAAATTGCATGCTCTTTAAATATCTATACCCAATTGCTTAATCATGATATATCATGCCATGTTATTATTTGTTATTGTATGACCCAGATGATATTGCCTTGATATAATCATCTGTCATTTGATCTTGCTATTGATCGCTTTGATGATCACCCTTGGTAGCTTGGTTAGGTTAAATAAACTGATTTAGACTACTAAGTCTTGGTTAAAATCTTGCTTAGACATTGCTCAGGTCCAACTATTAATTTTAGGCTTAGAATTGCATCGGAACGGTGAACCGACATTCACCGGACATGATCACACAATGAATATGGTTAACTGGAATTTGGGCCTGGCATGCCAGTGTGTGTATGGTTGTGATGTCTTTAATGCGTCGGGTCTGCATTGGGTAAGAGATGGAGTAGCTGGGCTACGTGATTTGAGGAGCTAATCACCCACATACGTAGTGCATGGAAGAGGAGTGCGGCGAGATCCGCGTAATGCCGTGCGCTGCCCCAAAAAGAGGGGTTCCGCCACATCGTGTGATTCACATAGAGGGTGCGAGTTAGCCAAAGAAGGAAGTGCATAAGTGTGAGACCCTTCGTGGACTGGCTGGGTTGAATCAAGGATTCCCCCAGACGGGTGCATCAGGGATGCACAGTGTGACATCACTGACTATCTTCCTGCGGGAGATAGTTCCTAACACCACAACGCGCCGGCCATCACGCGGTAGTGCAAGTATTGGGGATTCAGGGGTAGTTACGACCTGCGGGCGTACCCTGTCTGCCGCCATGCTTGAGGTGAAGACAGTTTCATGTCGTCATCCGAGGATGATCTAGATCCATTTTTACAGAGAGCCGTGAGTCTAGCGTGGGTCGGCAGCCCATCTAGGACGAGACCGGGTACTTTGCTGGGGAATGTGATCCACAACGAGTGCGCCACACTCGGAAGATGATGGTGGGAGTGTGAAGAGAACGTTTGGCAGAGTGCATGGAAACTGTCATGAGATTGGTTGTGTATTGAAATGGATATATGACAAATAATCAACTGGATATAGAGATTTGGTGAAGCTGCTAAGTTATAGGCTTTGATTTCTAAAACTGGCTTATCTGCAAACAAATAAACCCAGCCTTTCCTTTGAAACCTCTATCATTAAATGCATTGGGTTGGGTGTTAGCTCGCCAGTGTTTGGATGACACTGACCTCGCATAAATATCTATCTTTAGACATGGAGGATCCCGTCGAGGAAGATGCCTACGATTGTCATGAGGAAGGAGATCCTCAGTACCAAGACCAAGAGTAGTTGCTTAAGATAGGGTTTAGTGCGTTCCACCAGTCGTGTGTGGTTACACAGCTACTGGTATGATTTTGTTGTTCTTTTGAACTTGCAAATTGCCTTTTGGGAGATTTCCGCTACTCTGATGAACTCTGGACTGTAACTAAGGCTTAAATGCCGCTTGTTACTAATGCGATCTGATGATCGTTGTTATGTAATATTTGGACACTCGATGTATGAAATGATTCCAGCTGTGTAACTCTTGCACTAGTCTACTGATCCAGGGCCTAGTGCAGGTCCAACCATTTCTCGCAAGGTAAGCCGAAAAGGGGCGCGACAATATCACGATTAAGCAAATAGGCATAAATATTTAAAAAGCTGTAAACAAGATATTTTTAGAAATCTAGGATTCAATATGAACTATGGAATGTTAACCCGCACTAGGGAAAGTGTAAGCTCTCCCTAATAAAAGTAAATATGCTATAGGAAAGATGTTAACTCGCACTAGGAAAAGTTTAGCCTTTCCCTAGTAAAAGTAAACATCAAAAAGGAAGGTTGTTAACTCGTCTTGGTCTTGAGAATTGAAGTCCGGATTCTATATGGAGTCCTTGAACTGTCCTTCCGGATCCTCTACGTCTAATCGAGGAATCAACAATTCATCATAAACACAATGCGGCGAGGAAAAGAATGATGCATGAGATGCAATCGAAATCGCTCGTATCCGTTCGTCTATAATTCATGTGCTTAACTATATATAAATATATATATTCATATATGGTGTATATCGAGGAAGTTCCATAATCCTTCTAAGAAGTAATAATTTCTAGCGTAATGGCGGCAGAGTGCTTATGAGATGATGCACATAAACATACATGCATATATATAATAGTGTAATTTCTACCCTAATCAGCCCGATAGGAGAAAATAGGATTTTATTACGTTCAAGGTATTCCAAAATGCAAGAATATGTTAATACACATTTTGTTTAGAAGTATTTCCTTCATCAACTTATCTTATCATTCTTATCCTACCATAATAGGGGTTAAGTGGGTGTGTGCGGAAGATATAATCATATGTTATATATATATATATATATATATATATATATATATATATATATATATATATATATATATATATATAAAACCATGAGGTTGCATGTTATAAAACTGGTTAAAATAAAAGCTTTACTGTCTTAAAATGCTATGAAATAACTACTTTGGACAGGTACATAAGTTTAGGAAAACTAAGCTAATTAACCATCGTTATTAATTAGAGGAAAATCAGATGAACAGTAATGGGCTGGCCCGCTATCTAGCGGTCGAGCCAGCCATGCCGAAGGCGTATTTTCAAACGACGCAACACGTGAGCGAAGGCGCCAATGGGTGGAGCGCTTCCACTCAACATAACGTGTGGGCCAACGGATGCACATGTCAACGACTCCCTACCTATCTCGCGCGCGATTTAAACTGGACCGATCTCACGCACGCATCTTAGTGCAGATCCAATGGCCGGGACATCATCGTCCACCTTTGACCGGAGTGACGAACTGACGTCATGAAACCAGCGATCTTTTGGTGACGCATCGGCGGAACTACAGTGCAATATCAAAGGAGCTGTTAGGTGCTATGGTTTCCTTGCGGTTAGCTCTAGGACGTGTCGTCGCAATACTCACTGGTGGCGGCCTGAAACGGCGGCGAGCCGAGCTGCGGCGGAGATCTCCTAGGGAGCTAGTGGTTGTGGCTCTACGAATCTCTAAGAGCTAAACAAATGCATGTATGAGCTACAGGGAGGTACGAGGGTGCTTAACTAACACCAGGCTGAGGCGGAGGAGGCGGGGATCAAGCTGGTGGCTAGGAGGCCGAAACGAGGCGGAACAGAGCACACGCCGCCAAGGAGCTCCGATGATCCCACGGTCCAATTAACTTGGGCGAAAGTCGGGCAATGGTGAGGTGATGCTCCACGCGCGAACGATCGACATGAGACTCACCGTGGAGGGAGAAATCGGAAAGGGGGAGAATTGGGCGGTCGGCAGCGGCGAGAGCAATCCGGCGAGCACAAGGCTTCCCGGTTCGATTCCTTCGGGCAGGAGCACGGCGGGGGTATGGCGAAGCGCACAGGTGGATGATGGGGAACTTTGGTTTAGGCTGTCGACGAGAAGGCAAAGAGGGAAGAAAAGGGGCTGATGCGGCTCGGCCGAATTTAAGCTCGGCCAGAGCACGAGCATTGCCCAGCAGTCACGAGGGGATATGAGGTGGTCACTGGGGAACTCGGTTGCCTATTAGCGCACTTGGGCAGTAGCCTGTCTTTGCTGCCTTGGCTTGAATTGGCCGGGCGACCGGTCGCATGTGCGGTCGCGAGAAGAACTCCAGTCAAGGGCGCGACGACCTAGGGTACTCGGCGCAAAGCGAGGACGGGATTGGGTAGCAGGCGGTGCTTGATCTGGCGGCTCAGCGCCTGACGGGCAGGCAGAGCGCGGCGGCACTCAATGTCAGGCGGCGGCGCGGCCGTTGGTGGCAATGTCACTTCGGCTTAGACGTGGGGGCCACGGCTCGTCCTGACACCCACAAACAGCCAAGAGAGGATCACCAACTGGGATCCTAGGCAGAGGAGGAGGATTGCGCCGGTGAGATGGGGGCATGGAGGTGGCGGCCCAGCTGCTCGACGAAATGCCCACAAGAGCAGGAAAGGGAAGAGACTGCCAAGTGGGTCCCAGTAGGGTCAATTTTGGTCAACACTGGGTTCATGCTATCATATATGGTCTAAACTATTTTCTAGAATTTTTGTGGGATTTTTGATGGAAAATTATTCTCTATGTATATATATATATATATATATATATATATATATATATATATATATGTCATACATATATATATATATACATATACACATATACATAAATATTTGTATACACATAGGGGAATTTTGAGTGATTATTTGATATCTCAAAAATCATCTTAACCTCTTCCTTGCTGTATTATCGGTATTTATGACCAGAGCCAAAATTTAAGTGTTTAATTGACCTATTCAAGTTAAATTTTGCCAATTGTTAGCTTGCAGGATTTCAAAGATCCAGAAAAATCAATTTTTTAAACAAAAATCGCTTTCTAAGCATGACAAAAGGGTTTGTCAAAACATCATAGTTTTTGGGCTGTTACAAATAATATTTATCATTAAATATGTTTGTTATTAATTAGTAAAATCATAAGAGCTACATAAACTTATATTTTTATTGTAGCAACGCATAGGCATTTAACTAGTGTTTCAAATAATTTGCGCGCACCGTTGACTTTTAGGGCTACACTTCCATTACACCTCGACAAAACCATAAGCTAAATAAGAAATGAAAAATAGATAGTTCCACCGCTTAATCGTTTGTTTTCCTTTTCGAAGGTTATTCCATTGTTTCTAATCTGACCAGCCAAGATCCTCACAACCTGAAACCAGGTACACTAGACACTGGTCAGCTCGTTCAGTAAGGAGGCTCGTCCTCCTCCACCCGTCTGCACCTCATTCCCCTCACATCCTTCTTCCAAAACACATCTGCATCGTCACCATCGCCGTCATGACCACCGTCGCTGCAGCCATCGCCATCGCCGTCACCACTGTCGCCGCAGTCATCACCTTCTCCTGCACGTCCGTCCCTACCTCGTCCGAATCTCTCCTTGAGGGCACGGACCACCTTCTTCTTGATCATCCTCGACCTTGCCAGCAACGGGTGGATCTTTCTGAAGTTCCTTCTCAGAGCCATCGACGGCAGCACGGGGCCGTCCACGGGACGCCCGATGACGTACCCAAATGGAAGCTTGCGGACGATCTTCACCGGAGAGGCGGTGGCCGGAGGGCGTTCAACGGTGCCGACCGGGAAGATCAGCGGGCTCAGGCGGAACGACGGCAGCTCCGAGCCGTCGTCGTCCGTGCAGAGAGAGCGCAGCTCGGAGCTCTTCGCGGACACGAACGTCTCCGTGTCGCTCTGCTCCCCTGCGCCGCCGCCGCCGTCGGCCATGGCCTCGGCGTTGGCTGCTTCGGGGCGCGATCTGAACGCCGATCGCCATTTCTGTTTCAATGGCAAGAGAAGATTCCTTACCCTTTTCTTGATCTCCTTGTTCGAGACCTTCTTGCCGTGTTGCGTCCCCGCAAAGCGGCGGGATGACCGGGAGCCATCGTCGTCGGAGCTCTCGACGGCGTGGACGCAGGCAGCGGAGGAGAAGGTGCGGGCCCTGACAGAACCTTGCATCCCGGCTCTTCTCCGATCTCTCCCTCTCCCGATTGCCATTCGAAAAGGCCAGGAGTGGAGATGCCGTGCGAAGTGTTTCGAGGCAATAATAAAGATCGAGCATAAAGAAAAAATGGCATATTTCAGCCAATGACGCCAATATTATCCCGTGGAGATATAGTAGGTGATAAGTTCAAAGATAAAGGCTGACGTTAATTTCGATAGAAAAATGGCAAACACTGATATGGTAGAGCATTTCAAGATATTCTAAATTAAAGTGTATCCTATTGAAGCAGATCTAAATTAAATGTAATGGCTATCCAAATATACAAGGCTAAGATACAGGAAATATGCATTAACTGCAGGATATCTACTGAGTGAATAGACAAATTGGTACAGACAAATCCATAAAATGTACATTTTTATCCCTTGCTTTCTAAATTGCCCAAAATTTTCCCTCGGTTTTCAATATAGACCAACCAAAAGTAACTCTGGGACATGTCTCTTTGTAGAGACAATATCTAACTATTGTGGGTATTTTAAAAATTGCCTCTAAGCTAGAGAGAGTCTCTAAGTTTAGAGACAATCTCTAACCATGGAATACGTTAAGTAGTTACCAATGACTAGTGGGCTCAGTGAGTCCAAGTTTAGACTATCGTAAAAAGAGACTTTAAACCTTAGAGACAAAGCATAGGTCCCACCTTAGAAGCAAACTATTGTGGATGCTCCATATTAGCATCCATTCTTTCACACCTCACTTTATGTTGACGGTGGAAATAACCAACTTGCCCTCGTACTTGGAAAAACCAACTTTATGTCACTTTTATGCATATAGCAAATTAGTGTTAAGTTAAATTAATCCTCCTGGCTAAACATTATGATAAAATATAATTCTCATTCACCTTACTGCATCTAAAGTAGGTAGCTACCTGTTATTCGTGAACCAATGCTACCAAAACTAAAGTAGAGTGAAAGAGTTCCGATAGACTATGGCAGGGATAGCCACAGGATCTACAAGAGCAATATAGGTTTCGAGATAGTCATTTTAAGCCACCAACTATTGAAAATGTACAAGATAATCAAAGTTTGTTTTCATTAGTTCATAGCGATTATAGATTATTAGATGGTGAACGGTGTTGATGTATGAATGTGCGAGGTTTAGCGTGGGATCTTCTGATAGTGGTATGTGACCATACAGGATTAGATGGTCAAAATGTGTACCTACAAACTTCGATCATCTAATCCTCTATGGCCACAAGCGACGTCAAGAAATGTGCAACACTATGCTAGCTTGATCTTCACTGGTTTATATAATATGTGGACTACTCCGGATGGTCAAGGAGAAGACCTAGACTACGACGGCCAAGATAGAGTTTAGGGCGTCCCTTTAGTCACTTGCAAAAATTGCATAGCCGCTGAACGGTCTTTTGCTTTTTCTAAGACTTTCACATTGTACTCTGAACTATCTTTTATACTATCTCGATATTTGGTCTAGTCGGCCCCTATTGTAAACAATTCGTCGGAAGACATTATTTTCACTATTTATTCAAATCAACTTTGTACGATTGTATACTTTATAATCTGGCTATGTATTGATGTGCACTAGTCTACCGATCCAGAGGCTAGTGCTGGAATCCTCTGTGGACCCCAAGATTGAGGGCCCACAGATGAGGAGGACTTCTTGGAGCATGTGCGACATGGGAATATGCTCCTTGAGTTGTAGCTGCTGCATGAGCTAGAGCTGTCCTAGGTGTTTTCCTGGATATGGTTTTTTTCCTTACTGCACCCGACCTGGTCACCCTCTATGAGATAGGCATCCAATGGTCGGTGTCATGTGTGGCAAGGGTAAAGAAACTCGTGTAAAGTGCATTGGAGAATAAACCTATGTCCGGGGAATGATGATTAATTTTTCGCCCACCATCACCACTGCCGACATTATCTCTACTAACATTTCCATTGCCCCCACCGTCAATTGCCATCACCACCGCTATCAGGTAAGGAACTACCATTGGAATCTTGGTAAGGGATCTTTTTTTTGGATCAATAGTGTTTTCATCACTTTTTACCTCTTCATCATCACCCATGCATCTTTTTGCCCTTTTTTTGAGACACACTGTAGGCGCCTTTTGCTGCTTCCTCTTCCATATTTGACTTTTGCCTAATTCTTTTTCGCCCACTCTCTGATGATTGTTGTGGCACTCTTCTTTATTAACATAGTGTAGTCCACTGTATCTATGTCAAGTTTTGATGGAACTAAACTATCACTTTCACCGTCGCTCTCGTCAAGATTTGGGTAGCATTAGACCATACACTTGCCATCTAATGTTGGGTTGCGCTACGATGATCTATCAATGTTAGCTCTGTGAACCTATTAGTCAAGTCATCACCTTTGAATGATAGTTAATCCCTATCGATCAAGCCGAAGACATAGGTTATAGTTCACATAGACTGGCTCTTCTTGAAGTTCGTTGTATGAGAGGAGGTTGCCTATTTTAGTGTGAATAAAGGCAATGTACTCTAGACAAACTTTAGTATGGATTAAGGCAAATGTACTCTAGTTCCTCTCGCAACCACTAGATGATGTGTTCCGTAAGACAAGACACTTGGCTAGCATTGTAAGGTTTGGTGTGCATGTCGCAAACATGTTCCACTATTGAGTTGCGAGTACAAGAAAACAATGTTAAGCTGCAGAGTATGTCATGCATGGAACAAAGCATATTGGGATTAGAATGTCACTAGTACAAAAGTGCAAGCACACGTAGTTTTAAACTAGTCATTAGTGTTGGTTTTCTAATCGGCACAGACATGTGCTGATGTGCCAAGTCATCTGCACCGGTTCCAAATCAGCGTGGATGAATAGTAAGTTGTACCGACTCATGGATAGAATCAGCACCGCTATTTTTCAAAATTTTGTTATATTAGCTAGCCTAGTGATGGTGTACTAGGCTAGAAACTAGCTAGCTACATCTATATCCCTATAGACTGAAGTAGGGGTCATCGTTGTTGCCATAATCCTTGTCGGAAACCACGACGGAGGAGCCCTCGTCAAAGGAGGTAGGCTAGTCTTTGTCGACGTCGTCTTGGGAGGAGGAGATGGGGTTGTGGAGAACCGAAAGCAGATCAGCCAGTTGTCCCCCTCAGACTCAACGTCACTGGCCTTCTACTTCTCCAGCTCCTCCTCGTCGTCATCCTCCTCTTCGCCAACAGCGGGCTGCTTTGACTACTCCTTATCGTCGTTGTCCTCCTCTTTGTCAGTGGTGGGCTCCTCGTCAACGGGGCTGTGCATAGAAGGAGGATAGGATGATGGCGACGTAGTAGGCCGCCGACACCGACGCTTACTGGTGGCTCCTCCTTCTCCTCTTCTTCCTACTCCTCCTTCTCTCTGTTACAAAATAGGGTTTTTTTATTAGCAACAAATTTTTAGGCAATATGTGGATATAAATACATGTGTTACAAAAGTTTTTAAAACCCCCCAAAATTGGGCTGTTACACATACCTACTCTCTTCTCTCTCCTCTTACTCCCCCCTCCAAGTAGTACAAAATATAATGTTGATGGCTACTAGAAAATATGCGATATGCACAGTCTTGGATGACACGAGGTACAATTTTTGTGAATTTTTGTTGACGAGGTTTGATCCAAGCCTACTTCCCCAAGCATGATGACTACGGGTGCTCATCCTTAAAAACAAGCACAACAGACCACCCAGGTCATGACTGAAGCTTAGCCCTTGACCCTGCGCATCCTACACAATATTATCATCTCTTGGGTTACAATAGCAGTGCCACATATTTATGTCCTAGACAGCGTCCGACTCAAACTCTACCCTATCTGTGTACTATAATTTAGAGTCCTAACATACACTACTACAAAATATACCACATCGCATGCCGCCGGATCGGCATTAGTGCCGGTTTTGAACCCAAGCCTGTAAGCGGCGAGGATAACAGTGATAACCTAGGTTATCACTGCCGGTTTCGGAACCGACAATAGCCTTATCACTGCCGGTTCTCGAGTAAAAACCGGCAGTGATAGTCCCTGCCGAACTGTATAAAAAAATAGAAAATATTTTTTTTATGCCCGGAATCTATACGTACACTAATCATCTACCACATACTACAGGTTATTAGGCCACATTTCGTGCGAAATACAAATGTTGCGTTACCTAGGACTCGAACCTGCAACCTCTCCACTCTACCCTCACCCTTCTAACCATCCCACCCAATCTCACGTTCTTACTTATAGAGGATATGCATACCTTTTAACCTTTACTTATTAGTGCCGGTTTTTGACAAGAATCGGCACTGATAATGAGTTATCACTGCCGGTTCTAGCAAAAAACCGGCAGTGATAAGTTTTTTCACTGCCAATTTGAAAATTAGGGGCGGGAACTCATTATCAGTGCCGGTTCTTGACAAGAACCGGCAGTAATAAGTTCTTTGACTACCGGTTGAAAATTGGAGGCGAGAGGCCTAAAGAACCGGCACTGATAATGACTTATCACTGCCGGTTCTTTTCTCAAACCGGCAGTAATATTTCACTGTCGGTTTTGAGCAACGAACCGACAATGATAAGCCTTATCACTGCCGGTTCTCAAGCGCACAAGCCTCTGAGGCTTACGAACCGGCAGTGATAAGTTATCACTGCCAGTTTTGGTCTAACCGGCAGTGATTGGGAGCACGGATGACCATTTTTATAGTAGTGATAATCCCAACTTATACACATTCGACACAAAACTCTAACAAACTCTCTTTGAGAAAATGTCCTTTGCCACATTGAAGTTATCTGGTACGAGCATCTGTGTACCCGGACTTGGGTTGTTTAATTTGCCACTCAAAGAGTCACCCAACGAGCCTTGAGATCCAACCTTCTTGCCCTCCTGCGTTCCATCCCACACACCATTGCACACCCCATCGTGTGCAAACATGCCATACCCTGGCCTCCAACATCATCGTCATAAAAATTGCTCGTAGTGTCGTGATGGTGCCCTTAGGCCCTGTTTGGCGACAAAGTATTTTCATAGTTTCTAGACAAAACTATAATTTTGGAGAATACCATGATTTCTAAAGCCATAAGGTGTTTGGTAACTCTGCAAAAAAAACATTGTTTTGAAAACTATGATTTTACCAAAATCATGGTATTTTTGGAGTTTTGGAAACTCCACTTTGAGCTAAGTTTTGGCTCATTGCTATCACTATTTATAGGAAATAACTTTGTAACCAAACACTTTGTAGTTTCAAGAAATACCATAGTTTTGTGAAGGTTGGCAAAACTATGATATTTTTGTATATAACACTTACAAACCATGATATCTCAAAACTATGGTTTTTTAAAACTTTGCTTCCAAACAGGGTCTTATTTTACAACATTTGCATAGTCCCCACTCTGATTTATCTGGTCATTGCCACATTTGATCGTCGATTTGATCGCAGGGCGAAGCTGCCGCCATCATCGCATTGCCTTTAAATGCCATGTTGTCGATCCGATCACCATGTTCGGTTGATCCTTACCGTAAGTAGGCCATAGGATAGTTTGAACTGCCTGTTTGGAGTGTCCGACTCCACCGATTGAATGTCAATTGCTATCATTCTCCACCTTGTGCCAAATCAAGCTTTTCCTTGCGCCGTGGAAGCATGATCCTCGTGCCTTTCTTAAGGTCTTCTGCATGGCCAATGTTACTAGCCTTGCTTTTAAGAAAGATGTTGGAAATACGCAACATGGAAGATGTTGGAACAACGCAAAGCACAATGTTTATTGACGAGGTTTAGTCGAAGCCTACTTCTCAGGATATGACTATGGGTGCTCCTTCCCAAAAATTAGCATATCTGTGTCACCAACCCAACTAAACCGCTCAACCTCGTGCATCCTATGCAATATTATGTCTCTTTTGTTACAACTACAATTCCACATATTTACTATTTGAGTATGAACGGCACGTCGGCCCAGCCCACGGTGCTGCGGTGCAAAAAAAAAAAAAAAATTACTGGACGGCTGTGACATGGTGCTGGGTTTCAGGTGTTGCCGTTCTGGGTTTCTCACCAAAGCCACCAAGCAAAACGCGAGAGCAGGATCAGAAATTCAGGATCGACGTTAGCAATTCTCCGATCTGCGGGCCTCGCGCTCCGGCGATCCCTGCCGGAGGCCTGTCCCCGGCGATCCGCCGAGGTTCCTCGCAAAGGCGATCTCCACGGCGGTGCAATCGGGATCGGCTCCTCCCACGGCGAGCGCCGCCGCATGGTGCCACTGCCATTGCTCTCATCTCTGCACCATTGGTGAGGTTGGCTCTGTATTCTGGCTTCAGTAACGACTAACGAGAACTGGAACAAGATACGTACCTCTGATTCTTCATCTCATCCAAATTTACTAGATTAGGTAGGGTTCAAGCAAACTAAACCGAAAAACAAAAGATTAACGTTTAATAGATTATTCGGAACCAGCCATAAATCGCGAGGAACATAATCTTTGGTCTTACTAATGTATATGGATCCACTTTGCCGCAAAGGAAGCATAACAGATGGAATCCGATTAAACTAATACAAATACACAATTTCATAGCCCAAACAAGCTAACACTTTCTATCAGAAAAACTATCCTCCAGATTGAAGATGATATCTACTTCTAAGCTAGATCATCCAGTTGATCTGACACGTCCTGTAAGTCTACCTCTAAATTATGGTTTCATCATTCAACTCGTAAGTAGCTAACTACTTCCACGCTAGCAGAATTAATGCGAAAAGACAATGTAGGATTTTCTTCACCCAGGCGGGCTCTCTATCTAACTTGCTATTTGTTTATTCTTTTCATGGATACAGCAAAATTGCAGATAATTTTTTCCAGCTAAATCTAATTATATATTGAAATCAGCATATTGGTGCATGGAAGCTCCAAAAGGTTGTTAATTAACCAGAAGGACACAGCTAGGACTGTTTGATCTGCTGGTGCAGATTAACAGCTTATGTACACTAAAGAAGAGGGAAGAGTTGTTTTGTTGTCTTCTGCGGATTAACAACCGGCCGCAGCACACTGGCAGACTACAAGCACCGCTGAGCATGGGACCTACATTACCGATTCCAAATCGGTTCTAGTACCGGTTTTGGAACTGGCTGTAGGCATCAGGGAGTGATGCCCACGGGGTTGCACTACCAGTTGATCTACCCGGTAGAGCTTGGCAGAAAAGGGAGCGCACGTATGGCGCTGCAGCGTATCTACTACTGGTTTGTATCACTAACCGGTAGTACACCTTGTCAGAAAAGGAGATTTCTTTAGCGCCAACAGGAAATTCACTACCGATTTATATTACAAACCGGTAGTAGAGACTCTGTTACCCATCCGACAACAGGCCACCAAATTACTTTCAATTCAGGTTTAATTGCAATGCACATTTGAATCAGATTCTTAATTCACAGATTTGCATATCAGTTTTCAAAATGTACACATAATTCATTCACAACACAACAAATTCATTCACAACATTAATTACTTCAACAAAGTACATATTCACATTCAAATAATATTCACACCAAGCTAATTTAACACATATTCACATCAAGTACACGAGAGAACTCAAGTTTACAATTCAAAATACAATAGTTCATTTTTTCGTCCATCGCTTTTTGAAACCGAGGTTGAGCCCGTGAGTTCGCTAGTCCTTATCGTAGGGCACAGTCTGTACGCATCTTCGTGGAACGCGCCCTTTGGAGATATGACCTCATCAACAAGGAAGCCGGTGAGATATTCTTGGATTGCGTTGACTCGGTGCGGCGAGAGTATGCCTTTCTCAGAATTGGTGAGCTGTCATTAGGTGAAGTGAAAAAAATTAATCAATCCATGAACTTTGATGTGTACGAAGTGAGAATTACGAATCGAGAAGTATCTACATACCCATTCGGTACTTTGCATCTGATTGTGGTTGATAGTGAAATACCGTATGAACTCACATACATAGTAGCCACATAAGTTATTTCCTGACTCCTGCCTCATACACTGCGGTGAGAAAAGTTGAAAAATATTATTGGCATGAAAAGATGAAAATCATTATTGGCATGAAAAAGTGGTACGACACATGAATATTCGCTACGTACTGGAAAATCGGTTATAACATGAAGTATCTTCTTGAATTGACCACCCTTCTGTACACGGAAACTTGCAAATGCACTGCGCGTGATTACGGATAGTAGTTATTATAGTTCGACTCACTCGAAATAAATATTACTAGAGTAATAATGAAAGGAACAATATTACCTGTTAAGCAAGTGTATGATTTTTTCCAAATTTTGTACGGGCTTCTTTTGTGAGTCAAAAACAATAATCTGGCTGCGATCTAAGTAGATAGCAAGAAGGACCCAGTGAAACCTGCGCACATGTCAACATAGGTAATTAGTCCTAACTTCATGTCATGTGAAAAAAATTTAGAACGAGAATATACGAAAACACGTACCCAAAGTTGTAGGGTAGAAGTATAAAGTTTTTATAGTATTGTCCAAGGAGAGCATTGAGGATATTGTTCTTGGTTTCTTTTGCCTTGTCCGTAGCGGTTGATTCATTTACAACTATTGGATTGATGTAACCTATATTGTAAATAGACATGTTTTTGTAATTTTGTATCTCCATTCTGCATAAAAAGAAAATAGTTACACTTGCAATTTAATTAAAGATGCACACGGTGAATTTTACAAATAAGACACTTACAGAGTCTAGCAACCCATCAAGGACACGTCGAGGGCGTCTCGCTGGTACATTTGGTAAATATTGTCGAAATCAATCCATGCGAGGCCGTCGCCGCGAAAGAAATCCTCTTGTTCTGCCATCCTCTGACTCCCGCAAGTACCATTCGTGCAATTGCCGCATTTTCGTTGATAAGAATGGCACCTCATCAGGTTGAACTAATGGCTCACCCAACTTAAATGGCCATCGAACAGGTGCCGCTTCAACCTCACCAACTCCACGAATCTGATCTTCCGTCAGTCCAATTTTTGCCATGAACTGTTGCATCTGCAAATCCGCTAGGGACTGCGACTGCTTCTTTTTAGCCTTACTTAGTGTGCGTTCGTAGTCTGACGACAACTTCTTCGGCTCCGCCCACGATGTCGTGAAAAATGTTTTCACTGTAGCGTCGATTGGAACCGTCTTCTTAGGCTCCGAACGTTTGAAGTGTGCAGTTACACTTGCTTGAACTTCCTTTCTCGTCTCCTCGGGAGTTAGGTCGTACGGCTTCTTAGATGAAGCCGACTTTTTAGCTCGGGTAGACCTCTCCTTTTGTGGAGCCGACTTCTTCGCTAGGGCCGGCTTCTTAACTGGGGCCGACTTCTTGCTATTGCTGGTAGACTCCTGTTGTGGGCCCAATTTCTTAGGTGAAGCCGGCTTATGTTTAGACGCTAGGGGTGGTGGAGGAGTCGGGCTTCTTGTCACCGCCATCTTCTTGCGTGGAGGTGGTGGTGGAGTTGGACTTCTAACAAGCATAGGATCTGGGTGCGAGAGGTCCCTCGGCGGAGTGGGCACCTCCTGATTATCTTGAAATATAATATAGCGCTTGTGCCACAAGATAATACTGTGTAGGACCTCTCCAAGCTTGGTAACCCCGTCACCTCCAGGAATGTCGAGATCAAGGTCCTCATATCCTTCGCAGACCTGCTCCACACTGACCTTAGAGTAGCCCGGCGATATCACATTGCAATGAAAGAGCTGGCCCGGCTCCACGAGGAATGCCATGGCATAAGCCGCCTTGAGGGACAGGTTACGCACTTCAATATGCAGCTCACACGAATGGCGTGTCGTGATGTCATCCACGGGATAATGGCCCAAGTCCACTTCAGGGAGCCCGGTGGAAGCGCAGCTGCTCCGTCTCAGAGAGGGGCTGATGACAGCGTCAGGATTACTAGGCGGTTCCTACAGCTGGTTAATGGCTAGCTGCACTTGTCGTTTAACTTCTTCGTTTATACTTGCCTGTGTTGTATTAAGCCGTTCTTCCAATGCACGGTACCTTTGTCCTTCTTGGGCTTTGCTTCTCTGCCGACTCCTATAACTGTCGCTGTACTCAGCGGAGCCGTACTTCCATGGAACCACGCCAACACCGCGTGTTCGTCCAAGGTGCTCGGGGTTTTGCAGGGCCATGGTTAGCTCGCCCTTCTCTCTATCTGGCCTGAATGAGCCTTGAGAAGACTGTTCGAGGGCGTCTACAAGGCTTGTGGCCACTTCCTGCACTTTCTCTGAATACACCAAGCTACCGTCATCTGCAAGGCTTCCCCCGTGGGCAAAGTACCAATTTTTCGATCGTTCAGGCCAGTCGTGCGTTATGGGTGTTATACCTTTGTCCATCAGTTCTTGTTCCCTCTTCTGCCATTGTGATATCTTCTTGACGTAACCACCAGTGCCAAGATGGTGGTGGTATCGCTTCTTCGCTGCATTAACCTTGTTCTTTGCACTCATAGATTGATCTTGTTCCGATTGCTTGTACTCCACAAAAGCATCCCAAAGGATCCGCCAATTTTGGCAAAGTATTAAAGTCGGGCGTCAACCCATACGCACGTAGGTGGAGTTCGATACTTCTTCCAAGTCCGGAAATGGATGGCCATTTTCTTCAAAGTGTATTTCTTCACCACTCTTGAGACCGGTGGGAAGGTGAACGTCTCTTTCATATCAGCCCAGAGCATATTCTTGATATCGTCAGAGACCATGTCGTTGTCATCTCGTTTGCCACTCCATTTTCTTAGGCTAATGGGCACGTGATCCCTGACATGGTAGCCACAGGCATTGTTGTAAGGACCCAAGGTGACTCGATTACAACAGCATGCCATCGGTGTTAACTTCAGTGATTACATGTTTTACTGTCGGCTTCTTGTTAGGCCCTTGACTTTTCACTTGGTTGCTCGAACTAGCAGGCTTAAAAATATGACAAAGAAGATACAGGTCAGGATGTTTGGTAATCATAAAAGGGTTACCAACATATGCTTTCATATGAATTACCTCAGTGCAAACAGCTTCGGCGGCCTCACTGGGCTCAGTGTTAACGGCTTGAGCGGCCTCACCGGCCTTAGTGTGAACGGCCTGAGCGACCGCACAAGGCGCAGCAGTACCTTGCGTGATCTGCTCGAATAGAAATTGTTCCTCCTCCTCGAAGGTGCGATCAGATGCCATCTCTTATAACTGTAACATGATCCTATTTAGTTTAGAAAGAAATAACCGAGTTTGGCCAAAACATGACAGAGAAGTAGTCGAATTGGGCTGGGCCAAGCCACGGCCTAGAGTTTTAGGAGTCGAACACTAAGGCCCTGTTTGGCAACAAAACGTTTTCATAGTTTGTAGGCAAAACCATGGTTTTGAAGAATACCATGGTTTCTAAAGCCATGAGGTGTTTGGTTGCCCTAAATCGACATCACACTTAGGGTTGCCCTAATTCCTTTCAGGTGTTAAATTTTGAAGAAATTCCCTCGATTAAAGTATGACAATCTAGTCACTCGACAATTCTCTGAAACAAGATGGTGAGTGGCATTGAACTCACTACTGAAAGGCAATCCATATTTACATTATCTGTATCAATAGCAAGACCGACCAAATCCTACAAGAAACGATCCGAAGAGAACAACCTGAAAATCTTCCTGCCCTAAACAAGCTAATAGGCGTACATAACACCTGAGATCCTGCGATTGTGTCAAAAGACACATCAAGGATAACAAACGCTAGCATTGACCTTAATATTAGCTCGATGATGATTGCATATAGATGAGTGTTGTGGTACTGTGAGTAGTGATTAATCGAGTATATGTTCAGCACTACCATTGACCTTGTGATTGTACAAATTCAGTAGCACTAGCCGGCGATGGAGACACATACCAGGGGTCGGCGACGGGGACAAAGATGGCGGTAGGGCGGAGACGGCTGCGATGGGGACGGGGGTAGGGATGGGGTCGGCGACGGGGACACCGGCGATGAGGGCTGGGTCGTCGGAGGCGTCGACGTGGGGAGCCGTCGGAGGAGTCGGCGCAGGTCGTCGGGCGTCGGCTGGGGTCGTCGGAGGCGTCGGCTGGGGTCGTCCGAGGCGACGGCGCGCGGGGTCGTCCGAGGCAGAGACGGCGGCGGCACCAGGGGTTTGGGGAAGTTGGAAATTTAGGGGAGAATAGGGTTAAGTCCCCTTGCGCGCGCGTTTTTTAGGGCAATTCACAGGCCACGACCGGTTGGTCAAACAAATCGGTAGTAGAGCAGGATCTACGACCGGTTTGAATAAACAACCGGTAGTAGAGCTTCCTCTCTACTACCGGTTTGTTTAACCAATCGGTCGTCGTCTCAAAAAAAATCCCGTGGCGGGGCAATTCGCATGCCACTACCGGTTAGTTAAACAAACCCGTACTAGAGATGGCTCTACTATTGGGTTGACTAATCAACTGGTAGTAGAGCCTTAAAAATAAAAGAATTTACGGCGCGAGCGGGGCTCGAACCCACGACCGCACGGGGAGCCCGCACTCAAGAGCACGCTGCTAGCCAGGAGAGAGGAGAGTTTTTGTTCGATGTTATGTATTTCTTTTGTTCCATAACTGGGAGAGGTGAGGGGGAAGGGCATCGTGACTGAAATGTCGGCCTAACTCTGGTGGTCCCACATGTCAGTGGTAAACTTCAAATTATTTTAGATGATTTTTTATTGATTAAATTTGTCTTGGAGGTTTCTTTATTTTTGGGAGCCCATAAAAATAAAATGAAAATATGACCAAATTCAAAAATTGAGCAAAATTCAAATATGCTATCAATTAATTTGATCTTTTTAGAAACCTCGAGAGTTAGAAATATTTTGCCGAGTGTTTTGTAATGTTGTGAGCCCATACAAAAGAAATAAAAATAAGAAAACATATTGACAGGTGTCACACATGTACCAATACCGGTTGTTTAACCAACCGGTAGTAGAGCTTGATCTACGACCGGGTTGAATAAACAACCGGTAGTAAAGCTTCCTCTCTACTACCGGTTTGTGTAACCAACCGGTACAATAGGGAATTCCAAACGACGCAATATTGGCGCGAACCGAGGAGCCACCTCTGCCTCAATGCCTCTTCCTCTGCGTCTTCATCTTCCTCAACTGCCGCCTCTCCGCCTCCTCTGCCTCAACTGCCGCCCCACCGCCAATGGCTTCCTCCAGCGCCTCTCCCCCCACTGCAGCCTCTGCCTTCACTGCCGCCCCACCACCACCGACGCCTGCGCCGCCTGCGCCTCTGCTTCCACCGCAGCCGGCTGCTCTGCCTCCACCGCCGCCACCACCATTGCATCCACCAACACGGCCGTCTTCCGACGACGACAAGAATCCGCGCCCTCGGAAGCGCATCTTTCATCGCAAGCCGAGGAAGGAGTCCGTCTTCTACCCGGCGGAGTTCTCCATGTCGGACGAGCTCTCCGACGACGACGACGACGAGGATGACTTCGACGAGGTCGTCGTCGAGGAGGAGGAGGAGGACGACGACGACGACGCCTCCGACGATGGCGCCGACGCCGACGATGAGGAGGACGGCGACGACGAAGAAGAAGACTAATTAAAAAATAATAGATAATTAGTTAGTTAATTAGTATATTATTAGTGTCTAGCTTAGAAATTATCATCTTTTGCGGTAACCCTGTGGATTGTACAGGGTACCATTATGGTAATATATTAAACCTATGGTAATATATGAACATTTTCTATAATAGATTTTATCTTACATTATTGTAAATTATTAGTTTCTACAAATTGTACAAATTTTTATACATTTCTCCACAAATACATTCATGTACCAAAAATTAAAAATCAACCGGTGTCACACATGTACCATTACCGGTTGTTTAACCAACCGGTAGTAGAGCTTGCTCTACTACCGGTTTGAATCAACAACCGGTAGTAGAGCTTCTCTCTACTACCGGTTTGTTTAACCAACCGGTCGTGGTCTCAACAAAAAAAATCCCGTGGCGGGGCAATTCACAGGCCACTACCGGTTGGTTAAACAAACACGTACTAGAGATGGCTCTACTATCGGGTTGTCTAAACAACCGGCAGTAGAGCCTTGAAAATAAAAAAAAGCAGCCGCGCGAGCGGGGCTCGAACCCGCGACGGCACGGGGAGCCGCGCTCAAGCGCAAGCTGCTAGCTAGGGGAGAGGACGGAGTTTGCTCGTCTTTCTCGGGCTCGTACTGCAATTGTACCATAACTAAAAGAGAAGAAAGGGCCTGGTCACTGACAAGTGGGCCCATATATCCTAGGTCCCACATGTCAGTGGTAATAATTTTCCATACAGTGCTCGAAAATCATTGGGAAACCATACAAATTAAATAAAAAATATCACAAAATTCATGAAAAATATGAAAAATTGACATATATAAGAAAATATGATCTTTTTAAAAACTTCTAGACTTCAAATTATTTTAGTGGGTTTTTTATTGATTAAACTTGTCTTTCTAGGTTATTTATTTTTGGGAGCCCATAAAAATGAACTACAAATATGAAAAAAAATTTGCCGAGTGATTCGTAATGTTGTGAGCCCATACAAATGAAACAAAAATATGAAAAAATATTCATAGGTCACACACATGTACCAAAAATATTCTTAACTGTTTACATACTTTGTTTTAACAAGTGTTCCCTCATTATGATCGTAGCGTACATAGGGAGCTTCATCAATATCATCTAGGACACTTATGTCGACCGACACCGCGAATGGAGGCAGCTCGTCGAATTGATTATATTCTTCTTCGTTTGTGACGTCCTCAACTCCGACAATCCTTCTTTTGCCACAGAGAATCACATGGCGCTTTGGCTGATCGGTAGACTTGTCCTTCCGCTTCTTCGGTTTGCTACACATATCCATTACATAGAAGACCTGTGTCACGTCATTGGCAAGCACAAATGGTTCATCCCTATATCCGATTTGCGTAAGGTCCACGGTTGTGATACCGTACTTATCAATCATAACGCCGTTTGCTGTTAGTTTGACCCATTGGCACCGAAATAGAGGAACCTTCAAAGGTCCATAGTCGAGCTCCCAGATCTCCTCTATGAAACCATAATAGGTGTCCTTATTTCCATTGTTGTCTATAGCATCTATACGGACACCGCTGTTTTGATTGGTGCTCTTGTTATCCTGGGCTCTAGTATAAAATGTGTACCCATTTATGTCATACCCTTGGAATGTCAATATTGTACTGGATGGTCCTCGAGCCAAGCGTTTCAACTGTTCATCATTGGTCTCCTTACCCATCATGTGCTTTTGTAACCAACCGCCAAAAGGTCCATGTGTTGTTGCGTGTGATCCAATCCTCGACCGCCAAACAGATTGAGACCGTAGAATCCTCTTGTGATCATCGACATATGGAGCCACTACAGCTGATTGTCGTAACACCGTGTAATGTGCTTGTTTAAATGAAACAAGATCATTGCTGTTGATTGCTTTTCTCCCTAGTGTCCCTTTTCCCGTAGCCTCCCCTCATGGCGTGATATAGGAACGCCAATTGGATTCAGATCGTCGATGTAATCAACACAAAACTCAACCACCTCCTCTGTCCTAACACCCTGGGCAATGCAGCATTCCGGACGAGATCGGTTACGAATATACTTCTTTAGGACACCCATGTACCTCTCAAAAGGAAACATATTGTGCAGGAACACGGGTCCGAGAATATCTATCTCTTTGACAATGTGAACCATGAGATGGACCATAATAACAAAGAAGGATGGAGGGAAGATCATCTCAAGGCTCACCACGCTTTGGACGATGTCATCCTGCAGCTTAGCTAGGTTATTTGGATCGATGACCTTCTGTGACACCTCATTGAAGAATGAACACAACTTGATTATTGTCCCTCGTACCCTTTCCGGTAGAATACCTCTCACTGCAACTGGAAACAATTGTGTCGTTAACACGTGATAATCATGGGATTTCAGGTGTATGATTTTTTCTCTTTCGTGTTGATGAGTCTCTTTATGTTTGAGAAGTATCCGGATGGGATCTTAATACTGTTCAAGCATTGGATCATACTTTTTTCTCTTCCTTGCTTAGAGTGTAGCTCGCAGGATGTAGATAATGTCTTCATTTCCCTCTCTTTTCTGGATGTAAGTCGTTCCTTAGTTCCAATTGTTTTAGGTCTTGTCGTGTTTCAAGTGTATCTTTCGATTTGCCATATATATCTAGGAAGCCTAGCAGGTTGATGCAAACATTCTTCACTAGTGCATGACGTCAATTGAGTGATGGACCTCTAAGAGTTTCCAATAAGGTAGGTCCCAAAAAATTGACTTCTTCTTCCACATGGGTGCCTTGCTTTCTTCACTCGTGACAGGTTTGCTACCAGCACCCTTTCCAAAAACTACTTTTAGATCCTTTACCATAGTGAATACCCGTGTCCCATTACGATGCGTAGGCTTAGTACGATGGTCTGGTTTCCCGTTAAAATTCTTATCTTTCTTCCGTAATGGGTGATTTGTATGAAGAAACCTACGGTGACCCATGTACACAACCTTCCGACAGTTTTTCAGGTACATGCTGTCAGTATCATCTAAGCACTGGACGCAGGCTTTATATCCTCTGATAGTCAGGCCTGCTAGGTTGCCAAGTGCAGGCCAGTCATTGATGGTTACAAATAACATGGCGCATAAGGTGAAGTGTTCTCGTTTGTACTCATCCCATACCCGTACACCATCGTTCTACATTGTTAGTAGAGCTTCCACCAATGGTTTAAGATACACATCAATATCGTTTCTAGATTGCTTGGGGCCTTGGATAAACAACGGCATCATAATATACTTCCGCTTCATGCACAGCCATGGAGAAAGGTTGTAGATACATAGAGTCACAGGCCAAGTGCTATGACTGCTGCTCATCTCGCCAAAAGGATTCATCCTATCCGTACTCAAGTCAAACCTTATGTTCCTCACCTCCTCTGCAAAGTCAGGGAATGTTCTATCGACCTTCCTCCATTGGAAGCCATCAGCGGAGTGTCTTAGCATTCCGTCATCCTTTCGTGCTTCTTTGTGCCAACGCAACATTTGGGCATGCGCTTTGTTCGCAAACAAACGTTTCAACCGGGGGATTATAGGGAAATACCACACCACCTTAGTGGGGGAATCTTCTTCTTGGGCTCCCCCTCTACCGCCCCTGGGTCATCACGCTTGATCTTATACCGAGATGCTTGGCACACTGGACAAGCATCCAAATCCTCGTACCCCCTATGATAAAGGATACAGTCATTAAGGCATGCATGTATTTTCTGTACTTCCAATCCCAAAGGACAGACAACTTTTTTGGCTTCGTAAGTACTTTCAGGCAGCGTGTTATCCTTTGGAAGCAACCTCTTAATGAGACATAGCAACTCGTTGAATCCCTTATCGGACAAACCATTTGTTGCTTTCCATTGCAGCAAGTCAAGTGTGGTACGCAACTTTTTGCGGCCCTGCTCGCAGTCTGGGTACAAGAGTGTTCTGTGGTTCTCTAACAGGCGTTGGAACTTTTGGAATTGTCTTTTATCGGTGTAATCTCCCTCACCATCACGCAAAGATCTCGATCTAAATCATCCCCATTAAACTCCCCAATGTATCGCCATTGAACCGTATTAAAAAGGCGTCGTGTTTACATCGCTCCTCTTCTTCTTCATCGTCTTCCTGTATAATCCCTTCTTCACCGTGCTTGGTCCAATAGATATAGTTAGGCATGAAACCTCTTTGGAGCAAATGACTGTGAAGGGGCCTTTGGTTTGAATACTCCTTCTCATTCCTGCAGTCCAGGCATGGACAACATATAAAGCCACGGCCGCACTGATAAAAGCTTGCACACCCTCAATGTACTCCTTCGAGTGTCGGTCCGTGTTGTACATCCATTGCTGATCCATCTACAATAGGATGTAGCAAGCTAATTTTTAACTAAATTTCACATGATGATTTATCAATTTTTAGAACCTCAAAACCTACATTAATTTACCATGTACATAAATTAATCAATTAAATTATGATCGAGCTAGCTCTAGATTGGAGCATAATCACCAAAATTTTTAATTATTTGCAATTTACTTTCAAAAATGATCGAGCTAGCTCTATATTCAAAATCCTTCATCGATCATGTGAACTACAATTCCGAATTTAATCTAAGTAAACTCCAAACATACATAACAAGTTTTTAGCAATCTAATTCAAAAATGAGGTGAGCTAGCTATATGAAGTGAGGATGATGTTACTAACCTTTAAGCACTTGGATTGGAGTAAAATCACCAAATTTTAAAAAATTTGGGCAGCACCTCCCCTCAAATTTCAAAAATTGCCACGGCCAGCACTTACATTGGATCTTGATTCAAAAGTTTTCATGAATCATGGAAAAAACCACATTTCCTCTAAATCTAAAGCAAAGAGGTATACATCTAACGCTATATGAAGTGAGGTTGATGTTACTAACCTTCAAGCACTTGGATTGGAGTAAAATCACCAAAATTTGAAAAATTTGGGCAGCACCTCCCCTCAAATTTCAAAAATCGCCACGGGCAGCACCTCCCTCCCTTCTCTGTTCATGGGCGGCTACCGAGAGTAGAGGAAGACGATCGCTTAAATCACAAGGCAAGGAGACCCCAGGATCTACTACCGGTTGGTGATACCAACCGGAGGAAGACTACTGTTTAAATCGCTGCGCGGGGAGACCCATGTGATCTACTACCGGTTGATATAACCAACCGGTTGGGACCACAATCATCGCCTACCGGTTTGTATCACAAACCGGTAGTGGAAGATTCACTACCGATTTGTGGCTGCAACTGGTCGTAAAACAACCTTCTCCAACCCAGCCCTGGCCTTAGATGCTCTTGTAGCCGTTGAACCGGTAGTGATGCAATCATCACTACGGGTTGATATCCAACCGGTAGTGATGGGCCGGTAGTAATGCCCAGTTCTGTAGCAGTGAAGCTTATTGTGGAGGAAAAAAATAAGAGCTGCTCAACCTACTTGGTCGACAGCGCCGAACGGCTTACTGGTATATCTCTAGGACTCTACACTAAAAAGTATTTTATGTTGAGCGGTGAACTCATCTCTCATTTTATGTTTTGCTCCCTTGGGTTTCCTACACTACCATGGATTGAGCCTTCAATCCCGGTTCCAAACCGGCATCAATCCCGGTTTTGGAACCGGAATAGGCAATTCGGGACTAATGGCATGGAGCCATCAGTCCCGGTTGCTCTCAACACGGGATAGATGTTAGAAATATATTTAAAAATATAATGCGCACATATGGCTTCTGTGGGACTCGAACCCGAGATCTCGTGACTCCCCACTCACCTTTCTAACCAACTCACCCACCCACGCGTTCTGATATAACTAGGATATGTATTTCTTTTAAAGATTCCTTAGATGAGGTTTTAGTCCCGGTTGGTATTACGAACCGGGACTGATGAGCTTCCATGCCAGCTGGGCTGTACTAGCCTGCATGGGAGGAGCATCAATCCCGGTTGGTATTATCAACCGGGACTAATGTGAGCGACGAACCGGGATTGAAGCCTTGGAACTACGAACCGAGACTGATGCTACTGTTAATACCGGTTCGTATCTTATCGGGACTGATAAGCCGGTATGGAAGGCTGTTTCTCTAGTAGTACTAGTTTTGCATGCAAGCTCTATTTTAAGAGTTTTGACCTGAAGGTTTACTGCTTTCATAGGTAGCCAGGGCCTGTTCCTAACGTTTTATCCTATCAAGTTTTTTGGTTTGGTGTGGTGATCTCTTTTTGACGTTTCGCCCTATAGAGTTTCCCAGTTTGGTTTTTTTATTAGTGAAGTACGTACACTCGAGTAGTTAATTATTAATATAGGCTCTTTCGTACCGCACGCAACTAGTGTGCACATATATAGGGCTGTACATATAAAGCATCAGACTCACAAACTTCACAAGCTCTGCTCGCTCTAGGCTCGTTTCGATGTTGGCTCTAGCTTCAAACAAGCTGAGCTTAAGCAGTTAAGCTTGAAGTTAATTAATCTTGCAGCCTCAACAAGCCGACCTCGCGAGCTCTTTTGATCATATTTAAACTTTGGTTCTTTATCTAGTCGGCAAGTCTGAGCTTGAGCTTTGTCTGAGAGGAACTTGAGCTTTGCTTATTTCTTAACTGAGTTATATGTTTACCAAGCCGAGCTCAAGCTTGACGAGCGAAGCTTCACCCAGGCCAACGGGCCCAACCCCCAGAAAAATATTTTGGAGATTAGCTATGGGTGCAAAGCAGAAATTCAGCATGTGTACCGACTAGCCCACTGTTCTAACAATCTCCCCCCTTCCCTCCGGGACACTTGGCTGAAGCTCTGTCAATGTCGAGCTTTCTTCGATTCGAGATTGTGCCCAACTCTAAACTCAAGCTTTGTAGCCCTGGAGAGCCATACCAATGCAAAGGTCATGGTCAATACAGGACATGACCTTTTAAAAGTAAAATTTTAGGCGTTTGGTTTGAAGCCAACGAAGAATAACCAATGAAAAATTAAAAATAATTAAAAATTTCAAAAAAATTGAAAATTATTTAAAATGGGTTGCTTATTATTTTAGATGAATTATGAAATTTATTTTATATAATTTGGACACTGTATGAAATTGATGTAAAAATAAGAAGTTTAATCGGATTCAAAAAAGAAAAACAACTTAGGGAAGCGTGCCATTAGTAGCACTGAGCGGCGTGCGCGTGCGTGAGGCTGCGCGTGGGCCAGAGGCGCGTTGGCGCGGGCGCGACATTTCCGCGCCGTCGCCGCAGCCGCATGCGACGCACAAATGCGATGACGTGCCAAATTTTGGCGTTAGCAAGGCGCGCGTTGGCTACCATCCAAACACACGCCAATTTCCGAGGGCACACCAAAATTTTGGCATGGCGAGATCGGGCTATGATTCAAACACGCCCTCAATGCAAGCTCAGCTTGGGCCTGAGCTGGAGACTGGCAGGCAAGCCTCGCTCAACCTGGCCTTTTTACAGCCCTATACATATATATGTACAGTGGCGGAGCCAGGACATTTTGGAGGCCAGTCACAATAGTTTTGGACTACATATTAGACTGTTGATGCTCGGATTTTAGCCTATATATACTAATAAATATGGGGTATATATAGATTGCTTATGGACTAGGAGCCCAAACATATGCCCAGGGTCGTCGGGCCTTGGCTCCATCCCTGTATATGTATACGCTAACCGAGTGCCAGTATATTGCAACTAAATTCAAACAAACGTATATAATATAAGTTATTTGTATGCTTCACAATTTTCTAATTGTGATTTGAGCTACGAGAAAGAAGAGAAGAAAGGTAGCAATGGGGGGTTGAAGAGGCTGCCAGTGAGCCCAATTAAAGTGTGGACTGAAATTTCAAAATGAAACGCAGCACTATTTTCAAAATAAAAAGCACCACTGTGTCCATTAAATTCTCTTTAACAATAGAGATAGTATATGTGTGGATGTACGTACGTATGTTGAAAACTTTTAATGGCGTTTCCTTTTTTTTTTGTGTATACTCTTTTCTATGAACTTGACTACTGATAGGACGTCCGATCAAAAAAAAAAAATCAGACGCTTGTTTCAGTAAGTACAACCAAATGTTTCACCAAGCAAAGTATAATGTTTTAGTAACATAAATGTTTTGATAATTATTAAATGATGTATCAGCAAGCAAAACCAAATATTTCAGAAAGGCAAAACAAATGTTTCAGTAGATGAAACATAAATGTTGCGACATTTATGACAAAATTTTCCACGGGTAGAACCAAATGTTTTAGTAGGGAGAAACAAATGTTTCAGAATAGCAAAAAAAAAATGTTTCAACGTTTACTAAAAATGTTTCAGCAGATAGAACCAAATGTTTCAGTAGGCATAACCCAATGTTTTACCAAGGCAAAACCCATGTTTCACATGTACCAGAGCCATGCTCCAAGCCTAAGTTGCATCTTCTTCCTCATCTCCGTCTTCTTCTCCGGATCCGGCGAGCCCCCACGCTGTGCTCGCCGGATCTGGCTTGGAGCTCACCAGATTTGGCCTCCAAGCTCACGAAGGGGAGAACAGGGGAAGCAAGAGGCATGGATCACGCGTGGTCGGCGAGTCAGCCGGCGCGGCGGGGCCAGTGGCAACGTGAACGGCAGAGGTGGTCGTGAATCACCGCGATGACCTGACGCATGGAGGGAACCGGCAGTGAATTGTGATCAGCGGTCAGTGCTTAGCGTTCTAAAATTTGGAGCTTGGAGTACGTATGTGCTGGGTAGCTGCTTTGTTGTTTTGTACCACTGGGTCTGAGTGGTTTCCGGAGGACAGCGCGAAGTGCACCAGCGGCTCCGGCCGGTTGACGGCGAAGCCTTGCAGCTCTTCCCTTGTCTTTGGCCAAACGCGCAGTACTCGGGGCATCCGATTCCATCGGACGCCCGAGCCCGAGCATTCTCGCTTTTCTATATAAAAAAGGAGTACCAATGTACAAATCATGTTATAAAAAGTTCACCCTTGGGGCCCACTTTGGAGCATCGTCAATTAAGCAGTACCGCAGGACATGCAAGCTTGGGCTTGTGTCGTGGCCCTTCTCGGCTTACCTTGCGAGAATTGGTCGGACCTGCACTAGGCCCTGGATCAGTAGGCTAGTGCAAGAGTTACACAGCTGGAATCATTTCATACATCGGTTGTCCAAATATTACATAACCGCGATCATCAAATCGCATTAGTAGCAAGCGGCATTAAGCCTTAGTTACAGTCCAGAGTTCATCAGAGTAGCGGAAATCCTCCAAAATGCAAATTGCATGATTCAAAAGGAACAACAAAATCACACCAGCAGCTGTGTAACCACACACGGCTGACGGAACATACTAAACCCTATCTTTAGCAACTACTCTTGGTCCTGGTATTGAGGGTCTCCTTCCTCATGACAATCATAGGCACCTTCTTCAGCGGGGTCCTTCATGTCTAAAGATAGATATTTATGCGAGGTCAGTGTCATCCAAACACTGGCGAGCTAACACCCAACCCAATGCATTTAGTGATAAGGGTTTCAAGGGAAGGGCTGAGTTTATTTACTTACGGAAAAGCCAATTTTGGAAATCAAAGCCTATGACTTAGCAGTTTAACCAAGTTTCTATATCAAGTTGATTATTCATCATGTATCCCTTTTTATACACAGACCAAACCCATGGCAGTTTCCATGCACTCTGCCAAACATTCTCTTCCCACTCCCGCCATCATCTTCCGAGTGTGGCGCACTTGTTGTGGATCACATTCCCCAGCAAAGTACCCGGTCTCGTCCTAACTGGGCTACCAACCCACGCTAGACTCACGGCTCTCTGTAAGAATGGATCTAAATCATCCTCGGATGACGACATGAAACTGTCTTCACCTCAAGCATGGCGGCAGACAGGGTACGCCCGCAAGTCGTAACTACCCCTGAATCCCCAATACTTGCACTACCGCGCGATGGCTGGCGCGTTATGGTGTTAGGAACTATCTCCTGCAGGCAGATAGTCCGTGACGTCACACTATACATCCCTGATACACCCGTCTGAGGGAATCCACGATTCAGCCTAGCTAGTCCACGAAGGGCCTCACCCTTATGCACTTCCTTCTTCGGCTAACTCGCACCCTCCGTGTGAATCACACGATGTGGCGGAACCCCTCCTTTTGGGGCAGTGCACGGCATTACGTGGATCTCGCCGCGCTCCTCTTCCATGCACTACGTATGTGGGCGATTAGCTCCTTAATTCACGTAGCCCAGCTACTTCTTCTCTTTCCCAATGCCAGACCCAGTCTGCATTGCGGCGCATCACAACCATACACACACTAGCATGCCAGGCCCACATTCCAGTTAACCATATTCATTGTGTGATTATGTCCGGTGAATGTCAGTTCACCGTTCCGAGGCAATTCTAAGCCTAAAATTAATAGTTGGACCTGAGCGATGTATAAGCAAGATTTTAACCAAGACTTAGGAGTCTAAATCAGTTTATTTAACCTAACCAGGCTACCCAGGGTGATCATCAAAGCAATCAATAGCAAGATCACATGATAGATGATTATAACAAGGCAATATCGTCAGAGTCAAATAATAACAAATAATAACATGGCATGATATATCATGATTAAGCAAATGGGTATAAATACTTAAAGAGCATGCAATTTAATACAGTAAATAATATACTTTAGAAATCTGAGATTCAATATGAATTATTGGATGTTAACTCGCACTAGGGAAAGCGCATACTCTCCTTAGTAAAAGCAAACACCTTTAAGGATAGGTATTAACTCGCCTTGGGAATTGAAGTCTAGGTTCTATGTGGAGTCCTCGAACTGCCCTTCCGGATCCTCTGCGTCTAATCGGAGAATCAATGATTCATCATAAACACAATGCAGCGAGAAAAAGAATGATGCATGAGATGCAATCGCTCTTATTCGTTCGTTTACACTTCACATGTTTAACTAAATATATATATATGTATAATATGAATCTATATCGAGAAAGTTCCATGATCCTTCTAAGTAACACTTTCTACCGTATTGGCAGCAGGGTGCTAACGAGATGACGTACATAATACATGCACATATATGTAATAGTGTAATTTCTACCCTAATTAGCCCAATAGGAGAAAATAGGGTTTTGTTATGTTTAAAGTATTCAAGAGCAACAATATGTTAATCCGCACTTTGTTTAGAAGAATTTCCTTCATCAACTTTATTTTATCATTATTATTCTAGAAGAATAGGGATTAAGTGGGGTGTGTGTGAATATGTTCATATATGTTTTATATATATATATATATAACCATGGTATTGCATGTTATAAGACTTAATTAAAAATAACAGTTTTACTATCTTAACATGCTATGTAGTATCTTACTTTGGACAAGTAAATGGTTTTAGGAGAACTAAACTAATTAACCTTAGTTATTAATTAGGTAAATTTTAAAATGACATGTGATTGGGAGTCATACCATATATTCTATGTTTTTCCTATGTCCATAAGGTTATTATCAGCCATCCATGATTTTCTTAGATTTTATTAAGTGTTAATCTATTTTTGATAAGCAACAATCTATTTCTGCTATTTTTCTATATAGGTTAATACCCTAAAAATAAGCTATAGAATTTAATCCGAGGAAAGTGTTCTGTTACTATTTGTGGTATTATTTTTAATAAATCCACCATAAGCTCTAGTATTTATCATAAATTTTCCAGAATTTTTAAAGGTCTCTACATATTTTAAATAAATCGTTTCTAATTACTGTCATTGTTTTATTCACAAATTTGGGGAAAAAATCGGTGAACAGTGTTGGCCTGGCCCGCTACCTCGTAGCTGAGCCAGCCATGCCGAAGGCATATTTCAAAAAGGCGTAATGCGCGAGCGAAGGCGCCGGCGAAGCGGAGCGCTTCCACTTAACTTGACACGAGGGCCCACATGTCAGCGACACGCCGAGGCTGCGCGGGATTTTTAAACCAGAGAGCACCCGACAGCTAGGGCCGACCAGTCAGTGGCCAAGAGTGGCGAGGTCGCACGAATCTTGGCGCTAATTGGATGGCTCACCATCATCGTCTTCCTCCGGCCAGCATACGCACGGCCAAGGCTTGACCGACGGCTAGCCGGAGCTATAGTGCTCCGTTTGGGGATTTCTTGGGTGCGTTAGAATCAGTGGGTTAACGCGCATCTAATGATGCCCTCGTCGAGGCCAGAAACGGCCGGACGCGGCGGAGCCATGCACGGTGCGGAACCGGCTACCGGCGAACATGAGTAAATGAACTAGAGGCAATCTTATGAAGAAGTAGCGCACGCATGAGCGACGGCGGACATCGTGGAGGCTTACCTAGTGGTTATTCGTGGTCGAGGGTGCCCGGGGTGGATTGTCGATGAGGAGGCCGAACAGGGGAGACGGCGCGCTCACGGTGCTGGGGAAGACCGGCGAATCCCTGGGTCAAAAGAGGGGAGCAATGTGTGAGGTGAAGTCACGCGAGGCTCACGGTGCAACGAATTGCCGCGAAGCTCACCAGAGGGGAAGAAATCGGAAAGGGGGAAGAATTGGGCTGCCGGCGGCGGCGAGAGCGATCCAACAAGCTCGAAACGTCACCGACCAATTCCTTCGGGCAGGAGCATCACGAGGTTATGGCGAAGCAATCGCGAGCAAGAGTGGAGGCTAGGGATGTCTGGTTTAGGCTGTTGACGGGAGAGTGAAAAGAGAAAGAAACGGGCCTGTGTGGTTCGGCCAAATTTAAGCTCGGCCAGAGCTTGAACATTGCCCAGCTGTCACGAGGGATACGAGGCGGTCATTGGGAAGCTCTAACGCCGATTGGCGGGCTTGGGCGGTGGCCGGACGGGGTTGCCATGGCTTGAATTGGTCGGGCGGCCGGTCACACGCGGTCGCGTGAGGAGAACCGATTAAGGGCGCGTCGACCCGAGCACTTGAGCGCGAGACAGGGACGGAGATTAGGCAAGCGGGGCGGTGCCTGGCAGTGGCGCGCCAGCGCGGCTGACAATATGGCTGGTCGGCACGCCATGTCAGGCGGCGGCGCGACCATTGGCGGCGTGGCCAAATTAGCTCAGAAATAGAGTCCACAGGACCGGGGCGACATCCACAAGCTGCCAAGAGGTACAATAAGTGAAGAGACTCACATGAGTAAAGGGAACAAACTTTGCCGAGTATAAACTAGAAAAAAGTCTATTTGACACTCTGAACTATCACGCTTTATCTATATAACCCCTTAAACTATGAAACTAGGTATTCTAGCCACCAAAACTATGAAACCGGTGCAAATAACCCCCTAGGGTGGTTTTGGGGGTTGTATTGCCATGTGGCGAGTGATGTGGCAGTCTAGCCACCAAAACTAAATACAAATAAAAAGAAAATAGATGGGGTCAGGCTGTTAACATCTCCCCCTCCCCTCCTCTCTCCTTCCTCTCACCCCCCTCTCTCTCTCTACTTCCTTCGCCACAGCCCACCAGTCTCCTCCCTTCTCCCAACTGGCTGGTTAACCTCCTCCTTCCACATTGGCCGGCACTACCGCCACTGCCATAAAGCCGCTCGTCTGTCCTCCCCGAATCCACCTCCTCCTCTATCCTTACCCAAGTTCCCCTCTTCAATCTTGTCCATTGCGGCCGGCAGCGAGCTCGATCCGATGGAGGTCTCTCTCTCTTTCTCCCTCTCTCTATGTCGTCTTCAAATCCGGTGGTGACGTAGAGTGTTGATGACATAGTGAAGCGTTGATAACGTGGAGGCGGCGACGGTGACGTTGTGGAGCGTTGATGACCCCATGCTCTTGCACCTCGAGCTCACCGTGCTCCTCCACCCTCTGTCTACCTCTAATGGATGTGGTGGTGATCCCGACCAAGATGGTGTCATCCGCCGCCGCCACGATAAGCACCGACCACCTCCACTGCTTGAGCCCTAGGCACGGCAGACCTAGGCAGTGTCGTAGTTGGTCCACCGTTGCCTCCACGTCATCAATGCTCCAATACATCACCGTCGCCACCTCCACGTTGCCGATGCTCCGCTGCGACACCGCCATCGCCGCCCCCTCTGCTTCCCTATGCTATCCTCTCTCCATTCCCCATCTAGACTATGCACTAGGAAAGAGAGAGGATGACAACTAGGCCGAACACATGTTTTATTTATTTATTTGTTGTTTTGGTGACTAGACTGCCACGTCACTCGCCACGTAGGCAATACCACCTCCAAAACCACCCTAGGGGGTTATTTGCATCGGTTTCATGATTTTGTGGGCTACAATACCTGGTTTCATAGTTCAGGGAGTTATGTAGATAAAGCGTGATAGTTCAAGATATAAAATAGACTTTTTTCTATAAACTATCTAGATAGCCATGCTTACGGTCAAGAGTGGGCAAGGAATTTTTCTCATGATAGTCTAACCCATTTTAATAATTAATTGGTTTGGGTGGCCGTTGGGTAGGGAGTGCCCTATGATTTCAACAGCAAGTGTCTTTTCCAGTAATGTCAAAAGGGTTGTAGTGCATTTGCAACTTACTATTGCGGTATATTGGAAAGAGCTTTCCACTAATATGTCAAAGATTAGAAAATTGGTATTTTGGCAAAAGAACTTTAATCACTCCTTGACAGCCCTGCATTGCATCCTTAGATAACCTGTTGAGTTTCACACACCCACCCTTGCAATTTATTGCAGGGCTATTCATTACAACAAATAGGTGAAAGTATTTTGCCAACCAGATGAGTATTACCACGCAGGAGGCGATCCAGGCTTCAGAGGTGTACCCTAGTTAGATGCATGTGGCAGTCTGAAGGGTTCCACCGATGCAGTTATTCTAATGTCTTCCGCTTGTTACTCTTTGGTTCAATTATTGCAATTACTAACGCACTCTGCCTTTACTCTTCATGTTTAATTCAATGTAATAAGTATACAGTACTGTATGGTTTAGTTTTGTAATATTGTGGTACCAACAATTAATGATACGTGAGGTTCCAATAGATTTGGTATTATAGCCACACTGACCATAGGATAAGCTAGATAGAATGGAAAGCCTAAGGATTATTATTTTTTAGAAAAATTATTAGATTTTATTTATTTTGTATTGCTTACTTGTACATATCTTAAATGCTTTTGTGTACCTATTTTATTAATTTTGTTTTTTTCTTTGTTAAAAATTTTAATTGCCTTCCTACACCACCAATGGTCTATATGAGGAGGCATTTTGCTAGCACCTCTAGTCCATGCTCGTGTGGTTGGTATATCCCCCTTGCCTAGAGTTTACCTATGAGACCATGGGACTACCTCAGATTCAGCAATGGGAGGCCAAAGTCATCATACCTAAAATTGAAACATACCAGGAGAAGGATCGCAACATTTTGTAGTAATTCGTCATGGATACTATGAACCTTTAGATGATTGTTCTAGGGATTCACTTCTTCACTTGGTCGTGGTGCACCATAATGAGTTAGACAACACTATCTTCCACTTCTTTCACCAAAGCTTCATTTATGAACCATTCAGTTGCATGGCGATACCACATTGGAAGAAGATCTAATGATGATTCGTCAAGGACCGCTGATGTTAGATATGGACAATCAGTATACCGCTCTCTAGAGGTACAGAAAGGAACTACGGAAAGCAAATTCCGATATGTATTGGGACAATGTTGTTTTGGTGGAAGTGGTTAGAAGGCCACAAGATAATAATCTTACCTACCTAGATAGGGTTGAGTCTGCTACGGTATTGAAGGAAATTGAGATGGAGAACGCAAAGCTTCTTGGTGAGATGGAAGAAGTAGCATTCGACAAGGAATTGATCAATGACGAGGGAGTGGAACTGGCTGAAGAAATAGCAGAGTTCTACGAACAAAATAAACGCTGAAAAAAGAAGCTAACTGCCGAGAAGGAAGTTTTTCCTGCAGAAAATGCAGAGTTGGCCATAGAAAAGGAGAGGGTTGCAGTGGAGACTGCACAACTCGCACTAGTGACCAAGGTTAACATGTAGACAGCGATGGCAATAGACAGGTATCATTGTGAACTGAAAGAGGCTGAGATGGAGATGATAGCGGCAACAATAAACAAGCGTCATGCCGAACTGAACAAGGCTGATCTGGAGATGGCATGATGCTTGTTTATTTCTGTTGTTGTTTACATGTTAACCTTTGTCGCTAGTATAAGCTGTGTTGTCTCCAATACAACCCTCTCATTTTCTGTGCCCAACTCTGTTTTTTCTGCGGCAAACGCCTCCTTCTCAAAAATCAACTTCTCTTTTTCAGCATTTAGAGTTGTTCCTTACTTCATCCAACGCTGCTCTTTCTTTAGCTAATTCCTATCCATTGGCATTGATCAAATCTCCGTCGGATGCTACTTCTTCCATCTCATCGGCAAGCTTCGCTTTTTGTGCTTTAATTTCCTTCCATATTATAGTAGGTTCAACCCTACCCGGGTAGGCAAGACACTTATCTTCTTGTAGCCTTCTAACCTCTTTTGCCAAAACCACATTGTCTAAATATACATCGGAATTTGTTGTCCATAGTTCCTTCATGTAACGGAGACCACTGTAGTGATTGTCCAGATCTAAAGTCAATAATGCTTGATGAGGCATCGTTAGATCTCGTTCCAATAAGTTATCTGCCATCTGACTAAGGCCCTGTTCTTTTGGGCTTATCTAATCTGACTTATCTGTCTTATCTTCAACTTCGAGAATTTTTTAAGGTGGCCTCGAGAGTCGGATGGCCATGAAATTCAGGATTCAGGGAGCTTTTAGACTCGCCTACAAGATAAAAATAAAACGGATTCAAAAAGTAATAAAAAAGTCAGATGAGTCAATATTAGTCAGATAAGTCACAAAAATTTCATGATTTATCTGACTAATATTAACTCATCTGACTTTTTTTATTACTTTTTGAATCCATTTTATTTTTATCTCGTAGGCGAGTCTAAAAGCTCCCTGAATCCTAAATTTCATGGCCATCCGACTCTCGAGGCCACCTCGAAAAATTCTCGAAGTTGGAGATAAGATAGATAAGTCAGAGCTCATAAGCCCAAAAAAACATCCCTTAAATGGTTCATAAGTGGAAGATAGTGTTCACCAGGTCATTGTGGTGCATCATGACCATGTGAAGGAAAGCTTCTCTAGCACACTCATGCAAAGCTTCATATTAACCACGACAATCTGCTACAAAATGGTGTGGTCCTTCTCCCGGTCTATTTCTTTTTTTGCAAAAGGGAGCATATTCCCTATTTCCATTAGCGAAAACGGAAACCACAAGTCAAAAAGTTACCAACGGATTACAAGCACCTGGCAGGAGCACACTGCGGCATCTCACACAGCCATGCCCCCCCCCCCCCCACACACACACTAAAACCAACACTTCCAACAGCTAGCTAAACTCAGAACCAACAAAACACAGCGCCACAACCAACTTCCGCTGAAAGTTTTAGAGCATCCCAAAACCCAAGTTTTACAACCCAAAACAACACAAAAGGGTCATCAATCTGGCATCATTCCTTCTTTCTTCCTGGGTTTGAACCACTAGCCAAAGCCTACACATCATCAGTGATTTGCCTTTTCTGCTCTTCTTCACACAGCGTTTTGGCAATTGAAAAATTTTTCTCCACTCCCAATTCCACAAGCATCTTGTCATCTGCCCTTCAACAGCCCTATCCAAAGACGAAGCCAAACATAAACATCATAAACCAAAGCAATTGGGTTAGACACTTGCAAGTTATCAAAATAGCATTTATTTCTTTTAAGCCAAATAGCCCAAACAACAGCAGCTAACCCATATATATCCGTTCCACATTTTTTGGGAACAGCCCCTTTAACCCAACAAAAAAAACTGAGAAAAGTTTTTTGGAATGCCTCTCAGACCAAGACAAGAAACAATACAACCCTAGACAATTTTAGCTACCCCACATCTAAAGAACAAGTGTTCATGGGTTTCCACCTCATTATAAAAAACGCAAGTCATATCACCACACACCCCTCTCCTGTACAAATTCTGTTTAGTCAGAATTGCATTTTGAATCAAAAACCACAAAAACACTTTCACTTTTAGTGGAATTTTGGCCTTCCAAACAGGAGAAGTAACAGATTCATAGCCACTCCAGCACATGTCATACATATTCGCCACAGTGAACTTCCCAGATTTACCCCCCATCCATTTCACTTGGTCAATCCCCGACCCCCCAAAATAATTCGGAATTGACTCAACAAAAACACTCCAACTAATCATCTGTTCCGAAGTTGGATATCTTCTCATACTCAAGTTCCAATTTTTTCAACTCCAGAAGCCACAGAGATGTCTTGATCATTACAGATATTAAACATATCAGGGAATTTCTGCCTCACAGTATCTCGCCCCACTCAGTGGTCGTTCCAAAAACTCAATCTCTTTCCATCCCCTATCACAAATTCTCGTTTATTTAAGTAGTATTGTCTAATTTTCAGCAAATCAGACCACACATGCGAATCATTACAATGACTTTTAACTAAACTGACCGGGCAGTTTCTCACATATTTACTTTTTACTAAATTTTGCCACATCCCATCATCATGTTCTAACTTCCACCACCATTTGCACAGGAGACTGATATTAAACATTCTAATATTCTTAAGCCCCATTCCACCTTTATTCTTGGGCTTAGTCACATTTTCTCATTTTACTAGATGAATTCTTTTCTTATCCAAGCACCCTTCCCACAAGAACTTTCTTCTAATCATATCAATCTACCTTATTACTGTCTTAGGCAAAAGATACATAGACATATGATACAAAGGAATATTAGAAAGACAAGCATTAAGGAGAGTTATTCTTCCACCTAAAGACAAAATTTTTCCTTTCCAAGAGCTAAGTCTCTTCCTCAATCTTTCAATAAGATAATCCTAGTTTTTCACCAGAAGTCTTTTGCGCTCACTGGAACTCCTAGATACCTAAGAGGAAAACTTCTCAAGGAACAAGTAAACATTTCAGAGTACCAATCCTCCTTTTCAGGCGATCCATTGATCAAAACCACCTTACTCTTGTTAAAATTGATTTTTAAACCAGACATCCTTTCAAAGAAAGGCAACAAAATCTTCACATTTCTAGCATAATCTTCTCTGTCTTTCAAACACAAAATTATATCATCTGCATATTGAAGAATAGCAACTCCATTCAAAGTCAGATCAGAAGCAAGTCCTCCAATCAGACCCTTCCCCTGGGCTCTCCACACCATCTTAGTCAGACAATCAGCAACAATGTTGAATAAATAAGGGGATAAAGGATCTCCCTGTCTCACTCCCCTCCTACTTTGAAAGTAATTACCTTTAGAGTCATTTAAACATACGCTCAACGTGCCCCCAGAAATAGCTTGCTGGATCCACCCACACCATCTATTTCCAAACCCTCTCTTGTTAAGGCACTCCAACAGAAAACCCCAATTGACCATATCATAGGCTTTCTCGAAATCAAGTTTAAGCGCCACTCCACATTGCCCAGATTTCTTAGTATGATTCAACAATTCACTCAAAGACATTATTCCTTCCATAATATTCCTACCAGGAATAAAGGCATTTTGAGACTGACTTATCAACTTACTCATAACCGATTCCATTCTAATCGTTAAAGTCTTAGTAATTAGCTTATACACACTATTCAATAGACAAATTGGAGGAAACATCTTAATAGTCTCTGCCTCAGTACACTTAGGAAGTAGTACAATCATTCCATAATTCAGTCTTTTCAAATCCAGAGACCCTTCAAACATCTGAAAAATCCCCATTATCTCAAATTTCATAAAATCCCAACAGAACTGGATGAATTCTATCGGGATACTATCAGATCCAGGAGCTTTACCAATAGCCATACTGAAAAGAGCTTTTTAATCTCTTCTTCATTAAAAGTTCGTTCCAAAAAACTATTTTCCTCAACTGTAACCTTTTCATTTTCCTCCCAAATATCTGAATGTAAACGAAAGTTACAAGTTTGTTGTCTGCCAGACAGATTTTTATAGTACTCAGTAGCATGATTCAACATTTCCTTTTCTTTGTCTAGAATTTCATCCCCATTTTTTAAGTATGAGATCATCTTTTTTCTCCTTTTCCCATTAGCTACCATATGAAAAAACCTCGTGTTATTATCACCCTCCAACAACCACTTAGTCTGAGATTTTTGCCTCCAAAATATTTCTTCCTCCACCAGCAACTTATTTAATTCAGAGGCAATCTCCACTTTCATTTACAAATCCTGAGCACCAAGGTGATATTCTGCTTCCTTATCTTCTGACTCATTAAGCGAGAATTGGAGCTCTTGTCTCTTTTTTTTCCTTTCTCTAGCCAGGTGAGCCCCCCATCCTCTCAACTTCTTTTTAACTTCTTTTTAACCCGATTCATCTTTAAAAGAAAAGAATCCAAAGCATTAAGTCCAAAGGTGGGTTGACTCCACACCTTCTCAACCATGAACTTGAAACCATCAACTTTTAACCAGGAAGTAAGAAATTTAAATGAAGTCACTTTTTTACAATTATTGTGCAAACCATCACATAACACCAAAGGGTTATGATCAGACAAAACCCTTGGAAATTTTTTCACACTAGCTAAAGGATGCAAACTTTCCCAACCAGTACTTACCAAGACTCTATCCAGTTTTTCGAGAGTGGGATCAATGTGATTATTTGACCAAATGTAATGATTCCCAACTAAGTGAATCTCCTTAAGAGCATAGCTATTGATAAAATGTTTGAAAAGTTGAGATACTCTACAACTTTTCTATTTTTTATTCTTCTCTTTCTCATCTATTAAAATGTTGAAATATCCACCAATCACAATAGAACTTTGAGCCTCATCACAAATACTGGATAATTCACATAAAAATTCAATTTTCTTTTCTTCAGTATGAGGCCCATAAACCACAGTCAGAATCCAATTTTTATGTAACACTTTATCCCATAAAGAAACACTAACAAAATAAGACCCATTTTTAGAACACACCACATCAAAAGAATTTTTGTTAATTCCAACTAAAATTCCTCCAGACAAACCACAAGCAGGCAAATAAACCCAAAAAATTTTTTCCTCAGGATCAATTCCTCTAAAGTTAGCACTACTAAATTTAGCCTTCTTAGTTTTCATCAGTCCAACAAACTAAAACTTAAAATCTCTAATAAGTTCTTTTAAAAGGACAATAAAGCCTTTTTTCCCCATCCCCCTACAGTTCCAAAAGAGACCCTTCATGAATTAACGGGGTTTCTTAACAGTAACCGATTTGCTTCTAGTAACAATGGCCTCCTTACGCACATTGTTTCTAGAATTCTTCCCAGTTAGACCTCTAAACTGAGAATTCAAATGTTTTTTTTCCTTTATTTCTTTTATTAATCATAGGACTAAAACCCTCCTCATCATCAGATGATTCATGTTGCCAATCTAGCAACAACACCTCATTTTCTTGTTGATCTCCCCCACTTTCCTCAACTACCAGATTATCCTCATCATTCATTTTCTGTTGATTTTTTTTAAAAAAGGTTTGCCTAGTAGCTTCAACCTCCTTCATTATCTCCATTACATCAAAGTCATCTTTTTCCACAATCACCCCCATATTTTCAGCAATAGAAGCAATATGACAAGAATCTAATATTGCAAAAGAATTAGAATTATTCTTAGCAAAAGAAATGTGATTACCTTCAAGATTCCTCTTCATCTTCAAATTGATTGCCTGATCCAACACATGTTTCGAGGCATCATGTAATCTTGGGCTTCATCTTATGTTCACCACCCCTTCTTTGTTAACATCACTGACATCAGGAATCCCAGGCTCCACTCTTGAACAGTTCAAGTCTTTCTGAATAGAAACATCTATCTCATTGCCATGTAATTCCCTTAAAACAACAGAGGACTTCTTACTAAGAAAAGTCCCATATTCACTAATATGTTTTTCTCTCATCAGTGAGTGTAATGACTGATTTGAGCATCTTACCAGCCGCACGTTTTCCTGACAAGAAACATCAACATTTTTTCCACTCCCAGATTGTCCAGGCATCAGTTTTTACTTTCCTGAATAGCCATCTCTGCTTGGGAAACAGTAATCTCATCACAATCACTGAGAGACTCTTGAGAATCATCCAAATGTAAATCATAATCTTCCTCCTCAACTTGTTGCTTGCCTTTGCCCCCTTTACATGTATCCTCCTTCTGAATTCTCTCAAATACTGACCCAGTTTTACCTCCCCCCGACCAACCTTTATCATCCATATGTCTATACTTCTTTTGTGCAGGTTCATCCATCTCCTGTTCCTCAACCACAATACCAACCCCAGAACCATCAGGACCCTCCGCTGAATGCAAATTTTCTTTTTCAACCTCAAAGACAAAATCATACATCATCAAACCAATAGAACCTTCCGCAACTCTAGGAATCCGATTAGCATCACTACAGGCAATCTTAGCCCTAACAAACTCCAACTTAGATAAACTTGGCTTATCAATCTCAACAGTGACACCTACCAAACATCCAACAGCACACACCACCTCTTCAGATCTTTTATTCAACGGGATATTTCTAATTCTCACCCAAACCACTTCCAACTTACTTTTTGCCCCAATATCTCCATCATAGGCAGACACCTTCAGCACAACATTAACAAGTCGCATGTTCGTCTCTTGAAACTGAGCCAGCTCTGCACTCTTTTAGCTGTCGGAAACCTCATTAGAAATTGATTTTCACCAATGGGACGAGCGGTACATCTCCATGTAGATCCCAAAGTAGTACCAAGATCCACTTCAATATCCCGAGCTGTAGCTGACCCTCTCACCACAGTAATGACTGCAGTACATGCTTGCTCTCTGCTATTCATTTCAGAGGGAATATCCTCAATGAAATAAAATCCTTGACCCTCGCTAGCAAATCCACACCACTTAGGAGCATGATCTGAGGCTTTGAATTCTGAACACTTCTGTGCCATATGCCCAGGCATCCCACATCGACCACAAGTTAAAGGCAATCTACACTCCGCTGCCACATGTCCCAACTTGTGACATCTATAGCAAGGCCCAGCCATGCGCTCAAACATCGGCACTTGAACTGTGTTCTTGTCACCCGTCTCATCCATTTGCACAGGATTCTTATTCACTTCATCAGACCATGGCCGCCACTTTTTTTCAGCACTCAATCCCCCCAGGATTTCCCCATTTCTCCTATCGCAGATCACCATCCTGCTTTCTATCACCTTCTACTACCATCTCCAGAACTTTTTCTTTCCCCTTTTCCTGAGTCAGACGAACTCGATCAGACTCAGGAACAACTCCTATAAACACCGGATTACTCACATCAGAACCACGATCCATACCACGATCTCTCCGAACCCAACGAAATCTCCCTCGTTCTCCACCACGGCCAAATCTAGCCCTTCCACCACCACCACCTCTTTCCTCGCCAAACCGACCACCTCCAGCACCTCTCCCTTCACCTCCCCACATCGATCTCGAATGTGAAGGAACAGATCGGACAACGTCCGCAAAAGATCAGCCGCTAACAACACCAGAAACCCTAGATCGGGAGAGGTGGAACAACCGAGAACAAGAGGAGAACTGTGCAGACGCAGCCGCCGAGTGTTGCCACAAATGAGCAAACCCTCGCTTGACGTCCGCAGAAATATGCACAGACGTTTCCCCTTCTGCCCTCGCCCGCGATTCAGCCACATCACCATGAATGAACACGCGGCTAGATCTCACCCATCTCACCGGACCAGACTTTGACGCCGACGATCTCACTTCTACCCTCGCTTGCGATGAAGCCACATCACCAGACCAAGCCACATGTCGAGATCTTGCCAAGCTGCCCGCACAGATCCCCGAAACTGCTGCACTGATCCCCACACCCTTACTCATGACGAAACCATCCTCCGCCAACTCCCTCTTGGCTGCACCGGAACTACCGGCCGCGAACGCACCGAGCCCGAACCACGCCGCCGAGAGGAGCCCACGTCAGCCGCCGAAAAAAGGACGACCGAGGGCCCCGCAGATGCACGGATTGACAGGTAAGAAGAGGAGAGACCAGGAAACGCGACGATCTCACCTCAACACTAGTCGCCGACGACGAACCCTCCTGCAGCCGTCGACGAGGAGGTTAGGTTCCCCTCCAGTTATTCTCCTCTTTGCACACCATTCCAATATTACATACAGGGCACTTCATTTGGTGGAAAAAGAAGCCTCTTCCCTCCCGGTCTATTTCTACATGCAAGTATGACAAATCTAACCTCTCATTGCTAAATCTGAGGTAGGACCATATTCTCACGTGTGTACTCTAGGCAACGGGGATATCCCTACTACAGGAGCATGGACCAGAGGTGATCGCAAAATCACTACTTAGACATGTTGTTGGTGGCGTACCAAGGCATCTAAAATTTTAAACAAAGAGAAAAAAACCAGAAACACAAAAGCATTTAAGACAAGTGCGAGTAAGCAATAGATACAACCGAATGAATAAAATCTGAAGACCCTCTACTACTTGCATTCTAGCTAGCACATCGAATTTTCAATGTGGCTCTGATACCAACTTTGTCGAGACCTAGCCTTACAAAACAAGACCCTTTACATAACCGTACTAGTCCCAGGGATCATCGCTGGTACCACAATATTATATAACTAAATCATACACTATACACTTATTAAATTGAACTTGGCTACCTTGACATGGCTGTAGACCTTACCATGTCTATGATTATACGTACTACCTTGACATAACACAGCGTGCTATTTATTACAATAATCGAACTAAAGAGTAAGAAGCGAAAGACATCAGAATAATTGCGTCGGTGAAACCCTTTAGACTGCCACATGTTTCTAACCGGGGTACGCTTCTAGAAGCTAAGATTGCCTATTGTGTCGTAATTTCCTCGTTGTAGTCGGCAAAATCCTTCAAAGCTTCATCTGTTCGATGGAATGACCAGCCCCACAATAAATTGCAAGGATGAGTATGTAAAACTCAGCAAGTTATATAGGGATGCAATGTAGGGTTGTTAAGGAGTTATTAAAGTTCTTTTTTCAAAAATGTCAATTTTTAATCTTTGACCTATTAGTGGAAAGCTCTTTCAAATATACCCCAATAATGAGCTATAAATCATTGCTAAGTTACTTGTAACACTCTATTGCCCTCATAGCATAACCAGAAAGGCACTCGCTATCGACAATCATAGGGCACTGCGGCCCCAAACCACAACAAATTAATTATTAAAAAGGGCTGGACTATCATACGAAAACTTTCTTGCCCGCTCTTGAGCGTGAGCACATCTATCTAGATAGTTTATACTTTGCAGAGTTTTTCCCTTTACCCACAGGAGTCTCTTCCCTACTCCATGCTTCCTCTGTCGTTAGACCCAAAGAAAGACATGGAGTTGTTACCTAGGTGCACATAGACATTGAATGTGCTTGCTAAGGGTTTCACCCTTGGCTTCCTAAGTGTGCCTAGACTTTGAATGTGCCGGCTAAGGGTATCACCCTTGGCTTCCTCTCGCTAAGCCAATAGCCCCCCCCCCCCCACCCGCCTTGTGGGTCTCTTGTGGAAGCGAACACCCACCCATCCACTGACACACATGTCTAAGTTTTCCAATTTAGTTAGTTAGGGCTTTTCCATAATTACGATCCACGGTGGAACTGTTGTGCTCGGATTTGGTAGTTACATGTCGGTCCTTAATGTGATTGGGGCAACAAACCTCAAACCTCATGACCACCAACCTGCTAACCACCCTAGTCTACTCATGCCACATTCGTTTTACTATAGCTTACTTTCAAACCTGCGGTAGAACCCCTATACCAATTTTTTTTCCTAGATTCCACATAATAAACTACACTACCAATTCCTAGTATGCCCTCCGCTACTGCTGCCGCCGCCGCTAGCTAGTGTCGTTCACCGCTGCTCGCCATTGCAACACCGACCCATTGTCGAGCTCCTAGGCTGCCACTGAGCGCCACCGCCGTCGGCTCCTCGCTAGGGCCGACTCACCCAAGCAGTCGCCCTCGTCTCCTCCTGTCTCTGATTTGCTCGCTCGCATCAGCAGCTAAGCCCTTTTAGCCAAGCCGCCTAGGCCGAAATCCTTGGGCTGCACATGTTCTATTTCAAACAACACTGGATTTTCAAGAATGCAATGAATAGTAAAATTTCATATTTCTATATATCAAAAACCAAAACTCCATGTTGCACCTATTCTTTTGTCACTGTTTCTAGATCTTACGAAATGCATTAGAATTATATGAACATTTGTTAATTGTTTTACTATAGTTGTTACCTATTGATTGCACTATAGTGCTTAATATTATCATGTACGCACGTCCTTTGCTGCCTTAGTTTGTATTAAGCTGCATAAGACCATCCCTTGAGGTTTAAATCAGTTAGAAATGCTTAGTTTGACTGCACTCCGACGGTCAGCGAGGACGACCACGAAATGGAGGAGCACCAGGGAGGCACCACGGTGAATGTCCCCGTTGATCGGATCGATTGTTGCTGTGGAGGCGCGTTCACGTCGTTCGTCCATGTGGTAGATGAACACTACGGTGACCACACGAAACTGAGGCATCCACGACGAACAAGGGCATGAGGGATCACCTTGAGACACGACACAATCGTTCGTCCTAGGGAAGAAGATGATGAGGACTAGGACAGGGACGGGCGATGTAGACTCCTCCGATCGGTGTTCTTCTCCGTTCAAGGCAAAACCAATCAGAGGCATGGATGGAATCAATACAACACTGAGAATCCGTTTTGCCGATCAGATTGGGGAAAGACTCACCGGCGAAGGATTTCCATGCAGAGCAGAGGTGGAAGGAAGGATAACCGGAACTCGATTTCTGGAGACCGTGTGGAAGTAGCAGACGGTGGTGAGGAAATAGGTGATGGTGGCGTAGAGTTGTCAAGGTATGGGTATGGACTTTAACGTGAAGTCGTGGGAGTCCGATTTTCTTGTCAGTTCGTTGAGTTGGAAACCTTTGGCGCGTGCAGGCCTTGGCCCAGATGTGTCGCCAAGAAGGACTCAATGGCTGGCTCGGCTAGGAAGCCAGGAATATGGAGAAAAAGGGACAGAGAAGAGAGAGAAAGGAGAAGGGAGGGAAAAGAGAGATTTGATGGTTTAATAGTAAATTTGCTATGTTTAATTTGAGTTGAGTTTTTGAATTTGAAAACATGATTTGAATTTAAAGTCTGAGGATGTCATAATATATTGTGAATTATTTATTTATTTTTGTCTGGCGTGTCTAGGCTCAACTCAGTTAAAGAAAGCCTCAACGGGATGGGTTCTTTCGCTTTGGCTCTAGTATTAATAGGGGGTTGTGCTACGGATAGAACGTCTGATCCAATCGGATATCTTTTTTAAATACGAGCAATAAACTACGGAACTAAGCTTAAGTATTGCTGAAACATGTTGCACACATGTTTATGAAGAATGTTTCAGCGGTTATTCAAATATATTTCAAGCGAGAAACGAGCAATGAAATATAGACAAAGTGTTGTTGAAGCATGCAAAAAGTTCTGATTAAACATAGGAAAAGTGCTGGTCACTACATGAAAAAACAGTAACCTCGACAGCCAAAACCGTCCACCCTAGAGTCAAAACCGTCCACCATAACTAGGATCGACAGCTGGCCGTCCATCTTAAACCGCCGAAAATAAGTGGTCGACCATCATATTAAATTCGACGGGAGGGCCGTCCACCCTATTAGGGTCGACGGCCAAATAACGGCCATCCACCATAACTGGAACCAGCGCGCTGACACGAAATACTACGGTCGACGATAAAGGCAGCTGTCCACTCTAACTTAGGGTGGACGGCCTTTCCACGTGGCCGTCCACCCTAATGTGTGTCAGCGGCCATCCAGGCTTAGGGTGGACGGCCTTTTCCACGTGGCCGTCCACCCTAAAAGGCCGTCCACCCTAAGTTAGAGTGGACGGTGTTTGCTACCTGGCCGTCCACCCTAAGCCTGGGAGGGCCGGCTGACACACATTAGGGTGGACGGCCACGTGGAGAAGGCCGTCCACCCTAATTAATCAGTGGTAAAAAAAAATTCTATTTGCCCGAAAATTTTAAAATTCAATTGGCAGCTGCTTCTGCCGCACCTACAACAAAAGTCATCCCACCCCATATATACACCCCATACACATTCACAATTCATATCCATACTCATCACAATCCATATCCATACATATTCACAATTCATATCCATACACAATCACAATTCATATCCATACTCATCTCAGGCATGTACTCAGAAGAACGACAAAAGAAGTGAGAGGAAGACAACAAGCTGATTAGGTTTAATATCTAGTGTCATAATGAAAGAAGTGCAACTAAAGTGTACTCAAGAGTCAAGACAAACTGAAGCCTTTTGTTCGAACAAACCTTAACAGCAACTTTTTGCCCACCATGCGTTCTGGCAGCGTGAACTTGCGCAAGGGAAGCACTTGCAAGTGGGACAGGATCAAATTCTGCAAAAACCTACACCACAAGACAAGGCGAACAAGAAATTTAATGTCAGAGGTGCTTCTAATTAACAAGCAATGCATAAATCCAATTGACAGGAACACCATTTGGTTTACGCATCAATAATGTGCCTGACAAATGCACTGATCACTGGTCGTTTGGATTGTGGGTTTTGTTAATTATTACAGCACGAATAATCATGGTGAAACTTCTGCATCAACAACATCCCTACAGCAAGATGTGCTTGCTACTCAAAGCAGTAATGCAAGGAGGATGGCAAGGAACTAACAGTTTCTGGCGATTCTCCAAGTTCTTTCTCGAACACCCTCACAGACTTGCTCGTATGATGAGACCGGGCATCTCTTCAGCATAGACGCCCTCATCGTCTGCACGTACTCCTCCGGCACAACATACTCCTAGAAGAAACAAACAAACAGCAAACCCTCAAGCCTCAACTTCAAATAGCGACCAAAATCACGCTATCTCATAGACAAATCCGTCAATGACCACAGCAAGATGGTGCGCAATCGCGTCACAATAGTGCCAATACAGAGGCCAATTTCCGTACCAGCTGCACGATGTGCTGGTCGAGCTTGATGTAGATGCCGTCGTTGCAAAAGCAGAGCTCCTGGAGGCGGTTGGCGGAGCGGAGGTGGGCTTCGTGCCTGGCGCTGAGCCAGTCGCGGGTGCCCGGCTCGAGGCCCCAGAGGGAGTACTGGTAGTCGAACGCGATGGTGCCGGCGGTGACGGCGTCGCGGAAGAGGCGTGGGGGCTGGTGCGCGCAGATCTTGAGGCTCGCGCAAGGGTCGTCGGAGGAGGCGATGGGGGCCACGCCGGCGCCGATGGCCAGCGTCGCCTTCGCCACCTGCCGCCACATGCCCTCCACGGCATTGCTCGGCGTGCTCCTCTCCTCAGCTTCCTTTCTTCTGCCGCAAGATGTTTCGACAAGGCGGCGGCGGCGCTAGCAGAACGCGGCGGCGGCGCAAGCAGGACGCAGCGGCGGCGGGCGGAGGCGGATGCAGCGGCGGCAAGGAACCTAGATTTGGCGCACCCGGGATGCAGCGGCTCGAGTGGAATTTAGCTCGGGCCAATAGGGTTGACGGCCGCATCCGCCGTCCACCATAAGCTAGGGTCGATGGCCACGTAAGCCGTACACCCTAAGCTATTTCTCACTGCCAACTGGGCCCGGCAGCCATCACGGGCACGCAGTTAAGGTGGACGGCCACCTGGGCCGCCAACCCTAGGTGCGTCATGGCCCGGAAGTGTGACGGGGCACAGTTAAGGTGGACGGCCACTTGGGCCGCCGACCCTAAGTGCGTCACGGGCCCGGAAGCCGGCTTAAGGTGGACGGCTAAATGGGCCGCCGACCCTAGCTCGCATTAAGGTGGATGACCAAGTGGGCCGCCGAGCCTACTGTATGGTGGACGGTTTCCAGGGCGGTCGACCCTAAGTTTCAATAGGAGCAGGTGGGATGGATGGCGCGGCTTTTTCACGTTTAGGGTGGACGGCTGATGGTTAGGTTGTCGACCTTAAGCTCTTTTTGGTCGACGAGGTATTTTGGCTGTCTACCATATATTTGGCCGTGGAGAATAAGGCCTTTTCCTGTAGTGGGTGAAACATTACGGTAACATGATCGGAATACTAATAAAATATGGATGGAGTACTCATGAAACATAATAAAACCACTGATGAAACATCATTGGAACGATTGTTTCCAAAGATGTTTTATCTCATGCATTCAAATGTTTCGTAAGATCAAACATCTTTTAGCAGAGCAAAACCAATGTTTCACAAGCAAATAAAGTGTTTTACATATAGGGTGTTTACCAAATCAAACACCATTTTCACAAGTCAAAACACAATATTTCATGCATATTAGGGTAATATTTTAAACAAAAATGTCCTTCCTTTTTCTTCAACCTCTAGTCTCTTCACTAAATTTGGTCTATATTTTTCTCCAGATCCAGTGAGGCCTTACTAGATTCGGCCGCCGAGCTCACCAAATAAGCTCGTCAAGAGGGTAAAGATGAGAAATAGAGAGAGGAAGAGAGATGAGAAGCTATGAGAGAGAGACAGCACATGGAAGCCACGAGAGAGAGCACGGGAGGGCAGCGAGCAGCGGTGCTGGCCACTATCATTGCAGCTAGTAAGCGGCGAGGGGGGGGGGGAATAGCTGGGTACGTAACTACGTGAGAAGTTATTGCACAGCACGTGAGGTAAGCAGTAGAAAAGAAGTCGTTGGTGGGACCCGTCGAGATGCATCTGATGTGCCACAGACTCCCGACGCTAAGAGCATCTCCAATAAGGCTATCTTAGATAGCTATAAGGTTTTCAACTCATCATTTTGCTTATGTGGTGGAGAGAAGAGAAGAGAGACAAGAGCAAATGAAGACTATTACATGTGGATCTATATTTAATTTTAAAAGTATACTATAGCTAGCCTATTGAAAAGTTTGTCAATATGCTATCTATAAATGATATAGAGGTTGCTTCTAACTAGTAGTAGACTCTATTATTGGAGATGCTCTAACCATTACCAATTAGTGGCCTGGTTTCTTCATTGGTCTCTACGCTACGAAATTCATCATCTTCGTTCTGACCGGTGAGTGGTGGTAAGGGAATGTCGTGAGGTTAATTGTTTCCCCGCAAAAGTAATCACATGATCTTTTTTTCTAGTGTGGTAGTCCTATATATGTGGACTTTAAGTCGTGATTGAGTAGATTATGACTAGTTGGTTAATTACCAGCCTACTTGTACTACTCTTGTGTTATGCATACTCTTGTGTTACTGGAGCATGTTAATGTTATTCACCGTATAGATTACTATTTGCACAAATATATGCATGCCCTGATGACTCACATGGCACTGAAAAATCCTTTGAAATTATTACACTACTAAAGAAATGGCCATCGGTACCGATTGGGAACTGGCCTTTAGTACTGGTTTAAAAACCGGTACAGGCCATCTAGGACTGATGCTCATAGGCCTAGGCTTACTAAAAAATGGTTTGATAATATTAGAAGAAACGAGACTTGAACCCAAGACCTCATGACTTCTCGTGACTCACACCTCACCTTTCTAAGCAACTCACCCACCCACACGCCCTGATATGAATATGACATGCATACCTTTTAGCCTTTTTAGAAACGAGGCATCAGAATTGGTTCGTGCTCCAACCGCTACCGATGCCCTCACATTAGTACCGGTTCGTGGTACGAACCAGTACTATTAAGCCCCCGTGCCAACTGGCCTATACCCGCATACCAGGGGGCTCCTTAGTACCAGTTCGTGACATGAACCGGTACTGATGTTAGAGCATCAGTACCGGTTGGTGGCTCCAACTGGTACCCCATGGCCCAGTAACCATTGAACCGGTACTGATATCAGACGGGCCGGTATCAAAGGCCAGTTCTCTAGTAGTGTTATGTTGTCATCAACATTATGTCATGTTGTTTCCAATGTTTTAGGTATATCTGGAAATGTTGATTGGGGACAAACGCTGCTTCCGAGCTTGAGAAATATGCAAAAGAGTGCGAGGCCGTTTCAATAAAAACGTTGGAATCCATGCTGGTTCAAAACAACTATTAATTTCCTTAAAGAAAAAAACAACAACTTCCTCCGTTTCACAATGGTTGTAGTACTAACTAAATGCACACAAAATATGGAGACGTCGAAAATGACTTATCTACCCTCATTTAATAAAGGGTAGTTAAACAGATTAGCAAAATAGATGGCTGCATTGATAAAGGGTATAAAGGTCATATTGGCTCTAAAGTTGCATTGGAATGTGATAACTATAATCATTTTGATAAAAATTTTGAATACTAGAACTACAATCATTGAGAAACGAAGAGAGTATTAACCAAAACAACTTGAGGCCATCCAGTCCCGTCGCCATGGAGCCAGTCTCCACTGGCCGCCGCCTCCCCGAGGTCCGCGAGGTCAAATCTGGAGCCGTGGAGGATCTCGCACCACGACATCGTGGAGCAGCTCGCACCGCTTCGTCGTGGCACCTCGGGGTCACCAGATCCGGCTGCCCCAGCCGCCGCCCCGCCTCGAGGCAGTCAGATCTACTCGTCCCCACCGTCGTCCCGCCTCAGAGGGAGAGAGGGAGGGAGGGAGGAAGGACAGGGCTGAACGGCTGCTGGCCGGTGGACGGCCGCTTGATGGCAGTGCGTCCATGCAGCCTTTCCGCGGACAAGAGAGAGAAGTAAGAGACTTGTAGGGATTTAAAGGCTTAAACGAACAGAGAGTCTTAGAATTCTGCAATTTTGTATACTTGTAACATCAAATTGTGATGCAATATTTTAGATTGACTATGTGCTCGAATCTACCGATTATTGCCTGTGGGACTAGGCTGCACGGTTGAACAGCAAAGATTTCTATCGGTACTGGAATTGATTATACTGGATGATAAAAAAGAACACGTAATTACTAAGCACTCCCAATGCAATGGCGTCAGTCGTTTCTATTGCTGTCATGTGAGACAGATTACTGAGATGAAGGGTAATTAATGAGATAGAGCATAATCATTTTTTATGTAAGAGACAGTCTATATCCTAAAAACAAAAGAAAGAAACAAGAAGAAATCCTCATTAGGAGCATTAAATTCTCTAAGGATTAGTCGAGTGCTCGTGCTTTGCTATGAGATGACTCACTGTCTCGTGGAATCTAGACTAGAGAGGATGGCTGACGAACATGTTCATGAAATACAATTATATTCAATCATATATCCCTAGTACATAGATGTGTGTGTATATATATACACATATATATACATATATATGTTCATACATGACACACACACATATAGAGTTGTGCTATTGTCAGCCGCGGCTGAAGGATCCTTCCGTCAGCCCCAGCGTGTTTGCGAAATCCGTAATTGAATTGGACGATCCGAACCGACCATCTCCTTTGTCTCACTGAAATCTCACTGCTGTGGCGTCCCCTTCTAAATTTACATTCGGCTCAATGAAGTCATAGCCCACTCGATATTCATATGGTTGGTAAACAACATACTAGCTGTCCAAGAGCAAGCCGAGCATGTTAGCTCCCAGCTCGAGCATGCAGCGGTACTCACGGGCGACCTTCGTTGAAACGAATGTAAACCGGGTGCTGGATATGTGCCCGGTGATGGTTCCCAAGATCAGCTACCATCACACACATATCCTCACAATGATCGATAGCATAACACATACATTTTCGGACATAATTTACATCCAACCGGGCAACATGAGCTGCTGCCCGAACAATAAGTTTTAACATAATCAGAGTTCACTGCAACGGAAATAAAATGTTTGTTCACCAAAATAGCAGCAGAAGAACATCATAATTTAAACAGAAGAACAGCGTGGTATGCCCCCATTAACCCTATGGGTAACCGACTGGAAATTAGAACTCCGCTTGCCTGCTAGCGTCACCGTGCTTAGCTTGGTAGTAGTACTCTAGCACGGGGTCGTCTTCACGTGAAATAGCAGCACATCGGTTAAGTACAGATGATATTCAGCACTAAGAGGTAATGTATATCCTCAATCATGAATATTAAGTGCTCCAAAGAAGGGCGAGCAATACTTTTAGCACAAATTACATTTTTGCAAGACATGGACACGAGTAGGTTGTAAATTGCATTTGAGGAAAACATTTTAAAAGTGATGCTTGTAACATCCATCATAATTCATCATCATAAAATCCATCATCATCAATCCATGGGGCTCTAACCGCCCTTGGTCTCTATCCGACCATAACCTCAACATGCTCGGGCTTTATGCGACCATAACCACAACATGCTCGGGCTCTATCCGCCCTTGGTCTCTATCCGACCATACACCACAAGCAACCCTGTGCTCGGAAAGACACACGGCTATCCCACCATGTCTAAAACCAATACCCAAACTGAACCATAAGCTAACATCAGTGTCTCGCCTCACAAGTTTTCGTCTTTAACCCTGGACGCGGCTGTTTGAACAGTTTTAACACTCTGTAGAGGTGTACGACTTTACCCACACGACACAGCAAGCCATGCCAAAGCCTCTTAGATGTACATGCCAGTCCATTGGGTCACCCAAGTTGACTTTATCCACTCCCCACTCCTCGAGTGCAGGAGGGAGTCAATCGTTGCAATGGATTTGTCCAAGGCCCATCACACCCAAGCACAAGGACGCACCACGGATGGTCCACCCTGCCACCCCACCCTCTAACACAAGTTGCCCGCTGGTACCCAACGGCGCGAGCATGAACAGGAAATTGGCCAAGTGTTCCCATAATACATGTGTGGTCGTACGTATAGTAACTCGAAGGGATTGGCACCATGTTCGGTCCTTAATTCACTCGAACGAGGCTACATGTCCGGGATCTATCCTCCCATCATCCCCTATCACTCGTTCAAGTCCAATTTAGAGTTCACACAAAATCCATCATCATCATTACCAGTATCACATAGTAAATCATTCATAATTGAAGTCGTACGACCAACGGAATTACTCCATCGATCGCTTTACCATGTTGACTCTAAGCATGGCTAAGCTTCCGCTGACCAAACCCAATTAATGCTATCCTCTTAGGCTACAAAGGAATTGGGATATCAAACATAGACCACTAAGTAGGAGATAACTAAGTTCTACTCACCAAGTGACATATATATTTTAACTTAGCATGCAGGCAAGTGATAGAACATAATTGAAATCATGCATTCATGAATAAAGGATCAATATGGTGAGTTAAATGAGGGGAGTATATGTGCCTTGTTGCTGCTGGTCGGGATACGGAACTCCTTGCTCAAGTTCGGGCTCCTCCGGAACGTTGCTTCCTAATGTTCGGTAGCAAGAATATAATATAAAATCCAAATAAAATACCAAACAAATAGGGAAATCAAATATTTTTAGAGATTCAGAAAGTTCATGATCTAATGCAAATTTTGCAAAAAGAATCACCCAAATCCGAGTTCGGATGAGTGAGATAGAGCCATTTGAAGTTTGGGTGCAATACTAGCTCGGGACTGTAAGAACTAAGCTCGGGATTCACCGAGGTAGCTCGGGATTGAGCCTCTTAGCTTAGAAAGGATGTTGCCTTGGTCAAGAGTGGATTTTCAAGGTCAGATATGGCATAGCTTGGCCGGCTAGGACATGACCAAGGTTGGGCTCAACTAGCTCTAGCTCGGGAAAGTCACTTAGCTTGTATATTGCTTAGTACGATCTATTTTTGGGGATCCTATTAAGCTCGGCTAAGCTCGGGCTTAACACAAAAGTTGTAGAAAATTTCCTGGCGCGCAATTTTCATGTAGAACACTTTTCATCTGAGCTACGATTAATTTTATATAATTTATTTACTAGGCTGCTGTTCAAAGAAAGGCTGGAACAGGCTGTTTTCAGATCTGGGATTCTAAGGTTTCGGTCTCCATCAAAGAAAAGCTTATCCACGAATGCCAAATGGTGAAGAACAGAAATAAGAGGGAGTATTGGGTTCTCACCTAGCAAGGAAGGCCTTGCTTAACAATAGAGAGCCCAAAGATGAGGAGATCGAAGTGGTCGACGGTAATCTGTTCAGAACTCGGTTCAGCAACTCTTCAGCTTGTTCCTTGAGGTCCCTTCAACTCCAGTAGCGTGAATCTGCTCCTAGACGTTCCTTAGCTCGTGCATGAACTCCTTTTGGCCATTTTCAAGCTTGCATGTGAGGGAAAATGACATGCAAGATGAGAAAACTGCAAAGAACCTCGCTGCTGTCCAAAACAACGAAGTAGATAAAAGAAGATAGCAAGAACTCACCCAAATCCTTGTGAACGTGCAAGGGAGTTGGATGTACTTGAAGTCTAGGAAGTTTAGATGTTCCTCCTGCTCATTCCATGGCCTCGATTTAAGGAAAGAGGGCATAGATGAGTAGAAAATGAAATCAGCCTTTGCTGTCCCAAAACCGAACAGCAAAGAGAAAAGGAAGAGAAATCCATAGCAAACCTTTGTGCATGTGCTTACCATGGGGTGGAATGGATAGCTAACGATTTCAGCTTTCCAACGATATATAACACCCTATATGGATTCTTGGTGGTTTGGGTGGAGATTTGAAAATGGTGGAGATAGGGATGAAGAACAGCTTGCTGTTCTTGCGGCTGTCCAGAACTTGGAGGTAGGAAGAATGAGGGTGAGAGCTGGTTGAAGTGGGTGGAGAGGGGTTTAAATAGGGGTATACTCTTCCATTGACAAGTGGTCCAGGTCCCACCTGTAATAGAGAGGCTGCAGTTAAGATTCCGGGTAAGAAAAGATGAGGGTCTGGGCTACCTGCAGCATCGCCCACGTCAGCCAGTAGATGGAACATTCGGCTGATACTGCCGAAGGGCAAAAAGGAATAAAGAATAGATGTGGTGGCTGGGCTGTTTGAATAGGTACGAGCTTACTCGAGCTTCTCCTTGTCCGGTCAGGTCTTCTGTTTCTCGGTTCAACCGTTTATAGCTCGGACAGCTTCCTCCGGACATCTTCTAACTCGGACAAGTGATAACCAGCTCGGATGGGTAGCAACCAAGCTCGGGTAGAGCTCGGTGAAGTCCGGCACAGTCACTACCTTGCTTGATAGAGCTCGGGTGGACTCTACCTTGTTCGGGCAAGCTACAGCTAGCTCGGGCATTTAAGGAACATGCCCGTTGGGCTTGGTCTCACTACTCTAGTGGCTTAGCCAAAGGGTTTAAAGTTAAAATCCTTATGTTCCCACTATAGAGTATGGTGGTTAAATGCAAAATTTTTATAAACCAACATAAAAAACAAATGAACATGCTATGATATGCATAGCTATACGAAATTTAACAGCTGGGCTGTTACAACTGCCAACAATTTTTTTTTATTTTTTTACTATTTGTTTCGTATTTTTGAAATCTACGATTATTGGAGGGTCTACAACTAATTAGATTATGGATTTTCAAAAATACGAAACAAATAGTAAAAAATCAAAAAAAATATGAAATTTTGTCGGTAGTGAGATTTCAGCGAGATAAAGGAGATGGTCGGTTCGGATCGTCCAATTCGATCACCGATTTCGCAAAACACGCCGAGGCTGACGGAAGGATCCGTCATATATATATATGGTTGACAATTAAGTAGAAACATAAGAAGGAAAGTTTAATTATGGTATGGAACCATGAGAATTTAATATATAAAAGAATGTTTGGATAGAGTGGGCATGGAAGGTCACAAAAGAAGCAACGCGATCACAATAGATAGCAGACAATTATCACAATTAATTTTAGAATTTGAAAATGACGTACCACTCGCCACTAGACTCTTTTTAATGGCAGAGATCATAAATGGAAACAAAGGACAAATAATAAATTAATTACTGATACCATGCATTCGAAGGAATGGATCTATAACTGTTTCTATATGACGTGCAATGTTTGAAAACAACCCATTATGTTCGGTTCTATCCTAAATGTTGAAGCTCCCTTGCCGATTTATCCAAACGACAAGATCACAGTGGTATACCTATTTTTACTTGAGAAAAATCATTTTATGTCACTGCAGAAGTTCATAAACTAAAAAAAAAAAATCTAGATTGAAAGTATTACATATTTGGCAGCACTAGAATTTTTGAAAATGTTTATATATAGCTTAAACAAAAAAAAATTCATCAATGACAAAGAAGAGAACAATCCGCAAAATAGGATGACACATAAAGATGAATGCTTAAGTGATGGCACCTATGAGATTTGACACTTCAACAGTGACATAAAAAAAATTGCCCATTTGACTTCGAGACGGTGTTAATTAACAGCTGTACAGGGCCCTCTCATGCAACGTATTTGAATGCATACACGAAGTAGTTCGTCCTTGAATAATTCAATGTAGTTTGATACCTATAGTTTAATGTGATCTACGTCTAGAATATCACAAGATCCAAAAAGTAGACCAAGTACCGCAGATAGTTCATTACACGAGACTGCCAGTGCAGCTATGGTTCCTCTTGAGGGGAAAAGCACAAGAAGCTGCTACTTGGTAAGCAGGAACAGCAAGCACATATATAGCAAATGGTAGATGGGGACTTCACTCTTCTCATCGATTAAACATTTGCTCCAACTATGTGGGGCCCAAATTCCGATGTTTGAATATCGAAATTTAAATTCCCAAATTACAACAGTAATACAGAAATGGTTTACATTAGCAAGCTCTTATGTTTATTCAAGTCAAAATATCCAAGTTTTATATAAACATAATTTACATCATTTTTACAATAATTTACATATCTCACATCTATTGAACTTGTGTATAGGAAGAACCTAGAATTCTTGACTAAACATATCAATTTCCTCTTGTGTAAAATTCAGATCTACAACAAAAGAGGGTTCTATTCATAATAATGAATAGTTCCCAAAATTATTTGGATAAGTACCAACCGTACTTGCAGGAATTTCATAGGCAATTTCTATTAACTATATGCAAGATTTATTTAAGTGGAGTTCATCTTTTAACTGGAATGCAATATAAATTATTATAGATGAAAGTCTTAATATTTAAAATCAAACCAATTTTTATGATTATTTAACTTCTATCTTCAACACCATCCTTATGCTCATCTGCTAACCAGACAAAGAATTTATAAATCAAGATCATGAATTCAATGTATAAGATAGGCATCACCCATTTGACACAACTTCATATACCTGAAGTAAGGTCCATCGATGTTTATATTTTCAGCTCTGCAAAACCTACCCAGCTTTACCCATATAGTGGCCTACTATATGGATAGGAGAAAATTTGTGTCATTCTTATTCATTTAAAACTCAAGTTTTTATAGAAGCAAACAATTTACAAATGACCTTGTCATTTGCTGCCCTTGAGTGTTTTCACCAGCCATACTTGCTGTGACCATAGCCCAAGACGGCAAAGATAACGATATTTCCGAATTTGCTTCTATATTTTATAGAGCAATGAATCCAGACTTTAACTCAACCAAACACCCAATCTGGTGCCCTTGAGTGTTGCACCTTTTTCCCGGGGTGCCTTACCCAAGCCGACAAAGCAATCTTTCCAAATTGCTCTATAGAAAAAGATGCATTTTAAATCTTCCACAAACTCTAATATAAGCTATCCACCCAGCTTATATTCTTCAACATAACTTTACTCAAAACTCAATGATGATTATTATTCTTAAATTCTAGGGTAGTGGAAAATGTTAAACATGTTATTAGGAAGGGGGCTTTTTGGCTGTGGGTTTTGGGAGAGATATTTTAAAAAAGAAAATTTCATACATACATATCTGTAACATAATGCGATAATTATAAATAACAGGAATAGGAAATAAATTATGCATCAAGGGTAGAAAACCTGCCTTCGTCAACTGAGTTAGAGAATTCCGGGAATTCCTCACAAGATTGATTAAGAAGTCCGGAACAATCATCTGATTCTACATATTACGAAAGAAAATTCAAATAAGAATAAAATAAATTTAAATGAAGGAAATTCTTCAAACAAAAAGAAATGTATGAAATGAATTTACAAAATAGAGGGGTTGGGAAAGAGGATTATAGATTATTTGATTTTTAGAGTTTTTAATGGAATTTTTCTAAATTTTATAGTGTATTTAAATGTTTTTGGGAAATTTTATTTAATAAAATGGAGTTATTATATTTTTGAAAAATTCTATTTATTTTGAAGGTTTTAATGAATTTTTACAGCATTTAGAAATTATTATAAATATTTTTACTTCTTCTTTTTTTATGTTATAATTTTTGAGAAAAAAATTACTTTAACAGTTTTTATTTATAAAAATGTGGTTTTTTATATTTTTATAAAATTCTATACTGTCTAAAGTGTTTGTAAGAATTTTTACAGAATTTAATTGTCATTTTTATTATTTTTAACAAATTTTGACAGCATTTCGGGTTATTAAATAAAGAAAGAAAAAAAATGAAAAGGGGAAGAACAGAGTTCAATTTGGGGGAAGTCGGGATTTTGAAAATTTGGAAGTAGATGGGTGGAATTAAGGGTCGGATTTATGAAATTGGGATCAATGCGGACCTATAGATGGTCGGACTTGGGCTTAGGGTGGTCTGGAATGGCCGGACGGCGAGCTCGGGGCGGTGGTGAACTTGGGTGATCGTCGGCGACAAGCTCCAGTGGGCTTTGGCTTGGAGCAGTAGCACCAATAGGTTCGCAATGATGAGTAGAAGCTTTTTGGCCTTGTAGCTAAAGCTAGAAGTGTATGAGGCGGCGAGTTATGAGGTGGCCGGAGTTGGAGAAGAAACCGGTTAAGGCGGCGTTTCGGTGTGGAGGAAGAGGGGAGAAGGGGCGGAGGTGGATGGTGATGAGCTTCCGTGGTGAGGGATGTATTTATAGGGTCAAGATGTCGGTTTGAAGAGCAGATTGAAGGGCTCCGGCGGTGAATCCGGCGGGCAGAAAACAGGGGCGTTGTCGGGTTTGGTGACAGCGAGGCGATTCGAGAAGGGGCGGGTGAGTTCGGCGGTGGATGTCGGTGCCGAGGTGAAGATTTCCGTGGGCGGCGGCGAGCTGGAGTGGCGGCAACGACGATTTCCGGCGAAGACGGCGGCGCTGCTGGACTGAAGGAGACAATGCTATGGGCTGGAGGTGGAAGATGATATATGAGCCGTTGGATCAAAAATCGGCAGCTCAGATTGACTTTAGAGAACACCAGTTTGGTGAAGAGAATAGAGGTGACGTGGCTTCATCTGAAGCGTTCATTTTAAAAGGGTGACGTGGCCGGAAGGGTCAGCCGTTGATCACAACTTAAGGTACTAAAAATTAATTTTAAAAATCTATAGAAGGTTTAAATAATTTTAGAAATTAGTGTACAGCTCGAAAAAATGTGATTTAAATTTTGGAAAATCCAAAAAAATGTGGAGAATTTTATTATCTAATATAAATGGATTTTCAGAAGATTTTTAATGAGTGAAAAATTGAAATATGCCTCTTAGGGCTTAGGAAAAATAAGAAAAATTTAGGGAAAAATCCTAAAAATTTATAGTAATGCAAGAAATGTTTAAATATGCAAATGGAATGATTTTTGTGAAAAATGTTCTTGCAAAATTTGAGTATGTTACAACCTAGCACCTACAAAATGACATGGTCGGTGTACAGCTCCATGTCTCCAAGCAAAGTGTTGGCACCGAAAGTTATATCAACTAAACACACGTGAACTTAGAGCTTTGGATCCCCATTAGCACTAAATCTAAAGGTTCAGAGTGTGTCAGCCGATTTGATCCTACAATCGGCAAGAAAAGGCATAATCAGTTTTAGATAGCCAATTATATCTTAAAATATTATGGACTTGCAACACTTAGCACTTTAGGACAACCAAAATGAGTAACTGATTACAAGGATAACAAAGCTATCAGCTCAGATCAGATCTAAACCAATATGTTCAAGCGGTAAACAATCTACTATTAAGCCGATGAAATCAATAAAGTAGCAGAGCGAAGGGTAAATAGACTATTGGCTTAATCAACGAATCGATCAAGTCAACAAAACAAAGAATAAACAGACTATCGGTTAATAGCAAGCTACAAGTCGATAGAACGAGGGTGAACAGGCTATCAGCTAGCACCTACAAGTTGATAGAACGAGGGTATACAGACTATTAGCTAGCCGATTAGATCATTTAGCTAATAGAACGAAGTGTAAACAGACTATCAACTAGATTGTAAAGCCAAGCTAGCCGATAGAATAAGGGTGAAACCTAACCCTTAGTTGAAATGACGATACGCAACAATATTGGCCAAGACAAGTTTCGATAAACCAAGTAAGAAGATCAGACTTAACTGAGACAGTACTCACCTAGGGTTGTATCCTGAAGCCGATCGAGAAGGCGATGAGAAACAAGTTGATCGAAACCAGAATACATGAAACTAGACTAAATGGGACAAAAAGTAAAGGGACGGGTAAAAGTAGATTTGATTGATTGGTATTGGACAACTTTTATGCCGCTATCGGCTATATATTTATACAGACTCATGACTCGATCAAATAGGACTCTAACTCGTCTTTCATACGAGTTCTAACCTAATACTTGACAAATTTATCCAAGACTCGACCTAATTTACCTACCAACCTGAAACAGACTAATCTTGTTGTAGCCAATCCGGCTTGTAGCAATTTTACACACCTGGCCCAATCTTAGCCGATTCTAGAACTTTTCAATACAATCGGCTTTATCCAAACTTGGATGTCAACACATGCCCTCAGTTTTGGGGATATGAGTATCATGCCCCAAAATTATTTAATGTATCGGATTTTACTTCACCTATATATATTCTTTAATCCCAATCATGCCCTTGATCTCTACCGTCCATCTCATTTTTCCGTCCATTGATTTTTAGGGTTTTGCTGCCACTTTGCCCCTTGGGTTAATTTTACCACGTGAGAAGGTTAAACTTCTAGGTTTTACCTTCTATATGTAGAATGGTTCGTCTTCGTCATTCGTGCACCTCCAAGTTCTCTTTGCTCTACAATCGACTATTCGGACTGCCCCATGCATCTCCAATGGGATGCATCTCCTGTTACGGGCTGCCCTAATAGACGTCACAGGCTACTCCAGAGCCTCTATGTGTTTATGTCCTAAGTAATAACTTTATTTCCTGCATCTCCAACCGGTGGTGTTTCTACTATCACACCGTTGTTTAGTTTGCTTAAGTTCTATTTGGACCACTATGTTCAAATAAATTTAAATCCCATTTTTATGCATACTCCATTAACATAGCTTCCAATACACGGCTTCAAAACGCCTGAAATATCATTCTTCCCTCTGCTATCACATTTTATATCACTTTTTTAGTAACAAACTATGTGTTTTTTAATGCTCCCGCCCTACTCATTTCATCCGGTGTGAGCTTCACCACCGTTATTCTTCTCTCTTGGCTGCTGCCTCCCCTACCTTTATCATGGAATATGCGTCATCCTCTTTCCTTTTTCTTTGCCGAATTGACAAGGCCCCGCTCTGCTCTTCCTTTAACGTTGCATTGTACTCTCCTATACTTTCTTCACACCAGCGTCCACGAAGACGGGCATATTTCGTTCTACTCACCATCTCATGTATTTTCTTCGCACCGACGTACGTGAAATCGAATGTATTTATGTGTAATCACTACAAGGAGATCCCTCCTTTACCAACATATGAATACGTTGTTAAAAGCCTGTATAAGCGTTGTGAGGGTCTGTACCAACGCATTTAAGATGCGTGGCCACTGGGGCCGTTGCAAGGATCTATCGCCACGGTTGTAAATGCGTTGGTAATAGAAGAATAATGCGTTGCGACGATCTATCGCCACACTTGTAAATGCGTTGGTAATAGGAGAATAATGCGTTGCAAGGATCTATCGCCACACTTGTAAATACGTTGGTAATAGGAGAATAATGCATTGCGAGAACCTATTGCCACATGGGTTAATAATAATATTTTGATGATTTATTTATTTCACAATATGTTAAATAACAGAAAGGGGTAATTAAGTTCAAACCCTCATATATATAATAAATTGAATTGTCACATTACACACACGATACCATCGAAAATAATATTGTATTCGATACAACAATAACTTAAAAAATAAATAATAAAACATTGCAATGAATAATCATTTGCAAGTCTAATCAACTCCTCTTTTTGTATTTAGCATGTCCTTGGTGTGGTCTCAACTTCTCTCATTGTATTCAGCATGTCCTTAACAGCATCATCCATTTATCTTCTCAATCTAGCATGGAAAATTTATTATAGTTAATGAAGCATTACGAAAAAAATGCACTATCAAAGTAATATAATTAAAAGGGGCATCATACAAGAGTTGAGGGCTATGCAATGCCTGATCCAACCGCATGAGTCAACAATTTGTAGCCTTTGATGGGTCATATCAATTCTTCATATTCATCCATTGCAACAATGACATTGACCGACCAAAATTCATAGACACTGTAGCATTTTTACGGACACTGCTGGAGGAGGTTGAGGGTAGCAAATTTGTGGATGGTAGTAATAGTGATACGGACGGCATCATTTTGAGAGTGGAATAGTGATACGGACACTGCTAGAGAAGGCGGAGATATGGACATGGCACAAATTTGTGGACGACAGTAATAGTGATACAGACGGCAGCAAATATAAAGCCCTGCTGAAGTCATCGATCTATCTTTTGATCCTACACATGAAGTCACATAACATTTCAGCTTTATGGCATAATTATAGAAAAATAAGCTTTCTAAATTTAAATAGCAAAAACAGGAGAAGCGTGTATCCTACCGTTGAATCCAATTGCTACATCCACCCAAATCTAGACATGTCTAACTTGTGAATCTCAGTAGACAAGCTGTTATTCAGTAAAAGCCCGCACTTTCATGCAAGCTGTTAAATTAATAAAGCTCAGAAGGTACGACACATGTTTCTGTTATCTATCTTACAGGTTTGGCTACAAATTACTTGTACTATCACATTTGCAGTTCCTCAAACATCTATAGGAAAAAAACAACTGGGACAAAAAGAAAAGATACTAGAATTTTTTTCTGATAATGACCAAACTGTACAAGATCCCAAACTAGGCAACAACATCTTTCATCAATACATCATCATAGAATAGAGAGCACAAAACAGGAAAACTTACTATTAGGGCGAAGCAGAGTGTGTTTAGGATCAAAATACTCAAGTGGACAAATCATTACTGGCTCCAGTTCAGTATTATACACCAAATTCATCGGCTGTTACAAAGGCTCAACATGTACTTACAAAGACTCCTTAACATATAATTTCAAAAACCACATAACCATGTGGATTAACCACTGCTAGCCTGCTCCAGGAGAGGCAGGACAAATTAGCAGGGAACATGTCACCTGAATTGCTACATTGAATTAACAGAGAGTTCAGTTAACAAAGTTAAGTTAGTCTTTGAATGCAGCCTAGTCTCGTGATTCAGTGAAACCAATTGAATAAGCATTACGCCGAACATGGTGTGGATGCAACCTAGAATGCATAGAGGACAATATTACCTTAATGGCCTAAAGGTACCTGGCAATGTCTTACCCAAGCATGCTCATGAACGCATCCCACTCTTCCTCAAGAACAATTCACTACTCCTAGAGGACATGCACATCTTGAAATTTCAATAAGGGCTACCAACGCTGCATATCCATCTTGAAAGATAAGCTGTAGGCAATCACAATAGAAACACCGGAAATGTGACCTACCAAGGGAGCCGCTAGCACAAGGTAATTCTGCAGAACAATATACATATAAAAAATGATTAGTATCCTCTGTATTATTATAAACAAAAATTAAACTCCACCAAATCATGCCAAAAATATAAGAACAATCTTCTGAACTAAGCTGCTGAACCAAGCAACTCCATCGTTCTAACAAATATTCTTGGCAAATCCCAAGATGGAGAAAGGAATTCCTAAATCACACTGGTGGGGTGGAGGTGGGATCGAACCTCTTGGCTTTTGGGGCGAGTCTCCTTCTTGTAGGTCAGTGCGTCGAGCACCCTGACGATTGAGCGGGAGAATCCGGATAGCAAGGGCATTTGCGACGAGGAAAAGGTTGAAAGTGGGAGACGCAGGTGTGACATGGACGTGGGGACGATCACAGGGCCGACCCGGGAGGCCGGGATCGGGGGAAGAACCGGCGGCAGATCGTTCCCGTCGAGGCCGCGGCAGCAGGGGGCAGGGGCAGGGGTGAGCGCAAATCTCGATTCCGAATTCCGCCATCGCCCTCTCGGGTGGTCATCGTCGTCGTCGCAGGGCACAAAGGAACTACCAGATTCGGCCACCCCGATGTGGATGACCTCACCGTGGAGGACGTCGCCCCCGCCATGGATGACCTCGGGGCCGGCGGATCTGGCTGTCCCAGTCGTGGATGACCTTAGGGAAGCCGAATCTGGTAACCCCACCATGGAAGTCTTCGCTAGTGTTGGATCCGGCCACCCCCGCCGTGGAAGTCTTCACCGTTGTATCTGCCTGCTCCCGCGTCGCCGGTGCTGCCCTAGCCGATGTAACCATCGTCAAACTAAAGAGAGAAGAAAGAGGGAGAGGATGGGGACCAGGTGAAGCGGCGACAGAAATCAAAGGGAGGTGTGACTGAAATAACGAGGGGGCCAAAAAATTAGAACGCTAGCGCTCATTTATTTTGTATCTCTTTGGTGGGAACATAACACAAGTATTTGGTTCGTGGGTATCTCACAACGCATTTTTGAAGCGTTGGGTCCAATGCGTTTGGATATGCATGTTTCTCTTGTAGTGAATCCTCATCTCGTATACTCTGCACATGCAAGAGGACACGAAAATGGCCGAATACACCTATAGCCAGCCTGTGATACGCCACCTGTATTTGGCATATGGTATGCCGACTAAACCGTAGCCAGCGCATCACATGTCGGCTACGTGTATTTGGCGCACCATGTGCCGAATACGAGTGATATTTTTATAGATATCGGCAATTTTTGTATTATTCCGTAATTTTAAATTTTTTGTATTTTAAAAAAAATTTTCCTGAGAAAAATTGGGGCTTGTCCCCTAGTTGAAAAAAGGAGAACTACTCGAGAAGCTGAAATTATCCGGCTAGGCGTAGCATGCATGGACCATGGTGCATTTAGTGCTAGCTAGGAGTACCTACACAAACTGGGGCGAGCAGCTAGTGTATATACAGGGAAGCTAAATGCGTGCTTTCCAATTAATTAAGCCACTGTCCATGATCACGTTCGACGTAAATACGACTTTAATCATCGGCCAAAAACGTCATGGATCGAGACGTAGGGAGCAATTAGAGAAGTGGAAACGGATTGGATGCGGTCGGATAGTGCTAGATATAGATATGCATTCATATTTTTTTGTCAGACATAGATACATATTCGAATAGTGTCGAACATGGTTACAAATATAGATATTATCGAATACAGACATACTATCGAATATGGATACAAATCATACAAGATCGATATAATCGGATATAGTTTAGAATGGATATTACTTAGATAATATATGAAGATGCATACTTGAAAAACATCAATATAATATGTTGAGTTAGGTGTTGTCCAGTGTAGAGTAGTGTCGTCTGCCTGTGAGTCGGATACTTTCCATATTTTTTCGAATATCATCCATCGAATATTATCCGTCATTATCTGTATTTGTATCCGTATCTACAAAAAATAGCCGGATATCCGTTAAACTATTTCAATCACTATCCAATTCGAATCGGTTGGTCAGAAAATATCCATACGGACCATACCATTTACACCCCTAGGAGCAATGTATATATAGCTAATTGATTTCAGGCATCAATCCATCCATGTCTTTCATCCCGGCCCGTGACTCCGAAATCCCAAATTAATTTGAAACATGAATTCAAAATTTGTGTCAAATTTGTTTCCACATTCACTGGTCAGATACATGGGCGAGGATATACATACTAGATCACTGCTAAAAAACAGATAATTAAAATTAGCAGTAAATTAAACTATCCTACAATTCCATATTGCTTAGCATTATTAAATTTTTAGACTTTATACCATACAATTTCATGCGAATCTTAAGTGCGACAAGAAATTAGCAAAAGCATATTACAAAAAATTGCAATCAAATTCAAAATAAAAACTGAATTAGTAGACAACAACCGACTAAAATTCCCCAAAAATCTCAGTTGATCTACTGCCATGTGGCAACTAACTTAGGCTCTGTTTCTTTTGGCGGTTGGCGGTTTTACTGTAGTAAATTTAAAAGTTTTTGGAAAAAATTTAAATAATCTAAAAAAATAATGTAAAAAAAATTTACTGTAGCGGACCGCTAGCCGCCGACCGCTGGCGGTCCACCCAAAAGAACGGGGCCTTAAGGTGCCTATGGTTCACCATGCCCCCTCCCCTTAGAGGGAGGATGGTAGACGTGCTCAGCCAGTTGGATCAAAAAAAATACGGGCAATCAGTAGAAGGTGGAGGCAAATATGGAGGTGGGAGCTGCTGGAGATGAGGAAGGAGGGCAGAATAGGAACACCTCGTCCAAGAGAAAGAAGGCGGTGAGAGTGAATAGACAACTAGTCGCCAGAGGAAGGAGGATCTGGCGGCGGAGAAGGAGAACAGGCTGTTACAAGGAGGAGAACCACTAGCAGCACGCAGCAGAGGAGGCATAGGCATCGAGGGTTAGAGTGGGGTCAGGATAAGGGTTGGGGATGTGCACCATGCACCAATGGTCTCTCGTCAGATACTCCCTCCGTTCAGATTTGATCGTCATATTTACAAACGGAAGAAATTCGGATTTGATCATCGTATTTTGCATGGCTGTGTACTCTTTACTCTTGGGTACATGAGCTTTCTCGGGCAGGACGTAGAAGACTCCTCGTATGGCTTGCATGCTTCAATGCCTCGCCGATCGATGAGCTAAACGAAACGTCGTTGCTCCAGCTAGCACGCAGCCCACACACCAGTATCTGCCACTGCACTCCCTGCTACAAGCAGAAGACGGTGAGACAATGGAGGAAGGGCTCCGGCGTGGAGTGAACTGGGCGCCTGATTCTGACGAGGAAGCAGACTACAACGTCATCGCAGCCGTTGCGGGTGGAGAGCAAGCAATTGCCATGCCCGAGAGCGAGCGCCACAGCATCGATGAGATAGTGCAGGATTCCAACGATGTCCGTTTCGTGCTTGACACCTTTGCCGGCGACACAGAGGTGCCAAATTCTCAAGTCGACGTGGACTTAAAGGAATACATGGTCGACGCGGTGGAAGTCGCGGATGCCCTACTGCACCTGGCGTCAACTAAGGTGAGCACTCTCGAGTCCCACAATCAGGCTAAGCAACTAGAAGAGGTGCGCAATTTGATGTTGCCCGTCATGCTTCCTCTCTTGTATGGAGAGCATGATGAAGATGTCAATGGTGCTGCAGTGACTCTACTATGGACCGCACATGGCTATCTGCTTGAATATGGATCAGGCATGGATCGTGATGAAGGCCAAGATGATGAGATGCTAGAAGATGTACCCTTTCATGCATGGAAAAAATGATTAGCCGCAATATTTTAAGTTGTTCTCCACGTTTGCTTTGCTGAAGTGAGTTAGAGTGGGAGTAATTTGGTGATAATTGTTGTAATCATGCAATGATAGTCATACTGTTTCCATTCAAGACTTGCATAAGGTTCATTGCGAAAAACATAAACTAACCTAGCCGACAAATTCCATTGCTTGATTATAAAGCTCCATGGGACACTGCAGGGTAGTGGGAAGATCAACCTGCATCTCTAGTGCCTTCTTCTTCATATGCGGGATGTTGTAGTGCTGTCCTCCATTGTGCTTCATGATCTCCATCATGCAAGCCTGCTGAGTTAGGAAAATACGGTTGGCCCTTTCCACTGGGTACTCCTGATATGCATTTTCAACCTTTCCCACAATTTGCTCGACATTGTTTGGAGTTCCTTTGTGAAACAATGCCTGGATAGCTGCAAAGAAACCTAGATCCAAAACATTAAGATCAGGTGAGTTGGGTGGTTGGCATGTTAATCGAATGTCCCAGCCATCTGCTTGGGCAGCTTGTACAAAATCTAGGTCACTTATGTCAATATGTGTCTTTGCATTGTCTTGCTGGATGAATATGGGCAAGCCTCTTTCTTCAGCTGGCCACTTTGATTTGATTACAGGCAAGACTTTGTTCACAAGGTAATCTCGACTTACTTCCTTTGTAACCGACGTCATCGCCTTTGTTACGAGGGTACCTACACATACAAACAATGTTAGAAAAATTCACTTAGACCAATTTTAGTTATGCAATTTTCTTTCCATGCATACCGTACCTCTAGGCCTATTTGCACTCGACCTCTTGGCTGGTTCTATGTAAACAAATGGAAATATACCAATTTTACCATCAAATGTGCAATTACCATCCTCGTCAAATCTGGGCCGAGTGACCACAGCAAGAAACATCACCTTCTCTATGAAGTTCTTGCTTTTGACCTCCCTTTCCGGTCTGTCTTCATCGTTGGCGAGATAGTATTTTTGCATCCGACGCGTCCTATAGAACCATTTCTCATCAATGTACACAATGTTGAACATTGGTTTGAAGATAGGAGCATTAGGTAGGTAGTTGAGCAACATGAACAGGCAGTACTCCACACAAGCCTTTTTGTTCTCATCAGTCAAACTGAATTTTAGGTCATTGGTGTGACAACGAAAGCATCGTTCCTTGAAACGGCTATGAAGTGTGGTCTTCTTCACACCAAGTGCATTGGCAAGATCTTGGAAGGTTGTGCGCTCCCTTAGAGGCACGGCTTTGATGGCTTCCATGTCTATTTCTATTCTTTTGCGACCACAATTGCCCACAAGCTTGTTTTTAACACCTTTTACCCCACCATAATCCTGTCCATTGCGCCAAACAGACTGCACAACTCTCAGAGGCACACCAAATTTCAGTGCTACCTGCTTTGAAACTCCATGATGCAGCACAGGACAACAGCTCAATGTATATGGCGATCTTTAAGTCATCAGGGTAGAACCTCTTCTTCACATTTACACCTTCAAAAAAGCAAAGCAAAATCATAATCAGACAAAAAAACTGGTGATGCAAGTGCTGCACTTATTCAGAGAAGCAGTAACAAAGACAGTATTGTATCACATCATGTACTGTATCAATCCGACAATACTCTGATCATTAAACGATTGCATCTTACCCTCTTGTGCCACATCATTACTGCCTCCTCCTCCATGTTCCACAGCACCAACCTGATCATGATCGATTGCATCTTGTAAAAAAAGAAATCTTGTTAGAAACTCGATCGTCATTCGCTAAAAAAAGAAACTCAGTGGCAAAACAGAGTTCGCTGCATTTACCATGTTGTCCGGCAGTGTTGCCAGCTCCTCCTTCTGAAGGTGCATCGCCTCCTTGTTCATCTCCATGTGCTTCCTCGCCGGCATCATCTCCGTCGTCCCACACCATGTGGTAGTCGAGTTCATGAGCAGGACCATCCCACTCGCCAATGAAATTCCAATCAATGTGTTCGTTTTGGTTGCAATTGGGTGGTGGGAGATTTAAGTCCAGCTCATGTGCAGCCATTGTTGATCTACTGCTACCTCCCATGGCGATTTATATAGGGCCAGTATACCAGCGTTTGAATTTCCTTGTTTGGATTGAGAAAGAGGAGCCCGCGTATGGAAAATTCAGTGTCAAATTTCATTTTGCGCGGGCTGATTTCAGCTGCTGTGACGGGCGCTAATTCCTTTTTGCGCGGGCTAATCAGCTGAGTATGTAGGCGACGGCGGCGTGCGCATGGCAACCGAAGCAGCATTTACTCACACGCTGTGTAATTACGAAGAGGGATTAGCTCGCATTGGTCTTGGTGCCAACGGCAAATATGACGATTAAATCTGAACGGAGGGAGTATATCACAATTCACACCACGCATCTCCAATATGCTCCCTTGATTAACCACCGAATTATATGTATGTGGCTTTCCGCAGTTGTAGTAAGTTGCACCGGCCCACGGATGCGTGTGAGAACTATATGTACAAGCGTGCGTAGGTCGATCCAATACCATCACGCCTGTGCAATTGGGCATTTGCAAGATACAGACTAATTCATAGACATGCTGGTGCTCGTCACACTGGCAGCAGCCGCTGCATTTTCGCCGTCGTCAGCGAAGCCATGCCCACGCCGATGCGCTTGCAAAAGCAGCAACAAGCTGACCAAGAGCAACACGACGATGCCCAGGTTCGGGCACTCTTCTTCATCGGCACACCTCACCAAGGGTGCAAATCCGAGGAGCAGGGCGGCGGCGGCGGCGGCACTGACTATCTACGGTGAGGAGACGACGGAGGAGGAGAGGAAGGAGCAGGTGGAGGCGGTGCGTAGCCTGAGTGCGGGCGGGTGGGTGGAGGAGCAGGTGCTGCCGTTGCTCACCCCCGTGGAGGAGGCGTGGCAGCCAGCCGACCTGCTGCCCTGCGTCGACGGCGCTGACGGCGGCCTGTCGGTGTCGGAGCTGCAGGCCCGCGCGGCCGCGCTGCCGGACGAGCTGCTGGTGTGCCTGGTGGGTCACATGGTGACGGAGGAGGCGCTCCCGACGTACATGAGCATGTTCAACCGGATTGAGGGCTCCCGGGATGACACTGGTTGCAGCGAGCTCTCCTGGGCGCGGTGGCTGCGCGGTTGGACGGCCGAGGAGAACCGGCATGGCGACCTCTTGAACCGGTACCTCTACCTGTGCGGCCGCGTGGACATGCGGCAGGTTGAGAGGACGGTGCACCACCTCCTCCGCGGCGGCATGCGCATGGTCGCCCCCTCCAGCCCCTACCACAGCCTCATCTACGCCGCCTTCCAGGAGCGCGCCACCTTCGTCTCCCACGTCCGCACTGCCGGCCACGCCGCCCGCCATGGCGACCGGTGCCTCGCAAAGATCTGCGGGCTCGTCTCCGCAGACGAGAAGCGCCACGAGGCCGCGTACACCAGGGCGGTGGCCAGGCTCTTCGAGGTCGACCCAGACGGGATGCTGCGGGCGCTTGCCACCGTCATGCGCGCCAAGATCACCATGCCGGGACAGCTCATGTCCGACGGCCGTGACGGCGAGCTCTTCGCGCACTTCTCAGCTTTGACGCGGCGCGAGGGGGTGTACACGGCCACGGACTACGCCGACATGGTGGAGCACTTCGTGCGAAGGTGGAGAGTGGCGGAGCTGGCCGCCGTGCCTGGGGGCGAGGGGCGGCGCGCGCAGGAGTTCTTGTGTGGGCTGCCGGGTAAGATGCGCAAGATAGAGGAGCGCCTGGCGGCCCAAGAGAAAGCCCAAAAGGAGCCCAAGATGGTACGCTTCAGCTGGGTGTTCGACAGGCCCGTCCGAATCGCCTGATCTACCGATTCCAGTCCAGCCAAAAGCTTGTATCGTATGCCTGCAACTATCCAATTATGTGTTTTTAAAAAATTCGTATGCCTCTACCTATCTGTGTTACTAGTTTCCTATGCTAATACATGAAACATGAAGATAATCGGTGTATGTATGCCAGTACGTGTGTATGGATGCAGCTAAAACTCTAAAAAAACTGCTGGATCATGAGTTTGGGTAACAATCCTACATAATTCATTTAGTCATAGAATAAACTAAGCTAACTGTTCCGGTATAAAATAGGCACTGTAGGTGAACCACACGACCGGAACTCAAATGCAGTGAGGCTATAATACTCCTCTAGAAATGATGTAATTGTAGTGCTACAATGAGGTATACTTTAATCTATAAAAAAAAAGTATGCTTTAAATCCTGTGCTACTCATGACCAGACCATAATGATAGAGAAATAAAAGCTTTTGCGTACAGGGGTGGATGAAAGAAGAAAAACTGTCTTTTACTGGTCCCTCAAATATTGGCGTAACATGGTCCCTGAAAGCCTTAACCCACTGCAGGAAACGACCGAAATCACGACGGTCAAAACTGTCTGAGACCAGTCTTTCTCGACACCAACTGCCGAGAAATGACTGTCTGCTCAGCTTCGTTGAGAAAAGTATATATTTCTCAACGACGTGGCTATCGAGAGAACTTCGTTCAACAGTTTGCCATGTGACGGTCGAGAGTATGAAAGAGCCGTCATTAAGGCACGCTACTGTCTCTAGGCCCATCTCTCTCGACGGCCACGCAAAAGTTGTCAAGAGATGTGCACTTGGCTCAAGCCGCATCGGCCCCAACTTCTCTCGACCGCTCAGGGGGCCATCGAGACAGAGGTAGTGGGTCGGGCCATGTGGCCTGCATCTCTCTCGACAACCATATGGTGGCTGTCAAGAGACGTGGGAGGCTAGCCTGTTTCTAGGGCTAGCTAGTAGCCCTTTAGTCTTGACAGCTTATAGATGTTTTGAGGTTCCCTGTTGTTGACCCATATGTAATTGCCCTTATCGGGTAAACGATGAGCTAAACTTCTAAAGAGATGTTGTAGGCATGTCCTAGCCATGGTCGTTTCATCTTATCGACCTACTCAATTTATTTCAGTTAGTCCATAATGGGCTAAATGAACAAACAGATGTATCACAATATTTCAGGATTTTTTAATATGATTTTCAAATCATTTTTGCATTATTCAAGTGACGAAATGCACTTATCATGCGCCAATTTGATCTTCTTCAACTATGGTACCAATTATCGATAGTTGCACAATATTCTATACGTACCATGACATTTTCAAACATTTTTCTTGATTTTCTAAGTCATGAATTCATTTTTTGTTAAAAAATCAATTATACGCTTCTAGAAAATATATAAACTACAAATATGTCATTGTATATTTAAAAATATACTAATTTTTCTCAAATTTGTAAAATTCAATTTTATGAAGCTTGAGACGGATTTATGTGTTATTTTCTAATTGGAGTATCAGTTGTATACAATTTAATCTAATTTACAATATGTCTCTTCAAGCTCTGTGTGGCCATCGTGATAGTGTGCCCCCTGCCATTTGGTGCACTGGCCTAGCCCACTTAGCCTAGGCATAGTGGGCGCTCTCTCTCGATGGCCCACACAGAGGCCATCAAGGGAGACCTCCACGGGCTCCCTCGCACAAAAGGGACATACTCGATTATGTGTTGGGTTAACACGGAATGGCAAGAGGGCTAGTAGCGCTAGCGCTCATTCATGAGTTCACGAGTTTGACCTCGCACCTAGGCCTTGCAATTTTTTATTTTATTTCTCTCGATGGCTTATATGGAGACGTCCGCCCCTCCACTGAGCGTTTTCAAATTTTTAAAAGACCACGTGCGCTAACAAAGCTCGCTCTCGACGGTGTTTTGTTGGTTGTCGAGAGTAGCTCACACCTTAGCTGCTCCATCACTCGTGGAACTAGCCTCGACCATACACTCGACGGCTAGTTGTAGGCCATTGAGTCTATATTATGTACATGACAGTAAAGAACCAGCTGTCAAGAGTTGAACCTATCTAGACGATTTATTCCTAGCCGTCGAGAGGAGTTGCTGCCATTCAAAATTTATGTTGAAGCCACAGTTTTTATTGATAAAACTATATGGGTAAGATCCTTAACCGTGGGTGTGGGGTCCATCCTTTCCCACCACTTGATCTACATTAGTCCCTAAATCAGTACACTAGTGCTCACCATTTACATAGCCGGATCATTTCATATAAGCGGAATACTTATATTACATTAAATACCTGCATAAAGCCCAAAGGCTAATTAAATATTACAACATGGCACATTGGCCCAAAATAGTCCAAGAACAATAAAAGATCAGAGTGCGATAAAAGATTCAAAAGAGTCTCTTGTCGGCTATGCCAAAGCCACTTATTATCTTACTCAATGCCAGACCCAGTCTGCATTGCAACACATCACAATCATACACACACTAGCATGCCAGGCCCAAATTCCAGTTAACCATATTTATTGTGTGATCATGTCCGGTGAATGTCGGTTCACCGTTCCGAGACAATCTAAACCTAAAATTAATAATTGGATCAGAGCAATGTCTAAGCAAGATTTTAATCAAGACTTAAAAGTATAAATCATTTAATTTAACCTAGCTTGGCTAACAAGGGTGATCTTCAAGGCGATCAATAGTAGGGTCAAATGACAGATGATTATACCAAGGCAACATCATCAAAGTAAAAACAATAACAAATAATAACATGGCATGATATATCATGATTAAACGAACATGTATAAATACTTAAAAAGCATGCAATTTAATACTGTAAATAAGATATTTAGAAATCTAGGATTCAATATGAACTATTGAATGTTAACCCGTACTAGGAAAAGTGTAGACTCTCCCTAGTAGAAGTAAACATCCTATAGGAGGAAAGATGTTAACTCGTCTGGATCCTGTGAATCCAAAAACCTGGGTCTTGATCTTCTAGCTGCTCCACGGGGTCCTTGGAATATATCGTGAAGAGGCAAGCAATACAAATAAACACCAAAGTATGCTAGAAAGATGATGTATGAAATGCAAATGCGGCTAGGATCACAGCTATCTGGGCGTCGCTTTTTGCTACTGAGATTCCTAAATAAGTTTCTCTACTTATCAAGGAAGTTCCATGAGCTATCCAACATTAATAGATACCAAGGATAATTCGGGTTGCTGCAGAGATTATACGTAATGCCTAAGATGTGTATGATGATGCAATAATTAGATAAACGACTATATGTATATACCCATAGTTAGCAAATAGATGTATATGGAAAAATAGTCTCGACTGAAGTATTTCCTACAAATATTACCTTGCTAATCCGTGGTATAAATTGTTTGATTTAAATTTGGATAGTAAGTGCTAACTACCTAAAACGGGTTTTACATTACTCTAATTAGGAAATTATGCATAAATACCTATGATAAACCAAGTCTCAAAATTTTAATAATTACCTTAGTGGTTAACTATTTTTTTGCAAAAAGTTAAGATTTAATTTAAATTCATTTATTATTTACATTAAATCCCATTCGGTTTCTGTTTTATTAATATTAAGAGGGACCAGAGGTCAGAATTCGGTCGTTCGGAACGGAACCTGGGTATATAAACATTGTCCCGATAATTATTTTATAAAACAATTTCAATAAATGAATTAGATTTTCAATACCGTTTTTATTAAGTTAACAACCCGATCTAATTAGTATTTACAACATTATTCTAGGTTTTCACAAGTATTAATTTTAAACATTAAATCTAAATTTTAGTTTTCAAGAAGCCCGCTAGTATCATGCATGTTTTCAAAATATCCCCAATTTTTGGGCTGTTACAGTGGGATTCTTATATTTTTCTAAACTTATAGAATTATATTTGCATTTTATGATTTTTCAATTTTCTAGCATTTATTGTGTTTACTGGCTTTCTAGAAAATTAATTTTCTAATTATTTATGGTCAACATGAGCACCACATCAACATTTCATGATAATTTTATAGTTTTGGGGCTCCGATGCAAATGAATACAGCTTAAAGAACTTCCTGTATGATAGGTAGTTCAGTTGTAAAGCACACCATTTGCGTTCAAATCCACACAGAGACAACATAAAAACCCAGGTTTCATTCCTGTGGGGTGTGTTATTGCTGTAGGACTGAATTGTCGAATCTCCATAGTAATCCTGAAAAATTATCAAAAAATAAAATTTCTACTTTAGGATGTAAGGCCCTGTTCTTTTGGGCTTATCTAATCTGACTTATCTGTCTTATCTCCAACTTCGAGAATTTTCCGAGGTGGCCTCGAGAGTCGGATGGCCTCGAAATTTAGGATTTAGGGAGCTTTTAGACTCGCCTACGAGATAAAAATAAAACGGATTCAAAAGTAATAAAAAATGTCAGATGAGTCACTATTAGTCAGATAAGTCACAAAATTTTCTGCAAGGCCACATCAACCCTATCCCATTCGATTGTTCAGAAAGGAAAACCTTTCCTGTAAAGAACTTCTACTATGGATTGCCGGTGCGCATTAGTCTGACCAGATTCTAGATGATCTGCCAAAAACCGCCTCGTCCTATTCCATTCTTTTTTCTTTGAATGGAGCCTTAGCGAGTTCCGTTGCAGCCAGTTCGAATTCGGACAGTAGGCCTCCCAACTCGTTTGAGGAAAGTTCAAAAGGAATGCATATCCTAATTATAGTAGAATGCGTGGGGTGGGTTGGCTAGAATGGTGAGTTGGTAGTCTTAAGGTCTTAAGTTTGAGTCCCACTAGTCTCATATATCCGTGATTTATTTTTAAATATTTATAGCACCATCAGTTCCGGGTAAAGAAACCGGAACTGATACCTCATAGGCATCGGTCCTGCATGGGCTGTCCCGATTCCAAAACCGGGACTAAAGCCCATTTGGAACTGGGACTAAATGTCCGATTCCCAGTAGTGCCTGCTGGATGTGGACATCGATGATGATGGCATTGGTTGGTCGGAGTTCCTGCGGTTTAGGGTTTTGATTGATATACAAAACCCTTAAGGCGCTGGTTTACCATCAACAATTGTGTTCAAGGTGAGAAATAGTGTAGGGTGAAGTATGAGCATCTCGTTGTTTTGCTTTGCTTATGGTACTCTAGGCCACGATCATGTGTATTGTGAGATGAGGCCGCTGGATGGGGATGAGCTGCCTTACGGGACCTTTTTGACGGCCCTATTGAATGCACCACCAAGGAGAAGATTCCAGGGACAGTGGTGGACGCATGCGAGCTAGTCTTACTAGTGGCAGCAGAAGCAGCGCTTATAAGGAGAAGGGTGAAGAAACAGAGGTGACTTCCCTACTAAAGGTGGGAGGGAGGAAGATGCTTGGTGATCCAATGGAGGAAGATATGAAGGAAATTTGCAGCTCCTGTAAAAAATCTCTGAAGATAGGAGTGGAGGAAGTGGAGTCAGGACAGAGTTCAGAGGATAGCTCGTTGAGCAAAAAACTTAAAAAGGATGGCGAAAGGGCGGAGGCAGTAAGGCAGCCCCGTCTAAGCCAATGAATATTCTAAGTTGGAACTGTCGCGATTCGAGGTCGGACACGGCAGTTGGCGAGTTGAGGGATTTTATTAAATCCCGTCGATCGACCCCAAGTTGTCTTTCTTTGTGAAATGAAGGATTGTTCTGAGGTGATTAATCGTAAGTGGCGGAGTTGTGGTTTTCCTAATAGCTTGGTTGTTGATTGCGAGGAAGGAGCGGTGGTGGACTGGTGGTGTAGCCTTATGGTGGAAGGAGGAGGTGGCTTTTTCTTTATGGTCAATAAATAAATATCATATATATGGATTGATCTGTATCAATGAAACAAATGATGTTTGCAGAATTATGGGTTTATATGAAGAACCAAATTCTAGTCAGTGTTATAAGACATGGGATTTGGTTTCTAGTTCATCAAATCAGGCTGGTTATCCCCGGATGATTTTAGGGGATTGGAATGAATGTACATTGCAAGAAGTACATCTTAGTTTTGCTTGAAGGGCTGAATCAAATATGGCACAAATGAGAACTTGTTTGGCTGATTGTCAGTTGTTTGATCTTGGCTTTGAAGGGTATCCTTTTACTTATAATAATCTTTAGGCGGGCGAGAGGAACGTACAAGTTCGGTTGGACAGGGCATGTGCTAATTCTGAGTTCTTGCTGTTATTTCCTATTGTGAATATTCAGCATGTATGGTCTGGATGTTCAGACCATTACATGTTGTCTATTAAGGTGTTTAAAGAAGTTCCAGTTCGAGGCGATGTGGCTTAAAGATGAGAGATTTCAACCATTCCTGGAGGAGGTGTGGGCAGTTTGTCAATCAGCTCATTATACGTCTCATTTGGTGGATAAATTGCAGATTTTAGCAGGGAAGATGAGTAAATGGAGTTCCCGAGTTTTTGGTTCTGATAAAGCAAATTTAAGGAGGACAAAGGAGAAGATTGATAGATTAATTGTACAAGGGATGGATCCTAGTGATCAATATATCCTACAACTGAAAGCTACTTTGCTAGACTGGTACAAAAAGGAAGAGGTTATGTGGCGGCAGCGATCATGACAAAAGTGGCTGCTCGAAGGGGATTAAAATACAAAATATTTTCATGAGAAAGCATCATGCCAATCAAGAAAAAACAGAATTAAAAGGCTGTTTCGGGATGACGCCAGTTGGCCCAAGGATGAAGAATGCTCCAGCTCGTTATGGATTCTCTGCTCCAGTCACCACCTCCTCTGAGCCTGCTTCCTACCACGATGCTATCACTCATCCTGAGTGGCAGTTTGCGATGGTCGAGGAGATTGCCGCCCTTGAGCGCACTGGCACTTGGGACCTCGTCTCTTGTCCCTCCACCGTCACTCCTATCATGTGCAAGTGGGTCTATAAGATCAAGACTCGCTCTAATGGTTCCCTTGAGCGCTATAAGGCACGCTTTGTAGCTCGTGGCATTCAGCAGGAGTACGGCCGTGACTACGGGGAGACTTTCTTCCCGGTCACCCACCGGACCATTGTTCACTCTCTGATCACTGTTGCCTCTATTCGTCGGTGGACCATCTCCAAGCTTGATGTGAAGAATGCCTTTCTTCATAGTGAGCTGCGTGAGGAGGTCTACATGCATCCTCCTCCTGGCTACAGTGTTCCTGATGGCTATGTGTGTCGCCCTCATCGCTCTCTCTATGGCCTCAAGTAAGTCTCTCGTGCGTGGTTTGAGCGCTTTGCCTCTGTTGTCACTGCTGCTGGGTTTGTTGTTAGTCAACATGACCCCGCGCTTTTTGTCCACACTTCTCCTCGTGGTCGGACTCTTCTTCTTCTTCTATGTGTGGATGACATGCTCATCACTGGAGATGATCCTCAGTACATCATCTTTGTTAAGGCACGCCTCAGTAAGCAGTTCCAGATGTCTCATTTGGGCTCTCTTTGGTACTTTCTTAGTATTGAGGTTGCTTCCATGCCTGAGGGCTACTACCTCTCCCAATGCAAGTACATTCAGGACCTTCTTACTCGTGCTTGCCTCACTGACGAGCGCACTTGACACTTCGATGGAGCTTCACCTTCACTTCAGACACTTGACGGTGTTCCTCTTGAGGATCCTACTCCCTACCGCCACCTTGTTGGAAGCTTTGTCTACCTTGGCATCACTCGCCCTGACATCTCCCACGCCGTTCACATCCTTAGCCAGTTCATGGCTTCCACCACCACCATACACTATAGTCACTTTCTCCGTATCCTTCGCTACCTTCGTGGTACTGTTGATCGCCGTATCTTCTTTCCCAGCTCTAGCTCCTTGAGCTTCAGCCTACTTGGATGCCACTTGGGCTAGCAATCCCTCTGATCGCAAGTCCATCTCTGCTTACCGTGTCTTCCTTGGTTCTTCCCTGATTTCTGGCAGACTAAGCGACGATCGACTATTTCTCACTCTAGTCTTGAGGCCGAGCCCGTGCACCGGCTTCGTGGACCGCCGAGGTGACTTGGCTTCGGTGGCTTCTTGCCGACTTTGGTGTCACTGGTTGCTCCCCCTAGGATTTCCTGCTCCGAAAGTACTGGCGCAATCAGCATTGCTCGTGATCCGGTGAAGTATGAGCTCACCAAACACATCGGCGTTGATGCTCACTATATCCGGTCTCAGGTGCAGGCTCAGGTGGTTTCTCTTCGTCATGTGTCTTCAGATCTTCAGATTGCCGACTTTTTCACCAAGGCACAGACTAGAGCGCAGCATGATCGATATCTCTCCAAACTCAGTGTTCTAGATCCACCATGAGTTTGAGGGGGATGCTAAAGTAGCATTGTATAGGGTTTCTTTGCTTATTTTTCCTCTCCTGTTCACTATACAATACAGCCCACTTTTGGCCCATAGCAATACATGCTGCATTTCTCATTGCCACTCTAACAAATATATCCTACAACTGAAAGCTACAACTGAAAGCTACTTTGCTAGTCTAGTACAAAAAGGAAGAGGTTATGTGGCGGCAGCAATCTTGACAAAAGTGGCTGTCAAGGGATCAAAATACAAAATATTTTTATGAGAAAGCATCATGCCGATCAAGAAAAAACAGAATTAAAAGGCTGTTTCGGGATGACGCCATTGGCCCAAGGATGAAGAAGATAAAAAGCTATTAGTATCTGCTTTTTATAGGAAATTGTTTGAATCGGAGGGACTCAAAGAAGTCGGGAGATTATTGATCTAATAAAGCCAAAAGTAACAGCAGAAATGAATGAGGATTTAAGTGCTCGATCAGCAATGAGGAGATATATCGGCTTTGTTTGACATGGGGCCTTTAAAGGCACCGGGTCCGGATGGATTACCGGCGTTGTTCTATCAGAAAAATTGGAGCTTGTTGCGCAGTTAGGTTTGCAATACAGTGAGATCTTTTTTAATGGGTGAAATTGATGGCAGCCACTTAAATGAAACAATGCTTGTCCTGATCCCAAAGGTGCCTAATGCGGAGGATCTTAGTAAATTTAGACCAATTTCCTTGTGTAATGTTTTATACAAAATTGGGTCTAAAGTTTGTGCTAATCGACTTAAATGTGTGCCCACTGATATTCTATCATTAGAGCAAAGTGCTTTTGTGCCGGGGAGATTAATAACGGACAATGTGCTTATTGCTTTTGAGTGTTTACATGCTATAAAGACGAGGAGAAACAGGAAAGCTCCTTACTGCACTATTAAATTTGGATATGATGAAGGCTCATGATCGGACTGAATTGAATTATCTGCATGGAATTCTTTTCAAGTTGGGCTTTCAAGGGAGCTGGGTGGACATGATGATGAGATGTGTCAAAATGACTAGTTTTAGGGCGAAAATTAATGGCCAGCTTTTTGAGAGGTTTTTTCCTTCCCGTGGTATTCGTCAGGGGACCCTATTTATCTGTATTAATTTGTCTTGTGTGCTCAAGGTTTTTTGCCCTAATCAAGAAAAAAGAGGAAGAGAAGATTTTGAAGGGTATTAGCCGTGCAGGTATCTCTATCAATCATTTACTTTTCGCAGATGATTCTATTATATTCATGGAAACTAGTTAGGAGCGCCTTTTGGCCGTGGATGATATATTGGAGGTATATGCGTTGGGTTCTGGACAAAGGATCAATAGATCAAAATCCAACTTTTTTGTTGCGAGAATACTCCAAATTCCTTGAAAAACTTGATTTGGGCTTCTCTTCACATTGAACGTGAAGCTCAGAATGAATCTTATCTGGGCATGCCTGCTTTATTTGGCTATAGACGAAATGGAGGTTTCCTGCTTTATTTGGCTATAGACGAAATGTAGGTTTTCAGTCTAATTGAAGCGAAGAAGCGCTTAAATGGGTGGATTGAAAAATTTATATCCCGAGCAGGAAAGGAGGTCTTAATTAAAGTAGTTGTTCAGGCTTTACCTACATATTTTATGAGTTGTTTCAAGTTACTGCACAGCCTTTGTAAACAGATTGAGAGTTTGATATCAAGTTTTTGGTGGGGCTCTCGGGGTGTTTCGATGGTGCATTGGACAGCCTAGCATAAGTTGAAGCAACGCAACCGAAAGTGGAGGAGGGCCTGGATTCAGAGATTTAATAGCTTTTCATCAAGCTATGCTCATGCAAGCAATCTTGGAGGTTATTGACTAATCTAACATCGTTTTGTGCCTGTGTGAAGGCTCGGTATTATCCAAAGGGTGATATTTTAGCTGCAAATGCTCCTTCACAGGGCTCCAATACTTGGATGAACATATGCTATGGGACTGAATTGTTGAAGAAGGGACTAATTTGGCGTGTGGGGAATGGTGATAGTATCAGTTCTTGGACAGATGAAACCTGTTTCTTCTGGTTTCTTTAATGAGAAGGTTTCAGATTTTATTGACCAAGCTACAATGCAATGGGATAAAAACCTAGTGTCAGCATGCTTTCTACCATGTGATGCCAATAATGCAAATAAAACTTCCAAACACTGCTATGGATGATTTTCTAGCATAGCCGTTTACGCCTACTGGCTACTACACAGTGAGGTCTGGTTACTCGCTGAAAAGACGGCTCCAATTCTATAATCAACATAATGGTGGGGAGGGAGTTTCTTCAATTTCTTATCATGTACGTGGCATGGAAGATCTGGAAATTGAACATACCTGCTCGACTTAAGCACTTGTTGTGGAGGATTTGTAAGCATAATTTGGCTTGACAGGTGCACCATCATGAATGCCCTGGCTTTGCTAGGGTTGTCACATAGGTACTACAAGTAGTTCAGAAGATCTACCTGCTCAAATTCTGGCAGGGCGGACACATGAGCCCATAGGTCATCTGGCACTTCGGAATTTTTTCCGGTCTTCTCAATGGCTTCAGCTAGCTTGCCAAGGCTGTTAGTTATGATTTGCAGTAGTAGATCCTCTTGCACACGTGGTCTCTTGTGATGCTTTCGGGGCTTAGTGCGAGAGGATTCACCTAAACAGTAGAAAAGGACATTATATGATAGCAATTAAAGTGAACAACATAGGATTTTATGCTGCAGGAAATCAACATTAAGTAATAATCACCTGTAGATGTGTTCCGGGCATTGTTGGTGGTGTCATCCTCATTCAAACTTCCTCCAACTTGAATGTTATGGACTGTAGTTTCGACATCTTCTACTGCATCAGATGCCAGTACATCAGCAGATGATTTTGCATAATTACCCGTCGCCATCCCAATAGAAAAGATTGTGGCCATTTCATCATATAACTCAAGAGGAGTGTTGAGAAAATTTGCATCTTTCTTATGCATCTGCATAAAACAATGCAACTGATTATTATATGGAGCAAGGATATGTCTTAACCTATGTAAAAATGCACATACCGAGATGTGTCTCATATAGTGGTCATGGTCTAACACTATCGATCTTGTTTGCTCATTCCAATTGGCTCCACTGATTTTCTTCAATGAGGTAATCCTAGACCATCTGTTTGTCCACTTCTTCAAGTGGTAGTTAATTGCACACCACTTACTGCAGTTTGGAAATGATCCACCACTGCCCTTGAACAAGCATTCAGATGCGAACTCTTGAAACCCTTACCAGTCCTGACCCCACTAGCCACTAGCTCCGCCAAGTACTTGAGTACAAATGATGACATGGCATTGATCCACACAATAGGGCCTTGAGCATCACCTCCTTGTCCAATACCCTCCATTAAAACAAATCACCTAGAAACTCAAGTTTAATATTCAGGAATTGAACCCATTTTGTGAATCAATCATGGCAAACAAGAAGTTATAAATTATACTTCTGGATCACTCATGGCAAATAAGAAGTTATAAATTACAATTCTGGATCATTCATGGCAAACAAGAAGTTATAAATTACATAAAAGATAACTACATGCTTTGTGAAGCTATGTAGTTTTGGTATGCACTCCACATATTCGTAGCTATTAATTGTCTTAAGTTGATCATCTCAATGCTTTCTTGCCCATGTGTACTTGTTGGCATCGATAAGGTGCTAGAATTCCAAGAATGCTCAGGTATGATGAATTGATCAACCCCATGTGATAGAACCCAATTGTGGAGGATACAACATGCTACAACAATATCAACTTGAGTGGCATACGGAAAGAAAGGTATGGCATCATCAAGAATCTTGAATCTTCTCTTGAGAGAACCAAACGCTCGCTCCACTGTAACCCTCAAGGATGAGTGTCTAAGGTTAAACAATTCCTTCTCATCTTGCACAGGATTTGCCGCCCACTCCTTCAAATGGTATCTCACGCCACGGAAAGGTGGCATGAACCCAGGCTTAGTTGCATAGGCAAGATCAACTAAGTAGAATTTACCTAACAAAATGACCGACTTAGAATTCTAACTAAAATGAGATCCATTAACATGACATTGATTTTAGTAGAATACCTTGAGGAACAAAAGGTCCATTGTCACGTTGCAAGGCATCATTCAGAACTAAAGCATCATGTGCCGAACCTCCCAACTACCCAAGATATAAGTGAACGTCAAGTCAAAATCTACAGCACATAGGACATTTTGAGTAGGGAAGGGCTTTTTTCCTCGACAGGCTGGTTCCATCTCCTTAGATACGGAGGCTCTCACATGGGTTCCATCAATAGCACCAACGCAATTCTAATGTATTTAAAAAAAGAAACATGAGTGGTGTTGGTCAGTAAACATTGTTAATATAGTAGTTAAACTTATTTAAAAATCAGTTTTTACCTCGAACCAAGGAAACCATCTATGGCTTCCTGATATCTTGGCCGGGGTCTCCAAAGATGGTGGCCTAATGACATCTTCGCGTAGTTCACCTATTGCGTGTAGAACTATTGAGAAATATCGACTCACTGTTTCACCCGACCGTTTGAAGTTAAAACCAACCACACGGTTCCTCTCATTGTGTCCAACTGTATGAAGGAACATGGCAACTTGTTCCTCAATAGTGACATGCAAAGTATCTCTAAGTAGACCCCTTGTGCGTAAAGTATCACATAAATGAAAAAATGGAGCTCTTCTTAGCCGACACATCTTCGCACAATCAGTATCACTTCTATGGTAAATATCATTCAAATAGTATTTCCTTAGGATGTTTCTAGATGAAATTATAGTATACTCTACTCTTTTTCTTTTGTTGATGTACTTTTTACGGATATACACCACTAACAACAAACCAGCTAGGTAAGTGGCTGTCCTAATAAGGGCTAATCTTCTCTTCTTCCTCGCGGCATCATCCATCTATGATACATGCACACACAACAGTACAAAAAAAAGTTCATTGTCCTTATATAAACTTAGGCAAGACTTCAAAGAAATACAGACGGGCGCACTCTGAAAATTGCAGAGTAATTAACTTAGAGCTTTTATATATATATATATAAATATATATATATATATATATATATATATATATATATATATATATATATTTCTATGCTCAGAGTTATAGCTAACTTAGGCATACTCCTTTGCGATGCAATATTTTGTTAGTAGGGCAGGTCACTTATTTGAGACTGCAATTTCACCATAACATGTTACATTACTGCAATCAAATGCAGTAGTCTAGCACTGCTAAAGAACAACACAGACTTCAAAACTAACTGATAAAGAATGATACAGTCAATTAGAGTGATTAAACATTTTTCAAAATTCTACAGTACCAGAACTGAAATACTATTTGCGGTTAACAAAATCTGAAAGACAACAATTCACCATAAAAGATTATCATATCCAACTAGTGTGGTATGATAAAAGATTATCATACCATAGACACAGGGTAGCAATTATGATGTAAAGGAATTAACAATTGCATCAGTTCCGTATTCAAAGATGTTTAACAAAATCCATGATAAATTGGTGAGAAAGAAAAACAAGAACATGAACTCACTGTCAGAAGAAAATATTTCACTTACCACCGCAACCCTTGACCAAATCTTGGAACCAGTAAAGAATCAGTGGAAAGGAAGAGAAGATGACGGCACCGGTGTGAAGGAAGAAGGGAGGAGGCGGTGCACCCATGGGAGAGAGGGTGAGGAGGTGACACACACGCAGGGGAGAGGGGGAGGAGGCGGTTGGCCTGGTGATGAGAGTAGGAGAGGCGGCGGCGCTAGGGCATGGTGGGGAGAGACGGGGGAGGCGGTCGGCCTTGGGAGGAGAGGGGGAGAGGCGGCGGAGCTAGGGCATGGTGGGGAGAGGGGAGGAGGCGGTCTGCCTGGGGAGGAGAGGGGGAGAGGTGGCAGCGCTAGGGCATGGTAGGGAGATGGGGAGGAGGCGGTCGGCCAGGGGAGGAGAGGGGAGGAGGTAGCGGCGCTAGGGCATGGTGGGAAGAGGGGGGCGGAAGCGGTGTGGGGGGACGGGGAGGAGGTGCGGGCGCTAGGAGGAGGGGAGTCGCTATGATGGATCCAACCGGGACGAACACATTCTTGTCTTTGTGATGGACGGAGATAGCCCACCTCCATAACTGCGGTGGTATGGATCCAACCAGGACGAGTTGGTTCTTCTGGAATCAACCAAACAAAAAACGAGTTTGAGACGGATGGAATGGACCGGGACGCACCAACCAAACACTTCCTTAAGCACTTGTTGTGGAGGATTTGTAAGCATAATTTGCCCAATAGTTATTACTTAACGGTCCGCAAAATTGCTTTGAACCCAGTCTGTTTAACCTATGGACAGATGGAAGATGATGAACATATTTTTCACAGTTGTCCAGTTGTAGTTTTGTTATGGGAACAAATAATTACCTTTTGTCCTGATCTTCATATTCCAATTGGGGTCTCGGTCTTGAAGAACCTTTTCATATATGGATGCTAAACCAAGTAGAGAATGTTGGAACTGATCACGGCTAACAACTGAGACCAATTCTTCAGGGGGCTAACCGCCCACCTATCTCGCGCCCTGATTGAGGGTGCCTAACCAATTTGGTTGCGGTCCCCCATCGCGCAACACTATATCTATTAGGGAAAGCTGGCCCTCTAGGTGAGAGCATCACCAATGAGTTCACCTCATCCTGACACCCCCAAAATCCGATCCTAAGGGCGCTGTGAGCAATAGGAAGGCCGATGCCAGCCACATCGTCATAGCATCAAGCCTCTCTGCCACGCGCCTGCACCGAGTAGGCATGAGTCTTCTCGCTCTCCGATGGCATCATCAAGCACCAGTTAGTCCACCTAATTCCGCATTAGTTCTAGGTGTTCTTGTAATTAGGCTAAGTTACTTCACTAATAATCCAAGAGAGACTGTTTCTCCTATGCCTCAAGTGACTATTCGTCTAGTTGAGAACGCTGTGATTGCACCTCCTGTTGAGGACTCTGAAGTCACTAATGTAGCACCTGATGATGAGCCTCAACAGTCCTCTGTAGTAATTAATGAACCTTTAAGAAGATCACAACGAGAAAGAAGATATGCAATCTCTAGTGACTATGTTGTTTATATGAATAAAGATGTGAATGAAATAGGGAAGGTAGATGATCCCACCTCTTACAAGGAGACTATAATGAGCAAGCATTCACCTAAGTGGCTCGAGGCCATGAAGGATGAAATAAAGTTTATGAGCACTACCGATGTATGAGACTTAGTAGACATTCCTAATGAAGTCAAAATAGTGGGCTATCTACAAAACCAATCATGATTTTAAAAGAAATATCAAAAGCTTCAAAGCAAGGCTTCTCACAAAGAGAAGGGATTGATTATAATGATATTTTCTCACTTGTCTCAACTAAGGATTTGCTAAGAATCGTCATGACGCTTGTAGCTCATTTTGATTTAGAGTTGCATCAGATGGACATTAACTCTACATTCCTAAATGGTGACTTGCATGAGAATGTTTATGTTGGGAAAAGTACGTGGCCCACGATGGTTCGGCCCACTAACTTACCTGCGGCCCCACAGGAGGCAAGCTCGGGGCCAGCAAGCTCGCGCCCGAGCATGGCAAGCTTGCGCCCGAGCTTCCCCACCTCGGAAGCTCGAGCCTCTCGTTTCCCCCGGGCTTCGGAGGTTCAAGTCTTAGGACCCGAGGCAAATCATGCCACGCCGCGGATAGGATACGCTTCGGGTCCCCAGAGTCGTCAAGAATTAAATGCGCGCACTGTACCGAGGAGTGCCTGGCGGCAGCATCTGACGGGTTGGCTGCCGGTCCCGTCAACCGCCCGCATGGGCAAAGACACATGCTGATCGGTAGCGGTCCGGCGTGGTGATCGGGAGATACACTCGATTAACCGGTAGATTTTGTACGCTTCGGCATGGCAAAAAGGCAGTGACTATTCAACGGACCAGCGCAAGCTACAGTGGCCGGAATGCGCCTATAAAAGGAGCATACAGGCTACTACAACGGAGATCATCATCGCCATCACCCGCTGCTGCATGCGCACAGCACACTCGGAAGATAGCCACTGTAGAACAGGAGCACTTGCACCCTCGTGGGGGCTCTAGTTCCGGGGCGGTAGTTCTCCACACCCAGGTAACTGTAGGAACACACACACAAGTGCCTTGAGCACTTATTGTACTCGAGGCCCGGGCTTCCCAAAGCCCGGACTTCACCCCCTTGTACTCGTTTAAGCTCAGGCATTAAACGAAGACTGGACGTAGGGCTGTTATCCCGCAGTGGAGGCCTGAACCAGGATAAAAACACTCGTGTCATCATCATCCCCATTCCGGTCTCGACGCGTCCGACCGCGTCGGGACCAAAGCTCTTTCCCTTGGCAGCGTCCGGCTAAGCGGCTGGGCTTCGTTCCAGGGGACAGAGCCGCCTTCGCGCCTCGCACCCCCTTCACTTGCTTATCGGCGCTGTGGAGGTTTGCCTCCCGGTCGCCGACAGCTCGCGCCCACCGTGGGGCCTGATTGCGGTCTTCTCCCCTCGATCGAGTCGAGGATGGCCTTGTTGTCTTACGACGACATTGATACCGTGGACCTCAACTACGACGATCGCGACGATCTCAACTACGTCGACGAGTCGTATGTGGAGTGGCAGGCTGGTATCCTCGCTGGGGCTCATTCTGACGAGATGGAGGTGGAAGCAATACCCACCTCGGGAGTAGCTGTTCGCTCCCCAGCCTTGCCCGGCCAAGCCGGCACTTCCCTGACTCACGTCAGCGAAACCCTCATGGAGGGACTGGAGGCACTGCCACCAATGCCGCATCCGAAACCCTAAGAGGAGGACCAGTCCTACGCGCGCAACTGGCGCTCCGGCCCGTCAGGACCGGTAGTGGACCGGTACGAACCTATGGCGGTTGAAGGTGCTGACAGCACCACCTCCGTGGGTGACACCGACATGTCTCCTTCGCGGGAACCTGCCTCACGCAATGTCTTTGCGGCGTCAGGTGGGGCAACCCCGCACCAGCCACGCGCTGACCCAAGTGGAGAGCACCAGCGGCGTGAAGCCGCTCGTAGCCTCTTCGTCTGGTCAGTCGGGCGAACTTTGGTGGACATCCGTCGAAGGCCTGCCGGCCCAACACCCGCCGCACGTGCGCACTTGCCTACCACTACTGTCACCAACCCAGTGCTGCGTACTCAGCAAAGGGTTAAGGTGATTGTCCAGGTCATGCGTGATCTGAAAAAGGACCCGCGAGGGTTCACTATAGCCGACCTAGGCGCCGCGGTTGCTGACGGCCTAAAGGAGCTCGCTGGGGATCTCGGCGAGCACCTCCAGGCCCAGTCGCACACCAGTGGCTCCTCGAGGCGGTGCGGCCAGAGCGTTCGGTCGCGCCGACAGGCATCCACGTCCACAGTGGACGGCGCTCCTCAGTGCCCCCCAGACGGAGTTTTTTCCCGCCTCGGGGCGCTTCCGGGCGGTAGGCCCCCCGTTGGAAACAACGGGGCCGCCCCTGGATGCCCGGCCTTCTCCCGAGCTTTGCGCGAGGCCCCATGACCTCGCAAGTTCAAGCCCGGGAGCATCGAGAAGTTCAACGGGAGCAAGAGTCCCTACGAATATCTCGCTGTCTATGCTACCGTCATCCTAGCCGCAGGCGGTAATGAGGCCGTGATGGTCAACTACTTCCCTACCGTCTTGGAGGGAATGGCCCTAACCTGGCTGTTCAACCAGCGCCGAGGTTCGATACGCAGCTGGGAACAGTGCAGAGGTGCTCGGGCGAATTTCGTGGTCTTCTGGCGTGCGCCTCGAAAGCCCCAGGACCTCAAGTTTATGGTCCAGAGGGTGGGAGAGGGCCTGCAGGACTACATCCGCAGGTTCGTCCAGGTGCGTAACACCATTCCGTCGATCTCCGACGAGGCCATCGTTGAGGCCTTCAAGGAGGGAGTGCGGAACACCCGTTTCACCGAGGACCTTGAGCTCCATCCGGCCCACACCGCAGCCGATTTGTTTCGTGCTGCGGAAGGATACATCAAAGCCTCCGAGGCGGTGGAGCGCAAGAGAGGGAGGACGGAGGAGAAGGCCATCGGCCCGGACTGGCACAGATGCCAAGAAGGGTGAGGCCAAGAAGAAGAAGAAGAAGAAGAAGGAGCTTGCCATCCCGAACTACGTCGCGGCGGTGGAGCCCGAAAGGCCCGCTCTCCCTGAGTGGCTGTCTCCGCGGCCAGCCCGCCCGGCAGGTGGCGGGAACGGCCGGGGCATAGGCCAGGGGCAGGGGCGAGCTCCCCAGCCCCGACCTCTACTAGCCCAGGGGGCCAACCCTCCAAACAACCGCTCTCGCTTTCTCCATCGGCGAGATAGCCCACGACCGCAGAATCGGGGCGTGGGCCGCGGTTGGAGGACTTCTACGCTGGGCGCGGGCCCATGGCCGAGCTCCCCAACCACGGGGTGCCGGACGACCGGGTGCCGCAAGGCGCCCATGGCGACGCCTTCCAGGAGGCTCGCGCGCACGTCGCCGTGATCTTCGGCGGTGCTTCCGCCTATAGCTCGCGACGCGAGCTTAAGGCCGCTGCCCGAGAGGTCTACCACCTCGAGAAGGGTAAGCTCGGAGACGCACCCCTGCGGTGGTCTCATCAGTCGATCGCTTTCTCCGAGGATGATTGCCCCCCGGAATGACCGGGCCCCAGCGCTTGCCGCTGGTGCTCTGTCCCACCGTCAGCAACACGCGAATCGATCGCGTGCTGGTAGATGGCGGGAGCTCTTTGGACATCGTCACTGCTCAGGTTCTTGAGCAGATGCAGGTCCCACGGTCCAAGATCAAGGGCATTGCCATTCCCTTTTATGGCATTGTCCCTGCGTCGTCCCTACAACCGATCGGGCAGATCGTGCTGCCCATGACGTTCGGGACCCCCCAGAACTTTCGGACGGAGTACGTCACCTTCGAGGTGGTGGACTCCGAGCTTCCGTACAACGCCATCCTTGGACCCCCCCCCCCCGCGTTGTCTAAGTTCATGGCAGCCACCCACCACGGGTACCACTGCCTAAAGATGCCGGCCCCTCACGGGGTCATCACGATCAAGGGCAACCATAAGGCCGCGATGGCCTGTGATGAGAGCGCCTTGGCTATGGTCGGACAGCTCCGGCGCGCCCGCCAAGGCGAATGGCCGCCATCCGCCCAAGGTGGCCTGCGCACGCAGAGCCCACCAAGGCGATCCCCTCTCGAGGACGACCACGCCAAGGTCGCCCACGAGGGTCAACCTCGAGTCCAAATAGGAACTCGAGCTCGTCACCTTCCTCGAGCTAACGCAGACGTGTTCGTGTGGGAACCGTCCGACATGCCCGAGTCCCAAGGGAGGTGTCGAGCACAAAGCTAGCTGCTCACCGACAAAAAGCTGTCGACAGGCCCTATGGCGTTTCCCAAAGTGGAAGGCCGACATTATCTAGGAGCAACTCAGCAAGCTCCTCCAAGCCGGCTTCATCCGAGAAGTCGAGCATTCCGACTGGCTCGCTAACCCAGTCGTCGTCAAGAAGAAGGGCGGGAAGTGGCGAATGTCGCCGACCATCGCGACCTCAACGCCGCCGCCCCTAGGACAATTTCCCCTGCGCGATAGGCCAACTGGTCGACGCAACGGCGGACTCAGCGCTCATGAGCTTTCTGGACGCCTACTCGGGCTATCACCAGATCGCGCTGGCAAGGGAAGACGAAGAGAAGATCGTTTTCAGAACACCTTTTGGTACCTACGCTACACGACCATGTCATTCGGTCTAAAGAACGCGGGAGCCACGTTCCAGCGACTAATGCAGAAGACGGTCCCTGATCAGATAAGGCGCAACGTAGAGGTCTATGTAGACGACGTTGTTGTAAAAGCAAAGTCCCACGGGACCATGTGACCGACCTTCTTGAAACTTTTGCTAATCTCAGGACCATGTTTTTTGATGGGTCGCGCCAATTCGAGCGATCAGGTTGCGGGTTTATTCTCATCTCCCCCCAAGGAGAACAAATTCAGCACATAGTACAGCTTCATTTTCCCACAACGAACAATGCTGCGGAGTACGAAGGCCTCCTAGCCGACCTACGAGCATGCACTGCGCTCGACATAAAACGGCTAACAGCGAAAGGGGATTCGCAGTTGGTCGCCCCGCTGTAAACAAGGAGTTTCAACTGGTTGCGACGACTCAATGGCGCGACATTTGGCGTAGTGAGGAAGCTAGAGAAACACTTCACGAACTTCAAAGTGTGTTACGTTCTCAGACTAGCTAATAGCCTAGCCGATAAGCTCGCGAAGCTTGGCTCCTCACAAGAAACCGCCCCGGCGGGGGTGCTCGTGCAGCACCTACTAAAGCCCTCTATTCCCTCCAGAGAAGAGGCCCCCGAGAAGACAGTTGCCTCGACCCAAACGACCGGTACCATTTCGTTTCTAAAGCAGCGCGACACCTGGATGACGCCATTCGTCCAGTTCTTGACGCATGGGATACTGCCACAGGACACAGCTGAAAAATCCCGGCTCCAAAGACAAGCCCGACCTTACCAAATACTCGGGGGCTTGTTGTACCGAAGGGGTTCTAACGGCGTACTTTGCAAGTGCGTGACCCAGGAGGAAGGCAAATTTCTCCTCCAAGACATCCACGATGGGATCTGCGGGGCCCATGTCTCTTTCAGAACCCTAGTGGAAAGAGCCTTTCGCATGGGGTACTACTGGCCCACTGCGTTGACCGACGCAAGAGAGCTCGTAAAACGTTGCCCAGCCTGCCAATATCATGCCCGGGTATCCCACCAGCCAGCATACGAGCTGCAGACCATCCCGCTGACCTGGCCACTCTTGACATGGGGAATGGACATACTTGGTCCATTCCCCAGAGGCCTGAAGGGGTGCACACACCTGTTCATCGCCATCGACACTTTCACTATGTGGATCGAGGCCGGACCAGTGTCGAGCATATCAGCCCAAACGGCCAAGAGGTTCCTCAGGAACAACGTCGTGACCAGGTTCGGCGTCCCGAGCAAGCTGATCGATGACAATGGGACACGGTTCACGAGAGAGCTATTCCAGGACTACTGTGAAGAGCTCGGCATGAAGGTCGCCCTAGCCTCGGTGGCTCACCCGTAGAGCAACGGCGCAGCTGAACGTGCAAATGGGCAGATTATGCAAGGCATCAAGCGCCGAGTTTACGACGCTCTCATCGAGCAGCATCACAACTGGGTAGAAGAACTACCCTCGGTGCTTTGGGCAGCCCGGACAACCTCCAATCGGGCTACCGAAGAGACCCCATTCAGCCTCGTATACGGCTCGAAAGCGGTCTTACCCTCCGAGTTAAGACTTGGTTCAGTTCGTGTTGATTTTGCAGGTGAAATCGACAACGACGAGGAACGACTGTTGGATCTCGACCTATCCGAGTACTGCCGCGAGCAAGCACTCTCGCCAAGGCGGCAAGATACCAAAGAATCCTCGGCGTCACGTGGCTAAAAGGTACAGATCCGGACCTTGCAAGTTGGCGACCTGGTTCTAAGACGAGTTTAGAACCTGGCTCATGCCAACAAGCTCACCCCAAGATGGGAAGGCCCAGACACGGTCAGACGTCGACACGCCTTGGTCAGAAGATCGTTATGCCGATGGTAGAATCCTCAACAGTTCCTGGAACATCGCTCAACTCCGAAGGTTCTACGCATGAGCAAAGGTCGTAAGTCTCCTTTTCTTCCCCACTTTTCTCCTTTTCTGTCCATCTACTCAACCCCTAGATAGCCCCAAGCTAACCCCGGTGACCTAAACCTATGATCGGGCTTGGGAGAAAAAGCCTGGGCTGTTTCAATTCACATCGGCAGAATAGTGGCTACGCAGAAGCTAACCCCCAGGACCCCTTTGCACATGGGTAAGCCGATATCCATCGCACCAAGTAAGATCCCGCGCGGGCACACGCTTTCCGCCCCTATATCATAAGCCTATATAAAATCGTCACAGCCCGGGATAACTCTAGAGTCCAGCACTCTGCTCCTTAAACAGAGCAAGGGCCATAAGCTCCGTTCCAGGGATACGGTCTCTCTAAACCACGCCCGGGCTTCTCCTCAGAAGTTCGGACATGGCTCGGGGGCTAGGATCGATTTTTCAAAAAAAAATTGATCTCTCTAAGCCACGCCCGAGCTTCTCCTCGGAAGCTCGGACATGGCTTGGGGGCTGGGGTCGATTTTTCAAAAATTGATCTCTCTAAGCACGCCGGGCTTCTCCCGAGCTTCGGACATGGCTCGGGCTGGGTCGATTTTTCAAGAATTGATCTCTAAGCCACGCCCGGCTTCTCCTCGGCTTCGGACATGGCTCGGGGGCTAGGGTCGATTTTCCAAAAAATTGATCTGTCTAAACCATGCCCGGGCTTCTCCTCAGAAGCTTGAACATGGCTCGGGGGTTGGGGTCGATTTTCCAAAAAATTGATCTCTCTGAGCCACGCCCGGGCTTCTCCTCAGAAGCTCGGACATGGCTCGGGAGTTAGGGTCGATTTTTTAAGGGTCGATTTTTCAAAGGGTCGATTTCTTAAAAGTTGATTTCCCAAGGTCAGACGCCCAAGCAAGGACCTTCGATCTTCTCTAAGCCACGCCCGAGCTTCCATTCAGAAGCTCGGCCATGGCTCGAGGGCTAGGGTCGACAGGACTACGCTACGACCTTTGAACCCTTTCTTGCCTATACGACTACTTGTGATCGTTCGCATGCAGGAAAGACGACAAAGACGAAAGGAAGCAGCAACGACCACAAAACAACTTTATTAAAAGACTTTGGAATGGCCTACAAACCAGTTACACAAAGCCTCAGCGGGCGCGCCCTAGTGCCCCGACGATCTCATCAGCTACCTCGGCGAGTACCGGAGCAGCTCCAATCAATGCCACGGCGGCGGCAGCATCGCGGGCACGAGCACTGACTAGCGCCTCCACGAGCGATCAAAAGCCTCACGGAACTTCGGGACGAATTCGACCAGTGCCTCGACAGCGGCGACGTCGCGGGCACGGGCCTCTTCCTCGGCAAGCTCGGCAAGGGCAAGGTCGTAATCCACCCAGTGGACCGCCAACCACTCTTCATGATCCATGGAAGCAAGAAGAGAGGGAGGCAATAGGAGCAAGAGAAGGAGGTACGGAAGAAAGAAGTCTGGAATGAGAAGTGGCCGTCGCATCGGCTCCTTTTATAGCCAGGGTTCGGGAAGCCGAGGCGATCCTAGGAGTAATAGCGTCGGGAAACAGTTCCGGTGCTAAACCGTTTCCAAGACTGAACGCGAATGTCCCTCGGGACATGGCGCAATAGCCAAGTCGACGTTCGGCATTCCAGGGAGAAGGTGCACCGAAGAGGCATCGAAGGAAAAAGGTCAAAACAAGTCAATTGCATTTCCAAATGTATTTACAAGAAACGGCAAACCCGGATCGCCACCCAACAAAAAGGAAAAAGACAAAAAAGCCTATCACTTAGGCTGGCACCTGAGCTTGCGAAGCTCGGCCAGTACCTCGTCATGTTGGCCCTGAAGATCAAGGAAATCTTTCTCCCTATCTCGGGCGGTCTGTATCTTGACCCGCAAGGCTTCGTTGGCCGCCTCCAAGTCCCGCACGGTATCCCGGTGGGTCTACAGCAGATCCTCCGTCGCGGCTACAGCTGACTTTGTCCGGGAGAGCTCCGTGGCAAGGAGGTCGCGTTCCTCATTACACGAAAGCAACCGGCAAAGACGCACGCCCACCGACCGAGGCGCTCTTCGACCTCAGTGGCGCGGTCGCGCTCGGCCTTAAGGGCCTCCAGCGACCGGCGTGATACCTCCCCGGCGTCATCCCACGCCGCGGCTAAGGCCGCCTCAGCCGCAGCGACTCGAGCCTCTAGAGCCACTGCCTGGACTGAGCTCGAGCGAGCTTCCTCAAGCTCGGCGCATGCGGTATCGGCCTGCTGTCGCCAACGCACGCCATCCGCCTGCAGGGCCTCCCGTTCGGCTTCGTGGTTAGCCCCAAATAAGCAAGCGATGCCAATGACCTCGCGGTACAACTGCACCAAGAGGATGGGCTAAGGGAAAAGGAAAACCAAAGCAAGGTCAACAAAGCAACAAAAGCCAAGCTCGGAGACACTTACCTACCGGCGGCAGCTGCAATCTGGCCTCATCTTGGGCTCAGAACGCCTCGAAGCTGGCAGGCGCACACACCTGGTGGCCCGAGCTATCGCCCGAGCCACTCGGCCACTCGGCCGCTTCCTCCGCGGGCCCGGCCGAGCCTCCCGCAGGCTCGACCGCTTCTCCTGTAGGCCCAGACGAGCCTCCCGCAGGCTCGGCCACTCCCCCACAGGCCCGGCCGAGCCTCCCGCCAGCTCGGCCACTTCTCCCACGATATCACGCACTCCTCCTGCCGGCTCGGCAGATTCCCCTACAAGCCCAGCAGCACCCACGGCATGAAGGCATGGCTCGGGAGGAAATTAGTTTGCACCGCGGCATCTACCTTCGGCCCAATCCCCATTCGGTTCGCCAGCCACTCCTCGAGCGACTGGCCGGGGATTGGTCGGAGCCGGAAGGTCCCTCGCCGGCGCCATGCGTCGAGCGAGGGGTGGTGCTCGACCCACGCTGGTGTCGCTGCGATTCACCCCGAGACAACCAGCGGAGCCACGCTCCACAACCGCACCGGACGACACTGGCGGCCATAATGACCCGGACAGGCCAGTCCTAGCCGAGGAGGAGGGTGTCGCTCGCATCCAGTGGGGGGACGGGTATGTTACTCCTATCAAAAAGCTCCTTGATGCCGCGGAAGTCGATCGGACGCCACCCGGTCGAGGTCCGTCGCTCGACACGGAGCGGCGCCAGGAGCGAGGTGCCGTCGTTTGTCTCCACCTTCACGAGCACGGCCTGGGGGCGCACGTCCTTGCATGCCACCAATGGAAGGACGAAGGGCCTCGAGCCCCGGGGCCCGGATTTGCCCTTAACAGGGTCGTTCTCCCGGGCCACCTCCTCCGGCAGCACCGGGATGAGTTCTCCCGCTTGGGGAGACAACGCGACTGAGAACCAAGAAAGAATCAGGGCATGATCGGCCCAAGGGCCATAACAAATGAAGAAAGGAGACAGGAGAAACCAGCAAGCACATGCGACTTACGTGCAAGCTCGACCTCCGTCTCGGCCAACGCATCGTCCGAATCATCGTCATCCAAAGACTACCGCCTCTTGGCGCCATTTGGCATCCGCCGCCGCCGAATCTGAGCAGGAACCTCCGGCCGGCTGGGTCGGGACGGAATCGATGCTTCGGGCGCTGCCGCCACGAGAGCGGCCTTGCCCAGAAGCGACCGGTGGCTTTTTGGCGGCGGTCGCTTGCTCGCGCTCGTCCTTTCATGGCGGGGCTAAGCCCGCGTCGCCGCCGGTCGCCGAGCTCTGAACTCTGCCGCCGCCATCGCCGGCGCGGGCTCGCTTCTCTCCCCGCTTCCCCTACAAGATGAGTCATGGAGCGTCAGCCCGCGCCCACGAGAAACCCGCTTCCAAGGGCGCCTAAGCCCGCAGAAACATGTACTTCGTCCAGGACGTTACGGACGCCCGAGCCTGATGGCTCGTTATGGTTTGTAGGCAGGAGAAGCCCCACGGCCCGGACCACGTCATCCTGGGGCAAGGCTACAAGAGAAAAAAGCGGGAATATTACAAACACGCCTAAAGAAAAGCTCGGGCAAAGGACTGCAAAGACGAAAATGGAGACTTACGGGAAGTGCCTTCGCGGGTGAAATCGTCCCACCCGCGGAACTCGAAGAAGGGGCGAATCCGCTTCCTTAGCGGGCTCACCTGGTGTCTGGTGAAGTCGGCTACGATGTCGTAGCCATTAAACCCCCGGCCGGCCCAAATCTCGGATCTTGGCCGCCAAGGCTACCTCCGCTGGCTCCAACGAAGGTCGGGGCATCGTCAACTTCCCGGGACTCGCATTCGCGAACCATAGTCGGCAGTCGTTGAGCACCTTGGCGTAGTACCACCGCGACGCCCACCCCCAACGTTCTCCTTGGCTTTGAACACCGGGTACACGGACTTCATGTCGCGGCGGAGCTTGAAGTAGGCGCACCCCGCCACATTGTTTCCGCCGTCGTGGTCAACTCGTAGAAGTGGAGGAAGAGGCTGACCGACGGCTCCACCCTGACAAACGCCTCGCAGAGATGCGCAAAGATCGTCAAGAACAGGATTGAGTTGGGATTGAGATTCACCAACTCGATCCCACACTGGGCCAAGACGGCGTCGACGAACTCGGATTCCGGAACCCGGAGCCCATGAACCGTAAAGAGCTCGAAGCAAACGAACTCCTTGCTCTCGGGTAAAGGAACCGCCTCCTTGCTGGCCGCCCTCCATCCGCCGACCTCGACGAAGCCGGCGGCTTCCAGCCCCTTCAGGTCGTCCTCGGTAAGGAGGCTCTGCGTGAAGGGCGCCATCGGAAGGGGAAGGATCGGAGAGCAAAAAGACGACGGAGAAGCAGAGGAGGGAAGAAGGCAAGAAACGCGAATAGTGCAAAGAAAGCAAGTAGCACAAGAAGGCGTAAAAGGGAACTACGAAGGGGAGACCGCCTGATATAAACCGGCAATGGGAGACGAACCGTCGCCTGTCCGCCGGAAGATGTGGAAACCAAGGAGAAGGAAGCGGCGCACATAACCGCGTTGATTTGGAATTCCCGCCGAAAATGTGGGGGCCCCACGCGCGCGAAAAGTCAGGCATTTCGCCCGAAGGCAGTTACCGAATAAACCTCTGAGTGGCACGTCACCGTCCCGCTCGAGGCTCGGGGGCTAGCTGTTGGGGAAAGTACGTGGCCCATGATGGTTCGGCCCACTAACTTACCTGCGGCCTCACAGGAGGCAAGCTCGGGGCCGGCAAGCTCGCGCCCGAGCTTGGCAAGCTCGCGCCCGAGCTTCCCCACCTCGGAAGCTCGAGCCTCGCGTTCCCCGGCCGGAAGTTCAAGTCTCGGGACCGAGGCAAATCATGCAGCGCGCATGATGACAGATACGCCGGGTCCCCGTGAGTCGCCAAGAATTAAATCTTGCGCCTTCGCAGGCGCTGGCGGCGGCTTCGACGGGTTGGCGGCGGTCCGTCAACCGCCGCATGGGCAAAGACACGTCTTGACCGTGAAGCGGTCCGCGCGTGATCGGAGATACACTCGACACGGTAGATTTTGTACGCTTCGGCATGGCAAAAAGGCAGCGACTATTCAACGGACCAGCGCAAGCTACAGTGGCCGGAAGGCGCCTATAAAAGGAGCATACAGGCCACTACAACGGAGATCATCATCGCCATCACCCACTTCTGTATGCACACAGCACACTCGGAAGATAGTCACTGTAGAACAGGAGCACTTGCACTCTCGTAGGAGCTCTAGTTCCCAGCGGTAGTTCTCCGCGCCCAGGTAACTGTAGGAACACACACACAAGTGCCTTGAGCACTTATTGTACTCGAGACCCGGGCTTCCCAAAGCCCGGACTTCACCCCCTTGTACTCGTTTAAGCTCAGGCATTAAAGGAAAACTGGACGTAGGGCTGTTATCCAGCAGTGGAGGCCTGAACCAGGATAAAAACACTCGTGTCATCATCATCCCCATTTCGGTCTCGACAAGTCCGACCGCGTCGGGACCAAAGCTCTTTCCCTCGGCAGCGTCCGGCCAAGCGGCGGGCTTGATCCAGGGACAGGGCAGCCGAACCTCGCACCCCTTCCTTGCTTATCGGCGCACAAGGAGATTCACCTCCTGGTCGCCGACAATTTACATAGCTCAACCAAAAGGTTTTGTTGTGGAAGGCAAGGAACATGTGGGATGTCGTCTTAAGAAATTAATTTATGGATTAAAGCAAGTTTCTAGACAATGGTACCTTAAGTTTGATGAGATTATAAGAAATTTTGGTTTTTAGGAGAATGATGTGGATAACCGTATATACATTAAGTTTAAGGAGAGTAAATACACCATCCTAATACTTTATATGGATGATATTTTATTGGCTAGTAACGATAAGGACATGCTATATGAGACCAAAAGATTTCTTTCCTCTAATTTTGATATAAAGGATTATTGGGCATAACTCGAAGGCATATATTGACAGAGTGCTAAAGAGATACAATATGTATAAATGCTTTGGCTCGCCTACTCCTGTTGTTAAGAGCGATAAGTTTGGACATTCCAATGTCGAAGTAATCAATTTGAATCCGATCGGTCGAAGATGATTCCTTATGTTTCATCTTGTTGGAAGCATTATGTATGCTCAAGTCTGTACGCGCCTTGTTTTAGCTTTTGTAACCAGGATACTTGGCAGATATGAGTCAAATCCAGGACTGGACCACTAGAAAGCTATTAAGAAAGTCTTACGTTATATGCAGAGCACTAAGGGTTACATCCTCACATATAAGAAATCTGATAATCTGGAAGTTGTGGGTTATTCAGACGTTGATTTTGCGGGGTGTGTTGATACTAAGAAATCCTCGTCAAGTTATATCTTTACCTGCCCAGGAGGAGCTATTTCGTGGAAGAGCTCCAAACAGTCACCTACTGCATCATCAACGATGTAGGTACCGGGCAGGCTATATAGCTTAAGAACTTTATCCCGGGATTTAGAGTGGTAGAAAGCATTTCCAAACCACTCGCTTTATACTGTGATAATCAACCTGTGGTCTTTTATGTGAGTAACAGCAAGTTAAGTGGTGCTGCCAAACACATTGGTAGATTCTAGTATCAAATAATTAGTGTCAAGCATATTAGTACTAAGTCAATGTTTGCGTATCCGCTCACTAAAGGCTTACCACCTAATATTTTTCATGATCATGTTGCTGACATGGGTTTATTGGAAAGCCTTTGATTTTGGAATTGTGGTCAAGTATAAGTAGACTAACCGATCGAGATAGAATGGTGTACTATAGATATTGAGGTTTTATTGACTGTTTAGTAGCCCATACGATGCTTGCCTTGATGTGTTATTTTATTAAGAGAGGACTTATGACGTTAGCCTTTCGATCAAGTGGAAGAATGTTAGAAATGATCTCAGCTAACAATCGAGACCGATTCTTCAGGGGGCTAACCACCAACCATCGACCTCTCTCGCGTCCTGATCAAGGGTGCCTAACCAATTTGATTGCAGTCCCTTGTCGTGTAGCGCAATATCTATTAGGGAGAGCCAGCCCTCACGGTGAGAACTTGACCAGTGAGTTCGCCTCATCCTGACACCCCAAAATTCGATCCTAAGGGCGCTGTGAGCGACGGGAAGGCTGACGCCAGCCACATCGTCACAGTGTCAAGCCTCTCTGCACCGAGTAGGCACGGGTCTTCGCTTGCCGATGCCATCGTCAAGCACCGGTTAGTCCACCTAATTCCACATTAGTTCTAGTGTTCTTGTAATTAGACTAAGTTAATCATGATTAAGTCTAAAATTAACCCCTAACAGAGAAATCCCCGTTGAATGCTGTCACAGCCTTAATCTTAGGCTGTTTGGAGATTTGGCAGAGACGGAACCAAGTTGTCTTTAACAGACAAGTTGAAGATGTTCATGCATTGGCCTTTAAGGTTAAGCATCTGAGGGAGGAAATTGATCAGATTCAACAAATCAAGAAGCTAATGAAGTCAAGCTTGAATCTGAGGAACTTCCAAAAGACAGACATATCTTTGTGGTTGACGCTGCTTACCAGAACCAAAGCATGCATTCAGTGGGTGCGGTCACGGTGTTTGACACTGACAGCGAGCTAGTTGGAATAAAAATTGCTGATTTGGGAAGCTCAGCAGATACGGAAGAGGCGGAAACAAAGGCCTTGATTCATTCGGTGTCCTATGCACAAAAATGGGGTGAAGAAAGTTAAATCGACTCAGGAGAACAAATCTTGATCGGCGTACCTCATTCAAACTCTGAAGAAATCTCTTCAGCAATTGCCAGCGAAGTCGATCCGTTACTGGCGACGTTTGTCCCTCTTCTAATCCAAGCTCTTTTAATCCTGGCTAATATTGGTTAGTAAAGCCCATTTATTCCATTAGAAAATTGCATTTGATACAACATTATTTTATATAAATTGACAACATATAATATACAAATTTTAACGGTATCATTTAATGACTTTAGAATGCAAGCTATCCTCAAGCACGGAAGTTGACCTGGCACTCAGTCAACAAAATGAGTTTACAGTACAAGGCTAGAGTTCATGAGTTTTCCTATTTGTTTGTTAAAGAGAGTCTTTCTATTTGTTTTGGAAAGGCGTTCTTCCTATTCCAAACTTTGTCTACGGTCATCTTTAACGGACACATTCCTGTCACGAAGAAAATCTTGTTTCCTTCAACGCTTCAACAGATTCCCTTCACTGTTTCCTTTTAGAAGGGATTCTATCTTCTTTATCTCTATATTATTTCCTTCGAATGAATGCTGTTAGAGATGGTGAAAAATAAATGGAACAAATATAGGGAAGGAAACGAAATAAAGAGAAAATGGTCGGAGATTGTCTAACGTCGCTCACTTTCCCTTGACGGAAGAAATAGAAAATTAAACTCCCAAATCTTTAGTTTTGTAATAATCTTTCGTCCAAAATCTGCATTTCCACTTTGTTGTTTAAATCTGCACTTATGTCATAGATTTTGGCAATAACCTTTTTCTTTTCTTTTCTTTTTTTTTGAGAACAATCCTTTTCTTTTCTGATGAGGAGAAAAAAAGGCCCATAGAAGCAGGCGTCGTGTTCTGGTCAAGAACCAGACTCAGCCCACTATACCGCAGCCAGACCACTTTTTAAGCGGAAAGCTCAACACGGCCCCAACCAAGAAGCACCAGCCCACTTATCTAACAAAAAAAAAAAGGACCAGCCCATAACACCTATCCGACCCACGAATTTTTTTTAAAAAATATTTATTTTAATTCGTTATTTCAGAAATGCTCGTCGGAATTGAAAAATTACAAAAATAGGGCCTGTCGCCCCTATATGGGGCGATCGCCCAATATAAGGCAACAGGAGCCCGCCCCCGTTATTTGCCATCACTGGTCGTCGCTCGCCGTCACTGGCCGTCGCTCGACGTGGGGTGTGAGGACATATCGACCGAATATGGGGTGATCGCTCTAAACAGGGGCAACAGGTGCAAAAAAAAAATTTTTGGGCCTAATCAAATGCCTACCATACATATGTATGATATATATTAGGACAAATTGATGAAAGGGGTAATTTAAAAAATGAAATTACATTATGGTCCTACAGTGACCAATAATTGTGGGAGGCCCCGCCGCGTACGCCAGCCAAGGTGGCGAACGCCACAGCAGACGGCGATCGCCAACCCAGGTGGTGAACGCGTCCGCTAGCTTGACCTGCCTGCCCGCCCATGCACGTCCGCCACCCTCACACAGCAGCACTGCCTGCCCAATTTTTATTAGGTTTATTTCAATGTTTGTAAAAATGGGAAAAATAATACAGTAGTATTAAAAAATATGTACATTGATCTGAATTAGTTGGTAGGATTTATTCCCATGACAGCATCGTCGTCGGAGTCAGAGAAGTTTATAACCATTTCACACATACACATATATGCAAGTAGGATATGGATTCGAACATCGTGTCTTTACGGGATTTGATAAATATGTAAGTACTAATTTTCATTTAGAAAGCTGGCATGACATACAGGGTATGATGGCATGCATGGGTGGTCACCACGGACGGGTGAAAGGGTTGTGGCATTGGCATGAACACCAAGTGGCCACACACTGAGCAGTCGCTTCCCACTCCGTGTCGTAGTACACGGGGTAAGTCTCTTACATGATGGCTCTTCGACGTAGGACTTCAGCGTTAGGTGTGTCGGGGTAGTGGCATCCGCATAGACATGCATGATCCTAACATGATCGATTTGGCTGATAGTATTGGTCCAGCACTGGCTGGTTATGCAATTGACGTACCGGCATGGATTGCCTAGGAGGGCGAGGAGGGCGCGCAGACCTCTGCTGACCTACTGACTGCGCCAGCCCCCCTCTAGCATCCACTATAGCCCGCAAGCGATCAATTCTTGTGTGCAGGTATGTTATGTAGGTGTACGCTGCTGCCGGATATGGCTCATCCATCCACCAAGTTCAACCGCACATGACGTTTAGTAACTGGAGATAAGAGAACTGATAAGTAAGTTGTATTCACGGTAGCATAGCATAAATACTAGGGAACTTACATTGTAATTTGGGCATCGGTAGAACCTCCAACCCGTGAACCCCTCGTGCACGTGATCAAACCACTGCACAACGACGGGGTTCCCACAATCGCATGTCGGCCAGTCGAAAACTGATGGAAAGTGATGATCTCGTAGCAAAGGAGGGCCATCTCTCCAGTCCCCATATTGTATGACTCATATATCGTCCGAAGGAGGACGAGCATGCTTTCCAAAGCCAAAAGACTCCCACCATGCATCAGACATATATGGCCATGAAGAGACTCTCCCACTCGCCATGGAAAAATGTGGAGATGTGTATGGGCCGGAGTAATACGTGAGTTTCAGAGAAAAGTTGCAGCGCAGAGAACCCGAAGGCAGGAGGGTTTTTATAGCGAAGTTTGTTCGGTGCATGGACGGAGTTTATGGAAGCGTACGCATCCCTCCCGATTGTTGCTTCCAGTAGTTGATTTGATCGATGCCGGCGAGCTTATTGGTTAGCGAGGCTTGTGAAATTATTGATGGATGCTGTAGTTGATTTGACTGGACGCTGAAAAGCGGTACTGTTGGTCAGCAGTGCGGCGAAATCATTGATGGATGTTGCAGTCGATGTGACCGGGCGATGAAAAGCGGTACTGTTGGTCAGCAGTGCGGTGAAATTATTGATGGATGCTGCAGTCGATGTGACTGGGCGGTGAAAAGCAGTATTGTTGGTCAGCAGTGCGGCGAAATTATTGATGGATGCTGCAATTGATGTGACCGAATGCTGAAAAGCGGTACTGTTGGTCAGCAGTGCAGCGAAATTATTGATGGATGCTGCAGTCGATGTGACCGGACGATGAAAAACGGTACTGTTGGTCAGCCTCATCGGCACACACTCCAAGCACTGATCAGCAGGCTTGCAATGTTAGCAGTGAGTGCACTGCTCTACCGACGAAATGAACGGGCTGCATTGATATAACCAGATGTAGGGCACTGGTAGCATGTGTTTAATTAGTAAACGAGGTCAATAAGCATATTTAATAAACTAATTGATCCAATTCGTTAATTACTCCTCGGCCTATATAATGGGAGGCAGAGTCGACGTCGCTCTCACTCCCACACTCACTCTCACTCTCACTCTTAGTGTGTTTGTAAACTCCCTGCTTTGGTTAGAAACTGAAGGGTTGGCTTCATAGGAGGGAGGCGAGTAGAGAAAGACATCACGTTGCTATCGTAGCGTGGAGTCCGTTCTATCACGATAGTGTGTAGTTTGAGGAAGTACTATTTCCTCATGTCTTGTTCAATAAATTCGTGCAGGCTTGGTGTAATGTCACATTGGTTGCATTTCCTCTTCTTTCAACTTACATTGCATACTTGTTTTTTACTTCGTAGCGTTCTTGTTCGGCCTACCACATTGCACATATGGCTTCACGACACTCCACGAACGGTTGGATCATCAGACAAGCCTAGTGGGCGTCAAATGTTCCTGGATCTAAAGCGCATCTACCAAGCGACGACTTGGCTATTCGGACGAGAGCTAGCTATAACACAGAGCTAACCATGATAAGAGATCCAAACTTCTACAGGGGATGGCCACATTGTGCACATGGAGTGGACACAGTTGTACAAACTTTTGACCATGTTGTCGAAGGATGGATCGCCGCGCTTTCTCTTGCTGCAGTGCCAAGAATGAGTAACCAGCCCGACAACGGTGCAGGGTAAATACTTTTTCATCTCACCTTTTTCTCATTTCCAAATGCAGTCCGATGGCTACGGCTTCAACAAATGGATGGACAACCCCTTCCCAATGGCCACTAACAGTTACATCGAACATCTTCACGCAAGAATCTCCCGCCTTGAGGAGCGAATTGACTTTGCTACTCGCTTGAACAACGTGTATACCCGTGTGGAACTGTTCCATCGACGCCACTGAACCTAGCGTCCCTACCAAAACCGGGGTTTCTTTCATGTATTTTGCATCAATCTTCCTTCTACGTGGATTACTATCATATATTGCGTACCATAATTTTAATATCACGGGAGCACCATCTTCAGTTCGTTTATATCGTGTGTAGCTTAATCGGAAAAGGCACACGTATGGTAACGCCGTTACAACGATAACTTGAGAGACAATAAACTACTTATTGGCCTACAAGATAAAGAAGAAAAGAACATCATGTTTGAAGAATTCTATAAGATACGCAACGCAGGCTATCACTTATGTATGGGGGAGCAGGTCGGACAATGTCCGAGCAGTAACGTGCGAAAATCGGAAAAGCCACTCGCGGCCACAAAACCCTAAAATTGTGACCACTAGCCTCGCGGGCCCTATCGGATGGGGGAGAGAAAATACGGAAGAAATGACGAGCGACCTACGCAACGCAGGCTACCACTTATGTGTGGGGTGCTGGTGGGACGATGTCCGAGGAACAACGTGCGAAAATCGAAACATACACATATGTTACTTATTGAAACAGATAAGGTAAAAAGGTCCGCTACCACAGAGTTGAAACAGTTCTACAACATGGTGCTGAAGGCATTACAAAAGTACAGCTACAGAAGAAGTCAGTCACGGCGTTGCCTGATCTGGTTCGTGAGGTACGTGAGTGGCGACGGAGGACGGACAACCCTCCTAGGCGGCCTGCGCGAGGGGTAGAGTAGTCCCACCGTGACTCGGTCTGTCTGATGCACGGTGCTCTGAGAGCCGAGAGGGCCGAGGAACTTCGGCCGACAGTCTTCGTCGGTCGAAGTCGCCTCCTCCTCCTCGTCGTAGTCTGCGTCGCCAAAACCATCCCGGGGTCTGGGAGGGCGCGAGATGAAGAAGGCCCCGCGTCTCCCCACTGTCACCACGCCTGCTGTGCGTGAGACGAAGAAGGCCCAGCGTCTCCCCACTGTCCCCACTGATGCTGTGCAGGAGGCCACGAGGACTCGCCGTAGCTGATGTCGGGCCATGGGAGACGACTGGCACGGGGAGGTGCGGGGGCGGCTCCACGAGGAGGCACTGGGGGAGGGGCGGGTACTGGCCCATGCAGACGTGGTGCGTTACGTCCGACGACGTCTCCGCGCCCCTGGCAGCTGGCCAGGCGACGCACCTGCCTCATCGTGTGGAGGATCCGTCGCCAAGCTGTCATGGCCTCCGCAGTAGTCACCTGGATGCCCGACTCGGCGTACATGTCATGGTCGTACGCCCGGGTCTCGGTGACCCTCTCCACGAGTGCGTCGTCCCACTACAATGCCCATGGCTGCATGCGATGGGCGAACGGAGTGCCCGCCGCAGCCCCCATCCGGGTCATCTTGTAATGTAAAGAAGGGAAATTGATATACAACATCCATTCGGTATAAATGGCTCGAACTATGGTCATGAGACGTACCTGTGAGCGCCACGAGAGAGAACGTGACGAGGCGGCAACAGAAAAGCCTGGAACAGGCCGAACTGCCGCAACACTCGGTGCGGCGAGTACTCTTCCACACACAGGTCGAAGACGAGGACCTTTTGGGTGAGCCAGTACGCCTGGTCCCGCGTGCAAAGCACGAAGATCCCGTTAGGAGTTTCGACATGGACGTCGTACGCGCTGTAGGGTGTCCACCGCACGTCCTCGTCGCGGAGGCTGTCAAACTCCCGAATGAACTCGGGGTACGTCCTCCTGACCTGTCGGTGAGTGTACAACCGTTGCGACGAAAATAAATATGGTGGATGTTAGAAAAGTGCGTAAGTGGGGAATAACATACGAGGGGCATACCTGTCGTCGAACCCAGTAGTGGCCCATGGTGGGCCAGTCCATTGGGTGCTCGTCGTACAAGTCCTATGGGTACGGCGCGGTGTCAACAACAGGCCTACCAACGGAGAAGCGCCCCAGGACCACAACTACAGCAGTAGGACGCAACCCGACATCATCGCGTCCTGGTTAGCCCGAGAGACAGCGTTGCACAGACCTCTGTACGTCGCCGTGAGCACAGCAGAGGCCCACGACCATTGCACCATCTGTTGACATCGAGAAAGTTAGGCAGGTCCTGTGCCAACAAATTTAAACGAAATTTGTTACCTCATACTCCGGGGTCTCGGTGATCGACTAGGCGTACTCGATCAGGTGCCGGTCCACCGTGTTCCCATGGGAGGACGGGAACATCACCCCACCAAACAGCAAGAGCAGGTATGCCTCCAGGTGATGGGCCACGTACTCGTCCTCGACGTGCGGATGGATCAGATCGGCCTGCAACATTTGGTACAATGGTATTAGCAACTTAGCGCGTCTCCGTGAAATTACAATGATGGAGATACTAACCGTGAATTGACGCAGCCACGGCTTCGTCGGCCCGTGCCACTCACCCTGCCTGAGGGGGACGTACGCTCCGGCCCGAGGGTGTCGCTGCACCTCGGCGAACCGCGCTGACAACTCCGCGTGCCACTTGACGGGGACGTCGTGCGGCACAAATGCAGGACCCGCACAGGGGAGCCCTAGGAGGTAAGACACGTCCTGCAACGTCGGAGCCATCTCTCCGCAGGGCAGGTGGAAAGTGTGTGTCTCCGGTCTCCACCGGTCGACGAGTGCGGCCAGCATGGAACGGTCGTACCCGAACCGTGGGACATGCCTGCCCTCCTCTGGGGCAGTGGCCTGCTCCACCATTCTACGGAGCGGAAGCAAGCCTGCCGCGTGTAACCTACATGAAGTAAGTAGCGTTGTGAAAATTTCTTTAGCAGGTAAGTACATGCATACGAAAGAGAAGCGTTGGCAGCTTACTGTGGAACCCAGCGTGGGTCAATGCGGAGCATCTCATTCGCACACGCGGCCGCAGTGTCCCCAGCTCTCGGTTCTGAACGGCGGACAACCTAGACCGATGCGTCGCATCGACGGTCCGATCGAGTAGCTTGGGGCAATCATCAGCGGCACGCCCACCTCTCGCCATCGGCGCCTGTGCCTACATGGTTAGAGAGCAAATACAACAAACTGTAACAATAATTATATGTTTAAATGTTACAAAAGACAGCTGAAAACAAGGTTGAATTAAAATACAAACTGGACATACTGGTTCATACTTAAGTACGTGAAGTACAGAAATACATATACAAATACAAGAATTAAAATTACATTATCCCAAATTACAAGGTACATATAAAAATTGAAATGACCATAGTCTCAAAGTAATGAAGTACATAATACAAACAGAAGTTCGTGGACTTAGCGTGTGCCTCGACGAGAAACTAACGGCCTAGCCTCCGATGCCGTAGATCCTTCAGTTCGCCGATGAGCTTCGGACTCGTCCATATCGTTCCGAATACGTCGTGTCCTTCGACGCCCGGCCTTCTGCTTCAACATTCGGATGTCCGGTACCCAGCGATGACCCGCAGGGGGGGCTTCCGTGAACGATCCATCCACTCGGTACCCGTACACCTCGTGATGCTATGTGTTGAAAACACTTTGCTTGTAGTAGTAGTGCGAGATGTACGGACGACATGATCGATGTGTATCTGCGGCGGCCGCAATGACGTGAGAGCACGGCAAGTGCAGCAGTCGTGGCTTCTGACAGGAGCACTCGTAGTCAGCAACTCGTATTATGCACAGATGGGACGTCCTCTCCCGGTGGGCACCTCTGCGACCGCGGTCACTGCAATGCACGTGGTATCTCCATTCTACGCCACTCTCCGGTATCACGCGATGTGTCTGCGTCTTGCGTGTTTTGTTGGCCTTGTACTTAGATACAACCGTTGAGTAGAACAGTCGATTGTCCGACATACATGCAGCAGATTTCATATATCGGTCAATGAAATATCTTTGCGTACCTAGTAACACACCTTCGACTATACCCACCAAAGGAAGGCATCTCGTGCCTTTCATAACCCAGTTGTACACCTCCGCCAGGTTCGTTGTCATTATTCCATAACGGAAACCGCCCTCGTCATGCAGAATGGACCATTTCTCCAACGACTCATATCGTGTCCAGTCCATGAAAATCCTTATGCTTGTACCCGGGCTACGCCAAATGTTTAGTGTGTCGGTAGGGAGTGCACACAAGGCTGTGGGGTCATCTCCTTCCTCGTAGTGGACCATAGGGTTCCTGACGAACTAGTGGTATCCCTTGGATTCAGTGATTGCTTCTTGGTTAGTTCATCCAAAGTCCTCCATAGTGCGTCGAACTTTCTCCGCTGGTTCTGTTTGCACAGTCTCTTGAACATGTTCATAAGCTCTTTGTTCTTGAACCGACGAAAAAAATTGGCACCCATGTGCCTCATGCACCACCTGCTCTTTAGGTCTGGCCACTTTGCTTTACCCACGACGTCGGACACTTCTTACATGTCCACGATCGCCCTTAGCAACCCGGCATGTCGGTTATGGATGATACAAACATCAGGGCGATCCTGAACAACTGCCAGCTTGACTCTTTCAAGGAATCAGTACTAGCTGTTTGTGTTTTCCCCCTCCATGAAGGTGAATGCGACCAGTAGAACCGGGTTGTTGGCGTCCACCGCGATTGCAGTAAGAATATGGCCCTTGTATTCCCCGTGAGGAATGTGCCGTCCATGCAAATAACCGGGCGACAGTGTCGGAACGCATTTATGCATGCGCCGAGGGCGAAGCAGGCCCGCTGCAAGACCCACTTACCCGGGCACACATCGTCCGCGGGGAATTCCGCAAGGTCAATGTATGTACCAGGATTCCTGTGTGCTATTGCCCTGAGCAAGTGTATAATATTCTCGTAGGAAGCCTCGTACATCCCGAACCGTATCTGTAAAGCTGTCTGTTTTGCTCTCCATGCCGTTGCATAGCTAATCTTGTACTGAAACCTCTCCTCCACGGCTGTGATGATAGATCGAGCCTGCAGGTGCGGATTGTCTATGATCTGACGGTAAAACACATTTGCCACCCAAGTGGACGACAGATTGCGGTGTTTCTGCTTCGCTTCCTCCAGTTCACAGTCATGCTCCATCACAATGGAGCATTTTCAGTAGTCCTTCCACCTCCCTTGTATGCATGCATCCGCCATGGGCACGAATCAACTACGCACGTCACGTCGTCCTCCTTTTTGCTAGACTTCACTACCCTGAATTGACGTCGCAAAGACATTCCTCAATACTTCACCGCGTCCATCACAACCTCCTTGTCCTTATATATGGCCCCCTACGTGACCTCGTTCTCATGATACTCCCATGCATCACTGTTAGGTCTTCGAAATTATAATCAGACCATGCCCTAGGGACAGGCACCTCATCAGTATTGTCTTCCTCGTCCGAGTCTTCGGCATCAGGAACTTCCTCATCTGCACCGTACTCCTCCTCCATCAGGTCAACTATGTCCTCCACCTCCTCTCCCTCGTCGGCCAGCCCCTGCGCCTCCAGAACTGTCTCCACGGCACCCCCAATCCCCTCGCCACCGCCAATCTCGTGTCCCCCGTTTCCGGGCTCCTCGTCCCCTTTATCATCGCATTCTGGCATATTTCTCTCCATCTCTTCCGTATGATCTGCCCCGACATCACGAACTTCCGACATTGATGGAGCTACCGGGTAGCACTGTACCAGCAACATCAGCGGCCAGCCCCGCTCTACGGCAAACCCAACATAGCTTCTCCATGATGATGTCGCGTTAATAGGAATCAACTCTCCATAAAAACAGTGTTGCGCACGGCTTACTACTGCTCTAACCCGCAGCCGAACAATCTGGGCATCCAAATTGAACATCCGAAACATCCACTCCAACAAAGCCCTGTATGTCCTACCGCTCGGTCTAGATATGCCCCGTACAACTCTTGAAAATGCTGACAAATCCACTCCATCCGCCCTCTGTGCTATCTCCCCATCCCCGTAAAATATTTGAAAATACAATTTCTCCGACATGCTGCCTACAACGTCCGACCGAGAAATTTATCAGTTGTCTATCTAACAGCATCATATATTGCCATATAATTGTTACATCATCCTATGTCATTCATTTACTCCTCGTTATTTCTACTATCTATTTTCAAATTTGTTCACTCCACTAATTTCTAAGCGTGCCTGACATATGTGGCTAGCCTACCATGTTTTTAACATATTATTCTAAAAAGGATAATTCACAAATGCCCCTACTCTGAAATACAATATATAAACCATATGGCGATCCTACTGAAAATTACTAATATAAATAAATAATTAAACTACTCGTTTTTTCTTACCGCATTACTACTATATGTATTAATAATTTTTCCTAACCCTAAAAAATTGCATATGTACTACCTTTAATTTCTACGCATTACTACTATATGTATTAATAATTTCTCCTAACCCTAAAAAATTGCATATCTACTACCTTTAATTTCTACGCATTACTACTACATGTATTACTAATTTCTCCTAACCCTAAAAAATGCATATCTACTACCTTTAATTGCTACGTCCAATTTTTTTCCAAAACTTTAACCACACATCATATGGCTATCCTACCAAGTTTTCATCGTAATATAGACATTTCACAACTACACAGTATTACCGCATTACATTTCTAAATACAAATATTGTCTAAAAAATTATTTGCACATAAAAATTTTCGGACTTACCTCCGCGAAAATGCCGCCTCAACTATCTTCTATTTTTATTCTTTCTCTTCTATTTTTCCTCCTTTTTTCCTTCTCTTCTCTTCTTTACCTCTCCTCTCTTTTCTTTTCTCTCCTCATCTCCTCCTCCCTGCTCTCGCTGCTCTCGATGATGGAAGTGAAAAATGGGAGGCTCGGGCAGAAAAGAGAAGGGGTGGGGGGCTTTAAAGGGCAGAAATCGCCCCAATACCGGGCGATCACCCCATAATGGGCGATAGGGGCCTATAGCAACGGTCGGCGAATCTTGCGCCGTTTATAGCCGTTGCCTGCTATGGCAAGTAGCCGTTTTGGGCTCCTATCGCCCCAGTAACGGGTGATCACCCCAGTTCCGGGCGACGAGAGTCCATTTTTGTAATTTTTCAATTCCAACGAGTATTTCTAAAATAACGAGATTCGGCACTGTTGCTAGTCTCAAAAAGAGATTCGGCACTTCTAATTGTTGGGGGGATCTGCTATCTGTTAGAGACATGTACATCAAAAGGAGGAGTTGGGTTCTGGGCTCAGGTCATAGAGTGGATTTTTGGGGGGATGTTTGGTGGAAAGGACGATCCTTGAAATCCCAATTTCCAACTTGTTTTTGAGATTTGTAATGACCAGTATATTTCTGTAAAAAGGCTCACAGTATGGGTTGGCATCTTTCATTTAGAAGATGGCTAAGTGGAGAAGATATTAGTAAGTGGAACGATTTGGTCAGAAGTTTGCAAGAAATTCAGTTTTCCAATGATGGTGATATAGTGAGATGGAATTTAACTAAGTCTGGTATTTTTTCAGTAAAATCGATTTATTTATCTTTAGACAGAAATTCTTGCGGGAGGGTTTTCCCTGGGTTTTGAAAACCTAAAATTCCTCTTAAAGTCAAGATCTTCATGTGGTTTGCTTTTCAAAATGCCATTTTAACAAAAGATGTGCTTAGGAAAAAGTTTTGGGTGGGAAACCTAGTGTGTCAGTTTTGCTGTAATGTGGAGACGAATAATCACTTGTTCTTTGGCTCTAGTATGGCTAAAGCTATTTGGGGGTGCTTAACCTTGGCTTTGAGAGCTGACTGCATTCCTGGTTCTTTTGTTGTTTTCTACATTTGGGTTAAAAGATGGTGGAGTAACGGTTCTATGCTATACTTTACTTGCTATGGACAACATGGGTCCCAGGTATTCGGAGACAGGCAATTGGACGCACCACCTCCTTGGGCCAAGTCGTGTGGATCTTCCAGAAGGCAGGCTTGGAGGACGGCGTGGCCCAACTCGCTCTATTTGGAAGATAATCCTAGTTCTACTCGAATACGTGGAGATAAGCGTGACCGACTCGGTTATATCCTTTATCTCCCTTATACGGATTAGGGAACCTATCTCTAACCTGACTCCTTGCATTATATAAAGGGGGTCAGGGGTCTCTGGTTGGACATCCAATACACATCTTCATCATCGTCTGTTCTCGTGCAATCTTGACGAGAACATACGGTCATTGTAATCGACACCCCCCAATACAAAACCACGAGCACAGGAGTAGGGTATTACCTCTTTCCGAGGGCCCGAACCTGTATAAATCCTGCCCCCTGTGCTACCAACGAGTTGTGATCTTTCGCATAGCCCTATAAAATACATTGCCAATGTAATTCGTCGATAGTTGGCGCGCTAGGTAGGGGCTAGCGTCACGATCAAACTTCATCAACTGCGATGGCTTCAATCGGCGGATTCGTCTTGACCTACGCCCCCGGCCAAGGCTTTGTCTTTGGAGATCTCGGCTTCCTTCTGCCGATGACTTGGGAATTTCGCTCTCGGTAGAGCAACGTTAGGGAGGCTAAATGCGACTTCAGCCGAACCACACCACGTCAGGATGCCTCTTGCGGATTCTGATCCGGAAGATATCCGATCTGACGACGACGATTCCGACTGCCCCACTGCAGGTACTCCCTTCGGTTCTAGTCGAGATTACGAGCTTCTGGTTCTGCCAGCTTCTTCCACTGGTAACGAACCAACTAGCGATGCTGTTCCTAATCTGGATCGCATTCGGATCCAATCGAGAATTGCACCTTCTCAGTTGTCCAATGCCCCGTTCGGATTGAGAAACTCGGTCACTGTTTTCCATGTGATAACATGCCTGCTTTTTCGGTCTGGGCTAAGGAGCGGAGCACAACAAGCACACACTGGGACGAGTTTCCCGAGTTCTAGCTCGGGGATAACTCTAATCGGATCGATTTCCCGAGTGGGCGCTAAGGCACCACTCGGATTGGTCAATTCGGCTGCACGATTTCAGCAGATCTGTTCTGCCAAATTTCAGCTGGGTTCTCTTCTGCCAAACGATCCATCACGGGAAGTGGGAGTTGTAATCACTCCCATTGATGAACCAACAAATCGGGATCAGTTGAGCCTCTCTTACTCAGAGTTCGAGTCGGAGGAGAGCGTCAACGGGCTCCTTGATTTTCGCGGCGTCTATGTGGTGGATGGACAAGCCTCTGGATCGGCTCGGCGTCCCATAGAGGAGGTAGGAGCCGAACATGACCGCGGAGGTGGAGAAGATCTACGCGACAAATTGCGCGATCGTGCACGTGAAGTCCAGGAGAAATTACTTCAAGTCCGTATGGAAGATCATTCGGTCTTTCGTACGCCACAGCAGAACATCCTCACATGTAAGACTCTCTTAGATAATGTTGGTCCTTTACTTGGAGAAAACAGCCCCGCAACGCCGATCATGGAGCAGATCAAAGCCATGGTGACGGCAGCAGCTGTCCAAGGTACTCGGGATCAACAAGCCGACTGGGCTAGAAGTCAGACTGCCACGAGTAATACTCAGCGCAGTCGGCACACACCTGTTCACGGGCAAGATGCTCGTCAAAGTACAAGCCGCGACCTCCGCCTCGACATCGAAGCTCGGCGAAGGGAGCGAGAAGAAGGCAACGGCGATAGTTTCGGTCGAGACTCCAATCGTCGCAACAACCGTGCTATACGCCATGGAAATCATCACCGAGAAGACTGGTGCCATACTCTACCGCGCCGAATGCTTCCCCGTCAGTCTCTTCCCCCTAAGGATGGATTGATTGATGGGATCAAAGCATTCACACCCCGACTTCGTCAGGTAAACTGGCCCGAAGGGTTTAACCCAAAGGGAATAGTGAAATTTGACGGGGAGCGGGACCCAGAAGCTTGGTTGCAGATTTACTCTCTGGCAATCAAAGCCGCGGGCAGAGGCTATGACGTGATGGCAAGCTATCTGCCCGTCATGTTGACCCCTCCGGCTCAGGGATGGCTCGCAGGTCTTCCAGAGAACTCAATCGGTTCCTGGGGAGAGCTTTGCGACCATTTCGTCGCCAATTTCCAGGGCACTTACGAGAAGCCTGGAACCCAGTGGGATTTTTATCAGATTCATCAGAAAAAAAGATGAGTCGTTAAGGGATTTCGTTCGGTGCTTCACAAAGAAAAAAACACAATTCGGGAGATTTCTGAAGCGGTCGTCGTCGCGGCCTTCCAAAAGGGAGTATGTGACCCCGACCTAATTAAGAAGATGTCTCGGAAGCCCTCAACCACTGTCAAAGAGATGTTCGCCTTGGCGGACCGATATGCTACCACCTCGGACGCTCTCGCTGAGCGTCAGGAGGATCACCCGAGCAAAAACGAAGGCAAGAAGGACAAGCCCGAGTCGTCCTCTAAGAAGGACAAGAAGCGCAAGGATGAAGAACTGGTAGCGGCTGCAGATCATGGTTGCCAGAAGCCGCCTCGGTCTAATGACTACAATAAAGTAATGAGGCGCTGTGTCCTTTCCATCCGAATGGAAAGCATGCGGCAAAAAATTGCAATGTCTTGAAGAGGTTCGCTGAGGAGCACAACAAGGATACTCCGAAGAACGCCAAACAAGACGACAAGCGTGACCCTTCTCAAGGTGACGCTTACCAAGAAACCGAGCGCGAGCTCAACTACATATATGGGGGATCGGATGCGTACGAGTCCAAACGTAAGCAAAAGCTTACTACTCGGGAAGTCAATGCGGCTGTTCCGGTGACCCCCGAATACCTTCGATGGTCCGAAGTTCCGATCAAGTTCGATCACTCGGATCATCCTGACCACATCCCTTGCCCAGGAAGATATCCACTCATCTTGGATCCTGTGGTACGGGGCGTTCGACTGCGCAAAGTCTTAGTCGATGGCGGAAGTGGATTGAATATCCTTTTCGCCAAGACTTTTGATGAGATGCAGATCCCGAGATCGGAGCTCTAAAACACGGATGCACCGTTTCACGGCATAATTCCGGGAACATCGTCGGTGCCGATTGGGAGAATCTCTCTTCCGGTCACTTTTGGCACTCACGATAACTACTGGACAGAAAACCTCAGTTTTAAGGTGGCCGATTTCGAGACTGCGTATGACGCAATCTTGGGAAGGCCGGGCTTGGCCAAACTGATGGACAACCTACATTACGCCTACCTGGCTATGAAGATGCCGGGTCCGCAGGGCGTAATCACGGTCTGCGGAGACGTCAAGTTTTCCTATCTCCTTGGTAAGGAAAACTGCGACTTCGCCCAGTCAGCCGAAGCGGCTGCCGAGTTGGACAAGATCCGGCAGGCGGCCATCACTCTTCACGACGAGGGCGACCTGCCGAACAAGAAGCCATCTAAATCAGGCATCAAGCCTGACGAAGACGTCAAGCGTATTCCGCTCGACCCTTCCGATTCAGCCAAAACGGCTCTGATCGGGACAGGGCTCGATCCGAAATTGGAAGAGGCGCTCGTCACCTTCCTCCAAGCGAATCGGGGCATCTTCGCTTGTAAGCCATCTGACATGCCAGGTGTCCCGAGGGAGGTGATCGAGCACCCCTTGAATGTACACAACAAAGCCAAGCCGATCAAGCAGTGGCTGCGTCGGTTCGCGCAAGATCGGATGGAAGCCATCAAGACGAAGATCACCAAACTTTTAGCCGCTGGTTTCATAAGGGAGGTGCTCCACCCCGATTGGTTGGCAAATCCGGTACTTGTACAAAAGAAGAATGGTACTTGGAGCATATGTGTCAATTATACCGACTTAAATAAAGCATGCCCCAAGGATCCGTTCAGACTTCCTCGTATCGACCAGGTGGTTGATTCCACAGCCGGTTGCGAGCTTTTGAGCTTTCTGGATGCCTACTCGGGCTATCATCAGATTAGTTTGAAGGAAGAAGATTGTATCAAGACTTCGTTCATCACTCCGTTCGGGGCTTTCTGCTACGTCACTATGCCCTTCAGGCTGAAGAACGCCGGAGCAACGTACCAACGTTGCATTCAATGATGTTTCCACAACCATCTTGGGTGCAACGTGGAAGCATACGTTGATGACGTTGTCGTCAAGTCTCGGGTATCCTCCGACTTGGTCACCGACCTGTCGGAGACATTCGAGAGCCTGTCGGCATACAACATGAAGTTGAACCCGGAGAAGTTTATCTTCGGGGTCCCTTCGGGAAAGCTATTCGGTTTCGTGGTATCTCACCGCGGAATTGAGGCTAACCCAAAAAAGATCAGAGCTATCATGGAGATGGCTCCCCCAACGTGCCAAAGGGATGTCCAGCGTCTGAATGGGTGCATGGTGGCACTCGGCCAATTCATCTCGCGACTGGGCGAGCGTGGGTCGCCTTTCTTCAAAATACTGAAGAAGCAACACGACAAGTTTGTCCGGACACCCGAGGCACAAAAGGCTTTTGAGGATCTCAAATCGTTCCTCACTTCGCCACTTTCTTGGTATCTCCCATGCCACAGGAACCGCTTCTGCTATACATTGCGGCCACCACTCATGTAGTGAGCGCTGCGGTGGTAGTGGAACGGGAAGAACAAGGACGCGTCTACAAGGCTCAACTCCCGGTCTACTTCGTCAGCGAAGTATTGGGCGAGTCCATGGTAAGCTATCCGCAAGTGCAGAAGCTTTTGTATGCGGTTCTGATCGCCTCTCAGAAGGTAAAGCACTACTTTCAAGAACATCCAATTTCAGTGGTCACTTCTTTCCCTATTGGAGACATCCTCCATAATCGGGAAGTCACTGGGAGGATCGCTAAGTGGTCAGTAGAACTTGGGGCTTTCAAGCTCTCATTCAAGCCACGCAGTGCCATAAAGTCACAAACACTCGCCGACGTCGTTGCCGAGTGGACGGAGATGCAGGCTCCCCCAGCCGTCGAAGAGGCCTAGTACTGGAACATGTACTTCGATGGATCTCTCCGACGACAGGGGGCGGGGTTGGTATCGTTCTCATATCACTTGGAGGCGAACGACTCAAGTATGTCCTCCAAATTCATTTTCCATCTTCGAACAACGCAGCCAAGTACGAGGCGCTCACCCACGGGCTCCGTATTGCCATATCGCTCGGCATCCGGCGATTGGTGGTTCGCGAGGGTTCTCAGCTTGTGGTTAGCCAAGTACAGAAGGATTGGACTTGTGTCAACGACAATATGACCGTCTACTGTCAGGAGGTCAGAAAGTTGGAAGACAAGTTCGATGGGTTGGAGCTTATACATATCTTGTGGCGAGACATCGAGACGGTGGATGAGCTCGCGAACATGGGCTCTAGTTGGGCAGCAGTCCCGGCTAGGATTTTTTTCCAAGAGCTTCACGTCCCCTCCATCACGCCGCAGGAGCAACTATCCCAATTGGATGAACAACCACCCGAGTCAGAAGTGCTTGCCCTCGACTCGGATTGGACGTGACCGTACTTGGAATATTTGCAAGAAGAAAAGCTTCCCGACGATCGAGGGGCTGCTGAACAAATTCAACGTCGGAGTCGTGCATACGTGGTACATGAAAGAATTCTGTACCGCCGAAGCGCCTCTGGCATACTTCCGAAGTGCATATCCGAGTCCGAAGGACATGACCTGTTGCGTGAAATTCACTCGGGCATGTGCGGCCATCACGCTGCCTCAGCTATGATGGTCGGCAAAGTCTTTCGTCAAGGATTTTACTGGCCAACCGCGGTCTCCAACTCTAAGGAGATCGTCCGCAAATGCGAGGGTTGTCAGTTCTTCGCTCGGCAGATCCACGTGCCGGCTCAAGAACTTCAGACGATCCCTATTACCTGGCTGTTTGCAGTCTAGGGGCTCGACATTGTCGGACCCTTCAAGAAGGCCCCGGGTGGTTTTGAACATATCTTCGTCGCCATTGACAAATTCACTAAATGGATTGAAGGCAAGCCTGTGACCAAGATTACTGCGGCCAAGGCCACCGAGTTCTTCTAGGAGATCATCGGTCAGTTTGGCGTACCCTCTCGGATCATTATGGATAACGGCTCTCAGTTTAGAAGTGATGAGTTTCAAAGCTGGTGCGAAGATGTCGGTATAAAGATTTGCTTTGCTTCAGTGGCACATCCTCGGAGCAACGGGCAGGTCGAGCGCGCGAACGGCATGATTCTACAAGGCGTCAAGGCATGCATCTTCGATCAGCTCAGCCCATATGCGGCAAAATGGATGAAGGAATTGCCTGTCGAACTCTAGGGGCTTCGTACAAGCCCTAGTCGAGCAACGGGGCAGTCTCCCTTCTTTCTCGTATATGGGTCTGAGGCGGTCCTTCCAACGAAGCTACAATTCAGGTCACCCCAAGTTCAAAAGTTCAATGAGGTTGAGACAAAGGCTAGTCGGCTTGACGAACTCGACCGACTGGAGGAAGCTCGGGACGCTGCAACAATTCGGTCGGCCAAGTACCTCCAAGGGTTGCGTCATTACCATAATCGTAATATACGGGATCGTGCCTTCTCGGTTGGAGATTTGGTCCTTCGGGTCAATCAGTCGAGTGGCCATAAACTCTCCCCACGCTGGGAAGGTCCGTATATTATTGACGCGCCCGGGGCTTACCGATTGAGGCGAGAAGACGGCATTCTCATGGATAACTCGTGGAACATCGAGCAGTTGCGTCGGTTCTATACCTGACGGCCGTTGTACACACATTTACAATTAAACAAAAATAAGTTTTCATTCACATTGTCTTTACACTTGTGCAATTCAGTTTCTGACTTGCTACTTATTTGTGTTTCAGTTAAGTAGTAAGTCGGGGGCTACACCTAATTAGGTGCGCAATCGCGCACCTTTTCTCTTTTACTGAGATTAAATTGACTTGATCCTAGTCGCATTCCGACTAGCCAGTAAGTCGGGGGCTACACCTAATTAGGAACTCGGCCACCGGCTTCACTTCCTCAAGGAGGGCCAATGCCTTCTCCGTGGAGCAGGCGAAGCCATCCTTGACAGCGTCGAGCTCAACTCGAGGGTAGAGCGACTTGACAATTCCCAGCACTTGGCTGGTGCTCATCAAGCCGACTTCCCTAAGTCGGGCCTTGAGCTGCTCGGGGGCTTCGGTCCACCTCTGGACCAGCTCAACCCAACTGCTTGGCTTGGCGTCGCTAGCATAGAGCTGTCGCCGAGTGGGCTCCACGGCCGCCAGGAGCTCCTCGTATTGCGCTTGCGCAGTTCTAACGTTCTCCTACAGAACGCCATATTGCGCCAGCGTCTTCCTCTTGTATTCTATCAAGTACAGAAAACACATACAGTTATACAACTGTGCAGACACCGGAGGATCGAAGTCAGTCGGGTTTGGAGACTTACCCTCCAACTCGGCGACGGCTTTTGCCTCTGACTTCTCCAGGGCCAGCCTCTGGTCCTGGGACTTTACCAGCTCTGCTTGGGCGGCGGCCGCAGACTTGGCCAGCTCTTCCCGCAGGCTGGCGATCGTGGCGTCACGGGCTGCACATTGAGCAGAACATGATGTCATTCGGTCACACACAAACTGAATAATCTTGACTCAGGTCAGGATACTTACATCGAAGGGAACGTGCGAGGTCGAACTTTTCGTCCTGCAGCTTCTAGATCCGGGCCTGTAGCTCCCGGCGCTGCTTAGACGCCTCGGTCCGGGCCTCAACAACTTGCCCCTCCACGGATTTAATCCGTTCTATCTGGGGGAGGAAGTAGTTGAGGAACTTGGTCTTCCTCTCGAAAAACTCACCAAGTTCCTGCAGAAGGAGTAAACAATGATTATACTTCAAATCACCAAAATGTACTCGGCTGATCGGAGAACTTACCCTGATCAGTCTGCCGCATTTAGCGGCGTGCTCAAAGAAGGTCACCATGGCCTTCTCCTCTGTCTGATCGTCGAGGTGAGTCCACTCTCCGGCCTCGTCCTTCCAGGCCGCCGAGAGCTTGGGCTCGGGCTCCTCCTGGGGAGACAGGGGCCAGCGTGGAATCTCCTCCACCAGCTCAGCGTCGTCGCCGTCCTTGTTGATCGGCTTCAGGCTCGACGGGGTGGCGGCGCCGTCTTCACGGTCCTTCACCTCCGCCGCAGCTCCAGTCGGCTTGGTCGGTGGAGGGACCGTGTCGGCGGTCGAGGGAGCAGGAGAGCAAGGAGGATTCGAAGAAGATGCCGCCCGACTCGGCTCAGCAGGATTCGGCGCTGGCTCGGTAGGGCGATCCGTCGGGACTTCCTCCGACGGTTTCCTGAAAGAAGGAAACGCTTCAGTCAACGAAAATATGAAGGAGGCTACCAAGAGGTGACAGTGTTATGCTTACCAATTGGAAGTCTTAATTTTATGTCGGCGCCCCTCTGAGCGGAAGACCCGCTTGAGAAGGCGTCGGGCGGGCCACTCGGCCCGGCTTGAGGTGCCGGAGGCGCCTGCCTCTTCTTCGGCGACGCCCTGCGACCCGCCCTCGGAGGATGAGTCGCCTGACTGCCTGGCCTTTAGGCCGGCGTTGGCTGGCTCGCTCCCTCCTCGGGGGCTTTGTTGATCTTGGGGCCCGATCTTTGTTGGCTACGTCCCTCTGGCGGCAGGACGTCCTCTTTCTCGCAGGAGGCCAGGCCCTTTCCTTTCTTCATCGCCGAAGTTTCCTCAGACTCCTCGCCCGGGCACTTCTCGCCCTTGTGGGCAGGGGCGTCAGGTGTCGGGGCGAGGGACACAAAGGCCCGCGGTCCTGCACAGGAATGCGGCCTTCCCGAGTTAGTACAATAACTAAACTACTCGGCAGTTGAAAGAAAGCAAATGTGAAGGCGACTTGGTCATTACCTTCGGCGGCGGATTGGTGAGGGAGAAGCTCCTGGGACACCCCTGGTTGGTCAGGGATGTCCCATTAGCGAAGAATTCCACTAGTCGGTCGGCGACGTCCGAAGAGGAGATTAGGGTAGCTACCTCCCGAGTCGGATTGGTCGGCCCGGAATATTCAAACCTGAGCCGAACCCTTTCCTTGAGAGGCTGGACGCGGCGCATCGTGAAGGAGATGGCGATGGCCACGCCGGTCAGCCCCTCTTCTTTGAGGCTTGGATTAGGCTGAGCAGCTCGGTGACCTGATCCATCTCGGAGGAGGGGGGAGGAGAAGTCCAAGAAGGGGAAGCCCGGGGCTTTCTCCCGTCAACAGCAGGGAGACTAGGGAGTGGGTTGGAGCAATAGAACCAATCCTGGTTCCATCCCTTCATGGAAGTCCGGAGCGGCAAGGAGAAGTACTCCTTCTTAAGACCACTCCGGAGCTGGAAGCCGTCCCCGCCGACGGCCTTAGGGGCGTTGTCGCTGGGGATGGCTTTCAGATGGAAAAGATGGCGAAAAGAGCGAAGTGGGGAGCAATCAAAAAAGCTTCGCAGAGTTGAACAAAGACAGAAATTTGGAGAATGGAGTTAGGGTTAAGATGAAAGAGCTCAATTTTATAGTGGTTGAGCAGACCACGAAGGAAGGAAGAAGCGGGAGTCGAACCATGAGAAAAAAAGACTTCGAAGCGGCGATCTCCTCTTGACGAGGAGTGGGGGAGCACTCACCCACGGCGGCACGCCAGCCGATGAGCTCCTGCGCCGGGAGAACGCCGGCGTCGTCCAGGTCCTGCAGCCGCTCCTCGGTAGTGATGGAGGTTGCCCAGTTCCCCACCATTGAAGGGAATGTGGTGGGGGATGGGGAGTGGCGAGGGTGAATCTGGAGTTTGGTGGCGGCGGCGGCGCTAAGGTTGCCCTGTGGCGGCGGAAGCAATAAACCCTAGCTGGAGCGTTTCGGGGAGACGAACGGACTTGGGCGCACAAAGCAAGAGTAACTGTTCAAATGCCCCGGCGCGTTCTATTTAAAAGAAAGTGGGCGACTTTTCGTTTCTGCGCTAGGCGGCAAAGAATGGAGCCCTAAAATCATCACTTCAAGATTCGGGCCCGGACTTAGGTTCCAGAGAGCACGCCCCACGTGGGCCGCAAGCTATACACGCCATTGCTCAGGTACATGTGTCACTCGGATCAAACCTAGTCGGGAAAAAGGGCGTGCCCCCAGTCGGGCCTTATGTCAGTCGTCGATCTTTGAGGACTGAGCGCTTCTCGGATAGTTAACTTAGCTTTTGATGTGCCCCCTGGGGACAGTAGTCAGTTTGGCTTTTAATCAGACCGGACATCAAGAGTTACCTCTTCGGTTGGGTCTCAGTGGCACATCTCTGGATCGTTCGTCATCAAGACGAACACCACTAGGCGACCTCAACTTGGAGGCGGGCGTATTCTCCCGAGAGTCACTAGCTTGACACCGCATTAAGTCAGGTCAGGACGCCTGATTACCTTGGGTTCCGAGTAGCATGCCCTACATGGGCCGTGAGCTGTACACATCATCACTCAGGTACAGGTGCCACTCAGATCAAACCTAGTCGGGAAAGATAGCACGCCCCCAGTCAGGCCTTATGCCGGTCGTCAGTCTCTGAGGACTGGGCGCTTCAACTCAGCTCTTGATGTACCTCCTGGGGTCGATGGTCGATCTGACTTTTAGTCAGATTGGCGTCAAGACTTACCTCTTCAGTCGGGTCTCAGTGGCACATCTCTGGATCGTTTGTCATCAAGACGAACACCACTCGGATAACGTCAACTTGGAGGCGGGCGTATTCTTCCGAGAATCACTTGCTTGGCTCCACATTAGTCGGGTCAGGGCGCCTGAATGCCTTACACGAGTTGTGGCATGTCCCCTGCTGGACCGAATGTCGAGTTCTGTCAGTCAGACTTGAATGTCATGATTTGTAACAGGAAGGATAAAGCAGGGTAACACTGATCACTCGGCTACATCCACCTTTTTTGTATGCCTCTTCGTAGGGCCACTAGCCAGTATACCGACCAATCGGACTGGGTACGAAACATCTTTGTAAGAGGCTTGAGATTTTTTCTTGAGTCCTTTGCAACTGTGTTGTTTGATCAGCAGGTTACTCAGCAGGCAGAACTTCATCAACTGAACGATGAGTGACGTCACTCAGACTACACTTGATGGCTGCAAGCTGAATCCAGAATCAATATAACTCAGCCACGAAACACTCGGGGGCTACTGTGGACAACATGGGTCCCGGGTATTCGGAGACAGGCGATTGGACGCACCACCTCCTTGGGCCAAGTCGTGTGGATCTTCCAGAAGGCAGGTTTGGAGGACGGCGCGGCCCGACTCGCTCGATTTGGAAGATAATCCTAATTCTACTCGAATATGTGGAGATATGCGTAACCGACTCGGTTATAGCCTTTATCTCCCTTATACGGATTAGGGAACCTATCTGTAACCCGACTCCTTGCACTATATAAAGGGGGTCATGGGTCCCTAGTTGGACATCCAATACATATTCATCATCGTCTGTTCTCATGCAATCTCGACGAGAACATACGGTCATTGTAATCGACACCCCCAATACAAAACCACGAGCACAGGAGTAGGGTATTACCTCTTTCCGAGGGCCCGAACCTGTATAAGTCCTGTCCCTGTGCTACCATCGAGTTGTGATCTTTCGCATAGCCCTATAAAATATATTGCCGACACAATTCGTCGACACCTATTCGTCGACACCTGCCTTGCTGCTGTTTGTTGGGTAATCTGGAGATTCAGGAATGAGAGTTTTTTTTCAGAATAAGAGTATCCGCTCTCCTGCTGACATTTTATGTGCTATTTGCGCTACGTTACATTTTTTAGCAGGGCTATATTTTGGTGATTGGCAATTGGTGTTACAGGTTAGAGCGGCAAAACTGGAGGGCTTGGTAGTTAACCTGGACAGTTTCTGCAGGGGTAACTCAAGGTTGCGGATTTTTGATGGAGAAGGTGGTGACATCAAGTTCTAGTCCTTGTTGAAGTATGCTGATCAACTGGGTGATGTAGGTGTTATTTTTAGTACTAGGGGTCTGATGCTGTTTTGTTCGGACGGTTGTGGCTATTTGTTTGGAGGCTTGGTCGTTGTTGGTAACGGTGTTCGGTTGGTGCTGGGTGATGTGCCAAGATGGCCGTGGTTATTGTTGGTGAACTAAAATACGTTGTTTTGCTCTATGTTTTCGTTATCTATGCAATGGAAATGGAGGCGTTATCCCCTTGTCGAAAAAAAGAAAAAAAAAAGGAGCAACCAGCGGCGCACTGTGGGATGCGGGGACGCCGAAGGACACTGGGACGGCGGGTGGCACGCTGGCCGGTGGCTGGATACAGAGGTCGGTCGGCTTCGCCACTGCCTTCAATGCCTTGTGCTTCTTAAGTGGATTGAAATGATGAGAGAGAGTAGGTTGGGGAATGTGTGGTGGTAGATAACTATCACGGTAGTTAGTTTTCTAATTAACCGTGCACACTTTAATTAGTCCCTAATTAATTGAGAGCAATTAAAAGAAAAATGGACTAGCCAACTCGTTCGACTTAGGCTGAGCCAAACCGACCGGGGTATGCTCATTTGTAATTAATTATTACACCATATTTTGTCTAATTCTTTTAATATTCCAATCAATTGAATTATTTATATGCTACGATAGTTTCCAGAGCATACAGTTTGTGGGGTTACAATGTTCCGATAAAATAATTGTGATCGTATTCGATTCTACTCGTATTCGATCCGGTTTCGTTTTCGAAATGGTTCGTATTTGTATTCGTGTTCGAAGGATCCGTATCCAAATCCGGATCCGTAAAAAAATACGGAAACGAAACTGATACAGCCAATATCCGATCCGATCCGGTCCGTTTTCACCTCTAATCATATGTATGTGGCCCCCTCAGTTGTATGTTGTAAGTTGCACTGGCCCACGGATGCGTGTGAGACAACTATGGGGGCGTTTGGTTGCCTACATCCGTAGGGCGAACTTGTCTCGTCTGCGGCGCTTGTTTGGTTGGTCTGGAGATGGAGCTGGCCAGCCCGACCCATGCAAAAACACTGTGCTAGCCTGGCTCCCAAGAAACGGCTGGGTTGGCCGTTTGTACTTAGCTAGGCCAGCATAGTCACGCTGCTGGTCAATCTGTCACAGTGCATTACTAGATCCTTTCCTCCTTTGAGAAAATTTTAAAAATTCAAACGACATCCAAATTCAATGAAAGAAAAAAATGGAACCGTAGATTCAAGTACAAGGTATTGAAAAAATTTCAGAATTTTTTGAATTTTAGTTTTAGTTTTCGAATTTATTGATTTTCTAGTATTTGTTTTTTGAATTTTTATTTTGTGTTTTTGAATTTATTTTTGTTCCAATATTTTTTAAAATTTTTTATTTTCACTTTTGAATTTATTTTCTTTGTTCTTGATTTTCATCTTTTGAATTTATACATCCCTCCCCTTCTAATACAACCAACCAAACAACATCTCTGCTCAGCCTGTCCAAACTCATACAACCAACCAAACAACATCTCTTACATCATCTCAAATTTGGCTCCCACCAAATTTCTACTGAAATCATACTGCCACCAAATGCCCCTATATGTACAAGTGTGCGTAGGTCGATCCAATACCATCACGCCTGTGCAATTGGGCATTTGCAAGATACAGACTAATTCATAGACATGCTGGTGCTCGTCACACTGGCAGCAGCCGCTGCATCTTCGCCGTCGTCAGCGAAGCCATGCCCACGCCGATGCGCTTGCAAAAGCAGCAACAAGTTGACCAAGAGCAACACGACGATGCCCAGGTTCGGGCACTCTTCTTCATCGGCACACCTCACCAAGGGTGCAAATCCGAGGAGCAGGGCGGCGGCGGCGCTGACTATCTACGGTGAGGAGACGACGGAGGAGGAGAGGAAGGAGCAGGTGGAGGCGGTGCGTAGCCTGAGTGCGGGCGGGTGGGTGGAGGAGCAGGTGCTGCCGTTGCTCACCCCCGTGGAGGAGGCGTGGCAGCCAGCCGACCTGCTGCCCTGCGTCGACGGCGCCGACGGCGGCCTGTCGGTGTCGGAGCTGCAGGCCCGGGCGGCCGCGCTGCCGGACGAGCTGCTGGTGTGCCTGGTGGGTCACATGGTGACGGAGGAGGCGCTCCCGACGTACATGAGCATGTTCAACCGGACTGAGGGCACCCGGGATGACACTGGTTGCAGCGAGCTCTCCTGGGCGCGGTGGCAGCGCGGCTGGACGGCCGAGGAGAACCGGCACGGCGACCTCTTGAACCGGTACCTCTACCTGTGCGGCCGCGTGGACATGCGGCAGGTTGAGAGGACGGTGCACCACTTCCTCCGCGGCGGCATGCGCATGGTCGCCCCCTCCAGCCCCTACCACAGCCTCATCTACGCCGCCTTCCAGGAGCGCGCCACCTTCGTCTCCCACGTCCGCACCGCCGGCCATGCCGCCCGCCATGGCGACCGCTGCCTCGCCAAGATCTGCGGGCTCGTCTCCGCAGACGAGAAGCGCCACGAGGCCGCGTACACCAGGGCGGTGGCCAGGCTCTTCGAGGTCGACCCGGACGGGATGCTGCGGGCGCTTGCCACCGTCATGCGCGCCAAGATCACCATGCCGGGCCAGCTCATGTCCGACGGCCGTGACGGCGAGCTCTTCGCGCACTTCTCAGCTTTGACGCGGCGCGAGGGAGTGTACACGGCCACGGACTACGCCGATATGGTGGAGCACTTCGTGCGAAGGTGGAGGGTGGCGGAGCTGGCCGCCGTGCCCGGGAGCGAGGGGCGGCGCGCGCAGGAGTTCTTGTGTGAGCTGCCGGGAAAGATGCGCAAGATAGAGGAGCGCCTGGCGGCCCAAGAGAAAGCCCAAAAGGAGCCCAAGATGGTACACTTCAGCTGGGTATTCGACAGGCCCGTCCGCATCGCCTGATCTACCGATTCCAGTCCAGCCAAAAGCTTGTATCGTATGCCTGCAACTATCCAATTATGTGTTCTTAAATAATTCGTATGCCTCTACCTATGTGTGTTACTAGTTTCCTATGCTAATAAATGAAACATGAAGATAATCGGTGTATGTATGCCAGTATGTGTGTAAGGATGCGGCTAAAACTATAAAACTTCTGGATCATGAGTTTGGGTAACAATCCTACATAATTCATTTAGTCATAGAATAAACTAAGCTAACTAACTGTTCCGGTATAAAAGAGGCATTGTAGGTGAACCACACGACCGGAACTCAAATGCAGTGAGGCTATAATACTCCTCTAGGAAATGATGTAATTGTAGTGCTACAATAAGGTATGCTTTAATCTATAAAAAAAAGGTATGCTTAAAATCCTGTGTAACTCATGACCAGACCATAATGATAGAGAAATAAAAGCTTTTGCGTACAGAGGTGGATGAAAGAAGAAAAAAATGTCTTTTACTGGTCCCTCAAATATTGGCGTAACATGGTCCCTGGAAGCCTTAGCCCACTGAACGAAACTACCGAAATCTCGACAGCCAAAACTATCGAGACCAGTCTTTCTCCACACTAACTGTCAAGAAATGACTGTCAGCTCAGCTTCGTTGAGAAAAATATATATTCTCGACGACGTGGCCATCGAGAGAACTTCTTTCGATAGCTTGCCATGTGGCGGTCGAGAGTATGAGAGAAGCGTTGTTAAGGCGCGCTACCATCTCCGGGCCCATCTTTCTCAACGGCCACGCAAATGTCATCGAGAGATGTGCACTTGGCTCAAGCCGCATCGGCCCCAGCTTCTCTCGACCGCTCAGGGGGCCATCGAGAGAGAGATAGTGGGTCGGGCCATGTAGCTTGCATCTCTCGACAACCATGGGGTGGCCGTTAAGAGACGTGGGAGGCTGGCCTGTTTCTAGGGCTAGCTGGTAGCCCTTTAGTCTCACGGCTTATAGATATTTTGAGATTCCTAGTTGTCGATCCATATGTAAGTGCCCTTATCGAGTAAGCCATGAGCTAAACTTCTAGAGAGATGTTGTAGGCACGTCCTAGCCATGGTCGTTTCATCTTAAAGACCTACTCAATTTATTTCAGTCAATCCACAATAGGCTAAATGAACAAACAGACGTATCACAATATTTTAGGATTTTTATTTGATTTTCAAATCATTTTTGTATTATTCAAGGGACAAAAAGCACTTATCATGCACTAATTTGATCTTCTTCAACTATGGTACCAAGTATTGATAGTTGCACAATATTCTATACATACCATGACATTTTCAAACATTTTCTTTATTTTCTAAGTCATTAATTCATTTTTGTTTAAAAATCAATTATATGCTTCTAGAAAATATATAAACTAAATATGTCATTATATATTCAAAAATATACATATTTTTCTCAAATTTGAAAAATTTAATTTTATGATGCTTGAGGCGGATTTATGTGTTATTTTCTAATTGGAATATCAATTGTACAATTTAATCTAATTTACAATATGTCTCGACAAGCTCTGCGTGGCCGTCGAGATAGTGTGCCCTTGCCATTTGGTGCCTTGGCCTAGCCCACTTAGCCAGCGTAGTGGCACTCTCTCTCGACGGCCCACATAGAGGCCGTCGGAGACTCTCGCTTCCTCCAGCGCACAAAGGACACACTCCATTATGTGTTGAGTTAACACGGAATGGCAAGAGGGCTAATAGCGTTAGTGTGCGCTCACGAGATCACGAGTTTGACCTCGCACCTAGGCGTTGCAATTTTTATTTTATTTCTCTCGATGGCTTATATGGAGACGTCCACCCGTGCATCGAGAGTTTTCAAATTTTTAAAGACCATGTGCGCTTAACGAAGCTCGCTCTCAACAGTATTTGGTTGGTTGTTGAGAGTAGCTCACACCTTAGCTGCTCCGTCACTCGTGGGACTAGCCTCAACCATATACTCGACGGCTAGTTGTAGGCCATTGAGTCTATATTCTATACACGACAGTAAAGACCCAGCTGTCAAGAGTTGTACCTGTCTAAACGGTTTATTCCTAGCCGTCGAGAGAAGTTGCTGCCATTTGAAATTTACGTCATTTCCTGTAATGACCGGACGTGTTCCCTTCATCCATAAAATTAATCATACAGATACGATCCTTTGACTAGCTAAGCCACAGTTTTTATCGATAAAACTATATGGATACGATCCTTAACCGTGGGATTCTTATATTTTTCTAAACTTATAGAAATTATATTTGCATTTTATTTTATTTTTCAATTTTCTAGCATTTATTGTGTTTATTGGCTTTCTAGAAAATTAATTTTCTACTTATCTGTGGTCAACATGAGCACCACATCAACATTTCACGATAATTTTATGGTTTTGGGGCTCTGATACAAACGAATACAGGTTAAAGAAATTCCCGTATGATAGGTAGTTCAGTTGTAAAGCACACCATTTGCCTTCAAATCCACACAGGGACAACAAAAAAACCCAGGTTTCATTCTTGTGGTGTGTGTTATTATTGTAGGACTGAATTATCAAATCTCCATAGTAATCCTAAAAAATGATTAAAAAATAAAATTTCTACTTTAGGATGTAAAGTGAGATCCGCTGCACTTTAAGGGCTCAGTGCAATTAACTGAACTTATAAAAATTATGGTAAAACTACAGCTTCACCCTGCTACTAGTTTTGAGATTTTAGCCCTGCTACGTAACGACGGGGGCACTTAATTGTTCCCTCCGTTTATTTTTATAAGACGTATTTTGATTTGAAAAAATCAAACTTTATAAACCTTAGCCAACAATTACTCAAATTATATGCATCTTTAGTGTAAAAAAGACGTATCAATAGATCTATATTTCAAATTGCTTTTGATATAGAAGCTTGCAGATCAGCTCCGACGTGTCGGGCGGTGGCATACTGGCATGTTGCCGGCCGGCGCCTGCGCCTGCGCTGGGAGGCCGTGGCCGGTGGCCGGCAAGGCTTGCAAGCTCGCTGGATCCATCGACTGATCTTAGACGTGTCAAGATCGAGTATATCCGTAATTCAGCCTAATCAATTCGACGCAATCAGCCGATCATAGAGAAGATGCTTAAAAAAGACTCCGGCTAGGGTTCCCTTCGGAGGCGACTCCATGGACGAAACCTGCTGGTGAGAATTAGAAGCGGATTAGTATTGGAGATCGACACAGAAACAGATTTTGGGGATCAAAAGCATTAATTAGCAGATATCGGTAGGGTTGTTTGCATCCGTTCTGAGGTGCAAATAGTTTGCGGCACCATACAATATTAGATCTCGGGACGACAATCTCGTGGACTTTGATCTTACGAACGTCCTTGGCTCTAATTAAGTGAAGTGCTTTCAGATAGCGTGTGTGGGTTTCTGTCATGAGTTCATCTAACAATTTTGGATCGGGTGGGAGTGGTGGCGGTGTGATGGTGGAGATGGTGATCGATGGTCGGCTCATACGGCGTCAGGATAATCTTGATGTGGTTGAACACCTGCATCAACTGCAGCTTACTTCAGTAGAAGAGGATCCCATTGCTTTTGATGAGGAGGATGAGGAGGAAATTCTGAATTGCCCGTGGGCTTTGATTGGGAAAGTGCTGGCACAAAAAGCTATATCAAATAGGGTTATGAATGCTTTGAAGGATCTCTGGATGATCCCAAGGGGACTTCAAGCAAAAACCCTACGGGAGAATATTGTTTTCTTGAAATTTGACAAGAACAAGCAACCAGGGGAGATGGTGTGTGATAAATTGGCCTTTTGGGTTCGAGTTTACGATTTACCATATAAATGGTTCACTCGTAAATGCGCAAAACGGTTGGGAGAGAAGATGGGGTCCTGCTGGATGTGGACGTCGATGATGATGGCGTTGGTTGGTCGGAGTTCCTGCGGTTTAGGGTTTTGATTGATATCACAAAACCCTCAAGGCGCTGGTTTACAATCAACAATTGTGTTCAAGGTGAGAAATAGTGTAGGGTGAAGTATGAGCATCTCCCGTTGTTTTGCTTTGCTTGTGGTATTCTAGGCCATGATCATAAGTACTGTGAGATGACGCCGCTAGATGGGGATGAGCTGCCGTACGGGACCTTTTTGATGGCCCTATTGGATGCACCACCAAGGAGAAGATCCCAGGGGGAGAATAGAGGCGATTTTTCTTCTCGTGGTGGACGCATGCGAGCTAGTCTTACTAGTGGCAGCAGAAGCACCGCTTATGAGGAGAAGGTTGAAGAAACAGAGGTGACTTCCCTACTAGAGGTGGGAGGGAGGAAGGTGTTTGGTGATCCAATGGAGAAAGATATGAAGGAATTTTGCAGCTCCTGTAAAAAATCTCTGAAGATGGGAGTGGAGGAAGTGGAGTCGGGACAGAGTTCAGAGGTCAGAGGATAGCCCGTTAAGCAAAAAACTTAAAAAGGATGGCGAAAGGACGAAGGCTACAAGGCGGCCCGTCTAAGCCAATGAATATTCTAAGTTGGGCTGATTGCGATTCGAGGTCGACGCGGCGGTTGGTGAGTTGAGGATTTTATTAAATCCTGTCGACCCCAAGTTGTCTTTCTTCCTGAAACGAAGGATTGTTCTGAGGTGATTAATCGTAAGTGGCGGAGTTGTGGTTTTCCTAATAGCTTGGTTGTTGATTGTCGAGGAAGGAGCGGTGGTGCACTGGTGGTGTAGCCTTATGGTGGAAGGAGGAGGTGGCTTTTTCTTTATGGTCAATAAATAAATATCATATATATGGATTGATCTGTATCAATGAAACAAATGATGTTTGCAGAATTATGGGTTTATATGGAGAACAAATGATGTTTGCAGAATTATGGGTTTTGTCGGCGACTGGGAGGCGAGCCCCCGCAGCGCATATAAGCAAGGAAAAGGTGCGAGGTCAGAAGCCCTCTGCCCGGACCGAGGCCCACCGCCGGCGGACGCCGCCGAAGACTTGGTCCCGACGCGGCTGGCGCGTCAAGACCGGATGAATGGGAACGATGACACGAGTGTTTTATCCTGGTTCAGGGCTCCACTGCGGGATAACAGCCCTACGTCCAGTCTTCGTTTAATGCCGAGCTTAAACGAGTACAAGGGGGTGAAGTCCGAGCCTTAGGAAGCCCGGACTTCGAGTACAGTAAGTGCTCAAGGCACTGCGTGTGTGTGCTCCTCTGATTACACGGATGCGGAGAACTACCGCCGAACTAGAGCTCCTACGAGGTGCAAGTGCTCTGTTCTACCGTAGCTATTCTCCAAGTGAGTTGTGTGTCGACGCTCGCCCCCTGTTGTCGTAGCTGTGGGCCCCTTTATAAGGCGCCCGCCATCGTTGTTGTGCCGCCCGCTGAATTAGTCGTTGTTTTTCCCATGCGGTAGCGCATCAATCCACCGCAATCGAGTGCAATCTTTGATCACCGCTACGACCGCTACCGGTCAACACGTGTCTTTGCCCATGCGGGCGATTGACGGACCGCCGCCTACCCGCCGGTGTGGCCAGCGCTCCTCGGTGCAGTCTGGCGCATTTAATTCTTGATGACTCTGGGGACCCGGTGTATCTGTCTGTGGCGCATGATAATTTGCTCGGTCTGGTATCTTGTCTGGATCATTCAGCTTCTATTACTCCGCCATCGCCATCCGCATATTCTTCATCCTTCCCCTTGACTTCCTCCATATGGAGCCTCCTCGATCTCGAATGGCCGATCTCCTGGCAAACCTTCGTGTGTGCAAAATCTGGCGGGAGGTACGGTCCTCAAGTATTCAATTCTTGATGCTTTTTATAGTCATGGAGCGATTGCGGATTTTCCCGGACTTTTTATGCTCGTCGCGTCGGAGAATCCCAGCTGGAGGGCGAGCCGATCTTCCAGATCGCCAACATTCGAACTCACAGATCGAGCGAACCTCAAGCATTGCTTGAAGCCCAGTTTCTACCTGACCAACCGCGGCACAGCTTGAGTGTGCCAGCTGTTGCACTTGTGCGCCGACTTTCACAATATCATCTAAGATAACGACAAGCTCGCGCACGCGTTCAAGGCAAGGAGTAAACATCGGTTTGTACCCAGAGAGCTACCCGGACAATGCTATCAGTCTGCAGAGCACGAACCGGGAAAGAAGTCTGTCTCAAAGCAAAGACAAGCCCAACATCGGTACTGGTTTGCCTAGAGGCATGGAATCTCTCTAGCGTTCGATACGTCTCAGTCATAGCTGGATTCGAACTTGGCTGCAGCCAGCAACGAGATTTCTTAGCCCGACTGGTGGTTCACAGGATCGGACGAGTGAGCGGCGCTGTGGGACCCTCTCATGAAGGACACCAGTATTTGTTCGCCATGCCGTGGTATTGAGAGTTGTAGGTCCGGTCATGCTTTCGGATGTTGTCTCTTATGTTGCTGGTTCGTTCGAGCTCCTCGTGGGTTACCTTGCATCAGGACCGCCAGCAGCTTGAGCCCCTCTCGCGAGGGTGGGCGAATACGAGCCAAGGTACGTGTGTTGCCATCTTTCGCCTCGTGTTTTAGCAACTTACGTTGGCAGCGTACGGCTTTGCTTTGACGGGAGCCCGGCAGCGCGTGGCGCAGGCGGCGCATGAAGAAAGCCGAGAGAGGCGCACCGCTGTCCGAAAAACGCAGCCTAGCGCTTGAAAAACTGCTTCCGCAAGCGGTTGGCCGGGCCCTTCGCTGCTCACAGCGGGTCCGGCATGGCCGATCTCGTCGCGTGGGACGGAAACTCGCTTCCGCGCGCATCGGCAGGAGGCGCATCCGCGGCAGGTCTCCTCAGCCCGTCGCCGCCGGATTGAGGCACGGTCCGGCACGCGTGAACGTAGTTGAGCGGAAGGCGACGCGGTGGCCGTAAGTACTCGAAGTTAGTTACGTCTTCACCTCGTTGTCGTGGGCGTCGCTGCTTCTACGGATTCGCGTTGTGCCGGGATCGCAGCGTACTTCCATGATTGAGCTTCACAAGATCGTTGCATGAGCACGCCTCTCTGCCCCTCACCTGTGCAGCCGCTGGGGCAGAACGAACGGTCCATAAAGGTGAAGGCCGTCAGCCAAGCGTCCGAATCGCCCCGCAAGCCAAACGGCCCCATAAAGGTAATCTCGGCACGGAACCGGACCGGCCCGAGCGACCGATTGAATTCGACGAGCGGCGTTCGGGCATTGAGCCATGAAATGCGTTCCAACATGCCCAGCCGGTTCCCGGAATCCTCTTCTGCAGCTTTTTGCCTGTCTTTTTGAGTACCCACTTTTTCACTTCGTCTCGCCCCGCTGGTATGCTCCGTCGCACGGAATGACCCGGCGCCATGGAGATCCAACACCGAGATGAGCGATAGCCATCGAGCACCACTTGGGATCGCCACAGATGCATCACAACCGAAGGCCCCGGGGCCACCGGCAACATCAGTCAAGAATGGTGGTGCGAATGGCTGCCGAACTCCGAATCTCGACGCAGATGCTTGGTCTGCAGGACTGACTGGACTCCCTGACTCTCCCCCGGTGACAGCCGGGCCGCTGGGCTCTTGGACGAGGGGAGGGTCATCTTGAAGCGATCGCCAGGCGGTGGGTCGTAACTGGCCGAAGCGGAATCGGCGACGTCGGCGGGAAGGACCTGCCGGAGCGGAAGGCGGTGACGGAAGATTAGAAGACCTAGCTTGGGGGGGATGCTGAAGGCTGCGGCAGGCTTGGCTTAAGGCTGGCATGTGCGGCGCCTGCGCGAGGCCTTGCCAGCACTCGCAGTCGACACGAGCCTGCCGTCGTGGCGGCTTGCTGCGGAGTGTCGTCGTGCCGTCCTGCCCGCCCGGCGGGCTTAGTTTTTGTTGTCTTGTGTTTTTTGCTGGTTCATCCACACTTCCAAATTCAGTCTTGATTGAAGCGAATGAACTTGTCTTCTGCTCGTTTCTCGTTTAAACCTAAGCAACGAGCCCTCGATCAAGGCGGAAGGATCGATCGAGCGCCAAATGCAAACGGTGGAGCGTTGCAGCTTCGCAGAAACTTTCGGTGCTTAACGGTGATAGCAGTTGGAAGCCGCCAGCCAAGCGTGCAGGGGCGCCCTGAGGAGATGAGGGAGGTTGCTTGTGCTTGCGTCAAAGGATAGCATGGCGAGGCGTGCTGCGCGGTCGCGCCTCCGAGCGTGGCGCCACGCCGTGCAGCCGAGGACCTCCTTCGCTCCCGTGAGCTTGCCCTTGTGGAGGCTGAGCACCGCTCCAATTTTGTCTTGCGATAAGGAACCTCTTGAATAGATACGGCAACATGAATACCAGTCACGAGCGATGAGCTGATTGACTCACCTTCGGAATCCAAGCGAGTATGAGCCAGTTGCCGACGAAGCCGCGGAAGCTGGCCAGAGAGTGGAAAGCTAAGCTGTCAGTGGCGTAGGCTTCTCTTTTCTGCCGGCATGCGACGCTACCTGCCTTGTAAATACCTTTTATTAGTGTAGTCGACTGTTTGACTTCTTCTTCCTTCGCGTCTTCTTTGGTCCATCTCCTTGCCGAAGCCGTTGGCTAAGTGGATGTAGACACCTCTGATCTTGGTAGAAGCGGAAGCCATGCTCCTGAGAACATACTTAACATATCCCCTGCCATTACTTTCTAGAGACCAATGTCGCTTGGTCTATCCCGGACTTTGAGACATCCGCGTTCCCTCCTTGCTCACCTTTCTTGCTGCTTCCGCGAGTTGGGCTTTGCGAGCAACTGTGGGCGACAGGCTGGCCGAGCGATTTCAGAATCTTCGCTAGAAAGCGGTGCGGTGCCTGATGGAAGCACTCAGCGGTCTTGGAATGCAGATCCATGCTCTGCTACGACGAAATTATGCGTTTACTGCACCCTTTGGTACGCTCTGGGACCTTTTGGTAGTAATCTTGTGGGTCATCAACCTTTCTTTAAAATTAGTGGTGTGTTGTTGTTCATTCTCTTTTGTTTTGTTATTACACATATGCAAGCAGCAGCTGGTAGTCGTATGGGCAGAAAAGAGTTGGTTAAGACCGTACTAATACGTCTTACTGGGGGGGCGTCAGACGTGAGGGGAGTCTTTTGATTAGAATTTCGGTCAACTTAAAGAGATTATCATTATATATGGGATGGGCCATCCGCCAAGCCACTCTCAGGCAAGTGCGCTCAACTCAGAGAGATCAATTTTGAAAAATGGAATAAAAGCGATCTCGAACCATCTCTAGTAGGTCTCTTTGGCTAAAGACCAATTTTTTGGGGCGATCGATACTAGAGGCCATGTCAGGGGCTTCGGGCAGCTCGTGACGTGAAAATCGGCCATGGACCTTACTTTTCAGTCATGGGCCGTCCAGTCCCAGTCAATGTTCGGTTCTGGAAGATTTTTCAATTTTTGAAAAATCAACGTGGCTAGAAAAAATCTGGGCCTTCCTTAAGAAGCTGGTCTGAAGGGAGGCGTGTAAATCAATTTGGGCCCTTAATGGGCAGCCATAGGGGCCTCCCTTTTCTGTAACTGATAAATCAATTTTAAAAAATCTATCGACTCTCGATGGACTTTGGCCCGACAGACTATTTGAGCAAGCTCGGCTCTCGCCAAGAGAGTTTTTAACCCTCACTTAACATTGGCCTGATCCGATACATGTCCTAAGACTTCTAGAGGCCGCCTTAGAGGCGCCTTTTTGAGCGTGGTGCCTGCGTCCGAGAGATGTTGGACTCTAGGTCCCGGGCCAACTGCATTCGGGGTTTATCACAAGGTAGTGCCTGCCCGTGTGCACGTTCACCCGTTGCTCGAGTCGGATGTCGGCTTACCCTGTGCATCCAATCCTGGTTGGCCGGTTCAGTGCCTTTCTGCTTTATAGTCTTGGCAAGCGAGCCTCCAAAGCCGATCATAGGTTTGGAGTGGGAGGAGTCTAACGAGGCTCTCTAGGGAATAGTGGGGTGAACAAAAAACAAGATGGGGGAATGGAGACTCTTTCTCGGCAAAGAGATGGCGATGTTCGAGCGGGAGGATTCCCCCAGCGTCTCCTCGTCAAGGCGCGTGGACCGATACGATCTGCGGGACCTTCCCATCTTAGGGTGAGCTTTGTGCGAGCGTGAGCGTGAGCAGCCGCAGTTACGAGTTGTACAGTCTGAACAGCACACTAAGGTCTTGTCTGGGGTCATCTTTGCTGCTGCGTCTTATGTCTTTGCCGATCCTCGCGTACCAGAACTCGATGATATGTGCTTGTCACGGCGGCAGACTCCACCTCGGAAAGAACCGCTCTCCAAAGAAGCTCGTCTGATAATCTGAGCTGAACCACTTTTTCGGCGTGGTGAAGAGCCTCAGTATATAAACTTCAGGCTTCTAGCCGTTTTAGGTATGCGATTAGGAGGTTCTAGAGGTGTTGAGCTGCAACACGGTAGTTCTTTGACCGGCCTTGTAACTCGTGACTCTGCCGAGCGTCGTCTTGCCAGACACTCTGTGCTTAATACCGCATGACTAATGCGCGTCGCTCGCGGCGTTGATTGCGTGCGTCGACCGGCTACCGGGCTGAGCGACTTTGCCGCTTCGCTCCTCAGTCTGGAATAGTGTTTCACCACGTATCACTTGGTGTTGCGATATTGTTCTATAGAATTCTTTGGTCGCCATCTCGTGCTCATGCTGTCCTGAACACCAATGGCGACGAAAGCTGCGGTGGTGCTACTTTTGACGACTCTTAAACCAATCCATCCCCCATGTTGAGAATGGCGAGTCTGCTCGGCTTGCGAGTGCGGGCCGGGATACCCAGTCTGCGGTGATTGGCGGTGGACCAGTTTGATGACTCGGTACGAGGTCGAGATCCTTATCCCAACTAGCTAGCACAATGTGTTGTGTACCCAGCCTCTACTTTTCCCACTAGGTTGTTCTCGAAAAGAGGCATGGGCATGCCCGATCGCGGTCTGTGATGTCTTGGGGGAGAAAATTTTCCCGGTCACACAAATGAATAGATGATACAAGCCCTCGGTAGGTCGGGCTTGTCTTTGAAGAGTCTGTATCCTGGCGGTAGTCAAGTCGGACGCTAGTCCTTCATAGCTAAATATTTGTCGTCTATGGCGCCAAGTACAGTACGGTCGTTGTGAGTCGAAAGCAACCGTTTTTCGAGGGCCTCTTCTCTCCTGAGGGAGGGCTTTAGTAGGTGCGTACGTCCCTAGAGAAAACCAAGAGCAAGCTATATTTGGACGTGTACTATAGAGCATCGTGAAGTGCTTCTTGCCAAGTATCGCCCCCCACAGTCTTGGCGTCACCTACCAAGCGACACGATTTTTTTTTGGCCGACCAACTTGAATCATCGCTCAGTGATTGTTAAGCTTCAGAGGTCCAAAGCGCGGTGATGATGCATAAATGAAATAAGTAAACGCGCCAACCGGCATTTATGGCGTAGCTATGATTTATATCTCTTGTTCTCCCTTGGGAGAGAAAGGAGAAACGAGAACCCGCCACCCGACGCTCAAGTAGCGCACGCCAACCATCGAATAACATGGTCGATTACTTGGCATGGCTAGCGAAGTTTGGGCGAGCCTTACGAGCCGCTGCCGACTCGGCCAAGCCAGAACCGCCCCGATTTGGGATTTGATTTTCGAGAATAAGTTGAACTTGATGTCAAATTCACCAAGCTCATTCCACCAATTGCGACTGCGTCGCCCGTCCCACTGAATGATGTCCTTTAAAAACGTCGCCTTCGTCGGGGCGATGGTGGATGGGCTTGAAAATAGTGGCCAACTTAGCGAGGCCATAAGCAAAGGTGCAGAGAGCTTCTGAACCTCGACCTCGGGTACCGCGAATTACTCTCATGATGGTCTGCTCAGTGCAGTGTACCTCCCGTAGTAAGCGTGGCAGCTCGGCGCGTCGGCACTTCGCCTAGTATCATAATTTATAGTAGTAGATTTGGAAGGGGATAGCTTAGCGGAATAAGAGGCTCGCGGTCGAAACAGTCATCGTCTATTCTATCGTGCTTCGATTAATTGCAGGCGTAGAAGATTGCGCCCGGCGAGATAGGGATCGAGATATATAGCCCTGCAGCCCATGAAGCGCCATCATCAGCGGAGGGGCTCACCTCTTGGTAGGTACACCCATATTCTCGATAGCCTCTCTCTCGGAGGGTTTGTCGATATTTGCCTTTTCAATAAGCAACATCGGGCGGTCCGGACCAAAGACACATTTTCGAGTCGGTCGTGAAAGCTTTTTCTAGCAAGATTTTTCTGAAGTCGGTCATGTCCCAGGACTTTGCTTTTAGTTTACATAGACCTCTAGTACGACCTACTATGCTATGTCGAGGGGCGACCGATACTGTTCGCATTAGTCGCTAGAGTGGGGCCCCGTCGTCAGGATAGTGTGGTATGGTGAAAGTGTGTACCAAAAATTTCTATTCTGTTTCGATCCGCTGATGGTAGCTGTGATGATATCTGCCGATAGAGGCGCTCAGGATGTCAGCTAATTCGCATCGCAACCAGTAGTTCCGCGTCTCTGTGAGTCTTGGACGCGTACTAGGTTAGTATCGATAGCGGCATTGATTGAGTCGCGATGGTTCGGCGCACATGCGTGCCATTTCCCATTTCTTCCGCGCATCTCTCTTGCGATGACGGATTAGCTACGATTAGAAGACTTAGGGAGAATGCTGGACTTGATCCGGATGGCCGGCTCGATGAGCGGCTTGGAGAGCTTGCCAGTTGTTTCCGGATGATGTCGACCTTCCATTTTGGGAAAGAAGTAAGTCTATGGAGAGCTTTTCCGGCACTAACTCTGCTCGATGACCCTTTGGGACTCCATGCATGTTCCTGGGCGGTTCTCATGCGAACACTGTGCGAAAGGTGATTGGCGGCCGCTCGTTCCTGGACTCGAGGTGACTCACTTCACGTGACGTGACGCACGCTTGGCGGAGTTTGCGAGTGCGCTTGGTCGCGAGACCGGGAGCTCCTCCTGCGTGCCCGGGTGGCGTCTTAGAGCCGGGGTAGAACAAGCCTTTTGGCCGACCTTTCAGGAAGTTGTAGAACGATTTGTCGAGACCCGAACCACCATAGGTTGGCTGACCCTTGTCTGGCCGCCATAGACCCCAGGGCAGCTTCGACCAGCCGCCGGCAGATCGGATCTCGTTTGGATAGCCGCCATGAACTTGAGATAATGCGCCCGTCCGAGGATGGCGTTAGTAGAGCAGCTCCAGGTCCCTCGTGATGTACTCGGTCCCGGGCGCAGGGGCTGACCATCGGACGTGGAGGGCACTCGATCTTGAGACAATCAATCTCGGTGAAGGATGGCTATGTCGCTTGATCTTGGACCGCACACCCGAAGCGTGATCGAGGTCGCCATCTACCAACATCACGACACACCACCCTGCTGAGGTTGCTAATGGTGGTGAGAGACGACGCAACGACCGAGACCGGTGAGGGAGGCGTCAGGGACAATCATCCGAGAAAGATGGTGGTAGTAGGACCACCACCCGCCGTCCAGCCGTCGAGGCGTAAACCTCAGCGTTACCTCGGGCGTCTTTAGTGGAAAGGACACTCGGGTCGAGCTCGAGGCCGTTGTGTGTGTCGTGGAAACGTGCGCGCGGTCGTGTGGGCGCCTTCTGGTCCGCGCGTACCCCTATGTCCTTCCGGGAGCTGGGCATGCGCGTGTCTTTCAAGCGCCCGTAGCCCTTGGTCCTGCCTGATAAGCTCGTATGGGTCTCTCTGCATCGCCACGGAGCAGCGAGCGGGGTTAGGCCCCGCCGCCTGGGCCGTGGGTGGCTGTGGCTACCGTACGCCCGCGGGCTCTCCCCGGCGGTATGGCTGCTGCCAGGCTTAGTGGTCCGCTCGAGCGCCGCTATGCCGCGACACCAAGGCCCTCTCGAAAGCGGGCCTTTACTTGCGGCCGTCACCACATGACGCTGCTGCCAGGCTTCGGGTGTCAGCCGCTTCCGTCTTTGCTTGCCGCGCCCTTCTCCCTTCCATCCTGCCCACAGTTCCGATTGCGCACCAAGCGCCCCCACAAAGACGAATAAATCGCGAAATCTCACATCCCTGTGCGGGCTGTAGAGCTCGGCTGGAAATAAATCCGCGGTGTGCGGTGTGTGAAGCACATGTGGTGTTCTTCCGGAAACGAGTTAAGGTGTTCGCGCGCTCGCCTCATGGCCTCGCTTGGCTCGTTCCGAGATTGACGATGGCCTCGCCTCGTGGGAGATCGTCTTGCTGAGATTGGTGAGTCTACTGCAGTCGCGGGCGAGTCCTCTACTCGGACGAGACCACACGAGACTTCTCTCCTCTCAGGGCAGCTTCCTTGAAGCTTCGGCCAGAAGGACTCCAGGCATAGTCCCCTCAGCACTGCCAGTTCCACTCCCGCAATGTGAGTGCGGCCTCAATTCCCGCGCTGCTGCACTGCTGAGCGGGTTCATGTCGAAAGCGCGCGAGGTTGTCCACCCCGACGACTGGCGAATTGAGTTCAAGCCCCATCATGTGAATTTTGCTGAGCAGAGTATTTATTGCGGGGCTCCGTTCTCTCCCTCGAATCCTTCCCGGGCTCCCTTATGCTCCCTGCGCTTAAACCGAACTCGAAGGCGCCGCAGGAGCTCGTGCTCGCTCTCGAGGAGAGCCCGTTATTCGAACATCGAAACGAGTCCCGCCGAGAGGAGCCCCGACTCCGCCCTACCTGGGAGGGGCTGCTGAGTCTGACGCTCTTCTGGCGCGCGCCGATCAAGAGACACGTCTGCTGTGCCACCGAATCCCGTGATCCCCAACGAGCTGTTGACGGGCGCCGCTGTGTCGTACGTTCTTCACTGAACCACGTGCTATCTAGCTCATCGTGCCGCGACGGGCCCACTAGTCGGCCATAGTGAATCGCTTTCAACCCGGCTCAGTCGCCGCGTGCATATGGTGGAAACGGGCACGTGACAACCTGTACCTACCGGGTTGGTGGCTGGGCGCTTTCGCCCGTTATAGTCCTTCGAACGAATGAAGATGGAGTTTTTCAAATTTTAATATTTTGTGCTTAACTCCAGAACTCCACAAACAACACCACAAAACACAGCAGCGGAGGACGAGAGGAGAAAAGATTTTGGCAATTGGAGTGCGGATGTCCTTTAGATACCAAGGGCATGACTATTGAAAACAATAGAACGGGTACCTTGAAGCTCGGGAAGATTTTGACTGTTCAGCAAAACACATTCAACAGAAGGGAGACGACACGGACAGTACTGTTCGATTGGGAAAAACAAGAAAATAAAGGACCAGTTAAAACCCGATGGACCAGATTAGCTCGAAACAAAGCAAAAAAAAAAGAGAAAGCCAAACCATCAAAGATACTTTCAGAAAAAGTAAAACAGATTTCAGAATTTGCCCCAATTGGAGCAGGAGGTTGGTGGGTTTCTGCAGTTTAAATGTTTTGGGATTTTTGTGTGCATAATCCTACATGAATCTCAAGCACTTCACCAAAAATCTCCTCAAAACTCTTTTGTATAAAAAATATGAAAAAATCAAACACTACAGACTATCAGGAATCTTCGAGCAGAATGTTTGGGCGTTATTCACCTCTTGGCGTCCAAAGCGGTGCAATGGAATGACTCCAACATTTTCTTCAGATGCATATATGAGTCCGCACCTTTTCAACAAGAACAGAAGCAAAAATGATTTTTCTAGAGTTTTATAAAAATCAAACACTGGAGTGCTGCTTGCAGAAGAACAAAATCTGCAGAGATTTGCAACTTGATGAAAAACTTGATCTCTAGTCTATCCTAGTGTGTAGAGGTGTAAACACCATATAAATACCCTCAAGACATCATGGATCAGAAGCATGTAGAGGAAGAGGCATACAAACAAGTTACAAAACATCAAGGAAAGATTGAAACAATAGAACTAGTAAGAACAAGACATGAACATGGGAACTAGTTTTGTTTGATTTGGTGGAGAACACACAGCCACTCTAGGGTGGGAAAACACACTGAAGTGGCTAAACTTAAAATTGGCTGCAAAAAGAGGCTTGAATGGAACCTCCCTTTCTTTCTTTATAGCAGCGTTCTAGGGTATCTCGATATATCGCGCGATATTGAGATTCTCGAACCACCCATGAATACTGAGATTAACCCCAACTAGCCATTTACATGGGCCTTACCACCACTCATGGCCCAACATGGACCATACATGGGCTAACTAACAAAACCCAACACATACATATACCGCAGGTTTTTCGCATATGCGCCCTGCCACGCTGAATTGAACGTCTGCAACGAAATAACAAATCTTCGCTCCCCGCGCGTGCGCAGCGTGATGCTCCGTGATCCGAGGCCAACTTCGCGCCCGGCGCTCCAAGCAGACCAACCCAGCGGCGGGAGGCGGCCACGCTCACTCTGCACGTCGTTCTCACCTCACAAAAACACAACCACATCGAGCGTCCGCCAAACCAACATCCGAACTCACCAACCCAAACCACATGAACATCAAACTCCACGGGGTTAGTAGCGGGGTTGTTAAAGTGATAGCTAGTCGACTCGACCGAAACCCTCCCTGAGACGTGCGACGTCTTTGTGGCGATCTGGGGACTTTTCATGACTACAACTCATGCAGAATCTAGAAACAACATGCCACAGCCCATGGTCAAGTTTTGGAAGAATTTTATATCGGCAGAATGCTCGCTATCTAGACTCCTAGACTCCACTAAGCAAGTGTGGCGTCTTGTACAGAACCTTGCGTGGCGTGTTCGGTCAGGCCTAGCGCCGCCTACGCCCTGATATAGCTCTAGAACCCTTTTTCGCCCGGAGCGCCCGCTGCTTCAAAGCGGGCGGGCTCCTTGTCAGTCGGTGCCTCTACGAGTCGGGGCTCCTGGGCTAAGGCGACATGGCGTGAAGGTGTGTCGAAGGCGGTGCCCTCGATACCCACGGAGGCTCCAGCTATGCGGCTTTCAACTTGCCGTGCGTCACGTGGCACCCAGTCTGACTGTGGACCAGTTGACGCTCAAGCCACGCCTCGCGTTCTCTTTGGATATCTTGATATAACGCTTTCAACTTGGGTCGGTGCTTCCAGCCGCATGTCACGTTTCGCGCGGCCTTTGGGTTTGGCTTGCCGCTAAGAGAGAAGCTTAACAAAAGGTCGACGGTCCTACGTCTGGTCGTAAGGCGGTACGGATCTCGCGTTGGGTGAGCGAGCTGCTCCATTACTCAAATTACGTGATATCGTAACGTTAATGAATTGTCCATGATATCAAATGATAAATGACAGACAACAACAGGCCATCCGACACCCGAACTCCCACCGACGGAGATCGGCCCGCCGGGCGCCGGGAAGCCGGCAGCGTTATGAAGGACCCATGGCCAGCGCGATCACGGCACCACAGAGCCCTGTGCACAAGCCGTTTGGACGAGGCCATGCTGAGCAACCGACGAGCGGAAGTAGACCTTGGTACGTGAAAGCGGTCGGCGGTCGAATGATATAGATTTATGGGTTCGAGCGGGCCGCTCGGTGCGGGATATGAGGCCCTAAATACGTAACGTTTAACGACGTCCTTGCCAGTACATGAGGTGCAAGAGCCGACGTGGTTGAGTAAGAAGCGGGCCTGGATGTGCGCGATACGCGTTTACTACTGGCTCTGACACGAGGGAACAGTAAGCCATTAGGAGCCTCGGGAACTACCTCCAAGCCAGTGAGTTGTGAGCTAAGGCGGCTGCTCCAGGCCCCGAGTTGTCGCGACGTTAATGTTTGCCTGCTTTGCTGTTCGCGGTCCCTCTACTAAGGCGTAGTTTAAAGCGTCTTGTAATGGAATCAGTTAGTCATTGCATCAGGCGGTGGTCGTGCTTTGATCGGCGCGCGGGAAGTGCAGTAAGATCCGGATCACGCACCGTCAGGCTATCGCTGCCCATCGACCAAGTTGGCCAAGGGTTGGCACTAGCGCTGTCGAGAAACGAGCGCCGGCCTTTGCTCCTGAACAAAGGTCTTGGCATTTAATGATGACTACAACGGGCGGTATATCCTGTCCTGGGGCGTGGCGTGATGATTTTTGGTCATCACTGTCCCGTCTCCGCCTGAAGTCTCCGTACCAGGCGAGCGCGGAAGCCACAGTCGTCGAGGCCTCATCGAGCTTGGTCTGCTAGCGACCTGCTTGGTCCCGCGTCGTAAGCTGATCCATGCGCATATTTTTTCCCCCCCGCAGCGGTTTATATGGAGAACCAAATCTAGTTGTTATAAGACTTGGGATTTGGTTTCATCAAATTTGATCAGGATGATTTTTGGGATTGGAATGAATGTACATTGCAAGAAGAACATCTTAGTTTTGTGAAGGGCTGAATCAAATATGGCACAAATGAGAACTTGTTTGGCTGATTGTTAGTTGTTTGATCTTGGCTTTGAAGGGTATCCTTTTACTTATAATAATAATCTGTATAGCAGAGGAACAATTCGCTGGACCCGGGGCATGTGCTAATGTTCTTCTTCTTTTTCCTATTGTGAATATTCGCGATAGATATGGATGTCAGAGATTCGCGAACCATTACATATTGTCTAGGGTGCTCTCTCTACATGAACCCCGTTAAAAAGTTTCAAGAGGCGATGTGGCTTAAGATGAGAGATTTCAACTATTCCACTCGGAGGTGTGTGGCGCTTGTCAATCGGCACCATTATCGCCTTTGGTGGATAAATTGCAGATTTTAGCAGGGAAGATGAGTAAAGTTCAGTCCTTTGGTTAAACAAATTTAAGAAGGAGGACGAGACTAAGGAGAAGATTGATAGATTAATTGTACAAGGGATGGAAACTAGTGATCAATATTGTTAAAGTAGCATTGTATAGGTTTATTGCTTATTTCCCCCTCTGTTGCATATTGACTTACAATCAATATCTTACACGCATAGCAATACATGTTGCATTCCTCATTGCCACTCTAACATGGTATCAAACTAGGTTGGCGACTACTACTTTGTACCGCCGCTTGGCCGCACTTTGTCCGTTGCCTTGTTGAGCATGACTTCTCCCTCTCATCTTCCTTCCCTCGAACTCCTACGTCCGGAACACGCCTCCCGGCTCACAAGAGTTCAGCCGTGACTAGCCTCCCAGACTGAAGCAGTGATGAATGCTTCTTCGCCCGCTCGTATCCTTGCATTGTCAGTGTTTACGCCCTCCGTTGATTGCCTGGCTTGCCCATGAAACAGATCGTGTCGCCACAGCACATGGTTACAATGTTCGTCCGGCGACACTAAGCAGTTGGCAAGACCAAGATCGCACCGGCGCATCGCCTTTCCTCAACGCCTAAAGACATCTCGACCGAGTCCTGGCTTGGCTAGGGTCGCCTTGCCGCCACCGGCCGTCCCAAGATTATGGCACTCCTCTTCATTATAGCCCAATGTCGCTGCCGCTCGATGGAACCACTTTCGAGAGGGTCCACGATGCTGTGGTATCTTTGGACAACAAGCTCTAGGCCATCTCACCGGCGCCACTCTCATCACCGCGTCAGGCTTCGCCTCCGTTGGCCTCGAGTTCTTGCATGACGGTGTCTTGCCATCGCCGCCATCAGAGGCCTACACGCAGTTATGGAGAAGTACATCGCAGCTCTTCACCACTTGAGGATCCGGCGGTATGAGGCTCGAGCTGTGTTGTGGCTTATCGGTAGCATGCTCGATCTCAAGGCCGACTTGTGCTTCGCCGCCTTGCTCCGGGCGCTAGAGAGTATGTGAAGGCTCTATATCGCCGAGGCAACCGGCGGTGCTCGACTCTACCGCCTCCACTTCAAGGGTCGGGCTATCGGCCAGCAAAGAGGACCTGCAGCTGACGCTTTTCTTCGCTCAGCGACGCTTCACCGTCACTGACTCACTGAGCTCGGCCTGTTCTTTGTGCTTCGGTACTTGATACCTTGATTCTGGAGCTTCATTTCACATGACACCTGATTCGACTCACCTTGACTCGTTGAGGTCTCCAGTCACTCCTGTGTCCGTCAAGACGGCTGATGCCACTGCCTTCGTCACCACCACTTCTGCCAGTTTTGCTCAGTGGCATCATCGTCTGGGTCACATGTCAGGGTCGCGTCTGTCTTCGTTGATGAGTCGTGGTGTTCTAGGGAAGGTCTCTCGTGATACCTCCCTCTCCTGTCAAGGCTGTAAGCTTGGTAAATAGCTACAACTGCCATATCCTAGTAGTGATTCTGTGTCGACTCGACCTTTTGATTTAGTTCACTCTGATGTATGGGGCCCTGGTCCCTTCGTTTCGAAAGAGAGTCATCATTGGTATGTGATCTTTATTGATGATTTCTCTCGTTTCACTTGGATTTATTTTCTTAAGTCTCGTGATTAGGTGTTGGCTGCCTATCAGGCCTTTGCTGCTATGGTCCGCACTCAGTTTGATTCACCCATTCATGTGTTTCGTGCTGACTCTGCTGGAGAGTATCTTTCTACTGCTCTTCGTCAGGTTCTTGTTGAGTAGGGCACTCTTCCTCGGTACTCTTGCACTGGTTCTCAAGCCCAGAACGGTGTCGCTGAGCGCAAATACCGTCACCTGTTAGTGATATGCCCTAGAGGCGATCATATGAGATGATTGTATCATACGTCTATGTTCATGTACTTATTAGTTCCATGAATAAATGTCACTCCTTTGTTCATTGAGTATGACTTAATTGTGAAACACATTGGTTATGAGATATTATTCTAAACGATCCCTGGTCACATATCATTATGTGGAACAATAGTGATCTGACCAGCACATGTATTGATTGATGGTAATGTTTCACATACCATAGATATGGAGATATCAAATCAATAATGTGGGCACATGATAAAGAACATGGGGTTGGATAGACCGCTCAGAGACACCTTCCGAGATTGTTATCTTAGAAGTGCCATCAGGGTATAGTCTCGAGTGGTATACCTATACGATCCTTTGACCTGAGATTCTTATTGATTCTCAGCATGCGTAATTGTATACTTTGGGGCTATCAAATGCTTCACCGTAATAGGGAAGTTATAAAGGTAGCTTACGGGTATGCCATGAAACATGACGTGAGATGTAAGAGATCAAGATGGAATTTGCCCCTCCTTGATAACGGGAGAGATATCTCTGGGCCCCTCGGTGTGGATGGATAAGAAAAGTGCATGGCCATGCCAAAGTGATTAAAGAGTTAATCACGAATTATATCCATTACATTGACGAGTGAATTTGTCGAGCTATCACAAGGGTGGCACGCCTCTCGCCTTGAGCTTGACTGATATCGTGTGGCAAAAGGATCCTATGTGAGTGTATCAAGGTTCAGCTGATTCGATCATTGTGTACATTCGGGGGTCAATATGTGCTGCTAGGTACCGCTATTGACTTGTGGTCTGGGGAAGGGTTCTCCGGGACCGCGGCCGACTTGTACATGAGCCTAATGGGTCACACACTTAACGGGTTGGATCATATATGACGGATTGGATCCATTAGTGGGTTTATACAGATTTGGATCTTCTGACGTCTTAATGGATTTCTATTGTAGAAGATCCATTAGCGTGAGACCTAGCGGGCTTCCATATCCATTAGAGCGAGACCTAATGGGCTTCTATCGTAGAAGGCCCGTTAGTGCGCTCTATATAAAGAGCATGGGGGCGTGCGGTGTGTTAGTCTCCCCACCACGAGCCCTAGCCGCCGCCACGCCCCATCGCCCCTAGAACCCTAGCGCGCGTGGGTGCTAGCACACCAGCAGCGGTGTTCCCACCCCGCGTGTGGATACCGTGGAGGCGTCGCCGCTCTCGCGTCGTGCTGACGATTCGATCGGCTACACATTAACCTCAGACGACTACGTCGGCGTTCTTTGTGGGGCGATCCGCGAGGAGGAGAAGTTGTACCACGTCGTGTTCGACTCGTCTGATGCTTCGCGCAGACGCGGGAGGCTTCACCCACTCTACTTCCGCCGCTAACGTGCTCCAAGGGTAATGCTCCATGATCTCCGACTCGCATGTTGCCCGGTGTTCGCGATAAGAAAAATTTTGTTTTCGGCTAGCGTAGCACCGCGTTCTCCTGATGGTATCGAGCCGATCTTGTGTTGTCTTGGATCTGGATGTTTGCGCATATGTTGATATCTTTGTTGAGTTGGTCACGGGTTGATGCGATCAATTGGTATAGGGTTCATGAGGTACGAGTTGGTAGTGCTACAAGGCCAAAAGATTAGTTCGTGCTTTATCTAGATCGTGCCGTGATCGGTCCATACCGGTTTGTAACACCATCTGGACTTTCGTCATGTGCCATCTATGATATTAGCCAACGGATCGAGGCAGCGTCGCATAACCTTCTCGAGGGCCTCGCGCATTTGATGTATGAGTTGATGGCTCTACGATCAAAAGATTAGTTCGTGCTCGTTTTGTTTCGTGCCGTGCATTACCCCTACCTACCGGTAACACCATCGGGTAGTAGCCCGCGCCGAATAGATCGTGCCAACAGATCGAGATCGGTGTGATCGCCGCCTTCTCAATGATCTTATGGGAATTGAGGCATTACGATGGCTCGAATCGGTATGATTTGATCAATCCGATTGAATTTCCATAGCTGCCAGAGATGTGATCTCGTTCCCGAAAATTTTCCGTAGATGGGACCGCCGTACTAGTCGCGATGGCGGCCTTTAAATAAAACTTGTTCACATCGCAGGTAGAATACGATTCCGCTTAACTTGTTTTTGCGAGGAATGATGTGAATGGTATGGCTCCCTTGTGTGTATGTGATGCATTAATGTAATTTTCATAGCTGCGTCTTTGTGGTTAATTGCGGCTTGGGCTGCCATGTTATTGTATAATAGCTGCGTCTTGATTTGTGATGCTTCATATCCTCATGTAATTTGTCACTAGCTATCATGTGTAGTAGCTTGGTGTATTATCATGGAGGCTTCTAGCATGGTGACTCGGTGGGCGTGAAGCGACGATGGAGATCGGAACATACGGGCCATACTATTTCACAAGTCAATATGATTGTTTGTGATGATTCTGTCATGCTATTCCTTCATTTTTCGTATTTGGTAGATATGATTTTAATATGATAGAATAGTTTTCCTCGAAAAATTAAGAGTTTGATGCCCTTCCAATAGCTGCACCCATAAGGTCTTGTACGTTAATTGGCAGTTTCAGCATACAGCAGGGTGCCATTAATTTCCTTGACCATTGGGGTGAAGTCGGACTTCACACGCATAGTATTGGTTTACTTATCGAGGCTATCAAAATGGTTTTGGGCCTTGGGGCATCGGTGTTGGGAGCCGGGGCATTGGATGCCACCCAACGAACAAGAATCACATACGATGTGATTGGCAAGGGATTGCCTACCTATGTCACTTAGTCCTAGGAGTCGCCTCCGCGCACTAGATCTTTGATTGACTATGGATCTTGTCCTACTAAAATGCACTAGAGGGAAAGTGATTTTAGTGGGAGCATCTTTTATTAAAACTGTTTAATGGAAGATTAACATGAACATTGTGCTAAGACTTTGCTTTTATTACTGTTGTAGATGGCACCTAATACTGTCAATAATTCTGGTTTTAACTTGCGATCGATTCTGGAGAGAGAGAAGCTCTCTGGAACGAATTTCATTGGTCGGTATCGTAACGAGAATTGTTCTCAACCAAGAGAAAAGGAATATATCATTGAAGAGTCATATCCCGAGGAACTAGCTAATGATGCTATCGCTGGCGAATCGACGTGCTTATGAGAAGCACGTCAAAGATGAGTTGATGTTGGTCTGTCTCATGCTTGCTACAATGAACTCGAGCTTGAAGCAATATGAGAACACGAATGCCTATGCTATGATCACAGGCCTTCATAGCATGTTTGAGAACCAAGCTAGAGGCCGAGATACTCGATCTCAAAAGCTCTGCTTGCGTGCAAGCTAAGTGAAGGTAGTCCGTGAGTCCTCATGTGATCAAGATGATTGGTTACATTGAGAACTTGGAGAAACTGGATTCTCCTTAAGCCAAGAGTTGGCCATCGATGTGATTCTCCGCCGCTTCAAGAAGCTTGAGCCTTTCATTATGAACTTTCATATGAATGGCATGGAGAAAAACATGTCTGAACTGCATGGGATGCTTAAGACAACAGAGGAAAACATCAAGAAAAGCAATAATCATGTGATGATGGTCCAAAAGGATGGTGGTAAGAAAAGGAAGCGTGGGGCAAAAGGCAAGGGTAAGGATGTGATCTCAAACCCGAAACCTAAGCGTGATGGTAAGACCAAGGGTGGTCCTACTGCTTCCGATGAGTGTCACTACTGCCATAAGCTTGGTCATTGGCGTAGGAACTGCAAGAAATATCTGGAGGATAAAAAGAATGGAACTTTGGTTTCCACTTCAGGTATTAATGTTATAGAAATTAATCTTGCTACTTATCCTAACGAGTCATGGGTATTTGATACGGATCGATGATTCACACTTGCAAATCGTTGCGAGGACTAAGAAGGACTAGAAGTTGTGCAAGTGGTGAGGTGGAAGTTCGCGTCGGCAATGGCGCAAAGGTTGTTCTGCATGGCCGTTGGCGTTTATCCCTTATCGTTACCTTGAGTGATTAGTTTTGGAATTAAATAATTGTTATTACATTCTAGCTTTAAGCAGAAACATTATCTCTTCTTCATGTTTGGAAGAAGATGGTTTTGAATTTGTAATAAAGAACAAACGTTGTTCAATTTATTTCAATGGTATGCTCTATGGTCATTGTCCATTATTGAATGGGCTATATGTGCTAGATCTTGAAGATAAATTTGTCTATAATGTTAATGCAAAAAGGCTCAAAACAAATGATTTTAATCGCACTTATTTATGGCATTGTCGCTTAGGCCACATGAATGAGAAACGCGTGCAGAGGCTCCATAGAGATGGTCTTCTTGATTCATTTGATTTCGAATCATTTGACACATGCAAATCTTGTTTACTTGGCAAGATGACTAAGACGCCATTCACTGGTTCAAGTGAGAGGGCTAGTGAATTGTTGGCCCTAGTACATACGGATGTATGTGGACCAATGAGCGTTGTGGCGAGGTGGATTTCAAGATTTCATCACTTTTATCGATGACTTTAGTAGATATGGCTATATCTATTTGATGAAACATAAGTCTGAATCTTTTGAAAAGTTCAAGGAGTTTCGAATGAAGTACAAAATTATTTGGGCAAGACAATCAAATTTCTACGATCGATCGTGGAGGTGAATATTTGAGTCATGAGTTTAATGATCATCTTAAGAGTTGTGGAATTGTTTCACAATTGACTCCGCCGAGGGCGCCTCAATTGAATGGCGTCTCTGAACGGAGGAATCGGACTTTGTTGGACATGGTTCGATCTATGATGAGTCAAACTGATCTTCCGTTATCTCTTTGGGGACTTGCTCTAGATACTGCTGCGTTCACCTTAAATAGGGTTCCATCAAAATCCGTAAATAAGACACCATATGAGATGTGGAAAGGGAAACGTCTCGATTTGTCTTATCTAAAGATTTGGGGCTGTGAGGCTTATGTTAAACATTCGATGTTAGATAAGCTCCACGCCAAATCGGTCAAGTGCTTCTTTGTGGGGTACCCGAGATCTGTAGGGTATTACTTTTATAACCGGGAGGAGGGCAAAGTGTTTGTCGCCCGGAATGGTGTCTTTTTGAAAAGGAGTTTTTCAAAAGAGCCATGGGAGCAAGGTGCAGCTCGAAGAAATTCGGAAAACATCTGAAAATGTTTGAGCTCCTCTTGATTCTCATGAGGAGATGCAAAGCGTTCTGAGAACCTATGGAAGAAGCACCAGCCCCACGAAGGTCTATGAGGGCAATCCGCGCCCCGAGAGGTATATGTTCCTCGCTCGGAGCAACGCGAGATTTTATTGTTGGACAATGATGAGCCCAAGGACTATGTGGAAGCAATGGTGGGACCAGACTCTGAGAAATGGCTAGAGGCCATGAGATCCGAAATAAAGTCTATGCATGATAATCAAGTTTGGGACTTGGTTGATCTGCTTTGATGGTGTGAAAACCATTGAGTGCAAATGGGTCTTTAAGAAAAGATAGATGCCGATGGAAGCGTTCACATCTATAAGGCACGGTTGGTGGCAAAAGGCTATAAGCAAATTCATGGTGTCGACTATGATGAAACTTATTCGCCTGTAGCCATGCCGAAGACTATCCGGATCATGTTAGCGATTGCCGCATTTCACGACTATGAGATACGTCAAATGGATGTCAAAATAGCTTTCCTAAATGGAAACCTAAGTGAGGATGTGTACATGACACAACCCGAAGGTTTTGACGATCATAAGAATGTTGGCAAGGTGTGCAAGCTTCAGAAGTCCATTTATGGACTGAAGCGAGCATCTCGGAGTTGGAATCTTCGTTTTGATGAAGTGGTCAAAGAGTTTGGCTTCATCAAAAATGAAGAGGAGCCTTGCATTTACAAGAAGGCAAGTGGGAGCTCAATTGTATTTCTGGTCTTGTATGTGGATGACATTCTATTGATTGGAAATGATATTCCAATGTTAGAAGTCGCTCAATCTTATCTCGAGAAAATGTTTCTTGATGAAAGACTTGGGAGATGCAGCTTACATTTTGGGCATAAAGATCTATAGAGATAGATCAAGAAGGCTAATCGGATTAAGCCAAAGTACGTACATTGACAAAGTTTTGAAACGGTTCGAAATGCAGAATTCCAAGAAAGGTTTCCTGCCAATGTCACATGGTATTAGTCTTAGTAAGACTCAGTGTGCTTCGACACCTCATGAGCTGCATAGAATGAGTAGGATTCCATATGCCTCCGCTATTGGATCCATCATGTACGCCATGTTGTGCACACGCCCAGATATTTCTTATGCTCTAAGTGTTACGAGCAGATACCAATCAAATCCAGGTGAGAGTCACTGGATGGCTCTAAAGACCATTCTCAAGTACCTGCGAAGGACTAGAGATATGTTCTTGGTTTTTGGAGGTGAAGAAGAGCTCATCGTAAAGGGTTACGCTGATGCTAGCTTCCAAACTGATAGAGATGATTCACGATCGCAATCCGGTTTTGTATTCTGTCTCAATGGTGGGGCAGTGAGCTGGAAAAGTTTCAAGCAAGAGACAGTAACTGATTCCACGACGGAGGCTGAGTATATTGCGCCTTCGAAGCGCAAAAGAGGTCTGTTTGGATCGAAAATTTGTTTACGAGTTGGGAGTTGTCGCTAGTGCATCTGTCGATGGACCTCTATTGTGACAATAGTGGTGCCATTGCACAAGCGAAGGAGCCTAGGTCTCACCAAAAATCCAAACACATACTCGAGCGTTATCACCTCATCCGAGAGATCATCGATAGAGGAGATGTGAAGATTTGCAAAGTGCACATGGATCTGAATGTCGCCGATCCACGACAAAACCTCTCCTTGATGAAGCATGAGGCACACACAAGAGCCATAGGTATTAGATACTTGCATGATGCACTCTAGTGCAAGTGGGAGATTGTTAGTGATATGCCCTAGAGGCGATCATATGAGATGATTGTATCATCGTCTATGTTCATGTACTTATTAGTTCCATGAATAAATGTCACTCCTTTGTTCATTGAGTATGACTTAATTGTGAAACACATTGGTTATGAGATATTATTCTAAGCGATTCTGGTCACATATCATTATGTGGAACAATAGTGATCGACCGGCACATGTATTGATTGATGGTAATGTTTCACATACCATAGATATGGAGATATCAAATCAATAATGTGGGCACATGATAAAGAACATGGGGTTGGATAGACCGCTCCGAGACACCTTCTTTGAGATTGTTATCTTAGAAGTGCCATCGAGTATAGTCTCGAGTGGTATACCTATACGATCCTTTGACCTGAGATTCTTATTGATTCTCGGCATGCGTAATGTATACTTTGGGGCTATCAAATGCTTCACCGTAATAGGGAAGTTATAAAGGTAGCTACGGGTATGCCATGAAACATGACGTGAGATGTAAGAGATCAAGATGGAATTTGCCCTCCTTGATAACGGAGAGATATCTCTGGCCCCTCGGTGTGGATGGATAAGAAAAGTGCATGGCCATGCCAAAGTGATTAAAGAGTTAATCACGAATTATATCCATTACATTGACGAGTGAATTTGTCGAGCTATCACAAGGGTGGCACGCCTCTCGCCTTGAGCTTGGTGATATCGTGTGGCAAAAGGATCCTATGTGAGTGTATCAAGGTTCACCGATTCGATCATTGTGTACATTCGGGGTCAATATGTCTTTGCTAGGTACCGCTATTGACTTGTGGTGCAGGAAGGGTTCTCCGGGACCGCGCCGACTTGTACATGAGCCTAATGGGTCACACACTTAACGGGTTGGATCATATCGATGGATTGGATCCATTAGTGGGTTTATACGGTTTGGATCTTCGGCGTCTTAATGGATTTCTCTTGTAGAAGATCCATTAGCGTGAGACCTAGTGGGCTTCCATATCCATTAGAGCGAGACCTAATGGGCTTCTATCGTAGAAGGCCCGTTAGTGCGCTCTATATAAAGGAGACATGGGGCGTGCGGTGTGTTAGTCTCCCCACCACGAGCCCTAGCCGCCGCCACGTCCCATCGCCCTAAGAACCCTAGCAGCGTGGGTGCTAGCACACCAAATAGCGGTGTTCCCACCCCGGCGTGTGGATACCGTGGAGGCGTCGTCGCTCTCGCGTCGGCGCCGATCGATTCGATCGGCTACACAACCTGTGACGACTACGTCGGCGTTCTTTGTGGCGGCGATCGCGACGAGGAGAAGTTGTACCACGTCGTGTTCGACTCGTCTGATTCGCCGCGGCGCGGGAGGCTTCACCCACTCTACTTCCGCTGCTAACGTGCTCCAAGGGTAATGCTCCATGATCTCCGACTCGCATGTTGCCTGGGTGTTCGCGGTAAGAAAAATTTTGTTTTCGGCTAGCGTAGCACCGCGTTCTCCTACATCACCTTCTTGAGACTGCGAGAGCATTGATGCTCTCTGCTTCTATTATGCCGCACTTCTGGGCTGAGGGTGTCTCCACTGCTGTCTACCTCATCAACCATCAGCCTTCCACCGCTCTTCAGGGTGCCACACCAGTTGAGCGTCTCTTTGGCAAACCCGCTCAATATAGTCACCTTCACACGTTTGGCTGTGTTGTTTAAGTCCTTCAGCCTCGTGAGCATACGAAGCTGACTGCTCAGTCGGTTCAGTGCGCCTTTCTTGGCTATGACTCTGAGCGCAAGGGTTTGGCTGTTGGGACCCTCTTGATCGTCGGATCAGGGTCTCTCGAGACGTCACGTTCGACGAGTCTCGTCCTTTCTTTGATGAGTCTCGTTCTTTTGACTCCTCCTTCCCTGATCAGGGTCTCCTTGAGTCTCTCTCGTTTCTCAGTCTTCCCGAGCAGTTTTCTATTACTCCTTTTCCCTCCTCCTTGCATCATCCACCATCCTTCCCACCTTCCTCTCCACTCTGTCCAATGCCTTCCTCTCCACTCTCTCCAGTGCCTTCTTCTCTATCCAGTCCTCTTGTTGTTCCTTCTTCACCTTCACCTGATCCTTTGCTTCCTTGTCGTCCTCCTATCCGGCTTCACTACTCTCGTCGGTCCCCTCCTGGTTCGTCCTTCTCCTTGTTGGGACCTCCTCCAGCTCCGGAGCCTCCTCCTTCCTCGGATCCTGCTCCCACTCAGGATTCCTGTCCTGCTTCTTCTCGGTACACTCTTCATGATCGGAGGAAGATCTCTCCTCCAGCTCGTTATGGATTCTCTGCTCCGGTCACCACCTCCTCTGAGCCTGCTTCCTACCACGATGCTATCACTCATCCTAAGTGGCAGTTTGCGATGGCCGAGGAGATTGCCGCCCTTGAGCACACTGGCACTTGGGACCTCGTCTCTTGTCCCTCCACTATCACTCCTATCATGTGCAAGTGGGTCTAGAAGATCAAGACTCGCTCTAATGGTTCCCTTGAGCCCTATAAGGCACGCTTTGTAGCTCGTGGCATTCAGCAGGAGTACGGCCGTGACTACGGGGAGACATTCTCCCCGGTCACCCACCGGACCATTGTTCACTCTCTGATCACTGTTGCCTCTATTCGTCGGTGGACCATCTCCCAGCTTGATGTGAAGAATGCCTTTCTTCATGGTGAGCTGCGTGAGGAGGTCTACATGCATCCTCCTCCTGGCTACAGTGTTCCTGATGGCTATGTGTGTCACCTTCATCGCTCTCTCTATAGCCTCAAGTAGGCCTCTCGTGCGTGGTTTGAGCGCTTTGCCTCTGTTGTCACTGCTGCTGGGTTTGTTGTTAGTCAACATGACCCCGCGCTTTTTGTCCACACTTCTCCTCGTGGTCGGACTCTTCTTCTTCTTCTATGTGTGGATGACATGCTCATCACTGGAGATGATCCTCAGTACATCGTCTTTGTTAAGGCACGCCTCAGTGAGCAGTTCCAGATGTCTCATTTGGGCTCTCTTTGGTACTTTCTTAGGATTGAGGTTGCTTCCATGCCTGAGGGCTACTACCTCTCCCAATGCAAGTACATTCAGGACCTTCTTACTCGTGCTTGCCTCACTGACGAGCGCACCGTTGACACTTCGATGGAGCTTCACCTTCAGCTTCGGGCCACTGACGGTGTTCCTCTTGAGGATCCTACTCCCTACCGCCACCTTGTTGGAAGCTTTGTCTACCTTGGCATCACTCGCCCTGACATCTCCCACGCCGTTCACATCCTTAGCCAGTTCATGGCTTCCACCACCACCATACACTATAGTCACTTTCTCCGTGTCCTTCGCTACCTTCGTGGTACTGTTGATCACCGTATCTTCTTTCCCAGCTCTAGCTCCTTCGAGCTTCAGGCCTACTTGGATGCCACTTGGGCTAGCAATCCCTCTGATCGCAAGTCCATCTCTGCTTACCGTGTCTTCCTTGGTTCTTCCCTGATTTCCTGTCAGACTAAGCGACGGTCAGCTATTTCTCACTCTAGTATTGAGGCTGAGCTCCGGGCACTGGCTTCTGTGACCGCTGAGGTGACTTGGCTTTGGTGGCTCCTTGCCGACTTTGGTGTCACTGTTGCTACCCCTATGACTGTCTGCTCCGATAGTACTAGCGCCATCAGCATTGCTCGTGATCCGGTGAAGTATGAGCTCACCAAACATATCGGCGTTAATGCTCACTATGTCCGGTCTCAGGTGCGGGCTCAGGTGGTTTCTCTTCGTCATGTGTGTTCAGATCTTCAGATTGCCGACTTTTTCACCAAGGCACAGACTAGAGCGCAGCATGATCGACATCTCTCCAAACTCAGTGTTGTAGATCCACCATGAGTTTGAGGGGGATGTTAAAGTAGCATTGTATAGGGTTTCTTTGCTTATTTTTCCTCTCCTGTTCACTATACAATACAGCCCACTTTTGGCCCATAGCAATACATGCTGCATTTCTCATTGCCACTCTAACAAATATATCCTACAACTGAAAGCTACAACTGAAAGCTACTTTGCTAGTATAGTACAAAAAGGAAGAGGTTATGTGGCGGCAGCAATCTTGACAAAAGTGGCTGCTCGAAGGGGATCAAAATACAAAATATTTTTATGAGAAAGCATCATGCCGATCAAGAAAAAACAGAATTAAAAGGCTGTTTCGGGATGACACCAGTTGGCCCAAGGATGAAGAAGATAAAAAGCTATTAGTATCTGCTTTTTATAGGAAATTGTTTGAATCGGAGGGGACTCAAAGAAGTCAGGAGATTATTGATCTAATAAAGCCGAAAGTAACAGCAGAAATGAATGAGGATTTAAGTGCTCTGATCAGCAATGAGGAGATATATACGGCTTTGTTTGACATGGGGCCTTTAAAGGCACCGGGTCCGGATGGATTACCGGCGTTGTTCTATCAGAAAAATTGGAGCTTGTTGCGCAGTTAGGTTTGTAATACAGTGAGATCTTTTTTAATGGGTGAAATTGATGGCAGCCACTTAAATGAAACAGTGCTTGTCCTGATCCCAAAGGTGCCTAATGCGGAGGATCTTAGTAAATTTAGACCAATTTCCTTGTGTAATGTTTTATACAAAATTGGGTCTAAAGTTTGTGCTAATCGACTTAAATGCGTGCCCACTGATATTCTATCATTAGAGCGAAGTGCTTTTGTGCCGGGGAGATTAATAACGGATAATGTGCTTATTGCTTTTGAGTGTTTACATGCTATAAAGACGAGGAGAAACAGGAAAGCTCCTTACTGCACTATTAAATTTGGATATGATGAAGGCTTATGATCGGATTGAATTGAATTATCTGCATGGAATTCTTTTCAAGTTGGGCTTTCAAGGGAGCTGGGTGGACATGATGATGAGATGTGTCAAAATGACTAGTTTTACGGCAAAAATTAATGGCTAGCTTTCTGAGAGGTTTTTTCCTTCCCGTGGTATTCGTCAGGGGACCCTATTTATCTGTATTAATTTGTCTTGTGTGCTCAAGGTTTTTTGCCCTAATCAAGAAAAAAGAGGAAGAGAAGATTTTGAAGGGTATTAGCCGTGCAAGTATCTCTATCAATCATTCACTTTTCGCAGATGATTCTATTATATTCATGGAAACTAGTCAGGAGCGCCTTTTGGCCGTGGATGATATATTGGAGGTATATGCGTTGGGTTCTGGACAAAGGATCAATAGATCAAAATCCAACTTTTTTGTTTCGAGAATACTCCAAATTCCTTGAAAAACTTGATTTGGGCTTCTCTTCACATTGAACGTGAAGCTCAGAATGAATCTTATCTGGGCATGCCTGCTTTATTTGGCTATAGACGAAATGGAGGTTTCCTGCTTTATTTGGCTATAGACGAAATGTAGGTTTTCAGTCTAATCGAAGCGAAGAAGCGCTTAAATGGGTGGAATGAAAAATTTTTATCCCGAGCAGGAAAGGAGGTCTTAATTAAAGTAGTTGTTCAGGCTTTACCTACATATTTTATGAGTTGTTTCAAGTTACTGCACAGCCTTTGTAAACAGATTGAGAGTTTGATATCAAGTTTTTGGTGGGGCTCTCGGGGTGTTTCGATGGTGCATTGGACAGCCTAGCATAAGTTGAAGCAACTGAAAGTGGAGGAGGGCCTGGGATTCAGAGATTTAATAGCTTTTCATCAAGCTATGCTCGCGAAGCAATCTTGGAGGTTATTGACTAATCTAACATCGTTTTGTGCCTGTGTGAAGGCTCGGTATTATCCAAAGGGTGATATTTTAGCTGCAAATGCTCCTTCACAGGGCTCCAATACTTGGATGAACATATGCTATGGGACTGAATTGTTGAAGAAGGGACTAATTTGGCGTGTGGGGAATGGTGATAGTATCAGTTCTTGGACAGATGAGTGGATTCCTAGAGAAGGTAGTATGAAACCTGTTTCTTCTGGTTTCTTTAATGAGAAGGTTTCAGATTTTATTGACCAAGCTACAATGCAATGGGATAAAAACCTAGTGTCAGCATGCTTTCTACCATGTGATGCCAATAATGCAAATAAAACTTCCAAACACTGCTATGGATGATTTTCTAGTGTGAAGTCATGAGTGATGAGCATGTGGTGGTTTTTGTTTAAATTCAAAATTCAAATCCACTTTTGATTTGGCTTGTTACTAATTTGATTCTTGCGAAGTTTTGAACCCCTGCAGTTGGAGCTTGCACTTAGACGTTGCGCTTAACGAGCCACGGAACCTCTGGTTTCGGTGCGAATCGCTCCTAGATCACCGGACGGCGTCCGTCGACCGATTTCTGTCGTGCATTCTTCGTTTTCAGCATTGCTCGATGAACCGTAACCCCGATCGGAGATCGGTTTGTTTCCTTGTGTTCGTGTTGTTCTCGTGTACGCAGGTGATGGTCTCAATGCAGTTGGCGCAGCGAAAGAACCGGCCAGGTGGGCTGGCGGCTGGTCTGGAGGACCGGTGCGGAGTCTGCGGTGGAGGTTTTTTTTCGGGCGCCCGGGCACTGGACGTCGCTCGTGCACGACCTCGTCGAAGTCTTGGGAGCATCGGAGCCGCTGGAGGTGGTTGGCAATGCTTCAGGATTCGTGCGAGAGAGACCGGAGTGTGTTTTCGGGGTTTCCGGCCGCCCTAGGGTGTTTTTCACAAATGTGTGGTTTGGGCTATAAATAGGACCCCAAGGCTTCACTTGGAGGGTGTCCCTTGAGCCATTTGTAGCCAGCCAACATAGGTGTGAGTTGAGGAGCTGCGTCTCCTGTGTGAGTGTGGGGAGCTGCGTCTCCCGGGTCCCTCATCTGTAGTTCTGTTCATGAACTAATAGATCAGCGTTTTTATATCGTTCTTGCACTTACTTTCAGCATTTAAATTCCGTAGAGTGAAATGATCTTGTGGGATTTGTGTGTGTTCTTGTTTCGATCTTGAGCCATCACTAAAAAACTCCCGTGCCTCCTTTTCTATTCTATATGCTTTGATGGCTCAAGTCTGTTCTTAAAGTTCCTGTCTTGTTCTTCGCGCAGCAGGCAGTGTTTGATTTTTATAAAACTCTAGAAAAATCCTTTTTGAGTGATTCTTGTTGGAGAAGGTGCGTGACTCATATATCTATTCACTATAAAAATTTGGAGTCCTGTTCTTGCACCGTTTGGGAGCAGTGAGGTGAAAACCGAGCCCCAAACTTTCTGCTCGATGTTCTTGACAGCTCGTGGTTTTTTATTTTTCATATTTTCTGTAAAAGGAGTTTTGGGGAGATTTCTGGTGGAGTGCTTCATGACTTATTGATTAATCGGAAGAAAAATTTCCAAACATTGAGAAGCACCAGAAACCCACCATCCCTCTGCTCCAAGTGGAAACAAACTCTGGGGTTTCTGTTTTTTGCTTTCCAGAAAGCAGCTTGTGATGTTTGAATTTTCATGATTTATCTACATGGAGTTTTGAGATGATTTTTGGTAAAGATGTGCACGACCCATTGAGAAATAGGGAGAAAAATTCTCAAAATTTGATGAGCACCAGAAAGCCACCATCCATCTCCTCCAAGTGAGAACAAATCTGCTTTTTGCTTTTCTGAAAGTCACTTTGGTTATTTGGCTTGATCTCCTTTCTTAAAGTAAGGTTTGAATTGATTCTTCTCTTTTGGACACTTGACAACCAGGATTGTGTGTGAAAAATCCCCACATATTCCATGACTCTCATTCATGCTAGGGGTACACATAGTTGTCAAGTTGTTCACATTTTGGGGTGCCGGTGAATTCGAAAAAGAACGGCCGTAAAAATTCGAGGCTCTCATTCACCCCCCTCTGTTCGCCGTGGTTAGCTTCACATCTAGCATAGCCGTTTGCGCCTACTGGCTACTACACAGTGAGGTCTGGTTACTCGCTGAAAAGACGGCTCCAATTTTATAATCAACATAATGGTGGGGAGGGAGTTTCTTCAATTTCTTATCATGTGGCATGGAAGATCTGGAAATTGAACATACCTGCTCGACTTAAGCACTTGTTGTGGAGGATTTGTAAGCATAATTTGGCTTGACAGGTGCACCATCATGAATGCCCTGGCTTTGCTAGGGTTGTCACATAGGTACTACAAGTAGTTCAGAAGATCTACCTGCTCAAATTCTGGCAGGGCGGACACATGAGCCCATAGGTCATCTGGCACTTCGGAATTTTTTCCGGTCATCTCAATGGCTTCAGCTAGCTTACCAAGGCTGTCAGTTATGATTTGCAGTAGTAGATCCTCTTGCACACGTGGTCTCTTGTGATGCTTTGGGGGCTTAGTGCGAGAGGATTCACCTAAACAGTAGAAAAGGACATTATATGACAGTGAACAACATAGGATTATATGCTGCAGCAAATCAACATTAAGTAATAATCACCTGTAGATGTGTTCCGGGCATTGTTGGTGGTGTCATCCTCACTCAAACTTCCTCCAACTTGAATCTTATGGACTGTAGTTTCGACATCTTCTACTGCATCAGATGCCAGTACATCAGTAGATGATTTTGCATAATTACCCGTCGCCATCCCAATAGAAAAGATTGTGGCCATTTCATCATATAACTCAAGAGGAGTGTTGAGAAAATTTGCATCTTTCTTATGCATCTGCATAAAACAATGCAATTGATTATTATATGGAGCAAGGATATGTCTTAACCTATGTAAAAATGCACATACCGAGATGTGTCTCATATAGTGGTCATGGTCTAACACTATCGATCTTTTTTGCTCATTCCAATTGGCTCCACTGATTTTCTTCAATGAGGTAATCTTAGACCATCTGTTTGTCCACTTCTTCAAGTGGTAGTTAATTGCACACCACTTACTGGAGTTTGGAAATGATCCACCACTGCCCTTGAACAAGCATTTAGATGCGAACTCTTGAAACCCTTATCAGTCCTGACCCCACTAGCCACTAGCTCCGCCAAGTACTTGAGTACAAATGATGACATGGCATTGATCCACACAATAGGGCCTTGAGCATCACCTCCTTGTCCAATACCCTCCATTAAAACAAATCACCTAGAACCTCAAGTTTAATATTCAGGAATAGAACCCATTTTGTGAATCAATCATGGCAAACAAGAAGTTATAAATTATACTTCTGGATCACTCATGGCAAATAAGAAGTTATAAATTACAATTCTGGATCATTCATGGCAAACAAGAAGTTATAAATTACATAAAAGATAACTACATGCTTTGTGAAGCTATGTAGTTTTGGTATGCACTCCACATATTCGTAGCTATTGATTGTCTTAAGTTGATCATCTCAATGCTTTCTTGCCCAAGTGTACTTGTTGGCATCAATAAGGTGCTAGAATTTCAAGAATGCTCAGGAATGATGAATTGATCAACCCCATGTGATAGAACCCAATTGTGGAGGATACAACATGCTACAACAATATCAACTTGAGTGGCATACGGAAAGAAAGGTATGGCATCATCAAGAATCTTGAATCTTCTCTTGAGGGAACCAAACGCTCGCTCCACTGTAACCCTCAAGGATGAGTGTCTAAGGTTAAACAATTCCTTCTCATCTTGCACAGGATTTGCCCCCACTCCTTCAAATGGTATCTCACGCCACGGAAAGGTGGCATGAACCCAGGCTTAGTTGCATAGGCAAGATCAACTAAGTAGAATTTACCAAACAAAATGACCGAGTCAGAATTCTAACTAAAATGAGATCCATTAACATGACATTGATTTTAGTAGAATACCTTGAGGAACAAAAAGTCCATTGTCACGTTGCAAGGCATCATTCAGAACTAAAGCATCATGTGCCGAACCCTCCCAACTAGCCAAGACATAAGTGAACTTCAAGTCAAAATCTACAGCACATAGGACATTTTGAGTAGGGAAGGGCTTTTTTCCTCGACAGGCTGGTTCCATCTCCTTAGATACAGAGGCTCTCACATGGGTTCCATCAATAGCACCAACGCAATTCTAATGTATTTTAAAAAAGAAACATGAGTGGTGTTGGTCAGTAAACATTGTTAATATAGTAGTTAAACTTATTTAAAAATCAGTTTTTACCTCGAACCAAGGAAACCATCTATGGCTTCCTGATATCTTGGCCGGGGTCTCCAAAGATGGTGGCCTAATGACATCTTCGCGTAGTTCACCTATTGCGTGCAGAACTATTGAGAAATATCGACTCACTGTTTCACCCGACCGTTTGAAGTTAAAACCAACCACACGGTTCCTCTCATTGTGTCCAACTGTATGAAGGAATATGGAAACTTGTTCCTCAATAGTGACATGCAAAGTATCTCTAAGCAGTCCCCTTGTGCGTAAAGTATCACATAAATGAAAAAATAGAGCTCTTCTTAGCCTACACATCTTCGCACAATCAGCATCACTTCTATGGTAAATATCATTCAAATAGTATTTCCTTAAGATGTTTCTAGATGAAATTATAGTATACTCTACTCTTTTTCTTTTGTTGATGTACTTTTTACGGATATACACCACTAACAACAAACCAGCTAGGTAAGTGGCTGTCCTAATAAGGGCTAATCTTCTCTTCTTCCTCGCGGCATCATCCATCTATGATACATGCACACACAACAGTACAAAAAAAAGTTCTTTGTCCTTATATAAACTTAGGCAAGACTTCAAAGAAATACAGACAGGCGCACTCTGAAAATTGCAGAGTAATTAACTTAGAGCTTTTATATATATTTCTATGCTCAGAGTGTTATAGCTAACTTAGGCATACTCCTTTGCGATGCAATTTTTTGTTAGTAGGGTAGGTCACTTATTTGAGACTGCAATTTCACCATAACATGTTACATTACTGCAATCAAATGCAGTAGTCTAGCACTGCTAAAGAACAACACAGACTTCAAAACTAACTGATAAAGAATGATACAGTCAATTAGAGTGATTAAACATTTTTCAAAATTCTACAGTACCAGAACTGAAATACTATTTGCGGTTAACAAAATCTGAGAGACAACAATTCACCATAAAAGATTATCATATCCAACTAGTGTGGTATGATAAAAGATTATCATACCACAGACACAGGGTAGCAATTATGATGTAAAGGAATTAACAATTGCATCAGTTCCGTATTCAAAGATGTTTAACAAAATCCATGATAAATTGGTGAGAAAGAAAAACAAGAACATGAACTCACTGTCAGAAGAAAATCTTTCACTTACCACTGCAACCCTTGACCAAATCTTGGAACCAGTAAAGAATCAGTGGAAAGGAAGAGAAGATGACGGCACCGGTGTGAAGGAAGAAGGGAGGGAGGCAGCGCACCCGTGGGAGAGAGGGTGAGGAGGTGACACACACGCAGGGGAGAGGGGGAGGAGGCGGTCGGCCTGGTGATGAGACTGGGAGAGGCGGCGGCGCTAGGGCATGGTGGGGAGAGACGGGGGAGGCGGTCGGCCTTGGGAGGAGAGGGGGAGAGGCGGCGGAGCTAGGGCATGGTGGGGAGAGGGGAGGAGACGGTCTGCCTGGGGAGGAGAGGGGGAGGAGGCGGTCGGCCTGGGGAGGAGAGGAGAGGAGGTAGCGGCGCTAGGGCATGGTGGGAAGAGGGGGAGGCGGCGGCGGTGTGGGGGACGGGGAGGAGGTGCGGGCGCTAGGAGGAGGGGAGTCGCTATGATGGATCTAACTGGGACGAACACATTTCTTGTCTCTGTGATGGACGGAGATAGCCCTCCTCCATAACTGCGGTGGTATGGATCCAACCGGGACGAGTTGGTTCTTCTGGAATCAACCAACCAAAAAACGAGTTTGAGACGGATGGAATGGACCGGGACGCACCAACCAAACACTTCCTTAAGCACTTGTTGTGGAGGATTTGTAAGCATAATTTGCCTAATAGTTATTACTTAACGGTCCGCAAAATTGCTTTGAACCCAGTCTGTTTAACCTATGGACAGATGGAAGATGATGAACATATTTTTCACAGTTGTCCAGTTGTAGTTTTGTTATGGGAACAAATAATTACCTTTCGTCCTGATCTTCATATTCCAATTGGGGTCTCGGTCTTGAAGAACCTTTTCATATATGGATGCTAAACCAAGTGGAGAATGTTGGAACTGATCTCGGCTAACAACCGAGACCAATTCTTCAGGGGGCTAACTGCCCACCTATCTCGCGCCCTGATTGAGGGTGCCTAACCAATTTGGTTGCGGTCCCCCATCGCGCAACGCTATATCTATTAGGGAAAGCTGGCCCTCTAGGTGAGAGCATCACCAATGAGTTCACCTCATCCTGACACCCCCAAAATCCGATCCTAAGGGCGCTGTGAGCAATAGGAAGGCCGACGCCAGCCACATCGTCATAGCATCAAGCCTCTCACTTAGCGCTTTGCCGACCGAGGCATAAGTCTTCGCTCGCCGATGGCATCGTCAAGCACTAGTTAGTCCACCTAATTCCGCATTAGTTCTAGGTGTTCTTGTAATTAGGCTAAGTTACTTCACTAATAATCCAAGAGAGACTGTTTCTCCTATGCCTCAAGTGACTATTCGTCTAGTTGAGAACGCTGTGATTGCACCTCCTGTTGAGGACTCTGAAGTCACTAATGTAGCACCTGATGATGAGCCTCAACAGTCCTCTGTAGTAATTAATGAACCTTTAAGAAGATCACAACGAGAAAGAAGATCTGCAATCTCTAGTGACTATGTTGTTTATATGAATAAAGATGTGAATGAAATAGGGAAGGTAGATGATCCCACCTCTTACAAGGAGACTATAATGAGCAAGCATTCACCTAAGTGGCTCGAGGCCATGAAGGATGAAATAAAGTCTATGAGCACTACCGATGTATGAGACTTAGTAGAGATTCCTAATGAAGTCAAAATAGTGGGCTATCTACAAAACCAATCATGATTTTAAAAGAAATATCAAAAGCTTCAAAGCAAGGCTTCTCACAAAGAGAAGGGATTGATTATAATGATATTTTCTCACTTGTCTCAACTAAGGATTTGCTAAGAATCGTCATGACGCTTGTAGCTCATTTTGACTTAGAGTTGCATCAGATGGACATTAACTCTGCATTCCTAAATGGTGACTTGCATGAGAATGTTTATGTTGGGGAAAGTACGTGGCCCACGATGGTTCGGCCCACTAACTTACCTGCGGCCCCACAGGAGGCAAGCTCGGGGCCAGCAAGCTCGCGCCCGAGCATGGCAAGCTTGCGCCCGAGCTTCCCCACCTCGGAAGCTCGAGCCTCTCGTTTCCCCCGGGCTTCGGAGGTTCAAGTCTTAGGACCCGAGGAAAATCATGCCACGCCGCGGATAGGATACGCTTCGGGTCCCCAGAGTCGTCAAGAATTAAATCGCGCGCCTTTGTCGGGAGTGCTGGCGGCGGCATCGGCGGGTTGGCGGCGGTCCGTCAACGCCCGCATGGGCAAAGACACATCTTGACCGGTAGCGGTCGGCGATGATCGGGAGATACACTCGATTAACCGGTAGATTTTATGCAACCGGCATGGCAAAAAGCGATGACTATTCAGCGGACCAGCGCAAGCTACAGTGGCCGGAAGGCCCCCTATAAAAGGAGCATACAGGCCACTACAACGGAGATCATCATCGCCATCACCCGCTGCTGCATGCGCACAGCACACTCGGAAGATAGCCACTGTAGAACAGGAGCACTTGCACCCTCGTGGGGGCTCTAGTTCCGGGACGGTAGTTCTCCACACCCAGGTAACTGTAGGAACACACACACAAGTGCCTTGAGCACTTATTGTACTCAAGGCCCGGGCTTCCCAAAGCCCGGACTTCACCCCCTTGTACTCGTTTAAGCTCAGGCATTAAACGAAGACTGGACGTAGGGCTGTTATCCCGCAGTGGAGGCCTGAACCAGGATAAAAACACTCGTGTCATCATCATCCCCATTCCGGTCTCGGCGCGTCCGCAGCGTCGGGACCAAAGCTTTTCCTTGGCGGCGTCGGCTAAGCGGTGGGCCGTTCGAGGGGCGAGCCGCCTTCGCGCCTCGCACCCCTTCACTTGCTTATCGGCGTGTGGAGGTTTGCCTCCGATCGCCGACAAACAAGCGCCATGCCGTGGGGCACGATTGCGGTCTTCTCCCTCGATCGAGTCGAGGATGGCCTTATTGTCTTCTGGCGACATTGATCCGTGGACCTCAACTTCTGACGATCGCGACGATCTCAACTCGTCGGCGAGTCGTGTATGTGGAGTGGCAGGTTGGTATCCTCGTTGGGGCTCGGTCGGCGAGATGGAGGTGGAAGCAATACCGAATCCCTAAATCTTGTACAGGCGTGTGGGCGTGCCATATCGCGTGCCTGTCGTATGCGCCCTGCTCACTTTCTTGCCGTATTGTGATGGTCATGGTCTACCTTCCATGGAGGCCACCGGCGGGCTCAGCGAGGTTGGCATACTGGACCGACGTACACCAGTGAATAGGTGCGGCAGGTCGGGGCCAATTTGCTGGTCATCGCCACGGCGCGTGTCTATGCTGAAAGCTGAAGCCCAGACCTCTTGTGTCGGAGGGCAGGGTGAGGGCAGAGCGTCCGGAGGAAGGCCCCCCGCAGATTACGCCGTCTTGCAGATTCGCCCGCATAACACACCAGGCAGGCCATCGTTAGAGGCCTTCGTTAGGGGCTTTGGCAGGAGAACATTTCGCAAGGGACCTTGAGCTCCATCCATCCAAGAACACCACCGCAGACTGCTCATGAAGCGCTCATCCATATGGGCGCGAAAGGAAAGACGGAGGAGAATGACGGTGACTTGGCCAGGAACAGGGTGACAGAAAGAAAGAAGAAGGACTGCCTGTCTGTCCGGTGGAGCAGAGCCCAGCTGGAGCCCTGTGGGCGCATGGAGCCGGCGGGGCCACTCACGTCCCGGGCGAGCCTCCTCGTAGCCCACACGGCCGATGGCATGCCGGTGAAGTCTCGGGGCAAGGCCTCATTTCCACTCGGACACTGACGCCTGCTTAGAACGACCGCTAAACGCTACAGCCAGGCGCGCAATGACTTGGAAGGTGAGCAACGGGACCCAGCAGACGATGCGCGGAGGGCCTGCTCATGAGCGACACTGAGCTTGAGTTTAGGTGGCGGCCCATAACGTGCAACTTAGAGTAAGCCAGATGCCGGTGCACGCGATGCCGGCCCTTTTGTAGCTCGCATGACTGAGCCCAGCGCAAAGTCGGCTTGTACGGTAGGGTATGCGAGCGGAGAGACATCCAGTGGTCTCATCGGTCGATCACGATCACTTTCTCTCCGGGGATGATTGTCCTCGGATCGACATGCCCGCTCTGGTCCTCGGTTGGTTCCCATTAATCAATGCTCGCCCCAGTCCGAGTTAGATATCGAATCAGGCGATAGAGCTTGTTAATCGCCACACGTTCAGTTCTGGCAGGTAGAGATCGGTTCTCAAGATCAGACATTGCCATCTTTCAGCACTCGGTCACCGCTTAGCGACGGACGGGTGGCTGCCATAACGTTTGAGACCCCCAACGGTAACTTCTCGGAGTCGTCACCTCTTGAGTGGTGGACGAAAGGATCTCGCGCGTCGCGCTCGCCATCCGACGCCCCATGGCGGCAGTTCAATGGCGCCCGACCCCCACAGGCGCCGCTAATCTGTCTCCCTACCCCTCACGGCCTCCAGGGGTCATCACGATCAAGGGCAACCATAAATAAAACTCAGCGATGGCTGTTGAGAAAGCGCGCATAGACTCCAAATTCGTAATTGACTGACTCATTAAATTCGATCTTCGACCGGCTTCCAAAGCCTGCTCATAGCACAGGAGCGCCCACTCACACCAAAGGCTCTCAACTCAAGAGCAAGTGCACTCTCTCGAGGGGACCAGCCAGGTCGTCACAGTCACCAAGGGGTCAACCTCGAGTCCAAATAGGAACTTCGAAGCTTCACCTCTTAGCTAGCTACTTAACGGTGTTCATGTAGGAACCGTCCAGATGCCTGCCGATCGAGAAACTACGCCGAATCTCACTATTCGAGAGCCGTCGGCGCCAGCCTCCAAAGTGGAACAACATCATCTAGGCCTCGGCAGCAGCTCCTCCAGCCTTCTTCATCAGTCCGGCAGCGATAGCTACCCACCCGCCACCGTCGCCAAAAGGCGCGCGGATGTCTTTGTCGCCGAGCCATGAGTTAACCGAAGTGGCGGCAGATGAGCCTCAGCCCGCATCTGACAATATACGACCTACGGCAACTGATCATCGAAAGACAGACCTTCACCAAACTACCTTTTATCACCTCTTTAACTCGCCTATATTAACACCTTTTCGCCTTCGCTAGAACCCTGGAGAGCCATGTTCCAAATCGAAGTAGAGAGGCCCTGAAAGTGCTAACAGAGAGTTCGACTATAAGCACGCAGTAGACGACAAGAGTTAAAAAGCAAAGTCCCTATGGACCATGGCCGACCCGGAAACTTTGCTAATCTCGAAGCATCTGTTAAACTAAATCTGAAAATGTGTTTATTATCCGGGATGCGGGATGCTAGCTCGTGATACAGGAGAAGAGAGCATCGGCAAACCCGAGAAAATTAGGTTCGAGAGAGTATGGTCGCCACATACCAAGGAGGCAGGACCACACCGCGATGCCCTCAAATTATATATCGCCGCATGCGCGATCCTTTCAGAAGCTCTACGTGATGGTTTCAATGACGGGGTCTTGAGGTAGCCAGCTTAGCAAATCAGCGTTATCGCTTCCGCTCTACGCTATGCCTAAAGCTCTAAGATCTACTCCTCTACTCCTCTTTTCATGATATGGTGTCAATTTAGTGCTATGCAATCGACGCGTGCAGGGGCAACAACATCACTATCGTACGTACCGTTCTACCATGCAGCTCGCATGGACCTAGGAGGCGCTGACCGAGAGCTCCGTAAACGGTCGAAACTTGTACCCTGCTTTGGCCTCGAAAGTTTACGCCACTATTTCCAAGCATCAAACGGTGACGAGTTTTCGCTATGGATAGTTTATAGCAGCAGAGCGCCTTGGGGGCGTCTGCGTGAATTCGACATCAAGTTAGCGGTGCTAGTGTGCCGCCGTCACTGCCACCGCCGACCGAGAGATTTTTCCAAAGGCCGCACTTTCGCCTTGCTCGCAGGCTGTGAAGAAAGCACGACCATGTTTTTTGATGGAGTCGGCCAATATTTCCGCGATCGTTATCTTATGCGGGTTTATTCTCATCTCCTCCCCCGGAGAACAAATCAAAGACAGTAAAAGCCCTTTTAACTCAATGTCAGGAAATACCTCCAACACGCCTTAAGCGAACATAGCTTATTTAACAGCATTAGCCGCTAACTATAAAGAAATCATCGGTTACTTTGGTACGCTAAAACAAGGAGTTTCAATGTTACACGTTAACGACGCTCGATGCGATACATGTTTTGTGGAAGAAACAAGTATGCCGAACGCATGCACACAGCATATGGACCGCGATGGAAACCTTGTCCTGAGGGTGCTCCTTGGAGAGCTCAACTGTGACACCTACTACTAAGCCCTCTATCTTTCCTCGAGAAGCCCCTCAGGAAAGACGGTTGCGACGACAAACGACGACAATACCCGTACCATTTTAGTTTCTAAAAAACAACCTAGATAAAGCCATTCCTAGCAGCTTGACTCTATGAGACAACTTACGGTGACCCACCGAAATCTGACCTCGACCAAAGACAAGTCACTCTCAATTCACAGAATGGGGTTGGTTGTTGTTCTGCGAAAGTTGGTGTGCGCGATCAGATTTTACGGGTTCAGATTTTGAAATCACAGCAGACCGGAGGAAGATCTTCCATCCCATGGGCGGATGAGACATCGGGATCTTTGCTTTGATCTGGGATCATACCAGCGACGACCGCTCGAACCGCCGTTCGAACCGGCGATCCGTTGGAAAAACCGTAATCACAATACCCTCTATCTGGTCCCAGCTGACCTTGCCACTCGATCTTCTTGAATGGACATATTTGGTGCATCCCGAGCCTCTGCTGAGGCACACACATACTGTTCTGTTACACGCATATATCCATAAGTCACTCACTCGCGATCGGCTAAGTGGATCAATCGAGCAATCATTTCATTGACCAAAAGTGGTTCCTGACGGGCTGAACAACAAAGGTTGACATCCAAAGTTCGTGATTCGGGCAAGCTGTGTCGTCACGATTCCGAGACAATGCTAAACATCATAACCGTCCAGGAGATACAGCTAGCACATCGGCTTCGCACGAGCGAATCGCGGAAGACGGTGGCAAGCGGCCCTACGCTCTCAGGTCGGTGCCTAGCTTGGCACGGTCAAGAGTCAACGTGAAAATGAAGGCATATTATCTCGCGCAGAGCATCATCACGCCCGAGGGTCGGCAGCGTCTCGGCCAACCATAGAGAACTCTGCTTTGCCGCCCGACTCAATCCACCCAGACTCGAGGACCCCATTCAGGCTCGCGTGCGGGCGGTCTTACCTCCGACTAAGTTGGTCAGTCGTTGATTTTGTGAAATAAACAGCGAGGCGACATCGGATCTCGACCTATCAAGTCTATGCAGAAAGTCTGTATCCTGCGAGCAAACATCGGTCCAAAGACAAACATCTACGGCGCTCGCGTAACGTAGGTACAGGCGGACACTACTGCTTGGCAAGCGTCCTAACCAGTTGCGGTTATCGAACCACTCATGCCAACAAGCTCGCCGATGCGGCTGTATACGTCCATCCCGCTACGGGTCTGCGAATCGTGGACGCAGAATCCCTTACAGAACATCGCTCAACTCCGGGGTTTCTCTCTTGCAGGTCGTAAGTCTCCTTCCTCCTCTCCCTCTCCCGCTCCATCTACTCTAGGATAGCCAACATACCCCCGACAAACCTATGATCGCTGGGAAAAAGCTCGCAAGCTTGTATTGTTTCTCACTCGGCAGTAAGTGGCTCTGCAGGACCCCACCCCGCTAACCCCCGGTGCCATCCCATGCACGAGACCACATAAATCTGCGCACCGAACCACGTCTCCGGGCATAAGTAAGCGACTAAGCATATCACTGCCAACACGATAACTCTAAGTCGGCGCTCTCCTTCAGGCATGAGATCAGAGGCTCCGGCGAGGCCGTTCGTTCGAGGATCCTTGCCACCGAGACTGCCTCGTCGGACGGCTTTGACTCCTTTTCGGTCGAGGATCGAGTCGATTTTTTCAAAAAAAAATTCATGATTTCTGACATGGTGAGACTGAGCTCGATCGATTTTTAAAATTGATTTATAGCGCATACGCCGCCACGACTCCACGGCCTGCCTCTAAGCTGACATCGGTTGATTAAAATTTAAAATTCTCTACCCGGCCTGGACATGCTCCTCTGGCCGATTTCTAGTCGATTTTCTAAATTTTCCTCAGCCCGACATCGAGCCTTCTAAGCACTCGGGTGGTTTTCAAAATTGATTCTGCCTTGGCCTTCTTCCTCTGCCTTCTGTTCTGACTTTTTAAGGGTCGATTTTTACCAATAGGTCGATTTCTTAAAGTTGATTTCAGCCTTCGGCAAGGAACCTCTCGACTGGCTTTTCTTGGTTACGCCCATGATCCAGCCCGTTTGGTGCTCTTCCGCTATTAGGTCTACGCCTACGACTCTCTGATACGACCTTTCATGTGCGTGATATCGATGCATATGACGACTGAACTGAAGCAGCACCGAAGGCACTACCTAACCGCAACTATTAAAGACTTTGGAATGGCCTATAGCCTCACACAACCCGGTGAGGCAGGGCACCTCGCCTGCACTTCGGCGTCGGCCGCAATGCCATTTCAAAGATGACCTGCGCAACCACGAGCCTAAGCGCCTCTCCGAGATCAAAAGCCTCAACGGAGCCTCCACGCCGGAATTCATGAGATTTATTTTACGATTGTTGACCCGATTGACGGTGGACGCCTCTTCCTGGCGCTTCTAAGAGCTCGGCAGCTGCTACAGCAGGTCGCAGTATCCTCGAGACCTCTTCATGATCCATGGAAGCAAGCAAGAAGGAACAGGGGAGAAAGAGCAAGGATGCGGAAAGTGCGGAAAGTGGCACGCGCATGCCATGAAGTGGGTTCCGTCGCGCCAGCCGAGCAGCCGAAGGGGCCGTCGGAAGCTTGCTTGAGAAGGTATAGTCGAGCGCGTTCTCATCGAATCTTAACATGTCATATGTCCCTAATGCTACGCATTCGAGACGAGACAGCCAGACGCTGGGCATTCCATGCGCGCAAGAGTATTAGGCTATCAAAAGTCCACACAAACGCAGCTTGCGCCGCTTCAATATCACTTGGTGGCTTAACTTTTGACCAGCTCGTGACAAGACCGCCAAGTACTACACCGCAGACGATCAAGCCGTCGAGGGACAGGCTTCAGGCTGGTTGGTGATCATATCAGGTCACCGTCGTTAGCGCCGTCGAGTCGCCGCACTCAATCCCTCCTTCTCATCGATCTGAAGGATCCCAGACGTCGCTGTCAGCACACACGCAACCCAGCCCGACATGAGACACAGGAGCCAGTGGTGAAGCTACGAGTCGTCGGTTAGGAGCTAAAACCCTCTTAGCGCAGCATGCCACAGCTGAGCGTCCCTCACGCACGCTCACGGCCGGTAGAGCCACCACGCACTAGAGGCCGACGCCTCCAGCGAAGTCAGAGCCGTATGAGCTCGGCGGCATATGTCGCCTGTATTCGAGCAATCACTTATCGATGAGGGCCTTCGACTCCGCTTTCCTCATCGGCTGTGCGAGGACGGGTTAGTTCGGCTTGGCTAAGCAAGCGATGCCAACAGCGTGAAAGGCGCTCGCAGAGAACTGCACCAAGAGGATGGGCTAAGGAAAAAACCAACAAAACAACAAGGTCAAGCAGCAAAACAGCCAGCGAGCACCTTGACCTGGCTACGCCGGGTACTGCCCCATCGACGTATTGCAAATGCAAACGAAGCCCAAGTGTGCCACTGCCCTATCGCTCACAATTAACAACCGCTTTGAGTCCCTCCCGCTTCCTCTTCGGTGCTCAGTGTTACCAAGACTCCGACGACACATGTTAGGCAGCCTCGCAGTTCGACGGACACACGCATCTTAAGGCAAACTCCCGGAGCCGCTTCCGCTGCTCACTGCTTGGCCAGTGAACGCTCCTCCTCCTACCGACACATTGGCTCACAAGCCAGCCCAGTGAATTACTGCCTGCATGGCAGCGAAATTAGAAATTATGCCGGAAATGGTTGATCAGCGCATCTACTACCAACGGTTTCGCCCAGAAGCGTCCCGGGGGTAGTTGAGTGCTATGGAGCTCGAGAACGCTACTCACGGGCCGCTTATGCGAAGCGAGAGTCGACTGCCTGAGTCGTCGCGATCACCACTCAGAGCTGCTCCCACCACCGAACGGGCTTAGCAGGCACCGAGCCCGTAATAGATTAAGTCTACGCATCAGGAGTCACGGGTATGCCGGGTATGTTACTTACTTCTATCAAAGCTTGATGTCCGCCGAATCGTGCGACGTCGAGGGCTTTGACCCGCGAGACGCCCGCGTGCGCGCGTGCGCTTGTCTCCACACCGAGCGAGCACACTGAGAAGCGCAGGCGCGATCGCTGCCCACCAATGGAAGGAGCCCGACGAGACCTCTCTTGAGCGCTTAACAAAATTAGCTTCCGCCACATCTCCTCTCACACCTCAGGATGAGTTACTCATTGGCTGAACCACAACGCGACGAAACCGACAAAGGATGTATAGATCGCAAAAATGAATGATCGGCCGGGCCATAACATAATAATGAAAGGAAAGACCTAAGCTGGAGAATTTAAACCTGCCGCACTTCAATCCGAGCACTGTCCCGAATCTCCCGAACTTACTTGCGTCCTACGGGTAGTTCGCTAGGGCTCAGCATTTGGCCGTAGACTCAATGGCTTCGAATTAGAACGAGACCTGAACCAGCCACACACGCGGCGCTGTGTCAAGGGTGCCGGGCCACGCCTCTATATGTTTCTGCCGCTCGCCTGCCTTCGCTTGGCTTCTTGCGTGGGTGTCGGGTCGACGTGTCACGGGGTTGTCAGCATCACAATCTTGTACCCCGGTTCGTCATTGGCCACCAGCCGGTGCAACTGGAGCCACATGGCGCCACACCAGGCCACTGGCTCACAACAGTCCGGATGCATATGCCGTACTGCATTTGGTTCACAGATGGCCAGCATGATTTCAGCTTCAGCGCTCGCGGTTGGTAGGTAGAATGTGCGAAATGCCCCTAGGCCCGCGAACATCAAGGCTACAAGAGAGAAAGCGGACGGAACATTACAAACACTCTAAGCTAAAGGAATGCGCAAAAGGACTCAAAGCAGCGCAAAGGCAGCGGAGACTCAGAGAAGTGCTGCTGTGAAATCGTCCGTGAAGTCGGTCGAAAGGAAAAGCTTCTCGCTTCGCACGTTTCTGCAGAACATGTGTCTAGCTAGCCCCGTAGCCCCTCCATCGATCTAAGCCGATCCCGCCCCTACGACTCCGCGCTCTACTCTACTGACGAATGTGCGCGCTGCCCAAATAATGTCAGCATTCGAATTAACCCAAGATAATCCGGTGTTGAGCACCTGTAGCGAGTACCCGACACCCCCATTCCTTGGCTTTGAACCGAAGCACGCGCGACTCATCTCGTGGCCGGCTTGCTTATCGGTACCCATTCGCCATTGTGTCCCCCGCGATCACGTGGGTCTCTTCAGAAGTCGTGGTGGAAAAGGTGGAAAGTGTCCGACCGGACCGATTTCACCTTCGCGCTTATAGTCCGATGCGAGAGCGAGGTGCAAGATCGTTGGGATTGAGATTCACCACTCCCCCAGGCTAGGCAGTTCGCCTTTGACAAGGCAAACTAACCTGATTCGGACCGGAACAGCCAGCCCAGCCCAACCGCGCAGAGACACTCTCTCTTCCTTGAAGGAACCGCTTGTCGCCCGGGTCCATCCGATGAACTGCGGCCTCTTGCGTATGCGACGCTTCGAATATCATCAAAGCGACATAGGCAAGGAGGCTGCCTCTTCAGGTGCGCGGCCGCAGAGCTCCGTGAACGACGGCCTTTTATCGCAGCGGAGAGCGACAACGAGAAGCATAGGCATATGGAGAGTAGTGCGTGACAAAGGGTAGGCGAGGCTAGAGAAGATATAAATGTGGCGACACGATAAATCCGATGTCGAGAAGGCGGTGGAAGGAGAAGTGGGCATAACACGACCACACGCCGACGGATTCCGCCTCGAAGGCCCGAGCGAGAACAAAAGTACGTCTAATCGGGAATAACGGTGAAACGCCGGTAGCAGGCCACGAGTCTCGAGGAGTTGAATAAACCGGGGTACTGCGCCTGAAAAATCGTGGCCCATGTCATGGTTGGGAAAAACGGGCCTCGAAAATGGTTCGGTTGATGGTTCGCCCCCCTAATGACTTCGCCGGCGCTCAGACGAGCTGGCGCGCGCGCCGCTTTCCCCTTGTTTCCGCCGGACTGACTCGGGACGGCGCGATGATCGACACGATGCTTTAGTCAGCGGCTTTCACGAAGGCTGGCGGGGAACCGCGAGCTCACGCCGCGCGTCGGCGTGATGCAGGGCGGCGGATCGGCGGGTCTGCCGGTCAATCTCATCGCGGCCGGATAAGAGCAGCATATGCGTGCCGGGATTTTATGATACACACACGGATTACATAGATTTTACGGTCAACAATGGCACCGGAGAGGCACAGTACCAAGCGACCGTTTATGGGCATAGGCGATCGCCTCCATGCACCTCGCACTGCGCTTGTAGACCCAGCAATGCACTCGTCGCAGAGGGCCTCGTAACCTAAGGTTCTCGTTCAAAGTAGTGATGCGAATCGGCTCTCAGCGCCCAATAAACACAGGTTAGACAGGTAGCCTGTCGGGCGGATCCCAAAGCGGACCTTCTTCTACTGTAGTACAGAGTCCTATCGACCGGGACAATACACTGAGGTCGATTCAGGCTCTACCTGTGAACCGAACCCTTCGACAATCAGTCCAGCGCGGACTGACTCCTCAGGTCCGCCAAGTGCGACCTTGGAGGACATTGACAAAGCGTCCAGACTCAGCGGCGGGACTTAAGCCATATCTGATTGCTCACTTCGGCAACGCCACAAGGAGAATAAGCTCAACGAGAAGGTTGTTTGTGGAAGGCAAGGAACATATGTATGGGTCGCTCTTAGAAATTAATTTATGGATTAAAACTAAGACAATGGTACCTTAAGTTTGATGAGATTATAAAGAAATTTTGGTTTTAGGAGAATGATGTGGATACAGATATACATTAAGTTTAAGAGATACATACACCCATCCTAATACTTTATATGGATGATATTTTATTGGCTAGTCATAAGGACATGCTATATGAGACCAAAGATTTCTTTCCTCTAATTTTGATATAAAGGTTAATTGGGCATAACTCGAGAATATATATGACACAGAAAAAAAGAGATACAATATGTATAAATGCTTGGCTGGCTCCTTATGGCTCATACTAGGCGATAAGTTTGGAAGTTGTTAAGGCAAGCATAAGAGTTTGCCAAGTATATTCAATGGAGAATCGACGAAGATGATTCCATATATTTCATCTTGTTGGAAGCAATTATGTATGCCATCTGCTTAGAGCTGTTTTAGCTTTTAACAGAGAATAATGTGGAGACACTCTCGACTCACAGCTATTAAGAAAAGTCTTACGCTATATCAATAAAGGGTTACATCCTCATATATATGATATATCTAATAACTGGAAGTTGTGGGTTATTTCAGCGTTGATTTCGGGGTGTGTTGATACTAAAATCGTCGTTATATCTATCAAGGTACACCCGGAGCTATTAAATTTATGGAAGAGCTCCAAGTCACTCTACCATCATGAAAGCTAAGGAGGTGTATATAAGCTTAGAACTTTATCCCGGATTTAAGTAATATCATATCAAAAAGCTTATCTTTGTCGCCTTGCCTCAACTCAACCATCAACTCTGCGGTCTTATTAGATGTTGTTATGTTAAGGTTCTCCAAACACAGATCCAATCAAATAATTAGTGTCCAGCATATTAGTACTAAGTCAATGTTACAAGATTCGGTCAATCAAAGGCTTACCACCTAATATTTCATCATCATATGTTGTCGCATGGGTTTATTGGACCTTTGATTTTGGAATTGTGGTCAAGTATAAGTAGACTACCGAGATAGAATGGTGTACTATAGATATTGAGGTTTATTGATTATGTTATAGCCCATACGACTTTTGCCTTGATGTGTTATTTATTTTATTAAGAAGAGACATGACGTTAGCCTTCGATCAACTGAAGAATCGATAGAATTATGATGATACTAACAACCGAGGCTAACACCTGATCGACCCTCGGCCTCGATCAAGTCCTTGATTGCAGTCCCTTATGTGTATATATCTATAGAGGAAACCAGCCACCACCTCACGGTGAGAACCGGTGAGTTCGCCTCATCGATCTGACACCCCACCATACATTCGATCCTAAAGGAGGGGAGCTAGCCCATCATCCGAGTGCCGCACCAACCTAGACCGTCCGGCCTGTCCGATGCCATCACCGTTGATCCACCTAATTCCACAGATTTAGTTTTAGTGTCTCTTGTAATTAGACTAGTTAATCATGATTAAGTCTAAAATTAACCCTAACAAGAGACAAGAAATGCGAATGCTCTCACAGCCTTAATCTTAGCTGTGGAGATTGGCGCAGACGGAACCAAGTTGTCTTTAACAGACAAGTTGAAGATGTTCATGCATTGGCCTTTAAGGTTAAGCATCTGAGAGGAAAATTGATCAGATTCAACAAATCAAAGCTAATGAAGTCAAGCTTGAATCTGAGAAAAGAGACAGACATATCTTTGTGGTTGACTACCAGAACCCAAAAGCATGCAGTCATTGGGTCACGGTGTTTGACACTGACAGCGAGCTAGTTGGAATAAAAATGCTGATTTGGGAAGCTCAGCAGATACGGAAGGCGGAAACAAAGGCCTTGATTCATTCGGTGCCATTGTTCACACGGAACAAATGGGGTGAAGAAAGTTAAATCGACTCAGGAGAACAAATCTTGATCGGCGTACCTCATTCAAACTCTGAAGAAATCTTCAGCAATTGCCAGCGTCGATCCGTTACTGGCGTTGTCCCTCTTCTAATCAAGCTCTTTAATCCTGGCTAATATTGGTTAGTAAACATTTATTCCATTAGAAAATGCATTTGATACAACATTATTTTATATAAATTGATACTTTTATTTCAGCAGACGGATAAACTCAGTCAACAAAATGAGTTTGACATAGAGTTCATAAGTTCAACAAATGATCATGGAAGGCGTTCCTGTAAACTTGGAGTCTCTCGAAACGATTCTGCCTATTCGCATGGGGATCTTGTGTCGTCACTCAACAACGCAGACACAGACATCTTGAAAATTGTGTGTTTGATGACTACGTCTCACATTGTATCACTGTTGTAAGTGATACTTATTTTATATTATATTTCCAACTGCGTTAAAAAATAAATCGAACAAATAATAGAAGAAAAGAACTAAATAATAAAGAAATGCGGATGTCTCTAACGGCTCACTTTCTTCGGAAGAAATAGAAAATTAAACTCCCAAATCTTTTAGTTTTGTAATAATCTTCTCGTCCAAAATCTGCATTTCACTTTGTTGTTTAAATCTGCACTTATGTCATAGATTTTGGTAATAACTTTTTCTCTTCTTTTCTTTTTTTTTTTGAGAACAACTCTCTTTTCTGATGAGAGAAAAAGAGCAGGCAGTGTGTCTGGTCAAAGACCAGACTCATATACGCCCAAAACTTTTTAAGCGGAAAGCTCAACTTTCGCACATTAAGCCCCAAAGCACCAGCCCACAATTCTAACAAAAAAAAGGACCAGCCATAAACACCTATGACCAACTCACGAACTTTTTAAAAAAATATTTATTTTAATGCGCTATTTATACGGGATCGGATTGATTAAAAGATCTGAGAGCGTATGCCCCACAGGTATCGCTCCGCTCGCCATATGTGCCATCATCCTAAACTAGACCGTCCATTCACGACGAAGGGCCATTAGGTGAAGGTCGCTATGAGCTAGGCCAGAGTAGGTGTAAAAAAATTGGGCTAAACAAATACAAATACCACATACATGTATATAGGATACAAATTGATGAATGAAAGGCTATTTTAAATTGAAATTGATTATGGTCTCACCTCTATATGAAATTACATTTTATGTTCCCACTCATCCGACTACAGACCACACCGCGTTGGCGGTCTGCCGGTCTTGAGAACAGCTCAACCTTCGTCGCATGCGCGTATATGCGCGCCAAGATGTCTGCTTTGCGCTTTTATTATTTATTTCAATGTTTGTTGTAAAATGGGAATATAAGTAAAAATAAGTATCTATTAGTTGGTAGGATTTTTCCTAAGGTGTGCAAAGATAAAGTTTATAACCAAGTACAACCATTTAAAACCATTTGATGCAGCGAATTCGACATCGCGTGGTCGTCTGGAGAAAGAGATACTCATTTTTCTATTTGATGAAAGGCTAGTGTTTGGCATTGAAAGAATTGGTGTCCTAACCTTGACGTCACATGAACGTGCTCATAGCTCGACACGAAACTCTTCGACCGCAAGGCCATAGACCAAGGACATGTCTTACAGCGTGCACCTGGGATTAGGACTCTAGACCTGCCTGCATGCGACGTGCGCACTGTGCTCATTGGCCTGGTTGTATATTAGGATACGCAGGTGTGTGCCTCATGCCTAGAGGGGGTTGTAGGCGCGCGACTTCCGAGGCTTCTCAAAGATAGCCTCCGGCCCTAGCGCATTCTTGGCGTGGATGAATGTGTGTTGTTCTGTTGCTGTATGTCGCTCATACGTGTAATACGACGCTCTGAGCGTTTCTTACCGGCGTTGTTGATCCGTTTAAATAGCGCTTGAACCCCTCAGTGTATGACCCTCTAGTGTGCATCTAACCTCCAATCTGTGAAACCCATGTGTTGCCGATCAAACCACCCTTGCCATCAAGCACAACCACGGTTCCTCCCACGGCTGCGACGACACCCGACCGGCGGACGGAATGATTCGCTGCAAAAGGCCATCTTCTTCCTCCCGTTTGACATATCGCGTGGATGAAGAGGGAGATGTATCCAGCCAACTCAAGCCACTCCCACCAGACTCATGTATATATGGCTATGAAAGATTCCTCCCCCACTCACTGGTGGGCGAGCTGGGCGCTGGGTATTCGTATGTGCGGGCCGGATCGCCTAGGCAGGACCCGAGCAGGTGTAATAAACGTAAGAGATTCGTGGAGAAAAGTTTGGGACGTGACTCGAAAGTTGTTGCCGAGAAGTGTTGCGATCTTTGCGTATGCGGAAGATCGAGATCAGAGCGCGATCAGATCTGGCGGATCGCGGACGTTATTTGTCGGTACCTATCGACAATTCGTTGGATGCTTGGCCGATTTTGTGACGACGAGACCGAGTCTTGACCGTTGAGGTCTGCAATATCGAAGATGATTGTTCGATCGTGGCGTGGATGGTGGAAAATATCCAGTCAATGTTGGTATTCTGCGCCAGATGATTGGCGATCTTGGCCGGATGACCATGGTCGATCGCCGACTATTCGCTTATCGCCGAAACCTGGATGCGCCTGACCTCGTCTGACCTTGTCACCGACGGACTGGCCGGGGTTGGCTGTTTCGTACCCACATGAAACAACTGAGTCGTCTGCACAAGCACCGACCGCCTGGACTCCAACCGACTAAATGACATGCACCAGCCACCGTAAAGTACCGTGCTCTCTTGCGCTCTTTCTGTAGCTGCACCGCCCTTTTAATAATGTGGTGTTTCTTGAGGTAAGGTCAATACCACTGATATTTAATTGATCTAGCATCTATGACCTGCTAATTGCTTAATATAATGGCGTGAGTTTCGAGCACTCTGCATCACACGCGCACTCACTAAACCTTCACTTAAAAGCTAGAAACCTAAGGGTTGGCTTTATACAGAGAGAAGTCAGGAGGGAGACGTAGGCAGGCGAAAAAACGACATCGGTGAAAAGACATCACGCCGTGATCGCGTGGAAAAGACATCTGCTCGTGTGGAGTTATCAAGAGTCGCGCTCAGTTTGAGGAAGGATACTATTTCTCATGTCTTTCAATAAATTTTCATGTCACATGGTTACATTTCTTTCTCTTACTGCATGCCTGTAGTTGCAGGACCTTAATTAGCGTTTTATTTGTATCAAGACCTGCACCTAGCTTCATATACTCGATATCCAGTTGACAGTAGTTCAGTGGGCCAAATGTTCAAGATGAACTAAGCGCAATACGCTTTATTGTTTACAACTTGGCTAGCTATGTCTAACCATGATAGGGCCAGGCTTACCACGCACCAGCATGGTGGAGGCGACCAGACACAATGTTTCCTTGTCAAACTTTTGACCATTGTGGCCAGAAGATCGTGGGCCGATTTCACCCCAGATGCGCGTCGAGATTACGAGTATATTAATATATATTTTTCCATCTCATTTTTTCTCATTTCCAATGCGATGGATCCACTCAACAAATGGATGGAACTTCCCGGATGCCCCACACCAACTTCTAACATCTTCACGCACAAATTCCTCCTGAAATTGACTGGCAGATGCTCGCTACCGCTGAACAACGTGCACCTGTGCACCGGACATCAGCCCATCCTAGCGCCCCTACCAAACCGGGTTTCTCGCTCGCCTCGCTTCATGTATTTTGCATCAATCTTCTTGCGTGATTACTATCATAATTTTTATATCACGAGCACCTTGAGCTATCATTCGTTTAATCGTGTATCGTGTGTACCATAATGGGGAAGGAGCACCGTTTATAGCGTGTGTATCAGTCACGCTTAACTACCGGGACGCGCACATACAACTAGCCTAAGTTAGCAAGAGATACTACTTATTGGCCTACAAGAGAGAAAAAGAACATCATGTTTGAAGAATTCTACTACGCAGCTGCAGCGCGGAGAGCTTGACGCCATTGGTATGGGGGCGAGCGTCGACTTCTGATGTCTGGAGCAGCCATCAGCTCCTTGGTAGCGTGGCTGTGCCGCTTTCATGGCCCTATCGCGGAGTTCGGATGGAGAGAGAAACTAAGAAGAAATGAGCCACACGCATGAGGCCACTTACTGGTACGAGCAGCTACACAATGTGTGTCGTCTTTCGTCATCGTGCTCGATGTCCGAGGAACGCTGTATACATATGAAAATAATATATCAGACAGACAGTGAAAAGCAGCTTGAAGGTACAACTAGTGAAGGCATAAAAGTAAGCAATTGTCAACAGAAGGTAGTATGGTTCGTTCACCACTGAAGATCGTCACAACGATGCCTCGAGGTGAAGCAGTTGTCATTGAGGAAGCCGCGGTAGAGTCACTCGTATGTATCGTCACTCACGATTCTCGCGTCCGTCAGGAAATCTGAACCCGAAACCATGTGCCTCCTAATCCATTGAACTCAACCCTTGCCTCTCATCAGTAGACGTCCAGGCCAGCTCAGCCTCCATCTCATCGGGGTCGCCAGCGCCCATCTTTCCCGGTGGGTAGCCATGTCACGTACGCGAGGAGGTCGATGAGCTGACGAGTGACTTGACACATGTAGGTTACTCCCGCCTCGGGCCAGGAACCGTGGTGCTGGCTGGAGATTCGGGGACTCGGCGACTCGCGTTGACGGTTAGGTCATTCGTCGGCCTTGCAGCCCCGCGCGTTGTCATAATCCGCGGTGCCACTTCGGCGCCTACTTGGAGTAGTCGGAAACTAGCCGCCTTGACCTTAGATGGTCGTGCAGTCGGTCTTGTCGGTCTGCCGAAACAGTTGGCCCCACTACAAAATGGCAGCTCAATGGATACTCAAGCATGTCATCTTGTAATGTAAAGGAACGCACAACATCCATTCTCGTATAAATGGCTTCAACTATGGTCGCGATGAAGGGATCGCATTGACATGGCGCCCGCGAAAGACGGCGAAGTGCCCCTTATCAAACATCCAGCATCGAGGCCGCCGGCCTAGGATGCAAGACTGATCACATGAACGGGACCTTGTCCCGCGCTGAGCGCATGAAGGAGCGTAGATCGATCAGCTTGGCAGCGTTGGTCCACCGCAGCATGGCACCGCCGTGCAGTCAGTAGAAACGGTCAAACTCGAAAACCTTCCCGTACTGGGAGTCCATCCGATGAGCAACCGCTGCGGGAAATATGGTGGTGATTGGTATGTTAGATAAAATAACGATCTGCGGCCATACCTACCAAACCGAAGACCCATATGACCGACATATACGCCGTCGCCGGTCGCTATCAACACTGCATGTACGGTGTCATAGACCCTACCACAAGGACAGCAAGAAGACCCTACAACGAATCGGCCCCGCGACAAAGCGAGAGAGACCTCTCGAGTCACAATCGCCCGGTAGAACGACCTCAGGGAGGAGCCAGACCAGACAGACAATTCAAAGCAGAGGCCATGACCATTCACCATGACCTCTGCACCGTGACCTGTTGACGCCGAAAGTTGGCCGTGTCGTCGCCACATTTAGAATTTATTCGTTACCTATATCTCTGTCTCTCTCGCTTGATCACTACGTCTTCGGGTCGGATCATCGGTGCACGGGAGACAGAGAGGAACATCACTTAATCGCAAGAGTGTGGGCCGTACACTGTGTGCACGTAGTGATCGACGATAACACAAAATACCGCAACACAATGGTACATATGTATTAACAATTGCTTCTCGGAAATTGCAATGATGGAATACTAGCAGTGAACTGAGCCAGCCAGCGTACGGCGCCGGCCGTACTCTTACCCACGCTTTGCAGCAGGCTGCCTGTTTCGTGTGCCTACCGACTCTAGGTGTACGGCCGACACCTGCCTACGTGACTCCAGCGTGCTCTGGGCTGGACTGCAAATCGGAGACGTCACCGGGACGGACAGCGTTACGCAGAACCGTCTTGTCGCCATCGTGATCTTCCCATCCGGCTTGTCAGTAGCGCCATCTCTCCCTCCTACCGGCCGGACGAAAGCTGATAGAAGGCAGCCAGAACAATCGACAACGCTCGTCGCTTCTGGATTCACCATCCTTGCGTGGGCAGCCTTTGTCGGCTATACAGCATAATAAATGGAAAATTTCTAAGTACGTAATTACATCGAGGCACCTGGTTACCAGGCTCATAGCGGCGAACAAGCCGTCACGTCTAGGTCCCCGTTCAAGTGTCCACATGCCAGTGGTATCTCCCGGCGCATACGGCACTAAGGCTGCGTCCGTATGTCGCGACCTGTACGATCGCAATCACGGCTTGCCAGTATGGGTACGCGAGTAGATTTATCCGGCCCGCTTTTCATATTGCTGAGAGAAATACCGAATAATAATTATATGTTTAAATGTTACAAGACGATTAAAACAAGGTTGAATTAAAATACAAAACATATAATGTTCATACTTAAATGCGTATCACGGTACGTACTGAAAAATACAATACAAATACAAGAATTAAAATTACATTATCCCAAATTACAAAGGTACATATAAAATTGAAATGACCATAGTCTCAAAGTAATGAAGTACATAATAATGGTAGTTGTGGTGTGTGCCGACGAAATACGCTCAGGATCTGCCACGCACGTCCATATTGATCGAGCTCTGAACGACTCGAACGCTCCGCAGACTTGTGTGTCCGGCCAGTTGTCTATACTTATCCGCCGACATACATTATTCGGCTTCCATTGATGTCTCACCTCACCTCAATATGATGAGCACTTAGTGACGATCCATCCACTCGCAGCCCTCGTACCTCGTGTACCTGACCGTGATGCTAAGAAAAACGCTATTGCTAGAAAGTAGTATGTATGTACGTACGGCGGGACTACATGATTGATGTATCATGCTGCCCCGCGTGCAGACGTTAACCATGCGTAGGTGGTAGGCCGCACCGCAGCCCTAGTCGACACTTCTACGAGATGCATCGACGTGCGATCTGATGCGCATCTTACTGACCGCAAATTCTCGCCATTCTCCGGCCATCCACGCCCGATCACTATGTCTCCGGTTCGCTTATGCCGTTCTATGGCGCCTTGCCTAGACTGTTGTTGCTAAAGAACGAGGCTGTAATTGTACCGTTGAATTACATCGCGGCATGCTGCGGCCCAATGTCGGCAATATGCATCTTTGCGTGCACCTAGTAACCTATTATGCCATTCACCTTCACGTGCCTTTCATCTGCCTTTCTCTTTCAGCATACCTTGTATTCCGGAAACCACGCGCTGCGGAATGCCACGTCTCGTCAACCGCGTCGCCATTGTGCGTCCAACGTCCAATTTTCCGTGTGTCCAACAGGCAATAATCCTTATGTATGTACAGACCTCATGCCAAATGTTTGTGAGCGAGTTCGGCGCAGGAGTGTACAGGGAGTGCGAAGCACATCGTTCGGTTCCTTGAGCAGAAGTGGCGAATTTAACATGGATTGATGATTGCTTCTTGGTTAGTTCATCCAAAAGTCCTCCGCAGTCGTCGATTCAGTCAAGAGTGCTCATCGTAGTTACATGTTCTAGCTTCCCGCATAGTTGTCGAACTCTCTGGCCTGGTTTGATGTCTTGCCTCATAACCCAGCGATTTAAAAAATCTGGCACCCATGTGTGGCACCTAGAGCCTCGATGTGCCTGTATGCAAACCCCAGTAGACCCGCCTTACCCACACGACCTAGCAACGCTTAGCAACTTACATGCCTCGGCGACGCTTGATACGCCCGGCTAGACCCTATGATAAACATCATGATGACCGGATCTCCGGCCTGACTTCATGAATCGATCGGTACTAGCTCTCGTCCGAGCACGAAGGCGATCAACGGTAGGACGTCAAGGCACCGGCGCGTCCTTGACAAATATGGGCCCGCCTATTCCCTCTAGGAATGCCGCCCATGCAAATAACGGCGACTGATGCTAAGCAATTTACGATGCATGTACTTGCAGTATCGCATCATCACAGTCGCGGGCGGTAATGTGACTACAGGGCCTAGCTAGCGGCTGATGTTCGTGTCAGGGGAATTCGAGGTCAAAGATCGTTCTGTCTGGCTAATCCACGGAAAAGTGTATATTCGAACCAGATGGACGAGGACCAATTCGCTTCTCTCCATCTCATCTTGGACCTTGAAATACCTCTAAACTCTCGGTGTCGGTACATAATGTGATGATGTCGTCACGTTCCAGTGTCTTGATTGTCTATGATCGAAAACACATTTGCCACCCAAGTGACCGCAAGTGAGTGGGCGCGACAATGCGATTCGCCTTCGACAATCTGGGCATCCAAATTGAACATCCGAAACATCCACTCCAACAAAGCCCTGTATGTCCTATCACTCGGTCTAGATATGCCCCGTACAACTCTTGAAAATGCTGACAAATCCACTCTGTCCGTCCTCTGTGCTATCTCCCCATCCCCGTAAAATATTTGAAAATACAATTTCTCCGACATGCTGCCTACAACGTCCGACCGAAAAATTTATCAGTTGTCTATCTAACAGCATCATATATTGCCATATAATTGTTACATCATCCTATGTCATTCATTTACTCCTCGTTATTTCTACTATCTATTTTCAAATTTGTTCACTCCACTAATTTCTAAGCGTGCACGACATATGTGGCTAGCCTACCATGTTTTTAACATATTATTCTAAAAGGATAATTCACAAATGCCCTACTCTAAAATACAATATATAAACCATATGGCGATCCTACTGAAAATTACTGATATAAATAAATAATTAAACTACTCGTTTTTTCTTACCGCATTACTACTATATGTATTAATAATTTTTCCTAACCTAAAAATTGCATATGTACTACCTTTAATTTCTCGCATTACTACTATATGTATTAATAATTTCTCCTAACCTAAAAATTGCATATCTACTACCTTTAATTTCTACGCATTACTACTACATGTATTATTAATTTCTCATAACCCTAAAAAATGCATATCTACTACCTTTAATTGCTACGTCCAATTTTTTCCAAAACTTTAACCACACATCATATGGCTATCCTACCAGGTTTTCATCGTAATATAGACATTTCACAACTACTGATATTACGCATTACATTTCTAAATACAAATATTGTCTAAAAATTATTTGCACATAAAAATTTTGGACTTACCTCCGCGAAAATGCCGCCTCAACTATCTTCTATTTTTATTCTTTCTCTTCTATTTTTCCTCCTTTTTTCCTTCTCTTCTCTTCTTTTCCTCTCCTCTCTTTTCTTTTCTCTCCTCATCTCCTCCTCCCTGCTCTCGCTTGCTCTCGCTACTCTCGGTGATGGAAGTGAAAAATGGGAGGCTCGGGCAGAAAAGAGAAGGGGTGGGAGGCTTTAAAGGGCAGAAATCGCCCCAATACCGGGCGATCGCCCCATAATGGGCGATAGGGGCCTATAGCAACGGTCGGCGAATCTTGCGCCGTTTATAGCCGTTGCCTACTATGGCAAGTAGCCGTTTGGGCTCTATCGCCCGATAGCAGTGATCGCCCGATTCAAGAGCGACGAGAGTCCATTTTGTAATTTTTAATTCGGCAGTATTTACGAAATAACGAGATTGACCTTGTTGCTAGTCTCAAAAAGATTCGGCACTTCTAATTGTTGTGGGGATCGCTATCTGTTAGAGACATGTACATCAAAAGGAGGAGTTGGGTTACGGGCTCGAGGTCATAGAGTGGATTTTTGGGGATGTTTGGTGGAAAGGGCGATCCTTGAAATCCCAATTTCCAACTTTTTGAGATTTGTAATGACCAAGATATTTACTGTTAAAAGGCTCACGGTATGGGTTGGCATCTTTCATTTAGAAGATGGCTAAGTGGAGAAAGATATTAGTAAGTGGAACGATTTGGTCAGAAGTTTGCAGGAAATTCAGTTTTCCAATGATGGTGATATAGTGAGATGGAATTTAACTAAGTCTGGTATTTTTTCAGTAAAATCGATTTATTTATCTTTAGACAGAAATTCTTGCGGGAGGGTTTTCCCTGGGTTTTGAAAACCTAAAATTCCTCTTAAAGTCAAGATCTTCATCTGGTTTGCTTTTCAAAATGCCATTTTAACAAAAGATGTGCTTAGGAAAAAGTTTTGGGTGGGAAACCCAGTGTGTCAGTTTTGCTGTAATGTGGAGATGAATAATCACTTGTTCTTTGGCTGTAGTATGGCTAAAGCTATTTGGGGGTGCTTAACCTTGGCTTTAAGAGCAGACTGCATTCCTGGTTCTTTTGTTGTTTTCTACATTTGGGTTAAAAGATGGTGGAGTAACGGTTCTATGCTATACTTTACCTACTGTGGACAACATGGGTCCCGGGTATTCGGAGACAGGCGATTGGACGCACCACATCCTTGGGCCAAGTCGTGTGGATCTTCCAGAAGGCAGGCTTGGAGGATGGCGCGGCCCAACTCGCTTTATTTGGAAGATAATCCTAATTCTACTCGAATACGTGGAGATAAGCGTGACCGACTCGGTTATATCCTTTATCTCCCTTCTACGGATTAGGGAACCTATCTCTAACCCGACCCCTTGCACTATATAAAGGGGGTCAGGGGTCTCTAGTTAGACATCCAATACACATCTTCATCATCGTCTGTTCTCGTGCAATCTTGACGAGAACATACGGTCATTGTAATCGACACCCCCCAATACAAAACCACGAGCACAGGAGTAGGGTATTACCTCTTTCCGAGGGCCCGAACCTGTATAAATCCTGCCCCCTGTGCTACCAACGAGTTGTGATCTTTCGCATAGCCCTATAAAATACATTGCCGATGTAATTTGTTGACAGTTGGCGCGCCAGGGAGGGGCTAGCGTCACGATCAAACTTCATCAACTGCGATGGCTTCAATCGGCGGATTCGTCTTGACCTACGCCCCCGGCCAAGGCTTTGTCTTTGGAGATCTCGGCTTCCTTGCTGATGACTTCGGGGAACTCTGGCTCTCTCAGCTGAGCAACGTTCGGGGGAGGCTAAATGCGACTTCAGTCAAACCACACCACGTCAGGATGCCTCTTGCGGATTCTGATCCGAAAGAGATCCGATCCAACGACGACGATTCCGGCGCCCTACGCGGTACTCGCCGGTTCGGTCGAGATTACGAGCTTACGGTTACGCGGCTTCTTCGGTAATAGCGAACCAACTGGCGATACTGTTTCTAATCTGAATCGCGTTCGGATCCAATCGAGAATTGCACCTTCTCAGTTGTCCGATGCCCCGTTCGGATTGAGAAACTCGGCCACTGTTTTCCATGGGATAACATGCCTGCTTTTTCGATCTGGGCTAAGGAGCGGAGCACAACAAGCACACACTGGGACGAGTTTCCCGAGTTCTAGCTCGGGGATAACTCTAATCGGATCGATTTCCCGAGTGGGCACTAAGGCGCCACTCGGATTGGTCAATTCGGCTGCACGATTTCAGCAGATCTGTTCTGCCAAATTTCAGCTGAGTTCTCTTCTGCCAAACGATCCATCACGGGAAGTGGGAGTTGTAATCACTCCCATTGATGAACCAACAAATCGAGATCAGTTGAGCCTCTCTTACTCAAAGTTCGAGTCGGAGGAGAGCGTCAACGGGCTCCTTGATTTTCGCGGCGTCTATGTGGTGGATGGACAAGCCTCCGGATCGGCTCGGCGTCCCATAGAGGAGGTAGGAGCCGAACATGACCGTGGAGGTGGAGAAGATCTGCGCGACAAATTGCGCGATCGTGCACGTGAAGTCCAGGAGAAATTACTTCAAGTCCGTATGGAAGATCATTCGGTCTTCTGTACGCCACAGCAGAACATCCTCACATGTAAGACTCTCTTGGATAATGTTGGTCCTTTACTTGGAGAAAACAGCCCCGCAACGCCGATCATGGAGCAGATCAAAGCCATGGTGACGGTAGCAGCTGTCCAAGGTACTCGGGATCAACAAGCCGACTGGGCTAGAAGTCAGACTGCCACGAGTAATACTCAGCGCAGTCGGCACACACCTGTTCACGGGCAAGATGCTCGTCAAAGTACAAGCCGCGACCTCCACCTCGACATTGAAGCTCGGCGGAGGGAGTGAGAAGAAGGCAACGGCGATAGTTTCGGTCGAGACTCCAATCGTCGTGACAACCGTGCTATGCGCCATGGAAATCATCACCGAGAAGACCGGTGCCATACTCCACCGCGCCGAATGCTTCCTCGTCAGTCTCCTCCCCCTAAGGACGGATTGATTGAAGGGATCAAAGCATTCACACCCCGACTTCGTCGAGTAAAGCGGCGAAGGTTTAACTAAGGAATAGTGAAATTTGACGGGGGCGGGACCGAAACAGTTGCAGATTTACTCTCTGGCAATCAAAGCCGCGGGCAGAGGCTACGACGTGATGGCAAACTATCTGCCCGTCATGTTGACCCCTCCGGCTCAGGGATGGCTCGCAGGTCTTCCAGAGAACTCAATCGGTTCCTGGGGAGAGCTTTGAGACCATTTCGTCGCCAATTTCCAGTGCACTTACGAGAAGCCTGGAACCCAGTGGGATTTTTATCAGATTCATCAGAAAAAAGATGAGTCGTTAAGGGATTTCATTCGGCGCTTCACAAAGAAAAAAACACAATTCGGGAGATTTCTGAAGCGGTCGTCATCGCGGCCTTCCAAAAGGGAGTATGTGACCCCGACCTAATCAAGAAGATGTCTTGGAAGCCCTCAACCACTGTCAAAGAGATGTTCGCCTTGGCGGACCGATATGCTACCGCCTCGGACGCTCTCACTGAGCGTCAGGAGGATCACCCGAGCAAAAACGAAGGCAAGAAGGACAAGCCCGAGTCGTCCTCTAAGAAGGACAAGAAGCGCAAGGGTGAAGAACTGGTAGCGGCTGCAGATCATGGTCGCTAGAAGCTGCCTCGGTCCAATGACTACAATAAAGTAATGAGGCGCCGTGTCCTTTCCATCCGAATGGAAAGCATGCGGCAAAAAATTGCAATGTCTTGAAGAGGTTCACTGAGGAGCACAACAAGGATACTCCGAAGGACGCCAAACAAGACGACAAGCGTGACCCTTCTCAAGGTGACGCTTAACAAGAAACTGAGCGTGAGCTCAACTACATATATGGGGGATCGGATGCGTACGAGTCCAAACGTAAGCAAAAGCTTACTACTCGGGAGTCAATGCGGTGTTCGGTGACCCCGAATACCTTCGATGGTCCGAAGTTCGATCAAGTTCGATCACTCGGATCATCGACCACATCCTTGCCCAGAAGATATCTACTCATCTTGGATCACGTAGTGCAGGCGTCCGATCACAAGAAAGTCTTAGTCGATGGCGGAAGTGGATTGAATATCCTTTTCGCCAAGACTTTTGATAAGATGCAGATCCCGAGATCGGCGCTCCAAAAGACGGATGCACCGTTTCACGGCATAATTCCGGGAACATCGTCGGTACCGATTGGGAAAATCTCTCTTCCGGTCACTTTTGGCACTCACGATAACTACTGGACAGAAAACCTCAGTTTTAAGGTGGCCGATTTCGAGACTGCGTATCATGCAATCTTGGGAAGGCTGGGCTTGGCCAAACTTATGGACGACCCACATTACGCCTACCTGGCTATGAAGATGCCGGGTCCGCAGGGCGTAATCACGGTCTGCGGAGACGTCAAGTTTTCCTATCTCCTTGATAAGGAAAACTGCGACTTCGCCCAGTCAGCCGAAGCGGCTACCGAGTTGGACAAGATCCGACAGGCGGCCATCACTCTTCGCGATGAGGGCGACCTGCCGAACAAGAAGCCATCTAAATCAGGCATCAAGCCTGACAAAGACGTCAAGCGTATTTCGCTCGACCCTTCCGATTCAGCCAAAACGGCTCTGATCGGGACAGGGCTCGAACCGAAATTGGAAGAGGCGCTCGTCACCTTCTTCCAAGCGAATCGGGGCATCTTCACTTGTAAGCCATCTGACATGCCAGGTATCCTGAGGGAGGTGATCGAGCACCCCTTGAATGTACACAACAAAGCCAAGCCGATCAAGCAGCGGCTGCGTCGGTTCGCACAAGATCGGATGGAAGCCATCAAGACAAAGATCACCAAACTTTTAGCCGCTGGTTTCATAAGGGAGGTGCTCCACCCCGATTGGTTGGCAAATCCGGAACTTGTACAAAAGAAGAATGGTACTTGGCGCATGTGTATCAATTATACCGACTTAAATAAAGCATGCCCCAAGGATCCGTTCAGACTTCCTCGTATCAACCAGGTGGTTGATTCCACCGTCGGTTGCGAGCTTTTGAGATTTCTGGATGCCTACTCGGGCTATCAGCAGATTAGCTTGAAGGAAGAAGATTGTATCAAGACTTCGTTCATCACTCCGTTCGGGGCTTTCTGCTACGTCACTATGCCCTTCGGGCTGAAGAACGCCGGAGCAACGTACCAGCGTTGCATTCAACGATGTTTCCACAACCATCTTGGGTGCAACGTGGAAGCATACGTTGATGACGTTGTCGTCAAGTCTCGGGTATCCTCTGACTTGGTCACCGACCTGTCGGAGACATTCGAGAGCCTGTCGGCATACAACATGAAGTTGAACCCGGAGAAGTTTGTCTTCGGGGTCCCTTCGGGAAAGCTATTCGGTTTCGTGGTATCTCACCGCGGAATTGAGGCTAACCCGAAAAAGATCAGAGCTATCATGGAGATGGCTCCCCCAACGTGCTAAAGGGATGTCCAGCGTCTGAAAGGGTGCATGGTGGCACTCGGCCAATTCATCTCGCGACTGGGCGAGCGTGGGTCGCCTTTCTTCAAACTACTGAAGAAGCAACACGACAAGTTTGTTTGGACACCCGAGGCATAAAAGGCTTTTGAGGATCTCAAATCGTTCCTCACTTCGTCACTTGTCTTGGCATCTCCCATGCCACAGGAACCGCTTCTGCTATACATTGCGGCCACCACTCATGTAGTGAGCGCTGCGGTGGTAGTGGAACGGGAAGAACAAGGACGCGTCTACAAGGCTCAACGCCCGGTCTACTTCGTCAGCGAAGTATTGGGCGAAGTCCATGGTAAGCTATCCGGTGCGAAGCTTTGTATGCGGTTACGATCGCCTCTCGAAGCTAAAGCACTACTTTCAAGAACATCAATTTGGTGGTCACTTCTTTCCCTATTGGAGACATCCTCCATAATCGGGAAGCCACCGGAGGATCGCTAAGTGGTCGATAGAACTTGGGGCTTTCAAGCTCTCGTTCAAGCCACGCAGATTCCATAAAGTCACAAACACTTTCATGGCGTCGTTCTTAGAGTGGGCGGAGATCTGACCTCCCACCGTCGAAGAGGCCTAATCTTTGGAACATGTACTTGATGGATCTCTCCGAACGACGGGGCGGGGCGGTATCGTTCTCATATCACCTGGAGGCGAACGACTCAAGTATGTCCTCCAAATTCATTTTCCATCTTCGAACAACGCAGCCAAGTACGAGGCGCTCACCCACGGGCTCCGTATTGCCATATCGCTCGGCATCCGGCGATTGGTGGTTCGCGAGGATTCTCAGCTTGTGGTGAGCCAAGTACAGAAGGATTGGACTTGTGTCAACGACAATATGACCGTCTACTGTCAGGAGGTCAGAAAGTTGGAAGACAAGTTCGATGGGTTGGAGCTTATACATATCTTGCGGCGAGACATCGAGATGGCGGATGAGCTCGCGAACATGGGCTCTAGTCGGGCAGCAGTCCCGGCTGGGATTTTTTTCCAAGAGCTTCACGTCCCCTCCATCACGCCGCAGGAGCAACTATCCCAATTGGATGAACAACCATCCGAGTCAGAAGTGCTTGCCCTCGACTCGGATTGGACGTGACCGTACTTGGAATATTTGCAAGAAGAAAAGCTTCCCGACGATCGAGGGGCTGCTGAACAAATTCAACGTCGGAGTCGTGCATACGTGGTACATGAAGGAATTCTGTACCGCCGAAGCGTCTCTGGCATACTTCCGAAGTGCATATCCGAGTCCGAAGGACGTGACCTGTTACGTGAAATTCACTCGGGCATGTGCGGCCATCACGCTGCCTCAGCTACGATGGTCGGCAAAGCCTTTCGTCAAGGATTTTACTGGCCAACCGCGGTCTCCAACTCTAAGGAGATCGTCCGCAAATGCGAGGGTTGTCAGTTCTTCGCACGGCAGATCCACGTGCCGGCTCAAGAACTTCAGACGATCCCTATTACCTGGCCGTTTGCAGTCTAGGGGCTCGACATTCCATCGCAGCATGACATTCCAATCGATCTGTTGTGGCCCTCATGGCGCTATGTGAAGAGTGGTCCAAAGGGTGAACCACCAGCTTGCACCTCCAGATGGGTACGCCAGCCTCATCACGTGTCTTGAAGCAGACATATTTCGGGATATGGTGGTACCCCAGGAATTCCACCATCTTGACAAGTTCCTTCACGAGACCGTCCATGTCCTTCCCATTGGAGTACACCATATCCGCCATCTAAAAAGTTTTGAGCAACGGAGAGGTCAGGAATCAATCTTGATAAATGAATTATAAAGAAAAGAGAAGGCTGGTGAAATGAATCGAGTGAGGCAAGAACATGACAATGGTAGGCTTTTCAAAATTAGTTTATAAATACCATAGTAGTCCTTAAGCTACTCCCAACTATTTAAGGGCTCGTCCTACAGCCAAGCTCTGATACCAACTCTGTAGGGACCCGTCAAACGGAGTCGAGTCCTTACATGCTTTAACTGCATTAGTCCTGGATCAAGAGCTAGTACACACAGTTGAGCAGTTTGGATCATTGCCATTGAGCGTAAAAGTATAGATTACATCGAGTCGCCAAGCATGGTGTTAAACAATAGAGGCTCATTGGCCTTACGAGGTGAGACTAAAAGTCTCAAAACTCAAAAGACCCCAAAACAACTCCACAAGCACGGCCGAAGTAGAGCTCCTAGATGTCGGGGTAATCCTCATCTTGAAAACTTGCGATGGGGCCTTCATCTTCATACGTCTCCACCTTAGGGTTCTGCTGATCGCAACCTGCTCGTTGGAATGAGCAGCCCCGCATAAAAGGCGAGGGTGAGTATACAACATACTCAACAAGCAAGGCTGACTAAATGCATCTAAGGTTTACAAAGGAAGGTTATGGTTCTTTTGCATAAAGCCAGTTTTGCCAGTTTTACCTAGATTTTGTAAAAGGTTTAAGATGAGTTAAGAGAAAACAAATATTTGAATCATTTCCTTTTGGAATCTCCGGCCTAAACCGGTTTTGCCCAGACCTGGCTACTCACGGCACCCACCGTGCAACAACCCTCATCGCTCACAGCACCTACTGTGAGGAGAGAAAAACAAAACGCACGACACCGATCGTGGTTTTCCTTTAAAACACCTTTTGAAAACAAAAAGGTAAGAAGTACCATGAGGCAGCTCCCCGTCGTCCGTCCTTGACCGCGGACACGGCTATCATGATAGTTGTACACTCTGCAGAGGTTGCACGCTTTACCCATGCGAGGTGGTTCTTCCTCGGGTGCCCCCAAAGAAAAATGGTCACCACAAGGCCTTTCTCCAACCTTCCCTAGCTAGGACATTCCGGGCGAGGTTTCCTTTGCAATGCCCTCTTGCGCTGCGAGACAACACCGATTGCCTACTCCACCGATGGAATGCCCTAACTAGGAGTCAGAGATACTAAACGAGGCCCGCCCATACAGGCACATATGGTCGAACTGTTAAACTTAGCTCGTCTACCTCAAGGAATCGGTCCTTAGGGACGGGGTGGTTCCATGATGGACCCAAGTCTCGTCTTCTTGCACCAACCTTGCAACCACCACCCGATCGGGTTTTATAAAACATTTTACCCGATAGCACCCACTATCAACTACACCCATTTGCAAACACGACACACCTTGTCTTTTAAAATCATTGATGAAATAAGCATTGAGATTATCATGTCCAAGTTCCATGTGATTGCAACTAAGCATAACTAACATGATTAAAACCTAGTTCAAGGGGGTGAAGGCAATATTAAACAATATAATATTAACCTATGGTGGCATAGAAGGTGTTTATACTGATATTGTTAGTTGGGGTGTTTAGCTAGCATCTAACCAATTAGCAGTTTTAATTTTTTTAACATAGCATGCAGTTTTAAATATCTAACAAAACCATTTAAAAACATAGGACCAAAATTCAGCACTTGCCTTGACCAGCAGAAAACCCTAAGTCTTCCACGCGATGTCGGTCACGATCTCCGGAGTCGCACGCTCCTAATCGCGAAAATAACGATAAATGAAACAATAAACACCATGCGGAAATATGGATGCACATGCATGAAAATGCTCAAGTAAAGTGTACAGGGCAGTAAAAAGGTGGTTTAAAACTAAATAAGCCAACGTACATTTTTCTGGAATTTAAATGGAAAGATTATGCACTTAAACTAATTAATTTGCTAACCAAAAATCTAAAACAGTGGGCAAAATAGTTATCAAAAATCTCATGGAAATTACAGATGCAAGGTAAACATTTTAAAGTCATTTTAAAATTGGTTTGACAACTTTTGGACAAGTAACTCTCCCTAGATAATTAAAACAATGCTTAGGGATAATTAAATAATTCAAAACAATTTACAACAGTAAAATTAGATAAAATTACATAATTAAATAGGTTTTAATTTTGTGAGTCTAACAAAACTAGTTTGGGGATTTTTGGATTTTTCTACAATTAGATATGGATTTTACAATCTAGGAAATTTTCTGGAAAAGGAAAAAGGGAGGAGGGGGCGGCTCGGCTTGAGCCGGAGGAAGGGAGCCGGCCGGGGAGGCTCGGGCGGGGCCCGCAGGTCAGCGAGGGGAAGCAGGGAGGCGGCGGCGGGCACGGCTCGGGGCAGCAAGGCACTCGGTGGGGCGGCGGCCAGGAGGAGAGGGAAGAGGACCATGGGCTTATGGGGGGTCGCCGGGAGGAACGGGCGCGGCGAGTCCGCGTCCGCCGAGGCGGCGGCACCACGGCTTCTGGCGGTGGCGGCTCCGCAACGGAGGCGGCGGGAGAGGGCAGGAAGCCAGCGAGCAAGAGGGCTCGGGCGGCGTCGGTCGGGGCCGTGGATGGCCGGGCGGTGAGGCACCGAGCGAGGCGGCGGCGGCCAAGGCTCACAATGGTGGCAGTCTTGCGCGGCCGGAGAGGATGGGGAAAGGGGCGGGAGATGCTTGAGGCGAGGGGGGGGCGGAGGTGAGGTCGGCTTGGTCGGGATCGTGGCGGCGGCATGTGGCGGGGCATGGGAAGAAGGGCGGCGCCGAGACGGCGGACATCTTGGGGGCGCGGCGGCGGGGAAGGTTCGACACACACCGAGGAAGGTGAAGGGAGGGGAGAGAGCCATCTGGGCGGGCGCATTTAAATGGGAGCGGCGGTGGAATCCGGCGAACTCGAGCTCCCTCTTCGGCGTCCAAATCCGGCGATCCTAGGCCATGAAACAAGGAAAGTTGTACATGAAAGATGAGCGCGTCGACGAGACGAACAACGTCTTCGAATGAAACGCAAGAATTCGGCTTACCCGAGCCGAATTGGGAGGAGGATCGAAGGGGAAACGAGGAACTCGGCCAGGGGGTTTTGAGGAGGTGACAGGGAGGTGAGGGGGGGCACATTAGCGGTGCAATTACCACCAAATAGGGTGGTAACTGACCCCATTAGGACGGATTGAAGGCAATCAAGCTTAGTGGGAGGGAGATGAGAGATCAAGGAGGGGAATTCCTGCGTGAACAGGAAAGAAAGGGAAGAGAAGAAGAAGAAAGAAGAAGAAAGAGAGGGAGAGGATGGCAGGTGGGGCCCACATGTCATAGAGAGGGAAAAATGGAATGGGATAAGATTAATAAATTGAAATTGAATTTGGCTTGGGAGGGAAATTCAAAATGGAATTTGAATTCCAGGGTTAGGGATAAATGGAATCAATTTGAAATCGATTTGAATTTAAAATATGGTGATAGAAACATTTTCAAAAATCATTTTGGTTAGAAAATTATGCAGAGGTGCTCATGATGTATGTGATGCACATGTTTTGATTTTTGAAAATTGGGATGTCACAAATCATATTTGAATTTTGAATTTAATTGTGAAATTAAAACATTAGAGAAAGGATTTTATTTAAATTTGAATATCACTTGGGGAAAATCAAAGTTTTGTTGCTTGGGTTCAAAACCAAATATGAGTTGGGAAATAAAACATTTCCTTTAAATAAGTGAAACCCTTTTAGAGGTTTGAATCCAAACAGCATTTAAAATTAAACATTTAGAGCTTTATGTAAACCACATTCAAATCATGTTTGAAAGGGGATTTTAGTTTTGTTTAATCGGGTACAAAATCAAATACCACACAAAGGGGGGGTTTTGGCCTTGCAATAAATTGGAGGTTGAAATCCATTTCCAAACCCCATTTATTTAAGTAACAAATCGTTTCCAATTGTTTTTGAATTAAAAAGAGTTTTGAGAGCTATAGTACCAAAGTGTTTATTAAACCAAAACTTAAAGGATAAATCTTTAAAGAGTAATAGCATTTGCTTATAAAATATTTGAATTTAATTACTCCATGGAAATTTAAATCACTTTGAAAGGAAGATGGGGTTTGAACATACATATACACCTAAAGTAGCATGTGCAATATATACATTTAAAAGCCCCTTTTAAAACTTTTAAAATCCAAACCAAAGGGTGAATCAACATTTAAAATAGTTGTTCAAAAAGGGTGAAGTCTTTTTCTTATAAAACTTTGAAGAACGAACTTACCCCTTATAGGAATTTTCCATTCTCTTAGGAAGATAACTTTTAAGATTAATTCTTTGAGCTCACAAATCCGGCAAGGATATTTTGAACTTCACAAAACCAAAAGCTTAAAACACTTTTCTTTTAGAGTCAGAACCATTTTCTTGAAAGGTAGTTGAAAACAAATTTTTGTTTTCATTAAAAATCCATTTTTGTATTATTTGTGAAAGTTCAAAATATATTTCAAAGGAACATATAGTTTCACTTTTTTTTTGAATTTAAAGTTGGCAAAGTACAAGAGTAGGTTTATAAATCCAAAACCTAAATCAAGAATTTTGAGAAGTAAAAGCCTTTGGGACTTTTCAGAATTAAATAGCTTTGCCACGTATTCTTTTAAGATAATTGAAAATAAAATTCTTTTGTTGGTAATTCAAATTACTTTATTTTAAAACAACCTTAGTGTTTTGATATTGAAAGTTCAAATCAAACATTTATTAGTTTGTGAATACGAATCACTTTAAAGCAACCATTTAGGAAATGAAATCATTTTTCCTCCTTTGAAAATCAATAAATCATTTAAATACTTTGGCCTGGTATTTTGTTTCAAAACAAACACTCTGTATTTTGAAATTCAAATTATTTAGAATCGAAATCATAAAGATTTTGATATTGAAAGTCAACTAAGATCATTGGTTTAGAAAACCACTACTTAAAATGATCATTTTTATGAAAATGAAATCCTTGGGGGTTTGATATTAAAATCAAATCAAACATTTTTAGATTTATAAGACCACCCTTAAATCATTTAGTTTAATAAAATGAAATTATGTTTATTTTATTCGAAAGAAAACCACATTTGAACTCAATTCATTTTATAACCCTAGCAGTTATCCTCTTTTGAAAACTTAAGCATTTACAAAGGTGTTTTATTTTCAATCAAAACACTAGTGAAACCAAATTAGTTTTCACAATTTAAAGGTTTTCAACGATAACATACTCATTTTCAAAAGTTTTAAATTTTAGGGATTTTAATAACATGTCATGACATGATGCACATGAGTTTTAGCTTTTGAAAATGAGGATGTTACAAACCTCCTCCACCGGCTCAGCCTCGTCGCCGTCCTTGTTGATCGGCTTCGGGCTCGGCGGGGTGGCGGCGCCGTCTTCACGGTCCTTCGCCTCCGCCGCAGCTCCAGTCGGCTTGGTCGGTGGAGGGACCGTGTCGGCGGTCGAGGGAGCAGGAGAAGGAGGATTGATTCGAAGATGCCGCCCGACTCGGCTCAGCAGGATTCGGCGCTGGCTCGGTCGGGCGATCCGTCGGGACTTCCTCCGATGGTTTCCTGAAAGAAGGAAATGCTTCAGTCAACGAAAATATGAAGGAGGCTACCAAGAGGTGTGATACCAAGAGGTGTATGCTTACCAATTGGAACTCTTGATTTTATGTCGGCGCCCTCGGCGGAAGACCGCTTGAGAAGGCGTCAGGCGGGCCACTCGGCTGGCTTGCAGCCGGCGGCGCCTGCTTCTTCTTCGGCGCCTGCGACCGCCCTCGGAGGACGAGTCACTGTTGCGCCTGGCCTTGGTAGGCGTTGGCTGGCTTGCTCCCTCCTCGGGGGCTTTGTTGATCTTGGGGCCCGAGTTTTGTTGGCTGCGTCCCTCGGGCGGCAGGACGTCCTCTTTCTCGCAGGAGGCCAGGCCCTTTCCTTTCTTCATTGCCGAAGTTTCCTCAGACTCCTCGCCCGGGCACTTCTCGCCCTTGTGGGCAGGGGCGTCAGGTGTCGGGGCGAGGGACACAAAGGCTCGGCGGTCCTGCACAGGAATGCGGCCTTCCCGAGTTAGTACAATAACTAAACTACTCGGCAGTTGAAAGAAAGCAAATGTGAAGGCGACTTGGTCATTACCTTCGGCGGCGGATTGGTGAGGGAGAAGCTCCTGGGACACCCCTGGTTGGTCAGGGATGTCCTAGTAGCGAAGAATTCCACCAGTCGGTCGGCGGCGTCCGAAGAGGAGATTAGGGTAGCTACCTCCCGAGTCGGATTGGTCGGCTCGGAATATTCAAACCTGAGCCGAACCCTTTCCTTGAGAGGCTGGACGCGGTGCATCGTGAAGGAGATGGCGATGACCACGCCGGTCAGCCCCTCTTCTTTGAGGTTTGGATCAGGCCGAGCAGCTCGGTGACCTGATCCATCTCGGAGGAGGGGGGAGGAGAAGTCCAAGAAGGGGAAGCCCGGGGCTTTCTCCCGTCAAAAGCAGGGAGACTAGGGAGTGGGTTGGAGCAATAGAACCAATCCTGGTTCCATCCCTTCATGGAAGTCCGGAGCGGCAAGGAGAAGTACTCCTTCTTAAGACCACTCCGAAGCTGGAAGCCGGCCCCGCCGACGGCCTTAGGGGCGTTGTCGCTGGGGACGGCTTTCAGATGGAAAAGATGGCGAAAAGAGCAAAGTGGGGAGCAATACTCAAAAAAGATTCGCAGAGTTGAACAAAGACAGAAATTTGGAGAATGGAGTTAGGGTTAAGATGAAAGAGCTCAATTTTATAGTGGTTGAGCAGACCACGAAGGAAGGAAGAAGCGGGAAGTCTGAACCCGCGAGAAAAGAAAGACTCGAAGACGACGATCTCCTCTTGACGAGGAGTGGGGGAGGACTCACCCACGACGGCACGCCAGCCGATGAGCTCCTGCGCCGGGAGAACGCCGGCGTCGTCCAGGTCCTGCAGCCGCTCCTCGGTGGTGATGGAGGTTGCCCAGTTCCCCATCATTGAAGGGAATGTGGTGGGGCGATGGGGAGTGGCGAGGGTGAATCTGGAGATTGGTGGCGGCGGCGGCGCTAAGGTTGCCCTGTGGCGGCGGAAGCACTAAACCCTAGCGGGAGCGTTTCGGGGAGACGAACGGACTTGGGCGCACAAAGCAAAATGCTTGTTCAAATGCCCGGCGCGTTCTATTTAAAAGAAAGTGGGCGACTTTTCGTTTCCGCGCTGGGCGGCAAAGAATGGAGCCCTAAAATCATCACTTTAAGATTCGGGCCCGGACTTAGGTTCCAGAGAGCACGCCCCACGTGGGCCACAAGCTGTACACGCCATTGCTCGGGTACATGTGTCACTCGGATCAAACCTAGTCGGAAAAAAGGGCGTGCCCCCAGTCGGGCCTTATGTCAGTCGTCGATCTTTGAGGACTGAGCGTTTCCCGGATAGTTAACTTAGCTTTTGATGTGCCCCCTAGGGACAGTAGTCAGTTTGGCTTTTAGTCAGACCGGACATCAAGAGTTACCTCTTCGGTTGGGTCTCAGTGGCACATCTCTGGATCGTTCGTCATCAAGACGAACACCACTAGGCGACCTCAACTTGGAGGCGGGCATATTCTCCCGAGAGTCACTAGCCTGACACCGCATTAAGTCAGGTCAGGACGCCTGATTACCTTGGGTTCCGAGTAGCATGCCCTACATGGGCCGTGAGCTGTACACGTCATCACTCAGGTGCAGGTGCCACTCGGATCAAACCTAGTCGGAAAAGATAGGACGCCCCCAGTCGGGCCTTATGCCGGTCGTCAGTCTCTGAGGACTGGGCGCTTCAACTCAGCTCTTGATGTACCTCCTGGGGTCGATGGTCGATCTGACTTTTAGTCAGATTGGGCGTCAAGACTTACCTCTTCAGTCGGGTCTCAGTGGCACATCTCTGGATCGTTCGTCATCAAGACGAACACCACTCGGATAACCTCAACTTGGAGGCAGGCGTATTCTTCCGAGAATCACTAGCTTGGCTCCGCATTAGTCGGGTCAGGGCGTCTGAATGCCTTACACGAGTTATGGCATGTCCCCTGCTGGACCGAATGTCGAGTTCTGTCAGTCAGACTTGAATGTTATGATTTGTAACAGGAAGGATAAAGCAGGGTGACACTGATCACTCGGCTACATCCACCTTTTTGGTATGCCTCTCCGTGGGGCCACTAGCCAGTATACCGACCAGTCGGACTGGGTACCAAACATCTTTGTAAGAGGCTTGAGATTTTTTCTTGCACTACTAGAAATCTAATTTTTCCCGAGTGTGAAGAGCAATAGCCTACGGATCGTCGGTTAAAAAAGGTGGCCGACGGTTTTTGTTGTTCCGGACGGTTAGAAGGGGAACTGTTGGCCATTGTAGCAATTACCGACGGAGAGATACATTCACCGTGAGTGCATTGGTAACACTCGGCTCTTGCTAACAATTACCGACGGGGCAAACTATTTACTGAGGGTGCAATGTTAACACTCGGGATATTATAAGCAATCACCGACAGGGGTGGACATTTACCATAGGTGCTAGCATAATTCTCGGCCATTGAAAGATATTACCGACGGTGAACAACGTTTACCATGAGTGCAATTATGATCGTTGGTTATTGCAAGAAATTACCGACAGGGCAAAGTATTTACCGTGGGTGCAAGGTTAACACTCAGGATATTATAAGCAATCACCGACAGGGGTGAACATTTACCATAGGTGCTAGCATAACTCTTGGCCATTGTATGATATTACCGACGGTGAACAACGTTTACCATGAGTGCAATTATGATCGTTGATTATTGCAAGCAATTACCGACAGGGCAAAGTATTTACCGTGGGTGCAAGGTTAACACTTAGAATTTTTGGTAGTGGTGACAAGGGAGAACCGATAACTGTTAATCTCCCTGATCTAAATAACATACATTATGAATGTTCTGAATTTTCTTGATGTGAATGGAGAAAAATGGACTCACTGCCCCTCTTCATATGCAGGTCTTCTAGATCTCGTTTTTAGCCCATGCTGATTTCCCTCAGACAAGCACCTTCTTTGATGAGCTCCGGCCACCCAACATTGATCTTGTATATGGAGAAGCAAATGGGATGTCGAGGCTTAAGCAGAAACTTGTTCGAAATTTCCTGGGAAAACATTGTAGCATTAGCTGCCTGTAATTGGTGAGAATTAAGCAGCACTTTTGTGTAAAATGTCTAATGCGGCATGTTGTTTTAGATGCAAGGTTACTGCTCTGCTGTGGCTGTTTACTGCCTCAGAAACATCAGTTGTAACATTGAAGTGGTCATCTCTAGCAGTAATGTCAATGCACTCGCTTCCATTAGAATTGAGCTGAGCTCCTCCTTTGGTTTTTTTTTTTTGTTTTCACCCGGTTTTTGAATGCCTGTTTTTCACGGGTTTTGATGCCCTATATGTCATGTGATTGTTTTTGGATGATTGTTTGGCCATTCATATCATGCGTGCAGAATTAAAAATTTAAATGGTTGAGGTTGCAGAACGTAAACTCTCTTCTTGGGTTTGGGTGGAGGAGCTTCATTCATTTCATCCTCAATTAGTAGGATCATTGCATCAATTTAAATGTTTAGCTTTTCCTGAGCTAAACATAATCATAAAAACATTGGTTTTTAGTTTTTGACCAAAATTGGAGGCCAACCGGCTCTCGAGGTTATCTCGAAAAATTCTCGAAGTGACAAGATAAGACAAATAAGTAGATAAGAAAAGTTGAAAAGAACCCACCCATAATCATAAAAACATTCAAGCAATGGAATATACTCAAACTCATCTAATTTCTTTTCTAGTCCATCTCGAACGACTCACGAGTCTCCCCCTTTGTTTTTTCAACCCTACCAACCAGACTAACAATCACCTCGTATGCATACCTTACTAGCTAGTACGTACTATAAGCATGACGTGAAACAAAAACCGTAAAGATACCTTTAATAATGAGAATAATTATCTTTTAAAGATGAATGGCAAGACGTGTGCACAGATTGAGGTGGTTTCCTTGGTTTTAGCGCGGAATCAGGCAAAACATGTGCGCTTATTGAGGTGGTTACCTTACCTTTAGCACCAGATTAGAGCATATCCCGCCTCTGTTGCTCGTTTTCAATTTTGAAGAAACAAAGAACACCATCGTTGCGACGGTGATGTGAGAGTGCTGGCCCTCGTCTCCGAAGTCAGGTGCACGACGTGCGCATAGTTACGAGTCGACGTCTGGGTGCCGGTCTACAGCTACGACGCCGGGTGCCCGAGGCGCGGGGCCACGGATACGGCGATCTCACGACGTCGACCACGGCTACGATGTCAGGTGCCCAAGGCACAGCTACGGCGATCTCAGGGTGCCAGCGTACGGCTACGACGCCGGTTGCCCGAGGCATATCTGCGCCGACAAGGTGACAATTAATAATCTCCTATAACTAGGGCTGTCCATGGTTTGATGAAACCACCCAACCAACCCGAGCTAGGCTTATTCAACCTGTCTAAAATCTGATAATAGTGCCTTCATGCCTACAACCATGCTTACTTCTATACAGTACTTTTCTTTCTTTGCATATTACAAGAGAAGTTGGCATTGTTTTTTTTTCAGCATGCATGTTATTTGTTCAAATAGATATATAATCAATGTATGTTTTTTTCATGACCGGTTGTGGTCTTTCTTTTCATATAAACAGAACTATGCAATGTTTTTTTATTGCTTATAAAATGGGACTTGTTTATTGCTCATTGTGCAAACTGCAAAGTCTAAATCCATTCAATTAGCCTGTTCCCTGATGACAAAACACATGACTTTGGAGCTCAAGCTGTGCAGGTGCCATACACAATAATTTAGCTTAGTAGTGTGGGAGTATTTTACTATGGGATGGATGATGTATATATGTACGTACATAGAGCTAGTGTACTAATCTAAAAGTTATGGCTAGGCTACGGACATTCATGTTTGACAAACAATTTTTTTATTTTATTTCTATAACTCTCTGAGCTTAAAGAAACATGGACCATAATAGCATCTGTAACCATGTAATCCGTAAGGCAGTACTCACAAATAAAAGCATGCATTTCACTCATATTAGAGTTCTTGCAGGCATTGGCATCATGGGGAGGATTGGACTATGATGCAATTACAAATGAGTTGGTATGCTCACTTTGTAGTGGGTAGTACAAATAATTTATTACTTGATGCTTAACTATATCTACAGTCATATGAAAAAGCTTGTTCACTATGATATATATGATTTATTTGGTACTTCCATCATAAGATAATATTAACTTGCTCTTATTTATTTTGCTTATAGTTTTTTTCTTCATGTTTCATAGGACACGCCTCTTTCAAACATTGGGTTGACACAAGAACAAGATAGGGACAATCATGACAAGGTTAGCAATGTATATTTGAAAACAATTCTTGAGAAGCTAAAATAAAGAATAATTATTGTAGTAGTTGTTTGGTACTTTTATTGCTTAACATGGTCTCACCATCGCTATAGAGTACTTTTGCTCAAGAAGAAGATGGCCGCAATATTGAAGGACAAAGAGGTGAAGATGACACTGATGGTGATTACAGCATGGAACAAAGTGAGGAGGATCACATAAATGATCGTATCGATGATGATTTGTGAAAAGATGAAGCTCGAAGATTACTTTTGTGGCATGAGGAGTTTAAATTTCAGTTTTCAAACTTTATCTTACTGTCTGCAACAATTTGGTATTAGTGAAGGACATCTATATGTTGTTTATTATTTGTGTGGATGGATGATAAATGCTATTAATATATGGTTTTTACTAGTTGCATGATGTGTGCCAATGCTTGATGGATATATTTAATTATATGTCTCTTTGAATAAGTCAGCATGAGACAATTCCTAGCATGGAAGGAATTTTAATTCATATATTTGATAATTTTGGCAAACTCATTTCCAAGTGTTGCTAGATCATTTGTTGACCGTTCAATGGCTTCTTAGTTTATTGTGTTACCGAAGGTTACTAATAGATGACGGTTTAAGAAACCCCACGGAAATAGTTTTCCTGAGGGTTACCAATGCATGACGGTCTACAAAAACTCACGATAATAGTTTTTCCGACGGTTACGCGCACCGTCAATTACTATACAGCCGAGGGTTACCACTAACCAAGGGTTATGTAGAACACATGGCAATATACTTGCTGACATTTATGTCAACCTTCATTAATCAAATGTGTGAGGGTTATCATTAGCCGACGGTTTTGCAAAACTGACGGTCAATATATCCTCGATGGGTTTGTAAACCTTCACCAACTTTATAGCCGAGCGTGCTTTATACCCCGACGGCAAGGTAAACCTCTCACTAACTTGCATCCGAACGGTGAGACAACCCCTCGCTTATGTAGTTTCCGAGACCATCAAAACCGACGCTAAATAGATAACCGACGGTACCGTCAGCAATCTCACGAATGCCCCACGGCATGTGGCCGAGGGGAGATTACCGACGGTATACACTAGGCCATATAGGTGGCCTAGGGTATTTGCTAATCCCCGACGGTTTTCCCACCCTCGGTAAAAGTTAGGAATCTAGTAGTGTTGAGTCCTTTGCAACTGTGTTGTTTGATCAGCAGGTTACTTAGCAGGCAGAACTTCATCAATTGAACGATGAGTGACGTCACTCGGACTACACTTGATGGCTACAAGCTGAATCCAGAATCAATATAACTCAGCCACGAAGTACTCAGGGGCTACTGTGGACAACATGGGTCCCGAGTATTCGGAGACAGACGATTGGACGCACCACCTCCTTGGGCCAAGTCGTGTGGATCTTCCAAAAGGCAGGCTTGGAGGACGGCGCGGCCCGACTCGCTCGATTTGGAAGATAATCCTAATTCTACTCGAATATGTGGAGATAAGCGTAACCGACTCAGTTATAGCCTTTATCTCCCTTATATGGATTAGGGAACCTATCTGTAACCCGACTCCTTGCATTATATAAAGGGGGTCATGGGTCCCTAGTTGAACATCCAATACACTTCTTCATCATCGTCTGTTCTCATGCAATCTCGACGAGAACATACGGTCATTGTAATCGACACCCCCAATACAAAACCACGAGCACAGGAGTAGGGTATTACCTCTTTCCGAGGGCCCGAACCTGTATAAGTCCTGTCCCTGTGCTACCATCGAGTTGTGATCTTTCGCATAGCCCTATAAAATACATTGCCGACGCAATTCGTCGACACCTGCCTTGCTGCTGTTTGTTGGGTAATCTGGAGATTCAGGAATGAGAGTTTTTTTCAGAATAAGAGTATCCGCTCTCCTGCTGACATTTTATGTGCTATTTGTGCTACGTTACATTTTTTAGCAGGGCTATATTCTGGTGATTGGCAATTGGTGTTACAGGCTGGAGCGACAAAACTGGAGGGCTTGGTAGTTAACCTGGACAGCTTCTGCAGGGGTAACTCAAGGTTGCGGATTTCTGATGGAGAAAGTGGTGACATCAAGTTCTAGTCCTTGTTGAAGTATGCTGATCAACTGGGTGATGTAGGTGTCATTTTTAGTACTAGGGGTCTGATGCTGTTTTGTTCGGACGGTTGTGGCTATTTGTTTGGAGGCTTGGTCGTTGTTGGTAACGGTGTTCGGTTGGTTCTGGGTGATGTGCCAAGATGGCCGTGGTTATTGTTGGTGAACTAAAATATGTTGTTTTGCTGTATGTTTTCGTTATCTATGCAATGGAAATGGAGGCGTTATCCCCTTGTCGAAAAAAAAAAGAAAAAAAAATGGTGCAACCAGCGGCGCACTGTGGGATGCGGGGACGCCGAAGGACACTGGGACGGCGGGTGGCACGCTGGCCGGTGGCTGGATACAGAGGTCGGTCGGCTTCGCCACTGCCTTCAATGCCTTGTGCTTCTTGAGTGAATTGAAATGATGAGAGAGAGTAGGTTGGGGAATGTGTGGTGGTAGATAACTATCACGGTAGTTAGTTTTCTAATTAACCGTGCACACTTTAATTAGTCCCTAATTAATTGAGAGCAATTAAAAGAAAAATGGACTAGCCAACTCGTTCGACTTAGGCTGAGCCAAACCGACCGGGGTATGCTCATTTGTAATTAATTATTACACCATATTTTGTCTAATTCTTTTAATATTCTAATCAATTGAATTATTTATATGCTACGATAGTTTCCAGAGCATACAGTTTGTGGGGTTACAATGTTCCGATAAAATAATTGTGATCGTATTCGATTCTACTCGTATTCGATCCGGTTTCGTTTTCGAGATGGTTCGTATTTGTATTCGTGTTCGAAGGATCTGTATCCAAATCCGGATCCGTAAAAAAAATACGGAAACGAAACTGATACAGCCAATATCCGATCCGATCCGGTACGTTTTCACCCCTAATCATATGTATGTGGCCCCCTCAGTTGTATGTTGTAAGTTGCACCGGCCCACGGATGCATGTGAGACAACTATGGGGGCGTTTGGTTGCCTGCATCCGGCCGGGCCAGGCTTGTCTCGTGCAAGCAGCGCTTGTTTGGTTGGCTGCGTGGAGACTGGAGCCAGGCCAGCCCCATGCAAAAACACTGTGCTAGCCTGGCTCCCAAGAAACGGCTGGGTTGGCCGTTTGTCTTGAGCTGAGCCAAAGCCAAGATCCAATACGCTAGTCAATCTGTCACACAGTGCATTACTAGATCCTTTCCTCCTTTGAGAAAATTTTAAAAATTCAAACGACATCCAAATTCAATGAAAGAAAAAAATGGAACCGTAGATTCAAGTACAAGGTATTGAAAAAATTTCAGAATTTTTTGAATTTTAGTTTTAGTTTTCGAATTTATTGATTTTCTAGTATTTGTTTTTTGAATTTTTATTTTGTGTTTTTGAATTTATTTTTGTTCCAATATTTTTTAAAATTTTTTATTTTCACTTTTGAATTTATTTTCTTTGTTCTTGATTTTCATCTTTTGAATTTATACATCCCTCCCCTTCTAATACAACCAACCAAACAACATCTCTGCTCAGCCTGTCCAAACTCATACAACCAACCAAACAACATCTCTTACATCATCTCAGCCTGGCTCCCACCAGCCTGGCTGAGCTCATACGGCCACCAAATGCCCCCTATATGTACAAGTGTGCGTAGGTCGATCCAATACCATCACGCCTGTGCAATTGGGCATTTGCAAGATACAGACTAATTCATAGACATGCTGGTGCTCGTCACACTGGCAGCAGCCGCTGCATCTTCGCCGTCGTCAGCGAAGCCATGCCCACGCCGATGCGCTTGCAAAAGCAGCAACAAGTTGACCAAGAGCAACACGACGATGCCCAGGTTCGGGCACTCTTCTTCATCGGCACACCTCACCAAGGGTGCAAATCCGAGGAGCAGGGCGGCGGCGGCGCTGACTATCTACGGTGAGGAGACGACGGAGGAGGAGAGGAAGGAGCAGGTGGAGGCGGTGCGTAGCCTGAGTGCGGGCGGGTGGGTGGAGGAGCAGGTGCTGCCGTTGCTCACCCCCGTGGAGGAGGCGTGGCAGCCAGCCGACCTGCTGCCCTGCGTCGACGGCGCCGACGGCGGCCTGTCGGTGTCGGAGCTGCAGGCCCGGGCGGCCGCGCTGCCGGACGAGCTGCTGGTGTGCCTGGTGGGTCACATGGTGACGGAGGAGGCGCTCCCGACGTACATGAGCATGTTCAACCGGACTGAGGGCACCCGGGATGACACTGGTTGCAGCGAGCTCTCCTGGGCGCGGTGGCAGCGCGGCTGGACGGCCGAGGAGAACCGGCACGGCGACCTCTTGAACCGGTACCTCTACCTGTGCGGCCGCGTGGACATGCGGCAGGTTGAGAGGACGGTGCACCACTTCCTCCGCGGCGGCATGCGCATGGTCGCCCCCTCCAGCCCCTACCACAGCCTCATCTACGCCGCCTTCCAGGAGCGCGCCACCTTCGTCTCCCACGTCCGCACCGCCGGCCATGCCGCCCGCCATGGCGACCGCTGCCTCGCCAAGATCTGCGGGCTCGTCTCCGCAGACGAGAAGCGCCACGAGGCCGCGTACACCAGGGCGGTGGCCAGGCTCTTCGAGGTCGACCCGGACGGGATGCTGCGGGCGCTTGCCACCGTCATGCGCGCCAAGATCACCATGCCGGGCCAGCTCATGTCCGACGGCCGTGACGGCGAGCTCTTCGCGCACTTCTCAGCTTTGACGCGGCGCGAGGGAGTGTACACGGCCACGGACTACGCCGATATGGTGGAGCACTTCGTGCGAAGGTGGAGGGTGGCGGAGCTGGCCGCCGTGCCCGGGAGCGAGGGGCGGCGCGCGCAGGAGTTCTTGTGTGAGCTGCCGGGAAAGATGCGCAAGATAGAGGAGCGCCTGGCGGCCCAAGAGAAAGCCCAAAAGGAGCCCAAGATGGTACACTTCAGCTGGGTATTCGACAGGCCCGTCCGCATCGCCTGATCTACCGATTCCAGTCCAGCCAAAAGCTTGTATCGTATGCCTGCAACTATCCAATTATGTGTTCTTAAATAATTCGTATGCCTCTACCTATGTGTGTTACTAGTTTCCTATGCTAATAAATGAAACATGAAGATAATCGGTGTATGTATGCCAGTATGTGTGTAAGGATGCGGCTAAAACTATAAAACTTCTGGATCATGAGTTTGGGTAACAATCCTACATAATTCATTTAGTCATAGAATAAACTAAGCTAACTAACTGTTCCGGTATAAAAGAGGCATTGTAGGTGAACCACACGACCGGAACTCAAATGCAGTGAGGCTATAATACTCCTCTAGGAAATGATGTAATTGTAGTGCTACAATAAGGTATGCTTTAATCTATAAAAAAAAGGTATGCTTAAAATCCTGTGTAACTCATGACCAGACCATAATGATAGAGAAATAAAAGCTTTTGCGTACAGAGGTGGATGAAAGAAGAAAAAAATGTCTTTTACTGGTCCCTCAAATATTGGCGTAACATGGTCCCTGGAAGCCTTAGCCCACTGAACGAAACTACCAAATCTCGGCACCAAAACTATCGAGACCAGTCTTTCTCCACACTAAGCGTCAAGAAATGACTGTCAGCTCAGCTTCGTTGAGAAAAATATATATTCTCGACGACGTGGCCATCGAGAGAACTTCTTTCGATAGCTTGCCATGTGGCGGTCGAGAGTATGAGAGAAGCGTTGTTAAGGCGCGCTACCATCTCCGGGCCCATCTTTCTCAACGGCCACGCAAATGTCATCGAGAGATGTGCACTTGGCTCAAGCCGCATCGGCCCCAGCTTCTCTCGACCGCTCAGGGGGCCATCGAGAGAGAGATAGTGGGTCGGGCCATGTAGCTTGCATCTCTCGACAACCATGGGGTGGCCGTTAAGAGACGTGGGAGGCTGGCCTGTTTCTAGGGCTAGCTGGTAGCCCTTTAGTCTCACGGCTTATAGATATTTTGAGATTCCTAGTTGTCGATCCATATGTAAGTGCCCTTATCGAGTAAGCCATGAGCTAAACTTCTAGAGATGTTGTTGTAGCACGCCCTAGCCATGGTCGTTTCATCTTAAAGACCTACTCAATTTATTTCAGTCAATCCACAATAGGCTAAATGAACAAACAGACGTATCACAATATTTTAGGATTTTTATTTGATTTTCAAATCATTTTTGTATTATTCAAGGGACAAAAAGCACTTATCATGCACTAATTTGATCTTCTTCAACTATGGTACCAAGTATTGATAGTTGCACAATATTCTATACATACCATGACATTTTCAAACATTTTCTTTATTTTCTAAGTCATTAATTCATTTTTTGTTTAAAAATCAATTATATGCTTCTAGAAAATATATAAACTACAAATATGTCATTATATATTCAAAAATATACATATTTTTCTCAAATTTGAAAAATTTAATTTTATGATGCTTGAGGCGGATTTATGTGTTATTTTCTAATTGGAATATCAATTGTACAATTTAATCTAATTTACAATATGTCTCGACAAGCTCTGCGTGGCCGTCGAGATAGTGTGCCCCTTGCCATTTGGTGCACTGGCCTAGCCCACTTAGCCCAGGCGTAGCGGGCACTCTCTCTCGACGGCCCACATAGAGGCCGTCAGGGGAGACCTCCGCTCGCTCCCGCGCACAAAAGGGACACACTCCATTATGTGTTGAGTTAACACGGAATGGCAAGAGGGCTAGTAGCGTTAGTGTGCGCTCACGAGATCACGAGTTTGACCTCGCACCTAGGCGTTGCAATTTTTTATTTTATTTCTCTCGATGGCTTATATGGAGACGTCCACCCCGTACCGAGAGTTTTCAAATTTTTAAAAGACCATGTGCGCTAACGAAGCTCGCTCTCAACAGTATTTGGTTGGTTGTTGAGAGTAGCTCACACCTTAGCTGCTCCGTCACTCGTGGGACTAGCCTCAACCATATACTCGACGGCTAGTTGTAGGCCATTGAGTCTATATTCTATACACGACAGTAAAGACCCAGCTGTCAAGAGTTGTACCTGTCTAAACGGTTTATTCCTAGCCGTCGAGAGAAGTTGCTGCCATTTGAAATTTACGTCATTTCCTGTAATGACCGGACGTGTTCCCTTCATCCATAAAATTAATCATACAGATACGATCCTTTGACTAGCTAAGCCACAGTTTTTATCGATAAAACTATATGGATACGATCCTTAACCGTGGGATTCTTATATTTTTCTAAACTTATAGAAATTATATTTGCATTTTATTTTATTTTTCAATTTTCTAGCATTTATTGTGTTTATTGGCTTTCTAGAAAATTAATTTTCTACTTATCTGTGGTCAACATGAGCACCACATCAACATTTCACGATAATTTTATGGTTTTGGGGCTCTGATACAAACGAATACAGGTTAAAGAAATTCCCGTATGATAGGTAGTTCAGTTGTAAAGCACACCATTTGCCTTCAAATCCACACAGGGACAACAAAAAACCAGGTTTCATTCTTGTGGTGTGTGTTATTATTGTAGGACTGAATTATCAAATCTCCATAGTAATCCTAAAAATGATTAAAAATAAAATTTCTACTTTAGGATGTAAAGTGAGATCCGCTGCACTTTAAGGGCTCAGTGCAATTAACTGAACTTATAAAATTATGGTAAAACTACAGCTTCACCCTGCTACTAGTTTTGAGATTTTAGCCCTGCTACGTAACGGCGGGGGCACTTAATTGTTCCTCCGCTTATTTTTATAAGACGTATTTTGATTTGAAAAAATCAAACTTTATAAACCTTAGCCAACAATTACTCAAATTATATGCATCTTTAGTGTAAAAAGACGTATCAATAGATCTATATTTCAAATTGCTTTTGATATAGAAGCTTGCAGATCAGCTCCGACGCGTGTCGAGCGGTGGCATCTTGGCATGTTGCGGCGGCGCTTCAAGGCTTATTTGAGGCCGTGGCGGTGGCGGCAAGGCTTGCAAGCTCGCTGGATCCATCGACTGATCTTAGACGTGTCAAGATCGAGTATATCCGTAATTCACCTAATCAATTCGACCAATCACCGATCATAGAAAGATGCTTAAAAAGACTCGGCTAGGGTTCCCGGAGGCGACTCCATGGACGAAACCTCTTTGGTGAGAATTAGAAGCGGATTAGTATTGGAGATCGACTACGAAAACAGATTTTGGGGATCAAAAGCATTAATTAGCAGATATCGGTAGGGTTGTTTGCATCCGCTCGAGGTGCAAATAGTTTATGACACCATACAATATTAGATCTCGGGACGACAATCTCGTGGACTTTGATCTTACGAACGTCCTTGGCTCTAATTAAGTGAAGTGCTTTCAGATAGCGTGTGTGGGTTTCTGTCATGAGTTCATCTAACAATTTTGGATCGGGTGGGAGTGGTGGCGGTGTGATGGTGGAGATGGTGATCGATGGTCGGCTCATACGGCGTCAGGATAATCTTGATGTGGTTGAACACCTGCATCAACTGCAGCTTACTTCAGTAGAAGAGGATCCCATTGCTTTTGATGAGGAGGATGAGGAGGAAATTCTGAATTGCCCGTGGGCTTTGATTGGGAAAGTGCTGGCACAAAAAGCTATATCAAATAGGGTTATGAATGCTTTGAAGGATCTCTGGATGATCCCAAGGGACTTCAAGCAAAAACCCTCTGGGAGAATATTGTTTTCTTGAAATTTGACAAGAACAAGCAACCAGGGGAGATGGTGTGTGATAAATTGGCCTTTTGGGTTCGAGTTTACGATTTACCATATAAATGGTTCACTCGTAAATGCGCAAAACGGTTGGGAGAGAAGATGGGGTCTGCTTTGGATGTGGGCGTCGATGATGATGGCGTTGGTTGGTCGGAGTTCTGCGGTTTAGGGTTTTGATTGATATCACAAAACCCTCAAGGCGCTGGTTTACAATCAACAATTGTGTTCAAGGTGAGAAATAGTGTAGGGTGAAGTATGAGCATCTCCCGTTGTTTTGCTTTGCTTGTGGTATTCTAGGCCATGATCATAAGTACTGTGAGATGACGCCGCTAGATGGGGATGAGCTGCCGTACGGGACCTTTTTGATGGCCCTATTGGATGCACCACCAAGGAGAAGATCCCAGGGGGAGAATAGAGGCGATTTTTCTTCTCGTGGTGGACGCATGCGAGCTAGTCTTACTAGTGGCAGCAGAAGCACCGCTTATGAGGAGAAGGTTGAAGAAACAGAGGTGACTTCCCTACTAGAGGTGGGAGGGAGGAAGGTGTTTGGTGATCCAATGGAGAAAGATACGAAGGAATTTTGCAGCTCCTGTAAAAAATCTCTGAAGATGGGAGTGGAGGAAGTGGAGTCGGGACAGAGTTCAGAGGTCAGAGGATAGCCCGTTAAGCAAAAAACTTAAAAAGGATGGCGAAAGGACGAAGGCTACAAGGCAGCCCCGTCTAAGCCAATGAATATTCTAAGTTGGAACTGTTGCGATTCGAGGTCAGACGCGACAGTTGGTGAGTTGAGGGATTTTATTAAATCCTGTCGACCCCAAGTTGTCTTTCTTCCTGAAACGAAGGATTGTTCTGAGGTGATTAATCGTAAGTGGCGGAGTTGTGGTTTTCCTAATAGCTTGGTTGTTGATTGTCGAGGAAGGAGCGGTGGTGCACTGGTGGTGTAGCCTTATGGTGGAAGGAGGAGGTGGCTTTTTCTTTATGGTCAATAAATAAATATCATATATATGGATTGATCTGTATCAATGAAACAAATGATGTTTGCAGAATTATGGGTTTATATGGAGAATCAAATTCTAGTCAGTGTTATAAGAATTGGGATTTGGTTTCTAGTTAATCAAATCAGGCTGGTTATCCCCAGATGATTTTCGGGGATTGGAATGAATGTACATTGCAAGAAGAACATCTTAGTTTTGCTTGAAGGGCTGAATCAAATATGGCACAAATGAGAACTTGTTTGGCTGATTGTCAGTTGTTTGATCTTGGCTTTGAAGGGTATCCTTTTACTTATAATAATCTTTAGGCAGGCGAGAGGAACGCACAGGTTCGGTTGGACAGGGCATGTGCTAATTCTGAGTTCTTGCTGTTATTTCCTATTGTGAATATTCAGCATGTATGGTCTGGATGTTCAGACCATTACATGTTGTCTATTAAGGTGTCTAAGGAGCTCTCTACATGTGAACCCCGTTTAAAGAAGTTCCAGTTCGAGGCGATGTGGCTTAAAGATGAGAGATTTCAACCATTCCTGGAGGAGGTGTGGGCAGTTTGTCAATCAGCTCATTATACGTCTCCTTTGGTGGATAAATTGCAGGTTTTAGCAGGGAAGATGAGTAAATGGAGTTCCCGAGTCTTTGGTTCTGATAAAGCAAATTTAAGAAGGACAAAGGAGAAGATTGATAGATTAATTGTACAAGGGATGGATCCTAGTGATCAATATTGTTAAAGTAGCATTGTATAGGGTTTATTTGCTTATTTTCCCCCTCTTGTTCACTATGTACAATACAGCCCGCTTTGGGCCCATAGCAATACATGCTGCATTCCTCATTGCCACTCTAACATGGTATCAAGCTAGGGTTTCCACAGCCGCCACCGCTACCGGTTCACCTCCGGCGTGCTGTGCCATCATCGCCGGTGGTCCTCACCATGACGCCCTCCTTCTCCCCTCCCTCTTCCCTCCCGTTGTTCTACGGCGCTGCCTCCCCGTGCATTTGCGCGTCATGCGTCGCCGTCGGGTCCTGCCGCGATTGCAGCTAGCTACCGCCGTCGCCATCTACGCGTCGTCCTCGCCGAAAGCTCGCTGGGAGCCGCTGCCGCCGCCGCTGGTTCACCGTTGGCGAGCTGCGCTGTCGTCGTCGCCATATACGCGTCGTGCTCGCCGGAAGCTCGCTGAGAGCCACTGCTGGCCAGGGACCTCCTGTCTCTAGTAGTGGCGGCGGCTCCTGCCTCCTAGCTCCTATGGCGAGTCGGCGGCATCTCCGGCAACCAGCGGTCCGGCATCCTGCAGGGCCTCCTACCTTCACCGTGTGCCATGCCTCGTCGTGCGACACTCCGCAGTGCACAGCGCACCAGCACCGCAGCTGGCTACCGCGCCTTCTCCCTCAACGCCTAGAAGACATCTGACCGAGTCCTTGGCTTGGCTAGGGCTGCCGGTGCTCGCTTCTTCACTCGGCTGTCCCAGCATTATGGCAGCTCCTCTTCGCTTGGCAGGCCCAATGCCGCTACCGCCAGTGCTGTTCAATGGAACCAATTTTCGGGAGTGGTCCACGATGCTTCGTGTATCTTTGGACAGTTAGTGTCTCTAGGGTCATCTCACCGGCGCCACTCTACCGCCTCCGCTGCCTGCGCCTCCTGTGCCTCCCTGAGCCCGGTGCTGACGGTGCTCCGGTTACCGCCGCTATTTAGGAGGCCTACACGCAGGCTATGGAGAAGTACACTGCAGCTCTTCAGCTACTTGAGGACTGGCGTGCTTGCGAGGCTCGAGCTGTTGCTGTGCTTACTGCAGCATGCGGCTCGATCTCGCGCTCGACTTGTGCTCTCTGCCGTCTTGTCGGGCGTTGTGAGAGTATGTGAAGGCTCAATATCGCCAGCGAGCATGCACTCTACACCTCCACTCTGCGGCTGGCTACTGCTCTGCAGCAGCAGGACTCCACAGTTGACGCCTTCTTTCTCTGCTTCAGTGACATCTACCGTCAGCTGGACTCACTGGAGCCGGCTCCTGACACCACCTGCGCGACTTGCGTTCACATCAGGGATCACCGGGTTGAGGCTCGTGTCTTCGAGTTTCTCAACAGGCTTCGCCCGGAGTTTGAGCCGCTCCAAGCCCAGCTCCTGGCTCGTTCCCTGCTCCCGTCCCCGGTCGAGGCACTGACTCAGGTCCGTGCTGAGGAGACTCGCCTCACTGGCCTTCTCTCCTCGGCTTCGATCGTCCTGTGTGCACCGGCTGCTCCTACTCTCGCTCCCCTCGCACCAGAAGGAGGCTCGATCGGGGGGGGGGTACTGTCGCTGCAGCAGCAGGAGGCTCGGTCGTTCGCTGCAACTACTGCAAGAAGACTAGTCACACCATTCATCAATGCAGACGGCAACTTCAGAAGGCTGGGAGTGGTGGAGGCACCTCAGGTGCTTTTGGAGGCAGTGGTGGCACTCCAGGTGCTTCTGGAGCCACCGGCACTACTCGCCCACCTGACTGGGCTCAGGAGCTGACTCGGCGCCTTGAGCGCATGGAGCTTCGCTTGGACAACAGGTCTCCTATTGCTTTGTCTGCTACAGCCAGTCAAACTCCTTCAGCTGCCTCAGGTACTTGATACCTTGATTCTGGAGCTTCATTTCACATGACACCTGATTCGACTCACCTTGACTCGTTGAGGTCTCCAGTCACTCCTGTGTCCGTCAAGACGGCTGACGGTACACATCTCCCAGTTGCTGGACAGGGCACTCTTCACATATCCTCTTTTTGTGTTCCATTTGTTTCTCATGTGCCTCGTCTTGATATGCAACTGATCTCTGCTAGCCAGCTCACTGACCTTGGTTTTCGTATTATTCTTGAGTCTGACTCTTGTTCTATTCAGGCTCTTAGTGCAGGGACCCTGGTTGGTACTGGCCAGAGATCCCGTGACTCCCCACGGCTGTGGGAACTCGACTGGCTTCGACTTCCTTCCGCTTCTGCTTCCACTACCATCCTTGTCTAGTTGTCTACCACTCCTGATGCCACTGCCTTCGTCACCACCACTTCTGCCAGTTTTGCTCAGTGGCATCATCGTCTGGGTCACATGTCAGGGTCGCGTCTGTCTTCGTTGATGAGTCGTGGTGTTCTAGGGATGGTCTCTCGTGATACCTCCCTCTCCTGTCAGGGCTGTAAGCTTGGTAAACAGCTACAACTGCCATATCCTAGTAGTGATTCTGTGTCGACTCGACCTTTTGATTTAGTTCACTCTGATGTATGGGGCCCTGGTCCCTTCGTTTCGAAAGGGAGTCATCATTGGTATGTGATCTTTATTAATGATTTCTCTCGTTTCACTTGGATTTATTTTCTCAAGTCTCGTGATCAGGTGTTGGCTGCCTATCAGGCCTTTGCTGCTATGGTCCACACTCAGTTTGATTCACCCATTCATGTGTTTCAGGCTTGACTACCGGAGAGTATCTTTCTACTGCTCTTCGTCAGGTTCTTGTTGAGTAGGGCACTCTTCCTCAGTACTCTTGCACTGGTTCTCAAGCCCAGAACGGTGTCGCTGAGCGCAAATACCGTCACCTTCTTGAGACTGCGAGAGCATTGATGCTCTCTGCTTCTATTCTGCCGCACTTCTGGGCTGAGGGTGTCTCCACTGCTGTCTACCTCATCAACCATCAGCCTTCCACCGCTCTTCAGGGTGCCACACCAGTTGAGCATCTCTTTGGCAAACCCCCTCAGTATAGTCACGTTCACACGTTTGGCTGTGTTGTTTAAGTCCTTCTTCAGCCTCGTGAGCATACAAAACTGACTGCTCAGTCGGTTCAGTGCGCCTTTCTTGGCTATGACTCTGAGCGCAAGGGTTTGGCTGTTGGGTCCCTCTTGATCGTCGGATCAGGGTCTCTCGAGACGTCACGTTCGACGAGTCTCGTCCTTTCTTTGATGAGTCTCATTCTTTTGACTCCTCCTTCCCTGATCAGGGCCTCCTTGAGTCTCTCTCGTTTCTCAGTCTTCCCGAGCAGTTTTCTATTACTCCTTTTCCCTCCTCCTTGCATCATCCACCATCCTTCCCACCTTCCTCTCCACTCTCTCCAATGCCTTCCTCTCCACTCTCTCCAGTGCCTTCTTCTCTATCCAGTCCTCTTGTTGTTCCTTCTTCACCTTCACCTGATCCTTTGCTTCCTTGTCGTCCTCCTATCCGGCTTCACTACTCTCGTCGGTCCCATCCTGGTTCGTCCTCCTCCTTGTTGGGACCTCCTCCAGCTCCAGAGCCTCCTCCTTCCTCGGATCCTGCTCCCACTTAGGATTCCTATCCTGCTTCTTCTCAGTACACTCTTCATGATCGGAGGAAGATCTCTCCTCCAGCTCGTTATGGCCTCTCTGCTCCGGTCACCACCTCCTCTGAGCCTGCTTCCTACCACGATGCTATCACTCATCCTGAGTGGCAGTTTGCGATGGCCGAGGAGATTGTCGCCCTTGAGCGCACTGGCACTTGGGACCTCGTCTCTTGTCCTTCCACCGTCACTCCTATCATGTGCAAGTGGGTCTATAAGATCAAGACTCGCTCTAATAGTTCCCTTGAGCGCTATAAGGCACGCCTTGTAGCTAGGGCTGGAACTTTAGCTCGTGGCTCGCGAGCAGCTCGGGCTCGGCTCGGAAAAAGCTCGGGCTCGGGCTCTGCTCGTTTACAAACGAGCACGAGCCAAACACGTTTTTTAGCTCGTTCAAAAAACGAGCACGAGCCGAGCCGGGCTTAGCTCGCTCGTGGCTCGTTCGTGGCTCATTCACATATTACACAGAGAGGTGAATAGCAATATCCCGACCTAAGCCCTCAATCCCTCATTCCCCCGTCCCCTCAGTTCCCCACCTCGCCTCTCTCTCATGCGGCGCGGCCCCCAATCCCCCGTCCCCTCGGTCCCTCACCTCACCTCTCTCTCGCTGCGGCGGCGGCAGCGGCGACCTCCTGCGCAGATGGCATGCTGCTCCCACGCTGGCGGCAGCATGGCAATGATGTGGCCTCCTGGCCCCTGCCTCCTCCCTCTCCACCTCCAGCCAGCACCGCCCCCTCCCTTTGGTCTTCCAGCCAACGAGCCACGAAGGCCATGAGCCGCCATGAGCTTTCTGAGCCGAGCCGAACAGGTTTTCCAGCTCGGCCATCCGAGCGAGCCGAGTCGAGCCAGCTCGCTCGCAAAACGAGCCCGAGCCCGAGCCCGAACATGCCTAGCTCGCTCAAGCTCGGCTCGGTTCCACCCCTACTTGTAGCTCGTGGCATTCAGCAGGAGTACGGCCGTGACTACGGGAAGACTTTCTCCCCGGTCACCCACCGGACCATTGTTCACTCTCTGATCACTGTTGCCTCTGTTCGTCGGTGGACCATCTCCCAGCTTGATGTGAAGAATGTCTTTCTTCATGGTGAGCTGCGTGAGGAGGTCTACATGCATCCTCCTCCTGGCTACAGTGTTCCTGATGGCTATGTGTGTCGCCTTCATTGCTCTCTCTATGGCCTCAAGTAGGCCTCTCGTGCGTGGTTTGAGCGCTTTGCCTTTGTTGTCACTGCTGCTGGGTTTGTTGTTAGTCAACATGACCCCGCGCTTTTTGTCCACACTTCTCCTCGTGGTCGGACTCTTCTTCTTCTTCTATGTGTGGATGACATGCTCATCACTGGAGATAATCCTCAATACATCGTCTTTGTTAAGGCACGTCTCAGTGAGCAATTCCAGATGTCTCATTTGGGCTCTCTTTAGTACTTTCTTAGGATTGAGGTTGCTTCTATGCCTGAGGGCTACTACCTCTCCCAATGCAAGTACATTCAGGACCTTCTTACTCGTGCTTGCCTCACTGACGAGCGCACCGTTGACACTCCGATGGAGCTTCACCTTCAGCTTCGGGCCACTGACGGTGTTCCTCTTGAGGATCCTACTCGCTACCGCCACCTTGTTGGAAGCTTTGTCTACCTTGGCATCACTCGCCCTGACATCTCCCACGCCATTCACATCCTTAGCCAATTCATGGCTTCCACCACCACCATACACTATAGTCACTTTCTCCGTGTCCTTCGCTACCTTCGTGGTACTGTTGATCGCTGTATCTTCTTTCCCAGCTCTAGCTCCTTCGAGCTTCAGGCCTACTTGGATGCCACTTGGGCTAGCAATCCCTCTGATCGCAAGTCCATCTCTGCTTACCGTGTCTTCCTTGGTTCTTCCCTGATTTCCTAGCAGACTAAGCGACAGTCAGCTGTTTCTCGCTCTAGTACTGAGGCTGAGCTCCGGGCACTGGCTTCTGTGACCGCTGAGGTGACTTGGCTTTGGAGGCTCCTTGCCGACTTTGGTGTCACTGTTGCTACCCCTACGATTGTCTGCTCCGATAGTACTAGCGCCATCAGCATTGCTCGTGATCCGGTGAAGCATGAGCTCACCAAACACATCGGCGTTGATGCTCACTATGTCCGGTCTCAGGTGCAGGCTCAGGTGGTTTCTCTTCATCATGTGTCTTCAGATCTTCAGATTGCGGACTTCTTCACCAAGGCACAGACTAGAGCACAGCATGATCGACATCTCTCTAAACTCAGTGTTGTAGATCCACCATGAGTTTGAGGGGGATGTTAAAGTAGCATTGTGTAGGGTTTCTTTGCTTATTTTTCCTCTCCTGTTCACTATACAATACAGCCCACTTTTGGCCCATAGCAATACATGCTGCATTTCTCATTGCCACTCTAACAAATATATCCTACAACGGAAAGCTACTTTGCTAGTCTAGTACAAAAAGGAAGAGGTTATGTGGCGGCAGCAATCTTGAGTTCTTGACAAAAGTGGCTGCTCGAAGGGGATCAAAATACAAAATATTTTTATGAGAAAGCATCATGCCGATCAAGAAAAAACAGAATTAAAAGGTCAAGTTTGGGATGACGCCATTGGCCCAAGGATGAAGAAGATAAAAAGCTATTAGTATCTGCTTTTTATAGGAAATTGTTTGAATCGGAGGGACTCAAAGAAGTCGAGAGATTATTGATCTAATAAAGCCGAAAGTAACAAAGAGAAATGAATGAGGATTTAAGCGCCTCGATCAGCAATGAGGAGATATATACAGCTTTGTTTGACATGGGGCCTTTAAAGGCACCGGTCCGATGGATTACGGCGTTGTTCTATCGTAAAAATTGGAGCTTGTTGCGCAATTAGGTTTGTAATACATGAGATCTTTTTAATGGGTGAAATTGATGGCGACCACTTAAATGAAACAAAGGCTTGTCCCGATCCCAAAGGTGCCTAATGCGGAGGATCTTAGTAAATTTAGACCAATTTTCTTGTGTAATGTTTTATACAAAATTGGGTCTAAAGTTTGTGCTAATCGACTTAAATGCGTGCCCACTGATATTCTATCATTAGAGCAAAGTGCTTTTGTGCCGGGGAGATTAATAACGGACAATGTGCTTATTGCTTGGACAATGTGCTTATTGCTTTTGAGTGTTTACATGCTATAAAGACGAGGAGAAACAGGAAAGCTCCTTACTGCACTATTAAATTTGGATACGATGAAGGCTTATGATCGGATTGAATGGAATTATCTGCATGGAATTCTTTTCAAGTTGAGCTTTCAAGGGAGCTGGGTGGACATGATGATGAGATGTGTCAAAATGGCTAGTTTTACGGCGAAAATTAATGGCCAGCTTTCTGAGAGGTTTTTTCCTTCCCGTGGTATTCGTCAGGGGACCCTATTTATCTGTATTAATTTGTCTTGTGTGCTCAAGGTTTTTTGCCCTAATCAAGAAAAAAGAGGAAGAGAAGATTTTGAAGGGTATTAGCCGTGCAGGTATCTCTATCAATCATTTACTTTTCGCAGATGATTCTATTATATTCATGGAATTATGGAAACTAGTCAGGAGGGCCTTTTGGCGGTGGATGATATATTGGAGCTATATGCGTTGGGTTCTGGACAAAGGATCAATAGATCAAAATCCAACTTTTTTGTTGCGAGAATACTCCAAATTCCTTGAAAAACTTAATTTGGGCTTCTCTTCACATTGAACGTGAAGCTCAGAATGAATCTTATCTGGGCATGCCTGCTTTATTTGGCTATAGACGAAATGGAGGTTTCCTGCTTTATTTGGCTATAGACGAAATGGAGGTTTTCAGTCTAATTGAAAAAGGTGAAGAAGCGCTTAAATGGGTGGAATGAAAATTTTTTATCCCGAGCAGGAAAGGAGGTCTTAATTAAAGTTGTTGTTCAGGCTTTACCCACATATTTTATGATATGTTTCAAGTTGCTGCACAGCCTTTGTTAACAGATTGAGAGTTTGATATCAAGTTTTTGGTGGGGCTCTCGGGGTGTTTCGATGGTGCATTGGACAACCTAGCATAAGTTGAAGCAACCGAAAGTGGAGGAGGGCCTGGGATTCAGAGATTTAATAGCTTTTAATCAAGCTATGCTCGCGAAGCAATCTTGGAGGTTATTGACTAATCTAACATCGTTATGTGCCTGTGTGAAGGCTCGGTATTATCCAAAGGGTGATATTTTAGCTGCAAATGCTCCTTCACAGGGCTCCAATACTTGGATGAACATATGCTATGGGACTGCATTGTTGAAGAAGGGACTAATTTGGCGTGTGGGGAATGGTGATAGTATCAGTCCTTGGACAGATGAGTGGATTCCTAGAGAAGGTAGTATGAAACCTGTTTCTTCTGGTTTCTTTAATGAGAAGGTTTCAGATTTTATTGACCAAGCTACAATGCAATGGGATAAAAACCTAGTGTCAGCATGCTTTCTACCATGTGATGCCAATAATATAATGCAAATAAAACTTCCAAACACTGCTATGGATGATTTTCTAGCATGGGCATTTACGCCTACTGCTACTACACAGTGAGGTCTGGTTACTCACTGAAAAGACAGCTCCAATTCTATAATCAACATAATGGTGGGGAGGGAGTTTCTTCAGTTTCTTATCATGTGGCATGGAAGATCTGGAAATTGAACATACCTGCTCGACTTAAGCACTTGTTGTGGAGGATTTGTAAGCATAATTTGCCCAATGGTTATTACTTAAGTCTGCAAAATTGCTTTGAACCCAGACTGTTTAACCTATGGACAGATAGAAGACGATGAACATATTTTTCTCAGTTGTCCAGTTGCAGTTTTGTTATGGGAACAAATAATTACCTTTTTGTGATGTCCTTGGGAAATTGGATAGAAATTGGATGGAGTTTGGGACAAATAGGGAGACTTGAGCAGGAGGGAGAGGAAGAAGAAGACAGAGTCGGCAAGAGAAAGATTCGATTAGAAAGAGTTAATCATTCCTTACATGCCCTTGCCGGATGGCTACAAACACCATTTAACCCTCGGTCACCACACACGACTTCTTACCGCCCACAAGGCCCAACCCACTTACAGGCATTCCACTCCTATTAGCCACGCAGGGCTCCTTCATCTGTGACATCTTCCCCTCCTGGAGATCCAGGTTGTCCCCAAGCTGGAGCATTTGGAAATCTAGCACGCACCACATGGTAGTCTTCCCAAGTCACATCCGATACAGGGAAACCCATCCATTGCACCAATACCTGCGTAAGTGCTGAATTTCCTTTCTTCACCAGGCGACGGTCCAATATCAGTTCAGGTTGCACGTCTCGAAGATCCAGTTCCAGTGGGATTGGCAGGTCCTGAGATATTGGTTTGAAGTTTGGAACATGAGATTTGAGCTGCGACACATGAAAAATAGGATGTATCAAGCTACCTTCTGGTAGTTTCAATTCATAAGCAACCTTGCCAATTCTTCGCAATATAGCATATGGCCCGTAGTATTTGTAAGACAACTTTGGACAAAACCTTCGAACCACGGAACTCTGAACATTCGGCTGAAGTTTCAAATAAACTAAATCGCCCACAAGAAATTCTCTGAAGCTACATTTCTTATCAGCCATACTCTTCATCTGGCTTCATCCTGAGTTGAGCTCGGTTCAGTTGTTCTTTAAGCATCTCAAACTGTTGTTGCCTTGACAACATGAAATCATGTACATCCACATTGGTACCATCTGAGCAGATAGGTTGTACCCCATAGTGAGGGTCAACTCCATACAATGCTTTGAAGGGAGTAGTCTGTAGGGACTGATGAAAGGATGTGTTATACCAAAATTCTGCCAAAGGCAGCCATGAAATCCACTTTTTTGGAGTTAGATGTACTGCACACCTAAGATACATCTCAATGCATTGATTTAGTCTTTCCGTTTGACCATCACTCTGTGGGTGATAAGCTGAACTCATTTGAAGTTTCACTCCTAGCAATCTGAACAACTCTTTCCAAAATGTGCTAGTGAATATTTTATCCCTATCAGACACTATAGATTGAGGAATACCATGCAATTTAACAATATGAACCATAAACCTGCTTAGCAACTCAAGAGTGAATAAGGATGTTTCATAGCAATCAGATGGCCAAATTTAGTAAATCTATCCACAACCACCATGATAACCGAGTGCCCTTCAGACAGTGGCAGACCTTCAATGAAATCCAAGCTAATGTCTTGCCATGGTCCAGAAGGTATAGGAAGAGGCTCAAGAAGTCCAGGATACTTACAATGTTCAGCCTTAGCCTGTTGGCAAATGTTGCATTGCTTCACAAAAGATTCCACTTCTAATTTCATGCCAAGCCAAGCAAATAATTTCTTCACTCTCTGGTATGTAGCTTGAACTCCAGAATGTCCACCAATAGGGCTGTGATGAAATGATTCAATGATCTTTGTATGCAATCCAGTGTTTGCTCCCACCCAGATTCTGCCATTTTGCTTAATAAGACCAGCTTGCAATGTATAGGAAGAATCCTCTGCCTGACCAACCGCCAGTTGAGTGAGTAGTTCTTGAGCATATGGATCTACCACAGAGGAGTTTAAAATTTCTTGTAACCAAACCGGTTGACCACTGGAAATTGCATGAATAGAAAAGGCATGACCAACTCTAGACAGTGCATCAGCCACTTTGTTTTCTACGCCTTTTTTGTACTGAAATGTAAATTGGAGTCCAACTAGTTTTGTCATGGCTTTTTGTTGCATTTCTGATGTGAGCTCTTGGTTTTGTAAATGACATAGACTTTGATGGTCAGTTTTAATGACAAAAGGGTTTCTCAAGAGATAAGGCTGCCACTTATCCACTGCCATCATTATAGCCATGAATTCTTTTTCATATATAGACAACCTCTGATTATGAGGGCTTAATGCTTTACTGTAATAAGCCACTGGATGCCCTGCTTGAGTTAAGACTGCTCCAATTCCAGTAGCACATGCATTAGTCTCAATGACAAACTGCTTCTTAAAATCAGGAAGTGCTAGTATAGGTGTTGTAGCCATAGCTTGCTTTAAGTTGTCAAAAGCTGTCTGAGCTTGCTCAGTCCATTGAAAAGAATTCTTTTGGAGCAATTGAGTTAATGGCTTAGCCAAAATACCATACCCTTTCACAAATTTCCTATAGTAGCCTGTCAAGCCCAAAAATCCTTTAAGTTGTGTCACCGTGCAAGGTACGGGCCAATTGAGCATTACTTTGGTTTTACTCTCATCCGTAGAGACTCCTTGAGCTGAAATAATGTGACCCAAATATTCCAACTGATTGGTTGCAAATAGGCACTTGGATTTCTTTAGAAAGAGCTTGTGGGTCTGGAGAATGTCAAATACTATTTGTAAGTGCAGCATATGCTCTTCCAGTGTCTTACTGAATATGAGTATGTCATCCATGAAAACCAACACAAACTTCCTCAAATATGGAGCAAAGATGGAATTCATTAAGCATCGAAACGTAGCTGGTGCATTAGTCAGCCCAAATGGCATAACTCTAAATTGGTAGAGCCCATGATGTGTCTTAAAGGCAGTTTTAGGTTCATCTTGTTCCAATAGCCTTATCTGGTGATACCCAGATCTCAAGTCCAATTTAGAAAATATGGCCGCTCCAGCTAACTCATCCAGAAGTTCATCTATTATAGGCATTGGAAATTTGGTTTTAATTGTAATTTCATTTAACTTTCTGTAATCAACACAGAACCGCCAGGATCCATCTTTCTTTTTAACTAACAACACTGGAGAAGCAAAAGGACTAATGCTAGGCACAACAGTACCTTGTTCCAGCATCTCTTTAATTTGTCTTTCAATTTCATCCTTCTGTTGTGGAGAATATCTATATGGCCTGGTATTGACAGGGGCAGACTGTGGTAGCAGGGTGATAGCATGATCATACACCCTATGAGGAGGCAATTCAGTGGGTTCTTTGAATAACTCTTCAAACTGCCTGAGTACTTGATTAACCATAGGTAATTGTTCCTTTATGTCCTCACTATGCAAGCTCGCATCTTGGTTCCAGACGTAGCAATTTCACACATCATTGCCCAGTACCCATTTCTTCAATGTGGCAGATGAGACTTCAGTGATGTTTTGATTGTTCATTGTTTCCATACCTCTCAAGGTGACTTCTTCTCCTTTGTGTTGGAATTTAATCCATTTTTCTTGCCAATGGCATGTCATCACCCCCTTCTGAGACAGCCAATCGATGCCTAAGATAGCATCATATCCACCCAAACTTAGCACCCTCATATCATGAGAAAAAGTATATCCTTGTACCCACCAAGTTAGATTAGGTACCATATGGGTGCATTGCAGTACACCTCCTCCAGCCACTCGAACTGCAACCTGTGGAATTGGGGTAGTCTGACATTGAAGGAGCTCCACCAAATGAATATCCACAAAGGAGTGTGAACTGCCTGAATCCACCAAAATAATCATTGACTTGTTCCCAATTAATGCTCTCAATGTTAATGTTGCAGATGTGGAGGTTCCCGATAGAGCATGAACTGAAATTTGCATGTCATCTTCCTGTGCTTCTTCAGACACCACTGTATCGAGAATATCATCAGACAATACATTCACAATCTACATTGCTTTCACTTGCCCCCCTACCGCCACCGAACACTGATGATTGGGAGTAAAAGTCTCTCCACATTTGAAACAAAGCCCATTTGCTCTTCTATACTCCTTAAGCTGCTTTGCCCTCCACAATTCTCCTTTGTCAAAACCATTAGGAGTAACCGGTTTGCTCATCATGTCCTGTTTCCCTCCATAGACCACAGGTTTTTTAAACCCAGATTTCTTCCCTCTTTCCATATACTGCTCTTGTATGCTAGCTATATTGGCAGCTTGGAGTATAGTAGTGGGCATTTGTATCTCCACCGTTGCTCTCAGTTCATCTTTAAGCCCTAAAATGAATTGGCTCACCAATACCATTTCACTAATCCCTGGATCGTACATCTTCACCTGCTATACCAGGGATTCAAACTTGACTTTGTACTCCTCCACTGAGTTTTGTTGCTTCAATTGCAGTAATTCCCTTGTCTTATCTCCATATGCATTGCCTTCAAACGCAGCAAGCATAGCTTCTTGAAAAGTGTCCCAGTGTATCGCGCTAGCATTAATGCCCTGAACTTCTGCCCAATATGCCGCCCTGTCGGACATATGAATCACTGCTGCCGACACCTAAAAATCCTCTGGAATGTGGTACAACTCAAAAAATAACTTGCACTTCTTAACCCAGATTCGCACATCCGTGCCATCAAACTTGGGGAAATCCATTTTTGGCATCCAGCCCCTCCTCTGTTCACTCCCATCGGTATTTCCCTTATGCCCCAAATTCACATCAACACCTAACTGGAGAGGTGTTACCTGAGTGTCTACTCCGGGTGGAGCTGACATGTAGATGCCCGGGCCCATGAAATCCCCAATTGGCCGTGCTCCATCTTGATTGCTCCCAGCTTGCTTGGGTGGGGTTGCCTCTGATTGCTTCAAGGATAAGGCCGTGAGATCCTTCTGCAACTTCCCGAGCGAACTCATAGAGAGATCCACCTTCACCTGTACTTGCTCTACTAAATCTATGTGACTCTCTAATTTAGAATCCAGCTCTGAGAATTTCTCGCGCACTTCCTCTTGGATCCCTTTCAATTGGGACTGCAATTCGGTTGTAAGAAACTCTTTCCACCCTTCTACCACTGGAGCCATGGATCTCGTCACTGATCGCGTTCCCGTCGCCGTGATGTTCCTCCCCAAATCAGTCGAACCTCAGGTATAGGGATTTTACGAGCTATCACCGAAGTGACCGCCAACCTGCCCTCTGGAAAAAATTTATCAACCAATCGAGGGTGAATTGGAACAATTCCCACGGATCGGGGCTGGCTCTGATACCAAGTGTGATGTCCTTGGGAAATTGGATAGAAATTGAATGGAGTTTGGGACAGATAGGGAGACTTGAGCAGGAGGGAGAGGAAGAAGAAGACAGAGTCGGCGAGAGATAGATTCGATTAGAAAGAGTTAATCATTCCTTACATGCCCTTGCTGGATGGCTACAGCGCCATTTAACCCTCGGTCACCACACACACGACTTACCGGCCCACAAGGCCCAACCCACTTACAGGCATTCCACGCCTATTAGCCACGCAGGGCTCCTTCATCTGTGACACTTTTGTCCTGATCTTCATATTCCAATTGGGGTCTCGGTCAGAACCTTTTCATACATGGATGCTAAACCAAGTGGAGAAGTCCCCGTTGAATGCTCTCACAGCCTTAATCTTGGGCTGTTCGGAGATTTGGCAGAGACGGAACCAAGTTGTCTTTAACAGACAAGTTGAAGATGATCATGCATTGGCCTTTAAGGTTAAGCATCTGTGAGAGGAAATTAATCAGATTCAACAAATCAAGAAGCTAATGGAGCAAGAAATTATGCTTGAATCTAAGGAAATTCCAAAAGATAGACTTATCTTTGTGGTTGACGCTGCTTATCAGACACAAAGCATGCAATCAGTGGGTGCGGTCACGGTGTTTAACACTGACAGCGAGCGAGATGGAATAAAAATTGCTGATTTGGGAAGCTCAGTAGATACGGAAGAGGCGGAAACAAAGGCCTTGATTCATTCGGTGTCCTATGCACAAAAATGGGAGGGCCATTGCTACCATTTTCGCACGGACTGCACAAACGTGGTGAAGAAAGTTAAATCGACTCAGGAGAACAAATCTAGATCGGCGTACCTCATTCAAACTCTGAAGAAATCTCTTCAGCAATTGCCAGCGAAATCGATCCGTTACTGGCGACGTTTGTCCCTCTTCTAATCCAAGCTCCTTTAATCCTGGCTAATAGTGGTTAGTAAAGCCCATTTATTCTATTAAAAAATTGCATCGGATACAATATTATTTTATATAAATTGACAACATATAATATACGAATTTTAACGGTATCATTTAATGACTTTAGAATGCAAGCTATCCTCAAGCACGGAAGTTGACCTGGCACTCAGTTAACAAAATGAGTGTACAGTACAAGGTTAGAGTTCATGAGTTTTCCTATTTGTTTGTTCAAGAGAGTCTTCCTATTTGTTTTGGAAACGCGTTCTTCCTATTCCAAACTTTGTCTACGGTCATCTTTAACGGAGTACTGTCGCGGGGCACGTTCCTGTCACGGAGAAAATCTTGTTTCCTTCGGTGCTTCAACAGATTCCCTTCACTATTTTCTTTTAAAAGGGATTCTATGTTCTTTATCACTATATTATTTCCTTCAAAAGAATGCTGTTAGAGATGGTGAAAAACAAAGGAAATAAATATTGAGAAGGAAACGAAATGAAGGGAAAATGGTCGAAAATTGTCTAACGTCGCTAACTTTCCCTTGACGGAAGAAATAGAAAATTAAACTCCTAAATCTTTAGTTTTGTAATAATCTTTCGTCCAAAATCTGCATTTCCACTTTGTTGTTTAAATCTGCACTTATGTCATAGATTTTGACAATAACCCTTTTCTTTTCTTTTCTTTTTTTAAGAACAATCCTTTTCTTTTGATGAGGAGAAAAAAAGGCCCATAGAAGCAGGCGTCGTGTTCTGGTCAAGAACCAGGCCCAGCCCTCTATACCGCAGCCAGACCACTTTTTAAGCGGAAAGCTCAACACGGCCCCAACCAAGAAGCACAGCCCAATTATCTAACCAAAAAAAAGGACCAGCCCATGACACCTATCCGACCCACGCTGCTGATGCCCTTCTCTTGAGATCATGTAGGCCCACACGCCAGGGAGTGTCAGCTGCCGCCGGTCCATAGACCCGGTCTACCCAACCATCCTCCAGCCGCAGTTTTGTACTGTTGGCGCGAAGAATTGGCGCCAAGCCGCCGCCACCTTCCCGCCAAAACACCCCCACCCGCATCCCCTTCTTCCCCAGACCAGAAACCCTTCCGCCCTTCCCCGCGCGCGCACGCACACCCACAGGCGCAAGAGACAGTCCCAATCCCCGAGCCTTCGGCGAGATCTAGAAGCTTCTAGAAGGCTCTTCTGTGATGGAGGCGTTCGGCGGGTTCTTCGTGGACGAGAAGGCGGCGCGGGTGGAGAACATCTTCCTCGAGTTCCTCAAGCGGTGAGACGAGCGCCGCCACAGAGGCCGCCTCCCCCCTCCCTCCATTTCCAGGGCTTTAGCATTGTCCGATTTAATTGATGTTTGAGGGGGCATTTACTTGACCTCTAGGTTCAAGGAGGCGGATGCGGCGGAGCCGTTCTATGAGGCGGAGATGGAGGCGATGCGGTCGCGGGAGTCGACCACCATGTACGTCGACTTCGCGCACGTCATGCGCTTCAACGACCTCCTCCAGAAGGCCATCTCGGAGGAGTACCTCAGGTGAGCTTCGGAATTTCTTCGGTGTGAATTGTAAATTTAGGGATCTGTTGCTAGATTGGGACAGAAAGGCGAAGGCTTTGGTTTGTTTACTTGGGAAGAGGTGCTCAATGTGTTGGTGATTTCATTATCCTTTGTTGTTCCTACAATCGAAGTGTTTTTGTTTGTTTGATCTCTTTTTACCTTGGAAAAGTACTTTTTTTGTTGTTTCTTTGGCAAATTTGACTAGTAGTAAACATTTAGTTCTTGGTCTGTTACATGGTGAAACGGATGCTCATGTGGCGCATTTGATACCATCAGGTTTGAGCCCTACCTCCGGAATGCGTGCAAGAGGTTTGTGACGGAGCATAGGGCCGGGGATAACCGTGCACCAATCATCTCTGATGATAGCCCCAACAAGGATATTAATATTGCCTTCTACAACATCCCGATGCTGAAGAGGTCTGCACCTTTCTCCTCAATAAAATACCAGTTAATCATGTATGAGCCAAAATGGCAAATGAACAAATCGTGCCAATGTCCTGCATTTCACTAGAATGTTTTGGAAGTTGTCAATGACATGCAGTTGGTTAAAATCTTTATCACAAATCAAGAATGCAGCACATTTCATGCATAGTTTAATTTAAGCTTCATATCCATCTGTAGATAAACACTGCAGTCTAAGTTATTGGCATTTTGCATTGCTCTGGTACATCCTTGGTATAAACTAAATTGTTCGATGGTTGCCAAAAACATTGACCAAAACTGCTGTGCTAATAGGTTGAGGGAGCTTGGGACAGCGGAGATTGGTAAGCTCACAGCTGTAATGGGGGTTGTGACACGGACAAGTGAGGTTCGACCTGAGCTACTGCAAGGCACCTTCAAGTGTCTTGACTGTGGAAATGTTGTGAAGAATGTAGATCAGCAGTTCAAGTATACCGAGGTTGCTACTCTGAATTGTGTTCCATTTGTTTTTCTTTCTCATGCAATGTATCTAATAATGGATTCCTGTACCTTACATTCAGCCAATAATATGCGTCAATGCAACATGCCAAAACCGATCAAAATGGGCCCTTCACCGGCAAGAAAGCAAATTCACAGATTGGCAGCGGGTCAGGATGCAGGAGACATCAAAAGAGATACCTGCTGGATCACTACCTCGTTCCCTAGATGTAATTCTGCGACATGAGATTGTTGAGAAGGCTAGAGCTGGCGACACGTGAGGAATCCTTTTTTTGCATTGATTTGTAGTTGTTTAAATTTGAATTTTTTCTCAAATATCCTGTTTTGGGCATTTTCAGGGTAATATTTACTGGAACTGTTGTAGCAGTTCCAGATGTTATGGCACTAACTTCACCTGGTGAGAGAGCAGAGTGTCGCCGGGAAGCTCCTCAGCGGAAGAACGGGTCTGGTGTCCAAGAAGGTGTTAAGGGCTTGAAGTCCCTTGGTGTAAGAGATCTCTCTTATCGCCTTGCTTTTGTGGCAAACTCAGTGCAGGTATGAAGTCTTACAGCAACAAAGTTCCATCTGTCTAGTGTAATTTTAATACGTATGTTGTAATTTATCATCTCTCTTCAACACTATTAGGTGGCAGATGGCAGGAGGGAGGTGGACATCAGGGACCGGGACACAGATGGTGATGACAATGAGAGACAGAAGTTCACGGTAAGTTCAATCTACACTCCAAGAACTTTAGTCTCTTCCCTTTATTTCATACCAAGCAAGCATCTTTTGATCTTTTTAGATCCTGAACTAGTGTTGGTATTAGTACATTGTTAATTTGGTGTGCTAGATGTGCATATAATGGATACTAGATTATGAAATGAATCTTACTAAACAACTTTGCAAGCTTCTATCTGTTTTACTTGGGTATCCTACCTTTCTTAACCTTTCAGTTGGTAGTTTTTACAGTATTTATATTCTTAACTGTCTTTCTATAACAGGAAGAGGAGGAGGATGAGGTTGTTAGGATGCGAAACACTCCTGATTTTTTCAATAAGATTGTTGATAGCATCTGTCCTACCGTCTTTGGTCATCAAGAAATAAAGAGGGCAATCCTTCTTATGCTTTTGGGTGGTGTTCACAAGATAACACACGAAGGGATCAACCTTAGGGGTGACATAAATGTCTGTATTGTTGGAGATCCAAGTTGTGCAAAGTCTCAGTTCTTGAAGTATGCTTTCTTCTCATGTATTTTCTTTGGTATATTATGTAATTTTTCTAACGCTGTGATGAACAAAGTCAAAGGTTTTATCATGAAATGTTCACTTTCTGGATACATAAACTTTGTACTGCTTCACAAGATAATATGTTAGCATTTGCATGTAGGGAATACCATGTAACTTCTTTCAGTGTGTTAATTGATATTCTCTTGGTATAAGCTGCTAAAATTTTTTAAAAAAAATAAATTGTATATGTTTTGGGTTCTGAAATATCAAATAACCATATTTCTAGTTTGTTGATTTTTCTTGCATTGGATTTTATATCTTGTTACTTGGTTGAGTTTGTCACACCAATCATGATGAAACCTAAGATGTGGTGTTCAATTTAATTGTCAGATATACTGCTGGTATTGTTCCACGATCTGTTTACACATCAGGGAAGTCCTCATCAGCTGCTGGTTTGACAGCTACTGTTGCTAAAGAACCAGAGACCGGTGAATTTTGTATTGAGGTAACATCTTTTGAGCAGCTTAATCCAATTCTATTGTTAGTATAAATATTTTTGGATGCAATCAAGACATTGAGAAGTCTGTATTTGCATTGAGTTGTGTGGATTATCAAAAATGGTAGTTAGTTTTCTGTTTACAAGCTTGGTAGAAATCATTGAGTAGTTCAAGCCCATGCTTGTATGAAATTCGTAGCAACATGTATACAAAATAACTTTCATTTAAGCATCTTAACAATGTAAAGGATTTATATACTAAATGATAAATTGAGCTCCCATGGGCTACAATGTGTATTTTATCTGCTGGCTAGAACCTATTTTATGTACAATCATGCTCAGTATGATGTATTCCTTCATCCTTGCTAGCATTTTGTTTCTTGCAGGCAGGTGCACTCATGTTGGCTGATAATGGCATCTGCTGCATTGATGAATTTGATAAGATGGACATTAAAGATCAGGTAGGCTTACCATTTTTTAGTTATTATTGACTTAGCCTCTTTGGCTGACCGTGATTCTTTTTCCAATTTAGGTCGCAATACATGAAGCAATGGAGCAGCAAACCATAAGCATAACAAAAGCAGGAATACAAGCAACTTTGAATGCACGGACTTCAATTTTGGCAGCAGCAAATCCTACAGGAGGGCGTTATGACAAGTCAAAACCACTTAAGGTTATTCAAACAAGATTATAATTTATATTGTACTCTTTCAAAATTTACATCCTTCATTTTCTTTTAATCTTCTGAGGTGAAAATTTAAGGTGAAATCTAATATTTCATTTGCTGCCATCCTTGCCAGTACAACGTGGCATTGCCTCCTGCTATCCTCTCGAGATTTGATCTGGTATATATCATGATCGATGAACCTGATGAAAACACTGACTACCACATTGCTCATCACATTGTGAGAGTTCATCAAAAGCGTGAAGAAGCACTTGCCCCTGCATTTAGCACTGCAGAATTGAAGCGTTACATTGCTTTTGCCAAGTCTTTGAAACCTCAGGTTTGCCTCTTTGTGCTCCTGGAAAACAGAGTTCACTTGACATCGACTTATTGTTAATTCTTTATTTCATTGCAGTTGAGTTCAGATGCAAAGAAAGTTCTGGTTGAATCATATGTTTCTCTTCGTAGAGGTGACAGTAATCCTGGTACTAGGGTTGCTTACAGGATGACTGTTAGGCAACTAGAGGCATTAATTAGGCTGTCAGAAGCTATTGCCCGAAGTCATTTAGAAAGAGTTGTAAGTACGATCTTCATGCATATATTTCATGTATTGGATGATGGCATTCTTCAAGTTTCCTTAAAACACCAGTTTTGCTATTTGTACTACATAAATCTATTCACTCTAATGGACTAAAATAAATAAGCTTCACTAAGTTCATTTGGACTTCATGGATAGTATCTCGTCTTATAAATATGTTTTATGCTCCTTTGACTTATTATCCATTGTCCATAACTTTTCTGCTAACTTCAGTTGATATTAAAATTTGTAGGTTCTCCCAGCTCATGTCCGCATGGCAGTTCGATTGCTTAAGACATCCATTATCAGGCTAGTCTTTTTTTTACTATTTAACCTTTGCAAGCACCGAAAGTTCATGATGTTATCGCTAATACGGAAACTTATTCAATGTACAGTGTAGAATCAAGTGAAGTTGATCTATCTGATTTCCAAGATGCCGAAGATGGCACAAATGTACATGCTGATAATGATTCTGGACAACCAGCAGGGACAGATGCCACTCCTCAACAAGAGGGTGCAGGTATATTTCCCATTATTGTTAAGATGCCTCTCTATTGTTTCTGATTTGTTCTAATCATTTATATCCCTTATTTTTCATGTGAAATTCTAGAAAATGAGCAAGCAACAGATGCTGGTAAGAAGAAATTGGTTATAACTGAAGAGCATTTCCAGAGAGTGACACAAGCTTTGGTTATGAGACTACGGCAGCATGAAGAGTCAGTCATGAAAGATGGTACTGATACTTTTCTTGATTTTGCATGACTTTTGTTGTCTTCTTTTATTCTGATCTGCTCCCTAGCATTATATTTTTATTGTAGCAAAGATGCTCAGCTCCACGTTCCCAATTCTACATGAAAAATGGGATCATTTTCATAGTCTCAAATAAATGAAACAATTCCAGTTGCATTTTTATGATCAGAAGTTCCTTAGTGGTGACAAAATGAAAATGCAATCTCTGCTAGATTATACTTTTCAGTTTGCTCTAGGTTGGAGACCAATACTGTTTTAATGGCGCATGACACATATAAATATATAAAGATTTTTTTGTTAATATTGTGAAATAATATAATTGAGATTTGCTAGTGTGCTATGGATAGCACGGATCTCTCCGTGCTATCCACCGAGTTTACAAATTCTGACACCGAAATAGACGATCCGAACCGTCCATCTTGTTCCTATCAATGAAATCTCGCTACACACCAAATTTCAAATTTTTTTGAATTTTTTTACTACTTGTTTCATATTTTTGAAAACCAGACTTATTGGAGGGTCCACAGCTAATTAGATCAGCGATTTTCAAAAATACGAAATAAATAGTAAAAAATTTCTAAAAAATTTGAAATTTGGTGTGTAGTGAGATTTCATCGAGATAAACAAGATGGACGTTTCGGATCGTCTATTTCGATCTCAGAATTTCCAAATCCCGTGGATAGCACGGATCTCTCCGTGCTATCCATAGCACACTAGCTATTTTCAATATAATTTTCAATTCAGCACAGAATAGTACTATTATATTGTTTAGTTTCTCGACTATGATATATGTGTCTGAAGTTTATATGGACTGTATCTAAATTTTCTTTTTTGAAACCCAACTGATTTAGGAATCAATCTGACATGTTTCCATATCTGACTTCACTTATGCAGAAAATGGTATGGCTGGCATGAAGCAAGGGGATCTAATCGTTTGGTATGTCGAACAGCAGAATGCCCAAGGTGCATATAGTTCTACAGAAGAGGTGAAGGAAGAAGTGAAGTGCATTAAAGCAATTATAGAGGTAAAACCTTTCGTATTAATCTATATGCACAAAATATGGTATTGAAATATCCATGCTCCTTGCATTACAAATTGGTACATCAAAATTGTCTCCATTGCGAGCTCTATATCACCTTGTACCTCAAAAAATAAAGGAAGAATTTGTTGTGCGACACTATGAAGTGGTGTACAGCAAAGCCATCAAATTTGTAGGGCTGCAGAGGCAATTGTCCCCCAAAACAAACCCCAACAGGCACGCACGATGTATCATGAGTATATGCGTGTTACTAAAACCTGTCCATCGATGTGTATATGCAGAGGCTGATACAGAGGGAAGGCCATCTTATAGTCATAGACGAAGGAGCAGCCCCATCAGCAAGCGATAGTGGTGCGCGAAGAACATCGGAGAGCAGAATCCTGGCAGTTAATCCCAACTATGTTATTGATTAACCATCTGGAGGCACACTGCTAACACATCTAGTTGATGTGGTTAACTAATAGAACCAGCATTCTAGTGATGTACCAGTTTTATGCACTAGAAATGTTGTACCATTTCCATCTCTGACATGCTCTTTCAAATGAAACAAATATCAAATTGTATAATTAATTCTTGTCGTGTGGTATAGTGAAGAATGACACCTGGCTCTCGTAGTCTACCTGTGTATTTTTTTAGCTTTTTTAGATACAACGCCAATATAATATGGTGCTATTATATTTTAATCTAACCATACGGGAGTATCCTTTGCAAGAATATATTATCATTGTAGTAACTACCACGTGGTAGGGGTTGTTCTCCTTATTTATTTATCTACTTATTTTGGAATCGAATCTATTTAGTTTTTAAATTAGTTTTTTCTATCTTGAAATTATGTTTTAAAACTCTTAAAAATAAGTCAAAGAAGTACTTTTGAAACTAGCTCAGGAAGATTTTGAAATTCAGCTAAATAAGAAGGTAAACTGAAGAGAACAATCTCTAAACAAATTAAAATTAATTTAATCCTTTAGATTCTGGCTCATATCATTTTAGTGGATCGTAACATTTCTATTTTTCACCTCGCTAGGATTTACTTTTACTGAATAGATGTTTCTACGTTCTGCACATTTCTGGATTTGGTTAATATAGTAGGGAGACCTGATACATACTAACATAGAATGTCGAGACACGGTCTGCTTAGCAAGTAGCTTCGCAGCGTTTCTCCTGCCGCCTGCTCGACAACGAACATGTTAGATTCTTCCTTCGCGTCTTCTCCAGCAGTGGCCTCAACTATGGTCTCATAGACCCGAAAGAACTCCATCGGATTTGTAACTCCTATACACTTGTTGATGTTCGACATCTTGAAGATTTTTGGCCACTTCTTGTTCCGAAGATGTTGGCAGAACGGGTTTGCATCCTTGTGGGCTGGCTGCTTCGCTACCTGCCTGAGGAGGGAGATAACTTTGTCGATTGCAGCTAGGCTTCTTTAGGCTTTGTTTGGAAGGCCCAATCCTGGCGGGGATCCCGGTCCAATACCAGGGTTGGAAACCCACGGGTTGAAGTATCCCTAGGCCAGATCCACCGCCGTTTGGGAGCCCACGGGGGAGAGGATATCTAGCCCTTTCCATCTTGTATCCCCAGGGAATCTGTCATCCTCTCCGGAGTCATGGAATCCTTCCCGGCCTCTCCGCCCTTCCCGGCTCGCACTCCCTCGACTAGCCGCCGCCTCCGCCCTCCGCCTGCCCCTCCGCCTCCGCTTGCTACACGCGCCGCCTCCCTCTCCATGCCGTAGCCTCCAGTCCTCTCCTCCTCCGCCGATGCCGTCGGATGCCACCATCTCCGCTATTGGTGCTACTCCCATAGATCCAAATCGGAGCTCGCTGCCTCCGCTCGCCACCTCCGCCTCCGCCTCCGCCTCCGCTCGCCGTCTCCTCGCAGCCACCGCTGGCGTGCTTCACCCGCCGCCGTAACTCTTCTCGCCCGCTCCCACCCCTAGCTGAACCCTCGGCGCCAACGCCCTCTCCTCCCCCCAGCTGTTCATCTCCGGCGACGCCTTCGGTCTCCTTCCTGAGTTCCGACGCCGCCTCCCCAAGATCCCCCAAGATCTGTGGTCCGGTGACTTGGAGGAGGACCGACGCAGTTCATCCCACAACCGAGGCCGCCTCCTTTCCCAGCTACCGCCAACAGTCACAGATCCAAACTCCCAGGTATGACTCCGGCCATCTTCCTTCTCCTTCAATTTTTGTCAAGCCATTTTTTCATCTAAGGTAGTAGCTCATTAGTCATTACTAATGAGTAACGAGTAATGAGTTGAGAGATTATCGTTTGTGGTAAGTCATTACTATAACGATTGAGAAAGTTGTATATGTGTGTTCATCTGAGGTAGCTCATTGATATATGAGTTGAGGATTGAAATTATCCATGGACCTGTTACTAATGAAGTAGTGGTGAGTTGTCTTCTGCATATGTTACTTACCAGTGCTTGTTGTATTGTGTCTCGTATATCACTTCCAGTATAAAATTATCATCTTTGATTGTTAATTGCTGAAATTATCTTGCCACGCTCCATTCGGCCGCTAGAATCAGTTCTCTCGCCAGATGATAAAATCTTCAGTTTTGTTTCTCCTGTTCCTGCTGATGTCTTCCTTCTGTAGATGCTGCTAATATCGATAATAATGTAAGCTTTCCACCAGATACATGTCTTTCTCTGATCTGGTGATCTCTACATTGGCACCTGTCCGAGTTTCGTAGTTTGTTTTTTAAAAACAGATTTGCTACCTATTATTTGATAGAAATTATTAAAATGTTGTTATGAAGATTTGTATGTGTATGCTTATTAACTGAGGATGAGCTGTTGATGTGTATGCTTGGTGCAAGAAATTTGTGGTCTGTGATCATATATGAGATTAAGAATCCAAGAAATTTGTGGCCTTTGATCATATATGAGATTAACGATGAGCTGAGGTTTTATTTTTTTCTAAAATTTCTGATTTTTTTAGATGATAAGGATTTTTATCCCTGCCCTCCCCAAATAGGACTAGGGGATTTAATTCCCGGGGTGGAGATTTGCCCTGGATTTTGAAATGACATAAAAATCCTCTCTTGGGATTTTTATCCCTGGGTTTTAATCCCTACCTTCCTAAACAAGGCCTTAGGATGGGTCTTCAGGGGGTTCGAGGGTGGTTTTGTCTATGGAGGCGCTACAACTCCACCAACAACCAAGCATTGTTTAAGATGAGGGGTCTGTTTCTTTTGGCGGTTTCTGACGGTTGGCGGTTGTCGGTTTTACTGTAGCAAATTTATAAGTTTTGAAAAAAAATTTAAATAATCTAAAAAAATATATTTTTTACTGTAGCGGACCGCCGGCGGTCCGCTCAAACGAACGGAACCGAGGTCTTGGATATATGAGTCTCGTTTCTCAAAGATCTGTTATGAAGGGGGCTGGTGGTGGGTCAGGGATGGGTATACGCTGGGCTGGTTGTGGCCGTGGATTTTTGGATTTCGAGGTGGATCTCAGTCAAGTTGGGCATGATTTTGGTCGAAGGCCTAGACAAGGTTTAAAAACCGCTAGAAAGCGCCAAAACGCTGGCTAGCAGTTTTGGAAGGTGGTGGTTTTGGGGGAGACGAAATTCAAACTTCAATTTGAAATTCAAAATTGGCAAAAAAAAAAGCACAAATCCCTAAAATAGCAGAAATCATTTGTTATCTTTTGGCTAAGGTCAAATTTGAAATTTATAAACTCATGGTCATTTGGGGATTTTTTTATCTTAGATAGATTGAAAAAAAAACTATTGAAAATCCTAATGAGCCCAAACGAGCGGCCCAATGTGGCCCACTGACCCAATGGCCCAACTAATGGGATTTATGGCACATGTGAGCCCCTGGCATCCCATCGTGGAGTAACTATGGACTTAGGAAATCATATTGCTATACTCCCTCCATCCATTATATAAGGCATAACTGCTTTAGACGCAGAGACCAAGGAACACTGGCCCCGATGCCGACGGTTCGCTTCGTCTCCTTTTTTTCATGCACCCGCGCCCTTGTCCTACTCGTTTCGCGTGCGTCGCAGCTGCCGCCAGCTGGTTTCCCGCGCGGCGCGCGCTATGCAGCCCAAGCGTCGCAGCCCACGTCGCAGCTTTCGTGTGCCCACGCGACGCGCCATGCAGCCGAGCCATGCTCTCGAGTTGTTGCATGCACTCGTACCAAGCCAAAAGGAAGCTGAGAGGCGGCATGTGCAGTAAATGTTTGCATGCGCATGAAAGAAACCAAGGAGGTGCCGCCCTGTATGATGGGATGGAGAAAAAAAACCAGTTATGCCTGGTATAATGGGATGGAGGGAGTATATGACTCCATTTAATTTGCTTCATTATGTATGGACCTATATTATGTTGTTGCTTTATCATGTATGTGGATTGTGGACTTGTATGGTAGATTGCCGTCGCATGGACATATAGGACATATATGCTATATTGTGTGATTTGTATTTTGCCAACAACCAAAATTTAGCAAAGATTATGGCAAAATTTTTCCATATTTTTACTTGTTCCTCTACTATATTCCTAAATTTCCCCTGTATTTTTAGGATTTTTCCTTGTATCTTTGTGATTTTTCTTATTTTTCCATCACATTTTTCCATTTATATAATTTTCTATCAGCTTTTGCGGTTAAGCACCAAAATCGCTCGGGAAACCACTAAACCCACCAGGGAAACCGAGCAGAAATGGCTAGAAACTCACCTAGCTATAATTTTTCATCTGGTTTTCCACCTGTTTTTAACAGTTTTTCGAAACCAAGGGCATGGCGATTTATTTGCAGCAAACGGTTTTCAGAACCCTACTTGGGGGCATTAGTAATTGTTTTGGTTTTTATTGAGTAGATGATCTTGGGGTGGAATACTTGGGTTTGGGTTTTTCTTGGGGCAGCACCTTTCGAGCACATGTTACCTCTAGAAGCGCTCTTAGATCTCCTTGTGTTGACGGCGATGACGTCGGCCAAATCTCTACTCCCAACAGGCCCCGTTGTGGAACACCATTGCCTTCTTCTACGGTGGCATGTCATGAGTTGAGCTTCTTGTATTGAGTCCCCGCGGACGGTGCCACTATCGTCGGGCTACCCTGGTGTTGATGCAAAAAGTCGCTTTCAAAGTCAGCACACGTGGGCTTAGGGAGTCAAATTCTCAACAACACCGGAAGCAGGGTTCAATGCGTGCCAGTCGATTTAATCTACAATCCGTAAGGGAAGGCACAATCTGCTTTTAGATAGCCAATTGGATCTATAATGTAACAAACCTGCAACACTTAGAAACAGATCTAAGCAGGATAAAAAGGTAATGAACTATCGGCTTAGATTAGATCTAAACCAATAGTCAAAGGGGATGAACAGTCTACTACTAAGCCGATGAAATCAATAAAGTAGCAGAAAAAAGATAAACAGACTATCAACTAGCTAATTATGCCATCTACTTGACAAAATAAAGGGTAAACAGACTATCAACAAATAGCAGGCTATAAGCCGATAAAACAAAGGGTAAATAGTCTACTGCCAACGAATGTGTTGATTAGTAGAAAGAAGATGAAACCTAACCCTTAGTTAAAATAGTGATGCGCAGCAATATCAACTAAGATAGTATTTCTACCAAAAGCTTATGTAAGCCCGTAGATCGAACTTAATCGAGACAGTACTTAATTGCAAACAGTTCTTAGGGTGTATCTTGAAGCCGATTGAAAGACGATGCGCAATAAGTCGATCGAAGACAAAATACGACGAAACTATTCTAATTGCAACGAAAAGTAAAGACAAGTAAAAAGTAGATATATTATATTGATGTGATGATGATTTACACACCCTAGGGGCTAGGTATTTATACGGACTCTAGACTTAAATCGACTAGGACTCTTACTCTCGTATCCTATACAAACTCGACTATATATCTTCTTATTTTATCTAATACTACCTAATATAGCCAGACTTAGCCGATCCAGACTCTTTCTTTGCGCCCTATTAATCTGGCTAGGACTCTTCCTTCCATATCGACTTGGACTTCCTTTTTGCACCTGCTTTAGCCCGTATCTCTTCGAGCTTAAGCCGATTTCTAGAGGCTTATAGAATATCGGCTAATTCCAAAATTAGGTGTCAACACCTGAACAGATATTTTCGGAGGCACCTCCACTTTCACCTCCTTGCCTAACAAAGCCATCACCAAGATGCGCGAGGGATGACCCAACAAGTACACAATACAACCACTCCTTTGGCAATATTTGGGATACTTTTTCTTTCTTTTGCTTACCTTTTCCATGTACATCGGTCCTCTCTATATATATTAGAAGGGAAGTGCTAGGTCCAAATGTCCTACGAGCCTCGTTAACGAGATAAAAGACCGCAACGCCCTTCCACCGTCATAATAAAGCAGGGATAGAGCAGTCTTTTATCTACCAGGGTGGCTACCGTCTCTCCTCTTGTGGCATGCCCAAGGTAGACCTCGCCGTACCACAAGTCCTCTAAGCTAACTTGGCTACTAAGTTGGTCATGGTGCTTAGGCCTTTTTGCCTTGTGGCATGCCATGCCCAAGAATTGCTTTGATGAGCCATAAGGTTCCCCCAAGCGAGGGACTCGTAAGGCTCCACGTGAGTCTTTTGAGAGAAGGTCACGCGAGGATCTTCTAAGCGAAGGCCATGTGAGGGTCTTTTTAGCAAAGGTCACATGAGGCTCCAAAATCATTATGTCGTAAGAGGGTAGGCGTATCGCCCCTACAACAAGCACCATGCCCCCTCCACCTCCTCTCCTCGAAGATCTCGGCGCCACCTTCACCACCAGCATCAATCGGCAAGATTCCACATCCACAAAAACACTTCTTTAGGAAAAATCCTACACACGAGGCCGAGTTGAATATGATGGAGGATGTATAGCCGCAGAGGTGGGTACTAGGTGATGCAAGTCTTCACGGCGGCAGAGGTTTTGTTACTTGTGGATTGTAGGTGGCACCCGCCACTGAGCCAGCGTGGACTCAACAACATCAAATGGGCATGGGAACGGAACAGGATAAGAAAATTCCTACTCAAAGAGGCCCAAAAAATTACTAAAAATGTTTTTTAAGAGTTTTGAGAAGAAACACAAAGATCTTTAAGAATATGACTACAAAGTGGTAAAGCATTTGGCTTGTACAAAAAAAATATAATAATATAGATTAAAATACCAATTTAAGCTAAAAAGAAGAAGGCTACTGGACTCCAGACACCCAGCGTGCATATGTGATGCCATGTTGGAAGAGAAGCTTGTTTTCTATATGGATTGGCTACCAGTAGGATTTCGGTCGACTTGGGCACTAGTGTGCCGCCCCTCTCCCTCGTTGCTTCACCCCACCACTTCCTCCTCCTCCATTGCTTCCTCCTTCTTCGGCCAGTACAGCTTGACACGCCTCCTCTTCCACCATCTCCTCCGCCCTTGTCGTCTGCCACTAGCGTCCAATGGAGTCCTTGCGTCTCGCCACTCCGTCCCCTTTTCCTCCCACTATTGTGCCAGCCCTTTCACCCTAACTCCAACCGTTATGTTGTTGCTGCTCGCGAGTGGCTCATGCTTGGTTTGGCTTGCCCTATTTATTCTTCGGGCCCGATCTTAGCATGTAATTAAGAGTCGGTCCCAGCCCGAGCTGAACCATGCATGACCCTTGAGCTATATTTCCAGCCCTAGAAGGAGCTATGGGGCCGGACTAAGGTAGTAAAAATTTTTTGAGGCTCGCAAACCACTCTAACTCAACACGTCGTTGGCTTGAGCACCATACGAGTGAAACCCAAATACTCGTGTGGGCTCATTTAGTTTTAGCCTAGTTGAGCATGCACCTGCATTTCTAACTGCTTCACTTAATCACTGGTGAGCTAAGCTGGTTGTAGTAAGCTATACACGGAGGTCCATTAGGCTATAACGAAAGTTCCCTTGTGTTTGTGGCTAACAATCTGACAAATTTTTACAATGATACACATTACTCTTATTTCCATGCCCATCCATTCATCTCAAGTGAGCTCAAGCTTTGTTCGCGGGAGCTCAATCCTAATTCAAAGCTCGATCAGTATCTTAGGCTCACTCGAGCTTACTAGAAAAACAGCCTTTAGTCCTGGTTGGGAACGGGTTTTAGTCCCGGTTCCCGAACCAGGACAGGCCATCCAGGACTAAAGGTCCCATACCTTTAGTCCCGGTTCCCCTAACCGGTACTAAAGCGTAGAAAATATCTAAAAAATAAGACGAACCCAAGACTCGAACCTGGGACCTCATGCCACCACATGACTCCCCACTCACTCTTCTAACCAACCCACCCACCCAGGCGTATTTAATAGACTAGGATATGCATTCCTTTTGAAGTATGCTGAAATGGGCCTTTAATACCGGTTCGTAACACGAACCAAGACTAAATGTCTACCTTGAGTACCGGTTCGTAACACGAACCAGGACTAATTTGTGCCTGTGCTAGCTAGCATGTACCCGTTTGCCAAAGTCACCTTTAGTACCGGTTCGTGTTACGAACCGGGACTAATGTCAGCCACGAACCGGTACTAATCGTGCTTTTAGCCCTGTAGCCACGAACCGGGACTATTGCTACATCAGTCCCGGTTTGTGGCCAATCAGGACTGATGTACCGATATGTAAGGTCATTTCTCTAGTAGTGTTGACTCGTTTGCAATCCTAGCCTAGATTGTTAGGATTAATCTTGATAAGTTCAATGAGTCCGTTTCGTATTAGAGTAAAATTGAGTTCGTATATGAGTTGGAGTTGTCTTAGAGATAAAGTTTCCTTTTATACGTGTAAGAGTCCTAGTCGGTTTCATGTAATCCGCTAGTATAAATAAAGGGTTAGGGTCAGAGAAAAGGTGGGACGGTTGAAAGCACCACCAAAATATTGAGTTTCTTTCTCTCTTTAGTTTTTTTTCTTGTTCTTTTGTTCATTAGCTCAGCGTATCCATGTTAGCCAGCACCTTTACTTGTGTCCAAGCTACTTAGCCAACATGCTAACACGTTGAAGGCTATTTCTAGAGCGTGCTACTGCGTCTGTACGGACCACGGTGGCCGTGATTAGCAAAGTGGTATGCTAGCGGGTGCATACATGAACTTTCTCGATTCTGGAAAGCTAACAATTGGTATCAGAGCTTGGTTGTGAAGACGAGCATTGTCGTTGTGCCATGGCGGCGAACTGGGCACATGTGCCAGGTAGGGCATGTGTTGTCGCCACGGTGTGGCGAAAGAGGATAGGAGGGTCTCACATGCTGACGATAGGCTCGTTAGGCACATGTGCCAGGTGGGCACGTTTGTCATGCGCCGTTGCTGAGACTGGACCAGGCGACGAACGACCTGGAGAAACCCGGTGTGTTAGGCTGCGGCCATGGAGTGGAATTTCGCGAGGATGGACGCCGAGGTGGCAGTGGTTGCGGAGACGGTTGCCGGTGCGAAGCGGGGTGACGACGTACGGCTGTCGGTGTGGTACGCATCAAGGCGATGGTGCTCAACCAGCTTGGCGGCAAAGGCCAACATCGCTTGCGGCTTCACGGAGGAGCGCTGCAGATCGATGGGCAATGACCGTCTTGTTCATGCATGGAAGTAGCAGACCACGAGAGCGTGTGCATGCATGCAAGTGTTGTTCTGTGTTCATGGAAGGGGACACAGAGCAGCATGAGAAGATGGCATGTGGCTATCTGCATGTTGTGTCGCGCATGTGGTCAAGACGAGACAAGATGGCATTGGAGACTATCTGCGTGTTTTGTCTAGGGCTTCCAAGGTTGTGAGTTCTCGTATAGTTCTATCAACGAGAAGTTGAAGCATTTGCTGAAGATAAGCGGCATTGCTTTGAAGTTGGATTCGACGAGTTGAGTCCAGGATGTTGAAAAGTTGAGACGCCATCCTGAAGTCGAGTTCAAGGAAAAGTTGGCTTCAACGAGTTGTGTCCAAGACATTGAGGAGGTGTGACGCCGTCTTGAAGTTGAGTCAGGTGAGTTGATTTCGATGAGTTGTGACCAGGACGTTGAGTAGCTGTGTCGTCGTCCTGAAGTCGAAATCAAGGAGCAATGGGGGTGTTGAATAGCTGTGTCGCCGTCCCATGTCTCGTGTGGAGTTGAGCATGTCGTAGTTATGTCCGATTGCTTCAACAAGTTAGAGTATCAAGATTAAGGGGGAGATTGTTAGGATTAATCTTGATAAGTTCAATGAGTCCATTTCGTATTAGAGTAGAATTGAGTTCGTATATGAGTTGGAGTTGTCTTAGAGATAAAGTTTCCTTTTATACGTGTAAGAGTCCTAGTCGGTTTCATGTAATCTGCTAGTATAAATAAAGGGCCAGGGGTCAGAGAAAAGGTGCGACGGTTGAAAGCACCACCACCAAAATATTGAGTTTCTCACTACAGGAATCCGACTATTTACGTCGGCCAGAAGCCGATGTAAATAGGGCAAAAGCCGACGTAACCGACGTAAATAGGCCGACGTAAACCGAGCGACGTAAATAGCATTATTTACGTCGGTGCCATCGGTCTCGAAGCTGATGTAAATAGGAATAGTAGTTCTCAGCCCACGGCGTGGAGCTGACGTGGCAGTTATTTATGTCGGCTTCGGGCCGACGTAAATAGCTATGGCCGTGGAAGGCTTATTTACGTCAGCCTGACCGACGTAAATATCTGTAGCCGTGGAAGTCTTATTTACGTCGGTCTTGAAGCCGACGTAAATAGGTTTATTTACGTCGGCCAGGCTGACGTACGTCGGCCGGCCAGGCTAACGTAAATAGCCGCCACGCGGGCTCGCTTTATTTACGTCGGCCAGGCTAACGTAAATAGCCGCCACGTGGGCTCGTCTTATTTACGTCGGTCAGGCTGACGTAAATAGCCTTTATTTACGTTGGCCAGGCTGACGTAAATAGGCGTCACGTGGGGTCGCGTTATTTACGTCGGCCAGGCTGACGTAAATAGCCATATTTACGTCGGTCAGCCGACGTAAATAGGCCTCCCGATTTTGAATTTTGTGGACGCGTGATAGCCTTTAGTTACGTCGGCCGGCCGACGTAAATAGCCGACACGTGGCGCTCGTGTTATTTACGTCGGTTAGGCCGACGTAAATAACCGCCACGTGGCCTATTTACGTCGGCCAGGCCGACGTAAATAGGCCTTCCCAATTTTTAATTTGGTGGGCACATGAGGAGCCTTTATTTACGTTGGCTCGGCCGACGTAAATAGGACACGTAGCATATTTACGTCGGCCAGGCCGACGTAAATGGCTCTGTCAGGATAAACCGATGTTTTCATCGGCTTGACCGACGTAAATACAGCTATTTACGTCGGTTTGACGTGGCCGACGTAAATAACTCCGGGTTTACGTCGGCATTTTTTAAGCCGATGTAAATATATTTGGCCGACGTTTATAGGTCGGATTACTGTAGTGTCTTTCTCTCTCTAGTTTTTTTTTTCTTGTTCTTCTGTTCATTAGCTCAGCGTGTCCATGTTAGCCAGCACGTTTACTTGTGTCCAAGCTACTTAGCCAACATGCTAACACGTTGAATGCTATTTCTAGAGCGAACTACTGCGTCTATACGGACCACGGTGGCCGTGATTAGCAAAGTGGCATGCTGGCGGGTGCATACATGAACTTTCTCGATTCTGGAAAGCTAACATAGATGGCTATTAGCATGCGTTGTTTGCCTGCTTCGGTGTTGCTAGGGCCAGTGAAGCTCAAGCACCAGTATTTGGTTTCCTACACAATCAAGCGAGCCAGGGTGACGTGGTGCAAAAGCCTAGTGCGATCTTGCCTCAGGGGAAGCGCGGGCGAACTGTGTTTCCTGTGAGCAAGACCTAAGGAATGAGGTGCAAGGTCAGGGCATGTGCGAGACGTGGGCAACACATGGGTGGCAGGAGCTTGGGCGAGGAGTCGCCAGCAGAGGGAAATGGGATGCAGAGTAGCCCGACTAACCACGAGTAAGTGCTACGATGTAAAAGGGATGGACGGCGGAGCACCAAGATGGGACACCGCGCCAAGGGGGAGCTTGCACGGCAGGGGCGGTGACGCGTACATGATCTTCCGATAGGCTCTATTTGGTGAAACAGAAATGTTTGTGTTTCGAGGATTTTCAACAAGCGAGATTGGTCCTTTGCAATTGCTACACCCTAGCACATATTGTTATTAGCCGTGCACACGCACACCCAACTGACCTTATCACAAGGCTTAGTTTCTCCACGCAACAAAAGAAACGAGCAAGAATGAGATAGATGCAAAATTAAATTGCAAAATTGCAAACCTTAACAGTAGGTTTCCATTGGTCATCAAACCAAGTCTCTCAACACTACTCTGACGAACACGATCATACACACATGGGGGATTCGCTAACACAAAAACCTAATATAATCCGATGGTGGAGGCTTGTTTTTATGATTGAGAGAGGGAGAGTGTAACAACCCCACAACTTCACACTTTAGTTACCTTGCATATCATACTTATCCTTTCATATGCATTTTGAATTTATAAAAATCCAGCATCATGTACGTGTTGCATGCAATGCATCAGAATAAAGGAAATTAAGATTAAAATTCACACCAAAATCTTAGAGTTCTAGAGTTCACATGTCTTGTTTGGCCATGGACAATCCGTCATGATTTGCGGACAGTCAGTACCTGGAAAGCAAACCCGAGAAAAATATAGGTTTCCCTGCCAATTCGTCAGCAATAAATGTGTTAACAGTCAATATTACACATGCGAACAGTCATGCTGTGTATTGATAACAATCTCTAGTTCTTCTCTATCAGATCGTCCGCAAATGCAAATGCTCATGGTACGCACTTAAGACTTCAACTCAGACTGAGTTGTTAGCTAGAAGTTTCCACTCACCCAACTCACTTATTACCCACCCTTGGGCACCCTAACATGTGGGACCAATCCCACATGTAAGAGAAGGATGTGAGACATCCATTTAATCCCTCTCTCATCTCATCTCCTCCTTCCTCTTATTTCTCACTCACACATCTCAGCCCAAATTTGAGAAAGAACACCTTGCTACCACTCTCTTTCTCCTCTCCAAATCCATAATAAGGATGGAAATGAGTATATGCATGTTCTAGGAAAGCTTCGCCACCTCTCTAGCTTAATTCTCATCCAATTGGTTTTTGCACAAACAAGGATTTGGGTAAGTTCTTGGTGTTCTTTCTCCATCTCTTTCACTATGTTGGACAGCATATCTTTGAGCTCATTTTCTACTCATTCTTTCCATTTTCCCTCTATTTCCAAACTTGGAAGAAGGTTTGGAAGCTCCCATAGCAAGCTAGAAAGGAGGAGGTAGCACCCAAGTTAAAGGAGAAGGCTCTCTCCACAGCAAGAAGAAGAGCAGGAGCCAAGATCATTTGGAGCTTTATTCATCCCCTCCATCAACCGATCTTCTTCGATTCGAGCTTCCACCATAAGCAAGGCCACCCTTGCGTTTGTGAGGCTCCACTCTAATCCCTCTTCATTTCCATTGATCTTAGAGTAAACTCCTGGTTCACCTCCTTGCCATGGTAGAGGAATCACATCACAACACTTGGGATCGATGCAAAAATTAGCATGACTGACTAAAATTAGTTATATGAGTTTGGCAAAGTCGGCTAAACTAGGTGAATATGTCATTAACATGCATCTAGGATCAAATTTTACCTCTGATAAAATGTGCATACATATTTGAGTATGTTGATTTGAGCTTTATGTAATATTAGTTTGAAGTTATTTGGCTCTTATTCGAATTCAGTCTTCACGATTAGGTTTTGAAGCTCCGGAAGAGATTGACGACCTTCATACCAAGTATTCCCTCGCTGAGCAACCCCAAGGCACTAAATGCTCTCCCCTTGACTCATGTTGATCCTACAATTGCAAATGCATTTCAACTATGTTTTATAACTTGCTTACATAGTTATTTCACAAGTATAAGTTAATTGGTGGGTAGAATATAGTTATGTCCTATTTAAGTTAAGCACCATGACATGTTCATCCCCTATTCATTTGGCGCTTAAGTGGGATATGGTTATGCGTATTTGCAAAGCGATTTTCTTAACCATGCTTGAGTCAACGATGGAAAGTGATAGATGGAATTAGTCCATCAGTCGGTACGACTTCAAATGTGATGATCTATATTGATTGTTTAGATTTATGTGATGATGTGGGTTATGAAATATGTAGATTTGTGAGTTACATAGACTTGAGCTAGTGATAGGGCGATGATAGATAAGGGCTGCCGGAGATGTAGCCTTGTTTAAGTTGATTAAGGACCAAACATTAGTCCCATCTCTAAAGATATTATGCGTACGACCACACGTGTTTTATGGGGACACTTGGCCAATTTTATATCAATGCTAGAATCGTTGGGTACCAAAGAGGCAGCCGTGTGTTTTGGGGTAGGGTGGCTTAAGAGCCATCCGTGGTGCCTTCATGAGCACCGTATAGCGGGCTATCGCCAAATCCATTGCAATAGTTGGCTCCCTCCTAGATGAAGGGCTATGGGGAGGGATGAAAGCCATCGGGGTGACCCAAAGGACTAGCATATATATCTAAGAGGCTTCGACATGGCTTCCTATGTCGTGTGGACAAAGTCGTACACCTCTATAGAGTTTAAACTGTTCAAACAGCCGTGTCCATGGTTAAGGACGAATACTGTCATACCCACTATTGTTAGCATATGGGATTGTTTGGGTATGTTGGTTTGGGTTGCGGTTCATTTTGGAGTACAAGGTTACTCGTGGTGTTGATGAATGGGTAGGGAGCCCTAGGGATGGGAAGTCCAATTTATGCAATGATTAAATCTGGACTTTATTGATGGTGGTGAGAATATGATCAAGCCTATGATACTATCACATTTCTAAAATGTTTACTTCGATGTGATTTACAATCTACTTATGGCATGTCTTGCAAATGCTCCTTATGCTGAAAATAACCTTTTAAGCCTTCTATTGTTTACATGTCATTCAAGATTGAGGCTACATTAGCTCGTAGTGTGAGTACCTTTTGTACTCAACCCGGTTGCTATAATTTCAGGTGATTACAATGCTACGCTTGAGTACTATTATCAAGCGGGGTTTGACAGCGTTAGCGGGCAAGATGCGACATTCTAATTTTCAGTTAGTTGCCCTTGGGTTATGAGGCATACTTTGCTGGCCTTTTGGTTTATTTATATTAAACTTCCACTACCATTTTGTTGAACAAATTTGTGTTTCCGCCGCCACTAAAACTCTGATTATGTCAAATGTATTATATGAACAACACTCCATAATATTTGATTATATGTAAGTTATGTCCCTTGTTGTATGTGTTATACTATCGATCTTTGTAAGGATGTGTGTAACAATGCTTAATCTTAGGAGCTATCACAGGACAAATATCCGGACGCCTTGATTTACCTTCGTTTCAATTGAGGATGTTCGCATGAATTGTTGTCAGTTTGGTTGAGAATTAACATGTGTAGCATATCTCGGGTAGCTTGTATGTTAGTTTTTAACTAGAGGGCAGCAAGTGAGTGATTTCTTCATTAAGACAATGTGAATTTGGAGGGTCTCCATAGGGTTGGTATCAGAGCTATGCGGACTGCAGGTTAGAATGTTGCATGGACGTCTAGCACAGCATGTATTTAAGTCCATACTATTTCAACTATTAAATGATGTTGAGAACTATTAGCTTTCTGAAATTTTCTCCTCACCTATCTTTAATTGACTTCTCATCCTTATGCTCACTTGGATTTGCGAAAATAATTTGCCACCGCACGTTGTGACCTCACATTATCTTTGGTTAGGGATCATTATGTGATTGAGTCTCAACTATTGGTAAAGCGGTCATACTTCCTTCGCCTAAAAGAGAATTTAATTTAGCGGCTCTTTTCAAAAGGCGTTTTAGTTAGTAAGGTACTATGGACCTATCTTAAATTGAACTTGTCTTTTTGTTCCAAGGGATTGCTGCAAACCTACTTGCTTTTTGCTCATGTAATCGTATCGGAAAACTTCCCTATCTTCTTTATTGGATCTAATGTTGGCCTACGAGTCTATGCTTCTTATTGTTATTGATTTGATGTGCATTCTGCTTGCTACATACATATAGGATCATGGGTAATTTTGCTGTCCAGTGCTTCTAGTTCCTCTCGTATCGGCCATCCATTCTTTTGGTTGCTAACTTTTATTTGGCAAAAGGATGACATGGGCCAACACTTGCTCACGCTTGCAGCATAAAGGTGCTTCATCATCTAGGAACCCTCCACCACCTGGCTCTCAAGCTCAGGACGACGCCCTTGGTGATCCGGGGCATCTCAATCGCCAACAGGAGGAAAATCTGCGAGCACCTCCAACTATGGCTCAAGTCCTTACCCTGATGTGACTATGCCCATCATGGATATGATCAGCACTACATCACCATGATTATTATCTAGATTTTCATCAACTACTTTCTCAGCATAGTCATCGTCTAACTTTCCATTGACTACTTCGACATGGTTGTCGTCGAGCTTTGCATTGACTACTTCATCTTCTTCCACTACATCTACAAGGAGTTGACAACACTTTATATATGGGATCCTGTACTCCATCTACATCTACTACAATGGCTTTATTTATGTTTCCTCGACTACTACCTTGGCTAGGTCATACATCGTCCAGATATAGTGTCATTGCCACCACTAGTTCAACCGCCACCTTGGCCGTCTCCGCTACATCAAACCATACTTAAGAAAGGCGCTTCTCCATCTCCTTCACATCCTCAGGCCCAACTACTCACGTCACTCTAGGCCTAGCCCGAGATAAAGCCCAGTTCGTCCGTCTATGACCAGCCTGCCTTCAAAAGGACACCAAGACCACATACGAAATCTGTTCTCTATGTTTTAACACTCTACGGAAAGCTTAGGAGACAATCTATCCAATAAATCTGGTACCACTACAAATTCCTTACGGATTGCCAGGATGGTCGTCCACCCACTTGACTCTCTTTTTTGGATTTCCATATTCTCTCATTTCCAACGTGAATAGATTTTTTTTTGAATTTGACTGCAAGACTCACCCATCAAGTAGAGACAAAAGCCGGCCGAAGTTGTGTCATCCCAATTTTATTAAATAAGAAAAATTGAAATTTTTAATTTTTCAAAATTATTTGATAAAATAGAATAGTAAAGCAAGAAATAAAAATTTTCAAAAACTTGCAAACATTGAAATTTTCAAAATATAAAATTAAACCTGATTTTAAACTACTTTTAAAACACTTAAATCCCTAACCCTATTAATAAATAGATTAAATAAAAGAAGAAAAAGTGAAAAGAGAAAACAAGAAAAGAAAAAGGAAATCAAAACAGGCCCGCTTCCTCTTCCCCCTCGGCCTCTCTCCCCCTCTCGGCCTAATCTCCTCCTTTCTCTCTCTCTCCCTGTGCCTCCCTCCTGGGCCGCCTCCACGTGACCCAGCCCGATCGCTCTCTAGCGTGCCCCCTCTTTTCCCTTCCTCCCCAACCCAGCCTAGCCGCAGCCCAGTTAGGCAACCCAGCTCGGCTTAGCTGTGCCCCTACCTTGTCTTCTTCCTCTTTTCTGTCTCTCCCTCACTCTCGCCCTCGCGCAAGCCGCACCTATGCATGCACGTGATGGGCACGCCACACGCACACCGCTAGCACGCGCACGGCCGTACTGATCACAACAAGCCCCTGCCTCTCCCTCGATGGTCGTCATGCCACACAATGCCGTCCTGCACCACATTGCTCGTGCCACGCCATGCGTGCTGTGTCGTCGCCTCAGCCAATCTTTCCCGAGACAGCACGACGCCGTGTGACACAACATGGCACGGTGTCACACCTTGCCGATCAGTCGCCACGCCTTAACTCGCTGCTCATCCCCATCTAACCCGGCTGCTCACCCACCCGATGACAAGCAGCTAATGTCACGGTGCTTCTCACCGGCATTGCTGCCCACACCCTCCATTAACGGCCTAGATCCGCGAGCCAGCACCCCAAGCCGCCGCCTATGCACCCTACCCATCGCTTCTAGCCGTATAAGGCTCGAATCACCCTTCACTCTTATTTCCCTCTCTTGCCACGTTCCACCGCCGCGCTCTAGCTCTATCTTCCGTGCACTGTGGTTATGCCATCCAGCTCAAACTTGAGCTTGGAGGAGAGCTCTTCTGCTCCTCTCCACTGTCCTCTCTCTAATTGGTCTCGTTTGCCCTGCAGCTCGCTGGAGCGCCCGTAGACCGTCGCCAGCCGGAAATCACCCCCTCCCGATTGTATCACCAACGGCGAGTGCCATTCCAATTCCTTGCTCCAGAAGTATCCTCGAAGCTTCGTACTTACCCCCATGCCCCTATTTTGGCCTAGGACTCGCCGGAGCTCGCTGCCGACGAGGCCTCTGTTCTGACCGTCGCCGTCCTCCTCAACCCCAAGATGATCCAGCCCTTCCCCGTCCTCGCTGTTGTTGTAGGTAGCTTCCTGGCACATTCCCGTAGGTTCTGCGCATTCCACACATGGCCATTACCCTAGGATTGGCCGGTGCCATGGTGAACCTCACCGTGCTGCCGAGATAGTCCATCTCCGACATCGCCGCCACTTCTCATAGGTTCCCTGAAGGCTCTAGAGCTTTGGTCCCAGCACTCGTCAGCTACATTGGCCCAAGTCGTTAGTGTGCCATCGCTCTTCTCCTCCCGGTTGCGCTCAACCGAAGGAAGACGACGATGACGCTGGCTAGCGTAATGTCTTCCTGCCTAAGTCACTGACCGGTGGACCAGGGTACTTAACCGTTAAGCAGTGGTTAAACTGCGCTATGTCCCTGATGCGCAGGACCTGCAAGGTTTAACCATGGAGTTAACCCATTCCGCAAGATTCCATCACTGATAAGTAGGACCAGAGGACCCACTCGTTAGTTTGGATGGAGACATACTCCTTGGAGTATGCGTTCTACCCGTGCTGGCGCCCTCATGCCACAGCATGACCACCGGGCCACACGTTGCGTAGGCCGCTTTGCGTGATACTAGGCCAAGCCCAGCACTATGCTGAGGAGTTTTCCAACCTTTTAGCTATTTTAGAAAAACAGTGAAGAAAAATAGATTTATTAAAAATGGCAAATGACTTCTAAAAATTCTAGAAAAATTCTGTAAAATACTAGGTATGTTTCTAGACCTAGGAAAAATATGAAACCAGCTAACTAGTAAGAACAAATGTATTTAAAAATCCAGCAGCTCTCTAGGGGCTATTAAATGAATTTCAAAAATGGCAAAACCTTTATATTTTAATCTATAAAGTTTTGAAAAACTATTTACAAAAAATTTCTAATATTGTGCTGTTTGGTTTATTGTAGTGAGCGATGATAGGACCCAGAGAGTTCGTGGAATTTCCTGTTGGAGACGACTACTTGCACCCGGAGTACGAACAAGGCAAGTCCCCCTGATACATATTGAATGAAGCCCTGTCTGGTTTAAAGGATTTGTAGAATCTTTAAACGTGCATGCTAATTATAAAAAGAAGTAATTTTTAGAACTTAGCTACAACAGGAAAATATAAAATGTTTTTCATACCGCTAATAATCTTGCATCGTAGGACTAAATATAAAGTACTGTGATTCCATGATTACCTCGGAATAGGATAAAAATGCTTTATGCGGGCAGATGCTTACACTATGATTTGGCATGTTATGAAAAATGTTTATAAATGAGTTTTTTTTTTGGTAAAATAAGGCATTGGGAAGAATATCGGGATTGGGATTCTTCTATCCTTCCCTTAAATGCTCTGATTAGGGAGGACCCGGTTGACAGTATGGTGCAGAGTATGCACAGTTTCAAGTTTGTGCTCGTACACGTCCCCTAGTCTAAGGACTGTTCATCCTATGAACCTACAAACTAAGCCTTACAGTACAATCTCGGGTTCCGTTATAGGATGGACCTGGCTTGTTAAGCTTTATGCTCTAGTAGCAACTTGCTGGTGGAGATGTCCTTCGTAGACATCTGGGTTGTACGGGCATGGACCATTTTTTCATGTTCATCGGTGCCTTGGATTGTTTTTTCATGGCCTTCGTGTACAACGTGAGCACTAGGCCATTGGACCAATCCTCCACGAGTGCCTAGGGATGACTCACGAAGCGATTTCTATTAGAGCTTATGACCCAAACGGTTTTGTGATTCGCACCTCGGTGTGTAATCCCATGAGGGTAAAGTATACCCGCTCTGCAGATTTAAAACTATCATGATAGTTGTGCTCACAGTTAAGAGTATGCGAAAGGAGTGTTCATATGGTAGACTCTTCTCTTCTAAAAATGGGTTTTGGAAAGAGTAAATGGTTTTGCAAATGGCATTTGACAAAGGAAAGATCAAAGGAAATAAATTTTATTTCACCTCATAACATTTTCGAAAATTGCTTTTTCTCACCTTAGGATAAAACTTAGAAAAATTGGCATTCCACAAAATGTCCTACGCCTCCTATTATATTAAGCCCCATTCTGCACATTTTTCCTGACTTGTGGAGTACAATTGTAGTCACTCTTGCTGTTTTCCCCCTCTCTTTCTAAACCCCAATCGAGGGACAGCTTCCTGAAGACCCGCAGTTTGCCGACATCAATGCTGACTACGAGGATGAGGACTACGAGGACTTCCCAGAAGACTAGGGTGCTTCCTATAGTCTTGCTGCCTATAGGGAGATAGTAGTAGTATTGTCGTGTACTATTGTATGAGTCCCATGTGTTGTATTCCACCAGACTCTGATTCGCGGTCTGTGTGTCGCCATGTTTGTACCGTACTAGGGTTATGCCCCCGTTATGTAATATTTCATTTTCACTCATAATGTATCACTCTGTTTGGACTGTGCATACTAGTTGTGATCCTTGTGACTAGTACGGAATGCATAGAGGGGTTCGGTCATTTCGGCCGAGTCCCGATAGGAATGAGCCTATGCATGATCTAGGTAAGCTTCCCAACCTCTCAAGCATCATTCTCATCCAATTGGTTTTTTCACACACAAAGATTTAGGTAAGTTCTTGGTGCTCTTTCTCCATCTCTTTCACTGTGTTGGACAACATGTCTTTGAGCTTATTTTCTACTCATTCTTTCCATTTTCCCTCCATGGCCAAGTTTGGAAGAAACTTTAGAAACTCCTATGGCAGGCTAGGAAGGAGGAGGTAGCACCCAAGCTCAAGGAGAAGGCTCTCTCCATAGCAAGAAGAAGGCTCTCTCCATAGCAAGAAGAAGAGGAGTCATGATCATTTGGAGTTTTCTTCATCCCCTCCATCAAGTGATCTTTTTTTATTTGAGCTCCCACCATAAGCAAGGCCACCCTTGTGTTAATGAGGCTCCTCTCTAATCCCTCTTCATTTCCATTGATCTTAGAGGAAACTCCTAATTCACCTCCTTGCCATGGTAGAGGAATCACATCACAAAACTTAGGATTGATGCAAAAATTAGCATGACCGACCAAAATCGGTTATATGAATTTGGCAAAGTTAGGCTATACTAGGTGAACATGTCATTAACATGCATCTAGATCAAATGTAAATGTTACCTCAGCTAAAATGTGCATTCATATTTGAGTATGTTGATTTGAGCTTTCTGTAATATTTAGAGTTATTTGGCTCTTATTCGAATTCGGTCTTCAAGATTAGGTTTTGTAAGGAATCGGATGCCCAAGAGGGGGTGAATTGAGCTTTTCAAATTTTACTTTCTATTTGATTTTACACTTGTGTCCAAAGCTTTAAACAAATACGAAAGCTAGAGAAAAAATCTTTGAACACAAGTAGTATTTCAATGGTAGCAATCCTAGGATGGGGTAAACCAAATATAACTAGGCAATTAAGATATAGAATTAGACACTAGATAAAAGCTAGGAGGACTAGCACAAGCTCAAGAATATGGCAATAAATATGAGAGCACAAGAATCAAAATACAAGTGACACGAAAACTTTTTTCCGTGGTGCTCGGAGACTTGCCGGTCTCCCCTAATCCACATTGGGGCTTGATCCTCGCAAGGACTGACTCCCTCTCCAAGCCAACCGCCTCTACTCCACTAGTGGTTGCTAGTTTCTCCCATCCAGAGATGGCAAGCACCAACGCCACTCACACAGTTTACCCGGGCCTTCTCACATGCTTCTTGAGAAAGTCACCGGTGCATGACTCCTCTCACGCCGTCTAGGTGCCAGCAAGCACCAAGAGTAACAAGTCCGAAGCCGCTAGATCGCACCGGATCAAGCTCAAGAGTGATACGCATAAGACTCACTTGGCAACTCACTCCTCCCACTAGGGTTTCACCAAATCCATTCAATTTTGGTGCTCTCCCCCTATTAGCCACTTCTCAACCTTTGGGACACACCAAATGTCTCAACAAAACCCAAAATTAATAGCAATGAAGCCTACATAGCCCCTTACATAGGCTAGGCCTTAAAAACTAGCCATTGGGATTCGAAATTCCACACAAACTAGCCATTGTAGGCTGGACCGGACTCTCCGGTGGTTATGAAAACCCTAGGGTCTAGTGGCTAGCGGACACAGTCCGCTCCCTGGCCCCCACACATGCTCGCTACTGGAGTGCCCATTGAGCCACAGGGGTTCGGTGGCTAGCGGACCTAGTCTATTGCGCCCCAGTCCTCGTGTGCACTATTCTGTGTCCTACCAGATGCAGTTCGGTGACCACCGGACTGAGTCCGGTGGACTACAGAATGGTGCACAGCCCACATGCCTACAGGAAGCATTCCACCAGACCTAATCCGGTGACCACCGGAACAAGCTCGAAACCACGCACACTTCTTCTTGCTCACTCCTATGACAGCCCGACACCTCTCTAGGCCCAACTAGGGTTTAGGAGTAAGTGTGCATCACCCGAGAGCTAGGAACCGATCCGATCAACACTGATTCGGATCCCTCGTAATGGTACGGCGACTATCCTATCAACCCGGTCTTCTAATCAATTACCAAGACCGGTTAAAGACTAGGAAACAGCCTTAGCCCTACACTAGCCATACCTTCGCCTTGTGCATCCTCTTGAAGCTTGATATCCTCTATCAACCGCTTCACAATACACTCACACTTGATATGATATCTTTACCTTGTCAACTTTGACTCGACCCCAAATTTTTATGATTTATCCGTCACACCGACCTCTACTCGATCATCCTCCTTGATGATCATCCGTCTTGTTGGTCACAACCTCATCATCAACCTTTGGCGATCCTCTCGTCTTATTGACTTCGACTTGACCATCATCCATTGATTCATTTTCTTTCACTTAATGACTTTTTCCTAATTGCAATGGCGCCCTTGCTTCATCAACCTTGACTCAATCCCAAAGCTTGATGACTTCATGGTCCTGTTGACCTCGACTCGATTATCCTCCCTGACGATCATCCTGTCCTATTGGTCTCAACCTTGTTATCAACTCTTAGCAATTTTCTTATCTTATTGATCTTAACTTAGCCATCATCTCCTCACATCCCTTTGTCGTCATTCACCTCCATTGGACCTAATTCTCTTCACATAACCTTATGAAAGGCATTAGTCCCAAAAGCTCAATATGAATGAATAGATCTAAAGTTAACTATGGTTTAAACTCAACAAGTGTTCAACTATAGGGCTCAAACATAAATAGAACACTTGACATGAAAGGTCTCTATTAAGTGTATCATGATAAAGATTTATTTGGTCTATATGCACTAGAAAGAAAATTACCCAAAAGATAATTCAATAAGTCATGGCAATTAATTAATTTCGTGAACACAACTTCACTTAAAGATGCACATAAAAGTATATTCAAGAATTACACATGTATTATCCATATTTAAAGCATGAGTGAAGTTGTGATTCAATTTAAATTAAACTTCACTAAATTAAGTGCATGTGAGAATGAATCATGAAGAGCATATATGCACATAGCTATTCAGGTATGGTGAAGTCTGTCAATGAATCAATCAAGGAATCACTAATACATGGCATATATGAACAATAATCCCAAAGAGCAAGCAAGCATTATGTACATGGATTCATAATATATTTATGCCCAAATGAATGCTCAAGTAATAACAAGTGCTTGCTTAATAGGAATGAACTAATGATTATGAGTGGAATACCAAATTGCATATCTCGACTTCGCTTATTTATCCCATTTGTATGTGTGAGACTAAAAGGATCAATCAACCAAATTGTTAGTCTCCTAACATAATTACAAAGCGACATATCTTGCAAGGATGAATAGCTTATCTATTTGAAACAAAGAATTCCTCTATTAGAATGAGACTAGAATAAACTTAGCAAAAAACATATTAATTTCATAGCAACGAACATCATATTAGAGGTTTGTTATTTGTCAAGCACTAAATCAAGATCAAATATTGTTTATCATTAATCAACAAAATCTCACAAGGCACTCAAGGCCTATATTGAACTTACAGGTTTTGAAAAACCAGAAGAGAATAACGACCTTCATACCGAGCATTCCCTTGTTGAGCAACCCTAAGGATCTATATACTCTCCCTTTGACTCATATTGATCCTACAATTACAAATGCATTTCAACTATGTTTTATAACTTGCTTGCAGAGTTATTTCACAAGTAAATGTCAATTGGTGTGTAGAATATAGTTGTCTTATTTAGGTTAAGCACCACGACATGTTCATCCCTTACTCATTAGTCGCCAAAGTAGGATATGGTTATGCGTATTTGCTTAGTGATTTGCTTAGCTATGCTTGAGTCAATGATGGAACGATGGAAAGCGATAGAAGAAATTAGTCCATCGGTCGCTATGAATTCAAATGTGATGATCTATATTGATGGTTTAGATTTATATAATGATGTGTGTTATGACATATGTGGATTTGTAAATTAGAAAGACTTGAACGGGTGATAGAGAAGGGCTTTCGAAGACGTAGCCCCGTTTAAATCGATTAAGGACCGATTATTACTCCCGTCTCTCAAGTTACTATACGTACAACAACCACACGTGTTTTATAGGACACTTGGCCAATTTTATATGCATTCTAGAGCCGTTGGATACCATAGGGATAGCTGTGTGTTTGAGGTGGGGTGGCTTGAGAGCCATGTGTGGTGCGTTCATGAGCATCGTACAGTGGGCCATGGACAAATCCATTGCAATGGTTGGCTCTCTCCTAGATGAAGGGCTGTGGGGAGGGGTGAAAGCCATCCTAGTGACCCAAAGGACTAGCATGTATGTCTAAGAGGCTTCGGCATGACTTGCTGTGTCGTCTGGGTAAAGTAGTACACATGTATAGAGTTTAAATTGTTTGAATAGCCGCATCGATGGTTATGGATGAATACTTGAGTTGACCCACTATTGTTAGCACATGGGATGGTTTGGATATGATGGTTTGGGTTGTGGTTCATTTTCAAGTACAGGGTTACTCGTGGTGTTAATGAAAGGGCAGGGAGCCCTAGGGACAGGAAGTCTACTTTATTCTATGATGAAATTTGGACTTTATTGATGGTGATGAGAATGTGATCGTGCCTATGATACTATTACATTTCTAAAATGTTTACTCCAATGCAATTACAATCTACTTATGGTATTTTTTTGCAAATGCTTCTTGTACTGAAAATAACCTTTAAGTCTTCTATTGTTTACATGCCATTCAGGATTGAGGCTATATTACCTTCTAGTATGAGTACCTTTTGTACTCAACCCGGTTACTGCAATTTCAGGTGAAGATGATCCTACACTTGAGTACTATTATCAAGCAGGATTTGACGGTGCTAGCGGGCAAAATATGACTTCTTAATTTCTAGTTGGTTGCCCTTGGGTTATGAGCCATACCTTCCTAGCCTTTTGATTTATTTATGTTGAACTTCCGCTTCTATTTTGTTGAATAAATTTGTGTTTCCGCTGCCACTAAAGCTCTGATTATGTCAAACGTGTCGTATGGACAATACTCCATAATATTTGACTATATGTAAATTATGTCTCCTGTTTTATGTATTATACTATCGATATTTGTAAGGATATGTGTGCGATGGTGCTTGATCTTGCGAGCTATTACAGGACACATATCCGGATACCCCGATTTACCTTCGTTTCAATTGAAGATGCTCGCACGAATTGTTGTTAGTATGGTTGAGAATTGACATGTGTAGCATGTCTTGGACAGCTCGTTTGTTAATTTTCAACTAGAAGGCAGCAAGTGATTGATCTCTTCATTGAGGCGAATGCAATTTTGGAGGGACTCCACAGAGAGGCGGCCAAAGGGATGGCGGTCATGGTGGGAATTCCTCCCACGTCCACAATCTGGGTTTGGACTACGGGTGAAAATGGTCTGGATCCGGACCGGATAGTGGTCATCCTGTATCTGTCCCATATTTTTTTTTACCGGATCCGGATCCGGGTCCGGATAGTGTCGGATCTGGATACGGATCCGGATTGTGTCGGATACGGATCCGGGTCGGAACCAGGTCGGATACTAGGTATTACCATATTCTCTTAGTTGGTCGGGAAAAAAATAGACATAGACTATTCTCGATATTATCTATCCACAACATATAACATGTCATATACACAATGATATTCCCATAAATAGTAAGCTCATGTATACAGGAATGTATAGGTCAAAGAATGTCACATACTATTAATACAAGTAACCATTCAAATTAAAATAGTTAGGTTGGATTATGATCAGGGTACCCGCATACTTATATTCAGATATTTCCCATGGGTACCCGAATCTGTCGGATATCTCCTATCCCATATCCGGATTAATTACCCATATAATTATTCGGATCCGGATCCGAATTTTGTTCGGATAGAAAAATGACTACCATATGGGATAAAATCCGGATACGGATTTGGTCGGATCCGGATATTATCCGGACCACTTTCATCCCTAGTTTGGACCCTATCTTGAATTACAAAGCTTGAGGCCCAAAGAAGGTGTGACAACACCTAGCAGAATCTTTCTGCTGAATTGTTTCTTCCATTTCGACCGATCTAGATGGAATTTGGCAATAAGATTAGATCCTTTGGAAAGTACATAAGATAACCTTTTCATGAAGTACTCATTTGACCAAAAATATGTGTTTGTATGTGTGACTAGCGGTTGTTTGAAGTTGGAGGGGTCAATGGTGACCAAAATAGACTTGTGGATCACTTGGGCTTAATCTTGGACTAGACTTGGAGTGTCACGAGTTGTTGTACCTTGGGCGTTGCTTGCCATGTATACAAGAGGTCCGGGGTGAGCCGACCGAGACCTGGCCCATGAGATGCTCACGGAGGCAAAACGAGGGTCATGGATCGGCTCCAACTCGTTGCTCCATTGGCCCTTGGAACCTTCGGTCGGCTCCTATATTTTGTTCGCTCGATTGGGTGCCACAGCCAGATCTTTGAAGAAATCAAGAACGACTAGCAGGTGATATCCACCAAATCTCGAGCTAATGAAGAAGGGTTGGACGCACCACCTCGCCGCCGACGAGCGGGCGGTGGAGGCGGCACTGCCAACGAGCAGGGAGTGGTAGCGCCTGGTGGGTGTCAGTTGTGGCGGCGGCAACTGTGGCAGTAGTGGGGAACCGACATGGACGTGAATTATTCTATAACAATGTAGTGCCAGAGTCGACAGTGAAAAATCATCTTGATTGTGTATTTACCAAGTTTGAAACTCTTGGATTTGAGAAGATCGATGTTGCATTGAAAGCAGTGGGAATGTAGGACACAGAAGAAGGCAATGTCAAAGTAGGGGCGGGCGCATGCTCGGACTCCATTTTTGCCGACAGTGCAACCTCCCATGCACATCATCGATAACCGGACCTTGAGGACGAGAGGCTTCCTAGGCGGCGGTGCTGCAGACTGCAGAGAACAGGCACAGGAGCACAGGCGAGCGAGCAAGCGAGGTATTGTGCTTTGGCCTTCATACTGAGCCATCAGCCCGTAAAGCTTTTGAAGGTTGCTTGTGTGTTAGACCATGAATTTATTAAAAAAGCTTCCAACGGTTATCAAAATTTGCTTGTGTGATATATATAGAATTGTTTATGTTTGTTAGACGTATGTAGGTTTGCTCAGGCTCTCCAAAATTCCTGGGCCCGCCATTGTGTCAAAGTACTCAAGTATGAGAAAATGACCATGCTTAACATCCTTTCTATATGAAAGTATTTCAATATCAGCCAACTTCCTTGGAAGTTCTTAGAATTTCTGATGCTGGAATCTTGAGGGAAATAACGAGCCTTGGAAATCTCGGCGGGGGACTGGCAGTCATTGCTGCTGACGCAAGGAAGTGGCTAGTGGCAAGAGCAGCGGCAGTGACGAGCCAGCGACGGGCGAGCTGCCAGCAGCGGTAGCGAAAGGCGCAGTAGTAGCTGGGGAGCAGCGGCGGCTGGGCAGAGGATTGGCAGTTCCACGGGTTGACCCTATGGTCGAGAGGTTCGAATTTTTTTATTTTTAAATTATTTTAAAAAAAATATACGTTGGACCAGCAATTTTTTAAAAATAGACGCCCGTCACCCGTGGGTCGGGCGATTACCCGCTGCCCGAGCGATCGGTGCACTATCCGTCACGGTTCGTGACAGCGTTGTGTCAGGAGACTGTGATCGCCCCACTACGGGGCGACCGGTCACTGACACTGCTAGCAGCACAGTAACCTTAGTTGCTAGTCTCACTGCTACAAGAAACTAACAATCTTTACAGAATTTTTTAAAAATCATGCAATATCAAAACGCAATAAAACTTAAAAAAATAGAACCGTATGTTCACAAGAAAGATCCACAAAAAGTTTTGTTATTTTTAAAAATTTTGAAATTTAAAAATTGTGAAGACAAAAATTTCTAAAAAATCATATTTGTGTGACCCTTTTCATGAACCTATTGTTCAAATTTCAAGTTTCTCTTCATTTTTTATGTTTATAAAAAATCATTTTTTTGAATTCACCAATTTTTAAATTCAAACAATTTTAAAAAGTAAAAGTTTCCAAAAAAATTAAAACTTTTTGTGAACCCTTTCTATGAACTATGGCTCCATTTTTTTAAGTTTCGTTTTATTTTGATGTTACATAATATTTTATGATTTTTAAAAATCAAAATCATAATTTTTATGCTCCATAAAAATCATAAAAAATAAAATTATGATTTTTAAATTTTAAGAAATCATAAAAATTATGTAACATCAAAATAAAACGAAACTTAAAAAAATGGAGCCATAGTTCATGGAAAGGGTTCACAAAAGTTTTAAATTTTTTTGAAACTTTGACTTTTAAAAAAATTTTGAATTTAAAAATGGTGAATTCAAAAAATAATTTTTTATAAACATCAAAAATGAAGAGAAACTTGAAATTTGAACAATAGGTTCATGAAATGGGTCACACAAATATGATTTTTTAGAAATTTTTGTCTTCACAATTTTTAAATTTTAAAATTTTTAAAAATAACAAAACTTTTTGTGGACCTTTCTTGTGAACATACGGTTCTATTTTTTTTAAGTTTTATTGCGTTTTGATATTGCATGATTTTTAAAAAATTCTGTAAAGATTGTTATTTTCTTGTAGCAGTGAGACTAGCAACTAACGCATCTGCATCGCTAGTCGTGTCACACCGGCCGCCTGCAGCTGGGCGATCACGGCTCCTATCAACGCCATCACGAACCGTGATGGATAGTGCACCGATCGCCCGGGCAGCAGGCGATCGCCCGACCCACGGGCGACGGGCGCCTATTTTTAAAAAATTGCTGGTCCAACATATATTTTTTAAAAAATAAATAAATAAATTTAAAAATAAAAAAATTCAAGAGGTTCGAACCTCAGTCGTCTCTAGATTTTCCTGGGCTAACCCAAGAACTTTTTGGGCACCAAAATATTAGGTCCGTCCGCAGGGTCGGTGGGCCGGGCTAGACCCTTTGCATCCCTATGTAGAATTTTTTATTATTTTATATTTTTAATATTTCAGAAATAAATAAATAATTTTTATTTTTAAAAAATAAATAAATAGCCTCCCGTCGCGAGTTCATTGGGCGAGAAGGATAACCCGCCCTCCTGTAGAGCGAGATTTTAAAAATCCGCCCAATGGATAGGCGGGCTTTGCTCACACTGGCCCACCCGCGTGATGGGCCAGAACCTGTCCGACAGAAGGGTGATATTTGATAAACCACCCGCTTGTCGGGCGGGCTTTGCTCCCAGCGGCCCACTATCGGAGTGGGCCAAAAGTCGCCCTACCGTTGGGCGTTATTTATAATCCGCCCGCCTATCGGGCGGGATTCTCTATTTAAGCCATCTTACCCAACCATATTTGTCGATTTTTAACAAAATCAGAAATTTTTGATTTCATAATAAAATCAGTAATGTGTCATAAAATAAAATTAAATAAATGGGGTCCTGGCATCGTTTCAAAGTGTAGGACATAAAAAGTCTGCCGTATCGAAGGGCTCCACCCCACCACTGCCCCAAGTCCCGACCCTTCCCACGGTGACGACAGCCGACCCCAGGGAAAAATCAATAAAAATATAATATATGGATCAAAATACCAAATTTGTTTGATTTCCAAAAAGGGATTGACCGATTTATTAATTCTATATTTTTAATATGTTTTTCGAAAATAGGGTGTACTGAATTTGCGTGGTCCAAAATTAGGGTTTACGAAGGGAAAATGTTTGTTATTTTGTATGAAAGGAGCCGACAGTTTTAATTTTCATCTTTTCTATTATTAGATTTAAAAAGAAAAAATGTTCGTCTTGTCACAAAGCATTCCTCGCATGCCAGCAGTTATAGCGTTGAAGGTAGGGTGCTTTCAGGAAATTTTTATTATTGAGATTACAAGGAAGCTCCTACTGAGTACAACGGGGATATTTCGTCGTCCTGGTAGCATCAGGTCCAGCCTCCTTTGTGCAACATGCTCTCTCGCGCTCTCTCTCCCTTTCAGCCTCTCGTGCCTCAGCAGCCTGACGTTCAGCGTCCTCTTGTCGCTTGCAGTACTCCCCCTGCCAACGCTTGCCCTTCTCCTCTCGCTCCTCCTCATACTGAAGCTACCTGAACCACTGCCTCTTCTAACGGACCGCACGCTCGATGTGTTTCTTATCTTCCTCCGATTGCTCCGTGTCTAGCCACTGCCAGAAATCGCAGAAAGGTGGGGGAGACTATTTGTTCGACATAATTTAGTATAGGTCACATGTGCCATGTAGGTAGATATCATCATGCAGGATAGGGTGAGCAAGTACCTTTGCACACTCGCCAAAGGCAACCTTGGGTGGATCGTACTCGTAGTTCGCACACATGAAGAACCTCCTTCCGTAAGTATATGAGAAACCTTCGTCGGATTGAATAAACTTGCAAAGGTCACCGCACAAGCATATTGGAACATTGACCCCTTCTGACACGGTGGTGTTAAACTTGCTTCTCGGAGGGGTCTCGGAGCCGGAGGCTGCCATTGCTTGTTACAAGGAGACTTGCGGAGTGTATGGGTCGGAGTAATATGCGAGTTTCAGAGGGAAGTTGCAGCGCAGAGGACCCGAAGGTAGAAGGGTTTTTATAGAGAAGTTTGTTCAGTGCATGGACGGAGTTCATGGAAGCGTACGCATCCCTCCCGAGTGTTGCTGCTGCAGTTGATGTGACTGGACGGTGAAAAGTTGTACTGTTGGTCTGCAGTGCGGTGAAATGTCTAATGCATGCTACAATGCATGCTACAGTTGATGTGACCGGGCGGTGAAAAGCGATCTTGTTGGTCCATAGTGCGATGAAATAATGGAGATAGGACGTGGCGTGAACAGCGATACGTTTGTGTAACACTATTGGACGGGGGGCTAGTTGGACTACGATATTCGCGAAGCAACCTAGGGCTTGTGGGCATCGCACGATAGATGGCATAAATAAGAAAAGCTTTAAAGCCAAAAATGACAAATGGCGAAAATGTTCATACAAGTACTGAATATATACAACAGGAGGTACAAAGTTCCATGTAAAGAACAGAAACTATTGTCGTCCCTGCTTGGGCTTCACCCCGCGGACTGATCCCTCTGGTTGTGCCTTGCGGCCACACCCTAGCTGTGCGCTAGGGAAGGTGTAGTGGTTTGGCGGGTGAACGTCCCGGTGAGGACGAGCTTGTGCTGCAGGCATCGCCAACTCAGCCTGTGACGGTTGTGTCGGTGGAGGAGGCACTCCTGACAACTGTGAGCCTCCGACCTCGTCGTGGGGGACGAAGTACTGGTCCACGTTGAAGTCATCCAAGTCCTAGTCGTCCACTACGTGATGCACCGGATTGTGCCACTCTGTGGAGATAGGACCTAATCAATGCAATGTCTACATTAGTAAATGGCATATCATAAATAAATGAAATTGAAGTGCTCGACTACAAAAGTGACTCGCACCTATAATAGGAGGGCGCGGTGCCTGTGGTGCGGCTGTGACCCTGGTGGTGGTGCCCTCGAAGCACCGTAGGGTGTGCACGGCGCGGCGGCCTAGGGAGACGGCGCGGCGGCAGAGGCAGACGTCCCGGCCTCGGCGAACTGCTGCCTCCACGCTCCCTGGGGTGGCCACTGCGAGGACGAACGAAGGCCTCCTGATGGTACCTCTCCAGGAGGGATGTGGTGGCCCCTGGGACGACATGCCAGCCTTGCCAAACTGCGTCCTCGCTCCGTGCAATCCTACATGTCAAGATAGTGTCACATTTTGAATTGTAATGAAGGTAGGGTGGAGGACGACAATAAAGTTCAAACCCTTCTGTGCAGGCTGTAGGGCGTCCGGAAGGCTACAGCACGTGAGGCGTAAAGCTCGCGCTGTCTTCTCATAGAGCCTCTGGAAGGTCGTCGGTATCTCTCCTCCGGTCATCTGAATGCCGTGCTGCAAGCGCTCGACAGCCATGCGTGCATCGACGTTGCACTCACGAAGAATGTCGATCTGTATATAGGACCATAGCCATCATGCAACTGGTAGAGGGAACTCCTGGTGGAGGCCGAACTGCCACATCACCCGGTGCGATAAGTACTCCTCAACGAAGATGTCGAAGAATGTCGATCTGTATATAGGACCATAGCCATCATGCAACTGGTAGAGGGAACTCCTGGTGGAGGCCGAACTGCCACATCACCCGGTGCGGTGAGTACTCCTCAACGAAGATGTCGAAGAGCAATGGCCTAGTCGTAAGCCAGTACAACTCGTCCCGCTTGCAAAGTGACGACAACCCGTGAGGTGCGCGAGCAAGCACTTAGTCCTGAGTGTAGGGTGTCCAAACGACATCCCCCTCCTGTACCTCGTCCAACTGCCTCACATACTCTGGGTAGTCCTTGTGCGCCTGAATATGCGCCCACGTAGGCTGCAAAAAGAGGAAGCAACTGTAGTTAGTCATGTGTAATGTAAATAATGTACAAATCATTATTTAGTAATACGTACCCTTCGGCGAAACTAAAGGATGCCCATGGTGGGCCTATCCTCTGGTGTGTCGTGGTAGTACGCCGCCTCGTAAGGACTGTGATCCATGAGTTGACGCCCAATGGCGATCCGCTCATACGACCACAGCTATAGCAGAAGGGGGCAGCCACCGAGGATCGGCTGTGCATCCGTCTTCAGGATGGCGTCGCACAAAGCTCTGTATGTCCCCGCAAGGATAGTGGAAGCCCAACTGTACTGGGGGACCTCGTAGGGGGCGCATCGGCGATCTCCCTGGCGTACCCGAGGAGGTGTTTGTCGACGCAATGGCCGTCCATACTGATGAACATCACCTAGCCAAAGCAGGTAGGCCTCAAGGTGTCGGGACACAGTAGCCTCATTGGCCTGAGGGTGGATGTGCTCCGCCTGTCAATGTTTGCAAGTACCAATGTTAGCAGGTAATTTAAGAAGGACAAGTCTGCTCATTAGTTCTTACCGTGAACTGGAGAAGCCACCTCTTCGGTGGACCACGTGTCTCCGCCTGAGGGAAAGGCCGGTACACTCCTACGTCTGGTGCACGCACTACCCCGACGAACCGGCCAAGCAGGTCGACACACTAGGCGGGTGAGACGTCCACCGCCACGACCGGTGCACCGGCGCACGGAAGCCCTAGAAGGAACGAGACGTCCTGGAGAGTCGGCGCCATCTCCCCGCACGGGAGGTGAAAAGTGTGTGTCTCGGGCCTCCATCGGTCGACAAGTGCTGCAAGGAGGGACCTGTCAAAACCGAAACGCCTCTGACGATCTGCCGGAGGCGGGTCTCCAACGAACGCCTGGGCCGTAGCCTCGAGCATCCGACACAGCGGGAGGAGGCCAGAGAGGCGCAACTTGCAGAAAATGAAGCATTCAGTATGTAATTAAAGCTAAATTATAAAAAAAACGAAAGCAAGGAAGGTACGCCTTGTTCGATGTACATGTCAACCCAGCGTGCGTGCAGAGTGAGCAACTCGGGAGGTGTCCTAGTTCGAAAGACACCTAGCAGGCTGCCCTCCACTGGACTGAGGTACGACCGGTGCCTACGGTCAAGGGAGGGGTTGAGCAGCACCCTCTGCTGCTGCTGCTACTGTGGCGACGGCTCCGGATGGCCCATCTCGTCTGCCATCGTCACGTGACCCTGCGAGATATGCATGTATGGGTTAATTATTTCGATTGAAGCAGTAATAATTCATAAAGAAAAATACGTATGTACAAGAAGATCATGTGATCAACAAACAATACACATCATGAAAACATAACATATTACATGGACATAACATATTACATGGACATCATGAAAACATAACATAACATATTACATAACATAACATATTACATGAAAACATAACATATTACATCAAGTAGTTCAATTAAAGTATCATAGATACATTTTCAACCAAACGGTCGTCGTCCATCCTCCCCCGACCCGAACGGCCCAGCATCCAAATCGTAGAACCTACATGCATTAGGCTTGTCACAGTTCACATGTGTGACCGTACTCATTGCACCTGCTGCATCTCTTCTCAACGCTCCCAGCCTCCGACTGATCCATGTCGTTCCGAATGCAATGGTGTCGGCGACGACCAACATCGGACTTGAGTAATTCCCCAGCCGGTACGTGACGGTTGTTCGGACCAGGTGGATCAATAAATGTACCGAAAATTGCATACCCATATATCTCTGCATGCCATGTATTTTGGATTGTTTCCTTCCTAAAATATTCAGACACAAATGGAAAAGTAGGGTGATTTGTCATTGAAGCTACCGCAAGTACATGAGAGCATGGCTTGTGAATAAGTTTCTACTTGCGGCATGAGCATGTGCATGTATGATCACGCAGTATGCACTCTTGCGTAACCCGCTCACATTTACCACCACGACGCCCCCTATCCCTGCTGATTATGTGGTACCTGAGATGATCTATCCCCATCGCCGTCGCGACATGTCTTTCGGCCTTACCTATCTTCTCGGCCATATATTTTGTAATAGCAGCAGAGTATATCAGGTGACTGTCAGCCATAGCAGCAGACGCGGCACGATAACGATCCATGAAGTACTTGCATATACCATGAAGAATTCCCTCCACAATTGCAACTAGAGGCAATGCCCTCAACCCCCGCATGACCCAATTGTATACCTCTGCCAAATTTGTCGTCATTATTCCGTATCTAGCCCCTTCAGTATCATACAGGAGCGCCCACTTCTCTTTTGGATCATCCTTAATCCAATCTGAGAAGCATCTCACGGCCGAAGCTCATGTGGCCCTGCCTCGCCTTTGTCTCAGTTTCACACTACGCTGCGGTCATCTCATCGAGTGTCTTCCATAATTTTTTGAATTTCCTTTGCTGATTATGCTTGCACAACCTCTTGAATAGGTTTATGCAGTTTTTACTCTTGAAGTACCTAAAAAATTTGCTCCCATATGCCTCATGCACCACCTGCTTTGCATATCACTCCACTGGGCACCCCCTCGGTTGTCGGAGCCATTTGTAATCTCATCAATCGCACGCAGTAAGCCTGCATGTCTATCATGAATGACACAGACATTTGGTCTTCCTGAGACAATAGCATGTTTCACACGCTCTAGGAACCAGTACCAGCTATCTTTATTCTCTCTCTTGACAAATGCAAATGCCACCGGTAAAATCTGATTGTTGCCATCCACGCCAATTGCTGTCAATATTTGCCCCTTATACTTGCCAGTGAGGAAGGTTCTATCTACACATAGCACAGGTGGACAATATGTGAAGGCTCTTATTCACGGACCTAATGCAAAGAATACCCGTTGCAGAACCCACTTGTCGGTGTCGATGATAGAAGCAGGATACTCTTTAATGTCATAGTATGTTCTAGGATTTCTTCTACTAATCGTCTGCAGAAGTTGGGACATATTTGCATAGGATGCTTCATATATCCCGAACCGCATTTCCAAAGCCTTCTGTTTGTCTCTTCAGGCAGTGGGATACTTTATGGTGTACTGGAATTGTTCTTCAATGGCCCGTATAATGGACCGAGGCTCATATCTTAAGTTCTAAACAATTTGTGAGTATATTACAACTGCAACAAATATTGATGTCAGATTTCTGTGCCTTTGTTGTGCATTTTCTAATTGACAGTCGTGCTCCTTTACAATTGAACACAACCAGTAATCCACCCACTTTTCTTTAAATGCATGTACACGCCACGAGCAATCAAGAACAACACACATCACATCGTAGACATTTTTACTGGACTTCACTACCCTGAACTCCCTCCTCAGAGATAATGACCAATACTTCATGGCATCCAATACAGGTTCCTTAGTTGGGTACATGGCTCCCTGAGTCATCTTATTCTCATGATAATCCCATGGTGTGTGCATGTCTTCATGTACAGATAAATCTTTGAAGTTGTAAGTATTCCACTCTACAGGCACTGGTCGATCACAAAAACTTCTCTCATCATCTGACATATCTCATCAGGGACTTCCTCATGCTTTGCATCCTCGGCTTCCATTTCAGCAACGATTGATTCAATTTGTTCCCCTTCATCGGTCGCCTCGGTCGCCTCTTCAATTATTTCATTGACTTCTTCCCCCATATCTGCCTCCGCATGCACTTCTCCCACGTCCTCTGTCACCTCCGTGTTCCCTACACCTTCCACCTCCTCTTCCACTCCAGCAGCACTAGTCTCCCCTGGCTCTTCACCGCCTTCATCACCTCTGCCGAAATATAGCTTGTACTCGGCCTGGACTAAGAGAACTAGAGGAAGGCAGCGTTTGTTTGCAATCTCAACGTAGTGTCTCCAATTCCGAGTATTAAATATAGGTATCAATTCCCAAAAAAAACCTTCTGCAGCACGGCTCACCAATGCCTGAACTGGCATGACATGTTCTTCTTCGTTCAGTTGAAACGTCCGTGATAACTAATGTTGTAGCCCACTAAATGACCTTTCGATGGGACTTGATATCCCTAATGTACATGATTGGAACATTGATAAATCTACGCCGTAAGGACCTTGCACAAATCACCTTCCCCATAATGGATCTGAAAATTGATCTTGTCTGTTATTTACCCTGCCCAACAAATTTCGAACACCGATTATTATACGTCAATCTCCTTTTTCTACGGCCATTTTTAAACAATATTACTACAGCCAAAATGTCGGCCAACATCTTGTTCAATATCTCTACAAATAAAGTACTCTACAACATCTAATAAATTAATAAAGTACTATACTATTTTCAATGTAAACCCTACATGTTACCCTGCTATTCCTAGCCTAAACCCTAACCCTACCATGGTCGACACATACCACATAATCGTACAATTTATTGACTATACTATTTCAATCTAAACTCTAAATATTACCGTGCTATTTCTAACCCAAACCCTAATCCTAGCCTAAATATTACACGGCTATTTTTAGCCTAAACCCTAACCCTGGCCTAAATATTACCATGCTATTTCTAGCCCAAACCCTAATCCTAGCCTAAATATTACACGGCTATTTATAGCCTAAACCCTAACCCAGCCTAAATATTACCCTGCTATTTCTACACATAATGTTACATACACTAAATTCATATGACTATCCTACCAAGTTTTATCAAATGAATTTATTATTACATAACGAAATTACCTGTGAAATCGAAGATTCGCTCGGCGTTTCTCTCCTCTCCCCACTTTCTCTCTCGCTCTCCCTCTCCTCTCCTCCTTCACTCAGTTCAAATGAAAACAATACAGGCGGCCGGCCAACGCGGCCTTAGAAAGCTAAAATTTCGTCCATTGGGCCGGCGGGCTTTCCCCGCCGTTTAAATTTCGCCCGTTGGGCGGGCGTTTTTTTCCTGCCACCAATAGTCGCCCGTTGGACCGGCGTCTTATTTAACTCGCCCTCCCATCGGGCGGGTATTGGCCTGTCCCGCACGTGGGGCGGTGCGAGCAAAGGCCGTCCATCCGTTGCGCGGATTTTTAAGATCTCGCCCGACAGGAGGGCGGGTTATCCTTCTTGCCCAATGAACTGGTGACAGGAGGCTATTTATTTAATTTTTTAAAAATGAAAATCATTTATTTATTTTTGAAAATTAAAAATAAAAAGTAAAAAAATTATGGCCTAGGGGTGCTAATGGGTTGGGTAAAATAGGCTGAACGGGTTGGGTTCTTTATTGGGTTGAGTTTGGATGGATGAGAATGGATTTGCATATCTATGGGTTGGGTCGGGTTGGGTTTCATACAAAATCGGGTTGGAATGGATTGGCATGGATTTGGAATTTTTGGTCTCAAACAGGTTTAACCCGTGGACTTCATATGGGTTTACTCGACGCAATCAACCTAACTCCTGAATCCTCGATGCCAGTGTTCCCCTCCTCTCTTCCTCCTGTCTCCACTCAGCCGCCAGCCAAGTTCATCTCTTTCAATCTCTACTGCAGCTTATTACCTCCTTTGGATCTTGTTCGTGCCGAAAGTTGTATCGGCACGACACACTTTGGGGTTAGGGTTTTAGAACTCCATCAGCACCAAGTTTAGAGTTAGGGTGCGCCAGCCAATTTGATATAAAATCAGCAAGGTAAAGAAATAAATTAGCTTTATTTAGTTGATTAAATCCAAGATATTTAGAATAAGCTATCAAAATTAAAGCAAGGTCAAAGGATCGATAGATCCAAAGGTAGCAAGAACTATCGGTTTAAATAGATATTCAAACCAACAGATCCAGAAGGTAGTAGAAATTATTGATCTAAACAGAAGTTCGAACCAATAGATTCAAAGGGTAAACAATATACTACTAAGCCGATATAATCAACCACGTAGTAGAGAGAGGGGTAGACAGACTACTCCTAAGTTGATAAAATCAACAAAGTAGCGGAAAGAGGGTCAAACAGACTACGAGCTAATCGATTAGATCGTCTGACTGACAGAACGAAGGATAAACAGACTATCGGCTAGATTAATGAGTTAATCAAACCAATAGAACGAGGGCAAACAGACTATAGGCCGATCTATAAAGCTAAATAATCCAAAAGAACAAGGGTAGAATCTGACCTTTACATAAAACTGTGATACACAACAATATCAAATAAAGATAGTATTCCGATAAACCAAGTGTTCACACCGAAAGTTGACGGTCGGCTTAAACACACTGTGGGCTTAGGGTTTTGGAATCCCGTCAGCACCAAGTTTAGGGTTCAAGGCATTCCAGCCAATTTGACCAATAATCGGCAAGGTAAAGAAATTAATCAACTTAAATTAGCCAATTAAATCCAACATTATGAGAATAACCTATCGAGCTTAAAGATAAGGTCAAAAGCTCAATAGATCCAAAAGTAGAGAGAACTATCGGTTCAAATAGAGACTTAAACTGATAGATGTAAAAGTAGAAGAAAATATTGATATAAACAGAAGTTCAAACCAATAGATTCAAAGGGTAAACAATCTACTACTAAGCCGACAGGATCGACTAAATAGTATATCGAGAGGTAAACAGACTATCAACTAGCCAATTAGATTATCTAGCTGAAAGAACGAAGGATAAGCGGACTATCGGCTAGATTAACAAGTTAATCAAACTAATAGAACGAGGGTAAACAGACTATCAGCTAAATAGCAAGCTACAAGCCGATTGAACGAGGGTAGAACATAACCCTTTGCACAAAACGGCGATGCGCAGTAATATCGACAAAGATAGTATTCTGATAAACCAAACGAGAAGATCGAATTTTAACGAGACAGTACTCACTTGAGGGTGTACCTTGAAGTCGATCGAGAAGGCAGTGCGCAACAAGCCGATCGAAAGTAAATTACGGCGAAACTAAGTTACTACTACTTCTAGGAATTGAAAAGACGATTGAATTAAAATAACAAATTGATTGGTCAAGATCCTTTTTCTATTACATAGATTAGGTATTTATACCCAAAACATAGACTCGGTACAAGACGACTGGAACCCTCAAACTTACTATAGATAACCTAACCGACTCAATATATAATTAGGACTCTCTCTCTAAATAGAAAATTATCTAAAGACATGCCTAAAATATACTACATAGCCGATCTTGACACTACCTTCCAGTACATTTCTAAATCGGCCTCATCGGATAAGGTTTCCAATTCTAACTTGCAGTAGCCGATTAGGAATCTTCTTCCTTGTAAGGACTTTTAGCCGATCGTGTCTAATCTAAACTCCTAGAATCTTCTTTTATATTAGTTTCTTGAACAAGTATTCTGACAGTTTCTATAAGCTTCGGATAAGTCCAAAATTGGGTGTCAACACCAAGCGAGAAGATCGGACTTAACCGAGACAATACTCACCTGGGTTTTACCTTGAAGTTGATTGAGAAGGCGATACGCAATAAGTCCATCGAAAGCAAAATACGGTGAAACTAGGTTTACTCCTAGGAATGGAAAAAACGATTGCATTGAAATAGTAAATCGATTGGTCAGGGACCCTTTTCCCAATACATAGGTAATCTAATCGATTTAATCTATAACTAGGACTCTTTCTAAATAGAAACCTTTCTAAAAACTTGTTTAAGATATACTACATGTCTACTTAGACGATATGAACAACATTGCTTTTTATAACTTTCCTAAATCGACTTACTAGATAAGGATTCATTCTAGCTTATTGTAGCCGATTAGAACTCTTGACTTCGGAATCTTCTACCTTATTTGTCATGATAATCTTTCCGATGATGCTCCTAGCCAACTATACCTAAGCCGAACTTTTCCATATCGGCTTCCGTTATGTCGGCGTCTTGATCCTTCTTCTAGAAGCTTCGGCTATGTCCAAAATTGGGTGTCAACACATGCCCCCATTTTTAAAATATGAGGACCATGTTCCAAAAATCATGACCATCGGCTTTTGATCTTCCGATCAAATATTTTATAGCCAATATTATCTTTTTTCGCACCCTCCAAGAATTTTGCTCAACTGATTTCGACCTTCTCTTCTCGCGTGAAATCACAAGCATAGCTGCACATCATTATCTTTTTCTTTACGATGTCTTGCTTGTTTTATACCTTTGTTGATAGGAAGACCCTCATTGAACATGTCATCTTTTTGATGTTCCCTATCGGCTTCATGTATCTCTCGGGTCATCAATCTTTATAACCTTCTTCTTTGAGACTTGGACAGACCTTCAGGATACTACCTCCTACCTCGGCTTTGGCTCAATTGATTGTCTTATATTACCTTTCAGGTTCTTAGTTGAAGCTTCACCCAAATCCTTGTATGCTTTCTTTGATCGTGTCGGTTCTGATAATTTATTATCCTTAACCAACACTCCTTGTTTTACACTTTGGCTCCTATTCTATTGTCCTTTTGATGATTTTGAAAGTGTTGCAGAAGGCAATCTCAAGCCGATGATAGTGTCATGCTGTTTTCCCAGCAAATCAAAAAAATAGACATTCCCAATGAGCCATGTTAGGACCAGCCCGTTGGCTTGGAGCTCAACTTTGTGAAGCCTTTAGCTCATATTTTTTCCATCAATTATGCAAATGTTATTTTTGGTTTGTAGATAAGCTTTGAAAGGAATTTGTCTTTATCTACCCCTTATGCCATTTGCCGATTTCTAGAGGTCCCTTTGGTTTCATATTCTTTAAGGCCGCTTCATACTTGGCCTCTATTTGCATTTAGCCAATCATAACTTTCAAAGGCTTTTCATCACTTGGTCCCCTGTACTTTTTGTCATCTTGGACATCGTCATTTTTTTCCTTTTCCTTAACATTGCCCCCCAAGCAATCTACCATATTGACTGGGAACAGATATGCATCGGCTTGCAAAGTCTCTTCATCGGACAACTCATTCCGCTCGCACTCAGCAAAGTTGTCTTTGTCTATGATAGATTGGATCTCACGAGGCGACACACGTTGAACCAGATTACTCAGATCGGAGAATTCTTGACCACTAAACTTCTACCTGATCTTGGGCAACAATCCCTGACATACTGAATCGGCTAGTTGGTTGTCAAGTAAAGTCATACTATAGCAGTCATTCTGCACGTTTTTGAATTGTTTGAAATAATCGTTAACTGATTCCCCAAACTTTTGGTGAACATAACTTAGATCAGAGATCCTTAGCTCCATGCTGCCACCAAAGAAATGCTCATGAAATCGGCTCTCCAGATCGGTCCATGTTTTGATAGAGTTAGGTGGTAAGGAAGTAAACCATGTGAACGCGGGGCCTGATAGTGACAAAGGAAATGGTTTGATTCTGAATGCATCGCATTGACTAGCCTCACTACACTGTGCCAAGAATCGGCCAACGTGTTCCACTATAGTAGCTGATTCTTCTCCCGAGAACTTGGTGAAATCAAGAACTTTGAAACCCGCAAGGTATGGAACTCGATCCAAGTGTTTGGGATAAGGCTTCTTATAGCCGATGGATCTACCCTTAGGCTGAATACTATTACAAAAATGGTCATCCGTGCCCTCCAATCACTACCGGTTAGACCAAAACCGGCAGTGATAACTTATCACTGCTGGTTTGTAAGCCTCAGCGGGTTGTGCACTTGAGAACCGGCAGTGATAAGACTTATCATTGTCGATTCGTTACTCAAATCGGCAGTGATACGTGAAGTATCACTGCTGGTTTGAGAAAAGAACCGGTAGTGATAAGTCCTATCACTGCCGATTCTTTAGGCCACCCGTCCCTAATTTTTAACCGGTTGTAAAAGAACTTATCACTATCTGTTCTTTTCTAGAATTGACAGTAACAATGAGTTATCACTGTCGGTTCTAGCCAAGAACCGGTAGTGATAAGTTCTTTCACTGAGTGAAAGAACTTATCACGGTGAAAGAACTTATCACTGCCGGTTCTTGGCTAGAACCGGCAGTGGTAACTCATTATCAGTGCCGGTTCTTGACAAGAACCGGCACTGATAATTAAAGGTTAAAAGGTGTGCATATCCTTTGTAAGTAAGAACGTGAGATTGGGTGGGATGGTTAGAAGGGTGAGGGTAGAGTGGAGATGTCGCAGGTTCGAGTCCTTGGTAATACAACATTTGTATTTCGCGCGAAAACGGATCCTAATAACCTATTGTAGGTGGTAGATAATTAGTGTATAGATTCTAGGCTAAAAAAATATTTTTTTCTAATTTTACACAGTTCAGCAGGGACTATCACTGCCGGTTCCAAAACCGGCAGTGATAACTTGGGTTATCACTGCCGCCTACACAGTGCTAGTTCAAAAACCGGTACTAATGCCAGTTCCGAACCGGCACTGATGTGGTGTTTTATAGTAGTGAAATGCCAAATTGGTCACTCAGAACTGTGGTGATTTGATCGGCTGTACTAGCCGATTGTGGTTGTGGCTGATAATGGTCCTCGTTGTCAACTTGTCCCCCGAAAAACACTCAAGGTTTGCTTCCGTTTGTTCCAAGCCAACCAATTGGATGATAGTAGATTGGACCAGCTGTGAAGTCGATTGCACATGCATTGGTGTCCATAGTCTGGATCTGACTATTAAAGTCATAGTTGACTTGCCCCCGGGGTGCATACTCAGGTGTATATCGCCAAGGTGCCAAGCTGACCTGGGGTACAGGAGAATGACTCATGGTATGTAATTGAAACCCACTCGGAGGCACAGACACTGTTGAGTTTATAAGAGAATGCGTCGGCTGAACGGATGATGATATGGGAGCCGACCAATATGATGCTTGAGTGTACGTCTATAACTGAGTAGGTGATATACTCATCGGCATATCAAATGATGTAGCAGTCGATGTTTGCAATGGCTAATAACTATGTTCATAATTGGCTTGTCCCCTAGGCATATATTCAGATGTATACCACGTTTGTGTCAAACCGACCGTTTGGATGACTGGCATTCTATATGGCATATAAGCTAGTTGTGAACCAAATTGAGTCAGTTGTGAAACAGATGGCCATGACATCTGGGTAGTATTCCCTATGGTTTGCATTTCAAGGCCCCCATGGAATACAGACACCATTAAGTTAACCGAAATGTACGCCGATTGAATATTTGTTGGCACTGGAGCCATCAAATGAAACGCTAGAAAATCGACCTTAAATTGATGGACTTGCAGTACAACTGGTCCTGTCGAAAAAAGTATGTTAGTCAATGCTTGTGGAATCATCATCGCTGAAATCATCATCGACTAAACGACATGACGCTGATTGACTGGATGAGTCGGTAAAGTTGTTGTTACACTTGGCAGATTCATAGTGGACACAAGTTTTTGTGCTATGTCCTTCACACGATTAACAATCATCGGCTTTAAGGTAGTCATAAAAGCTGATGACTGGTTAGTAAAAATATGATGGAAAGATTGATTAATCATAGCTGATAGTTCATCAAGCACAATTTGATATCGGCTTATTGATGAGTCCTGAGCATTGGTTGGAAAGCGGGTGTCGTGCACCCCGGTATTTCTACCAGCTTGAGTGACCGAATACTAGTCACAGAAGACCATAGCTAGTATTGCACTCAAAGACAATTGGAATATCATCGCAGGCACTGCATTTAACTAGAATTTAACAGTTTATATAAATGTCATCCCAGTCGACATAGACAAATACATAGTCTTGCACAGGGTTTAATTCAAGCACATAAAAATAATTCAGCGGAAGACCGGGCGATGACATCCCGAGGTTGACTCGAACGCGGCTAATCACCTTGACCTCTCCGGTCACAACCGCACTGCTGAAAAATCTTGACTGAACAAAGATCCGTGGTCCATATAATGAGTACACGGCTACTCAAAGAAGCGGTCCTTAATGAATGAATGCAAGGTCAATGGGTGGGTATGGTTATTTTACTAAAATATCACCTATCTACTTGTTTATTTATTCTGATTCATTGAACACATGATAACACACGAGCGTAGCCAAAGGATGCTAACCACTCCAAGAGAGGCAATCCCTGCTCACACTACATCAAGTTATTAATTAAAACACATTGACTACCCCGTGTGAAAACTCCTTTCCCCGCCCATAACCGCGGGCACGGCTACCATGATAGTTTTAACTCGCAGAGTGTGTACACGTTCCCACAAGCCCCTGCCTCATCCCGAGGGAGAAACAAGACAAAACCGCTCCTGCTTCCACCGTCCCAATATCAGCCCTTTCTTTTGGTTTCATACCCCACACACGGTACACTTCGACCAGCCCGACAACATGCAAGACTCCTTCAAATGGACCGATAGCGCACCACATGAGGTTAGCCCCATTTAAGCCATTCGAACCGTGATCGCGAATCACTTGCCCACTACGAGTACAATGAAACAGGTTTCACAGCCTAACTGGTCAGGCCGTAAGGCACAAGTGGCTATACGGTTTAGGTTCGGTTTGGTAGTCACAGTATACGGTCCTTATAAGACGGAGGAGACCTGCACGTCTCAACCACAAGCCCAAAATCCGCCTCTTCTGGTCTCTCAAATCAACACAAACCACGTTGATTTTAGTTGATTAGGTTTATCCAAAACAAGACTACATCAAGTCGAACTCCATAGATACCAGTTATTAATATGTGAAACCTATCAACTACCAATTCCAGAAGCTAGGCTAAGCATCTATACAAGGATAGGCTAGTAAAACAGTACCAAAATAGGCTATCAATGGAAGGCTACTTCATATTAGTAGAGTGCTAATATGGATTCGGAGCAAACGGCACATATGACGATAATTAAAGCATGCGTAAATAAGTAAACATGAAATAATTAAAATTTAGCAAACTAGGGTTTCAACATGAATCTAGCTTGCCTTCAAGAAGCTAGGTTCTCGATCACCTCCTTGACGGCTAACGCCTCCCTGACAAAGGCAGTACACGCTTGCTCTACGCGAAAGAATAAATAAACAATAATAAATATCAAACATACAGAAAATAGTATAGTAAAAATATATAAAATTTTGGGATTATTTGTGATTTTAGGCTCGAATCATCTAATTTGAGTTCGGGAACTCCTAAACAATTCGGGAAGTTTAGAGTTAAATAGAAAAATCGAAAAGATTTAACCGTTAACCTGGCGTTAACCGTGGGAAGACCGAGGAAACCTGCTTTGGACCGGCGGCGGCGGCGGCGCCTGCCACGCAGCGCGGCGATCGGCACACCAGACGCGGGACACGCGGCAAGGCGTAATTATAAGTATGCGCTGCCGGCATATGAAATGGGGCGCGCGCGCGGCTGGCGACGCGTGGCGGGTTTTGCTTCGATCGGCAAGACGAAAGCGAGAGGCGACAGACGCGGCGGCACGCTGGGCTGGCGATGGCGGCGGCGCGGGTCACCACGCGCCGGCAGCAGGAGGGCGTGGCTACAGGTTGGTTGGTGAACCCGCGAAACCGTGCAGGGCGAGCGAGAACGGTGCGGTGCCAAGGTCGCCGAGGTTCGGCCGTGGGGGATCCTAAACTTCGGCGAAAGTAGCTCCCTCAATTTTTCACCAAAATTTACGATCCATATATCCAAATTGATCAGCACGACGAGCTCTTCAACATGTTGGCCTTGGATTTTGTGATTGGGCACTGGAATAGGAGGATTACCTCGGTTTGCTTCGGGTTTTGCACGAAAACCAAGACGGCGGCTAGGGTTTCGAGGGTTGGGTTGATGTGGCCGACCAGGGAACCCTAGGGGGGTTTATATAGTGCTTAGGTCGACTTGGATCAGTCCTAATATGGGTAGAATTAGTATTGGGCTAGAATTGGGTCTTAATTGGTCAAATTAGAGTCCTAGGGGGTTTAGGACTAGGTGGATTGGGTTTTGGGCCTAGTTAGGGCCTGATTAGGCTATCCAAGCCTGTTAGGACCTTTTCCTTATTATTATTTTATGTTTTGGCTTTTATTTTCCTTATTGCTAATATGTGACATTATAATTTTATTAGGATGTCACAGCGGGTCTTCTACACAGGAGCACCATGTCCACTTTTGTGAAACGAGCCAAGATAAGCAAGTCTTAATTCCTCCATGCGAGCTGCCATATCCTAACGCTGTTCATCAGTCAAGTCGGCATCGGGCACAACAAGGATGGATTTCTCAGAGGTATCAAAACAATCGGCCACGTTGTTCGATTTTGTCCCAACAGGCGTGCCAAAAAGTGTGTTCATTCCAAAAGTTGTAGCGGCATGACATACTTTGGGCTTAGGGTTTTAGAACCCCGTCAGCCCCAAGTTTAGGGTTCAGTGCGTGCTAGCCGATTTGACTTAAAATATACAAGGCAAAGAAATTAATCAACTTTATTTAGCCTATTAAATCCAAAATATTTAGAATAAACTATCAAACTTGAAGGCAAGGTCAAAAGCCCGACAATCTAAAGGTAGCGAGAACTATCAGTTTAAATAGATATTCAAACTGACAAATCTAGAAAGTAGTAGAAAATTCTACTATTGATCTAAACAGAAGTTTAAACCAATAGATTTAAAGAGTAAACAATCTACTACCGAGCCAATGTAATCAACCACGTAGTAGAGCGAGGGGGTAAATAAACTACTAATAAGCCAATAAAATCAACAAAGTAGAAGAAAGAGGGTAAACAGACTATTAGCTAACCGATTAGATTGTGTAGCTAACAGAATGAAGAGGAAACATACAATCAACTGGATTAATGAATTTATGAAATCAATAGAACGTGGATAAACAAACTATCGGCCCATCTGTAAAGCCAAATAAGTCGATAGAACGAGGGTAGAATCTGACCTTTGCATGAAAACGGTGATGCACAGTAATATCGAACAAAGATAGTATTCTGATAAACCAAACGAGAAGATTGGACTTAACCGAGACAGTACTCACCTAGGGTTGTACCTTGTAATCGATCGAGAGGACAATGCAACAAGTCCATCGAAAGCAAGATGCAACGAAACTAAGTTCCTACTACTCCTAGGAATTGAAAAGACAATTACATTGAAATAGTAAATTGATTGGTCAGGATCGTTTTCCTAATACATAGGTTGGGTATTTATACCTGATATATAGACTCGATACAATATGACCCGAACTCTCAAACTTACTATATATAATCTAACCGACTTAACTTATAACTAGAACTCTTTCTAAATAGAAATCTATCTAAAAACCTGTCTAAGATATACTATGCAGCTGATTTGGATAATATTCTCTTTTAGAACTTTTATAAATCATCATATTGGACAAGGATTTCTATTCGACTTATTTGCTATGATAATCTTTCCTATTATGCTGAACTTTGGCATATTATTCGGCTTATTATTCGACTCAACCATGTCTAGGCCGAACTTTTGCATATCAGCTTCCGTTATGTCGGTTTCTTAGCCAAATATCTTGATAGCTTTTAGAAGTTTCAACTATGTTTAGAATTGGGTGTCCACTAGAGGTGGGACTTGGGCCGTGCCGGGCTGGGCTCGTCATGCTTCGAGCCTGCATGAAATGGGCCAGCACGACCCGATCATTTATTTGTGCCAGGCTGGACTGGCACGGACGGCAAAATCAAGGCAACAAGACGCCCAAAGGCACGCCGGTCCTGTCGGTTTCGGGGCGTCTTACCAAGTGTAATGTTCAAAGTTATGATAATATTTTGAAAACACTTGCACTCATTGCATAAGCTATGACGCTTCCGTAAAATTTCTATGTGACAAACACACATTTCTAGACTTTAGAAGCCATTTGAAATTGATGATTTTTGTTTGAATAAAGCACTAAATAGCTAATTAATAAACCCTTGCATAAGAATTTATAATTTATAGCACTATTTAAGAAATTGTTGAAATATAAGATTCTAATGGACCTTAAATTGGGAATATATTTTCATATTCATAAAACATCCATACACACATATATATATATATATATATATATATATATATATATATATATGCATACACATAATCACATAAGCCTAAATATGTTAAATTGCTCTAAAAATCCCAGAAAAATCCATAGATTAGTTTAAACCCTAATAGAGAGTTTGACTCAAGTTGACCAATTTGACCTGTAGGGCCCAGTTCATCGTTCTCGGCTGCCACAGCGCTCTTGACCACGGCTGGCAATTACGAGATGCAAAAGCCAAATGAGCTAGCCAGCCAGACAGCGCACTAGAGCTAGAGCATGTGCAGTTTTCAATGAGTCCCATCTGCGGACGCTATAATACCCACTAGAGCACTGCGGAGGCTACGCGAGATGAACTCACGGGCCGGAGTCCAACAGAAGCCATCACGAGAGCCGAATGTGGCTCTTAGCTGAGCAGCTGATCTCTTGAGCTTTGGGACGCCAAGCGAGCGTTCGTGCATCGTTCGAACTTACCTTCTGCGAAGCAAGGAATCGGACACCTGGTGACGAGGGCCCGAGGTGCATTTCAAGAATGCTGTCTTGTGGCTGCAGCTGGCCTTCTACCCCACTGCTTTGCCTCTTCAGGCTTGAGTCTCGATGCGGTGTCTTTTCACACCGCGCCTCCACAGCGATGGCGAGGCCTGATTGTGTGTTCGGACTTACACGCGCCGTTCCATCCTTGACCGCCTTCTGGAGCAAACCCGCCTTTGCTGCAACCGGCTCTCACTTCTGCCTTCAGGCAATCACACCGACCGGCCCAGCTTGAATTGCGAGGCTGCGACACAATGCTCGCGACCGACCCGTCACCATGCCCTTGCGTAAGCGGTGCGTAGCCGTCTCACCCGCGCCGATAATCGTCATGTAATCATTCATATCAATTCGTGTAGCGGTTCATCACATATGGCTCGCCGGCATTAAGCCTGACGAAGCCCTTCGTCTGGTCAGCGTGTGGTTCTCAGGGTTTCGCACCGCCGGCTCCAGCTCGTCCACACAAGGCTACCACGCACGCAACGTTCAGGTTGCACACGGTTGCGCCGGCCGCTTCTGTTGTCGTGAACGGCGATGGAATTCCGGCGGAGAACCGACTAAGCGCCGCTATTGTAAGTCTCACCACGTGGTCTACAGCCAGATTTAAAACCACTGCCATGCTTCTCACACGCTCGCGGTCCTTCGCGCCGCTCAGCTCCCATGGTTGGGCCGCGTCACAGTTCCGAATACTATGTCCCAGCGTGCTCTTGCGGGCCGCCGTGTGACGTGTGGGATCAACGGCGGTTTTCCCGTTTCCCAGTTTTATAAATAACAAACGATGAATAAACGATTTATTTAAAATAGGTAGATATCATTAAAATTATGGAAAAATTAGGGTAAATACTAGAGTTGGATTTATAAAATAGTACAGTTCACTTGATCAAGATAACACCGCGGTGTTGCCTAGATTAAATCCATTGCATATTTTTTTATAGTTAGAAATTCATATTATAAATAAAAAAAATATAGATGTATGTTATTAAAAAATAGATTAACAATTAAACATAAGAAAATCATGGATAAATAAATGACTTTTGGACCTAGGAATATAGTATAACCTATAATATGTCTCCTAATTACATGTTAACTCAATATTGGTATAATTAGAAACATGAATAACTAGCTACATGTATCATGTTAACATATTCTAACTATTTAAAGTACTTAAAAACTATAAAACCATATTTTGTCCTATTGGGTTATTAGAGTAAATTTCATTACACACATATATACATGTATCATGTGCATGATGTGCATCTCTCACAAACACCGGCCCTCACGCTTATTATTTAGAAGGATCATGGAACTTTCTCTTTATATATATATATATATGGATTCATAGATAGTTAAACATAGAATATCAGCGATGATTGGACTTCTAAATTCAGCATTTCATGCATCATTTTTTCTTCCAGCGGTGTTTATGATGAATGTTGATTCTCCCGTGAGGCGTGATCATCGGGTAAGGGGCACCTGACTAGAGGACTCCGCGACCGGAATTCCCATTCGGCGCGAAGTTATTCACTAAAGGTGTTTGTTTACTAGGGGAGATCTCCTAGTGCGAGTCGGTCTGAACTTAATATAAATAATAGTGTTGCTTTTACTAGAGGTATGCTTTTTAGTGCAAGTTAACAAATAATATCATATTGAATCCCGCCAGCATTTCTAAAGCATTTATTTCTGTCTATTAAAAGCGCATGCCTTTTAAGTACTTATGCCTATTTGTTCAATCATGATATATCATGCCATTTATTTACTTGCTATCAATTTACCATGATGATGTTGCCTTGAATTAATCATACTATATTGGACTATTGTTATATTACTTGATGATCACCCCCAGTTTTAATTTAAATAACGGATTTATTTGACTCTCTAAGTCTTGGTTAAAAATCTTAGACATTGCTCAGTCCAACTATAAATTTTAGGCTTAGAATTGCCTAACTAAATGCGACCGGATGACATCAATCTCACCAGAATGATGTTATATTGTTAATTTTCCGCCCCAGTATATATTAGGGATAATTTGCGCTTTGCAATGAATCGGAACGATTTGAGAAAGGAAGCCCCCTAGCCTACGAAGTGCATGGAAGAAGAGGTGTAATGGTGAGAGTCCGCGCGCATCGCGTGATTCACACTACTGGTGGAAGGAAGGTGCAAGGTGAGGCCAGGTATGTGTTTGGAATCATGAGATTCCCATTGGCCGAAGCATGACGGCATCGGAGTCGCGCCGAGCTATCTGCAGACGTTCTCTAACAAAGCCACTCATGCGCTCGGCGGAAGTTCTAACCTGGTTCGCGCTGTAGTGACGTACTGCAACGCACCTTTTGCCTTGATGACTTCCTGAAAACGGTTCCGCTCTAGATGAGTCAGTGCTAGAGTGTGGCGCAAGGCAAGGCTATGCGGGGAATGTGATCCAGAACATGCCACACGCGGGATGGATGCACACTCGGAGACGCTGCGGTGAAACCGCATGGTTGGTTTGGTTGTGCATTGAAAAAATATGATAAATAATCAATTTGTGACGCAGGAATTTGGTTAACCCTGTTATAGGCTTCATTTCCATGCAAATAAATATATGACCTGACCTTTCTTTTGACCTCTACCCACACTAAAATGCATTGGGTAGCTCGCTAGTTTATTACGGAGCTGCTTGATGTTGATGACCTTACCAGAGCAAATATCTATCTTTAGACATGGCGAGATGATACCTAATTGTCATGAGAGATCCTCCAGCTTACTGTGCATGACCACTGCAGAGACCAGAAGTTTTAAGATGAGTTTATATAGCGACCGATCAGTTACATGGTGGCAATTCAGTTTGATTTTGTACATAGTTGCTGCGTGGTGCCTTTTTCGAGAATGCAAGTCTCGCCTCGAAGTCCGTCCAATTACTTGCCCGCCCTAATGTGTCGTGAACTTTGCTCCTAGCTCGGCAGCGTACTCTTGCACTACTGAATTCTTTGTTATGTAGGACAGTCTCCGGTACTGATGCTCGCAGGCAGGCGCGCACTTCACGCCACGGTCTTGCAGCACTTAGCTGGACTGCCGTAAGAGCTAGACTGACGATCAGGCCCAGCGCGCAAGCGAAGATCGAAGCTGCACCTCTATAAACCCCGCTATATAGTCTGTATCGCACCGCTTGTTCCCAACTGTACTTAAAGGAATGGATCCCGGGAGAATTTTTCGTGAGCTTTACACATTTTTCGCTTACCTTAAAAATGTTACGTATGACGGTGGATATTCAATGCCAATGGCGAGTACGCGTCCTCTGGTTCACTCTCACGCCGATCACGTCGAGCGTTACCTACCTGTACATTCCGCCACTTAGATACAGTTCTTACATGTGGGGCTCAAGGGCGTTGTAGATTGTGGCCTGTACCACCACGCCGGAGGGTACTACGCCCACTCGGCAAAGGGTACCTATGCCCCTATGATGTACTAAGGGGCAGAGCTGCCGCCGAAAGTGCGGCATCTGCGCATGCTGCTGTGGAATGGCTGAGGGGGCGCTTGAGGCCACACGCCCTCTCAGCGGACCATTCTGCACTTCTCCCTACCCAAAAGAGGAGCAGGGACCACTGCTGGCTTTCTCTCGTATCGAATGCGGAGCTTTCTTCTCTCTCCGTGACTCGGAGCGGGCATCAGCTGAGGAGATCCACTCCTCACTTCATCCATTCTGCTGCAACCAAATAGATCCCTCAAGGCGTTTTGAGACCATCGCTCGGTCGGCGTGTGAACACTTGCCAAGACCGAAAGTTTGGCTGATGGCTCGACCGTCCTCCCCCCCGAGTCAGTTCTTCAGTATTGCTTGAAGCACTAGCGCACTTTGTCATGCACGATTTTCTCCCAGTCACCACGACACTTCTTCCGTTTGCGGACCTGAGCCAGTACCCGGCCTACGTCCATCCTAGACATAGAGGAGATTGGATGCAGGCTCTAGAGGCTGAGCCGCTCTCCGTCTTCTGTCAATCGCTCACATTGACTTCACAGTGATTCGCCGGTTGGGGGCGTTGGGAGACGGTGATACTGCACCAGCGTAGTAGCTAGTAAGCATGACTTGACAAGTGTAAAATCTTTGTCTTCTATAGTTGTTCGACATGTACATGGCTACTTCGGTCGAGTAACTGTTACTTTTGATGTAAGCGGTGATGGGTTATCTTAAATTGCAGCTTCTTAAATGTTTAGGGGTTTAGTATTGGGCCTGCGTGACATATTTGCGTTGTAGGTAAGGTAAGTTAAGGACCGTCACCACGTTGATGGTCGATGGAAATGTAGATCTCTAGACTTCAAGCGGTCTTGATCACGCAGAATTCAGTCAGGAGGGGCGAATCTGTAGGTGCTGGCCGGCAGGGAAGGAGACCCAACCAAGGCTGCCCAGGCCAGACTTAGAGAGAGCTCATAAGATGGCCATCTGTCGCGAGATGGCAAAAATCGGCAACGCTGAAACGGTCCTGGATCGATCAATGTCTTATCTGAGACGGACGACGAGCTCAAACTGAATCTTTACGAATCTTTTATCTCACCGCCGAAATGAGGACACATGCGGTGGAAGGTAAAATGGAAGACTGATTACCTGACGTAACCGTGAAATACACATGCACGCGGAGTTTCCGATTGGCGCCTGCCTAGCGCTGAGTACCCGGGGTGTGTGGTGAAGATGAAAGAGAAATGAATTGGACCCGAAAAATTGGAAAGAACTAGTTTGCTGTTTATTATATTCGCAAAGGATTCATTCCATGGGAAGAATGTTTGCCGCTTTCACATACCCTATAGGAATCACCGGGGAAGAAGTATGAGTTCTCTTTCTCGAAGACAACGATTTCTGAATATCTTACTAAGTTCAATGAGCTTGCAAGATATACATCCTAATGACATCACAATGAGTCAATGCGAAAGAGTAAAAGATAGATTGGTTCCTAGGAAGGATGGATTCTTTGAGCAAACTCGCGGATTTTTGGGAGTATCAAAACTTCCACTGGGTTAGTCAACAAGGCCGTTGGAAGAGGGACTTGAAGGGAAGGATCTCTGCGGTGGCGAAGAATGGTGGTGCGTGATTGATTAGCATTTGCCGTCGGTCTCAGTCACGCCACGGGCACCTCAACCTCAACTCAACTCTCGGTGGGCTGCGATATCTTCCATGTTCAGCCTGAGAGGAGTCGTGCAGCCGTGCGGCACTTGCACCTGTGCACCAACACTTCGCACTAACCGCAGCCTACCCTAAATGCCTGTAGGAATCTTGTATTGACCGCACCACCAAACTGATCTTTATGCCTTAGGCCAAGCTAGTCGTGCGTTCGCGGTGTCTGATCGACTAGCCGCTTATCAGCTCAAGGTCGTTGCAATGGCGGAGCTCAACTCAATCATCGAACCATATCTGAACAGGTACTAAGGAGATACGACACACCTTCCTCTTCAGTTTGATGGTGCATGCATCATTCCTTTATTTCATACACGTACTTCCAAACCTTTCCTCTAATAAGCCCTTCACCCAATTCTTCTCTGGGATACTTAAGAGCCTATAGGTCCGCAAAATGGGTGAAATGGGTAGGAAGGAAAGAGTAGGATTCTATTTCTCACCTAATGGTCATGCGGATCACGAGGAGTTGATGTCATATCGGATGGATTGGCTAAGACTCTATAATGCTGCATGTGAACATAAGGAACTTAGGGTAAAAGGATGTTTGAGTATGGAAGGTAGATCAGAAGCTCTTGACATTTAGGAAACCATCCATACCAATACCTCCAGGATATTTGGGCGATACTCACATCACTACAGAGACCACACTTTGGTATTTGTTTGTACGTATAACACTCCGATGACCAGCCTCTCGATTCATAATAGACATGTACAGTGGAGATGAACTTCATCACTTACTAAGCAGGGTTTGCGACTATGGCTCTCGATGTTTGATAGAAGGATGACTAAATTGAGTGGTGGACTGTATGTTTCACTTAAAAAAATAACTCTCTCTTGCAGCTCAGATCGATGACTGTTGACCAACCTCTGAGCTAGGCACCGCTTCAAGATCGACCGACGATACCATCAGTAAGATCTTATGATATACCCAATTCACCTACCCAAAACTTATTGTTGAATATTTGGTCATGTCTTTGGCTTAACCAATGCACCCGGCATGAACTATGAATTTAATCCCAATGGAATACCTTGACAAGTTGTGTGTTGTGGGCCGCTATGGACATTATCTTTGTACTATAACCGGAGCATGAAGACCCGAGACCTAGGCACGACCACGAGGCATAAAAGCTGTGCAATATATGAATTTTGGATTATGATGTTATGACATATTATATCTCAATAAGGAATTAAAGTGGACCCATCTAAGATGTGAAACCACATGAATTGGCCAATGTGAGGTCTTAGGCAGCCGGCTTGCATTGTCCCATCTCTCAAAATTTCCAAGGACCACTAACTCCTCAAAATTTCATTTCACTCGCTCAGTCACTATTGACTCACTCCACTGGAAGGAAGTTTGAATAGACCTAAGATTGAACCTTCGCCTGTCAGCTCAAAAACCCTTCTCGCTCTTCCTCGACTCTTGAATTGCTCGTACACCTAATATACATGAAGTTTGAAGTATATCGTGAGCTTTCCGCAAGGATTGTGTGTTTGCAAGATGCGTTGTAGCGTAATCACTCACGAACGGCGACGCGACTTAAGACAATTACACAACATGACCTAGAACTGCGGTGGTTCATGCTCTCTTATGGAGACATTTTCTTCGATGGAAACAATGTGACATCTACTGAACACACAACAAAGCCAAAATACGCCACACACCAAGCCAACTCTCAATATGAGGCAAAAAGGTGGTTAGAGTTGATTAAAGATTCTGCACCCAAATGATATATATTACTGCTGCATACCGAACGTACGGCTAAGAGGTGCTAAGCAGAACGATACATCTCCAAGCTGTTCGAGGGGAGAAGCAGAGAATTCCTAACCAATATGCCCATCCAGTCTACAGAATCATGAATCTGAACTATCTCGTTCGGTTGGAAAATCTGACGAATCTGAAAAAATCTGATCTCAGACGTACTCCTCAAAGGATTCAGAACTTTAACTAGGCTCAACTGGGGACGCTAATAGGATGAGGACTGGAACCTTAAAGCGAACAAAGATTGTTCTTTGTGGCCTCCGACCCGCCTCATCGAATTAAAGGAGGAAAATTGTTAAAAGAAGCGACGAACCGTCTAATTAACCCACGGCTTACCAGATGTAGAAGCGACACCTGGCTGAAGGCATCTGGCCACATCGCAGAATGAAGCTACAAGAGTACACACCCTATTTGTTCGGAACGTATCTTCAGTCAACGTACACGTCACCAGGTTTGAGAAGGCGAGAACCGAACGGCGGGGTTCTTGCATTCGCTGCTCTGAATTCGATATTGCCAGCTTAGCGAGTGTCAGGTGTTAATGGATCTGCTCAAAATCTTCTATTACCCACGGTGGGTAAGGTAGACGTTGACCTTACAAATGCATAGGCGATCGCGACAACCAGCCTCCCGAATTCACATCGATGCCTGGCCCGAGCAACACACACACAGGGTAGCACTACTCATATTCCAGGCTCATTGCATTCCCAGTGGTCACGGGCGTGGATAGCAAATTGCCTTACCACCTACGTACTGTGACATGCAAACGAACCCGTCATCCTTGTCAAGACCGAATCCCGAATTCCGGAAGATGTTAATCATTTCAAAGCTTGAGCTTGTTCACCAGTGCTGATTCTCCCCGATAAGCAGAGAAAAATGAAGCTCTATACTTATTACACGAATTTGCTTCCGATGTGGCTCAATGTCAGCATGTCGGCTTGTGCTGAACGCGTCCGGGTGTATTTCACATCGAAGTAACGTTGCAGCAATTGCTGCAAGCCAGTAAAGTTCGCCCAATCGCATCGTAGTCGCCCAAATCGGACAAAGAGTTATCTTGACGACTATGGAGACTATGTCAGATCTCACCCTTCAAACAAGAAAACTCTGTGTTTGTGGGATTCATATCGTCTGTGATGAATTGAACTTACTGCCCCAAGAGGTTGGGAGGACAGTTCTTATCCGCACGGCCATTCCCAACCTTCAGTGAGTTTGGAAAAGTACAACGTGTAGTACGAAAGTAGTTAAACCTCAAGGAGAAGTAGTTCACCGCTCGCCAAGTTCTACAACCCAACTCAATATCATTAGAGAAGTCTTAATGCAAGGTCGGAGGATCAGATTTGACCGAGAGAGATGCGAGCAACCACTTCGCGCTTTCCGGAGAAATATCAATCTTCGAGTGGATTGCTTTTAATATGCGTAAGTTATGATAATATTTTGAAAAACTGTACTAACCTCTGCATAAGCTATACGTTTCTAGAAATTTCTATGTGACAAACACACATTTCTAGACTTTAAGCCATTTGAAATTGATGATTTTGTTTGAATAAAGCACTAAATAGCTAATTAATAAAACCCTTGCACTACTATTTAGATTGTGTTGAAAATAAGATCCAAATTGGGAATATATTTTCATATTCATAAAACATCATATATATATATATATATATATATATATATATATATATATAATACATGCATACACAACACATAATCACAAGCTCAAATATGTTAAATTGTCTCTAAAATCGGAAAAAATCCATAGATTAGTTTAAACAATAGAGAGTTTGACTCGGTGACTCGGTACAGGGCGCTCCTTGACTAAGTATTTGCGTATTTCGGTGCGTCGATTTTCTTTCCATCGGCACCCGCCTACTACACTGCTGGGGGATCTCTTTTGCGCGCCTTGGCAGGTTAGCTTTTCGCCTGAACCCCTGAATCACGGCGCTTGTCAGACGGCTGACTACCGCGGTGCTCCGAGGCTGGTCCCAAGGACGGATCGCTTTGCTCTCGCCTCGTCGGCACTTCACGAGCGTTTGGCGACCGCTGCCTTAGTGCCCTGCGTCACTTGGCACCGGCTCGGTGATGGCGATTCGCCGCCGCCAGCCTCCGCCGCGCAATGCCAATCGCCGGCGAATCGTTCGATCGCCAAGCCATACGGACCCGCCCTGCGGACAGCCAATCAGCTCACAAGCCTCCACCAACCGATCATCTTGGCCTTGGCTCGTGGTGGCCTTCGGACTCGGGCCAACGATATGCCATGCCACCGCTACCCATCCGGGTAGTTTTCTCTTTCACTCAAGTCAGACGCACATTCCTTAGTCTCCTTATTGTCTCGGCTGCTGCACTTGACCGAAGCCTCGTGCGTGAAGCTCTGCGAAGCCTCCATGCAGGATTGTCATTTATCCCGGCAGCTTAGTCCGCCACCGCTCCATCGGACACTTGTCGCCACCGTGCCAAATAACGCCACCAGCGTGACGACCGCCCACGCCCACGGGGAGCTTTCAGCTATGACACACTGGCCTCTCACATCTGCCTGCCTTCCTGGAAGTCATCATGACAACAGGTGATCCCGTTCATGGCCCTGACTTGCCAAGACGCTTGCTTTCTTCAGCAACTGCTTCATGGCCCTGGATCATCATCATTCGGGTTCCCTGCTCTCAGGGGCGGACACGCTTTGACCCTTGATCGCAGCCACACGCCCTTGCACAAGCTTCTCCTCTCACACGCGATCTTTCTCGCGGTGGCACGAAGCGAATTTAAAATAGGTAGATATCATTAAAAATTATGGAAAAATTAGGGTAAATACTAGAGCTTGTGTTGATTTAATAAAATAGTACCTCACACAAGAACCAAACACGGTTCCTAGATTAAATCCATTAAGCTTATTTTAGGTATTAATTCATATAAAAATAAGAAAAAATAGAATGTTGTGTATTAAAAATAGATTAACAATTAAGTTAAACATAAGAAAATCATGGATGCCGATAAATGACTTTTTGGACCTAGGTGAATATAGTATAACCTATAATATGTTTCCTAATTACATGTTAACTCAATATTGGTATAATTAGGAAACATGAATAACTAGCTACATGTATCATGTTAACATATTCTAACTATTTAAAGTACTTTAAAAGACGATAAAACCATATTTTGTCCTATTGGGTTAATTAGGTAGAAATTTCATTACACATATATATACATGTATCATGTGCATCATCTCACAAGCACTTCGCGCCATTCCGCTATGATTCATTATTTAGAAGGATCATGGAACTTTCTCGATATATATATATATATATATGGATTCATGTAGATAGTTAAACATAGGAATCGTAAATGAGCGAATACGAAGCGACCTCGATTGCATTTCATGCATCATTCTTTTCTTCGCCGCGATCGTGTTTATGATGAATTGTTGATTCTCCGCTTAGACGTAGAGGATCCGGAACACTGCTCGAGGACTCCGCACAAGACCCGACTTCAATTCCCAAGGCGAAGTTAATATCTACCCTCAAAGGAGTTTGCTTTTACTAGGAGAATCTCGATTTTCCTAGTGCGAAGTTAATACTTAACCTTAATAGTGTTGCTTTTACTAGGAGAGTATGCGCTTTCCTAGTGCAAGTTAACATCCAATAATATCATATTGAATCCTGATTTCTAAAGCATTTATTTTACAAGATAAACCGCATGCCTTTTAAGTACTTATGCCTATTTGTTCAATCATGATATATCATGCCATTTATTTACTTGCTATCAATTTACCATGATGATGTTGCCTTGAATTAATCATCGTCATTTGGCTTGCTATTGATCGCTTTGATGATCACCCTTGGTAGCCCGGTTAATTTAAATAATCTGATTTAGACTCCTAAGTCTTGGTTAAAATCTTGCTTAGACATTGCTCAGTCCAACTATAAATTTTAGGCTTAGAATTGCCTCTAATCTGTGAACCGACATTCACCGGACATGATCACACAAAGAATATGGTTAATTGAATTTGGTCCGCATGCCGCAGTGTGTATATGGTTGTGATAAGTTTAATGCGATCGGGTCCGCATTGGGTAAGAGATGAAGTAGCTGGGCTACGTGATTTGAGGAAGCTAATCGCCCACATACGTAGTGCATGGAAGAGGCGCGCGAGATCCGCGTAATGCCGCGGCCGCCTCAAAGGAGGGGTTCCGCCACATCGTGTGATTCACACGGAGGGTGCGAAGTTAGCCAAGAAGGAAGTGCATAAGGGTGAGGCCCTTAGTGGATCGGGCTGGGTGAATCAAGGATTCTCTGCACGGTGCATCGTGGATGCACAGCAGACGCCATCGACTATCTCGCTCATGGAGATAGTTCCTAACACCACAACGCGCGGCCATCGCGCGGTAGTGCAAGTATTGGGGATTCAGGGTAGTTACGACTGCGGGCGCACTTCTCGCCGCCATGCTTGAGGTGAAGACAGCTTCATGTCGTCATCCGAGGATGATCTAGGTCCATTCTACAGAGAGCCGTGAGTCTAGCGTGGGTGGCCGGCCCAGCTAGGACGAGACCGGTACTTTGTCGGGGAATGTGATCCATTGAACGAGCGCCACACTCTAAGATGATGGCGGAGTGGAAGAGAACGCTTTGGCGAGTGCTTGGAAACCGCCATGGGTTTGGTTGTGCATTGAAAAGGAAATATGATAAATAATCAATTTGACAGGAATTTGGTTAAACTGCTAAGTTATAGGCTTTCATTTCCAAACTGGCTTTCATGCAAATAAATAAACCCAAATTTTCCTTTGAAACCTCTATCACTAAATGCATTGGGTTGGTGTTAGCTCGCCAGTTGTTTGGATGACACCGACCTCGCATAAATATCTATCTTTAGACATGGAGGAGCCCGTCGAGGAAGATGCCTACGATTGTCATGAGGAAGGAGATCCTCGCATGCGACCGTGAGTAGTTGCTTAAGATAGGGTTTAGTATGCGTCCACCGCCGTGTGTGGTTACACAGCTGCTGGTGTGATTTTGCTGTTCTTTTGAACTTGCAAGTTGCCTTTTTTGGAGATTTCCGCTACTCTGATGAACTTTGGTCTGTAACTAAGGCTTAAATGCCGTTTGCTACTAATGTGATCGGATGATCGCTGTTATGTAATATTTGGACACCGATGTATGAAATGATTCCAATGTGTAACTCTTGCACTAGCCTCATCGATCCAGGGCCTAGTGCAGTCCGACCGTTCTCGCTAGGTAAGCCGAGAAGGGGCGCGACACCAAGCACAGCATGGGAGAGAATATAGCAGAATAAATATTTTTTAATAAATTCATACGTTGCTCAAATGAGAAAGTTGTTTACATATAAAAAAGATGTGTCTCGAAATGCTCTACAACTTTTATGTAGAATATAAATTCATATGAGCAAAGTAAGACCCAAAAAATACATATTACCGAGAGAGGTGCGTTGGTCCGAAACTACACAGCGCATTAAATATTTTTTTATAAATTCATACATTGCTCAAATGGAAAAGTTGTCTACATGAAAAGGACCTGTCTCAAAATTCTCTACAACTTTTATGTAGAATATAAATTTATATGAGCAGAGGAAGACTCCGAAAAATATAGTTTACCGAGAGAGCTGGCGTTGGTTCAAAACTGCACAGCGCACTAAATATTTTTTTTTATAAATTCATACGTTACTTAAATGAGAAAGTTTTCTACAAAGATGCGTATCAAAATTCTCTACAACTTTTACATAGAATATAAATTAATATGAGCATAGAAAGATCCCGAAAAATATAAAATACCGTTTTAGGCTTCAATTCCGGCCGTGCCGGCCCTAGCACAGCCCATACAGTCTTGCCATGCCGGGCGGCCCATCGTGCCAGGTTTTGAAGCCCAACCCATTTTTTTCGTGCCGGGTCATGCTCGGGCCATTAAAATCGGGCCGTGCTCGTACTGGCCCACTAAAGCCTGGCCCAATTCCCAGGTCTAGTGTCAACAGATCTCCATCACAGCTAGATGATGCATCCTTTCTTGGATCTCAAATGTCGTCGGAGCCACCTGCCTATCTCAATCTTCTTCGACATTAGCAAGAAGGCCAAGGCCCCAGGGTAATCATGTTCTTGATTCACTCCTTCTGCTTCTCTTAATTAGCTTGTTCTTGGATGATCCACATATCTGTTGAATAAGGACTACACCTACCACTACAAGGTCACTATCTCCACCGGCGGCTCTGGACTAGTAAGCATGCCTCCCGCTGCCTTAATACATAATGATCATTATTTCTTGCTCAGCTCAGATCTAACGCTGCTCTTTATTGGGAATAGTCTCACATCGGAAGTTGGGAGGGCTTGAATATGGTTTACAAGGATAAGAGAGCACCTTCTTATTGAGCTAACTTTTTGGGAGAGATGGTCCAAAAGACCTTGGCCCGCTGCTCTGGTTGGGCTTACAAGTGTACTGTAGCCCGATGACCTGGGGTTCAGACGTGCTAAGTGTAACGATCCGATTAACTAATGGTAACAAAGCCTATGTGGCCTAGGTGATTTCTAGATAATCTCGGACCGATGTATGAAGGGGAGATTGTTAGGAATAGTCTCACATCGGAAGTTGGGAGGGTTTAACCATGGTTTATAAAAGAGAGGGAGCACCCCCTTATGGAACTAGCTTTTTTGGAGGAGATGGTCTAAGAGACCTTGGCCTGCTGCTCTGGTTGGGCTTGCGAGTATACTGCAGCTCAACGACTTGGAATCCGGACGAGCTAAGTGTAGCAGTCTGGCTAGCGCTCTTTACTGCACGATGGACCAGATTGTTTTGGGGTAGAACTGAAAACATTGATTATATGTTATTACAGAGCATTGGTCAGTCAGTTGGTAGTAGGTTGGAGTAATTTTCGTCCAGCAGCAGCATGGCAACAAATGGGTTTCGGTCGGATTAATTTAGTGTGGTTGATTCTTTATTAATTTATTTGATTAGTTTGAGATGTTCGTATAAAAAAATAAGTTATTGAATTAAGTTTGAATTGGTTTATGCTTGTAAGTTGTAACCGAACTGCCAATATATATATATATAGGCATGACTGGTAAAAAGTAAGCCAAGCAAATTAAGATTTTCTTCCTTAGCTTACTTCTCCGTCGATGCCCTTTTCACCAACAGCTTATGAGAAATGCATAGATTTTTTGTTCTTAACCAGAAACTTGAAGCAAAGTGTGTGTGTATATATCCGGAGACTCGATTACGTCCATCAATCCATGATGCATGCTAGCTATCTAGAATTCTTGATTTCTTCTTTTTCGATTATGATAAATTAATATTATTGCCACGATCAATTAACACAAGAATAATTTTTGGAGATCAAATTTCACTTCCCATTGTACCTTTTTTTTTTTTTGGTTAGCCCAAAGATTCATGACGCAGCAACTAGCAAAGGCCTTCGGTACTAGTAGGCACTCTTCGAGGCATATCCTTGCTGGCCGGCCTGACATTGGCGGATCTAGGATTTCAGAACTGGGGGTGTACAACTATATGAATTTTTTTAATGCTATATAGAAGCATCACACCATTATAAAAAATAGCACATAATATAAAGGTTTGTAAAGTAGTTAAATTGCCAAATAATTGGTCCATATAAATTCTTACATTAAAAAAATAAAACATAGCATACAATAAAATGAGTATGGAATGATGAAAATAGTACCTTATAATATTATTTTACAGGTCTTCATCCTTTGGAAACGCTCTATTTTAGTATCATCGGTGACCTTGGAGAAGATATCCCGCTCAATAAATGTGATCAAACAGTCGTTCAAGAATTGATTGCCTATACTATTTCTTAACTTGTTCTTCACAAAATTTATAGCAGAAAATACCCTTTCAACACTTGCTGTTGCCTTTGGTACGACTAATACCAATTTGAGAAGCAAATAAACCAACCTATATATGCCATGCTTGTTGGTTTGAACAAGCTTAATTGATAGGTCCACAATACCCTTAAGATCTTTGAACCTATCATCACTCCGTAAATTATCAATGAAGTTATCTATTTGAAAAGGAAACCTCATCAAATCTATATTTGAAAACTCGTTTGAATAAAACTCTGCAAGCTTAAGTATTTTCTCCTTGTCAAAAGTTTCAAAAGAGTTGAGTGGATTGAAAGCGGACATGCAAACAAGAAGCTCCTGAGTCTCGCCTGCACCGGCGCACTGCTGCTTGGAGCCCGCCTAGCGCCTGCCGAGTGCCGACCGCCTATCGGCCTGTGTGCACGCCGACCGCAAGCAGCCGTCGCCCGCTGTTGAGTAGACCGTAGTTGCCAGCTGTTTTGGGATTTTGGATTTTTAGTTGCTATAACCCTAGCTTCACAAACACCGCACCAGGCACCAGCGCACCTTACTACCCGAGCAAGCTGCTTGTTGATTCTTTGAATGGGCCTTTGTTTTGGACCGCGAGTCAGCTTATTTGGACCATATATTTACTAGGAAAATGGGCTCTGTCTACATATTAGACCTAATACTACATAGAGAGGTTCTTTTGTTTTCAAAATTTCTGGGGGTGCCCGGGCATACCCGGCACCCCCTGGATACGCCCATGGCCTGACTGCTATTTTATTTGATGATACATACTTCTTTCTTTCATTAGGTGAGATGAGTGCTTCCAAGATTAGTCACTTCAAGCTAATGAGCTGTAAAATTTTATAGTATCAGGTGTTAACAGTTACAGACTGATTCTCGCATGATCTCGGGTGTGCAAGATATAGCACGTCAATGGTTGCATCATTGTTGTGTAAAAAAAATGGTCGTATCATCCGTATTTTCTATTAATGCCCATTGCCCGTTAATATATACTAGTATGGCAAGGCTTCGTTTACTTGAAGTAGATGATTGAAATGCTCTTGTCGCTAGAGGAAGTATGCGTTTCGACAAGAGTAGAACCATTTAATGCTCTGTAAAGCTATGTGATAAGTTTTAAAACATTGGTATTAGTTTTATAGAGTTCTATAAAAATTATATTTCATTGATTGAATGCAGTATTTATGCTTTTTCATAATTTATTTTCTTCTGTTGCATATGCGTATAATTATTTGTGAGTTATACTAGATTTCAGTGATTTTCCTAATATGGTGAATTCATATTTTTGTTATTTTTATTTAAAATGAAGTTTATTATTTTATTTTATTTTTTCATTTATCAAGTTATTCTATATTTTAGTGGTCTTTATAATCTGGAGGATTAATTTTTAAATTTTCAAAATAAAATTTCGTTATTTTATTTATTTGTATGTTTTCCTATATACATAATCCCTCCATATTTTAGCTTTTTTATAATATCATGCATTTTCATATTTTAGTTATTTTAAAAATATTCTTTGGTTATTATGATTGCATCGCATGTTCAAAAGGAACTGTAATTAATTAATTAATTGTTAGAGGAATCGAATACCGTATGATACATTCCATGGCAAGAGGCGGATCTAGGGAGGGGTGGCCGGTATGCCGGGCACCCCCAGAATTTTTTCGTGATATTAAGTTAATATTGAATACCGGACACAAACATAAAATATATAAAGCTTAGTGACTATAAATCATATGTCTTTAGTAGGTCAGATGGTAAGATCTCTATTTTATAATACAGTTAGTCTTGAGTTCAAATCCCCCTCAACACATTATTTTTCCATTTTCTTTTCCACTTTACTACTTTCCTTTCTTCCTTTTTATTTTGCATCTCTTTTCCGGTTTGCTTCTTAGGTCTTGTACTTTTTTTTTCAAATATGGTTGTTGTACTTTAGGGGCAAAAACTTTTATTTCAATCATTTTTTTTAGTTTCCATCACTTTTTTCGATTTGCTTATTAGTTATTCTATTTTATTTTTCAAATTTGGTTGTTGCACTCTAGGGGCAAATAATTCTTTGTTAATTCAAAGAGATTTGCTCCCTTTCTTTTTTATTTTTCATCTTTTTTCTGATTTGCTTACTTCCTGCACTTTAAATGGTAAACACTTTTTGTTTGCACTCTAAGGCCCTGTTTGGAAACAATGTATTTTTTTAGTTTTTAGGCAAAACCATAGTTTACGAGAATATCATGGTATTCAATACCATGAGGTGTTTAGATACCCAAAAAACTCTGTTTTCAAAACCTCATTTTAGTAAAAACTGTAGTATTTTTTGAGTATTGAAAACTCAGCTCTGAGTTAAAGTTTTCACAGCTGGCTCACGCTGCCTCTTGCGCGTGAAACTTTTTTCCTCTCCCACGAAGCGCATCCTTGGCTCCTTGCTTCTCCCGCTGCTTCCTTTGGCTCCTTGCTGCTCCCATCTCTCACCTCCGCCGCCGCCCCGCCGCTGATGCCATATCGCCAGTGATGGGACCATCGGAGCAAGCCACTCAGGGTGACAAAGGTAGGCCTCGCCTCTCCCTAGGTCATGTATTCTCCATGCTTAGATCTGAACCCTAGTAGGGCGACGGTGGACGGAGCAGCGACCGGCGGCAGTCGCGGAGTTTCTTTGAGCAGGGGAGGAGAAGGGATCATGACATTAGTGTGTGCCTCGAGCTCCTGGAACTTGTTGAGCTCGGGGTAGGAGTTGCTGTCGGGGACGAGCGTGTCGGTGTAGACGGCGGAGTGCACGCTGCGGGAGGGCTTGGAGTGGCCCTTGGGCGCGATGTCGTCGTAGTACTCGCGCACCTCAGCCTTCCTCGTCGCCTCGTCCTCAGGGGACAGGTGCGCATCACTCCGGTTCGGCCTCGACATCGCCGTCCGCGAGCGCGTGCTCGCAGGCTGATCTGCCCGCCGATGCTAGCTAGCACGAGCAGTGCCTTGTCTCTCCCTCCACCTCACATGCTTGTTTGCTGGCTGGCTCGCTCTCCCTCCGCCTTTGATTTCTCTGCTTTATCTCATTTTCTGCTCTGATTTGGGAATCATGCATCCATACAAGAGTATGGCTCCCTTAAGTTATCTCACTGATATATGCTTGTCGATGGATCCAAGAGATGGGAATCATGAACCGAAGGCTCCAAGAGTTGGCGTGATTATCCCACTGCCCTATATGTGTGCTAATTACTGTTGATTTCTTCATCTCAGGGAAAAGGGAGAGGGCGTCATGGAATAAGGCACAAACTAGTTGGCATAAATTGAAGACTCTACTCCTTCCTCAAGCCAAGCTACTTCAAGCAATCAAATTTTTGAAAGAAGATCGAGACGCTAGAGAGATTTTCATGTGTTGTGATAAGGTGGCCCTTGCGGATGCCTACATCAAGGGGTCAATATCCACTTAATGTTAGGTTAGCACTAGAAATCATTTTGATGGTTGTTTGGTACTTGCTCTAGAAATCAGTGCTTGTTATTTGGTACTTACAGAATTTTGATGTAGTATTTTGATGGTTGTTTGGTACTTGCTCTAAAAATCAGTGCTTGACTTTACTTAGTTTGGATGAATGAAATTTACTACACCTGCCAAGTCCCCATATTGAGACGACCATTAGTGATAGGAATCCTGAAGCCATAGGGAAAATGTTACTAATATTTTGGAGATATTAGAAGTTATATGGGAGAGGGTGAAGGGTGTGAGTGATATAATTTTATAAATGTAGTATTTCCCTGGCAACCAGACACATAAACGATGAAAGAAAGATGCCACACCATCAGTGCTTGACTTTACATATTTTGGATGAATGCACATCAAGTAGCATCTACATGCTTACATTTTTCATGTGCATTTCTTTGTGCACGAGTGACATAATCACTCCACATAGCCGCCGCTATTTGATTCCTTCTCAAATTTCCTGCACTTCGACGTTCGTTGAGAGATAGCACATCATTTGTATACTCTATATCTCCATCTGGAACATCCACTATGTCCGATGGATTGATGTCTATATTGTTGTGATTAACCCAGTGGTCAGATCCATCATTATTGCGGATGAAATTGTGTAGCACACAAGAAGCAAGCACAATATCTCTCTGGGAGTCAATGGGGTAGTAAGGTGCACATTTCAGTATAGGAAAATGCATCTTGAGAACATCGATAATGCGTTCAACATGGTTACGGAGTTGTGCATGCCTTAAATTGAATAGTTCTTTCGCATTTCTTGGTCTCTGATTACTCCTGCCTTGCTCCTGCAAATGGTATCGAACGTTGCGGTACAGAGCAATGAAATTTGGAGTGTTTGCATATCCAACATCTACTAAATAAAATTTATCTGTGGAAACGTAAAAACTATGAGCAATTGCATCTTGTAAAACTCTAGCATCTGAAGTCGATCCTTCCCATCCTGCACTAACATGCACAAATTGACAGTTGAAGTCACATGCAACCATTACATTTTGTGATAGACTACCTTTTCTGTTACAGTATGGATCTTGCAAACTTGGCTCAATAGTTATAGGTACATGAGTTCCATCAATTTCATCGATACAATCCTGCAAAAAATGTAATGTTACTAATAGCAGTAAACAATGCAGTATTTGGCATACTCAGTAATGAAATTACCTTGAAGTATGGCATAAACTTGGGGTTGCTAGAGATCTTGAATGGAGTGTTAATTAGAGGTAGTTGTATTATGCTTGATGACAATGAAACAAGTGCTTGCAAAACAACATTGAAATGGCAACTAATAGTCTCACCACTGTGCTGAAATTGTTCTTGGATGGCACGATTACTAGCATTTGTTGAAAGGCAGAAAATAAATATAGCCACTTGTTCTTCAACCGAAAAACCTCTACTATTTGCAAGAAGATTGTTGTCACGAGGGCCCTCTACGAGCTTGTGAAAAATGTCCTTCTCCATGCGAAATTCTCGCCTACACCATACCTCATGACCCTAGAGAATTTCTTCAACGTGCTTCACTCCGGATAGGATTGAAGTGTGCACGGGTGTAAGCTCATGAGAAGAATTTCTTCTAGCGAGCAAACGGCCGACGATCTCTAATTCCTCATCGTCTCTTCGCTTTCTACTAAAAAAAAATTTCTCCACATCTCTTACTATGAGTGGTATGTATATACTTCACAAGCTGCTCAACTCTCTTTTTGTTGGTGTTCTTTGTTGGAATCACAAGTTGTATATATAGGCTGAGGAAGAAGAGTATTCTTACTTCTTTTCCTTGGTCATAGTCAATACCATGGTTTCTCAAAACCATACATACAAATAGGTGATAGTTCCAATGAATATGATGATTTAATGGAGTTTAATGAAATACCATGGTTTCTCAAAACTATGCATCCAAACAGGTGATAGTTCCAATGAATACTATGGTTTAATGGAGTTTAATGAAATCATGGTTTTATATACACACAATTGCAAAACCATGGTTTTTCCAAAATTATGGTTTCTTAAAACCATGCATCCAAACAGGGCTTAAAACATTAGTAGTAAAACCAATATGACAGCTGCAATACTTTTTATTTGCACTATAAAATGCTAGTCATGAAATCAACATCGCAACTGCACGCCTTTTGTCAAGAGAGAGGAGCAACAAGCGACACACAACTATTATGACGTTTTGAGAGGCACGTTCAGTTATAAAATCCTGGATCCGCCACTGTTGGCCAGGCTGGCGGATAGACCAGGTGGATTACGTTAGCTCCTGTGCACGGAAATGGTTTAGGCCCTATTCTCCCCAACTTATCTAATTTGCTAATCTGACATCTGACTTATCTCGTAACTTCGAGAATTTTCCAAGGTGGCCTCGAGAGTTGGATGCCCTTGGTTTTTAGGATTTAGGAAGCTTTTAGACACGTTTACGAGATAAAAAAATGATTCAAAAGTAATAAAAAGTCAAATAAGTCAATATAAGTAGATAAAACACAAAATAAGTTAGATAAGACGTGGCTTATATTGACTTATTTTTATTACTTTTTGAATCCGTTTTTTTAATCTCGTGGGCATGTCTAAAAGCTCTCTAAATTCTAAAACCAAAGGCATCCGACTCTCGAGGCCACCTTGGAAAATTCTCGAGCTACTGAAATAAGTCGATTAAGAAATTAGATAATTTGGGAGAATGCGCCTTAGCCAGAGCGGGTGGAAATGGGTTGGTGAATGGGTTCAACCCGCACTGAGAAATTGGGTTGGGTTGGTATTGGTGGGAAGTGCTTATGGGTTGGGTCGGATTGGTTTCCGGGAATTGATTACGTTGGTTGGCGTGGGTTGGGTAGTTGGCTGTTTTTGCACGGGTTGGGTTGGGTTGGGTTTAAACCCAGTAGCACCCTATGAGCTATGGTTTGGCTTGAACGGCTCAACAAATGAATTTACGCCATCCCCTTGATTTTCAAAAAATGTATTGGAAGTAGTGGAAGAAGCGCTATATATATATATCCGAGGTAGCAATTTCCTCGTTATATAAGGACTCTCGGAGGAGGCTTAGTGGCACGGGAGGCTTGGGTGAGGTCGACAGCTCGCACAGCACTGGCGGCACGGCAGCACAAGGAGCTCAGGTAAGGCTGATGGCGTCACGGAGCATGCTCCGCAAGTCCGCATGTACAGGGCATGGCCGGAGCGACGCCTTCAATGTACTCGATAAAATTCTTCAGGACAAGCAAGCAAACACGGGCTCAAATGGCTGGGCTTTGAGCGAGCACGCCTCGTATGGACCAGGAGTCATCCTTGTATATGATATGTACATACATGTATTTAGACAAAAACATCGCATTATAAAGTGGACATGAGATGGGCGATAAACAGTTATGGATCTTGCCCAAAGGTAGGGATGGCCACATTGAAGGAGAAGCCCAGTAAACATTAGTAGAATGGCAGGTCAGCCCACCAGTCCAAGATATTCGACGCACGGATGCACAGTTAGGGATGAGAATGGGATGGACCCACCCATAGATCCATTGGCCCGAGTCGGATAAAAAGGCATAATGGGCCAAAGGGCCGCTCCAAAAAAATTGAAGCCGAAACGGATCAAGTCCACTGGAACCGATGGTTCCATGGTCTGGTTCTATTCCTCTCAAGCGTAGCATCGCCGCCGTCCCTTCCATCGCCGGCATCCCAACGCCCACGGTGCCGCTCCTTCTATCGCTGGTGCCTCGACGCCCACACCGTGGACGGACAGCCTGATGGAAGGACACAGGGACGACAAGATCATTGGCGGGCGGCTCTGGGGCAGGTGACTTTCTTGATTTGGGATTCCTTGATTGGCCGTGTGCTCAAGCTAGGATCTTGATTTGGTATGATCCAATTGTCTCGTGCTCTAGGGTTTCTTCTTTCTGGATTTGGTTTGCTTAGCTAGTGGAAGATTAGCGCACAGAACATATTCTTCTGTTTGTCAATTCATTAACTGATTGGGCGGATTAATTTTCTTGTCAATTTGCAAAAAAAATGATTCCATGCGGGTCTTTAACCTCACTATGTATCATTCGCATTGGTTGATGTCTATGAGTACATAGGACTGACCTGGAATTATTAATTCAGGGAAGGAAAAAGTTCCCGACCTACTTCCAGTGTTGTGCTATATCAATTAAGGCCTGAAGAATAGCTGTTATCGCTTATCACTGCCTGCCAGTCTTCTTTGGTGGGAGATCATTTACTGCTGTCAGTAGTCTGTGAAAATGTGTATTATACTAGTCCTCATTCTTTAGTGGGAGATCATTTACCGCTGTCAGTACGAACGTTCTTCTGATTTGATTTTTTGTCATCTATATAGAGTAATTATAGTCTATTGTTCTTCTGATTTGGTTTTTTTTTTTGTCATCTATATAGAGAAATCATGCTGCATCTTCTACGGTCTTTTGAATTTTTTTGGAGAGATTGGCCCGACCATAGGGCCGGGTGGTCCGGTCTTGTACCCGCATAAAATGGTTTTGGGTCGACTGGAGCCGGGCTGGATCGGTCCGACCCGTTCTCATCCCTACACAGGCCCCCAACTCACCTCAGCCAGCCGCCCAGCCCAGCCCAGCCCAGTCCAGTCCAGCCCATGTGTTACCCCTGGGCCTATAGCACCTTAGATGTGGTTTGCTTATTTGCTTCCCGATGTGGTCTTGATAGTTAGATTTGTTTCGTTCAACTTGTGTTAGAAAGTTTTTATACACGTTTTTGAGATAGAAAAAAATAGAATCTAAAAATTAAAAAAACCAATAAAAAATTTCTTATCTTCTTATCTCGTTTGCTTATTTAACTTATCGATATTTCTTTTTTTTTTTATCTCGAAGTCGAATGAAGCGAATCTTGCTCTCAAGATTATATCAGAAAGCAAATAAACGAACGAGATAAGCCAATAAGATAAGCTTTCGTCGGGTTCCTGAGGCGTGCCCCCGCTGCAACCCGCATCTGCACGTAGGAGAGGAGCAGAGCCGACTCCTTCCACCCAGCAGCTCAGCGCCCGCCGGAGGTGGAGGATATCCCGTGGAGATGAAGCCCTTCGATCCGTGGCCAGTCTTCTTCCGCAGGGAGTGGAGCCGCAACTGGCCCTTCCTCACCGGATTCGCCGTCACCGGCTACCTCATCGTCAAGATGACCGCCAACTTCACGGAGGAGGACCTCAACAACTCTAAGTTCGTCCAGGAGCACAAGAAGCACTGAGCAGGTCGAACCCTATTCCTATCCCCCTCCATACATCTCATCTCTAGCCTATTACTTCCCGCTGTGCTGCGTGCGAGGTAGATTTGGAGGGCACATGTTGAGAATTTGAGATCAGATTCGTTCCATACCCAATGGCTTTATTTGTTACTATTCCTTCTTGCTCGATGCCTGCAACCGCAACCGCAATGTTTGGTTGGTTTCTTGGTGATGCGTCGAATCAGTAGGGTAGTGGCAGTTGCGACGAAAAGGGATAGTAATTTGGGGGCAATTCAAATTAAGAGCACCAAAAAGGAGCAAACTAGGATGTTTTTAGTTGAGAAAAATGATGTAAGATCGCTGCATCTGGTTACACAATTCATTTTTTTAAAAAAAATGAAAATGCCACAATGCACTGTAAGGTCAACAAGTAATCTGAACCTGGAATAAGTAACAGCAATTACAAACTGCAACTCAGACTATTAGTATTACTGCCGTTGTACATCTCATCAGTAACTTCTGTGAGCGCCTTCAAGCTGTGTCTACTATAAATTTTTTCAATTACAGGAGAGGACATAATCAAGTGGAAAACCCACTAGTACAACATCACCAAGTACATACCCTAAAGTTCCAAGAATGGCATATCATGAATTACAAACAGAAATACTAGAAACAACCTGTTCAGCAGCCTCAGCAACAACTGTCATGTAGTGAGAACTGCCCTTAGGACAGGTTGTAAGGTTCTTGGTTGTGAAGCCCACAACCCAGGTCCAAGTCCCCATGGGGACAATAAAAATTCGGGTCTCATTCTTGGAGGTGTGTTATAGCTGTAGGACCTAATCATCAGATCCCTGCAATAATCCTAAAAAAAAATGTCATGTAGTGAAAAAAGGTCATAATCTTTTTTGCCCAATTGATTGGTTCTGCCTCTCCAAATCATCGTCATCCTTATCGTCCTATTCAGCGACAAGCTCACTTCCAGTTCCAGATGGTGTCATAGGCATTGCATCTGGCAATGCATCTTTACCACCACAATATCACTGTCCTCCTCACCAACGCTTCTGCAGGAGCATGGGCATCCCCAGATTCAGCCTAGGAGAACTGTGATAGGCATCACCAATTTCAGCCTAGGAGAACTGCAATTGGGATGCACCATCAGCTGACTCTGAGGCCCTCTTGTTCGCAGCATCAGGTTCCTCAAACTTTGAGGTTCCTTCTGTGCCATCAGCAGTAGCTTCCTGTCTTCACAGCTTTCTTTTTGTTGGTTTGAGCTTCTGCTGATGCTGCTGCATTTGTCACTGTAACGTGCCTGAAATTGTAGCGCCTTTCCTTCTGAAGCTTGTGTCACTGCGTCAGCTGTTTGCTGCCTCTTGTGGCACTGCCCTCCAAGTGAAACACTCAGAATGTGCTTCGTTGCCTCCATCTTGCTTACTAATTGTGGCTCCAGCAAAGTGTCGCTTCCTAGTACCACCAACAGCAACCGAATTTCCCTGCCCCTGACCATCTTTCTTTTCCTTTCTCATCCTAAATAACTGCACAAACAGATCATGTCATTTTCACAAACCCTTTTGTTCTACTCTTCTGGTTTTGTTGGCACCATCCTTCCTTTGATGTTTCAAGCTGCAAATATATTTCAGGGGGAAATGTGATGTTCTTTCCATTTTAGTTAACGGAAGCAATAGCCGTGTCAATTACCATGTCATTGGTGCCATGAAATGACTGAGTTCCATGAACATTATGCAGCTGTCTGCTACTTCCACAGAATTCTCATCTGGACACCATCTGTTATATCATGCCTTTCAGATTCTTCAGTCTCCCTTGCTCCACCGTCAGATGGGACATCCTCAGCGTCAAAAGAATCATTTGCTATCTGATAGACAGGATGTTGTGTACACAACTGCAAAGGTTGTATCTGTGGCTAGATTGAGGCTGTGGTGAATCAGCGGGGTGGCTGGAACTCGCCAGCCAGCTGTGAGAGTTGGGTGTGCACTGCAGCAGAAGGCTGCCTGCGCTATAGATGGGAATGTTGAGAGCAACAGAAGAATAATTTTTAATTGCTTAACCTTCTCTAGCCAATCAGCTAATACATAAATAGATGCAAACCGACAAATCTCAACCAACTAGCAAGCTTATGGGGATGACAAGCTAATCCTTTATTCACTCGATGGTTGTTGTCGGCTGTGGCTGCTATAGTGCATCAGCCAGCCGAAGCAGAGTATGCAGCTGGCGCAGCTGCTGCATTTTGCCACTGCCAACTTGTATAATGCAAGCATTGTCAAAATGCAGGAGTTGGCTCATAATCTTCATCACTCTGTGATGCTCCCTCTAGTCTTGCACCAAATTTATGTTTTTTCTCCGCTTGTTCTGATGGCTGCTCAACCTTATTTCCTAGGAGAAAACTTGAAAAGCTTTGAACACTTTTGCAACAATGTTAAGCGGAATTAACAAGTGTTCCTATGTCATATCTCTATCGCTACTATTAAAAAATCTCTTGTGGTGAGCGATGACTGATGTAACATTTCATTAAAATTACCCACCAATTCCATCCGTTGTAACAAATCCATCTTATCACTAAAATTATCCACCATGCCATCCGTCGTAACAAATTCGTATTATATATTGAAATTACCCAACCATCACTCACCATTAATCATCACAAGAGACTTTTTAATAACCACGAGAGACTTTTTAATAGTAGAGAATATTACCCACCATGTCATAGGTCATGTACACTTCAGAGGACACTCGCGCAGTTGCTTGCAACACATCGCGCCGCGCACACGGCAAAGCCAAAGGCGTATGACTTGCTCTGTCATAGTTTTGACGGTGAAATCTGGATTTTTCTCGTAGCAAAGCATAGGCGCTTTGCAAGTTATTTTTAACATATGTAATTACTTCTTCTGTATGTATGACACTTTGTGGTATATCGTCAATCGTGTGGTATTCTGTTGTATTCTGCTCTATTGCTTTTTAAATTACTAGCTGCTTAACCTTATTTCCTCTGCAGGTGAAGGAACAGCAGCTATTCCTGTGAAGCTATCCGCGTCTTCAATGTGAATGACCAGTTCTACTTGGACGTTCCTAATGAAGTTAGCTGTTTTTTCTGTTTGTTTGTCCAATTGCACGCCCTTTTGGTGACAATTTGTAATCTAATAAGAGGCGTTTGAATTTTCGGACTGAAAAAAATTCGACCCCTGGCTATGATACATCAAGTCTGATTCCATCCCCTGACTTATACCTGGAACATCATTCCATATCTATTATCACCTATGCAGACGAAATATCTTGTGTCACAATGTGGCCTAACTACTCTATAGGAATAGATATCTGCTGCAGCTGAGAATAAAATGCTTTTGTTTCGGTTGGAAAAGGACGTCGTGTCTGTAACTTAATTTGGATGGTTGAAGGAACGATGGCGATGATTGTACCCTGCCTAGTGGTGAAGATGGCTGCCGATCCGTGCGGCATGAAAACTAGAGGGCCTTGTTCCCCGGGCTTGGTCCTGCGACGCCACGGGCTTAGCTGGTCCTTTTCCACAACGATGTCTTTTGTGCTCCTTTTCTGTTTTGCTCGTTTCTGATGTCCAACCGAAATGTTCTGCAAAATTTTGAACTTGAATTGCAAGACGTACTAAAGCACAAGAATTTAATCTCGAAATACAAATCAGCTTTAAATACAAACTCTATTTCAATGCGCGTGCTTAAAATTCAATAAATATAAAACAAATTCAAGATAAATTCAAATTTGGAAGCTGAACTTCCCTACGAAGTTCAAACTCTAACCCTATACCTCTGAAATTCAAATGTAAATTTGCACTGGAATTCAAAATTTGAATTTGTTTTGGTCATTCAAATCACATCCCTCCTGCCCCAATCGGCTTGGGTTTAGCCTAGGCCCAGGCTGCCCTTGCAGCCCAGCAGGAGCCCACCCAAGATCCTCCCTTCTCTCTCTCTTCGGCCCATTCTCTTTCCCTGTCGGTCATTAGCACCGTCCAGCTTCAACCACCTATCCCAGACCGTAGCACCGCCCCACGCCACTGGTTCCACAAAACCTCAATTTCAAGAAATTATGTCTTCTAGCAAGACATTCACTGAGAAAACGGAAACCCTTTTGAACGAAGCTATTCTAAAAGAGCTCGAACTGTTCCCCCTCTCCCCTCCCCATGCCACTAGTTCCATGGCTCAACCACCCCTGCAAAGCTTGTGAGAGAAGTCCACACCCTAAACCTATCTTTGCCCACCACTCCACTCCTTCGTCATCTCACCTTGGATGACCAAGTTTGGCCCTGATTGAGTGGAGGCTTCCTCATCGCTCCTCGAGCACCCCTCTCCTCGCTTGGTTATAAAAGCCATACTAGGGCTCGCCCTTCCTCTTCCCTTCTCTACTCATTCCGCCGCTGCCATGCTTTGGCACCTTCATTCGTTACCATCGATGAGCCTCGGACTATACCTCTGCTAACATTCGAACCTTCCCTCGCCTTTCCATCATTCCACATCTAATTGCTCTATGGTGCCTAATAGATCATCGGAGAGCTTGTACATCAATACCGGTGGGAAATTATCCCCCTCTCGATTTCTCACCATCGGCAAGTTCTCTTTCAAGTTCCTTGCTCATGATCGTGGACCATCTTCAAGTGCCCCTTATCACATCGGTAGCATGCTCTTGCCTAGGGGATTACTGAAGAGAGCCACCATCAACAATGCCATAAGGCTCGACAAAGCACAAGTGGAACGTGACAAATACCTTCCAATAGCCATAGGTTCACTGTGAGGTGTCCTTCCCTCGCCCCTCCATCATTTCTCATCTAATTGCTCTATGGTGCCTAATAGATCATCGAAGAGCTCGAACACCGATACTGGAGGGAAATTACCCCATCTCTATTTCTCACCATCGGCAAGTCCTTGTTCAAATTCCTTGCTAATGATTGTGGACCATCTTCGTACCCCTTATCACATCGGTCGCATGCTCTTGCCTCAACAATGCCATAAGGCTCAAGAAAGCACAAGTGGAACGCGACCAAAACCTTCTAATAGCCAACCCAGCCACACACTTGCACCGCCATGGCCAGAGTGGCTACCAAGACCACCAATTTCCCTCTTCGGTCACACTTGGACTAGAGGAAGAAGATAAACAATAGAGTGCCAAGATACGTGTTCGCCGCCTTCGAATCGACCATTAGGTTTAATCCACACCACTAGATCTACCCCTATAAGCTAACATGTGAAGCCAACCAGATTTGATTAAAGAAATATATTTAAAATAGATGGAAATTATTGTGTCACTAACAAGTGGTCCTGTGACCCCACCTGCCAATAAGGGGAAACGTATACCTCAAAAATATGCTTTCAAGCTACCCACAGCGTAGTTCAGAAAGTGTCGCCTAGCCTTAGGCTCTCGTGGGCCTTCACGAGTCAAAGTAGTAACAGGCCGAGAACGCAATAGCATTTTATGGACCATTAGATGTTTAGATGTTCCCAAAAATTTCCAAATTTCATAATTCCAGAAAGTGAAAACGACCTCCAAAATTATGAAATTTTTGCATAATATACTAGAGAAGGTACTGTATTTAGAAAAATAATGTATTACAGTGAAACACAAGGCCTCTTCTAAGCTTAATAAACAACTTATTAAAAATATAAACTGGTATTTTTAAATCCTGAAAATGCATATTAAATTATGCAAAAACTTACTAAGGGTAATTAAGCGCATTTTCATGCATTGCATTGCGAGCGCGTATATAGGTATATTCATTGAACTCCCAAGAAAATTACGTATATTGAATGAATAGAAACTATAAATTGAAAGGTTTGTTTGTAACATCCTCATTTTTTTTTCAAAATCATGCATACATGCATTGCATTGCATTTGGAAATTTTTGAAATTCAAAACCCTTTTAAAATGAGTACGTTCCTTGGAAAAATATTTTAAAATGATTTATTTAAACAAAGTTAGTTAATAAAAATATATTTATATGGTTTTGGCTATGTGATGTTTTAATTGAATAATTAAGGCATATGTTAGCCTTATATCCAAAACCAAAATCTGATTTTAAATTTATATCTTCTCTCTTACGTGTGGGTCCCACATGTAATCCTCTCTTCTTCTCTTTCTCGTTGAAGTTAGATGGCAAGTTGGAAACCCCCTTAATTCCTCTCCTATCCATCTTTACCAATAGAAATCCCTCCCTAATTGTAGCAGATCCAAATCCCCTCTTGTCTCTATCCTATTCCTAGAGGAATACGTGCTCTGCCTCCTTATATCAACCCCTCCCTCCCTGTTTCGTTCATCAGATCAAAACAACGGCCTCCTCAAGCTCTCTCTGTTTCACCTCTCTGCCCCTCGCCGAATTTGCAATTTCCGGTGAGTGTCGTCGCAAAGGTTCAACATGAAACTTGTTCCTTGTGCAGCCGACTCGACCATTCACCTTCACTACTGTCATTGCCGCCATCGCCGCCGAAGCTCATGGAACCGCCGCCATCCCCTCCTGCCGTCGAACCAAATCGTCGCCCGATTGTCGCCGTGGTGAGCCCCCTTAGCACCCTTGCCCTCCTAGAAGCCTCGCCAACCCCTTCGCCGCCCCCATCTCCCCGCTGGCAAGCCCGCCACCGTGCTCCTCCGTCTGCGCCGCCGCCCACACGTCGACCGGCCACCTCGGCCGCTTCCCGCACTAAGCCACCACCCCATTGGCTCCCATGCGCCGTAGGTGCTCACCCGCCCGCCGCCCTCGCCACACCGCCAATCGCCGCGCTGCGCCGCCTGCTGCCCAAGCCGCTCGCTGATCTCTCCGCCAAACTCCGGCCGAAGCGCCTGCGGTTTCCTCGCTGCTTCGCCGTCATGCCGCCGCCGCCGCCAGAAGCCGCCGCCATGCCGCCTCTCTCTCTCTCTCACCGACGCCTGGGCCCGCCCATCGGTGACGCCTCCAGCGTCTTTGTGGCCAAATGGGCCGCCCACCTTGCGCCGCCCGAAAGTGCCTCCCCCTTTTATTTTTTTTTATTTGCAGATTATACCTTATGTTGTTTATTGCATGAAAATTTGTAGAAAATTCTGAAAATCATGAAATAAATTTTATTAGATTCATAAAATTCTATATTATTTTTATGTACTGTTTATTTACATGTTTCTTTTAAATTTAATTTTTGATAATTATATTAGTTCTTGCATGTGTAGGAATTTTATAAATTAATTTAGAGATCCAAAAATATCAAAAATTATTTAATGAAGTTAGATATATTATAATATGATTTTTGTACTGTTTTGGTAAATTTTTGAAATTATTTATAATTAACTCTCTTTTGTACCTTTAAAAATAAGCTTATGAAAATCATAACTAAATATAGGGAACTCTAAAAATAACGAAACCAATTTCAGAAGTTTTGTAAAATTATTTTATACTGTTCTGTACTGTTTGCATCATCCTTATGTCATGACATGCACGCCTCATACTTTATTGCATGTGGTTCTTATTTGTGTTTCTTTTAAACGTTAGACACGAGTATCGAGTTCGTTTTCGACGCAGCTGAGGATCCTCCTCACTACGTCGATCGAGGCAAGTGCTGAAACCTCTGAACCCATGCTTTCAAACAAGTTTTGTAGGACTTGAACAATAGCATGTATGTTTAACATAAAATACTAAATAACTATATTGCCTAGCTAAATCCCATTGATAATTAATTCTTATAAAATACCCTTGCTACCTTAGGATTATTAATTTTGATTAATTATTGCCATATCCTTGATTAGGTTTTGCATCTGCTTAGTAATGCTCATAGTAAACCACCTGATTATTTGCTTGTTAATATTAATCACCATTTTACTTTGTGATCTTTAAGAAGGATAATTGGTGTTGTCTTTTGGTTGTATTTGGGCTAGTTGATAGTGGGTGCTATCGAAAAAAAATGTTTTGTAAAACCTGATTGGGGTGGATGGTTGCAAGGATGGAGCTGCGTGCACGAGATTCGGGTCCAGTGCGGGACCCACCCTGATCCTTAAGGACCGATTCCTTGAGGTAGACGAGCTAAGTACAACAGTGCGACCATTGAGTGCTTGTGTGGGCAAGCCCTGGTTGAGTACCCTTCGGACTTCTAGTTTTGGCATTCCAGTCGGTGGAGTAGGCAATCGGTGTTGTTCTGCAGGCTCAAGAGGGGGCTTCAGCCAACTAGAGTAACTAGCGCTGCGGTGGAATCCTTAGAGGGAGTGCCAGGCTAGAGGAATGTCGGTTAAAGACCTTGTGGTGTTCTTTTCTCTTTGGGTGATTCCTAGGGAAGGTCACCTCTCGTGGGTAAAGCGTGCAACCTCTGCAGAGTGTAAAACTATCATGATAGCCGTGTCCACGGTCAAGGACGGACGACGGGGAGCTGCCTCATTGGTACATCTTATCTTTGTTTTCTAAATGGTGTTTTAAAGGAAAACCACGATCGGTGTCGTGTGTTTTGATTTTTCTCCTCATAGTAGGTGCTGTGAGCGATGAGGGTAATTGCACGGTGGGTGCCATGAGTAGCCAGGATTAGGCAAAACCGGCCGTGGCCGGAGTTTTAAAGAAATACTTCGAAGATTTATTTTCCTCAACTCATTTCAAATCATTTTTATAAAACCTTAGGAAAGACTTGCAAAACTGGCTTTATGCAAAAGAACTTTTACCCCTCCTTGTTAAGTCCTAGTTGCATTTAGTCAGTCTTGCTTGTTGAGTATAAAGTATACTCACCCTCGCCTTTTACGCAGGGCTGCTCATTCCAACGAGCAAGTTGCGACACCGAGGAGGAAGTATACCAGGACGGGGACTTCGCCGAAGGAGTTCAAGACGAAGACTACTCCGACGTCCAGGGGCGCATCCGTCAGACATGCCTGTGGAGTTGCGTTGGGTTTTCCATTGAAGTTGAACTATGTTATTTGAATTTCCGCTACTAGGCCATGAAGCCTAAACTTGTAATAATTATGAGACTCTGATGTAATAAAGTACTTTTCGTTGAATGGTGATGATCCAAACTGTATATCTGTGTGTACTAGCTACTTGATCCAGGGACTAGTACAGGTAAGACACAGCAGGGATTCGACTCCGATTTTCGGGTCCCGACATTGTGTGAGACCTCAATTGTATGCTATATATGAGGGTAGACGTAAGATTTCATTGATGCATCATGTTGGGAATAGTTCCATATTGGTTGTAGGGAGGGCACAAGCATGGTTTATAAGGGTGAGGGAGCACCCCCTCATTGAGCTAGCTTTTTGGGGGAGATGGCCTAAGAGACCTTGGCCCGCTGCTCTGGTTGGATCTGCAAGTGTAATGCGGCCCAACGACCTGGGGTCTGAACGCGCTAAGTATGTGGCTGGCGGTCCGGTTGACAAGTGGTATCAGAGCCTAGGTTGCCCAGGTGGTTTCCGGACAAGTCTCGGCCCAATGTGTGAGGGGGAGATTGTTGGGAATAGTCCCACATTGGTTGTGGGGAGGGCACAAGCATGGTTTATAAGGGTGAGGGAGCACCCTCTTATTGAGCTAGCTTTTTGGGGGAGATGGCCCAAGAAACCTTGGCTCGCTGCTCTGGTTGGGTCTGCAAGTGTAATGCGGCCCAACGACCTGGGGTCCGAACGCGCTAAGTATGTGGTTGGCGGTCCGGCTAACACATCATACTTGGTTTTGCCGGTTGTTTATTGGATGAATTTTACGTTTAGATCCCAAGGACCCAAAAAGAGTTTCTAGAAGAGGCTTGGAGAAGCTAGTCCACTTTGCTAGACTTGTTTTTAAGAGTTTTGAAAAGTAGATTCAAGATAAAAAAAATAGTTTAATAAGCTAATACGATTGGATTTTTCAAATGTAGATAAGCAAACAAGCATAAGTAATGTAGCTTATCCTACTCACCTTTTATCAGTGTATCCTTCAGTTGCACAACATTAGTTTGCAAGATTGCCTTGTTGAAGGCATGAACTTGAGCTACCTTCAGAGCTTTTGAGCATGACAATGCTTCTGCATGAAGAGTCCTCTGAAGATTTTGCATACCTCCCGCAGCCATTAACATAGGGCTGCCATCACCCCTCCTGATTACCATCCCCAGCCACCTTTTCCATTCTATGCATAGAAAGGTCCATCAACACACACTTGTAATGAAGCCAAGTTGATCACATGCACAACACCAAACATTATTATATCTGAAGGGAAAGACAGGGATGCTATACTAGCATAAATCCAAATTCTACTGTAAAAATTCAGGAGAACTTGCAAGAAATTTATCACGAGATGTTACCCACTAACGTGCAATGCAGCGGAAGAAGAGTTAACGAAGTCAGTTCAATGATCTACACGTAATCGATTGTCCAACACCGAGCTGTCAACTTGTAGTAGATCATCTCCTTGCCGATCCATCCCGATTAGCACCGCAAAATAGCAGGACCTCTACCTAGTCCACACATACTAAGAGAAGAAACCGTATGCTGGTGTGCTAGCACCGTTACGCATAGAACGACATCTAGGGTTTTGGTGGAAGATAGATTGATCTGTCAACCGTCTCTCTCATAGCCTCCTCCTCCCCTCTTTGTATAGCCTCTCTGTCGACCTCAACCCGATGACCTAACAAATCGCAAAAACCGCGTCTCATAGAGGAGTCCTATGTGCTCCATGATTGCGCTATACATAGAACGGTGTAGAACAGAAATTCCATTGATGCCCTCAAGCATACAACATTTAGCACATCATTTGACATTTCGTGAATTAATGATTGAACTAATATGAAATTAAACAAAACTCACCAGTGTCTGTTTCCATAGATAACTACAGGGGACAGCGTTTGCACTGACACGATATAAGTAACACTGCACCACCAGCAATAGTAATAAGGTACAAGAGCAATGTGATAATCATGCCCACAGGCAACGGAAGATCTAATTAATTGGATTGTCATGTAATGGAATAAATAAATCACCAATTTATTTAGATCTCTACTATTAAAAAGAGTCTAATGGTGGTTGTTGAGTGATGATGCATAGTAACTTCGCTAAAAGCAGGCTCTGTCTTCTTCTCCCTCTGGCAGATCGCAGCATCCACGGGTTCCCTCGCAGTCGCTGGTCGCAGCTCTGCCGGCAAAGCATCACGTCCCCATGGCTGCCGCATCCTCGTCAACCGCAGCTCCGCGCATCCCATGGCAGATCAGCTTTCTTCGTGCTCGTGATCATTGATCACTGTGAGAAGCTAACTCTGAAGCTGTGCTGGAGGATCCAGGGAGAAGAAGCAGGTGTGCCATGGATGCGTTCAAAGGCTCCAGTATATGTCTTGCTCTTTTCATCAAATGGATCATCTTTCTTTTTTTTTTCTTTTCAGATTAAGATTTTCAGTTTTGAGAGACTTCGGATTAAGATTAGTTGTAAGCCTGTTCAAATATGGCTTTGCTCTTTTCATGAAAAAATAATCTTTCTTTCTTTCTCTTTTCGGATTAGGATTTTCAGTTTTAAGTGACTTAATATCAAGATTTTCAGTTTTGTTAGCATCAAGAAAATGAATCTACTGTTTAAAAACCTAGGATCGAATGTACAAAGGAGAAGATATTGCCAACGAATAAACTAACTACGTGTTGTATTCCTTAACTACGACTTGTATTCCTTAATGTATTAATTTCCTTTTCTTTATTTTGTCCAATACAGCACAGAAATAACAAAAGGAAAAGGGAGCATACTTCTATTGCAGAAGACAATGCAGCTGCTGATGGAGCACAATCACAAGACAGGTTGATACCTGACAAATAAAGTAATTCCAAATTAGTGAACTTTGTAACAAACAGAAGCAATTTTCTAGACAAGTTATCATGATGTGGACTTCAAGTCTAGAAATTTACAGGCAGAGGTCCAAACTCCAGCTAATACCTTAATGTGTCTTGTCTCATTCTGAACTATGTTGCTGGTCCATTATAAAGACAAACACATGTAGTTTTCTAGATTTGCAAGCTATCAATAGTCGAGCTGCCATAGCATGTACATTATATCAGTACTGAATAAGCAATGCAAGTATGCAATTCACAAGAACAAAATATTACTCAAATCCTAATACATTTGTATTACTCAGACCTGACTTCAAAAACTTCAACAAAAACAGAGAAAGTGCCATTCTGCCCTATTATGTCTTTGACGTAAACAATTTGTTCAATAGGAGAAAGCTTCACTTCAAAATAGCGCAGACCAATGATCAAATGCAGTCAAATATTGCTCAATCAATTCACCATATATTCGAAGGTCAGATCCAGATGTGTAAGTAAATAGTGCACAAATCAAATTAATTGTTTTGCAAACTCGAGGTATTAAGTTATTAATCCTCACTCTTCAGATAGAAAAGGTAGAAAAAATTTCAACACAAACCTTTTTAATTGTTCAGTTGATGGAATTACAACAAATAGCCTGTGTCGATCAACATACCAACAGAAAGAGGTATTTTGCTAACATCAAATAATATTCAATTAGCAAACCTCTTGATCTGTTGCCTTATCATCCATCTTCATGTCAAGCTCATCTAGGAGTGTTGCAATCTTGATCTTGGAAGTATGAAACCCCGACAGTTTACAAAGACCATGAAAATTAGTAAGTATAAATGGAAAATTGTATGAATATGAACCAACTAACTCAGTATCTCACTGTTACCAACTAGCTCAGTATCTCACTGTCATGCTCGAGTAGTGAAAGAGGAGAGATGTATGAGAAGTGAGAAGAGAGAAGAGAGAAGATACGAGAATGAGAGCTGTCGTCCTCAATTTTAAAGGAGACAAGCGGTGAATTCAAATTTGATGAGCACGAGAAGTTAATAGTTTCCTACATGGTTCTAGTCAAAAAGTTGTTTTGTAGTAGTGTATGATTTATCGATAGTGCTACAGGTTACAATATGAACGAGATGGCATATACGATCCATATCCAGAACCAACGTCAGGGTGGAATTTCATCACCTCGACGTCGGATCGATCTTCCTCGCATCGGAGTTCGCACACTTTTGGGATCTTCCTTTATTTCCATTTGGTGGAACCCGGTGCTCGAGTGGCTGGCCCTTATGGATGCATCGGGGTACCTGTCGATGTCGTTGGGGATGGTTCGCCTCTTCACGCACTAGTTTTTTCCCTGGCAGCCAATCGAGAGGCCCTTTGGCTTCGATGTTGTCCTCCTTCATGACAACCAGGTCTTCCCTTAGGCGAATGTGTTGTTGCCACAAGAGCGAGGCCTAGTTGTGGTAATCAGGGGCCTAGCCTGGCAGGGGAGATCGGTCACCATGTAGTAGTGGACTGGCTCTTCAATCAAATTTGTACGCTAAGTTGGTGCGACAATGGCACCTTCCAAGAAGCCCCGACGAGCCTCTGAAATGGGTTAGTTGAATATTTCTCTGTAATTTACCTCAAAACTAGCTTTTGCTTAAGCATTGTCTTGTTGCAGCCTTTCAACCAGTCGTGATCGTGTCTGTGATCCTCAACCTCATTGTGTACTTCACCGCAGATGAGGGTCGTGCGCAGTGCCACTTCCAAGTCTCCTATTTCTTTTTCGCTTGTTTTTGTAAAGGAAGGAATGGGGAGGCCATAATCCATTGCTTCAATCGTAGGCAGGGATGGATGCTTGGATGGCCTTGGCGTAGGAGGGCATCGAGGTCGGCCTTCTTGAACATGACCCTTAGCTTCCGCTCCATTGGATGTACGTCCCTCAACACGGAGTGGTCGGGCTCCTAGCGCTTCCCCGCTGGTTTATGACCAGGGAGGAGATGGAGCACACCATTCCAAGGTTCATTCCCCCACTGGGCGAGGTGGTCTCGTCCTCATTAGATAATGATGGACTTGCATCGTCGTCACTATCCAATGTGGGTGATGATGAAGATGATGACGTTGCATCAGTAGTTACGTCAGTGGCCTCTGGGAGTGACGACATCAAGGAGGGGTCATGCAATGTTCACCGACGCCTTCAATAGCCCCACGACCAAGGGGAGAAGGCATCACTAGCCTTTATTTTCATTTTTTTTTTCTTGTATTGGGCTCATGCCCGTAAAAAGTAGAATGCCACGAATGCTTTCATGATCCTCTCCGTTCTAACTTTGAATTCCTGTGGTCTGAGATGTTAGCTGAAAACAAACGATTACTTATATTTCCTCTTTGTTCCTGCAAAAATATCTCGATCACATATTTGGCAATCTCATAGAGCAAGCAAGGCAAATGCTCAAGCGAAGTAGCATGCCTTTGAAAGGGAGAAGAAGTTGAGCCAAGAAATGCACGTGCCAGCTATTGATGGATAGGAAACGGTCCCGATGACGAGTTTACTTTTTTAATTAGGGATCAAGCTTTTCCCTTTTTACATGAGAGGGGTCATTCGTAAATGGACCAAACCACAAGGTAGGTACACATCGATTTTATATAGGCTTGAGCCTGGCTGAGAAAGGGCAATAGCTTTACTCTAGTGTGTTTGTATATGCGTCAGTGTCGATTCTAGGGTTACAAGAAAGTCCTGTCTATCTAATTGTTCACTATCTATTATCTCCCTTGTTCTAGTGAATTTATGTGCTTGTATGCGTGTCTCACCTTATGTCCATGTGTGAGCGCTCTCTAGATTAGCCCCCTTGTTCTAGGGATTATATAGCTTGGGTCCTTGTAGGTGCAACCTTCCCATGGGACAACCCTGTTGTCACCACGCTGCTGTGGGCATGTGTCATTACGATGGGGATGTCCCTGTTTATGGGCATCAAACATAGAATCGTGCTTATGGCCGACACATGGGACTGTCCAAGGATAGAATGAGCTTTTGCCTAGAAGGACGTACATATGGGTGATATGACAATGGATAGTGGAGGTTGCAGTGATTCTTGGCCGTATGCAATTCATTTATATCTGCATGAAATCTCTCTAGGCATGGTCATCTAGAGGAAAATGAGATTGGGTTGACAAGCGGTCAAGACCACGTCTGATCCCCGATAGTATCACTACTAGAGAATAGGTCTTTAATACCGGTGCATCAGTCCCGGTTGGACACGAACCGGTACTGATAGTGGCATCAGTCCCGGTTTGTGGCTCCAAGGTTTCAATCCTGGTTGGGCTCTGACATCAGTCCCGGTTCGTGATACGAACCGGTACTAATAAGTCCTTTGCCAGGCAGGTATAAAACAGCTGGCATGGGTGCTTATCAGTCCTGGTTCGTAACACGAACCCGCACTGATGCTTTCTCATCAGTCAGGGTTCGTGTTACAAACCGAGACTGATACCTCGTTTCAGGAAAGTTAAAAGGAATGTATATCCTAATTATATTAGAATGCGTGGATGGGTGGGTTGGTTAGAAGGAGTGAGTGGATAGTCTTGAGATCTTAGATTCAAGTCCCACTACTCTCATATATCCGTGATTTATTTTTAGATATTTGTAACACTATTAATCCTGGGTAAAGGAACCGTGACTGATGCCTCATAGGCATCAGTCCCGCATGGGCTGTCCCGGTTCCAAAATCGACTAACGCTCGTTTGGAACCAGAACTAAATGCGCGATTCCCAGTAGTGTATGTTATTTCATAAATCTTCCTCCACTATCCATAAAATTGTCACCATATGCCATCGTAGAAAATTCTCCTCCACCACCACTTGAATTATCCACTATATGTCATCCTTTAAAATCTCCTCCTACCAACCCTAAAACTATCCAGCATATATCATCTTATAAAATTCTCGTCCACCACCACTAAAATTATGCATCATATATCATCTCATAGAATCTTCCTCCACTGACACTAAAATAATACCAACTATATGCTATTCCATAAAAAATCACTTCCAATGCTTGCCCTTTCACCATCCTCTCCTCTCAAAGCGGAGTTGAGAGCATGAGCACAATACAGTCTAGTGTGAAAGAGGAGATGATGGCATGAGCATGATGCAATGAACCGTGCTAGCAGAGCTAATGGTGTGAGTTCAACTATCGAATATATTGAATTAGGCATAGCGGGAAGTAATATGATATTTGTTCGTAGCAAAGAATAGACACTTGGCTAGCTAGTAGAATGTTATATGCATTGTCCGCTGCCTTAATCTATATGTATGTCATTTACTTCTTTTTTTCCCGTGGGTTGTGTTTGTCTCGTACACCCAGCCGACGTAAGAGTTAGTATGTTGATCTGGCTGGCTGGCATGAACCAAAGCGATCTAATCATTTGGTAAGCGAGGAGAAGAATGCCGAAGGTGCATATAGTTGTCCTTTGAAAAAAAAGTGTACATATAGCTGTACAACAGAGCAGAAGAAAGAATTGAAGCAAAGTCCATCGAGGTAACTATGGAGGTAAAACATTCTGTGTCAATCTATGTACAACATAGTATTGTAAGGAAATTTCCATGCTCATTGCATTAGAAAATGGTAAATCGAAATTGCCTCCATTGCGAGCTCCATATTACCTTTTACTTTGCAAAAATGATCTCAAATCAGCAAGTAGGGTGTAGTATCACCAAGTCTATGCAGGTTACTAAAACCTATCAATCAACGTGCATATGCAGAGGCTGACACAGAGTGAAGGACATCTTATAGCTAGATGAAGGAACAGTGGATTCGATGTTTCTACCCTCTGCCCTTTCTAAAATCGAATGAAATCCTGGCTATTAGATCAATAGAGCTGGATCTTGTGCATCACAAGCAATAGGATGCGATCGTTGAACAATAGTGTTTTTTTTGAAGAATTTGTTAGAAGTCCTGCCATTCCATTAAGTGAAGACAAGAGTATAAATACTGTACAAAAGGAAAATACACCGACGATAAAACTCCAAGACTTTCGCCGTCTCTCTCGACATCTACTCTATATGTAATATTGGAAGTTGTTTATCAATTTTAGCCAAACCAGAAGAGCAGCTGGCATTGGTTTGTTAATTCGTTGACCTTGTTGAAGTACTGCTACATGCATGGCATGTTATTTTGTACACAAATCAAACATCAAATAAAATCAAGGCTAGTGTGTCCACAATGATGACAATATTGCTAAATAGTAAGTTACGTAGTGCATATATGGAATTACTAGAAAGGTTTTCGCGCCCATGGTGCGATGTACCTCTTTATAGGCTTTTTGTTCTTATGTCATGGGTGAATGAAAATTTAATGTGCAACGCAGGTTAACCTTCGCTTTTAAAATTTTTGGTGGAATGGATCTAGAGGTCAGTGTAATAAATACAACACGCACTCTGGCTAGAGGAAGCATAATATATGCACCTATCTCATTAGCATAGTTTTAAAAAGAAAAAAATATCTATTTGGTACCTGACTATCTCCGTTATACCAAATTAGTCTCTAAACCGAAATATCGGGTTTATCCAGTCCTCGAACTATCAAAACTGAACCAAAATGGTCATATGACTGGTCAAAGAGCTGTATTGGGTTGTTTTCGCTGATGTGGCTGTCCATTTAGGGGTGACATGATGGCCATGTGGCAGATTAGTGTGACATGGCGTTCACATAGGCTGCACATGTGTCACTTTTCATTATTTCTAGTTTTTTCACTGATGTGCCCCATGTGTCATCCCTTTCCTCCTCTTCAATTCCTCTCTCATCATCTCTCTGATTCTTTCCTCTTCCCCAATCACAACAAAGGAGAGGGGAGGGCTCTGCACGGTTGCTCATCGTGCCCCACGCAGGCTCGCAGCTCACTGGCTAGTGACACCGGCCATCCCAGTTTGACCTGTCACCGCCTCTACACAGTTCTCAACTCCTCCACCGAGCCATCGTCGTCGTCGTTGTTCCCCTTCTCCTCTTTGACTCTCTTTGCCCAACGCCGGTGAGGACGCAACCGCTACCTCCGCTGCCACCCGTCTCTATACAACCCTTTCTCTCTATGCTTGACGCCGACCCACCTATTCACCGTCCTCAACTTCTCCACCGAGCCACTGTCGTCATCATTCCCCTTCCTCTTTGTTCTCTGCGCTTGACGCCGGCCAGCCTCTTCACCGTCCTCAACTCCTCCACTGAGCCACCATTGTCATTGTTCCCCTTCTCTTCTCTGTCTCTCTCTCTGTACTCGACGTTGGCCCGCCTCTTCACCATCCTCAACTCCTCTCCGAGCCACCGTCGTCATTGTTTCCCTTCTCTCCGTCTCTCTGCGCTCGACGTCGACCCGCCTCTTCACCGTCCTTAACTCCTCCACTAAGCCACCATCGTCGTCGATCCCCTTCTGTATGTCTTTCTAAACTCAATGTCGGCGAGGACGCATCTGCCATCGTCCTCCTCTACACTGTCCTCAACTCCTTCACCGAGCCACCGTCATCATTGTTCCCTTTCTCTCTATCTCTCTTCACGCCAAACGCTGGCGACAACACCACCACCGCCTCCTGCCGTGCATGTAGCTCCCTCTCAGTTTCCTCCCTCTGGTGCATGTATGTCCCTGTCGCCATGGAGTGATGGTACGGCCCATAGCTCGAGGCGACGACTAGGATGAGATTAAGAGAAGAGAATAGGAGAGATTAGGAGATAGGAGAACGGCGTTGGCTCGTCAAGATCGACATCAGCATGGCCTAGGGCGCCGCTCCTCCCCGCTCTATTAGCGAGGCCAAGAACACCACCCCATCCCGACGCAAGCCACATAGAGGAGAGAGAGTGATTGAGGGAGAGGAAGAGAAGGGAAGAACATGTGGCAAGCTACATCGATGCCATGTCAACGAAAGCCTCCTGTGTGGACACCACATCAATGAGAACTACCTCAATACCGCTCTTTGACTGGTCAAAGGACTATTTTGGTCCGGCTTTGATAGTTCGGGAACTGCCAAACCTGATATTTCGGTTCAGGACCAATTTGGTACATCAAGATAATTCAGGTACTTTTTCCTTCTAAAAATATGCTGATCAATAGGATTCACAAGAACACATCCGAATTTGTATGGATATTTTCTATTCGTGTGAATCTCAACCTCTTTCAATAGACACAAAGCAACCTAATATAGCATGGCTAGACCAATTTTTTAATCTCTGCATGGTTTACAGGGTACCTGTAATAGCACCGTAGACATGCGCAAGCCCAACTAAAACAACCTAAAATCAAATATTGCTTGCGATAAGATCAACAAATCGACATGCTGAGATTGACGAAGGCTCACACAAGGCATATACAGGAATACGTGCCCAAAGCTATCAGAGTGACGCACAAATCTTGAGCATTGACCTTAGAGGTTTTGTGTGGCAATCTTTCTCCCACTGGTTCAGTTATCCTTGTCCAGTAACTGAAGAAGGGAAATGGAAAATGAGTCTGCATGATAATTTACAATCTATATATATCATCCAAAAGAAAAGGAAACCAAATACTACCTAGCTCGCGAAGATGGAAACAACATCGCTCCTAACCTATTCTTTTAGATATTGGCTAGTGACCTGAAAGTAAATCGAGGGTTGGACAAGTATTTAGTGATCTGTTCACATAATATGGAGGGGACTTTAGATTCAATGGTTCTTAAAAAACACATATATTGCATAGATGGGATCTCCCTGAAAGAAACCTATGAATAACCTATATTTTTGCTTTATATAAATTTGGAACATAAACACCAAAAATTCACCATGTATGCCTATAGGTCGTAGCCTGCTTGAGATGAGTTCAGTTCCAGTTCCATATAAAGCACACTCAAACTAATTCCTTTGAAGTAACAGGACCACGTATCAAACATTTGATATCACCATTCATCGCTAACATGCCAACTGAGTGAACAAAAATGGACAAAATATGGCAGCTAGAAAACATGCCATCTGAAGAAAAAAAATCCCGTCATCAGCTAAAAAAAGTGCATTGCTTAAAAAGTGATACTGGTGAGTGACTATATGTTCATGTAACATTGCAGGCATCAGATAACCAAAAAATGGGGAAGCTACTATTCTCTGTAGGTCTTCCTAAAGAACCTGGGTAAGGCGAATTGGTTGCATAAACCTAAATGTTTCTGTTGTTTGCAAATCACCACTCATGAATATACGAGCAACAGGCATGGGCCATAAAAAAAACATAGACATGTGTTTAATCGAATAAACTATATGGTTACCTGGTAGTAAAACCCTTTTTTTGAGTGGCCATTGACCACAAAATCTTGTAGCTCTCCATTTACCATCCACCAATCTATGCTTTGAAGGAAGAGGGAGGTCAAGGCATCCCTAAGAGTGGGGTACAACAAAGCTCATAGGATAGAGCATACTTTCAAGCGCTTTTAGTATGCCTGAAGCATAGCTGTTCATATGATCACAGAGACCATGACAAGAGTAAGCTTGCCAACCTGAAAATCAAAAAAGGATACCAAGTTTAAATGAGCTGTAAAATGACAGCAATGAAGGGTGATATCAAAAATGACAACAAAAATATCTTGATGTACATATCCTGATAAAAAAAAAATAGACACATAGAGATAAGGTGTTGTAAATTTGTTCAGACTATAACTGCCACACCTGGTTGACAATTACGTATAGAGGCAAGGTGTTGTAATTGTAGAGAAGATGAATGACCCTGCAAGGTAAAGATAATGACTCTTAGTTAAAGACATGATTGTTTGCTTAAATGTGATAACTAAATGAACCAATGTGATCCAGCTGATAAGGTTTGAAAGGACAAAAAACATTGCACCAAGAGGGCAACATGGACAGAAAAATAAAGGGCAGGAAAGTAACAATCAGGCAAACACGCTTTCAAATTAGTGCAACAGGTCATGTTCTATCATCAAAACAGAGTGCAGCTGAACATTTCAAATTTATGTAACAGTCATGTTCTACCACCAAGGCAGACTACAGTGGCACACATGTTCTACAACAATTCTTTAAGATTATCATCCATTAGTCTACTATGCAAATAATAATAATGTGTAAAAGCATAGGGTGACATTGTTATTCAAAAGGAGAACTTTACGTGAAAGGCATATGATGCTCCTTTGTGACATTTGGAAAAATAATAATTCCTTCTGATTATCTCTGCATAGTAACATGGCATGGACCTTGAGTGGCATTTGGAAAATTAATTTTAGAATCTATAGGCATGTAAAATATTTATGTAGGGAAAAAAGGAATTTCTGACCAATAGCATAGTATCAATACTAAATTTGAAGCCTGGTTGCACATCTGAACAATTCACCCAAACATCACAATACAATTTTTTAATCATACATATTGATAAGCAGTCCTGCAGCTAAAGAGAAATGTATGCAACAATAAAAAATGTGACAAACTGAATTCAGAAGCAGAGAATGTGTCATAGCTATGGCTACTGGAGCAGCTGTGACACACAAAAGATATATTTTGACAGTAATAGTTATATGCAAGAGACAATCTCTGTGAATGCAGAGTATGGCATTACCTCGGTGGCGAACTTGACAGATCTGCATTTTCTTTTGATACCAGAAGCTCCTTCTGCGAGTGATTTTCAAAAGCTTCATGTGCAAACAAAAAGAAAAGCTGGAAAACTATACACTAACCTCTAGCCTGAAGCTTCAATTCATCTAAATGGACAAGGTGAACTGAAGATGATCATGTCCTTGAGAGCGGGAAGGGGATGAATTCAGTAAAGATCAAGGGTTCGCTATACACGAAACAAATAAACATACAATTTTTCTTGAACAGCCAATTATTTCGCTGGAAGATAAATTAATTTCACAATTAAATTTGCATAATGGATAAAAAAATTAAGCCAACTCCATGATACAGCAAGGAGACAGACACATTATACATTTGCAACAAAACAGCCAACAATATAAACCTAGAAGCATTAGCTGCATAACTTACTTATTTTCTTTGGCTTCAGTAAATTTAGGCAGATCACATACAACATCACTCATAAATAAACCTGAAGAGAAAGCTTGGGTTACTCACACCTGCAGCACATGGAATGGTGACACTGTAAAACCATTATTCGGTTGACAATCTTCTCCTGCAATCGTGGAACTGCTTGGTGCTAATACCATTTCCCTGTAAGCTATGAACAATGATGGAACCACATGTATGATAAAAGGCACAATTAGCCATAAGCCCTGCCACTTCATACCAGAACAAAGACCATACAAAGTTTCTCCTCGATAACATGAAACGATAGAATCTGAAACAACAACGATTATCCAATAAATCCTGCCATGTGGCAGTACAGGATATGAAACATAAAAAAAATGGTCCAACCCTTACATGACTGTACCCTAAATGTGAAATGCATATTTGTGGTCAGCTAGTCACACATCAATTGTAGTACTGTACCATGACAAATACTGGACCAAAAGCACATGTAATAGCATGGTCCCAAATGATTGTGCTAGCATAGTTTAGACTTCTCCTAATATCCTGAGGGAGGAAACAAGATTAGCACCATGTTAAGATAGTACCACGCACTGTTTTGACAGAACAATAATGTTACAATTTGATAGTTCCAAATAACCCAAGTGTGTAAAGAACTAACAATTTACAATGAACTAAACTAACATCGGCAGAAGCAAAATTGAACTTATCAGCAGAGTAAAACTAATCAATTTATACCTTTATGCAACTACCATGTTCAGTAACCCATTCATAGATGAGACTGGGCTTAATTTAGTCATACAACATAATTGGATAGAACCTTAGGAATTCATATGTATATATTGTAGTGGCATCAATAACACAGGGAGCAATGGAGTGGCAAATAGGTCTAATTGAATGTACCTTGACAAAAACAAATATGGCTTCTATATTAATATTAGTAAGTGAACATACGCATGAACCAAGAACCAAATTAGAGAATATAGAGTCTAGGCAAGACAAGGACTCGCCTTCTAACACAAAATCGGCAGCAGCCTCTCCAAGCATAAAATCGGTCGTGGCCTCCGGGACATGGGAGATAAGGCAGTGAAGAGCAAACGGTACAGTTGCTGGGTGTCCTGGAGGAGCAAATGTTCCAAGGGGGCAATCACAAATATGGGTTGTGGAGGACGAATCCAAGGAGTAGCGGAGATCCCGACTGGAACGGAGGCATGGCATAGTGGCGAAAGAGCAGGACAAAAGCAAATGGCAAAATCCCAAACCAGCTGTGCGATGTGGTGGGCAAATTTGATGTAGATGCCGTCGCCGTCGCAGAAGTTGAGGAGGTGCACAGGGGGGAGGAGCTCGAGAGGAAGGAGCGTGAGGGACGGCCAAATCAGGGTGGAGAAGGAGCGGCGACCCCGGAGAGCAGCCCAAGGAGGCGATGACCCCGGATCTGGCCACTGTGGCATGCTACAGGACGGAGAAGAAGGGGCCGGGGAAAGAGGCGGCGCGGGCCAAACGGGAGGCACCGAGGAATGAGGAGAAGGGATGGCGGCACGGAGAAGCGGAAACGCCACCGCGACAAGGACACGGCCACGACGCTAGGGCAAGCCGCTGTTGACGGCGCGAAGGGAGGCGGAGCACGAGCCGCGATTGGGCGGAGGACTGGAGGGACGACGACGACGAGAGAAGGAAGCGCGCGTAGGCGGCGGAGAACCGATGGATGCAATGGAGCCACGCGGGGAGGAAGTGTGGAGCGGCAGCGGCGAGCGAGTTGAGGACGGGGAAAGCCGAGGGCTGGAAGGTGACGGCGAGCGAACGACGCACGCAGCTGGGGACGAAGAGGATTAGGGATATGCCTCGCAGGCGAGAAAGGGCAAGCAGGCGAGCGGCTGGATGGAGGCGGACGGCGCGATCCGACGGCGGACAAGATTCAGCCGACGTGGCGCACTACTAAGCACCTTGTCTAGCGCTTTGTGTGTTCACTAGGGGGCCCACGCGCGGTGGCGCGTCAGCTTTGTGTGTTGTATTGGTCGTAGCTGCATTTTAGCCATTTAGGTTTTAACGGCTATTTTTTGTGTGCATCGCTTACTAATTTTTAATTTTACATTAATCAAGTAAGTAAAATATATATTCAAAGCAATAAATATATTTTATAATCCCGTGTTTTTTTACCTAAATTAAATGGCTTAGGGCGTTTTTTTGACTTTTAAACGGCTTACGAACTTTTAAATTTTAGATTAATTAAGTGAAGTGAATCAATCATAAAATATTATAAAAAATTATATTGCAAATAATAGATATATACGGCCATCCCAACACATGTTAGATAACATGACCTAAGGAATATGGTTTAAAGGAAAAATTTAGAAAAGCTTAAAAAATTCCTTGAATCACAAGAAGAGCGAAATTTCAAAATTGTTATAATTTAGAAATTTTTGGAAAAATCCAAATTTTTTATGAGCCTTCTTTGTGGAGCCATGGTTTATTTTATGCAAATTTTTTATGGAAATTTTAAATGGCCTACAAAAAAGAAAATAGAAGAGGAAAAAAGAGAGCGAAAAATATGTTTTAAACTGAAAATTTTTCTAATTTCAAATTTTTTTTTAAAATACCCAAACTTTTTATGAACCTTCTTTGTGTAGGCATGGTTCTATTTTTGTAAATTTTCTATTTTTTAGAATTTTTAAACGGCGTAGAAAAAGAAAATAGAAAAAGAAAAAAGGCAGTGGAAACAATGTACTGGAAAATTTTAGAAACTTTCTTTTTTGTGGAATTTTAAACGGCATACTAAAAAGAAAATAGAAGAGGAAAAAAAGAGAGTGAAAATTTTTTGAAACTGCAAAGTTTTGTAGTTTAAAAATTTTTCAAAAAAGAACTTTTTTGGGACCTTCTTCGTCCAAGTATGGTTCCTTTTTTTTTCAAATTTATCTTTTTTGTGAATTTTTAAATGGTCTAAAATAAAAAAATGAAGGAGAACAAAGTTTAAGATCCAAAAGTTTTCTAATTTGAAAAAAATTTTAAAATTTTGATGGACTTTCTTCGTGGAACCATGGTTCTATTTTGTAATTTTTTTAGGAATTTTTAAACGGCCTAAAAAGGAAATAGAAGAGAAAAAGAGATCAAAAATATTTTTAAAATTCAAAATTGTTCTAACTTCAAAATGTTTTCAAAAATAACCAAAAATTTTTATGGACCTTATTTGTGCAGCCATGGTTCTATTTTTACAAACTTTCTATTTTTTAGAATTTTTAGGCAGTCAAGAAAAAAGGAAATAGAAAAAGCCAAAAAAAAGGTAAAGAGAAGTAAAGAGGTGGAAAGGAACGCGGCCGGCGGGATTCGAACCATGGCCACGGCTCCGAGTTCACGCGGTGATAACCAACCCGCCAGTTCGGTCGCCGCGTTGGAAAGCTACGAAACAAATAATTTTATATATAACATTCTAACGGACGGCCGGATCAAGTTTCGGCCAACGATCGGACGGCCCGCGTTTAGCAGGTGACGTGGCTGAGCGACGGGCCGAGAAACGGAAGATGCGCTACCCGCTTTATAGAGATAGTATAAGTATATTCACAGGTAGGTTTAGGAATAGAAGAAAGAAAAGCTTGGAATAGCTCTGTGTGTTTGACTATACATATATATATATATACACATATATATATACACACATATATATGAGTTGGATTACGGTGCTTCATGTCTTAGTTTGAAAATCTAAGTCCAAAATCATAGATCCGAATTGGTAATCTTGTTCATCTCATTAAAATCTCACTACCAATAAATTATATATATATATATATATTATATATATAATAGAAAATTCATATAGATTACATCTGGCACTCGAACAAGTCAAACACTTGTCGCGGAGCAGTAATATATAGTACATTTGTTACATGTACGCAATGAAACAATCTGTAAAGACAAGAGGAAAAGAGAGCACCCAGAGCAGGTGACACGGGGAGAGAAACGCAACATGAAAAATATAATGACGACAGAGGCTGTAGGGTGTGAAACGAGCACGCACTCCAATGTGTTAAACTTCCACTGATGAATCGTCGCCAAGACCAGAAGATGGTAGCAGATCAAGCTCCCTGACAGCCACGTCGCCAAGACGATGGTGCAGCATGAGCAGCCACACCAAGGTGAGGAGCTCCCCTCCATCCCCGAGCCGCCGCGCGTGCTCCTCCCCGCGGCACTTGCCGGCGGCGTAGCACAGCAGCCTCATCCATGCTTCTTTCAGCTCTAACAGTGAACCATTGAACGAAGGCATATCGTTATCAAGAATTTCTTGCTTGCTCTTCGTGCCTAGTAGTTCGTGCATATATCTGGACGATGACGTTAGGAAATCACTTGCAGAGGTGCTGTTGACGGGCAACATGGAAGGATGCACAGCCAGGAGGTACATCATGTAGTTTGATAGCTTCTCACATTCTTCCGCAAGTGCCTTGTCGTCATCTGAGCGTCGACGACTTATACGCCGGTCTGTGCGTAGATGTAGCTCAAAAATGGAATACGCCAAAGGTTGAAGTTTTTCGTTCCCGAAATATATATCATTTCTTTCAATTGCATCCAACGGCTGTGAGAACAGCTCCACGGCGTCGGAGGCTCCGCCGAACCATTTCATAAAGAATGTGCCCACGTCCTCTCCCCATACTTGATTACTCCAGCAACAAATATGAATATTCCTGAAGCCATTAACTGCATATTAATTTGGCCCATTGAATTCCATAAGGTATACATAGCTAGAGTGACCTGGACTACAAGGTTCAACATGTGTCTGAGCCATAAATTGTTGTCCTCGATAGAAAAGGCAGTGATAGTGTCCTGTCCACCAAGATGAACAAGGAGAAATGGCACCCATAAGAAGACCAATGGATCCATCCCTCCAAACAAGTCTCTTCCAAAGTTGTCTTTGTTCCCGTATTGAGAGATAAGGCCAAGGACATAAACAGCAACCAAGTCTGCCCCCACATATGCCAGCCAAATAAAAACCCTAAAAAATATATTGGTTTTGACATGACGCCGGAGGCATCCAGCGAAGAAGAGGAAGAATTGCAGAACAAAGCTAAGAAGAACCGTTAACTGAATTTTCCACACACTCCATAGATGCACCAAATCCGCCCTTGTTAATTGCATATTGCAACAGATTTGATTTGATGTCTCTTTGGCCGCTAATACTGCTGAAGTCAGCTACTAAGAATTAACATGTGTTAGAACAATCCCGAAGAAATTGCAATGTACATAATTATACTTTCAAACTGTTAAAAATACCAAATTATAAAAGAAAGTTGTCGATTTACAATATATACCTTCAATTTACTACACGTGTTGAAAATTACGACCTAGTTTTGGAATCTTTGGTGACAAAATATACTTACTACGCCAAATAGGACAATTTAGGTGGTAAATTTGCAATTTAAAAGTATAGTTGGTAACCAAGTAGAAGTGGAATAATTAATATATGTTCCACCCTTGCAAATTTCTAAACATTCTTTACGTATATTAAGAAAGAAATTAAGTACTAATACTAAGTCTAAAAATAAGATAGAACCAGGAATTAATCATTATTTATATATTTATGCATATGGTCAAGCAATATTTTTGGACTTAATGATCTATCCAAACATATAGAAATTATAGACTTTGAGGAAATTCCCGTACATAAGGAAGTTAAGGAAGAGATTACATGTGGACGTTAACATCCATTGAACACTTCCCGCGTAACATCCCAGTGTACGTACGACAAAAAAAACATAGCTGGAGATGCCATGTATGCTGCAACATTATTAAAAAATTGCAACAATTATATCAAATACTTGAAAAAAAATATAGTTTGGGGAAACCGGTTGCAACAAAATAAGGATGTTTATGCAACAATCAAAGAAAAAGCGATGAAACAATCAAAGTATATGCAATAACTCCACTGGCAACAAAACCACCGTATCACCCCAAACTCTGCTAGCCTCGCGCCCACCGGCCACGTCACCACCATGTTTGCCACCTTTCCTCATATTTTGCACTTTGCCATTACCGCAGAGTTGAGCTCATCCACCATTCTTCCCTGGTGGCGCCAGTGCCACCGGACCCCTGGCCTCACCCACCCCTCCCAGCAATCGTGTCACCCTACTCTCAAGCTTCCCTTCCAGTGGCTTGTCTGCGAAAAGCTTTGCCCCCGTAATTGATGCTCCACATTGCGTCTAGGACCAGCACCTCCTCCGACTAGAGCACAGAAGTGAGGCTCTTGGGACTGTTGCAGGGGGAGGTTAGGAAGGAGGGGGTACGCATGGACCAGGCGCGAGGAGGGGAGAAGGGTAAGGGGCATGGGGGAGATGAGGATGAGGAGAAGGCTATGACTGGCTAAAGCATCATTTCATTTTGGGAAAATTCATTTTATGTCATCATGAAAGATCAAAGTTTTAGAAAATACCACTTTGTCTCATTGACAGGTGGGATGGCTGTCTCTATAACAGCGGGGTAGAGTGGTATATTCCAAAACTTTTGATCTTTCAATTGTATGGAATGAATTAATTTTTTTTTATGTTGCTCGGGTGACTGAGCACAAGCAATTTCGGTGTGTCAATCAGGTTGGCAATGACAAATAGCTAGAAGAAGATCTAGGATTGTGCATACACCTAAGTCATAACAACTTACTTTACATTTTAAAAATTAAAATATTAAAATTGCAAGTATAATTATAACAAATATATTAAAATATTTAATTTTTTTAAAATAGAGAGATTTTACCGTTCTTGCTACCTTAAGGTACCAATATTCATATTCCTTCATCAAGCTTGATCTAACAGCCGTAAATAGATGGTACCTCCCTTCAATTTTTGGGTACTTCATAGTATTACCACTAATATAGGGGGGAAATATGAAATTTCCTTTTCTTCTTCTTCTTCTTCTTCTTCTTCTTCTTTCTCTCCTCCCTCTCACCTCACTGTCTAGCCCGCCGTTAACCCACCTATGCCATGAGCACACGTGTCGTTGGACTGCCCTGCCCCCGCTACATACACTAGGCATTACCGTCGACTTGTCTCGCGCTGCCCATGCGTGTCGTCACCGGCCCACCCCCCTAATGCCAGCTCACGTCACTACCGGCCCACCCCGTGCATCTAGTGCACGTCGCTACTTGTCCCCCGACACCGCCATTGGCTCGCCCGCCGTTGCTAGCTATGTTCATGATGCTGCTGCGCAAGCCACTGCCGGCCCACCCGATGTCATCATTGGCCTGCCCGACGCTGCCATCCATGCACGCGGTACTGCCGCGCAAGCCACTGCCACCACCTACCATACAAGATACTGCCACTGCCGCTACTGATGTCACCCACTATCTCTCCATAAGCGACTGCCAATCCTCTATGTGCCCCTAGTAGCTACTTAGTGAGAGAGATGAGAGAGGAGAGGGAGGGGGAGAGAGAGAGACAGGAAGACATATAATTTTTTTAATCCTAGCCTTAGTAAATCAATAGTTGGATCTAAAATGATACCTCCTTGTACATGGTACCTAGTGGTACCTCTCGAAGGATGGTAAAAAATCTTCTTTAAAATATGAGTTTATTTAACTTTGATCCATAATATCTACAAAATATCTTAGATGTGTAATGACAAGTATCGTACTCTATGTTATCAACTATAGCAAGTCAAGCAAACTGTCAATATCATATACCAAGCAAGAAACTTAACCTGATGATGACAAGGTGTAATATCAATCAATTGATCATAGTGCAACAAGAAGTAAAAAGGCCCATCAAAGCCATTTCTTCAAACTCTCGAAAGTAAATTTTAACCATTTTATCCGCCTCTCGAAGCTGCCATAGCAATAAAGTGGGGTTCAATGCATCATAGTCTATAATCGCGAAAGTACTTCAATTCAAATTTCTTTCAAATTGTGAAAAATACCAAACTAAACAATGAAAAGTGTCAATTTACATCATATACTTTTAATTTAGTACACGTGTTGAAAATTACCACCTAGTTTTGGACTCTTTGGTAGCAAAATATACTTACTACACCAAATAGGACAATTTAGGTGGTAAATTTACAATTTCAAAGTATAGTGGGTAACCAAATAGAAGAGGAATAATTAAGATAGGTACCACCCGTGCAAATTTCTGAACATTCTTTACGTATATTAAGAAATTATGTACTAAGAGTCTGAAAATAAGATAAAACATGGAACTAATAAGTATTTATATATTTATGCATGTGGTCAAGCAATATTTTTAATCTTACTGATCTATCCAAACTTATACAAATTATAGACAGAAGAGACTACGGGTTGGATGTCCGATGGATTTGTTCCCATCGGATGCTTCCCGCTCAACATCCCATAGTACTATGTGCAATAGAAATAATCAACTTGTGCAACAAAAAAACATCACTGCAAGTGTCATGTATGTTTGCAACATTGTTAAAAAAAATTGCAATATTCATATCAAATACTTGCAACAAAATATAGTTTGGAGAAAATGGTTGCAGCAAAATAAGGATGTTTATGCAACAATTGAGGAAATATAGTGAAACAATATAAGATAATATCTGCAACAACTTAGAGAACAAATGCAACAATCGAGAAAATATGATTAAACAATCTAAGATAATATCTGTAGTAACTTAGAGAACAAATGCAACAAAACCACCGTATCACCCCAAACTCCTCAAGCCTCGTGCCCATTGGGCACGTCACTACCATGCTTGGCACCTTCCCCCGCATGCATCTCACACTTCACCATAACCACAAGCATGAGCCCGTCCACCATGCTCCCCGATGGCGCTTGCGCCGCCGCACCCCTGGTTGTGCCCACCCCCACCCCCTAGCCCCCACGCCACCCTGGTCTCAAGCTTCCTTTCCACCATCCGGTCAAGGATCAGCACCTCCTCCGACTAAAGCATGGAGATGAGGCTCTCGGGACTGCTGCAAAGGGACGCTAGGAAGAAAGAGGAAGGTGTGCAGAAGGCACGAGGAGGGGATAAGGCCGAGGGACGTGAGGAATATGGGGATGAGGAGGAGGCTATGAGTGGTTGAAAGCATCTATTTTTTAGGGTTAATTGGATAGGTGACACGACAAAAGTTGGATATTTGATAAATATCACTGTGTCTTTTGTATTCATAAATATGCCATTATGAAACCAGGAAAACAAGGAAAATGCCACTCGGAGAGCCACATGTCCCATGACCGTCCCATATTTGCACTTTCGAAGGCTTTTGCCCCCATCTTCATCCTATTTTTATGTCAAATCTATCATCACCTACCATCTTTCACCTTCCTCCCTCTCTGTCACTCGTGGCCATTTCTTCCCTCTAACGAGCTCCTCCGTCCAGTCACCTTCACCTCCTCTCTATCCCTTCCGCCCTTCTTTCCTCCTCTCCCGGCCTCTCCCTTCTCCCCGAGCCTAAGATCCGTGTTGGGGAAAGTACGTGGCCCTTGGAAATACGGCCCACTAACTTACCTCCGGCCCCGCAGGAAGTAAGCTCGGGCTTGGCATGCTCGCGCCCGAGTTTCCCTGCCTCGGAAGCCCGGGTCACTCACTTCTCCGGGGCTTCCAGAGCTCAAGACTCGGGCCCGAGGCAGATCGCGCTGCACCGTGCACAGGATATGCCTCGGCCCCGAAAGTCACCAAGAATTAAATGCGCGCACTGTGCTGAGGAGCATCTAACGGAGGCTACTAGCGAGTTGGCGGCGGGTCCCGTCAACCGCCCGCATGGGCAAGGGCACGTGTTGACCGGTAGTGGTCCGGCACGGCAACCGGGAGACGCACTCGATTACCTGGCGGAACTTTGTACGCCATGGCATGGCAAGACCGAAAGGGACGACTACTCAACGGACAAGCAGCAAGCTACAGTGGCCGGGCGCTGCCTATAAAAGGGGGCGCACAAGCCACAACAAAGAAGGCCAGACCGATCTCTCTCTAGCTCACGGACGCACTCACTCTCTCGGACACACTCGTAAGATAGCCACTGCAGAACGAGAGCACTGGCACTCCCGTAGGAGCTCTAGTTCCCGGCGGTAGTTCTTCGCATCTACGTAATCAGGACACACATGCGTGCCTCGAGCACTTATTGTACTCGAGCCCGGGCTTTCCAAAGCCCGGACTCACCCCCTTTGTACTCGTTTAAGCTCGGCATTAAACGAAGACTGGACGTAGGGCTGTTATCCGGCAGTGAAGGCCCGAACCAGGATAAAAACCCTCGTGTCACCACACAATCCTCCCTCCGGGCTCGACGCGTCCAACTGCGTCGGGTCCGGAGACGCTTTCTTTCCCTTGGCGGCGTCCGGCCAAGCGGCCGGGCCTCGGTCCGGGGGACAGGGCTGCCCTTGGGCCTCGCACCCACCTTCCTCTTGCTCATTGGCCCGCGGAGGCTCGCCTCCCGGTCACCAACAGCTGGCGCCAACCATGGGGCCCGATTACGGTCTTCTCCCCTCGATCGAGTCGAGGATGGCGTCGTTGTCATACGATGACATCGAAACCGTGGACCTCAACTACGACGATCGCGACGATCTCGACGATATCGACGAGGGTTCGAGGTTCGACCTTCGAAGCAGACAATCTGACCTACCGAGCAGGACTCAGCCCTGTGACAAGTTGCGGTCCAGTGCTCCAAACACGAGTCAGTTCGCTAACACCAGCCAGATAACAATCTCCGCCCGATCCGAGAGGCTGCGGAGGTACTTAACACCATTACCTACGAGGATCTTGAGCACCACCATCATCATCCGCACATGATTTATTGCAGCAACCATGGTTATTCGCCATTTCGCAACGCCTCGAGGCCTCGGAGATACATCAACGCCTGGGGCGCGGTGGGCGAAGAGGAGCGAGTGAAGGCACGCCGTGCCGCAATGCACGTGAATGCAAGGCGGGAAAAAAACGCCGAAAAGGAAAAAAGAAAAAAGAATCCCAGAAGCCGCCGAAAGGTCGTGAAGTGTAATCGCAGACTCCTTCATCGCACCAGACCCGCTCACGTCGAGCGACAGTGAGTGCCGCAGAAGCGGGCAGAGCTCGAGTGTTTATGTGGTGCTCACGCACTAGACTTCTCCGTCCATCCTGTGCAGTAACCAGATCCAACGCATCGCGGTAGGGCGGCGGCGCGCTTCACGCTCAGCAGAATGAAGCGGGCCTGGCCACGCCCGTGCGAATTTAGAGAAGCGCCTGTACCACGGCGACGTGGTCCGGCAGGAGAGTGTACCGTTATGATGGACACCTGCCGCTAGCCGGGAGGCCTGCGCCGGAGGCCTGACTATAACCGAGACTATCGGGCAATCCATGGCCACCAAGGCGCTAGCCAGCTGAGCAGTTGAACCACCGACCGCTTGCTGTCGCCGCGGCCGCCAGGTCTTACTTCAGGTTCAGTAAGGTTCGCCCGTAACCAGAGTGGTCTGCCGGACGCGTGGACTCAGAGACAACCTTCGGGTCCATCGAGACTACTTACAGATGGTGGATGCACGACTCAACCTGTGAAAGAATGGTTCTGCCCAGGCTTCTGTGATGAATGTTGGACAGTCTGAGGAGCTACACATCCGCTTGGACAGACGTCCGCTTGGGCCTGCAGGAGATCCACTTGCCTTGACAGACTAGGTGGCCTTCCCTGGCACAGACGAGGCACGATCTCTAAGGTCCTTGCCCACGAAGACCCGACGCGATGAGTATGGTGTTAAACATCCTTGTTATCGTTCACTTGGCAGAGTGTCGATGCTTCGCCTTAGGTAACGAAAGAGCCGGATCCGTCCCGACGGATACGTCCTGACTCGTGTAGCTAGTCCGCACGCTGTATGAGAAGGGACCACTAATGTAATGCGATCATGTCGAAATTCTAAATCGCTACGGCTCAAAGATAGGGCGAGAGTGCACACCACAATATGAAACCATTAGACCTCACCATGCAGCCACTTAAAGACGCCTAGACCCTGTCCCTAATCCCATATTCACAACGCGACGGGTTAGACCGTCTGCATGAGGAGAGAAAGATCATCGCTTACCGAGAAACACGAAGAAGAGCTGAGCGCCTTTTACTGGCTACCTTTAGTTGATACCGGAAGACGCACGGGAACCCACGTTACAATGCTACCTCTGTTCTGATCGATAGGCAGCTAAGCACGAGTAAAAAGCAAAAGTCATGACCATGTGGCGACGACGCGAGATATTCACTAACCTCGAAAACATCAAGTCAAATTGAATCTGAAAAATCCTTTGGTATCATCAGGGATGTTTGCTTGGCTACGTAATAGGAGTATGCGCGCATCGGGGCTAAACTCAGAGAAAATTAAGCTATCGAGAACATCGCTTAGCACACATCCCCTTGAGAGGCACCAAGAGGTGCCCTCCTGGATCGGAGGATGGCGCGCGCCGAATCTTGTATGGCAGATCGGCAGAGATCTCTTCCACGGATCTCCGTAAGCGGATGCAGGTTTCAATGGAGTGCGTCGCCGCAGAGCCGGTGAACGAGCCAGCACTATGGACGGTGAAGCACTATCTCGTCCTAGGTTTACCTACTATACTAGCCTCAGTCGTGTTGGCTGAAAGGACTGCGAATCGACACCCAAACCGTCGTTTACGTTTCGTGGTGTTGTATGGACCTAATACGCAAGGTTAGGTTCGTAACTCGTACGTGCACCTTGCTAGCCTGATTGCATCACTATTTCGGCCCACCAATCCCCCAACAAGCCGCGAGACATAATTAAATCAGCTGGCGCGGTTGCATCGCTAGCGGCTTGGTGAGTTCGACATCAAGTTTATTTGTATCAATGTACAGTCCGGCATTTCCAAAGGCTGCTATGGTCTTGCCTTGGACGGTGCATGCCAGTCGTCGCTTAATGTAACCCTTCGCCTTCAATAAGCCAAGCGCGCGCATCTTTGAGACCATGTTGTTTGATGGGTGCGTCGCGGCAATTCCGAGAAATGAATTGCGGATCGTTTGTTCTCATCCAAGAACAAATTAAAGATATAGTACAACTTCATTTCTGTGCAATAAATAATAACTGGCATTACGAGCAGTCTCCTGGCCTACGGCTCCTAGCCTATCCTCCGCCTACAATTGACTATAGGCACCGATACCTAGGTAAATATGCATGGAGGCGATCCACATTAGAGTTGGGCATACATATCGCGCAACGCAAGTCCACCGCTAGTGACACGTTCGCCATCGCGCTGATAATGACACTTAGTAAAGCCTCTATCCAGGAGGCGGAGAAGAGGGCCAGGAGAAAGACGGATTGCCTCGGTACGGTTGCTCGATCTCAACCGGATCAGACCGTAGATTGCTCCTTAGCGGCACAAATATGAGCAGACGTCAGATGACGCCTCGCCCAGACATCCGACATACCAACTGCGGACACACAAACGAAGAATCTCCTCGTCTCACCCACCTTCAAGCAGGACATGGACATTTACCTTGTTGTAACCGGGGGTTCTAACTCTAGATGCACAAGATTTGTGCAGGACCTGTGAAGGAGGGGCAATTTCTCCTCCAAGACATCACCGGACGGGATCCTTGTGGGCCCGCCTTTAGAACCCTTGGAAAGCGATGGGGTACACATGGTCATCTCTTGCTCTGCCACGCTGGCCCAGTCCCGACTCTGCCCTTGATAGTATAGCAAGATAACGGACGGATACGAGCCCATCTTAGCATTCTTAACGGGAATGGACACGGCTAGGAGCGGACGTACCTATCTATTCGTGCGCCGACACTTTCACTAAAGGATCTGTCGATTCATACCGACACCGGTGTTCTGAACAACATTCCTTCGCTGTTCGCCCGGTGCAGAGCGATAGACCACCTTTATCCAGACCACAAAGAAGAGCTCGCCATCAGGAATGAGCTTGCTTCTGAAGGTCGAAATCATGCATCTCGTTACCGCGCAGCATGGCAAATGCAATCAAAGCAAGTCAGTGTACGGTCAAGACAGATGTCGGCACGATAGCACACCAACCTCTTCGCCTTTACCGAAGACCTGAGACTCGTATACGGCCCTCTGAAAAGGGAGTTCACCAGACGGTTCGGCTTGGTTCGGCTCGTTGCTCATTTTGGCAAATCGACACGACGACGAGGACAGTGGTGGGATCTTGACCTATCTGCCGACGCATCTATAAGAAAGTCGGACGCGGCGAATCCCTATTGACGCTTATGACGCCGCGGCCCTAAATGCTAAAAATACAAACCTCTGGGCGCTGCCATGCGTTCTAGGTTCGTTCGTCGTACCACCCTGCCCTAATCGCTCAAGGTACAGTGCGCCACCAGAAGAACGCGCCCTTCAATTTTAAACTAGGATGATGAGTCCTCAACACTTCTCAGCAACTCTAGAGTACGCTCTCCGAGGTTTCCACCTGAAACAAGGTCAGAAGTCTTTGCCCATCTTTTCATCTGTAACAAACCCGGCGATCTAAACCTCTCTGATCGGCGGGAGAGAGTCCCGAGCAAGTGCCGTGTTCGTATTAGTTAGATGTCATTCACATGGGTACCGATATCCATCACGGACCGCATGCATCAGATCCCGCTTGGTATGGCACAAGATCACTTGTCCCCTATATCATAAGCCCGCATAAAATTGTCATAGCTCGATAGCTCTAGAGTCCAACACCCTGCCTCTCACAAAGAGATAGGGTTAGGGCCACAAGCTCCGTTCCAAGGATGATTTTCTAAACCACAACCAACCTTCGTCGAACCGTAAGTTCTGGCGGCTCGGGGCTAGGGCTCATTTTTCAAAAATTGATCATCTAAACCACAACCAACCTTCTCAAACCGAAGTTCTGCTGCGGGTTCGGGGCTAGGGCTCGATTTTTAAGGGTCGATTTCTTAAAAAGACGATTTTGCAAGGTCGATTATCCGAGCAAGTACTTTCGATCTTCTCTAAGCCACGCCCGAGCTTCTTTTCAGAAACTCGGCCATGGCTCGGGGGCTAGGATCAATAGGACTATATCGCGACCATCGAATCCTTTCTTGCCTATACAACTACCTGTGTTCATTTGCACGCAGGAAAAACGGCAAAAAGGAGGAAGCAGCGATAGCACCACAAACAACTTTATTAAGGATTTCAAGCACCGCAGTCAGTTTGCACATTAAAGCCTCTACCGGCGCGGACTAGCGCCGACGAAGTGCATCAAAGGCTCGGCGAAGCCGGACGATTTCGACCAATACCGACGGGCTACGTTGTCAGGCATGGGCCTCCGCGAACTTCAAAGAAGGACGAGATCGCATCTACCATAGACCGCCAAGAACTCTTCGTGATCCATAGAAGCGAAGAAGGTACTGGAGGGAACTGGAAGAGAAGGAAGTACGGAGGGAAGAAGTCTGGAATGAAAAGTAGCCGCCGCATCAGCCCCTTTTTATAGCCAAAGCTCAGGAAGCCGAACCGATCCTAGGAGTAAATAGCATCGGAAAGCAACTCCGATGAGGAGCCGTTTCCAAGATTTGACGCGAATGTCTCTTGGGACATGGCACAACAGTCAAATCGATGATCGGCATTCTAGGGAGAAGGTGGACCGAAGAGGCAAAAGTCAAAACAAGTCAATTGCACTTCCAAGAGTATTTACAGAAGAGGGGCAAGTCGGATTACCTCCCAAGAAAAAGAAAAAATATAAGGGCCTACGACTTGGGCTGGCACCTGAGCTTGCGAAGCTCGGCCAACACTTTGTCGTGTTGGCTCTGAAGATCGAGGAATTCTTTTTCCCTATCCCGGGCAGTCCGCATATTAGTCCGCAAGACTTCATTGGCTGCCTCCAAGTCCCGAGACTGTCCCGGTGGTCTTCGCAGATCCTCGTCGCAACAGCACCGACTTACCGGGAGAGCTCCGAAGAAGGAGGTTATGCGCCTCCACAGACAGCAGCTCGCAGCATGCAGATGCCTCCACCGATCGAAGGCGCCCTCGCCTTTGAACGGTCACGTTCGACCTTAAGGGCCTCTTACGACCAACGAAAAACCTCCAAGATCATCCCTGCCACAGAAGGGCCGCCTGCCGCCGCAATCTCGAGCCAGAGCCATCGCCGACCGAGCTCGAGCGAGATTCTTCTGCTTACGACACGGCCGCCTGCATCGCAACAAGGAAATATCCATCTGCCCGCAGGGCCTCTCGTTTGGCATCATGCTCAGCCCCGAACGAGCACGCGATGCCAACGACCTCGCGGTAGAACTTCACCAAGAGGATGAGCTAAGGAAAAGAAAGACCAAAGCAGTGGTCGACATTTAAACGCAAAAGACCAAGCTCGAGGCACTTACCGCCTTTGCGGCCGCCGCAGCCATGGCTTTATTACCGCTTTGGCGGCCGCCGCACCCGAGCTCACAGAAGGCCCCCGAAGCGCAGTAGTCACCATTAACTGTTGCTCGAGCTATCGCCGAGCTACTTGGTCCTCCTCTACAGTTCCTGCCAAGCCTCCCGCAGTTCGCCACTTCTCCCGCGCCTCACGCGCTTCTTCCGACGGTTCCCGCCGGACCCGTCGGCCGATCTCGCATCGCCGCTTCCACTGCCCGCCGATCCTTTGTAAGCCCAAGAATTTCAATGGCTCAAGGCATGTCTCTGGGCAAAGTCGGTTTGCACTCCGGCGGCCCGCCGCTTAACCGCTTTTCCGCCACCACCACTCGAAAGGATCGATCGGAACCGCCAAAGCCGGATGGACCCTTGGTGGCATATTGCGGCGAGTGAAAGCCTGTGCTCAACCCACGCCGGCTTTGCCACAATCCATCCAGCGGCAACTAGCGGGGCCACGCTCCACAGCCGTACCGGGACGATGCTGGCGGCCGTGATAACCCGGACATACCAGTTCTAGCCAAGGAGGAGGGTGTCACCCATGTCCAGCGGGGGGATGGGTATGTTGCTCCTCTCAAAAAGCTCCGACAAGCCACCAAAGTCAATTGGGCGCCACCCGGTCGAGGTCCGCCCCTCGACACGGAGCGGTGCCAGGAGCGACATCCCATCATCCGTCTCCACCTCTAGGAGCGCGGCCCGGGAGCGCACGTCATTGCGTGCCACCAACGAGAAGAAGAAGGACGCCGAGCCTCGGCGTCCGCTCGCCCTAACAGGTCATTCTCCTGCCATTTCTCCGACTGCACGGATGAGTTCTACCGGGAGGACATGGCGATCAAAACAAAAAAAGAGGGGCCAAGCGCCTCCCGATCAGCCCAAGAACCACGATAGGTGGGGAAAGGAAGAAAGAAACTGCGAGGCGCGGTAACTTACGAGCAAGCTCGATGTCCGCCCCGCCATTTCTTCGCTCGAAGTCGTTATCAAAGACCAACCGACGCTTTTCGCCGGCCGGTATCGTGGCACCAACCAAATCCTGGCCCTAGGAACCCCTAGCCCGGGCTGGGTCGGGGATGGAAGCGGGAGCTTGGGTCAACCTCCGCCCCGCGGTGGCGACCTTGTCCGGCGGAAGCGACGCCGCTTTTTCAGAGGCGTCGCCGCTGGGCTCGTTTTTTCCGCGACCGAACGGGGCTGCCGCCATTTCGGCCATCGGATCGGTAGCCCCGAGCCGCCACCAACGCTGCTCGCAAAGGACTACAAGGTCGAAGAATGGCACTTACGGGAAGTATCTTCGCGGGTGAGATCGTCCCACCCGCGGATCTCGAAGAAAGGGCGAACCCGCTTCCACAGTGGGCTCACCCGGTGCCTGATGAAATCGGCTACGATGTCGTAACCGTTAAGCCCCCGGCCGGCCAAATCCCGGATTTTGGCCGATGAGGCTGCCTCCGCTAGCTCCAGCGAAGGCTGGGGCAGCGTCAACTTCCCGGGGTTGACATTCGAGAACCATAGCAGGCAGTCATCGAGCACCTTGGCATAGTACCACCGCGATGCCCACCCCCGATGTTCTCCTTGGCCATGAACACCGGGTATACGGGCTTCATGTCGCGGCGGAGCTTGAAGTAGGCGCACCCTGCCGCATCGCTCCCCCCGGTCGTGGTCAGCTCGTAGAAGTTGAGGAAGAGGCTGACCGTCGGCTCCACCCTGACAAACGCCTCGCAAAGATGGGCGAAGATCGTCAGGAATAGGATCGAGTTGGGATTTAGATTCACCAACTCGATCCCACACTGAGCGAGAACCGCATCGAGGAACCCGGACTTCGGGACCCGGACCCCATGAATGGCGAAGAGCTCGAAGCAGATGAATTCCTTGCTCTCAGGCGCGGGGACCGTCTCCTCGCCAGCTGCCCTCCAACCACCAACCTCGATGATGCTGGCGGAAACCAACTCCTTCAAGTCGTCCTCAGTAAGGAGGCTCCGCGTGAAGGGCGCCATCAGCAGGGGAAGGTCGGGAAGCGAGAGGCGGAGGAAGAGTGAAAGAATGAGAAAGACAAGAAGGCAATAACGTAATAGGGCGTGAAGGAAACGGCGAAGGGGAAAAATCGCCTATTATAAACCGCCGCGGGGAGGCGAACCGTCGCCTGTCCGCCTGAAGGCACGAGAACCAAGGAGAGAGCAAGGCAGGTATAACCGCGCTGCTTGGGATTCCCGCCGGCCGAGGTCCCACAAGACGCTAAAGACGGGCATTTTCGCCAAAGGCAAGCATTAATAAACCTCCGAGCGGCACGACCTCGTCCCGCTCGAGGCTCGGGGGCTAACTGTTGGGAAAAATACGTGGCCCATGGAAATACGGCCCGCTAACTTACCTTCGGCCCCGCAGGAAGTAAGCTCGGGCTTGGCAAGCTCGCGCCCGAGTTTCCCTGCCTCGAAAGCCCGGGTCCCTCACTTCTTCGGGGCTTCCAAAGCTCAAGACTCGGGACCCGAGGCAGATCGCGCTGCGCCGTGCACAGGATACGCCTCGGTCCCGAAAGTCACCAAGAATCAAATGTGCGTACTGTGCTGAGGAGCGCCTAACGGAGGCTACTGGCGAGTTGGCGGCGGGTCCCGTCAACCGCCTGCATGGGCGAGGGCACATGTTGACCGATAGCAGCCCAAGACGCAGAATCGGAGACGACTCGACATCTGACGGAACTTTGTACGCCACAGCATGGCAAGACCGAAAGGGACGACTATTCAACGGACAAGCAGCAAGCTACAGTGGCCGGGCGCTGCCTATAAAAGGGGGTGCACAGGCCACAACAAAGAAGGCCAGACTGATCTCTCTCTAGCTCACGGACGAACTCACTCTCTCGGACACACTCGTAAGATAGCCACTGCAGAACGAGAGCACTGGCACTTCCGTAGGAGCTCTAGTTCCCGGCGGTAGTTCTTCGCATACAGGTAACTATAGGGACACACACAGTGCCCTGAGCACTTATTGTACTCGAGCTCGGGCTTTCCAAAGCCCAGACTCACCCCCTCTGTACTCATTTAAGCTTGGCATTAAATGAAGACTGGACGTAGGGCTGTTATCCGGCAGTGGAGGCTCGAGCCAGGATAAAAACCCTCGTGTCACCACACAATCCTCCCTCCGGGCTCGACGCGTCCGACCGCGTCGGGTCCGGAGACACTCTCTTTCCCTCGGCGGCGTCCGGCCAAGCGGCCGGGCCTCTATCCAGGGGACAGGGCTGCCCTCGGGCCTCGCACCCACCTTCCTCTTGCTCATCGGCCCGCGGAGGCTCGCCTCCCGGTCGTCGACAATACGCTAGCGAAGATCCCTTCACCTTCACCTTATTCTTCTTCTTCATCCTCCTTCCCCTAGACACTTCTTCCCTCCCGCGAGTTTCTCCGCTCACCTTGCCTGAGCCGCCGTTGCAGAAGCTCCTCCACTGGCAAGACCGCTCACGAGCTCCCTAGCCGAACGATGTCACATCATCTTAGACCGTCAGGATGTGCCGCCCCAATCACTCTGTCCTAGCAAGAGTAGAGAGGAAGAGAAGAGAGAGGACACCTTGGCAGCGAGGAACAAGTGTAGGAGGCGGCGGTGGCATGAGGAGACAAGCCACAAAGGGAGGAGGGGTGGCTGGAAGAGATTAGTGGCAGTTGTAAACGAGCTTGTGGTCAAGCTCCTCAGCAAGGCACGAGGTGCTAGTGAGTCGGTGGTTGGCATATGTGGCTTGAGAAGGGCGAGCCACAGGGGAAGGGGGGAGTCACTACAAGAAACGACGCAAATTTCGACCGCCAAGAACTTCTCTCGATGGCTAAAACATAACCATCAAGACAAGTATATCTCTTGACAGCATGGTCCTAACCGACGTGTACAGAACGTATACTCAACGGCCATCGTCTGTATGTCGAGTATATGGTCAAGACTAGCCTTGCGACTGATGGAGCGGCCATGGCCTGAGCTACTCTCGAGTAGCTATCATCGACCTTTCTCGATAGTTTCAGTGTTTTCCTCAACCATTCCAGCCATCGAGCTTTCAGGGATTCCTGTAGTGACGCCAAAAGAGAAAGAGGGGGAGCTGGAGAGAGAGAAAGAAAGGGAAGGAAGGGATATGATGGGAGGTAGAGATGAGGGTAAAATCATCAAATACTTAAATACTAACCAGGTATACACCCAAAAGGTGCTTTGAGTTTCGCATAGTGGCATAAATCTGATTTCCTTAGTTTCATAATGACAAATTTGCAAATACGAAAAGAAAAGTGACATTTCTCAAATATCCAACTTCTACTGTGGCATCTATCCAATTAACCCTTTTTTATGTTGCTCGGATAACTGAGCACAAGAAATTTGGGTTTCTAAAAAAAGGGGATTGGTAATGACAAATAGCTAGGAAAAGATCTAGGTGTGTGCATACATGACCTAAGTCATAACAACTTACTTTCCATTTTAAAATTTAAAATATTGAAATTATACAAAATATATTAAATATATAATGTTTAAAATATGGGTTAACTTAACTTTGTTCAGTAATATCCGCAAAATATCTGATATATAATGACAATATTAGTGCCTATTGTTCTGTGCCGGTTCAGAAACAGACAATAATGACCGGCTTAGAACTGACACATATTAACTCTTTTGTAGTAGTGATAGTTTAAATATATCTGAGGTCTTAAAAAAGGTTGGGCCCATATGTCATACGCATACACACGGACAGTGGTGTCCTCTTCTGGAAAATATATGGCATGTAAAATGTAGGGTGATTAATAAGGGAAACTATATGTTCATCCCACAACACTTCAAAAATGTTTGGGTGTGTGTTGAAAAAAGTCCCAAAAACTAAACACCTATAGTACCATTCACATGCTGTTTGGTTCATGGGTTATTTAAGATGTCCAGTGAATTAGGGAACAGTATTGGTTTTATTCCATGTTTGGTTGATGGCATTGCAAAATAAAATTTGTAAATAAAATAAAATGGCTTTTAGATAGTTTCATGGCCACCACACCAGTCGCCATATGTTAGAAGGCCGGCCAAAGGGTACAGACTATGGAATGGAACTGAATACTCATATCCTACACTAATATATTACCAGCCTTAGACCAATTCCAACAGGATTAGTAAATGGCCTTATTCCTAAAAAAAAACACGTTTTGTGTGATATAGTTGTGTATCGTGTGTGTGTCTATATATGTATATATATGTATATATAGAGGAGCACGGATTTCTCCGTACTCTCAACGGGTTTATGAAATTCGAGATTTTTAATGACCGATCCAAACCGTTGATCTTGTTTATCTCATTGAAATGTAGCTACCGATCAAGTTTCGTATTTTTTGAATTTGTTTACTATTTGTTTCATATTTTTAAAAATCAGCCTTCTAATTAGTCGTGGAGCGTCAAAAAAACTGATTTTAGAAAATACGAAACAAATAGTAAACAAATTCAAAAAATACGAAACTTGGTCGGTAGCTACATTTCAATGAGATGAACAAGATCAATGGTTCAGATCGGTCGTTAAATATCTCGAATTTCATAAACCCGTCGAGAGTACGGAGGAATCTGTACTCTGGAGAGTACACTATATATAATATATATATATATATATATATATATACACACACACTATAGTGGAATGTGGAATGTGGCTATGCATGTAAATCCGTTCCTGTTGGTGGAGAAACAGAGCACGTGAATGGATTTCCTTTATTCCTTCCTTGGCTTGAACAAGTTAGTATACTTTGCGAAAATCAGAATTCTTCTGTATTTTTACTTTCTTGTTAGTGAACTTTGGAAAATCAGAGCTCTTCTTCTATATTTTACTTTCATTTATATCTTCAAGTATCCCAATATGCATATTTGACAAGAGGGAAAATAGCTGTTCTAGCCATCACTATTTGTAATTTTATTTTATTTCGAAATAGAGTCAGAACAAATGACAGGCCATGGTATCCTTAGGCACTTGTAGATGAATAGTGATGGGATAGGGAAAATGGAGTGACGGTTAGAGATGGCCTTAGGGCACTTCTAGTGCATGATTTCAACGAGTTGTTTCTAAACATGACATATTATATAGAGACGATGACTATGCATACAACTCGCTCAATACACTATATCTAGTAACTAAATTATTATTTTTTCTCTCTATTTATGTGTCTCGTAGAAATGACTTAATGCTCCCATAGGTTTCTATTCTTTTTTCCCCTTGTTATAGGATAGAGACCGTCTCTTATATAAGAAACAATCTTGTTCTCTCTTCTTATTAATTATCCTCCATCTTAGTAATCTGTTCTATGTAGCAGCTATAAAAATAACTAGCATCATTACATTGGGAGTGCCTGGCACTCACAATGGAGAGTTTCTTCAACTCGTTTCAAATGAAGCTATGTCACTAAGAAACATCAATTAATACAATAGATACAATGCATTGTTTCTTGACATGGTTTCATCATTAAATATCCATCTACTACATTCTCATTACCCAAAGCATCCCACCCCTCTTTCTTCACATCTAGAAACCATCAGTGCCCCAATGCTAAGTTCTATCATTTCTTAAGCTAAATCATTCAATGAAGAAACTGTCTCTAATTTAAGAAACTCTAACCCTCTCTCTGTATTAATTTGCTGCCACCTAAACCTTTTATCCTACATGGCATATGTAGAAACCATCAAAAAAACCTGCATTGGGAGTGCCCTTATAGCCTATTAATTTTTACACTATCTGAGCTAATAACAACGGACAGTACACTACACGAGGTAATGTTAACGTGCATAATAAAGAAATTTTATAACAATCTAATAGCTTGTGAGTTGTGGCCCGCAAATGCATTTAGACTCTACTCATGTCTTATGCGCCAACCATTTCACTAGAAAAAGAAATATAATGAACAAAGGTGAACAATATATATACCTCAATACTCCTCGTGTGTTTAGACTCTACTGGGCCTAAGAAATGGACTTGAAATAGACCATGATTACTTTTCTAAGAAATTATCGTTGTCCACCGTATAAATTGACCTCAGTTTGAATAAGGTCATGTGCCTATCAATAAGGTTGCCCTCACTAATTTCGGGACACAACGCCACCAAAAATTTGATCACGGTGCTGTAGACCACAATTCTTGCACTTGATCTATCCTGATTTACAGGATTAGAAAGGCGGGGCAAAATCGAGTGAATTTTATCTGGCCGTTCCATCCCAACCTAGAATGAAATAAAGCAATGAAATGAGCAAAAAAACACGTTTTGTGTGATATAGTCATGCGTACCGTAAGATGCTTCAAACAACTCTCGAGCGCTAGACCATATATATTCAGTTTGAAACTTCTATAGTGGAATGTGGCTATGTGTGTAAGTCCGTTCTTGATGGAGAAACAGAGAAAGTGAATGGGCTTCCATTCTTTAAACATATATATATACACAACACACACTCTCTCTCCCCGGTGAACCTTTATTCCTTCCTTACAGGCTTGAACAAGTTAGTATACTTTGCGAAAATCAGAGTTCTCACTGCTACAGAACTGGGCATCACAAGCGGGCTATTACAAGCGGTTCGTGAGCAACGGGCAGGAGAGGGTTTCCAGAAGCGGTTGGTAACACCAACCGCTTGTGTTGAGCAACCTCTACAAGCAGTTCGTGTCCCAAACCGCTTCTGAATTAGCACAAGCGGTTTGAGACCCCAACCGCTTGTAGAGATTTATATTTAGAAGCGGTTGGTGTCTCAAACCGCTTCTGGAAGAGGTCCCGTCCACCCATTTAAACTCTTCCTTCCTCCCCGAGCTCGCAGACATGAATAGGGAAGGGCCTGGCACTGTTCTTGGGGGAGGTGCTGTCCAAATTTTTGAATGTGATGATTGACCTTCAAATTAAGTGAATTAAGGTTAGTAACACCATGCTACCATCCATCTCGCTAAGATATTATTGTTTCTTTTGCATTTAATGTGGAGAAAAAATTGATTTTGATTGTTGGTGGTTTTTATTGCTAACTCACTCCATAACTTTAATTTTAGGCAAGACTATGATAAATTATGGTAGTTGTTTTCTCCAAAAGTGTTCTTAGGTTTAGAATCTTCAATGTAACACTCCCTCTCTTCAATCTCACTCCATAACTTTAATTTTAGGTAGGAAATTATTAATGTTTTATGAATAAAATAGGAAAAAATTTAAAGGGACAAAATAATTAGTTAAATTAAGTTTAAAAGCTAGAAGGATAAGAAAAAATTTGAAAAACCACTCCCTCCATAACAAAATATATGGCATATAAATTCTTGGCACGGTATTAATTAAAAGTAACACATTGACTATTAATTTCTTTTCGATTATGTCTTGTACAACCATAAAACTAACAACGTGTTTGAGTAGTTTTAATTACAAATGCAACTATATGACATGCATATATAAAATAAGTATATTATTTATTACCTTTGATAATAGCCAAAACATGGAAACAATGACATTTGTAAATACGTGCCAAAGTACTTTGGAATGGAGTTTTGCTACAATGTTATTTATGAAAAATAAAAGTGATTTTATAAATAACACTTTAGTGAAAGATCTTTGAAGGTATCTGAAAATTAGATCTTTGTGTAGATGAACCGGCAATGGATGTACAATGCGGACCGTCGCTCCAGAGAGTTCATTGATGGCGTGAAGGCATTTCTTGATGCCGCTGTTGCATTCTTGTCTCTAGACAGCTTCATATGTTGTCCGTGCATAGACTGAAAGAATGAAAAGGAGCACTCCCAACGCTTTCAGGTTATGACCCATTTGATCACGAGAGGTTTCATGCCAAACTACACCTATTGGACCAAGCATGGCGAAGTACAGGGGAGCAGCCAGGAAGACGATGAAGAAGATGGTGAAGAAGAAGAGGTATTCAACAGTATGGCGGACGCCACGCAATATTGTTCTGTGGAAGATACAATCGGCGATCTTGGTGATAACGAGCTAGACCAGATGCTGCATGACGAAGAGGGAGACTACACAGATGAAAGACAATTCGAGAAGTTTCAGCGCATGGTAGAGGACCACAGGACACCTTTGTACCCAGACTGTGGAAAGGGCCACACGAAGTCGCGTGACGAATCGAACTTAATCCAATGGAAGGCTAGAAATTGTGTGTCGAAAAGGATTCGATGAGTTGTTATCACTCATAAAGAATCGCCTGTAAGATAACACGCCTCTGAATCAACATATGAAGCCAAGCAAGTCATCTGTCCTTTGGGATTAAAAGTACAGAAGGTACACGCATGTCGTAACGATTGTATCCTATATCGCAATGAGTATGTGGATTTGGATGCTTGTCCAGTATGCAAAGGATCACGTTACAAGACGAAGCGTGAAGACCCAGGTGAAATAGAGGAGGAGTGTAAGAAGAAGAGACCTCTCGCTAAGGCTATGTGGTATTTCCCCGTGATCCCCCAATTAAAGCGTCTTTTTGCTAACAAAGCGTATGCCCAGATGGTGCGTTAGCACAAAGAAGAGCGCAAGGATGACGGGATTCTTAGGCACCCCGCTGATGGGTCCCAATGGAGGAAAGTCGATCGAACATTCCTAGACTTTGCAAATGAGGTGAGAAATATAAGGTTTGGGTTGAGTACCGATGGTATGAATCCTTTTGGCGATCTAAGCAGTAGCCATAGCACCTGGCCTGTTACACTATGTATCTATAACATTCCTCCTTGGCTGTGCATGAAGTGGAAATACATCATGATGCCATTGTTGATCCAAGGGCTGAAGCAACCCGAAAACGATATCGATGTCTATTTGCAACCATAGATGGAAGGATGGTATACGGGCATGGGATGAGTACAAGGGAGAGTATTTCACCCTACGTGCACTGTTGTTCGTAACCATCAACGACTGGCCCGCGCTCGGTGACCTGTCTGGCAATACTACCAAAGGATATAAAGCCTGCTTGCAATGCTTAGATGAAACCGACAGCATGTACTGAAAAACTCTCGAAAGATTATGTACATGTGCCATTGTAGGTTTTTCTAAAGAGGCACCCATTGCGGAAAAAAGAAAGGTATTTTGATGGGAAAGCAGACCATCGTGATAAGCCTGAGCATCGTAGTGGGCCACGTGTGTTTGCCATGGTAAAAGATCTTAAAATAGTGTTTGGAGAGGGTTCTAGAAGTAAACCTGTCTCGAACGAGGAAGGTCAGGCACCCATCTGGAAGAAGAGATCAATATTTTGGGACTTGCCTTATTGGGAAGCTTTGGAGATCCGTCACTCACTTGACTTCATGCACATCACGAAGAATGATTACTTGAACTTGTTAGGATACTTGGATATGTACGGCAAATCGAAAGATACACTACAAGCTCGAAAGGGCCTACAACTTTGGGAACTGAGGGATCGTCTACATCCAGAAAAGAGAGAGAAAGGACATTACATAAATCCCACGAGTTACACTCTAAGCAAAGAAGAGAAAAAAAAGCATGATAGAGTACTTGAACAGTGTGAAGGTCCCTTCAGGATACTCGTCAAATGTGAAGAGACTTATAAACATGAAAGAGAATAAAATCATACACCTGAAAGCTCAAGACTGTCTTGTATTGATGACACAGTTGCTCCCAGTGGCTGTGAGAGGTATTTTGCCTGATTGGGTCTGGGTGACAATCATAAAGCTGTGTACCTTTTCAACGCGGTTTCGCAGAAGGTCATCAATCCACATAAGCTAAGTAAGCTACAAGATGACGTGGTACAGAGTGTGGTCGGCCTTGAGATGATCTTTCCTTCTGCATTCTTTGATATTATAGTTCATCTCACTGTTCACATTGTCAAAGAGATAGGTATTCTCGGGCCCGTGTTTCTGCACAACATGTTTCCTTTCGAGAGGTACATGAAAGTCCTAAAGAAGTTTGTCCGTAACCGTTCACGTTGCGAAGGATGCATTACGGAGGGTTATGGGACAGAGAAAGTGGTTGAGTTTTGTTTGGATTACATTGAGGATCTACAACCATTGGTGTCCCTATATCACGCCATGAGGGGAGACTACGGGGAAAAGGGACACTAGGACGGAAAGCAATTGCATGCAATGATCTCCTAACTTTTAAGCAAGCACATTTCACTGTTCTGAAACAATCAACCGCAGTGGCCCGTATGTCCTTCAGCATAAGAGTATTCTACGCCGTGAATTCCCAAGGAGGTCTGAGGATTGGATCACAGTGAGGCACATGGATACTTTCGGCGCTTGGTTACAAAACTACATCCTTGTCAACGGGTCAGAAAATGAACAGTTGCAATGCCTGGCTCGGATGCCATCTAGTGAAATCGTCACATTCAAGGGCTATGAGATAAATGGTTACACCTTCTACACAAAATGTCAGTATACTAAGAGCACCAACCAGAACAGCAATGTCCGTATAGACGCCACTGACAACAAATGCAATGAGGACACATATTATGGTTACATAGAAGAGATATGGGAGCTCGACTATGGACCATTGAAGGTCTCTCTATTTAAGTGCCAGTGGGTCAAACTGACTTCAAGCGGCGTGAGGATCGACAAATACAGCATGACAACCGTGGACCTGACAGAAGTTGGCTATAGACACGAACCATTCATCCTTGCCAACGATGTGAGACAGGTCTTCTATATAATGGACATGTCAAGCAAACCAAAGAAGCACAGGGAGAAGCAAAAGGATTGCAGTAGTAAGCCAAAGCGACATGTGGTTCTCCAGGGCAAAAGAAGGATTGTTGGTGTTGAGGACGTCACAGATGAGGAGTATAATCAGTTCTCGACGAGCTCCCTCCCTTTGCGGTTGATGTTGACATAAGTGTCCTAAATATAACAGAAGTCGATGCTCCTTACATACGTCGCGATCACGACGAAGGAACACTTGTAAAGACAAAGTAATTTTTGAATGGACTAACTAATTTTTGGATGCACTAACTTATTTTTGAATAGACTAAGTAATTTTTTCTTGCACTAACTAATTTTTGAATGGATTAAATACTTTTTGAATGGCCTAACAAATTTTTGGATGCACTCACTAATTTTGAATGGACTAACTCATTTTTGGATGCACTAACTAATTTTTGAATGGACTCACTAATTTTTGTAGGGATTAAATAATGTTTGAATGGATTAAAAAAAGAGGAAAGCAAAACAAAACAAAAAATGGCAGGGGGCGCGAACGGGGCTCGAACCGGTGACGCCGCAGGTGAGCCCACGCTCAAGCACCACTCGCTAGCCAATCGGGAGGAAGTTTCATCTCAATCAAACAAGGGCGTCAAACTGTTTTGACTCTTAATACTCTACAAGCGGTTGGTGATACCAACCGCTTGTAGAGGTCCCTACCTCGCTCCTTGCCAGCGGTGAAGGGGTTCTACAAGCGGTTGGTGAAACGAACAGCTTGTAGAGGGGAGTTCTACACGCGGTTTCTATTATGAACCACTTGTAGAACACTTATTACAAGGGATTAAATAATTTTTGTAGGGATTAAATAATTTTTGGATGCACTCACTAATGTTTTGGTTGCAGTCATTAATTTTTGTAGGGATTAAATATTGTTTGAAGGGATTAAATAATTTTTAAATGGATTAAAAAAAGAGGAAAGCAAAGCCAAAAAATAAAAATGGCAGGGGGCGCGAGCGGGGCTCGAACCTGCGACGCCACAGGTGAGCCCACGCTCGAGCGCCACTCGCTAGTCAGTCAGGAGGAAGTTTTATCTCAACCAAACAAGCGTGTCAAACCATTTTGACTCTTAATATTCTACAAGTGGTTGGTGATACGAACCGCTTGTAGAGATCCCTCCCTCGCTCCACACCAGCGGTGAAAGTGTTTCTACAAGTGGTTGGTGATACGAACCGCTTGTAGAGGTCCCTCCCTCGCTCCCCGCCAGCGGTGAAGGGGTTTCTACAAGCTGTTTCTATTACAAACCGCTTGTAGAGGGGTGGTTCTACACGCAGTTTCTATTACGAACCGCTTGTAGAACACTTATTACAAGGGGTTGGTGGTTTCAACCGCTTGTAGAGGTGCGCTTATAAATATCTGTCTTCACCCCGCGCCGGGGACACACACGAAAATTTTCTAAGTCCCCACGCGTGATCTCTTCCTCTGTCGCGCCGGCGCCGTCGTCTCCATCGAGCACCCCGTGCCGCCGTTGACCGCTATCGCGCCGTCGCCGTCGAAGTCATCTCCCCACGTCACCGTCGACTGCTGCCACCCGTCGCCGTCGAAGTCGCCTCCAGCGCCATTGCGGCTCGGCCGACGATACTCGCCGATCGCCACCGCCACCACCGCAGCCGTCTCAGTGACCTCGCCGTCGCCTCCTCTGCCACCACGCCGTCGTCTGCGACCTCCTCCATCCCAAAGGGCCTAGGTTGCCTCACTCCTTTGCTAACAGGCTCTCTATCCTAAAGCCGCCCACAAGGTGTTCGACAAAATTTCCCTAAGGGACACAGATAGAGAGAGTGAGAGAGAATGAGAGAGAGATGGAGAGAGAGAGTGAGATGGAGAGTGAGAGTGAGACGGAGAGAGTGAGATGGAGAATGAGAGAGAGATGGAGAGTGAGAGTGAGATGGAGAGAGTGAGAGTGAGATAGAGAGAGAGAGGGAGAGTGAGAGTGAGAGTGAGAGATGGAGAGTGAGAGTGAGATGGAGAGAGTGAGATGGAGAATGAGAGAGTGATGGAGAGTGAGAGTGAGATGAGTGAATATGTCCCTAAATATATTTTTTGTTATATATATTTCTTTTACAATTTGACGAGTTGTCATACTTACTAATTAAACAATATTTCATAATTACGATAGATGGCGACACCAGGGCGTGGTGATCCTAATTTCGAGATGGATGAATGGTTCTTGCTAGACGAGATCGCCCATGGTAGCAACTTGGGCGCCAATGAAGGTGATGACAACGTTGTTTGGTGGATCCAGTGATCCCGTGGACGCTGAGGGAAGCGAGGTAATGCCACGAGAATCCGGACAAACCATTTAATTGTATTTAACCAATTAATATAAATAGCTCTGACATGAAAAATTCACATCTCTGTCCATTTTCAGCCTGGTACATCAAGCACCCAAACCAAGCGAGGACCTAACAAGAAGCCTGCTACAAAGTTTGTTTTTACCAACGTCGACAATGACGGGAAGCCGATTGCTCCTCTTTTTGCAGTAGGCCCGTTTAACAACCCATGTGGTTTCCACGTTAGGGATCATGTCCCAGTTAGCATCAAGAAATGGCCTGAAGTTCCGTAAGCCACCAAGGAGCTCCTTTGGAAAGATATCAAGGAGAACTTCAAATTTCCTAAAGGATACGAGAACAAGGTTAAGAAATACATTTTGAAGAAGATGGCAACCCAATTTCAGTCGTGGAAAGTTCACCTGAACAACAAGTATGTCAAGAAGGGAGAAAAGCCGACTTCAACCAACATCCCAAGTCGGGCGGATCACCGATGCATTTGAAGAATACAAATTGTCGAGGAAGGACAGCCGCGAGCCATCGTAACAAGATCAACGCCGAGAAGAAGAAATACCACCACCATCTTGGCACCGTGGTTACGCCAAGGCTATACCTAAATGGGAGAAGCGGAGGAATAACTAATGGCCAAGAATATCACACTGCCATCGCTGAATGGGAATTCACGCATGAATTGGTTCATGGGTCACGGAGGGCTCTTCCGCATTTACGGTAGCTTGTTGATGGCACCGGGAGCGGAGGATGTTGGAAATAGAATTGTCCAAACTGTCGATATGTCTCGTTCCGGTTCCTTAGTGACAGATAGGGAGAATGACGAGCTCACACATGCACTTTAAAACCCTGAGCACCCAGGACGGACAAGAGGATTGGGATCGTCCGTGCCATGGAAGTACGGTTTCTCCAAAGATACCGATACGTACAGGAGCCGGTCAAGAAGCAAAAGAAAAGAGTCGTACAGATACAACTTACTGGAAAGGGAGCTCAGAGCAACTCAGCAGAGCATCGGAGAGATTGTTGAGCAAAAGCTGCAGGCGGCACTCGGTAAACTTCAAGGAGCAGGTACAAGAAATACACAGGCCGACGCCATGGTTAGCCCGCCCACCTCCACGCGACGGAGTAGCTGCGCGTCCAACGCTGCCGCACTTTCTACGGACCTAGGACAGTACGCAGTGGACAGCATCAAAGTTCGCCGGGAGTGTGAGTTACACATTCAGGCGCATAACCTCTCCACCAAGGTGGCTTATGGCGTGGCGTACTCGGTGGAGCCGGGCCAGCTTTTCCACTGCAACGAGATCCCGCCAGGTTACTCGAAGGTCACGGTGGAGGAGGTGTCGAGCGGCTATGAAGATCTTCTGCTTGAGATTGCTGGAGGGGACGACATCACCAAGCTTGGACAGGCCTCCACGGAATCATCCTCTGGCGAAAAAGGTACATCATATTTCCATAGACCGTGGAGGTGACCTCTCCACAAATAGAAATCCAACAATTGGAGCTGACCGAAGGGACCATGCCTCAACCGCAACGACAAAACACGCCTTCTCCTACATCACCTTAACGACATGCCTCGTCTCCAATACAGAGCACTCCGCCTCCACCTCCTGCTCCACGAAGCCCGGCTCCACAATCTCCTCCAAGGAAGAAACTCCAACTACGAAGGACCAGTACTGCGATGCTACTCCCCCAAGAAGGCCCAGTCTAGCCGGTCAACACAGTCGTCAAAGGAACCTCCGAAAAGGGCATACAACATGACGGCTAAGGAGACACGAGAAATAGTTCAAAAGGAAATTGAGACACACTTCGCACCAAAGGTGCCACCTCCCAAAGCGTAAATTGATCCAAAAGCTGCAGCCCACTTTGCGACATGCCGTGCAGCGCCTCTTCCTGCCTCGACTAACTATGAACGCACAATAGCGAAGGCTGCATTGAAAGGGAAACGGGCTAAGGCGGCACTGGCACCTAAGAAGATAGCCCAAGATTATCAGCTAGAGGAATTCTTGAGAGAGTCGGGGTTGTCTTACGCTGCAGCTATGGGACTAATAGATGATCTTCCAACGGCAGAGGTCAGGTGGTCATATAAGCTAGGCCAGGAGTTGGTTGCATCGGAAAAGATAAGGGATCTGCCAACCAAGATGCGATAATTTCATGAATGGTACATGGAACAGTTCGCTCAAGGAAGAACAATGTTCCCCACCCATATAAAAAACGAAGATTTCTATCGTGGGGATGAACTCATATGGATGGAATTCGACGACTTCTTCCAATTTTACCATCGAGACGCCGTCAACGTGTCTCTAATGAGCTGCTGGTGTCTGTAAGTACTTCCAGCTAATGATTGAGTTTACCATATATATGTGTTAATTTCGCCGTAGTTCAAGCTGTAAAATCTAATAACTCATCCCCTTTGTATGTAGAATGGAGATACAACGATGTAGAAGAGAGGCTATCTTCGACATCGGCTTCATCGACCCATCAATTGTCAACGAGCCTAACTGTAAACGCAAGCCAAAAGAAATTGAAGAATACATTCTGCATGCTCTTTTAGAACAGTACTACAAACCGCACATACTTCTGCCCTTCAACTTCCAGTACGTATATCTACATGTCATCAGACAACCTCTCGTTTATCCTTTTTCAAGACATTCATAATATGACTAATACATATATGTTGCAATACATATATATGAATAGGTTTCACTGGATCCTACTTATTATTAATGTCGATAGTGCGAACATCACTGTGCAAGACTCAAGAAGAAAACCACAGCAAGATTTTCAGTTTGTCATTGATATTCTAAACAGGTAATGTTGAAATGCCAACCTACATATATATAAGTACTTCGAATTCTCATAATTACTATTCATATAATAACGCATGACAGGGCATTCGCCAAGTTCCGAACGAAGCATAGAGGAAAAAGTTCTAGGAATGAATTCACAGTGAAATTCAGTACTCGAGTACGTACTACAAAATATCAATTAAAGAATATGTATGGCGTAAAAATTTATCTTCTCAATAATTAATTGCATTCTTTTCAAATATCACTAAAGGTTCTGCAGCAATCGGCCGGAAACAACTTATGTGGCTATTATGTGTTCCTCTACATGCAAAATATTACCCACGGTGATATGCGGCAACTGGACAACGAGGTGTGCGTGTGTGTCAAAAACAAATTTCTTAATACACTTATACTTGACGTGTTCAAAGATTTATTTCTTTCTTTCTTTTCGTAGCCCGGTATCGATGAGACAAGCATGATCCTATCGTATCGGGTTGAAGCAATCCAAGAACAACTTTTTGGCTTCATTGTCGATGAGATTATAACCCCAGAGGTGAGTTCTACGCAAAGGCATGGAGAGATGGTCCTTCAATAAGGACAGGTGAACTTACGGAATCTTCGTCTATGGGCGCAAAGAGTGATGCACACAAGAAATGATCTCAAGATCACCACCTTTGTACTCTTCAAAAGTTGTAAAACGTTACTTGTGCTGATCATCATTTCATGTATTGTAAAACTTGTATATATATGCATTTAATTTGTAATTAAATTATAAGTTCATACTATTTGTGCAAATAAACCAATTGTTTTCTCAATTATAATATATATTTAATTATGCAGAAATAAATTTGTAGTTGTATTTAATTTTATTGTCAACATTCATATTTGAAAGCCTAGCTCAAAAGACCATATAGCTGTCAGCCTCTCCACAAGTGGTTTGTAACAACAACCGCTTGTGGAGAGAGCACACGTGGCGGCTCGCCATCCATGATGGAATAGGGGCTCTACAAGCGGTTGGTAACACCAACCGCTTGTGATTTTCCTCCACGTGGCTGCTCCACTGCGCTTTCTGGACGCCTTCCGAACCGCTTGTGATGCCGCACCACAAGCAGTTCGGGGAACCGCGAGTGATACCCTCTGAGTATCACTCTCGGTTGCGTACAAGCGGTTCGATAACCGCTTGTGCAAGCGGTTCGAGCGGTTACGAACCGCTTGTGTTGCACTGTTCCCTGGTAGTGTCTACTATACTTTTACTTTCTTGTTAGTGAGCTTTGGAAAATCAGAGCTCTTCTTCTATATCTTACTTTCATCTATATCTTCAAGTATCCCAATATGCACATTTGACAAGAGGGAAAATAGTTGTTCTAGCCACCATTGCTGTTAGCCTGGGCCACGCCGGGCTCACCTCTGCACTCCGAGGACGCCTCTCTCCCTGCGGCATTGCTCCTCCATCGAATGCCACAATCACGACATCAACCCCTGCCGCCACATGCTCTTGAGCCTCAATCGAGCCACATGCCTTGCCCTAGAAGAGAGAGTGACAGAGAGAGTTAGAAGAGAAAGAGGGGTAGGGTCCACACATTGACATGGCCAACTTGCCGTGTTGATGGCTGAACTAAAGGAAGCCCACCACCTAAATCATAGGCTCCGTTCTTTTTTGCAAACCGCCGGCGTCCGGCAGTTTGTTACAGTAAAAAAATTTTATATTTTTTTTTGAATTATTTAAAAAATTTTCTAAAAACTTATAAATTTGCTACAGTTAAACCGCCAGAAACCGCTAAAAGAAACAGAGCCATAATGTCGGACTCCAAAGAGACGATCTTTGCGAAGGAAATCTTGTAGAAGTCCTAAACGTGAATTCAAGGATATAATGTTTCTGTATAATTCTTTTTCTTAAATTATTTGATTATTTAGAAAAATGCTTTGAATTCTCGAAGCCATTTCTTGAGAATGTCGAAGTTACAGGATACAAAACATTGATTACTAAGTCGAACTAAATGTTTTGACTTGTCTAAAGTCACTTTTCAAAGCTCTGGAAGTTCAGTTTAATTTTGGCACAATAATGATGACAACAAGAACCTAGTTAAAACATCATCTGCTTAGAAGGCATGGTACCCTAGATCATTGTGGTCGGGATTAGCCTCGTACGTAATACAGAAGTGTACGTGTGAGGATTACTAAAGCAGGACGGTGCTTATCGTAGCTTGGAGAACAGGAAGAGATGCTAACTTTTGCTAAGGAGTGTGATCTCTAGATATAAGCAATGAATATTTGAGAGCAAGATGGAAAGATCTTTACATTGAGTGCTTTGCTAAGGAGTGTTATCCCTAGATATAAGCAATGAATATTTCAGATCAAGGTGGAAAGATCTTTACGTTGAGTGCTTTGCTAAGGAGTGTTATCCCTAGATGTAAGCAATGAATATTTCAGAGCAAGGTGGAAAGATCTTTACGTTGAGTACGTGCTTTGCTAAGGAGTGTTATCCCTAGATATAGGCAATGAATATTTCAGAGCAAGGTGGAAAGATCTTTACGTTGAGTGCTTTGCTAAGGAGTGTTATCCCTAGATATTATAAGCAATGAATATTTTAGAGCAAGGTGCAAATATCTTTATGTCGAGTGCTTCTCTATTCTTTTAAACTGTCATGTAATGAGTAATTAACAATGGTTTAACATATGTTTGAATGGCTATCAATTTTGGTGAAGATTTAAAATGAAACATAACTTTTTCAGCAGTCTCTGGCAATTTGTTCTCGCGAGCGCGCAGTCTACATTACACACGTATTTGTTATGCAGACGAATTCGTGATCCTCTTTGCCAGTCCGCTAAATAGCAGACTGTCATGCAGACGATTTGGCACAAAGATGTCGGGATTGCTTTTAGTTTGCACGGTAAAAACAACTGTTCATCAATTCTTTGTGTGTGGCATGACATGAATATATTAAGGGTAGGTTCTTTTCAGCTTTTCTTATTCTACTTATTTGCCTTATCTCGTCACTTCGAGAATTTTTCGAGATAGCCTCGAGAGCCGGTTGGCCTTTAATTTTGGGGTTTAGAGAGCTTATAGACATGCCTACGAGATAAAAAAACCGACTCAAAAAGTAATTAAAAAAGTGAGATAAGTCAAATAAGATACGAGATAAGTAGGATAAGTTTCCACCCTAAATAGACATTTTTTTGGACTAACTTGAGTAAAGTTGGGAAGATTTGTTCTCAGGAAGATTTATTTGTTCATCCATGTGCAAATGTCAACGGAGATGGGAACCAAGCTGAAGGTAGAGGTGAGATCCGAGGGAGGGATGGCAATAGGCCCACATTCCCCAATCCCCAATAGGGAATTCCCCTATTAGGGGACGAGGAAATTTGTCCCCTAACAGAGAAGGATATGGGGGAAACCATTCCCCGTCAGGTATATTGAGGCTAGGGACAGAAAAAGTATTTTTTTCATGGGTGACAAGGTTGCCCACCGCCCACCCACCCCCCTCATGGGTGAATAAGGTTACCCACCGTGGTCGAACAACCCTGCCCAGTTACTTCCTCGCAGGCCAGCTCAATCCCAGCAGTGGTGGCGCACAGCCGACGCATGAGAAGGAGCACTGGAGGAGGCGGCAGTATGCTGACCGACGTAGGGGGAGCAGTGGAAGCATGCGCGCAGCCGACGCCAAAGAAAGAAGAGACATGCATGCCTAGTGCAAGGTTGCATCGCTAGTCGTGGCCGGCCGGTGCTAGACCACATGACAACGCGCATGACCAGCACATGGGAGCAGGCTGTGATGCTAGACCAGCACAGGAGAACAATGGGGGATGCATTGCCGAAACTAGAGCAGGTGAGCAGGAAGAGGCAACCGGCTTGTCGGGTGTGAGTATTCGCCGCGTCCCTATTCTCTATTGGGGACAGGAATGGGAGCAGGGAATTCTCACTCTCTCAGGGCCCGGTGGGGAATGATCCCGTCGCTATCTCTAGTCTGAGCAGTACACTATATGGGTGTGTCATGATAGGACAAGGTGCATGATCGACAAATGAGGATGTGTAAGGTGACTTAATGCGGTGCACAGTCTAGGGACGGTCCAATGTGGTGTTTGAAGGTGTAAAGGTTTGGATTGTTGAGTCGTGTTTGACTATGAATCGTGTTGGAGTCCGGTTAGGAGATGTGTCATGTGTGGGCCCTTATTTTTGTGATGGGAGCTATACAGGTATGTCACCTTTATAAAGACGTTCTAGGAGCCGGTTTAGTTGGTGGTTGGATACCTAACTTAAAAGTTAGGGTTTCAATGTTGTGGTGGTGTCTTCCACATGGAGAGGCTTTGAAAAATCAACTATGAAGCAATAAGGATCAAAGTTTTAATAATCTATGTTTTGACTCTTGTTCTAACTCAGTTTTGATCCTGGTTCTATCATTTTTTAGTAAATCATAATTGGGATTGATTTAGCAAAATTCATGTGGTAACTATTCGTGATAGATCATCTAGGATCATCATAGAACTGACTGGATTGAAATTCATTGGTTATATTTCGTGAATTTGGGGTTTTGGTTGTTTGGGTGAATTTGACGTCTATTCATCCCAATAGTTGCTATACTTGATCCCACATTTTTCATCTCATCCTACAGATTTGGACTCATAGTCCTATATTACTCAAAAACATCTGAACTCTGAAGTGATTCGTCTATGCCATAGAAACCCCTTGACATGTGCAATAGGCAATAGCAAGGCACATCAAGTCATCATCTGTCTTTGTAGAAGATAAATGACACCTTTTTGTAAATTGCATCTATGCCATTATAAAGTTCGGATATCTTACAATTGCCACTACAAAGTGAAAAATAATTTAATGCCATTATAAAGTGACAAGTGTTACGAATCTGACATTGCTCTAGGAAGGAGGCAAATAGAGTTGAATAGAGGGAAGAGGAGGCCGTAGAGTTATGGAGGTCATCGAAGTTAGGGGAGAAGAGGAGGAGAAGAGGAAGAAATCAATGGCATTTTAGACGTAAATTTTAATAGTGGAGAAGGGCAAGAATGACCGCGGTACCATTTTTTTGTAAGGAATCCAACTTTATAATGGCTTATTTTTCAATTTGCAGTGGTATATGTGAGATATTCGAGCTTTATAATGGCATTGATGCAATTTACCCTTTTAAAAGAACAAAGACGCAGATGCGACCCTGACCATGAGTTGTTTGCGACAGTGCACATCCAGGCCAAGGACAATAATCATGTTGGATTTGGACGGATATTGTTTATACCATATTCTATGTATCTATATCTGTTTCATCCATGATGATGTCAGATAGAGGTCGTCAACGGGTGAACCGAGTCAGCCTAGTTTAGGCCTAGTTCACTATGCGAATCAAGCCTAACGGGCCAAAGTGCCGAGGACTCAACCTAAACCCGTTTCATCCAGTAACCAGGTCAAACAACTAGGCTGGCCTGGATACAAACGGGTCGACCCAATTTAGCCTAACAATATTTATAAAAATTAAGAAAATAATTATATTTCATAAATATGTATTATAAATTGATGAAATAAATCATAGATCACAAGAAATAGTCATATAATTATATATTTAAAATAAAATTACACTGTTGCCCCCATAAATTTGTAGCGAAGTCTCAATTAGCCCTCTAAAACATGAAGATTACTATTTCGGTCCTCGAACTTGCATTTGTTTGCACTGTTGCTCCAAATCCATTAGAGCTTCCGTTATACACTAATGTGGCTGCCATGTGGCCATCTCTCTCCTTTTCTTTCCCTCATAATCTCTCTCCTCAAGCAGCGGTCGTCGATGTCACCATCATCGCCAGCGAGCAGCGGTCGCCGGTGTTGGCGGTGAGCAATGGCGGTTCAGTGCTAATGAGCAGGGGTAGAGAGAGCAGGGGTCACTGAGATTAGTGGCGAGCAGAAGCAGTTGTCGCGGTACGACGATGATGTAGTGGTGGAATCGAAATCGAAGTGGAGGACGCGGTGGCGACGATTAAGGCAACAGCAGCACATGGCGGTAGTAGAGGCTGAAAGGATCTAAGGGCCAAGAAAGGAGGGTTGAATTGGCCTAAACAAATTTTAAGGATTTTTTTATTTTCTTTTTAATTTAAGAGCAAGATTAAAATTTTCTACTACTAGGAGAAGACAAAAGCCTAGAGCAAGCTACTAGCAAAAAACATAAGAAACTAAGAAAGAGATAAATGTGGAAACGTAAATGCAAGAAATAAATAAGACAAGGGATTTTTTTCTTGAGGTTTGGAAAGGCTTTCCCTTTCTCTACTCCTTGTTGGAGCACTCTTTATGAAGAGAAGTATCTCTCTGATTTTATTCGCTATAGTTCTTCGCCGCTCTAGTTGGTAGACTTCGACCTTCACAACCACTTGGAGTCTCTCACAAGCTCCTCCTTAAGAGAACATCAAGCTCCTACTCCAAAAGTAAGAAACTTAAGTAACAAGCTCGAGATGGCTTGATCTTGCCGAATCAAACATTCCATGAAAGCACACAAGGATACATAGCTCTCAAGCTCTCATGACCACACTTTAAGAGAAACTCTAGTTTTTCGTAGCTCACACTTAAATAGACTCAAGGATAGGCAATGGAGTCATTTCTCACGAAACAAAGTGGTACCTTAGCCCACACTCAAAAACTAGCATTAGGCCTAGAAACAGAACACCTTCTGTTGTCACCATATGGTACGACACACGCCGTACCATATGGGACATAGGGTTCATATGGTGCGGGCCAAGCCGGACCATACGAGGGCCTCGGACACATAGTCCCAAACCCTTACCATATGGGACCCTAACCTACTATAGGAAACTCTACTAGAGAAAACCCTTCAGCATGCCATTTGATACCCCGTACCATACAGCGTGCCAGGGACACACCTAGCACCTTACTGGACAAAACCCTCTAGCACGCTGTCTGGTACGCCGTACTATATGGCGCGCTAGGTAAGCTCAAACACCATCTCTGGAAAGAAAGCAACGGGGTGCCATCTGGTTGCCTATACCATACGGCGCCCACATTGCTCACACAAAACCTCTCAAAACCCTTTCTATAAATAAAGAGATGGGGTGCCATCTGGTATCCTGTACCATCCGACAACAATAGCTCAACTCTGCTAAAAATTGATAAGGATTCTAAACCACTCTAGACCAATCCTAAGTGTGCTTCAATAGAAAAATATGATCCAACACATCAAAAAATCTCAAGTCCCTCAGTAAAAACAAGAAAAAACACATAAAAGGCCCTATAGCTACATGAACTCTTCTCGACACTCGAGTTCATTCTAAAACATTCTTAGCCTTGTTCTTTTCACAACCTTGCCAATACCTTCAAAACTTTTCCACATGGCTTCTCATCATCACCAAAATTTACACCAATACCATCAAAAACACTTGGGAAACTCGTTCCTTCAGAGACGGTGATGATGGTGCGGTGGTGGAGTAGGGATTAGAGTTGAGGAGGCGACGGTGACGAGGTAGTAGAGGAGGCGGTGACGACAGAGGCAGTAAAGGTGGTGATGATGGTGTGGGGGTGTGTCGGCGGTTGGGAGTACGGGGCCCCCAGGCGCCGAGCTTACTTGTTGAATGTGAGGATCAACCGACCTCTTTTCTGCGGGCTCGGGGGCTTTCGAGAAGGCGAACGTGGATCAAGCAACCGTTAACAACAAGCACACATGATTTAGGCTGGTTCGGGCCCCTCGTGTGGAGGTAACAACCCTACGTCCAGTGGTGTCTATAGAGGATATGAGAAGGATTACAGGGGGGATGAGTTTTCTACACTGGGAAGATGAGTCTCGGTCTCTTTTTGCTCCCTAGCCGCTGCCCAAAAAAAGGAAAGAGAGAGAGCCCGCTACATGTGCAGCAGAGCAATCTATTTATACACGGACGTGATCGGTGTTCCAGTAGTGGTGACGCCCTATTACCCAGCGGCATGGAGAAGACGCCCTGTTGTCCGTCGGTCCGAAGCTTGCCTCGCCTTGCGTCTTTGCCATCATTCGTTCTTACGGGAGAACGGCATGGGAATAGTGCAACAAGACGTGGGTTGGTAGCCGCAGCTTTTTATGCTTCGACGGACGACGGTCCTGAAGACGCCGAGCATTTAATGCCGCGGAGGGGAGGCCTGTGTCCGGCCGAGGAAGGACCAGCCGGACTCGTCCGCAAGGTCGGCCAGGTGCGGCCCGAGCCAAAACTTTTTGGTCGGGGAGGCCGGCATTTTAAGTGGAGTGATAATCCAAATGTACCTTCCGTCCCCAACATCTAGCCACGACTCACAAGAAGTCCGTGGGCGGAGCTTGATCTCAGTGCCCCGGGACAGCTTTCAGTAAATCTAGCGTGCGTATGTTAATGATGTGCAGTATACTTAATGAGCAATGTGCTTCTTATACAAAATTACAATTTTGTGGATTTATATGTTTTTGTGCTTACATAGCCTTGTGAGGACATGCACCGCTACTATGCTATGCCCCTACCCATATATAGTTCAACTTCTGACTTACCGAAAGGCGTGCGGCGGGCCAAAACGGGGAAAGGTAGTTAGCGTGAAAAGAGGCCAGAAGGGCAGATAAGATTTTCAGCACTTTTCTAGGTTACGGTTGGCCCAAGTTGCGAAGCGCAACATAAACTGAGCGAGAGCGCCTGTAGTTCTCCGAGTCACAGAAACTATCTTCTTCCTCTTCCGTCGTTCCGCCGCGGGGCCGAAGAGCACCTGAGACCAATGTAATAGCATGTAGCAAGGAGCCTTGTCTAGCGAAAAGACTAGCGTAGCCAGAGTCTCGATGACCCGCACACCGTACACCTGCTTCTGCCAGGAATGTAGAGCGGCGAGTAGCATGCCCTTGACGATGGTACTCAGATTTGGAAACAAGGCTTTGCATTTGCAGCGTTATAGTCTTTCAAGAAGGTCGGCGTAGAGAAAAAGGACGGACGTTCGTCTCCAGCGGTCTTCTTGTCGGGTCGTCTTCGGGCACAGGCAAGGAACAATGAACGACAAGAAGAGCAGGAGCAGATGCCAGCCGTGGCGGTTGTTGTCGCCTCCGTCTCGGTTCTCTTCGTTCTCGGCAACCAAGCGGCCGCATGGCAGACTGAAACCGTTCCGGTTGTCGTTGCAAGGCCCACCCCCGCCACTGCACACTGCAAGTAGCGCATAGGTAGGTACTGAAGGCGATCGACGAGCGCAGACGGTGTCTCAGTCACTGAGTTACGGTCTCAGCTGTCGTGCCCCAGCTAGCGACGATCGACAGCCCCTCAGCCAAGGTTACGGCTGCAATAAGCCGAGTAATCATCGACTGCACACCGTGCCTACACGGCGATGGCGTTTAGGCAGCTTTTCACATCTCACGCAACAAGTGCGGACCACAGGCTATGTCTGAACCTTCTGTGGCCGCGGTTCGCCACAGCGTCAAGGCGGCAAGAGAAAGGGCAACTGCCTGACGGCAGCCGTGATGTTCCGATGTCGACGATGCGGGTTTTGCCAGTGGCTGTTCGACGGCGCTCAGAAAGGTTCAGATTAACTCGTTTCGATTGGGTTTGACCCCGAAGGTCTAAGCCTTAAAATGAGTCTGTGGCTTCGAGCAATGAATCAGCATCCCTTTTTAAACCAAGAACTCATGGCTAGGCTAGGCGGCGGAGCAGGACAGGGACCAACCGAAACCTTGGGCAAAAAAGATCTTGATTACTTTATGCAGAGCTAAGCATTTTGAAGTCAATCAAGATCCCATAGTTAAATAAGGAGGCTGGGGTGCGAAAAGTGGGCGGCGGAACGTAGGAGCTAGAAGGCGATATTCGAGAGCCGAGGGTTCGCCTGTCAGGGGCTCCAAGGCGATTTCATGACATAACAAGGCAGTGAAAGACCTCTTAGGGTTATTTGGGCCCAGCCTGCAACTTGAGAATCGTCGCGCAAATTTTCACCGAGTCCTAGCTACACCCTGCGGAAACTTCAGTGGGCTGGGCTGTGAAACAGATCGGAGAATCTACTGCCTGTAGGCCGGCTGAGGTCCGAGTGCCGAGGTGGATAGGTTCGTTGATGATCGGCGAACGGCCCACGATTGCCGACCGCGGAAGGTTCCGGTGCCCCGATCTCTGGCCATTACTGTTATAGCCTCATGCGCCGTCGGTACGCCTGTGTCAGCCGTCGGGTCGCCAAGACAGAATGGCTCGTCGCCTGTTGCCGAACCGACTAGAACCGCTCGTCGACACAAATTTGTAGCTACCGTTGCAAGAGCGGCAGACAACTGCTAGCCGCAATTGTGAGTAAGCACAAATCATGGTGCCAGCAGCGCATATCTATTTGGTACAGGTTTGCCGTTGCATCGCATCGACTGTTCTGCCGCGGTGCTGGGAATGCGAATCGGCATCGGTGGAACGATCAGCCGTGTAAGTGAAGAATCTTGCCGCCGTCTGCCGTGCGGTTGAGCTTCTATCCACGGTGACGGTCAATGGCAATGATCTCGGGAAAGGTTCCGGGAAAGGACGGGCCGGGTCTGGAAGCGCACAGCAAGAGCAGGAAACGGCGTGGGGAATAGCCTGGAGGAGAGAGGGTGTTGGGCACCCTGCCGGCCGTACATGTTAAGACGCGCTCCAGGCCACCCAACGCCACCTCCTCCCAGCCAATACGCCAACAATGGTCAAATAGGCGCGCTCAGAGAGAGCCTCACAGCATTTGAGATACCCCTTCGCAAGCTCTGTGAGGATATCAGAGGACTCTGAACTTCGAGCCTCTTTTTAGAGCACAGTAGAGCGACCTCCGAGCACTCAGTGGCGCTCCCTAGCCAGCCTGCTGTGGATTTCTCGGAACGATTTCTCTTGCCTCTTCTCCTCGTGTCATGACAAAAATGCGCATCCGGAATGAATGCGCTAGTGTGTCTCGGAGAGAGACGCTAGGTCTGCGCCCATGCATCCGCCTCCGCATCCGCGCTCCTGAGGAGGGGTTTTAAGGAGGCTTTTGTGCTACAAACCCCCTGTTCTGTTGCGTTTTACGGGTCTGCGACAAGGTGCTTGCGGTGCCCAACTGCCCAACAACACTTGGGCGAGGTCCCGGCACGGGCGACTTCGACGACTTCGTTCCCGTTCCTTACTTCTTCCAACTTTCGCGACGAATGTGTAAAAGCTGCATGTGAATAATGAGGATGACCGAACTTCCTTGTTAACTCTTTGTTCACTCTGGGCCGGCTAGAGTCTCGGACTTCTTCGGTGCAAATAGCAGAAATGCGGAGGTCCGAGAAATGCATCATGCTGCTACGCTATACATGTCGGGTGGCGCGTGTAGGCGGTAGTCAAATGCCTGATCTTCTGGATCCTCTTCCTTGGGAGATCGAAGGTCCACATCCCGGCTCCGCATCGCTCCTCGCGCTCCAAGAGCTCAATGGAAGAACTGTCCCATTTGTGAATTTAATCATTCATTCTAAGAAGTCCGATCGCACCGGCAGAAGACGCCGAAGCCTAACTTCGAATCCCCAGAGTTCGTCCCTCTAGGCTACGCGCTGCTACTGCCCAAGCTGCCCATTAGGCCTTGGTCGTCCTGTCGCTCGGAGGACTTCCACTTCCTCTCCCTCTCAGGAGTCGGGACCATGATTGAGCTGAGCAAGTAGTGTGTGAAGCTTTTTAGAAGCATGGTGGAGGTCAGGGCGCTGACTTCGAGAATCTTTCTGGGTCCATAGCACCTCACCCTTCCTCACCGAGTATATGGGATTCCTGGGCGCTGATTTTGCCATCGAAACTTATGCAGCAAATGTATCAGAGGCCGCCGAAGGCTGTAAACGAGGTTCTTGAGTTCTTGCTTGACTCGGTGTACGCTTTCAGACGCTCTCCTGTCGCCTTTCTTTGGCCCAAACTGTCGCGGTCTAGTGGAAGGCTTGAAAAGAAGTCCCAAATGCCGTAAGGTCTGAGAAGGGCTCCAGCACAAGGAGTTGGACCTCCACTGCTCGAACACCAGAGTGCCTGACTTGATTTCTGGTGCGGTTTATGTTTATGCTGCGTGACAATATGCGAGCATGAGGCTCAGGACCCAATGCCCACCGCAACCGAAACACTTCTCCCGGATTCTTTATCCGATTTTCTTAAATTAGGTTTCTCGAGGTCCCTGATATGGGCCCTCGGTGCTGCTATAATCGTTTACATGACTTCTAGATTCCATCCATTTGGTCGGTCTTCGGGCGTGATCAAACATTGAAAGTGGCTCGATTTTCGACGAAACCGAACGTAGTGGAGGACTTGCGCCTTAAAGATGAACAACTTCCTTCTTCTTCCTCCCCCCCGACAGCGCATCCAGCTGAGATAGAAAAAACTCATGTTTGTGCTTCGGAAGCGGAAGGAGTTCTATGTGAAAGTAGTTGTTGATGTTGGTGTGATCAACGCGCACACTTTCGCTCGCTCGTCCTATCCTTACATTACAACGGTCGGTGCTCCTCGCTGTCACCGCTATATACCTGTCCCGGTAAGGACAGCCTTCTTCCATCCAACATGTCGAATGAGCCCGGGTCCAGCCAGGTCGGCTATAGCCCCTATCGAATGCGACTTTTCACAACGGCCTCTCCGGACCTCGGCGTGTTGTTGCGTCCTAGCGGCCCATGTAGAGGTGCCCGCTTTATTTCGATCGATGGAAGAGCGGTATCTTTATGCTCACCGAAAGATGCATTGTCCTTTGTGTAGTGCCTCTCAAAGCCGCTTATCTTGCTCGCCGCCGATGCTACCAGCGGCCCGCAGTGAGCCGCGTGCGTCGAGCTCCAAAGCCAGCCTCGGGAAACGTCGTGTCTGTACTCCTTGCATATCTAGAGCTGGCTCCACGGGACGGTATGATGTGGTGAGTTTTGGAGGCGCGGCACGATTGCGCCACTATGACCGCAGACTTTGATGTGAGGGACAGTGCCGGGGTGGCGGACCTCATTCGACTGGTTCGAGCATTTGACGTCGCTACTACTCCGAGAGTCTACCACGGGCGAGTCAGAAAGAAGGCAGACGTTTCGTGATAATGCCATGGAAGGGCATGGCAATATCTTTAATCTTGGATGGATCGATTCGGCATTCTGCATCTCCAAGACGCGGAGTCAAGTCGAGTCTGCTCCCACGAGACCTCGCTGGACGACGATGGCGTGGGCTCGCTACGCGATGCTGAACTTTGAGCCATTCATTCCGGGGACAATCATCTGAGAAGAAGACGAGACGGTGTCCAACCATCGGAGGTGCTAGTGGGCCTCTGTTGTGGCGAACCTCATGCCACCGAGACTCCTCGAGAGAGGAGAAGACGACGACACGGAGTAGGCCACCTGACTCCTGGCCCGATCACCGCAGTATTCGGTATTCCGGGTATTCGCCCCTTGTGGGCCTTGTGAGGGCTCGCGTTTTTGTTCCGGAACTTCACGGAAATCAAGCAAGGTAGTACGCCGGACTCCAAAATCTGAGCAGGCAGGTAACAGATCGTGGCCAACTGGTCTCTGGCGTCCTTGCCTGTGCTCCCGCCTCGCTAGGCACCGCGCTTCCGACCCATTTTGTTTTTCTGCCGTCGCGGCATCGCGCGCCACCCTCTGGCCTGTCGACTTGTGGCCTTGGCCGTCAAGATCCATGCTGCCCTGGTACAGTGTCAGTGGACCGCGAGACCGAATTCGATCGGCCGCGTCGGCGTTGATAGCTTAGCCCACTCGGTGGCGAGGATGGTAGCCGTGGTATATGGGTCCCGGATCCCGGGATCCCGTAAGCGAATTCTCTTAAGCGGTTTGACGGGCCGGAACGGCCATCATCGTGTCTCTCGCTCGCGGCATGACGGATGAACCTCGACATAGTCCGTCACGAAGCTCATCCTCCATCACCACCTTCCGCAGGAGAATCCCCTCGTGAGGACATTCAAGCTTTCACCCGCAGAAGTTGCACGATGTTGAAGAGCCATCCCTACGCGCCGCTGGTTGGCAGCCGCTCCAATACGCGAAATAGTTCACCACCATCTCCTTCATCCTACCCACACTTGTGGCCCAGTCTCGTTCTCTTCGCGGATCCGCTCGTCGGTCCTTGAATCACGTAGGCGCCTTGCCGTACCTTGTACGCCTTGCGGCTTGCGTCGCACTCCACACCGCTTCTCACGCGCCGACGCGCGAAAGAGAATCGCCGCTTAGAGCTGTCGCCGAGGAAGTGCGGTCGGTGGCCGCGTCCGTCACAATCGGCCGAGATGCTAGCCGTCGAGACGATCCGGGTAAGCTTGCCCGGACTCGACGGGACGGGACATCGTGACACCCATTCGCTGGCGAGCCGCGATCGTTCGCCTACGACCATCGTCGGGGATATCACTATGTTTCATGTCCGGTTTCCTTCCCGGTCGTTCGCGCCGTCCCGCCGGTAGGTGGTAGTTGGCACGAGTGGTAAACACCGTCTGCTTCTTCCCGGTACGGCGCCGGCGTGATCGCCAATCGCCCGTGTTCGACCGCGTGACTGGATGTGCTGACCTCCGGGCTCGCACCCGTGCTCATCTGCCGGCTCCGTCCTTTGCAAGAAAGCGGCCCTCAAGCCGCAACCCGTCGACGATCGGAGGCCGGGTGACTGAACGTGGCACGCCGGACCGACGCAGACCGGGGAGTTGACGGTTTGATCCGTGCCGTCCTCCGGCAGACTCAGCATTCAGGGAGAGACGGGACTGCGATGAGAGAAGCTACCTAGTGTTGCGTTCCTCCACTATGGCATGCCCGGTGCCGCATGTGTGCTGAGACCGTTCGAACGCCGGGGAAACGCGCGCGCGTCGCAGCTATGACCCGGGGCTACTGACTACGCCGAATGTAACTGCCATTCTCAACCCGTAACGCCGTCAGTCAGTCGCGATATCAACCCTATCCGTGCCCGGTCATGTCTCAGCCGCTGCGTGTCTTTCTCTGAGGAACTCCCGTTTCTTCACCGGATCGTATCCATGACATCCAGGTGCCACTCATACCGCCAAAGAGGCCACAGGTGTCCGGGATCCAACTTTAGATTTGACTTTGTCAATTTTGACTCTGTCAAGGTCGTCGCCCTCGGTTGTCGGGCTCGCAATTCTCACCAGACGTTAAATCGCTCAGATCACTAATCAGCGATCACTACAGACGGAGTTGGACACTCGCTCGAAAACTTTGAATGTGAAATCACCCCTTAGGACCTTTTTCTGGGCTCTTCGAAGGCTGAGATGAGCGGGATCAAGCGTTAACAAAAACACACATGGAATTTATTCGGCTGCGGAATTCGGCTGCGAGGTACCCCTCGTCGCCCAGTGGTGTCTATAGAGGATATGAGGATTCTGGATGAGTTTAATGGAAGATGAGTTCGCCTTTTCTCAGCCGCTCCAGCCGCGCCAGCCGCAGAGCCTAGAAGGTGTGCAGAGGAGCAATCTATTTATACACACCGGACGATCGTGTCCCATGAGGGTGGTGATTACAATGACTGTCCGAACGTCCGAAGCTCGGCCTTCCGTCTCATCGTCACAATCCCTTCTCATATTGTACTTGCTGCCGCTACTTGGTTTCTACGGAATCGCGCATGAATAGTGCAACAAGACGGTGTTTAGCGGCCTGCCGAGCCTCGGACGGGGCGTCTGCAAGCGCTCGGACGTGAAGACGACGTGTGAGCCGCAGATGTCTGTCTGGAAGGCAGAGGAGTCCGCGAGAGGCCGAAGGTGAGAACGACTCGGTCTCGAACTGTGGCCCCTAAAAAGCAACTTCGGGAGGAGGCCGCATTTTTTAGTAATCAAATTCCGTATTATCGTCCTAGCAGCAGGAATCATGATGGAGAGTGCAGTGTGACAATGACTAATCCCAAATTCATATGGAGAAGAGCTAATTCTCGGCGATGATAGGATCAAAGGATACGCAACGATAATTTGATGAATTGCACCCTCCCCCGATCCTCTCTGTGGTCTGCATGGGATTGCAACTCTCTTAATTCTCCTCATCCTGCCGCAAGATGAACTCCTAAAGGTGAATCTCTGGTCATGTTGTCACCAAGGGTGATCTAGGATCTAGGTCATTACTGTGATCTAGTGATCTTCACTTATTACATCTAGCATATGTGGGCCAACAACCTAGTTAGACCGACGAGCACACCGTGGTGGCTCATTATGCAATAGAATGCGGGAACCTTAATATGGTGGAGTGAGATGAGTTTATGGATGAGTGATTGCTGTTTTGGATGGGTAGAGTTGGTATGGTTGATGTTGAGTGGTCATGGGTGACTTAGAGTTGAGATGGTTAAATTAAAAATGTTTGGAACAACTACTCAGATCTCCAACATTAAAATTTTGTGCTAAAGTGTAGGTTGATTTATAAAACTCTTAATACTTAGCTTTGATGCAAACAAAACAACCTCTAAGCCTTTCCTTGGAGCCTTTAGCATTAAGCTTGCATTAGATGACGGGACGAACTTGAAGCTTGATAATTCAAGAGACATACCTACACAACTACCTACCACTTTAGATAAAATGAAAGATCCCTATAAATGCCATGAGATTTGATCCCGGTATGGTATGTACTACTAGGAGAAAGTTTAGATGATGCATAAGTACGTAGTAGTCACATATGTGATCTCTTTTGCACTTGATAATATTGTCGAAGATCTTAAGAATATAAAGGTGGTACAGTCAGGCCGTAAATTAATATATCGGGCTTGTGCTTCTAACGGTTGTTATTTAATTAAAGGCTTGCACATGTATGAAATGATTCAGCTATGTATTGGTGTGCACTAGTGTACTGATCTAGGGACTAGTGCAAATCAAGAGGTTCTCAAAGACTTGGATTTTGAGGGCTGACATGATACTTGATAATATTCGATCTCATACTCTATGATATTTTATGATACCCGATACTTGATACTCCAAGATACCTGATACATCACAATACTCCACGATACTCAAAGATACCCAATACTTGATAATACTCAATACTTGGTGATACATTTGATACTCGACAATATCTAATACTCGATGATACCTATCCGATACTCGACGATACATGATACTTGATGATACATGTCAGATACATGATGGATTATATTCAAAACTTAATGATACCTACTTGATAGACCATACCCAATACTTGATGGTACTCAATACTAGATAATACCTACCTAATTCTTGATGATACATGATACTCTATGATGCCAGGATACTGCATGATATCCTATACTTGACATGTCATGATGCTGTACGATATCCTATACTTGACATGCCACGATACTCCATGATACTCGATGTTCAACATGCCACCATACTCCATGATACCCACTACTCGGTAATACCCATTTGCTCTCTATTGTACAAGATCCCCCTTCTTGAGTTACCTTCATGTCTCCCAAGTTCCCAAGCTCATGGAGTGCCTGGGAATTTCAATGCTCATCCCGCTTTCATCATTAACATTAACAATTTGATTTTTGAAATTTAAAAATGATATGCGGACGTAAGGAAAACCTAATCGAATCGCCTCGCTCGTTTTACAGAAATCGAGACCGAAATATCATTGGTGGTTAGTGGTTTTGAGGAAATCGCTAGGTTTTATAGGAATCAATCATATATTTTTCTAAAATTTCCGCAAAGAAAGAATATTTACTGATCTGATCCGATTCACCGCTGATTCACATCGCATTCCGCATTTGTGTTCTCCATTGTACAACATTGTCGTCTATCTACAAAACGGTTAATTAACCCCAACAACCATATCAAAGCTAAGGTCATTTAACATCATGACATAATCAGTGAACTTCTGGACTTTAAAAATACTTTTAAAAATCTATGAACGACTTTTTTGTATAAGAACTGAACCAAATGTCACCCCCATCCTCAACTGGACTAAACAAATATAAGTAAACTATGTTATAAAACCCATATTTTAAAATATGTTAACCCATTTTAAATTTTATTTATGTAATATTAACTAATAACCATTTTCTAGTATTTTATGTTTAAACATCAATGTAAAACTTGAGTGTAACCACCCTGATAAACCACTTTAAATAATCTTGATACTTGTGGGAACAGTTGTTATCTTGTGACCTTTCCTATTAATAAAATACGAGATTGAAACCAGTTAAATTGAAACAGGTAACCATGTATGTAGATCCGGTATGAACTCATGTATACCCATGGGTGGGGTTCTACGGGTAAACTTAATCTTGATTCCACTTTGCCACAATGCCTAAACCCAGTCCTGCCTCCCACACTTTTCATGACGTAGCCACACATTACCCTCGCTTTACTACTTACCCTCCTACTCCACTGCACTACACCGCGCCTCACTCGAGTTCTCACTATCCCTAGATACTCCTATCTGATCAGATCACGCAAGATCTGTTTGTACCACCGAGTCATGTTGCCGGAGCGTATGGTAGCCCTCCTCGTGCCCTCATCCGGCATCCTACCCTCAGCCTCCGCTTGCCAGACAAGATAACGCTCAGCCTCGCTAACCTTCCGGCGGCCAGCACCGCTCTTTCCGTCTGGCCCACCTCTGCGTACTGGTGACTCGACTCACACGTGTGCACCTCATCCACCTCCTGGCCGCCGCTCTTGCTGCCTCTTGAGTTCGAGTCTTCTAAGGCGGCCTTCTGAGCAGCTGTGACTATTGACACTAGTCGTCACTCGGATGCTTATCGCTTCGCAGTCGAGTCGGCCGCCGCTACCTTTGCCACTCAAGCAAGCCATCTTGGTTCAATCCTCGGTGCCTGGTTCATCCATGCCATGCAGCCCTATCCACCGCCAACTATCCTGCATATTCATGTCGCTCTGCATCGGTCAAGCATGCTCGGCATCTTTCTCGTGACGTGAGTCCCTCCGCGCTCTCTCGCCCCTCTCGTTCTCGTGCAAGTACCTACAAGGTTATAAATAGGTATGGCATGTATTGCGTATAGTGGAGTTAATTACATGTTTATAAGACCGTGATGTTTCTCTAGCAGATGGTTTGGTCTCAAGTACGAAAAAATACCTATATGGCTCGACGGCAATACCGATTATTTTTATTCTCAGCAGCCAGAACCCTCTATTGAGAAACTATTCGCCTCTCTTAAATTTTAGAGGTGAGATTCTCAATCTCCAATTGAGATGTGTCAGAGACTCTAAATAGTTCGAAGGCATTGTTAGAAGAAGCCATAGACCGTCCGTCAGAATTCGTTTAAATAGTAACGCTTCTAGCGCGAGACCACAGGCGGTGATGCCTCGACGCATAGAGCGCCGCTAGCCTTGACGCCCGCTTAGCGAGGCTCTCCTGCTCTGCCAGCGCATTCTGTCTTTCACCGCAGTAGCATGTCCTCGAGTCCCAGTCCAGTCGAATCATTCTCAGAGCTTCCCGGTGTAGGCGAAATAGAGAGCACAGGGGCTTGCAGTCACAATGCACATTTACGATACTAGACATGCTATCTGATGTCTTAGCTGAGCAAATGGCTTTAGGGAACAAAATGCTCAGTCAGAGGAATCGCGAGACGTAATCCGTTAGAAAGAGAAGAGCAACAGGCCAGATCATCTAAAGATCCGAAGAAGCCCGGCAAAGTAGAAGCATGGTAGAAATGTCTGGTACCCCGATGAAGAGAATGGTCGCCGGACAAACAAAACACAAGTAGGCGTTATGAGTAAGGTTGTTTGGGTACTCGTCATGGCTCTCGGGGACCATATAGAGACTTATTGAGCGAAGTATCTACTCCCTACCACCACCACACGACGGTGGAGTGTAGTAGATCGTCGTTACGGTTGTACCAGCACGCCATATATAGGAAGGCATTTGCAGGTGCAAATGGATCCACTCTTCGAGACTTGACAAGCTGGGTGACGTTCTGTGACTGCCTTGGGTGAAGCCATTGTTTGACGAGCCGAGCAATGACCTCTAGCAATGCTATTTATCCAACTTGTGTCGAACGGATCCAAACTGAATCGCTGCCCACAGTCTGACACACTGCCACGCCATCGTGAAGCGTGAGTATCAAAGAGCGGATCCACGGCGTTCGCATGAAGGGCCTCGAGACGCTCGATAAATTTGGGTCATCCACTTATGCAATTACACCGAGGCGCGAGCCGGAATTAAGCTTGTCTTGGCGAGATATTGAAGGGCCTGAAGGGCCTCAAACTCTCTGAAGTGGTAAGCTCGGTCTTGAGACAAACACCGTCACCTCCGTGCCGCGACGATATAGGCCGTCGCCAGCACGACAGGCCAGGCGTCCAACCGCCTGAACCTTGATATGACATATGTATGCCCGTATCGAGAATGCGGCCACAGCCATTGGTAGCTCACGGTGGGAGTACCAACATGCTCAACGCATGCGGAGGCGAGAAGAAAGTACGGTGGGGTGAAGGAGGGGTTGACAACAATGGTCGGCGGAAACTGAACAGTCGATTACGGGTGAAACATAAAGCGCGGACACCAGAACACATGAAAGAAAAGCGCGGTCGACGGAATGGCACCGGACTGTGGACTACCTTTGACCCGTGGTGTGAGGAGGGTAGCAGGCAGCCTGAGAATTAGGCAGTCAACGATATGAACACCTTTGACAGGGCGTGCGTTGTGCCAGACGTGCACCCGAGGGAGACGCTTGCCAGGGTGAGCACGATGTGGACCACGCAGCCAGCACCCCGGACGACCATAGCCTCGATACTGTTACCGGTGACCAGTGTTCACGAGAAGTACAGTAAGGAAGAAGGCATAGAACTGGGCACAGGAGAGACGAAACTAGCGGCGGGCACCGGATGGAGGTAGTCCAGGGAGTCGCATGTGAAGCGACCTTCGCCATGGGCAGGGACACGTGGATCCAGTTAGATGCATGCGTAGCTGGGGCTCGTTCGGTTAGAAACTCTAGATCGGGGAGGATGGCGTAGTGGAGGTGCTGGAGGCAAAGGGGAAGCTCGACTCATCGAAGATGACATGCCGAGAAATGATGATGCGGTTGAAGGTGAGATCCAAGCACCGGTAGCCTTTGTGGTTAGGTGGGTATCCAAGGAAGACACACAAAGTGGAGCGAGGAGCGAGTTTGTGTGGAGCGGTGCTAGAGAGATTGGGATAGCATGCACAGCCAAACACGCGAAGGTGTGTGTAAGTGGGGTGAAACCCATGAAGGGCAAAGAACGGCGTAGGATCAGACAGGGTGGAAGTGGGACGCTGGTTGAGAAGGTAGGTGGCTGTATGGAGAGCCTCCACCCAGAAGGAGGGGGGACGCTAGCCTGGAACATAAGGGAACGCATCACATCGTTGGTGGTACAGATGGTGTGTTTAGCCTTACCGTTCTAGGGAGAAGTGTAGGGACAGGATATGCAAAAAATGACGCTATTAGTTAGGAAGAAGGATCGAGATGTGGAGTTGTCAAACTCACGACCGTTGTCAGCTTGAACACACTTGACAGTAATGCCAAACTGAGTGCGAACATAGGCGAAGAAGTACGAGATGGCGGGGAAGGTGTCTATTTGAGGTGAAGTGGAAAAGTCCACATGAAGTGAGAGTGATCATCAACAACAATGAGATAGTACTTGTAATCGGAGACACTAGCAACAGGGGACGTCCACAAATCACAATGTATTAAATCAAAGTTATGAGAAGCGCGAGAGGTTGATGACACAAAGGGAAGCCGAACATGTCGACCAAGCTGACAAGCATGACAAATATGATCGGGCTTGGCTTTATTACATGAAATAGCAGACGAGCTAGCTAGACTAGAGAGGGTCGTGTGACCGGGATGGCCAAGACGACGATGCCAAAGCTCCGTGGTGGTGGCGCCGACGACCGGAGCGTGAGGGCTGGGACTCGGACGGAAGGAGTAGAGATCCCCAGAGCTATCACAACTGGCGATGACGCTCCTGGTTCAAAGATCCTTCATAGAGAAACTAGAAGGGTCAAACTCGATAGAGCACTGGTTATCAGTGGTAAACTGACGAACAGAAATAAGATTTTTAATGAGTGTGGGTGTGACAAGGACATTACGAAGAGTAAGAGGTCCCTGTGGAGTGGAGAAAACACGATGACCAGTGGATGTGATAGGTAAACAGGACCCGTTACCAACAATGATGTTAGATGGGAAAGAAATAGAGGGTGGGTGGGATGAGCTTAGGTTACCGGCATTGGAAGTCATGTGTGAAGTTGCACCCGAGTCCATGTACCACTCCGTGCTGCTGGGTGGTGGAGTGAGTGACATGGTGTTGAAAGCGCTAGCCAGAGATTACTGTTCCCAAGCTGCCCCCGTCATGGGGGTCCACAGTCTCAGAGTGGGCGGCTGTAGTGTGGCGCTAGGGTCTCCGCCAACGAGCACCCTTGTAGCAACAGTGACGGCGTGTGGCTGCCGTGGCGCCATTGCTGGAGCGGGAGGATGCCCTAGAATGCCCTGGCCGCCCTGGCCTTGGTAGGGCCAGAATAGTGCCTGTCCAGGGGGTTGTAGTACGAAGGCATAACCCCACTGCCACCTGCGGGAGGACCTCCATTGGCGGGAGTGGGGCGGTTGCCCCTGCCACCACCTCCACCACCGCTGCCATAGTTGGTGTGACCGCCACCGTCAGCACCACCGCCCTTGCCTTTGTTCTTGCCCTTGTTGTTGTTTCCCCCCGAAGAACCACCAGAGGGTAGACGGGGAAGTAGCGACAAAGGCGATGGACGGCACAGTCGGTGCGTTCTTGAGGGTGAGCACATGGAGAAGTAGTTGGGAGCGGGCGTTGGCGAAGGTGGGGAAGGGCTTCTGGTTGCGGATGATGTGCCTTAGGGTGTCGAACTTGTCGTTGAGGCCACGTAGCATGTTGAGAACCTGGGTGCGGTCACTGACAGGCTCGCCCAGGTCTGCAAGGGTGTCTGCCATGTTCTTGAGGCGACGATAGTAGTTCGTGACGGAGAGGTCACCCTGAAGGAACACACAGAACTTTGCCTCCGCGTAGAGAATCCGCGTCTCCTAATTCCCGAGGAACTGGTCCTCGAGACTGGTCCACACTTCGCGAGCTGTAGCAGTGGGTGTCATCACCACCTAGAGGAGATCAGGTGCAATGCAGCCGTAGAGACAGGAAACGACCACGTAGTCCATATGGCTCCACACTGGATCGGACCAACGGCTGACTGGAGAGAGCATGTGGTCCGCCAGGGCATAGCGGCTGAGTGTGACGAGAAAAAGTCCCCGCCACTGATGGTAGTTGGTACTGTTGAGGTCAAGCACCATAGGGACAAGTGACGTGATGTTCATGATCCCGACAGCTTGCGCGTGTAGCGCGGCAAATTATCTCGGGATCTTCTACTAAGTAGCATCTTCGCTGATGGACGGACCGGACGAGGGTCCTGCTACAGCAAGATAGATGTACGATAGGGGACGTCTCGAGAGTGGGACCCTGGGAAGGATTAGGGTTAGAATTTGGCTCTGATACCAAATTGGATTATTGTGGAAATTAGTGATTATTGTATTGTAATGGATGGAGTATTTATAATACGTGAGATGGGCATACTGTCTGTAACAGCCCTAAGCCCCTAACACGATGGAGATGAACAACTAAAATGGTTCTAATAAAAAAACTATTAAAATATGATTGTGGCGCAGAAATATCTATAGGCCTTTCACAAATGTAGCAAAACGCCCTCTTCACTCTCGTCCTCTCTGTCCCCAAACCGCCTTCCAGTCGGAAGCCAGTCGAAAGCGCTCGTCTCTGCTGCGCTCCTCTCCGCACCGCCTCCCAAAACCCTAACCCTAGCGTCCTCTCGTCGTATTGGCGAGAGTGGTAGGGCTTCCTCACCGAACCGCCGCAATGTCGAGCTGGGCCGCCGGCCACCGCTCATCGGCGTCGGTCATGGCGGAAAAAGCCATGGCTTCCGTGATCGATCGATTTGTTCCTGGGGACAATGCTTGCGTTCTCGTTTGTTAGAAGGGTACGATGTGTAGAACAGTAGAAGTGTCTGCTTGGCTCTTGCTTTGATGCATATGGCAGTTTTTAGCAATTTATTGGATCAATTCGATAAGGCGTTTCTGTCTTCATTTCCTCTTAACGATCGATTTGGTGCAGCGTTTCTCGGTGTTTACTAGATATTGTACAATCTCTCCACTTTGTACGTCAAACACGCCATTTGCCAAATTGTTTACGTGGATTTTTTTTCTTGCTGTTTTGTTGGATCAATTCATTTTGCTTGATTCACCGGCCTTATTGCTACACTTTATGGGATCTGGGTGCTTTCATGTGATACTTTATTGTGGATTTGCGGTGCATCTCGAATCTTGCAACTTGCAAGGTTATTTATTTTTTTGAAAATGTTTTGGCGGGTCAAATGTTTTGAATTTCAGTACATCGCCCCATCCGGCTATGTTCTTCATTTCCCTGAGTATTTGAAAATTTCTTGATCTGTTTTGAGTCTTCTGTTAGAAATACAACACTTTCCTCCTGATACGGTTACTGATTCATGAATTTGTTTACTGTAAATTGGTAGTTCTGTTTCAATTGGTCAAATTGGCCTGAAATTCAGTCTGTTCGTATTGCAGAAACTGAATTCAACCAACTCAGTTGCCGATGTGAAAAAGGGATCTTCTGCAAGCCTTCTCAACATAGAGAGTTGTTCGGTCACAAAACCAACATTTAACCAGTTTGGTCGAGCAATATCACACCATGATGGTGTCCTTCAGAAGGAGAATGTTTGTTGCTCTTCTGTGCCGAACATTGTGCCAACAGTGGCACCCCGTGGCAGCTTACCTTGCCTGTCTGAAGATTCTGTTTCTATGGAGGACGCTATGTCAACATGTAATTCAATTGAAAGCCCTGACCTTGAGTGCCTTGACGATGGGGACTCCCTAGTATCATCTTCCTTGAACCATAGGGGGAATGATAAACCTCATATTTCTGACAACATGGGTGCTGCAGGTTTGTTTGCTTGTTAAGATGAGTAACCCATGTTAGTGTTTGGTATTAAATATTTGTTTACTGTTGCAGTATCCAACGAGGAAAAGCATGGTCCTACCCTAATGGAAATTGACAACATCTTGGATATTGACAATAACCTCGAGGATCCACAACTTTGTGCAACTATCGCTTGTGACATTTACAAGCACTTGCGTGAGGCTGAGGTGATAGATTCTTGTTCATACTGGTTCTGCTAATATCTGCAATTCTGCATATTCTGTACAAGAAGTAATATATGTAGTGTGTATGTGAATTGTGAAGTAATACTTGCGAAGTCAAATACATATTATTTTGTACTATAAGATGTTACTGGATGTGACTTGACTTGTGAAAATGCATGCATAACATAGGGAAAAAGAATTTGGCATCAGCTGCACGGATCCAATAGAACAATACATTACAACCCCTTAATCGATTTTTGTCTGATTCACTTGCATCTATGGAGAGCAATGCACTCACTCATCATTATATGTCATGTTATAAGTGTGTGCAGCTGCTCCCGGGATGAAGTATAACACTATAACATCACACTACATGAAGCTTGTCTTTGGTTGCTCCTAGTTGCCCTTGTGTTTCCTCCTCTTCATAAAGAAATTGCTGTCTATATTTATTGCTGTCACATACTTGTAATGTGATACTGCTTTCTAGCAGACCATCAAAAGGCCTTCAACGGATTTTGTAAAAACCACTCAGAAGGATATTAGCACAAGCATGAGGGCAGTGTTAATAGATTGGCTTGTCGAAGTAAGCATTTCTACTCTGGGGAAAAACAAGTATGAGAATCTAAAGGGCTAAAGGCACACAAAGCAATCCTTTCAATATCTATGACATTGTTTCCTTTTCTCAATTCAGGTCACAGAAGAATATCGTCTTGTTCCTGAAACTTTATACCTCACCGTCAATTACATTGACCGGTATCTTTCTGGCAAGAGTATAAGTCGGCACAGGCTGCAATTACTTGGTGTCACTTGCTTGCTTATAGCTACGTAAGATTCAATGTCCTTATTTTGTCTCTGTTCTGTTTTTTTTTTATTTGGGGTCTGTTATCTTTTTAAATTTATATGTTCTGTTTTGACATACCATTGTTAAATGATTAAATTCCAGTAAGTATGAAGAGATATGTCCACCCCAAGTACAAGAACTCTGCTACATTACTGACAATACATACATCAAAGAAGAGGTTTGTGGCGCAGTGTAGAATTTTTGTTCCTTTTTTGTTTTCTTATTCTCATCTTTTGTTTAAGGAGTGGTTCTCATCTTCTAATACATACTTGAACAGGTATTGCAAATGGAAGCTTCTGTCCTGAATTACTTGAAGTTTGAGATTGCTTCACCTACAACAAAATGTTTTTTGAGGTAGTATTCTTGTTATATTTATGCCTGTACTTACTGATACTAAATATTTTCATTTCTCTTTTTTAAAATAGGAGACTTGTATGTGCTGCTCAAGTATGCCATGAGGTACTTGTCTGTAGTCAATGGCTTACGGTTGCTGATAGTTCTGTGTGCTCTTCTATCTTACTCAACCTTTTCATTTCATAGAGGCCTGCTTTGCATCTTGAGTTCCTAGCTAACTACATTGCTGGGCTATCACTTCTGGAGTACAGTTTACTTTGCTATGTTCCTTCAATGATAGCTGCCTCTTCTATTTTCTTGGCGAAGTTCATCCATAAGCCAGCAAAGAATCCTTGGGTATGTGCTTTCAAACCTTCTAGATTTTATTTCTTTGCAGAAAACTTATAAATGTCTTCATTAGCTAACTTTAAATTTATTATGAAGCAGAATTCCACTCTTTCTTATTACACACAGTACAAACCATCCGAGTTATGTGATTGTGTAAAGGTACTACACCGGCTATTCTGTGTTGGCCCTGGAAACAACCTTCCAGCAATTAGAGAAAAGTACAGTCAACACAAGGTGAATTTTTTCAACAAGTTGATTGGAACTTGGAAGTTTTTACTTCATTTTCTATTTTTATACTAAAATGCTATCCACTCTTTCTGTTCTTTTAGTACAAATTTGTAGCAAAGAAGTATTGCCCGCCGTCAATTCCAACTGAGTTCTTCCAAGATGCGAGCAGTTAGAAGCACAGATTAGTTCCAGTTACTCACTGAAGTCCTCCCGTGGCTCAGGTGCTAGTTTGATCTGTACAGATTGCTGTGCATGCAAGACATTCACACTCGCTTGTTCTTAGCTGATTGGTTGATTGTACATTTTAGATTGAACCAGTGCAGCTGTGTTCATTTGCTTCGTGGGGCAATGTTCATGGTGGTGTTTATACCTTCTTTCCACTTAGCTGTCGTAGTCTTTATCCTACTCTGTGCCTACAATGTATATACATCATAGTTCATAACTCCTTGGCTGTTTGATATGATTCTGGTATGCTACTTGAAAATAAAGTGGATAGATTGGTTAAAGATAAATGCCTAATAATGGTATTTTGATGTTGGGTATACTGAATTTTTTATTGTGGAACCTGAAAAAGGTGGCATTAAGTTCAACACAGAAGTGCTTGAGATCTGAATGAATTTTTGTTAGCACATGTATAAGGTTAGCGATAACTAATATGTATATACTACAATTTATTTGATATAAGGCTCAAAATAACTTCTACATTGGGTTTTCTTTACAAACCCATAAAATTTTCTGTTTCATGTTTAAAATTTTATTTGTTATGTACAATAACCCATGCAATTGTGTTTTGTGCTATCTATATCTCCTTAAAATTTTATTGTGTTATGTACAATAACCCATGCAATTGTCTTGTCAGGGGAGGCACGGCTAGGGTTTGGCCCCGGGGCGGCTACCTTGGCAGGGATGAGGCGGCGACCATGACGACGGCTCTGGCGGTGACAATGATGACCATGACGACTTTGGGTATTGGTCGATGGTGGCGGTAATGTTTAGGGTTAACAGATTGATTTCAGAGGCGAAATTGGGGGTGTTTGCAGGTATTTATAAAGGAGGGGAAAATCAGAAAACAGGGGCATTGGCTTGGCTTGGGCCAAGGCCATGGCCTAGGTGGTGGCGGATGGTAGGGCCACCTTTAGCCCAAGGTGGGGTCGGCCGGAACGGCTCGGCTAGAGAGGTGGGAGCAAAAGAAAAGAAAAGAGAGAAGATAAGGAGAGAGAAAAAATGAGGAGAGGAAAATATTTTAGAATTTTGAAATTGAATACATAATTTGCATTATATTTTGAAATTTTATTAATGAAATTTTTGTGTGTCACAAACCTCCCCTAGCAATAATCTTGACTGAGATTCGGACGTGAAAAGGTTGGAAAACTCTTCTCGTAGATCCTTTCTCTTTCCCGTGTTGCTTCCTTGGTACGGTGACTCCACTAGACTTTGCATAATTTGATCTTACGGCTTCAAGTGCACCTCTCGGCTCCCTCCAGAATTTTAACCGGGTATTCTATATAGGTCAAATTCTCACGCAAATCCATATTCTCCAACGGTGTCTGTTCTTTTGGCACACGCAAATATTTCTTTAACTAAGACACATGGAACACATCATGAATATCGGACAATTGCAGCGATAGCTCTAACTGATAGGCTATGGCTCCTCTCTTTGCAAGAACACGTAACGGTGCAACATACCTCTGCGTTAGTTTTCCACTGACTCTAAATCGACGGATGTCCTTCATGAGCAACACTTTTAAATGCATAGAATCATCAACATTGAACTGCAAGTCATGATGACGACGATGATCGGCATAGTTCTTTTGTCTCGACTGTGCTGCCTTTAATCGACTCAGAATCAAATGAACTTTCTTATCAGCCTCCTTCAATATGTCTGGTCCAAACACTTTATTTTCCCTGGTCTCCTCCCAAAATAACGGTGTATGGCATTTGCGACCATACAACGCTTCAAACGGTGACATCTGGATACTTGATTGATAGCTGTTGTTGTACAAAAACTCAGCATACGGAAAATTTGTGTCCCAACTGTCCTTACTTTCCAACGCATAGGCTCCGAGCATATCATCGAATATTTGATTTGTCCTTTGAGTCTGACTATCAATCTATGGGTGATAGGCTGTGCTAAAATTTAACTTAGTACCCAATAACTTATGCAAACTATGGCAAAACCTGGATATATACTGAGAACCTTGATCTGAGACAATTTTCTTTAGAACCCCGTGCAAACACATAAACTTTGACATATATAGCTATACTAGTCGATCACTGGTATAAAACGGTTTTGACTGGTATAGAGTGCGCAACCTTGGTCAGTCGGTCCACAATTACCCAAATTGAATCAAAACCTCGCTTAGTCCTCGACAACCCAATTATAAAATCCATTCATATTTCCTCCCACTTCTACTTGAGAATTTTCAGTGATTGTAGCATTCCAGCGGGGTGTTAATGTTCCAGTTTCACCTGCTAACATATATGGCATAATACGACATACTCAACAATATCTCTTTTCATTCCGGTCCAATACTTCTTCCGTAAATCAATGTACATCTTGGTACCACCTGGATGGATAGAAATAGCTGATTCATGCGCCTTATGAAGGATTATTTTCTTTAATTCCTTGTTATCCGGTACAAACAAATGCTTTTTAAACCAAATTATTCCATCATTATCTATCTAAAAGCCCACAGCTTTGCCTTTATGCACTCGGGCTTTGATCTAGGAGCTTTCTTCATTGCTCTTCTGTGCTCCTCGGATCCGTTCCTCAAGTGGAGGTTGCACAATCATTGCATTTACCATTCCCTGCATCACTATACACAAGTTGAGTCTCTTCATCTCCTCAACTACTTCAAGACAGTGGCTTTTTTGACTCAGTACATCAGCAGCAACATTGGCCTTTTCCAGATGATAGTGAATGCCAACATCATAATCTGCCGTCAACTCTAACCACCTTCTTTGCCTCAATTTCAGATCTGGCTACGTGAATATATATTTCAAACTCTTATGATCGGTGTAGATTTATGTACAGTTTTCCATAAGATTGTGCATTCAAATTTTCAGGACATGCATAACGGCATTTAATTCCAAATCATGAGTTGGATAGTCCACCTCACGCGGCCGAAGTTGACGAGATGCATAGGCAATAATCTTCCCTTCTTGCATAAGTACACATCCCAGTCCATGCTTCAAAGCATCACAAAAGATCTCAAAATTGTCGGGGAAAACAAGTACTGATGCGGTGGTCAAACGTTTCTTTAATTCCCGAAAACTATGCTCACAAGCTTCAGTCCACTAAAATTTCTTCTCTTTCTTTAATAGCTAAGTGAGGGGTTTCACAATGCGCGAAAAATACTCGATAAACCTTCGATAATATCTGGCCATCCCAAGAAAGCTTCTAACCTTGGTTAGAGACTCCGTGACTCCCAATCAAGTACTTCTTGTACCATGCTAGGTGACACTACAACACCGTCAGCTGAAATGACATGCCCCAAGAAGAAAACTTCACTCAACCAAAATTTGCATTTGCTGAATTTTGCATATATTTGTGTTCTCGCAGCTTTTTCAATACCAAACGAAGATGTTCAACATTCTCTTCTTCACTGTTTGAATATATAAGGTTGTCATCAATAAATTTGACCACAAATTTGTCTAGGTACTCCATAAATACCTTGTTCATGAGACTCATGAAGTGAGCAGTCAGACCAAAACACATCACTATATATTCATAGAAACCATAGCGAGTAGTGAACGCCATCTCTGGTATATCTTTCTTTCAGATCTTAATTTGATGATAACCGAGCCAAATCAATTTTTGAAAATACATGCACTCCTTTCAACTAATCAAACAAGCCATCAATACGAGGCAAAGGATACTTATTTTTAATTGTCACTTCATTTAACTACCAATAATCCACACACACGCAATGTGTGATCTTTCTTTTTCACAAATATTACCACGGATCCCCGTGGAGATGAACTCGGTCCTATAAAACCCTTGTTTTGCAATTCTTTTATTTGTTTCTTTACCTCAGCTAACTGTTTAGCAGACATCTGATATGACCTCTCAGATATTAGTGCAGTCCCTGGAGCCAACTCTATGACAAAGTCCACATCCCGATCTAGCGGCAAACCGGCCAAATCTTCTAGGAACACAACCTGGTACTCACAAACAACATGAACTAACTATAAAGAAGGGTTTTTAGGCTCTTTCTCGTCACTTTTTAAACAATTCATGGTGCTGGAATTTCACTGAAACACCTGACACAAATTCAACCCTGATACCACTCTAGTTGACTGTATTTACTGACCTCTTTGCACAATCTATCTACACTGTGTTTTGCCAACCAATCCATACCCAGAATGACATCTAACCCTTGCGATTCAATGAGAATAGGATTTGCAAAGATTTCCACTCCTTTGATTTTGATGGACACTTTAGGGCAGAACTTATTAGCGAGCATGGGTTTTTTCGGGATTGCACTAGGAGAGGAGTTTTAAGTGACCATGTTTCCCATTTATTTTGTTCCACTAAGTTGCCCAGTGTGAAAGAATGTGAAGCTCTAGAGTCAAATAAAATTGTAGCAGGGACTGAATTAACCGAGAACTTACGCAACACGATGTTGGGCGCATCCTGAGCCTCCTCGGCAGTGATGTGGTTCACGCAACCTCTCCCGGCTGTCTAGGGCATCCTCGGGGTACCTAGGACTCCACGTCCTTCTCCTGGGGCAGGTGCACGGATCGGAGTACCTCCTTGATTGTCTTGCAGCGGTGCTGAATTTTGATGCTTCTGAGGACAACTGCTTATGTAGTGACCCATCTACTAGCGGTTGTACCAACGGACAACTGAAGTGTCAATTGGGGGTTTCGGCGGCTGTCTGGTGGTGTCGGGATGCTATGTCGGTGCACTAGAGCGTGGTGCCTGAGTTGGAACTTGGGTAGCATTGGAAGCAGAAGGATGAAGTATTGATGCGAGGCCTACAACTATTGGCTTGTTTGCTGAGCCAGATACTTCCTTTTTCTAGTCTCACTTAACTCAGGCTGATCTTCCTCCTAAATCAAAGCCTTACCAACAATTTTCTAGAAATTGTCCAAGTAGAGCACAAGGAGCGGTGCCTTAAGAGCGGGATCCAAACCATTCAAAAAGCGGCGAGTCTTGGAGGTCTGATCACGTGCTTCCTCCGAGGCATAGCAAGATAGCTGGACAAATTTGTTCAAACACTTAGGAATAGGCATGCTCCCCTGGCGTAGTTGCTGAAATTCTTCTCTTTTGAGCTTTAATTTGCCCTTGGGAATATGTGCGGAGCAAAAGTAGTCTCAAACTCATCCCAAGTGATAGCATACGGGTTAGGGTGGGCAGTACGGAAGTTTTCTCACCAAATAACAGCAACTCCCATGAGTTGATGAGCGGCAAAACTTTATGCTCTCCTGATCCTCGCAGTCTGCCAAGTAGAGCTTGTATTCCACATCTCTAATCTAGTCATCTGCAACCAAAGGATCAACAGATCTAGCATAGGTAGGGGGTCTAGTCCTCGTGAACTCTCCAAGCTTCGACTGCGGCTAAGGGGCAGATGGCTAAATGACCACATGTTGTGCGTTTGCAATGTGTGGAGCGATGGTCAGCACGAACTGAGCCTACATCTCCATGAGTGGCTACCAGTTTGGCTACGGTACGCTGAGGAGGTGGCACTAGGTCTGCTATGGCTGGTGCAAGCTGCTGAGGCTGAGGCAATGCTGCTAGCCTGGTACTGTGGCTCTAGAGATGGATTCTGTTGGTTTTCCATAGGCGGCTGCCCAACTGGCTGATCAAAAGGCTCGGCAAGTGGTACAGGTACAGATTTTCTTGCGAAAAATAGAACAACTAAAATTAAGTTCGCCACTATCACTACTACTGCTAAAGAACACCCCTTCTGTGTTGGTTCTTCACTATCAGTTCGCTCAGAAACAGCAGTGATAACTTGTCACTGCCAGTTTTTAAGTCCCATTGCCAATAAAAAAAGAGGGCGTAAGAACCGGCAGTAATAAAGCTTATCACTTCCGATTTTAGCACCCAGCCGACAGTGGTACATCACCGCCGGTTCTATCCCCCAACCGGCAGTGATAAGCCTCATATCACTGCCGATTCATGCTCCTAGCCGGCAGTGGTACATCACTGCCGGTTCCGTCACTGCTGGTTCTAGTTCCTAGCCGGCAGTGATACATCACTGCCGGTTCTAGCTCCCAACTGGCAGTGATAAGCCTCGTATCACTGGCCGACGGTTCTATAAGCGAGAAAAAAGTAACATTAACGTACCAAACAAAAGCAGATGAACATAGGAAAGTGGTGTTTACAAACGATTCATAACAGTTAACATAACATAACGGTTTACAAAAGTGGTGAGCTTATGAACATTAACATAATTAAGTATCGTTTTAGACATTAACATTAACATTAATGGTTTACAAAAGTGGTGTGTGCAATCACCACTGTGGGGCCTCAACTTTAGCTTACCGGTGAAGCCCACATGTGAACACTGCACTAGTCCCTGGACCAGTACGCTAGTGCATCACATTACATAGCCGGTTCATCTCATACAAGCGGAAGACTTATATTACAATTAGTGTCTGATTTAAGCCCGAGGGCTGTTAAATATTACAATGGCGCATTGGCCCAAATTAGTCCGAGATCAACAAAAGATCAGAGTGCGATACAAAAATCCGAAAGAGTCTCTTGCCGGCTATGCCTAAGCAATCGACTGGAGAGACGCCCTAAGCCTTATCTTGATCGTCAACGGACACCTGAGCTTCTGTCTTCAAGGCAGGCATAGTAGTCTTGCTCATACTTCAACACCTAAAAGAGTGAGTGTGTGCGAGGTCAGTGTCATCCAAACACTGGCGAGTTAACTCCTGTCCTTAGATGCAATGTAATGTTACAGGCTTTTATGGTGGAGGTTTAAGGTTCTTTTATTTGCTTAAAGCCAATTTTGAAATAGAGAAGTATAGAAGAACCTATACCTAGCTGATTTTAGAAAGCTGCATCCCCAAAAGGATGCGGGGTACTGTGATAATGATACTGGTTTGCATTTTCCCGGAACTATCCGGCTCAATCCTTCACGCTCACATCTCTGACACACAGCCACGCAACACAGATCCCCGCTCAACACTCCCCTAACCAAACCCTCTAACCACACCGCCATCTTGTCCAGGAATTTGACGGTTCCTGTTGCGGACCTTCACTGCCAGGTTGTCAGCCTGCGCCAGTGTCGGTCTAGATCACCCTCGGTGACTGCGCCAGGCAGCATGTTCCTCGGGCGGTGGCCGTTCCGTACACGTACCGGAGTCCCCTATACCCGCGCTCCGCCCGATGGCCACGCGTTGTGTTGGAACCACCCCGTAGGTGGCAGCGCCCCGCCGCTACGCGTGTTACTCCGCGCTCCTCCTGGATCGACATCCAGCACCATATAACCATACCGAGTACCGTGCGACCACCTTAGGTCGCGCGTTGTGTCGGAACCACCCCGTAGGTGGCAGCACCCCGCCGCTACGCGTGTTACTCCGCGTTCCTCCTGGGCCGTCACCCAGCACTATCTCACACACAACCACACGGTTCATTTATTAAGAGGAATATGTTAGCCGATGAGTTTTGGCTCATCGAGGCGGGCATTGGCATGTCCGACTAAATTTTGTTTTATGACCTAAGCATGTCTAAGCAATTTTACCCAGGACTACAAAGTCTAAAATTATAATTGTTCAGTGGACTAACAAGGATTATGATTAGCAAGGCAATCATATTGATAGATAAACAATCATCAATAGGGCATGATACATCATGATTAGCAACACAGGAATTTAGAAATATTATAGAGCATGCATGTTATTAATTTAAACAACATAATCATTTTGGAAAACTAGGAATTTTAAGCATGAGCTATGGAGATTAACTCGCCTGGGTCCTGACACTGGTGAGTGTCTTCTTGCTGCTCTACGAAATGCCCTTCTAGCTCCTCAGCGTCTATTAACAAAACGTATTCGAAGAACAATAAATAAAGCAACAATGTGCAATAAGAAACATGATGTATGAAATGCAAACGCAGCTAGGGTCGTAGCTATCTACGCGTCGCTTCCTGTTACTGAGATTCCTAAATAAGTTTCTCTACTTATCGAGGAAGTTCCATGAGCTACCGACGTACAATAACTCACAAAAGATAACAGTGGTGGGAGAGTTATGAAGATGATATACGACGATGCATGATGCTACCCCTAATAGTTTATCCTTTAGGTTTAGCAAATAGATGTATAAAGCAAGAAATAAGTTTTGTTTGAAGTATTTTCTTTATCAACTCAAAGTGAATTGTGTACTACTTTTAGGGCAGGTGGTTTTTTGCCAAAATTAACCGTTGGTTAAACCTTTACTCAGAGTTAAGAGGATATAATTATAGTGTGATTAATATTTTCTAAAGGATAGAATATTAGTGTGCTGCAATTTAGATATTTTTATTTGGTCTAGAATGCTATTTTATATTTTCTAGAATTTTCTGGTGTGTTTCGGTCTTAGTGTTTTATCCAACTCCCAAATATTTTAATAGAAAAAGGAAAATACTAAAAGAGGGTTCTAATTACCCTGAATTAGGAAATTATGCATAAATACTATACTAAACTAGGTGTTTCCAAAAAGTTGAGATTTAATTGATGTCGTTTGATATTTGAAATAAATCTAAATCAGTTTCTGTTTTATTGATATTTAAGGAAAATGGTCGAACTGCTTTAAATCTAATTGTCTAGAGAGCAACATTGATCTTAAAATTATGTAATAGATTTATTAAATTTCTAAATCATATTTATGCTTCACTGGAAATTTTCTCATAAATTTTAATATTTCATAATCATCTAAAGTAAATGGGAAACACATTTATCAATAACTAAAAATAGGTTTTTGATTTAATCACTTAATCAGAGGCTAAAATTTATGTTACTGTTCACCTAAGTATTTTTATTAAAGCAATAATGTCATCTAGTATTTATCATGATTTTTTTTAGAATTTTGGGGTTGTCTAAGTATTTTTAATAAATCAACTACATTTTCTGCTTGTTAACTAAATGGAAAAGGGGCTGGAAAATCTATAAGACAGTGTTGGCCCGGCCCAGCTTGAAGCCCACGCGGGGGCCGGGGCCCACATGGCAGCCTCACCACTGCAGCCTTAGTGGAAGCCGCTTCCTCCCCGAGCCATCATGGTGGCGGGGCGAGCTTCGCCGCCCGGCGAGGGGGTTTTGGTGGCGCGGGGCTACCCAAATGGGACCCCGTTGGCGGCGTGCCATGGTGGCCTCAGGCGAGGCAATGCCCGAGGCGGCGGCGGGGGTTCTCGCGGCGGTGGAGGTAGCGTGGCGGCGGCAGCACAAGCACGTTTTGCTGGCGGAGAGGAGGGTGGTCCGAGCATTAGGGGGGTTAGTGGATCTTCACCGTGGTACCGGTGACGGGGAAGAAGACCCGAGGCGGCCCGGCGTCGTGTCCCATGGTGGAGGCGAAGGGGGTCGTCGGCGCTGGGGCAAACCGGCGGCGTGCACGCACGGGCGAGGTAAGGGATAGGTTAGTAGTAGTCCGTAGATGCTCGGGTTGCAAGGGATTGAACTCTTGCTTACCGGTTTTGGAGAAATCGAAAAGGGGACTTTTCGGGGAGTTCGTGGCCGGCGGTGGGAGGAGCTCCAATGCCGACGAATCCGGGCGGCTTCGGCTCGATTCCTTCAAGGACGTTGTAGGTGAGGGGTTGGGGGAGCTTGGTGCCAAGAATTGGGCCTTGGCTTGGGCTATTGGCGACGAATCGACGTGCCGGAATTGGGTGGTTTAGGGGAATGGGGGCGGATTCGAGCGGACGCGGCACTGGTTGCGCTCCCCGGGTGAGTTTGAGATGGCAAGAGAGTGAGCGGACGAGAGGGTACGGGCGAGTGGGAGTGAGGGGCTTTGGGAGGAGGTCACGCCGTTTGTACGCCAAGCCGTGGTGTGGCACAGGTCCCCGGGGCGGTGAGCTAGCGGTGTTTGCTGCAAACTCACGGGGACGACGCCACGTCCCTACTCTACGCGTCGCGGACGCTCCACGGGTGAGCTACACGCTCGCACACGGAGAGGGCAGAGGAGTAGCTGCCTGTGGCAGCTCCGCCGGGGAGAGAGAGAGGAAGGGTGAGAGAGAGAGCGATGTGAGTCGGAGCAGAGTGCAGGGGCGAGCCGACGAGCCCAGCTCGGCTCAGGGTTGAGCCTGAGTGTGAGGAGAGTGGAGAGAGAGAGAGAGAGAGAGTGGAAGGTAGGGCCCCTATTTAGTTTATCAGACTAAACTTCAAAAATGGGTTCAAGGATATTTTAGGGGAAATTTTGGGGGATTTTCAAGGTATATTCGTATATGTATATATGTATGTGTATAATATAGATATAGATGTATGGGTGTTCAAGTATATCCATATATATACCTATATACCTATGTATGTATATGTAGGTATATATACAAGTTCATATGCATATGCTTTTTATGTGCATTGAATTTATTGATTTGGGGTGGCGTGGTTTGGTGAATTCTCAAACCCTAATCCATAATTTGATCAACTAGGTTTTTAATTTGATGGAATTTATTATGAGCTTGATTTCTACTTTGAGTTTTAATAAGAGGTTAATTTGGGGGTGAATTTCTAATTGATCTAAAAATTTCTAGGTTTAGGCAAACGGGTAGAACCATAATTTCACCTAGGCTATTTAGTCTTGTAGGCAAAATTGGTTATTTGTTTTGTTACTATTTTAAAATCCAAATTAGATGAATTTACAAGCCAGTTAAACAGGCTCGAATGTTTCTAAAATGGCAAAAATGCAGGACAAAATTTTGAATTTTGCATTTTTGACAAGAAAATATTTTTCTTGCACTCAAGATTTTAAAGTTTTAAATTTTTGCCCAAATTGGGCTGTTACAAATCCTACCCCCTTAAAATAAATCTCGTCCTCGAGATTTGGGTACTAACCGGAAGATAGGAAGGGGTACTACTAGCGAAGTAGTTCTTCGGGTTCCCACGTTGATTGCTTGCCAGCTTGGCTACTCCATTGAACCTTGCACATCCAGATTGTCTTGTGCCTCATTATCTTGTCCATGGTATCCAGGATCTTTACAGGGTGCACCTGGTAGGTGAGATCTGTGGATACGGTATCCTTAGGTAAGGAAACTATTTCATTGGGTTTCCGCAGGCATTTCCTTAGTTGGGAAACGTGGAAGATATTATGAATGTCTCCCAGCTCTGCGGGTAGGTGCAGCTGATACGCGACTTGCCCCTTTTGGGTGGCTATCTGATTTGGATCTATATAGCGGGGTGCCAACTTGCCCTTCTGATGGAATCTCTGGGTACCCCGAAGAGGTGATACTTTCATATAGACGAAATCCCCTACTTGGAATGAGAGGTGTCTCCTGCGGGTAGCGGCATAACTATTTTGTCGCAATTGAGCCGCTAACAGCCGTTTTCTGATGTAGTTGACCTTATTTTCTGCGTCTTGTAATGACTTGCTTCTGAACACTTGACCTTTTTCCAGTCTGGGACTAGTTTTGGGGCGTCCTACATTTGCGTTCGTAGAGAGCTTCAACTAACTGCAAGGACGGTGCCAATCCCGATGTTATTCTCTATTTAGATTAGGCCACGTCTCATACCGGGCTTGCGGTCGCACAAAGAATTCTCAGTTAAATCCATCACGAACATCGGTCCCTAAGGACCAGAGCATTGACTCGGGTCACCTGCTTCGAGTCAAATTATTAGTTGGTGAAATTTTAATTCAAGAGTGAATGAGTCCACCATATCCCAAATCTCATTCTCAAATATTCCAGTTCTCAGGCTCAATTTATTAATGATGATCGTAAAAGTGGAAATCATTCCCCAATGACTAACAAAACAATGCTAAGCCAATTAATAATTTAAAACAGTAGGAAAATATATAATAATATCATCCTAATGGCAATTTATGACAGTGGGTGCATAGAACGAAAATGATATCATGCACTGGGAAATCTAGAACAATATACTCACAATTCAATAATATAGCAATTTTGGCACAAGCTATAAAACAAGGATTCTAGGAAAAGACTTGCCTTCCGGAACTCCTTGCTCCTGCTGGATGTCGGCGGCATCGAGATACCCTTCTTTGTTGCCCACGTGATCTGGCGCACGCAAAACGCGAAATGGAAATAAATAACAGAAATAGTAAATAAATGAGAAAAATTACAATAAGTAGATATGAATTTTCTAGATTTTTACAAACTAGAATTGCCAGTTTTGGAGATTGGATGAAATCACAGTGAAAATGTGAAGAACACTATTCACTAAAATTAGGAAAAAATAAAAAATTACTTTAACAGCGGGTCAACACTGTAGTACTGGGCCGGTTCAATCACTGGATGGATATGAGGGAAGGAGATGCGGGTTGGAGAGAGAGAGACACCGAGTGTGTGTGTGAGAGAGAGAAAGGGGAAGGAAGCTGAGGGGGCGGTGTAGTTCAATGCGACGGCGGTTCCGGCGAAGTCCGACGAAGACACCCGGTGGTTGGGCTGCCAATGGCGAGCAGGGCGGCGGTGGCGTATCAGCCGCGGGGAGGTGACGTGGAGGCAGGACTGAGGCTAAGGAAAGTGGCGCGACGGCAACGCTGGCTCGACGGGGTGGCGCGGAGGCACAGCCGGCGAGTGGCGGTGACACAAGCAGGGAGTAGGCGTGGGTGGCCGGGAGCAGGAGGGCGATGCGGCAGTGCGAACGACATCGGTGGCTCACTGCTGAGCTCGGGCGTAGCCGATAGGGTGTGGTGCTCAGGGGAGGCATGACTAGGGTTTGGCCTCGGGGCGGCTACCTTGGCAAAGACGAGGCGGCGACCACGATGATAGCTCCGGTGACGATGACCATGACCACGACGACCTTGGGTATTGGTTGATGGTGGCGGTGGTTTTAGGGTTAACAGATTGATTTTGGAGGCGAAATTGGGGGTATTTGCAAGTATTTATAAAGGAGGTGTTTAGAGATAGAATTGGATTATGAGTTGGATTGATATTTGGTTGGTTTAGGATTTTGGATTTGAGATAGAATTGGTTTAGGGAAAAGATAGGGAAAGAGGGGTGCCAGCTTGGCCTTGACCATAGTCACGACCTAGGTTGTGGCGGATGGCAGGGCCACCCCTAGCCAAGATAGGGTCAGCCGGGAGGGCTTGGCCAGGGAGACGGGAGCAAAAGAAAAGAAAAGAGGGAAGATAGAGAGAAAGAAAAAAAAGAAGAGGAGAGGAAAATATTTCAGAAATTTGAAATTGAATACATAATTTGTATTTGATTTTGAAATTTTTGGGGTGTCACAATGCCCCATAAAAAAGTGAAAATTTATTATATACCCTAAAGTTAAGTTAAGGTGGCATTGATGATATGTCCCGAAACACATTGATCTTGATGAAATACCTCAAGTTGATGTGCATATTAATGATATACCCTTATTTTGGAATTTCGGTCAATTTTTTCCTTCCGGCCATGTGGAAATGACTTTTCATACCCTTGGCCCAATTTTTTCTATAAGATCTTGATGACGTGTGAAATGCAGGGCTAAAAATATGTTCATAACTCATGCCCAAAATACAGATACTTTTTTTTGCTGCAACATTGATTTGGCTTACAGTGAAATTTGTGATCTGGCTAGGGTAGATACATTACTTTTAACCAGCCTGTTAAACATTAAGAACAGATAAGAAAAAACAGACAAGGTAAAACACAAAGATTACAATTATTGAAACACAGCTCACCAAATTAATCAAAGGAAAACAATGAAAGGCTACATTCAAACATATCAGTAGAAGCCAAAAGCATCCAATACTTCATTACGTTGTCAAAGGGGCAGTCCGAGTGTCCGACAATGCTCAATGAGAAGATGGTCCGATCGAGCTAGATTAGCCGGCCCAGGGTAGGAGGGTCATTTTCTTTTGACCAGATAACAAAAATTGGGCAAAACTTCAAAAAGAGCATATCATCAATTGGCACATCAACTTTGGAGCATTTCATTAAGACCAATTTGTTCAAGGGTATATCATCAATACCACATCAACATTGGGGCATATCATTAATTTTCTCCTTAAAAAAGGGTTTAGTTAGGGATGGCTAAGGTTTAGAAGCAGGAGTTTTAATTTCTCCATTGAATTCTCTCAATGCAGCTAAAAAAATGGTTTAGTTGGGGATGGCTATGGTTCAGATGTGAGTTCAATGGCATAGTTGTATACACAGTTTGAAAGAGTAAATTGCACCGCATATCCTTAAGGTTATCCCGCATTTCCGCTCAGGTCCATAGATTCCAAAACCGGTTATTTTGGTACATGAAGTTGTGTTACCATTTCAATTAGATTCAAAGTGGTATACAGTGGACAGTTTTGATGACATGGGCTGCCTAGTCAGTATAATATGTGGCCATATATGGCCACGTGTCATCCTATATTCATAAAAAAAAATGAGTTCAAATTGAAAATTCATAATTTTTTTTAAAATCCGAAAATTCTAAAAAAATAAAATTTGTAAGAAAAAATAGAAAAATCGTAAAAGAAAAAATTTTGGAAAACCCTAAAATTCGTTAAAAAACTATAAATAAATTTTCTTAAAATTAGTTTAGAAATTTTTGAAGTTTTCTTTATGAATTTTGGGATCTTTATGGCCTTTAAGATTTCCTAAATTTTTTACAAACTTTTGAAATTTTTCTTTTTTTACAAATTTTAGAAAATTTTAAGGTTTTTAATGGATAATTGGATTTTAAAAGAATTTTAGAGTTTTTAGAGTATTTTTATAATTTTTGGATTTGTTTTAGAGTATTTAGAATTTTCAGTTTGAATTCAGTTTTTTAAGAGATTTAGATTGCCATGTTGACAATTCGTGACCACGTATTATATTGCCTCGGCAGTTCATGTCGCCAAAACCGCCCTCTTTATACACTTCGTCCCTAATCGAAAATATAACATAACTTTATGTACCTAAATATTCGGTTTTAGAAGTTTTGGACCTAAGTAGAAATGTGGAACAATTTTAAGAACCTATGATGCAATTTACTCTACTTTGAATCATCTAGAAAGAGAATATCTAGAATCTTCTAGTAAACTTGGTCACACCACAACAGCTAGGTGGATAAGATCGAGGAGGACGGGAAAATATTCGGTACAAATGAGAACTCAGTGTACAAGTGCAAAAAACACCCTCAGTCCTTGGATCTCGTTTGTGTAGAGCAGATGGATTATGTTTCCTTGATCCATCTGCTCCACACAAACGAGATCTAAGGGCTGAGAATGGTTTTTTACACTTGTGCACTGGGTTTTCATTTACACTGAATATTTTTCCCAAGGAGAACATCCGATTTGAAAGTTGGCTCACACCAACCATTGAAACGGCTAATAAGCATAAAAGTTGGCTCACACCAACCATCGACGGCTAATAAGCGTTAAAGCCGCGTCCCCTGGGATGGCCGTTTTTGCATTCTCATGCCTCCACTCGTCCCTCTATAACTTTCTTATAGTCATTTGTGTACCACTGCAAAAGTGCCCAATACAGCCTATGCCATCAGTGAAGCATCACTCCCTACATACCATCTTATTTGGGCGGTGCTTCCATTGTACGCCATTGTTGTTAGCTCTGTTATTCCACTACGTTAGAAAACCCTTTTTTAGTTTTTTTGACTTGAAACTTCAAAACATTGTATCTTCTATGTTTTAATTCCAAATTAAGTAATTCAAATTTCTAATTTATGTAAATTCATGTTTTACTCATAGTTAATATTTTGTAATTTTATTTATTTCTTTGTTTTTTAGTATTTATGAGCTCTCATTTTCACGAGAATTGAGAGAACCGATGCTATTATGTAATATCATAATTTTATAATATCATACTTTCAAATATTGACTTTGTGATAGCAAATTTCATATTTCCAAACTTTATGGTTGCATCTATCCAATTACCCTAAAATAAAAGTTCAGTTTGAGCCTTGGGGGAAGGGAGTCCCAAATGGGAAAAACTCAGGACAGGAGAGCTGCGGAGCACAACGTTAAAACGTACATTTCCACAAATCGCCGCCTCAGTCCATGCCGCTAAGAGCAACTGGTCCACCGGTCTGCTCCTCTGCCCCATGAAGATCACCGACGCAGAGGAGGACCCCTCTCCAGTGAGTACCTCTACTCTCGGCTCGCCTGTCAACTCCCACGACGAAACCTCCTTCTCTCGGGAATAATTGATTAAAAATACAATAGTTAAATTATTATGTGCATAATATACAACACCGATCTGGAAATGGGGGAATCACACCTGGGTCCGCCACCCTGTTCGGTCTGCCACACCGTGTGGCGAACGCGATCCCAGCCGTCCACGTGGCGAGCTGCGGTGCCATCCGCCGCACGGTGTGGCGAACGCCACCTGGTTGCCCCAGCAGCAGTCTTGCGTGGCAAGGATGAGCGGGATGAGTCGGCAGGACGCAAATCAACGTCTAGAATTGATGGAGACATGCAAATCAACGCTCGTCCCACTCACGCGAAACCGGCGCCAGAGCACGCCGGGTGGCATCCGCCACAACGTGTGGCAGACGCCGGGCTGGGTGGCAAACGCGAGTGTGATTCCAACAATTCTATCTCGGTGTTGTATATTTTACGCATAATAATTTAACTATTGTATTTTTTAAAAAATTCTCCTTCTCTCGCATACTCTCAAGAGCATTTCCTGTATGGCCTACTAGAGGTCGTATCCTGCTGCGTGAGAAAATTTGCCGCCGAGTTGGCTCACCCACTGCGAAATCACTATCATATTTATTTAGGATAATTGATAATATGCCTCAAAGTATTTGTTCAATTGATAATTTATCTTTCATTATATGTTTCTCTACTATATGCTCTAAAGTTTCTTACCCAATTGATAAAATGCTCCCATTTTAAAATTTTAACCAAATTTTGCCATACAACAAGTAAAAAATATCCTTTATATCCCTTGGTGGTAGCTGTCATTTAATTGCCTTTTTCTTCTTTTTCCTCTTGGTTTGGGGGGGGGGGGGGGGCGCAGTAGCTATGGTAATTTTGCGGCAGTGCTAGATGTGACACTGGTGGTTGCATATATTGGGGGATCAGAGGTGGTAAAAAATGAAATAAACAAAAAAAAAGTTTCCCATTATTCCCTTTGGACCTTTTTGTTCAACTTTCTGTTCTTTTAAATGCATTTCCCCCTAATTGACATACTATTATTTCTAAATAAGTTACTATCCACATTGGATGTGAGACACTGTAGCAACATGTGAGAATACCATGATGAGAGACATAAAGGACATTTTACACTTGTTGTATGGCAAAATTTGGTTAAAGTTTCAAAATGGGGCATTTTATCAATTGGGTAAGGAACTTTGGGGCATATAGTAGAGAGGCATGTAATACAGGGCAAATTATCAATTGAGCAACTAGTTTTGGGCATATTATCAATTATCCCTATTTATTTCAGGTATGAGATTTGTGCGTCACAATTAGCTCTCTGTGCTCTAACTATGAATGCACTAGCTTTCTTGGATATCCCCGACATCATGGAGTTCAACTGTGACTACTGATTAGAGGAATTTGATTTGTTTCTGGAGCTAGGGGAATGACAGGTCCCAACAATACTTTGTTATTGGTGTTCTTCTTCTCGCACTTGTGGTGTTTGAGCGTGGTAATATATGTGATTGTTGCTAATAGGAAGATATTAGGCTCCCTTGCTAGTTCAGTATGAAACTGTAGGTAAGAATTTAGCATCTACTTGCTAGCTGATGCCAAGATTTGTCCACACCGTTTGTGGTTGCGGCGTGTTGCCAATGCTCGTGCTGTCATTCATCACACATGACTGCCTCACAGGCTGCATGATTTGAAGCCATACTTTAATGCTATTTTGTAGCACCTGATCAGAATTATGAGACATCCAGTGTTTATCAGGCTCACAAAGAGATTACATGAACTATAATAATAAAAATAAATCAACTAAAAAATACAAGAAATATTGATGATAATTGATAAATGGCAGGAGAATAACGTAAGCAAGGCGACCCAAATTCCTTATCCACACCACCTATGAAAGAGACAAGATTCTCACGACCCTTGCAGAGTTCAATTTCTGGACATCCTTGGAAATATAATTTTTGATCCTTAAATATGGAGCACAATAATTCACCATATAAGCCACGTCGTTCTTGAGTTGACTCTGCCAAGGAGAACATACATTTAGTTTATAGATGGATCGACAATCAACTCTGATTGTGAACTTTGAACTTGAAATAGCTCACAATGGAACTGTCAAGAAGCAAAAGTCCTGTTTATTTGTCAAAATGAAGCATTTTCTTGAACTGTTTGCTTCCTTCAAAGTTCAGAACTTAGTTTACTAATGCAATCTATGCCAAGTACAGTTACAACATCTGGCTAATTCATTTACCATTCAATTGTTCTTTTGCATGCTTTCCTTGCTGGCTTTAGCATGGAGAGGAATCAAATTCTAAGAAATCAATATCTGCTTCATCACACAAGTTAAACAAAAACACATTGTCTTGTTGTCAGAAAAAAGAACTATGCAAGCTGGCCTATTTTTTCACATCAGCAGAAGGAAGACAACAAAAAAACTACAGCCATGTTTGCATGATACACACAGCACAAAAAAAGGTTATAAAATGGTATTCTATAATTATCTCCAGCCTCAGGATTCTAAATGATGAGTTGGCATTTGGATCCCATGGGAAGAAGTATTGCCTTCCTTTAGCAGTCTAGTCGACATCATGATCTCCAGACATGTCAGTGATTAGGATAACAGAAATGATTGATCCATAAAACACTTTCCATGAGATGTTGGTGTCACCTATTTTGATTCCAAGGATAATGTTGACTGCTGCCAAGAATAGATAAAGCCTTCCTAACCAATGGTGGTACAGATTCCAATGTTTCCAGATTTTAGAGTCCTTATTAGGATAAAGGAAGAATGCAATCACCTGAAACATGTAGTACATCAAATGGGTTCATACATGACAGAAGTGATAGGCTCTAGCAGTTTAGGATAGCAGAATTAGTCGGATGGGCGTACTAACCTGAAGGGAGCCAAGAGAAACAACTGAAATGCCAAGGCCTCTTTGCAGTGAAGTTGGAATGGATCTTATTGTACAAAGAAATGCCAGCAACAACACCAGCAAGCCCAATGACGTATCCCAGAAACTGCAGGAGTACATGAAGGTAATACCAAAGCAGGTCCTTGTGTCTGAGATAACGGGCAATAATTGCACCTAAAGGTAGTAGAACACCCCAACCAAACATCGCAAGTGCACCATGGTACCTCTTCAGATGGAATGGATAGTAAGTGCTAATAGAATCACCTGGGCAACAGTGTTAGTCTTAAGAAAATACCTTTTCATTTGCGAAAATAACAACCATATGGTAGCAGAAAATGAAATGGAAAAGACCAATATTTTGCATTTGCAACATATTGTGGTACTTTTCTCCAATTAATTGTAGTTTGTTCTCTGAATGGTGTTAACCGATATTTACTATTGCCAACTAAAGCATACATCACAGGTTTCCGCTATGCTAAGAGAATAATCCAACCTGATGAGAAATCAAAAGATAAAGTTGTCTTGTCATCATGTTCTGCAAGATGGAACTTGTTTGGTGATAATGTTGAAAAGGCCAAAATAATGGACTGTTGAGCACGTGGGACTGAAAAGTTTACGAATGCCAAGTAAATGTTCTCTCCATAGAGCACAACTGCAGGAACAACATCTGTCGTCAATAAATTTCCTTCACCAACTTTGACTCCTGAATTAGTCTGACCACTTAAGTAGTATTGCTTGATATATGCTCTGCCTTGATTATCAATCCAGCCAACCATGGCACTTGACCCGACCATCTTCCCATCATTGGAGAAACCAATGCCAACCCAACCAGATCTATAGGTTGCTGATAATGAAGTGCTCATGGTGTTATCTCCACCCTGCAAATGCTGCAAGTGCAAACACCAAAATCATGAACTTTGGAAATATTTGACAAATTAGCTTTCTGACAAATGCAAAAAGGAGTGCTTTTCAATGTTCTTTAACAATATAAAGATTAATAAAATGTTAGCAAATTCTATTGGCTGGTCATGTACTCCTTTTTTAACTCATGATTATGTGTGTCTTTGCAGCACATATTTTTTATTTCGAGTGTTTATTACTTGTGTATATATTTATGTAGTGCAATAAAATTTCTAATCTTTATTTGGTTATAGAAATATAATGAAATATTCAATTCTTTATTACACATCTTCTAAGGAGAGTGAATATTATTACGTAGCGTAAACTTCAGTCCGAACCACCTTATATACCAAAGCGTCACAAAACACTAGGTTTTGCATATTCAGTGATAACATGTGCAATATCAAGTGTTTTGTGACACTTGGTAACATAAGGTGGTCTAAAGTGAAATTAACTCCCGCAATATGCTTCTAGATTAGTTTTTAGAGCAATTGGGATAAACTATATATTTGCATAAATTTAAATATTAACCATTTTTTTCAAAATTTTTGTGGCTGCATTAACAAACAAAATGAGAGTTCAAAAAGGAATCAAAGATATAGTAGCCATTGTGCTCATATGTAGCGGGTGTCTGGAGCAAGAGGGATATTGTGTTAAGACAGGATGCAAGGACCTTATATGAAACTACAACTTGGACAGCTAAAGTGTGACATAGTCGGCTTGGGAGTTTTTGTCTAGATATAATGTCGGGTAGCTACCAGTATGAGCTTCCAACGGTTCAAAGTTATAGCAACTGTTCACACTGTGTAGCTACAGAAGTGCCTCTTAAAATGGAAGAGTGAAGAAAAATACAGATAATTTGTGTGTTGGCTACAAATAAAAATGGGCACAAATGTATATTACTATTTACTTCTAAATATGATATTCGGATGTTCTATCATGACCAGAGCAACTGAAATGAACATACAATTGCTATTTGTATCTAGTTTTAGTAGGCATGTTTCTTCCTAGCTTCATTAAACATAAGGTTTTGCAATCACCTGAAATTTTATGAAAACCCAGTCACCTAAAATTGTATAGTAAACTTAAAATTGTGGGCCTAACTTATGTCCAGTTTTAGTATAGTTATACTACATTTTTTTTCGAGCGTAGAGGCAGGAGCACTGCCAAATAGCACTACTACATAAAGGTATTTATGAGATGGTTATTTTAAGTCTTTTGAGATGGTTTCAATGCATCTTAAATAAGTTGTGTCGTAAAAGAGAATGTTCATTTGAGATGGTTATGAACCGTCTCATGTGAGTGAGTATATAAGACGATTAATGTATGAAACCATCTTATATATCCTATTATAGAAGTCACTTCCTTACTAAACCGTCTCAAACGAGATTTTTCAAATACGATTTTAGACATAAATATTGGTGAAAAATAGAAAAAATATTTTTTTATCAGAAACCTATATTCCTACCACTTACAACCCATCTATGCACAATAACACAATTTATGCATATAATACAAACATTGTATATCCCAAGACTTGAACCTAAGACCTATTGATTCTAACCTCACCCTTCTAACCATCCTACCTCACACCATGTTCTCATCATAATAGGATATATATGTATACCTTTTAATATTAGTTTTCCGAATCTTTCAACAACTTTTTAGATATGTAACTGACATCAAATAGAAAACTTTTCAACTACAACGTTGTACACCTCATTGAAGCCTACAATTTCATATAATTTTTATTTTTGTATGACCTATAAATGTCTTAATCCGTGTTATGATTATTTAGACATCTATATTGCTTTAAATAAAAAAGATATCAACTACAAAGTTGTAAATCCCCTCAAGAGCTACAATATACATATACAAATGTAAAAATTATTTTTAGGATTTTGATTTTTTAAAAATAATTCCAAAAATGTAAAATTCAAAATTTTAAAATAAAATTTTGATTTTTAGAATTAAAATTTTCTAATTGCATTTTTGAAATTTAAAATAGTTTTTTGAAACTAAAATTTCTAAATTTTATTTTATTAATAAATAATAATTTTGAAATTCATATTTTAAAATTTAAAATCCAAAATTGATTTTAAAAATAAAATTTTAAAATTAAAAAAAACCACCCTTTGAACCTAACTGCGTTGGTTTCACAGTTCTAGGTAACTAAGTGAGCGGTTTCGATAGTTATGGACTTATGTGTAACAACGGGACAAGTTTAGGGACTAACAGTGCAATTTACGATATACAATATATATATAGAGAGAGGTTATTCACACAATACAACCGTCGCATATGATCCTAGATTTAAAATAATTGCTTTCTAAAATAGGAGTGTCGTCCTATTAATTCATCATAAAAGACATTTTGTCTCTTCAAACCGCCTTACATTACATATATATTAACGACGTTAAAATGTAAGGAAATGACTCTTCTATTCTAACCTTATATAAGTCGGTTTTTAATTTCAACCGTCACAAATGCATCAATCATATAAGATGGTTATGATTTGAAAAACGTCTTTTTCTTATATAAGTCGGTTCTTAATTTCAACCGTCCCAAATACATCAATCACATAAGACGGTTATGATTTGGAAATGTCTTACTCCTTATATAAGTCGGTTCTTAATTTCAACCATACTAAATGTATCAATCATATAAGACGGTTATGATTTAAAAACGTCCTTTTCCTCATTTCTACCACAATAAGAGACACTTCTAGTTTAAGAAAGCTGAAACCGTCTCAAATTGTGCGTCTTATATTACTCATTCTGTACTAGTATAGTTATATTACAATTTTAGTTATGTAAGTTTTTATATCTGCATGGTTTATAGGTTAGAAACTTTCTATTTCTAGATTTATATGATTCACCAAACCTAATTTTGTATTGTCTAGCTTAAAATAATTATTTGTACCTTTTTATTTTTGTATTTAATCTAAATGTGGTTGGATGTATATAGATATAAGAGGATAACAGCTACAAGATTTTGATCCAATGGTAAAAAAATGTTACTTTGAGATTTTTTAAATCCAAACAATCTGTGCCCTGCTCAGTGAGAAACCCGCGAAGAGTCCTAGAGAGATATTCCCCTGCAGAGTCAGCCTGAAAGACACGAATGGGAGAATCAAACTGAGAGCGAATCATGGTGACAAAATTTTTATAGATAGACAAAACCTCACTATGATGAGACATAAAATATATCCAGCTGTAGCCAGAAAAATCATCTATAAAAATGACATAATATTTATGACCACCTTGTGAGACAAAAGGGGCCGGACCCCATACATCAGAATGAACAAGATCAAACGAACGAGCTGAGATAGACTCACTAGAAGAATAGGGGAGTTGCACCTGCTTGCCAAGGTTGCAACCCGCACAATCTAAAGAAGCATCACCAGACACAGATCTTAATAGACCACGATGAACTAAAGATGATATATGCAAACCACAGAGATGTCCTAAACGATGATGCCACTAAGAAAAGGACGTCGTGGAGGAAGCAGTAGAGACGGAGAGACTGGCAGGAGCAGTGAAAGAAAGACGAAGCCAGTCAAGCTCCCAAAGACGTTGCGAATCACGGCGCCGGAGGCCAGTACCAACCAGAAGACCCTTGCGACAATTCTGAATAGAACAAGAATCAGTATCAAGGATCACACTATAGCCATGATCAGTGAGTTGGCTGGCGGATATAAGCTGCATGGTTAGTTTAGGAACATGGGAAACTGTGGAAACATGAAAAGAAGAAGATAGAAGAGTGCCTCATCTTGTGACAGGAAGAGATGTACCATCTGCCATCTGAACAGTTAAAGGAGTGGTTAAAAGATTGATGGAAGTAAGACAGGTCGAATCAGATGTCATATGAAAAGAGGCACTTGAGTCAAGAATCCATGGTGATGTACCTGAAGTAGAAGAAGGCGGACTCTCACTAGAAGACTATAAAGCAGAACCAGTAGAACCTGACGGTGAAGAGGCAGCTATGCGACGCAATAGCATCAAAATCTCAGTAGAAGGATCTTGGCTGCGCTGGGAGGAGTCTAAATCTTCTGTAACTGGTGTTGTAATACTCTTGGTCTGCCGATGATGAGCAATATCCTTCTTCCGATAACAAAACTGCTCTACGTGACCATTGTTGTCACAATAGGCGCAGTGAAGACCAGCCTTCGTCGTCACTCCACAAGACGGTGGGGCTAGTGAAGTTGAAGAACGAGAAGCCGGAGGTGTCAAAGCAGGCATCCGAAGAGCAAACATAGACGGAGAAGCCAGTAGGCCCGCACCACGAAGTCGAGTCTCCTCGGTATGAAGAGCAGCAAGAGCCTCTAATAAAGAGACATAAGGGTAGCGAGAAAGAAGCTGAGCACGAATTTGCTCAAACTCTGGTCGAAGACCCGTGACAAAGTCGTAGATGCGGTGAAGCTCCAAACAAGACTGTTGGCGCTGGCAACAAGCACAAGTCCGGCAGTATTGGTCAGCATCCGTAGCATCAAGAGAGTCAAGTTGACGCCACACTGCAGAAAATTGAGCATACAGCTCATCCGCCGTAGAGTCACCCTGCTGCAGTGACTGCTCGTGTCGCACAGTGGCAAGATACTGTGAGTCTCCAGTAGGCTCATAGCGATCATGAAGATATGACCACATCAGCTGTGCTGAAGCTAAAGAAACCACCTCTCCAGTTAGATGCACCTCCATGCTAGCAACCAAAATAGCAGAGGCATGAGCATTCTTATCACACCAGAATTTGTAGGCGGTATACTGGAACTTATAGGACTCCATAGCCTCCTTATACTCATTAGAGGCCTTCGTAGCAGCAGTAGTATTAGCATCATCTGTAGGAGCCTTCTGAGCAGAATCAGAAGACTTCAATGAAGTGGACAGGACGGGGGGATCAGGACAGCACGGGCAAGGAAGCTCGCCAGTAAGAAAATCCCACAGACGCTGACCACACATATGCAGGCGCATATGAAGCGCCCAATCCTGATAATTGAGGCCATCAAAAATCACTGGGCAACGAGGAACAGACACGGTGCCCGACGACATTTTTTTTTCTTTTTTTCTCTCTTTTTTCTTTTTTCTTTTTTTTTGTACTAGCAGTACTATAACTAGTACTACTAGTACTTCTAACTAGTGCTACACCGAGCGTGTCGGAGGAAACGGCGACTGAGGCGGAGGCGGCGGCGATGGTAGCGGCAGCGGCTACCTCCAGAGACTGCCTCACGGCGGCCCAGAGGAGAGATGACGACGTGGAGCCGGCGACCGGCAGCGACAAACTGCCCTGCACTGGACGGTCCGGCGGCGCGCAGCGGTTGGATCCAAGGTTGGGCGGCGGGAGCTGCCTCAACATGGCGGCAGTGGTTGGATCTGAGGCCGTTGACGGAAGAGAATCGACAAGGAAGAGTCGATAGCGAGGCCGATGACGGAAGAGGACCGGCGGGGCGTCGACTTAGCTCTGAGAATCCAAATCAGCGGCGACTTTTGGCGATGAAGAGCGACGGTGGCCGCGGCACGACAGCAGGGGCAGCACGACGCAGATGCAGGAGCCGCGGCGACAAAGAGCGATGGCGGCGGCGGCATGACGGGATCCAGAGGAGAGACCGCGGCAGGAATGACGAGCAGCGGTGACTAGGGGTGACAAAGAGAGCCATGGCAATGGTGAGTAAACCCTAACCCTAACCGCGCTTTGATACCATGCCATGAATAGAGCATGTATTCATCTAGGGGCCAAAGGGCCAATATATATACATAGTACAGGGGCAAAAGAGAAAAGCCCAAATATAATAGGTAAAGGCCTAAAGCCCATATATACATATATCTAACAATCCTAAAATGGCTTTTGTGTGATTGTATTTGGATTTTGCTTTCCACAAACTAGTCAGGTTGTAACACTGCAAGAAAGCAAGCTGTGACAACAAGACAGGTAATTAGCCCTATGGAATGGTATCATGGCATGATTGATTATAACTAGGACAGTGACATGTTCATCAATGTATTATTCTTTCATCTACGTGCAACAAAATGGATTCTGTGAAATTGGAGGCTAGCTGCTCTAGGCTCAAGCACAATCTTTTGTTGCTAGTCAGCACTGTACGCCAGATAGTCGGGTCATCATCTATCCAAATTGTTATATTAAACAAAATTAAGCCTTGCTTGCTTCCCAAAATTGGAATACAGACGAGGGACCTGTATTGATCCTATCGTTTTGATAGATTAAGTACATTTGAATGGGCATTTGTTTTGGGGGTGTTCTCAAAACTCAAAAGCACAGTGGAAATGGCAAGTTAATACTGAAGCACTCTATTGTTCTAAAAAAAGACATTATTTGAGGTGTTTGGTGCAAAGTGTTTAATCACCGATGGAGGAAGAAAGTAAACAAGTGGGTAGCCGCAACCAGAAGAAGAGTGGTGTTGGGGCCAATACAGTCTTTCCATACTTTCTAGCTTTGAAACCGCTTTTTAAAGCTCTTAAAAGAAATCGAACCGGATTGTCCAAACGCTTCGATGACTCTCAAAATTTAGCTTATCAACAAATAAAACAAGGGACCGGCTAAGGATCAATCGACTGAAAAGTGAAAAGTTTTCAGTCGATACGTGGCTACGTCCTACGTGCACGACCGCATGTCCACTGATCGCAATCGTGTCGCTCATGGCCATATTTTTGTTTGATCAGTTAGCATGCACTAAGCAGCTATTTAGCGTGCGTACTCTAAGCATGTGAAGGATTTATGTATCTTTGATCTTTCATCCATGCATGCGAAGCAAGATCGACCATGCACCTCAAGACATAAAAAAATATAAAATGCAAAAAAACAAAAAAAAAGTATAATCCAAATAAAAGTTTAACTTTAGTGAGTCCTATAAAACACAAAAAAAGTTCATGCATGTGGTTTGATGTTGTAAAAAAAATGCATCAATTGATGTTGCAAGTTCATTCAAAACAAAAAAAAAGGTACACAAGAGGTTACTTATAGAACTGAAGGTATGTTTTAAAATAAGACAAACTTTTTTACAGTTAATTATGCACTTTTTATATATCCAATTATAGGTAAATTTAGTTATTTACTACTTTAAAACACGTCGACCGAGATTTCACCTATTTTCAGTCGACTGACAGGGAGCAATTCCGATAAAACAATCAGCATATCAGATTAGACCTAACAAACACCTCCTAAACCAAGACAAGAGTATAAGGTTGAAAAGTGAGATTTTTACTGGGAAATTTTCTTGTGGTCTAAACAAGAAAAGAGAGGAAGACCACTTCCTAACCAAGAAGAAGAGAGAGACCATGGATGACCCAAATCACCTTGTATCCGCTCTTGCTAAACTTAGGAACGCCTTCTTCATCCATCTACTTGCCCCTCCACCCACGGTTTCCTCTCACCACCCCACGAATCCAACTCCAAGTTTGCATGCATTTTCACTTCTTCCTCCCAACAGAGAAAGCATCCCCATGTGCTGCAAACTGCATTCCTCCAGCATACCAAGAGGAATAGGGCCTTTTGTAAATTGCTTTGATTAACCCCTTTGTTCTTTCCTGGTGTATCATAGGAATATAGCATTGCTTGAATTACTGGACATTTGAAGCACTCGGCATGATTTAGCTCGCCAGGTTTGTATGGCACTGTTTTTTTTTTCGCGAGACAAATGAATTATTCTTGCTGATGCTATTGGAACAGATCGGTTATATGTTTGAACAGTTTCTTTTAGTGGGTAGTCAAACTGTGTGTTAGAATGCCCCAGAAGGGAGAAAATTATATCACTATTTGACAAATTTTGTTAAGAATAACCTGCCATGATATGATTTCCTACGTGATGGTAGATACTCTTTAATGCGACCATAATCACGATAACAGAAGCAATTACTTGGTAATTTCCAGCGGAAAACACTACTTCATGACCAGATTGACGCACTTTGTTTCTTGTGTTGTGTACGGCACAAGTGTTTCAGGACACGAACTCAAGTTGAATTCCATAATCATTTCAATGTAACCTACAATTTGCACCGAACATTTACTAAATTGTGATAATGTTAGTGGTAAGGATGTACAAAAGAATTCGCAGCACACAATATATGTAGTTTTCCTTTGCAGTTCTGTTACACAACGTAATTACAATCATCTGATATTCTGCCTTGTGAATTTTCAGATAGCTATAGTCCAACAGCGAGCTGTTCATCATGGAAGACGGCATGGATTTCAGCCCGCATAGAAAGAGCACTGAACACAATCGCAGCAGCTTTGAACACGATGAATTCAGTATTCAGTCTAAAACAACCAAACCATCTGCACATTCGCAGATCCCTTCCGCCAAGAAACCGAAGCCCAAGAACAAACCAGACCAGACAATCGACAAATCCAGCCCTGTCGGAGCAACGAACCCAAACCATGCATCCAACGCTACGGCGAGCCCCGCGCCGCCGCAAAGCTCCGAAATGGCGGGAACCACGACGGCGACGACGGCGACAGGGTCAGGAACAACACGGAGCGCGAACAACGCTGAAACCGTCAGCAATGGCAGCCCGCACAGCAGCGGCAGCACCCGGAGCAACAGCCTGGAGAGCAGCACCAGCAGCAGCGCGCCGGCCTCGGCGGCGCACGTGAAGCGGCACACCGGCGGGGACAGTCGGTTGGGTTAGTTGAATATTTCTCTGTAATTTACCTCAAAACTAGCTTTTGCTTAGGCATTGTCTCGTTGCAGCCTTTCAACCGGTCGTGATCATCAACCTCGATCATTGGGTACTTCACGTCTTCACCACAGATGAGGGTCGTGCGCAGTGCCACTTCCAAACTCCCGCCTCCCATGAGTTGGACCAAGCCGAGAGGGTGAGTCTCCTATTTCTTTTTCGCTTGTTTTTGTAAAGGAAGGAATGGGGAGGCCATAATCCCTTGCTTCGATTGTAGGCAGGAATGGATGCTTGGATGGCCTTGACGTAGGAGGGCATCAACGTAGGCAGGGATGGATACGTGAGAGGGGTCATTCGTAAATGGATCAAACCACAAGGTAGGTACACATCGATTTTATACAGGCTTGAGCCTGGTTGAAAAAGGGTAATAGCTTTAGTCCAGTGTGTTTGTATATGTATCAGTGTCGATTCTAGGGTTACAAGAAAGTCTATGTCTATCTAATTGTTCACTATCTCTTATCTCCCTTGTTCTAGTGGATTTATGAGCTTGTATGCGTGTCTCACCTTATGTCCATGTGTGAGCTCTCCCTAGATTAGCCCCCTTGTTCTAGGGATTATATAGCTTGGGTCCTTGTAGGCGCAGCCTTCCCATGGGGCAACCCTGTTGTCACCACACTGCTGTCGACATGTGTCATTACGATGGGGATGTCTCTGTTTATGGGTATCAGATAGAGAATCGTGCTTATGGCCGACATATGGGACTGTCCTAGGATAGAATGAGCTTTTGCCTAGGAGGACATATGGGTGATATGACAATGGATAGTGGAGGTTGCAGTGATTCTTGGCCGTATGCAATTCATTTATATCTGCATGAAATCTCTCTAGGCATGGTCATCTAGAGGAAAATGAGATTGGGTTGACAAGTGGTCAAGACCACGCCTGATCCCCGATAGTATGTTATTCTATAAATCTTCCTCCACTATCCCTAAAATTATCACCGTATGCCATCATACAAAATTCTCCTCCACCACCACTTGAATTATCCACTATATGTCATCCCTTAAAATCTTCTCCTACCAATCCTAAAACTATCCAGCATATATCATCTTATAAAATTCTCGTCCACCGCCATTAAAATTATCTATCATATATCATCTCATAGAAACTTCCTCCCCTGACACTAAAATAATACCAACTATATGCTATCCCATAAAGAATGCCGAAGGTGCATATAGTTGTCCTTTGAAAAAAAAGTGTACATATAGCTGTACAACAGAGCAGAAGAAAGAATTGAAGCAAAGTCCATCGAGGTAACTATGGAGGTAAAACATTCTGTGTCAATCTATGTACAACATAGTATTGTAAGGAAATTTCCATGCTCATTGCATTAGAAAATGGTAAATCGAAATTGCTTCCATTGCGAGCTCCATATTACCTTTTACTTTGCAAAAATGATCTGAAATCAGCCAGTAGGGTGTAGTATCACCAAGTCTATGCAGGTTACTAAAAGTGCATATGCAGAGGCTGACACACAGTGAATGACATCTTATAGCTAGATGAAGGAACAGTGGTGCGCGAAGAACATCCGAGAGCAGAATCCCATCTACATCCTCTGCCCTTTCTAAAATCGAATGAAATCCTGGCTATTAGAGCAATAGAGCTGGATCTTGTGCATCACAAGCAATAGGATGCAACCGTTGAACAATAGTGTTTTTTTTTTTTTGAAGAATTTGATAGAAGTCCTGCCATTCCATTAATTAAGTGAAGACAAGAGTATAAATACTGTAGAAAAGGAAAATACACCGGCGATACAACTCCGAGACTTTCGCCGTCTCTATCGACATCTACTCTATATGTAATATTGGAAGTTTTTTTATCAATTTTAGCCAAACCAGAAGAGCAGCTGGCATTTGGTTTGTTAATTCGTTGACCTTGTTGAAGTACTGCTACATGCATGGCATGTTAATTTCTACACAAATCAAGCATCAAATAAAATCAAGGCTAGTGTGTCCACAATGATGACAATATTGCTAAATAGTACGGTACGTAGCGCATATATGGAATTACTAGAAAGTTTTCGCGCCCATGGTGCGACGTACCTCCTCTTTATAGGCTTTTTGTTCGTATATTTAACGTGCAACGCAGGTTAACCTTCTCCAGGTTAACCTTCTCTTTTAAAATTTTTGGTGGAATGGATTTAGAGGTCATCGTAATAAACACAACACGCACTCGAAGCATAATATATGCACCTATCTCATTAGCATAGTTCTAAAAAGAAAAAAGTACCTATTTGGTACCGGACTATCTCCGTTATACCAAATTAGTCTCTAAACCAAAATATCAGGTTTATCCAGCCCCCGAACTATCAAAACTGAACCAAAATGGTCATATGACTGGTCAAAGAGCGGTATTGGGTTGTTTTTGCTGATGTGGCTGTCCATTTAGGGGTGACATGGTGGCCATGTGGCAGATTAGTGTGACATGGCATTCACATAGGCTGCACATGTGTCACTTTTCATTATTTCTAGTTTTTCACTGATGTGCCCCATGTGTCATCCCTTTCCTCCTCTTCAATTCCTCTCTCATCATCTCTCGGATTCTTTCCTCTTCCCCAATCACAATAGAGGAGAGGGGCGGGCTCTGCATGGTTGCTCGTCATGCCCCACGCAGGCTCGTAGCTCACTGGCTAGCGACACCGGCCATCCCAGTTTGACCTGTCACCGCCTCTGCACAGTTCTCAACTCCTCCACCGAGCCACCGTCATCGTCGTTGTTCCCCTTCTCCTCTTTGACTCTCTTTGCCCAACACCGGTGAGGACGCAACCGCTACCTCCGCTGCCGCCCGTCTCTACACAACCCTCTCTCTCTATGCTCGACACCGACCCACCTATTCACCATTCTCAACTCCTCCACCGAGCCACTGTCGCATCATTCCCCTTCCTCTTTGTTTCTCTGCACTTGACGCCGGCCAGCCTCTTCGCCGTCCTCAACTCCTCCACCGAGCCACCGTCGTCATTGTTCCCCTTCTCTTCTCTGTCTCTCTGTACTCGACGTTAGCCCGCCTCTTCACCATCCTCAACTCCTCTACCGAGCCACCATCGTCATTGTTCCCCTTCTCTCCGTCTCTCTACGCTCGACATTGACCCGCCTCTTCACCATCCTCAACTCCTCCACTGAGCCACCATCGTCATCGATCCCCTTCTGTCTATCTCTCTCTAAACTCAATGTCGGCGAGGACGCCTCTGCCGTCGTCCTCCTCTACACTGTCCTCAACTCCTTCACCGAGCCACCGTTGTCATTGTTCCCTTTCTCTCTCTCTCTTCACGCCAAACGCTGGCCGTTGTCATTGTTCCCTTTCTCTCTCTCTCTTCACGCCAAACGCTGGCGACAACGCCACCACCGCCTCCCACCATGCCTATAGCTCCCTCTCAGTTTCCTCCCTCTAGCGCATGTAAGTCCCTGTCACCATGGAGTGATGGTACGGCCCATAGCTCGAGGCGACGACTAGGATGGATTAAGAAAAGAGAATAGGAGAGATTGGGAGATAGAAGAAAGGCAATGGCTCGTCAAGATCGACATCAGCATGGCCTAGGGCGCCGCTCCTCCCTGCCCTATTGGCGAGGCCAAGAACACCCCAACCCGACGCAAGCCACATAGGAGACAGTGTGATTGAGGGAGAAGAAGAGAAGAGAAGAACATGTGGCAAGCCATATCGATGCCATATCAACGAAAGCCTCCTGTGTGAACACCACGTCAATAAAAACCACCTCAATACCGCTCTTTGACTGGTCAAAGGACCATTTTGGTCCGGCTTTGATAGTTCGGAAACTGCCAAACCTGATATTTCGGTTCAGGACCAATTTGGTACATCGAGATAATTCAGGTACTTTTTCCTTCTAAAAATATGCTGACCAATAGGATTCACAAGAACACATCCGAATTTGTATGGATATTTTCTATTTGTGTGAAACTCAACCTCTTTCAATAGACACAATGCAGCCTAATATAGCATGGCTAGACCAATTTTTTAATCTCTGCATGGTTTACAGGGTACCTGTAATAGAACCGTAGACATGCGAGCCCAACTAAAACAACCTAAAATCAAATATTGCTTGCGATAAGATCAACAAATCGACATGCTGAGATTGACAAAGGCTCACACAAGGCATATACAGGAATACGTGCCCAAAGCTATCAGAGTGACGCACAAATCTTGAGCATTGACCTTAGGTTTGTGTGGCAATCTTTCTCCCACTGGTTCAGTTATCCTTGTCCAGTAACTGAAGAAGGGAAATGGAAAATGAGTGTGCATGATAATTTACTATCTATATATAACATCCAAAAGAAAAGGAAACCAAATACTAAATAGCTTGCAAAGATGGAAACAACATCGCTCCTAACCTATTCTTTTAGATATTGGCTAGTGACCTGAAAGTAAATCGAGGGTTGGACAAGTATTTAGTGATCTGTTCACATAATATGGAGGGGACTTTAGATTCAATGGTTCTTAAAAAACACATATATTGCATAGATGGGATCTCCCTGAAAGAAACCTATGAATAACCTATATTTTTGCTTTATATAAATTTGGAACATAAACACCAAAAATTCACCATGTATGCCCATAGGTCGTAGCCCGCTTGAGATGAGTTCAGTTCCAGTTCCATATAAAGCACACTCAAACTAATTCCTTTGAAGTAACAGGACCACGTATCAAACATTTGATATCACCGTTCATCGTTAACATGCTAACTGAGTGAACAAAAAGGGATAAAATATGGCAGCTAGAAAACATGCCATCTGAAGAAAAAATCCCGTCATCAGCTAAAAAAAGTGCATTGCTTAAAAAGTGATACTGGTGAGTGACTATAAGTTCATCTAACATTGCAGGCATCAGACAACCAAAAAGTGTGGAAGCTACTATTCTCTGTAGGTCTTCCTAAAGAACCTGTGTAAGGCGAATTGGTTGCATAAACCTAAATGTTTCAGTTGTTTGCAAATCACCACTCATGAATATATGAGCAACAGGCATGGGCCATAAAAAAAACATAGACGTGTTTAATTGAAGAAACTACATGGTTACCTGGTAGTAAAACCCTTTTTTGAGGGGCCATTGACCACAAAATCTTGTAGCTCTCCATTTACCATCCACCAATCTATGCTTTGAAGGAACAGGGAGGTCAAGGCATCTCTAAGAGTGGGGTACAACAAAGCTCATAGGATAGAGCATACTTTCAAGCGCTTTTAGTATGCCTGAAGCATAGCTGTCCATATGATCACAGAGACCATGACAAGAGGTCTAGAATAAGCTTGCCAACCTGAATATCAAAAAAGGATACCAAGTTTAAATGAGCTGTAAAATGACAGCAATGAAGGGTGATATAAAAAATGACAACAAAAATATCTTGATGTACATATCCTGATAAAAAAAAAAGACACAGAGATAAGGTGTTGTAAATTTGTTCAGACTATAACTGCCACACCTGGTTGACAATTACGTATAGAGGTAAGGTGTTGTAATTGTAGAGAAGATGAATGACCCTGCAAGGTAAAGATAATGACTCTTGAGTTAAAGACATGATTGTTTGCTTAAATGTGATAACTAAATGAACCAGTGTGATCCATCTGACAAGGTTTGAAAGGACAAAAAACATTGCACCAAGAGGGCAACATGGACAGAAAAATAAAGGGCAGGAAAGTAACAATCAGGCAAACACAGTTTCAAATTAGTGCAACAGGTCATGTTCTATCATCAAAACAGAGTGCAGCTGAACATTTCAAATTTATGTAACAGTCATGTTCTACCACCAAGGCAGACTACAGTGGCACACATGTTCTACAACAATTCTTTAAGATTATCATCCATTAGTCTACTATGCAAATAATAATAATGTGTAAAAGCATAGGGTGACATTGTTATTCAAAAGGAGAACTTTACATGAAAGGCATATGATGCTCCTTTGTGACATTTGGAAAAATAATAATTCCTTCTGATTATCTCTGCATAGTAACATGGCATGGACCTTGAGTGGCATTTGGAAAATTAATTTTAGAATCTATAGGCATGTAAAATATTTATTTAGGAAAAAAAGGAATTTCTGACCAATAGCATAGTATCAATACTATATTTGAAGCCTGGTTGCACATCTGAACAATTCACCCAAACATCACAATACAATTTTTTAATCATACATATTGATAAGCAGTCCTGCAGCTAAAGAGAAATGTATGCAACAATAAAAAATGTGACAAACTGAATTCAGAAGCAGAGAATGTGTCATAGCTATGGCTACTGGAGCAGCTGTGACACACAAAAGATATATTTTGACAGTAATAGTTATATGCAAGAGACAATCTCTGTGAATGCAGAGTATGGCATTACCTCGGTGGCGAATTTGACAGATCTGCATTTTCTTTTGATACCAGAAGCTCCTTCTGCGAATGATTTTCAAAAGCTTCATGTGCAAACAAAAAGAAAAGCTGGGAAAACTATACACTAACCTCTAGGTTGAAGCTTCAATTCATCTCAATGGACAAGGCGAACTGAAGATGATCATGTCCTTGAGAGCGGGAAGGGGATGAATTCAGTAAAGATCAAGGGTTTCGCTATAGATGAAACAAATAAACATACAATTTTTCTTGAATAGCCAATTATTTCGCTGGAAGATAAATTAATTTCACAATTAAATTTGCATAATGGATAAAAAATTAAGCCAACTCCATGATACAGCAAGGAGGCAGACACATTATACACTTGCAACAAAACAGCCAACAATATAAACCTAGAAGCATTAGCTGCATAACTTACTTTTTTTTTGGCTTCAGTAAATTTAGGCAGATCACATACAACATCACTCATAAATAAACCTGAGGAGAAAGCTTGGGTTACTCACACCTGCAGCACATGGAATGGTGACACTGTAAAACCATTATTCGGTTGACAATCTTCTCCTGCAATTGTGGAACTGCTTGGTGCTAATACCATTTCCCTGTAAGCTATGAACAATGATGGAACCACCTGTATGACAAAAAGCACAATTAGCCATAAGCACTGCCACTTCATACCAGAACAAAGACCATACAAAGTTTCTCCTCGATAACATGAAACGATAGAATCTGAAACAACAACGATTATCCAATAAATCCTGCAATGTAGCAGTACAGGATATGAAGCATAAAAAAAAATGGTCCAAGCCTTACATGACTGTACCCTAAATGTGAAATGCATATTTGTGGTCAGCTAGTCACACATCAATTGTAGTACTGTACCATGACAAATACTGGACCAAAAGCACATGTAATAGCATGGTCCCAGATGATTGTGCTAGCATAGTTTAGACTTCTCCTAATATCCTGAGGGAGGTAACAAGATTAGCACCATGGTAAGATAGTACAACGCACTGTTTTGACAGAACAATAATGTTACAATTTGATAGTTCCAAATAACCCAAGTGTGTAAAGAACTAACAATTTACAATGAACTAAACTAACATCGGCAGAAGCAAAATCGAACTTTTCAGCAGAGTAAAACTAATCAATTTATACCTTATGCAACTATCATGTTCAGTAACCCATTCATAGATGAGACTGGGCTTAATTTAGCCATATAACATAATTGGATAGAACCTTAGGAATTCATATGTATATATTGTAGTGGCATCAATAACACAGGGAGCAATGGAGTGGCAAATAGGTCTAATGAAAGTACCTTGGAGTGGCAAATAGGTCTAATCGGGGAAAATTAGCTGAGTGACACTCAATTCACTGCCTCGAAAAAAATTGACACCCAATTCGATCCACTTTCTGCTAGAGACACTGTGGCAACGAATTGATTCGTCCAGTGACATTTTCTCCATTTTTTACTGATTTTCCTTTCTTCCTCTTCTTTTCAGTCCCATGTCAGTTTTTTGGGACGGTTTTGCCCCTGGCCGAGCCGTAGCAAGCCCATGACTTCCCCCCGTATACGGAAATTTCTGGTAAATGTTGAGACCCTGAGATCAGGGATAAGGTATTGCAAATTTCTACAATTATCATAGCCAAATAGAAGTCTGTTGTGTTGTTCCGGAATTGGAGTTTCATAGAAACTTGCCAGAATGTATTTTGCACCGAAAGGCTGAATGAAGCCTGGATATAAACCTTTTTCAGGTTGTTCAAATTGAACTACAATAGTTGTATCAATTTAGGTACTAAGTTTTTAGGTTGTTGCTTTCTCTCCCTCAATTTTTTCGCATCTAAAAGGCTGAATACAAGGGAAAAAATTTTAGGTTGTTTGAATTGAACTAAAATAGTTGTGCCAATTTAGGTACTGAATGTTTTAGGTTGTTGCTTTCTGTTCCAGAGGAGTCATGGGCTTGCTACGGCTCGGCCAGGCAAAGCCGCCCCAAAAAACCGACATGGGACCTAAAAGAAGAGGAAAAAGGAAAATCAGTAAAAATGGAGAAAATGTCATCGATCTAATCAATTCGTTGCTTTCTGTTGTTTCTAGTAGAAGGTGGATCGAATTGGGTGTCAATTTTTTCCGAGGCAGCGAATTGAGTGTCACTCAGCTAATTTCCCCGTCTAATCGAATGTACCTTAACAAAAACAAATATGGCTTCTTGACGGGGGCCTAGGGTGACGTTCGGATAGTCACACGCTAAACGAAAAAACAAAACAGCCTCTCCCGAGCAAGGGGTCTACTTAAAGCGAGTCCTGCCGGGCTCGCACGCCACCAGTCTGCTCGGACCGGTCCAGCGCCTTTCCCACCAAGGAAGGATTCTCATTGCATTAAATGCTCGACACCGCTCGAGACAGCCGCAGGGATCGCGCCACCAACCCACGCCTTGTAACATCGCTTCCCACACCGCTTCAGTAAGACGAAGAATGATGACGATGACGCAAGAGAAGACATGCTTCGGACCACCGGACAAAGGAGGACAACCATCATACCGCTAGGTAATAGGATTTCACCGCTAGAAAACCGACACGCCCATGTATAAATAGACTACGTCATTGCACATCTAGAGGAGGCGACTACCGGAAAAATACACACGTACATCGCGAGCTCCAAAGCCGCACCATTCTCGGGCCAAAGCTCATCCCTCCGCCACAAGAAACTTATCCCTTTGTAATCTCTTCGATCCTCATATAGATACCATCGACGGGCGTCAAATTTTATTCCACTCGAGGGGCCCGAACCAATTTAAAAATCATGCGTGCCTTCTCATCGATAGCCACTCGATCGAAGTTCGCCTTCTTGAAAGCCCCGACGCTTGCATGAAAGAGGCTTGCTGATCCTCACTCTCAACAAGTAAGCTTCGGTGCCGGGGCCCCAGTCTCCCGATCGCCGACGGTGACGCCGTCCGTGGGGAAGAGGCTACCGCGGCGAAGGTCCTGAAGAATGGCGAACTCGGGACAACCAAGATATTAAGCCGACGACCTCGGCGACTTGGACGAATATTGGTCCGATCTCGAGGTCGCCCGGATTGTCGATCCGGAAGGACACACCATGGCGGAGTCCTCTCCGTATGGATGTTCCGCCGCCCGGGTGAAGCTGGGTTCGAGTACGTTCGAACCTCTCCGGTTAAGAGTTCACGGAGCAGAGACACCGACCATATGTGAAGGTGTCGGTTCGCACGAAGGTCGATATCCGGACATCCTGTCGACTCGACCACGAGACGATCTCTCGGGGATACGGTCATGACACCTCATGCCCAAAGATTCCGCGGAAGCCAGCATGGCGACATCGGCGACGTCCTCGCCTCGCGCCTCGGGAGGGCGAGTCGCATCGCCGCTTGACGCCATGAACCGGTGGCCGACTCGACGACCGAGCCACAGCAACCCATCGCGATGACCCGGCCGAAGCGCCGGCCACTCTCTGCTTCCTCGACCGGTCGCCACTCCGTCCTTTCCTCCGATCCGTCGGTAGGAGTCGCCAGCGCCTCCGGGCCACACGCGTGGTCGTGACCTCGACTGATTTCGACCAGCCGCCGAGCTAAGCGTAGCCATGGCCGAAAGGCTGGAAGCGATTGGTCGGCGATCTTCCTCGTCTGCCGCCGACTCGGAGTGCTTCCCGAAAGCCGAACCGAGGGTAGTTACTCCGTCCACGACCTCCGTCGGGACCTTGATCGACGGAGGAATGACCGCGCATCTCGCCATCACGGCGGCCGCTCTCGAGCAATGCTCGCAAAGCGAAAGCATCGCCACGACGACAGCTCGGCTCGCCACTCCGGCCGAACAGGGGCACCCGAGTCCCGGTCGAGGCTTCCGCGGCGCGCGCCGACCACGCGCCACTCGTGAAACCTACGGATACCCGGCGCCGCGCGACGGCGTCTTCGCTACCGTCGGTCCTCCGAGGGCGTGAGGCGTGGCGCTCATAGATGCGACGCGGGTAAACCACGGGTGCCCGCTTTCTCCGCGCCTCCGAAGCGGCATGGCCCCCAAATTCAAAGGGCCACATAGAGCGATTCGACGGGACCCGAACCCGGACGAATTCCTCCGGTATATGCTACCGCCGCCACGCCACGGGCGGTGATGAAGGGTAATGGTGAACTATTTCCCATTGTGTTGGAAGGGCCCGCGGACATGGCTCTTCAACCAACGGAAGGCTCCATCCATTTGGGTCCAATCATGCAAGGCCTACGGGCGAATTTCATAGTCTTGTCACCGCCAGAAGGCCGCAGACCTCAAACAGGTGGTCGAGATGGAGGACAAAGCCTCGAGGACTACGTTCGAAGGTTCATCCGGATCTGGAACACGATTCAACATCGAACACGGCATCGTGAAGCCTTTCACCGGCTACGTCAAGAACGTCCGCTTACCGGGACCTCGAGATATACTCGGCTCCTCGGCAATGAGCTCTTCCAGCGGCGGGCGTTACATAAACGCCGAGGAGGCCGTGGAGCGAAACGGCTTCTTGGGTCCGGACGAGCACCTCCGCAGCCTAAGCACGATCTTCGGACAAAAGAAGTCCGGCAAGAAGGCCAAGAAGAAAAAAAGCGGCCAAATTGGTGGCGTATCCCGGCCGTCGTCTCCACGCACACCAAAGCCAAAGAAGCCTCGGCCTTCCCGGGCAAGGTGGGCGGTCGTGATCGACTTTTACGAAGCGTGGACCTCGGGGACCCTCGAGCGGTCGCTTCGCTGCTGCACCAAGCTGCACGGCACGACCTCCGAATCGCCGCGCTGGATCGCTCGGCAGAAGACTTCTACAACTGACGGGGCCCCGTGCCTCCCGGATCTTGGGAAGGGTGGGCCCGACCGAAGTCCGAGCCCCGCCCCGGACCGCAGACGGCCAGAGAGCGAAGAATATCATGAGCCGAGTCACCACATGCGGTGATCTTGGAGGTCCGCGACCTCGCCCCGACGAGTTGAAGGCAGCGGCGCTGAGGTCTGCGCATGATCGAATGCGGCTCGCTCGAAGAACAGATGGTCGAAACGACCATCTCCTTCTCCGGGAGGATCGCCCGGGAATGACGAAGCCCGAAACTCCTCGTGCTCGCCTCGACCATCAATAACACAAGGGTCGCGGGTGCTTATCAATGGAAGCGCCTGAACTGATCTCGCCGGGTCTTGGGCGAGATGCAAATCCCTCGTTCCAAGATCAAAACATCGCTATGCCTTCCACGGCATCATCCCGCACGTCCATGACCCCGCCGGGCGGATCGTCTGCCGTGACCTTCGGGCGGCGAGCAACTTCCGGACCGAGTTGGTCACCTTTGAGGTAGTCGACTTCGAGTCGACCTACAACGCCATCCTCGGCGGTAAGCCTACGCCAAGTTCATGGCGACTCGCGACCGCGATATCATCGCCTCAAGCTCCCGGGGCGAAAGGGTGATCGCCGTCGGGGAACCACAAGGCCGCCTGAGTCGCGACGAAATGGCGCCGACCACGGTCGGCCCGCTCACGAACGCAGGCGAGCAAAACTCTCACAAGTCCGCTTCGCCCCAGGTTGTCCTCGGCCTCGGGAGAGCGATTTAAAAACATCTCGATCTCCCATGAGGACCGTCGAAGGTGGTCCACGTCGGGGCGCTGGATCCAAAATAGGAAGCGAGCTCGTCACCTTCCTCCGCAACGCCGACGTCTTCGCGTAGGGAGCCGTCCGAGCATGCCCGGGTCCCAGGAGGTGATCGAGCCACAGTGGCGGTTGACCGGTAAAACCAACGCGCAAGCGCCGAGGAGATTCCCGATGGAAGGTCGATGTCATCAAGGAGCAACCGACAAAATTTGTTGGTTGCTCGTTAAAGTCGAGCACTCCGGCGGTTGGCGAATCGGTCGTGGTCGGGAAGAAAACGAAGCGGAAAGTGGCGAATGTCGTCGATCACACAACATCAACGGCTCATGTCCAAAGGACAACTTCCTCCCCGCATAGATCGGTTAGTCGATCGACGGCGAAGCTTTCTGGTGATGAGCTTTTTGACGATACTCCGGTACCATCGAATCACTGTCGGGAGGGAGGATGAAAAAGCGCTTTCATCACCCTTCGCCCGGCCACTACGACCATGTCTTCGGTCCGAAAACGCGGGGCCACTTTCCAACGTTTGATCACGAAGACCTTCCCGACCGGATCGTAGGAACCTAGAAGTCTATGTAGCGACATTGTCGTCAAGAGTGCTTTAGCCGAGGCCCACATCCGGGACCTCGAAGAAACCTTTGTAATTTAAGAAAACATCGGATAAAATTTGAATCCGGAGAAATGTGTCTTCGGTGTACACCTGGCATGGTGCTCGGATCGTCATCGGGTCGGCCGTTATCGGTGCCAACCCTAAAAGATCGAAGCCGTCGAAAGGATCTGAGCTCAGCCGAATGTAAAGGAAGTTCGATCGCTCATTTGGTCGGATGGCGGCCCTTAGCCGCTTCATCTCCCGACTAGGTGGCGGACTTCTTCAAAGCCTTGCTGTAACCACACGGTTTCGTCTCGACCAAGGAAGCCGACGATGCCTTTAAAAAGCTCAAAGAATATCTATCGAGCCCGCCGTCCTAGTCACCCCGGGGCGGGAGCCTTTGTTGCTTTACTTGGCGGCCTCACGGCGATGGCGCTTTGCTCGTGGCCGGCCTTGAAATCGGCCTATTTACTACGTGGCGAGGTACTTCATGGACCTAGGGGCGTTACCGAGGTCGAAGCTTCGTACTCCTCTCATGGCTTCTAAAAGCTTCCACTATTTCTTGGCTCGCTGAATCACGGTCCCGACCGACTTTCGTTGAGAGAAATCTCAAAACCCCGACGCCTCGGGCGCGTCGCTAAATGGGCAATTGAGCTCGGGAATTTGACCTCAAGTTAAATCGCCCGAACGGCGATCAAATCTCGAATCTTGGCGGACTTCGTGGTGAGTGGGCGAATCACACGATCAAGACAAAAGGTCGGCACACCGAGAACCCGTTGGACAATGTTCTTGACGGCTCGCGTTCCTTCGAAGGCGAAAGTGGAGTTGTCTTGACCTCTCACGGAGAACAACTCGATCGTCATACAATTACACTTCATTGCGACGAACAACGGCAGAATATGAAGGCCTCTTGGCGGGACTCCGGCATGCTCTGCGCTTGGGGTCCGACGACTAACCGTGAAAGGGGATTCGCGGTTGGTCGTAAACCGGGTTAACTAGGAGTTTCGGTGCTCGGATGACTCAATGGCGTTACTGGCGAGGTGAGGAAGTTGGAAAGGAACTTGAAATTTGAAGTCCTTCGTGCCGAAGAACAAACACCACGCCGACCAACTTGCCAAGTTGGGCACCTCACAAGAGCCCGTCCCAACGGGGTGCTCGTTGAGCACTGCTAAAGCCCTCCATTCCTCCGGAGAAGAGGCGGTAGGGCAAAACGCAGCGTCTCGGAGTCCTCGAGCAAGGAGCCACTTGATGACGCCGTTCATCCATTCTTGGCACACGGACATTGCAGGGGGACGGCCGAGAAATCCGGCTTATCGGAGAGCTCCACTATGCGGGTTAGTAGAAGGTGCCTCAGAGAAGAGGCGCGCGGAGTCTCTCCAAGTCGTCCTCGGAAGAAGGAGATTCTGCTAAAGGACTTGCACGAGGGTGCTGTGGAGCTCGCTCCTCTCTGAAGCGCTCGTCGGCAAAGCCTTCAGATGGGCTACTATTGGCCTGGCGTTGGCGGCCGACGGAAGATCGTCACCGCTGCCGAAGCGTGCCAATTCCATGCGGCAGTACACCAACCAGCCTACACCCTTCAAACTATTCCCTCGCTGGCCATTCTCTGCAGGGGCTAGACATACTAGGACCATTCCCCAAGGCGAAGGGATCGATACCTCTTCGTCGCCATTGACACGTTCACCCAATGGATAGAGGCCGAACCGGTCTCGGCATTACGACCAGCGGCCAAAAATTTTTCCGCAATAACGTGGTCACACGATTTGGCGTTCCCGATCGATTACGGATAATGGAACTCGGTTCACCGTGAACTGTTCCAAGAATATTGCGAGGGCGTTAGCACGAAATTTGCCGCCTCTGTGGCTCGCCCACGAGCAAGCAGGTCGTCGAAGCGAGCCAAGGCGATCCTCCAAGGAATCAAGAGGCGGGTCTTGATCGGCTTTCTAAGCTCTGACAGGCTGGTCGACGAGCTCCTTCCGTCTTGTGGGTCAGTCCGCGCGCACTCCCCAGCCGAGCGACGGGCGAACACCTTTTCGCCAGATATCTGCTGCCGAGGCCATGCTTAGACCGAGATAACCTTAAGGTCACCTCGTGTGGACCTCGCGGAGGTCAGCCACGACCGCCAAAGCGGGTTACTCGACCTCGACTGTCAGGAAAAGCGAGCAAGCCCTCGTCCGATCGTGACCTACCTCAGAGCTCTGCTTGAGCACGCCGCCCGGTCGCGTCCGGCCAGGACTCTGCAAAAGCGGCGACTTGGTTCTGCGGCGGTCCGGGACCTATCACGCCAACAAGCTAACCCTAAGTGGGAGGTCCTTTCACGGTCGTCTCGTCTTCACGCCGGGTCAGCTCCGCCTTCCCCGACGGACGAATTCTCGGCAACTTCGTGGAATATCGCCCACTCACGCGAGTTCCACGCCTAACCTTCCCTTCCTTTCGGCCCGTCCTCCTTATTTAACTCTCGGATCTTGAGCGACTTCTTCTCGAAATCCCGAACATGTCAAATAAAAGGAATGGTAACCAAAGTTCTTTTCCTTCCGAGGTTTTCGACCTTTTTTCTGTCTGTCCAAGCACGAGTTCTTGTTCTCTAAACCGATTTCTAAAGCGGTAAGCGGATCTGAAAATGCACCCCTCGAATTCCATTGCAACCAAATTGAACTCGGGAGTAAATGTAGCTTGAACTTCGCGGCTACCCGTGTGCCCGTCTCAGCGCTGACGAGGGCAGGACTGACCTACGAAATTTGGACCTCGCCTCTTTTCGCGCGTCCCGGTGCCCATGTGCGGTCCCTTGCCGTGAGGACTTCAAAGCCTGCAAGCTGGACATCACCTATTCGCGCATCCTCATTTCTCGGCTGCGCCGTGTGCGGTCTCTTGCTCATGACGAGGCGAGGACTCGGCCACGAAGTGAACATCGCTATTCAGCGCATCCTCGGCTACCGGCTGCCCGTGTGCCGGTCTCTTGCTTTCATGACGGGGGCAAGGACTTCGGCCACCTGATGGACATCGCCTATTCGCGCATCTTCGGATGCGGCCGCCGTGTGCCCGGTCTCTTGCCAACCGAGGCAAGACTTCGGCCACGAGTGAACATCGCCTATTCGCGCATCCTCGGTGCCCGGCGCCCGTGTGCCGTCTCTTGAGTATGACAGGGGCAGGACTTCGGCCACGAGGCTGAACATCGCCTATTCGCGCATCTTCGTCAGGTGCTGCTTCCTTGACGAGGCTTTCTTTATGACGGGGGCGAGGGGCCAAAGGAGGGCTGCAAGTGGAAGCTAGCTATTTCTTGGATGCCGCCGCCGATGTGCCGGCCGGACGGCAAGATTCAAGCATTCAAGATGTGCTTGACTTCTTGTCGCGAGCCGGGGTGTCCTACCACTTCAACGGCGGGCCTGACAAAGACTCCAGCACACGGCGGCTTGATTCGGGCTCTTCAAACAAGACTCATTCAAACTGCAAGCGAGGCGCGGTGCCCGATTCGCTATTCGTGTGCTGTTACTCGTCTATACTTCCTTTCCATCGCGCTGTAAGACGCCACTTGGAAATCGCGACGACATCGGCCGTGTGCGGTCTCTATGCCGGTCAACCGCATGGATGCGGATGATTTGCCTTATGCATCGCTACCACACGTCCTCGGAAATGGGCCATGCAACTGTACACGGCCCACCCGACATCTTATTCACATCTCCTCCGCGGCGGCCCGGCTTCGGTGGTGCCATTGCTTCCCTTGCTCAAAGCAAGTAAAAGCGGGCACAGACGGGCACGAGGTGGTTATCGCTTATTTTCACAAGATCATCTCTGGTGTTGCGGCCGCTGGCAAAGACCGGCCATGCGGCTTATTCGCAAATGCAACCAAGATTCCGGACTGGTGTTCCATATTTATTTTGATTCCTGGCCCACAGAATCCGGCCGCCGTGTGCGGTCATGACGAGGGAACGGGAACTGCCAAGACTTCGCGGGCGGCTTTCAAGTCGGTGTGCTGCTGCTCACTAGGAGGGGCTGTCGGGACTCGACTGAATCAGCTTAGTTCGACATCACAGATTCCGCGCTATGTCCATGCCCTGGCAAGCCGGTCGCAACCACACGCCGTCTACGGAATGAACTGCCTATTCCGCCTTATTCGCCCTCGGATGGTTGCCTTTCTCTGCCACCGACCGAGGGCAAAGGACTTCGACGAAGCGCCACCAGCTGCCATCAAGATTAGGTATATAGCGACAAATAGTAGCATAAACATTTTATAGGCGTGAACAAGAGAGAGAACATCTTGTATTTAAATTCAAATGTATTACAAACACGTGTAACACCACGTACACTATTCCTAGATCTACCCTTCAAAGATTGAAGCTCATATCCACGTCCTCAGCGACTTGGTGGAGAACCTCGTCTGGGCTTCATGCCCACGGATCTCCTCGCTAAGCTTCGCCGCCTTCTCGGTCTCACTTCAGGCTGCCTTTGCTCTCCTCAAGCTCTTCTGCGGACCCGCTCGAGCTCTCACAGGGCAAGGAGCTCCTCTCGAGCCGAGCATACTCCAACGTGCTCAAGTTCGATTCAGACCCAGCGAGCTCCGTTTGGGCCTCACTAGTTCGAGCGCGCCGCTTCACCTTGGCTCGAGCTTCATGCTCATGACCCGATCATCCACCTCGTGAACAACTACAAACAAAGAAGCCATCGGCAAGATTACAAACAAAAAGTAGTTCACAAGAAGAAATTACCTCGTGGCGGTGGCCTCGGCGGCCTCTCACGGCCGGGGGTAAACACGGATGTTCCCGAGCAGCGAGCCAGCGCCTCGAGCTCGGAGTTCGAACTCTCTGACCTCTTACGCCTCGACAGGACCGGCGAAACATCGTCGCGCCCGGGTCGAAGTCGGCGTCACTTTAACCCCATACTCGGGGCACGGACAACCAAAGCCATGTCGCCTCGGCGCCGCCCGGGAGACCCCATGGTCGAGGCTAAGACGGCCAGCCACCTCCAAGCTTCGGAAGATCGCGAACAACGTTCTGCACACACAGACGAAAGGAGAAATTCGCTCGAACGACCTTCTCACGGGGCAAACCAGCGTCGTCATTATTCGCGCCAGATTCGCCAGCGCCTAGGCACCAGCGAAGCGAGTCCTCCGAGTCCCGTTCGGACTCCTCGCCGTCTCGCTTCGGCCGACCCTAAGATTCGCTCGGGTAGCCTTTGCTCGAGTAACCTTGAGCTCACCAACCTCTGCCGTTAGCCCTGCCCTGACAATCTTCAACGTCTGGGCACGCGTCCAACGTCTCGAACCATCGCAAGATGATTTAAAAGAGCATCGAGGAGGGGCCGGCGGTCCGCGCTCAGCTTCGGGGGCTAGATGACGGGGCCTAGGGTGACGTTCGAATAGTCCACGCTAAACGAAAAAAAACAAACCTCCCGAGCAAGGGTCTACTTCAAAGAGTCCTGCCGGCTCGGGCACGACAGTCTGCTTTCGGACCGTCAGCAGCTCTCCCCCACCAAGGAAGGATTCACATTGCATTAAATGCTCGACACCGCTCGAGACAGTTGCAGGATCGCGACACCAACCCGTCTTGTAACATCGCTTTCCACACCGTTTCCCGTAAGGCGAAGAATGATGACGATGGCGCAAGAGAAGACATGCTTGGACCAACGGACAAAGGAGGACAACCATCATACCGCTAGGTAATAGGATTTCACCTTTGCTAGAAAAACCAATTCGTCCATATATAAATAGACTACGTCATTTGCACATCTAGAGGCGACTACCGTAAAATACACACGTACATCGTGGGAGCTCCACCGCGCCATTCGGGCCAAAGCTCGTCCGTCGCCACAAGAAACTCATCCCTTTGTAACCTCTTCGATCCCTCGTATAGATACCATCGACGTGAAACATTACCTCCACTCGAGGGGCGAACCACCTAAAAATCATCGTGCCTTCTCTTGATAGCCACTCGATCGAAGTTCGTCTTCTTGAAAGCCCCGACGCCCGCGGGAAAGAGGCCGGTTGATCCTCACTCTCAACAAGTAAGCTCGGTACCCGGGAGCCCCGTACTCCCAATCGCCGACACTTCTAAATTAATATTAGTAAGTGAATATACGCATGAACCAAGAACCAAATTAGAGAATATAGAGTCCAGGCAAGACAAGGACTCGCCTTCTAACACAAATCGGCAGCAGCCTCTCCAAGCATCAAATCGGTCGTGGCCTCCGGGACATGGGAGATAAGGCAGTGAAGAGCAAACGGTACAGTTGCTGGGTGTCCTGGAGGAACAACTGTTCGAAGTGGGCAATAACAAATATGGGTTGTGGAGGACGAACCCAAGGAGTCGCGGAGATCCGGACTGGAACGGAGGCATGGCACAGTGACGGAGGAGCAGGACAAAAGCAAATGGCAAAATCCCAAACCAGCTGTGCGATGTGGTGGGCAAAGTTGATGTAGATGCCGTCGCCGTCGAAGAAGTTGAGGAGGTGGGTGAGGAGCTCGAGAGGAAGTAGCGTGAGGGACGGCCAAATCAGGGTGGAGGAGCGGCGACCCCGGAGGAGTAGCCCAAGGAGCCGATGACCCCGGATCTGGCCACTGTGGCATGCTACTGGACGGAGAAGAAGGGGCTGGGGAAAGAGGCGGCGCGGGCCAAACGGGAGGCACCGAGGAATGAGGAGAGGGGATGGCGGCACGGAGAAGCGGAAACGCCACCGCGACAAGGACACAGCCACGACGCTAGGGCAAGCCGCTGTTGACGGCGCGAAGGGAGGCGGAGCACGAGCCGCGATGGGGCGGAGGACTGGAGGGACGACGACGACGAGAGAAGGAAGCGCGCGTACGCGGCGGCGGCGGAGGCGGAGGCGGCGGCGAACCGATGGATGCAATGGAACCACACGGGGAGGAAGAGTGTGGAGCGCCAGCGGCGAGCGAGGCGAGGAGTCGAGGACGGGGGAAAGCCGGGGGCTGGAAGGTGACGACGCACACAGCTGGAGACGAAGGGGAGGGATATGCCTCGCTGCGCAGGAGGGGGATTTGATTAGTGCGGCGAGAAAGGGCAAGCGGGCGAGCGGCTGGATGGAAGCGGACGGCGCGATCCGACGGCGGACAAGATTCGGCCGACGTGGCGCACCACTAAGCACCTTGTCTAGCGCTTTGTGTGTTCACTAGAAGGGACTACGCGCGGTTGCGCGTCCGCTCCTACTGACTATTCTTTAAAATACAATTAATAGCTATTGCAAAACATACAATCAGAAGAGCAAAAAATAAACAAAGAGTTGTAAAGTCTATGTAATCAAAAGGAAGATTTGATATCATCTTAAAAAAAATAATTTTGACGTTGTATATTAAAACATGCCTTTCAAAATGAAGGAACCCTAAAAGGTAACATCTAAAAACATGATGGAAAATACCATAATAACGTAGATTTCATCAACAATGAAATCCCTTAAGAAAAAATCAGGGTAATATTATGGAAATAGAAAGAAAAATGTGCTACAATAGGCAATGGAGACAATTTTTTAATATAAAATATCAAACCTTTTATGGGTCTTTCTCATGTAAACATGGTTCCATATTTGGAATTCTTGTCTTTTTGGGATTTTAAAATGGCCTAAAAAGAAAGTAGAAAAGGCAAAAAAGGAAAAAGCCTAAAAAAATCTTAATTTTTTACAGGTCTTTCTCGTGTAGGCATGGTTTGACTTTTATCAATTTTTCAATTTTTTGAAATTCTAAACAACGGGAAAAAAATAAAGAAGAAAACCTAAAGATAAAAAGCAAACTTCTTACATGTCTTTCTCATGTGGCCATGGTTCCATTTTTTCAAGTTTTCTATCTTTTAAAAATTTCTAAACAGCCTAAAAAAAGAAAGAAGAAAAGTGGGACCATGCAAATTTTAAAGTTGAAAATTTCTCAACCTTTTTAAAAAATTTCAACTTTAGACGGGCTACAAAAAAGATAATAGGAGAGGAAAAAAGAAAGCGAGTTTTTTTAAAATTGGGAATTTTCAAATTTCAAAAAATTTCAAAAACATCCAAACTTTTTATAAACCTTAAGCGAGGTTTTTTATAAAGCTGAAAATTTTTCAAATTCAAAAAAATTTGAAAAAATCCAAACTTTTTATGGATCTTCTTTGTGCAGGTATGGTTCCATTTTTGCAAACTTTCTATTTTTTGCAATTTTTAAACGGCGTAGACAAAAGGAAATAGAAAAAGGGGAAAAAAAAAGGAAAAGAAGAACGGGAGAAGAAGAAGTGCTGGGAAAAGTTGCGTGCCCTGGGGATCGAACCCGGGTGGAGCAACCGAAGCCTCGCGCGCCTGACCAACGGACCGTTTCGTCCGCCTCGTCGAGGGAAGAAGAAAGAAAATCTTTTATATATAATTTAAGAATGGACGGCTGGATCCCACTTCACCGACGATCGGACGGCCCGCGTTTAGGCGGTGATGTGGCCGACCGGTGGGCTGAAAAACGGAACGCGCTTTACGTGCTTTATAGAGATAGTATATATTCACATGTAGGTTTAGGAATAGGAGAAAGAAAAGCTTCGAATAGATGTGTGTGTATGAGTTGGGTTATGGTAATTCATGTCGTGTTTAAAAATCTAAGCCCAGATTTATCGATCCGAATTGGCCATCTTGTTCATCTCATTAAAATCTCACTACCCACAAAATTTTATATTTTTTCAAAAAATATTACTAATTGTTTCATATTTTTCAAAATCATTGGAGGCTGCACGACTATCTAGATCATAAATTTTCATAAAATCCAAAAAATACTAAAATATTATAAAAATATAAAATTTTGTGTTTAGTGAAATTTTAACGAGATAAATATAATGTCTTATTCGGATGGACGATTTTAGTCTCAGATTTTTTAAACATGAGGCGAAGTACACAGAGAGAAGCATCATAATATATATATAGAAAAGTCATAGATTACATCAGACACTTGAACAAGACAAAACATATGTGGTGGAGCAGTGATATATAGTACATTTGTTAGATGTACGCATTGAAACAATCTGTAAAGACAAGAGGAAAAGAGAGCACCCAGAGCAGGTGACACGGAGAGAAATGTGACATGAAAAATATTATGACGACAGAGGCTGTAGGGTGTGAAACGAGCACGCACTTCAATGTGTTAAACTAGGAAATCACTTGCAGAGGTGCTGTTGACGGGCAACATGGAAGGATGCACAGCCAGGAGGTACATCATGTAGTTTGATAGCTTCTCACATGCTTCCGCAAGTGCCTTGTCGTCATCTGAGCGTCGACGACTTATACGCCGGTCTGTGCGTAGATGTAGCTCAAAAATGGAATACGCCAAAGGTTGAAGTTTTTCGTTCCCGAAATATATATCATTTCTTTCAATTGCATCCAACGGCTGTGAGAACAGCTCCACGGCGTCGGAGGCTCCGCCGAACCATTTCATAAAGAATGTGCCCACGTCCTCTCCCCATACTTGATTACTCCAGCAACAAATATGAATATTCCTGAAGCCATTAACTGCATATTAATTTGGCCCATTGAATTCCATAAGGTATACATAGCTAGAGTGACCTGGACTACAAGGTTCAACATGTGTCTGAGCCATAAATTGTTGTCCTCGATAGAAAAGGCAGTGATAGTGTCCTGTCCACCAAGATGAACAAGGAGAAATGGCACCCATAAGAAGACCAATGGATACATCCCTCCAAACAAGTCTCTTCCAAAGTTGTCTTTGTTCCCGTATTGAGAGATAAGGCCAAGGACATAAACAGCAACCAAGTCTGCCCCCACATATGCCAGCCAAATAAAAACCCTAAAAAATATGTTGGTTTTGACATGACGCCGGAGGCATCCAGCGAAGAAGAGGAAGAGGAAAAGAGATAAGGCGAAGGATGGTAAAAATCTTCTTTAAAATATGAGTTTATTTAACTTTGATCCATAATATCTACAAAATATCTTATATGTGTAATGACAAGTGTCGTACTGTATGTTATCAACTATAGCAAGTCAAGCAAATTGTCGATATCATATACCAAGCGACAAACTTAACCTGACGATGACAAGGTGTAATATCAATCAATTGATCATACTGCAACAAGAAGTAAAAAGGTCCATCAAAGCCATTTCGTAAAGCTCTCGAAAGTAAATTTTAACCATTTTATCCGTCTCTCGAAGCTGCCATAGCAATAACAGTGGGGTTCAATGCATCATAGTCTATAATCGCGAAAGTACTTCAATTCAAATTTCTTTCAAATTGTGAAAATACCAAACTAAACAATGAAAAGTGTCAATTTACATCATATACTTTTAATTTAGTACACGTATTGAAAATTACCACCTAGTTTTAGACTCTTTGTAGCAAAATATACTTACTACGCCAAATAGGACAATTTAGGTGGTAAATTTATAATTTCAAAGTATAGTGGGTAACAAAATAGAAGAGGAATAATTAAGATAGGTACCACCTGTGCAAATTTCTGAACATTCTTAACGTATATTAAGAAATTATGTACTAAGAGTCTGAAAATAAGATAAAACATGGAACTAATAAGTATTTATATATTTATGCATGTGGTCAAGCAATATTTTTGATCTTACTGATCTATCCAAACTTATACAAATTATAGACGGAAGAGACTATGGGTTGGATGTCCGATGGATTTGTTCCTATCTGGCGCTTCCCGCTCAACATCCCATAGTACTATGTGCAATAGAAATAATCAACTTGTGCAACAAAAAACATCACTGCAAATGTCATGTATGTTTGCAACATTGTTAAAAAAATTGCAATATTCATATCAAATACTTGCAACAAAATATATTTGGAGAAACTGGTTGCAACAAAATTAGGATGTTTATGCAACAATTGAGGAAATATAGTGAAACAATCTAAGATAGTATCTGCAACAACTTAGAGAACAAATGCAACAATCGAGAAAATATGATTAAACAATCCAAGATAATATTTGCAGTAACTTAGAGAACAAATGCAACAAAACCACCGCATCACCCCAAACTCCGCAAGCCTCGTGCCCACTGGGCACGTCATTACCATGCTTGGCACCTTCCCCTGCATGCATCTCACACTTCACCATAACCACAAGGATGAGCCTGTCCACCATGCTCCCCGATGGCGCCTACGCCGCCGCACCCCTGGTTGTGCCCACCCCCACCCCCCTCCCCCCCCAGCCACCACGCCACCCTGGTCTCAAGCTTCCTTTCCACCATCTGGTCAAGGATCAGCACCTCCTCCGACTAGAGCATGGAGATGAGGCTCTCGGGACTGCTGCAAGGGGAGGCTAGGAAGAAAGAGGAAGGTGTGCAGTAGGCACGAGGAGGGGATAAGGCCGAGGGACGTGAGGAATATGGGGATAAGGAGGAGGCTATGAGTGGTTGAAAGCATCTATTTTTTAGGGTTAATTGGATAGATGACACGACAAAAGTTGGATATTTGATAAATATCACCGTGTCTTTTGTATTCATAAATATGCCATTATGAAACCAAGAAAACAAGGAAAATGCCACTCGGAGCGCCACATGTCCCATGACCGTCCCATATTTGCACTTTCGAAGGCTTTTGCCCCCATCTTCATCCTGTTTTTATGTCAAATCTATCATCACCTACCATCTTTCTCCTTCCTCCCTCTCTGTCACTCGTGGCTATTTCTTCCCTCTAATGAGCTCCTCTGTCCAGTCACCTTCACCTTCTCTCTATCCCTTCCTCCCCTCCTCCCTCCTCCCTCCTCTCCCAGCCTCTCCCTTCTCCCCAAGCCTAAGATCCGCTAGCGAAGATCCCTTCACCTTCACCTTATTCTTTTCCTTCCTCCTCCTTCCCCTAGACACTTCTTCCCTCCCGTGAGTTCTTCCGCTCACCTTGCCTGAGCCGCCGCGGCAGAAGCTCCTCCACTGGCAAGACCGCTCACGAGCTCCCTAACCCAACGATGTCACATCGTCTTAGACCGTCAGGATGTGCTGCCCCAATCACTCTATCCTAGCAAGAGGAGAGAGGAAGAGAAGAGAGAGGATACCTTGGCAGCAAGGTGGCAACATGAGGACGACCCAGTAACAAGTGTAGGAGGTGGCGGTGGCATGAGGAGACAAGCCACAAAGGGAGGAGGGGAGGCTAGAAGAGATCAGTGGTTGCTGTAAACGAGCTTGTGGTCAAGCTCCTCAGCAAGGCATGAGGTGCTAGTGAGTCGGTGGCTGGCATATGTGGCTTGAGAAGGGCGAGCCACAGAGGAAGGGGGGAGGCACTACAAGAAACGACGCAAATTTCGACCGCCAGGAACTTCTCTCGATGGCTAGAACATAACCGTCAAGACAAGTATATCTCTTGACAGCATGGTCCTAACCGTCGTGTACAGAACGTATACTCAACAGCCATCATCCGTATGTCGAGTATATGGTCAAGACTAGCCCTGCGACTGATGGAGCGGCTATGGCCTGAGCTACTCTCGAGCAGCTATCATCGACCTTTCTCGATAGTTTCAGCATTTTCCTCGGCCATTCCAGCCATTGAGCTTGCAGGGATTCCTGTAGTGACGCTAGAAGAGAAAGAGGGGGAGCTAGAGAGAGAGAGAGAGAAAGAAAGGGAAGGAAGGGATATGATGGGAGGTAGAGATGAGGGTAAAAACGTCAAATACTTAAATACTGACCAGGTATACACCCAAAAGGTGCTTTGAGTTTCGCATAGTGGCATAAATCTGATTTCCTCAGTTTCATAATGACAAATTTGCAAATCCAGAAAGAACAGTGACATTTCTCAAATATCCAACTTCTGCAGTGGCATCTATCCAATTAACCCTTTTTTATGTTGCTCGGATAACCGAGCACAAGAAATTTGGTTTCTAAAAAAAGGGGATTGGTAATGACAAATAGCTAGAAAAAGATCTATGTGTGTGCATACATGACCTAAGTCATAACAACTTACTTTCCATTTTAAAATTTAAAATATTGAAATTATACAAAATATATTAAAATATATAATTTTTAAAATATGGGTTAATTTAACTTTGTTCAGTAATGTCCGCAAAATATCTGATATATAATGACAATGTTAGTGCCTGTTGTTCTGTGCCGGTTCAAAAACCGGCAATAATGACCGGCTTAGAACTGACATATATTAACTCTTTTGTAGTAGTGATAGTTTAAATATATTTGAGGTCTTAAAAAATGTTGGGCCCATATGTCATACGCATACACATGGAGAGTGATGTCCTCTTCTGGAAAATATATGGCATGTAAAATGTAGGGTGATTAATAAGGGAAACTATATGTTCATCCCACAACACTTAAAAAATGTTTGGGTGCATGTTGAAAAAAAATCCAAAAACTAAACACCTATAGTACCATTCACATGCCGTTTGGTTCATAGGTTATTTAAGGTGTCCAGTGAATTAGGAAACAGTATTGGTTTTATTCCATGTTTGGTTGATGGCATTGCGAAATAAAATTTGTAAATAAAATAAAATGGCTTTTAGATAGTTTCATGGCCATCACACCAGTCGCCATATGTTAGAAGGCCGGCCAAAGGGTAGAGACTATGGAATGGAACTGAAAACTCATATCCTACACTAATATATTACCAGCCTTAGACTAATTCCAACAGGATTAGTAAACGGCCTTATTCCTAAAGAAAACGCGTTTTGTGTGATATAGTTGTGTATCATAAGATGCTTCAAATATATATATATATATATATATATATATATATATATATATATATATATATATATATGAATGAAAGCGGTTCAAGGCTCCATGGAGCCTAGGCTCCATGATTCAAAAACCTACAATGTGTATTGAGATTCGTAATGTTTGGCGTGTATATCTTCACATATCCACTAAAAAAAGTATTTCAGATATGAAACTCCAAAAAAATTAAATTTGAACTCAGTTTAAACTAGTTTGAAGTATATTTAAACTAGTTTGAAGTATATTTAAATGTAGTTCAAACTGAAGTTCAACTCAACTTTTTTCGGAGTTTGATGTCTCAAATATTTTCTTTAGTGGGTATATGAAAGTATAATAACCAAACAGCACGAATCTCAATGCACATCCAGTGGTAATGAATCATGGAGAAACATAGCACGTGAATGGACTTCCTTTATTCCTTCCTTGGCTTGAACAAGTTAGTATACTTTGCGAAAATCAGAATTCTTCTGTATTTTTACTTTCTTGTTAGTGAACTTTGGAAAATCAGAGCTCTTCTTCTATATTTTACTTTCATCTATATCTTCAAGTGTCCCAATATGCACATTTGACAAGAGGGAAATAGTTGTTCTAGCCATCACTATTTGTAATTTTATTTTATCTTGAAATAGAGTCAGAACAAATGACAGGCCGTGGTATCCTTAGGCACTTGTAGATGAATAGTGATGGGATAGGGAAAATGGAGTAACGGTTGGAGATGGCCTTAGGGCACTACTAGTGCATGATTTCAACGAGTTGTTTCGAAACATGACATATTATATAGAGACGACTATGCATACAACTCTCCCAATACACTATATCTAGTAACTAAATTATTATTTTTCTCTCTATTTATGTGTCTCGTAGAAACGACTTAATGCCCCCATAGGTTTTTTTCTTTCTTTTTCCCTTGTTACAGGATAGAGACTGTCTCTTATATAAGAAACAATCTTGTTCTCTCTTCTTATTAATTATCCTTCATCTCAGTAATCTGTTCTACATAACAGCTATAAAAACAACTAGCATCATTACATTGGGAGTGCCTTTAGGGCACTCACAATGGAGAGTTTCTTCGACTCGTTCCAAATAAAGCCATATCACTGAGAAACATCAATTAATACAATATATACAATGCATTGTTTCTTGACATGGTTTCATCATTAAATATCTATCTACTACCTTCTCATTACCCAAAGCATCCCACCTCTCTTTCTTCACATCTAGAAACCATCAGTGCCCCCAATGCTAAGTTCTATCGTTTCTTAAGCTAAATCATTCAATGAAGAAACTGCCTCTAATTTAAGAAACTCTAACCCTCTCTCTGCATTAATTTGCTGCCACCTAAGCCTTTTATCCTACATGGCATATGTAGAAACCATCAATAAACCTGTATTGGGAGTGCCCTTAATTTTTTATACTATCTGAGCTAATTAACAACGGACAGTACACTACACGAGGTAATGTTAACGAGCATAATAAAGAAATTTTATAACAATCTAATAGCTTGTGAGTTGTGGGCCGTAAATGCATTTAGACTCTACTCATGTCTTATGCGCCAACCAATTCACTAGAAAAAGAAATATAATGAACAAAGGTGAACAATATATAAACATCAAATACTTCTCGTGTGTTTAGACTCTACTGGGCGTAAGAAATGGACTTGAAATAGACCATGATTACTTTTCTAAGAAACTATCGTTGTCCACCGTATAAATTGACTCAGTTTGAATAAGGTCATGTGCCTACAAAAAGGTTGCTCTCACTAATTTCGGGACACAACGCCACTGAAATTTGATCACTGTGCTGTAGGCCACAATTCCTGCACTTGATCTCTCCTGATTTAGAGGACTAGAAAGGCGGGGCAAAGTCGAGTGAATTTTATCTGGCCGTTCCACCCCAACCTAGAATGCAATAAAGCAATGGAATGAGCAAAAAAAAGGCGTTTTGTGTGATATAGTAACGCGTACCATAAGATGCTTCAAACAGCTCTCGAGCGCCAGACCATATATATTCTGTTTGAATCTTCTATAGTGGAATGTGGCTATGTATGTAAGTCCGTTCTTGTTGGAGAAACAGAGCAAGTGAATGGCCTTCCAATCTTTAAACAAATATATACAACACACGCTCTCTCTCCCTGGCGAACCTTTATTCCTTTCTTACAGGCTTGAACAAGTTAGTATACTTTGCGAAAATCAGAGTTCTTCTGTACTTTTACTTTCTTGTTAGTGAACTTTGGAAAATCAGAGCTCTTCTTCTATATTTTACTTTCATCTATATCTTCAAGTATCCCAATATGCACATCTGACAAGAAGGAAAATAGTTGTTCTAGCCACCACTGCGGTTAGCCTGCGCCACATTGGGCTCACCGCTGCACTCCGAGGACGCCTCTCTGTGGCATTGCTTCTTCATCAAATGTTACAATCACGACATCTACCCTGCCGCCACATGCTACCACTACAGCCACCGCTGAGCTCTTGAGCCTCAGTCGAGCCGTCACGCATTGCCATAGAAGAGAGAGTGATAGAGAGTTAGAAGAGAAAGAGGGGGTAGGGTCCACACATTGACATGGCGGCCAATGCATGCAAAATTGGCCACATCGGCATTCTCGTCATCAAAACCAAACTAAATCTAGATTTGATTAGTCAAATAACCAAATCGGTACGGTTTCGATACTTTGAGAACCAGTTTCACTCGGTTTTGTACCATAGGAACCAATTTGATTCAAACGGAATGAGAAACCAACATAGCACTTTTTCTTATAAAAATAGCCATCGGGGCAGGGCCGACCTTGACTACCTCAATCATTAAAAATTAGAACTCTTATGACAATATTGCAATTCTATAAGCCTCACCCGAATATAGATGTATCCAGAAAAGTTCTTACTATTGCAATTTATCTATGTTGGGACCGAGGCCAACTTGCCGTGATGATGGCTGAACTAAAGGAAGCCCACCACCTCAATCATAATGTCGGACTCCAAAGAGGCGATCTTTATGAAGGAAATCTTGTAGGCGTCCTAAACGTGCATTCAAGTATATAATGTTTATATATAATTCTTTTTTGTTAAATTATTTGATTATTTAGAAAAATGCTTTGAATTCTTAAAGCCATTTCTTAAAAATGTCGAAGTCACAAGATGCAAAACTTAATGTTTTGACTTGTCCAAAGTCACTTTTCAAAGCTCTGGAAGTTCAGTTTCGACAAATAATCAACTAATTTCGGCACAACAATGATGACAACAAGAACATAGTTTATACATCATCGATCAAAAGGTTTTGTACCCTAGATCATTGTGGTCAGGATTAGCCTCGTAATGCAGAAGTGTATGTGTGAGGATTACTAAAGCAGAACGGTGCTTACCGTAGCTTGGAGAAAAGGAAGAGATGCTAACTTTAGCTAAGGAGTGTGATCCCTAGATATAAGCAATGAATATTTCAGAGCAAGGTGGAAAGATCTTTACGTTGAGTGCTTTGCTAAGGAGTGTTATCCCTAGATATAAGCAATGAATATTTCAGAGCAAGGTGCAAATATCTTTATGTCGAGTGCTTCTCTGTTTTTTTAAACTGTCATGTAATGAGTAATTAACAATGGTTTAACATATGTTTCAATGGCTATCAATTTTGGTGAAGATTTAAAATGAAGCGTAGCTTTTTCAGTAGTCTCTGGCAATTTGTTCGCTCGCGCAGGCAGTCTACATTACACATGTATTTGTTATGCAGACGAATTCGTGATCCTCTTTACCAATTTGTCCGCTAATTAGCAAAATGTCATGCAGATGATTTGGCACAAAGATGTTGGGATTGTTTTTGGTTTGCACGGTAAAAACAACTGTTCATCAATTCTTTATGTTGTGGCATGACATAAATATATTAAATAGACATGTTTTGGACTAACTTGAGTTAAGTTGGAAAGATTTGTTCTCCGGTAGATTTGTTTGTTCATCGATGTGCAAATGTCAATGGAGATGGGAACCAAGCTGCAGGTGGAGGTGAGATCCGAGGGAGGGATGGCAATAGGGCTATATTCCCGATCCCCAATCGGGAATTCCCCTATTAGGGGATGAGGGAATTTGTCCCCCTATATCAGTCCAATTCTAGCCCTTAGGATCTATGCACTGTACTCTTTTAAAATTTCATCCTTGTATTAATTGGCTTTTGAAACACATACTTATTTATATGTTGGTATATATGCTTAAGTAGCTTAATGACCCTTAATGTCACCAATAAACCAAAAAATTCCACCTAATTCCTATAAGGTTAAGGAAATTTCTAAATTATTAGGAGCAAAATTATCTCCAATAAAAATATTGCTTATCAAAAACCCATTTAGCAACCTAAAACTAAGGATGAATTTTCTAAATTCACAAACCCCTCAGATAATTCCGTAATCTCAATTTCTAGCCTCCAAATACTATATAGTTAATCAAATTCAATTCGAATTTGCCAAATTCAAATATCTCAATTTAAATTTTGTACCCAAAATGGGTTCCCCTATGTGGGCCCAACCCATTTTGGCCATGGGCCCCCTTAGCTAGCCTAGCCAGACTCTCGGCGTAGCCTGGCTAAGCCGCCCTGCCGAGCCAACCGCTAGACCACCTGACTTAACCCCTGGCTCCCTCCCTGGCTTGCTGCAGCGCTCGGACCAACGGTCCGTACGCCGCGTCGCCTAAGCCACGCTGGTACCCACGTCGCTGCCACGCCTCCCCTTCGTGGTGCCTCTACCCTAACTGCGCCACCGCATGCCCGCCTGCACCGCCGCTACTGCACCTGCGTGACATCGCCATCACCGTCATTATGCCGCCTGACCCGTTGCTGCCCATCGCACTTGATGGTAGTAACGCCTATTCTTGCCCTTTTGGCACGCTGCGGCGTCTCTGCCGCCTTCGCCTCCGTAGCCATCCTGCTAGTCACGCCCTTGTCCTGTTGCGCTTGGCCATTGCTGCCTCTCACCCTTGCCCTCTACTTGCTCTCCCTCACTCCTTGAGTGATCGCCTAGCTATATAAAGCCCCGAGCTTGCCTCTCCTGAGTTTCCCCTTCTGCCTCATCGCTGCCGTAGTGCCCAAGTCGCCAAATTCATCGCCGTTAGACCATCTTGCCCTCTGCGCCGGTAGCCACTCCTTACCCACATCCCAGCCTCCCACACCCTCGCCGGAATCACCTGGGGAGAGCCCGTAGCCCTCGGAATTTCGATTTCTCTTCTCGTCGGAGCTCTGCAACCCGAATCACCCCCTTTCGGATTTCTCCCTCCACGATGAGAATTTGTCGGATTCCTTTCACCGAAAGCATCCTTAAGACACCACTAACATTTCCCCCAACTTAATTTTGCAAGATCGTCGCCGGAGTTCCCCACTGCACCGACCGCAATACTCTGCCGCCCACCTCGCCACCAACCTCCTACTCTGATCTTTCCCCCCAACCAATCCATCTCTTGGTAATAACCCCCTGGACCCCCTGATGCTAACCCGTACCTTAGTTTAGCTCGCGGCGAACTGAGTTGCCTTTGCTGAGCTTTCCTATGGCTCCCTGCCGCCTCTACCAGCGTCGCTGCCGTTAGGGCTCATCGTCGGCGAAGTCTAGGTCAACACGGATGAGCCCAAGTGACCCCGAACCTATTGCGTCCTCGGGCCTTGCCCCGAGTGCCCTGTAGCGCTACCGATCTGGAGCCGAAACCTTACCGGAGCTCGGCCGGAATCCGACGCGGGGCATGGTTCACAGTAAATGTGAACCATGCCACTGACATGGGGGGCTCGCATGTCAAGGGAGGTTTAGTTGAAACCTCCCGCGCACTAGTTAATTAGTCGCTGACAGGTGGGGCCTCGGACCCACCCGTCAGCATTAGTGGACGCATACTCCCTGGAATACGCTTTTCCCATGGAGTTGCGCACTCGTGCGAAAGGACGTAGCCATGCAGGCTGTTGCAGGCCAGTTGGGCCACGCACGCGTTAACTGCCGCACAGTGCTGGGCTTGGCCTAGTACTATTTAAACCGGATTTTCTAGCCTTTATTGATTTAGAAAATCTAGTAAATATTTTAAGTTTATTGAAAATAGTAAATAGCTAAGATAAATTATGAGCAAAATTCAAAAAATACTAGAAAGCATGCTAGATCTAATAAAATTATAATATGTTACAGTAACCCCTTTTTAATCCCTGTTTAATTAAGAAAACCCCCTTGATAGTAATTTGAAATTGGTTTTCCACTATATTTAATTAGTTATTAAGTTCCTAAAATGATGATAAAATTTCAGTGGAGCATAAATATGATTTATAAATTTAATAAGTTTATTATACAATTTTAAGATCAATATTGCTCTCTGGATAATTAGAAACCATTTTTCTTTATATATTGATAATACAGTAACTAAAGATGATTTATTTTAAATATTAAATGATCTCAATTAAATCCCAAAATTTACAGAGACTTTGTTAACCCTTGAAGAAATTATTAATGTGCTGAAAGTTGGTGTAGCATGGTATTTATACATAATTGCTTAATTAGAGTAATTAAAACCCACTTTTAGGAATTTTCTTTTACTATTAAAATAAATATAAGATAATTAAAACACTGATGTAGTAACTTACTAGAAAATTCTAGAAAATACTACAAACAAAAGTATTTTGACCTTATATGTTATATTATTAGTATTTCCAATTAGGGTATTTATTGCATCATCATGATCATTATCATCATTCATTTATTATCGCTCGCACCACCGTTATCTATTCGTAAAATTATGAACATTAGTAGATTCAAGGAACTTCCTTAATACCTAGGAATGAATTACTACAGCTTCCTAATGCTGATCACCGATCTCTAGACTAAGTGCACTACATTTCATGCATCATGCCTTCCCGTGCACCTTAGTGTGTTATTTATTATTCTTCAAATTAATTTCGTTATTAGAAGCCGAGGAGCACGAGGAGCCCTACGAGGACTAGCAAGAAGACCCCCTTTACTCCCAAGACCAAGGTGAGTTAACATTCAGTTAGAACATGTTGCTTCCCAGATTTTAAGTATTTCTGTCAAAGTATCAAATTGTATGCTCTTTAAGTAATTATGCCTACTTGATTAATCATGATATATCATGCCCTGCTAGTTACTTGTAATCGCTTTACCATGAGTAATCTTGCCTTGTTGAAATCGTTCCTCAATTGAAATCTAATATGATTGCCTTGATGATCACCCTTGTTAGCCTGGTTAGGTTAAAAATAAAATAATTTTAGACTTTTAAGTCTTGGCATTGCTGAGGTCCAATTAATAATTTTTAGGCTTAGTCATCTCGGAACAGTGAACCGACATTCACCGGACATGATACAATTTAAACATGAACATCGGAACGGTGAACCAATATTCACTAGACATGATACACATTAAACATGAACATTAGAATTGGGCCTGGCATGCCATTGTGTGTGTGATTATGGAGTGCAGACATTGTCCGCCATGAGGATAAGGGTGTTACAGTAGCTCCGGCTACATGGAGATGGGAAGAGGGCTATTGATTCACAGACGGTGCGTTGAGGAGTGTGGGGCAACATGCTTAGCTGCCAAGCGCTGTCTCTTGCCTGCGAGACGTGGTTATGATACATCGTGTGCACAGCACACGGAGAAACAATAGCGAAAAAAGAAAGTGGTTATGGTTAAGTGTGGACTGACCGGTCTGAGGCTCTGAGAGTGAACCGGACGGGCGTGCAGAGTGGCACGCAGCGAGAAGTCGCTGACCAATTGCCTGCGGGAATTGTTTCCTACCACCACAACGCATTGCCATCGCTTGGCAATGCGGACATGGGGCCCAGTGGCTTGCTGCATGGCGTCATGGTAAACCCCAATCTGAAGGAAAGACATGATCATGTCGTCATCTGCGGGATGATTTAGGTCTTACGTCGTAGGGAGCCATGACTCTAGTGCAAGCTTGGCAACCTAACTAGGGAAGAACGGACACTTCATGGGCGTATGATTCACAACGAGTGCGCCACACCCGGAAGATGATGACTGGTGTATGGTGGAAGCTTATAATGGGTATGTGGTATGAAACTAGGAAATTGAAGATTGATTCATTGATTAGTAGTACTTTGGGTTAAATTTGCTAAGTAATAGGTTTTAATTTGTAAAACTTGCTTTCTGCAAAATAATAAACCCTAACCTTCCCATGGAACCTCTATCACTAATTGCATTAGGTTGGGTGTTAACTCGCTAGTGCGGTTTGGTTGCGCACTGACCTCGCACACATTCACTCTTTTAGATGATTGATTTAAGCACGACCCCTACGCATGTCATGGGGATGAAGCCCAAGAGTAACATGACGATCAAGTTGAGGCTTAAGGTGTCTCTCTAGTCGCTTGCTTAGGCATAGCTGGCAGGAGATTCTTTTGGATCTTCTGATTATCATTGCACTTTGATGTTGAACTCTTGTTCTTGACTATTTGGGCCAATGTGCCAGGACTTGTAATACTTAATGGTCCCTAGGGCTTAAGATAGGTGGTTAATTTATTTAAGTCTTCCACTTGGATAAAATAATTTGGCTATGTAAATGGTGTGCACTAGTGTACCGATCCAGGGACTAGTGCAGATCAAGTGGTGGGAAAAGAAATGGACCCTACAGAGCTCGTATCAGAACATACGACTATAGGAGCCCTTGTCCTTGGCCATTAGAACAGTCCGACTCCAGCATAGAGCTGACCATGCTAGGCGTGGTGCACTTGAGGAGATCCATCTCCTCCATTCCTCCCTGTGGGATGTGGACAACCACGCCCGCAATTCCCACCGCCAGGCCTACCACCTCTCCCGACGCCTCTAGTTCTGTCAGGAGGAGAGGGATGAGGTCCTCGCTGAGCTAGACCAACTGGCTCTTGCTTGACACCCCTGTGCTGGGATGGACCACCCTGGCCACCACCGCCGCACCCGCTCAAGGCACTCACCTGCGCCACCCCACGGAAGATGTGCCTTCCACCTAGGGTTTTGGTGTGTAACAGCCCGGATATGGGATATTGTGGAAATTTGAAAAATATTATTGTGGTTAGGTATTTTGGCCCCAAAATTTTGCAAACTGAATTCAAATAAAGGATTATTCATACATAAATATATATATTTTTATATTCAAAATGTTTAAATGATTGCTTCTGCTCTCTGCAAAAATAATTCCTGTAATGTAAATATATACATAAGATTATATCAAAATGATAAAATACGTACTCTTGCCTATTGTCATATAAGGAATAGTATTTCAGATATTGAATAGTATCATAGCCTCAGCAAATCAAATTCACATTTTTTAAAAGTATTATGCGTTGTCTAATCCTAAAATCTACTAGCTCAATTAGTAATTCACCTCTAATTAATCGAGTTTTAAAACCCAATTTAGAAATTATGCCCATAATAAAACTCATTAAATTCTAAACCTAATTGAGCAAATTAAATTTTTAGGGTTAAGAATTCACCAAACCAAATCATTCCACTCCAATTCTCTTAATTACACATGAATTAATATCTATACACACATATTGGTATATATGTATAGGTATATATATGTACACTTATACATACAACTATTTATATGTCTATAATCCTGCATCGGAAAATTCCCCAGAATTCATCAAAAATTCCTTTTAGTATGTAGAACCTATTTTTGAATTTAAATTGGGTTGGATCCAGCCAGGTAGGCCCCACTCTCTACCTCTCTCTCCCGGTGGTCTCTCTCCTGAGCTCTCTCTCTCTCGTGGCGCTTTAGCCCTGATTAGCCCTGCCCCGTGGTGTCCTTGCCTTGCTCCAACCTCCCTGTGTTGCTTGCCCCGGTAGCACGCCTGCGCCACCCGACTCTGCCTCGGCATAGCTACACCTCGGCTCTGCCTTCACCCATTCCATCCTCCTCCATCCTCCACCGTGCCCCCTAGCTTGTCTCTGCTTCCTCCACCGGCGCAGCCCATCTCCTTCCCCAACTCGAGCTAGCAAGGTCAGCACCACGCCGTTGTCATGCTGCCCTGCTACTTGAACTGCCATAGCAGCCGCCGCCAGCCACCAGCTGGAGCTGGCCACCTCCTCCTCTACCTCAGCCTTCTCCTTGGTGAGCAGGCTGCTTCTTGCTACTGCATGGAGCTGGAAGGTAAAAGGTCATTGCCGCTATCGCCTTCGCATTTCTTTTACCGGAGAAGAAGCCAAAGGTACAGCTAAAGTACAGGAAAATTTCAGCCCTTCCATAAGCCGTGAAAAATTCGTCGTTCATTCGATTGAGGCGTAAGAGATCAAGAGGATCAGCTCTACGCTCAAGAACAAGACTATGACACATCTTCACGGTCCAGGCGAGTTAACATTCCTTAGATCATGTTGATTACCCAGTTTTTCTAAAGTATTTCATTGAAAGTATCAACTATCAACTAGCATGCTCTTTAAGTAATTATGCCTACTTGCTTAATCATGATATATCATGCCCTGTTATTACTTGTTATTGTTCTACCATGATGATTTGCCTTGATGAAATCATTCGCCATTTGATTTTATTATTAATTGCCTTGATGATCACCCTTGATAGCCTGGTTAGGTTAAATAAAATGATTTAGACTCTTAAGTCTTGGTTAAAATATTGCTTAGACATTGCTCAAGTCCAATTATTAATTTTTAGGCTTAGTCGTCTCGAAACGGTGAACCGACATTGATGACATAATGAACTTGGTTATCTAGAAATTGAGCCTGGCATACCAGTGTGTGTTTGGTTATGGAATGCGGACATGGTCCGGCATATGGATAAGGGTGTGAAGTAGCTTGGCGACTTGGTGTGATGAGGGCTATCTGTTCAAACATGGTGCTGAGAGGAGCGCGGATGGAACACGCGCACTGCCTAGCGCTGCCCAGGGGGTTCCGTCACAACATGTGCAGGACACATGGAAGAACGATAGTGATGAAGGAAGAAATTAGGGTTTGGGGTAGTACGATCCAAGGCTCTGAGAGTGGACGTACCCCGAATGCCGCTAAGTGGATAGGTTGGGATAGAGATAAGTTCTCCCAGACGAGTGCATCAGGGATGCACAGTGGGAAGTCACTAACTATCTGACTACGGGGGATAGTTCCTACCACCACAACGCATGGCCATTGCGCGGTAGTACAAGTATGAGTGGGGTTTGGGGGTAGTACTATCCGAGGCTCTAAGAGTGGACGTACCCCGAATGCCACTATACTTGAGGTAAAGGCGGAGGATGCCGTCACCTGCGGGTGATCTAGATCGCACCCACTTGAGTTGCGAACCTTAGGGTAGGCTGGCAACCCAACTATGGACTCGAGCTCTCGTAGGGTAGTGTGATATCATAACAGGTGTGCCGCACCTGGAATATGATGGCGGGAGTAAGGAGACGTTTGGCAGAGTGCATGAAAACTGCCATGGGATGTGATTTGGTTTATGGTATGGAACTTAAACTCTAAAATGACATATTGAAAGTAGAATTTTGGTGAAAGCTGCTAAGTCATAGGCTTTGATTTATAAAAACTAGCTTTCTGCAAACAAACAAACCCCAACCTTCCCTTTGGAACCTCTACCACTAAATGCATTAGGTTGGGTGTTAACTCGCCAGTGTTTGGATGACACTAACCTCGCATACAATCCCTCTTTTAGATGGTGAGTATGAGCAAGACCAATATGACTGCCTTGAAGACAATGAACAGGAGTACGCTGACGATCAGGGCAAGGCTTAGGGCGTCTCTCCAGTTAACTGCTTAGGCATAGTCGGCAGGAGACTCTTTTGGATCTTTATTCGCACTCTGATCTTTGGTTGTTCTTGAACTATTTGGGCCAATGTGCCGAGTTGTAATACTTAATAGCCTTCGGGCTTAGTACAGGTACTTTATGTAATATAAGTCTTCCATTTGTATGAAATGATCTGGCTATGTAAATGGTGTGTACTAGTGTACTGATTTAGGGACTAATGCATATCAAGTGGTGGGCGAAGGACAGACCCCACATGGTGGGATTCCCATCCACGACCCTCTGCTTGAGGCCCCACAGCCTTTGGCGTCTTCCATCAACTCCTCCGGTGCGGCTCCTTCGGCGTTAGCTTGGGACGACTACCTCAGCACTCGTAGGAGGTTCCCCATGGACTGCCCACTGTACACCTACTCCCGTCGCTCCCATTAGTGAGCTGTCGTGGTGTACGACTTTTGTTCTCTAGCACAGTCTATTGGTGCTAGTAGTTGTAGCTGTAGCTTAGGAGTAGTCTACGCGCAGCTTATTCGTAGTTTTATTTTGTCTATGTATCGCCGTAGTAGAGGATCGGCGAATTCTACCATGTACTACTTTACTTAATGAATGGAAATTTCTGTTGTTTATATGGGTTTTGCATATAGGTCTTCCGAATTTTGTTGATGCCACACATGCATATCATCATTTAGGAATTGCATATTAAAAATATTGACCCTCTAGATGGCTCATGGTCGTGGTGCCGCTCGTGGCCGAGGTGCTGGCACCGAGAACAATCGGGGCCGTGGTCGAGGCCATGGCAACCTGCCACTACCACCAGCTAGAAACCCCACCATGGCGCAAGTCATGGCTTACTAGGCGCAAATGTTAGGAGCAATCTTAGAGAACCAGCAGGCTGGATAGTAATGACAGGGATCCAAGCTCGTTGAGTTTATGAGGACCAAGCCCCCAACTTTCACTTATGCAGCCGAACCCACAAACGCGGAAGATTGGCTCCAGACAGTTGCCCGGGAAACTAGCATTGGTTCATTGTCCTGAGACGGATATGGTGCTATTCGCCTCCCATCTGTTAGAAGGACCCACCGAAGTATAGTGGAAGAATTACTTGGCCACTCGTGCTGAAGCCCCCCAAAGAAGTAGAAGCCGAAAAGGCTGAAGGAGAAGAAGAAGAAGAAGAAGGTGACAACGCCAATGGTGATGAGGATGATGCCACTGAAGAGCAGCTCGAGGTACCGGACCTACAAGCGGCCGCAAGGAACATCCCTTGGACCGAGTTTGAAAAGGCATTTCAGGAGAACTATATTCCCTGTGGTGTGCTTCGGATGAAGAAGCAGGAGTTTCGCAACTTGAGACAAGGCGGTATATCGGTCAATGAATATTTGATGAAATTCAATCAGCTGGTGCATTACGCCCAGCAGATATCGAGGATGAGGAGGAAAAAGGGGACATGTTCTTCGAAGGGATGGCCCTAATTTACCGATCACGGCTCATTCTCCTTGATCATCCTAATTTCCATCACTTGGTAAACAAGACTCTCATCTTGGAAAAGGAGCTCAAAGGGGAAGAAGCTAGCCGAAAGCGCAAGCTAGAGGCTCGAACTGCGCAAGGGACAAGCCATGTGGGACCCTACCGCCCTTCATTCTAGTCAATCATCTCTCCACGGAGGAAGCTGAGGATGCCCCTAGGAGTATTAATGAGTACGTTCGACATTCTTCATAATACTGCCCAAGTTCTCTTTGATTCCAGAGCATCTCATTCATTCATATCTAAGGAATACGTCGATAGATATGGGCTATAGACCTTTCCCCTTAATAAGCCCCTAGTCATAAAATCTCCTAGCGAAATCCTAAAAGCCACAAGGTCATGCCAGTGGATAGATATCTCTAAGAATGGACATTACCTATATAGGGATAGACGTTTATTGGAATAGACTGGTTGTCATTCTACAAAGGGGTATTAGATTGCGAGAAAAGAGAAGTGAAACTGATCAGACCACCTGGGTATGATGTCGTATGGAAGGTTGATGCTCCATTTGGATGGGGAAGAGCCCTATGGTTCATGAAAGAAGAAGATCCTACCAAGGTGGCAGTAGTGAAGGAGTATCTGGATGTGTTCCAGAGGATTTGCTCGGACTGCCCTCAGACCGAGAGATGGAGTTCGCCTTCGAAATTGTACCTGGCACGGTGCCCATCTACAAAACTTACTTCAAAATGAACCCAGTAGAACTAGCAGAGCTCAAGAAGCAATTGGAGAAGTTAATGAACAAGGGATTGATATGCTCGAGTTCATCCCGAGCAAATCCCCATGGGGATCACCAGCCATGTTCGTGGATAAAAAGGACGGAAGTCATCGGCTGGTAGTGGATTGCTGTGCTCTCAATGTGGTTATGATAAAAAACAAATATCCCTTGCCCATAATGGATGATCTATTCGATCAGCTTAGAGGAGCCAAGTGCTTCTCGAAAATCAACCTTCGGTCTAGGTATCACCTAGTCAAAGTCAGGAAGGAAGATATACCCAAGACAGCTTCCACCACCAAGTATGGGCTATATGAATTCTTGGTTATGTCCTTCAGACTTACCAACACCCCCGCCCATTTTATGAACATCATCCTAATGGAATATCTAGACCAGTTCATCGTGGTGTTCATAGACGACATCCTGGTTTACTCCAAAAATGAAGCAGACCATTCAGGACAACTAAGATTGGTCTTAGATAAGCTCCCATGACACAATTATTGAAGGAGGAAAATAAATTCGAATGGACAGAAGCTTGTGGGAAGTGATTTCAAGAATTAAAGGTCAAACTGATAGAAGCTCCAGAATTGGTAACTCTGGATACCAACAAGAAATTTGAGGTTTACTGTGATGCCTCAAAACAAGGATTAGGCTGTGTGTTGATGCAAGAGCGAAAGGTTGTTGCATATGCCTTCCGTCAGTTTAGAAAATATGAGAAAAACTATCCAACTCATGACTTAGAACTTGCTGCGGTTGTGCATGCCCTGAAGATTTGGTGACACTATCTGATGGGTAAACAATGTGACATTTATACGGATCACAAGAGCCTAAAGTACATGTTTACTCAGGCCAATCTGAATATGCGCCAGTGAAGGTGGTTGGAGCTAATCAAGGATTACAACCTGAATGTCTTATACCACCCCGGGAAGGCCAATGTGGTAACCGATGCCCTCAGCAGAAAGCCCTAGTGCAATCACTTGGCCATTAAACAACCAACAACCTCAATGGATTGTGGCCTAGAAATTCCAGAGCAGATCATCAAGGACATGGATGCATTGAATTTATGCTTAGTGGAACCCAGCTACCTAGCCACCTTGGAAGTTCAGCCGACCATCTTGCCCAAATCAAGGAATTACAAAGGAATCACCCCAACACCCACAGTTTGAGAAACCTCATGAAGAGAAATCAGCGGTGTAAGGTTACTGAAGACGAGCAAGGAACATTGTGGTTGGGACTAAGAACCTTCGTCCCCCATGACCAAGAGATGAAGGACCGTATCCTAAAGAAGTCCTATGAATCACCCTTCGCCCTTCATCCCGGGTGCACTAAAATATATCAGGATCTAAAATCTCAATTTTGGTGGCCCCAATTGAAGCAAGATGTGGCCGAATACGTGGCAAGGTACCATGTATGTCAACTAGTGAAGGCCGAGCATTAGCGCCCCACAGGACTTCTACAACCCCTAAGGATACCCGAGTAGAAGTAGGAAGAAGTAACTATGGACTTTATACTAGGACTTCCCTACACAAGATTAGGATGTGATTCAATATGGGTCATTGTTGACCGATTGACCGAAGTAGCTCACTTTATCCCAGTCAAGATCACCTACAGGGGAGACAAATTAGCGGAATTCTATATGGCTAGAATAGTTTGTCTACACAGAGTTCCCAAAAGGATAATTTCGGACCGAGGATCCCAGTTTACATCCTAATTTGGGAAAGTTACACAGTGCCCTCGAAACTAGTCTGTCTTTCAGCACAACATATCATCCACAGATGGACGGACAGACGGAGAGAGTTAACCAAGTCCTCGAAGACATGCTAAGAGCTTGCATCTTGGAGTTTTCTTCGGATTGGGAGAAATGGTTACCTTATGTTGAGTTCTTCTACAACAACAGTTATAAGGGCAGCTTAAAGATGTCCCTGTTTGAGACACTATATGGACGCCATTTTAGGACACCTCTGGATTGGCCGGAGGCCGACGAATGAAAAGTTTTTAGGAAGGACACCCTGCAGGAAGCAGAAAGGATGGTGAATATCATCCGAGAACAGCTATGTGGATCATCGCCGCATAGAACTCTTCTTCGACGCTAGCGATCCAATCTATATCTAAAGGTGTCACCGTTAAGAGGAAACCAAAGGTTCCACCAGAAGGGCAAATTGACGCCCCGATATGTCGGCCCGTATCAAATCACCGCCAAGAGAGGACAAGTGGCCTATGAGCTGGATTTACCCGCCAAACTCAGCGATATGCATAACATATTTCACATTTCATAGCTCAGGAAGTGCCTTCGGATCCCTGAGACAGAACATGTACCCCTACCTCCAGAACCAATAGGCAAAGACCTCACCTATTCAGCCTACCCAATCCAGATCCTCGACCACTCCGACAAGCAAACAAGAGGCAAGACAGTCAAGCTATGTAAGGTCCAATAGGATGAAGATAAGCTTCACCGAGACTATCCCCACTTGTTCGAATCCTAAGCTATCTAATCTCGGTGTCGAGATTTATTTTTGGGGAAAGGATTTGTAACAGCCCAATGCTAGCCCTCAGGATCTATGCATGCATATAGCTATACTTGACTCTTTTAAAATTTCATCCTTGTATTAATTGGCTTTTGGAACACATACTTATTTATATGTTGGTATATATGCTTAAATAGCTAAATGACTCTTAATCTCACCAATAACACAAAAAATTCCATCTAGTTCCTATGAGGTTAAGGAAGTTTCTAAATTACTAGGAACTAAATTATCTCCAATAAAAATATTGCATATCAAAAACCCATTTAGCAACCTAAAACTAAGGATGAAAATTTTAAGTTCACAAACCCCTCCGATAATTCCATAATCTCAATTGCTAGCCTCAAAACACTATACATTTAATCAAATTCAATTTGAATTTACCAAATTCAAATATCTCAATTTGAATTTTGTGCCGAAATAGGTTTCCCTGTGTGGGCCTAACCCATTTTTGGCCTTGGCCCCCTTAGGTGGCCTAGCCTGGCCCAGCCGCCCGACCGAGCCAGCCGCCAGACCACTCGGCTCAGGCCCGGCTCCCTCCCAAGCTTGTTGCAGCAGTCAGACCGATGGTTCAGACATCGTGCCTCGTGAAGTCGCGCTAGCGGCCGATGCCACGCCCATCCATCCGTGCCACCTCTTCCCCGACTGCCGCCGCAGTGGCACACTGTCCCGCTACGCCTGCACCGCCGAGGTCGGCATTGGCTGCCGCCTGCACCATCGCTGCTGGCCCTAACCCGTCGCCCGCCCCATCGCACTTGATGGCTGGTAGCGCCCCATGCTTTGCTGCCCCTGGCATGCGCGCCGTCTTCACCGCTAGCCCTGTCCTGCAGCCACCCCGCTAGTCGCGCCCCTGTCTTGTTGCACTTGGCCGTTGCCGTGCCTCACCCTCGCCCTATCCTCGCCCTATTCTTGCTCTCCCTCACTTACTGAGTGATCACCTGGCTATATAAAGCCTCGAGCTCGCCCCTCTCGGGTTTCCCCTTCTGCCTCACTGCCGCCGTAGCACCCAAGTCGCCAAATTCATCGCCGTCAGACCACCTTGCCCTCTGCCCCCATAGCCACCCCTCACCCACCTCTCAGCCTTCCACGCCCTCACCGGAATCTCCTGGGGGGAGCCCATAGCCCTCAGAATTTTGATTTCCCTTCTCGCGTGAAGCTCTGCAACCCGAATCACCCCCTTTCGGATTTCTCCCTCCCCGGTGAGAATTTGTCCGATTTCTTTCGGGCCTATCGGCTGTAGCCCGAGTCCCTTGAGAATCTGGCAAGATTTACGTCGAGCGCCGCCCGGAACCCTTGAACCAGGAAGGGCAAGCCCACAGAACGAGACTGGTGCAAACCATGTGGCGAGGTTTCAACTTGACGGGGTTTAGTTTCGATGCGCCGAGCCCGCAGGCTTAGTTTCAACGGCGGCACGGTGGCGAACGTCCGATAGTTTACATCGTGGCCTTCGGTGAGTGATTAGTAGAGCGCCAGGTGCGTCAACTAAGCGAGTGTCGAGGCTAAGCTCCCTTATCTGCGTGCCAGTGCAAGGAGCCGATGCGCCGAACCTACAACATGCAATGTCTCAAATTACCGGCCCAGTGCCGGGCTTTGGCCTATTTACATAGTAATAGCCTATTTTACTGCTTTTTGATTGGCCCAACAGCTTGGAAAATACTATTTAAAGCGGACTACTTTATTGATTTATATTTAGGTTTATTGAAAATCTAAGATAAATTTTAGGCAAAATAGTGTAGATATATTCGTAAATATGATGGATTATAATAAAATTCGTAAAATAGTACTCTCAAAATAGGACTTATCTCTCGCCCTCTGAGATAAACCCACTAAATTATTTCTTAAGTTGTGATGATAAAACTTGATTACTATTTAATTTGACTCTTATTATATATTATTATTATGATCTCAATATTGCTTTAGATAATTAGAACATGCATTTCATTTATATTTACCATTATCTAGATGATTTATTTTAATATTAAAGACATTAAATCCCAAAATTTTATTTTCTGTTAACCTTTGAAGAAATTATTAAATTGAAACTTGTGTAGCATATTTATACATATTTGTAATAAATTAAAAGAGTAATTAAACCCTCTTTTGGGAATTTTCTTTTCTGTTAATTATTACCCTCTTTTGAGGAATCTGGAATAAACTCAAGACTGTAGAACACTAGAACATAGGATAATACTAAAAAAATATTTTTGACCTTATATGTTATATTAGTATTTCAAATTAGGGAATTTATTTGCACCATCATCATCATTATCATTATTTATTCACTTACTTAAGTATCTATTTGTAAAATTATGAACATTAGTAAACTCAAGGAACTTTCTGGATACATAGGAATGAACTTAGCAGCCTCACGCCAGATCATCTAAGCTGTCTAGACATCTGCACGCCTTCTACGCCGTGCTCCATATGCATCTTATACATCTTGATGTGTTATTTATTGTGTTCAGGCAGTAGGCGTAGGCGCACGCCGGCAGAGGGAACCAGGAGCCCACACCAACCCCCCTTCCTTCCCGGGATCAAGAGCGACGAGTTAACATTAATTATAACATGTTGCTTTCTAGATGCTTTTAAAGTAATTTTCTTTTAAAGTATCAAATTGCATGCTCGCTTTAATGTTCACCATGCCTACTTGATTAATCATGATATATCATGATACATGTTATCGCTTTACTTATTGAGTTGCCGGTAGTAGGTAAAATGAGAATCGTTCCTCCTTTAGTAAAGTTCCTGAGTCAATTAATAGTGGGTCCTCATATTGTTAAAATCGCCATGAACCGGGCCTCATTGACTAATTTAAACATAAACGGATTGAATTCGGCTCTGTGTAATGAACCGTAACTCCTCATGACATGCTCCAACTTGACCAGATGAATTTTCCTTGAAAAATTGATTTGGTCTATCTCAACTAAGGATTTTTTATTTTGCTATTTTGCTATTTTTTACCCAATTGATTTGTTCGGATAACTAAGGTGGTGTCTCGTGTTGACTGATGTACTGTGGTGAGGTGGTAGTAACCGAGAAACATTAATGAGCCTGTGTGGTGTAGAATGCCTCGTGGGACTAGTGCGAGGTAGTCTGAGCAGGCGAGTGTCTAGATCAAAGCCTAGTAGAAGTACGCAGTATCTAGTGGAACCGTCAACGTTGCGGACACAGGTGTCCATCCAATCGAACCGATGACAGTTCGGATGGCGGTCGTTCCGTTTTGCAGCCAGCATCTTCTCGATCAAAATCTCTCCTTGACATCCCAGTTCGATTTGCGATGATGGCACGGCTCATTGACAATCGTGACACTGCACTTTGCTGCGCGCGTTTGTGTTTGTGTCAAGTGGCCTCCAAAGGGGCGGTCGTTCGGTAAAGGCAAGGGGCCGCACATGATCCGGACATAAAGCGGGCTAGTCCAATCTTTATTTGCTGCTCGAAAGCGAGGTGCGTCCGATGTCCAACAGCGGGGCCCATCACTTGATAGCTCAACTGTTGGTTATGATACGCGGATTATCGTCGAGGTCTCCACTCGATTCTGATCACGTAGTCGTCTTCCAACGATTCTAGACGTCTTGTACACCCCTGAACCCGTCAGGGGCACGACCGATGGCGGATGCTACTGTGGCTCTGTGCTCCACTAGTGAGTAGACCTAACTTTCGTGCAGAATGATGAGAGTGAGGTCTCCTGGCTCCAGTCCTCTGAGTTGGATACGCCAGGTGATTGCAAGGGCTACCACGAGTGGATTGAGGCATAGGCTCGAGAGGAGCCGGCTCTCGTTCGTCGAGGGTTTGCCTCAACTGGAGTAGGAATTGCCTCCGAACCTCGGGAAAAATTGTATTGTCCTTTTTGCTCTCACTTTTAATTTTCGCAATTTGCTTTCTTTACATTCTAGCTCATGAACTACAACTAGTGCTTTGCTAGATAACTTGGGTCCCTAATTTGACTAATTAAGAAAAGAACAAAAAAATTAAAAGTAGGCCAATTCACCCCCCCTCTTGGCCATAAGGTCCCTTCAAGTGGTATCGAGCCGTGTTCTCTAGTTTAGCTTAACCGCTTAGAGATGGCTTCGATGGGGTAGTGTTGCTTCAAATAGGATACCTATGTTCAATGGTACTAACTTTCCCTACTGGAAGATTCGCATGAGAGTTTACTTACAGTCTCTAGGATATGAAGTGTGGAAGGCTACAGAGTCTCCTTTAGATTTAAAAATTGATGAGAAAGCTGGTCCCACCGAAGAACAGATTAAGAAGCTAGACACTGACGCTAAGGCGATCAATGCCATATTCTCAGGTTTGAGTATGGAGGTATTTGATCGTGTTAGCAATCTCACTTCCACTCATGAGGTTTGGTCTACTTTGGTTGAGATTCATGAGGGTACCTCTTCTGTGAAAGAAGAAAAACTTGTTGTAGTAAAAGAAAAATTTGATCAATTCAAAATGTTTCCAAATGAAACTGCTAGTGACATGTTCACTCAACTTAACCCTATTGTCAATGAGCTCAAAGGGCTCGGTGCTGGTGTATCAGATCTTGATGTTTGCAGGAAAATGATCAGAGTTCTTCCCAGAAAGGACTATCGAGATATTATCACCTACCTCTCCAATAGTGGTGATCTGCAGAAACTCACTCCCACAGGACTTCTTGGGAAGCTCTCTGCCCATGAGATGTTCATTAGTGAAGGAAATGATTTCTCAGCTGGACAGAAAGGCAAGGGAATTGCTCTTAGTGCAGATGGCTCTAAGGAGGCTTCAACTGACTTCAAGAGTGGGTCAGGTCAAGATGATACTGGAAGTGAAGTCGAGGAATTGGCTATGCTCATGAAGAGGGCAGGCAAAATCATTGGAAAGCATGGATTTGGAGGCAAGAAGAAGTGGAAGTCAAGTGACTTCCAGTCCAAGAATCCCTTTGCCTCAGTCCGATGTTATGAGTGCAATGAGAGGGGTCATATTGCCTCAGTATGTCCGAAGAAAGGAAAGGGCAAGTCCAAGGAGACGGAAAAAGAAAGTGATGAGAAAGACAAGTCTAAGCACAAGGACAAGGAGAAAAGGAGAATCTTCTACAAGTCGTGGTTCAAGGGATACTCCAAGAAGGGAAAAAGTCGGCTTTTGTGGGAGAATGGATAACAGATGACAGTTCAACCGACTCTACTTCCAACTCCACCGATGAAGGAGAAGACTCAAGGAATCGAGGCCTCACGGATTGGCAATTGCTCACTGTTCCACCACCTCCGGCCTTTCCACCGAGATGTTTTGTGGGCTTGGGTGATGATGAAGGTTGGGAGTCTCGACGTTGAAGTGACCCATCCACTCAAGATTCCTCCTCGATGCTTGATGGCTCTACGATGATGAGGTGAGTGACACAGAACCGTTTCATGAAGAATACATTGAATTGATAAATGATATGACTCTGCACTTACAAAAAGAAAATTTGAGATGCATTATTATGAAGGAAAATCTAGATGACATGACCTCCAAATTTGAAAAACTTGCATCTAGATTTGATATGTTAGAAAAGGATCATGAAGAATTGCTTAGCTCCCATCGTAAAATAATAGATAAGTGTAGGCTACTTGAAAATGAGCGTATTGCTTTGCAAGAATCATTGACGACATTGTTCGTGCTCACGCCATTCTTAAGAATGATCATGAAATGCTTCTTGCTAAGTGTGCCATTTCAAATGACTCTTGTGTGCCTGCTACATGTGATGAATTGCTTGTTACCTCTATTTGTGATGCCATACCTGCTAGAGTCGATTGCTCCACCAGTTGTGATGATTTGGTTGATCTTACTCTGATTTCCTCTAACTCAATTGGTTCCTCTAGTAATGCTAATATGTGCGATCCCGATAATTGCAAAGGTGCTTTAGCTGCTAGGGAACTTGCAATTGAAAATGCTGATTTGAAGGCTAGGTTAGAAAAATTTGATAAGGGGCTTGGAAAATGTTATGAGGGAAGTCTTGCTTTGAACAAGATGCTTGAGGACCAAAGAAAACCCTCTCACACGGGTGGACTGGGTTTTACTCCTGAGAAAAAGTCAAGGAGGAAGAAGAAAAGAAATGGTCCTAGTGCATCTGTTAAAGAGCAAAACCCCCGTCATAATCCTTCCAAGAGAAACTTTCAACACCACAACTCTTGGAATAACAACTGGCACACTAGGAACCAAGGTTACAGACACCAATTTGACTCACACATTTGGCAAGGACCTCCTAGGCACAATAACTTCATTTGGCAAACTCCTGGGTACAACAATGCTTGGTATGGTCATCCTAAGCACAATCAAAATGGTAGACAATTTCCTTCTAAGAAAGAACTTTGGGATGCTCATCGTGTCAATCTCAATGCCTCACCACCTAGGTATAGGAAAGTGTATGTGAAGAAGGCTAAGGTTGTAGATGAAGATTACATGCTCAAGAAGGATGGACATGGGAATGTGTATGCTAAGTTCATCGGACCGGCTGGTAGACTCTACACTAAGCAAAAACAAATTTGGGTGCTCAAATCCTTTTTGGAAGATTCTTTTGCTGTAGGTCATGTGAGAGCTAACCCTCGGGGACCCACTGTTTGGGTTCCTGAGTCACAGAAATAACTCTCCTCTCTAACAGTGAACTAACGAGCGGAGGACGCCATTGGATTATTGATGTGGATGTACGCAACACATGATCGGCAATCCCTATTGTTCACCTCATTGGGGGAAGATGGTCATTTTCCCAACAAGATCATTTTTGGAGATGGTAGCAAAGGCAAAGTGTCTGGCTCTGGCAGGGTAGCTATAACTTCTGACCTCTCAATTGACAATGTACTTTTGGTCAAGACTTTGAATTATAATCTGCTTCTGTGGCCCAAATTTGTGATTTGGGGTTCCATTGCCATTTCTCACCTCTGGGCATGACCGTTTATAATGAAAAGGAGAATGTGATTTTCAAAGGCTTCCGCTTCCAAAATCTCTACCTAGTGAATTTTCACTGATTGCATCTTCTATCTCATCATGTCTTGTCGCTAAGGTCTCTCTTGGGTGGCTTTGGCATAGGCGCCTTGGGCACGAGGGATGTCAAACTTGAAAAGCTTTTAAAAAATGAGTTAGTGCTTGGGGTGAGGATGTGAAGTTCGAAAAGGATAAGCTTTGCGGTTGCTCGTCAGAGTAAACAAGTAGCTTAACTCTCATCCAGCAAAAAGTGTCATGTCTACTTCTCGACCTCTTGAGCTTCTTCACATGGATTTGTTTGGGCCAACGACTTATGTGAGCATTGGGGGTAACTTGTATTGCTTGGTGATAGTAGATGATTTCTCTCGTTTCACATGGGTCTTCTTTTTGCATGATAAAACTCCTGTTGCAAAGGTTTTCAAAAAGTTTGCAAAACGAGCCCAAAATGAATTTGATTGCTTGATCAAAAAGGTGAGAAGTGACAATGAAACGGAGTTCCTAAACACTAACATCGAATGTTTCTGTGATGAGTTTGGCATAGGTCATCAATTCTCAGCCACTTATACTCCTCAGCAAAATGGAGTGGTCGAGAGGAAAAACAGAACTCTAATTGAGATGGCAAGAACCATGCTAGATGAGTACAAAACATCTGATGTGTTCTGGGCAGAAGCAATCAATACAGCTTGTCACTGCATTAATCGGCTGTATCTGCACAAATTGTTGAAGAAATCCTCTTACGAGCTACTGGTTGGGAGACGTCCAAATGTCTCCTACTTCAGGGTTTTTGGATGTAAGGTGTTCATCTACAAGAAGAGAGTGCACTTGGGCAAATTTCAGAGTAGGTGTGACACTGGGATATTCTTGGGTTATTCTTCAAAAGGGAAGTCCTTCAGGGTGTTCAATGAGACCACAGGCATGGTAGAAGAGAGCTATGATGTGAAGTTTGATGAGTCAAATGGGTCTCAAGGTGAACATGACAACTGGAGGATGTTCAGGGTGAACCACTTGCTAGGGCAGTGGAGGAAATACCAGTTGGAGATATCAGGCCAGTTGTGACACCAGAGGAGAGTGTACCTATGTCACCTTCACCTACACCTGAATCAATGGAAGATTCAGGAGGAGTGTCATCTCAGAAGGGCAGTTCTAGTGTTGACTCACCTCCACAGATAGCCGATGAGTCAAATGAAGAGTTAGAAGAACCTCCTCCTCAATTGATCAAGTCACATCACACCATCGCTCATGACCATCCAGTAGATCAAGTGATTGGAGACCCAACCAGAGGAGTTCAGACTAGATCAAGAACTGCTAGCTTCTGCCAATATGGTGCGTTTGTGTCTGAACTCGAGCCAAAGAAGGTTGAAGAAGCTCTGGTAGATCCCGACTGGATCAATCCAATGCATGAGGAACTTAACAACTTTAAAAGGAATCAAGTCTGGGATTTGGTAAAGAGACCGAGTGATTGCAATGTGATTGGCACCAAGTGGGTTTTCAAAAACAAGCAAGATGAGTCAGGCTTGGTAGTGCGCAACAAAGCTCGGTTGGTGGCTCAAGGATTCACTCAAATTGAGGGAATTGACTGTGGGGACACTTACGCCCCTGTGACCCGTCTGGATGCTATTAGATTGCTTGTGGCGCTTACAACATGTCACAATATTATACTCAAGCAGATGGATGTCAAGAGTGCTTTTCTGAATGGATTCATTGATGAGCTAGTGTTCGTCGAACAACCCCCCGGATTTGAGGATCCACAGCATCCTGACCATGTGTATAAGCTGTCCAAAGCTCTTTATGGTCTCAAGCAGGCTCCAAGGGCATGGTATGAAAGGCTAAGAGAATTTCTCACTCAGAAGGGTTTCAAAGTTGGAAGGGTGGACACAACCTTATTCACTAAGGTAGTGGATGGATATCTATTCAATTGCCAAGTGTATGTTGATGACATTATTTTTGGGAGTTTAAATGAGATCTTGTGCACAGAGTTCAGTGAGATGATGGCTAAAGAGTTTGAAATGTCAATGATGGGCGAGCTCAGTTTCTTCTTGGGATTTCAAATCAAACAGTTGAGGACAGGGACTTTCATTTCTCAGGAGAAATACATTAAGGATCTTCTCAAACGCTTCAATTTGCAAGATTGTGTTTATCAAGACTCCCATGGCCACAAATGGTCACTTGGATCTTAATGAGGAAGGTACCCATGTCGATCCCAAGCTCTATCGCTCTATGATTGGTGCTCTTTTGTATCTCACTGCATCTAGACCGGATATCATGTTTAGTGTATGCATGTGCGCTAGATTCCAAGCATCCCCTAGAGAGTTGCACTTGTCTGCTGTGAAAAGAATTCTTCGATATTTAAAACTCACACCTAGCATAGGGCTGTGGTTCCCGAAGGGTGCGCGGTTTGAGCTCTTGGGGTATTCTGACTCAGATTACGCCGGATGCAAGATTGACCGCAAGAGCACTTTCGGGGCTTGTCACTTTCTTGGGAGATGTCTTGTGTCATGGGCCTCAAAGAAATAGAACTCCGTGGCGCTATCTACTGCTGAGGCTGAGTACATAGCGGCGGGGAGTTGTTGTGCACAATTATTGTATTTGGCACAATCTCTCTTTGACTATGGGATAAAACTTGATCATGTGCCTCTTCTGTGTGACAATGAAAGTGCGGTGAAAATCGCCAGCAATGCGGTTCAACATTCGCGCACCAAACACATTGACATCCGTCATCACTTCCTTCGGGATCATGTGTTGAAGGGTGATATTGTGCTCGAGCATGTGCGGACGGAGGACCAGCTTGCCGACATTTTCACCAAACTACTCGATGAGGCATGCTTTTGTAAATTAAGGAATGAACTCAACATACTAGATAGGTCCAACATTGATTGTGTGATTGCCATTGATGCTTGTAAATATTTCTTCTGTTTTGGGTTCCTTTTGTTTTTAAGTACCAGTGGAGCTTTGCCTGCTATACCAATCTACTTGTGTCTTTGTGAACGCCATATGAATTTGAGAGCTTCTACTTGTGTTCTAAGTCACTATCTCAATTTGTGCTTAAATTCTTAAATTATCTTGTGAATGGACACTTGGAGCATTTGTTTTGGAAATCAGAGCTCGAGTATCTTTGGCTTGCACTAATCCTTTCGAATGACCTTGTGTTGCTAAGCCTAGTTTTTAAGCTATCTATTCACTTGAGTTATTTGAGTTAAATGCGATCTTCTAAAAAAAATATATATATATATCTTAAGTGAATTATGAAATATAGGCTGAATTCAAGATCACTCTTTCTCACCAATCCTTCCCGATGAGACAGCTTGCCATTGCACTAGGCATGAACTCAGGGGGAGTTTGGATGATCTAGATATCTATTTACAGTGTCATGCTGGATAGTATCGACAAAGACTTGAGACAAGAGAAACTGAAATCTTTGGCAAGATTGTGTTGATTCATGCTGTGTGAAACTCGAAAATTGCTCAAAGTGCTTATTTGACTCATTCTTGGCTTGTCAATGACACCTTGTGGTTAGATATGCGTCTTCTAGTCCTAGTTGACATATTGTGTTTCCGATAGATTTTGGGGCATCCTTTGACACTTTGAGCTATGATTCTCTCAAATCTTTGCTCTGAGCTTAAATCTACTTAAACATCATGGTTAAAATAGCATACATTAATCCAAGTGATCTTGAACCAAGTTCTAGCTCAATTTGAAATATCGAAGTTTCACAAGGTGAATTTGTGATTTGTATAACTTCCAAAGCTCCCGATGGTGCTTGTCTCTTCGGTGTTTAAAATCATTGATTTTATCGTGTTCAACTTTCTTATTGGCTTTCGTATTTTATCTATTTGTAAATCCTCAAGTTGTGGCTCCAATTCTTCCTATAAATATCTCGTCAGAATTCAAAACCTTAATAAAAAAAAAATCAAAAATTCTCTTATTTTCTGCAAGTGTAAACTGCAAAAATCTATCTTTTGAGGGTCTGGTGTAGTGCACAGCCAAAGCTCGGCAGTCGATCGACCGCTGGCCGGACAGATCCATGTTAGCTCGCCGGACAATCGGCCGCCGATCGGGCTTGATCGCTGTTGCCTCGCCATTCCGCAAGTGGATGGCTTGACCCGGACATTCCGGCCAACCAGGACGGACAGTCCGCCGGCCGGTGTCGTCGCTCGGGTCAATGGCCCTCTTAGCGCATGCGCGGGCGCTACTATAGCCGAACAGTTCATGTCCCATGGCTGGACTGTCGTTCTTGCTTTCTCTCCTTTCCATTGCGCCACCACGGTGAGTGAACTGAACCTGACAGTCCGCCACTACCCGGACATTCCGGCAGACTCAAGACTCGGCCGGCGGCATGTGTCGGCTGCATGTGTCGGCTTGGGCCTGGCAACCCGGACGTGGTCCTCGGTCGGATGGTCCCGACCTCCTCTCACTTCCCTACGTGGTTACCTTATCTTTCCTTCGGTTTTTGTCCCAAGCTGTCCTCCTCTCACTTCCTCTATTTACTTCTTGCTTCAGTTAGCTCTTTTGCTTATCTTTCCTTCCCTGCACTCTAACTCTCCCAAGCTTTCTCTTTCTTTCCTCCTCTCACACTTTCTCCTCCTCTCTCTCATTCTTCTTGCGACTCTAGCATGCCTTCCCGCGCTAACTATGGCTTTCTTTTCAGTTCATGTCCCATGGCCGGACCTAGTCCGGTTGATTTGCAAGCTTTGAGCTCCTCCTCTTTCCTAGCGTCGGTTCGTCATGGCCTCTGTTTGGCTGGATTTGCTCGTGAAGCTTTTGCCCTCACTATGGTTCGCCCACTACGTCGGACATTCCGGGCAGACTTCAAGATCTGGCCGGCGCGGCATGTGTCTCAAGTCAACCCGACAATCCGGTCGATGGCGATTCCATGGTTACCTCTGGTCGGTTTTTGTCCCGTGTCCTCCTCTCACTTCCCTATTTACTTCTTGCTTCTTAGCTCTTTTGCTTATCTTTCCTTCCCGCACTAACTCTCCCAAGCTTTCTTTCCTCCTCTCACACTTTCTCGAATCTCTCATTCCGCGACCTAGCTAAATTCCTCCGTGATTTGCAAGCCTTTGAGCTCCTCCTCTACTTCCTAGCGTCGGTGTCATGCTCTGTGTGGTGGATTTGCTCGGGAAGCTTTTGCCCTCATGGCTATGGTTCGCACCAAATTGCTCCACCCGTGGCCAAACCTTCCGTTGATTTTCCGGCTTGGTAAGTCACTTTGTGACCGATTCCATTCATTTCTTTGGTTGAATCTTCGCGAACCATGCCCGATTGCTTGGCCTCCATTCAAATGTTCATATCTATATTATTGGCGTGGAATGCATATATTTCTTCTACAGTGTGCTTGTGTGGTGAGTTGTGGAAGTTGCGAGAGGTTGCACCAAAGGTTTGTGATTGTGTTTGTGCTCGGTTTAAAGATCATTGTGCATTGCTACTCGCTTTGTGATCATTGCGTAGTGTCGTTGATATTCTCGGTTTAAAATTCGTGATTCCGTAGTGGTTGCTTTCTTTTCGGCTTGGCACATTGTTGTAAATTGTCTTATGGCTCGAACAAAGAATGTGAATCGCATTTATGAAGAAGTTCATGGGCAAAGTTCATCGCCAAATCAATACACCAACAAATCGGGGTTTTTCAGAGGAAAACAATCCAAAGAAATTGATTATGATCCTCGTTATGGGCATGAGTATCAAACCACCAACCCATATTTCACTCCTCGGTTCTATCAGCGCCACAGTTCGATGAACAAGCGATGGGTCAAGCTCTCGATGCCCCTCCACCTTGGTCTAAAGGATATACAAAAAGAAATTAGTTGTTCACCCATCGAGGAAGAAACAACCTGAACCAGATGTTTTGGAAGAAGATGGAGAAGATGAAATGGATGAAGATTATGAATGTGAGGAGGAACCTACATCAGAAGAGTTTGAGGAATATGAGGATGATGATGATGAGCAGACTGAAGAAGCAGTTGAAGAAGAAGCAGGTGATGAGGATGATGAAGAGCAGGAGGAAGTAGAGGGAGAGGATGCACAAACAAATTTTTCTCTATATGCTATGCCCTTCACAGATTATGGGAGAAGGCCGAAGACTTAACTACGGCCTCCCAAACAGCTACGTCTTCTTCGCGATGTCGACGTAATGATGGTTCCCCACTCCTCCTCAGCTGCAGGGAGATATCTTTAAACATCAAGTTCACAGAGATCTTTACGATGCTTATCAGAAAAGGACTAAGGTGTATCCTCCCGCTACATAAACCGAACAGAGTAAATGAAGCTACTGTGTTCCACTCTTCTCTTTGATAAGTGCAACGTCACTTCTGGTTTGGTTGATCTTCTCTGTACTCCTTTCAAATATGACATCAGATCAGTAAAGGAGATTTATGCAACATTGTGGGTTGCCAAAAACATATTCAAGTTTGCCTTCACCTTTGGTGGTATGCAATTGCCTTCCACACAGTGACACGAGTCTGCTTTTCACCTACAAGGGGCGGAATTTATATTCATGACCAGTTGTATAATTCTCCTGAACATAGGTGGCAACCTGCTCAGAAATCTCCATCTGAACATATCATCAGATACATGTTCAAGAATGTGGATAATCCTCAGTATAATCCTTAGAAAACAGCTTTTCTACGTCATACTCCTTCTGTTCTGGATAATATTCTACGGAGGACTATTCTGAATCGAAGTGGCTATAGAGACAGATTGCCAAGATTTCAAAGGACTTGCCATCACATACTTCAAGGTAATCGATCAATTTGCCAAGCTTTTTGATTGGAGAGATGGAGGATCAGATCATGAATGGCTTGAAGAGAGATTTGTGCTTTGGTCATGTGTTATGTTTCTTTCTGGCTCAGAAGAGAATAACTGCCGACACTCTGTACAACCTCAAAATGACAGAGTACGTAATGGATGTTCCTAAGCACCGCAACAAAAGAATGGAGAAACGCATGACCGGTGAGGATGGCTCCTCAAATCTCGCAATGTTCTCAAATATGCCTCCGCCTCCTCCTGCGCAGTGCTTATCCTTTTATGTCTCGTGCACCACCTCCTCCACCAAACATTTGGCCTATGTTTGAGGGACTTTGTGAAAGAGTCAACACTCATGCTCTTAATCAGTGCCGCCCGCATAATGAGTACATGACATGGCACAATCAAGCAACAAATTGGCATCACGAGGCTGTTCAATGGCAAGGACACATGACTCAACAGATGAGCAACCTTCAGACACAGAATGTGGATCATGTCAGCAGAATTGATGATCTTTATGGGGGAGTTCAGCTATTGGGTGAGCATATTTTTGGGGCAACTCTCGATGAACATTATCCAACTCAGCAGGAAGTTCGTCAAACCATGGATCCATCTGATTTCGCTTCCACAGCTGGTGATTCATCGTCTCAGGGTGATCCTGCCTCTTCTGCAGCCTCCACACTCCCTACCTCAAGTGCACCTGGTTCTTCCAAGCTTGTTCGAAATGTGACAAAGTTCTTCTCTCGTCGCTTGCACAAGAAGTGACCTCCGTTCTAGGTGTTTCTCCTTTTGGTTCTTGATGCCAAAGGGGGAGTGTTTTATCAGCTCTATCTCTGTTTAGCACTTGACAACTTGAACTGTAATGATGCTGTTTCTCTTGTGTTGTGAACTGCACTGCATCTATCTAGGGGGAACTTGTGTCGTTGTTTGCATTTCATACTTCATTATGTAATGATGCTGTTTCTCTTGTGTTGTGAACTGCACTGCATCTATCTAGGAGGAGCTTGTGTCGTTGTTTGTATTTCATACTTCATTATCTTCCCATATGATTTCCATCTGACTCATTGAATTGCAATTGTTAGAGCTAACCCCTTGTGCTAGAAATTTTGTGTCCATTTGAGATAAAGCTGCAGGTGTTGTCATCAATCACCAAAAAGGGGGAGATTGTAAGCATCAAGCTCCCATGGCTTAATTGATGTTTTGGCGATTGATGAATTTTCTTGAATCTCAAATGGGGCTTTATTGGTATTCTTGGAACCCTCCAATTGATTTGCTCGGATTGTCTCACCAAGACTAAGGATTTTTTATTTTGCTAGTTTCTTTTACTGTCTTGTGTGTGTGATGCTTATTAATGATTTTAATTTGGAATTGATGTTGATCTTTGGTTGCAGGGGATCTTGAGAGCACATTTGTTGTTCCTAGTATTTAGTAGAGCTAGTTTTGAGCCTCAGGTAAATTTTCTAGAGTTGGAACTAGTCTCAGGAGTGTGCGAGGAAGTTTTTGAGTTTGAGCAGTGAGGACTGAACTGCGCTAGGACAGTCCGGATCAAAATCCAGACAGTCCGGATTTAGTTCATCCAGATCGACCAGACTTCTGACAATCCGGATCAAAATCCAGACTGTCCGGATGCAGTTGACTCCTCGCGGTTTGTGTTTCAGGGCTATTTGTGCATGGGAGCAAGGGGCGGTGATGTCAGGTTGAGGGCCGACTGTCCGGATTGCTAAGGTCTTCGGCCTTGTTTTGTTCTCTTCTCCCTTGGGCCGAGCAGAGGACTTCAATCCGGACTGTCGGTTTGACATCCGAACATCCCGCCGCAGCTTGAGTTGTCTCGGTCTTAGTCCCTTTCTCCAAGAGTGTTCGGATCTAAAATCCGACCGTCCGGATGTGTTGCTCGAACTGTCCTGCATGCTCACTCGAGTCGTCGCTAGGGTTTTCGTCTGTCCTTGTGTGGAGACTATAAATAGCCACCCCAACCCGAGGGGAACGGGTTGAGGGTCTCATTTGCTAGGTTAGCCACACTTTCATCCTAGAGCTAGGTTGAGAGCTCTCCCATGGTGATTTAGGGTTTCCTAGACCTCCATGAGTTGGATTTGGTGAGGGATTGATTCTCCGGTTGTGCTCCTCTTGATCCCCTCGCCAAGGTGACGTTCTTCTCCAAGTTCTCTTCGTTCTTGAGCCTCCGTGTGTTGGAGGGGTGAAATCCGCCGTGTGTCGGCGGTCGGTGCCGTGTGTCGGTACCGTGGAGTGGGGTGCTTGTCGCATGTGGAGCACTCGCCACTTTGTGAGAGGTTTGGAGCTCACCTCGCCATTCGTCGGTGCAAGGGCTACCACGAGTGGATTGAGGCATAGGCTCGAGAGGGAGCCGGCTCTCATTCGTCGAGGGTTTGCCTCAACGGGGAGTAGGAGTTCGTCTCCGAACCTCGGGAAAAAATTGTATTGTCCCTTTTTGCTCTCACTTTTAATTTTCGCAATTTGCTTTCTTTACATTCTAGCTCATGAACTACAACTAGTGCTTTGCTAGATAACTTGGGTCCCTAATTTGACTAATTAAGAAAAGAACAAAAAAAAATTAAAAGTAGGCCAATTCACCCCCCCTCTTGGCCACAAGGTCCCTTCACCTGGCATGCTAGTGTGTGTAGTTGTGGAGTGCGGACGTGGTCTGGCATAAGGATAAGGGTGTTAGAGTAGCTCAGGCTACATGGTGATGGGAAGAGGGCTATCGGTTCTTTGACGGTGCGTTGAGGAGCGCGGGGCAACACGCGTAGCTCCCAAGCGCTACCACTTGCCTGCAAGAGGTGGTTCTGATACATCGTGTGCACGGCACACAGAGGAACGATAGCAGAAAAAGTAAGTGGTTATGGTTAAGTGTGGACTAGCCGGTCTGAGGCTCTAAGAGTGGACTAGACGAGCGTGCAGAGAAGCATGCAGCGGAAAGTCGTTGACCAGTTGTCAGGAATTGGTTCCTAGCACCACAACTCGTTGCCATTGCGCGGTAGTGTGGACGTGGGGCCTAGTGGCTTGCTAGATAGCGGCATGGCAAACCCTAGTCCGTGGGGAAGACAAGATCATATCGTCATCCGCGGTATGATCTAGGTCTTATGTCGCAGGGAGCCATGACTCTAGTGCGAGCTTAGAAACTTGGCTAAGGAAGAACGGGCACTTCATGGGCATATGATTTACAACGGGTGTGCCACACCCGGAAGATGATGGCGGGTGTATCATGACGATTATTGAAACTCATTGATAGTTGATACTGGACGATACCTGATAATTTAAACTCAATGATATCTGATCACATAGTACACGGTACTCGACGATACCTGATAATCAACGATACCCGACTTCATACTCCAGGATACCCGGCGATACTCCATGATACTTGATCTCGTACTCCACGATACTCGACGATATCTAACAATCTACATACTCAACGATACCCGATACTCCCTAGAACCTGATACTCAAATGATGTCTGATACTTGATGATACTGATCAATTTTCAATGATACCTATAATACTTGATGATATCTTATATCCGATGATATCTACCAGATACTTGGTGATACATGATACTTGGTGACACTTGTCTGATATTTGATGGTATCTTATACTTGATGATATCTGAAACTCAAAAATACTTGATACTTGATGAAACCTCGATACTTAATGGTACTCGATACTCGATGAAACCTACCTGATACTTGATGGTAATTGATACTCAACGATACTAGATTCTTGATGATATTAGATACTCCACGTTACCAAACTCATACTCCATGATACTCGACGATACTCCACGACTTTATACTTCATGACACTCGACGATACTCCTAATACTTGACGATACTCGATCTCATAATCTATGATACTTCACGATACCCGATACTTTATACTCCACGATACTCGACGATACCCAATACTTGATAATACGATACATCTGATATTTGACAATATCTAATACTTGATGATATCTACCCGATATTCGATGATACATGATTCTTGGTGATACATGTCGGAAACATGATGATTATATCCGAAACTTGATGATACCTACTTGATAGACCATACCCAATACTTAATGGTACTCGATACTAGATGATACCTATCTCATACTTGATGATACATGATACTCCATGATGCCATGATACTGCACGATACCCTATACTTGACATGCCTTGATACTGCACGATATCCTATACTTGACATGCCACGATACTCCATGATACCCAATGTTCAACATGCCACAATAATCCATGATACCTAATACTCGCTAATACCCGTTTGCTCTCTATTGTGCTATATCCCCTACTTCAGGTTACCTTCATGGTTGTGCTCCTCGGCTTGCTCATAGGAGTGCCTCTAGGGCTTCAAATCCCATTTTCATCCTAAATCCCGCTCGGGCCAGATTTTTGATTTCCTGCGATTTTCTATTAACATTCAACAAAATTTTCATTTTTGAAATATAAATCAAACAGAATGGGTGAGAAAAGGAAAACCGCTAGGGTTCTCAAAAAATCGTTCAGTTTCACCGGAAAATTCGGTCTTAATGAGAAATCGAGATGAAAAATCATTTGGTTTGGTCTTTAAGGAAATCATTTGGTATTTTTTTAATATTTTTTCTAAAATTTCAAAGTTAAATTTTTGCTTTATTTTTTGGGCCAAGATTTTGATCCTATTCCACAACGATTTAATAATTTCCTGCAGGATTTGGAATTGTGGGTGCCTCCCTCCCGTTGTCTCTAGCTATACTGACAACAAAATCTATAAAATTCATATAATAAAGAATAAGTGCATGTTACACCCTGTAACTGTTCAAAAAGTCCATTTTACAACTCAAACTACAAAACCAGTTATTTAACCCTACCAATTATCAAAACCGGGTCATTTAACACTTTCAAGTGGTTTAGAATGGTGGTTTTGAGGACGTAACAATCGGTTTTGTCTACATCATCTGCACACGTGGCATAATTAGTGAACTTTGGACTCTAAAAAATATTTAAAAAATCATGAAATTTACTTTGTTGCATAAGGACAACTGAAAAATGTTTTTAGAAATTTTAAGTGTTTAAACATCCCAAACTAAAATTTTGTTACTAACTCAACCAAATTTTAAGAACTATTTTTAATTTTTAAGACCATCATATTTTCTAAAAATATTTTTGATATTTATGAATGAAAGTATTTGTAATTATTTTTTATAATTTTTCGAGTCCAAAATCACTTGTTGTGTCACATGTGCATGAGACGTAGATAAAATCAGCTTCCATATCACCAAAACTACCGCTTTTAAACCACTTGAGGAGTTAAACAAGCTGGTTTTTTGATAGTTCTGGGTATTAAATAATCAGTTTTGTATTCCAAGGTGCACAATAGACTTTTTTTACAATTGAGGGGTGTAATATGGGCTTTTCTAATATTTATTAAGTTGAAATTGAAACCACAATGCTGAGTAGGGATGGTAAATATACCCATGGATACTTGACCTAGTGGGTCCGTGTATGGGTATGAACTCATACCCATGGGTTTCTGGTATGGGAACCCTAAACAATTAAAATGAAAAAACTTCTGACACAGGGGTCAATAACACTATATATACACCCTTTACCTTTATCCCTTCACCCAAAAACCCTAGCTGTCCTATTCCCCAATTCCTCACTGCACTCTACCAGACGTTACCACCCAACCCCTCTAGATCCAGATCTACCCCCGTCACCCACCGTCCTCCCCCTCCCGGCTTACTATCCTGGTGCGCCCCCTATTCCTCACCTCCACCTACTGACAGGTTGTCGCCCCCACCCTCCCTCTCGCCTCGTCGGCCGCATACGCACCTGTTGACACTTGCTCGCCAGATGCCGCCTCCTCCCCTGCCGCTGCCCACCGCTCCTCACCTTGCCCGCCTCCCGCCTCGCTGACTTACCCTCATTCGACCACCATAACACCTTTCACCACTCATCGTCCCTTGTTCGATCTTGAGCTCGACGGTCGCTATGAGGCCCTCCACTAATTGTCGACTCTTGGTCAGTCATCGCCACTGCTCGGCCTCAAGCTCAACTACCGCCACGACGCCCTCCATTGGTCATCGTCCCTACTTGGTTCGAGCTCGACGGCTACCATGACTCCCCGTACCTGCTGTTGCCTCCTATTTAGCTGTCGTCGCCTGCTTGGCCTCAAGCTCGGCGTCCACCGGCCATAACATTGGCCTCGCGTCCCTTGCTCACGGGCCCCCTTCTCCCCTGCTCACAGACTTTGTATGAGTTTTCGGGTTTAGGTACCTATCGGGTATCGGGTATTCAACGAGTTCGTGTATGGTTACATGTTTGTACCGTGAGTGGTTTGTGGTTCGAGTACAAGAAAAAACTTCAGGTTTCGGGTTTAGGTATGGCTCAGCCAAGCCAGAGATACACCCCTAATTCTTATCCTAACGCGATGGAGATGAACAATTAAAATAGTTCTAATAAATAGAACTATTAAAATGTGAATGTGGCGCAGAAATATCTATAAAGCCAAGGGCCTTCTCATAAATGTAGCAAAACGTCCTCTTCATTCTCGTCCTCCCCGTCCCCAAACCACCTTCCAGTCGGAAGCCAGTCGAAAGTGCTCATCTCTGCTGCGCTCCTCTCCGCACCACCTCCCAAAACCCTAACCCTAGCGTCTTCTCGTCGTATTGGAAAGAGTGGTAGGGCTTCCTCACCGAACCGCTGCAATGTCGAGCTGGCCTCCAGCCATAGCTCATCGGTGTCGGTCATGGTGGAAAACGCCAGCGCCAGGGCGCCAAGGCGACGGCGCAGGTCAAGGAGAGCGTCGCCCTTGGCAACCTCACCGACTTCGTCGGCGGTGTCACTACTCGAGGCAAATATGAAGAAATTGGAAGAGAAAAGGGAAGAACTCGGGAAGGGACTGAAAAGAAATTGAGATGGGATTTGGAGACTACTTTAGTTTACTTTTGGCATAAAAATTCCTCTCTAGGCTTTAAAGCCACAACATCCAAACGGAAAGCAAAAAAGGAGATGCAGCTCCACGGAAAAAACAAGCAGAACAGAGTCACAGCTCCTAAAAACATAACAATAAAAACTGAGACTTCTATCAGCCATTCGATGAACATCCAAGTGCTAAGATGTTGTTGATTGGGGTCACAAGAATACCCCTTCGCACGCCGACTACCAACTGATAGCTTCTTCGACAATTGGTTTTTAGTTTCATTAGAAATAAGACTGGGTTGTGACAATTGCCCCCTTGAAGCTCAACCTTGTCCTCAAGGTGTAAAATCAGGAAAGATCTTTGTGATGTAATCAACATCTTCCCAAGTGGCTGCTTGATAAGGAAGATTTATCCATTTGATCAACCATTGGACGACTGGTTTGTTATGTCTTGGAATAACTCGTGCTACCAATATCTATTCAGGGCCAACATGAATATACCCATCTTTGCCCACTAATGGAACACCAGGAGTATGAATAGCTTTCTTTCCCAAATGTCTTTTCAATTGTCTCACATGGAACACTGGGTGTAGCATACAGTCTTCAGGCAAAAGCAATTTGTAAGCTACTTTGCCAATTCTGTTTAAAATTCGAAAAGGTCCATAGAACTTAGAGTGAAGTTTGAGAGATTTGTGAATGCTCAATGAAGTTTGTCTATATGGCTGCATTTTGAGATACACCATATCCCCCACTGAAAATTCTCTTTCAATTCTTTTTCTGTCAGCATTCTTTTTCATCCTTTCTTGGGCTTTCTTCAAATTATCTTGAATCATTTGAACAGCAAATTGCCTCCTGTGCAACAAATCTTTAGTTTCTTCATGTAAACCATCAGTAGGAACAAATTCTATGACTAAAGGAGGGGGAAATCCATATAAAGCTCGAAAAGGGGTCATTTTCAAGGTTGTGTAGAATGAAGTGATATACCAACATTCATCCATTGGAAGCCAATCACTCCATTTTTTTGGGTTTGTAAGAGTCATGCATCTCAAGTAGTTTTCAAGGCATTGATTCACTCTCTGTTTGTCCATCAGATTGAGGATGGTATGTAGTGCTAAGTCTGAGTTTAACTCCAATTGCTTTGAAAAGTTCTTGCCACACTTGGCTTGTAAAAATTCTGATTCTATCAGAGATGATATGATTTGGTAATCCATGCAATTTGTATATATTATCCAAGAAAAGTGTTACTATCTGAAAAACATTGTATGGATGTTTTAAGGCCAAGAAATAAGCATACTTAGTAAACATATCCACAATTACTAGGATAACATCCTTGTTGTTTGATTTTGGAAGACCCTCAATAAAATCCATGGATATACATATCCAAGCTTGTTCTGGAATTGGTAAGGGCTGAAGCAGTCCTGGGTATGGTGTATGTTCAGCTTTGTTCTTTTGACAAGTTGGGCAAATTTTCACATATTGTTGGACTTGCTTTTTAAGTCCTTTCCAATAAAATATCAGTTTGATTCTATGATAAGTTGCTTGTTCACCCAAATGACCACCCAAGGATGAATTGTTGACAAGTTTCCAGTATCTTTGTCCTCAATTCTTTAGATTGTCCCACCACTATTCTTCCTTTGTATCTCAATAATCCACCATATGTGGAAAAATTCTTTTCTGCGGTTGGGTCTAATGTCAGCTTGGTAATAAGAGTTTAACACCATTCATCATTCTTGTAACTTTCTAGAACTTCTTTAGTCCAAGCAGGAATTGATGTTGATACTATCAAAGTGTGTGTAGAATGCTGAATTCTAGACAAGGCATCGGCTGCTCTATTTTCTCTGCCTTTTTTATAGCCCAAGAGCTTGACCAACAACTTTTCCTAGATACCTTCCAGTAATTTTTGATCCTGTATATATTTGAGACTTTGCTGATCGGTTTTGATGACTAATTCAGAGCCTTGCAAATAATGTTTTCATTTTTTTAGTGCCTCCATGATTGCTACAGCCTCTTTTTCATAAGTGGAGTAAGTAGCAACTTTGACACCCAATGCTTTACTGAGAAATGCAATTGGTCTTCCTTCTTGCATCAAAACTGCCCCAATGCCACTGCCGCTAGCATCTATTTCCAATATAAAAGGCTTTGAAAAATTTGGTATCCGTAACACTGGCGGTGTTATCATCACTTGTTTCAATTTTGTGAAAGCTTCCTGTTGAGGAATATCCCATGCAAAAGAGTTGTTCATTAAAGCAACAAAAAGTGGTTTGCATATTATACCATAATGTTGGATGAAACGTCTGTAATAACCAGTTAAGCCTAGAAATCCTCTGAGCTGAGTGATATTCTGAGGAATAGGGCAATTTAAAATATCTTGAATCTTGGAAGCTTCAGTAGCTACTCTATGCTCACTAATTACATGACCCAAGTACTCAATTTGAGTTTGACCAAAAGAACATTTGCTTATCTTTGCAAATAACTGATTGTCTCTCAGAGTTTGGAGTACTAACTGTAAATGCTTAACATGCTCTTCCTCTGTTTTGCTATATATTAGAATGTCATCAAAAAATACCAATACAAATCTTCTCAAGTATTGAGCCAAAATTGTATTCATGAGGGCTTGAAATGTAGCTAGGGCATTTGTTAGTCCAAAAAGCATTACTAGATACTCAAAATGGTCCACATGTGTTGTGAATGCTGTTTTGTAGATATCTTCCTTTTTCATTCTAACTTGGTGATAACCGGACCTTAAATCTATCTTGGAGAATATTGTAGCACAATGTAATTCATCCAATAGGTCCTCAATCATAGGAATGGAGTATTTGTTTTTAATAGTATTGGAATTCAATTATCTATAATCCACGCACAATCTCCAATTAGCATCTTTCTTTTTAACCAAAATAGCTGGAGAGGAAAAGGGACTAACACTAGGTCTTATGGTCTTGTTTTTGAGGAGTTCCTCAATTTGTGCTTCCATAGTGTTTTTCTATTTATGGCCTAGTCTGTAAGGTCTTAAAGAGGTGATCTTGCTTCAATTCACTAGTGGTATATGGTGATCACAATCTCTTGAAGGAGGTATACCTTTTGGTACAGCAAAGACATCTGAATATTCCTCTAAAAGAGCTTGAATTTTTTGGGAAGGTACTTGCTTGATTTCTTTATCTTCTTCAATTTTGATTGCCCATATTACTGCTTCCACAGCACCTTTAGATAATAATTTATGCAATTTTTCCACCGATATCAAGGAGTTCTTCGTGGGTAAAGTTTCATCTTTGAAAACTTTATTTTGTTGACCTTTGTATGATATCATGATTTCTTGTGTGTTGAAATTTAGTTGAACTGGGCTATGTTTGGAGATCCAATCAACTCCCAAGATGACATCATAACCAGTCAGATTGAATATGTGGAAGGTGTCTTGGAATTTAGTTCCTTGAATTAGATGTGAAATAGAAGAATAACATGACTAGCTTTGCAACACCTCTCCATTAGCCACCATTACTTTCAAATTTGAAGCCTCTGTTATTGGACAATTGGCTTTTACAGCAAAGTCTGAATCAATAAATGATATTGTGCTTCCACTGTCCACTAAAGCAGTTCCTTTGTGTTTTCCAATTTGGATGATCAATGTGAATGTTTTTCTTGTTGACATTGTACCTTGAACAACATGAGAAGACAAAAGTACAGTATTATCTTGATCAATGTTGTCTTTGTTTCCTTCTTCCATTTCAAACTGTATTAGATTTTCATTTGTCAAATCATGCGGTTCTGCACCAGATTCTTCCAAGAGTTCCATCGGTTGCAGCTGCTTAACCGACCAGGATACCATTTTTCTTGGCACTTGAAACATTTGTCTTTATCCATTACTAGTTGTTTAGTCTCCACTATTTGTTTATTTCCAAGATCTGCAACCCCAGTTTTGGCCTGATTTTTGTTTCCTTGATAATTGTTGTTTTGAAATTTATAGACTCTTGGTGCTTGTGGAGACTGAATTTGTGCTGCTCTTTTTGATGGATTGGACTGTTCTGGTCTCTTAGCCATCCAATAAGGTGTGCTTAGGTCATTAGGATTTTGTAGCTGAATTAAGTTCCTTGGATAATCAGATAAGCTAGCTATGAAGCTCTTGAGAAAATACTCTTCTGGAAGACCAGGTGAGTACCTCTTTACTAATCCCATGGACTGCTCATATGTGTCAATATACTTTGAAACAGAACCATGTTGCTTGAGTGCATGAAAACTGGCAATAACATCAAATTCAGAATGGTAATTAAATCTTGTCCTAACCAATCTGCAAAATTGATGCCAAGAAAGATGATTGGTATTCGTTCTAGTACTAGTGAGCTATTGCATTGCTCTCCCTTTGAAATAAAGTATAGCAATTGCTACTCTTTGTTGTAAGGGTACATGAGCAATATCAAAATATTGTTCTACTCTTTTAATCCAAGAATCTACTTCATCCCCTTCAAACTCGGGAAAGTTCAATTTCAGTCCTTTTGCAAATTGTGTTTGATAGTATGTCTCTTCAGTAACAGCAAGAGCAAGGTTTTGTACATTGTGGAACCTTGGTAGTGCAGAACACATAGGCCTCTGCCAATGTTGGGCTGGTGGACCAGGGATATTACAAACAGCAGATGTTATAGAGTAAGTCATGGGTGGGGTAGCCATTAATGGTGCTACTTGTGTACTCAGGAGTATAGATGAATCTGATCCCTGAAAATTCATCTGCCGATGTTGAGTTGCCAAGTTTGGGCCAGTTGTTTGAATCCCCGTAAATTGTGCTCTTGGTATGACTTGAGGAGTTGCTGGTTGCACTATAGAAGGAGTACCCTGATAAATCTGATTAGCATGATAACTTGAAGCATGGTCAGATTGTGGATCACGGGTGAGACATCCCGATTGGAAATTCAAAACAGGTAAGGACTGAAGCAATAGATCAATCTGCTTGTTTTGAGTTTCCATTTGCTTTACCTGTTCTTCTTGATTCTTTTGAATGGGGCATTCACACCATTGACACTATTTAAAATTCGTGATTCAGTGTATGCCATCCTGGCCCCATTGTCATAGACACAGACGGTCCCACATGTCATAGACACAGACAAGTTGACAGACGAATTGAGTGTCGTACAGCTAATTATTCCCTTTTGAATCTGTTCCAAGGTTTGTTTGACTTCTTCTAATTCACTTCTTGCAGCAAATGATTCTTCAGTAACTTAGTAACTTCAGTTAGTTCTCCACGATTTTGTCTAGTCATGATGGGACCCCAAGTGATTTTTGAAAAAACTAGCAGCCTAGGGATTTTACAGAGCAGAACTCCAACCTTCACTTGCTATCTTTTCAAGTCACTAGAGAGAAAAGTTCAAGATTTCAGGAATTTACCACAAAGCGATGTGCTTTGGACCCTGTCGTCTTGTTCTTTCCCCCCACAGATATCCTCTAGACTGTAACAACGATCGAACTTAGGAATTTTATTGTGAAAACTTGTTCCACAACCCTTGTTCTAGCGCTATTGCAAGAATCAGAGGCAGGATTGGTAAATCTGATACCACTATTGTCACTACCCGAGGCAAATCTAAAGAAATTGGGAGAGAAAAGGGAAGAACTCGGGAAGGGACAGAGAAGAAATTGAGATGGGATCTGGAGACTACTTTAGTTTACTTTTGGCATAAAGATTCCTTACATTCCTCTCTAGGCTTTAAAGCCACAACATCCAAATGGAAAGCAAAAACGGAGACGCAGCTCCACGGAAAAAAGGAGCAGAACGGAGTCACAGCTCCTGAAAACATAATAGTAACAACTGAGACTTCTATCTGCCATTCGATGAACATCCAAGCGCTGAGACGTTGTTAATTGGAGTCACAAGAATACCCCTTCGCACGCCGACTACCAACTGATAGCTTCTTCGACAATTGGTTTTCAGTTTCATCAGAAATAAGACTGGGTTGTGACAGGCGGGAGGGTCAGCACGGCGAAGGGCACAGCCGACGCAGTATGGATAGTTCCATGATCGATCGATTTGTTCCTGAAGGCAATGCTTGCATTCTCGTTTGTTAGAAGGGTACGATGTGTAGAACAGTAGAAGTGTCTCCTTGGCTCCTTGCTTTGATGCATATGGCATTTTTTAGCAATTTATTGGATCAATTCGATAAGGCGTTTCTGTCTTCATTTCCTCTTATCGATCAATTTGGTGCTGCATTTCTCGGTGTTTACTAGATATTGTACAATCTCTCCACTTTCTACATCAAACACGCCATTTGCCAAATTGTTTACGTGGATTTTTTTTCTTGCTGTTTTGTTGGATCAATTCATTTTGCATGATTCACCGGCCTTACTGCTACATTTTATGGGATCTGGGTGCTTTCATGTGATACTTTATTGTGGATTTGCGGTGCATCTCGAATCTTGCAACTTGCAAGTTTATTTTTTTGAAAATGTTTTGGCGGGTCAGGTGTTTTGAATTTCAGTACATCACCCCATCCGGCTATGTTCTTCATTTCCCTGAGTATTTGAAAATTTCTTGATCTGTTTTGAGTCCTGTTAGAACTACAACACTTTCCTCCTGATACGGTTACTGATTCATGAATTTGTTTACTGCAAATTGGTAGTTCTGTTTCAATTGGTGAAACTGGCCTGAAATTCAGTCTGTTCGTATTGCAGAAACTGAATTCAACCAACTCAGTTGCCGATGTGAAAAAGGGATCTTCTGCAAGCCTTCTCAACATAGAGAGTTTTTCGGTCACAAAACCAACATTTAACCAGTTTGGTCGAGCAATATCACACCATGATGGTGTCCTTCAGAAGGAGAATGTTTGTTGCCCTTCTGTGCCGAACATTGTGCCAACAGTGGCACCCCGTGGCAGCTCACCTTGCCTGTCTGAAGATTCTGTTTCTATGGAGGACGCTATGTCAACATGTAATTCAATTGAAAGCCCTGACCTTGAGTGCCTTGACGATGGGGACTCCCTAGTATCATCTTCCTTGAACCATAGGGGGAATGATAAACCTCATATTTCTGACAACATGGGTGCTGCAGGTTTGTTTGCTTGTTAAGATGAGTAACCCATGTTAGTGTTTGGTATTAAATATTTGTTTACCATTGCAGTATCCAACGAGGAAAAGCATGGTCCTACCCTAATGGAAATTGACAATATCTTGGATATTGACAATAACCTCGAGGACCCACAACTTTGTGCAACCATCGCTTGTGACATTTACAAGCACTTGTGTGAGGCTGAGGTGATAGATTCTTGTTCATACTGGTTCTGCTAATATCTGCAATTCTGCATATTCTGTACAAGAAGTAATATCTGTAGTGTGTATGTGAATTGTGAAGTAATATTTGCGAAGTCAAATACATATTATTTTGTACCATAAGATATTACTGGATGTGACTTGGCTTGCGAAAATGCAAGCATAACATAGGAAAAAGAATTTGGCATCAGCTGCACGGATCCAATAGAACATTACATTACAACCCCTTAATCGATTTTTGTCTGATTCACTTGCATCTATGGAGAGCAATGCACTCACTCATCATTATATGTCATGTTATAAGTGTGTGCAGCTGCTCCCGGGATGAAGTATAACACTATAACATCACACTACATGAAGCTTGTCTTTGGTTACTCCTAGTTGCCCTTGTGTTTCCTCTTCTTCATGAAGAAATTGCTGTCTATATTTATTGCTGTCACATACTTGTAATGTGATACTGCTTTCTAGCAGACCATGAAAAGGCCTTCAACGGATTTTGTAAAAACCACTCAGAAGGATATTAACACAAACATGAGGGCAGTATTAATAGATTGGATTGTGGAAGTAAGCATTTCTAGTATGAGAATCTAAAGGGCTAAAAGCACACAAAGCAATCCTTTCAATATCTATGACATTGTTTCCTTTTCTCAATTCAGGTCACAGAAGAATATCGTCTTATTCTTGAAACTTTATACCTCACGGTCAATTACATTGACCGGTATCTTTCTGGCAAGAGGATAAGTCGGCACAGGCTGCAATTACTTGGTGTCACTTGCTTGCTTATAGCTACGTAAGATTCAATGTCCTTATTTTTGTCTCTGTTCTGGTTTTTTTTTTTATTTGGGGTCTGTTATCTTTTTAAATTTGTATGTTCTGTTTTGACATACCATTGTTAAATGATTAAATTCCAGTAAGTATGAAGAGATATGTCCACCCCAAGTAGAAGAACTCTGCTATATTACTGACAATACATACATCAAAGAAGAGGTTTGTGGCGCAGTGTAGAGTTTTTGTTCCTTTTTTTGTTTTCTTATTCTCATCTTTTGTTTAAGGAGTGGTTCTCATCTTCTAACAAATACTTGAACAGGTATTGCAAATGGAAGCTTCTGTCCTGAATTACTTGAAGTTTGAGATTGCTGCACCTACGACAAAATGTTTTTTGAGGTAGTATTCTTGTTATATTTATGCCTGTACTTACTGATACTAAATATTTTCATTTCTCTTTTTTAAAATAGGAGATTTGTATGTGCTGCTCAAGTATGCCATGAGGTACTTGTCTGTATTCAATGGCTTACAGTTGCTGTCAGTTCTGTGTGCTCTTCTAGCTTACTCAACCTTTCCATTTCGTAGAGGCCTGCTTTGCATCTTGAGTTCCTAGCTAACTACATTGCTGAGCTATCACTTCTGGAGTACAGTTTACTTTGCTATGTTCCTTCAATGATAGCTGCCTCTTCTATTTTCTTGGCGAAGTTCATCCATAAGCCAGCAATGAATCCTTGGGTATGTGCTTTCCAACCTTCTAGATTTTATTTCTTTGCATTAAACTTGTAAATGTCTTCATTTGCTAACTCTAAATTTATTATGAAGCAGAATTCCACTCTTTCTTATTACACACAGTACAAACCATCCGAGTTATGCGATTGTGTAAAGGTACTACACCGGCTATTCTGTGTTGGCCCTGGAAACAACCTTCCAGCAATTAGAGAAAAGTACAGTCAACACAAGGTGAATTTTTTCAACAAGTTGATTGGAACTTGGAAGTTTTTACTTCATTTTCTATTTTTATACTAAAATGCTATCCACTCTTTCTGTTCTTTTAGTACAAATTAGTAGCAAAGAAGTATTGCCCGCCGTCAATTCCAACTGAGTTCTTCCAAGATGCGAGCAGTTAGAAGCACAGATTAGTTCCAGTTACTCACTGAAGTCCTCCCGTGGCTCAGGTGCTAGTTTGATCTGTACAGATTGCTGTGCATGCAAGACATTCACACTCGCTTGTTCTTTGCTGATTGGTTGATTGTACATTTTAGATTGAACCAGTGCAGCTGTGTTCATTTGCTTCGTGGGGCAATGTTCATGGTGGTGTTTATACCTTGTTTCCACTTAGCAGTTGAAGTCTTTATCCTACTCTGCCTGCAATGTATATACATCATAGTTCATAACTCCTTGGCTGTTTGATATGATTCTGGTATGCTACTTGAAAATAAAGTGGATAGATTGGTTAAAGATAAATACCTAATAATGGTATTTTGATGTTGGGTATACTGAATTTTTTGTTTGGGAACCTGAAAAAGGTGGCATTAAGTTCAACACAGAAGTGCTTGAAATCTGAATGAATTTTTGTTAGGACATGTATAAGGTTAGCGATAACTAATATGTATATACTACAATTTATTTGATATAAGGCTCAAAATAACTTCTAGATTGGGATTTCTTTACAAACCCATAAAATTTTCTGTTTCATGTTTAAAATTTTATTTGTTATGTACAATATAACCCATGCAATTGTGTTTTGTGCTATCTATATCTCCTTAATCCATGGGTTTTTATGGTCTCTTGTTAATGAGACAACTACTCTCTCCCCTTGTTCTCGCTTTCGCGTCAACAGACATCCCACGAGCAGGGATGACATCATATGCCTTTCTACACATTTTAATTGTTTATTGGCGAGGTTTTGTTAGTTTTTTCATAGTAATACCTGAATGTTAAACGAAGAACCAATATGGCCAATGATTATTGACGCCCGATGTCTTCCTAACATCTCAACCTCTTCCTTCTAGCAAATCCCTCTGTCCCCAGTTCCCCACAAGGCCGCAACATCTACTTTTGACTTAGATGTACAAACATGCTACTCGACATTTTTAAGTTCTAGCAAGGGAGAACATTCAAATGAAAAACAACAAACTTTCAACTCAAACTCCAAAACTTTGGGCTCAAAAAAATTAATTTTCAACTAAAAATTTTAATCTTTTAATTCAAAATAGGAAGTTTTCTAGTCGAATATTGGGGAGATCTTCAACTCAAGTGAGCACGGCCCCATAAATTTCCAAGGTTTAGTTGGGAATGAGAACATGCTACTGCCCTGGTAGTGGGAGGCTCTTTAATCTCTCCACCCACCCAAGTTCAGGTCCTAAGACTGGCTCGAGTGTCTTACCTCCTTTAATGGAATGCCGGAACATCTAGCCCTTAAGTTCTCTCAATGCCTGTTAAGACTCGGTTTTACTAAACCGAATCCCTCTACATTAACAGCATGAGTTCCAAGGATCAGTGCTCATACCCATAGTAAAACAAAAATAAAGTATCAATATCAATGCTGCATTAACTAATAAAGCAAATCAGAGTGCGGCGGAGCCACTTATTACAATAGTTCATATAATCAAATCCTGACTAATGCAAATAGAAAGCAAATAAAGATAGTATCTCGTCACGGCCACAGACACACACTGATCGGGAAGCAGCTAGTAGTCTAGTGTATCCTCAGGAAATTAGCAATGTACTCCTGATCTGCTCGTGGAATAAGCAGCCCTGAATAAAAACTGATGTTAGCATACGATTGCTATCAAGTCTTTCCTGGGAAGGGTCAGGTTAAGACTCATCCTAGGAAAGGTAATAGTTTGTTTGTAAAAAAGCATTTTACTAACGCTATAAAAGCATTTAAGGAAACATAAGTAAATAAATAGCAATTCTCATAGTTAACTTGAACAGTAATATTAACATGGCATAATTCATAATTAGTGTCTTAAGTTCTCAAGTTCTCAATAGCTCATCCCAAAGTATCATCATGATTCCGATCTCATTCTCATTCATCATAAATCATCTAATAGCGGCACACGATCGGATCAACCTTACCCATGTCAATTAATTAATAGTGTAGCTACGACGTGAAAAACCACAAAGATGCTCAAAACCGGGAGCACGGCCATTCGAATAGGTTTACACTGAGATTGTACACTCTACCCGCAAGATATGATACTCTTTCGTCGAAGAGCATCATAGCAAAACCTATCATAAGACTAACCCCGAACTTGCCACAGTCATACTTGATTTTTACACATGTAACCCAAAGCTCCTTTCGGGCAATACACCGATGATGATGCATCCCTCGGAACCCTAACTACAGTGCATGGATAGTGTCAATCCCGATGTTAAATCTGATAAATGCTTCTTTGTGGGGTATCCGAAGAATACTAAAGGGTATTATTTCTATGACCGGGAAGAAGGCAAAGCCTTTGTCGTCTGAAATGGTGTCTTTTTGGGAAAAGAGTTTTTCAAAAGAGCTAGTGGGAGCAAGGTACAACTCGAAGAAATTCAGGAAACACCTGAAAATGTTTCATCCCCTACTGATTCTCAGCGTGATATACAAGATGTTGTAGAACCCGTTGTAGAGGTGCCAGCCCCATGTAGGTCCAAGAGAGCAAGTCGCGCTCCCAAGAGATATATGTTCCTCATGATGAGACAGCATGACATATTATTATTGGACAATGATGAGCCAAAAAATTATATGGAAGCAATGGTGGGACCAGACTCTAAGAAATGGTTGGAAGCTATGAGATCTAAAATAAAGTTCATATATGATAATCAAGTTTGGAACTTGGTTGATTTGCCTGATGGTGTCAAAACTATGAGTACAAATGAATCTTTAAGAAAAAGAATAGACATGGATGAAAATATTCATATCCATAAAGTACGATTGGTGGCGAAAGGTTTCAAGCAAAATTAAGGTGTTGATTATGATAAAACCTATTTGCCCGTCGCTATGCTAAAGTCTATTCGGATCGTGCTAGCAATTGTTGCATTTCATGATGATGACATATGGCAAAAAGATATCAGAACACCTTTCGTGAAAGGAAACCTAAGTGCTCAGGTGGTTACTCTTCGTCATGTGTTTTTAGATCTTCGGACTGCCGACTTCTTCGCCAAGTTACAGACTAGAGCGCAGCATGATCGACATCTCTCCAAACTCAGTGTTGTAGATCTACCATGAGTTTGAAGGGGGTGTTAAAGTAGCATTGTATAGGGTTTCTTTGCATATTTTCTTCTCCTGTTCACTGTTTATACAGCCCACTTTGGGCCCATAGTAATACATGCTGCAATTCTAGCTCCCACTCTAACAACATGACCCAGCAGGAGCAATGAGCCTAGGGTGTCTACTGTGGTGTTTCTTCTTCAGAACCGGTGTTCTTGAAATGAATGGCTGAATCCTTGCTCTTCCTTTCTTGAAAAAAAGAAATGTGTTGTAATGAAGCAATGGGGATGTACCGTGATGATTCCGAGTTTCTGAGCTGATGCTTCCAATGGGAGGAAGAGGAAGGTGTGGTTGTTTGCCTCTGGTGGTTCTTGTGGCTGGAGGCATCATAGCTACTTTTGCAAATGTGTGATACTTCTTCACTTGTGATGGAAGTTCAACACCCAGTGTAGAAATCAAATGATCCTAAAGTGGCTTTTGTGTGATTGTATTTGGATTTTGCTTTCCACAAACTTGTCAGGTTGTAACACTGCAAGAAAGCAAGCTGTGACAACAAGACAGGTAATTAGTCCTATGGAATGGTGTCATGGCATGATTGATTATAACTAGGACAGTGCCATGATCATCAATGTATTATTCTTTCGTCTACGTGCAACAAAATGGATTCTGTGAAATTAGACGCTAGCTGCTCTAGGCCCAAGCACAATCTTTTGTTGCTAGTCAGCACTGTACGCCAGACACTCGGGTCATCATGTATCCAAATTGTTGTATTAAACAAAATTAAGCCTTGCTTGCCGATGAAATTGGAATACAGACGAGGGACCTGTATTGATCCTATCGTACATTTGAATGGGCATTTGTCTTGGGGTGTTCTCAAAACTCAAAAGCACAGTGGAGATGCACGGCTGCAGTAGCAAGTTAATACTGAAGGACGAGTCCACAACGACCTCTTTTTCTCCACAAAAGGGCTGGTGCTAAGGGTGGACCCCACTAGACACGTCGGACAGAACACGATCAGTGTATATGCCGCTCAAGAGATAAGACATTATTTGGAATTGCGTTAATAGTTTTCTTGTGATTGTAACCCTTTGGTTAATGATCTAATGAAAATTATTGTTTTAAAAAAAAAGATAAGACATTATTTGAGGTGTTTGGTGCAAAGCATTCAATCATCAATGGAGGAAGAAAGTAAACAAGTGGGTAGCGGCAGCGAGAAGAAGAGTGGTGTTGAGGCCAATACAATCTTTCCATACTTCCTGACTTTCAAACCACTTGTCAAAGCTCTCAAAACAAGTGAAACAAGGCAAGAGTATAAGGTTGAAAAGTGAGAATTTTTACAAGGAAATTTTCTTGTGGTCTAAACAAGAAAAAAGAGAAAGACCACTTCCTAACCAAGAAGAAGAGGGAGGCCATGGATGACCCAAATCACCTTGTATCCTCTCTTGCTAAACTTAGGAAAGCCTTCTTCGTCTATCTACTTGTCCCTCCACCCACGGTTTCCTCTCACCACCCCACGAATCCAACTCCAAGTTTGCATGTATTTTCACTTCGTCCTCCCAACAGAGAGAGCATCCCCATTTGCTGCAAACTGCATTCCTCCAGCATACCAAGAGGAATAGGGCCTTCTGTATCATAGGAATCTAGCATTGCTTGAATTACTTAGACATTTGAAGCACTCGGCATGATTTAGCTCGCCAGGTTTGTATAGCACTGTTTTTTTTCTTTCGCGTGACAAATGAATTATTCTTGTTGATGCTATTGGAACAGATCGGTTATATCTTTGAACAGTTTCTTTTAGTGGTTGGTCCAACTCTGTGTGAGAATGCCCCAGAAAGGACAAAATTATCTCTCTATTTGACCAATTTTGTTAAGTTTAACCTGCCATGATATGATTTCCTACGTGAAGGTAGATACTCTTTAATGCGACCATAATCACGATAACAGAAGCAATTACTTGGTAATTTCCAGCGGAAAACACTGCTTCATGACCAGATTGGCGCACTCTGTTTCTTGTGTTGTGTACGGCACAAGTGTTTCAGGACACGAACTCAAGTTGAATTCCATAATCATTTCAATGAAACCTACAATTTGCACCGAACATTTACTAAATTGTGATAATATTAGTGGTAAGGATGAACAAAAGAATTTGCAGCCCACAATATATGTAGTTTTCCTTTGCAGTTCTGTTACACAACATAATTACAATCATCTGATATTCTGCCTTGTGAATTTTCAGATAGCTATATAGTCCAACAGCGAGCTGTTCATCATGGAAGACGGCATGGATTTCAGCCCGCATAGAAAAAGCACTGAACACAATCGCAGCAGCTTTGAACACGATGAATTCAGTATTCAGTCTAAAACAACCAAACCATCTGCACATTCACAGATCCCTTCCGCCAAGAAACCGAAGCTCAAGAACAAACCAGACCTGACGATCGACAAATCCAGCCCTGCCGGAGCAACGAATCCAAACCATGCATCCAACGCTACGGCAAGCCCCGCGCCGCCGCAAAGCTCCGAAATGGCGGGAACCACGACGGCGGCGACGATGGCGACAGGGTCAGGAACAACGCCGAGCGCGAACAACGCTGAAGCCGTCAGCAATGGCAGCCCAGACAGCAGCGGCAGCACCAGGAGCAACAGCCTGGAGAGCAGCCGCAGCAGCAGCGCGCCGACCTCGGCGGCGCACGTGAAGCGGCACACCGGCGGGGACAGCCGGTGGCAGGCCATCCAGCTGGCCACGGCCCGCGACGCGGCGCTCAACCTCGGCCACTTCCGGCTGCTCAAGCGGCTGGGCTACGGCGACATCGGCAGCGTCTACCTCGTCGGGCTTCGCGGCACGTCGGCCTTCTTCGCCATGAAGGTGATGGACAAGGCGTCGCTGGTCAGCCGGGACAAGGTGGCGCGGGCTGAGACGGAGCGGGAGATCCTCGCCCTCCTCAACCACCCCTTCCTTCCCAGCCTCTACTCGCACTTCGAGACCGACAAGTTCTACTGCCCCGTCATGGAGTACTGCAGCGGCGGCAACCTCCACTCCCTCCGGCAAAAGCAGCCCGGCAAACACTTCACCTAGCCCGCCGCCAGGTCCGTCCATGTCACAACCTAGCCTGGTAGGGGATGATCGGTCACCATGTAGCAGTGGACTGACTCTTGAATCGAATTTCTTCGCTGAGTTGGTGCGACAATGGCGGCTTCCAAGAATCCCCGACGTGCGACTCTGAAATGGGTTAGTTGAATATTTCTCTGTAATTTACCTCAAAACTAGCTTTTGCTTAGGCATTGTCTTGTTGCAGCCTTTCAACTGGTCGTGATCATCTCTGTGATCATCAACCTCATGGGGTACTTCACCACAGATGAGGGTCGTGCGCAGTGCCACTTCCAACCTCCCGCCTCCCATGAGTTGGACCAAGCCGAGAGGGTGAGTCTCCTATTTCTTTTTCGCTTGTTTTTGTAGAGGAAGGAATGGGGAGGCCATAATCCCTTGCTTCGATCGTAGGCAGGGATGGATGCTTGGATGGCCTTGACGTAGGAGGGCATCGAGGTCGGCCTTCTTGAACATGACCCTTAGCTTCCGCTCCATTGGATGTACATCCCTCAACACGGAGTAAGGTGTAGTACCACCAAGTCTATGCACGTTACTAAAACCTATCAATCAACGTGCATATGCAGAGGCTGATGCAGAGTGAAGGACATCTTATAGCTAGATGAAGGAACAGTGGTGCGTGAAGAACATCCGAGAGCAGAATCCCAACTGCTCCTATGAATTCGCTTGTTTTTTTAAAGGAAGGAATGGAGAGGCCATAATCCCACTACCAGTGAAACAGCCACCACAACCGGTTGTAGGCAACCGCGACTGATGTTCGTGGTAGCATCAGAAGCTGTTCTACGAACCGGTTCTAGTGGTGTCTAAAAAGGTAAAAAGTAAAGAATATTGAGGTACGTAGGATTCGAACCTAGGACCTCACCCCTCCTCGTGAGTCATGACCCACGCCTCACCCAGCTAGCCAACCCACCCACGCGTGCTCTCTGATGTGATAAGGCAAGCTTTTCTTTTAACAATTCAAAAATGGGCCTCTAACAACGGTTCGTAATTCGAACCCCTTCTAAAGCCCCCTCTAGAAGCGGTTCGTAATACGAACCCTTCTGTTGCTTAGGCTTTAGAAGGGATTCGTATTACGAACCTCTTCTAGAGATGCAGGGGGCTTTACAAAGGGTTCGTGACACGAACCCCTTCTATTGCTTAGCTTTAGAAGGGGTTCGTATTACGAACCGCTTCTAGAGGGGGTTTTCTGGCTTGATCTATTGAACCACTTGTGTTGCAACTATTAGAAGCGGTGCGCATCGAACCGTTTGTAATATACCGTTTGTGATGTCCTGTTTTCTAGTAGTGTCCCTTGCTTCGATCGTAGGCAGGGATGGATGCTTGGATGGCCTTGACGTAGGAGGGCATCGAGGTCGGCCTTCTTGAACATGACCTTTAGCTTCCGCTCCATTGGATGTACGTCCCTCAACTCGGAGTAGTCGGGCTCCTAGCGCTTCCCCGCTGGTTTATGACCAGGGAGGAGATGGAGCACACCATTCCAAGGTTCATTCCTCCAGTGGCCGAGGTGGTCTCGTCCTCGTTAGATAATGATGGCAATGGTGTTGCATCGTCGTCACTATCCAATGTGGGTAATGATGAAGACGATGACGTTGCATCAGTAGTTACGTCAGTGGCCTTTGGGAGCAGCGACACCGTGGAGGGGTCATGCAATGTTCACCGACGCCTTCAATCAATAGGTCCACGACCAAGGGGAGAACGCATCACTGACCTTTATTTTCATTTTTTTTTTCTTGTATTGGGCTCATGCCCCTAAAAAGTGGAATGTCATGAATGCTATCGAGATCCTCTCCCTCAAACTTTGAATTCCTGTGGTAGGAGATGTTAGCTGAAAACAAACGATTACTTATATTTCCTCTTTGTTCCTACAAAAATATCTCCATCACATATTTATAGCGTGTTTGGTTGCCCGCACGGAACCCGACTAGGCTTGCACGGTGCAGGCGACGTGTGTTTGGTTGTCTGCACCAACACTCGAGCCAAGCTACACTAGTGCAAAAACACTATGCTGGTATGGCTCCCGAGAAACGCCCAGCTCGGCCGTTTCTAGCGAGCCAGGCTAGCATAGTCTCGCTCAGCTAGCAGGACAGTGTAGTGCACAGTTGGTTTCATCCTTTAAAAAAATTTTAAAAATTCAAACGACATCCAAAATCAATGAGAAAAAAAAAATGGAACCGTAGATTCAGGTACAAGATATTGAAAAAATTTCAGAATTTTTTGAATTTTTATTTTTATTTTTGAATTTATTGATTTTCTAGTATTTGCTTTTTTGAATTTTTATTTTTTGTTTTTGAATTTTTTTTGTTCCAGTATTTTTTAAATCTTTTTATTTTCACTTTTGAATTTATTTTCTTTGTTTTTGATTTCTCTCTTTTGAATTTGTCCATCTCACTCCCCTCCTAATGCAGCCAATCAAACAACATCTCTGCGTAGTCTGTTCAATCTCATACAACCAACCAAACAACATCCTCTTGCATCATCTTAGCCTGGTGTCGACGAATTGTGTCGGCAATATATTTTATAGGGCTACGCGAAAAATCACAACTCGATGGTAGCACAGGGGGCAGGATTTATACAGGTTCAGGCCCTCGGAAAGAGGTAATACCTTACTCCTGTGCTCGTGGTTTTGTATAATGGGGTGTCGATCACAATGATCAAAGGATGATGAGCAAACCTAACTCTAGATCCAATCTCGCCTCCCCTCATCCCCCACCATACTCTCTCCAATGGCGGGGAGCTGGGCAACCTCCGTCACCATCGAGGCCGCGGCTGCGGGGACTGGTCGGCCCGTGTTCTCTGGCGCAAGAGCTCATCAGGCCTGCCGGCTGGTGAGTCTTCCTACCCCTGGTGCCAAGTCTTTCCCTACCCCTCGCCAAGAGGAGGTAGTTGTTTTTGAGTCTTTCTTTTCTCGAGGGTTCGGACTCCCCGCTTCCTTCTTCCTTCGTGGTCTGCTCAACCACTATAAAATCGAGCTCTTCCATCTGAACCCTAACTCCATTCTCCATATTTCTCTTTTTGTTCAACTCTGCGAAGCTTTCCTGGGGATTGCTCCCTACTTCGCCCTTTTTCGCCATCTCTTCCTCTTGAAAGCCTTCCCCACCGACAACACCCCCAAGGCCATTGGCGGGGCCGGATTCCAACTCCAGAGCGGCCTCAAGAAGGAGTACTTCTCCCTGCCACTCCGGACCTCCTTGAAGGGATGGAACTAGGAGTGGTTCTATTGCACAAACCCTTCCCCCTATCTTCCTTCCTTCAATGGGAGAAAGCCTCGGGCTTCCCCTTCTTTAACTTCTCCTCCTCCCTCCTCTGAAATGGATCATGTACTGTCTTAGTGCCAGGTACTCGACAAGGAATAGCTCTTCTCCGGCAGTCTACGCAGTAGGCCAGGGTGGGACATCAACACAAATGTACGTCCCAACCGAATCCCAACTGCCTAAACTTCGATCAAGCCACGGAGGTCAAGGGCGTCAGGAAAATCAGCCGATTAAGCCCGCCTTGCATTTAGGCAAGGGACCTACGACTGATCTCTGCATGAGGCACGAACCCGGCCTGTGCGTGCGATCATCTGTCTGACGATTGCAATCTCCGGCTCAAGGTCAAATCCCGCCAGTCAACAAGCGGGTCAGAGCTCGCTCCTCGCCAGCGAGGTAGGGAAAGGCGCCTATGCGAATGCGAGACTTTGCGTCGGCTATAAGCCGCCTCTATCTTCTTCAGGTGCGGTTATAAGTATAAGACTTTCAACCAAGTGTAAACCAGCTCTTATGCTGTGGTGCTCCACCAAGTTTCCTTCTTGAGCGCGTTCAGTTCCGCACGACTTGACCGCTTGAAACGCTTGAATGCCTGAGCTTCCCCGGACAGATGACCACTAACGAATCAAACTCCGTGAAGCCCCCACGGTGCCGCTGCGAGCCGACTACCAGACCAACGACCAAGGCGGAAGCTAAGCGGCGGCGGGCCGAGGACGAGCCCGAAGCCGACCGAGCAGGGCGCGACGAGCAAGCTTCCAGGCAAGGCGGCCCGTCTGAACCACGAAGGAATAATCCAAAGCTTTGCGCGACGGCACGCCGAGGCGGGCCAAGATCCACAAGGATCATCGATGCCGGTGATTAGCGGTGGTAACCAGGTAACTAGCCAAGGTACATTTCTGATTTGAAGTAGAGTAGAGAGTAGTACTACTTGTTTAAGAGAGAATTACCGTTAGTTCTCAACTACTCCCCAAAACGGATTAAACTCCTGAAGGCCCTGAGGCAGGCCCGCGGCCCGAGAGCCCAAGGCAGGTTCAGTGGGTTCGATGAACTACCCTACGGTTCGACCTGCGGTTCCCTCCGTGTAAGTATCTGCAGTCTGGATTATTTGGTGTGGTGTGACGAATGACCCGAATGATCGTTCCGTGATCGAAAACTTGTCACGACGCTTAACTGCAGTGAGCGCGGATCATGCTGAGCCGTGTTGGCCAAGTTCGCAAGTCAGTTCAGCAAGACTAGAGACGTAAGGACAGCTGGGGCCGCCAGAGCCTGCAGCAGGTCCTAAATGGAGACCGACAGGGAACTGAAGCGATCGAGACGAAGGCGCGAGTCGTTCCAAACAAACGGCTAAGAGCGCCGACGTGTACAGATAATTTCCTGGACAGCCACGTTTTGACAGGAAGTACGTATGTAGGTATGAGCCATACTCGACTGGTCGAGTCCTTTGTAGATAATTTAGACTTAGATCCCCTGTAAATGTAGGGACTTGTTGTGAATTATCAATTCGTTTGTATGTAAACAATTCCTTTTTTGATATAATATAACTTAATCGATTTTTCTTAACTGAGTTATGTATTTTGCCCAAGTAGGTTAGGTTCCTTTTACTAAGCACTCTGCCAAGCGCATCAAGTTCCTTAGCGTTAGGAGTTGGCACGAAGCTCTGTCTCCAAGAACGCAGTCGAGAAGTATGAGTGTTGCGTGGAAACAAGAGTTTCGTTACTCGCAACGATTAACACAGGCTCAACAAGAACTCGAAGAAAGAGATCGATTAGTTATTGAATAGGTACAGACTGCACCTAATTAGGTGTAGCCCTCGACTTACTGGCTAGTCAGAATGCGACTAGGGAGCAAGTCAAATTAATCTCAATATAAGAGAAAGGGTGCATGATTGCGCACCTAATTAGGTGTAGCCCCCGACTTACTACTTAATTGAAACACAAATAAGTAGCAAGTCAGAAACTGAATTGCACAAGTGTAAAGACAATGTGAATGAAAACTTATCTTTATTTAATTGTAAATGTGTGTACAACGGCCGTCAGGTATAGAACCGACGTAATTGCTCGATGTTCCACGAGTTATCCATGAGAGTGCCATCTTCTCGCCTCAATCAGAAAGCCCCCAGACGTGTCACCGAGTCAATAATGTACGGACATTCCCAGCGTGGGGAGAGTTTATGGCCACTCGACTGATTAACCTGAAAGACCAAATCTCCAACCAAGAAGGCGCGATCCCGCACATTACGATTGTGCTAACGACGCAACCCTTGGAGGTACTTGGTCGACCGAATTGTTGCAACGTCCTAAGCTTCCTCCAGTCAGTCAAGTTCGTCAACTCGACTGGCCTCTGACTCGTCCTTATTGAACTTTTGAACTCGGGGTGACCCGAATTGTAGCTCCGTTGGAAGGACCGCCTCAGACCCATATACAAGGAAGAAGGAAGTCTGCCCCGTTGCCCGACTGGGACTTGTGCGAAGCCCCCAGAGTATGGTAGGCAATTTCTTATCCACTTTGCCACGTATGGACTGAGCCGATCGAAGATGCGCGCCTTGACGCCTTGTAAAAGCATGCCATTTGTGCGCTCGACTTGCCCATTGCTTTGAGGATGTGCCACCGAAGCAAAGCAAATTTTTATACCTACATTTTCACACCAGCTTTGAAACTCATCACTTCTGAATTGAGAGCCATTATCCGTAATGATCCAAGAGGGTACGCCAAACCGACCGATGATCTTCTGGAAGAACTCGGTGGCCTTGGCCGCTGTAATCTTGGACACAGGCTTGGCTTCAATCCATTTAGTGAATTTGTCAATGGCGACGAAGATATGTTCGAAACCACCTGGGGCCTTCTTGAAGGGTCCGACAATATCGAGCCCCCAGATGGCAAACGGCCAGGTGATAGGGATCGTCTGAAGTTTCTGAGCCGGCACATGGATCTGTCGAGCGAAGAACTGACAACCCTCGCACTTGCGGATGATCTCCTTTGCGTCGGAGACCGCGGTTGGCCAGTAAAATCCTTGACGAAAGGCTTTGCAGACCAACGTAGATGAGGCAGCGTGATGGCCGCACATACCCGAGTGAATTTCACGCAACAGGGCGCGTCCTTCCAACTCGGATACGCACTTTTGAAGTATGCCCGAGGCGCTTCGGCAGTATAGAATTCCTTCAAGTACCACGTATGCACGACTTCGGCGTTCAATCTGTTCAGCGGCCCCCCGATGATATCATCGGGAAGCTTTTCTTCTTGCAAGTATTCCAAATACGGTCGCATCTAATCCGAGTCGAGGGCGAGGACATCTGACTTGGGTAGCGGTTCATCCGTTTAGGGTAGTTGCTCTTGTGGTGTGATGGAGGGGGCGTGAAGCTCTTGCACAAAGATTCCAGCTGGTACTGTAGCCCGGCTAGAGCCCATGTTTGCAAGCTCATCCGCCGCCTCGTTGTCTCGCCGCAGGATGTGTATAAGCTCCAAACCATCGAACTTGTCTTTCAACTTTCTGATCTCTTGACAATAGGCGGTCATATTGTTGTTGACACAAGTCCAATCCTTCTGTACTTGGCTCACCACGAGCTGAGAATCCCCGTGAACCACCAATCGCCGGATACCGAGCGATATGGCAATACGGAACCCATGGATGAGCGCCTCGTACTCCGCTGTGTTGTTTGAAGCTGGAAAATAAATCTAGAGGACGTACTTGAGTTGTTCGCCTCCAGGTGATATGAGAACGGTACCATCCCCCGCGCCCTGTCGTCGGAGAGAGCCGTCGAAGTACATGTTTCAGTACTCGGCTTCTTCGACGGCTGGGGAGCCTGCATCTCCGTCCACTCGGCAACGAAGCCAGCGAGTGTTTGTGAGTTGATGGCGCTGCGTGGCTTGAACGTGAGCTTGAAAGCCCCATGTTCTACCGACCACTTAGCTATCCTCCCAGTGGCTTCCCGATTATGAAGGATATCTCCAATAGGGAAAGAAGTGACCACTGAAATTGGATGTTCTTAATAATAGTGCTTCAGCTTCCGAGAGGCGATCAGAACCACATACAAAAGTTTCTACACCTGCGAATAGCGTACCTTGGACTCACCCAATACTTCGCTGACGAAGTAGACCGGGCGTTGAGCCTTGTAGATGCGTCCTTGTTCTGTGGTGGCCGCAATGTATAGCAGAAGCGGTTCCTGTGGCATGGGAGATGCCAAGACAGGTGGCGAAGTGAGGAACGATTTGTGATCCTCAAAAGCTTCCTGTGCCTCGGGTGTCCAAATAAACTTGTCGTGTTGCTTCTTCAATTGCTTGAAGAAGGGCGACCCACGCTCGCCGAGCCGCGAGATGAATCGGCCGAGTGCCACCATGCACCCATTTAGAAGCTGGACATCCGTTTGGCATGTTGGGGGAGCCATCTCCATGATAGCACTGATCTTTTTCGGGTTAGCCTCAATTCTGTGGTGAGATACCACGAAACCGAGTAGCTTTCCTGAAGGAACCCGGAAGACACACTTCTCCGGGTTCAACTTCATGTTGTATGCCGACAGGTTCTCGAACGTCTCCGACAGGTCGGTGACCAAGTCGGAGGATACCCGAGATTTGATGACAACGTCATTAACGTATCCTTCCACGTTACGCCCAAGCTGGTTGTGGAAACATCGCTGAATGCAACGTTGATACGTTGCTCCGACGTTCTTCAGCCCAAAGGGCATAGTGACGTAGTAGAAAGCCCCGAAAGGAGTGATGAACGAAGTCTTGATGCAATCTTCTTCCTTCAAGCTAATCTGGTGATAGCCCGAATAGGCATTCAGAAAGCTCAAAAGTTCGGAACCGGCAGTGGAATCAACCACCTGGTCGATGTGAGGTAGTCCGAACGGATCCTTAGGGCATGCTTTATTTAAATCGGTGTAATCGACACACATGCGCCAAGTTCCATTCTTCTTTTATACAAGTACCGGATTTGCCAGCTAATCGGGGTGGAGAACCTCCCTTATGAAACCAGCGGCTAAAAGTCTGGTAATCTCCACCTTGATGGCTTCCTTTCGATCTTGCACGAACCGACGCAGCCGTTGTTTGATTGGCTTGGCTTTGTCGTGTACATTCAAGGAGTGCTCGATCACCTCCCTCGGGACACCCGGTATGTCAGATGGCTTCCAAGCGAAGATGCCCCGATTCGCTTGGACGAAGGTGACGAGCGCCTCTTCCAATTTCGGATCGAGCCCTGTCCTGATCAAAGCCGTTTTGGCCGAGTCGGATGGGTCGAGCGAAATACGCTTGACATCTTCGTCAGGCTTGATGCCTGACTTAGATGGCTTCTTGTTCGGCATGTCGCCCTCGTCGCGAAGAGTGGTGGCTGCCTGTCGGATCTTGGCCAACTCGGCAGTGGCTTCGGTCGACTAGGCGAAGTCGCAGTTTTCCTTATCAAGGAGATAGGAAAACTTGACGTCTTCGCGGACTGAGATTACGCTTCGCGGACCCAGCATCTTCATTGCCAGGTAGGCGTAATGTGGGACGACCTTGAATTTGGCCAAGCCCGGCCTTCCCAAGATTGCGTGATATGCAGTCTCGAAATCGGCTACCTCAAAGCTGAGGTTTTTCATCCGGTAGTTGTCCCGAGTGCCGAAAGTGACCGGAAGAGAGATTCTCCCAATCGGTACTGAGGATGTTCCCGGAATTATGCCATGGAACAGTGCGTCCGTCTTCTGGAGCGCTGACCTTGGAATCTGCATCTCATCAAAAGTCTTGGCGAAAAGGATATTCAACCCGCTCCCGCCGTTGACTAAGACTTTGCGCAGTCGGACGCCCCGTACCACAGGATCTAGGATGAGTGGATATCTTCCTGGGCAAGGGATATAGTCAGGATGATCCGATCGATCGAACTTGATCGGAACTTCGGACCATCGAAGATATTCGGGGGGTCACCGGAACGGCTGCATTGATTTCCCGTGTAGTAAGCTTTTGCCTACACTTGGACTCGTACGCATCCGATCCCCCATATATGTAGTTGAGCTCGCGCTCGGTTTCTTGATAAGCGTCACCCTGAGGTGGATCACGCTTATTATCTTGCTTGGCGTCCTTGGAGTGTCTTTGTTGTGCTCCTCAGCGAATCTCTTCAGGACGTTACAGTTTTTTACCGCATGCTTTCCATTCGGATGGAAAGGACACGGCGCTTCCATTACTTTGTTGTAGTCGTTGGGCCGAGGCGGCCTCTGGCGACCATGATCCGCAACAGCTACCAATTCTTCACCCTTTCACTTCTTGTCCTTCTTAGAGGACGACTCGGGCTTATCCTTCTTGCCTTCGTTTTTGCTCGGATGATCCTCCTGACGCTCAGCGAGAGCGTCCGAGGGGGTAGCATATCGGTCCGCCAGGGCAAACATCTCTTTGACAGTGGTTGGGGGCTTTCGAGACATCTTTTTGATTAGGTCGGGGTCACGAACTCCCTTTTGAAAGGCCTTGACGACAACCGCTTCAGAAATCTCTCAGATTGTGTTTTTCTTCTTTGTGAAGTGCCGAATAAAATCCCTTAACGATTCATCTTTTTTCTAATGAATCTAATAAAGGTCCCACTGGGTTCCAAGTTTCTCGTAAGTGCCCTGAAAATTGGCAACAAATTGTCGCAAAGCTCTCCCTAGGAACCGATTGAGTTCTCTGGAAGGGCTGCGAGCCCACGTGAGCCGGAGGGGTTAACATGACGGGCAGATAGTTTGCCATCACGTCGTAGCCTCCGCCTGCGGCTTTGATTGATAGAGAGTAAATCTGCAACCAAGCTTCTGGGTCCCGCTCCCCGTCAAATTTCACTATTCGCTTAGGGTTAAATCTTTCGGTCCAGTTTACCTGACGAAGTCGGGTGTGAATGCTCTGATCCCATCAATCAACCTGTCCCCAGGGGAAGGAGATTGATGGGGAAGTATTCGGCGCGGTGGAGTATGGCACTGGTCTTCTCGGTGATGATTTCCATGGAGCGCAGCATGGTTGTCGCGACGATCAGAGCTTCGACCAAAACTATCACCGTCGCCTTCTTCTCGCTCCCTCCGCTGAGCTTCGATGTCGAGACGGAGGTCACGGCTTGTACTTCGGCGAGCATCTTGCCCACGGATTGGTGTGCGCCGACTACGGCGAGTGTTGCTTGTGGCTGTCTGACTTCTGGCCTAGTCGGCCTGTTGACCCTGAGTACCTTGGACAGCCGCTGCCGTCACCATGGCTTTGAGCTGCTCCATGATCGGCGTTACGGGGCTGTTTTCTCCAAGTAAAGGACCAACGTTGTTCAAGAGGGTCTTGCATGCGAGGATATTCTGTTGTGGCATACGGAAGACCGATTGATCTCCCATACGGACTTGAAGCAATTCCTCTTGAACTTCGCATGCGCGACCGCGTAATTTGTCGCGCAGATCTTCTTCCACCTCTGCGGTTATGTTCGGCCCCTGCCTCCTCTATTGGACGCCGGGCCGATCCGGAGGCTTGTCCATTCACCACGTAGATGCCGCGAAAGTCGGGGAATCTGTTGATGCTCTTCTCTGACTCAGACTCCGAGTAAGAGAGGCTCAACTGATCCCGATTTGTTGGTTCGTCAATGGGAGTGATTATAACTCTGACTTCCCGTGATGGATCGTTTGGCAGAAGAAAATCCGACTGAGATTTGGCAGAGCAGATCTGTTGAAATCTTGCAGCCGAATTGACCAATCCGAGTGGTATCTCAGCGCCCACTCGGGAAGTCGATCCGGTTAGAGTCATCCCCGAGTCAGAACTCGGGAAACTCGTCCCAGTGTGTGTTTATTGTGCTTCGCTCGTTAGCCCAGACTGAAAAAGACGGCATGTTATCCCGTGGAAAACAGTGGCCGAGTTTCTCAATCCGAACGGGGCGTCGGAAAACTGAGAAGTTGCAATTCCCGATTGGATCCGAACGTGATCCAGATTAGGAACAGCATCACTGGTTGGTTCCTCACCAGCGGAAGAAGCTGGCAGAACCAAAAGCTTGTAATGCCGACTGGGACCGAAGGGAGTACCTGTGGTAGGGTAGTCGGAATCGTCGTCGTCAGATCGGATCTCTCCCGGATCAGAATCCGCAAGAGACATCCTGAGGTGATGAAGTTTGGCTGAAGTCGCATTCAGTCTCCCCTGAACGTTGTCCGGTTGAGATAGTCGAAATTCCCCAAAGTCGTCGGCGAGGAAGCCGAGATCTCCGAAGACAAAACCTTGGCCGGGGGTGTAGGTGAAGATGAATCCGCCGATTGAAGCCATCGAAGTCGATGAAGTTGATCGTGACGCTAGCCCCTACCTGGCGCGCCAACTGTCCACGAATTGTGTCGGCAATATATTTTATAGGGCTACGCGAAAGATCACAACTCGATGGTAGCATAGGGGGCAGGATTTATACAGGTTCAGGCCCTCGGAAAGAGGTAATACCCTACTCCTGTGCTCGTGGTTTTGTATAATGGGGTGTCGATCACAATGATGAAAGGATGATCACAATGACCGTATACTCTCGCCGGGATTACACGAGAGCCGAGATGATGTGGATTGATTCTTAACTAGGGACCCCTGACCCCTTTTATATAGTGCAAGGGGTCGGGTTACAGATTGGTTCTCTAATCCGTATAAGGGAGATAAGGGATGTAACCGAGTCGGTTACGCTTATCTCTACATATTCGAGTAGAATTAGGATTATCTTCCAAATAGAGCAAGTCGGGCCGCGCCGTCCTCCAAGCCTGCCTTCTGGAAGATCCACGTGACTTGGTCCAAGGAGGTGGTACGTCCAATCATCTGTCTTCGAATACCCGGGACCCATGTTGTCCACACCTGGCTGAGCACATACAACCTAGCTAAGGTCATACAGCAACCAAACAGCCCCTTAGCAATCTCATTGAGCAAGCAAGGCAAATGCTCAAGGGAAGTAGCATGCCTTTGAAAGAGAGAAGAAGCTGAGCCAGGAAATGCACGTGCCAACTATTGATGGAGAGGAAACGGCTCCCGATGACGAGCTTACTTTTTTAATTAGGGACCAAGCTTCTCCCTTTACAGGTGAGAGGGGTAATTCGTAAATGGACCAAACCACGAGGTAGGTACACATCGATTTTATACAGGTCTGAGCCTAGTTGAGAAAGGACAATAGCTTTACTCCAATATGTTTGTATGCGTGTCAATGTCGATTCTAGGGTTACAAGAAAGTCTTTGTCTATCTAATTGTTCACTATCTCTTATCTCCCTTGTTCTAGTGGATCTATGTGCTTGTATGCAGTGGCTGGCTTTAGCCCTGGTTGTGGCATCCAGTTGCACTAAGCTAGCTAATTAGCTTTTGCTCTTGCTATCTCTAATACGACTAATGAACTAGTCTAAGCCAACACTCATTTGCTGCTGTTACAATGGTAATTAGTGGTAAATTTTTATGCATCACATGCATTTTTAATTATAGATTGAAAGTTCCAATCCCAATTTTGCTATTAAATTTAAATCAATGCAACTCTCAGATAGTTATTTGTATTCATATGTTATCATGTTCTATATATATGATCTAACAATAGAATAATAATATAATGTAGGAATTTGATGTAGTTAGTGCTTGGGTTTTGTTCCTTATTGTATGTTCAAAATGGTTTAGACATATGTTTATAGCTTAGGCATATAGCTTATGATCATTTTAAAAATCTATACTTAATTCCTGAGCTCATTTCTTTTATTTTAAAGCGTTTCTCGAAACTCTAAAACACAAGTCAATCGAAATGAGTCAACTTCTTAAAGTTAATTTGAGAAGACCTTGAGCTTACCATTCAACTCAGTCATAAGGCATTAGCCCCCCTCTTTTGAATTTTCTAGCTCCGCCACTGCTTGTATGCGTGTCTCACCTTTTGTCCGTGTGTGAGCTCTCTCTAGATTAGTCCCCTTGTCCTAGGGATTATATACCTTGGGTACTTGAAGGCGCAACCTTCCCATGGGACAACGCTGTTGTCACCACGTGGCTGTGGGCATGTGTCATTACGATGGGGATGTCCCTGTTTATGGGCATCGGACATAGAATCGTGCTTATGGCCGACACATGGGAATGTCCAAGGATAGAATGAGCTTTTCCTGGGAGGACTTAGGGGTGATAATTTTTTTTTTTTTTACCAAGGGTGGACTTGGGATGGATTAATAAACCCATCCTGGCATATACGCAACCACAGTCGCAGCTGAGCCTCGAGCACATGCAGCTGAGCCTCGAGCACATGCATGACCTGGTGGGAGGGCCAAAGTGCACCCCGTGCCAGCTGACCATCCGAGCAAAGCTCAGCTCGCTGCATAGGGGTGATATGACAATGGATAGTGGAGGCTGCAGTGATCCTTGGCCGCATGCAATTCATTTATATCTACATGAAATCTCTCTAGGCATGGTCATCTAGAGGAAAATGAGAGGGTTGACAAGCGGTCAAGACCATGCCTGAACCCCGATAGTATGTTATTCCATAAATCTTCCTCCAATATCCTTAAAATTACCACCATATGCCATCGTAGAAAATTCTCCTCCATAGCCACTTGAATTATCCACTATATGTTATCTCATAAAATCTCCTCCTACCAACCCTAAAACTATCTAGCATATATCATCTTATAAAATTCTCGTCCACCACCACTAAAATTACCCATTATATGTTACCTCATAGAATCTTCCTCTATTGACACTAAAATAATACCAACTATATGCTATCCTATCAAAAACCACCTCTAATGCTTGCCCTTTCACCATCCTCTTCTTTCAAAGAGGAGTTGAGAGCATCAGCACAATGCAGTCTAGTGTGAAAGAGGAGCTGATGGCATGAGCATGATGCAAGATAGCGGAGCTAATGGTGTGAGCTCAACTATTGAATATATCAAATTAGGCATGTGGGAAGTAATATGATATTTGTTCCTAACAAAGAATAGGCACTTGGCTGGCCAGTAGAATGTTATATGCACGAGTGTCCGCTACCTTAATCTATATGTATGCCATTTACTTCTTTTTTTTTCTTGTGGGTTGTGTTTTTCTCTTACACCCAGCTGACGTAAGAGTCAATATGTCGATCTATCTGGCTGGCATGAGCCAAAGCGATCTAATCATTTGGTATGCGAGGAGAAAAATGCTAGTTGTCCTTTGAAAAAAAAAATGTACATATAGCTGTACAACAGAGCAGAAGAAAGAATTGAAGCAAAGTCCATCGAGGCAACTATGGAGGTAAAACCTTCTGTGTCAATCTATGTACAGCATAGTATTGTAAGGAAATATCCATGCTCATTGCATTAGAAAATGGTATATCGAAATTGCCTCCATTGCGAGCTCCATATAACCTTTTACTTTGCAAAAATGTTCTCAAATCAGCGAGTAGGTTGTAGTATCACCAATTCTATGCAGGTTGCTAAAACCTAACAATCAACGTGCATATGCAGAGGCTGACGCAGAGTGAAGGACATCTTTTAGCTAGATGAAGGAACAGTGGTGCGCGATGAACACTCGAGAGCAGAATCCCAACTACTCCTATGAATTCTTTCTACCCTCTGCCCTTTCTAAAATCGAATGAAATCCTGGCTATTAGAGCAATAGAGCTGGATCTTGTGCATCACAAGCAATAGGATGCAACCGTTGAACAATAATTTTTTTTTTAAGAATTTGATAGAAGCACTACCACGGATTGAGCCTTCAATCCCGGTTCCAAACCGGCATCAATCCCGGTTTTGGAACCGGGATAGGCAATTCGGGACTGATGGCATGGAGCCATCGGTCCGTTGTTTCAACCCGGATAGATGTTAGAAATATATTTAAAAATATAATACACACATATGGCTTCTGTGGGACTCGAACCCGAGATCTCGTGACTCCCCACTCACCTTTCTAAGCAACTCATCCACCCACGCGTTCTAATATAACTAGGATATGCATTCCTTTTAAAGATTCCTTAGATGAGGTTTTAGTCCCGGTTCGTGTAAAGGCCTACCTTCAGTCCCAGTTGGTATTACGAACCGGGACTGATGAGCTTCCATGCCAGCTGGGCTGTACTAGCCTGCATGGGAGGAGCATCAATCCCGGTTGGTATTATCAACCGGGACTAATATGAGCGACGAACCGGGATTGAAGCCTTGGAACTACGAACCGGGACTGATGCTACTATTAATACCGGTTCGTATCTTATCGGGACTGATAAGTCGGTATGGAAGGCTGTTTCTCTAGTAGTGAAGTCCTGCCATTCCAATCAGTGAAGACAAGAGTATAAATAATGTAGAAAACGAAAATACACCGACGTTACAACTCCGAGACTTTCACCGTCTCTTCAACATCTACTCTATATGTAATATTGGAAGTTTATCAATTTTAGCCAAACCAGAAGAGCAGCTGGCATTGGTTTGTTAATTCGTTGACCTTGTTGATGTACTGCTACATGCAAGGATGTTAATTTGTACACAAATCAAGCATCAAATAAAATCAAGGCTAGTGTGTCCACAATGATGACAATATTGCTAAATAGTAAGGTACGTAGAAAGGTGCATATATGAAATAGTGTGTCCACTATTTAGTAATATTGATAAATAGTAAGGTGCATATATGGAATTACTAGAAAGGTTTTCGCGCCCATGGCGCGACGTACCTCTTTATAGGCTTTTTGTTTGTATGTCACGGGTGAATGAAAATTTAATGTGCAACGCAGGTTAACCTTCTCTTTTAAAATTTTTGGTGGCATGGATTTAGAGGTCAGTGCAATAAACACAACACACATTCTGGCTGGAGGAAGCATAATATATGCACCTATCTCATTAGCATAGTTCTAAAAAGGAAAAAAGTAACTATTTGGTATCTGATCTATCTCTGCTATACCAAATTGGTTTCTAAACCGAAATATCAGGTTTGATCTGTCCCCGAACTACCAAAACCTAACCAAAATGGTCATATGACTAGTCAAAGAACGGTATTGGGTTGTTTTCGCTGATGTGGCTGTCCATTTGGGTCTGACATGGTGGCCATGTGGTAGATTAGTTTGACATAGTGTTCACATAGGCTGCACATGTGTCACTTTTCATTATTTCTAGTTTTTTCACTGATGCGCCCCACATGTCATCCCTTTCCTCCTCTTCAATTCCTCTCTCATCATCTCTCTGATTCTTTCCTCTTCCCCAATCACAACAGAGGAGAGGGGAGGGCTCTGCACGGTTGCTCGTCATGCCCCACGCAGGCTCGCAGCTCACTGGCTAGCGACATCGGCCACCCTGGTTCGATCTGTCACCGTCTGTGCACAGTCCTCAACTCCTCCACTGAGCCACCGTCGTCATTGTTGTTCCCCCTCTCCACTTTGTCTCTCTCTTTGCCCAATGCTGGCGAGGACACCATTGCTGCCTCTGTCGCCGCCCGTCTCTGCACAACCCTCTCTCTTTGTGCTCGATGCCGGTCCGCCTCTTCACCATCCTCAACTCCTCCATAAAGCCACCATCGTCATCATTCCCTATATCTTCTCTGTCTCTATGTGCTCAACATCAGCCCGCCTCTTCACCGACCTCAACTCCTCCACCGAGCCACCGTCGTCATCGTTCCTCTTCTGCTCTCCATCTCTCTGCACTCGATGTCGGCCCGTCTCTTCACCATCCTCCACTAAGCCACCATCCTCGTCATTCCGGCCCCTTCTGTCTGTCTCTCTCTGCACTCGATGCCAGCGAGGACGCTTGTACCGCCGTCCTCCTTTACACCATCCTCAACTCCTTCACTAAGCCACTGTCGTCATTGTTCCCCTTCTCCTCTTTGTCTCTCTCTGTGCCAAAAACCGGCGACAACACTACCACCGTCTCCCGCCGTGCCTGCGGCTCCCTCTCAATTTCCTCCCTCTCGTACATATCCCTGCCGCCAAGGAGCGCAGGAGCGACGGTATGGCCCGTAGCTCAAGGTGACAGCTAGGACGAGAGAGAGAATAGGAGAGATTGGGAGATAGAAGGGAGGCGATGGCTCGTCGGGATCGACATCAACATGGCCCAGGGTGCCGCCCCTCCTTGCTCTATTGGCGAGGCCAAGAACGCTGCCCCATCCCGGCGCAAGCCACACAAAGGAGAGAGAATGAGTGATTGAGGGAGAGGGCGAGAAGGGAAACACATGTGGCAAGCCACGTCAATGCTATGTCAGCAAAAGCCTCCTGTGTGGACACCACGTTAGCGAAAACCACCTCAGTACCGCTCATTGACTGGTCAAAGGACCATTTTGGTCCGGTTTCGGTAGTTTAAGACTAGTCAAACCCGATATTTTGCTTCAGGATCAATTTGGTACAACAGAGATAATTCAGGTACTTTTTCCTTCTAAAAATATGCTGGTCAATAGGATTCACAAGAACACATCCGAATTTGTATGGATATATTCTATTCGTGTGAAACTCAACCTCTTTCAATAGACAAAAAGCAACCTAATACAGCATGGATAGACCAATTTTTTACACTTTGCATGGTTTACAGGGTACCTGTGATAGCACCGTAGAAATGCGCAAGCCCAACTAAAACAATCTAAAATCAAATTTTGCTTGCGATTGACAAAGGCTCACACAAGGCATATACAGGAACTAGCTAAATATTATTATTATTATTATCAATAATATTTAATTTGTATTTACATATTTAATTATATTTTACATTATGTAACAAATAAAAAATAGATTTAACTAAGAATGATAAACACATAAATATTTAGGATCCATAGCTACCGCTTTTATACCGCCTTACCGTTAGAGGAGTGGGAGCTAGTGGAGGTGCTAGTTAGGTGTGGATCCCACACTAGCACCTCTCTCCTACCTCCACCATTAAAATAGGTGGGAGCTAGCGGAGATGGTAGTGGTGCCACATAGCTGACGTGGCATCTACGTGGCACCACTGCCACCTCCACTGGCTCCCCACTTGCTCCCCAACTGTCAGAGATAGCCTTAGCAACAGTTCGGCCGCCCGTAGCAGCTCCGATGGCCTGCCTGATAGCAACTCTGCTGTAGCTCCTTTTATACGTGCATGAGCCATGAGCCATGAGCCATGTATACATATATGAACCATGTATACATATCTGTGCTCTTCTTCTATCCTTCACTAGATACGATTTCGCGCCCATGGCGCGACGAGCACAAATTAATCTAATTAATAAGTAATGTTGTTTAAGTTTCTTTGCTTCAACAAATAGTAAATCATATGTACTTAGCTAGTAAGTATGTGTTCTGTAACCTTCAACTTTTCCGCTTCAGTTGTAAGCTGCCTATATCAAGTTTGAATTTATTATTGCTGCATAAGGTTTCCTCAATACAAAAGGAGTTACAGCAGCGTAAAGATGGCATACTGCATATATAGAGAACATGTGAAACCTTCCCTAAAGAAAACAGGGTAACAACCAAAATAGATATTAACAATTCATTTTCTTGCTATAAATTAAGAAACCGGTGCACTTTGGCATAAGGAGGCAGGAGGTAAATAGGTTGACAATAAGGCAGCATACAAATGTGCTTCATCTTGAAGATCTGCATTGTACCCACTGCTGAACCGTCCAGCTGTCACATGCAGAACATGGTTTATTATCGCAAGGGTTAGCAAAGCTAAACCTAAAGAAAACAATCGGATAATATCATCAAATAAAATTGCTCAAAAAAATTAATGTCTGACCACCAAGTTGTACCATAACCTTGAGAGGAGCAGAATAAAGGAAAACTAATGCCAAAAAAAAAAAACATAATGATGCATTTTAACAGCAAGTATGGACAGGGCATGTAACGGCTCATATTAGGGAGTAACTATGACCTCTTGATAAGTGGAAGGTAAACAGAAAAAGAGAGTGATTTCAAAAGAAAGGTGCACTAAATTAGGCAGAAGGCTCTATTTTGTGTTCGGAAAGAAATAGAGGGTTGTGAACAGGAAAAAGAGAGGGGATAAAACCATTCTTGCAATCTTGCATATTATAACAGAAATGTAGGTTGTAAGAAAACAATACTCAAAGCACCAAGACATGAAGAAAACATGTTTCATTCAAAACAAAATATCACGGAAATATATCAAGGTAGCAGGGGTTAACCTTTTGATGTTACATATGCTCCAACATATTTCCATCAGTTTTCTACTGCTTTGATATTCCTGATCCGACAGTAATCCTAAAAAAAATAAGATGATTAGCTCTAATCTTTTTTAAAACATTACCTATCTAATCATCACTTTGTGAAGAACATTCTCACCACTTTTGTGTAACATGAAGCAGCAAAGACCGAAGAGAGAACATGTAAAATGTGAGTATCCAAGAAAAGAAAGTAATTTGCATCGGCCATGCACAAACTCAGGCCTACAGCCTATGCCAAGTATGTTCCTTCATGTACCAAAATTTTGGAGAGTGTTTTCAGCACTGTACCTGAGCGGCTGACCTTCATCTGTTTCTTTTCTTTAATGGTGAGTCCATTTTTCTTTACTAAAAACAAATACTGTAATAACATCTCTAAGCATAAGTGTAAAGATGTATCAGCAAGCAAGTAAATAAGGGTCCATCAGAGTATGTTTTAGTAAGGTAAAATCTCATGTTTATCTCCAATAGGACAATTCTCACTTAGTTTGGACTTTCGGCATCAAAATTTCATAAACGAGAAAATTACGTGTTAGCACCAGGGTTCCAAAAACCGCCGCAAACTGCCCAAAACCGGCGGTTTGAGAAACCGTCGGTTTTTCTCCGGGCCAATTCAAAATTTTGATTTTGAATTTGATTTTTAAAAAAATTGAAAAAATCTTATAAAAAACTAGATGTTGAGTAGAACAATTTGTATAAAACAAAAATTAAAATAAAGTTGAGGAGAGGTCATATCTCCCTCTCTCTCTAACTTTTGCTCCTGTGACCTAATAGCTGCGTGCTGTAGCACTTTGTTGCTGCTCCCGTGACCCTGCCCCTCTTATGCAAACATGCCAGTTGCACCACCACAACTCCATGCTCGATATGTGTATGAGTGGGTAGAAGGAGAATTATTTAGCTACCATTTCAATAAGTGGAGTCGAACGAGTATGTGAACCGGCTTGTCCTGGCATGGATATAAAGTGCAGTTGGCGGAACAACAGGGAATAATTCTGTTCTCCACTGAGGATTACAACAGGTGATGTCTCAAATTTGTTTTCTCTCACAATTTTTTTACTATACTAACCATTCTCACTTCACAAAATTTAGGCAAGCTATGGGATGGAATGCGTACTAAGCCTTCCAAAAATTATGGTATGAATTAATTTGATTCTATATATATTGAGGGAGTGCTTGTACTGTAATGCAATATATGTATGTCTATCATCTTATGCAATGCAATATATGTCTGTATGCATTTCACTTACTGTTAAAATGTTCCAACTCTCTAATATTTAGCAAAGGTCATACCAAAATTTTTTCCTAGTTCAAATATATATTTTTGTTGGAAACTACCATTATTATTTACTTCATATTGATATGTTCAAATTGATATGTTTAAATTGACTTCATATTGATATTTTTGTTGTAACTACCTTGTTCAAATTATTGACTTCATATTCATATATTCAACATGTCATATATTTATCAAAGGTTGTTCCAAATTTTTCCCATTATTAAACAAATTACAAACACATATATCTCACACATCTATGATTTTTCGCAATTTTTCAAAAAATTTTCAGACCTCTTTTCATTTTTTCCATTTTCCACGTTTTTCCTGGTTTTGGCAGCGGTTTTTCGCTAAAAACTGCCGGGAAACAGCTAAAACCGGTGGTTTTTCGGCAAAACCGCCGCAAATACCGGTGGCTCGCCCGCTGCCTGTCTGTCCTTTTGAATTTGAATTTGAGCCGTTTCCGACGGTTTCTAGCGGTTTTTACCGGTTTTTTTCCGAAAAACCGGCCTGGTGGGTCGGCGGTTTCGGGTCCGGTTTCAAATTTTAAAACCCTGGTTACCTAGTTTTAAAGATTTTAAAACTGTGTACAGCAGGATACTTTTGCTTTGTGAAACGATAAACAAAGTGAAAAGATGTCAGTGATAGCACTAAATTTAAATAAGAATTTGACCATTGGGAACTATAAAAAGCTAAAGAAAATTGAGTTGGAGGCAATTGGTTTGTTAACTGAAATGGCAAATAAAGTGAGAAAATCTTAGCGGCAGTACTGCATGGAAGTATGAGTTTGCCAATTCGAAACTATAAGAAGATAAAGGAAAATGAGTGGCATAGCTGCAATAAAACCTGTGTAATGACCATAAATACATACCTAGATGAATGGTAACACTTCATCATAAACTATATTAGCAGTCATACCGGACAGCGTGTCGTCATCACTTTCAATCAAAATTTTAAGACCTTCTCTAGAGGTCACTCTTGACAGAGGCACGTATAATTGACCATGAGTAAAAACTGGGGTTTTAAGATATACGCCCACTGAAGAAAGTGTTTGGCCTTGGCATTTATTTATCGTCATTGCATAACAAACTCTAATTGGGAATTGGCGACCGCATAGGATAGGACAGGGCCATTTGTGAGCTGAACTGTTGAGAACAATTCGTGGGATGCATACATATTCACCAATATAGGTTCCCGTCATTATTTTTGCTTAAATAACCGAATCACCAAGTCTAGTTATTATCAGACGTGTACCATTGCAAAGTCCAACTGATTGGTTAAATTTCGCAAAAGCATAACCGGAGCATCCACCTTCAAGAGGAGTCTATGTGCTGGGAAATTGTTGACTATAATTGTATTTAGAAATTCCGGTGGATAAAGGAGTTGCACATCCGCTGAATTTTCTTGAGCATCACCAATTTTATCATAGCTCAAATATTCTTTGCCTAATTCAGGTAGTTTAGAAAGAATAATGTCATTTATGTCATTAACAACTGAATTAGTTGGGCAAATAACAGCACGCTGTGCTAGGTATGTGCAGCTATTAAAATATATGTTGAAGTCAGGATAAACAGCTTCAGCTATAGCCAGTGCATTATTATTATCTCCTAAAGGCAATAATAGGTCTTGTGGTATACGGATACAGTTTTTATTTTCGGAAGAAGTGCGATATTGCGGAAGGCGTCCTTCTCCTACATCAAGGACCCATTGAGCAAATTCCATCATCGCTTTTTTCTGGGCTGTAGACAGTGTATGGTCCATTAATCTCATGTTTATGGTCAAACGCATGATCTCCATGTTTTTCCATAGAGGCGACTTAATAAGTGAGACAACAAGTATGTCTGTACGTGTGCCCCTAGGAATGACTGGTAGTACCTGTCTAAAATCTCCACCAAAAATTACTGGTTTCCCTCCAAACGGTTTGGTGGCATTGGTGGAATGATTAGCCGAAAGTAAATCTCGCAGCACTACTGCACATCGGAGTATCACAAACAGCTTCAGCTATAGCCAGTGTATTATTATCTCCTGAAGGCAATAATAGGTCTTGTGGTATACGGATACAGTTTTTATTTTCTGAAGAAGTGCGATATTGCGGAAGGCGTCCTTCTCCTACATCAAGGACCCATTAAGCAAATTTCATCATCGCTTTTTTCCGGGCTGTAGACAGTGTATGGTCCATTAACCTCATGTTTATGGTCAAACGTATGATCTCCATGTTTTTCCATAGAGGCGACTTAATAAGTGAGACAACAAGTATGTCTGTACGTGTGCCCCTAGGAATGACTGGTAGTACCTATCTAAAATCTCCACCAAAAATTACTGGTTTCCCTCCAAACGGTTTGGTGGCATTGGTGGAATCATTAGCCGAAAGTAAATCTCGCAGCACTACTGCACATCGGAGTATCGCAAACAGCTTCAGCTATAGCCAGTGCATTATTATCTCCTGAAGGCAATAATAGGTCTTGTGGTATACAGATACAGTTTTTATTTTCTGAAGAAGTGCGATATTGCAGAAGGTGTCCTTCTCCTACATCAAGGACCCGTTGAGCAAATTCCACCATCACTTTTTTCCGGGCTGTAGACAGTGTATGGTCCATTAACCTCATGTTTATGGTCAAACGCATGATCTCCATGTTTTTCCATAGAGGCGACTTAATAAGTGAGACAACAAGTATGTCTGTACGTGTGCCCCTAGGAATGACTGGTAGTACCTGTCTAAAATCTCCACAAAAAATTACTGGTTTCCCTCCAAACGGTTTGGTGGCATTGGTGGAATCATTAGCCGAAAGTAAATCTCGCAGCACTACTGCACATCGGAGTATCACAAACGGTTCGTAAGACTCTTTACAAGCGGTTTTTGAACCGCTTGTACGAAACCACGTGTGATACCTGGCTGGTATCACACGCGGTTCTCTCAACCGCTTGTGATAGTGTGTTAAAAAAGGTAAAAAATATTTAGGGAAGTGGGATTTGAACCCAGGACCTCATGCCTCCTCGTGACCCACACCTCACCCAGCTAGCCAACTCAACCACGCGTGCTCTTTGATAGAGTAGGACAAAATTTCTTTTTAACCTTTCGAAAACTAGGCCTTTAGAAGCGGTTCGTATCCCGAACCGCTTGTGAAGCCACTTTCTACAAGCGGTTTCGTGTCCCGAACCGCTTGTAGAACCCATTTCTACAGGCGGTTCGTGTCCCCAACCACTTGTAGAAGTCTATAAGCGGTTGGGGACACGAACCGCTTGTAGAAATGGGTTTTACAAGCGGTTCGGGACACGAACCGCTTGTAGAAGCCCTCTTCTGGCCCGTTGGTTTCAAACCGCTTGCATTTCTCAAACTACAAGCGGGCCGAAGTCAACCGCTTGTGATAGACCGTTTGTGAAACCCTTATCTGTAGTAATGCAGGGTATGATCAAGGGCTTCAATGCTATTCCTATGTGCCATAGGAGCCTCGTCCCATAAAATAAGTGTACTTTTTGTAATAAGTTCACCAAGAAGACTGCCTCTAGATATAGAACAACTGTTCTTGTCATCCAGGCTAATGGGTATATGAAATCTCGAATGAGCAGTTCAACCTCCAGGCAATAACAAAGCAGCAGCACCTGATGAAGCAACTGCAAGGACTATGTGGACTTCAGAACACAGCTTTGCAATAATAGAATTCCAAAGAAATGTCTTACCAGTTCCACCATGTCCAGACATGTGTCATGGTTTGCTATCTTTTGCAAGACAGTGTTATAGATGAAGCGTTGTTCTTCGTTTAGTGCTGTGGACGTTTGGCTTGCCTGAATAGACAAAACATCTTTATCATAACCTAGCTCTTCCAATACTAACCTGTTGCTTGCATCTTGTACGGAGGCATGAGTTGGCTGAGGTAATCCGTATATTGAAAGGCAAAGACCGTTGGTACAAAACATATGATCAAGAATTGTGAGCAATTTGTTTTGAAGATTAGAGTCTGATGTGGTGTGCTCATTGTAATAAGCTTTCTTCGCACTGTACGTGGTATTCAACATCATCTACCATATATTTCCAATATTTGTCATATAAGGCTCTAGCATCTCCGACATCGCAATGCATTAGAATGGCCATGAATAAAGTCCTTAGCTGTTTGGAATATGCCCATACAATGGCTTCGTCAAATACTAAAGACCATTCACCGTCATCAGCAATAAGACCTCTGGCTTTGCATGCCTCACGAAATGTGTCATAGATAACCCCCTCATAAGTCTTGACATCTTCATAGTTGCATGCACCTCGAACCACTATGAGAAGCATCTTAAGATAAAACACTTCGCCAGCACTGGGATGGATGTGGCAGAGCCTGGCAACCTTAGTTCCTCGTTTTCTTTTACACCACTGCCTCTTTTCAGGGTACCATGTCCATTATGTAGGAAATTCATAGTATGTGAGTGAACGTGCTGAACTATGGTGTTGGTTAATAGTAAACCATTATGTCAGCATTGATTTCGAAGAATCGGAATCTTGTAAAATGCCAAATAAAGTGGAGTCCTCCAAACATGTAAGGCTGTTCATGCCAGGCAAATGGACAATAAGCCTTTCAACAGCAGGCTTCCTTCCATGTATCTCGAATCCAAAGGTTCTCCAATATGCCTCCCACGCAGACAAATATCTACTTTTCTTATACTGTGAAATTTCATCAATTCTTTGATTGTTTTCAGAGGTAGTGATGTCTGCTGTTAATATAGAGGACGACGAAGTACTTGCATGATTAGTGCGTGATGCATGAGACCTAGTGAAGGGAAGCTCAACACTATCCTCGGTTCTGTGAGGCACATGAGGCAAGTCTGCATTGGCCATTCCGACATGGAATTGACCAGTTGGTGAACTGCCTTGAGGTGCAGGTTGCATAGTGAATATTGCACAGTCGTGGCCTTTAGTCATGTACTTAAACAGATACTTAATTAGATGAGTAGTGCAACACCATTCTACATTGATATGGGCTTGGAACTTTTTCAACGAATATGGATTGTAGGGCACAACCCATCGATTGTCAAATTTAATTCCATTTCTGACAATAAAATTTCCATCTGGCCGTCGTCTATATATAGGAAATCCATAAGAACTTAGAACTGTTTCATGCTGAAATTGTTCAGGATATCCTTTGGAGCACCGACCATTCCTCATGCAAGGACTGCGAGGATTATACTGGCCACAGGGACCATGAATCATGAATTCATCGACCAGAGTGTAACCAAGGGGATCAATGTTAATATCCGGTATTTCTACGGAGATAAAAGTAATTTTAGAACATATAGGCATGTAAAATATTTATTTAGGAAAAAAAGGATTTTCTGACCAATAGCATAGTATCAATACTATATTTGAAGCCTGGCTTGCACATCTGAACAATTCACCCAAACATCACAATACATTGTTTTAAACATACATTTTGATATAAGTCGTGCAGCTAAAGAGAAATATATGCAAAAATAAAAAATGTGACAAACTGAATTCAGAAGCAGAGAATTTGTCATAGCTATGGCTACTGGAGCAGCTGTGGCACACAAAAGATATATTTTGACAGTAATAGTTATATGCAAGAGACAATCTCTGTCAATGCAGATAAGTATGTCATTACCTCGGCGGAGAACTTGACAGATGTGCATGTTCTTTTGATCCCAGAAGCTCCTTCTGCGAGTGATTTTCAAAAGTTTCATGTGCAAACAAAAAGAAAAGCTGGAAAAACCTATGCACTAACCTCTAGCCCGAAGCTTCAATTCATCTCGATGGACAAGGTGAACTGAAGATGATCATGTCCTTGAGAGCGGGAGGGGGATGAGTTCAGTAAAGATCAAGGGTTCGCTATACATGAAACAAATAAACATACAATTTTTATGAATAGCCAATTATTTTGCTGGAAAATAAATTAGTTTCACAATTAAATTTGCATAATGGACAAAAAATTAAGTCAACTCCATGATACAGCAAGATACAGCAAGGAGGCAGACACATTACACGCAACAAAACAGCCAACAATATAAACCTAGAAGCATTAGCTGCATAACTTACTTATTATCTTTGGTTTAAGTAAATTTAGGCAAGATCACATACCAACATCACTCATAAATAAACCTGAGGAGAAAACTTGGGTTACTCACACCTGCAGTACATGGAATGGTGACACTGTAAAACCATTATTCGGTTGACACTCTTCTCCTTCAATCGTGGAACTTTTTTGGTGCTTACCATTTCCCTGCTAGCTATGAACAATGATGGAACCACCTGTATGATGAAAAGCATAATTAGCCATAAGCCCTGCCACTTCATACCAGAACAAAGACCATACAATGTTTCTCCTCGATAACATGAAACGATAGAATCTGAAACAACAACGATTATCCAATAAATCCTGGAATGTAGCAGTACAGGATATGAAGCATAAAAAGAATGGTCCAATCCTTACATGACTGTACCCTAAATGTGAAATGCATATTTGTGGTCTGCTAGTCACACCTCAATTGTAGCACTGTACCATGACAGATATTGGACCAATAGCTCATGTAATAGCATGGTCCCAGATGATTGTGCTAGCATAGTTTAGACCTCTCCTAATATCCTGAGGGTGGAAAAAAGATTGGCACCATGGTAAGATAGTACCAAGCACTGTTTTGACAGAACAACTATGTTACAATTTCATCGTTCCAAATAACCCGTGTGTAAAGAACTAACAATTTACAATGAACTAAACTAACATCGGCAGAAGCAAAATTGAACTTATCGGCAGAGTAAAACTAATCAATTTATACCTTTATGCAACTATCATGTTCAGTAACTCATTCATAGATGAGGCTGGGCTTAATTTAGTCATACAACATAATTGGACAGAACCTTAGGAATTCATATGTATATATTGTAGTGGCGTCATTACTACAGAACACCCCTTCCGTACCGGCTCGTCACTGCCGGTTTGCTAAGAAACGGCAGTGATAAGTTATCACTGCCGGTTTCTAAGTCCCCACGGCCAAGGAAAAACCAGAGACCGTAAGAACCGGCAGTAACAAGGCTTATCACAGCCAGTTCGATCAACTAGCTGGCAGTGATATATCTCTGTCAGTTGTAGCCCACAACCGGCAGTGTGCTAAGCCTCATGTCACTGCCGGTTGTAGTACTTAGCCGGCAGTGATACATCACTACCGGTTCTAGCCCAAAACCGGTAGTGCTAAGCATCATGTCACTGTTGGTTGTAGCACCTAGCCGGCAGTGACACATCACTACCGGTTATAGCCTTAAACCGGCACTGATAATTCAAAATGGAGCAAATAAAAAGTAACATCAAACAAAAGTAGATGAAACCAATGAAATGATCCAGTCTTTACACACTACTGATTAGTCATTACGGAGAACATTATAACATTCAGCTATAAATAACGGTTATCATATATTACATAATTAATATAAACATTAATTACATAATTCCACTGCGTCGCGCGCGCGTGCCATCATTCGCGTCGCCGCCTCTCCTCGTCGTCGCCCTCATCGCGTCCATCCCGGGATCTCTACACGGATCATTCGTGCTTGCTAGAGTGGACAGCTACAGAAACAGGCATTGAGCCGGGCAGGGAAGGAGGCGTACGTCCGTGCGAGGTTATACATTGAGTCCCCTCTCAGGAGCATTGCCATGGTCACTGAAGCTGTAGCGTCGCGAGGCGGGAGCAAGCGTCGCAAAAGATTGGCGACCGAATTCTCCGGAAGAGTTATAGAGTGGCTGAATCTGAGTATCACAAGATTCTACCTCAGCGCGCTCGAAAGGATGTTCGTCTGAGAAGGTCTCGCCAATACCCTGAAGAGGATACGGCCCCGTTCGAGCACATATGTTCTGATCTGCAATAATCGAGGCATCGACCATGTTGAGATAGAGCAGTGTCAAAGATAGCTGCGAGGTGACTACAGGACCCTTATGGGTCTTCTACCGGCTATCAACGCTTTGGCATCGTGATCCCGTCCGGGCAAACCCTCCAACCGCGCTTCGCTTCGTAGTGTACAATAGAGCGGTTGTATCAAGCTTTTAACGGTGCCCTTAATCGAAACGCCAACTGTGGCCATTAGCCATACTGGCCAACCCCACCACCCTCGGTATCCGGCGTCCTCCGCTTAATCTTGTGAGGTTTGACGATTACTTATACTTTGGTGGCGCGATATCAGTACAGCAGAAACAATCTCGCGGATCTTCCTCAGTCCTCCTCCAAAGTGCTTTCGCCGGTAGTGATGTGTGGTATAGTTAGCTCCTCAAGCGCCATGGACAGATTTCGAGAATTACTCGGTGGAGCTTCAAAATTTGGAAAATATGGGAATCCTTGCTAATCTCTGTTCAATTAGCCTAGAATGCTAAATTGTCGCGGTTCAAAGTATTGTCGCTGAATGCGGGCTCCCAGGCCTTGGTTGGAGTCCTCAGGAGCTGACGCAGTTTGAAATGAAAATTGCTGAAATTTGAAATTCGCGAGATGATAAGAAATTTAATATCATAACATCCGTCATAGACATCCACAACGGAACATAGACATCCACATAGTATAGTTAGCATACAAACAGCTATGCGTGACCGGGCAGCTGCGTATTTCACTTAGCCACCTGCAGCGTCGCTAATCACTTCATCTTGGTCACAATGAGATCTTGAACAAATAATCCTGCGTGATCCATATAATGAGTGTACACCTGCAGATCTTAATAATGAATGCATGAAAAGGTCAGGTTTGGTTATTTTGCTAAAATAACTCCTATCTACTTGTTTAATTAATTTCAATTCATTGAACACATTAATAGAGCGGCCTGACTACACTCCAGGCACCGCACTCACTCACTCTCACTGATTGAAAATATCTTGGTGTATCCTATCCATTCAAATTCATAACGCGGGCATACCATGGATGCATGGATTCTAACTAACTAACTAAAAAGTGTTCCTCCTTTGCGCTTCAAAGCGAAAACGAAGGCAATGTCACGTTTATCACCTATCACCATAGTATTCCCTGCTAGATCGAACCGTCGGAAGGCGAATTGCCGCTTACCGCATGACCTGAGAAAAACCATTTAGGTATTCCAATGTAATGAGTCATCCTGAATATCATCAAAAGGTTCCACATCCGACGTAATATTAGCTCGTAGGACTTCGGAGACTCGAGCTCAGGTTTGGATATCTACAGAATAATAGGACACTGATGCAATTCAATCCCAAAATCCGCAGGGTCAAAACCGCCACTTCCGGCCAACTGAGGTTTACCAAGTACCATCAATGAACGACTTGACAAAGTTAATGAGGACCACCTCAGTGGATTCGCATTAGGAGAAGGCTACTAAGGCTACACACACAGGCACTACAACAAAGGATAGGGAAAGAAACTATCACGCTAACTCCCTACAATGGAGGCTAAATCATAAGTTTGGGGAGGGAGGGGCACATATGAGATAATTCAAGCATGCAAATAAGCAATTAAAGATATGAAAATTTTAGCAAACTGGCAATCTGAATCTAGCTTGCCTTCAAGAATTTTGATGTCTGAAAGGCTCGCGAGTAGCAGATGACCATGAGAGAGGAAAATAGTAATGGCGAAGCGCATAGAGAATAGTATGTTTGGCGGGAGATTGCTGTTTTTTGGGCCAGTCTAGTTGGGGAATCATCTAGTTGGCTAAATCGAGTTCTGATGCTCCCTCGAGTAAGTCTAGCTCCTGCGCTCCCTAAACAATTCATATCTACGCAGCATAGGAGGATTATAACGGTTTGCGTAAACAGAGCGTCAGCACGCCGTCGGTTTGAAAAACGGTTTGAGTTAATGGCCATGTAGGTGGCGGGCTGCAGCAGGAACCTGGCGAAGGCTGGCGAGCGGAATAAACTCTACCATGGCCAGCGCATGACGGCGTTCGAGTGGGCCGGTGAGAAGACGCGACCTGCCGCCGTCACAGTTTCGAAATGACAGTACAAAGAAAGAACACGAAACGGACGTCGGAAGTATGGGTTTGTTTCACGTCTCCTAGTTATCCGCGTCTGATAACGGACATCTTAGGCGTGGTTTCGGTCCGATGAAGTGACGCGACATTGCGCTAGTGCCTGGCAGGCAAGACACGTAGGGGTGGCACGCACACTGGCATCCTGCCGTATCTGGCGGGCGGCAAAGTGATGGTCGGTTCGGGCTCTTGTCCTGGATCTCTCCCAATGGGTTGACCATATCCGTTCTCGAGCCCCGTACATTTGGTGGCAAATTGATTGGGCAGCATTTTAGGCTTGGGCACGATCTAGGGTGTACAATGTATTGTGTTTTATAGGTTGGCTAGCCAATTGGTGCTCAGGTCCTATTCCAGCAAGGAATCTAAATATGAGGGGTTATAGGTTAGTGGTCTGTCTCTATGAGATGTCTACATATTAAGTTTAAGAGGTAGGGTTAATAGAATATTAAGAGTAATGAAATTTGGAATGAGTCTTTTTCGAAAAAGCTTTTTCTAACTTGATTGGACTATATGGAATATTACCTTTTATATGGATGGGCTTAGGGTTGTATAATGTGGCCTATTCGACCTGGGCCCAATACTGCGATGGTTTGTAGTCGCTACCTTTAAGCCGTCGCCTACTTTTTTTACGCTTACCTTTTTATTTTCTGGCTCTTCGTTCTAAAGTAAACACAGTTTCGCTTGACTGGGCGGTCCACCCCGAGCACGCAATCGCTCAGTCTAAATTGACCGTCCCTCGTCCATCTCTCTAATTAGGTGCATTTGCTCTTCCGTACACGTGAATTGAATCACACAATGGTGACACGCTTAAGTGCAATGATTCGTGGTACTTCTTCTGGTCCCATCGCGGTCATCTCTGACACCAATGTATTCTTCCTTTTTTAGGATTAGGTGATATTCACCCGGCCGTAAATTAGTCTCACTCCATCATCAAGAGACCAGTGATACAACTCTAGCATAGATTGTTTTTGTCTGTACAAGGGAAGAAAACTTTCCCAACTCTTGGAATCGATCAAATTGATTTGAGCATGTCCTCTAGAATCTCGTTGGTCTTTTTGTGCCCCATCCGTCTGCTGAGGTCCGTGAGCTTATGAGACCTTAAATGTGTCCCCTAAGAGTGGAGTTGTTGCCAAAATCTTGAAGTGAAGTGAGTGGATGGAACTGGTACTTATGTGAGACTATTTCTGCTTTGGTCAGCATACCAGCATAAACTTGACATGTATGTATGCTAACTTGTGACTTAGGTAGTAGAGTCTGATGGGTAGAAATGAGCTACCTTAGTTCGAGCACGATCGATCAACGATAACACACATCGAATTTTGGATTCTAACAAAGATAAAGTCCATGAGCTTCTCTTCCTCCATCTGGAACTTTGTAGTAGTGCAATCAACTCACTGCCATTGGTGCACACAAACAAACATCACAAAAGAGCTACATGTTCGGTAATATCCATCTTCATATCCGGTTCTTTCAAGTCAAGGTCTATCTTGGTCAGCTACCGAATGTCATGTCGTGCGTCACTTTATTGGAATATCGTGAGCGTGATTAAAAGCTTCGCTTTATAATTAACTCAGAGTCCTTCCTTCTTTGGTACCCGCGTACCATGGCTTTTTACGACGGATAATTCCAATCTTATCCATATTAAATCTTGTCGTGCTTTCTCTCCGTTTAACATCGGTTGACGTTGATGGTGTCTTCATCATTCTCCTAGGCTTGTTTGATTTTCTCCCCAATGTAGGTTGTACCATCATATAAAAGGCACCCTTGTGCGCACTAGATTTAACCTCCTCTCAATTCTCTAAATAGTTCCCGTGCATCGACAATAAGCCTATGCGCCCTTATTGGCTCCCCCTGTGATATGGATCCCAATATCATGTCCGCTTTGACCGCCTCTTCTCTCTTTCTAAGGGCTCTAATTCAGCATGTCTATTTGAGACTCTGATATATATCTCCACGATCATTTATAGCAGGTAGTGTCTCCAAATCTTTAGTGCATGAATCATATAACGCGTAACCAAGTCATGGGTTGTCATATTAGCGGTTTTAATGGCGAGAAGCATAAGCTACTACTTGCTTCTGCATTGCACACCAACAGCAAGATGGCAATGACAATGCTAATAAACCTCAAAATCTTTTGCAAGCGGGCAATACCAAGGCGAGGGATGTGGTCAACTTACTCTTCAAAGCTCTCTTTCAATCGCGCTGTCCATTGGAGACTTGCGTAACTTCTTCGAACGCTGAAATGAGAAAGGCGATCTTGGAAAATCCGCGATGAACATTCGATAATATCTATTCCTAGAAATCCATGGGATAGAAACTGCTTAGCTTATGCCTTCGATCGCTTGTGTCTTCTTATCACTCCAAAAATTTCACTAACCTTAGAGATCGATCGACGTGAACACTCCTTCCATACGATAACGTCCTAGGAAAGACACTTCCTTCAACGGTCACACTTGTTTAGCCCTCGCTATATGGTAACTCTTCCTTAGAATATCTAGCACAATCCAAAGATGCATGGCATGCTCTTCCTCATTCTCGAAATGTAAATGCGATGAACACCATGACTGAATTTATCCAATACTCCATAAGTATTTTATTCATCGACTCATAAAAGCGGCATTAGTCAGCAAAAGACATCACTAGCTTCGTACTCGATAACCGCGTAACCAAGTAGTGTGAAGCCGTCTTAATCCACTCGATCTTGATTGCAGGATCTCAAATCAATCTGAAAATAGAGAAAATACACATGCTTCTAATTCAACAGTGAGGTCGTCGCCAATGTACTCGGATACTTGTTTTGATGGTCAATCGTTTAACGATCATATAGTGTGTCCTTCTTCGTATCGTAATACCTCGGTGGCTTACCTTAAACCTAGGTCTAATAAAACCTTTATCCTTCTTCTTCTTGGATCTTCTTCACCTCACCCATTTGAGTGGCCGTTACTTTATACGATCGTTGAGCTACCGGGGTACACACATGGTCAACTCTACATCGTCTGATCAAGCAACACTTTGCAAGTCATCCTAAACACATCTAGATACTCACTCTCACTCTTTCTACCGTTACTTTTCTTTCTCAATCTGCTGTCTCTGTTGGTGGTCTGGTCACCCAACCGGTCTTCCAGATTACGGAGGTGTTGATGGTATCATCGGACATTGGCCTAGTCCGTTAGGGTATGATATACTTCGGCTATTATCCCAGTGATCCTATCAAAATAGATTCATATCCTATAATTAAGTTAACAGAATCGACAGAACTTAGACATTTCCACCGCTAAACGACATCCCATACTTGTGTCCACTCATCGGATCCTCCCAGGATTGAATTACTAGGATTGATTTACTAAAGGAACTATTCTCCATTGATTTTTAACTACTAAATTGTAAAGCTCAGGGTCGGTAAATAAATACACTTAGGTACTATTCGCACTTGCCGACTTAGGTAGTGTCGTGGTTGATGCGGATTCACACTGCGGCAGATGTGGAAGTTCTTGTCGGTCTTTAGTCCGGTCTTCTCGGGTCATGATGCTGGTTTTGCTTCGCGCTCCTTTGTGATTCTCGATTTGGGCGGTGGCACCACGTAGCTCTGCCCTCCCAACGAGATGACTGTCTGGTGGACGCGGTTCGCGACTAAACTTGAGGTCTCGCGATCACGAGAAAGAGCCCTGAGCTTGCCAGGCCCTCGGTTCTCGCTCTCCACACTCACTAGGGATCTCGCTCAGCCTTCTTGAGAGAGTAGTCCATACGACGCCTCTCTACGCGGTTGGTTCTCTGTGCCTGGGCGGGAGTTATTCCAACGCCCTTATCCCGAAGCCTGGAAGGTAGCCTATCCTCTATGTCCTCATGCGATGTAGCTAAACTAGCAATAGGATGGCCTTCTTATAAACTGAAGCAGCGATAGATCTGAAGCTGTTCCCTTAAACGCAAGTTCTCGGCGCGCAACGCTTTTCCCAGGCGAGGGTGTCTGAACTCATCCATCCTAATTCATCCCACATCGTTGTGGTAGTTCGAGGTTTGTTGGTTCGAATTGAGTTCGTATTGTTTTTCCCACCAATGAGCGGCATTTCCCTTCAACATATGGGTAGCAAGCCATCGTCGCCGTATCGCTCGCCAGTATAGTTCTCTCTTAATCATCATCTCTCAGCTCCCTGCAGAATTCGTCCCGCGAGCGAGCGAAATGTGGACTCGATGCTAAGCTGAAGTCGCTCTCGAACTCTGAGGCTGTGAGTTGTTCAACCTCTCCCAATGATTAGATTAGATTCAGGATTCATTGTAACCGTTGTCTTGTGCTTTGGTTGGGCAAAGTTATGGCAACGGCACTTGTTGCACTCGGACGGCGTGACGGCAGGGGCGCCTTGTGAGGGAATGAGCTTCTCGTTGACTCGAGTCTTCCGGAAGTTGCTGTCTTGCACGCTTCTTCCATTCAGCAACATCATTACTCTGGACTCCTTCTCTTGATGGGGAATAGCTCCTGAATTAACCTCTTCCTCCGAAAAGAACTAGGAAAGTTGAGCAACTAGACAGATAGTGACATCCTAGCGAAAATAATTTGAAAACAATTTCTGGCACTCATTACAAAGATCCAAATAAAAGATCGGACCTCAAGAACATCGAGTAGCCATAAGGTCACGAATCCAACATTAAAAACAACTCATTACATGATATACACACATGCAACAAATTATTTGTTATAATAATGCCTTATTAATGGCTAATTAATCATCGGTATTTAGGGAGTAATCGTAGTTTACTTTAATGGAGAATTCAGCTCTTAAAGTCAAGGAAACAAATAATTTTCGCATCTATGCATCTATTCATCGGAGCGAAGCTTGACATACTACGGACAGTATGGTTTGTTGAGATTTTTGGAAAAACAATCTCTCTCTCCAAAAGTTCTTCCAACCTTAATTTTCATTGCTCTTTGCTTATGCTCCTTTTCTTTGAACCGACGGTGTTGAATTAGACAATTCACAACACCAAACGAATTGATTCTACTATTCTGATTAAATGTAACATCCTCATTTTCAAAAAATCAAAATTCATTTGCATCATGCATTGCATTGCATTTAAATTCTTTTTTAAATAAAATAATTTTCAATAAAATGAGTATGTTACTTGTTTAATAAAAACATTAAAAGTAATTGAGATGTTTTGTGAATATTCCATAAAGTAATTAAAGTGTTATTAGGATTTCAAAAAAAAAAAAGTTTACTTGAACCTTTTTATAAGAATAAAAATATTTTAAAACCCCTGCTCTATCATCTCATCCTTGTCCCTCTTCCCTCTTCTCCCTCTCTGGGATTCCCTCTCTCTCTGTAAACTCCCATCCCCCCTTCACCTCCTAACCTGCATCCTTTGACCCTCCACCACGAAACAAATAGAAACCCGTTAGTAGCCTAGTAACTCACTAAGCACAACCCTCCTCATCTCCCTCCCTCTCTCAAATCTCCCGGCCTGAATAGCAGCTTCTCCTCCCTTTTTCTTTGATTATTCGACTTTAAAAATTAAGTTTTTTTCAAAACTATTTTGGGGACGTCCTAGATAATCTTTCTTCGCGGGTTCCATTTTTGCCTAGGAACTCCGGATCCAAGGTCCGGGTTCTCAAACACCGTCGTGAGTCTGAAATCTTGCAAAATTTCGTAGATCGTCCTCACCTTCTTGAGTATTCCTCAAACCGTCGTCAGAACATCTGGCTATCTTCATCATGGATCCATCCTAACTCCTAGTATCAGCGAGACTCGAGCAGAATTCTGCCTGCAGCTACTTACGTCATAGCTGCTCAAGTGGTGAGATTCAATTTCATTGCCTCTCCACCATCCCCATGAATTCTTTTCTCATCTCAAAACCACAAGACTCCTGCCTCAGCCCCTGTGCCCTCTCCGCTCTCTCATGGAACGCTAGAATTATTATTGGTGGAGAGAGGAGCGCCGCAGCGCGCCAAACTAGTGCTAATGTGAATGATCAGTATGCTTGCCCCCTTTCATTGATGAGCTTATTAAGCAACTTTAGCGGGTTTTTCATACCAAATAAATGGGGATACCTCGACCTCGACCCTGACTCATAGAATACATGAATGAATACCCAGACCCCACATTAGACTCTTCGATCGTCGACTTATCTAACTTTGTCTTACAATCCCCATTTATCCTATTCCTAACATGCCTCGGTCCGACAAGTTGTTGATTTAATTTGATCGATTGATTCGTTCGCGTTCAGAATGTCATACAGCATGAAGCCGCATACATGAAGTCCCCTAAACTTGTCAAGAGACTCACTCTCCGCTTTGTCTTGAATCCCTTGACTAGACACCTCCGCCATCTTCTTGGGAAATAGACTCCCTTTGATGCACTTTCGAATACCTTATCGGAATACCTATCTTCTTCCCACTTTGCTGGTCCAAGTCCAGTCTTACACGCTGCTAACGAAATATCGGACTCTTTAGTCTTCGCACTCGTAATTTCGAAGAATCAACGTCGGTCGGACATCCACTCCGGAGAGATAGGCTCGCCTTAGCCCCTTACAACAAGTCGCAATCACCTAAATGTCGGAAATCTGGTCCACGCATGGTCTCCCGATGATGTTTTTCTTTGTTTCTTTTCGTATATTTATCCTGATGCTGATGACTTGACACTTGTCGTGGCGTTTGTACGTTGTCGCGAGCTGACGTAAATGAATCGTCGTCTGACGTCCGTCGCGATCGGATCGACCTGGGATTTCTTTGTGTGTTATACATCTGCTCTATGCTGCCCAGCCCTTGCTCGCGGTCGCCTACATCCGACGCTGGCAGCGGTTCACGTGGGAGGCGAGTCGTCTCTCTCTTTTACATAGTTCGTTATTCAAACCGCACCTCGCCTGCTGTAGTCGTTCTGTAACTAGCGGTTGGCTTGCCGGCTCAAGCCGCTAACTTCTTGCGCCTAATGGTCATCCACTCACTTAGCTTCAACCGCTCCGCTGCCTTGGTTCGCTTCGGCTCTGGGGCCTTGCCATTGAGATCATCATCTAGGTTTCGCCTCACAGCGCACCAGGCGAGGAGGTGTGCATTCACGACGATTTGGATGGTTATGGCTCGGTTTGGGATCAATTTTTAAAGACACTAAATAACAGAATTTTCTCAGTTCCACGTACATCCCATTTTGTTTGAAAAGTACTACCATCGTTGATAATCAATATTCAGTGGCTGTATGCGCGCCTATATCCTCCCTTTTTTTTATATGATCTCGGGCTATTTTCCGAAGTCGGAAGTCGAAGTCTTGACTTTGAACTATTGCAGCCGCTGTTCCGTGGCGGCTGGACCAAGGCCTTGTGAACACTGGCTCGACTAGGTCTTACCAGACCCTGCAAGACGTTCCTTCCTTCTGGTGACTTTGCCTAGATGGCCTGATTATACTCAAGGATACGGTTAATTCGGCTGACAATGCTGTCCGCTGAGGTCTGGGGATGCCGGGGCATCTGTGCAGAGACCATGACTCTCATAACCTCTTATGGGGACACAAAGGGTCCTGACGTCTTTGGATTCCTACGGTGAGATACTACGCACAACAGATTAGGTACTTGCCTCAGTACCTAGCCGTGGTCCCCGCAGTCGCCTCGGTATAGGTAGTACCGGTACGTTTTATTGGCGCCGGTTTATCTGAGAGAGCATAACCAACGCGGTGGCTCGAGCCCGTGCGCTCAAGCAGACGGCGGCCTCGGCAGTCACGGAGGAATGTCCCTGTCGTCCGCACAAAATGACTGCCCGAGACGGGCTGCTGCTAGGCGCGGATTTTCCACTGCATATTAAGCCATCGTCGAATGTCTAAGCCACTCGCGGTGGATGATTCGTACTAGAAAGAAGCAAAACTATATTAGCAGTGAAGCGGTACCTCAGTTTTGGACTGGAAAAGCTAGAGAGGTCGAGAGAGGTTACTCAAAACTTAGCTTCTTTCGCATCCCTGAGGTTGAGGCGTGAGGATGCGATTGTTGTGACCACCCCCTACCACCTCGAGCTCTACCCACAAGAGGCTTGGAAGGAGCTGGAAATAGAGGGATGAGGATGCGCAAGCTCTTTCTTGCTCGGAATGGCCCGTGATCTGGTTGCAGATCACGTGGGCCAGTTCGTTACCTATGGGCAGGGCGGCCGGAAAATCTAAAACCGCGGGGACCACCAGCCAGGCCCCTGTCCTGCGCAGGCATTCTTCCAACCTTGCACATCGACACTTATATCCGGTACCACGTCACCAGTTAGGTACAAGTACGAAGGAAGACGGAGAAACGGAAAAAACCCACTCGAGACTCATACCCCACGACGATCCCCTAATAGATCCCCGAACATGGCCCAACGAACTACAAGATAGATAGTCATGTTGTCTTTCGTCCTTCCAATTCGCATAACGAGGCGGAGGAGGGATATAGGAGGCGCCCGGCCGGCCAATAGGTCCACGAACGTTCAGGTCGGAGACATACGCTTGACACGGACACTGCCGTAGAGGGTCCCCAGACTTTTTTTGATCGACGCATCCACTCCACCTATCAGCTTTTCCGTTACCTGAGTCTTGGTGCCAACCTGCGGGCTATGTCATGCCTTGGCGTGTAACCGGCGGCTGCCGCGTATTCTTGGAAGAATTGTTTGCTCGTGCTGTGGCTTTGGTCAAGCCCGGCGCAGAGCCAGGCCTCTTACTTACTGTTACGTTGCTTACGACTCTTCGGGACGGTGTCCGGGAAGCTTCGTGGCGCTGACTTTTGACGAGCGTTAATTCTATCGTCTCCGTTCCGTCGGGGAGCTGCTGCCTTCGGAACGTCCGTTATCTGGCTAGCCTGCTGCTGAGAGAGAACCTAATATATTATTTATTATTTACTATGTTTTAGTTTAAAGTCTTATGTTATTATGTTTTTTGCAGCAGTATGCGTGCGCACTGCGGCAATGCAGTCAGCCCACAACCAACTGAAATGTGTGAGGTGCAGTAGTGGGCTACACTTGCTACACTTCGAGAACACCACCACTGATGAAATATGTGAGAAGGGCTCAGTCCGAGTTGAGTTATGCGGCCATGCGGAACGACCATCAGGCGCCAAGCATCACCGCTCTCGCGCTCTCCAGCACACTCCGACTGAAGTTTGAGGCTCAACAGCGACGAATCGTCGATGCAGCAAGTGTCGAGGTTCTCTCGAGTGCGGCAGGCTTGGATAGCGGTTGAGCTGGAGGCTCTAGTGGCTTCCGACAGCAGATTGCCATGAATGAGCTATGGGCGCGCTGCGCAGGCGCCTTTCAGGCTGACTACTTTGAGTACTGAGTCATGTGCCAAGTCATGCTGATTGACGGACTTGGCCCGCTGCCCAGCCTCAAGAATTCCTGACATTTGAAAGGAAGGAGAGCCTGGGTGCGCCTCTTCAAATGAATTGTTCGGCAGTGTCAGCCGGTCAAATCGCCGTTCCTTGATAAGTTCGGTCATTTTCGAAGATCGAATAGAGAGTCCAACCGCCAACCTTCGATGGTCTTCGTGGCAACTATGTGTCGATCATCGTCTACGTCCCATAAGCTCTTATGAGCAGCCTGAGTTGCCGTCCCGTCACTTTTATAGCAAATCGATAGCATCTTGACGCGCTGGCGCGCGAGCAGACCATCTTTGACTTGGCGCTTTTATGGCCAAGCACCTATGGGGTCGGTGTCCCCCAACTCTTTGACGTCCACGTCTATGGGTCCCGGGTGTCCAGCAGAAGGATGTCTTTGCGAAGGAACACATGTAAGACTGCCCGGAGGATGCAAAGTAGTTTTAGGATGATAATATTTTTGTTAATGTAGATGATCTTTGTTGTTCGTTATCGATTTATCGCTTATTTTGTAAATGAACTGTTCATCTATTAATGCTGGCATGGCTATATACCATGCTCGTGTCCTGGCTTATCCTGGTATGATGGTAGTGAAATTCCGTTAGCGACGTTAGGTTCAGAAGTGAAGTGTGGTCGTGAGTGCGGCTTGGTGGTGTGAAGGAGCTGTCTTTCGTCAGCGCACACGCCTTTCCCCGAGCCACTACAAGTGGCCTTACGATGGCTTGCATGATACTTATCCGTGTCATCTAACGTCCCGCTGCCTACCGACGTATAAGTGCGCCCGTGTCTTATGAATGGCGTGGGTCAGGTTAGGATATTTACGTGATTCTGGAAAATTTAGCCTCACGCCGCGAGCCTTTGGCGCTCATCTAGTCACGGCAAGAATACCGGGTGCCACAAGGCCTTAGCTAGTTCCCGTGCTACATATGCAGGAGGCCTGCGGTTCTGTACAATAAGAGCTTTCTGCATTGCCCATGTGCTGAGTTACCATCTCTCATTTGCTACTTAATTTACACCTTCGCTGATTTTTCGGTGCCGAGTGTGATGTCTGCGAGCGCCTCATTGTGATGAATGCGTGAACGGTTGTCACATTTTCCGGTTTCCGGCCTCGCGCCCGACCTCATGCAAAGATTTTTCCGGTCTCGAGGACATTTTTCCGGCGTTTATTAGCCGGTAAAACCCTTACTCCAAGGAAACGCCGAAACTACTCACAGTAGCAATGGGTGTAGGCTGTGGGTTCCGTAATATTTGATTAGACGAGGCCGTTAGGGAGGCAGAGTGAAGGAAGACGTACTGTTGCTATAAAGGGGAATCCCAGATAGGTTGGTTTTAGTTGCGCCCGCTTAGGTGCTCCTCGGAAGTGTTTGGGACCGAGGATCTCTCCTGTTGGAGAGGTCTCACACACTTGTCTTGTTTTTTTGATCATAAATAAAGGCATTCATGCCCGCACACTCTTCGAGCTCGGATGTCACTAATGTCGACGGATGACGTGATGGTGCTCCACTCCACCGCGGTTGGTAGCGCTGATCAATTCAGTCCACCTTCGCTTGGATGGACGTAGCCATCATAGAGTATCGCCATGAGACTCAAGGATGTCCTCGTCTTTCGTGTCGTCGGTGTCTCGTGTCTTCTTTGATTTCTTACCATCTCTTTAACTAATTCTTGCTGTTCGATTGCGCTTTGCGTTAAGATTAAACATGGATGTCCAGGATAGCATATCAAGGAGTCTTCACAAATGACTTGAATTTTGATGAGATGCATTGTCCATCACGACGACTCCTTCGAGAGGTATGCCAACATATCATTTTCAAGAGAAAGGCCGCCTTCTTCGTCGAGTAGTTATGTTGTTAATGTTGCTCACGATTAATGCGCTTCAATGGTGAGAGTTCGATGTAGTATTTAAACCTAGGCTGAGGCAATTTTGGAGGGTCTGCAGGAGTTTGTTGGCGCCTCTGTGTTTGTCCCCATCCATCATGCAGAGTGAGCTCATACGGAGTTCAGTAAGTCACTGGTATGGCTGTCTTCCTGGTTTGTCATAACAGATTACAGTCATCTGCTCATAATCTATTAAACTCACAGTGGGCAATGCTACTGGTCTTTCTACTGTCCCACGCTAGCTCTCGCTTTGTCTTAAACCTCTTTGAACTTTTCTCCTGCCATCATGAGCTCTCTCCCTCTCTAGACACATGGGCATCTTCCATGGCGTGATGGCGTTGATTCAGGCGGTACTTGAAGCCATCCATCGTGTATGTGCCAGTAAGTCCTTCCCGGGTAATTCACCATCACGAAGGTATTTTCACTGATTTCTCGAGGATTCTATAAGTTGCACTGACATATAGAGGCCGGCCTTCAAACACCTCCGGTTATTTGTGTAGTCTGTCATCGTAGCCTTTAACGTCAAAAACGTCCCGCATATTCCCATGTGTATTGTTTTCCTGATCCCACCCAAAATGTTTCTCCATTGTTCTTCTTCACTGCACTTCTGTGTGATTTTGCCATAGGATCTGGAAAATTTTTGTGATATGTCCTTCTATTAACTGAGTGAGTCGTTCGAGTTGTAGAAGGTGAGTTGGTTCAAGACCCAAATCGAAGTACCAGAAGTCCTTCATCCACCGCTGCCTTGTTTATTTTGAAATTTAGCCTCAATATACGTTTGTCCGTGAGCCTTACAGTTACTAATGTGTGCGGAATTTTTGCTCATCCAGGTGAGGTATCCCATCATCATCACAGAGTCTGACTGCTGAATGTCGGCTAAAATGTGATCAAGCTAATTCAGCTGAGACCGGCTATTGCTATTCTGTCTGTTCTCAAGAATCAGAAGGAGCACGGCCTTTATCTTGTAAAGTAATTTTTTTGATGCCGTAATGCATAAGTGTGTATTCCATTCGCTCCATATTATCAATATAATTTCTCCTCCTCTTTTGCAATGATCGACATAGGATCGGCACTCCCGAGGACTTCTTATTGCAGATACTGACGACGACAGTTGTTACTAGATGCAAGGATAGATGTTTTGCCCCCGCCGACGCTAACGCCAAAAGTGTTGGAATGATCCTTCACGTACTCTGTATATGTACTACGTGTATGGTCACCAATGAATGGCTGTGCCCGCCTTTAATTGTGTTGTGTTGAAGTGCTGTGCTCTCATGCGGCGAAATCATGCTCCATCTAAAATAAAATACGTGCTCTGTGCTGTTTCTTTTGGTCGATCCGATCCTTCTTATGCATTGGATTGCATCCTTCGCGATCTTCTCTTTGTTAGCTTTCCTCTGCTATTACAACATGTCTTCGTCACGAAGCACACTTCCACCGCTCCACCGCTTAACCATACCTTCTCCTACGCACTCCCCCTTAGTAGGAATGTCCTCGCAGGAATCCCAACTTCCTGATCCTTCTCTCCGTCTCTTCGCTCCTCGAGCCCTTCCTGCATTGCAATGGTGTTGAGTTTCGCTTGCTTTTCCCTGCTTTTGCTAGGCTTAGCATTCTTAGTCCTTCCTTAGCTAGTTACGATTACTGCGTTTCCCACTTTCTGACGTGGTTTTGCTGCGCATTCTGAGTCAGAGCTCGTTCTTGTCGCTTGGCAAGCCATGAAGCGATTCAGGCGTTGAAACCAGCGAAACATATACGGTAGTGATGGCAGCCGAATAAAAGCATACCACGGTCGTAGGCGATCCATTTGGTAGGGGAAAATGCACTTGGATGAGAAGGCTCGGTCGAAACTGCCGTATCATCATTTTTACACAACATTTGCGAACCTTCAGTAACAATAATGGCTGCTTGCGCATTGAGGGGACGCATGCCATTTCGGAAATACAGCCAACAAATTCTGCTATGCGATGACCACTACTCGCCACTCCGGCACTTTCTACTTCGTACCAGCGCTTGTCTTGGCTTCCGTGTAACCAGGCTTTGGCGTGCCCCATCCACTTTCTATGCTGTCGCCCCGGTTTCTTGGTTTGGCATCACATTCTCACAACAGTGTGTTCGTCGTTTCTTTAGGGAACAGATCTCCACGCACCTCCAAGCTTGCCGTGATGACTTTCTCTCTGCCTTCCTTCTTCTCCTTGAAGGATCTGTGCTGTCGGAGAGGGTATAGATATTGTGTCTCTCTTCATCATCATAGTCTTAGTCGTTTTTTGGCTGGACTGAGACTTACCCACCCGAACCAATCTCCTAGCCTATTGTGTCATTGGAGTTAGTTATTCCTGTCCAAATCCTCGCTGGGACATCCGATGTTGATTGTTGATCGCGATATGGTTGGCGCTCTTTCCTCAACGTGTATATGAGCCGGTTCAGTATTGTTCAAGGATGATTTGCTTTCCCATTAGCGATTATCCAGCGGTCAACTCCACTCAAAGGTATGCGTTATCTCTTCTGCCTTCTCGCGAAAAGTGACAAGAGTTATCGATATGGCCACATGACCACGGAGTTCCCCTCGTGTATGAGCACCTATGTTCGGCGGTGTTCGCCTATTGAAGAATATTGCCAAATATTGATCAAAATATCCGCCGAATGTGGGTGCATATCCACCAGCGTCCACCAGCTATAGTTATTCCACCACTGCCACGCCAACGTTGAGTGGTGATGGAAACCCACGCCTCGCCCTTTGGTCGCCTCAATGTTATTCCTGTTATTCTGAGCTTTGTTGGTTTGTTCAAACGTCTCGCACGTGAAACGGTCGTCGGATGAATTCCCTTTCTTCCCTGTTTGATGGAGACGAGATCCTCCTCAGCATTGATGACATGAATAACTCTGTCTCTGGCTCTGGTGGAATGTGAACTCTGTGCTGATTCTATTGCCTCTGACGTTTTGCCTTTCGGCCTGCCTACAGGTGGTTAGGTTCATACGCGTCTCTGACATCTCTTTACTGTGGAATAATTCTCTTCCATGCATCGCGCATAACTTCTTCTCTCCCCTCTTCTCCCGTTGCTCCGAATCCTCCTGAATCGAAACTCCCATTGCTATTTATCTCTATATTCATTCCCGATGATCCTCTCGCGGTTATCTCTCTTCTTTGTTCTCTTCCTCTTGGTCCTCTTCCATTGTTATCACCGGATTTCCATTCTAGGTTCAATGTTGCTTATCCTCTTGTTTGAATTGTGATGTCTGTCTTTTTCAGAAGGTTCTCCTTTGTGGTTATCACGGCGGTTTTGTTTATATTTAGTTGGCCTTGTCTCCTCAATCCTCTCTCTTTTGCATATCCTTCAACCTCATCGTTATACGCCCTTTTGTGGGAGTCCCTCAGTCGACTATTAGGGGTCTCTTGAGACTTCTTGGAATGCATTGATTATAACATCCGACATCCCTTGCGCATTGAGAACAACAAATCTTTTAGTAATTAGGCCTTCCTCTGCTGCCCTTCGTACTTTCTCCTAAAAGGTCCCCTTTCCACCATCTTCTTGGATATAATTGCTTGAAAGTTGTTAGAAGGCATTTGAGTTGGTTCCACGACGTGTATGGATCCCATGTGAAGTGTACCAAGATAAGCGTCTGCTTCAAGGTCATAATAAACTCCATGATCTCATCATCGAAGAATCTGGCCTGGTCCACCATCGCGCTTGCCCGGTATCGCTTTCCGGAAGAGTAGCCTGAACCTCTGTACATTTTACATGCCCCGGGTATGCGCGCCCTCTCAAATATGCGAGATGCTCGCGAAGGCCCCATTTCATTACGAGAGTGCAATGCATGTGGTCTCGAGCTAGATGATGGTAACGTAGTGGTAGTTCTCGTGCGCTGCCGGCCGTTACCTCTATGTGAGGGTCACGGGTCTGTATAGAAGCGTTGATGCAGGATGGGTCGCAGCGTGGGTCGTCGCGATTGTCCTCTGCGCGACGATGGTTTTGCTTCACTCATTGATGTGATCCTTCCAGTCACGTCCCGTCCTGTGGTTGCATCGGCAGACGTTGTCTGACAGTCCCAGCCCTGTTTCACGCTCATCGCCATCTGAGATGCCAGTGCTTATGGCGTCCCACAAGCACGGCAGACAAGCTCAATCGATGGTTGCTCGTTGGGTAGCCATTGGGTCAGCTAAACTATAGTTCCTGTGATGCTCCCGTGCCGCGCCGTGGCCACAGTCCCGGCTGTCTTACTCCTCCTGGCGGACGCAACACTTCCACATCTTAACCTTGAGTCTACTCTATCCCCACGGACGGGGGGTCGATCCTATCTTTTATGCCCTATCGTAGCGCCCGCTGAGAAGTGGCGCGAGAGAGCAGAAAGCAGCGGCGCTGCTGCTTGAATAAACTAGTGCTAATGTGAATGATCGGAGCTTCCCACTGTTTTGATTGATGAGCTTATTATTATTTATAAACTTACATGTTTGAACAGACTCCTCACAACTCGACCTGTGATGGGGAGTACCTCACTCTCGCGACAACGAATACACCGACCCCTGCGAACCGATCGTCGATCTTACAATCAAGCCTAGACTTTTTTCTTACAATCCACATTATCCTATTCCCGCTAACATGCCCTGGAGGACATATACTGTTGATTTAATGATTCATTCACAATCTTTAAACTTCGGAGAACACATGACGCGCCGGTCTTCGCAATGTCGAGAACCTGTAGACGATCGGTCTTCAGAAGAATCTTGTGAATGATGAGACACCTTGCTTTCCGCCATGCTTGAATTGCACTGCTGCGAACCGCTTCGTTGCGGGGTTGCCCCGTCTTTTTACTCTGAGTTCTTCCCTTTATTGCAATCTTTATACGTTCGAGGTTCTTCCTTCTTATCTCAATTAAGTTCTTGATGACCATTTTTGAACCAGCTTGATGGAATTCTCTTTTTCTCCTTGATGAATGCCTCTCTCTTTGTAGTGGAGTCGATCGATTCCAAATTCTTTAATTAGGATTCTATCTATTGCAACAAATCCAAAGGTTTTCACATACCAAGTTTGACTCAACCTGTGTTGTTGCTCTTGTATCTCGGGTACAGGATCATCTTATCTAAGCGTTATGACGATGATGGGATGGAAGGTCCGGGTCCTTGTGCGCATTTCTCCTTCTGGGATCCTGGTTGCTTCTCGATGTCATTTGATGACGCTTTCATCCTCTTGGGCGATCGTATAAACACACGGTCCAATTCCCACAATCTTGTAGGGTGAATGGTCAAACCTGAAGATGTCCACTTGAACTTGTGGTCCGTGTGTCCTTGAGAGATCGTGTCCCTAGGTATCGTATGTAGATGTGCGGCAGCCACCCTCCTTCATTCAAAATTTCCACCATCTAAGAAGGAAAAGACAAGCTAATTAGGGGAAGAAGAATGAGTTAAACGAGGAAAATAGAATTTTATAATTTTTTTAAAGTTTTCCTTAGGGTTTTAGGCAACTAGCTAGAGCTCTAGGTCCCAACTCGATACCAAATTTATTGTCGTTGCACCAGTTTTATTTCTCTGCGTATACTAGTTCTGATCATAGCTAGTATTGCCTCTTGGCAGGGAATATCATTGTATTGCAATAACTAAAGAGGATATCATAAATAATATCTATGAATATAGAAATGCACATAGTCTTGCATGCATAATTCAATAGCATACAACAGTGGACTTCAACCAACAGACCCGACATTCAGAGGGTTGACCTGAACCGGGTAATCACCTTGACCTGGTCTGTGGCGCAAGCTGCAACCATCACCTAGATCTTTAACAAATAACCCTAATCCATATAATATAGTACAGGTCACCCCAGCCATGAATGAATCTAAACAATGGTGGGGTTTTGGTTATTTTGCTAAAACAACTCCTATCTACTTGTTTAATTATTTTCAATTCATTGAACACATTATAACAGACGGAAGCCGAAAGGCTAACTACCTAGCAGCCTCAGAGACTCCTGTACTTGCTACACCATCAAGTTAATTAATTAAAATACACATTGACTACTGTGTATCAAACTCGCTCTCGCGGGCTCGAACGCATGATAGTTTTTCCGGCGAGTGTGTGTTACACGCCACCTCGCAACCCAAAAGAGGAGGACGATGACGTTTTCGTCACTCCTGTTGTCCCATACCTACCTCTGCTCTGTTCAGGGCTGCAGGCTACACTTGCAAGCTTCGACAGTCGATCACGACAAATTCCTCATCTGCTTCATAGGCACGAATTCCTGGTCCTTCGATTAGCATCTGATTGATGCAGCCCACACACGTCCACGTTCCAGAACTATTATACACAATTAGGGGGCACCAAGTATATACAAGCGCGATGATATGGTAGTCACAAGTATCACGGGTCATACAGAGAGAAGACAAACACAAGCCCAAAAATCGCGCGCTCTCTCTCAAACCAACACACACACCTTGATTTTAGTTGATTGGTTTATCAAAATAGTACGCACGGCCAAAATCTTCGTGGATACAAGTTTAATAATGAGGGACCTATCAACTACCCCGCGTATACACACTACACAAGGATAGGCTAGGAGCAAACGGCAACAATGTAGGCTAAATCATATTAGTGGGGACTAACATGAAACACAGATCAAAATAGCACATATGATGATAATTCAAGCATGCAAATCAAATTAAGATGAATAAATAAATTTTAGCAAACTAGAAATTCAATATGAATCTAGCTTGCTTGCTCAAGAAGTGAAGAGAGAATTCTTCTCCTTTCTCCTTCCCGAAAGGCTTCACTCCCCGCACTCCTCGCGTCAGCAAGGGTACGTACATCGGCCGAAAAATTAAAAGAAATAAATAACCAAGAGACCAGAGATGCGAAATAATAAAAATATATAAAATTTCTTGGGATTATTTGTGTATTTTTGCTGGGGCTAGAATCATCTAAATAAAGTTCGGTTAGTTGTTCATGACATGCCCTAAACAATTCAAGAAAGTTTTGAGAAAAAATATATAAGGATAGACCGCAGCCGAAAACCCGGTTTGGGCAACCAGCGTGTAACGTAACGTTAGTACCGGTTTGACGGAGATAGAACGTCTCCAGGAGGGGCTGCGGTGGGGCAGGCAGCTAAGCGTGAGTAAATCATGACACAACCTTGAGACACGACACAGTCAAGCATGTGGCGCACGGGTGCAGTCTAGAGGTCAGCGTATGGCCATGGGAGCACTTAGCCTTGCTGGCGCTGCATGGGCCGCCGGTGTTTCCCACAGTCTGAGACAGATGAGCGACCAGTGCGCGGATGCCTGACTGCATTACGGTGACTCGCGCGCCGCCGGCAGCGTTGAGAATGGAGGCGCCGACGTCGCCTCAGGCTCGATCTCTTGTTGTCGCCCAATGGGAGGCTGTAAGATGATCGACGAGACTCGTCTTTACGTGAGCTGACGGATATAACCTGTCTGATTGCCTTGATACCTCGCTAGCTAGGGTGGCTAGCTAGTGGGTTAATTCCCCTGCAGGCTGGCGAGCCTCTGGCGAAAGAAGGGTCCTTGGGGGTGTATGATATAGGGGTGTGTTGTGCAGAGGAGGGTAGAACTTGATTTGGACTAGTTGGGTATATATGGAATATTAAGTGTTTGAATGGGCTAGTGGAAGTTAGTAGGGTTTTAGACTAGTTCCTAATAAGGCTATCTAAGCCGACCCATTAGATTAGCCATTTTCTAATATTATTTTATGTTTTTTTTTATTTTTATTATTAGTAATATGAGACATGATAATTTATTAGGATGGGTGCTCCATATTAGGAATCATCCTGAGCTACCTACTTCCTGGGATCCTGGATCACTCTTTCGTAAGAGTCGAGAGCCTACCTAGTCTAGGCCGTTTAGTAGGTCGTGCCAGCAAGGTAATAGCCCTATGTTCTAGCCTTTGCTTATCAGCTCAAAAACAAGCTAACGCAGCGCATAGTATAAAACATGGAGGCACGGATGGTCTTAGTTGCCGTTCTTTGATTTTGTGTGTTTCCAAGACAGCATGCCTTCTCTTATGTATATTTTGGTATTTTTGCTGTGCTCTGTCCTCAACCAGCTACGGAAATCAGCGGTGCTTAGGGGCTTCCTATTAGCTGCGAGGTGTACCGGCTCATATTGACTCACTGTCCAGGATTGCCGCCCTCGAGATAGGACGATGGATATTGCTCTTTACCAGAATGTTGCGAAATATGGACGCCGTAATGTTGAAGATAGTCTGCGACGAACCGTAAGAAAAAAAACGTCAACTAGAGCCTACCGGTGCTGCTGCTTATAATCTTCAACCGCGCGGATGTCGCGGATAGGAACCAGGACAGAACGCAGTCATGAGACCACACTCGTGTCCCAACAGTTGCTGTCAGACTGCCGTAGAAGCTCAGAGGTCGATGTCACAGATAATCACCGCCCGGTATTCGGCCGCGGCCCACAGTTATCAGATAGGTCGCGGAGGCGAGTCGAATTAGCCAAAATCGTGGCATGGCGTGACGTGCATGGAATGTGATGTGATGTCGCGTTTGATGGCAATTTTGACCGGATTTAGACGGCCGTACGTGATCGCCGGAAGCAGCGCCCATGCCGGGGCCAAGAACTCGGGCAAGTTCGGCCAGAGTAGAAGCGATGGCCCGGCCTATACACTCCGGATGGTTCGCTGCTAGCACGACTCCTTTATCTCTGAGACACTTGATGCATTTGTCATCCTCCCAGCAATCAAGCAGCGACGTATGACCAGCAATTCTCTCTTGTATTCAATATATGATCACGATCTGATTGGAATACAATTACAGAATACGTGCATTAACTGGCTGCTCACAGCACAGCGCCATTATTACAGAATGCCATTCGAGCGGAACGACAAATTTCAAGGTAACCTTCAGGACAAGGTGACAAGACCCTTCGAGCCTGTTACCGAATATTATTTAGATTTTGTTGGAATATTTGTCTCTGAACTTGACACCCTACGTGCCACTGGAGAAATTGAAGGAATCCTCTCTTGAATTCTCAAGGAGAGAAGATCAAACCGGCAATTTAAACTCTTGATCGCGGCTGGGGCAAGCGACCAGCAGAACAAATCATAGGAAGGAGGCGTGAGACAGTCCCAAGCTCTCGCCTCTCATCCATGTCTTCCTCCCTCCTCTCAGGTCAACCAGTCCCACTACAATGATGAGAAAGGCCATTGATGTAATTCCCAGGAGACTCAGGAGAGTGTAGTGCTGCGTTGAGGTTGCCGAGAGGAGAGGCCCCGGAACTCGGAGCACTTACTGGGATGAGCAGACACGTAGTTGAGTCCCGCCAGATCAGCATGCAATGAGAAATTTGATTTAGGGAGTGAGGCGACGACTTCTCTTGCTGCAAGACGAGGACAAGCTGCTTCTAAGAAGCTCTCGGAACGATCGATCTTGGGCGACGGGACTTGCTTAGCCAAAAACGACCACCAATACTTCGCCTCGAGCATTGTTCTCTCCCTCATCGGCCTGACCGTCGACGCGAGAGCCGCGTGCAAGGAGGTAAGGTCTTACTTTTGCAGGTCCAGCAGGGCAGGCCACTGAGCGCGTCTTCAAGCACGAATATAGGCCCACGCCTTGCACTCACGAGCAGCCCTTGGACGAAATGCCGAGATGCCGAAGATGCTCTCCCCGAGGCAGCTCAGTGAAGGCGATGCCCTCAGAAGGCAAGGAAGCTCATGCTATGGATGCTAGCGCTAGGCAGTAGCCGAAGGAAGTGCTCAGCTCTAGCTAGCCGCATGGCAGATGATGCCTGTGTGCGCGGCAAGCGGAGCATGGAGGATGGTGATCGACCGACACGCCCACTCCGCCCTGGGCCTGCTCGAGAGACCGAAAGCATAGGGCTCTCGCGCGCCGAGAGGATTAGTTGTTGCTGGCGGTCAGTCCTCGAGCAAGTGTGGCTGCTTTTGGTTGCCACCCCATGAGAGAGTATTTCTTGCTCTCGGCTGCGAGCCATGCCATGGTGTCGTCCGGTGGCTGCCGCAGATGACTAGGCCATGACAATGGAGGCTGGTTTCAGGGTACTGTTGCACGTTGCGCGCGTTGGTCCAAAGACATCTGAGACGAGCTTGTTGGGCGAGCTCGAGCAAGAGAGGCAGATGGCAGCCCGATCTGCTGCTCAAGGAAGAAGTCCGTCGCGAAGAGAACTTGCTTGAGTCCGATTGATTGAAGCTGCCGGTAGCGCTCGAGGCCGCGCACGCGTCTCTTTAAGCCCTGACAGCGGTGAAAAGCTGAACAACAAGAGCATAGCCGACATAGGATGCGATCTTTGCCGGGCGAGGCTGTTGGCCAGCAGGAGGCTGTGTTGCCTCTGCTTGGGCCATGCAGCTTGGCCGGGAAGCTCGAGGCGAGGAGCCGCCGTTGAGTGCAGCAGTGCAGAGATTTTAGTTCTTTGCACACTCTGTTTGCAGTTGTAAATATGAATATTTTTAAAAAGTTCGTTCGCTCGCGTATTCGCTCGTGCTTGTGACATGCTTTGTTCTATTCGCTCATTTTCCTCAAAATGAATAGTCAATCCTTTCGATCTTTGGAGAACAAAGCCGCTTCTGTCTGAGTTTGCCTTGCAACAAGGACCTAGAGGAAAACGGAAAAAACAAATCCAGCGACCTCGCTTGGTCCTTGAACCTGATTTCAAGGACCCGCCCTGCTAGGAAAAAAAAAAGAAGAAAAAGGGAGACTAATAGCGCTATCCCACCTATGGCTTGTCCTTGAACCTTAACACATCGTTCGCAAGAAAGAAAGAGAAAGAAAAAAGCGAGTAGACGAAACACTATCTAGTTTCTTGTGGCTTGGTCCTTGAATCTGATACGATCAAGACCAAGGACCCTGTGCGAGAAGGAGAGGAAGGACTCTCTCCAGCCTGATCCTTGAACTGATTTATACATGACCCAAGGACAGAAAGAGAGAGAAGAGCGAGGCGCGAGGCGGCTATCGGCCAAGCTTCACTGGCTTTGGTCTCCTTAAATCTGATTTTATATCCGATGACCACTCCTTAGGAAAGACAACGCGGTGTCTCTGCTTTAGCAATGGGTGGGTGGCGTGTCAAATGGGTCTTAGATCGGGGCATCGGTGCAAGCATGTCACCTGACTCACGGAATGAATGAGAATTCGCGGCGTAAAGCGGCTAAAAGAAAATGACAAGGCACATTCATGATTTGACTGCTTTGATGCTGCTCTCGCTGACAACAACAAACGACCGGGCTTAAAGAGGAGATTGGCGTGAAGCGCCCATATTATCTCTCTTATTAAAATGATGATTGATGATGCAGCGAAAGGTAAGTTACATTCTAGTTAAATAATGGAAATAGGAGTATCCGGGTCGTTTTAAAAACCAAGTAAAAGTAGAAAGAAGAAACCATGAGAATAGATCGCACAAAATTACACGAATGCTGGGTGATGTTCCACGAGTCCGAGCCTTTCTGAGCCGGCGGGATGGCCAGCGGGACAGCAGCGGCACTGAAGCCGAGACCGCGGAATGTTGTACTGGGCATCGGGAGTTAGCATGTGGCCGCGCTGACAAGTCTTGAACACGACGCAAGACGAGATCAACTCAGAAGCCTGCGACAGTACTGCAGATAAGATATCGGGACAAAGAGCTTGTTCTCGCCGCTTAGCTTAGCATAGGTCTGTGCGTAGTTACGACATGCACGCGACTTATGCTTGATCCTAGGCTTAGAGATGTATGGCTTGGTGCATACGACACGAGAAATGAAGTGCCTGTCGCACAAGCAACAGCAGGTATGTGAAAAGCCCCCACCTAGGAAAAAAGGAAAAAGTTCCAACCTTCTGTAGACGATCGATCGGCTCGACACGGCTATGGCGGATCGGCAATCATGACTATACGCGATCGGATGGGCTATAGAGGGTGACCGAATGGTCGCGCCCAATCATAGCTCACGATCCGTCATGATGGTAGTCCAGCCAGAGGTCCGTTGTCCGATTATTAGCAGGCTAAGACCGGCTAGGGAGCATCAAACCGACCGAGTGGAAAACTGAGTACATTCTTAGCGCGACCTTGCCTCGTGAGTGGACTTTCACGCGGTAAAGGTGTCTAGATAAAGCTTGCTTTTGATCCACAGGAATGGGTCAAGATCAAGCTGAGAAGAGAAATGCGGGCCGAGGATGGTGAGAAGGGCATATGTTGGCTGGTGAACCACCGAACCACCTAATCAGAAACATGGAAATGACATGCTTGGCATGTGGTAACTATTCCGAGCAGCGTCGTGCCTCTAGTCGCCTAGCAAGCCCATCCAAGGCCTCATTTGAACGAGTGTCCTCCAGTGAGCCCCAACCAAACTTACTGCAGCCGTGCAAGTCCTTTGGCGAATCCCTAGGAGGGGAGCAAGAAGTGAATGCACTCCGCGCCTATATGTACTACCTCTGGCAGAAACCCCCACCTCAATAGTGGAGCTCACTATCGATAGCTCCTCTGCAATGTCCTATACGAAAAAACGGATGAATGGAGTCATCAAGTTAGTTTACGGTTCGTTTTATCCCTACGCCGTCCCGGGAGGAAAAGAGGGGCTTTAGTAAGTGTTGATGAGATGCTCACTATGCCGTTGTTGGGGAGGTGCCAACATGCAAGTTAATTGACCAAATGTGTAGTGAGACCGGTCCCCCTTTTGCTTTCTTTTTCGACTTCCTCACTTCCTCACACACACGGATGTCATGAACCACGAAAATTCCATGTTAACCTAGTTCACGATGTTCGCCGTACAACTCCGCTCTGAAGATTGTCGTCACTCAAGGCATGCTCCCACTCCCACTACTGTTGGTCGCAGGTTGTGTCGCGAATCGATGACCTAATGTACTGATGCGACGCTACGATGTCTGGGAACAACAACCCAACCCCCGGCTGCTGAGGAGAGCTGGCGATCATAGAACATGGCCCATCTTGCGACAACTTCACGAGCAGGAGCTCAACTGCTGTCCGCGAAAGGTTGGGATTCGGATTCGATGACAAGATCACAGTACACCGAGGATTTGGGAGTCCGAGCTGTGGGAACCCTATTCCCTAATCGGCCTAAAGCATGAACCAGAACGGGATGGCGCTTACTGATGAGAGCGAGCTATGATCCTCTCGAGTATCGATCTGCTTTTAACGGCGTTTAGGAGCCGAGCTTCTAGCCATGAGCAAGGCAGGAGGGACCTTAGACCCTCAAGATCCGTGACCTCTTCAGGTAGGACGATGGACGATGGGGCGTTGTTCCTCGCTTCAAGCATGAGGACTAGAGCCTTCTAATAGGCAGCGCCGTAAGCGGCCAAGAGAGCGACGAGAGTTGTGTGCTTGCTGAGATCTTCTAACGAGCAGACGACATCGCTGATCAGGAGTTCATCCTTGGCCGGTGAAGAAGAAAGGTACTTCTCGCTAGTGAGATGAACAGGCGCCGTAGGATAGACTGACAGTGCACCGCATTTAGACCTTCTGTCGCATTTCGCTGCTGTGGCCTCGGAGATACCGGGGCTAAGCCCTATGACGATCCGCATTCTGAGCCTGTACGATTTTTAGCCAACTGCTGCCTAATACTTAACTTACATTTTTACGAACTTAAACCTACTCGATGCTTTCAATGCTTAAATTACTTTTGAGGTCACACGTTTAGCATGTCTGTTGATGACTATATGTACATTATAGACTTCCAGTTATCTCGCGTACGTCAGACCCGATGTAACGTCAGTTCTTCGATCACCGAATCTATATGGTTATGGTGTAGTGAGCCTAAAGGTGAGGTGCGAAAAGGGTGATGAGTGCCCAAAACGCCCAAAAAGACAAGCAAAAAACTCAAGAGTCGGCGGCTGGACGGCAACCTCTACAAAGAGATCGTGGAAATTGTCCTTCAGCATACGCATGTCTGTATGTCGGGTCGGATGTCACCATTCTTTTCCTTTCCATTCTTTTCCTACCAACCCAAATGTAGATATTTGCCTTCTTCTGCGATGATGCTAGCCTTGATGGACGAAGTTGTTCATGGATTTATGTTGACTTTCCATTGTGGAAAATCTTCGATCATGGGCTTAACTTTTAAATAGGGTGCCGCGCGAGGTTAATTACTTTGGGGACACATCATGTGCGGTCTTGGAACCAATGCGTAAATCGGGGAGAGCAATCTCTTGGTTTTCGTTCCCGGTTTTGTGCTTGCGATGTTTCGCGGTTTCAACAATCAAATCCAGAAGCTGAGAGCACCTGCGCCTACATCGGTTGATGATCGTGAGGGCCGGCCACCGACTGATTGCCAAGGTACGGTACGTGGTGTCCTATGCACAGCCTTTATGCCGTTGTATCTGCCAGAGCAGATGCAAGCTTAGCGACCGAGTAAATCTCGAGATCTTGGGTGAAACAGACGTTCTTTATGCCTTCGGTGAAGGCCTCTATGACTGTTTCATCAAGGATGCTCGAAATTGTGTTGCGGACACGAATAAATCTCTGGATGTAGTCTCGCAAGCTTTCATCCTCCATCTAGACTCCTCGCTTGAGGTCCTGCAGTCTTCCAGGGGGAGGACAACACCCTTGGAAGTTGGCCTGCAGGGCGTCACAGAGCTGGTCCCAACTGCGGATGGATCCTTCTCACTGGTTGAAGAGCCATGTTTAAGCGGGCCCCTCTAACACAGCCGAAAGGTAGTTTACCATCACGCCCTCGTCACCGCTAGCGGCCATGATGGTCATGGCGTAGACGAAAAAGAATTTGTCCGGGTTCTGAGTCCCGTTGAATCGCTCGATGTGGCCTGGCTTGAACTTAGGGGGCCACACTGTTTCTCGCAGTGCTTGGGAGAAGGTGGGGCAACCACGGGTTGCCTGCATGTGCTCGCCCCATGCATGGTGGTCGCCATCGCCTCGGAGCAGGCCGAGCTGCAAGAAATCTCCAGAGTGCCGATGAACACATTGCGTCAGGTGCGCTCCGCATGGTGTCGACGACCACCACGGTCGTCTCTTGCTCAAGAGTCAGCACTCCTCCGTTCTCGAGCAGAATCATGACGTGCGTCGTCGTCGTGACGATGTTCAGTCCTACGGCTGTCGTTCGAGCGACCGCCTTTGTCGCTATTGCGACGATGAGTCCCATCACCATGTCGCTTCTGGTCGGGCTCGCGCTAGTCGCGACGGGAGTGACCACTCTTTGTGGTGTGACTCCCCCGGGAATTGCTCCGAGAAGAGGCCACATGGTGGAGGTCACCTGCCAGTTGCTCCCGTTTTTGGCCATGGCGATGCCTAGCTCGACGGCTTGGTTGAAATCCAATCGGAGGTCTCGAACCACGCGTGCCAGCGCTTGAAGGCGCTAACGGCTCCTACCAACCGGATCGGAGGAGTGAGTGTGCGGCGGAGATCTCGGAGGTGGCGATCAGGGTGTTGGCCGGGCGCTAGTGCCTGGCAGGTCATGGCGTGTCACCAAGGCTCGATCGATCGAGCTAGCTAGCCACTCGCGCGTAGCCTCGTGGCGTTGGAGGTGCCAGCCATGTTGACCTCCTGCGGGGTGGCCAAACATGAAGGAGTCATGACGGTATCGCCGCGTGAGGCAGTCTTGGGGTCGGACTCGCACGGGTCATCAGGGATGTCGACGCCCTCTTACGGGTCGGCGTCCTCGTTGCGACCGTCGGTCATTTCCTGTTCCGCAATCTCTCGGAACTAGAGGGGCTCGGGAATGTACTCCTCGTCCTTATCATCACTGAAAGGGTGGCATACATCCATGGGGAACCGTATTCCTCCATGGTATGTCCTTCCGGATCATGGATCTGAGCGACCTCGGAGTCAGACCAGTACTCATCGAGGTCATCCATGTCGTCGAAGAGAACGTCTTGGTTATCCTGAGAGTTTGCCATCACAAGGACCTTCACTGCGGAGACTCGAAGTGATCCCCACGGACAGCACCAGCTGTCGGTGGTTGGGAGTGCAGGCTCTCAGGTGCCGAGCTTACTTGTTGAACTGGGTATCAACGGGTCTCTTTCTACAACTACGGGGACATTCGAGACAGCGAACTCGGTCAGGTAACCAAAAAGAGACAGGGAGGCTTTTTAACATGGTTCAGGCCCCTCGGAGCGAGGTAATAGCCCTACGTCCAGCCTTGCTTATCAGCGAGAAAGGTATACAAAGGAGCGGTCGATCCACAGATGGATTGGGCGCTTATGAACTGGATACAAATGACGTCTCTATGTGCCTGTGTGTGTACGTATTTTGTGTGCTGGCTAGAGTTTCTCACATGTGCGCCCACAGGAGTCCTCTCTCTTCTTCTTTATGGCTATTAAATGCTATTTATACTTGTGCCGGGTGCTTCTGATTGACGCTCGAATCACGCGGAGGACCGGGGGATAATGTGCCACTGTAGCATGTCAGAGACGATAGTGTGCAGCACTTCTCCCCATGCCATAATGTTGAAATAGTGCGGGCAAGATGGACGCGACGGTCGCTTTTGACTTCCGCGCCCTGGACCGGTCTGCTTATGATCTGCTATTGTGGAAAGACAGGAGCATGTGGTGACCACGCGCTCGTCTGAGCAAAGGGGATGCTCGAGGAGGTACCCGAGCGGTGAGGCTACTCGGGGCAAAGGCCGTTAAGCCCGGGCCGTGAGCCTGGCTCTTGACCGGGCAACAGTGTTCAGCTGCACCCGGTTAAACGTGTGCCTAGGGTCTCATAGAGGACATCACACGTCCACTCCTTGAAATGATGTGGAGAGGCATGGTGTGTGTCAGTAAAGCAGTGAAATGTGACGGGGGCAGGTAGCTGCTGACTTTTTCAGCCCTACGACGGGACGTAGAAGCGCGATGGACGTTAGCACGACGGTCGCAAGCGGAACAGAAAACAAGGCCTATCTGGAGCTGCCACGTGTTCCCCTATAGTGCTCAGACAGAGGAGTGCCTGAGCGCTATGCCACGCGCGGTGGGAGCTGCTCGAGAGCTCCCGTGTAGCGACCCGTTCATCTCGAGCAACTCTTCGAAGCATTTTGTCCGTCCTGAGCAGCGCTTCGGGGTACTACATCCATCCCGAGCAACTCTTTCGGGGTATTAATATCACCGGGGGCCCGGCTAATCTCGGGCAATTACAGAAATGCCATTAATCCCATCAAAGATCAAGATCTACATCTAATTTATTCTTGGAAATTTATTTTAATTGTAAAACATTTTGGAGGATCGAAAATTTGGAAGGATCCACTTGGAGGCTTTAAAATCTAGAGGTATCTATTAGGGGTATTCATATAGCTTAAAAGTAGTTATGTTAATGGTTGCCTTAACATTTTAGTTCTAACTATAATTGCCACTACACAATTTTAGCTTTAAAATTTATTTAAATTGTACATCCATGTGAAATTTTCAAAATTTATTTCAATTGTACAAGTAGCTATGGTAATGGTTGTTTTAAAATTTTATTTGCAGCTATAATTGGCACTACGCAATTGAAATTTAGGTCATCCTCATTAATGAGAGGATTTGTTTTTTTTATATTGTTCATATAGCTTACTAGTAGCTATGTTAATGCTTGAGTTAACACTTTAGTTCTAACTAAAATTGTCACTACCCAATTGAAATTTAGGTTGTTCTCGTTAATTGTAGATGGACCGAACATGGATGTACCATTCGGACTGTACCAGCCTAGAGTTCGTTAATGGTGTGGATTTGTTTTTGAGAGCTGCCAAGGCATATAAGTCAAACAATCTTGTTGACTACGTATGTTGTCCATGCATTGATTGTAAGAATGAGAAGTAGTTTTTCAGCGTAGAGCAGATCCGTCCTCACTTGCTTCGAAAGGGTTTCAAAGATCGCTATACCTGGTGGACCAAGCATAGTGAAGATGATGAGATCATACATAAAGCCTCGCAACCCACAGTTGAAGAAGCCGATGGCTCCGAGATGTCGGCTAACGTGGACAACGATGTGTTGGTCGACGATGGCAATGATGATCTAGATCAGATATTGTGAGATAGGGAGGTGGACTTCACTAGTGAAAGACAATTTTAAAAGTTTGAGCGTATGATAAAAGACTCTAAAACACCATTGTACCCAAGTTACAAAGAAGTGCACACAAAGGTACATATTGTTCTGACACTGCCGCGGTTGAAGGCAAGCAACGGTTGGTCCGACAAGAGCTTCGTAGAATTGTTAATTCTTTTGGGTGGCATGCTTCTAGTGGGTAATGTGTTGGCTCAAACCACGTATCAAGCCAAGTAGGTTGTCCGCCCGTAGGGAATGGAAATAGAGAAAATTCATGCATGTCCAAATGATTGCATGTTGTATCGCGAAGAGCATGCATACATAGATGCGTGTCTGGTGTGCGGAGCATCACGGTACAAGCACATAGATGCAAGACCCATGGTTAAGTGTAAAAATAAGATACCCCCTGCCAAAATAGTGTGGTACTTTTCTATAATCCCACGTTTGAAGCGATTGTTCGCGAACAGAAGGCACGCCTAGATGATACGTTGGCACACCGAAAAGCGTAAGTGTGGGGGCCTGTCCTTTGCCCACCACTTGATCTACACTAGTCCTTGGATCAGTACACTGGTGCACATCTTTCACATAGCCAGAATCATATCATACAAGCGGAAGATTTAAATTACACAAATACCTATATTAAGCCCAAGGGCTATTAAGTGCTACAACGCGGCGCATTGGCCTAAATAGTCATAATGTCCAAAAGATCAGAGTGCCGAGAACCAAAAGATCCAAAAAGTCTCGTGCAGGCTATGCCTAAGCACTCGACTGGATAGACGTCATATGCCTCGCCCTGATCGCCAACATAATCTTGGTCTTCATCTTCATGGCAGGCGTACTGATCCTGCTCATATTCTCCATCTAAAAGAGAATATGAATGCGAGGTCTGTGTCATCCAAACACTGGCGAGCTAACTTCCAACCTGATGCATTTAGTGATAGGGGTTCCAAAGAAAAGGTTGGGATTTATTTATGCAGAAAGTAAGTTTTATAAACCAAAACCTATGACTTAGCATATTTTAACCCAAAGTTCTACTAATCAATGTTCAAATTTTTGCTCTCATCACATCCCATGGCAGTTTTCATGCACTCTGCCAAACGAGTCCAAACCCCTGGTAGTTTTCATGCACTCTGCCAAACGTCTCCTCACTCCCGCCATCATCTTCTAGGTGTGGTGCACCCGTTGTGGATCTTACACCAGCGAAGCGCCTGGTCTTTCCTAGCCAAGTTGCCAAGCTAGAGTCACGGCTCGACCTAGATCATCCGTCTAGATGACGACACATTCTTGTCTTCACCTCGGACTAGGGGTTAACCCTGACGCTGTCCAGCAAGCCAGTAGGCCCCAAGTCCGCACTACCGCGCGATGGCCACGCGTTGTGCAGGAACCCTAGTGGGTAGCATAAAGCTACGTGAAAACAACTCGCGCTTCGACTAGCACAGCCGTCCTTGGTCATCCAAAGACTCGAACTCATGTTATGCAGAACCCCATGGGCAAGATACGCTGATTCTGAAAACAACTCAAGCGCTCCGACCGGCACATGACCGTCCTTGTCGCCAAAGACCTTCTCCGTGGTCCAAATTCCTTCACAAAGATGTAGCCCTGCTATATCACGCCTTTAACCATAAACCGGAACACATTCGTGTTCCCAACCACACACACTGGCATGCCAGGCCCAATATCCAGTTAACCAAGTTCATTGTGTCATCATGTCCGGTGAATGTCGGTTCACCGTTCTGAGGCAACTAAGCCTAAAATTAGTAATTAGACCTGAACGATGTCTAAGCAAGATTTTAACCAAGACGTAAGAGTCTAAATCATTTTATTAAACCTAACCAGACTAACAAGGGTGATCATCAAGGCAATCATTAACTAAGTCAAATGATGAATGATTTTATCAAAGCAATATCATCATGGTAAATTAATAACAAGAAGTTAACATGGCATGATACATCATGATTAAGCAAGTAGGCATAATTACTTAAAGAGAGCATGTAATTTGTTATTGCAAATAAAATAATTTAAGAAACTGGGATTCAATATGATCCTTTTGAATGTTAACCCATACTAGGGAAAGTTTAAACTCTCCCTAATAAAAGTAAACACCCTATAGGAGAAGTGTTAACTCGCACTAGCGAAAGTTTGGGCTTTCCCTAGTAAAAGTAAACACCTAAAAGGAAGGTGGTCAACTCGTCTTGGTTTTGCGGGTAGTAGGGGTCTTCTTGCGGCTCTTCGAAATGTCCTTCGGACTCCTTGGCGTCTATTAATGGAACGAATTCAAAGAACAATAAATAAAACACCAATATACAATAAGAAGCATGATGCATGAAAAGCCTTTGCTAAGTCTAGCGATTAGCGTCTAACGATAAGCCTTAATCTAGATTTCGAGGAAGTTCCATAATCCTACTAAGAAATAATAATTTCTGGCGTAAAGACAGCGGTGTGCTTATGAGATGATGCATATAACCATATATATATATATATGTATGTATATATAATAGTTTAATTTTCTACCCTAATCAGCCCAATAGGAGAAAATAGGGTTTTATTATGTTTAACATATTCAAAAAGCAAGAATATATTAACAAACAATTTGATTAGAAGTATTTCCTTCATCAACTTATCTTACCATTAGTTTCCTATCATAATAGGAGGTTAAGTGTGTGTGAGGAAGACACAATCATAGGCTATATATATATATACATATATATATAATCATGAGATTGCATATTATAAACCTAAGTAAAATAAAGACTTTATTGTCATAACTGTTGTGAAATAACTACCTTCGACCGGTAAAATAATGTAGGATAACTAGATCATAAAAATAGGTAATTAACCATAGTTATTAATTCGACCAAAAGGTGATTAAGGGTATTACCATGGATGTTATGATTTTCTTAGGTCCAGAATGTTATTACACACTAGTCATGATTTTTCTTAGAATTTATTAAGTGTTAATTTATTTTTAGATTAACAGAAGCTCATTTCTCCTATTTTTCTATAAGGGTTAATACCCTAAAGGCAAGCTAATCAAATTAATTTGATAAATATGTTCTGTTACTGTTCATGGTATTATTTTTATTAAATCCAGCACAAATTCTAGTATTAACCATAAATTTTCTAGCATTTTTGGAGAAGTCTAGCTATTATAATTAAATCGTTTCTATTTACTAGTATTAATTTTATTCGTAAAATCCAGGAAAAACCGATGAACAATATTGGGTCGGCCCGCTAACTCTCGGTCGACACAGCCACGCCGAAGGCGTAATTTCAAACGACGCGATCAGCGAGCGAAGGCGCCAGCGGTGGAGCGCCGTCACTCAACCTGACATGTGGGCCAAGGGTCCCACATGTCAGCGACGCCTTCCCTTCTCGCGCGCGATTTAAACTAAACTGATTACTCGCATGCATCTTGGCGCAAATCCAACGGCTGGGACATCATTGTCCACCTCCGATCGGAGTGACGAGCTGACGTCATGAAGCCGGCAATCTTTCGGCGACTCGACGGCGGAGCTACAGTGCTCTAGCAAGGGTGTTCTTGAGCGCTACGGTTTCCTGGTGGTTATCTCTAGGATGTGTCGTCGGGCTAATCATCGGCGACGGCTCAGAACGGCGGCGAGCCGAATGGCGGCGGAGAACTTCCACGGGAACTAATGGCTGCGGCTCTACGAGGCACTACAAGTTAAACTAAGGCGTGTATGAGCTATAGGGGGGTACGTACGAGGGCGCTTACCTAGCACGAAGCCGAGGTGGAGGAGGCGGGAATCAAGCTGGCGACAAGGACGCCGAAAGAAGGCGGAGTAGAGCACACGCGGCCAGGGAGCTCCGGTGATATCACAGTCCAATTAACCTGGGCGAAAGATGGGCAATGGTGCGGAGATGCTCCTCGTGCGAGTGATCGACATGGGACTTACTAAGAAGGGAGAAATCGGAAGGGGGGAGAATCGGGCGGTCGGCGGTGGTGAGAGAAATCCGGTGAGCACAAATCTTCCCGATTCGATTCCTTTGGGCAGGAGCGCGACGAGGGTATGGCGAAGCTAATGTGCGCACGGGCGGACGATGGGGAACTCTAGTTTAAGCTGTCGACGTGAGGGCAAAGAGAGAAGAAAGGGACCGATGTGGCTCGGCCAAATTTAAGCTCGGCCGGAGCACGAGTATTGTCCAGCGGTCATGAGGGGGTGTGAGGCGGTCACAGGGGGGCTCTGTTGCTGATTGGCGCGCTTGGGCGGTAGCCCGTCTTTGCTGTCTTGGCTTGAATTGGCCGGGCGGCCGGTTGCGCGCGCGCGGTCGCGAGAAGAACTTCGGTCACGGCGTGATGCCCTAGGGTACTCGAGCACAAGGCAAGGACAGAGATTGGGCAGCCAGGGTGGTGCCTGGTTATGGTAGCTCGCGCGCGGGATGATAGAGCGGCGGGGCGGCACGCAATGTTAGGCGACGGCGTGGCCATTGGTGGCATTGTCACTTCGGCTTAGAAGTGGGGGCCACGGCTCGACCAGACACTCACAAACGGCTAAACGATGATCTTCAGCCAAGATCCATTTAGAGATGGAGGTGTGCATGCCGGGGAGAGGGGGTTTGGCTGGCGCAGCCGCGCTGCTCGACGAATTGCTCACAAGAGCAAGAAAGAAGAGATCTGCCATGTAGGTCCCCCCAAGGTCAATTTTTGGTCAACACTGGATTCAGGTTATCATATAGGCTCAAAATTTGTTTCCAGAATTTTTGTGTGATTTTTAATGTGATATATCATATATATACACATATATATCTTGCACATGTACATATGTCTCTTATATATATATGTCTATATATATATATATATGCCTAGCAGATCTTTGAGGGGATTATTTATAATTATACATTCAGCTTAACCTATTCTTCGCTATATTTTTGATATTTTTTATTAGAGCCAAAGTTAGAGTTTTTGCTTAACTAAATCAAGTTAATTTAGGCAATCATTAGCTTATAAGACTTCAAAGGTTCAAAAATGAATTTTGCAAGAATTGCTTTCAAAGAAAATGTTTTTGCAACATACCAACATCATAAGAGTGATTTTCAAAAATATAATACAAATATTTGGGCTGTTACAGTAAGAACGATGGAATGCTCAGACACCCTGCTGATGGTGCCCAATGGAGGAACATCGATAGAAAATACAAGAAGATGTTTGTATTTGATGTGAGGAATATAAGGTTCGGGCTAAGCACGGATGGGATAAATCCATTTGGCAACATTAGTAGTCGTCATAGCACTTGGCCCATGACTCTATGTATCTATAATCTTCTGCCTTGGCTTTGTATGAATCGGAAGTATATTATGATGTCGTTGCTGATCCAAAGGCCGAAGCAGCCTAGCAACGATATCAATGTGTACCTCAAACCATTGGTTCAAGATCTACAAATATTATGGAACGATGGTGTACGTGTATGGGATAAATACAAACGAGAGAACTTCACCCTACATGCAATGCTCTTCGTAACAATCCAAGACTGGCTTGCCTCGGTAAGCTATCGGGCCGGGTTGTAAAAGGATACAATGGATGCGCGGTGTGCTTGGAAGAAACCTGTGGCCGGTGGCTGAGGAACAACCGGAAAATGGTCTACATGCGTCATCGTAGGTTTCTTCGCAGGGATCACCCGTACTGCAAGAATAAGAAATCTTTTGATGGGACACATGAGACTCATTTAGCTCCGGAGATTCGTAATGGCAGACAGGTGTTTAAAATGGTAAAAGATCTTAAAGTTATCCTTGGAAAGGGCCCAGGCAGTACATCTACGCCAAGTGGCTCTATCTGGAAAAAGAGATCCTTGCTCTAGGACTTACTGTATTGGAAGGATTTGGATGTTCGACATGCACTCGACGTCATGCACATAGAGAAAAATATGTGTGAAAGCATGCCTGGTATCCTATTGGACATATCAGGAAAAACAAAAGATACCCTCGAAGCTCGGCAAGACCTGCAAGATATGAAACTTAGGAAGGAGCTACATCATAAAGACCCAATTATAAAGTTGTGTTCATTCTTCAGCGTGATTTCTCACAAGATCATCGATCCGTTGAAACTAGATAAGCTGTAGGAGGACGTGGTCCACACTCTATGCCAGCTTGAGATGCATTTTCCGCCATTGTTTTTCGAAATACCGGTCCATTTCATTGTTCATATTGTCTCGCAGATACGGGTCCTTGGGCCCGTGTTTCTGTATCAGATGTACCCTTTTGAGAGGTTCATGGGGTTCTCAAGAAATATGTTTGTAACTGAAATCGGTCGGAAGGATGCATGGCCGAAGGTTGGGAAACTGATGAGGTCGTGGAGTTCTGCAATGACTACATGGATCTGAAACCGATTGGTATGAATGTATCTCGTCATGAGGAAAGGCTACAGGGGAAAGGGAGCATTAGTGAGAAATCAGAGCGAACAACTAATATTGTTTCATTCACACAAGCACATTTCACAGTTCTACAACAAGCAATTGTAGTGTCTTCATATGTCAACAAGCACAAGAGAATTCTACGCATCAAAAACCCAGACAAGTCAGATGATTGGATCGCGAGAGAGCACATAAATCATTTCGGCGATTGGTTACACAGACACATAATAGGTATGCATATGTCCTCTCAGATGGAAGGGTTGGCCCAGGAATCATCGACTACAATTCTATCTTTCCAAGGTTATGAAATAAATGGCTATATATTTTATACGAGAGCATAAGATAACAAGAGCACCAATCAAAATAGCGGTGTCCGTATAGATGCCTACGACAGCAATGGTCTCAGGGAGACCTACTATGGATTCATAAAGTAGATTTGGGAGCTCAACTACGGAGCTTTGAAAGTCCCTCTATTTCTATGCCAATGGGTCAGACTCCCTGGGGTAGTGAACATTAACAAGTATGGCATGACTACCGTAGACTTGAAACTCGTTGGATACAGAGAAGAACCATTCGTACTTGCTAAGGATGTCACGCAAGTCTTTTATGTAATCGACTCAGGTAATAAAGAATGCCACGTGGTTCTTCAAGGAAAAAGACGGATTGTCAGAGTTGAAAATGTTGTCGACGAGGAAGACTACAATCTTTTTAACGAGCTACCTCCGTTCAGAGAGAACGTCGACATGAGTCTCATGGAAGAGAGTGATGAAGCTACTTACATCCGTCGCTATCATAACGAAGGTCTAATCGTTAGTTGAGCGTATCATTCTTAATTGTATCCATTACTGATAGGTTTTATTTGTAATATATGGAATGGAAACATTTCTATGGTCACATAATTGTGTGTGTTTTTCCCAATGCCAAATCGATGACGTTATGTATAATAAATAGAGAAATTTTATGTATGCGGAACAATCCTCTTAGTATGAGAGGAATCACTACCGGTTCAACAAAACAACCGGGAGTAATAAGGCTCATCACTCCTGACCCTTACCACTCCCGATTGTTGTGTTGAACCGGGAGTGATGCCCATATCTATATATTTGGAAGGAACCATTCGCGCGCTTACCTGTTTCATTGCCCTAGCCAACGCCGCCGTCCAGCACCCTCCCTCGACCCCGGTGACCCCCGCGCACGCTACCCCACCCTGGTGGCCCGTGCCCTCCGTCGACTTCGGCGACCCGAGTGCGTGCTCCTCTAACCTGGCGATGCGTGCCCTCCGTCGACTCCGGCGACCCGTGCGCACCCTCTTCCCATGACCCGCGCCCTCCGTCCACTCCGGTGACTCACATGCTCTCCTAGCTCGGCAACTCGCGCCTTCCTTTGACTCCAGCCCGCATGCTCCCCCCACCCCGGCGACCTGCATCGACCCCCACCTCGACGTTCCGCACGCTCCCCCACCCCGGCGACCCTCGCCCACCCACTACTTCGGCGACCCGCGCGCTCCTCCACCCCGGCAACCCGGTGCTCTGAGATAAGTCTTCAAGGTAAGTCCTCTCCGTGCACAAGGGGGAAAATCGGTTTGGATGCTAAGGGGCCAATTAAGGTGATTTGTAGAGACTTGACTCTTGTTTGAGTTGAGGGCTGAAATCACGTTGATTTGGGGACCTAGTATTGTTGTGGCTGTTGTTTTATTAATAGCTCGATGATGATCAATTTGTGAGATTGCATATGGCACATTCATTGAATGGTAGCATGCTATATAGATCGATTGTTCAGTTTAATTGAGTTAGATCCATTTGTGCTATTTACTGCCAGTAATTGCTGATTGTTTCAGACATTTGAACACTGGTTCATTGCTATTTTATATGATCTGTTCACTGGTTATACTAGTGTGCATATGTGCATGCAACAAATTAATTTACATTGTGCTTAGAACTTGCTGTTCAGATGTTGGTAGTTATACTGGATAACTAAAAAATTGAGAGCAGCAAGCAGTAAAATACATTCAGTTAGACTGAAATTATCTATTTAGCTTTGTCTCTTCTTTGAATCTACCATATTGCAATCTATGATCATAAAACTGTTCAGCTGTTGGAAGGCTAATTTTAGCAACCGGCTGTTTAATTCTGAGAACAAATTTATAACTCTTAAAACAAAACTAGGTTCATGGTGTTACTTGAAATCATGGTTTTGTATATACACATTATAAAACTCTATGTACACTACAATAGAGTTTTCAATCTCGATCAAACAGATCCCAAGCTTAGACGCCTAGTTAACCTGTGTGGGCCCTAAATAATTAAGAAACTGATGTCTCGTCATCCTTCTTAAAAAATATTAAGAAAATGAGCTAGGTATACACCGGGACACACCTGTTTTGAATAAGTCTACAAATCTTAACGCAGGGAAATTGACAAATATAGCTGCAAAAGCTAACTGGCTGGTGAACTTGGTATGCCATAGCTGCTAGCCGCCGACCGTGTAGCACATAAACCTCATGGCCCACCGCTCACGGACAGTGGCTAGCCGAGCAGCCCCTACATTAAGAAATAACACTAGGATCTTTTGAAATTTCTATGCAGTATACCATAGCAGAAGATATGAATCCAAACTTGGATGATGAACGTTCAAGGAGCACAGGTAGCCCTAGTGCATACCTCAACATGGGCCGACCTGACGCCACCGACGTCGTTGATGCTCCTGAGGGCCAGACATCCACCGAAATATCTTGGCGTGGTCGTGGTCCTAGCAAGATGCCGAAGGGGCGATCAGTCATCACATAGCTCTCGCCAGTCGGAAAGCCTATTGCCTCCTTGTCAGTAGTGGAGCCACACAAGACAGCTTGTGGGGTGATCGTTAAGGATCACGTGCCCATCACATATAGAAGATGGTCTGGCCGAAATGATGACAATCAGGTGGTTTCTAATGCCCTGAAGGATGTGTGTGTGGGACAAGTTTAAAGAAAAGTTTGGTTCCTAATGCCCTGAAGGATCGCGAAGAAACGTGCATTGTACATCATGGCCAACTCTTTTAAGACGTGGAAGACAAAGTTGAACAAAGACTATGCGAAGAAAGGTCTGACGCCAAGCTTTAACACATTTCCACAACTGTGGGAATTTTGGGACGAATTCGTGCAGTACAGGACGTCGGAAGAGGCAGTGGAGTTGAGCAAGACAAACAAGCTCCACTCAAACAAAAATATTTACCCCACACACTCGGCTCATGTGGATACGTGAAGAAAATAGCCGAGTGGGATAGGCGGGAGGAAGAACTAGCTCTTAGGGGTGTCATGCCGGCGACGACAGAGTGGGTCCAACGTGCTAAACACTATCTGTATGGAAGGGGCACTACTTTGTCGGATGACGGCTCTTTATCCTTCCGAAGCCAATGAGACCAGGAAGTGCCAACAAAAAATTGCAGGTGCCCACGTCCAGTCTTCCCAAGGCTTTTTTTAGTGCAAATAGCGAAAGGACGAGCTAACCTTGGCACTGGGTAACAGGGAGCACCTTGGTTACGCACGAGGCGTTGGTTTGGTGTCTTGGCTACAAGCATTCCCCCAGGACGTAATGAGCTACAAAAGTTGAAAGAGGAGACAGCTCGAAAGGGATCAGATGTTGGAATAGATGCGAGATGAAATGATCCAACATATCCAGGAAGTGGTACAACAAGCGCTAAGCCAACAGCAGGAACAAGTCGCTGAGAGAGCAGTTGGCACTAGCAAGCCGAGCAGCTGCACGTCTAGAGGGCTTCTGGAAGAAGTCAATGCCCATTTTCCTGTGGATGACATCACGGAATCGACGTCATGCAAGCTGTATGTGCAGATGGTCAACTTTACTACCAAGGTGACCATGGGGCTGGCTTTCCCATGTGTCGAAGGGGGTCAGCTACACAATCGCCCGATACCGGCGGGCTTCGCGAGAGTTTGCATTGACAATGTAATTTTAAATAAGTACAAAAGAGTAGAGCTAGAGATCCCCAGAGAGGAGGAAAAAAACACATTAGGGGACAACTAGCACAGTTTTGTCGCGTGATAGAAGCGATACATAGTCTTCGGCTCGGACTCAGAAGATGATGATGATGAGGATGAAGCACCACGGAGAGACCCCTCGTCACCGAGCAGAAGAAGCCAAAGCCCATGGTCCGTACCAAGGTGTATTACTTCTCCACCAGCAGGAGCTATGAAATTCCCTACTCCAACACTGCCATCAAAAACAAAACAAGCGTTGGGACCATCTCAGAGGTCAACTTTGTCTTAGAAGCGAGGACAGGAAGTGAGACAACTGCCGAAAAAAGCGTAGTCCCTAAGCCAGCACAAGACTTCTTCATTCGCATGGCTACTGTTAAACAGACGGGGTCCAGTTCAAGAAAGGAGAAGTCCAACTACGAATGCATCGTCAAGAAGCCTCACATGAAACAATTTGCCAAAGATGTGTTTCTTGCAGAAGTAGGACTATCGGCATCCCAACTAGAGCAGGTTGTACGTGGAGATGATCTGCTTCCTTTCGCACCTATGAGATGCCCGTAGAAACTAGGCGAACCGTAGGTCTGGCCTGAGGATCTCCGTAATCTAACCACTCGACTGCGGCAACTACATGAATGGTACATGCGGCAGTCCAATACAGGCTACAATACGCTCGCCGCCGAGATAAAGGATGAATTTTACCACAGTGGTGACGACCCATTGTATATGTCATTTAGCGACCTCTACCAAATGTACCAGCAAAACACCCTCGATATTTCCTTGATTCGGTGATGGACTCTGTAAGTGTCTTGCATTGGTATACATTCTTGTACCATTGAATGGCACGTCTAACTACATTCTTTTATAGAATGGAGGCTTAAAAATACCAAAAAAGAACTCATCACGGGAGTAGGTTATCCCGACCCCAGACTCGTTTAGGAGCCACTTGTACAGCGGTGTCCTAAGGACATCGAAGACTATGTATACAATGCTATATATGCTCCTTTAGGATCACAAGACATTCATACTTCTACCCTATAATTTTAGGTAAGTCCAGCACTAATTGCACTAGTGAGTATGTGCAGTTTTCACTGAATCCTACTTGTCACCTAGCCCTTGCTTAGCAAGATCATCGTCTTGGGTTCATTGCACAAACCTCAAGATCATAGACTTGTTAAACAGGTTAATCCAAATTTCATGATTGCTATAGTTTTCTTTCATTTGATTGAATCTAAGACCGATTACCATCTATGTATGCACAGGGCTTTCGCACGCTACTGTGCCAAGAGCACACGCTGTGCCAAGAGCACATGCTATGCTCCTTATAGGAAGGTCTTTAGTGTGAACAAACTTCAAGGTGCGTACGAAGCAGTCATGGTTCGTATTTCCTACTTAACGGTCAATACAACAAGCCTGACATTCCCTTTCTTAGTGCCATAAGCAGGAACAAGGCACCAATCTTTGTGGGTACTATGTTTGTAAGTTCATGCTCATTTTCATGTCCGATGAAACAACAACTAATGATGCCGAGGTATGTTTCGTCTTAAAGCACATAGTTTTGTAAATCCCGTATTAATCAACGATTAATATCTACCATTCTTTTCATGGCAGCGCTTAAATCTACCCACAAGTAAGCTACTGACCCATAAAATTGTAGCCGTCGCAAAACAGATAGCTAAGTTCATTCTCACAGAGGTCGCCAATCCACGTGGCGAGTTTTACACTGAGGCATGACGAGTCGAGAGCTAGCCAGCGGACCAAGAGGGCGAAATAGATAGTACAAAAAAAAATGAGCATGTCCATTCGAAAACTTGATGTGTCTATAATTAATTCATATGTGCAAAACATGCAAAACCATAGTTATATATGTTTTTTCTGTCGGTTTTGCTCGATGATGAAATTGGTCTACACTTGATAATTGTGATAATTTATTAATCAAGGTAGGCACTGATGTAACCATTCTTTTAGAGGTTTTATCTGTTCATATAGTATCTAGCTGGCTTGTGCTTGCTTAGCAAGGTCTGACAGGAAAGCAATTTCAATTGTTAATCATAATATTAACTAACCTGAGTGGTTCTTATGGTAAACTATTTCAATGGAATCTAAGACAGATGATTATTATTTTTCTTTTCAATTTAAGTTTTAAGTTTCAGACATTAATAGCATATGTAGGATGAATACTAGAATTTTTCTAAAACCGAGCTTGGTGTAATAAGTACCGGTTGTGCACCTAAAAATGTTCAATAAGGTGGGAAACAGCATCTTTGAAATTTGGCCCTGAAAATCAATGTGAATGTAGAATGGAGTTAAAGAGTGATAATCTGATATGACTTTCCAATAATTAGGTGTTTCCTACCTTCACATTGATTTTTAAAGCCAAATTTTCAAGATAATGTTTTCCACCTTTTTAAACAAATCTAGGTGCCCAACACTTAATTACTTATTACAACAAGCTCGATTTCACAAAGTTGCTTTATTCTTTATGCATATGCTATGAATGCCAGAAACTTGAATCTTAAATTGAAAAGAAATAAATAATCATCGGCATTAGATTCCATTGAAAGAGACCATAAGAAGCACTCATGTCAGTTAATACTATGATTAATAATTTAAGTTGCTTTCCTGTCAGGCCTTGCTGACCAAGCTACAGACTCCACATAATTTATGATTAATTGAATGTTTTAAATCAATGCCTAGCTTGATTCTTAAATTACCCTTTTTTCTGTAAGTCTAGACCTTGCGCCGAGAAGGTAGCGTCTTATGCGTTTGCAACAGTCTCCTGAGAGCAATCACTAAAATTTTGTGGCGTGCTATGTCAATACCGTGCATTTTTTGTGTGTGGGCAACATCCTTAGCCCATTCTTAATTTTTTGGTTTTATATTATTCCGTAGTCCCTTTTATTCACTGACTTTTCATTTGCTGCTGAGGATGTAGGTATGCACCCAAAAACAGGTATGCATACATATTGTGAAATCAGGTATGGTGAATTTACCAAGAAGTTGCAGAAAAAGCAGGTATGCATACATATTGTGCATCTGGTTGGTTTCAAAATGTGCATTATACATATTGTGTTGTATGGTGAATTTGTAGCGGTCATGACATTGATATTAATTTGTATGGGGACATTCATCTGTATAGTGAATTTGTACCGGTGATGACATTAATTGATTTATGCTTTTTTTTGGGGTATCATTGCCGGCTCTATTTCCTAGCCGGTAGTGGTATAAATAACACTGCCAGCTCACAGATACAGCCGGCAGTGATATCTCCCTATCACTACCGGCTGATGGCATGAGCCAGTAGGGATACATCAATATCGCTGCTGCGTCATGGCCTAAGCTGGTAGTGATAAAGACATATCGCTGCCGGATCATGGCTTGAAACGGTAGGGATAGAGCCATATCGCTTCTGGCTTCTGACTTGTACCAGTAGGGATATGGACCTAGCAGTGCCGGCTCACGCCATGAGCCGGCAGTGATAGGTCTCTATCACTATCGGTTCTCTAGCCGACAGCGATAAGGTGCCTCAGCATTGCCGCTTATTCACTGCTGGAACCAGAACCGGCAGTGAAGCTTGTTCCGAGTCGGCAGTGAAGGAGTGTTCAGTATTAGTGCATCTTGTGTTACGTGGATACTTCCCAAAAATGGCGTACCCGTATCCCGATACATACCGGATATGGATATGTATCAAATACACCTCGATACGTATCAGACATGTATTAGGCCATTTTCTATTTTTCAGGTAAAACAAAATATTCCCGATACTTCTCTGATACTCCCCTGATATTTACCTGATACATTGCAACCACCTATTCCCTGAGTAACCTAGCGCGACCTCAGACTATGACCTGCCCGTCCCGTACCCATCCCATGCTCCTGCCTTAGGACAAGACTGCATGTGCTCCATCCCTAGCACCGACAGCAGTCGCTCGTCAGCGTGCCGCCCAAGGTACCTTGGCTCTCGCTGCCGACGCAGTTTCCCCGTCTTGAGGGCTGCACGAACTGGATCTGCACTGTCATCACCCCATCTCCTCAGTCACGCTGTATGCCTTCGCCCGCCTCGATGTAGGTCAGTACAGCCAGCTGTCCTTCTCCTTCTCCTACCCCATCTCCTCCAGTTCTCCCAACTCTCGCTGCCCCAATCTTCTTCTCCTGCCTCCTTTGCCTCAGTGCACTACTCACTAGTCACTACACTGCTCATTGCTCAGTTGCTCACCTCGGTCAGCCCTTCACTTACAGCTGGCAGCTGGTGAGATATGGAAAATTGCTAGGGCAGAAGATGGGTAAGGAGAGCTGTAGAGGCTTTGGGCTGGGTGCTCTGAGCTAGGAAGGCCCATAGGCTAGTTTGTTTTTTCAATTATTAGCTGCTACTGCTGCCGTTATTAGCTGCTACCGCTACTGCTCTGGGCTGAAGGGGAGAGAGGTGGAGAAGGGGCTAGCCGGAGGGGAGAGGTGGTGGAGGAAGAGAGGTGGCTGGATGGAGAGGAGAAGGGGCTGGTTGGAAGAGGAGGACAAGAGAGCTGGCCAGATTTGGGGAACGAGCTAGCCAGATTTGGACGATGCATGATGAAGGAGAAAGGTGCAAATTTCAAGAGGACAAAGGTGCAAAAAAAAGTTTATAATGGCATGTTTGTTATAGTTCACACTTCATAAAGACATATATGGAATATTCAAATTTTTAATAGTATTTCAGTAAAGTCAAAACTTTGTGAAGGGCATCAATGTAAAAAAACTTTGGATATATGCCATTGTAGAGTTGTGAAACTTCGATATTTGCTACTACAAAATCGATATTCGTAAAAATACGATTATGAAACTATAAAAAATTGAAGATTGAAACTTGAAATGGATTCGTAACATTAAGGTAACATCGTATTCTTATTTTTTAGCTTTCAACAAGTTATAAATTAAAATCTTCTATAAGTTTGTATATGCATTAATATATAAAATTATATATACAGATGTATTCCCGTAGATCGGGGTTTTTGAGAAATCTACGTATCACCATATCGCGGTATCGACGTATCCAGGTAACCTAGGTGGCATCAATTACACAGGGAGCAATGGAGTGGCAAATAGGTCTAAACAAATGTACGTTAACAAAAACAAATATGGCTTCTATATTAATATTAGTAAGTGAATATATGCATGAACCAAGAACCAAATTAGAGAATATAGAGTCTAGGCAAGATAAGGACTTGCCTTCTAAAACAAAATTGGCAGCAGCCTCTCCAAGCATCAAATCGGTCGATCGTGGCCTCCGGGACATGGGAGATAAGGTAGTGAAGAGCAAACAGTACAGTTGCTGGGTGTCCTGGAGGAGCAAATGTTCGAAGTAGGCAATCACAAATATGGGTTGGGGAGGACGAATCCAAGGAGTCGTGGAGATCCGGCCTGGAACTGTCAGGACCCGACCGAATGGACCGAACCCATTTGTTTATTTTGTACTAATCCCAAATATCATAGCTAGTACACAGTTGAAAACAGAATAATACATTATTAGAGGAAACAAATTGTTACATAACTAGGGAATAACCCTGATACAATACACCAATGACGGCACGTAGGCCGTGATATAGAGTCTGGCAGCTCACAATACATAGGGCCTAACACAACAATGCTAATCCTCAAATCCCCATAGACAACAAGACAGTAGGAAGCGCCCTAGTCTTCTAGGAAGTCCTCGTGGTTTTCATTCTCAAAATCTTCATCGGCGTTGTCAAACTACGGGTCTTAGGCTTGCTGCTCCTTGACTGGGGTTCCAAAATAAAGGGGAAAACAACAGGAGTGAGCACAGCTATACTCCGCAAGTCTAGGAGATAATGCAGTATGCAGCTCAGTAAAAGAGAGGGTTTAGGTCAGTTTGTGAAAATGCCAATTTTCAAGATTTAGTCTAAGGTGAGAGTAAGAAGTTTTCAAAATCATTTGGGGGAAAACAAAATCATTTTTTTTGACCTTTTCTTTGTCAAGCATCATTTTTCAAAACCATTGTTTTTGCAAAACAGGGTTTTCGAAAGGAAGAGTCTACCATATGAATACTCCCTTCGCATGCTCTTAACTGCAAGCACAGCTATCATGATAGTTTTATCTCTGCAGAGTGGGTACACTTTACCCTCAGAAGATTACGCGTCAGAATACAAATCATAAAGCCATTTGGGCCATAGGACCTAATAGTAATTGCTCTGTGAGTCATCCTTGGGAACACGTAGAATATTGGTCCAACGGCCCTAGTCCCCACGTTGTACAGGAAAGCCTAGAAAGAACAGTCTAAGGTGCCGACGGTCATGGAAGAACATTCCATGCCCATACATGCCAGATGTCTACAAAGGACATATCCACCAGCAAGTTGCTATTAGAGCCTAGGGCTTAACAGGCTAGGCCCGTCCCTCAATGGAACTCGAGGTTGTACTATAAGGCCTAAGTTTGTAGATTCATAATATGAACAGTCCTTAGACTAGGGGAAGAGTACTAACATGAACCTGAAACTGTGCATAGCCTGCACCATCCCGACAACCGGCTCTTCTCAAGTCAAAAGCATTTAAGAGGGAGGGGAGAAATAAAAAAAATCTCCATCCCGACATTATTCCCAATGCCTTATTTCACCAAATGCCCATTTGTGACCATTTTCACAATACACCAAATCATAGTGTAATCATCTGACCTTATAAAGAATTTTTGTCCTATTTCAAGTGAATCACATAGCCACTGTACTCATATGTATTCCTGTGGTTCAAAATTACTAGGGTCATGAATAACATTTTATTATTTTTTGGGTGTAGCTAAGCTCTAGAAATTACTCATTTTATAAGTAATATGAATGTTTAAAAGTCCTACTAAAACTTTAAATCCGACAAGAGTTCAATCAATATAAGTCAAGGGACTTGTCTCGATCAAAGTCTGGATGCGCGTAATCTTCCTCAGCTGGTCGTTCTACAAAATCTCCCAGTCCTACTATCGCACCATAAACAATCTAAAAAAACACAATATCAGAACTAGCATTAAAATAGTTTTTAAGAATTTATAGATTATTATATAAATGGCTTTGCAATTTTTAGAATTTATTTAATATCTTTTAGAATGTTTCTAGATTTTTAAACACATTAATTCCTATTGAAACAAAGGGTGTAAGATTTTAGGTTCAGAAAGTTATCTAGTATTTTACAGAATTTTTCTAGAATTTTTAGAAGTCATCTTATATTTTTAATAAATCTATTTACAATTACTGAGTTTATAAAATAATTAAAGGTTGGAAAAATACTTAGCACAGTACTGGGCCTTGCCTATTACTGCACGGAGCATGTCATCACTTGTGCAGCCTAAAGGGAGGTGCTGCGACGCGAGTGTGCTAGCGTGGGGAGGAAACATACTTGCGGGAATATGCTTTCACTAAACCTGACAGGTGGGTCCTTGGACCTACTTGTCAGCGTTGAAGCTATGTCGGGCGGATTACCTCTGAGTTTAAACTCGGTGCGCCTTGCTTGTCAGTGACCCACAACCTAACTAACTGTTAATTAATGCCTAAATGTTGCTACCCACCTGTTATGACTCGACTGGGAAAACTTGACACCAGCTGGCGTCATCGTCTTCCTCCTCCGGCCTGGTGCGACCGTGTGGAAGGAAATGATGGCGCACCGATGACTCGGGCCATGGCGGCCTCCCGAGCACTGGGACCATGGTCCTAGGCTCTACAGTGATCCTATGGGTGGTTATGGCATCGCCGAAGGCGGTCTGTAGCGGTGGCACGACGAGGAGGAGCAGCGGCCATCACGGTTCACCATGGTGGTGGCCACCTAAAGGTGCTAGGGAACACACGAGTGGCGCAAAAGCTATTGGGGAAGGTTTGGGAGCTACCTATGGTGACGGTGAGGACGGAGGAGGACCAGATTGTCTTGGCATTGTGGAGATCTACGGCGCCTGAAATAGAGTCCTCGTCGACAGCGAGCTTCGGCAAGACCTAGGTCAAGAGTAAGGCAAGGATGTGAGGGAGGTGTCCCAAGCATGCTCCTAGAGCAAGGGATTGGGACAGGGCTCACCAACGACAACGAAATTGGAAAGGGGGCTGTTCCCTACAAGCGGCGCTCTATAGTTGCTCCGACGAGCTACAAAGCAAGATACAAAGCAAGAGGGGAGGAGAGGGAGGACTTTAATCCGAGCCCATGTCCGGGCGAGATGGCTTAGCAGTGGAGGCAGGAGGTGGTGCTGGAGCGCTGCAGCGAAATTGGTCAGGAAAGGGAAAACAAGGGAGGAGGCACCTTGAGTTTTATATATAGGTGTTGTAGGGGCAACCATCCCATCTCCGAGAAAGGTGGATGTCTACGAAGATGCTGCAAAGGTCCTTCGTGAGGATCTTAATCCGAAGGGGTAAGTGGAGAAGCGTGCCTATGATCTCAAGACCCCTTGGGCTGCAAGCAAAAGACTTGGACATGTGCGAAGGGTCGGGAGGTGGACGTGAAGGATCAGGCGTTCCGAGCGAATTTTGAGCAATGAGAATCCTCAGGACTCCTGCCGAGGGGTGGTGGAGGAGCGAGGTCTCACCGAAGAATTCACGAGGACCCTTCGGAGAGACCGAGATTGATCTTTGACAAGTTTCAGGCCAGAGGACGAAGACCCCGCGACAGCCCCTAACAAGGACTGATCAGATCAACCACCTTGTAAGAATATGCCTCCCGAGGGCACATTAGGAATTAGAAAAGCTTAGATTGTAAGAAAGCTAGTCTAGCTGTTGATCGCAAGATCAACGATCCAGAGACCAGGGCAATTTGGGTGTTTCCCCTGGACCGGGGCAATTTGGGTATTTCCCATGCATGTAAACCCGAACCCTAGAGTTGTATAAATTAATAAGCTCATCAATGAAAGAAAAGACAAGCATTCTGATCACACATTTTCCAACTCACTGGTTCTATTCACCTAGCGTCCGCTTTTTCCACTACATCTTGTGGCGTCCTCTCCAGCACCGGGGAGGGGCGCCGTACCTCACCGTCGGCAGGGGTTCCCGACAACAATAGGATCCGGAGGCAGGTCAAGGGCACAGGCAATGGCACGGGGAGGTCATTCGCTAATCCGGGCGATCAGGGAGGGTTGAGGGTAGCGACAATGATGAGCAAGGCTGCGGCATTAAAGCTTTGTCGCCGGGTGGTTGAACAACAACACTAGCTAGGTGAGGAGAGGAGTAAAGACGGTGCCATGACTGGGCGGCGAGGCATGGCATCGGGTCACGTTGCGCTGCGTGGCACTGTCTCGGAAAGGAGAGATGAGGGAGATAGCGTGGCGTTTGTAGCATGGCGACGGCACGGGCGGTCCTGCAAGGAGGAGACAGGGAGAGACTGCACGTGTCGCGTCGGTATGGCCGCGAGCGTGCGTGCCTGTTGGTCCATCACATGCGCATGGTAGTGTGGCGCCACGGCGCGTCCCTCCTACGTGGCGAGCATAGGGTAAGAGAGAGCGAGCAAGCGAGATAGAGAGAGAGCTAGGAGAAGGGGCATGGGAGACAGGCGCAGCCGAGCTAGGCCCTAGGCCAAGCTGGGCCTGCGAGGAGGAGAAGGAGGCGGCTTGGAAAAGGAGAGGGAGGAGAGGTAATGGGTTAAGCCCACTAATAGCTTAATTAATTTTTATAAAATTAATAAGATTTAGGAGATTAAAGTTAAATAGGAATTAGTTTTAATTTTTATTTTGAAAATTGTAAACTTTCATGCTATTGGTTTTAAATTCTTGTTTTATTTTATTATAAAAATTTTGAAATTCAAAAATATTCTAAATTTTTTTATGTAATAAATTGGAATGCTAAAGGAATGGAGGCATGGCACAGTGGCAAGGAGGAGGACAAAAGCAAATAGCGCGATGTGGTGAGCAAAGTTGATGTAGATGTTGTCGCTGTTGCAAATGCTGAGGAGGTGCACAGGGGGGAGGAGCTCGAGTGGAAGGAGCATGAGGGACGACCAAATCAAGGTGGAGAAGGAGCAACGACCCCAAAGGAGCAGCCTAAAGAGGCGATGAACCTGGATTTGGCCACTGTGGCATGCTACTGGACGGAGAAGAAGGTGTAACAGTCCTAGAAATCTAAGCATGCATATAGTTATCATTCTTCTAAAATCCTTTTTGGTAAAAATAAATCTTTTATAAGCCACTAATATATAAATATATACACACACAAAAATAAGTGTGTATAGATGAGCTCTATAATCACTAATATTGTAAATTTTGTACCCAATTTCTATAAGATCCTAAAAATTTCAAAATTTGTAGGATTTTAAAATACCTCCCTTGAAATCAAATTTAGGTAATTGTACAATTGAAATCATACACTCTTCGATTTCCAATCTTAATAATAATTAGCTATGCTTAGTAAAACTTCATAATTCAATTTCCAAATTCAAACATAAATTTCCAATTGGAAATTTGGAGTGCAACCCAAACCCAAAATCCTAGGCTTGGCCCAGCCCAGCCCCATTGGGCCTAGGCCAGCCCATTTTCCTTCTCTCCCCTTCTTGTCTCTCTCTCCTCCCCTGGCCGCCCTGGGCGTGCCCAGCGCACGCTCGCCGCACTGGCAAGCCCGGCCATGCCGTCTCGTGCACTCGCACCACTACCGCCATGCGCCATGCACCAACCCTAGCAGTGCGCCCTAGCGTTGACAGGGGCAGGATGCAGCCGCCACATGCCCAACGCAGCCCGGGCGTGAGCTGCGCAGCCGACTTAGCTGCGCCCTGTCGTCCCGTCCTGTCGGACAGTGGGCCGCGCCGTTACTTCACGTCTCCCAGGGTGTCCCCTTTTACCCGGTGGACCGAGCACCGGCTCGTCAACCCCTCGTGCTGGCCGCCCGAGCTTAGGTCGCTACCGCCGTGTGATCTCTCTCTCTACTCTCACCGCCACCGAGCATTGGAACCCTGGCCAAACTGCTTCGTAGAAGCTCCCTCTTGTGCCAAAGCCACCGCGTGGACGCCTTGTCCCTACCCTCACGCGAGCCCGCACTATGGAGCCCTGCACCTGTCGGACCTCTTACTTTCTTAAGCCACCGAGGCTCACTCTCGTTGCCCTCACTCTCCCAAGCTCTCCTCTCTTTTCCCTCGCCCGCACGTGCTTGCCCACCACCTCACCTTGCTCTGAGCCCAAGCAATCGAGCCCGGATGCACTAAGTCACCGTAATCGCCCTATTCCTTGTCGACGACAAGAAGGCTCTGCAACCACCCCCTTTTCGATTGCTCGCTCCTCGGTGAGACATTCTCCGATTCCATGCACTTATAGTGCCCTTGTGCTGCCTATGACTTTGTGCGTGCGCTATTTTTCCTAGAGCGCTGCCAAGCTCGCCGGAACACGAAGACCCGCTGCCATCCCTTGCTCGGCCCCGCACGTGGACAGCCCGATCAAGCCTCACCCCCGTCCTCCCTTATCTTCGGCAAGCTTCCACATGTCCCCTCATTGCCCGTGCATGCACAATCTCCCTCGAGCCAGACCGTAGCATGGTTGACCACAACGTGTTCGTAGTTTTACCGCCGCCACTTGTGGCCTCAGCGCGCCAGTGCATCATTTTGGTGCCATATTCCTTACAGAATGTTTTCTCTATTTGGTGGCGCATCCACGCCAGTGCCTCCCTCTCCCGCATGTGAGCTCTAGGCCATGCCACCAGGCAAGTACAACACTGTTCACAATAATTTTTTAGCCCTTTTTTGGCATTTTAAATAATGGTAACAAATAAAATGGATTTCTATAAATAGTTAGACATCCCCAAAAATCCTAGAAAAATTGTGGTAAATACTAGATGACCTACTGGATTTAATAAAATACCTAGGTGTATAATAAAAATAGATTTATGCCTCTATTTAAGTTAATAGTTCTATTATAAGTATTTTCCTTTAGGAAAAGAACCAAAAAAGGGATAATGATTAAATAAAATAGTAAATGACTTAATAAAAATATAAGAAAATTGGGGTAAATACTAAAAGGCAGGTTGAATCTAATAAAATTAAATTAGGGCACAGTAACCCCGTTTAAATCTCTGTTTAAATAAGAAAACTTATAAGTAATTTAAAAATGGCTTTCCACTTTATTAAATTAGTGTCGGGACCCGGTTTTACTAAACCGAACCCCTTTGTGTTAACAGTACGTGTCCCAAGGATCAAGCATGTACCCACAGCAAAACAAAAATAAAGTATCAACACCAACATTGCATTAACTAATGAAATAAATCAGAGTGCGGCGAAGCAGTTATTAGCATATAATATAGCATCAGAAGAATCAAATAAATAACGAAAGTAGACCCATCATCAGCGACAAGCAAACTGATTAGGGAAGCTTCTAGTATTCTGGATCACCTTCTGGGAAAAATCCAACGTTCCTACGTATCCTCATGGTCCTGACCTGCTCGTGGAATAAGCAGCCCCAAATAAAAGCCGGGGTTAGTACATGAATGCTAGCTAGTCTTTCCTGGGAAGGGCCAGGCTGAGCTCATCCTAGGAAAGATAATGGCTCATTTGTATAAAAGTATTTAATTTAAAAATATAAAAGCATTTAACAAAACATAAATAAATAAATAGCAGTTCTCATGATTAGTCTTAATCATAACATAAACATGGCAAAATTCTCAAACTCACTGTGTCATGTCTCAAGTTCTCATAGTCTGAATATAGTTCTCATTCTCGTTCTCATTCATCATGAATCATCTAGCAACGATACACTGTTGAAAAAATCTTACTGGGAGCTCGGCCATTCGTATGGGTTTACACTCTTTAGAGGTTGTACGCTTTCCCCCGCAAGATATGATACTCCCCCGTCGGAAAGCATCATAACAAAATCCATCAAAACACCAATCCCGAGTTTGTCACGGTCATACCTGATATTCACACAAGTACCCGAGAACTTCGACCATACCTGATATTCACACAAGTACTCTGAAGTTCCATTCCCCAGGCTATACACCAGCGATGACATATCCCTCGAGACCTCACCCACGGTGCAAGGACGGTGGCAATCCTGATGTTACTCTCTCTCTAGATCAGGCCCGTTCCATACCAGGCTTGCGGTCCCACGGAAAATTCTCAGTTAAATCCATTACGATCATCGGTCCTTAGGGACCAGAGCGTCGACTCAAGTCATCCGCTCCGAGTCAAATTATTAGTTGGTCAAATTTTAATTAATGAGTGAATAATCCCACTATAAACCTAGTTTCTCATGCCTCACGCTTAGATACTCCACAATCTCAGGTTAAATTGTTTAATGGTGATCATGTAAGTGGGAATCACTCCCCGGTGACTATCTAAGCAATGCTAAGCCAACTAATAATTAAAAACAGTAGCACATTACATAATATTCTCATCCTAAGATTTATCATGATCGTGAGTGCATACCATGTAAATAACGACATGCACTAGGAATTACTATGATAAATACGCATAATTTAATTAAATAGCAATTTTGGCAAAAATCTAGAAATTGGGATTATAGGGGAAAGACTTGCCTTCCTGGTCTTCTTGTACTTGCGGAACGTCGGCGGCATCTACGAACTCTCCTTCGTCACCCACATGATCTATCGCACGCAAAATGAGAAAACAATAATAAATAACAGAATCGCACGCAAAATGAGAAAACAATAATAAATAACAGAAACAGTAAATAAATTAAAAAATTATAGTAGATATATATGAATTTTATGGATTTTTAGAAACTGGAGTCACCGGATTTGGAGTTCGGATGAATTCACAGCGAAATAGTGAAGGAATACTATTCACTATAATTCGGGAAATTGAAAAAACTACTGTAGCAACCAGCCCGCGCGAGAAGGATAAGATGCGCTGTTGGCTATGGCTAGCTGTGGCTTGGCACAAAGAGAGTGAGAGAGAGTTAGAGAGAGAAAGGAAGAGATGGAGAAGAGAGAAAAGAGGAAGAGAAATGGAGGAAGGAGGAGGGGAGAGGGAGAGGGAGGAGGGCCGGCGGCGGTGGGCTGCTCTGGCGAGGGGGGTGGCCTGACGGCGGCGGCCAACAGGGACGAGGTGCGCGGCGGGCTCACGGTCCGCGTGGTGGGTGGCGGCGGCGGCACCTACCTGTGGGCGCGGTGCGGCACGGAGACATTGAGGAGGAGGAGCAGGGGCGGCGAGCTAGGGCGGCTCGGCCGGCCATGGTCACGGCAACAACGTGACATCGGCGACAGCACTGGCGCTAGGGTTTTGGCCCAAGGAGCAGCACGTGGCGACGGGAAAGAGAGGGGAAAAAGAGCTACCCTGGCGTCGATGGCGCCTTCGGCAACGACGACACCTTCGCAGGAGCTCTAGCACATTGGTTTGGCGGTTTTGGGAATTGGGGGATCAGATTGGTTTTGGCGCAAAGCAAATGGATTTAGGGGAGGTAAGTTGGGGTTTTGCAGGGATATATTTATAGGGTTTATAGATATAATTCCAATTGGAGTTGGTTTGAATTATTTGTAGATAGAGTCCAAAACGAATTTGGTTTGCATAGAGAACAGAACAGGAAAGGGCTCTTTCCTGGTCGGCTTGGAGCGATCAAAAGGAAAGGCAGTGCTCTCTCATGCCATGGTTCTGGAAAGAAAAGGATCCCACGACCAGGAAAGGTAGAAAGGAAGAAAAGCAAGCAAAGGAAAAGAGGAAAGGAAAGAAAGGAAAAAAAACGTAGGGGAAATTCTAGAAATTTGGCAAAGATCCATAAAATCAAATTTAAATTTGAGGTTTTAAATAAATCTAATTTTGAATTTGATTTTTTTTCCGGCTGTCACAATTAGTTATTAAGTTCCTAAAATTACCATAAAATTCCGGTGGAGCATAAATATAATTTAGGCATTAAATAAATTTATTGTACAATTTTTAAATCAATATTGCTCTCCGAATAATTGAAACATTTATTTAAACCATTTTTTCTTTATATATTGATAATACAGTAACTATAGACGATTTATTTTAAATATTAAATGAACTAAATTAAATCCCAAAATTTTACAGAGACATTGTTAACTTGGGAGGAAATTATTAAGATATTGAAACTTGGTTTAGCATGGTATTTATACATAATTGCCTAATTAGAGTAATTACAACCCTCTTTTAGGAATTTTCTTTTAATGTTAAAATAAATTAAATTAATTAAAACACTGAGGTTGTAACCCACTAGAAAATTTTAAGAAATACTGTAGACAAAACTATTTTGACCCTATATGCTATATTATTCCAATTAGGGCATTTACTGCACCACCACCATCATCATCATGATCAAACTTTTATTTTCACACACAGCACCGTTATCCTTTAGTAGAATTTAAAGTATAAGTAGACTCATGGAACTTCCTGATTCCTAAGAAGGATTTATTCCTAATCACCAATCGCTAGAGGAAGTATGATGCATTTCAGGCATCATATCTTTCCATGCATTTGGTGTTGTATTTATTGTTCTTCAAATACGTTTATGTTTCATTAAAATAGACGCCGAGGAGTCCTAGGACTAGTTCGAGGAATAGCCTAAGGACCCCCTTCACTCCTAGGATCAAGGCGATTTAACATTCAGTTAGATCATATTGAATACCCATTTTCTAAAAATATTTTATTTACAGTATCAAATTACATGTTCATTAAGTAATTATGCCTACTTGTCTAGTCATGATATATCATGTCCTATTGCTTACTTGTATTGTTTTATCATGATGATCCTGCCTTGATGAAATCATCCTTCATTTGACTCTAATAATGATTGCCTTGACGATTACCCTTGATAGCCAGGTTAGGTCAAATAAAATAATTTACACTCTTAAATCTTGGTTAAAATCTGCTTAGACATTGCTCAGGTCCAATTAATAATTTTAGGCTTAGTTGCCTCAGAACAGTGAATCGACATTTAATAGACATGATTACAGAAAAAATGGATAATTAGAAATTGGGCCTGGCATGCCAGTGTGTGTGATTATGGGATATGGACGTGGTCTGGCATGTGGATAAGAGTGTGGAGTAGCTCATGCTACATAGTCTGGAGAAGAGTGCTATACGTTTACAGACGCGGTGCTGAGAAGAGCGTGGAGCAACACACGTAGCTGTCAATCGCCGCCACCTGGGGTGATTCCATCACATCATGTGTTGGGCACACGGAGAAACAGTAGCGGAAGAAGGAAGTGGTTTTGAATAAGTATGGATTGGCCAGATCTGAGGTGATTCCTAGAGTGGATCGGACAGGCGTGCAGTGAGGCACGCAGTGGAAAGTTGCTGACCATGGATTTGGTTCCTACCACAACAACGCATTGCCATCAAGCGGTAGTGTGGACGTGGGGCCTACTGGCTTGCTGGATATTGTCATGGTAAACCCCAGTCCGAGGCGAAGGCAGGATCATGTCATCATCCGAGGGATGATCTAGGTCTTACATCGCAAGGAGCCGTGACTTTAGTATGTGTCGTACACCCCGGTATTTCTACCGGCTTGAGTGACCGAATACTAGTTCTAGAAGATCATAGCTAGTATTGCACTCAAGGACATTTGGAATATCATCGCAGGCATCGAATTAACTAGAAAATTAACAGTTCATATATCATAAATAACATCCAGTTGACATAGATGTTCACATAGTCTTGCACAGGACATATTTCAATAGCATAAAGAACATAGCGGAAGACTTCAAATGCGACGATACTCCGAGGTTGACCCGGAACGCGTAGCTAATCACCTTGACCCTCCTGGCCACAACTGGCACCGACGTCGAGTTCTTTTCCTGAACAAATAATCTGTGATCCATATAATGAGTACACGGCTACCCAGCAAGTAGTACTTAATAATGAATGCAAGGTCAAAGGATGGGTTGGGTTATTTTGCTAAAACATCACCTATCTAATTGTTTATTCAATCTTGATTCATTGAACGCATTATAACACATGAGCATAGCCAAAGGACGGCTAACCAGCTTAGCATACGATGACCGTAGCCATAGAAACGGCTTCAGTACCATCAAGTTAATTAATTAAAACACATTGGACTACCCTATGAAAACTCCTTTCCCCTCCCATAACCGCGGGCACGACTACCATGATAGTTTTAACTCTGCAGAGTGTGTACACGTTCCCCACAAGCCCTGTCTCATCCCAAGAGAGAAATAGTACAAAACCGTTCACTGCTTTCACCTGTCCCACAATGTATCCTTTCTTTTGGTTTCGCGCCCCATACGGTACACTTCGACTAGGCCGACAGTCATGCGCATCTCCTTCAGTCGGACCTGATAGCGCACCGCATGAGGTTAGCCCCCATTTAAGCCATTCGGAACTAGTGATCACGAATCACGTCCGCCCACTACGAGTACACCGGAAACTAGGTTTCCACAGCTAATAAGTTAGGGCCAGAAGGCACAAGTGATTGTACGGTTCAAGTTCGGTTTGGTAGTCACAAGTGTACGGTCCTTATATGACAGAGGAGACCTGCACAACACAACCACAAGCCCAAAATCCGCCTCTTCCGGGTCTTCTCAAATCAACACACACCACGTTGATTTTAGTTGATTAGGTTTATACAAAAACAGTACCACGAAGCCGAAACTTCACGGATAAATGTTTGATTATGAGTGAACCTATCAACTACCAATCCCAGAAGCAAGGCTAAGCAACTACACAAAGGATTGGCTAGGAAAACAGTACCAATGGGCTAACAATGGTAGGATAAATCATATTAGTAAAGGACTAACATGAAAATAGGATCAAAATAGCACATACGATGATAATTTAAGCATGCAAATCAAATTAAGGTAAAATAAATAAATTTTAGCAAACTAGGAATTCAATATGAATCTAGCTAGCCTTCGAAGAAGTTTGGATCTAGTTCTCCTCCTTCGAATGGCTCCGAAACGATTCTCAGACAGCAGGTGCACGTCAGATCTAAGCGAAAAGGAAATAAAATAGAAGTAAATAACAAACATAGAGAAAATAGTATGATAAAAATATATAAAATTCTTGGGATTATTTGTGATTTTTGGGCTCTGAAATCATCTAAATCGGAGTTTGGGAACTCCCTAAACAAAACGTGGAAGTTTTGGAAAAATCAGAAATCGGAGAAAAGAATAATTTGGTTAGCCAGCGGTTAACGGCTCAAAAACCGAGAAAGCCCGGAAAATCTAGCTTGGCGGCATGGCGGACGCGGGATCACGTGCGGACACGCGTCGCGCGCGGGTTGGCAGGAGGCGGCGGAACGGACAGCGCGGCGCAGACGCGCGTCTTGGTGAACGAGCAGGCGGCGACACGCGGGCGGTGGCGGGTTGGCGAGATGGCACAGCGTCTGGCAGCGGCAGTCGCGGCTCCGGCAGCGTGGTGGCGTGTCGGCCAGAGCGCGAGTGCGCCTGACGCGGTGAACAACAATGACGGCGACGGGGACACGCGGCGCAAGCGGCGGCAGTGGCGGCGTGTGCTTTCGGCGCTGCGCAAGCAGCGGCTGCGAGCTCGTCCGCAGCGCGATTGGGCGATGTTGACTCCGAGGTGAGGTCGGCGGCTGTGCGGGCTGACGCGAGTCGGCGCGGTCGCCAAGGTTCGTCTGTGGCCGTGGGGCTTCCAAACTTCGGCGACTTGTATCTTCCCCCTTTTTCCACCAAAATATGACTTCCATATAGTCAATTTGACCGTCTCGACGAGGCCTACAATGTGTTTTCCTTAGATTTAGGGTTTGGCTACTGCAATTTGAGAATTACCTCGGTTATTGCTTCGGGGCTAGGGTTCCGGTGGCTAGGGCTCAAAACTCGAGGCTCCGACCTTGGGGTCCAAGTGAGGGGGGTCCAAGGGGTATTTATAGGGGCTAGGTAGTGGTAGATCAATCCTACTATAGATAGAATTGATTTAAATAAGAATTAGATTATATTTGATATATTAAGTCCTAATAGGCTTAGGATTAGATGGGTGGGTTTTGGGCCTAGTTGGGCCTAATTAGGCTATCCAAGCCTGGTTAGGGCCTTTTTCTATTATTATTTTATGTTTTTACCTTTTTATTTTCATTATTTCTAATATGTGACATTATAATTTTATTAGGATGTCACAAACCTTCCCCTTTAAGGAGAATCTCATCCCCGAGATTCGTAAAGATCCTTGAACAACTCTGGGATCTCTGCCTGCAGATCTTCTTGTCGCTCCCAGGTTGCTTCTTACTCGGTATCATTAGACCACTGCACCTTGCAAAACTTGATCGCACGACTGCAAGTACGCCTTTCAGCTTCCTCCAAAATTTTTATTGGTCTTTCCTTGTAAGTCAAATCTTCTTGCAAATCCATTGCCTCTAATGGCATTTGTTCTTCAGGTACTCGCAAACACTTCCAGAGTTGGGAGACATGAAATACATTGTGGATGCCAGATAGATTCGGTGGCAACTACAACTGATAGGCAACTTTTCCCCTTCTGGCAGTGATCTCGAACGGTCCAATGTATCTGGGTGATAGCTTCCCTGACACGTGGAATCAACGCAGTCCTTTCAATGGCGACACCTTTAGATACACGTGATCTCCCACGCTGAATTGTAGATCCCTTCGACGTTTGTTGGCATAACTCTTTTGTCGGGACTGGGCCGTCCTCATCCTCTCTTGAATCATCCTGACCTTTTCTTCAGCCTCTTTTAGAATTTCGGGGCCAAACAACTTTCTTTCTCCTGTCTCACTCCAGTACAGTGGTGTGTGACACTTTCGACCATACAACGCTTCGAATGGAGATATCTGTATGTTTGTCTTATAGCTGTTATTATACGAAAATTCAGCATAGGGATGTGCTTCGTCCCAACTCTTGGAATCCGTTAGTGCAACTGATCTGAGCATGTCTTCTAGAATCTGATTGGTCCTTTCGGTTTGCCCGTCCGTTTGTGGGTGATACGCACTGCTGAAGGCTAAATATGTCCCCAATAACGAGTGGAGTTATTGCCAAAATCTTGAAGTGAACTGTGTACCTCTATCGGAGACTATTCTCTTTGGCACACCGTGTAGGCAAATAATTCTTGACATGTACAATTCTGCTAATTTTTGACCTGAGTAGGTTGTCTTGACAGGTAGAAAATGAGCTACCTTAGTTAGCTGATCAATGATGACCCATATCGAATCGTAGCCCCTTTGGGTTCTTGGCAATCCAACGATAAAATCCATGCCGACTTCTTCCCACTTCCACCGCGGAACTTGTAGTGGTTGAAGCAATCCTGCTGGCCGTTGATGTTCAGCCTTCACTTGCTGACAAACATCACAAAGAGCTACATGTTCAGCAATATCCTTCTTCATACCTAGCCACCAGTAACTCTCCTTCAAGTCCAGGTACATCTTGGTACTTCCCGGGAGTATAGAGTATGCTTAATCATGGGCTTCCTTCATAATCAACTCCCTGAGTCCTTCCTTCTTTGGTACCAAGATTCTTTTGCCAAACCAGACAATTCCGGTTTTATCCATATTAAATCCTGGAGCTTTCTCCATTATGAGCTTAACGATAATATCTATGGTATCTCCATCATCTTCCTAGGCTTGTTTAATCTTCTCCTTTAATGTGGACTGTACTTCTATTGTATAAAGACATCCTTGTGTCACGACCTTCAGATTTAACTTTTTCATGTCAACCTTCAAATAATTATTCCTTGACTTACGGCTTAATGCATCGGCAACTACATTAGCCTTTCCGGGATAATAATGGATCCCAATATTGTAATCCGCTATCTGTTCAAGCCATCTTCTCTGCCTTAGATTCAAGTCTGGTTGCGTGAAAATATACTTGAGGCTCTTGTGCTCGGTGTATATCTCCGTACGATTTCCAACAAGGTAATGTCTCCAAATTTTCAATGCATGCATAACCGCGGCTAATTCCAAATCATGGGTCGGATAGCTGAGTTCGTGCAGCTTTAACTGCTGGGAAGCGTAAGCTACTACTTTTTCCTCTTGCATTAGCACACAACCCAATCCAAGCAATGATGCATCGCAATACACCTCGAAATCTTTATGTAAGTCTGGCAATACTAAGACCAGGGACGTGGTCGACTTACTCTTCAGAGTATCGAAGCTCTCCTGACATTGAGGTGTCCATTGGAATTTGACGTCCTTTTTCAACAACTGCGTGAGAGGCTTGGCGATCTAAGAAAATCCTTCGATAAATCTGCGATAATATCCGGCGATTCCCAGAAATCCTCGGACCTTGGTCACTGTCTTTAGTACCTTCCAATCCAATATTTCACTAACCTTGGAGGGATCAACCGACACTTCTCCTTCTGAAATCACGTGTCCAAGGAAAGACACTTCCTTCAACCAGAAATCGCACTTGCTGTACTTCGCATACAACTGGTTCTTCCTCAAAATGTCTAGCACAATTCGAAGATGCTCGGCATGCTCTTTCTCATTCTTCGAATAAATTAGAATATCCTCAATCAACATCACGACGAACTTACCCAGATATTCCATGAGGATTTTGTTCATCAGACTCATAAAATGTGCCAGGGTATTAGTAAGTCCAAAAGACATCACCAGAAACTCGTACAACCCGTAACGAGTTGTGAATGCCGTTTTCGGAATATCCTCCTTTCAGATCTTGATTTGATGGTACCCGGATCTCAAATCAATCTTCGAAAATACACGGGCTCCTTCTAACTGATCGAATAGATCATCCACTCGCAGTAGAGGATACTTATTCTTGATGGTCACCTCATTAAGTGAACGGTAGTCTAGACACATCCTGAGTGTGCCTTCCTTCTTCTTCACAAATATCACCGGTGAGCCCCATGGTGACGTACTAGGTCTAATAAATCCTTTATCCTTCAGCTCTTGGATCTACTTCTTCACCTCAACCATTTGATTAGCATTCATTCGGTACGGCAGTTGAGATATCGGGTTAGTGCCTGGCTACAGGTCAATAGTGAATTCTACATCTCGATCGGGTGGTAACCCTGGTAAGTCATTCGGAAACACGTCTGGATAGTCACTAACAACCGGTTTTTTCTCCAACGGTGGTCATTCTTTGTTGGTTGTTTTCACCTCCAGTTGATTCACGGCTCCAATCGGTCTCCCCTTTATAGTAGACTCGTATCGGACTTGTGTACCATCGGTGTTGGTCAGGGTGACTGCTCGGCTAGCACAATCGATTTGACCCTTGTACTTCATTAACCAATCCATACCCAAAATGATCGGTATTCCCTTGAAATCCAACATAATTAAGTTCGATAAGAACTTAGAACCCTCAATTTCTATTTCCATTGCTGGACATCCCACGCTTGTGTTCATGGATCCTCCCGGGGATTGAATTACTAGGGATTGTTTTAAAGGTACTATTCTCCATTGATTTTTAACTACTAAATCTTTTGTAATAAAAGAATGCGAAGCTCCGGAATCAAATAAAACGGTAACGGGTACTGAGTTCACTAGGAACTTACCAAGCACAACGTCTTGTGCCTCCTGAGCTTCCTCCGCGGTGACGTGGTTGATGCGTCCCGATCCCACGTTGTTGTATTCCTTGGAGCGTTATGGACACTCTTGTTCGAAGCAACGTGCGAAGATGCACCTCCTTGAGTCTTCTGTTGCTGGTTCTCCGGCTTTGTCGGGCACTGATGAGCATAATGTCGCCCTTGGTTACACCGGAAACAGGTAACTCCTGTGGCTCCTCCTGATGCATTCCAATTGGTCCCTTGGTTTACATTCTGATTTGGTCGGTGAGCATGCTGATTAACAGTCTGACTCTGACCCTGTGATTTTTGTACAAAACTCGAGGTCTGCCTTTGGTTATGATAATTGTGTCCCTGATATTGCGGCCTGTTGGAGTTTTACCCTTGCAGAAAACGACGATGGACGTTGCATTCGTTCTGCCTTTGGAAGTTCATCTTCCTTTTCCTATCTTCATTGTGCTTGCATTGTGCTCCTTCCAAGATTATGGCCTTCTCGGTCAGTTGCTCAAAGTCTTGGCATTGAAAAGGCAGCAACTGTACCCTCATGCTGGAGTCCATTCCTTCAATGAACCTCCAGACCTTGGCCTTCTCCGTAGGAATTAAATCTGAAGCATAGAGAGATAGTTCTATGAACTTGTTGATGTATTGGGCGATTGTCATGTTCCCCTGACGTAAATTCTCGAATTCGTGGTACTTCTCGTCCCGCACGCTCTGGGGTACATAGGTGTTCTTGAATAACTCCACAAATTCATCCCACATCAGCTTGTGGTAGTTTGGATGGGCATTACAGTAATTTTCCCACCAATGGGCAGCATTTCCTTTCAGCATATGAGTAGAAAGTTGGATACTCTCATAATCATCGCAATCCACTAGATACAGCTTCTTCTCTACGTCCTTGATCCAGTCGTCTGCTTCTGCCGGATCTCTGGGTCCTGAGAACTGCGGTGGCCTTGTCCTCATGAAATCGCTGAATTTGGACTATGGGTGGTATGGTGCGACTTGGGGTGCTTGTTGTTGAACCGACGGGTTGTTCAACATCTCCACAATCAAATTCAGTACTTGAAGGACCAAATTGTCTTGCTGTTGCTGAGCTGCAGGTTGAGGTTGCGGTGCAGCAGCGGTAACTGGTGGAGCTTGTTGAGCAGCAACATTGATCTGAGAGGCAGCTTCTTCCTCTTGTTGCACTTGATTTTGATTCTGGCTTGCAGCTTCTTCCATTCCGTCAATAGGTGTTGCAGCACAACGTCCACGACCTCGGCCTCTGCCTGCGGGAATAGCACGACCTCTTCCTCTTCCTCTCGGCATCTGCTCCAAGAAAGAACTAGGGAAGATGAGCAACCAAGACGGTAGTGACATCCTTTAGCGAAAATAATTTACGAAAACAATTTTCTGGCACTCATTACAAAGATCCAACATCAAACCAAGCGCATCGGCAGATGCCGCTTAGTTGTAATTTAAGACGCAAATCATCACATGATATACACACACATGCAACAAATTAGTTATTATAATACTGCCTTATTAATAGCTAATTAATCTCCGGTACTTAGGGAGAAATCAAAGTTTTATTTTGGTGGGAAAAATTAGTTTCTAAAAGAAGAAAACAATAATTTTCGCATCTGTACGGACTGTCGTACACCCCGGTATTTCTACCAGCTTGAGTGACCGAATACTAGTCCCAGAAGATCATAACTAGTATTGCACTCAAGGACATTTGGAACATTATCGCAGGCATCGAATTAACTAGAAAATTAATAGTTCATATATCATAAATAACATCCAGTTGACATAGACGTTCACATAGTCTTGCACAGGACATATTTCAATAGCATAAAGAACACAGCGGAAGACTTCAAATACGACGATACACCAAGGTTGACCCGGAACGCGTAGCTAATCACCTTGACCCTCCTAGTCACAACTGGCACCGACGTCGAGTTCTTCTCCTGAACAAATAATCCGTGATCCATATAATGAGTACACCGCTACCCAGCAAGCATTACTTAATAATGAATGCAAGGTCAAAGGATGGGTTGGGTTATTTTGCTAAAACATCACCTATCTACTTGTTTATTTAATCTTGATTCATTGAACACATTATAACACATGAGCATAGCCAAAGGACCAGCTCAGCATACGATGAGCGTAGCCATAGAAAAGGCTAACCAGCTCAAAAGAGAGGCAATCCCTGTCTACATTACTTTCAAGTTAATTAATTAAAACACATTAGACTACCCTGTGAAAACTCTTTTCCCCTGCCCATAACCGCGGGCACGACTACCATGATAGTTTTAACTCTGCAGAGTGTGTACATGTTCCCCACAAGCCCTGTCTCATCCCAGGAGAGAAACAGGATAAAACCGTTCACTGCTTTCAGCTGTCCCATAATGTACCCTTTCTTTTGGTTTCACGCCCCATACAGTACACTTCGACCAGGCCGACAGTCATGCGCATCTCCTTCAGCCGGACCTAATAGCGCACCGCATGAGGTTAGCCCCCATTTAAGCCATTCGGAACTGGTGATCACGAATCACGTCCATCCACTACGAGTACACCGGAAACTAGGTTTCTACAGCTAATAAGTCAGGGCCAGAAGGCATAAGTGGGTGTACGGTTCAGGTTCGTTTGGTAGTCACAAGTGTACGGTCCTTATATGACAGAGGAGACCTGCACAACACAACCACAAGCCCAAAATCCGCATCTTTTAGGTCTCCTCAAATCAACACACACCACGTTGATATTAGTTGATTAGGTTTATCAAAAAACAGTACCACGAAGCCGAAACTTCACAGATAAAAGTTTGATTATGAGTGAACCTATCAGCTACCAATCCCAGAAGCAAAGCTAAGCAACTACACAAAGGATAGGCTAGGAAAACAGTACCAACGGGTTAACAATGGTAGGCTAAATCATATTAGTAAAGGACTAACATAAAAATAGGATCAAAATAGCACATACGATGATAATTTAAGCATGCAAATCAAATTAAGGTAAAATAAATAAATTTTAGCAAACTAGGAATTCAATATGAATCTAGCTTGCATTCGAAGAAGTTTGGATTTGGTTCTCCTCCTTCGAATGGCTCCAAAATGATTCCCGAACAGCAGGTGCACGTCGGATCTAAGTGAAAAGGAAATAAAATAGAAGTAAATAACAAACACAGAGAAAATAGTATGATAAAAATATATAAAATTCTTGGGTTTATTTGTGATTTTTGGGCTCTGGAATCATCTAAATCGGAGTTCGAGAACTCCCTAAACAAAACGTGGAAGTTTTAGGAAAATCATTAATCTCAGAAAAGAATAAATCGGTTAACCGGCGGTTAACCGCTCAAAAACCGAGAAAGCCCGGAAAATCCGGCTCGGCGGCATGGCGGACGCGGTCACGTCTTGGACACGCTGCGTCGCGAGGTTGGCGGGAGGCGGCGGCGCGACAAATATGCTGCGCGCGTCTTGGCGAACGGGCAATACACGCGGCGGTGGTGGATTGGGCGAGGTGGCTCAGCAGCGCGCAGCGCGGCTTCCGACGCGTGGCGGCGTGTCGGCTTCGAGGCCTGGGCGCCAGCGGTGCGGACAGCAGCGGCGGGGACATGTGGCGCAAAGGCGGCAATGGGCGGCGTGTGCTCGGCACGCGTCGCGCGGCGATCGCGGTGCTCGTGGCGGCGTGATTGGGTGGCGCTGACTCTGAGGTGGGGTCGGCGGCTGCGCGGGCTGACGCGAGTCAGCGCGGTCGCCGAGGTTCGCCGGCGACCGTGGGGCTTCCAAACTTCGACGACTTGTATCTTCCCCGTTTTTCCACCAAAATAGGACTTCCATATAGTCAATTTGACTGTCTCGACAAGGCCTACGACGTGTTGTCCTTAGATTTAGGGTTTGGCTACTGAAATTCGAGAATTACCACAATTATTGCTTCGGGGCTAGGGTTTCGGGTGGCTAGGGCTCAAAACTCGAGGCTCCGACCTTGGGGTCCGAGAGAGGGGGGTCCAGGGGGTATTTATAGGGGCTAGGTCATGGTTGATCAATCCTACTAGAGATAGAATTGATTTAGATAAGAATTAGATTATATTTGGTATATTAAGAGTCCTAATGGGCTTAGGATTAGATGGGGTGGGTTTTGGGCCTAGTTTGGGCCTAATTAGGCTATCCAAGCCTGTTTAGGGCCTTTTCCTATTATTATTTTATGTTTTTACCTTTTTATTTTCTTTATTTCTAATATGTAACATTATAATGTTATTAGGATGTCACAGTATGGGCTTGGCAACTCGGCTATGGAAGAACGGGCACTTCGTGGGCGTAAGATCCACAACGGGTGCGCCACATGTGAAAGATGATGGCGGGTGTTCGAAGGAAGACTAGAATGGGATTGTGGTATAGATTAGGAAACTAAAAGTTGACTCATTGATTAGTAGAACTTTGGTGTAAAATTGCTAAGCCTTAGGTTTGAATTTATAAAACTTGCTTTCTACAATTAAACAAACCTCCAATCTTCCCTTGAAGCCTCGATCACTATTTGCATTAGGTTGGGTGTTAACTCATCGGTACGGTTTGATTGCGTACTGACCTCACACACAGTCACTCCATTAGATGATGAGTATGAGCAAGACCCCTACGCCTGTCATAAAGATGAAGCCTAGAAGTACGCTGACTGTCCGAATGAGGCTTAGGGCAACCCCCAGTCGTTGTTAGGACATAGCCGACTGGAGAAGTTGTTGTTCTTTTGATTATCATTGCATTCTGATCTTGTTGCTCTTGAACCATTTTGGGCCAATGTGCCGTGTTGTAATACTTAATAGCCTTTGGGCTTAATTCAGATACTTAACTTAATTATAAGACTTCCGTTTGTATGAAATGATCCGGCTATGTAAATGGTGTGCACTAGTGTACTGATCCAGGGACTAGTGCAGATCAAGTGGTAGGAAAGGATCGACCCCCACAGAAGGGGCCGGGGAAAGAGGCAACGTGGGCTTAACGGGAGGCACCGAGGAATGAGGAGAGGGGATGGCGGCAAACAGCACCGCCACAAGGACACGACCATGACGCTAGGGCAAGCCACTGTTGACGGCGCGAAGGGAGGCGGAGCAAAGGCCACGATGGGTCAGAGGACTGGACGGATGATGACGGCGCGAGAAGGAAGCGCACATAGGCGGCAGACACGGAGATGGCATAGAACCGATGGATGTAATGGAACCACGCGGGGAGGAAGAGTGTGGAGAGACAATGGTGAGCAAGGTGAGGATGGTGGAAAGTCAAGGGGTAGAAGGTGACGACAAGCAAACAATGCACATAGCAAGAGATGAAGGGGATTAGGGATATGCCTCGCTTCGCAGAAGGGGGATTGATTAGTGCAGCAAGAATGGGCAAGTAGGCAAGTGGCTAGATGGAGGCGGACGGCACGATCCGACGGCGGACAAGATTCAGCTGACATTGCGCACTACTAAGCAGCTTGTCTAGCGCTTTGTGTGTTCATTCACATGAAGGTTTAGGAATATGAGAAAGAAAAGATTATTATAGCTGTGTGTGTGTGTATATATAGTTGGGCTATGGTGCTTCATGTCGTGTTTGAAAAATCTAAGCCCAAAAATTGACGATCAGAATTGGCTATCTTGTTCATCTGATTAAAATCTCACTATCCACAAAATTTTATTTTTTAGAATTTTTTTACTATTTATTTCATATTTTTCAAAATAATTGGAGGCTCCACAACTGTTTAGATCATAAATTTTCATAAAATCCAAATATATATATATATATATATATATATATATATACACACACACACTACTACAGAAATGCTCATCTTTAACCCTTCATCACTGGCAGATTCATTTAGAACCACTAGTGATATGACCCGCCCCGCTCCATCTCATCCAGGAACCTGAAAAAACCGCCAGTGATACCGAACTGCCAGTGATAGTGAACCTATTGATAGTGAAGCTATCACTGGCAGTTCTAAAAGAAAACCGCTAGTAAAAGTATCACTGGCGGTTCAATTATAGAACTGCCAGTGATATTTTTACAATCACTGGCGGTTCTATAAGCAAATCGTCACTAAAAGTATCACTGGCGGTTCAATCTTAGAACTGCTAGTGATAGTGAAAGTATCACTGGCGATTCTTAGAGTGAACCGGCAGTGAAAGTAATTTTTAGAATTTCTGAATGTTCTATGTTTTATAACTTTTCATACGAGCTCGAATGAAAATAAACTTTATATATAAATTGTAGCTCTCGACGAAATCTAAAACTTTGTGGTTGATATGTTTTCCACTTGAAGTAATATAGATGTCTCAATAATCATTACAAATTAAAAAAATTTATAACTTATTCAAATGAAGTCGGATAGAAACAATCTTTACATGAAAACTATAGCCTTCAACAAGATATACAAGTTTGTAGTTGAAAACTTTTCTATTTAACATCATTTGTATAGTCAAAAGTTATTAAAAGATTTAGAAAACAAGGCTTAAATGATATGCATATCCTATATATGTCAAAAGGTGCTAATGGGTGAGGTGGTTAGGAGGGCTAGTTAGAGGCAAGAGGTCTGTAGTTCGAATCCTAGTTATACGGGATTAAATTTCGTATGAAAAAGGTAGAAAGGCTATATACGCGGTGGTAGATTGTGTAGAGGTGCTATTCGAATCAAAATAAAATTTTTTTGTCAAATTTTACTATCCAAAATCACGTTTTCGAACATCCTCATCACTTGTGGTTCACTCAAAAACCGCCAGTGATACTATCACTGGCGGTTTGTGAATCATCAGTAATAAGCGTTACAGTATCACTGGCGGTTCGTGAATCATCAGTAATAAGCGTTACGAACCGTCAGTGATGTAGTTTTCTGTACCAGTGATATATATGAGTGTGTGTGTGTGTGTGAAAAGTCATAGATTACATCAGGCACTTGAACAAGGCAAACACATGTCGTGGAGTAGTAATATACAATACATTTGTTACATGTACGCATTGAAACAATCTGTAAATTAAGACAAGAGGAAAAGAGAGCACCCATAGCAGGTGACACGGAGAGAAACGCGACAAGAAAAATATAATGACGACAGAGGCTGTAGGGTGTGAAACGAGCACGCACTCCATCGTGTTAAACATCCTCTCAAATGTTTGTCCTTGTCCTGTCGATAAAGGCTCCTTCCTTTGCATCAATGTCTATTGGTCCGCGATCTTCCCCTAAATTAACCTTTACCCGGGCAAAACCAGAAGATGGTAGCAGATCAAGCTCCCTGACAGCCACGTCGCCAAGACCATGGTGCAGCATGAGCAGCCACACCAAGGTGAGGAGCTCCCCTCCATCCCCGAGCCGCCGCGCGTGCTCCTTCCCGCGGCACTTGCCGGCGGCGTAGCACAGCAGCCTCATCCATGCTTCTTTCAGCTCTAATAGTGAACCTTTGAACTCACCCACATAGTTCTCAAGAATTTCTTTCTTGCCCTTCGTGCCTTGTTCCAGCACATATTTTCTGGACCATGACGTTAGGAGATCACTTGCAGAGGTGCTGTTGACGGGCAACATGGAAGGGTGCACAGCCAGGAGGTACATCATGTAGTTTGATAGTTTCTCACATTCTTCCGCAAGTGCCTTGTCGTCATCTGAGCGTCGACGACTTATACGCCAGTCTGTCCGTAAATGTAGCTGAACAATGGAATACGCCAAAGGTTGAAGTCCTCCTACCAGGACGAATACATCATTTGTTTCAATTGCATGCAGCGGCTCTGAGAATAGCTTCTCGGCTTTGGAGGATCTGCGGAACCATTCCATAAAGCACTCGACCATCTCCTCGTCCTGGATGTGCTTGATGTGCCATAGCTTTCTCCAGAGCTTCTCGGCACCAAACGCAGCGATCGTCTTTGAGATCAGCGCGGGTGTAGACCTATCACGGATAGAAGAGTCTAAAAGATTGAATTGCCCCATGGATCTAATCAGCCATGACCTCTCCTCAGCTCGAATGGCCCTGAAAACACAAGACATGGCATCCTTGGGAGGCCAACAACAAACAAACTTTGGGCTTTTGATCAGGTGCACCCATGCCCATGTCCATGGTGATAGTATGATCATAACAATAGCACACACTTCCAAGATGTGGGCGCCAATGAACAGTGTATAGGTGATTGCAACATCAACTCTGCTATGACTATGCTTTCTGGCCACAAGGAAAATCACAAAACCAACCATCATGGAGATGTGGGCAACACACCTTATTATGCAGCCAGTCCATGTTTGCAGCACCATGGCCTTGGTGTAGAGGATACCATACATCATCCCAAGCTCTAGTTGTACGATATTCTTCATTTCTTCCTTTCGCTTTGCAAAACCTTGCAAAAATCCTTCTTGCATTTTATCTTCCAGCTGTAAGATGGTGCGCCCAGCAAACAATCCTCGAGCGAAAAGAACCGTTTGAAGAGCATAGGCTGCCCTGCTAGAATAGGTGTTTTCTCCACCCAGTTCCTTGTAGGTGTCTCCACGAGAGCTTTGAAGGCTTTCCTGGCTCCCACATTTGAGTGCCCACGTCCTCTCCCCATACTTGATTATCCCAGCAACAAATATGAATATTCCTGAAGCCATCAGCTGCATATTAATTCGGCCCATTGAATTCCAGAAGGCATACATGGCTAGAGTGACCTGGACTACAAGGTTCAACATGTGTCTGAGCCATAAATTGTTGTCCTCGACAGAAAAGGCAGTGATAGTGTCCTGTCCACCAAGATGAACAAGGAGAAATGGCACCCATAAGAAGACCAATGGGTCCATCCCTCCAAATGAGTCTCTTCCAAAGTTGTCTTTGTTCCCGTATTGAGAGATAAGGCCAAGGGCATAAACAGCAACCAAGTCTGCCCCCACATAAGCCAGCCAAATAAAAACCCTAAAAAATATGTTGGTTTTAACATGACGCCGGAGGCATCCAGCGAAGAAGAGGAAGAATTGCAGAACAAAGCTAAGAAGAACCGTCAGCTGAATTTTCCACGCACTCCATAGATGCACCAAATCCGCCCTTGTTAATTGTATATTGCAGCAGATTTGATTTGATGTCTCTTTGGCCCCTAATACTGCTGAAGTCAGCTACTAAGAATTAACATGTGTTAGAACAGTCACGAAAAAATTGCAATGTACATAATTATACTTTCAGACTGTTAAAAATACCAAACTATAAAAGAAAGTTGTCAATTTACAACATATACCTTCAATTTATTACACGTGTTGAAAATTACGACCTAGTTTTGGAATATTTGGTGACAAAATATACTTACTACACCAAATAGGACAGTTTAGGTGGTAAATTTACAATTTAAAACTATAGTTGGTAACCAAGTAGAAGAGGAATAATTAATATAGGTACCACCCTTGCAAATTTCTAAACATTCTTTACGTATATTAAGAAAGAAATTAAGTACTAAGACTAAGTCTAAAAATAAGATAGAACCAGGAATTAATCATTATTTATATATTTATGCATATGGTCAAGCAATATTTTTGGACTTAATGATCTATCCAAACATATAGAAATTATAGACTTTGAGGAAATTCCCGTACATAAGGAAGTTAAGGAAGAGATTACATATGGACGTTAACATCCATGGATTCATTCCCATTGAACACTTCCCGCGTAACATCCCAGCGTACAACAAAAAATAATCAACTCGTACGATAAAAAAAAACATAGCTGCAGATGCCATGTATGTTGCAACATTATAAAAAAAATTGCAACAATTATATCAAATACTTGAAAAAAAATATAGTTTGCGGAAACTGGTTGCAACAAAATAAGGATGTTTATGCAACAATAAAAAAAAAGCGATGTATATGCAATAACTCGACTGGCAACAAAACCACCGTATCACCCCAAACTCTGCTAGCTTCACGCCCACCGGCCACGTCACCACCATGTTTGCCAGCTTCCCCCATATTTCGCACTTTGCCATCACCCAGAGCTAAGCCCATCCACCATTCTTCCCTAGTGGCGCCAGCGCCACCGGATCCCTTGCCTCACCCACCCTTCCCAGCAATCATGTCACCCTACTCTCAAGCTTCTCTTCCACTAGCTTGTCTACGAAAAGTTCTGCCCCCCGTAATTGATGCTCCACACTGCGTCTAGGACCAGCACCTCCTCTGACTAGAGCACAGTAGTGAGGCTCTTGGGACTGCTGCAGGCGGAGGTTATGAAGGAGGAGGAGGGGAGAAGGGTGAGGGACGTGGGGGAGATGAGGATGAGGAGAAGGCTAATTCATTCCATATCATCGTGAAAGATCAATGTTTTAGAAAATACCACTGTCTCATTGACAGGTGGGATGGCTGTCTCTATAATAGTGAGGTAGAGCGGTATATTCCAAAACTTTTAATCTTTCAATTGTATGGAATGAATTAATTTTTTTTATGTTGCTCGGGTGACTAAGCATAAGCAATTTCGGTGTGTCAATCAGGATTGGCAATGACAAATAGCTAGAAGAAGATCTAGGAGTGTGCATACACCTAAGTCATAACAACTTACTTTACATTTTAAAAATTAAAATATTAAAATTGCAAGTATAATTATAAAAAATATATTAACATATTTAAGTTTTTAAAATAGAGAGATTTTACCGTTCTTGCTACCATAAGGTACCACTATTTATATTCCTTCATCCAGCTAGATCTAACAGCTATTAATAGATGGTACCTCCCTTCAATTTTTGGGTACTTCACAGTATTACCATTAATATAGGGGCAAATATGAAATTTCCTTTTCTTCTTCTTCTTCTTCTTCTTCTTCTTCTTCTTCTTCTTCTTTCTCTCCTCCCTCTCACCTCACTGTCTAGCCTGCTGTTAGCCCACCCTATGCCACGAGCACATGTGTCGTTGGACCACCCTGCCCCCTACACACACTAGGCATTACTGTCGACTCGTCTCGCGCTGCCCATACGTGTCGTCACCGGCCTGCCCCCATGACGCCAGCGCACGTCACTACAGGCCCACCCCGTGTAGCCAGTGCACGTCGCTACCTGTCCTCCCGGCACCGCCATTGGCTCGCCCGCTGTTGCTGGCTGTGTGCATGGCGCTACTGCGCAAGCCACTGTCGGCCCACCTGATGTCATCGTTGGCTTGCCCGACTCTGCCATCCATGCACACGGTACCGCCGCACAAGCCACTGCCACCACCTACCATACAAGATACTGCCACTGCCGCTACTGATGTCACTCACTACCCCTCCATACGCGACTGCCAATCCTCGATGTGCCCCTAGTAGCTACTTAGTGAGAGAGATGAGAGAGGAGAGGGAGGGGGGGTGAGATACAGGAAGACATATAATTTTTTTTAATCCTAGCCTTAGTAAATCAATAGTTGGATCTAAAATGATACCTCCTTGTACATGGTACCTAGTGGTACATCTCGAAGGATGGTAAAAAACTTCTTTAAAATATGAATTTATTTAACTTTGATCCATAATATCTACAAAATATCTTAGATATGTAATGAAAAGTATTGTACTCTATGTTATCAACTATAGCAAGTCAAATAAACTGTCGATATCATATACCAAGCTACAAACTTAACCTTATGATGACAAGGTGTAATATCAATCAATTGATCATAGTGCAACAAGAAGTAAAAAAGGCCATCAAAGCCATTTCTTAAAACTCTCCAATGTAAATTTTAACCATTTTATCCGCCTCTCGAAGCTACCATAGTAATAACAGTGGGGTTCAATGCATCATAGTCTATAATCACGAAAGTACTTCAATTCAAATTTCTTTCAAATTGTCAAAAATACCAAACTAAACAATGAAAAGTGTCAATTTACAATATATACTTTTAATTTAGTACACGTGTTGAAAATTACCACCTAGTTTTGGAATGGTAGCAAAATATACTTACTACACCAAATAGGACAATTTAGGTGGTAAATTTGCAATTTCAAAGTATAGTAGGTAACCAAACAGAAGAGGAATAATTAAGATAGGTACCACCCGTGCAAATTTCTGAACATTCTTTACGTATATTAAGAAATTATGTACTAAGAGTCTGAAAATAAGATAAAACATGGAACTAATAAGTATTTATATATTTATACATGTGGTCAAGCAATATTTTTGATCTTATTGATCTATCCAAACTTATACTAATTATAGATGGAAGATACTACGGGTTGGATGTCCGATGGATTTGTTCCCATCGGACGCTTCCCACGCAACATCCCATATAGTACTATGTGCAATAGAAATAATCAACTTGTGCAACAAAAAACATCACTGCAAATGTCATGTATGTTTGCAACATTGTTTAAAAAATTGCAATTTTCATATCAAATACTTGCAACAAAATATAGTTTGGAGAAACTGGTTGCAGCAAAATAAGGATATTTATGCAACAATTCAGGAAATATAGAGAAACAATCTAAGATAATATCAGCAACAACTTAGAGAACAAATGCAACAATCAAGAAAATATGATTAAACAATCTAAGATAATATATGCAGTAACTTAGAGAACAAAAGCAACAAAACCACCGCATCACCCCAAACTCTGCAAGCCTCGTGCCCACTGGGCACGTCACTACCATGCTTGGCACCTTCCCCGCATCTCACACTTCACCATAACCACAATGATGAGCCCGTCCACCATGCTCCCCGGTGGCGCCTACGTCACCGCACCCTAGGTTGTGCCCACCCTCCCGCCAGTCACCACGCCACCCTGGTCTTGAGCTTCCTTTCCACCATCCGGTCAAGGATCAGCACCTCCTCCGACTAGAGCATGGAGATGAGGCTCTCGGGACTATTGCAAGGGGAGGCTAGGAAGAAAGAGGAAGGTGTGCAGTAGGCACGAGGAGGGGATAAGGCCGAGGGACGTGAGGAATATGGGGATGAGGAGGAGCCTATGAGTGGTTGAAAGCGTCTATTTGTTAGGGTTAATTGGATAGATGGCACGACAAAAGTTGAATATTTGATAAATATCACTGTTTCTTTTGTATTTATAAATATGCCATTATGAAACCAAGAAAACAAGGAAAATGCCAGTCGGAGTGCCATATGTCCCATGACCATCCCATATTTGCACTTTCGAAGGCTTTTGCCCCCATCTTCACCCTATTTTTATGTCAAATCTATCATCACCTACCATCTTTCTCCTTCCTCCCTCTCTGCCACTCGTGGACATTTCTTCCCTCTAACAAGCTCCTCCGTCTATTCACCTTCACCTCCTCTCTATCCCTTCCTCCCTCCCTCCCTCCTCTCCCGGCTTCTTCCTTCTCCCTGAGCCTAAGATCCGCTAGCGAAGATCCCTTCACCTTCACCTTATTCTTCTCCTTCCTCCTCCTTCTCCCAGACACTTCTTCCCTCCCGCGAGCTCCTCCGCACACCTTGCCTGAGCCGCCGCGGCAGAAGCTCCTCCACTAGCAAGACCGACCCTCACAAGCTCCCTAACCCAACCATGTCACATCATCTTAGACCGTCATGTTGTGCCGCCCCAGCAAGAAGAGAGAGGAAGAGAAGAGAGAGGACACCTTGGCAACGAGGTGGCAACATGAGGATGACCCAGTAACAAGTGTAGGAGGCGGCAGTGGCATGAGGAGACAAGCCACAAAGGGACGAGGGGAGGCTAGAAGAGATTAGTGGCAGCTATAAACGAGCTTGTGGTCAAGCTCCTCAACAAGGCATGAGGTGCTAGTTAGTCGGTGGCTGACATATGTGGCTTGAGAAAGGCGAGCCATAGAGGAAGGGGGGAGGCACTACAGGAAACGACGCAAATATTGACTGCCAGGAACGTTTCTCGATGGCTAGAACATAACCATCAAGACAAGTATATCTCTTGACAGCATGGTCCTAACCGTCGTGTACAGAACGTATACTCAACGGCCATCGTTCGTATGCCGAGTATATGGTCAAGGCCAGCCCTGCAACTGATGGAGCAGCTATGGTGTGAGCTACTGTTGAGCAGCTACCATCAACCTTTCTCAATAGTTTCAGTGTTTTCCTCGACCATTCCAGCCATTGAGCTTTCAGGGATTCCTATAGTGACGCCAGAAGAGAAAGAGGGGAAGCTGGATAGAGAGAGAGAAAGGGAAGGAAGGGAGATGATGGGAGGTAGAGATGAGGGTAAAAATGCCAAATACTTAAATACTGACTAGGTATACACCCAAAAGGTGCTTTGAGTTTCGCATAGTGGCATAAATCTGATTTCCTCAGTTTCATAATGACAAATTTGCAAATACGAAAAGAATAGTGACATTTCTCAAATATGCAACTTCTGCAGTGGCATCTATCCAATTAACCCTTTTTATGTTGCTCGGATAACCAAGCACAAGAAATTTGGGTTTCTAAAAAAGGGGGCTTGGTAATGACAAATAGCTAGGAAAAGATCTAGGTGTGTGCATACATGACCTAAGTCATAACAACTTACTTTCTATTTTAAAATTTAAAATATTGAAATTATACAAAATATATTAAAATATATAATGTTTAAAATATGGGTTAATTTAACTTTGTTCAATAATATCCGCAAAATATCTGATATATGATGACAACGTTAGTGCCTGTTGTTCTATGCCGGTTCAAAAACTGGCAATAATGACTAGCTTAGAACTGACATATATTAACTCTTTTGTAGTAGTGATAGTTTAAATATATTTAAGGTCTTAAAAAAGGTTGGGCCCATATGTCATACGCATGCACACGGAGAGTGGTGTCCTCTTCTGGAAAATATATGGTATGTAAAATGTAGGGTGATTAATAAGGGAAACTATATGTTCATCCCACAACACTTCAGAAATGTTTGGGTATGTGTTGAAAAAAAATCCAAAAACTAAACACCTATAGTACCATTCACATGCCGTTTGGTTCATGGGTTATTTAAGGTGTCCAGTGAATTAGGAAACAATATTGGTTTTATTCCGTGTTTGGTTGATGGCATTGCGAAATAAAATATGTAAATAAAATAAAATGGCCTTTAAATAGTTTCATGGCCACCACACCCGTCGCCATATGTTAGAAGGCCGACTGTCGTCGGGAACCCCCGCCGACGGTGAGGTATGGCGCCTCTCCCCGGTGCTGGAAAGGACGCCGCGAGATGTTGTGGAAAAAGCAGACACTAGGTGAATAGAACCAGTGTGCAGAAAATGTGCGATTAGAATGCTTGTCCCCCCTTTCATTGATGAACTTATCAATTTATACAACTGTAGGGTCCGGGTTTACATGCATGGAAAATACCCAAATTGCCCCGACCCAGGAAAACACCCAAATTGCCCCGGTCCCCGAGCCGTTGATCTTGCGATCAACCATTAGCCTAGCTTTCTTATAGTCCAAGCTTTGCTAGTCCCTAATGTACCCTCGGGGGGGGGGGGCAGATTCCGACAAGGTTGTTGATCTGGTCTGTCCTTACCACGGGCTGTCGCGGAGTCTTCGTCCCCTGGCCCAAAACTTGTCGATCAATCTTGGTCTCCCCGAAGGATCTTCGCGAATTCCTCGGTGAGACTTCGCTCCTCAGCTAGTCTTCGGTAGGAATCGAGGATTCTCGTTGCTCAAAGTTTCCCTCGGAATGCCTGACCCTTCGCGTCCGTCTCCCGACCCTTTGCGCGGGTCCGAGTCCTCGGCTCACAACCCAAAGGGGTCTTGAGGTCATCAGGCGCACTTCTCCACTTACCCCTTCGGGTTAAAATTGTCACGAAGGACTCTTACAGCATCTTCGTGGACTTCCACCTTTCCCGGAGATGGGGTGGTTACCCCTACAACAGAAGCCCCTTACAGTCACGTCACCACCTCGCCGTGGTGGCTGGCTGGAATATCCAGCTCCCCCTTCTCCACGTCGAGGTGGTTTTCCCGAAGATGCTTTTTTCTTCCTGTTTGCGATGATATCTTCGCCCGCTAATGTGACTTGGACTTGACGTTCTGACCGTGTCAGTGGCCTCGAAGTCCTCGCATTGATCCTGGCCGCCGATCGTCACACGTGACGTCAAATCCACAGGCGTCCCACGGATTTTCCTTTTGTTTTTTGATTTTTTTTTCTTTTTGTGACTCCTCGGTTTCTTCGTGGCGCATCGTCGCCGTTGGTGCGGACACGCGGCGTTCATCCGTGTTCGTCTGCTCTCGATATAAGGGGCCGCGCCCTCGTCTTCTCCCCACTTGCGCTTGCTTTCTTGAAGTTCTTAGACTCCCGCCGTCCAGCGCTCTTGCTCTCTCGTCGACGCTTCGCCGCCGCCGGTTCGCCGCCTTTGCCACGCCATTGCTGGTTTGTTGCCGCTGGTTCGTCGCTGACACTCCGCCGCCACTCGACGTCTCCTGGTACGCCATTCTCCTTTCGATGTTGCTTTTCTTGGTTTCTGGATATGGCGGATTTGGCGCCGGCGAACTCGTCGGTGATGTTTTTTGTACCGACGATAGTGGTTGTGCCGCCATTTATATGTCGATCTCTTCCCCCCTCTTCCGTTGTAAGAATTGTACGGGACCTTTACGAAGCCTCGCGTTTCAAACGCTTCTGAGGTGGTTGTGTGTGTTTCTTCTCTTTTTTTATTATTATTTTAGTGTTCCCGATCGGTTGCTTCTCAGGAGGGCTGATGTTGTCTTCTTTTTTCGAAGTCCTCGGAATTTCTAATGGCTCCGAAGAAGATCCTGAGTCCTGCGGACCTCTCGCGGCTGTCCTAGGAGCTGGGACAGTCGAGGATGACGCCCGACATGCATGCAAAGGTGGCGGACAGCTCCACTGCGGACGAGGCAGACTTCCGACTCCCAGGGCAAGAGACGACCCCTCCGCCGAATCCCGACGAGGTGGTCGTTTTCAATTCGTAGGTGAAGGCGGGTCTTCGGATACCGTGTACTCGCCTCATCGGGGAGTTACTCGAGCTGTACGGGGCACAGCTCGTGCATCTTTCCTCGAACGCCATGGCCCGGCTAGCGGTGTACGAGTGGGCACTCCGAAGCCATGCCGTGCAACCAAGCGCCCGGCTCTTCGGGTTCCTCCACGAAGCTAGGTGGCAGGGGAAGACAAACGGCAGCGCCTTCGGGTGTTTAAATTTTGTCGTGAAGTCGGCGTATACTATGGATTTTTCGTCCTTGGCCACCAAGAAGAAGTGGGATGGGGCGGCTGGCTGAGCTGGAAACTATTCTGATTTTACCAAAGGGTGGATGCAGCGGACTCTCCACTGAAGTACACCCCGGGGACGGCCAACTGCGTCAAGTTCCCAGTGGAGAAGTTTTACTGCTCAAGAAGAGCTGTAGCCGCTTTGCTCGGAAGATCGACAAGCGCTTCTCCATCTTATTGCCTCGCTGAGGAGTTCTTCGCGACCAATGTGGGGCCATTGATGCGGAGTTGGGAGGAGTGTGTGATCGTCGGCGAGGGAGGCAACCTCCTCACTCCGAGTGATGAAGATCGCCGTCCTCGAAAGCTCGAGTCGGCCACGGAGAGGGCCGAGGGAATGTTCGGGCCGCTGCGTGCCAACGAAGTCGTGCGAGCCCGTGAAGCTGGTGTGGGCGCCCATGTCAACCGCATCCTCGGGACGGTTACTCCCTAGGCGGAGCCTGAGCCGAAGAGGGGCGGCAAGAGGAAGGCTACCGATGGCGCTACCGCGGGCCCTTCGAAGTGGCCCTGTGGTGAGTATTCTCCTATACCTGTCATATCTCTTCGATTTATTGTTCCTAATAGATTTTTCGAATCAGAAGCCGCTAGCGCGGAGGATGGAGAGGAGGAATTGGATGAGGAGGTCGAAGACGAAGGGCGCCTGGCTGAGGACGACCGCACTTCGTCGGACGCGCAGAGTGCCGCCAATGGTTGTGATGACGATCCACTGGACGTTCTAGTCAGCAAGACTCCTTCGGGGCCGTTGGATCCCGAACATGGTTCCAACGAGCTTTAGGATAGCCATGGAGCGGGGTCTCTTCCTTCGGGTCGAGGCCCTGTGACTTCCGAAGGAGCCTCTGTTGAGGTTCACACGGAGGCTGAAGCTTACACTGTCGGCTTCGTGGTCGATACGGAGCTCTGGCTAGTTTACTCCCCTCCTGCTGAAGGTTTGTTAGTATGCTTTGAGACATTTCTTGTCTTGTTATTATTTTTTCCTTATGCTTAATTGTTTCTTGCAGAGGGGGTTAACGAGGAGCCGCCTTCGGTGCCTATCGCAGGGGCCGTTGGTGCCAGTACCGCCGTTGATGCCATTTTGGCGTTAGTGGTGACCACTACCGCGGAGAGGGGGTCTTTGTCGACTACCCCGGCTGTGCTTGGCGTCGTCGGTTCAGCTTTGCCGGCTACGCTGGAGGGAGGAGTGTCGCTCGCTACTCCTGCACCCGGCGCCATATCCTCGGCTGCGGCGACAACTGTGGAGGGAGGAGCCTCGCATGCTACCCTCCTCATGCCCGGCGCTGTCCCTGCTTCCGATGGCTTCTTTTATCTGGAGCCTACTGCTCTCCTCCATGACGAACATGTGGAGGCTATCCTCGGGGGGAGGGGGGAGGGGTGCCTCCGTCGATCCTTGATCGCTGCGAGACGTTCCCTCTACTGGAGAACATGCGCAGCGTCGAGTTGTGCCTTGCTTCGGTAATATTTTTTTTTGAGCCTTCGTGTTACTTATGTTTGTATTCAACTCTGCAGAGCTTGGCTTGGAATCGTGCCGCGTCGGCACAAGTCTTGGGCCTCTCCGAGAAGTGCGCTGTTCTTGAGGGTCGCGTCGCCACCCTTGACCAAGAGAACCGCACCCTTCGGGAGGTTAGCATGAAGGAGAAGGAGCTGGTGGCCCTTCTCAGGGCGGAGAAGGACCAGGCGGAGCAGCATGCGAAGACCGCCGAAGAGGCTCTGGCTGAGCTCCGTGCTGAAGTCGAGGCTCAGCGAGATGAAGTCGAATCGTCGTGTAAGGAGTGCAACAGCCTGCGCGACGATCTGAAGAAGGGGGCCGCGGAGCTTGGGACTCTTCGGGGTTCCTTGGCGAAGGCGAAGCAACATTTGGATGCGTTCCAAGGGGAGCTCCTATCTTTGAGCCAGGCCTTCGCCAAGGAGATGAGTAGGCTAGGCACTATTGCCGTGAGCACTCCTCCGAGGAGCCCGGCTTTAGCCCTCAAGTATTTGAAGGAGACGATCGGGACCCTGGTGGAGGGGTCCTTATGTTATGGCTCGGACTGTGCCGTCAGCTCAATCTTCGTATTTCCAATAATGCTAAAGAGCGCTGGGTGCACACATTTTCCGAGTGGCTCCTCCCCAAGTGGTTCGTATCCCTCGGTATTCAACCCCAGCTCCTACGATCGCGACTCCTGCCAGGTTGTTCGGGACTTCATGTTGAGGTTCTAGCGAGCTGGTGGTCCTGCCTTCTGCCGCGCTTTCATGGCCAACGCGAAGAAGAAGACTCCTGCGGCCGCTGCGGTTGGTTCACCTGCGTCTCTCAAGATAGCAGAGCCGAAGGTGCCGAGCTCCGTGGATTCTCCGGCAGGCCCTCCCCAGGATCCTAAAGGTCCTGTAAATCCGAAGGGCAAAAGGCCAGCGGAGTAGGATTGTAATATTTTAGGATTGTAATGTTTTGCTGATGTAATATATGATCTTTTGTTTACTTATTGTTCCGAAGTTGTCCTATAACGTGAGTGCTCGTATTTGCTTTCGCGATGTTTTGTTTTCATTTGGCGTTAGCCCTTTGCTTCGCTCAATCTTATACATTGAACTCCATCTACGCGATATCGTTAGCGTAGTCGGCGTTCGCGAAGGCTCGTGGCTCGCGAAGCCTCATTTTTTGGGTGCTTGGCGTGAGCACTTGTAGCCTCGCACCAGCCCCTTAGCCGTATAATTAGCGAACGCGTAATCGCATTAGCATATTGGCGTTCTCGAAGGCTCGAGGCTCGCGGAGGCCCTTTTTCGGGTGCTTGGTGCGAGCGCTCTTGGCCTCGCGCCAGGCCCTTAGCTAGTTTGCGTATTCGGCGTTCACGAAGACTCATGGCCCGCGAAGGCTTTTTCGGGTGCTTGGTGTGAGCGCTCTTGGCCTCGCGCCAGCCCTTAGCGCATTTAGCGTATTCGGCGTTCGCGAAGGCTCTTTTTTGGGTGCTTGCCGCGAGCGCTCTTGGCCTCGCGCATGCCCCTTGGCGTTTTTAGCGTATTTGGCGTTCGGGAAAGCTCGTGGCCCGCGAAGGCACTTTTTCGGGTGCTTGGCACGAGCACTCTTGGTCTCGTGCCAGCCCCTTGGTGCTTTTAGCGTACTCGGCATTCGCGAAGGCCCGTGGCCCGTGAAGGCTCTTTTTCGGGTGCTTGGTGCGAGCACTCTTGGCCTCGCGCCAGCCCCTTAGAGCATTTAGCGTATTCGGCGTTCGCGAAGGCTCGTGGCGCGAACTCTTTTGGTGCGCGTGGCGCTCGGGCCACGAGCACTTCTTTTAGCGTACTCGGCGCGCTAAGCTCGTGGCGTGAAGGCTCTTTTGCGCTTAGTGCGAGCTCTTGGCCGCCAGCCCTTAGATTCGCGTGAGCTCTTTTGAACTCTTTTGTGCTTGGCGTGGCGCGAGCACTCTTGCCCTCGCGCCCGGCGCGAGCACTTTGCCTCGCCTTAGCGCATTTAGCATATTCGGCGTTCGCGAAGGCCCGTGGCCCGTGAAGGCTCTTTATCGGGTGGTTGGCGCGAGCGCTCTTGGCCTCGCGCAAGCCCCTTGGCCGGATTGAAGTATCTGCTCTGGAATGTGCTTTTCTTCTTCATTTCTTTTTTATTTACATCTTGGCAGTTACATTCCCGTAGGATTTCTCCGGTCGCAACCGGTTTTGGGCGTCTGAGCCTCGTTAAAAACTCCGCTCGTAATACCCGCTAGGGAAAAACCGAGTCAAAGAAAAGAGTACTCAGCGCTTCTTCATTGCCTTATGGGTAATACTTGATCAGACTCTTTGCGTTCCATGAGTTTGGAACGGAAGAGCCATCGAGATTGGAGAGATGGAATGATCCCTGCCTTGTTTGTTTGTTTACGATAAAGGGTCCGTCCCATGCGGGATCTAGCTTGGATGGTTGTTGTGGCATCTTCCGAAGGACCATGTCCCCTTCTTGTATCTCCCGTGGTCTTACGCGCTTGTTGTAGGTTCTGCTCATTAACTCATTATATTTCTCCAAGGCTTGTTTGGCTTTAAGCCTGTCTTCTTTGACAGTGTCGGCCGGCAGTTGATCACTGATCTTAGCTCCACCTATTATGAACTGAAGGGTTTTCGCTTGGATCTCACCTGGCGTTACTACCTCTTCGCCATACACCAGCATGAAGGGCGAATACCCCGTTGGTCTTGCAGGCGTTGTGCGAATTGCCAACAGCGTCTTCCCATGTTCTTCTGGCCATTTTCCTTTTGCTTCATCTACTAACCTTCTTTTCATTGATTTCATGATGTTCTGGTTTGCCCGTTCAACGGCGCGGTTCGCTTGTGGGTGTCCCACGGAAGCATAGCATATTTTTATGCCGAGGTATTCACAGAACGACTTGAATCTTGATGAGATGAATTGTGACCCATTATCAGCCACCACTTCTTGTGGTATGCCGAACCTGCATATCACATTTTTCCAAAAAAAATGTTGGGTCTTCGCAGCTGTGATGCTCGTCAATGGTTCTGCTTCAATCCATTTGGTGAAGTAGTCAATTGCAACAATAATCCACTTAAATCCTCCCGAAGCCTGCTTGAGTTCGCCCACGATATCAATCCCCCACCTCGCAAAGGGCCACACTGGGGGTGAGGGCTGTAGGTTTGTTGGCGAAGCCGTCGGCGGGTTTGTCATCCACTGGCATTCTCGACATCTTTTTACGAATTCTTCTGCGTCGCTATTGGCCGTTGGCCAATATATGCCCATGCGTAGCGCCTTCGCTGTGAGGGCCCTCGGGCTTTGATGCGAGCCACAGATTCCTGCGTGCGCTTCCGCCAGTGCTTCCTTTCCTTCTTCCCTTGAGACACACCTCATCCACGGTGTGCCGATTCCCGATTTGTAGAGAAGGCCATCCATCATGGTGTATGTTCTTGCCCGCTACCTTGTTGTGTGCGCTTTCCTACCATCCTCGGGTAATTCACCATCCCGAAGATATTTGTCTATGATTGTTCGCCAATCTTCTTTCATGGATCTCGCGATGAGTTGTACTTCGGGGCATATAGATGCTCGTGATATTGCTTCGTGAAACACCCCATCGGGTATTGTTGTAAAGTATGCTGCTGCCTTGGCCAACTCGTCCACTCTCATGTTTTCCCCCCTTGGTATTGTTTTCACGGAGATCCCATGAAATGCTTCTCCATTTCTCTTACTGCTTCCAGATATTTTGCCATCTCGGTGTCTTTTGCTTGAAAGTCCTTCGTTATATGTCCTTCTATTAACTTTGACTCGGTGTAAATGACGATCCTCTTCGCTCCGAGAGATTTTGCCTTCCGAAGAACCAGCAAAAGTCCTTCGTATTCAGCCGCGTTGTTTGTCGTCTTGAAGTTTAACCTCAGTGAATACTCCGTGCTTTGCCCTTCGGGGTCGGTTACGATTGCTGATGCTCCTGCCCCTTATGCTGTGAAAGAACCATCGGATTTTATGCTCCACAAGGGGCGATCTTTGAACCTTCTTCGAAACTTCGGCCGACCATTCAGAGATGAAGTCGGCGAGTGCTTGAGCTTTAATGGCCGTCCTTGGTTCGAAGGTGATGTCGAAGGGTGCTAGCTCTGCGGCCCACTTCGCGATTCTTGACGTGGCGTCTTTGTTTTCAAATATAGACCTTAGAGGGTATGCCGTGGGCACTTTTATCTTGAACTCTTGGAAGTAGTGCCGTAATTTTTTGGATGCCATAAGTAATGCATAAGCTATTTTTTCTAGCTCAATGTAGTTTCTTCTTGCTCCTTACAATGATTCTAATACATAGTATACTGGCATTTGTCCCCTTCGGCTTCATCCTTTACGAGGACTGCGCTGACCGCAAAGTGGCTTGCTGCTAGATACAAGGTTAGGTGCGTCGCCCCATTCAGACTGACGAGTCTTGGCAGTTGATGAAGATGATCCTTTAACCTTGCGAAGGCATCCTTGCATTGAGGTCCCCACTCAAAGGGTGCTATTCCTTTAATTGTGCTGAAGAAGTATTTATGTTTTTCTGCGGCCTTCAGGAGAAACCTCCCTAGGGCGGCCAGCTTTTCTAGGAGGCTCTGTGCTTGTTTCTTGTTTTCTAGATCTTTCATGCATTGAATTGCATCTATCTTCTCCTTGTTAACTTCTGTTCCTCGGTGCGATACCAGGAATCCAAGCAATTTTCCTGTTTTCACTGCAAAGGCGCACTTCATCGGGTTTAATTTTATGCCCTCTACTCTTAGGCTTGCGAAGGTTTCTTGAGTATCCTCGCAGTGGTCCCTCCTTTGCTTGCTTTTGACGACAATGTCGTCGATATACGCCTCCACGTTCCTTCCCATTTGCTTTGCGAGAACCTTCACGATAAGTCTTGCAAATATTGCGCCTGCGTTTCTTAGGCCGAAAGGCATTCTTCGGAAGCAGTACGTGCAGAAGGGGGTTATGAATGTCGTCTTCTCTTCGTCTTCCTCTCATATACACTTGGTGATAGCCTGAGTAGGCATCCAGGAAGCTCATTAGTTCGCAGCCCGCTATCGCGTCAACCAGCCGATCAATCCTCGGTAGCGGGAAATCGTCTTTTGGACATGCTTTGTTAAGATTTGTGAAATCAACGCACAATCTCCAGGTGTCGTTTGATTTCTTCACCATCACGACATTTGCGAGCCACTCAGGGTACGCGACTTCTCGAATGACGTGGGCTTGACGCAATTTTTTCATCTCTATCTTCGCTGCTTCCTATCTATCGGGTCCCAATTTTCTGAGTTTTTGTTTGATTGGCTTTGCATCCATTTTCGCGTTTAGCGCGTGCTCGATTGTTTCTCTGGGACCCCTTTGATTCTCCCGGCACCCAGGCGAAGATGTCACTGTTTTGCCGAAGCAAGTTGACGACGTTTGCTTCTTCTTCTTCGAACGTATGCTCCGATGGACCTTTGTCTTCTCTTCATTTTACGAGAATAATTGTATCTTCTTCGTTTCACTTTCCGGCCTGACCTGGGGCTTGTAACCCTTTGGTCTGTATTGGGGATCGATCCTCTCCGTGGTTTGGACTGACTTGAGCTTTGGTATGCCTTCGAGTTTATTTTTTCTCGCTGATTGTTGATTTCCTCGAATGGTAATAACTTCCCCTTCGGCGGGCAGTTTCATGCACAGGTAACTATGATGTATGATTGCCCCGAAGGTATTAATGATTCCTCTTCCAAAGATGGCGTTGTAGCGGTACTCCATGTTAACAACATCAAAACATATGCACTTTGTTATCTTTCTTTTGTCTTCATAAAAAGTTACTGGTAACGATATTTGTCCTATGGCAACCACGGGCTCTTCTCCGAACCCTATGAGCGGCATGTGCGATGGTGCTAGTCTGTCTTCTGGTATATTGAGTTGCTTGAATGCGCTGGCGAAGATGATATCTGCTGAGCTTCCTCCATCCACTAGCGTCATTTGGACATCATAATCTGCAATTTCTGCTGTGATCACAAAGGGATCTTGGTGTGGGAACTTTACGCCCTTCGCGTCAGTCGTACCGAAGGTTATCGGTGCAGCCGGTGCTGGTTTACTTGACACCGAGACGTGCGACACCTCGCGGATGAACTCCTTTCTCTTTCTGTTCGATGGGAGGTTCAGCGAGGATCCTTCGATGATGACATGGATTACCCTTCGGTTTTGCTGTTCAACATTGTGAACCCTCTCGGGAGATTTGCGGTGTTGATCCCTTTGTCGCTGGTCTTGGGTTCGCTGACGCTTCTGGTTTTGGTAGTTCTCACGTTGTGCTTTAACATCTCTGCACTCCTCGGTTGTATGCGAATAGTTTTCTCCATGCACCGCGCAATATTTCTTTTCCTTGTTCTCCTGATTGCCTCCTCAAAATCTATCATTCCTGTGGTAATTCTCTCTCCGGTAATTGTCGTTCCTTCGATCGTCATCTCTTCTCGTGCTATCTTTTCGATAGTTGTACACGTCCCTTCGGGAATAATCTTCCCTTCTATTGTTGTCGATGGCTCTTTGCTCGTCTTCTTGTTTGGGCTCAATGTTGCTTACCCTTTTGTTGGAGTTTTGATGTCTCCTGTTCTTTTTACTCTCTAAACTGTTCTTGGCTCTGCGGCTGTGTTCGGTACTCGGCTCTCGTCACTACCAATGGTCGCCGAGCTGGCTGCCTGGCATGGGATGAGGAGCGCGGGCCGTCTTTCCTTGTTAGGGTTCTCCAGTATGAACAGGCTTGAACAATTTATGTGCGGTCAAATTGATGGTCTCTGCAAATGGGGTCCCAAAATGTCCATGCGCCTTGGTCTTGGTCGGCGCAAGTTGACGCTGACGCTTGGGTGGGATGTGCCACGATGGTGCGTGGTCTCTCGGGCTGCATGGGATGGGCTCCACTCAGCAAAATGGGCCCATCACTAGTGGTGCCATGATGCCCGGACATTTTTGTCCATATTAACTCATCGCTGGATCACGCCATCAAATGGCGTTTCATCCCTTCAACAGTCCTTTCCCATCACAGCATGGCGCCGGCCATAGTCGCCGTGGGCACATTCTTCTCGCGGCTCGTGCTTCGATGCCTGTTGGCCGTCGTTCGGCCCGCTGATCAACCATTAGCCTAGCTTTCTTACAATCCAAGCTTTGCTAGTCCCTAATGTACCCTCGAGGGGGGAGGCAGATTCCGACAAGGTTGTTGATCTGGTCTGTCCTTGTTAGGGGCTGTCGCGGAATCTTCGTCCCCTGGCCCGAAACTTGTCGATCAATCTCGGTCTCCCCAAAGGATCTTCGCGAATTCCTTGGTGAGACTTCGCTCCTCAGCTACTCTTCGGTAGGAATCGAGGATTCTCATTGCTCAAAGTTCCCCTCGGAATGCTTGACCCTTCCTGTCCGTCTCCCGACCCTTTGCATGGGTCCGAGTCCTCGACTCACAACCCAAAGGGGTCTTGAGGTTATCAGGCGTGCTTCTCCACTTACACCTTCGGGTTAAAATCCTCACGAAGGACTCTTACAGCATCTTCGTGGACATCCACCTTTCCCGGAGATGGGGTGGTTGCCCCTACAACACCGACCGAAGGGTTCAGACTATGGAATGGAACTGAAAACTCATATCCTACACTAATATATTACCAACCTTAAACCAATTCCAACAGGATTAGTAAACGGCCTTATTCCCTAAAATTTGCACATTTGTGTCCTCTTAATCTACTCCTACAGATGTCATATCTCAACTGCTATTTTTAGGGATTGGAGATATACATGGCCCACGGCCCACCGCTTCTACTTTGTTGTGCTCAAGATGTATAAATCATTCCATGGGTCACTTTCGGTGATACATATATGTAATAAATAGCTAAGTACTAATGCAATGAAATGAGCAAAGAAACACATTTTGTGTGATATAGTTGCATACCGTATGATGTATCAAACAGCTCTCAAGCGCCAGAGTGTGTGTATATATATAGAGAGAGATTTGCTAGTGTGCTATGGATAGCACGGACCTCTCCGTGCTATCCACAAGACTGAAATAGACAATTCGAACTGTTCATCTTGTTCATCTCAATGAAATCTCGCTACACACCAGATTTTAAATTTTTTTGAATTTTTTTACTATTTGTTTCATATTTTTGAAAACTAGACTTATTGGACGGTCCACAGCTAATTAGATCAGCGATTTTCAAAAATACGAAAAAAATAGTAAAAAAATTCAAATAATTTGAAATTTGGTGTGTAGTGAGATTTCATCGAGATGAACAAGATTGACGGTTCGGATAGTCTGTTTCAGTCTTCGAATTTACAAAACCCGGTGGATAGCACGGAGGAGCTGTGCTATGGATAACACAATAGCAATTCTCTCTCTCTATATATATATAATGGCTAGTGTGCTATGGATAGTACGGATCTCTCCATGCTATCCATGGGGTTTGGAAATTCTGGGATTGAAATAGATGATCCGAACCGTCCATCTTGTTTATCTTGATGAAATCTCGCTACACACCAAATTTCAAAAATTTTAAATTTTTTTACTATTTGTTTCGTATTTTTGAAAACTGAACTTATTGGAGGATCCACAACTAATTAGATCAGCGATTTTCAAAAATACGAAACAAATAATAAAAAATTCAAAAAATTTGAAATTTGGTGTGTAGTGAGATTTCATTGAGATGAACAAGATGGACGGTTCGAATCATGTATTTCGGTCTCATAATTTCTAAATCCCGTGGATAGCACTGATCTCTCCGTGCTATCCATAGCACACTAGCTATTCTCTCTCTATCTGTACTATTAAAAAGAGGCTTGCGGAGGTGGTGGTGGTGATGGTGGTTTCACCAACTTGCGATCTCAGTCGTCCATCTGGCACTCCTGATCATCCATCATCCAATCGGCTCGACCAACCAATCGCGCGCCCTGGCTCCCGAAACCCTACTCCCGCGGGCTGCGGCCCCGCCCTCCGTCCCCATCCCTCCGCGCCTCCATCACCAACTCACCATCCCCATCTCTTCTCCCATAATCCTCCTCCGCTTCCCTGCCGCCTGGCTCGGCTTCCTCCGCCTCTCCTCGCTCGGCCCTCGCCTCCCTCCGCTCCACCCCCCACCGCCTCCTCCTCCCTCCTTTCCTTCCAACTCGCCCCGCCGCCTCGACTCAGATCCGCGCCACCATCCTCCACGGTGGCGCGCCTCTTGCTCCATCCTCCGCGAAGCAATCCTTCGCGCAGCCGCCCGCCTCGCTCCATCCTCTGCTGCCATCCTCCATGCAGCCACGCCACTGCTCCTCCACCGCGCCACCGCCTCCCCCCTCGACGTTCATGCGCCAAGGCCCGCCTCCTCGTTCGATCCACACCAGACGCCGGCTTGCTTCCCCACGGATACTCCATCTACTCCTCGCCAACATGTCCATTTCATTTGGTTGGTCCATATCTGTAAGACTATAACAAGCTTCATATGCTAATCTAAATCATCATTTTTTTGTAGAGAAACAGGAGGACACCGATGATAATACGAACTGCACACTAGTGAGCTCCAATTCCAGAAAGCGGATGAGGTGCTCAAAGTGCAATTTTTCTTTTCAATTTTTTTTTAGTAACAATGTGTCGAGGACAGATTGATAACGTAGGGTAGAAAATGTCCGAAAAGGCAACTCATTTGAGCATTAAACAAGGCGCATTCATTCCAAGTTGCAAAATGTAACGACCCGGGGTTTATGTAAAAATACTTTGACAGCTATTTCACTGGAGCTATCAGCTATATATGTAATGCAAATCTCTCGGTGCTGAATATCAAATTGATCTCTGAAAAAGAAAATTTACCTCCTTTTTGTGTTACTGAAACTCTTTTAGGCGTGAGTTGATGGTATTTTAGAAGGTTTGGCATCTTGATGTTATTAATGTTCTGTTTTTTGTGTTACTGAAACTCTTTTAGGCATGAGCCTGATGTTCGCTTCTTCCATTATTGGGATGCAAATTGCGTTAAAAACGGTAGTTAATGTTCTGTTTTTCTCTAAGGCTCTAGATTAAGATCAGTTAGTGTATTACCATTTGTTTTGTATATATTAAATTCATTATTATCATTCATAGCAAAATATGGGTACTCAATTGTACTATGAGAATTCTACATTTTCTCCTGACTAGATTAGCCTAAATTTGTTAGCCAGACATATTAACCAATCCCAGCTTATTACAAATATTCTAAATATACGTGAAAGAAAATAATCACTTCAATAAGATATTTTTTTAATAAGACACATGCTATTTTCTTTTGGAACTAAGATACTAAGCATTTGGGTTATTAATGGCTGGTTTCCACTTTTAGCTAACCACAACGGGCTACAATTGTTTTTGAGAACCATACAATTTTCTTTTGGAGGGAAAATACCAAGCATCCCTCGGAAATAACTTTATTCTTGTTGAACTTTTGTGTGTGGTATTATGAATAACATATTATTGTTCTCTGATTTGTGCATTTTGTTCAAATAAGCTCCCTTTTGAGTATAGCTTCTTATGGTTAATGCTTCCTTTACATTGCTCTAATCAATGTTGTGTCATTCTTTATTTTGACTGGTCCTAGCTAGCATACCGGTAGCGTAATGTGAAGAAACGACAAGCATTGTCACGAATTGCAGTCAGGTTGTGCACCATATTTATGCTTTGGCATGTCGCTCTACCATGTTCTACGCATGTCTGCTTTTTTTAAATTGTATCCTCTTATTCAAATTTGATACATTATCTAAAAAAATCAACTTTGATTATATTTTCCTTTCCCCTTAAAGTGTATTATTTCCATCGGCAACATTAGAATTTCAGAAGCACACACTGACATGATAAGACACAAGTGTACTGATCTGATTGCAGCTTGTTTCTTTTCTTTCTATTCTTATTCCTATTCCTTACTTCTACCTTTTTTATGAGTAAGCTTTGATTATGAGTAAGCTTCTCTTATTTATTTCCATCTGCTCACTGTCTGCAGTTAAACAAAGTTGCTTTGATTATGAGTAAGCTTCTCTTATTTATTTCATTATTTATTTCAGTAGGGCTCTTCTTAACGACATGAACAGTTTATTCGTACTAGAAAACCATAAGTGGTGTGCTTGTAGGTGAATCGGGGCAACATGTCTAATAAGAATTTGGATCTATTTTTGTTCTTTTTTGTCTATTCAGTTTTATTTCCTATGATCTATTTGTGTCATCTAAAGCTCATCTGTTAACCCTTTCATCATTTGTGGAGGTCATTGATAGTCATTCCTATTTTGCTGTTTGCCCGTGAAATTATGCGAATCATGTACCAGGAATTTTGTTCACGACGACATGACAGATATATCACCCGCAGGTCTCTAACTTCTCAGGTAGTTCCTGTACCAGCATGTTGTTCCTGTTTTATTTGATAAAACTTAGGGCAAAAGGATTATAAATAGTATACTAGCTGCTGTCTACATAGATAAAATATTCTTGGCTTCTTTTGGGTATATGACTCTTTACTACTTTGAGACTATTTTGTAGGGCATCTTGCATTCCATAGAGCTAAGTAAACATATTATTCTAGCTTGTTGAAGTACATGAATAGATTGTAAGGCTGCACTCAAATCTGACCTTTTTTTGATGTTGGGGGGTAAGAACTCTGTTGAACCTTGGAATTTATTTATACAAGTCTTGCTTGGTTTAAGACCATCCAACTTGCCTAGGTATGGCATCTCATATCGAATGGAGTTGTTTCTGTATGCTTGTTTCCATATGCTGCCATAAATTTGAATGATTTACCCTTTAGTCGGTTCGGGAAGCAAAAGGTATATAATGCATAATCAGACATGCCCGTCAAATTTTGATACAGAAACAAGTGCTACATATTATGTTCGTAAGCAGTAGAAGTTATAGAAGAGAGAGGGATATGCATCTAGGACTTCAATGTGAAACTCTGATTTGGACAGGGTGACATGACCAACGTGTCCATGTGAGTTGGGTTTGCTGATGATTATTTTTTAGGATGGATCCAATAAATATTTAATTTCAGTAGGTCCATCATATTTGAATAGATTTATGATTTATGCCAACATGAATGCCTAATGGTTTCTAAGTTACTTGGTCTAAACTGTGAAATCATACTTGCTCACTTTGAACTTTTATACTTGTTGCACATTTGCATTCGTTCTTTATTTGTTTTAACTTTTATTTGTTTCAACTTGAATCTGTTTGGGTTTTAAGTAATATCACCCATCAGCGTGTGTAGCCATCGAGGTGCACGACAGCACTAGGATCAGGAAGGCCTACTTGCTTAGGCATGTGCGGATCGGACACGACAAGTTGCTATTGCTGCAAAGGCCCTATGTCTTGAGTGACCCAATATTGTACAATTTTCATCACTTGTCAGTGGCTATTTGATTGTGCTCTATAAATCTGCATAGGTAGCATAAGATAGGCATACTAGCTGAATATTGTAGTTTCACTCACCGATGAAACACTATACAGCTTTCTTATTTGAACATCAAGATTTAAGAACTCTGTCACACTTAAGAGACCCATTGCAATGCACGGGCACTCAACTAGTATATATATATTCAGTTTCAAACTTCTATAGTGGAATGTGGCTATCTATCTAAGTCTGTTCTTGTTGGAGAAACAGAGCATGCAAATGGGCTTCCATTCTTTAAACATGTATATACAACACACACTCTCTCTCCCCGGCGAACCTTTATTCCTTTCTTGCAGGCTTGAACAAGTTAGCATACTTTTACTTCTGTATTTTTACTTTCTTGTTAGTGAGATTTGGAAAATCAGAGCTGCTCTTCTATATTTTACTTTCATCCGTATCTTCAAGTATCCCAATACGCACATTTGACAAGAAGGAAAATAGTTCTAGCCACCACTGCTGTTAGCCTGGGCCACGCCGGGCTCTCCGCTGCACTCCAAGGACGCCTCTGTCCCTGCGGCATTGCTCCTCCATCAAATGTCACAATCACGACGTCAACCCCGCCGCCACATGCTACCACTATAGCCGCCGCTGAGCTCGTGAGCCTCAGTCGAGCTGTCACACCTTGCCCTAGAAGAGAGTGACAGAGGGTTAGAAGAGAAAGAGGGGGTAGGGTCTACACATTGACATGGCGGCCATCGCATGCAAAATTGGCCACACCGACGTCCTCGTCATCAAAACCACCCAAAATCTGGATTTGACCTTTCAAATGACCAAATCGGTACGGTTTCAATACTTCGAGGACCAGTTTCACCCGGTTTTGTACTACAGGAACCAATTTGGTTCAAACGTAATAGTTGAGAAACCAACATGGCACTTTTTTCTTATAAAAATAGCCATCGGGGCAAGGCGGACCTTGACTACCTCAATCATTAAAAATTAGAACTCTTATGACAATATTGTAATTCTATAAGCCTCACACGAATATAGATTTATCCAGAAAAGTTCTTTCTATTGCAATTTATCTATATTACGACAGAGGCCAACTTGCCGTGATGATGCTGAACTAAAGGATATAATGTTTCTGTATAATTCTTTTTCTTAAATTATTTGACTATTTAGAAAAATGCTTTGAATTCTCAAAGCCATTTATTGAAAATGTTGAAGTCACAAGATACAAAACATTGATTACTAAGTCGAACTAAAATTTGCACATTCGTGTCGTCTTCATCTGCTCCTACAGATGTCCTATCTCAATTGCTATTTTTAAGGGATTGGAGAGATACACAGCCCACCGCCCACCTCTTCTACTTCATTGTGCTCAAGGTGTGGGTCACTTTCGATGATACATATATGTCATAAATAGTTAAGTACTAAAGCAATGAAATGAGCAAAAAAAACACGTTTTGTGTGATATAGTAGTGCGTACCGTAAGATGCTTCTATATATATATATATATATATATATATATATATATATATATATATATATATATATATATATATATATATATATATATATATATATATATATATATATATATATATATATCAGTTTCAAACTTCTATAGTGGAATGGACTTCCTTTATTCCTTCCTTACAGGCTTGAACATATATATACAACACACACACTCTCTCCCCGGCGAACCTTTATTCCTTCCTTACAGACCTGAACAAGTAAGTATAGTTTGCGAAAATCAAAGTTCTTCTGTATTTACTTTCTTGTTAGTGAAATTTGGAAAATCAGAGCTCTTCTTCTATATTTTACTTTCATCTATATCTTCAAGTATCCCAATATGCACATTTGACAAGAGGGAAAATAGTTGTTCTAGCCATCACTATTTGTAATTTTATTTTATTTCGAAACAGAGTCAGAACAAATGACAGGCAGTGGTATCCTTAGGCACTTGTAGATGAATAGTGATGGGATAGAGATAATGGAGTGACGGTTGGAGATGGCCTTAGGGTACTTACAGTGCATGGTTTCAACAAGTTGTTTCTAAACATGACATATTATATAGAGACGACTATGCATACAACTCTCCCAATGCACTATATCTAGTAACTAAATTATTTGTTTTTTCTCTCTATTTATGAGTCTCGTAGAAACGACTTAATGCTCCCATATGGTTTCCTCTCTTTTTTTCCCCTTGTTATAGAATAGAGACCGTCTCTTATATAAGAAACAATCTTGCTCTCTCTTCTTATTAATTCCCCTCCATCTCAGCAATCCATTCTACGTGACATCTATAAAAACAATTGACATCATTACATTGGGAGTGTCCTTATAACCTATTAATTTTTAAACTATCTAAGCTAATTAACAACGGACAGTACACTACACGAGGTAATGTTAACGCGCGTATTAAAGAAATTTTATAACAATCTAATAGCTTGTGAGTTGTGGCTCGCAAATGCATTTAGACTCTACTCATGTCTTATGCGCCAACCAATTCACTATAAAAAGAAATATAATAAACAAAGGTGAACAATATATATACCTCAATACTCCTCGTGTGTTTAGACTCTACTGGGCCTAAGAAATGGACTTGAAATAGACCATGATTACTTTTCTAAGACTATCGTTGTCCACCGTATAAATTGACCTCAGTTTGAATAAGGCCATGTGCCTATAAAAAGGTTGCCCTCACTAATTTCGGGACACAACGCCACTGAAATTTGATCACTGTGCTGTAGGCCACAATTCCTGCACTTGATCTCTCCTGATTTAGAGGATTAGAAAGGCGGGGCAAAGTCGAGTGAATTTTATCTGGCCGTTCCACCCCAACCTAGAATGCAATAAAGCAATGAAATGAGCAAAAAAAAAAAAAGCGTTTTGTGTGATATAGTAATGCGTACCGTAAGATGCTTCAAACAGCTCTCGAGCGCTAGACCATATATATTCAGTTTCAAACTTCTATAGTGGAATGTGGCTATGTATCTAAGTCTGTTCTTGTTGGAGAAACAGAGCAAGTGAATGGGCTTCCATTCTTTAAACATATATACAACACACACTCTCTCCCTAGCAAACCTTTATTCCTTCCTTACAGGCTTGAACAAATTAGTATACTTTGCGAAAATCAGAGTTCTTCTGTACTTTTACTTTCTTGTTAGTGAACTTTGGAAAATCAGAGCTCTTCTTCTATATTTTACTTTCATCTATATCTTCAAGTATCCCAATATGCACATCTGACAAGAAGGAAAATAGTTGTTCTAGCCACCACTGCGGTTAGTCTGGGCCATATTGGGCTCACCGCTGCACTCCAAGGACGCCTCTCTCCGGCATTGCTTCTTCATCGAATGTTACAATCACGACGTCTACCCTGCCGCCACATTCTACCACTATAGCCACCGCTGAGCTCTTGAGCCTCAGTCGAGCCGTCACGCCTTGCCCTAGAAGAAAGTGACAGAGAGAGTTAGAAGAGAAAGAGGGGTAGGGTTCACACATTGACGTGGCTGCCAATGCATGCAAAATTGGCCACATCGGCATCCTCGTCATCAAAACCAAACTAAATCTGGATTTGACTAGTCAAAGAATCAAATCGGTACAGTTTTGATACTTTGAGGACCAATTTCACTCAGTTTTATATCATAGGGACCAATTTGGTTTAAACGCAATAGTTGAGAAACCAACATGGCACTTTTTTCTTATAAAAATAGCCATCAGGGCAGGACTGACCTTGACTACCTCAGTCATTAAAAATTAGAACTCTTATGACAATATTGCAATTCTATAAGCCTCACTCGAATATAGATGTATCCAGAAAAGCTCTTACTATTGCAATTTATCTATGTTAGGACAGAGGCCAACTTGCCGTGATGATGGCTGAACTAAAGGAAGCCCGCCACCTCAATCATAATGTCGGACTCCAAAGAGACGATCTTTGTGAAGGAAATCTTGTAGGCGTCCTAAACGTGCATTCAAGTATATAATGTTTCTATATAATTCTTTTTCTTAAATTATTTGATTATTTAGAAAAATGCTTTGAATTCTTAAAGCCATTTCTTGAAAATGTCGAAGTCACAAGATACAAAACTAAATGTTTTGGCTTGTCCAAAGTCACTTTTCAAAGCTCTGAAAGTTCAGTTTTGATAAATAATCAACTAATTTCGGCACAACAATGATGACAACAAGAACATAGTTAATACATTATCTATCAAAAGGTTTGGTACCCTAGATCATTGTGGTCAGGATTAGCCTCGTAATACAGAAGTGTATGTGTGAGGATTACTAAAGCAGAACGGTGCTTATCATAGCTTGGAGAAAAGGAAGAGATGCTCGCTTTAGCTAAGGAGTGTTATCCCTATATATAAGCAATGAATATTTCAGAGCAAGGTGCAAATATCTTTATGTCGAGTGCTTCTCTGTCAGGACCCGCAAAACGGAGTAGAGTCCCTTCTATCCTTTACTTGTACTAGTCCCTGGATCAAGTAGCTAGTACACATAGATTCCAGATCTTTGAATCATTGCCATTACAATTCGAACAAATATTATATCAGAGTGCGAAATAAAGATACATCAGAGTACAAAGTTCAGGCGCGCAGGCTTTACACAGCGGAAGTCTAACATACAGCGAAAGTCTTAAGAGTCTTCCATAACTCCAAATGGAAGAGACAAAATATAACAACCAATCCCACAGGCGGGCTATAGTAGCATCCTAGGCGTCAGAGAAATCTTCGTCTTAAACTTCAGCAGTGAAATCTTCATCTTGGTACATCTCCTCCTCGGGATAGGGGCAGTACTGATCCAGACCTGCTCGTTGAAATGAGCAGCCCCACATAAAAGGCGAGGGTGAATATACATTATACTCAACAAGCAAGGCTGACTAAATGCATCTAAGGTTTACAAGGGAAGGATAGGGTTCTTTTACATAAAGCCAATTTTGCAAGTTTATCTAAGATTTTATAAAACGGTTTAAAAAGTGTTGAGGAAAAAAATATTTAAATTGTTTTCTTTGAAACTCCGGCCTCGACCGGTTTTGCCCAAACCTGGCTACTCACGGCACCCACCGTGCAACACCCTCATCGCTCACAGCACCCACTGTGAGGAAAGAAAACAAAACACACGACTACGATCGTGGTTTTCCTTTAAAACACCATTTTGAAAACAAATAGGTAAGAAGTAACATGACGCAGCTCCCCATCGTCCGTCCTTGACCGTGGGCACGGCTATCATAATAGTTGTACACTCTGTAGAGGTTGTACGCTTTACCCATGCGAGGTGGTTCTTCCTAGGGTGCCCCCAAGGAAAAATGATCACCACAAGGCCTTTCTCCAACATCTTCCTAGTTAAGACATTCCCGCTAAGATTTCCATTCCAATGCCCCTCTTACGCTGATAGAACAACACCGATTGTCTACTCCACCGACTGGAATGCCAAAGCCAAGAGTCCGAGGGATACTCAACCAGGGCCCACCCATACAGGCACACATGGCCGCACTGTTGTACTTAGCTCGTCTACCTCAAGGAATCGGTCCTTAGGGACCAGGGTGGTTCCTACACTGGGCCCAAGTCTCGTGCTTACTGCACCAACCTTGCAACCATCCACTCCGATCAGGTTTTATAAAATATTTTTACCCGATAGCACCCACTATCCCGACTACACCTATTTGCAAACATGACAGTACCAACTGTCCTTTAAAATTCACGTTAAACAAACATTTGATATTATCATCATGTATCCAATTTAATATAATTGCAACTAAGCATAGCTAATATGATCAAAACCTAATTCAAGGGATGGCAATATTCAAAGACAAAATAATTAGTCCTAGGGCAGCAAGGTACAAGTTTAAAAAAATAATATTAATTAAATGGGGTTTTAACTAAGTTTAACAACTAGCATTTTTCTACATTTTTAACATAGCATGCAAGTAGACAAATTCTAGGAAAAATCTTTTATAAACATAGGTAGCGAAGTTTAGCACTTGCCTTGATCAGCACAGCCTTGGTGATCTTCCGGAGGGTTGATCGCAAAACTATCGTCGCTAGATCCTAACAGAGGAATTAACAAAAATAAACACACAAAAATAAAACATGAAATGATATGCATGTTCATGCTTATGCAAAATTCATCTCAAATAGGTGCATGTAATCTTTCTAGTCAAATAATATTTATTTACAAATTGTTAAAACAAAATTATCAAAATAACAAATTAAGGGCATTTGTCATTAATATATAAATTAGGCAGAAAATTAAATATGCTTGATAAATCATGAAAATTTACTAAATGGTAGAACACATTTTAATAAACATTATGGAATTTATTTTGTAATTTTTGGATTTATAGAATTAAAGTTATGAAATAAACAAGTTACTGTTTAGGAAAAATAGAAAAGGAATTGGAGGCATGCCGATGGGCTTGGCCCATCGCCTCGAGGCCCGCTCGGCGGCACATGAAGTCCTGCACGGCGGCAGCCCTATGGAGCGGCTAGGGGCGGAGGCGAAGTCGGCGGCCAACAGCATGACAACTGGCAAGGTGCACCACAACAGTAGCTAGCCGCAGTGGTGAGGAGGCGGCAGGGTGGGTGAGGGAGGCGACGGCATGGGAAGGCCGTGGGTGGCTATCCCGTGGCGGATGGAGGGATGGTGCGGCCCGGCGACGTGGCCAGCCATGGGGAGGAGGAAGCGCATGGCGGTGGGATTACCCGACGGCGCTCCGGCCAAATTGGTCATGGGGGTAAGTTCTAAGACACCTAGGGATGAAGAAGAAGTCATAGGGATGTTAAGGGAGGCAATGAAATTGAATCTCACCACTCGAAACCGACTATTTCGATAAACAGGCGCTGCTGCAGATTCCGGCGAGGCCTTCGGCGATCGATTTCGTCACGCTCGGTCGACGATTCTGCAAGCGCTTTATTAGGATGGATTCATGATGAAGATAGCCAGGATGTCATCGGACGGTTGGAGGAAATACTCAGCAACGCAGCAATGAGACGAGGAAAAGTAGAGGCAGTCAGGAATTGAGAGGCAGAGCTTCGGCGTTTCATCCCCGGAGCTACGGACCTCAGATCCGCGAGTTCCTAGGCAAAATGGAACCATGAGAATATTATCTAGGATCCCGGAACAGTTTTGGAAAAGGAGACTTACCTGTGACAGAATGGAAGAAGGAAGCAAGGGAGGAGGAAGGGAGCTCGGCTGGGAATTTTGAAACGGGACAGGAAGATGAGGGGAGGTTTTCTGGCAGGTTAATGCCAGCCATTAGAGAGAATTAAAGCTAAATTAACACAATGGGGGTTAGTGAGTGAATGAGAGGGGGTTAGGGAGTGAATGGGAGTGAATGGAGGTGTTTCTGTGTGCTGTCACGCAGAGAGAGTGATGAAAACAGAGAGAAGAGGGAGGAGAGAGAGAAGGAGAGGCAGAGGGTGAGAATGACAGGTGGGGTCAGGGATTAGGGAAGTATTTAAAAATTACTTTTTCCTGATTTTCTCTTTTGGAAACCAATTTACAAATATAATTTTATTTTCTCTTTTGCAATTTAAATACTTATAATTTAATTACCATCTAAAATTATTTGCAAACAACTCAATTAATTTCAAAGTTTTTATTAAACAAGTAACATACTCATTTTATTGAAAAATTATTTTATTTAAAAAGAATTTCAATGCAATGCAATGCACGATGCAAATGAATTTTTGAGTTTTTGAAAATAGAATGTTACATTCTCTATCCTTTTAACATATGTTTGAATGGCTATCAATTTTGGTGAAGATTTAAAATGAAGCATAACTTTTTCAGTAGTCTCTAGCAATTTGTTCGCGCGAGCGTGAAGACAGTCCACGTTACCTACAACACATGTATTTGTTATGCAGACGAATTTGTGGTCCTCTTTGCCAATTTGTCCGCTAATTAGCAGACTGTCATGAAGACGATTTGGCACAAAGATGTCGGGATTGCTTTTGGTTTGCACGGTAAAAACAAACTGTTCATCAATTCTTTGTGTTGTGGGATGAAATAAATATATCAAATAGAAATGTTTTGGACTAACTTGAGTAAAGATGGAAAGATTTGTTCTCCGGAAGATTTGTTTGTTCATCGATCACTACTACAAAAATGGTCATCCGTACCCCCATCATTGCCGATTAGGTCAGAACCGGTAGTGATAACTCACTACCGGTTCTTTTCTCAAACCAGCAGATAAGTCCTATCAGTGCCGGTTCTTTAAGCTTCATGCCCTCAATTTTAAACGGGTAGGGAAAAAATTTATCACTATCGGTTCTTGACTATAACCAACAATGATAATTCATTATCACTGCCGGTTCTTATCAAGAACCGACAGAGAAGTATCACTACCGGTTCTAAGTATCACTGCCGGTTTGAGAAAAAGAACCGGTAGTGATAAGTCCTATCACTACTGGTTCTTTAAGCTTCCCACCCTCGATTTTCAATCGGTTGTGAAAGAAGTTATTACTGCCGGTTCATAGCTAGAACTGATAGTGATAAATAAAGATTAAAAGGTTTGCATATCCTTCGTAAGTAAGAACATGAGGTTGGGTGGGATGGCTAGAAGGGTGAGGTAAAGTAGAGATGGGTCACAGGTTCGAGTCTCGGGTAACGCAATATTTGCATTTCGTGCAAAAATGTGTCCTAATAACCTATAGTAACCTATAGTAGGTGGTAGATGATTAGTGTATAGATTTCGGACATAAAATTTTTTTTCTATTTTTTACACAGTTATTCAAGATCGGCAGTGATATTATCAAGAACCCAGGTTATCACTGCTGCTTACGCAGTGCTAATTCAAAAACCGGCAGTAATGCCAGTTCTGAATTGGCACTGATGTGGTGTTCTACATCAGTGGATGTGCAAACGTCAATGGAGATGGGTACCAAGTTGCAGGTGGAGGTGAGATCCGAGGGAGGGCTGACAATAGGGCCACATTCCCTGATCCCCCATTGGGAAATTCCCCTATTAGGGACGAGGAAAGGTTGTCCCCAAGAAACCCCTCGTGGTCGAACGACCCAACCCAATTACTTCCTCACAGGCTAGCTCAACCCCCCCCTATTAAGTCACAACACCAAATCCCTCATTCCCCCTGCAAGGCCACTAGCCAAACAACCCAACTAAAAAAATCCCCTCAACCCTAATCCCACAAGCACACTCCCATCCAGCCATGAGCCATCCAAATCTCAATCTCGTCCTTAAGTCCTCAGCACCAAAACCTTGTTCCTCTCCTCCCTCCCCTCATCTCCTTCCTTAATTGGAGCTAACAAGTATGAGCCACTACGTTCCACACTACTCTCTCTCCCCACCACGATCGATCTAGGAGCAATGGTGGCGCACAGCCAACGCATGAGAAGGAGCACGGGAGGAGGCAACGATGTGCGTGGCTGACGTAGGGGGAGCAATTGAAGTATACCTGATCATGGGCAGCTTGGCCTGGACTCGGCCCGATTTTTTCGGGCCAGGCTAGACCGGGCTTGGCTGTCAGGCCAGGCTCGGACCAGAAAACCAAGCCCGTCGGGCTAGGCTTGGGCCCGCACGAAAACAAGAAGTCAGTGTAAAATCGGGTTTCGGGCTTTTTGGCCAGGCTTCGGACTTTCAGGCAGGGCTCGGGCCCGATGTAACAAAAAAATTGTCTGCCAGGCCAGGCTCGGGCTCGGGCTAAGCCTGGGCCCAATCCTGGCCTGGTCCGGTCCATGATCAGGTCTGAGTGGAAGCATGCTCGTGGCCGACGCTAAAGTAAGAAGAGGCATGCATGCCTAGTGCAAGGATGCATCGGTAGTCGTGGCCGGTGCTAGACCACGCGACAACACGCATGACCAGCACATGGGAGCAAGCTGTGATGCTAGACCAGCACAGGAGGGCAATGAGGGATGCATTGCCGAAACCAGAGCAGGAGGCACGAAGAGGCAACTGGCTTGTCAGTGTGAATATTTGCCGCATACCTATTTGTAACAGCCCTAAGCTAGATATTGGAAGTAAGTATGCATGTAGTTACTAATTTATTTTTGAAATCACCTTTTATATAAAATAACCTTGTGTAAAAATCTAATATAGGGTTGTGCATATATATACATACACACACACGTAGGCGTTGATATCTTTAGAGATGGCTCATTTGAAAGAATGAACACTAAATGCCACTAAGGACCCAAATTTAAAATTTGCATTTGCAAATTTTGTCTAGGAAACAAATCTCATCTTAAACATAACTAATAGGCAAAATTTTCACTTAACTAAAATAAAACCATCCATCCAAAACTAAATTAGTGTACCCAGGGTTCCATTCCCCAATGTTAGTGAGATGTTCGAGCTTTATAATGGCATTGATGCAATTTACCCTCTTAAAAAGAACAAAAATGCAGATGTGACCCTGACCGTGAGTCGTTTGCGACAGTGCACATTCAGGCCAGGGACAATAATCATGTTGGATTTGGACTGATATTGTTTATACCATATCCTATATATCTATATTTGTTTCATCCATGATGATGCCAGATAGAGGTCATCAATGGGCCAAACCGAGTTAGCCCGTTTTAGGCCTGGTTCATTATGCAAATCAAGCCTAACGGGCCAACGTGACGGGGTCTCAACCTAAACCCATTTCATCTAGTAACTCGTTCGAACTAGGCCGGCCTGGATACAAACGGGCTGACCGAATTTAGCCTAACAATATATATAAAAATTAAGGAAATAATTATATTTGATAAATATGCAATATAAATTGATGAAATAAATCATATATCATAAGGAAATAGTCATATAATTATATATTTAAAAATTACACTGTTGCCCCCTCTAAATTTGTAGCGAAGTCCCACTTAGCCTCCTGAACATGAAAATTACTATTTTGGTCCCTCGAACTTGCATCTGTTTGCACTGTTGCTCCAAATCCATTAGAGCTTCCGTCATACACTAATGTGGCTACAATGTGGCCATTTCTCTCCTTTTCTTTCCCTCATAATTTGATGTCACCATCGTCGCTAGCGAGCAACGGTCACCGGTGTTGGTGGTGAGCAGTGGCAGTTCAGTGTCGACGAGCAGGAGTCACTAAGATATGTGGCGAGCAGAGGCGGTTGCCACGGTGACGACGATGGTGTAGTGGTGGCATCGAAATCGAAGTGTAGGAGGCGGTGGCGACGACTAAGGCAACAGTAGTGCATGGAGGTAGTAGAGGCTGAAAGGATCAAATGGCCAATAAAGGAGGGTTGAATTGGCCTAAACAAATTTTCAAGATTTTTTATTTTCTTTTTAATTTAAGAGCAAGATTAAATTTTTCTACTACTAGGAGAAGACAAAAGCCTAGAGCAAGCTACTAGCAACAAGCACAAGAAACTAAGCAAGAGATAAATGCGGAAACGTAAATGCAAGAAATAAATGAGACAAAGGACAAGAGATTTTTCCCGAGGTTTGGAAATAGCCAAAAGCATCCAATACTTCATTCTAATACGTTATCAAAGGGGCGGTCCGAGTGTTCGACAATGCTCAATGAGAAGATGGCCCGATCGAGCTAGATTAGTCGGCCCGGGGTAGGAGGGTCATTTTTCCTTGACCGGATAACAAAAATTGGGCAAGACTTCAAAAAGGGCATATCATCAATTGGCACATCAACTTTGGAGCATTTCATTAAGACCAATGTGTTCAAGGGTATATTATCAATACCACATCAACATTGGGGCATATCATTAATTTTCTCCTTAAAAAAGGGGTTTAGTTAGGGATGGCTAAGGTTCAGAGGTGAGTTCAATGGCATAGTTGTATACACAGTTTGAAAAAGTAAATTGCACCGCATATCCTTAAGTTATCCCGCATTTGGTTCAAAGCTTCCAAAAACCGGTTATTTTGGTACATGGAGTTGTGTTACCATTTAGATTAGGTCCAAAGTGATATAGAGTGGGCAGTTTTAACGACATGGGTTGCCTAGCCAGCATAATACTGGTCACAAATAGCCATGTGCCATCCTATATTCATAAAAAAGAATTCAAATTTAAAATTCATAATTTTTTTTAAAATCCTAAAATTCTGAAAAAAATAAAATTTGTAAGAAAAACATAGAAAATCCTAAAAACAGAAAAATTTTAGAAAATCCTAAAAGTCGTTGAAAAACGATAAATAAATTTTCTTAAAATTGGTTTACGAATTTTCTGTCTGGACCCGGTTTTACTAAACCGAACCCCTTTATATTAACGGTATGAGTCCCAAGGATCATTGCTCATACCCACAGTGAAACAGAATCATGATACCAAAACAGAGCTGCATTAGCTATTAAAATAGTTTAGAGTGCGGCAAAGCAACATATTACATTATTTCGAAATACAGATCCTAACTAATGCAAAGCAAAAGATAATAACCAAAAGTAGTGTCCCATCACAGCCACAGGCACACACTGAGTGGAAAACAACTAGTAGCCCAGAGCATCATCCGGAAAGATTTCAACGTTTTCCTGCGCGTTCTCGTATTCTTAACCTGCTCACAGAATGAACAGCCCTGCATAGCAAGCGAGGTTAGCAATTTGACAGCTAGCAAGTCCTTTCTAGGAAAGGCCAGGTCAGGGCTCATCCTAGAAAGCTGAGGGTTAATTTGCATAAAAGCACTTTACCTAGAGTTGTAAAAGCATTTAAGAAATATATATAAATAAATAGCAGTAATCATGATTAACAATGGTATAACCAAAATCTTATGCTCATGTCTCATTTTTTTCCATATCTCATATTTCTCAATTCTTATTCTCATGCCACATATCCTCCATATCTCATATTTCTCAAATCATAGTCACAATTCTCAAGTCTCATGTAGCAGACTCATAGTCTCATCTAGCAACGGCACGCATGCCAAAATAACCTTATCCATGTCCGTCCTTAATTGTGGGCATAGCCATTAAAATGGTTTTACCCTGCAAAGGTTATACGCTTTACCTGCAAGATACAATATCCTCCTGTCAAAGGATATCATAACAAAACCCTTCATAAAATTAACCTCGGGCCTACCACGATCGTACCTGATATTCACACAAGTACCCGGAGAAGTGATATGCCCACAAATCTCGAGCAGTACACCGGTGATGGTTCTCTCGGACCCCATCCACTGTGCAAGGACAATGAGCAACCCCGATGTTTCTCTTCCTCTAGATCAGGCCCGTCCCATACCAGGCTTGCGGTCGCATGGTAAGTACACAGTACCGTAGTCATATGGCTCAGTCCTTATTCTTGGAGCGGCGACCAACACAAACCTGATGCTCGTGCTCGAAGGCACCCACCTTCAATCCATTCGCTCCCTATCCCCAATTATTAGTTGGTCAATTTTTTTAATTATGATGAATGAACCAAATCCCAAAACCCACCACAGCCGATTCATCAATTCTCTTGGTTTCATCATTAGCTAAGTCCAATCATAGGGATCGGATTCCCAAATACCTAACTAAGCATCTCTAAGCATCTAATATTTAGAAACAATGGGTGATATTACCATAAATTACCCTAGGGTCAAGGGTTTGACGATGGATGCACATATCGAATGGACACATGCACTAGGTAGCGCTATATAACCATACAGTGTTTTCATCAACATAGCAATTTTGGCGAAGCTATAAAATTGGGTTCTAGGGGGAAAGACTTGACTTTTGGATACTCTTGCTCCTGCTAGACGTCGGCAGCGTCAAAATATCCTCCTTCGTCGCTCACGCGATCTATCGCCCGCAAAACGAGAGACATACAATAAATGAATAATAAAATAGAAAAATAATTTTAGAAATTATATAAAAATTACGGTAAGTAGGTATGATTTTTCTGGACTTTTAGGAATTGGAATCACCGGATTCAGGGGTCGGATGAATCCAAGGCGAAAAGAGAAGGATCACTATCTAAAAAGAATGGGAAAATCAGGAATGCACTGTTTATATGGGCTGGGCACTGTGCAGCCCATCTAGCGGTGCCCATCGGATAAGAACTGGAGGGTTGAGAGAATTAGGGAGAGAAAGAGAGAAAGAGAGGGGAAGAGAGAGAGAGGCGGCTGGGGAAGCGGCGGCTCCGGCGGGGGCTCACCGGCGGCAAGGCGGTGGCGGATTTGACGGTGGCGGCGCCTTGATGCCAACAGCGACGGGAAGGCCGACACGGCGCAAGGGGTAGTGCTAGGGGTGGCGCGCAGGGTGGTCAGCTGCTGCGGGGCGTAGGGAGCGGCATTGGGCGGCCAAGGCAGCGGCTGTGCCGCAGGGGAGATGGCGCTGCAGCGCTGCGCATGGGGGGAAGACGCACTCCGGCGAGGTGGTGGCGGCCCAAGAGGGAGGCAGCTCTCTGGACGCAGGGCAAGCCCACGGTTGTTTCGGGTCCCGTGGCAGCGGCGGTCCCTAAGGCCAGCTCAAGGAAGGCACGGGGCATGGCCCCGCCCGGCTACGTGGCACCGAGCGGCAAGGGCGACGACACACCAAGGCAAAGGCCGGAGACAGCCAAGGGTAGGGCACCGTGAATAACTCGACGACGACGACAACTGCTCCTATGAGGGCAAAGCTTGAACGAACACCTTCTCTTTGATGTTGCCGATGCCAGTTTTACTTGTGTTTGATGGCTGCCGATGGTAGCAAAGGGGAGTTGGGGAAAAATTGGGGTTGAGGGTTTGGGTTGTGATGTTCAACAGTGGGAGAGAGAGTTTTGGCTGAGTTGAGGGCTTGGGGTTTGCAGGTTTATCCGACGTTCTCCCATATGTGGCTCAAGGGCCTGCGGCCAGCAAGATGCATGCAGGCCACGTTAGGGGAGCCAGGCTGCCCAGGATAATGAAGAGGATGAGAAAGAAAAGGAAAGGAAGAAAGATGATAGTTTTTCTTGTAATTTTAATTTAAGGAGAGATTGACAATGTAAACAAATGGAATATTTTATTAATATATTTTTTTAGAAGGAGGGATTGAGAAGGTAACTTAATAAAATTGTAAATAAGATTGTGGTTTACCTATAAACGAAATATCACAGTTGTTTCTTTAATAAGACTGAAGAATTCACGTTCTTTGTTGCGATGTACATGCAAGATATGATTTTGTTTTATTAATTTTCATATGGGTGTTACATTTTCGAAGTTTTCTTTACAAATTTTGGGGATATTTATGGCCTTTAAGATTTCCTAAATTTTTATGAACTTCTAAATTTTTTTAAGGATTATAGGATTTTTAAAAGAATTTTAGAGTTTTTAGAGTCTTTTTATAATTTTAGGATTTGTTTTAGAGTTTTTGGAATTTTCAGTTTGAATTCAGTTTTTTAAGAGATTTAGGTTGTGATAAAGCCCAACCTGCTATTGAACAAAGGGTGGCCCAATCTTTCACAGTACGACGAAGATAACTTAGTGGTACTCGCACTCGAACAGCAAAAAAGCGGTTAAGAAGCAAGAAACCGATCACACAAACCATGATCAACATAAGAACGCGAATTGAGTGGAGCAATCGTATAGATTCTGTGGACAATTACAAGAACATGACGTTCTTGACTTGCACCAACACTAACAAACCCATGAACGGGAAGAAACTATCAAGAACACATGATATTTGCTCCACAAACACCCATGGTTGCTGCTGTCTATTTCTGATAATCAAAGTCAGCCCTTCCAATAGAATACATAATTATTTATACTAGGAACATCCTCCTAGTTTAGGTGTGAAACCAAATAAGAAACTAAAGGGGTTTTCTTGGGTAGATAAAATAATTTAAAGCCTTGGAAGTTGAATAGCAGCACCATGTTTAGCGCAGCTCTTGACAGCCCGTGCAGCGTCCACCAAAATAATCATTACTCCCACCTCGGAAGTCCAAAAGAGGCACGACTATACCACAGCACATAATTAGCATCGGACGCAAGTCGGCAATAATACAAAATTCCTGACGCACAAACCATCGGCATAAATGGACGATGAACTATCAATCGGAAATGAAGCTATTTGGGTCTGCTAGTCGGTCGGCAATAATAGGTACTTCTAGAGACAAACAGTAAGTCAGGAAAAAATACTTTTCCCATCCTGTGATCTGTTGGCAATTCACTGCCAACGCATTGTCCATCGGTAATTACCAGGTGCGCCAATTAGAAAGCTTCAGGGCGCTCATGGGAGGGAAAAATTGGGGAAGGTAAAAAGTTCCCTCGGCCCTCGCTCCTCTCATTAAAAAAAGATCAGTCCTCTCTCTGTGGCCGCCGTCCCATCCCGTAGAAACCAGCACGTACTGCTCTCCTTCTCCCTCACCGATCTCTCCCCTTGGTGTCCCCTTCCCTGAGAAGGGCACCGACCAGACCAACCAGCCCCAAGCCTCCCCTCCCTCCACTCACCCAGCACTGCTCTTCTGGAAGGGGAGGAAGGATCCTCTGCTGCAGTTTTGCTGGCCAGGAAAGGGGAGGAAGGAAAGGGGAGGAAGAACGAAGGAGAAGGAAGGAAAGGGGAAAGGAGGAGACCGATCAGCACAAGGAGGAGGGAAGAAGAGATGGAAGAGAAGAAGAAGAGGAGGAGAAAGAAGGGGAGGAGCTAGGGTTTCACCTAATCTTTGGGGAAACTGAAAATTAAGGTAATCTCCTGTGATTTGCCCATTTATTTGGTGATTTAGGTGTGTATTTGGGCAGGGGAATTGCAAACCCTAGGTTGGATTTTAGGTTTGGTGTTAGGGGATATATGCAGTACGTTGTTCCTTAATTTTGAGTGGTTTATTTTAAGAATTGGAGCTAGCTCCTGTTGAATAAAAGCTGCATCTTGTTTCCAGCTTTCCAACGCATCCGAGAACGTGTAAATCGGCCTAACGGTTTGGGAGATATGTTCATTTTCGTACTGCTGTCCAGATTGGGTCTCGACGGGTACATTGTTCCTTAATTTCGAGTGGTTTCCCTTAAGAATTGGAGCTAGGTCCTGTTGAACAAAAGCTGTGTCTTGTTTCCAGCTTTCCAATGGATCCAAGAACACGTAAATCTGACTAACAGTTTCGGAGATATGTTCATTTTCGTACTGCTGTCTAGATTGGGTCGCGATGGGTACGTTGTTCCTTAATTTCGAGTGGTTTCCCTTAAGAAGTCGAGCTAGGTCCTGTTGAACAAAAGCTGCGTCTTGTTTCCAGCTTTCCAACGCATCTGAGAACGCGTAAATCGGACTAACGGTTTGGGAGATATGTTCATTTTTGTACTGGATTCAAAACAAAATGTCCGCTGTGAACGTGAAACCTACTGGATGCTAAAACTTCATCTTTTTAGTCTTCTTGTCAATATACTTCATCAAAACTCAACAGTATTCATAATGTATATGGTGTAGTGATCTTTTGTAGCCTAGAAAGATTAGAAAATAAATGATAAAGACTTGCTTTGCCTTATGTGTGGTGGTAACGTCATCATTAGTAAAGGAATACTTCCCCTTCTCATCAAGATGCCATGCCAAGAAGCCATCTATGTTTTCCTTTAAAGGAATACTTTTTATTCACTTAGCCTTTTCCGCACTAAATGTGCTATCAATTAACCTGGCATTCCATTTTGCAAATTTTGGCTCAATAAGTTCATAAACTTTAGTAAAGGGAGACTACCCTCTATTAGACGATATATACTTTGAACCATCCATTGGCAACCAAGGTCCATCCCGAATGTGATTCCTCTGCCTCTAATAAATGCTTCTTCGATTTTCTCGCTTTTCTATTTTATTCCTTAGTGCATGTTCTCTATCTAGCCTTGCTTGTGATACTGCTTGAAGTGTACAAATTTCAATATGTCGTTTCACTATTGACTCTTTACCTTTGCTAATAGTGAGTCAATACATAATTATGCAGTGTAGGTGATTGTCTACTTAATTTATATAGCTTATGTCATTTTTAGTAAAGGTGCAACATGGATAAAAGATGGATGAATAAGCCTAGGTACATAACTATTTTATTTCTTTATTGGGAGTTTACAGTTGCAATTTTTTAGCAAACCTAACATGTTGTATTTCTACCGTGTTTAGGCACACCAAGGTCTATATAGATGGGGTACACCAATTTATAGACTATGCATTTCGTAATTCAGCAGACAGAAATAGAATACTATGCCCTTGTAGAAAGTGTGTCAACTCTTTGTGGAAAGAGGCAAGTGAAGTGCAGGTGCACTTAATATGTGAGGGATTTCAAGAAGGGTATACAAGGTGGACTTATCATGGAGAGGCAGCCTCCTCTTTTGAGAGTACTCATGATTGTGATGAGACGGAGTGTACGAATAATTTGGGTGAAGATGACATTTCAAATTTGCTCAAAGACCTAGCAGGTGGTTTAGATGACGGAGGAGATTTTGAGGCTGATGGTGGTTTGGAGCAGTCCAATGAGGAATTAGAAGCATTTCAAAAACTAGCAGATGATAACGGCGTAGAGCTATACCCGGAGATATCTACTAAACTTTTACTACTGAACATTTACTATATCATGTCACATATTATATATGAAATCCTGAGTAGAACAATATTTACTAACAATTTCTTTTAAAACCTATTATTTTTTTTAACCGAGCTTGACAATAGCAACGAACTGTGCGTCGGCAATATTTCACATTACTGACACCATGTCCATCCGGAAAAACTTGTCCGTGAGCAAAGATCTAAATCAGACCGTAAAGAAAAGTCCGTCGGTAAAAACTTGTCCATCGGCAAAAATATTGCAATGCAGACGGATTGTACATCGGGAATAAAAAGTCCATCAGTAAAAACTTTTTCCGACTAGCCTTTAGCCGACACTAGTTATCTGTCGGTAGAGCTTTTTACCGACGGACTGTATGTCGCTATATGGGGTCTTTACCGACGCACAGTCAAACGCCAATAATATGCTATAGTATAGTGACGGTTTGAAGTACTAGAAACTAGACTTCAATATCTTTCCATCTATATGGTCCATGACCATGTTGATCGTTGAGAGTAGCACTAGCATCACGAGCAAAATGATGGATAGATTTCAGTGGGGTTATTCTTGCACATGCATTACTCTTTCCATGCTAACAGATTAATGCCAATAATGCTAACAAATATGGATCCAATAAGAATTCCCTTCTGAGGTGGCATATCTTCAAATGAAATGGAATTTACTCTTTGGGGATGCATAGCCATTTCACCTTTGTTTTCTTTAACATTTGCATTGCAATTCTTAGCACGTAGCACATCATGGACATAATTTTTGTCGGCCTTGTGACTCCCTTGCAATATAGCAATAGCAGTATTTTGATGAGATGGAGAGTTGGGGTCATGAGATGATATAGCAATAGAGGATTTATCCGCATCAGGTTGCCATGTGATCATTCGTGACCATGTATTAGATTGACTAGAGAGTCTATGTCACCAAAACCATCTTCTTCATACCACTTTGGCCCTAATCGGAACTGTAACACAACTTTATGTATCTAAATATCCGCTTTTAGAAGTTTTGGACCTAAGCTGAAACGCGGGACAACTCTAAGGACTATGATGCAATTTACTCAGTTTGAATCATCTAGAAAGAGAATATCTAGAATCTTTCACTAAACTTCGTCACACCACAGCAGCTAGGTGGATAAGATCAAGGAGGACATCCAATTTGAAAGTTGGCTCACACCATCCATTGGAACGGCTAAGAAGCATAAAAGTTGGCTCGCACCAACAATTGACGGCTAGTAAGCGTTCAAGCCGCGTCACCTGGGTTGAACCCTTTTTGCATTCTCATGCCTTCATTCGTCCCTCTATACCTTTCTTATAGTCATTTGTGTACCACTGCAGAAGTGTCCAATATGGCCTGTGCCATCAGTGAAGCATCACTCCCTACATACCATCTTATTTGGGCGGTGGTTCCATTGTAGGCCATTGTCATTAGTTCTGTTATTCAACTACGTTAGATAACCCTTTTTTTAGTTTTTCTGACTTGAAACTTCAAAACATTGTATCTTCTATGTTTTAATTTTAAATTGAGTAATTCAAATTTCTAATTTATGTAAATTCATGTTTTACTCGTAGTTAATATTTTGCAATTTTATTTTATTTTTTTTGTTTTCTAGTATTTATGAGCTCTCGTTTTCACGAGAATTGAGAGAACCGATGCTATTATGTAATATCATACTTTCAAATATTGACTTTGTGATAGCAATTTTCATATTTCCAAACTTTATGGTTGCATCTATCCAATTACCCTCAGGACAGGAGAGCTGCGGAGCACAACGTTAAAACGTACATCTCCACCGGTCTCCGCCTCCGCCGCATGAAGATCACCGACGCGGACTACCTCTACTCTTGGATATCCCCGCCAGCATCGAGTTCAACCGTGACTACTGATTAGAGGAATTTGATTTGTTTCTGGATATAGGGGAATGACAGATCCCAGCAATACTTTGTTATTGGTGTTCTTCTTCTCGCACCTGTAGTGTTTGAGCGTGGTAATATATGTGATTGTTGCTAATAAGAAGATATTAGGCTCCCTTGCTAATTCAGTATGAAACTGTAGGTAAGAATTTAGCATCTACTTGCTAGTTGATGCCAAGATTTGTCCACACCGTTTGTGGTTGCGGCGTGTTGCCCATGCTCGTGCTGTCATTCATCACACATGACTGCCTCACAGGCTGCATGATTTGAAGCCATACTTTAATGCTATTTTGTAGCACCTGAACAGAATTACGAGACACATCCAGTGTTTATCAGGCTCACAAAGAGATTACATGAACTATAATAATAAAAATAGGGCTCTTTTACGGTACACATCAATAATATACTACCCTGGTAGTATTTTTTAGATCTAGCCGTCCATTTTATATGTGCATTTTAGTCTTTTTGTTACGTTAATTTGTAAGGGTAAATATGGTAGTGCAATGTACACGTAGCCCCACCTCCCGACGCCTCCCATCTACTCGTTAGCGGCGCCGCACCCGCCGCCTCCTGCTCCGGCCCCCTCGTCCCGACGCCTCCCCGACGGTGCCTCACCCGCCGCCTCCCCCTTCGTCCCCCTCATCCCGTGGCCTCCCATCCTCCTCTTCGGCAGCGCCGCACTGAATCCCAACGCCTCCCCGACGGCGCCTCACCCACCGGTTCCCCCTTCGTCCCCCTCATCCCGAGGCCTCCCATCCTCCTCTTCGGCGGTGCCGTCCCGAGTCCCGACACCTCCCCGACGACGCTTCACCCGCCACCTCTCTCTTCGTCCCTCTCATCCCAACGCCTCCCATCCTCCTCTTCGGCGGCGCCGTACCCGCTGCCTCCCGCTCGGGCCCCTCGTCCCGACGCCTCCCCGGCAGCGCCTCACCTGCCGCCTCCCGCTCCGGTCCTCTCCGCCCGACGCCTCCCATCCTCCTCATCGGCGATGCCTCCCCTACCCCTGTCGTCCTCCGCTGGCTCCCCGGTGGTCGAGGTGAACCCTGACATCTCCAAATCGAAGGTATGTTCAAGCCTCCCGCAGTCCTATTATCCCCTTCGCGACTTCAGATCAGCTCCCCTCTCCTTCCCTAGCCCTCATCCATTTAGGCTTTTGTGTGAGCCTTAACGGCATGGTCCCAAGTGGTTGATGCAGGTGGTAAACTCTACCGGGGTGGTGCTGTTTGAGTTCTTGGTGTTGTGGTGAGGGCACTACCAGCAGCTGCCTCCGACGTGGGAGAAGGTTGCAGGTGTCCTGAAGGGCAGCACTGTCACGGCTCTTGGTGCTGACGTGCACAAGGTGCTCCCGCAGGTGAGCGTTATTTTAATTATCAGGGTAATTGGTTACGATACAAATGGATAATTGACATTGGTCGAAAGAAATAAAACTAATGGATTATGCAACCTTTAGGTGATGTGATGAAATTATGGCTTTTGGTAGAACCTTTAGGTGGACAAGTGGGTTCATCGGCTTGGACTTTTGGACAGGATCAACGTGGTTGTGCATATTGTTCTGAATATCTAAAGTTTTTGAGGTGATGTTGCAGTAAATCCATCATATATATTCTGTTTTTATATCTTAGCAAACAACGCTTTAAGATGTGTGTGAAACATAGTCCAAGAAACCATGTATTCATTGTTCGCTAACGACCGCAATATTTTTGTATGTCAGTCGTTACTCATGGCTTCTGAGTATGTCAGCCTAGAGGAGATGGAAGAATATGACATGGTGGTAAATAAAACGTTCAAAAGTGAGGAAGATGGGTGTATGTTCTACAATTATTTGGCAAAGAGCAAAGGTTTTAGTACTAGATTGTGTACGGTTAGGTACAAGAAAGGTACAAAAAATGTTTCTTGGAGGCGAATATGTTGTTCTTGTGAAGGGTTCAGAAGGAAAAGCATTTTGAAAGAACTGATCGGATGAGGGAGCAGCGGGCACTGACTCGGTGTGGGTGCTTGGCTAAGCTTGTGTGACATCCTAATAAAATTATAATATCACATATTCGAAATAAAGAAAATAAAAAGGTAAAACATAAAATGATAATAAGAAAAAGCCCTAACCGGACTTGGATAGCCTAATTAGGCCCAAACTAGGCCCAAAACCCTTCTCATCTAAACTTAAGCCTACTAGGACTCTTATTATACAAAAATACCCTAATTCTAGTCCAACTCAAACTCTACCCCTATTAGAAATCCTCCACCACGCCCCAACCCTCCTCCACCACTATATAAACCCCCCTAGTGGTCCTCTGGTCGGCCATCACACCAAGCCTCCAGGAAACCCTAGCCGTACCTCAGTTTACGTGCCAAAACCAAAGCAAATCGAGGTAATTCTTGAATTCCAATGCCTAAACCCCATATCTAAAGCCAACACGTTGTAGGTCTCATCGAGACGATCAATTTGACTATATGGAAGCCCTATTTTGGTGGAAAATTGGAGGAGATACGAAGCGCTGAAGGATGGCCGGTTTTTGGCCGTCAACCCGCCGCAGGCGAGCCCCCGCAGCCGCCCCGGATCTCGCGCGCCTCCTGTACGCGCTGCCCAACCAGCGCGTGCCACATCACCCACTGCTGCCCGCTGTGTGCAAGTCGGCCACACGCCGCCGCCCAATGCCCCGCCACCGCATGTCCCGCGCCGCCGCCCCACGCACGCTCATGCGGAATCCCGTCCCTCGCCAACAGAGGTGCCACGCGTCCCCACTCCATTAGCTCCGCCGCGCATGCGCAACCGCCGCCCTGCTGCGCCACAGGCGCTTCGCCAGCGTGTCGCCGTGTTCCCGTGCACCGGCGCGCCCGCGTGACACCGCGCCGTGCCCAACCGCCGTCCGCCGCGTGGCACCCTACCACCTGCAGCCGCGCCTCGACCAACGGGAGTCCGCCACGTGTCCCGCCTCGCGCACCGGACCCACGTCTACCGCCCCAGCCGCTAGTTTTCCGGGTTTCTTCTCGGTTTTTGCGCGGTTAACCACGGTTAACCGGTTTAATCTTTTTCCAGATTTTCTTTTATCCCAAAACTTCCACGAATTGCTTAGGAAGTTCCTGAACTCCGATTTAGATGATTCCAGAGCCCAAAAATCACAAATAATGCCAAGAATTTTATATATTTTATCATACTATTTGCTTTGTGTTTGTTATTTATTTCTGTTTTATTACTTTTTCGCATAGAACTAACGTGCACCTGCTGTCCGGGAGATGTTTCGGAGCCGTTCGAAGGAGGAGAACCAGAACCAAACTTCTTCGAAGGCAAGTTAGATTCATATTGAATTCCTAGTTTGCTAAATTTTATGTATTTCATGTTTATTTAAATTGCATCTTTTAGTTATCATCGTATGTGTTGTTTTGATCCGATTTCATGTTAGTCCTCTACTAATATGATGTAGCCTACCATTGTTAGCCCAATTGGTACTGCTTTTCTAGCCTATCCTTTGTGTAGATGCTTAGCCTTGCTTCTAGGATTGGTAGTTGATAGGTTTCACTCATTATTAAGCTCGTATCCATGAAGTTTTGACTTCGTGGTGCTGTTTTTGGATAAACCTAATCAACTAAAATCAATGTGGAGTGTGTTGATTTGAGAAGACCCAGAAGAGGTGGATTTTGGGCTTGTGGTTGAGACATGCAGGTCTTCTCTGTCATATAAGGATCGTATACTTGTGACTACCATACCGAATCTGAACTGTATAGCCACTTGTGTCTTCTGGCCCTGACTTATTAGCTGTGCAAACCTAGTTTTCGGTGTACTCGTAGTGGACGGACGTGACTAGCTATCACCGGTTCCGAATGGCTTAAATGGGGGCTAATGTCATGCGGTGCGCTATCAGGTCCGGCTGAAGGAGTGCGCATGACTGTCGGGCTGGTCGAAGTGTACCGTATGGGGCGCGAAACCAAAATAAAGGGTACATTATAGGACAGGTGAAAGCAGTGAACGATTTTGCACTGTTTCTCCTTCGGGATGAGACAGGGCTTGTGGGAACGTGTACACACTCTACAGAGTTAAAACTATCATGGTAGCCGTGTCCGCGGTTATGGGCGGGGAAAGGAGTTTGACACAAGGTAGCCCAATGTGTTTTAATTAATTAACTTGATGGTAGTGTATGCAGGGAGTGCCTCTCTTTTGAGCTGGTTAGCCGTTTCTATGGTTACGCTCATCGTGCTGAGCTGGTTAGCCGTCTTTTCACTACGCTCGTGTGTTATGATGTCTTCAATGAATCAAGAACAAATAAACAAGTAGATAGGTGATTGTGGATAACATGGTCCCCGGGTATCTCACGAAGACAAATTAGGCGGACCACCTCACGGAGCAGGGTCACGCCTACCATTTAGAAGACGGGCCTGGTCCGCATAAAGACCTGACTTGTATCACAGGAAAGGCACAGTTGTAATCCGGTACGTACGTACTCGGTAAGAAAGGATAGAGATAGATTTACTATCTCTATCCCCCGTTTCTATAACCAACTAGGATACTTATCTGTAACCCTACCTCTCTCCACTATATAAAAGGAGGCAGGGGCCCCTAGTTAGACATCCGGGATCACATCGGTAGGAGGGATCACATCGATCCGTAGCCATCCTTAACATTGATCCGTCGAGATCAACCCCAATACAATCCACGAGCACAGGAGTAGGGTATTACCTCACCTTGAGGGTCCGAACCTGTATAAATCTGTCTCCTGTGTTACCATCGGGTTTGGGTCTTATGCATAGCCCATAAAATATATTGCCGACATAATTCATCGATAGTTGGCGCACCAGGTAGGAGCCAGCGCTAAGATCATCTTCATCAAACTCGATGGCATCTCTCGGCGGCAGCGCCGTCGAATTCACCTTTGGCCAAGCTTCCTATTTTGGAGGCTTGGATTTCATCATCAACAACCACGGCAAACTTGCCCTCGAAGAATCGGACCGGATCCGATCGGAAGACGACTTCAACCGCGAAGCGAACGCGGAAGAAGATGCGATCTATTCGCGTCCAGAATCTGAATAGAAATTGCGTCGCAATTTCCAGTTGACTCGGAAGGAATTTTGGGGTGGTTTTGGATGCGTTGGAAAGTTTATCTCGTTATCTTTCCAACGAGTCCAAGATCATTCAAAACCGAGTTTGGATGTGACCGTGGCGACCGTTTGAAGACAGACTGCGCGGGGGTGACATGAATCCCACGCGAAGATGAAGCTCGACATGAATTTCGCTCGGCACCTCGGCGATCCTTGGTGCACCTCAGCAAGGGCATGGTGGACCTCGACGACAATTCCTATGGTGGCTTCTCGAGCGCCGCACGACGTCGAAGACGGTCGGCTTCTCGTGCGGCGTCGGCGACTTCCTAGGCGGCTTCGCGCGCGTCGTCGAGAGACGAGCGCCCACTTCCTAGGCGGCTTCTCGCGCCTGACGTCGAGACGGCAGCGCCCGACTTCCTTAGCCGGCTTCTCGCCGCCCTGACGCCGAGCACAACCGCACCGACTTCCTAGGCGGCCACGGCGCCGACGGCGAGGACACGGCCAGCCCGACTTCCTAAACGGCTTCTCGCGCCGGCGCCGAGGACAGCAGCGCCGACTTCCTAAGCGAGCTTCTCGTGCGCCTGACGCCGAGGACAGCGGCGCCGACTTGCTTGGCGGCTTCTGTCGCTGGCGCCGAGGGACAGCGCGCCGACTTCTAAGCGAGCTTCTCGCGCACGACGCCGAAGACAACCGCGCCGACTTCCTAGGCAGGCTTCTCTTGCGCGCCTCCGAGGACAGTCGCGCCGACTTCCTTAGGCTGGCTTCTCGCGCGCACGACGCCGAGGACACCCGCGCCGACTTTATAGGTAGGCTTCTCGCGCGCACGATGCCGAGGACAGCCGCGCCGACTTCCTAGGCAGGCTTCTCGTGCACATGACGCCGATGACAGCCGCGCCGACTTTATAGGTAGGCTTCTCGGGCACGTTATTCTCATCTCTAGCACGGCAAATTAGCGCCCGGACTAATGCGATGCACCTGTAACTTTCGCAAGGTGACTAATTTGCGCCCGAAGGGCTACGCACGATTCATCGCACCTTTCACTTAATTTATTTCTCCTCGATTTTTACAAGCTTCCAACTAAGTCGACGTTCGGTCCAACTCGTAATTATTAGTCGGGGTTAATGCGCTAGTATCTCTCTTCTCTGAGCCTAAGTATTGGACTTCCGATTAAACCTAAACACGACTACTGATGTAAGCTTGGACAGCCGGACTTCTAGCAGCGGTAACTTGATAGTGTGTCGGTTACACTTAGTATCTCACATGTGCTTTCTTTGTTCTCTTTCTATGTGTGATACTTGTCTCCTGCAATTGCAAGTGTCATTACATACTTTTAGTGAAATGCGTTCCGAGGTCTTGATTAGCTCGTGTGGAATGAGATCTCCTAGTCAACTCGCTACAGTAAGGGCTAACTTGAGCTTTAGAGTGCTGCAGTAGTAAAGATTAAACATCTCTCCTATTATCAATCAATCAAAACAATCTCTTCTTGACGGCTATTGGATATCATGCATATATTTGAGACTTTGTTACGATTCGATTAGTGTGTCCGAGTGTCGAAAAACCGTTCCTTAAAATTTGGGTTTTTGGCGTTTCGGCGTGTTCGTCAACTGGATATGGGCTCGGCATAGGCTATGCGCGCGAGATGCCAGCGCAACCTTGCTCTGGGCTGGTATTTTTTTGGCGAAAAGTGCATTATACGACTCGACTGTGGTGCGTCTTCAACTTCGCGCTGCGATGGCGCTTGACGATGAAATCCTGTCTCAATCACACATCGCATCAAGTACACGCCCGGACTCCTCAGCCAACAGAACTTCATTATATACGACGCTCCTCATGGCTACACTCGCTCGTCACACCGGTCAACCGCGCCCGACGCCATGAAGAGTAAACGTTTACGCTGATCTTGTCTTACAAAACTATGCCTCAGGATCGCACATCTGGAATGGATGAGCTAATTTGTCGCTCATTGGTAGCTTCAGCCTTTCACTATTGGTTGCGCGGGCCCTTAAATCTAATCCGTGATATGCCTCATGCTAGGTCAATTGTTGCCTCGCCGGGTCAATTTACAGCTATTATGCACCCCCTCGAATCCTAGCGGTTTCAAGATGACCACCTTGCTTGCTTGCTGAGCCTCTGGCAAGTCAGTCGATGAGTGGGCTCCGAATCCTTACCTAATTGCTATATATGCTTGTCTGGTACCAAATTGATGATTCCACTGCCGGTACGTCAGCCAAAGACTGCCAAAGAGCCAAAGCCACAGATAGCAACCGCTGCCTCAGACGGTTTCAAGCCTTATTAACTTAAGATGGCGACCTCCGCCTCGACGGTCTGCACGTAGCATGTCCCTAGGCGTCCAATACGGTATGCCAAACATCGCGCTACTAGACTTATGCATCTTTATGTCGGCGGCCGGCGTCCCGATTACTTGGCCACTACGGCCGTGACGCTAGAATGGCCGAAGAATCATGGTTACGCCAAAGTCGACTTTGTCCTTGGTGGCGGTCAACGAATACGCAAACGCGCGCCGCTAACGCCATGGCTCGGCAAGCGACTAACGTCTTGCCACCGATACCCACCGCTGATAATAGGTGGATACGTACACAAAAGCAACTAAGCTTTTCATTATCATAATCTTTTCGCCCGGCACTCGCTTGATGAATTCCAACTACTCAACTGAGCCTACGTTAAGCGGCTCTCCATTATTGTAGGTGTTCCACTTAGTTATATCTTGACTTGCTACTTGTTCCCAACGATGAAACCTAGGGCCATAATTGTTTAACTGCATGCGCGGCACATCTTTATCATTAGTTTTTTTGCCTTGTTACTTAGTGATTTAAATGAAATAGTATGTTATAGTCAAGCTCTCCCATAACCACGAACACTATGTCACCTAAACATAATAAAAGCCATGTGCTTCCTCCCTGGGGTCCTACACGGGGCGCTACTGAGCATAGAGTACAAAGAGAAAAACTGCACTAACAAAAATCATCAAGTAGAAGAATATATAAAATGGCTATTATCGATAAAGATAGTCGGATTTTTATCCCAAATATATTTTCGATCTTACCTTAAATCCTACATGTACATGTTACACGTTACAGGGGTACAAGGAAGCCTACAGACTAGCCTAGACGTGGCACCACACTTCAAGCAGCATCGCGCTAACGCCTACGGACGCATCTCACGCAAGATACGCTCTAGCTCAACTACACAGTCGGAAGCCAACTAACGCCAGGTATATGCCACGCAATTGAATGGCTCTCTCGGTGTACTGGATAGGATGGTTCGACTTCCGGCCGATAACCGTTTGCCACGAAAGCCGGCCGACGAATCTCGCGGATGCACGACGACAACACCCGAGGAGAGCACAAGAGATCGCTTACGCGAGCCGCTTCGGCTTCACACTGCGCAAGGAGGCCGCGCATACTCTTACCATCACACGCCAATCCGAGCCACGGCGGGGCTTCAGCTCCAGTCCAGACTGGCCTACTTCGGTCGCGGTTATGGCGACTCTTCAGCGCTGGGCAAGAACTGGGCAGCCGCCGGTCCAAGAAATTAAAGTAGACGGAAATGCATCAACACACACCTATGGAGCCTTCAGCACAAAGAGGCAGAGAAGTTCCATCCACCACCAGACTCACTCCCAAGAAGTCTGGGCTTTTAACATGGTCCCGGGTATCTGGCGACAAATTAGGCCTCATGACCACGAGGTTCCCGAGGTCGACGAGGTGGCATGCCTACGGGCACTAAACGGGGGCATGAAGCTAAGAAAGGTCGTTATGCACATAAGAAAAGGCAAGCACTTTTGCGCGCAAGTATGGACTCAACTTTCATAGGATTCTGGACTCTCTATTCCAACCAACTAGGATACTATTCACTACCTACCCTACTACCTCCCTAGTGGGCCCTGGGGGGCCCCTAGCGATAGACATCCGGGATCACATCTAGTAGGGATCACATCGATCCATAGCCATCCTCAACATTGATCCGAGATCAACTACAATCAATCGACGCGAAAGGTATGCGTACACACTCGACAGTGCTGCTTGGTTGTGTCTCGTCCCGTGTGTTACCATCGGGTTTGGGTCTCCACGATCTAAATTGCGTATAAGTTGCCGTATGAGTAACATATTCATTGTTTTTAGCATAAATTATGTGGGTAAGGACTACCTTGTATACTCATTATATGGATCACGGATTATTTGTGTTCGAAAGATCACATCATTCTGTTAGTTGTGACAGAGGGTCAAGGTGATTAGCCACGCTCCCGTTAGGGTCAACCTCTCTGGATATTATTCGCAATTGAAGTCATTTGTTTTTTTTATTGAACTAAGTCCTGTGGCAAGACTATGTGTCAGCGTCTATTTGGATGATATTTATGTTATATGAATTGTTAATTTTTAGTTAATTCAATGCCCGATGATATTCCAAATGTCCTTGAGTGCAATACTAGCTATGGTCTCTCCTTAGGGACTAGTATTTGGTCACCTCCTTTACTGGTGCAGACTTGATGGACTATGTGAAGAGAAAGAGGAGTTTGTTTTTTTAAATTATGTGGATAGACATAACCATGACCTCGCTTGAACCATGTTCCCTTCTTAATCACCCACCGGCGTTGAGGAGGCTCAAGGAGGCGGGTTAGGAACTAGGGCTGGGGGGCTATACAAGCCAAAGTAATGGAAGCCATGGAAAATAGCCATGGTGGGTATGACAAGGTTGGGTTTGTATCACGTGACCTATACAATTTTTGTTGTTCACAAGAGAAACCATCAAAGGTAGTGATGTTGATTTTGTGTTGAACCATATGAATGCCAAACTAGAGGAGGAATCTGAATCAATTTTTCTTCAAAATTAAAATTTAACGATGACCACGGTTTACAACCGACGACGGAAACGAACCGCGGTTGCCTATCACCGTTGTGAATGGTAACATACCCTGGGTTCCCCACATCTCTCGCAGTTCGAACATGCCTCAACTACAAGGCTGAGCTACCAACGGTGGTCGAACGTTGTATCATGTTCAGACCGATCTAATGCTTGCTGGAGCCAAAATTATGCCGCTCTCCGTGCGCTGTGGTGCCATCTACGCAAGCGAGCCATGCCAATCCAGACCGGACGGTGATCCCTCTCTCACACAGCCCTCTTGCAAGCGGTTGGACATACTGAGGAAGCTTATGGTAGCAAGAAGAGCTCCGCAAGCTGGTCCTGGCTGGGCAAGAGAGTCAATATAGAATATGTTGGGGTTTTTCATATGAAGTTTGACAATAAAATTAAATACAACTACAAATATTTTTTCACAATTAAAAATATAATATGATGTGTACTGTACCGATCATTCACACAACCACAATTAAGTTCATTTACACAATAATTAATAATGAATTAAAAATATGCATACATGAAATAAAGGCACATGATCAAAGCAATGTTTATACATTTCAAGAGTACAGTGAATCTTGAGGTCATTGCTGCGTTGTAGTGAATGTGGCCGATGATTCGATATATCACACAGTCGAAGGACAATCTCTCCATCCTTGTGTGGTGGAACTAATCCTTTGGTTGATATATCTGTAACAATCGAAGCCATAATGATATGGCCGAGTCTTGAATCGAACCCTTCATGGGGTGACCCGGTGGTAGGATCACACATACTACACCGAGTAAGGAAATAAATAAATCTATGAACCGTAAATTGTAAGTACTAAGAAATTGAGATGCATCATTACTTTGGTTTTTGACATACACCCGCTCGCTTTTTGGGCATCATCAGCAAGATTATGTAGCACATAGCCACATAAGTTGTCATCGGTCACCGCAGTACCGTTTGTATAACCTATGATGAAATTTTAAAAGAATACAACTATTGAGATGAAAAACTATCAATAAAGAATATGAATTAATTAGTATAATGCGTACATTATATTAAAGTACATGACTCGGAAATAGACAACATATGGGTTCTTCCCATTTGAATGCTTTATGCTTTATGCTATGCTTTCGAACTTTATCAGGTGATGCTAATACATGAATAGAATTTTAGAGTTGAATTAATTAAATAGCTAGGCATTTCAATAGGCAACCCCAATAAACCATCTATAAAAAATAAAATATATAATACTAGCGCCGATTTACATGGTCCCATATTGATATATTTTTCCCGTGGGTTTTTTGAGTCTTGAACAATGATCTTGCTATTATCAAGCATGATAACAAGAAGGACGATGAAACCTATTAATATATTCAACATATATATGTAATTAGTCATATTATGTATGCTTTTAAAAGCTAGGAATGAGAGGTTGTTGAGGCGGATCACGTAAACGCACTCGGTTGAGTTGAAAAAGTATGTATGGTTTGTAGTGCTTTTATTGGTCAGGTACTCCTAACCTTGGTATAAGACAATCCGTGTCCGGCAGAAACGACTTATTGAAGACTCACCCGGTTCGTTCACCGAGTCCTCGGGTCCAATCGTTGTAACTCGCTCTACATAGTCTCCATTCTAATGAAATGGAATAACTTATTAGACACTTTCTTCACAACCTAGCTCAGGTGAGAGGCCAGATTCACTCCCGGACAATGTTCCGGTTGGTAGAGACGGCTGAGTCTTGTCTTCTTGATTCTAAGTTCATGGTTAAACCAAGTCGAAATTGTCTCGTGCGGATCCTACTCTGATAGAAAAATACCAGATACATTGCGCTGAGGGTTAATTGCCAATCTCAACTCTATTGGGATCATCTTGTTATCCTTTATCCAAGAGCTATCTGTTGCCTCCCCAAGTGAAGTTCAAATTTGTCATCTACTTCCAGACCTTGCTCTTTCTTCTTTCAAAGGCCATCTTTGCTTTTCTTCTTCTTCTTTGTCTTTGTCTTGTCGCTTTTGTCGCCTTCTGGTCGTGAACTTCTTGTAGGTCTTTACTTACGGTCGTTCATGTTAAGTTTGCCGACTGGGATGTCATGTGTTCGCATGCTGGTAGGCTTTATGCGAATAGTGTGACAACCGGTCTCGTTGTCAAGTCATATTGTCATATGCCTTGATCGTCAATCGGTCATATGCCCGAAGACCCTTGTTGATGACCGTTCCGCCGCTTCTTCGCCCTTCCTTATTGAAGCCATCATTGAGGAGGAGAGTTTTTTTGCGGGTTTTGTGTGTGTCTGGAGAGAAGCCTGGAGCTTTTTCTGGAGGATGCGTCTTACTGGAAGCTTCAGAGCACTATTAGAGTGGCGTAGGCGGACAGAGTTGGGTACTTCGGCATTGACGAGCATGGTGGTAGGACTAACTCTGAGTTTGTCCTGTGCTCAGGAGGTCATGGTTTGTTTCCGGCAAAACTCATGTCGCTGCTGCGTTTCAGGCCATTGTACTGTTGGAGGGCTGTTCGCTTACATCTCCATGATGTAAGCCTGCAGAATGATCGAGCCTCATCGCCTCTCGATCAGCGATGCGGTGGTGCATCCTTGGCCAATAATTCTTCCTCCCGCTTCTCCCATTTCTAGATAGCCTTGATGTAACCACCTGTGCCGAGATGGTGGTGGTACTTCTTCTTCGTGCATTTATCTTGTTCTTTTGGCTCATGGCTTGGCCTTGAGTCGACAAATTGTATTCCTCAAACGCTTCCCAAAGGATCGGCCACTTAGGAAATAGATTGAAGTCGCCTTTCACCTTTCTCGCACATACTTGGCATTTAGAGAAGTCTTCCAAGACTGAAATACAGCTTGCCATCTTTTTCAAAGTGTATTTCTTTACTTTGTCTTCGAACCCTTCGTGAATTTGAAATTGTCTTTAATATTCATCGTCCACGAGCTCCTTGGTAGCTTGAGGGACTTCACCTTATTTCGGATGCTAATTGGGACGTGGTCCTTACATGGAAACCACAAGCGTTGTTGAATGGCCCAATTGCTGAAAGAGGGCAATCGGCATCCCGTCCGAGTTAACATCGGTAAATACATGCTTTGCCGACGGCTTCTTGTTAGGTCCTCGTTTCGATTGGTTGCTCGATGTACCCTGCTTAAATTACAGAAAAATATGAGTGTGTTTAGATTGCTTGAAAGGCGGCGTGTACCAGCATTATTGTGGCATTACCTCGGCCCAAAGGTCCACTCGTGATCACCGAACACAAGGTAGTAGCATTACCATCGCTTGGTTCAAATACCTCATCAGCAGCAGCTAAGAAGGCCACCTTCATCGTATTCTCGATGCTACCCTCCGCGATTGAGTCGAGGATGAACCGATTCTCATCGAAAATATCGTTGGCATTGCCTCGGTTGCTCCATCTATATATCATAATTGCGAAACAATGTTAAGAACCGATCGCAACTTGTGCACATGATAAAAGAAAGCATAGACAGATGAACTGATCGCAACTTGTGCAGATGAACTGATCGCAACTTTGCGATCAAAGGGCCACTAATCTCTCATCCAAGCCATGCCGATTCGTGTGAAATTTGATGGTTTTTTCGCTAGTGAGATACTACCGCGGTTCTTAAAACTTACGTGATGTCTATTGACACGGTTTTTGAAATACAACTTTGATCACTAATTATATTTGTACTTTTTGGATAAACGGCATAAAATATGATATTATAGAAGTGCTTCTCTAAACTAATCTATATGTATGGTCCAAAGTGCTCCCTATCTCTCTCTAGCTCCCTCTCTATCTCTCCCTCCTGCCTCTAGGTCTCTCCTATCTCTCTCTAGCTCCCTCCCTATCTCCCTAGCTCTCTCTAGCTCTCTCCCTCATCTCTCTCTAGCTCTCTCTCTCTAGCTCCCTCTCCCATCTCTCCTCTCTCTCTAGGTCTCTCCCTCATCTCTCTCTCCCTCCCCATCTCTCTAGCTCTCTCTCTAGCTCCCTCCCCATCTCTCCCTAGCTCCCTCCCTATCTCTCCCTAGCTCTCTCTCTCTAGCTCCCTCCCTATCTCTCTCTCTCTAGCTCCTCCCTATCTCTCTCTAGCTCTCTCTCTCTAGCTCCCTCCCCATCTCTCCCTAGCTCTCTCTCTCTCTAGCTCCCTCCCTATCTCTCCCTAGCTCTCTCTCTAGCTCCTCCCTCCCTCTCTCTCTCTAGCTCTCTCTCTAGCTCCCTCCCTATCTCTCCCTAGCTCTCTCTCTCTCTAGCTCCCTCCCTATCTCTCCCTAGCTCTCTCTCTCTAGCTCCCTCCCTATCTCTCTAGCTCTAGCTCCTCCCTATCTCTCCCTAGCTCTCTCTCTCTAGCTCTCCCTATCTCTCCTAGCTCTCTCTCTCTAGCTCCCTCCCTATCTCTCCCTATCTCTCTCCTTCCTGCTGGGACGATTCATCGAACACCTGTGTGCACACATGAAATGAGGCGAGAGCGCCGTGGGCGTGGCAACCTAGGTCCTCCGGGATTAGGGGCGCGGGCCTGTCGAGAGAGGTCGACGGCCAGAGGTGGAGGTCCGCCAAGACGGTGAGGCGACGACGTACGAGCACAAGACGGCGGTGGCGAGGCGCTGCCGACGAGAGATGCAGGGCGCCACAAGACGGCGCGAAGAGCCGCGCCGCAGCGACGTGGATCTCGACGGAGAGATGCGGGCGACGAGGGCGCCGAGGAAGACGGTGGGAGGAGGCGCTGGCGCGGTAAGCGCGGGGCTCGACGGAGATACGGCGGAGCGACAAGCGAAGCTTGCAAAGGCTAGCCGACTGCGTTCTGGACTTAGAAAAATTTTGGGGAGTTGTCATGCCATATTTGTCGATCTTCACGCCGCTTGAACTCAGTTTAACCCATTGGCACTTGAATAGAGGGACCTTCAAAGGTCCATAGTCAAGCTCCCATATCTCTTCTATGAAACCATAATATGTGTCCACCTTGCGAGTGTTGTCCGCGGCGTCTATACGGACGCCATTGCTCGTTCGTGCTCATCTTATCACGGATTTCGTAAAATGTGTAACCATTTATCTCGTACACTTTGAATGTCACGATTTCACTAGATGGTCCCGAGCCAGCGCTTAAACTGTTCATTGTCGCACCCTTTCGAAAGGATGTAGTTTTGTAACCAAGTGCGAATGAATCCATGTGCCTCGAGACCTTCACAGGAATTCGCGGCATAGAATACTCTTGTCTTTGAAGGACATAAGGGCCACTACAAGAGATTGTTTGAAACGTGAAATGTGCTTGTTTAAAAGTAAGAAGATCTTTGTATGCAAGTGCTTTCCGACCTAGTGTCCCTTTCCCCGAGCCTCCTCATGGCGTGATATAGGGACACCAATCGGTTTAGATCATTAATGTAATCCACACGTAACTCAATCACCTCCTCATGCCATACCCTCGGCTATGCATCCTTCCGGACGAGACCGTTACGGACATACCTCTTTAGGACACTCATGTACCTCTCGAAAGAAACATGTTGTGTAGAAACACGTCCGAGAATACCTATCTCCTTGACAATGTGAACAGTGAGATGAACCATAATATCAAAGAATGCAGGAGGAAAGATCATCTCAAGGCTAACCACACTTTGTACCACGTCATCCTGTAGCTTACTTAGTTTATCTGGATCAATAACCTTTTGCGAAACCGCATTGAAAAAGGAACACAGCTTTGTGATTGTCCCCCGGACCCACTCGGGCAAAATACCTCTCACAGCCACTGGGAGCAACTGTGTCATCAACACAAGACAGTCATGGGATTTCAGGTGGACGATTTTATTCTCTTTCATGTTTATGAGTCTCTTTACATTCGAGGAGTATCCGGAAGGGACCTTCACACTGTTCAAGCACTCTATCATGCTTTTTTTCTCTTCTTTGCTTAGAGTGTAGCTCGCAGGATGTAGATAATGTTGTCCTTTGCCTGTCTTTTCTGGATGTAGATCGTTCCTCAGTTCCAAATGTTTTAGATCCCTCCGACCTTGCAGTGTATCTTTCGATTTGCCGTACATATCTAAGTATCCTAACAGGTTCACGCAAACATTTTTCGTGATGTGCATGAAGTCAAGTGAGTGACGGACCTCCAAAACTTCTCAATAAGGCAAGTCCCAAAATATTGACTTCTTCTTCCACATGGGTGCTTGACCTTCCTCATTCGGTATAGATTTTCTCCCAGGACCCTTTCCAAAAACTACTTTCAAATCCTTGACCATAGCAAACACACGCGGCCCACCTCGATGCTCAGGCTTAGCACGAAGGTCTGGTTTCCCGTTGAAATTCCTGCCTCTCTTCATAACGGATGCCTTGTAAGAAGAAACCTACGGTGGCCCATGTACACAACCTTCCGAGAGTTTTTGAGGTACATGCTGTCCGTTTCATCTAAGCCTTTACGCAGCTCTATATCCTTTATAGTTAGGCCGACAGTTACCAAGCGCAGCCGGTCATTGATGGTAACAAACAACAATGCACGAGGGTGAAATATTGTCTTTGTGCTCATCCCATACCCGTACACCATCTTCCCACAATGTTACGAGATCTTCAACCAATGGTTTCAGATAGACATCGATGTCGTTCCGGGTTGCTTGGGCCCTTGGATCAACAACGGCATCAATATGTACTTCCGCTTCATGCACAACCAAGGAGGAATGTTATAGATACATAGTGTAACATGCCAAGTGCTATGGCTACTGCTCAACTCGCCGAACGGATTCATACCATCCGTACTCAACCCAAACCTTATGTTTCTCGCCTCATCTGCAAAGTGCGGGTATGTTCGATCGACTTTCCTCCACTGGGAGCCATCAGCGGGATGTCTAAGCATCCCGTCGTCCTTACGCTCTTCTTTGTGCCAACGCATCATCTGGGCATGCGCTTTGTTAGCAAACAGACGCTTCAATCGGGGGATGACAGGGAAATACCACACCACCTTAGCGGGAGGTCTCTTCTTCATACACTCCCCATCTATTTCACCTGGGTCGTCACGCTTCATCTTGTAACGCGATTCTTTGCACAATCGGACAAACATCAAAATTCTCGTACTCATTGCGTCTAGGATACAATCGTTAGGACATGCGTGTATCTTCGTACTTCTAATCCCAAAGGACATACGACTTGCTTGGCTTCATATGTAGATTCAGCAGAGTGTTATCTTCCGAAGCAACTTCTTTATGAGTGATAACAACTCATCGAATCCCTTATCTGAGACACCATTCGTGGCCTTCCATTGCATTAGTTCCATGTGGTGCGCAGACTTTTGTGGCTCGCCCACGCTTTGGGTACAAAGGAGTCCTGTGGTCCTCTAACATGCGCTGGAACTTGTCGAATTGTCTTTCATCCGTAGTCTCCCTCTCAAATCGCAAAGATCTGGTCCACTCATCATCACCAAACTCTCCGAGTGTATCTTCCACGTAACATATTGCTGGCGTCCGGGATCTTGTTCAATCCTCTTCTTCTTCCTCGTCGTCTTCATCATCTACCGGCTAATCCCTCAACTTCGCCATGGTTGGTCCAACAGTATAGTTTGGCATGAATCCTCTCATGATCAAATGGTTCATAACCTGCCATCGGTGGGAGTGCTCCTTCTCATTCCTGCGGTCTACACACGGACAACATATGTAGTCACTGCAGCAAAGAAGGCAACGGCACGCATCCGAAAAACCCCGACGCCATCAATGAACTCTCTGAGCGACGGTCCGCATTGTACATCAATTGCCGGTTCATCTACACCAAGTTATATTTTATTAAAAAAATTTAGTTACATTTCAAAATATAAAGCTCACAAGCACTAAGATCTACCTTTCTAATTACTTTTTGTTCTTCTTCAGTCTATAATTAAAGACAATATTTTTTTTCTGCAACAAAAAATCCACCTACACTAATTCTTTTTGTCCTTCTACATTTATTGAACTAAAACTAACTAATTGTTACATTTTTAAAATTATTTCTTCTCCTTCTACAATTTTGAACCTATTTATTTTTCCCTTTCTACCTTTGTAATTTTTTATCTTTATACATTTTTAACTAAACCTAACTAAAATTTTTTACCCTTCACATTTATTGCACAAATAAATAACTAATTGTTACATTTTAATTATTTTTAATCCTTCTATAATTTTTAACTAAATCTAACTAATTATTTTTCCTTTCTACCTTTTTTATTTTTTTCCTTCTAATTTTTGCCATATTTATTTCATACTCCAATAATTAGTTCCTAAAATTAGGGTGATCAAGCTAGCTAGAAAATTTATCGTTAAATTTTGGATCCTAAAGCAAACAACTTCATTTTGAGATCAACTCCTAAAATTAGATGATCAAGCTAGCTCAAGAACAAGTTAGGTAGCTAGCAAACAAGCAAAAAACTTTTCACCGGTGAAGCTAGCTAGCAAACAAATACACACTTTTCAACAAAGAACAAATCAACATTTCTCCACATCCAATGCAAAAAAATAACAATACTTAGGTGAGAAGGATGTTAACATGACGTTACTAACCTTGAACCACTTAATTTGCAGCTAAATCACCTCAATTGAAAAATTGGGCAGCACCTCCCTTGAACAAGACTCGGCCCTTCCTGTTAACACTTCCCGTTCACAGTGCTGCGCCCTCGGGAGGAAGAAGATGTTTTAAATGGGCAAGGGCGGGATGGTTCTACAACCGGTTTGAGAGACAAACCGCTTCTAGAGCTTGTTTTACAACCGGTTTGTGTCTCAAACCGGTTCGAAACTCCACAACCGGTTTGGGACACAAACCGGTTGTAGAGGTGAGACTTTACACGCGGTTCTTGTTTCAAACCGCTTCGAAGCCCTCTCCGCCCGTTGCCCACGAACCGGTTCTAGTACGAAGATTACAACGGGTTCGCACCAAACCGCTTCTGATGGACCGGTTGTGATGCCCAATTCTGTAGTAGTGTCTACAAAATTTGTTTTGGCCTGATTCTCAATCTCAGAGAGATTATGGAGCATTCGGTGGTATTGTTATCTTTGACAGTACTTACCGTTTGAACTGGTATAATCTTCCTTTTGTTCCTTTTGTCGGAGTTAACCATCATCGAAGTACTGTTATTTTTGGTTGTGGCATAATTTCAGATGAAACGGTTGACTCTTATGTATGGCTGCTTGAGGCTTTTTTGGAGGCGATGCGTCAGAAGCATCCTAAGTCGGTTATCACAGACGGAGACAATGCAATGGCAAAGGCAATTACGAGGGTAATGCCAGGCACAGACCATCGGCTTTGCAGTTGGCACATCAAGCAGAACATGGTACGTCATCTTCGTGGTCCTAGACTCGGAGAATTTAGAAAATTCATTTACCATGCTATGGAGGTGGATGAATTTGAGAGGCGTTGGGTGGAGTTTAAGAAGAAATATGAAATCACAGAACATGACCTATGGTTTTGCCACATGTACGGACTAAGGAAAAAGTGGTCGGCGGCCTATACCAAAGGCAGGTACTTCTTGGGAATGTGGAGCAATCAGCGAAGTGAGAGTCTAAACTCAAGGCTCCACACTCATATAAAACACACAATGTCACTCGTCGATTTGGTTGAGCACTATGAGTTTTGTGTATCACGTATACGTAGGATCGAGGCTAAGCAGCATGCTAAGGCTTCACAGTCAGTACCATTCACTCGTATAAGTGCTGACCCGTTAGAGAAAAGAGCAGCGCGTATCTACGCACCGGTCATGTTCAAAAAGGTTAGACAACAGTTGCAGGAACTAGTACAATGGCAAGTTGAAAAGGTCACACAAGAAGATGGGTTTTTTAATTACAAGGTTTTGTCGAAAGCTAATAATCAACATCACGTTAATGTATGGTGTACCTTCGAGGGCTCCTTGCTGACTAATGGTCATTGCCAATGCCGGAAATTGGAGTGCGAAGACATCCCGTGCACACATATTTTTAGTGTTGTCAAATTTCTAGGTTTGGACTCTATTCCTGAGTGCCTAGTGTTGGTCAGGTGGACAATGAAAGCCATACTTGCTTTCAAATCTAAGAGAAAAGCCAGCACATATGTGTGGTTAGAGCAGATAGATCGTTTTCGTGAACTCCGCAACTTCGGCAATGAAGTTTTCTTTAAAGCATCAAAGAGTGCAGAAAAGACTACGAATAAGAAACATGTGTGCGTTTAGTGGGACTACGCGTGCCCGCGTAAGGAGGCCTATGGTCTCTGACCTAGTTCTGCGTATGCACTGGACGAGTATGGATGCGTGAGTGGTGTGTGGTGTGAGCTACGTGTGTTTTAGTTGTACCGTCTAAAAAAAATCTCATGGTGCGTGAGAGTGGTGTGCGGTGAGAGCTATGTGTGTTGGAGTTGTACCATCTCAAAAAAAAAAATCTCATGGTAGAAAGTTGAAGTGCCATCAACAAGAGCACATGTGGTGCAGTGGTAACGTTGTGCGCAACCGCGGTGGATAACAGGGTTCGATTCCCAGCTGTAACTCGTCAACTTTTAATTTTTAGCCCAGCTCGCCTGTGGACTTATGGGTGGTAGGCCGCGTTTCTGAGCTGATGAACCATACCGCGTACATGAGTCCGTGTCCTAATCGGAGACAGGTTAAAAAAAGAAAGAAATCTCGGCAGGTTTACGTGCATACATACAACAAGCTTAGAGCAGGGTCTTACCATATGAACCGGTAAGGACAAACCAAGAAAGAGTCATACTCTACATACAGCAAGGCAGGGTCTTACCATATGAACCGGTAAGGACAAACCGAGAAAGAGTCACACTCTAACCGGTAAGGACAGAGTCTTGAGTCTATTTCGAAATCGAGTCCATATCTAACATGAACTATCCGGATATTTAAACCGACAACATGGACAATTAAACTACTACTACATCCTCAGCACTAGAGTGCCAAAACATAGAAAGGCTGACATATATGAAAAAATTGAAGATATAAATAGCATATTTGTTCTCTGTGTGCTTGTCCTCAAACCCCAGCCGTCGACAAGCATGTCAAAGACGGCGCCGACTCCAACGGCCAGTGGGCATCCTTTCTGTTCAAACAAGACCAGTACACCTGCAACACAAATGGAGAAAAAGGCATCTAACGTAAGTTAATATTTATCTTTCATATTAACACAAAACACAGATCATCCATTGTAATAATGCTGCTCCAATCTAACAGTAATGTAAGTCTACCATCGGCAGACAATGATGGTAAATCCTTGTTATTTCCATATTTGGTAAACAAGTCAATACAGTATCTGTTACATTTTTTGGATGCATTCCAATGATGGTATCTTTCTATAGCAGCATGGTAACATATAAGGAAAAATGACTTTTTTTTATGTACATGCAAGTATACATGGATGCACCACCAAGTTACGAGCCACCAAAAAGGTATCCTATCAAGAATCCATTACGTTCACCAATATACTATTATCATGTCATTTTTCAGCTAACACAGTAATTTGTTCTTTTTTTTTGGTCAACCAGGGAACACAAATATGCTCTCAAGTTGCATGTTACAACCTAATTAGCACGCTAAGCAATGAACGCAAAAAAGCAGTACAGGACTTTGGCTTTGGAGATTTACTTAAGATGCACCGCGTGGATATTCGGAGAGAATTGTGCAGATGGCTTGCGGAAAACTTTGATGTTAACACCGAGGCATTCAAGGTTGGCGGATCAATGCTAGCAATAACAATTGATGACGTTGAACATATACTTGGTCTACCATCGGCAGGAGAACAACTAGAACAACCACCAAATGCCCGTCAATCTGATCTGTTCATGCAATACAAAGATCCTTATGGGAAAATATCGTTAGATTCCTTACTTCACTATTTTAGATCAGGAAATACATCTGATGATCACTTCATCAGGAGATTTGTTTTGTACACAATTGGAGTGTTCCTATGCCCTACAACCCAACCATATGTCAGATCTGAGTATCTAAACTTGGTCGAAAAGGTAGAAGACATAAAGAGTCTCAACTGCTCAAGCCTAACTCTAAATCATTTAATAAGCAGTTTAAACAAGTTCAAGGGAGGAAAAGCCAATCTAGAGGGGAACCTAGCTCTGCTACAGGTATGTAAGATAACTAATGCATTTTTGTATCCATTTTATTTACATGGTCACTAATTTCATAAAGCTATGGTATTGGGAGAAGATACGTGTGAAACATCTGGACTACACTAGCCAAGACAGACCTCTCATCCAATATTGGGATGAAGCTAGGGTTAAAAAAGGTGATAACGTCAATAGATTTGATCCGTTCCAAGGAGGAGATGTAAGTGCATTATACTTGTTTGTCTTAAAAGCTGACTTCATGACAGTACTATATTATGCAAATTATTTTTTCCACATGGCAGATCGTTGACGACATAACATGCCCTATTCAAAACCCCGAAGCATCTCCAAAAAATCACCCAAACGTGTAGCCGGAACAAGGCTCACATTACAAACATTTCTCTCAGGTAACAAAATAAATTGGCTTAAGTTGACGGACAACACAATGATGTAATGTGTTTTATTACTCATCATATGCAGAAAAATGAATGATGGATCTATGACCGGAAATGAAGCGTTACATTTGCAGATTTTACATATGGAATTAGGGCTCAATGAAAAGCTAACAAGTATTATACAAACAGAAGAATATCTAGTCAAGTGTGTCGATATCATCATGAAAGATGGAGGTGCACAATCAACCAGAAAACAAACCCGATCAATACATACAGAAGTAGCAACAACACGTAAGCATGCCATACAGAAATCATACGATTTCACGAAGATATCGGAACCTAAGGAAAAGAACAAGGAGGGTCCTAAGCCTAAGTGCTCACCCAACAGAAAACGAACGAGGGCTGCAACAGGGAGGAGGCTAACTTCAACGCATGACAAAAACAATGACTACATTTATTATGACAACCGAAAGAAGATATGCTCGGAGTATACATCAGAGAATGGCAACCCAGGATGGTACGCAACAACCTTTATTTTCACTTTTTATTGTACAATTCTAATTATTCAACATGAACCAAAAAAGATTGCAATGCCTCACGAATAGCCTTTTAGCAGGCTATGATAGATGGGTTAACGACGATGTAAGTATATAGATTTAACCTCACTTCTCATATAAAATTACTCTAAAACCCTTTATTTTTTCATCAACATGTTTAGGTCATGACTACATACATTTACTACCTACATGACAAACAAAGACGAGAGGACACTAGGCCAGGTGGAACGGTCTTCCTAGAGAATACATTCAAAGTTCAGGTATTAGCTAGAGACGGCACAGTACCAATAACTATAGAGCGTGACAGACCAATAAAAGATGCAACTAAGTATCTACGACATGATACGGTAACGACGTGTAATATATTAATATGTTTTTCTCAAATAGACATAACTGACATAACACTAATTGCAGATCTTTCTCCCCATAAATAATGACAATGTACATTCGACTCTAGCAGTGATCAACACCAAGCAACTTGTCATCCAATATCTAGATTCGCTAGCATACAGCAGATCAGAAAGCCTTCAACTAAAATACGCGGTGACCTTTTATCTTACAGTGTTATCCTATTAATTTATCGTAAGCCATATTTCATCTCACCATTTAGCATTTCAACCTTAACAGCTACAAGGAATAGAGAATTATATCGAATTATTACAAGATGGTCAAGCTCAAACTACAAATTGGCCCGACCACAATGTTGCTAAGTGGCCTATCAATAATATTTTCAATAGAAAAAAGCAAAAGGATGGGTACATCACTGAACATCGCTCCACATATGAGACTAAATTTGAGTTAACCACTCAACTAATTTCTATGCAATTATCCTGCAGCAATTCATGCGGACTCTTCGTACTAAAGTTCATGGAGTACTAGACTGGAACAAAGCTATGTTCGAGCTTCACACAGGTACAACCATGTTTGCTCCCATGATAAATATTGAAATAAACATTTGTGCTAACGCTTAGCCATTGAACTACGCAGGAAAATATTAACAATTTCAAACAGAAGTTACCAACCCTATTGGTAAACAACCAACTAAACAAGATTAAAGGAGGCCTTATGGCAGGCAATCAAAATGGCAACAACATCAAGGATGACTAGACATAGTGAAGATTCGATTGTACTAGCCTTTATAGCTATGTCAATTAGTTCAAAACAACCAGTATCCTTAGGTGTTGGGGAGCTCTATAATGGACACCAAGCAATAGGCTGTAATCCATTATCCGCTGTGTCCTTAGAAATTCGCTGTCAGTTTCAATCTGTCTGGAGAGAAGGAACAATTATCATGAAACACTGTGAAAAGGTGAAAATTGATCATACTACAGAACTGCTCTCAAAGAGAAAAGGAAAACATAATAATGCTAGATGAAAAAACGAAAATAGCAACACTGTACATATCCAGAAGGTTAATTGCTATGACCATAATACACTGCTAGACTGGATATTCAGTCGGCGTGCCTTAAGGGGGAATCCCTCTTGTGATCCTTGTATTTTTGCTATCCCAAGCAGCTAACATCTTTTAGCAAGTTAGTAATATCCTTAATTTCAACGTGCATTATATAATTAAGTACTATACTAGTTGACAACGATTGAACCGACATGCATCACCAAATATAGGGCAATTATGCCACAAAACCATATCTTTGTAATTAACGATGACTCTTAGAGAAATATGCTCACTTAAGTAAAGCCTCACGCCAGGAAGGCTCAAGATAAAATGAATAGTTGAGGTCCAAATCCTTCAGAGTTGTGTTCTCATCAATTTCAATTTTGTCAGTAGAACGGCCTAAGGATGAATCTTTCAAGTCAAACCTCCGGTGAATTCTCAACTCCGTGCAAAACATGTTTCCCATCACAACAAGCCGAAACTGCAGGTTGTAAACATTAAACAAGGATCATTACTCAACAAAAAGGAATGAGAACTAAGGAACCCTAAAAAGAAATGTGTAAAATAGTCAATGACCATCACCTTTTGACCACTTCAAGGTTTTACCCTGTGCAGGCCAAAAAACTTAGTTATGAGGGTGTTCTCGTAAGTTTGGACATGATGATAATAGTTTGGAAGCATTCGCAAAAGAACCTACAAGATCATAGTCATGAAAATTTCAACTTCGCCAGAACTGCATGATTTATTATTGAACAAACCATCATGACAGTCAAAATTTCCAAGTATAACTTATATGATTACTGAAGTTCATAAAGAAAATGAAACCTGCACTTCAGAATTCTGGAGAGTCGTAATCATGAACCGGTCATCTTGTGATAGGAAAAAGACACTTCCACTCTTTCCAGGGGAAGATAGCTCCCTAAGTGCTGAATTTCACCATAAGTTACCGCCGCCGAGAAGGACGTCGTCTCGGAGTCGTCCGCGGCTGACATCGGGGACACCCGCCGACGGCAAACGTTAGATCCCTGCGCCGCTTATCGGCGTAGCTCTTTTGACGGGATTGAGCGGTCTTCAGCTTCTGTTGCACGGCTCGCACTTGTTGCTCAGCTTCTTGTAAAATTTCCGGCCCAAACAACTTCCTTTCCCCCCTCTCATCCCAGTATAGGGGTGTTCTGCACTTTCTCCCGTACAACGCCTCAAAAGGTGACATCTGTATGCTTGCTTGATAACTATTATTGTAAGAGAATTCCACGTAGGGTAGGCTTTTGTCCCATTCCTTCTTATTAGAGAGAACACAAGCTCTTAACATATCCTCTAGAATTTGATTAGTTCTTTCAGTCTGGCTGTCCGTCTGGGGATGGTAGGCAGTGCTAAAGGCTAGATTAGTCCCGAGCAAAGAATGCAATTTCTGCCAAAATCTTGAGGTGAATTGGGTTCCTCGATCCAAAACGATCTTCTTCGGCACTCCATGAAGACACACGATTCGGGCGACATATAACTCCGCGAGTTTATCGCTCGTGTGTGTGGTCCGTACTGGGATAAAATGTGTTGATTTGGTCAATCGGTCCACGATGACCCAAATTGAATCGTACTCTCGCTTAGTACGTGGTAGACTGGTGATGAATCCATGCTGATCTCTTCCCACTTCCATTCCGGTACTTGCAAAGGTTGCAGCAATCCTGCTGGCCTCTGATGCTCAGCCTTTACTCTCTGACATACGTCACAAAGTGCAACATATTCAGCTATCTCTCCTTTCGTACTTGGCTACCAGTATCGTTCTCGAAGGTCCAAATACATCTTGGTGCTGCCAGAATGGATAGACAGCGCTGTCTCATGAGCTTCTCGAAGAATTAGTTCACGAATCTCCTTCACATCTGGTACCAGAATCCTCTTCCCATACCAGACCACACCTTCCTTGTCGATAGAAAATTCAGGAGCTCTTTTTCCATGATCATCCGTACAATAATGTCGACGGTCATTTCATCATTCTGCTGGTGCTCCTTGATCTGTTCTTCTAGTGTTGGCTTCACTTCTAGGGTAGTGAGGTACCCGCTTTCGACTACCTCCAGATCAAACCTTCGACACTCTTCCAACAGTTGGTTGCAGTGGCTCTTCCTGCTCAGAGCATCAGCTACAACATTGGCTTTTCTCAGATGGTAATGTACTCCGAGATCATAGTCGGCTATCAGCTCCAACCATCTTCGCTGCCTCATGTTCAGGTCGGACTGAGTGAAAATATACTTTAAACTTTTGTGATCCGTATAAACTTCTGTACGGTTTCCAATCAGATAATGCCTCCAAATCTTCAGGGCATGTACCACAGCTGCGAGCTCTAGATCATGAGTAGGGTAATTCGACTCATGTGGCCGCAACTATCAGGAGGCGTAGGCGACAACCTTCCATTCTTGCATTAACACACATCCCAGCCCATGTTTGGACGCGTCACAATAGATCTCAAAATCCTTGTGAATGTCAGGCAAAACCAATACTGGTGCAGAGGTCAGCCTTTTCTTCAATTCCTGAAAACTCCGTTCACAAGCATCGGTCCAAATGAACTTGGTCTCCTTTTTCAACAGCTGAGTGAGTGGTCTTGCGACTTTGGAGAAATCAGCAATGAACCTCCGATAATATCCGGCCATGCCGAGAAAACCTCGGACCCTAGTCACAGTTTTAGGCTGCTCCCAGTTGAGCACATCCCGGACCTTGCCCGGATCAACGGACACTCCTCCGGCTGAGATAACATGTCCTAAGAAGGAAACTTCCGACAAACAAAACTCGCACTTGTTGAATTTGACATACAGCTGGTGTTTGCGAAGTGTTTCCAACACAATCCTTAGATGCTCTGCATGCTCTTCTTCACCCTTAGAGTATATGAGTATATCGTCAATGAATACCACGACGAACTTATCCAAGAATTCCATGAACACCTTGTTCATCATGGCCATGAAATGCACTGGGGCATTAGTCAGTCCAAAAGACATTACGATAAACTCATATAGACCGTAACGAGTGGTAAACGCCGTCTTCGGGATATCCTCCTTCCTGATTTTGATCTGATGGTATCCCGACCTCAAGTCTATCTTTGAGAAGACTCGTGCTCCTTTCAGTTGGTCGAACAAATCATCTATCCGAGGCAACGGATATTTGTTCTTGATCGTAACTTCATTCAACAATCGGTAATCCACACACATACGGAGTGTGTCGTCCTTCTTCTTCACAAAGATGACTGGAGATCCCCATGGTGAACAGCTGGGTCGAATAAAACCTTGTCTTGTAATTTTCGGATTTGCTGCTTCATCTCTACTAGCTGATTAGCATTCATCCGGTACGGTCGTTGAGATATAGGAGCAGTACCGGGTACCAAGTCGATGATAAACTCCACATCCCTGTCTGGTGGCAGACCAGGTAGATCTTCGGGGAACACATCTAGATACTCACATACCACTGGAACAGACTCCAAAGCTAGTAATTCCGACTCTGTGTGCATCCCTTTTATCCGATTCACCATACTGGCACTTGGGTCTCGCATGGAGGACAGAAAATTTACTGTAACTCCGCTAGTGTTAGTAAGAGTGATGGTCCTATTGGCACAATCAATGTGTCCTTTGAATCGGCCTAGCCAATCCATTCCCAATATTACTTCTATCCCAGGTGATTCTAGCAAGATAAGGTTCGCCGAGAATTTTTCTCCTCCGATTTCTATTTCCATGGAAGGACTTGCAAAGTTTGCTCTCAATTCTTTTCCCGGGGATTGCACTATTAGGGGTTTCTTAAGAGGCAAAATCTTCCACCCATGTTTTTCTACTAATTCTTTAGATATAAAGGAATGCGAAGCACCGGAATCAAATAGAACGGTTGCAGGTACGGAGTTAACCGGAAACGTACCTAGCACAACATCGGGCGCTTCCTGAGCTTCTTCGGCCGTCACATGATTCACTCGGCCTCTTCCCATTGTCTGTGGCGTCCTTGGGGTTCCGGGGACTGTACAAACTGGCCCTTGCTGCGATGTACGAGCAGGTGTTCCTCCGGTATTGGTTGGTGCTGGCGCCGGGTTGTTCTTCTTCTGGGGACAACTATGAGCATAGTGACCCTTCTGTTGACAGTTGAAGCACTGTACACATGGCGCAGTTGTTGTGCTCTTGGCTAGCGGTGCCCCAGAATTATTGCGCGGCGCCTGTTGTTGGGGTGGAGCAGGTGCACAGAACATCGGGGTAGAAGGCTTGTTCCCCTGCTACTTGGGTTGAAACTGTCCTATGCGGGGACGCATGTTCAAGGTAGTCAGAGTCGGGATCCTAAGTTAGATCGATTTTTCCTGGAAAGAATCCAATCGTAGTATCCAATCGTAAAATCGAGGATTCTATCTAATTTGTAAAATAAATATATTTTTTGTTCTCCACTGTACTTTTATATTATATATATATAGTTGAGCTCGGTGCTTTGCAAAGCACCGAAGACGCCGCGGCTTTATGCGTCTAGTTTATAAAATCCGAGACTCAAAATGGACAATCCGAACCATCCATCTTGATCTTCTCGTTGAAATCTCTTATATGACCAAATTTCGTATTTTTTGAATTTTTTTGCTATTTCTTTTGTATTTTTGACAACCAGAAAATTTGGACACTCCATAACTAATTAGATCGGTGATGTTCAAAAATACAAAACAAATAGCAAAAAATTCAAAAAATTACGAAATTTGGTCATGTAAGAGATTTCAATGAGAAGATCAAGATGAATATATCATGATTCGATTGAATCACACACTAATTAACATTATGATTGCTGTCAATTATCAAAAATAGCTTCTAAACCTTATCTGGAGTAGGATCGCGATTCTACACGATTCTACGATTTGGATCGTGATCCTAGTCCGATCCTACGTGATCTCGATTCACTAAGCGACTCAGATCGACATGCTTCCATAGGATAGTAGAATCGTACGACTCTACGAGTAGGATCGCGACTTTAACTACCTTGCGCATGTTGCTGGGTCCCTGCTGACTTTGGAATGTCATCCTTCTCTTCTTGTTATCTTCACTAAGCTGGCGCTGAGCATCCTCCTGGAGCAGTGTCATATTAACTAACTCCTGAAAGGTACGACATCCATGAGAGACCAGATTGACCTTCAGGACGGAGTTCATCCCCTCCATGAACCTCCATATCTTGGCTGCGTCATTTGTGACGTCTTCTTTGTCATACCGAGCAAGCTGAATGAATTGGTTGTGATATTCCGATATACTCATATTGCCCTGGCGCAAATTTTAAAACTCACGCCTCTTCATCTCCATCACACCAGTGGGAATATGCGCGGTGGTGAATGCCTCAAAAAACTCTTCCCAAGTGATAGACTGCACGTCATGGTGAGCCTCGCAGTAATTCTCCCGCTAGTTGGCAGCAATTCCCTTAAGCTGATGTGCAGCGTACTGCACTAGTCATCACAGTTGGCCAAGTACAGCTTGCGCTCGACCTCCTTAAGCCAGTCTTCTGCATCGAGCGGCTCTGCGGAACCCGCAAACATTGGAGGACGAGTCCTCATGAAATCAGCATACTTGGACTGCGGTGCCGCATTGTGTGCGGCAGCTGGTAGGTTGTTGAGCTGCTGTTGCATCGCTTGTAGGACTTGCAGATGCATTTGCATTAGCTGCTGATATGTGGGTTCTTAAGCGGGTGGCGGTGGTAGATTGCCCTCTCCGAGCGCTCCTTGCGGTGCCTGGGGATTCTGTTGCTGTAATTGCTCTTGAACATTCTCCTCAGGTTCTTGTTGTGGGGCGGCGGCAGCTTGCCCACGTCCACGACCACGGCCTCGACCACGGCCTCCACGCTGCGCCGGGTTGGCAGCCTCACCACGGCCACGTCCACGTCCACGGCCTCGAGCTCCTCTAGCCATCAGTCTGCTGAGAGATAAGAGGAAAAGAAGAGTTACTAATAGAAACACAACTATGCAGGGAGGTAGTGACTGTTTATTAAAATACTTTTAGACACTACAATTCAAGAACTAATAAAATCCAAACATTTGAACCCTGCGCACATAGTGCCTAATGCCTATATCGCTACGAGTCCTGCTCATGCAACTAAGGTCGCATGGCTGCAAATTCCAACATACACAATCACCAATCAACGCGTCGAATATACGCTTACATACAAACATCTGCAACGTATTTAATGTATAAATTGGTGATAAACTACAATTTGAAGAATACTATTAGCTTGACATTTCCTTCTCCTTTTGAAAAACAAATAAGGGAAAATAACTTCCTACACATAATCTCATATGCAAGCTTTAACTTGCTATTTGCTTACTGTTTCTTAAAATTTTTACTGTAGTATGAACAGTAATCTAGCTTTTTAAAGAAACTTATTTACTTTGCCCTCTTTTAGCTATACTATACATAGAATTTTTTTTATTTGCATAAATATCCATTTTTTCTGTAAAATTTTTTTGATGCGGCACTGTAGCGTGAACAGTACGCAATGTGGTTTACTGGGTCTGTACTGTAGCGCGAACAGTACTCTTAGGAAAAACTCTGGGTTTCCCGCGGTACCGCTGCAAATCAGTAGCAGGTGGTTTTTTTTGCGGACACTGTAGCGTGAACAGTGGACGCAGAGAGATTTTGATTTGGTACTGTAGCTTGAACAGTACGTGAATATGTTTTTGTGCTGTACTGTGGCAAGCAGTAACAGGAGGTTTTTTCACGGTTATTGCAACAAGGAACAGTACCCCTTTTTTTTCACGCATTTACTTAAGCAATAACACACCAATTGACCTAACACAACCTCCAATTAGCCATTTAACTAAAACAGATAATAAGTAGCTGTCACAAAAAGAGCAAAATACTTGACATAGTCTACTCCACACAATTTTTATAAAGTACGAACTAAAATTCAACTAAACATCGACTTCGGCAACAACTACGATCTATGGTCTAAGCTTCATGCTTCGGCATGTTCTCGTTTGAATCTTCCTCCTGAACTCGTTCTTGAGGGTCCTCCTCTTCTTCTTCTTCTTCAGTCTGGACGGTCTTGTCAACGCTGATCTCCGGTGTCTTGCATGTACAGAATCTCTTTGTAATGAGTTCATATTCCTCCATGAGCTCGCGCTTTCTTTTGGTCAAATCTCTCTCCGCGTGTGTGAGCTCCCGGTTCTCCTTCTCCAACTTCTCTGCAATGGCAAAATTACGTCTAGCCACTTTGCGTATTTCAATGTACTCTTTTTGCAGGGCCTTGGTCTTCTCCTTTAGTTCTTCCTCTTTAAATGCCTTCCTTTCGTCGAAGTCTTTTTTTTGTTGCTCCAGCTCTGCCCTCTCCTTAGCAATCAGTTGACGTTCTTCATCCAGCGACTCTCGTTCTGCAGCGATCTCCTCCTGAACTTCCTCCTCCTTTGCTTCATATTCTGCAAGTTTTTCTTGACTTGTTTGCAACTTCTCCATGCTTTCCTTTAAATCATTCTCCAATTCATCAGCTTCCATCGCAAGCTTAGCCAAGTTCGCCTCCATTATCTTGTACTGTTCACGGAGTTGATCGTACATGCTGCACTCAAACTCCGCGTACATTGCTTCGTAGACCACGGTAGGATCGTTCTCATTGCGAACCGAAGGAAACTCACAGAAGGGGGCCTCATTCTCCAAGAGTCGTGGCATCAACCCGAACGGTGTTCTGGCTTGTTCCTCCCGGTGTATAGCTGCCAGGCGTTGCATTGCTTTTCTTGCTGCATCTTGCGTACCAAACTCTTTTGTCACTCTAACTGCACTGAACTAATGTGTCTCATCTTCAGGCTTGATCCCTCGAGAAAGAAAGGTGACAGCGGCTACCCACTGATCTACTCCATTCTGGATGATGACGTCCCTCACATACTCTGGCTTCTTGGTATAGTCGAGGTATTGCAGCATGTCCCACAACAGCACGACGTAACCACCTTCATCCAGGGCGTAGGAGGCGTCGACCGGCATCTAAATATTAAAAACAACATTAATTAGAGAAGGTGATGAAAGGCATAGGCAAAGAAGACAAGTAGAGTAGTTAAGAGGTACTGTATTTTCTTTTTATAAACTTAAACCTTAGGCTTTCGAAACTATCTAGCGATTCCTACGGACAGTTCGGCTCTGATACCAACTCTGTCAGGGACCCGGCTTAGCAAAATCGATCCCTTTGTGCATTACGGTACTAGTCCCAATGGATCACAGCTAGTACGTACAGTTAGAGCAATCTGGAATCACACCTTGCTGTTCAACGATTAACAAATAAATTACCTTGGCCAAAACACCAAATATTACAATAATTGTCTTAAATAGTAGCAAGCAGAAGATAGAAAATTTAAGTGACGGCTCGGTAAACCCATCCAAACGCCACAGGCATCTGACTGGGGATACACTAGTAGCCGGAAGCTCCATCATCATACCCTGCCTCGTAATTCACGTACTCGGCAGTGTCGTCACCTGCGCACAAATCTGAAGCACAACTAATGAGTATGGATAAACCATACCCAGCAAGCATGTACATCCTTATCTAACGAAATGCAAGGTATCAACGGAATGGATCTGGTTTATTTGCATAAAGAGCACTTTTAAACAATCCTATCAGTTTCAGAGCAATAGTGTAAAATAATTTTAAATTTGTTTCTTTACTCATGTTTTCTCAACACTATAATATTGCCTTCTCAGCACAAAACCGAGATGACATTCACTGTCAACTCTACACGAAACCCTGGCAATACATTCCCTGTAATGCACCGCGTGGCATTCGCTACCTGACAATCCCTGCCCCTATCATCTATAGCCATTTTAATTAAGAAAGGGTGAGACTAACAAGTGGAGCAGTCTAAACCCGCCCTTAACCGTGAGCATGGCTATCATGATAGTTTTATCTCTGCAGAGTGCGTACACTTTACCCATGGGACTCATCCGAGAGTGAGACGAAGCCGCTATCCCAGTTCCATCTAGGGTCAAGAATACCTCACTAAGGATTCACCTCAAGCCGTTTCGCACTAAGCCAGAGGTTCCCTCTTGTGCCAGGTGAGTATATGGTGGTAGCGAGCCACAATCACACCGCCATGACAAACCAACCCTAGACTTCCCGAGGTAACAACTAATGTATTACTATTATTAACACTCATGGCTGTACTGTTTTGCCTGGTCAGGTCATCCACGAAGTTCGGTCCTTACATCGACCGATGTGGCATACCACAAACTAATATCCACCGATCGAACCACCACCTCGAATCTACTCACGCCACGTTGATTTTAGTTGAATTAAAGTTTAATCAAAACTACACGATAAAGAATAGATTCCCTCTACTAAGATTTTAAATGATTTCCAATCATAATGATCATCTAAATTTCCCATCGAAGCAGGTAAGCATCTAACGTTAGTAAATTTAAGGATGGCTATAACAAGATATAAATTATGCTAGGCATCAAAGAAAAGGTGATACGTGCTAATAGATGATTAACATGTCATTGGCAACAACTAAAATTAAATATACAGAAAAACAATAAAATAAGCATGCATAGTTAAAACGCTAGGAATAGTAAATTTGGGGGAAAATTGTTGGGATCGATATGAATCTAGCTTGCACCTTGATCCGAGTAGCACGATCCTTGACAACCGGCAACTAGCTCCTCTCCGGATTCCTCCGCGACGTTTACACGTAAATCGAGGCACCGACGAATCAACGGCAGCAAATAAAAATTAGAAAATTACGAAATAAATACAAGAGGTAGAATAGGTTAAATGAAGACCAACAAAATTGGTTTGGTACGATTCGGGGTTACGGATTGGAAGATATGAAATGTTGAAGAGACACTGTTCATATGCTTTGGACCGAGTTTGACCAGTTCGTGGTCTTGAAGATTAAAGAGGCTAGCTGCCTCTGTTTCTTCACGCGCACGCGCAAAGAAGCCAGAAAGGCAGAGAGGGAGAGTGGGGAGGGAGAGAGAGAGAGAGAAAGATGGGGCGGCGGCAGGTCTGCTCCGGCGACGGCGGCTGGCGGCGGAGGGCGGCGCGACGGCGGCTGGCCGGCGGCGGCTTCGGTGCGACCAGCGGCGCTGCGACGCGGCCAGCGGCAGTGGAAGGCGGCGGCGGGGCGCATGGCGACGCAGCTGCTCCGGCCGGGATCCGGCGGCGCGAGGCTAGCAGGCGGCGGCGCGGGGTCGGGAGGGGCGGCGGCACAGCGAGCTCCCTCCAGTGGGGCGGCTGTGGCGGGTTCCCGGCGGTGACGGCCGGCGGCGACGCTGTTCCTCCGGCGTGGCAAGGCAGCGGCTCCGGTGGTGGCTCACCTTGACAACAGCTACGACGGCGTCGGCTCCTCTCCTTCCTCCCCTCCTGCTCTGCGATGACTTTCTAGGGTTAGGGTCGGCGGCAATGGATGCTACGGCCGATGTTTCTTGGGGGGGTTTTTATACTGTCAATTAGGGATTGTATATGGCAGGTTTTTAGGTCGATTTGATCTCGAATCTGGAACGGGAGATATGGCAAGGAGGGATTTTGGTCTTGATTTCCACTGATTGGGCAGGATTTGGGGCTTGATTTGTGGTGCGCAAGTATGGAAGGGGGAATATGATTTGATTTCCTCTGATTTGGCATGATTTTGGGCTGTAGGTATGGAAGGGATGGATTTGGTAAGGATTTTGTCTTGATTTGGGTTTAGTTTGGACTGCACCTGATTATGGATCGGTGAACACGTCCATAGTTAGGAAAGTGATTAGGGGAATTGTGATTAGGAGATTATTAGGGCATGGATCATGGCCAAGATGAGAAAATTAAGAGGTAACGAGTAAATAAATTATCTTAAATCAAAATAACATTTCTCAGGTATTAGGGAAAATAATAGGATGTCACATGCACCTTGGGTGAGGTCCCGAGGGATGCGTCATCGCCGGTGTACAGCCCGGGGATGGAACTTCGCGGTAGTTGTGTGAATATCATGTATGGTCGAAACCTCCGGAGTACTCGTGAATATCAGGTATGACTGTGTCAAACTCGGGTTAAACTCGGGTTGGCCTTTTGATGGATTTTGTTATGATGTTTTTCGATGGAAGAGTATCGTATCTTGAGGGGAAAGCATACAATCTCTGCAGAGTGTAAACCCATTCGAATGGCCGAGCTTCCGGTTATGAGCGTCTTGGTGGTTTTTCACATCGTAACTTCATCTTAATTAATTTGACTTGGATAAAGTTTTTGCGGCAGTGTGCCGTTGCTAGATGATTTATGATGAATGAGAACGAGCATGAGAACTATATCGAGACGATGACTCGGGATAATGACAATCTGATATATGATATATGAGACACTGAGTTTGAGAATTATGCCATGTCTATCTTATTGTTAAGATTAATTATAAGAATTGCTATTTATTTACTTATGTTTTGCTAAATGCTTTTATACTTTTAAGTTAAATGGTTTTATGCAAATGAGCCACTATCTTTTCTAGGATAGGCCTAACTTGGCCCTTCTCAGGAAAGACTTGCTAGTATTCGTGTGCTAACCTCGGCTTTTATTCGGGGCTGCTTATTTCACGAGCAGATCAGGACCGTGAGGATATGCAGGAACGTTGGATTTTTCCCGAAAGGTAATCCGAAATACTAGGAGCTTCCCAAGTCAGTTTGCCTGTGGTGTGGCTGATGATGGGCCTACTTTAGTTATTTATTTGGTTCTTCTGATGCTCTATTATATGGTAATAATTGCTTCGCACTATGATTTACTTTCTAGTTAATACAGTGTTGGTATTGATGCTTCATTCTGTTTCACTATGGGTAGCTTGATCTTGGGACACGTACTGTTAACACAAAGGGTTCGGTTTAATAAAATTGGAACCCGACAAATATACCTTTAATGGAGACAAGGTTTCATGCAAAAGAGCTCACATGAGTGAGAATTTAAAAGTCCCAAAGCTCTACCGTGGTGGTTTACTGATCAATAGTGGCGAGTTCCAAATTTACATGATTGGGTACATTGGTAGAATAACCTAATGTTTTGGAGTTCTAGCAGAGTTTGGTAGAAGCTCGCAACGGATGACTAGACCTTACCAAGAGTGTTTGGATTCAGAAGAAAAAACCATGCCACTAGATATCTTATGAATAAACCAAATTTCTATCTCCACAATTGTAACCGTTGCCGCCTCATTGTCGACCTTACCAAATCTCTATGTTGTCGTCCCACTCCCTTCTTTCTTTTTCGATTTTCTTCTCCGAATCTCGGGGACGAGATTCCACTTAAGGGGGAGGTTTGTAACGTCCTGGATTTTCAAATTTGTGAAAATTAAAAATTTTGAGAGAAATAAAATTTCAGGAATATTTCAAACTTTATTGAGGTAATAGTTTGTAAAATTATAATGAAATGGAGATTTACAAAGATTTTCAAAAGTTTAAAAATCAAAATTTGAGAATTTTGAATAAAAATAAGTTCAAAGAGTTGCTTCACAATATTTTCATTTTGAAAATACATCTAATTAGATTTTTTTTTCTTAATAAAGTGCTTAAAGCAAAGGTCTTATAAAATAAAAGAATTTCAATCATTTGTATATTTTCAGTTGTGGAAAAATTAAACCAATTTGATTTGTTTTGAAAAAGAAAAATTTGTCAAACAAAATAATTCAATCTATTAGGAGTTAAAAGGTAATCAAAGCTAGGTAAACAAAATAATTCAATCTATTGCCATGCAATGCATTACAGGGAGTGTATTGCAAGGGTTTCGTGCAAAGTTGGCAGCGAGTGTCATCTCGGTCTGTGCTGAGACGGCATAATATTATAGTGTTGAGAAAATATGAGTAAAGAAATGAATTTAAAATTGTTTTACACTATTGCTTTAAAACTGATAGAGTTGTTTAAAAGTACTCTTTATGCAAATAAACCAGATCCATTCCTTTTATACCTTCCATTTCATTATATAAGGATGTACATGCTTGCTGGGTATGGTTTATCTATACTCATTAACTGTTTGTAAGATCTGTGCGCAGGTGACGACTCAGCTAGGTAAGTGGTTTACGAGGCAGAGTACGACGATGGAGCTTTTCGGCTACTAGAGGCGTACCTCGGTCAGATGCCTGTGGTAGTTTGATGGGTTTCAGCTGACACGTGTTCTTATCTTCTGCACTCTGATATTTAATTTATTCACAATGTAAGTGGCATTTAGCCCATGTACGTTATAAGTTATTTTTTTATTAATAAAGTATGTCTTTGATGGCAATCCTGTTTAACTTGTGTGTACTAGCGTATGATCCTTGGGACTAGTACAGTAAACACAGAGGGGTCGGCTTTGCTGAGCCGGGTCCTAACAGAAGTAGTGCCTTCCTTGAGCAGTCTACACTACTAAAAAAACAGCCTTTAGTTCTGGTTGGGAACGGGTTTTAGTCCTGGTTCCTGAACCGAGACAGGCCATCCAGGATTAAAGGGGACATACCTTTAGTACCGGTTCCCTTAACCGGTACTAAAACGTAGAAAATATCTAAAAAATAAGGCAAACCTAAGACTCAAATCTAGAACCTCATGCCACCACGTGACTCCCCACTCACTCTTCTAACCAACCCACCCACCCACGCGTATTTAATAGATTAGGATATGCATTCCTTTCGAAGTATGCTGAAATGAGCCTTTAATACCGGTTCGTAACACGAACCGGGACTAAAGGCCTACCTTTAGTACTGGTTCGTAACACGAACCGGGCCTAATTTGTGCCTGTGCTAGCTAGCATGTACCCGTTTGCCAAAACCACCTTTGCTACCGGTTTGTGTTACAAACCGGGACTAATGTGAGCCATGAACCGGTACTAATCGTGCTTTTAGCCCTGTAGCCACGAACCGGGACTATTGCTACATCAGTCCCGGTTTGTGGCCAATCGGGACTGATGTACCGGTATGGAAAGTTATTTCTCTAGCAGTGCTAGTCGACATCATGATCTCCAGAAATGTATGAACCCATTTGATGTACTACATGTTTAACGTAAGCAAGGCAACCCAAATTCCTTAACCACACCACCTATGAAAGAGAGAAGATTCTCACGACCCTTGCAGCGTTCAATTTCTGGACATAAATATCATTTTTCATCCTTAAATATGTAGCACAATAATTCACCATATAAGTCTTGAGTTGACTCTGCCAAGGAGAACATCCATTCAGTTTATAGAGGCATCGATGATCAACTCTGATTGTGAACATTGAACTTGAAATAGCTCACAAAGGAACTGTCAAGAAGCAAAAGTCCTGTTTCAGGCACATCTTTTGTCTAAATGAAGCATTTTCTTGAACCGTATGCTTCTTTCAAAGTTCAGAACTTAGTTTACTGATGCAATCTATGCCAAGTACAGTTACAACATCTGACTAATTCATTTACCATTCAATTGTTCTTTTGCATGCTTTCCTTGCTGCCTTTAGCATGGAGGGAATCAAATTCTAAGAAATCAATATCTGCTTCATCACACAAGTTAAACAAAAACACATTGTCTTGTTGTCAGAAAAAAAGAACTATGGAAGCTGACCTATTTTTCCACATCAGCAGAAGGAAATCACACGGAAATGGTGTCGACAACAAAAAAACTACAGCCATGTTTACATGATACACACAGCACAAAAAAAGGTTATAAAATGGTATTCTATAATTATCTCCAGCCTCAGGATTCTAAATGATGAGTTGGCATTTGGAGCCCATGGGAAGATGTAACGTCCTGAATTTTCAAATTTGTGAAAGTAAAAATTTTGAGAGAAATAAAATTTCAGGAATATTTTCAAACTTTATTGAGGTAATAGTTTGTAAAATTATAATGAAGTGGAGATTTAAAAAGATTTTCAAAAGTTTAAAAATCAAATTTTGAGAATTTTGAATAAAAATAAGTTCAAAGAGTTGCTTCACAATATTTTCATTTTAAAAATACATCTAATTAGATTTTGGAAAAGACCAATATTTTGCATTTGCAACATATTGTGGTACTTTTCTCCAATTAACTGTAGTTTGTTCTCTGAATGGTGTCAGCTGATATTTACTATTGCCAACTAAAGCATATATCACAGGTTTCCGCTATGCTAAGAGAATAATCTAACCTGATAAGAAATCAAAAGAGAAAGTTGTCATCATGCTCTGCAAGATGGAACTTGTTTGGTGATAATGTTTAAAAGGCCAAAATAATGGACTGTTGAGCACGTGGGACTGAAAAGTTTACTTGCAATGCCAAGTAAATGTTGTCTCCATAGAGCACAACTGCAGGAACAAATTCTGTCGTTAATAAATTTCCTTCATCAACTTTGAATTCTGAATTAGTCTGACCACTTAAGTAGTATTGCTTGATATATGCTCTGCCTTGATTATCAATCCAGCCAACCATGGCACTTGACCCGACCATCTTCCCATCATTGGAGAAACCAATGCCAACCCAACCAGATCTATAGGTTGCTGATAATAAAATGCTCATGGTGTTATCCCCATCCTGCAAATGCTGCAGGATGTGCAAGAGCAAACACCAAAATCATGAACTTTGGAAATATTTGACAAATTAGTTTTCTGAAAAATGCAAAAAGGAGAGCTTTTCAATGTTCTTTAACAATAATAAAGATTAATAAAATGTTAGCAAATTCTGTAGGCTGGTCATGTACTCCTTTTTTTACTCATGATTATGTGTGTATTTGAAGCACATATTTTTTTTTATTACGAGTGTTTATTACTTGTGTAGTGCAATAAAATTTCTAATCTTTATTTGGTTATAGAAATATAATGAAATATTCAATACTTTATTACACATCTTCTAAGGAGAGTGAATATTATTACATAGCGTAAACTTCACTCCGGACCACCTTATATACCAAAGTGTCACAAAACACCAGGTTTTGCATATTCAGTGCTAACATGTGCAATATCAAGTGTTTTGTGACACTTGGTAACATAAGGTGGTCTAAAGTGAAATTAACTCATATTGTGCTCATATGTAGTGGGTGTCTGGAGGGATCATGTGCTAAGACAGGATGCAAGGACCTTATATGAAACTACAACATGGACAGCTAAAGTGTGACAATAGTCGGCTTGGGGTTTTTGTCTAGATATAGTCGGGTAGCTGCCAGTATGAGCTTCCAACGGTTCAAAGTTATTGCAACTGTTCACACTGTGTAGCTACAGAAAGTGCCTCTTAAAATGGAAGAGTGAAGAAAAATATAGATAATTTGTGTGTTGGCTACAAATAAAAATGGGCACAAATGTATGTTACTATTTACTTCTAAAAATGATGTTCATATGTTCTATCATGACCAGAGCAACTGAAATGAACAAACAATTGCTATTTGTATCCAGTTTTAGTTGGCATGTTTCTTCCTAGCTTCATTAAACATAAGGTTTTGCAATCACCTAAAATTTTATGCAAACCCAGTCACCTAAAATTGTATAGTAAACTTAAAATTGTAGTCCTAACTTATGTCCAGTTTTAGTATAATTATACTATATATTTTTTTCGAGCATAGAGGCAGGAGCGCTGCCAAATAGTTATACTACAATTTTTAGTTATGCATGGTTTATAGGTTGGAAACTTTCTATTTCTAGATTTATAGGATTCACCAAACCTAATTTTGTATTGTCAAGCTTAAAATAATTATTTGTACCTTTTTATTTTTGTATTTAATCTAAATGTGGTTGGATGTATATAGATGTAAGAGAAAGAGGATAACAGCTAAAAGTTTTTGATCCAATGGTAAAAAAATGTGATTGAGATTTTTTAAATCCCAACAACCTGTGAAATAGGCATCCCCTTAAAAATATATGTTATAGATAGAAATTAATGATCCTCTATCAACAAATTTTATGAGAATAATGAATTATGACCATGCTTTCAAATAAAAATGAGTTCATGAGACAGAATCTTACTATTTAAATGCTTTTTTGGTTTACATCTGTTAAAGTGCTGGACTTGAATTAAAATTTTATCTGCCTTATATCCATACTCATATTCAACGCATATATTCGAAAATAAATCATTCTTGCCTTTTACTCTATGTTTAATTGTAAATTTTGTCAACAAGAATGAATGCTTCCTCTTACATATGCATCACTAATATCGTGTTTGACATACATATATTAGCATCACAATATTGAAACTGTCTTTTACATATGCAGCTCCAATTTTTTAATGAGTGGGGCGTTTGCGCTCCACTAAGGAGTTTCCCATCCTATCCGCGTCGTCCGCGCTACTTCGAGATCTGCGCCTGACCGCTGCCCTCCACCTTGAGCTCCGCTGCTCCGCCTCTGTGCCACGCGCCTGCCGAGGCCACGCCGCCGCCACCCGCTCTCCCCGCCGCCGGCGACCACATCCGGCGCCACTGGCGACCACGCCGACGCCGTGTCACCGCGCCATCCGTCGCCGCCGCTTCCGCCTCCGTGCCACGCACTGCCGAGGCCACGCCGCCGCCATCCGCTTCGCCTGCGCGACCACGCCCGCACCGCACACACGACCACGCCGGCGCTTCGTCACCGCGCCATCCTGTCGTGCGCGCGCGCTTCGCCGCCGGGCCACGTCGCGCTGAGGCCACTCCGTGTGGTCGCGCGCGGCGCCGAGATGGTCGCCGGCGGCGGTGGCGGCGGATGGCAGCCGGCTCGGTGGCAGGAGAAGGAGTGGTCGGAGTGGGGTTCACGGGACGGGGTGGGTGCGGGAGACGGGGACTTCCATAGGTAAGCGTGGATGTATTTTCGTTTTTTAATTCATGGATTCAAGACAACTAGTCTTGGGATAGGAAAGGAATTGTACCCGGAGGATGAAGCTGTTCCAGACCGGCCTGCAGCGGAACCTGGATGAATTGAAAGGTTAGGGCAGGAACGTGCTGAGATCAGCATCACAGGCATCCCTCTGTGCATAGACAGCAGCTACGGCGATGAGCACAGTGATAAACATGGACAGGACGCCATGAACTTGCCTTGCCATGTTTTGAGGTTGAGCAAGGAGTGACTTCAGCTAGAGGATATCTTACAGGACCCAGCAGGATGTCTCCTGTGGTGTTTCTTCTTCAGAACCGGTGTTCTTGAAATGAATGGCTGAATCCTTGCTCTTCCTTTCTTGAAAAAAAGAAATGTGTTCGAATGAAGCAATGGGGATGCATGTGCCATGATGATTCCGAGTTTCTGAGCTGATGCTTCCAATGGGAGGAAGACGAAGGTGTGGTTGTTTGCCTCTGGTGGTTATTGTGGCTGGAGGCATCATAGCTACTTTTGCAAAGGTGTAATACTAAAGGCGTACCTTGTGTGATACTTCTTCACTTGTGATGGAAGTTCAACACCCAGTGTAGAAATCAAGTGATCCTAAAGTGGATTTTGTGTGATTGTATTTGGATTTTGCTTTCCACAAACTTGTCAGGTTGTAACACTGCAAGAAAGCAAGCTGTGACAACAAGACAAGTAATTAGCCCTATGGAATGGTGTCATGGCATGATTGATTATAACTAGGACAGTGCCATGATCATCAATGTATCATTCTTTCATCTACGTGCAACAAAATGGATTCTGTGAAATTGGACGCTAGCTGCTCTAGGCCCAAGCACAATCTTTTGTTGCTAGTCAGCACTGTACGCCAGATGCTCGGGTCATCATGTATCCAAATTGTTGTATTAAACAAAATTAAGCCTTGCTTGCCGATGAAATTGGAATACAGACGAGGGACCTGTATTGATCCTATCGTACATTTGAATGGGCATTTGTCTTGGGGTGTTCTCAAAACTCAAAAGCACAGTGGAGATGCACGGCTGCAGTAGCAAGTTAATACTGAAGCACGAGTGCATGACCACCTGTTTTTCTCCGCAAAAGGGCTGGTGCTAAGGGTGGACCCCACTAGACACGTCGGACAGAACACGATCAGTGTATATGCCACTCAAGAGATAATACATTATTTGGAATTGCGTTAATAGTTTTTTCTGTGACCGTAACCTTTGGTCAATGATCTAATGAACTTATATTGTTCTAAAAAATATAAGACATTATTTGAGGTGTTTGGTGCAAAGCGTTCAATCATCGATGGAGGAAGAAAGTAAACAAATGGGTAGCAGCAGCGAGAAGAAGAGTGGTGTTGGGACCAATACAGTCTTTTCATACTTTCTAGCTTTGAAACCGCTTCTCAAAACTCTCAAAACAAGTGAACCAAGGCTCGTATAAGGCTGAAAAGTGAGAATTTTTACCGGGAAATTTTCTTGTGGTCTAAACAAGAAAAGAGAGGAAGACCACTTCCTAACCAAGGAGAAGAGGGAGACCATGGATGACCCAAATCACCTTGTATCCCCTCTTGCTAAACTTAGGAATGCCTTCTTCGTCCATCTACTTGCCCCTCCACCCACGGTTTCTTCTCACCACCCCACGAATCCAACTCCAAGTTTGCATGCATTTTCACTTCTTCCTCCCAACAGAGAAAGCATCCCCATTTGCTGCAAACTGCATTCCTCCAGCATACCAAGAGGAATAGGGCCTTCTGTAAATTGCTTTGATTAACCCCTTTGTTCTTTCCTGGTTATCATAGGAATCTAGCATTGCTTGAATTACTTGACATTTGAAGCACTCGGCATGACTTAGCTCGCCAGGTTTGTATAGCACTGTTTTATTTTTCGCGTGACAAATGAATTATTATTGCTGATGCTATTGGAACAGATCGATTGTATCTTTGAACAGTTTCTTTTAGTGGGTAGTCAAACTGTGTGTTAGGATGCCCCAGAAGGGAGAAAACTATCTCTCTATTTGACTAATTTTGTTTAGTTTAACCTGCCATGATATGATTTCCTACGTGATGGTGGATGCTCTTTAATGTGACCAAGGATAACAGAAGCAATTACTTGGTAATTTCCAGCGGAAAACACTGCTTCATGACCAGATTGGCGCACTCTGTTTCTTGTGTTGTGTACGGCACAAGTGTTTCAGGACACGAACTCAAGTTGAATTCCATAATCATTTCAATGTAACCTACAATTTGCACCGAACATTTACCAAATCGTGATAATGTTAGTGGTAAGGATGAACAAAAGAATTTGCAGCACATAATATATGTAGTTTTCCTTTGCAGTTCTGTTACACAACGTAATTACAATCATCTGATATTCTGCCTTGTGAATTTTCAGATAGCTATTGTCAAACAGCGAGCTGTTCATCATGGAAGACGGCATGGATTTCAGCCCGCATAGAAAAAGCGCTGAACACAATCGCAGTAGCTTTGAACACGATGAATTCAGTATTCAGTCTAAAACAACCAAACCATCTGCACATTCACAGATCCCTTCCGCCAAGAAACCGAAGCCCAAGAACAAACCAGACCAGACGATCGACAAATCCAGCCCTGCCGGAGCAACGAATCCAAACCATGCATCCAACGCTACGGCGAGCCCCGCGCCGCCGCAAAGCTCCGAAATGGCGGGAACTACGGCGGCGGCGACGATGGTGACAGGGTCAGGAACAACGCCGAGCGCGAACAACGCTGAAGCCGTCAGCAATGGCAGCCCGCACAGCAGCGGCAGCACCCGGAGCAACAGCCTGGAGAGCAGCACCAGCAGCAGCGCGCCGGCCTCGGCGGCGCACGTGAAGCGGCACACCGGCGGGGACAGCCGGTGGGAGGCCATCCAGCTGGCCACGGCCCGCGATGCGGCGCTCAACCTCGGCCACTTCCGGCTGCTCAAGCGGCTGGGCTACGGCGACATCGGCAGCGTCTACCTCGTCGAGCTCCGCGGCACGTCGGCCTTCTTCGCCATGAAGGTGATGGACAAGGCGTCGCTGGTCAGCCGGAACAAAATGGCGCGGGCGGAGACGGAGCGGGAGATCCTCGCCCTCCTCGACCACCCCTTCCTCCCCACCCTCTACACGCACTTCGAGACCGACAAGTTCTACTGCCTCGTCATGGAGTACTGCAGCGGCGGCAACCTCCACTCCCTCCGGCAAAAGCAGCCCGGCAAGCACTTCACCGAGCCCGCCGCCAGGTCCGTCCATGTCACAACTCATAGCACCGTGTAGCTTTGACACCACTTGCTAGGAAGACGACGACGACGACGAGGTATACCGATCAACTTTGTCATCGTCACGACCATGCATGCAGCTCTGATACCGATCAACCTTGTCGTTGCCACAAACGATGCTGTCACGTCTGACAATTGTGACTAATTTGTGCAGGTTTTACACTGCGGAGATTCTGCTTGCACTGGAGTACTTGCACATGCTGGGGATCGTGTACAGAGACCTGAAGCCGGAGAACGTGCTGGTGAGGGACGACGGGCACATCATGCTGTCGGACTTCGACCTGTCGCTGCGGTGCTCGGTCTGCCCGACGCTGGTGAAGTCGTCGTCGGTGCACACTAGCGGCGGCGGGGGCGGGGGCGGGGGTGGCATCAACTGCGGCATCGGTAAGGGAGGAGACGCCGGGGACGGCGACGGCGTGAGAGCCACCCAGGGCTGCATCCAGCCGTCGTCCTTCTTCCCGCGCATCCTGCCGCGGCGCAACCGGAAGACGTCGAAGAGCGACATGGGGCTCAACGGCGCGGCGGCGGTGGAGTTCAACGCCGAGCCGACGGACGCGCGGTCCATGTCGTTCGTCGGCACGCACGAGTACCTGGCGCCGGAGATCATCCGCGGCGAGGGCCACGGCAGTGCGGTGGACTGGTGGACGCTCGGGATCTTCCTGTACGAGCTGCTGCACGGCGCCACGCCGTTCAAGGGCGCGGGCAATCGCGCCACGCTCTGCAACGTCATCGAGCAGCCGCTGCGGTTCCCCTCCGACGGCGGCGCCGTCAGCGCCGTCGCGCGGGACCTCATCCGCGGGCTGCTCGTCAAGGAGCCCCAGAAGCGGATCGCGTTCACTAGGGGCGCCGCGGAGATCAAGCAACACCCGTTCTTCGAGGGCGTGAACTGGGCGCTGGTGAGGACCATGGCCCCGCCGTCGGTGCCGGAACCGGTGGACTTCCGGCAGTACGGAACCGCCGCTGCTAAGGAGAAGAAGGCGCCAGAGAGCGCCGCACCGGCTCCGGCCGGCGTTGGCGCGGCCAAGTCGAACATCACCGGCGAGCACTATACCGATTTCGAGTATTTCTAGGATTGTTGAGATTGAGAATACTTTTGCGTACGGAATTCAGATTGTTTCGATGGATGGTTGTAACTACTGAACATCTTTTTTTTTGTATAACAATGAAAGCTAACTCTTCCAGATTACAAAAACCTAATCCGGTACGTAGTTTCGGACAGTAGAGTTCGATGCCTGAATGTGTTCATGCTGGGAATATATAAACATGTTCATGCTAGGAAGGCGGGATGGGGAAGAAGGGGAGCTGATCGGACAGTGGCATAGCATTACATTGTAATTTCTTCAAAATATAAGTATCCAAGTTGCCTCGAGCTTCGGCCTATCACATTTTTCTATTCAAATCCATTATGTGGTCCTCTCGGTTGGGGTTAGTCGGAAACGGCTTCAAATGACGGTTTGAAACACCCCCTTTAGGCTTTGTTTGGGAGGCCCAATCCCGGCGGGGATCCCGGCCCAATACCAGGGTTGGAAACCCACGGGTTGAAGTATCCCTGGGCCAGATCCACCGCCGTTTGGGAGCCCACGGGGGAGAGGATATCCAGCCCTTTCCATCTCGTATCCCCGGGGAATCCGTCATCCTCTCCGGACTCGTGGAATCCATCCTGGCCTCTCCACCCTTCCCGGCTCGCACTCCCTCGACTAGCCGCCGCCTCCGCCCTCCACCTCCCTCTCCGCCTCCGCTTGCTACACGCGCCGCCTCCCTCTCCATGCCGTAGCCTCCAGTCCCCTCCTCCTCCGCCGATGCCGTCGGATGCCACCATCTCCGCTGTTGGTGCTACTCCCATAGATCCAAATCGGAGCTCGCTGCCTCCGCTCGCCGCCTCCACCTCCGCTCGCCGTCTCATCGCAGCCACCGCTGGCGTGCTACTCCCATAGATCCAAATCGGAGCTCTTCTCGCCCGCTCCCACCCCTAACTGAACCCTCGGCGCCGACGCCCTCTCCTCCCCCCAGCTGTTCATCTCCGGTGACGCCTTCGGTCTCCATCCTGAGATCCGACGCCGCCTCCCCAAGATCCCCCAAGATCCGTGGTCCGGTGACTTGGAGGAGGACCGACGCAGTTCATCCCACAGCCAAGGCCACCTCCTTTCCCAGCTGCCGCCAGCAGTCACAGATCCAAACTCCCAGGTATGACTCTGGCCATCTTCCTTCTCCTTCAATTTTAGTCAAGCCATTTTTTCATCTAAGGTAGTAGCTCATTAGTCATTACTAACGAGTAACGAGTAATGAGTTGAGAGATTATCGTTTATGGTAAGTCATTACTATAACGATTGAGAAAGTTGTATATGTGTGTTCATCTGAGGTAGCTCATTGATATATGAGTTGAGGATTGAAATTATCCATGGACTTGTTACTAATGAAATAGTGGTGAGTTGTCTTCCGCATATGTTACTTACAGGTGCTTGTTGTATTGTGTCTCGTATATCACTTCCAGTATAAAATTATCATCTTTGATTGTTAATTGCTGAAATTATCTTGCCACGCTCCATTCGGCCGCTAGAATCAGTTCTCTCGCCAGATGATAAAATCTTCAGTTTTTTTTCTCCTGTGCCTGCTGATGTCTTTCTTCTGTAGATGCTGCTAATATCGATAATAATGTAAGCTTTCCACCAGATACATGCTTTTCAAGCTCTCGACTTGTTATCTTAGTTTTCTTGGCTAGATATTGGCTATCTTCCTATGTTATACTATTAAGGAGGGTGGGGTTAAAATATTGGTAATAATGATCAGTTGGAGCTGAAATATTCCTAATGATGTACTGCTTTGAAAATGATTTCTTCTCTAGGTTGTGTATTGCTACTGCTTCTTACTGCTCTAGTACCAATATTGTAATGCCTACTAGGTATTATATGTACAATATATATTTTAAACACACACATATGTATTGCAAGATTTAAGAGAGAAAGAAGATGTTAACTTATTATGTTTCTCTGCAAAGGAAGCATCCTGTTCTACACTTTTACATATATATATATATATATATCGTTTATAAATATAGTTGTTTCTACAGCAATTAATATTTTCCCATTTTCTTCATTAGCTAATGGCTACTAAAAAGGAGATAGTTAAGAAATTTCTTCTGGAAGAAGAAGAGGACGACGATGATCTCTTTCTTTTCATAGTTCCAGCTCTGTTCTCTTGTCTTTATATTGAGAAAATGCCAGTGCACACTTCTTCTTTAACCGGTGCTAAGAGAGTTAAAGAAATATTACAAGGGCATGAAAATTGGTGTATGGCTGAGTTTAGAATGGAACCAGAAATGTTTAAAGCTGTTGCAGGCTTTCTTAGAAGAGAGAGATTGCTGATTGACACACGTGGAGTCACTGTAGAGGAGCAGTTGGGGATCTTCATGTATATGATATCTCACAATGCTAGCAACAGAGATCTCCAATCAATTTTTCAACATAGTGGTGAAACTATTCATAGGAAACTAAAGGAAGTGTTCCACATAATTCCTTCTCTAACACAAAGATTTGTCAAGCTTCCAAGCTCAGCCCAATGTCATGTGAAAATTCAGTCAGACCCTCGTTTCTGGCCTTACTTTCAGGTAAGATTTACACACAGGATGTATTAGTGAGCCCTCTATTCTTTTCTCTATCTCTTGTTATGCTAAGTTCCATTCCTTAAATGCAGAATTGCATTGGTGCCATTGATGGCACACATATCCCCATCACAATTGCTGAGGAGAGAGCGGCTCCCTATAGGAATAGGAAAGGAACCTTGTCCCAAAATGTTACGTTAACATGTGATTTTGATCTGAACTTCACTTTCATATCATGTGGGTGGGAAGGTTCAGCATCGGATGCAGGAGTACTTCAATCTGCTATTAGTAAGGGATTTCGTGTTCCAAAGAGCAAATTCTACCTTGTGGACGGTGGTTATGCAAACACCCCATCTTTTCTTGCCCCATATCGAGGTGTTCGTTATCATCTGAATGAATTCAGGAGGCGCCACTGATCATCTCGAAGAAATGACTATGTCGACTATAGAGAACTCTTCAACCATCGGCATGCTATCATGCGGAACCATATTGAAAGGGAAATTGGTGTTCTGAAGAAGCTATTTCCAATCCTTCGAGTTGGCACATTTCATCCCATCGAGTCCCAAATTAAGATCCCTGCAGCAGCAGTTGCCTTCCATAATATTATTAGAGGTCTAAATGGTGAAGAGAGATGGTTGGATCATCAACCGACTTTCATTGACCGATCTCAGTTTATTGCTACACCTGATGGTGATGATGTATATCATCCCAATTTGGAGTCAACTGCAGCTGGAAGTACCCTTAGAGATGAGATTGCAATGCAAATGTGGGCTGATTATAATAATTAATATTGTATTCTAAAAGACAATGTATCAATTCGAGTATCAATATGTTTTATATGACCAAGTGGTGTTGATGTCTTAATGTATTGAATCAATTGATGCTATTGTATGAATGTATTGGGTTGTTTAACCATTTGATATTATTGTACTAATGTATTTTACCATGTCATGTTGCTGTTTTTATTTTTTTCTTTATGTTTGTTATGGTAGGTATGGCTAAAGAAGGATTAAGGGCTTCATAGAATATGACATATGAGAAGGCTCTTGTGGACATACTACTTGACCATAATCATGCCAAGTTTAGAGGTCAAAATGGGTGGGTAACTGAAGGATGGAAACACATTACCAGTGTGTTCAATTCAAGATATCCAACACTCAACTTTACAAAACAACAAATTCAAGAGAAAGAGAAAGAGCTAAAAGCAAACTACAAGATTGTGCGTGATGCACGAAAACAAAGTGGGATAGGTTGGAATGAGTCGGTTGGCATAATCATTGCTGAACCGGTTATTTGGGATAGATTAATTGCTGTAAGTTCATTTTCTCCCTTGACATATGCTTATTCTTAGTATATATGGTTAGGTTGACAATTGTTTTTTCTCACTCTTGATCAATAGGCTTTCCCAAAGGTCAAAAAGTTCCGTAACAAGCCATTCCCTCTATACAATTCACTGGCAGCATTGTATGAAGGCATGACAGTCTATTTTGAAAATTCCGTTGTCCATTTTTAAATAAGCATTGTAGCGATGTCTTATTGTGAGCAGGAAGCACAGCCACCGGTGATTTGAATTTCACATCAGTAGATGTAGTGGTAGCTCCTTCAAGTGACCACCAAATTGATGCCTCCAATGGTCACAGGCAAGAGACAACTATTCTGGAAGGTGAATACACATCAAGTGCTAAAAAAGAAGCCACTGAAATGGAACATCCCCCATCTGCTGCTTCTGGACATAAAGAGGATTGTCCTGGGAGAAAGCGGAAGCAAAACCAAATTGCGGCGATTCTTGAGAGCTACCTTGATTTCAAAAAGGAGCAATCGAAGAAATTTACAGAAGAGCTCAATGGAACAGGAATGGATGGCAATGGATTTTCTATTGGGAAGTGTGTGGCTACTCTAGAGTCAATTGAAGACCTAACCAATGAGGAGAAGTCCAAAACACTGCGACTTTTCAAATGCCCACTGAGCAGAGAGATTTTTATGACCACCAAGAATCCAACAGTTCGGTTACTTTGGATCAAGAGTGAGATTAATCCATAGGTAAGTTAATTTTTCTACTTGCTACAATTTTAGTGGAACTAGCTTATTTCTATATGGACAAAAAAAATGTAACCAGCTTATTTTATCCTCATGTGCTATGTGGTTTTGCAACATATATGTACATCTACTATAGCTTTCTTTGCTGTTTTTTGGTGGATGAATATTGTCCTGCTGCTATAGCTTAGAAGTGGCCGCATGGATCTTGTAGCATGATGTTATGCTATTAGTAGCAGTACAAGTATGCATCTTGCTCTTTTTTTGGTGATACATCACGTTTAATCATCACTGGAAGTCATTTGTAATCATCAACTCCCTACATGTTACATATAGATGTATATAGACCTGTGCCGATTTGTTTCTCTTTTGTCAATATTTTCTCCTGGTAATTGTGAAGATATTGATCTAAAGACCATGTTTTTTAAAGGAAAATTGACGGCCACATTTGAAGCACCATGTCAAGAGCACTAGCAAGTTTCTTGCTTCCACCTGAGCACAAGCATGTTCTTTTTTGGTGGACAAATTTGGAGCTTCTAATTAGCTGTGTGGATGACATCTGTGTGGTGCTTCTAATTGAACATTGAATCAACTATGTGTGGTGCTAAAATCTGACTGCTGGATGACCTCTGTATCGATGATGGTGACCTTGATTTTTTGTTTGGATGGCAAAGTTTGGATGTTCCTTGATAAGGACTGTTTGGCAATGGTAAATGACAGTAACTTGAGTAGTAATAAAAAGAGACATGGAGTCTTTTCTTACTCTATTAGCTGCAGCAATGTAATGACAGTGAGTTGAGAGTATGAAAATTTCATCTTTTTTCCTTCTACAGTCATGTTAAAAAAACCCTCTCTAGTATTCGTTTGGTTTGGTTGCTGACTGCAATTGTATGGGTGTTATAGTTGACCACTTGATATGAATTTTCTATATTTTTCCTTTTTTGATTTTTTATGCCTGGGATTAATTTTACGCTGTGCAGATCATCTTTTATCACATGGCATGAATTTTTTATATTTTTTGTTTTTTCCTGAATTATTTATGAATTTTTGAAAAAATTTTTTTGTCTCTTTGCTTGGATGAATCATGCACAGTTGCATACTGCGTAATCCCCAACGTTTTCCTGCTGTTTTCCAAACAGCACACAGGGAGGTGGAACCGCTGGTGTGGAGAGGGGGAGGGGATTGAAAATGCCAGGCAAAATCCTCTCTAGGGGATTATATCCCTGGGAAGTTTTCCCTTGTTCCCAAACGTGCCCTTAATGTATCTAAGAAAATGTCAAATTGATGTATGTATTGACCGGTCATGTTTCTTATTTAAAAAACCACATACCTTGCACGTTCGAGAATGGAGGTTTTTTTATATTGAGTACATCACTCTGGTTTTTTTTTTCTTCTATAGCCAATTAGCTACACTCGGGTCTGAATTTGCAGGTTCAGTGTTGTTAGCAAAAGATTCAAGAAAAGGAAAAGGGATTAGAATATTTTTATCTAAATTACAAAACGATAAGCAAAACAGTAGAATTTTATATAGGTGATAAGTTAGAGTCCAGCACAGAAACAAACCCCGTTTCAAATCCCCCTCTCTCCGTCCAATGTTGTGGGCCCCGGAAGCCTCTCCGCTCCAACAGATGGAATAAAATTTGGAAGGACCCGGGTCCTTCAAATATCAAAAGGACCCTGTCTATTTGGGTGACATCTGTCCCTCTCTCAGATCTTAAAGCATGATGAGCATGATTGAGCACTCTCCAGCAAAAAAATCCCCAAATCTCAGCCCGTTCTCCCGTCCCATCCTCTCGTCTCCCATCCGGAGCGGCGCCACCGTCGCCCAGCCCACTAGCAGCCGCGAGCCACCGTCGTCCAGCCCTTCGGCCACCATCGTCTAGCCCACCGGCAGCTGCGAGCCTCGGAGCCGGCGTTGTCCACCAACTGCCCACGTCGTTCTCCTCTGGCGCCGCCGCCGCCACCCCTCGTCGACTTGGAGTCCGCCGCCGCCGCCGCCCCACGTCGCCATGGAGTTCACCACCGTCACCGCCGTCCCTCGCCGGCGCCCTTCGTCGTCCTCTGCCCCTGCCGCCATGGATGCTTCTCCAAATGTGATTTTGAACCGGATTTTAGTTTATAGTTTGTATGAAGCATAGCTTGTAAGGATTGGACTAATTGAAACAATAGTGTTTCAGCCATGTACTGGATTAGCCATGTTCTTTTGAATTGTGAGTGCAATTTCCAGATTCTTGTTTGATTTCTTTCTGGAGCAATGTCTAATGCAGCAACAATACTTGTATTCAGCAATGCAGCAGCAACACATGTATTAAGCAATGTATCCAGACATGTATTCAGCAATGCAGCAACAATGTATCAAATTTTGTTTCAAACTTCTATCAAGATTAGCATTGTTTCAGACTTCAGTGGACAGAACATGGCATTGGAAACATATCAAGACACAGCAAGTGCATTTTGCAAACACTATGTAGACCAAGACACAGCAAGTGCATTTTCTAATTGGCCATTCTAGAAGCTAGACACATATCACCCTTTGATAAAATGGCATTTCTAAACTGATATTTCTCACTAGTATACAAAAGGAGACCATATACAATGTTGATCTGGCTGGTCATACAGCTGGTAAAATATTTACATCACTAGTATACAAAAGGAGATTAAGTGTATAACACCTTGCACTATAACAAAAGGAGAACAAGCTATCCCATCAAAGTAATTCACTTCATGGATGTTGATGTGCCAGGCCCTTTGTCAAAATCCAAACGCCTAGAAGATGGCAATGTTGTAGTAGTTTCATAGTGAGCTTGAAGTAATAGATTTGTAAATTCTCCTGGGATGGGTGGAACGAACAACATTGAAATGTCTTCAAATGGCATCACAGTATTTGAGTGTGAAGCTCCGTCTATATTTATGTTTGATGATTGTGTTGCATCTTCTCCAGCGAAGTAAATATGACAAAGTGAAAGGTTGGTAGTTAACAAAAAAAGAAATGAAAAATGATAAACAGATTATATGAAGCACCTTTCTGTATTGTACTTTTAGGAGATTTTCTCTTGTTTCCTTTATCAAGTAAATTCTGCAATGGACCCTTTTTAGGTGGAGGAGCTCTAATTGATATACGCTCCTTTGCAACTTCCTCTGTGCACTCCCAAAAACATTGTGGAGCTTTGTTTTTATCCAAGTTAACCTGGCTTAACAAATCTTCGACTTCTAGAGTCAATTTCTCAAAACCATTATACAAATATTGAAGGACTTCATTTGAAACTTCACATTTGAGTGCAACAGATATCATTTTTCGACAAAGATGTGTACTTTGTGGTACAAAGTTGCCACTCTGGCTTTGTGTCTTATTTGCAAAGATCCCTCTTTTTGCATACTTTGTCCATCTTCAATATATATTGAGGGGGTAAAACAATTATATCATTGTGGTTGAGAACTTTCAATACATGCTTGCATAATATACCTGCATTATTCAAAATTTGCCAAATATGATAAATAAATTCTACCACTAGAGGTAATATGTCAATAAAAATGCACATACCGAGACAATTGTACTTTTTACAAGAACATGATACATCCATATCTATTGAATTAATGGTGACTCTTGCTTCATCCTCACTATGATCCATTGCTATCATCTTGTACGTGCTGATCATCCCCTCTCGAGTTAGCAATGTGCATGACAGAACAAATTGTTTTTGAAATTCCTCCTCGAAAACAAAATACATAGTTCTTGTATATGATTCAGCAGCCGTCTTCAACATTGGAAAGTTATTGATACAAAGGACTGGATCTGAATTTTGTGATTTATAATCTTCATATAGCTCTTTTCGGCGAAGACGTGCAATGCACTTGTCATATTCTACCAAGATTTCTGAAATGAAAAGCTTCCTACGAAAAGTTCTCTTGAACACATTATTCATACCTTCGCTCCTCTGAGTGGATGTCATGTCTGCATAGAATGTATCATGACGGTAGACTGTGGCCCACTTATCACGCAAAGTATACAAGTTCTGTATCCAGGAATTCTCTTCAAGGTTGTAAGCAGCTATTAGCTTTTGCCACTTGAAGTCAAAGTGTGCCACCGACCTTTCTTCATACACACATCTCTTAAACTCACTAAGAAAGTCAGGATTGTTGGAGATTACATGGCTCGGATGCTTAATAGCATTTTGGTATATATGCCATAGGCAAAGACGATGACTTGAGCCTATAAATACTATGTTAATTGCCTTTGCCATAGCCGCACACTGATCTGTAAAAATGGTTTCTGGTTGCTTCGCACACATTGCTTTTAGGAAGTTTTTGAATAGCCAAATAAACGAATCAGCACTTTCATCGCATAGTATTGCAGCTCCAAAAAGAATAGTTTGTTTATGATGGTTTGTCCTGGTAATAGGAGCAAATGGCATTTCACACTTATTTGTTTGAAATGTGGTGTCAATGGAGAGAACATCCCCAAAGCAAGCATAATCTGCAATGGCCGGACCATCTGTCCAAAAGAAATTATAAATTTGACCATCCTCTTTATCTAACTGCACGGAATAAAAGAAAGAAGGGTCTTCTACTTGTTTGTTATCCAAGTACTCTAATAATGTTTGTGCATCTTGTATTTCCAAATATTTTTTTCGCTCACGGCCAATAAAGTTATTGCAATCCATTTGTAAGAATGGCACATTTTCATCTCCACTTGACCAACGTTGAAAAAAGTCATATATCTCAGCTGCCTTAACTCCTGCTTCTCGCATTTTGCTAATGATATGCTTATCGGCATCTAACATACGCCGCTGCGATCTAAGCATGTGTGTCTTGTTGGGACTTACAAATTGGTGATTATGAGCCAATTCTACTTTCTGCATCTTCCAAATACCTTCCTTGGAAATATAGAACTGAACACGAGCCTTGCATTCTGATCTTGTGGAAGCACGCTCTTTCTTTGGTGGCTGTGTTCGATTACTGTTTTTGTGACCTTCATTACTGTAGACCATGTATTTGGATGATAAAGTGCCATCTGCTCTGTGTTTAACATGACACTTTTTTATACAAAACCCAACTCTTTTGGCATATGAATTGTAGAAATTATATGCATCATCCTCATATTCAAAGGTCATGCCAACCATCGTCACTTGTTCACAACGAGCATTTTGTACAAACAGAAACAATAACTACGCATTCTTGTATGACCCAACCATTCAATGTTTCTAATACTACAAGAAACATGGCATTACCTCCATGCCGAGGAAGACGGCAAGCTGGGGCGTGCCATCCGGCGGGCTTGGCTCCAAGGACGGCGGGCTGGACGACGGCAGCGTGCCCTCTGGCGGGCTAGACGACGGCGACGTGCCCTCCAGCAGCATGGGCTTGAAGAACATCGGCGACGAGGTGAAGGAGGCGCGAGGGTGACGGTGGCGCTGTCGCGGCTGCGGCGTGCGGCGGCGGCCCGAGCTGGCGGGGCGTCGTCGTAGCTGCTGGCGCCGGCATTCCACATAGGAGAACGGAGAACGGTATGGGATTTGGGGATTTTGGCGGTGGCGTTCCACATAGGAGAACGGGACGGGATTTGGGGATTGATTTGGGGATTTTTTTGCTGGAGAGTGCTCACTCATGCTTTAAGATCCGAGAGGGATAGATGTCACCTAAATAGGTAGGGTCCTTTTGATCTTTGAAGAACCTGGGTCCTTCCAAATTTTATTCCCCAACAGACCGTGAGTGTCTGACCATTCAAGTCCATTCAAACCTAGCTAGCAGCACGCAAGCCAACAATAAGTAACAACACACGGATGTATCGATCATAGATCATGCTGTGTAATGCGTTGCCACAAATCAATGTAGTATACAGTAGATTGTCTCGACAGTGGCGTCGCCGGTGTTGGCGTCGAGCCGGTTTTTATATGAAAACCTTAAGAAAAAACCACACGTGCACAAAGACGAAACCGCTATACAAGGAGAGATTGCATGTTTAATTCGTGTATCTGGCCATGGGCTACAAGGGCATATTTATAGGCTAGGAACTAAGAGTACTTGCAGAGTAAGAAATCGACATAAGATTGGTTATAGCACGTATGAGTCCAATATGAATACGGATGCTAATTGGGTCAAACTTCAACAAACTCCACTTTAAGACAAATTTAGATCATAGTTTAACAACCTCCACCTTAAACTGAATTCCTCCGGTAGCAAAAACAAATTATAATTCTCCTCGAACCATCATTCCGACAAAGAATCTTTATGTGTCAAAGTCCATTAGGCTAATAGCCAAATTGAGCAAACCATAAAGAAGATCCACAGAGATTCATAACCTCAGTAAAGTCTGAGTCCATGCAATCGATCTTTTGAAATAAATGCTCAATCATCAACTGATCACTGTGGTGCTAAAAAACTATAGCGAAGAACTCATCTTATGTGCTATGAATATTCTTCACCTGGAACACAAAACTCAGCAAACAACGCTAAAAAAAGAGCAACTTGCACGTGTGGCCACCATATGCTTCAAACTGCCGATGATAAAATAAACTAAAATTCATAACATAGTTATAAGCCGCTCTTGTAGAAGAACATCCAGATCTAGATGAAAAGAACTTCGACGTGTCATCAATGGAGTATAAATAAACTCTATAATAGACCTCTTATATTGAGCTGCAACAACCAAAACATACTACATCCGCAATACTAAAAGTTGTAGTATCTATACAAAAATAAACTCCTTGCACTTAAATCCTTCGTATCATATTAAAACTTGGAGCGAAACCTTCTCTAGTAAATAAACTTCAGAGAGTTACTACCATCGGGTAATCAAAAAGATAACGAAAACACCAAATCGGTTGACTGAATCTGAACATGCATGAGCATGTGAAATTTTCAATATGATATCTTTTTCATGTCTCAAAATCTCCTCAATTAAATCTAGGTCCGTTCTTTTCAGCGGCCCGCCGGCGGTCGGCGGCCAGCGGTCCGCTACAGTAAAAAAAATTTAGATTATTTTTTTTAGATTATTTAAATTTTTTCCTAAAAAATTATAAATTTGCTACAGTAAAACCGCCAGAAACCGCCGAAAGAAACAGACCCTCTGTCTTGGTTGAATCTGCGGAAAAAGACCTTAATATGTCATGCAAAATAATCCAGAAATTGTTAAAATGTAAACTGATAGTCCATTTTTATTGGAGATGGATTGCATTCGGAACAGTCTCCAACTTGGCATTGAATTAAGAGCAGAACTCCATGGTAGACTATGACAGATAGTAGCCAAAACAGGAAGAGCGGCTTGCAGCACAGACAGGGCATGAAGGTATAGATCAACTCGTCCAATGCAATCTAATCTTGTGTTCTCTGTAGTAGATCCAATCTGTCCTCGGATACCACTTATTATAAATAGACACACAAAATAGAGGAAGAGACATGAGATTTTTTTGTGAAAAACTATTGCGGGAAAAACCACGGGCATACAAAGACAAAACCACTATATAAGGAGAGATTGTATGTTTGGTGTATCTAGCTAGTCATAAGGCTACATGTGCGTATTTATAGGATAGAAACCAAGAGCTTTTAAGAACAAGAAGTCGAGATGAGATCAGTATGACACGTATAAATCCAACATAGAGACGGACACTAATTCCCATCAAACTCCAACACGTCGAAAGTGGCCGCCGCCGCCGCCGCCGCCGCCGCCGCCGCCTCCGCACCAACATCGCGTTCAGCCTGCTCCGCAGCCGTGTCTCCTCCGCTGCTGGCACTGCCACTGCCAGCTGCACGACGAGCGCCACTAGGCAACTCACGGCGGTATCGCGCATGCTCGCCGAAGTGGCCATTAGCTAGCGGCAGGCAGCTAGCTGTGATCTCTGGGACATGCATGGCAAATGATGCGCATGTATATTTGTTCACGCCAAAACTTGACTATCGGCTTAATTAAACACGCTGCAGGCTTAGGGTTTTGAAATTGCGTCTGTAATTTAAGGTTCAGGACGTGTCAGCCAATTTAACCTTTAATTGGCAAGGTAAAGAAATAAATCAGGTTTAGTTAGCCGATTAAATGCAAAATTTAAAGGTAGCAAGCTTAAATAGATATTCAAATCGATATATCCAAAGGTAGCAGCTACTATTGATCTAAACAGAAGCTCAAACCAATATATTTAAAAGAGTAAACAATCTTCTACTAAATCGAAGCAATCAACCACGTAGTAAAGCGAGGGATAAATAGACTACCACTAAATCAATAAAATCAACAAAGCAGCAGAAAGAGGGTAAACAGACTGTCGGCTAATCGATTAAATTGTCTAACTGACATAAAGAAGGGTAAACAGACTATCGGCCAATCTGTAAAGCTAAATAGACCGATAGAACTAGGGTAGAATCTAACCTTTGCACGTAACGGCGATGCACAAAAATATCGAACAAAGATAGTATTTCAATAAAACAAGCGAAAAGATCAGACTTAACCAGACTTAACAGACCTAGTACTTACCCGAGGTTATATCCTGAGCCGATTGAGAAGGCGATAAGCAACAAGTCAATCAAAAGCAACATATGGCGAAACAACTAAGTTATTGTTACTTATAGGAATTAAAAAGACGATTATAAAATAGTAGATTGATTGGTTATGAACCCTTTTTCCAATACGTAGATTTGGTATTTATATCAGATTCATGGACTCGATACAATATGTCTCAAATTCTTTGCTTACTATATATAACCTAACCAACTAAATATATAACTAGACTCTCTCTAAATAGAAACTTATTTAAAACTTGTCTAAAATATACTACGTATCCGATTCGGATAAGGTTGTCTTCCAAAGCTTTCCTAAATCGGCTTCTTGTGTAAGACTTTCTATTCTAACTTATAAAAGCCAATTAGCAATCTTCTTCCTTATTAGGTATCTTAGCCCATCATGTCTGAGCCAAACTCTTCTATAATCTTGTCTGATATCGGCTTTTAGATCAAGTATTCTGACATCTTGTACAAACTTCATCTATGTCTAAAATTGTAAAATTGGGTGTCAAACACTATTTAACACTACTGCCAGTGTTCGCTCACATTGTCTTGCAAGTTAAATTACTATTTAACACTACTGTCAGTGTTCGCTTACATTTTCTTGCAAGTTAAATTATTGCTAGGTTGGAATGCACTTGATCGGTCAGTCGCACTTGGCTGACACGACATGAAGTAGGTGAAGCTAGGTACGGATGGAGCAATCGTCGAATTAAGAAAATAAACTCTCTTGTACAATTAAGAAAATTTTATTTTTAACCTTTTTTAATAATTAATTTAAAATTAATCCTGGTGAAAAAATATTTTTATTTCTAACCCTTTTGGACGCGCCACTCGCGATAGCGCCAGTCCACGAGCCTTTGCCAGCGCCGGTGCATGTGGCGCTTGCAAGGTGCCACTGTTGGCGCCATGGCCGGGCAAGGGATGGCGTGGCAGGTGCGGGCCCCACCTTTGCTGCGCCAGTCCTTGCAGTGCGTCAGGACTGACAAGTGGGCATGACAGATCTAGGCCCACCCTGACGCGCCAGCCCGCCTGGCGCGGCAAGGCCTGATACAAACTCCTGCAAGCTCCTCCTAGCTCGGCCATTCTTCATTTTCTTCCATTTAACCTCTTCTCTAACCACTCTTCTCCTCCTCCATTCCCAAATACTTTGAGCATTCGATCCGGCGAGTTTTTTTGGAGAAAAGTCTGCATTTCATCATAGCAGGTGACCCCCTCTCCTTTGGTGTCTTTTGGTTGCATTTTTTGTAATTTTCAATTGATTTAGGGTTAGGGTTAGGATTAACGTTAGGGTTCTAGTTAAACTTAGCGTGGAGATGTATGAATTGCGTAGTGGTTTTGTGTCCATTGATAAGCTTGTGAAGATGTAAAGATTGTGTAGTGATTTTTTTTATAATATTTCATGATGTTTTAATTGATTTATGGTTAGGGTTAGGTTATGATTCTAATTAAACTTAGCGTGGAGATGTATGAATTGCGTAGTTGTTTTGTCTTCAGTGATGATCTCGTGAAAATGTCTAGATTGTGTAGTGAAATTTTTTATAGTATTTGATTTAGTACTATGTTAAGCCTAAGATGTATGTTTATGCGGAGTACGTTTTGATAAAATAATTTATTTTTTCGTCATCCTGCACTATATTGTAGGAAACGATAGTGGGACGGCGAAGCCATTGCTCAAATATGAGAATTACCCTAGGGGTAAGAATGCACCAGTTCGGGCTTCACCGTTTCCGATTCCACTTTGTAAGCACGGCCTTCCTGCGGAGGTTCAGCAGCAGTTGAGGGACCATGATACTGCCGGTAGAGCGTTCTACACTTGTAGTGTGAAGAATGAAGACATTGGCGGGTGCTCTATTCGGCAGTGTTGGTTTTTCGAGTGGATTGATGGACCTGAAAAGTTTGATCCGAGAATCTGGCTGTTCCCATGGCGCTTCATGGAAACTAAGCCAATTCAGTGTTTCAGACGTTGGGTTCCTCCTCTGCCAAATCCACCGGAAATGACAACGGAGGAGAAGGCAGTGGCAAGTGCTAACCGGATAGTAAACCCGCCTCTATGTCATTGCTATATTCAGTCCATATTAGTACGGCCTAACCCAAGGGCGGACTTTATCCCCTTCTTCCGTTGCTTCCGCAATGATCGGGTAAGTGTATGCATGCCTAGTCCATATGTAAGTTAGTCTCATGCATTGATGTAGTTCGATAACAATGTTATTTTTTGTAGGATGGATGGCCTCTCCGTGATTTCTAGGAGTACATTTATGGACGTAAGGCTTGTTGGCCATCTAATGAAGAAGTGGAGACCTTTAACTCTGGCGAGAAGAATTGGCTATGTGAGCAATATCCACCCACTACATGTAAGTGCGGCATACCGGCTCGTAGAGGTGTTGTGCCATCAGAGCTTGGGTATGGATGGTATTGTGGCAACTCCTATGGTAAATTTTGGGTACAATTTACTTACATCTGTTTTATTTAAAATTAAAATACCACAGTGCATGTTCAGCTTGATGATAGTCGTTCCCGTAATATTTGTAGGAGGGACGGACGTGTGACTGGGAGACATATAGCGGAAAACAGGACTTCGGAGCTGAGATTTTGAATTTGTGTGACCAGGAACAAGCTAGGAGAGTAGAGAAGAGGAAAAAGAAGATAAGGCATGATTATGGTGTAGTTATGCCGTCTGCTGAAGACAGGAAGAAGGTTTGCGATGACATGATCAGGGTGCGTGGGGTGCCGCCACGTGGCTACTTCACCGAGTCAGAAACTTTGGATTACTGGAGGAGGTGTAGGGGGAGGTACCCACCTAGTGTTGATCCAAGAGAAGTCAGACAGCAAAAACAGTTGCAGAGGCAGAAGGAGAAGGAGCGAGAGGTTGAGGAGAGAAGGAAGAAGATGGCAGAAGGTTCAGTCATTGACCTCGCGGCCAATTACCGGCATAATTCATGGGAGGCTCATTTGCAAACTCTGCGGTGCAACAAGGCGAGGAGGACGGTGGAGATGAGACCATGAGGGGTCTTGTTGGTAACTTGCCTACTATCGTGCCGGATGACGACGAGGACCCCGAGGAGTGAGAGCTTGTTTGTTGAATTCCGTGATGTAATATGTTGTTGAACTTAGTTTATATGAATGTACCTTGTGATACCTAGTACCTTTTTACTAAGCGGTACATTTAAGCCTGTCATAAGTTATTTGAACAAATAATCTATAAAACGTTTGTTACTAAGCATAATAAGTGTTAGTAGCTATAGCGATTGATGTTTACATTCATATTTGGTATGATGCACTAGAATGGTTTTACGCATATGCCTACTATTTTGCTTCTACGCATTTGCGTACCGAAGAAACATTTTAAATATATGCTATACAAAACCTGACATTTCAATATATGTCACTCGACATATTAGTAATAACGTGGAAAAATATGGACGTCAAAACAACAAAGATATAAGTGTAGAAATTATTTAAAAAGATTGTTAAAACCATTCGCAGAATGTACCATGTAAGCATTTGAAAAATAAAAATAACGGTGTACTTGTCACATTTTTTTCTCACATTTTCATGTGATTTAAGCACGCTAACGGCCCCATTTGGTATGATGCACTAGAATGGTTTTACGTTGTATTTGGTATCAAATTAAGTTAATTAAATTTAGCCTTACAACTAGACCCTAGCCCTAATCCTCTGTTTTCTACCTCATTCTATGACAAGTCCTTCTCTAATCCTATTTATAGCCCTTCCCATTTTTGGATTTTTCCTAATTGGGAATTTCTCTTTATAGCCCTTCCTATTTTTGGATTTTTCCTAATTGGGAATTTCTCTTTATAGCCCTTCCTATTTTTGGATTTTTTTCAAAATGGCCTTCTTTTTGTCCCTCCCCTAATCCTATTTAACCCTCCCTTCCTCCCACTCTCACATATATGAAAATATCAAAATTGTTTGGGCTGCCAGCCGATCCGTGGCGGCAGTATGGACTCCAGCGCCCAAGACATTCTATTCGATGGCGCGCTAGGGTGCGAACGCCATTGGAACACTATGGCTGCGGGCGCAGGAGCCCAGGCCTGCTTTGTGCCCTGGAACTGGCGCGTCAACTATGGGCTCACGCGCTCGTAGCCATAGAATTCCAGTGGCGTTCGCACCTCCCTCCCTCCCCGCGCCACCGAATTCTATGCTGCGGCGCGGGAGTGCATGCTTGCCGCACCAGTTCCAGTGGCACAGCAGGCATAGAGTTTCTGATGGCGTTCGCACTTTTGACCGCGGCCCTTTGGAATAGAATACTGCTGGCGCGGGAGCCCATACCTGCCGCGCCAATCGGACTGGCGCGTCAGGCACCGGAATCTTAGCAGAGTGACGTTCTGTCTACTCTTGCTGGTTAAACAAGAACGAGCACCTTGCTCTAATCTTACCAAGTCCTTCCTGTTTTCAATATGCTGAAACCTTGAAACTGCAAATGATACATATGAAAAAGAGCTCATTTTAGTATCCATTTAGCACATAACGAATTAACAATCGCAGGATCGCACCATTTTAAAAAATCTCAACCACAATGGACTTCAAAGATCAGCCATGTACATCAAATATCTGCAGTAAATGTTTAAAAAGTAAGAGGTACCAAGAACAATGCCTTGTCAACTGAACTAAGGAAAAACATTATGTACCAAAGATTCCATGTCAAAACAATATCTACCTCATTGTCATATCCTTCTGCTTGGCCTGAAGTGAACATTGTTGCAATGGGATTATTAAATTCTATATCTGGCGATGCCGACGCATGTGATGATATGCAGTTCTGGATAGAAGGTTGATAACCTATTTCTAGCCTACCAAAAAAAACTGGGAATTCATTTGACTGGACACTTGAATTTCCATACCCAAAGAAAGATTCTGCAAGTTAGCCAAACCTGCATGTTGCACTAAACCACAGGTAGTTTCTTCAACAAATTCAGCAGCAGATTGGAAAGTTGGCATGCACATGTTTGCATTGTTAGCACCAATATCACTATGGATGACAGGTGGTTCACTTCCACCAATATCACTATGGATGACAGATTGGAAAGTAGAACAATTCTGAGCAAACATAGAAGAGAAGAGAAGGAGTAGAAATATTTTACAAGCTTAACATGTTTCCTTACAAGTTTAAACAATCGACAAATTTTATAAGTTCAGATTCACCACCGGAGTACAAAATACAGTCTTTTCATCGACACTACATGACACAAGTACTGCTCAGCGCCCTCTAGGCGTGAAAGGAGCCCTCGGCCGGCGAGCCCTCCCAGGATTAGTCCGTAGGACGTTATGGCTTCCTACGTCGGTCTGGTCACGGGCACGCCTACGGCCTTGCCGCCCGGGAACTACCGTGTCAGGCTAGGAGGTGCTGCCGCTAGGACCCTACATTGAAGCAAAGTTGCAGGTTAGTCTACAAAATACGACAAAGTCACTGGGAGGGAATACATAAAGCACTTACCGCTTCTTGGGTGGGTTGTGTCTGGCTCAACGGAGGAGCATCAGACATCTGGCTGAGGCGTAGGGTGGTCCGGAAGGTCGAGTCATCGGCGGAGGAGTCCGAGTCGTCCTCCTGCCTGGGTTCGTCATCATCCTACACTGTGGAGAGAGCCCGCTTGCCGCGGGCCCTCTCGCCAAGCGTGTCGGGGGGAGGTGCCGACGAAGTGGCCGACCGTGATGGCGTCTGAGCTCTTGTGCCCCCGGACCAAACGGGGGTCCGCTGGCTCGACGACTGCTGCGGAGGCATGCCGCCTCGCGCTGGGCCCATATCGTCGGTATTAATGCAACTCATTTTATGGGCCAGGCGGCGGCAAACCTTGGTCACTGTCTGCACGTGTGCCACGCAGGAACAAAACAAGAATATTGGTATGCACTCTAATATGCTCGGACACGTGCACAATGTCGTACCTCCGCGAGGGTGCGTAGGACACCACTCTCCTGACCACCGGCACTAGCGAGAGCCACCCCAGCCTCATTGGAGAGGCGCGCAAGCTGTGTAGCCTACACCGCAGAAGTAGACGTTAGTAAAGTTCAATCGAAATCGATGTATCACATACTATATGGGTCTAAAGTTGTAGCCATGAGCACGTACCATGTAGTCTTTGCGGTGGAACCTCTTCCTCTGCTGCTCCCCTCCGGTGTCATGCGGTCGTACTCGCCGGTGATGTAAATCGTCGAGTTCGTGTCACTGATAGGTACGTTGCTGAATGCCGGCCTAAGGAAAAGACGCGTCGAACGGTGCAACCAGGCCAAGTACTCTCTGAAAGCCTGATCAGAGTGCACCGGGCCATTAGTATGCTCGAACCTCTCCCTAGCGTCCCACCGTTGAAGAGGTACGTGGTGGGTGACTCTCCAATCCAACTCCCTGTAGCGCTTGCACATCTCGAACCTGCCAATATCAATCATCGATTAGAGCAGAGAACTACGCACCGACTAATGCAATGCAAGTAGCTAAAACAAAATCTCACCCGTGCAGACGCTAGTCAGTGGAGACAACGGCTGGGGGGGTCGACTGCCTGCGACCGTACTGTCGCAACACTCTCGACAAGAGGTGCCACTCAACCACGTGGAAAAAAATAAGTGGAGTCACCGCCCACCACAGCAGACTGTCCCGAGTACAGAGGAGACTCAACTCTAAGCCCTCCACCTCGGGACGGGCGTACGGTAACCACACCACCTACAGAGTAAGAGTATAATCAATACTTAGAGTGAGCGCAATGTGTTAGTAAAACAAGCGATTCGATCGATACTAACCTGCCACTGTGTCACGCAGTCAAGCTCATTTGTGTAGGTCAAGTACCTCCTGTCGGGGTTGCCTCGAACCGACCTGATGTTTTTCTAGATGTACATCAGTGTCGGCCGGCACCCCGGGATGTTCCAAGCCTGAAACACAAGAAAAGTTATAACTTCGAGAGACACATATAAGGCATTTATTGGTGCTATACATACTGGAACTGCAGCTCGGTGTGGCCTCCCAATCGGAAGCCGCTCCCATGCCCACACCTGGAGGAGGTAAAGACATCCTCCCAAGCTGGCGGATGCTGCCGTGCGTCTGCAGGCCACGCACAGCTGCCGGTACAGGAAGGCAAGAACGGCCGACCCCCAGCTATACGTCGCCACATTCTCCCACGGCTCGGCAAGGAGAGGCAACACGCTCTAGGAGACGGTGTTGTCGGACGCATCAGTCAAGAGAAAGCCACCGACCAAGTGCCACAGCCACACTTGCGCGTGCCGCTCGACCTCAGCCTCCTCTGCCTAAGGTGGGCAGAAGGGGAATGTCTCGCGCAGCCATGCGGAGCTCACCCCAGACGTCCTCCTACAAACACACATTTCGTACGAGACAAAAAATTAATGACCAAATAATGAAATGCGAGAAATTCACACAACGATTCGATTAAGTCTTACTTGCTTCGTGCGTGGTCGTCCTCTAGGGGCTACACACCAAGGACGCCCTCTACCATCTCGCGCCACGTGCCGAGATTTAAGATCCCGCAAACTGCACCGCCCTCCAGCGGTAACCCGAGGATCATCGAAGTGTCCTGCATGGTTACCGTCATCTCGCCGCAAGGAAGGTGGAAGCTGTGTGTCTCGGGCCGTCAAGAGAGGCCCGTCCAGGTCCGGCAACCCAGCGGTCACGGTGCGAGCAAGGTCGAGGAAACCAGCTCGCGCCAAGTACGGTGCGAACCTATTGTCCCACGTCAGTCGGATCGCGTGTGTACGGGGACGGAGCGTGGGCAAAGTCTGCAAATCACAGTTATAGTACTGCATTAGAACCTGCCAATTTCAAATGAAATGGGTAGACAAAAATAACAAGCCGGACCTGGCGGTCGTCAGCGATCGCTCGCGCATGGTGCTCCCTCTCGTAGCTAGTCTCAAGGAGCGGGTACCGAGGGTCCGCCATCCTGCATAAATCAAGTAACAAAGTTAGTTATCGGCACATGTATTCAACAAAATTGTACAAAAAAACATAACCGATTTTCAAATGGCTCTTTACCTGACCACGTTTTGTACCCCAAGTACAACCCTTAGCCTATTTTCTCGTCGTGCTCCTAGTGCTGGGGCTTTTTCTTATGGGTACTCGCATTGTGCCCAACTTTGTGGCACTTAGAGCATCGGACCTCCCCACGAACCTCGTCAAAATCACCGGTTCCGTATCGATCATCACCGTACCCATTAGTCTGGTCCATCTCCCCACGAAGTTTTTTCTTCTTCCGTCGTCCCTTCTTAATTTTCAGGAGGGCGGGATCAGGCACATAATCGTCGCCATTATACTCAGGCCACTGAGTGGGATCAAGGTAAGGCTCGAATGTAGGTTCCCAAATCTTTAGTGTCTATGACTTCAGATAGAGTGGGGACATGTATTTGTCAGATTTGTGATCGACGCCTCGCACCAAGCAAGCGGTGATCATATGCGAGCATGGGGCATGAAGAAGTTGCGGAACCTTGCAGGTGCACTCCACTTCGTCGATGTCAACTTTGAAGTTCCGGCCACCGAAACGCTCACCACCGGGATTAGTTCCCCCCGCGCGACCGAATAGTATAGACCACTCTATTCGGTCCGTGTGCTTCAGCCATGTGGTTTAGAGCCAAGTTCTCCTCCTGCTCCAAATGTGTGGCACCAGCCTTTCCCCACTCTTCCCCTCCATCAATAGCATGCTTGGCCATTCCCCATCGATCAACGAAGTACTTGTTGCATTTTTGGAAAGAGTATTGTACTATTCCAGAAACCGGCAGAGCACGAATTCCTTTGAACACATTGTTCCATGACTCGGCGCCGTTTGTCGTCATGATGCCGCATCGACAACCGCCTTCGAATCGAAGCAGCGCCACTTGCTCTTGCTCATGAGCTGTTCCGCCATCCATGCCCTCGCTCGGTCGTTCAACATGTTATCTAGCTCTTTCATCTTCTTCTCGAAAATTTTCTCTTCTCTAGCACAGCATACCTGCTTCACCTTCGCCACCACCTCCTTCTTCTTCTGTCTTCCCCAAATATTTGCCGCAAAGTGCCTCATGCACCACCTGTGCTCGAGCGGTGGAAATCCCTGGATTTCTTCCCTAACCGCGTTTACAAGACCCGGGTGATGGTCGGAGATCATGCAAACCTTCCTGCCCTTGCCCAGAACCTCGCGTCTCACAATCATCATGAACCATGACCAGCTCGAGTTGTTCTCGCTCTCCGCCAAGGCAAATGCAAGAGGCACCAATTGATCCTCCAGATCCACCGCGACGGCCGTCATCAGCATACCCTCATATTTGCCGGTAAGGAAGGTGGCATCGACGAGTATGACCGGCCGACAATGCTCAAAAGCCTCGGCGCACTGCTTGAAGTACCAAAAGACACGCCGAAGCACCTTCCGTGTGTTGCCATGCTCATCGACCAAGGAACCATCACCCGTGTACGTATAGAACTTCGTACCCGGGTTGAAATGTTTAATTGCACTCAAGATCCTTGGCACCATGTTGTAGGCCTCCTTCCAGTCTCCAAATAGCATCTGAGTGGCGTGTTGCTCGCCCGCCATGCCTTTGAGTACTTCACACGATACCCAGTGAATGCAAATATGGATTCTATCAATGAAGCAACCGACACGTCGTTATCCGCCGTGACAATGCCAGCAATACGACGGCCTAGGTACTTGGCAGTGTTTTGAGCATGCACCCTCTTTGTCTTCGACGAGCCACATGTGTGAGGTTGCCTGACATAAGTTATCTTCCATCTCTGACTACTTGTCCAGCCGAGCCCACACGCCCCATAGGCATCCTTGTTTACAGTTCACAGTGTATCGCACTTTGACATCAGAATGAGTTACGGTGTACGGCCTATCATGCCACACCGCATAGTCCATCAGGAAGTACTGCAACTGCTGCAACGTGTCGAATTTCATACCCTTTCGGATTTCCATGTTCTCAGCATCTGGCAGAACCTCGGATGACAACAGGCCACTCTCACATATTGCCATGTGGCTTCGGCTTAGGGTCTCGAAGATGCCCATGGTCGGCACGTCGACATGAACTGCCTTCAGCTGCCTCCTCTCCTCAGCTGACAATCCGTGCAATGCTTGTCGTCTATCCACCATGGCTAGGCTACGAACCTCCAGCACGGCTTCGTCATCCACGTCATCTTCGTCCTCCTCCCCATCTTGTTCGCCTTGTACCCCATCGTCTTGTACGGCTTTCTCATCGGTGGATTCATCCTCCCCATCGTCTTGTACGACTTCCTCATCCGCGGATTCATCCTTCGACCCAACAGAGATTTCATCTACGTCCACGTCATATTCTTCCTCTTCAAATACTCCATTGTCGAACTCATCCATGGCAAAGTCACTACCGAAGTTAATGCAGGTTCCTGTCATATCCATGAGAAATGCTTCACATGTGACCGGGGTGTCGACACCTATACCCACCTCTTGGGTCAAAGGCAGTACTTCCTCCTAAACTCTCTGCTCGTCTAGTCCAATACAAAAATCAACCACCACCTCCCAACAACTGACGTTTGAATTTTTCACAACCTCCTTATAGTTACTCCAATCCGACTCGGATGAAATATTCAACATCACATAGTGAGCTCTAGCCTTCCCACAATCAAATCTGCCCTGCATTACCAATTCACCTTCACCAACACCACACCTCAAAGATGCATCCAGACATCGGGACACTAAATCACCATAGCTTGGGCTCTATCAAACAACACAACCTCCTCCTCCATATTCTCAAATTCCCCATTTGCTCTAACAGTTCCCCCATAAAACAATCGAACTAAACGATCCATCTACACAAATTATACAACACATACAACTAATTAGCCCTAACATGGAAAATTACAGAAAATTGAATAATGTTCAATCGTATATAGCGCACGAAACGTAAAAAATGCTTTTACCCTATAATATCGTAAAAAGACGTACGTACGAATAGCAAAAATTTTCATCATGATTATACATAATATATTTTCATCATGCATATACTACATATATATATAGCTACACCTATGCCTTCCCTAAATTTGAAATTTCAACGACAAATCGAAACATGCAACAAATTCACACGTTACAAATATAGACAGAATGTGCGTTGCATATCCCACGGTACTCAGATGAAACTAAACAACCTCAAATCCAACCTAAATCAAAAGTTTAACTAAAACCCTAATTATCAAACAACCAAGAAATGCGATAGATCGGGTGAGAAATAGCTCAAGTGGTGAGGGAGATTACCTTGCTAGGAGGGTGGGCAACGCTTTTTCCTACGAGAATCGGCCGGAGATGGACGGGGCGGCGGCCGGCGGGCGGTGGCGCGGCGGCTCTTGCGGCGGAGAAGGAGAGGAGGAGCAGAGAAATGCGCCAGGAAAGGGCTCGGCCCGATAGTTACAAGGTTCTGCCGGCCAGGCGGGGTGGCGCGGCAAAGGTGGGGCCCGCCAGGTCAGCGTCGTCGGGCATGTGTATAAGTGTCCGGGAAGGTTCTGCCGCGCCAGGTGGGGTGACGCGGCAAAGGTGGGGCCCGCACCTGCCACGCTATCCTTGCTCGGCATGGGCGCCACTGGCAGCCCTTGCTTGCGCCACATGCTGCAACGCAGCGGTGCACAGTGAGCCGCGCCTTCTCGAGTGGCGCGTCCAAAAGGGTTAGAAATAAAAATATTTTTTCACTAGGGTTAATTTTAAATTAATTATTAAAAAAGGTTAAAAGTAAAAAAATTTTCCGCAACTACTCACCCTCTGTCATTCGGACGTATCGGACGCGCCTCACCTTATCCATTCTTACGCTCACCTCCTCGTCTCATTACTCCCTTTCCCTTTATTCCTGAGACAAGCAAGAAGAGGGCGAAGTGCCTCAGCCGTGCCATCGGCTGCATCTCCTCCCTCCTGACCCCTTTCATGCATGTAATTCCCCAACACACAGCCTTCTCGTCTGGCTCCTCCACTGAACTTGTGCCGCTCCCCGGCGCGTCCCTCTCACACTTACCCTCTATCTCTCATGTGTGACATCCCAATATTTTCTAAATCCCAGAAAGCGGTATTTCTATTTAAGATAATTTTTAAGTCAATTTAATTGAAAAATATCCTCTAATTTTCCATTCTTGCCCTAATCCTCCCCTAATTGCATTTTTCCTAATCACAGCAACTGTGTTCATCGACCCCGCGTCGTGTAGCCCAAATCAAGACCAAATCAAATCCGTCCTTGCTATACCTGTACAGCCCAAATCCATACCAAATCAAAGCCATCCTTGCCATATCAGTGCACCGAAATCTTACCAAATCGACAGCAATCCAAATGTGCCATGTTTAGTCCCAAATCAGCTGCCATACACCCAATATAAAAAGCCTAGAAATCATGGCCGCGGCATCCAATCCTATCAACCCCAAAACCCTAGACATCATCACAGAACAAGGGAGAGGACGAGAAGAAGTCACCATCGTCCACCGCTATTGTTGCCGTAGAGGTGAGCTGCAGCCGCCGTTCCCTCTGCAGCAGGCCGCACCGCCGAGCTGCGTCGCAACCATAGCCAGCGCAGCTCGAGCGCCACCACCCAAGGCCGCGCTGCCCTTGACTTCCGCCGCCGCCAGCCCTAAGGCCAAGCCGCCGCGCCGCTAGGAACAGGCTGCGCCGCGCCGCCCAGCCAAGGGGGCGCTGCCCTGTGCCCAGCTAGCCGGGGTCGTGCCCCCGCCTCCTTTGACCCACGCCACCTTAGCTGCTGCCACCGGGAGGAGCCGCCGCCGTCTCTCTCTCTCTCTTTCACTTCCTCCCTCACTCTCTTTGCTGCGTCTGTGGGAAGCCAGGTGAGCCAACCTTTTAATCCTCTCGGTCAGACCAAGTCCAACCATTCGGCACTGCTTATCATGAACAGTAACCCTTTGCAATTTCGTATCTCCCAAACCACAACTCCGTTTCACATCAAACCAATTTTATTGGTCTTCTTTTAACCTAACCTACCTCCTATATTTATTTTATAATTTTTTAAATTTTATTTGCTGCTGTTAATTCGTTTGTGCCTCGATTTGTGTGTAGACGTCATGGAGGAGTCCGGAGAGGAGCAAGCGGCCTGTTGTCCAGGAGTGTGCTACACGGATCAAGATGAAAACTAGTTACATATTGATTCTTCCAGTTTGCAACTATTTTAATTATTTTCGTGTTTTAAATCTTCAAATTGCATGCTATGAATAATAGTATTTTTACCTGTTAGGTCATAGCTAATGCCTATACCGTGTTGGTCATTAATTAACATGGTTTACCATCCATTGCTGCCTAGTATGAAATAATCCTTTAATATTGCCTTCCTTGATTTTACTTATGCTAGATGCTTAGTTGCTCCGATGGAAAATCTAAATATTGTTATGACGGGAAATCATTAAAAGCTTGGTAGAGGGAATCTACTCTTTACCGATGATTTTGGTTAACTTTAATTCAACTAAAATCAACATGGCATGAGTAGACTCGAGGTGGTGGTATGAAGGTAGATGTATGTAATGTGGAATGCCGCCTCGGCTGATATAAGGATCGAACATCATGGATGAACTGATCGGGCAAAACAGTATAACTATGGATGCTAATAAGGGTAATACCTTAATTATTACCTTGAAAAATCTAGTTTTGATTTGTCATGGTAGTGTGGGCGTGCTTGATCAACACCATATGTCCATCTGGCACACGAGGGGAATTCGGGCATAGTGAGAGAAGGCCTAGGGTGAATCCTTAGTAAGGCATCCTCAGTTCTAAACGAACTAGGGATAATGGCTTCATCTCACTCTTAGGTGATGTCGCGGCCCTCCTCAGTTTATTTTCCGAGGAACGGCCGGACCTGCACTAGGCCCTGGATCAGTAGGCTAGTGCAACAGTTACACAGCTGGATAATTTCATACATCGACCATTCATATATTACATAATGGCAATCGCCAGATAGCAATAGTGGCAAATGGCATTTAAGCCTTAGTTACAATCAAGTCTCCATCAGAGTAAACCGAAAGTCTTTCAAAAGATGCGATCGTCAGAGTTTTTAAGCGGAAACAACAAAATCACACCAATAGTTATGTAACAACACACGACTGGCGGAACCAACTAAACCCTAACTTTCCCTCTACTATTCTTGGTCTTGAAATTGAGGATCTCCTTCCTTATGGCAGTCATAGGCATCTTCTTCACCAGGGCCCTCCATGTATAAAAGTATGTAAGTATGCGAGGTCAGTGTCATCCAAACACTGGCGAGTCAACACCCAACCTATACATTTAGTGATAGAGGCTTCAAAGGAAAGGCTGGGTTTGTTTATTTATAGAAAAACCAGTTTTGAAAATCAAAGCCTATGACTTAGCGGTTCTAACCAAATTTCTATATTAAGTTGATTATACATCATAATTCCATTTCAATTCTCATTTCCAACCCATGGCGGTTTTCATGCACTCTACCAAACGATCTCCTCCCACTCCCGCCATCATCTTCCGGGTGTGGCACACCCGTTTTGGATCACATCCCCCAGCAAAGTACCCGTTCTCGTCCTAGCTAGGTTGCCGATCCATGCTAGACTCACGGCTCTCTGTAAGAATGGAGCTAGATCATCCCTCGAACGATGACATGAAACTATCTTCACCTCAAGCATGGCAGTAGACCAGGTATGCCCGCAGGTCGTAACTACCCCTGAATCCCTAATACTTGCACTACCGCGCGATGGCTAGCACGTTGTGATGTTAGGAACCATCCTCGATGGTCAGTGACGTCACACTATGCATCCCTGATGCACTCGTCTAGAGAAATCCTTGATTCAGCCCAGCCTATCTATAAAGGGCCTCACCCTTATACGCTCCCTTCTTCGGCTAAATCGTACCCTCCGTGTGAATCACACGATGTGGCGGAACCCCTTTGGGCAACGCTCGGCATTATGCGGATCTCGCTGCGCTCTTCTTCCATGCACTACGTATGTGGGCGATTAACTCTTCAATTCACATAGCCTAGCTACTCCTTCTCCTACCCAATGCCAGACCTAGTCTACATTGCAACACAACCATATCCAATCCTCACACACACTGGCATGCCAAGCCCAAATTCCAGTTAACCATATTTATTGTGTGATCATGTCCGGTGAATAACGGTTTACCGTTCCGAGGCGACTAAGTCTAAAATTAATGATTGGACCTGAGTAATGTCTAAGCAAGATTTTAACCAAGACTTAAGAGTCTAAATCATTTTATTTAACCTAACCAGGCTAACAAGGGTGAACATCAAGGCGATTAATAGTAAGGTCAGATGACAGATGATTATATCAAGGCAATATCATCAGGGTAAAATAATAACAAATAATAACATGGCATGATATATCATGATTAAGCAGGCAGGTATAAATACTTAAAAAGCATGCAATTTAATAATATAAATAAAATATTTTAGAAATCTGGGATTCAATATGAACTATTGAATGTTAACTCATACTAGGGAAGTGTAGACTCTCCCTAGTAAAAGTAAATACCCTATAGGAAAGATGTTAATTCGCCTTGGCCCTGGAGATCGAAGTCTTGATTTGGTGCGGAGTCCTCGAAATGTCCCTCCGGATCCTCTATGTCTAATCGAAGAACCAACAATTCACCATAAACACAATGCAGCGAAGAAAAGAATGATGCATGAGATGCAATCGTAATCGCTCGCAATCGGTCATCTATACTTCCCACATTAAATAGATATGGTGTATGATGAGGAAGTTCCATGATCCTTCTATGAAGCAACAATTTCTAACGTAATGGTAGTAGTGATGCTCATGAGATGATGCGCATGAATATATACATCCATACATACATATATATATATATATACATACATATATATAAGTGTATTTTCTACCCTAATCAGCCCGAATATAAGAAAATAGGGTTTTTTTTCTTTTAAGATATTCAACAAGTGCGAGAATATATTAACAATCATTTTTGTCAGAAGTATTTCCTTCATCAACTTATCTTATCATTTTTATCCTACCATAATAGGAGGTTAAGTGTGTGTGGAAGATATCATCATATAATGTGTATATATATATATGTGTGTGTGTGTGTATACACACACACATACATAATCATGAGGTTGGTTATTATAAGACTAGTAAAATAAAACCTTTACTGTCCTAAAGGTGTGGTGAAATCACTTCTTTGAACAGGTACATTAAATTAGGATAATTAGGGATCTTAAATAACTAATTAACCATAGTTATTAATTAGGTCAATTATAAGATAATGTGTGATTAGGAGTCATACTATAAATTTCATATTTTTTCTAGGTCCAGAGGGTTATTATATACTATCCATGATTTTCTCAGATTTTTATTAAGTGTTAATCCATTTTTGATTAACAGAAAACCATTTTTGTCCATTTTCTATATGGAATAATATTCTAAATGCAAGCAAATTGAAATTATTTTGTGATAAATCTTCTGTTACTGTTCATGGTAGCATTTTTATTAAATCAAGATTGAGACGTAGTATTAGCCATAAATTTTCTAGTATTAATGAAGAATTCTAGCTATTTTTAATAAATCATTTCTAATTACTATATTTTTTTATTCACAAAATCCGGAGAAAATAGGATGAAAAGATCTTGGGCGGCCCATGCGACGCTGTAGCAACCTGACCGATTGGTGACGACAGCGGGCCTAGGTGTCAACGACGCGTGCCGCTCGCGCAATAGCGAGAACGCGCCTTTGGTTGAGGGAAACGTATTTCCAAATTTACGTGATCACTTAACCTGACTGTGGGCCACGGGACCCACATGTCAGCGACGCATTACCTATCTCACGTGCGATTTAAACTTAAACGGTTTCACGCATGCATCCTGGCGTAGATCTAACGGCCGGGACTTCATCTTCTACCCCCGGCCGGTGCGGTGGTGATGATGTCATGAAACCGGCGAACTATCGGTGGCTTAACGGCGGCGCTACAAAACACTATAGTGGACGTTCTTGGGCGCTACGGGTTCTACACAAGTAGCCCAAGAACGGATCGTCGCGATACTCGCCGGCAATGGCCTGTAACGGCGGCGAGTCGAGCGGCGGCGGAGAACTCCCACGGGAGCATCTATCTATGGCTCTACAATGCCCTATAAGCTAAACGAAGACGAGTATGAGCATAAGGAGGGCTTGAGGATGCTCACCGAGCTCTTGACTGGACCGGGCAAAGCGTGAAATGTCCTGGCGACGGGGAGGCCGAAACAAGGGTTGCAACGGGGATGCGCGCACAAGCTAGAGGCGAGGATCTCTAGATGGAGTTGGCGGCGTGAGAGTGAACATGTGAGGGAGTGGCTCTGGCTTGGCTCAGTGGTTTTGAGCTTAGTCAAGATGTGCTCTAGGTCCAACGGTCACGAGGGGGCACAGGCGGTCTCTGGGAAGCTTCGTCGACGATTGGTGGGCACAGGCGGTGGCCTGCTCAGCTTGCTTGCCGCCTTGGCTGAAGTTGGCCCGTGCGGCTGATTGTGCGCGGTAGTGTGCTGAGCTCCGGTCAAGGGCGCAAGGGCTCAGTACATTTGAGTACAGGGCAATGCCGGGGATTGGGCAACCAGGGCGGTGCCTAGCAACGGCCGCACGTGTGCGGCCGACAAAGCGACGGGTCGGCATGCTCGGTCAGGCGGCGACATCAAGCATTGGAGGCGAGGCCAAGTCAGCTCAAAAGTGGGGGCCACGGTTCAACCCGACACCCACAAACAGCCAAGAGAGGATCTCCAGCAGAGATCCTGGGGTAGAGGAGGAGGATTTCGCCGGTGAGGTGGAGGCAGGATAGTGGCAGCTAGGCTGCTCGATGAAATGTCCTTAAGAGCAAGAAAGAAAAGAGGCTACCAAGTGGGTCCCACCAGGGGTCATGCTTGGTCAACCCACGGTTCAGGATATCACTTAGGGTCTAGACTAGTTTCTAGAATTTTTGTAGGATTTTTAATGTGATTTATCATGTATTTATATATGTGTGTGTGTGTGTCTACATATATGTGTTTGTGTGTGCATATATGTATATATATACACACACCTAGGGGATTTAGAGTGATAATTAAAATCACTAAAATTAACTTAGCCTATACATTGCTACATTTTAGATATCCATAATCAGGACATAAATTAAAGTTTCCAACCACTTATTCAAGTTAATTAGCAAATTCTTATCTTATAAAATTTCAAATGTCCAAAAATTGATTTTAAACAAAATTTGCTTTTAAAGGAAGTTGTCGTTAAATTATACAAGCATCATAGGAGTGTTTTCCAAAATAACATACAATTTTGGGCTGTTACAATCCCATGGGTAAAGTATACACACCCTGCAGAATTAAAACTATCATGATAGTCGTGCTTACGGTCAAGAACGGGCTTAGCCAGCTCTACTTGTTAGTCTCATCTTTTCTTAATTAACTTACTGTAGAAGGTAGAGAGCAAGGATTGCCAGGCAGTGAGTACCGGGCAGCGAATGCCACGCAGTGCATTACAGGGAATGTATTGCCAGGGTTTCGTGTAGAGTTGACAGCGAGTGTTATCTCGGTTTCGTGCTGAGAAGGTGATATTATAGTATTGAGAAAACATGATTAAATAAATGAATTTGAAATTCTTTTAAACTATTGCTTTACAACTGAATATGGATGGGTTTACCGAGCCATCATTTAATTTTCTATCTTCCGCTTACTACTATTAATATTAAAATAATTATTGTAACAATTGGCGTTTGTGGCCAAGGTACTTTATTTGGTTAATCGTTAAACAGCAAGGTGTGATTTCATTATGCTCTAACTGTGTGTACTAGCTGTGATCCATTGGGACTAGTACCGTAAGGCATAGAGGGGTCGGCTTTCCTAAGCCGGGCCCTGACACATGGCTCCCTATCTCTCTTTCTCTCTCTCTATTCCCTATCTTTACGCCTCATCTGGTGAGCTAGAGCGGCCGGGATACGAAGCACAAGTTGGTAGCAGGGGGCTTCGCCGGATTTGGAGAAGATGATGGCCGGATATGTAAAAGACGCATCCTTGAATTTTGGTCTGAAACACAACATGTGAGTATGAAACATCTCATTTGCTTTTATGAAATATTATTTTTTTTCTCATGTTTTACTATTAAATCATTTAGTTTGCTCTTAGCCACTCCAGTTCTTGAGAACTTAACATTTTGTACATTGACATGGTCTTCAGCATTTCGACGACGATGATGATGGAGGGTGCGGCAGGGCAGCGACCATGGCGAGGGGGTGTGGGCGCGAGGCTCTGGGCCGAAGGGCGGGATTTGGCGCCTGCAGCTAGCTTGGCTGGCACGGCTGGCTTGGCTGGGCGCTAGCTAGGGCATTGGCAGGCAAGGCACGCCAGGTATGCTCGTGCGCGCCAAGGGCAGAGGGAGAGGGAGAGATAGGACGGCGATGGGGAGGTGACACGCACGGCATGCGTGCTGCCCCTCGGGCAGAGCAGGAGAGAGATGGAGAAGAGGGGGAAGAGAGGTCGGCTTAGGCCAAGGGTCTGGGCCTAGCTTGGGCCTAGGCTGGGCTAGGCAGGAACAGGGCTAAGCCCACAAGGAAAAATAGAATTTTTTGGAAAAATTTTGGATTTAGAATTTGAATTTGTATTCAAATTGGATTTTGAATTTAGCCTTTTGAAATTTAGTAATTAAGATGATTTTTGAATTTAAGAAAGGACTTGGGAATTAGAATTTGAGTTTGCTATTTATGTTGAAGTTTGAATTTACAAACTAAAAATTTTCATATGGTGAATAGTAATTACTGGAAATGCAAATCAAATTTTTAATTTTTGAAGTTGTCAAAAAGGGGGCCAAAATGGGCTGTTACAATGATATATGTTGCATCAGATGGGGAGAATCACTTGGGTCGTCTCGCATTGATGTTGAGATGCATGAAGCAATTTCAGGCACTAAAAACACTATTGTTGAGTTAGGAGACAAGAATGCTAAGATTATTTTTTTAAAAAAAATTTGCTATTCAGTCAGTTACAACTTGCGTCACCTTTTTGATAAAAGTTGGTGTCGTGTGTGGCACAGACTTCGGTTCAGGACCATGGAAATGGTAATTTTGGAGCCAATACAGCTACTATTGAGTCAGGAGAAATAATGCTGAGGTTAAGTTTTTAAAACTTTGTTTTTCCACTAACTCAGTTTCAACGAGTATCACTTAAGATTTTTCTCTTGATACTGCAAGATACCTCATGATACGACATGATGTAGTCATTATTACAAATTCTTTTCATTACAAGTACGATATATGTTCTTTAACTCCAAATTTTTCCATAGAACAAACATTTTCCAAGATAATTCACAAATTTAATATGAAGTTGCAGTTGAGACACTGTGAAATCGTCAAAGATTCATGCAATACATTGAGTCATGGATTGAGGCATCAGACAAACAAATTGTTGCGGAATTATGTGATGAGCTAAGGAGGGTTGGAAAGGAATAAGACAAAACCTCCATGGTATCAGCTAAAGCAAAACAAGGCGATGCCAATGCTGGTTGTAGGTTGAAGGGGGTGATCAATGTGTTAATAAGCTATTTGAGGAAGTGAGAATAGGGGCTATTGCAACTGAAGAGGTTGCTGCTTCCGATAGCTCTCGACCTGCTTAACATGACAAGCGCGATAGGGATCATGGAGCTGATGAGGTTATTCTTTTTTAAAAAGAATTCTACTGACTAAGGGGGTGTTCTATTGGACTCATAAGTTGTGACTTATCTGTCTTATCTCCAACTTCGAGAATTTCCCGATGTGGCCTCGAGAGTCGGATGGTCTTGAAATTTAAATTTAGGGAGCTTTTAGACTTATCCGACTAATATTGACTCATCCGCCAGTTCAAAAAGTAATTGAAAAAAATTTATTTGAGTCTCAATATTAGTCTAATAAGTCCCTAAATCCTAAATTTCAAGGCCATCCGACTCGAGGCCACCTTTGAATCGAAATTCTCGTCGAGATAAGAAGAGATAAGTTTCACAAATTATGATGACTTCAATAACACTCCCTAAGTTTCAAGTAGTATCTCTTTTCTTGTCTTAAATTTTTGCCTTTCATGTGTTACAGACTGGCCATGGATGATACTGCTAATTAATTTTGGAACTCGTTGTAATCCGATAGATGATCGTTGTGTTAATGATATATCCCAGGTAGGGCATAATTTAGTTTTTGCCACCGTAAAGAATATCATTCTAATATTTGCCACTCCTCATGTCAATAACATGTGGGTCATGGGGCCACATGTCATTGACTCATGAGTGGTAAATATTAGATTGTCACACCTTTGAGAGTAGCAAATAATAAAATGCCCCGGCAATCTAAATTCAAAGTCGTGTTTCTTCTTTTCCAATCTAATTTGGGTATTGAGTAGGCTATTTCATTTTTTTGCCTTTTTTTTTCCCAAGGTTGCCATTATCAAAGGCAGAGGAACGAATCCTTATGGAGTTCCTTGAACGGCCCTTCGAAATCTTCTTTGCAGAATCTCTATATGAAGTTGTGTTAATCTCACCCACCGACCCAATCCCCCTATTATTTTGGGTGCTTCTTTCTTGCGAATCTTGCGATAGTTCCTGTCGCTGAGACAAGTTCACAGTAGATATGCACTCAATTATTTCATCCAACACCGGAATGGATAGTCTGAATGTACCACCTGTTTTGGAAGCCTCGTTGGTTATTTCTACTGCTTTCTTGCAAGTATGTGCATATCTTAGTCTGCTACTTGTAATCTCACTAGTGCCACTCAGAGGTAATAGTTCTTTGGTTCCACCGCATGAAGCTTTCACTGACCACCGCTTAAGCAGATAATGTTGTGGAATTTTGTTCTCATTCAGCTATCACCTTGAGAATGTGGTCATATCGCAACCCTTCTCTTTCGAATTTCTTGTAAACACAACTAAATGCTTAACTTTCTAGACTAGCAAAAAAGCTTGTATTCCTTATTCAAGCCCCCTCCACACACGCACATTCGACACATGAATGTCAGCCGGGCCTCACACCCGGATCCCCAGGCCGTTGGGCTGCAGTCTGCATCAGAGAACCCAACGTAAGCAATGCAATGCCAAGGTCTCTTGGGCCATCTCCCCAAAAAGCTAGCTCAATGAGGGGTTGCACCCTCACCCTTATAAACCATGCTCAATCCCTCCCAACAACCAATGTGGGACTATCCCAACAATCTCCCCCTCACACATTGGGCCGAGACTTGTCCGAGAATCACTTGGGCTACAGGCTCGATACCAATTGTCGTGGCCTCACACCGAGAATCACTTGGGCTACCTGGGCTCTGATACCAATTGTCAGCCGGGCCTCACACCCGGACCGTAGGCCGTTGGGCTGCAGTACCTCCGGATCTTCGGCTGCATTGCCCATGTCAGGAATACAGCCCCAAACCTCAAGAAATTGGAGGACAGGAGCACACCCATGGTGTTCATAGGATATGAGCCCGGATCGAAAGCTTATCGAGTCTTTGATCCTGTCAAAAATCGAGTTTTTGTGAGCAGGGACATAGTGTTCGATGAGGGAGCTCGGTGGCCATGGAGTGAATCAGATGCATCACCTAATACTCAAGATACTTTCACAGTGGAGTACATGGTGTGTCCTGTAGGCAAACGCACATACTGTTATGCTGGAGATAGTGGAGGGGAAGAGATGGTCTCAGATGTGCCTGTGCAAGGAGGAGGACAGATATCCCCAGTGTCGACAGAGAAAACTCCTCTGGACCGTGTTCGGTTCAGATCACCTCCCCAATGCATCAAGCCCGCGGATGCATACCATGAAGATACACCACTTCGTTTCAGGAAGGTCACCAACGTCTGTGGTGTGTTGGATACTAGAAATCTGCAGCAGGGCTTGGATGCTGCAGATTCAGAAGATGAGGAGCTGCACTTGGTTGGAGTGGGTGAACCGTCCACCTTTGCAGAAGCTGAGCAAGACCAGTTATGGCGTGCAGCAATGATAGAAGAAATCAAGTCAATAGAGGAGAATGGGACTTGGAGATTGGTGGAGCCACCTACAGACCATCGCCCGATTGGGCTCAAATGGGTTTTCAAGTTGAAGCGCAATGAGCAGGGTGAAGTAGTTAAGCACAAAGCACGGTTAGTGGCAAAGGGCTACGTGCAGAAGCAAGGAATTGACTATGAAGAAGTGTTTGCGCCAGTGGCTAGGTTAGATTCAGTGCGTCTAATGGTGGCTTTGGCGGCACACTATGGTTGGGAGGTGCACCACATGGATGTCAGGTCTGCATTCCTCAATGGAGAATTGATGAAGAAGTATATGTAGGACAGCCACCGGTTTTGTCATAGAAGGGGCCGAGCACAAGGTATATCGCTTGGTGAAGGCTTTGTATGGTCTTCGACAGGCTCCGAGGGCTTGGAATGCTAAACTTGATGCAAGCATGATAGGACTTGGTTTTGTCCGAAGCCCATCAGAGCATGCTGTGTACCGGAGAGGAAATGGTGCATCTCACATTGTTGTAGGTGTATATGTTGATGATTTGATCATCACAGGTGCAAGCAAGCAAGAGATAAGCCGTTTTAAAAAGGAAATGCAAGAGCTGTTCAAGATGAGTGACTTAGGGTTGCTCAGCTACTACCTTGGGATAGAGGTGAGACAAACCGGGCAAGGAACAACTCTAAGTCAGGGTGCTTATGCCCAAAAGATTCTGGACAGGGCAGGTCTATTGGAGTGCAATCCTTGTCAAACACCAATGGAGATCAGGCCGAAACTGAAGAAGGGAGGTGACAAACCTGCAGTCGAAGCAACACAGTATCGCAGTTTGGTTGGAAGCTTGCGGTACTTGGTGCAAACCCGCCCAGATCTTGCTTTCTCCGTTGGTTTTGTGAGCCGATTCATGGAAGACCCCGGAAGATCATCTTGGTGCGATGAAACGCATCCTAAGATATGTAGCCGGCACCATTAATTTTGGCTGTCACTATGTTCGTGGGAGTGACGGTAAGGAGCTGGATTTGAAGGGCTACTCAGATAGTGATCTAGCTGGAGATGCTGATGACCGCAAGAGTACAAGTGGTATAGCATTCTTCATTGGGTCAAGCTTGATCACCGGCAATCGCAGAAGCAAAGGATAGTTGCACTTGTCTTCGTGTGAGGCTGAGTTCATAGCAGCAGCGACAGCAGACTTGTCGCGAACCGGCATCACGAATGCTAGCTGAGCTCACTGGACAAGAGGAAAAGAAGGTGACTCGAAGATGGACAACAAATCTGCAATTGCACTCTGCAAGAATCCTGTTTTTCACGACGAAGCAAGCACATTGAGACTCGCTACTACTACATCGAGATCAAGTTGAGGTGGCAAGATCGTGTCGAATTTGTCACTACGGATAAGCAAGTGGCTGATTTCGACAAAGTCTCTGGGAAGAGTAAGGATGAATCAACTGCTGGAGCAGGCCGGAGTCTCGGATGTGAAGAATAACAAGATTAGGGGGGTGAATGTGATCTAATCTTGTGTATTTTTTCCTTTCCATGTTCAAGTAGAGTTTATTTCTTTTCTTAGCCGAGTGAGTCACAGCCCTAGATCATGTGCGTTTTGTCCTTGATAGTGGCTGATTGGTTAGCGAGTTGTGTTACGGGTTTAACTTGTAATCGCGGCGTGGTTCAGTTTTGTGGGATGGCACTGGCCCGAATGGGTCATGCCGCAAGAGTAGGATGGCTGGTAGAGGAGATCCTTGATTGTCGCTAGCGTGGGATGGCATGCCGATTATAGCGGATCATGGGACCGAATCAACAGCTCGTGTGCTTAATAAAAGGTAAGCAAGAACAGAAAAGCGGTGGTTGTTAAGCCGCACAAAAAATCTCTCGAGAGTTTTCGTTCTCTCGGTTTTGGACGAGACACAGTGCAAAACGAAAACGTGAAGAAGCGAGAGATTGTGAGAGAGAGCTGTCAGTTGGTATCAGAGCTTTGACTAGCTCTCTGCATCGGCGAACATGTCAACCGGCGGCGGCGGCGGCAAGATAACACCGTGGTGGCGGCGGTGATGTGAACAACGGCGAGGCACCGGAGATCGAACTTGGGCGTTCATGCGATCGACCTCTCAGAGCTCATGCACGAGAATCTGGAGGGACTCGGGCGGCGACCTCGTGGTGCAACGGGTGGTGCGGAAGTCGGGCGGCTCGGTGGTCTATCCCATGCCGAGCCGCATTTAACTCGCCGACCGGGCACTTCTAATGCGGGTGAATCTCCAAGCTCAAGGTCTCGGGAGGCAATCCAGCCGGAGGAGGCGATTATCGCGAAGATCGACTTGCGCTGTCCGCATTCTCCGCGCGGTCCCTGCGAGACATCTTGCGGACGCCGGGCGGTGAAGGATAGTCTTGAAGGAGGCTCGGGACGCGTGGCCACCATGCATGGGGGCCGAGCGTCTTGAGGCCAGGCGCAAAACTGCGACAGACTTGAAGGATTCGCTTCAAGGACGGCGAAGGGGTCGAGGAATTCTCCATGAGGCTCCAGGGGCTCATCAATGACTTAGAATTGTTGTGGGGAGATTGTTGGGATAGTCCCACATTGGTTGTGGGGAGGGCACAAGCATGGTTTATAAGGGTGAGGGAGCACTCCTCATTGAGCTAGCTTTTTGGGGAGATGGCCCAAGAGACCTTGGCCCGCTGCTTTGCGTTGGGTCTGCGACGGTACTGCAGCCCAACGGCCTGGGGATCCGGGTGTGAGGCCCGGCTGACAATTGGTATCAGAGCCTAGGTAGCCCAAGTGATTCTCGGACAAGTCTCAGCCCAATGTGTGAGGGGGAGATTGTTGGGATAGTCCCACATTGGTTGTGGGGAGGACACAAGCATGGTTTATAAGGGTGAGGGAGCACCCCTCATTGAGCTAGCTTTTTGGGGAGATGGCCCAAGAGACCTTGGCCCGCTGCTTTGCGTTGGGTCTGCGACGATACTGCAGCCCAACGGCCTGGGGATCCGGGTGTGAGGCCCGGCTGACAATGAAAACAGTTCGTCTCCGCCCATTGTGAACATTGTACATTGTGGAGTTCATTAGTTGTACCTTGAATTTCTCAAATATTGCACGTGTAAAAGGTTGAAGCCTGCTTCTCCAACTAAAACCTTGACCATAATGTAGCATATGTTTGGACAGTAATATATCTCTGGCTGTCATCCCTGTTTAAGCAAAATTGCACTAGTTTCTGATAATGTGTCACAATGTTTCTGATTGAATCACTGGGTGCATGAATTCCTTGAATAGGGCATTCATCCCTTCACTTTGTTGCGTTGTGCTCATAAATGGGGCCCATCTCTCTACTAGCATACAAGTGCTCCATGTACTTATGGCCCGATAGATTGTACTGATCAAGTAGCTTAGCCCATGCCATCTCAAAGTCTTCAACAATGAGCGGATCATTGATGCACAATTTCAAGTCATCCTCAAAACCTGGCAACTTTGATAGCAGCTGACCTTTCAGCTGCTAAATTTTCATTACGTGCTACATGCAACGCCTGTGAACTGTACCTGACAATACATTTGCTATTGCTTTCTCCATCGTTTTGTCTTGATCTTTCACGATACTTCTTGGGACTTTGTCATCCATTGATTTTAAAATTAAACATCCACTCAAATGTTTCAAATGTCTCGTCTCTGAGGAAAGCACAACCAAACAGAACTGTGAGCATGATTGCTAATACCAATAACAGGAGCGATGGAGGGCGATATTTTTTGTTCAGTATGTGTCGAACACAACACAATCACTAAACTTGGCATATGCCTGGCTTAAAGACTCATCGGACCGAACAGGCTTTTCAACGTATTATCATCATCTTGTTGCATGCTGTAAAAGAAGGATGGATTTTCCATCTGAAGCTCCTTAAAGTATTTTACTGTGTTTGCCAGATCACAGCCTCCACCATTATGCACCACGTTTAACCTAATGTTGTTGACATCTTTCCTTGTGAATGGTATGTATCGACATCACCCTTCGCGTAGGGATATTATTATGGAGTTCTATCAAATCATAGTCATCTTCTGAGATCTTTTTGTGTCACCTCAAAAGGCAAAGTGTTGGAAGGGCTCAAGAGGGGGTGGTTTTGGTCGAGTTCAACAATAGTAATAACACATTTACTACCCCTCGAAACAACCACCATCCTAGCTTTGTAATCAATCTTATGTTGCTTGTCACTCTTGCGAGTACTACTGCTAGGGTTGCCCTTGACTCACTTTTACTTGTGTTTCAGAACTGGTAGGCAAATTTATACCTATTGAACTCTTTCGTAATACCTCTTTCCATTGCTTGAAACCTTTGTGCCAAAACCCAATCCTTGTGCATAATCGCTATAATATTTTTGTGCCTCATTCTTACTAAAAAAAACTCCATTCCAACATAAGGTTTTGCAAGCTGCGAACTAATGCAGTCAACTTCATCATGCTGGTCATCTCTACTATCCAGATCCGCAAGATCACCCATATGGCACCACCAGTTATAACTGCCACATCCTTCGGAAAAATGTCAGCACAGCCAACTTAGAAGGCATCACTATTGCCATCCACATCATCATTCGAAACAAGCCCATTAGCAACTTGAACCATCTGGGAAGCAGCACTCGCGACAATCATGTTATGAAATAATCTCACAAGCAACTTGCCCCATTTACCAAATAGGACTTGCCTGCAATGGAAGACCAAAAAAATTTCATTAGTTAATTCATATTTCTGCAAACAAAGTGTACATGCCAGTTAACAAAAATAACATTACAACTCTAAGCAATCTCATTAATCTTGGTGGTAGGGGTTGCACCAGCATAATTGTATACATCATCACAATGATCCAGCCAATCCATCTTCAAAATTTTCAACCGCACACATTTATACATATTATGGGATCAACTTTTTGTGAATTGATTACATGTGATATATTTTCTTCTCCATTTTCATATGATGTGTGATGGCAAATCAAATACACAAACAGAAACATGTCATGTAGCACTAAAAACCTATTAACTGATGAATAGCTATCAAATAGTTTCAGTATTTTTGTTGTAGCGAAAAAATAAAGATGGAACTTCAAGTGCTTCCAAACATTTTCATCTGCAGCAAACAATTCTATTGAGAGTTTGTTTCAGTGTGAATTCATGAGCTACATTTTTCTACACACCACAGTCCACGTCAACGATACTTGCAAGCATTTCATCATACACCTTATATGCAGCAACATTTTTGTGGACAAGGACACACATCTACACTATCGAAAGAAGGGTTGTTCCTACTCGTGACCTTCAGGGCTCGGATCAGTGCTAGAGAAGACACGTGCAAGTTCCGCTTGCAGAAGGAAGAAGCGGGGCTTCCATAGCTCGGATCAACAAGGAAGACGCGTGCGATCGAGTTCCACCGCGGAGTAAGAAGGAAGAAGCGGGGTCGACGAGGAAGACATTTTCACGCTCCGCCCCGTGGAGGAAGGAGGATGCGAGGCCTTTAGGGCTTGGATCAGGGACGAGGAAGACATGCTCGCATTCCCCGCGCGGAGGAAGGAGGAAGCGTGGAAGAAGGAGACCACCTTTTTGTCGTTTTGCAGTACTGCCATATTGGTCCTTGCGGTATAGCATGGTCTAGTCATTCTCTTAAAACATATCTGTTTGGCCAGAAATGCCCACATTATCAAATTAAAATTCCATGTTAGTTCTCCAACAAAATATTAACCTTATGCATAGAACGCGATTTGATATCACAATTTGGCAGTATTTATTGGAACTCACAACCCATGCAGTAATCGAGAGTGTACCAAGAACCAAAGATGTGCAATCCATAACATACTACCCTAAATTAGTTATAAGTGGCAACGTCCACATCCGGGAGCTTGAAGACGAGTGGTAGCGGATAGAGAGAGTGTCGTGGTTGACGGCTAAAGAGATTGTGGTGGACATGTGCGATGGAGAGCTGTGATTCACTACGGCACGGTGTGGGGGAACGCGGTGGCGAATAAACTGCGAAGAGCCAAGAAGGGGAGACACAAGCATGAAGTGAGGGGACGCAGGGCCGTCAAGATGTCAATCGATTCTCGCGGCGGGGCGTAGGTGGTAGGCAACGAACTCTGCATAGGATCTTGTGCCGGGGGAAGCGCTCATCGACATGTGTTGGGTTGCCATCGCCGGGGAAGCGCTTGCTATTGGTAGAAAGCAGGGATGGAGGGGGCGGCTCCGAGGTTAGTGGGACGGCAAGGCGACTTGCACGTCAGTGGATAAGGGGAGACCATGTGGAGTTGGTACATCAAGGCGGAGATCCACGCCGGTGGCTAGGGGAGGAGCAGTGGAGTGGGGAGGAGATTGGAAACTGCCGTAATTAGGGAGGGGCACTGTAATTTGGGAAGTTAGTACCGTAATTATTGCACAATCTGACATGGAACCTGGACCATACGATGAGATGGATGGATGGTCAGCGTGCTATCCAACTCAGGATTTAGGGTATATTTGGTTTATAACTCTGAATAGCCATGCCAATGCAAAGGTTATGTCCAATCCAGGGCACGATCTTTTAAAGGTAAAATTTTAGACGTTTGGTTTAAAGGCAACAAAGAATGACCAATAAAAAATTAAAAATAATTTAAATTTTCAAAAAAATTGAAAATTATTTAAAATGGGTTGCTTATTAATTTAGATGAATTATGAAATTTATTTCATGTAATTTGGACACTATATGAAATTGATGTAAAAATAAGAAGTTTAATTCGGAGAAAAAAAAAAGCAACTAGGGAAGTGTGTCTGCATGTAGCACGGAGCGCGTGCGTGCGTGAGGCTGCGCGTGGGCCTGAGGCGCGATGGCGCGGGCGTGACATTTCCGCGCCGTCGTCGCGGCCGCATGCGAAGCACAAATACGACGGCGTGCCAAATTTTGGCGTTGGCAGGGCGCGCATTGGCTACCATCCAAACACACGCCAATTTCTGAGGCATGTCAAAATTTTGGTAGGGCGAGCCATGGCTATGATCCAAACACGCCCTTAAGACCATTGTATGGGAGAGATGGATGGACAATATAGACTGCTAGATGGGCTAACTTCCTTTTTTTATTAGGACATTGGGGCCCACTTTCATTGGTCCCACCAGCCAGTCACCCGAGGTTACTGCTAGTTTCTCACACACTGCGCGCTCCCACACTAACCTCTCTTCTCCTAAAGCCCGGACGCCCAGCGGCGGCGCCGCCGCCAACCTGCCCCGTGAAATCGAGTTTTCCCCTCTTGATAGGGCGGCAGCCTCTCTCGTAGCAAGATGGCAAGGTAGGAGCAGCGAGCGAGCTGTATACCTGTATGGGATTCGAAGCAAGCGGAGCGCGGCCGAGCCCGGAAGAGAGTCTCGCGGCAAGGAAGTGGAGCGATGATGGTTCGGGCACGGACGCGGCTGTCAACGCGGCTGATGAACATCTGCCTCGCCGCGCTCTGCCGCGGCGGGAGCCTCGCCAGCGCCGAGTCCGTCCTCATCGACGCCATTCGCCTCGGCCTGCCCCCCGACGTCGTGACGTACAACACCCTCCTTGCCGCGCACTGCCGTGCCGCGGGCCTCGACGCGGGCTTCGCGGTCCTGCATCGGATGCGGGAGGCCGGGGTGGACCCCGACGACGTCACCTACAACTCCCTCATTGCGGTTGCCGCGCGCCTCGGGCTCCTGATGCGCGCCGTCGACCTGTTCGACGAAATGCTCCGGGCGGGGATCGCCCCCAACGCGTGGAGCTACAACGCCCTCATACACTGCCTGTTCCGGTCTGGCCACCCGGAGGACGCCTACAGGCTGTTCGCCGATATGGCCAAGAATGGTGTCACGCCATGCGCCACCACCTACAACACGCTGCTCGACGGGCTGTTCAGGACTGGCTATGCTACGAACGCGTACAGACTGTTCAGGTACTTGCGGAGGGCGGCGCTCCCGGTGGACATTGTGACATACAACACGGTGATCAATGGGCTGTGTAGGTCAGGCAAGGTGGGCTATGCCCGCATGGTCCTCAGGGAGCTTGGGAGGACTGAGTATGCCCCGAACGCCATCACGTACACGACAGTTATGAAGTGCTGCTTTCGTTATGGCAGGTTTGATCAGGGGTTGGACACCTTCTTGTCGTTGCTGGATGGAGGGTACATTGCGGATGTCTACTCATATTGCACGGTGATCAGTGCGTTAGTCAAGAAAGGCCGGATGGAAGAAGCCAATGCTTATTCCGAGCTCATGATAGAAAGTGGGTCCAGGCTCGACGTTGCATGCTACAACACACTGATTCACTTGCAATGCCGACAAGGGAAGATGGACAACGCATTTGAGCTGCTGAGCATGATGGAAGAAGGCGGCCTGGAGAGTAATGAGTACACATTCTCAATTTTGGCTAATGGGTTGTGCAAGATGGGACATATTGAAGCTGCAGAAAAGCAGTTATATTATATGGAGATTAGGGGCATGGAATCGAATGTGGTAGCATACAACTGCTTGATTGACGCACTCTGCAAATCTCAGGAGGTGGATGCAGCCATCAGGTTACTGCACAACATGAAACTAAAAGATGATTTTACTTACACATCACTAGTCCATGGTCTATGCAAGGTGGGTAGATACCATATGGCATCCAAATTCTTGCGGGTCTGTTTGCATGAAGGTAGTAATGTTCTTGCATCTGCAAAGCGTGCTGTCATTGCTGGGCTTCGTAGCGCAGGGTTTAAAAGTGATTTGAGGAAAGTTCGGGCAGCATTACAGATGTCTAGGCTGTTACGATCATAATCCAAAGAAACTTATATGCAACTTGACTGGATGAGCTTGCAAGATGAACAATATCAGCACAGCAAAGAAATGACTAGATGGGCTTGCAACATGGACAAGATCAGCACAACAAAGAAATGACTGGATGATCCTGCACAGAGATGACATTTAAGTGTTGTTCAAATTGGAGTCTGTAAAGTGTGAAGTTTACACTTATTCCAGTAAGATGCAATTCTGCCTTGTTACCCTGTTAGTGTTTGTTACATTGTTTTTAGTGTGCCAGCATTAAAATACGTGGACGTGATATGAACTCAAGCTATAATTTCAATTCTCAATGCGACCAAGGGTTAGTTTATTCATAAACTCTAATCCTAACATGTTTTTGTTTGGACCAAACAAATTTGGGCTTATAAAGCATAACATCTTGTATTCCAATCTTATGTCAAGGTATTTCAAAATCCTTTTAATTATTGTTGCAGCTGTGAACCAAATGACACTTTAGTTTGTTTGGAATTCCACGTCCTGATTATTGTCCATTTATCTCGATAGGAATTTGATTTTCTACAATATTAGTACATCACAATTTATTTGTTATTTGTTTTTCCTCAATCTAATTTGCACCATTTGCTGTCTCTGAAAGGCAGATACTAAGATCCTGCTAATCTAGCATTTGGAGGCATGTCTGGGTTTTAACTAATTTGCCAGTATTTCACTAGCATGAACTGCTGATTTATTTAGTTATATGCATGTCATGAGTTAAAGTTAACCGTGCTTGTTCTTTATATGTTCTATTGAAAACTGAATAAATTTTCTTTATACTTGTAAATTGTAATGGCTAAACAATGATCTGTAGTCTGGTCATCGATCAGTCATTTCACAACTTAAGTCCATAAGTGATAAATTTTTGTTCGGTTTCTATTGATTCAAATATAACAGATAAATAGCGCACCTTCAGAATTGCACATTACTTTGATCCTTGGTGTAGTATGATATTGGTATCTTTTATACCAAATAGTGCTAGTATATTACACAGATCTACATGTGACGAAATGACCATGAGATGTAATTTAGGGATATAGCAAGTGACAGATCAATCTTAATATAATTATGACTTACGAGGATTAGTTCTGAATGATGCACCAAAATTCAGTCTATGCTTTAATATTTGGACTGTCCAAATCTAAATGTACTAGCAAATTCTTACAAGCTTCTTCCCTTCTGTGCATAAGTTGTGAAGATGTTGAAAGGGATAATTTTAATTTAGTGAACAAGAGTTATGCAAATTTGTGTTCAAGATGAATTTAAAGCATGTTCTGTGACTCAGGTATCTCTTCTAAATAAGACTGCTTCAGATGGTGAAAAGTTGAGCTGAATCAGGATCATATGCATGCATCGGCATGTATTTGTCAGGCTGCTCTTTGTGTTGATCTTTTTGCAAAGGAAAGTGATCGAAGAGGTGAGAACCCTGTTCAAGGGACAAATGTGATCTCACTTTGAGGATGCAAGAGTGAAAGGTGATCTAAACAGCATAACAAGCAAAAGCCTGTTCAGAGAACTGCTAGTTGCCTCCCTGGTTGAAAGTTGTTTTCAGCTATTTCTTCCACGACCTGAGAAGAAAAATTCTGGGATGGAGAGCAGTGAGCAGAGTTATAGGAGCACTAGCCTATGGAACTGGTTATGGTGCATTGAATTGGACAGAATCTGCTTTAGATGTGGTGGAATTTTGTAGACCCTGTGTTCTTTGGGACTGTGATGGGTGTACTTATGCAATTAATTGCTATTTGAAGTTGCTTGTACAGCTTTGTCATATATATGATACTAGAGATGGTGTCAAGACAATTAAAGCTGGTTCATCTCAAGATCAGATCCTAAACGAGACAAGGCTTCAGATTTTAAATTTGACTGAGCTGGAACTCCACAGGGTGGATATCCAAGTTGGGCTCTCTGGAGCACTGTATTATATGGATGGGTTTTCCCATACTGTTCGGCACCTACAAAATCTTGTTTCAGGTACTTCTACAAATCTAAGTGCCTATTTTGCATATATCCTTACTAAGCAATTCCATCAATAATTTTAAATATTTTAGAATGTCATACTACTATCAATAGTTTGGCATCAGCCAGAATTGAAGTAAACAAATTATAGAATTGTAGTTGGCTTACAAATATATGGTTTGGATATAGTTTACACTTTAGAGTGGAATATTTCTTTTTCTTAGTTAACCTTTTATTACTTTGCTGTCAAAAGTTAAACTAAGGCCAGCCGCTGTAGTATATTTGACCAACCGGTTGAAAGCTCAATATATCACCCTGTTTGATTGGGCTAAAAATCTAAGCTAGATTATAATGAGGGCCCTTGAAAAGAGGCAGGGAGAGGCTGAAAAATATATATATAAATATTTTTGGGATCTTTGAGAAGAACCACTGAAAGCCCCGGAAAAATGACTACAGAGTGCTACAGTGTATGACTTGTACAAAATGACAGATTTCAAGCTGTAGATTTTAATCTGATTTTAAGCGGTAAAGAAGAGGGCTAATGAACACCGGACAGTGTGGCCGTTGTGTCTATAAAATCCAGCAAGGTCATGCTGTTAAATATTGAGTGATTGTTATCTTTCATTATTTGTCTCTCGATTGCTACAGTAATATCTGGTGCCTGAAATAAGAAGGAAAGACACAATTATGATTTTTAGTCTGCATATGTTATTTCAAATAGGTTATGCTCTGGCATCATAGATCAGTTAATCCATATTTGAATCTTTTTTTTTTGGTGGAAAACTCCTTTTCAATTCTGCAGGATGCACTCCAAAGTAGTGTAATCGTTGGAGTTTCACATTTTGAGAAATGCTCCCTCTGGGTTCAATCTTATATTACCCGTTCATGGAAGTGGAAGATCTGCAGACTATGAAGGAGACTATGCAGAAGAGGCCTCACAGATGATGAGGCAGAAGCGCTCACTTAGGCCAGAACTTGGGGAACCAATTGTGTATAAAATCCCTCTCGCTGAACTTCTCGTGTCATATGAATGCTCTCTGGTTGAGTATTTCCTGCTATGGCGAAGCTTGCGAGCCATGGCTGAGAGCACTGGCACGCACACATATGAAGGTATTGTCTTCAAGGCTACTGCTACTCAGCAGTATGATAGTTATCCTTTCCTCGGTGGGTTGAAATCAATTTCCTCTAAGCCCTTCCATCATGTCTGCTCTCATTTCATCCGAACGATAGCTGGATTCCAGGTAAGCATTCGATATCCTGTTTCACTAAAATGGCGTCACAGTGCAAGTTTTGATTATTTCTTGTTTGGATTTAGCAAAAAAAATTGGGTCTTAATTCGACATATAAATCTTCTACAGTTGTCTTAATTCGACATATAAATCTTTGGCGCAAGTGAGGTCAGCGGGAACATTGATCTGGGTGATGAGACAACCACAATGATCTGCAAATTCGTTGTGCTGCATCTGACGAGTTAATCACAGAAGAGATGCGGTGATGTCACTGATGGTGCCGTGGAATACATGCCCGAGGATGCGGTGAAGAGCGCAGCCGCAGAGCGACTGAAAATTTCCATGGAGAGAATAGCCCTGCTTATTAAGGCAGCCAAACCGAAGGTGCCACATGCAAAGACCGCCGAGGAAGAAGAGGAGAAAGCCATGAAAGCACAGTGAGGTTTTGTTTGCAGACGCCCGTATAATCTTTTATCTCCCCTTTTTTCTCCTCACTCTGCGTATGTACCATCCTGCTGATTTCACACATTGGGGTATGTGTGCGCTTACTGCTGCCGATTCGTTCATTGTATTCACAGGCATTGTTGTACCACGAGCGACACTTTTCGTTTGTAGTAGCTCATCTTTGCTGTGAAACCCCCCATTTTTACGAGGATATTATGTCCTCTCTTCTTTTTTTTTCCCGAATCACGTTCCCAATTTTTTATGAGACCTTGCTCAGAATACTGCAAGTTTTTAAAATTCATATAGGAGTTGAACTGTTGCTATGAAATTACGGTGAAATTTGTGTGTTACACGTGGGGCTGACCGGCTGAGCCGCTAGAGCCCTGGAGATAACTATGACTAGCAACTAGAATGGTCTAATACTTCTAGCTGACAATTAGGGCCCATGAAGTCCACATGCCTGAGTCGGCTGCCTGACTATTCAATGACATGTAGGGTCCATTATCATCAGTCCCACCGGCCAGCCACCTGCAAGGTCTTAGCCTTGTTCTTTTCCGTTTAAATTAAAATTAAAACAAACATTGCAGCACTTTGCATCCCTTTTTATGGCTTTTGGTGGGTTTTCTCGAAACTCGCAAAACCATTTTTTTAATATTTTTTGGGCTCTCTAAGATCTCTATCAAGGGTTCAAAACTCTTTTCAGATTATAATATACAGCAAGATTGAGCTTAAAATAACAAGCCTGTCCAATGCCGCTACCATCGCTGCTACCGACCACCCGCCACCGCGTGCAATCGAGTTCTCCTCATGAGAGCGTGATGGCCATCCTCATAGCAAGCCGGCAAGGGTAGGAGCAGCGAGCTAGCTGTATGCCTATATGGGATTCAAAGCAAGCGCAGTGCGGCCGAGCCCGGAAGAGAGTCGTGCGGTGAGGAAGCGGAGCGATAATGGTTCGGACACGGACTCAACATGTCTCTGCCGTGGCTGGAGCCTCTCCCGTGCCGATGTCATGTCCGCACGCCATGAACATCGATGAATACCATGTAAGGTTTAATTCCACCAAATCCAATAGGACAAGTGTTGAGAATACCAGATGCACACTACCATAAATGTGGTCATCAATATCGGTTCATCAATATCGGTTCTAAACAGGCATCAGTGCCAATTTCTAAACCAGCACTAACAGAAACTGACACTAATTTTTCGGCATTGATGACAAATAATATTAGTGCCGGTTTTTTGACACCCAAAAAAGGCATAGATAATATCAAAAACAATAATAAAAAAAAAAGCTAGCCTCAAGCGCTGCGCCAGAGCCTAGATCAACACCGCGTCGCACTGCTGCACCCCTGCGCCGTGCCACAGCTGCATCCAGGCCACGCCACACCGTGCCACGCTCGCGCCCATGCCAAGGCTACACCGCCCCTCCCACACCTCCTACGTCTGGCAACATGAGCATGTACCTAAAAGAGATAAGGGAGATGAGGAGACGAGAGAGAGAGTAATAAATGTGGGAAGTGATAAGAGAGAAAGAGGGAGTAATAAAAGGGACAGAGATATCTTTTTTTTTTTTGCCACCCAATGACTTTTTAATTTGAAGCCTGCGCACAGCTTTTTCATCCCCACCCTTTTTAAGTTTCTTGTGGTGGTTTTGTTTAAGATTGATATTAATCTACGTATTATTTATGCCAAATTTATTTATGAACTGCACAGATATTAATAACCGATATAGATGAGTTTCTCTCACTTGTTTATTTAGGAACCGGCACTAATGTACTGGTATATATGACCTTTTTTTATGTAACAACAACTAGGGGGAATTAGAGGTAAGACTCACAAGATCAAGCAATAGATTTGGAAAATCAGAGAGGACTACTCGGGAAGAACGAAGAACAGGAGGAGGAGAAGCCGAAGCCTATGTTATATTCTGTTCCATGCCCTCGCGTGGACGTTGCCTCTCTTCTTGTATTACCGCTCAGTGTGCATGGGCTGGGCTTGAGTGGGCTGTTGTGTTGAGTAGCCCATGTATGTGACATACCAACCCTATGAAATTCGGCTTGTCCTCAAGCCGACACCAACCACGAGGATCCCATGGCATTTGTAATTTTCTTGCGTGTTGTTCACTAACTCCAGCCTTGATCACCTCAAGCTTCTGTTCATAGCAGAACATCACATGTATTGAGGTCGAGTTAGCTATGGAAGTGAATGACAATCTGTGGCCCCTTGAGAAATATGTTCCCCCTGACGGCACATTGTTTGCCCTCCACACAATAAGATGAGTTCTTGTTTTGAATGTCCAAGAGTAGCTCATTGACCTCCTTGGTAAATTTCAGCCCTAAGTACTCCACGACAATTGTTACTGCATCTTGAACCCGATGCTCTCTACATTGACCATCAACAAGAACTGACACTATATATGATTGCATTAGGATCTCATCTATCAGTATTATAGCAGGAAGAAGAGAGTTCAACAACATGAGACCAATCATTCGAAGAAAAAGCGGATCCATTCATCTCTAGGGTGCAAACCATGATCGCAAATGTAGCCATGTCCAACGTAATTTCATTATCTGATGTATCATCCCCTAAAAACAACATTCTTTTTATCAGCACAAAGAGCATTCATGATGTGAACAACAATTCCATTTGGAGTCTTATTGATTATAGTTTTTGGTACTAGAGTTCCATCATGGTCTGAAAGTATTACACTGCTCTTAGACTTCTTGTAACCAGCAATGATAAGAGTCCATAGTGAGCTACTTGAAGTTGCAATCAAGTAGAACCACTGTGAAACCCAATTCTTGTCCGATACGCCAGCAACTCCTCCTGAAATGGTCCCTACAACTTCTCTCCAAATCATCAATATAGCTCTTGGACCAATAGGAAACCTTATGCATGCTCACATACCGATGATGCATCTCTTCACACAGCTGGGTTTCACTTTCTGATAATTCAATGAACTCATTCATTGCCTTTGTTGTTATATCAATGTTCAAATGGTTTACTTGAGTTGATCCACTCAATGATGGCGAACAACTAATGAATTCTGACATAAATGGCATACTCTTCCTCATTGGTCCATCATTCTTGGGACATAAAAATCTATGTCTACACATAATGTACTCATATTGCCGTGAGGTTTCATCTCATTCCTTACTGTAGTTACAACAACATACTTAGCCACAATGTTGTATGACATTCTCTCCATGCTTGATAGGTTCCTATTGACAAGCTCCACATGATTATACCCTAGCGTCGCCCAAATTGTTCATTGATCCTCCTACAACTCTCATCAACTTTAGCCTGTATCTCTTCCAAGTCCTTGTTGTTGCCCCCTGTGTTCACTATCTACACCAATATTTCATTGCCCTGTCCCTTCATATTAGTCCCCTTGACTATGTCCATATGATCCACAGCGAGCATGACTATCTTCCAATCAAACTTCTTTTGCAGCTCCTCATCATGCCACTCCAAGTCAAGTAGCGACTTTGTTACCATTGGTGAGGCCTCCCTCGGCACTGACAATGGCATGGCCTTGATGTCATTAGTGTCAGAGTCAAGGCTTGGTGCCAAACACTTGATATTCATAATTGCAGTCACTACTTCCCTAACCTCCCAAACCTTCTTCTCATAATCAGAGCCACCCCTTTTGCTGCTGTGTGGTTCTACAATCATTTTTGTATTCTCTTCATGGATGGAATCCCTTGTTGCTTGATAGTTTCTAAAAGTAACCTTCCTGTTGCCAGTTATGATTCTGCAACAAGAAATTGCTGTTCCCAGCTTTCTATTGTCCACACAAAACTGTAAATGAAAAGGTATGGTTCATGAATTAACAAGAAAAATTACACTCTTCAGAGCCAGCATCGGTGTCCCTGTATCTCAATGGCTGCTTTGTTTCAGTAGCTCATAATGAAAGAAAATAGCATATTGTAGTTACTAGGACAGTGCATGAAAGATACAGGTACACTGCACATCAACCATAATTCTGTTTGCTATTCTCCCATTCCAATTAGTTAAATAAGACTTAAAAATAGTGCATGAAAACCAGTGGTTCATGACGTCACAAAAAAATCAGGTCTTCAAAATAAGAATCACTGTCCAAGGACAGCGCAGATTACCTGTTTTCTTCAGACCGTCGATCCAAAACACACCCACTATGATTGTCAAACCGATTTTATTTCTCAATGGCTTACAAAGCAGCTTTTTATGTTCCGAATAAACTGCACCATTTTGTGCTAACAGGTTTTATTTCTCACATCAATTTCGATCTTTTGAATCTCCATTCCATACTTTCATCCCCCAAACATCCATATGGTCAAAGCTAATCTTTATCTAGCATATGGAAACAAATTTGAGAGCATCTTCTAAACTGCTTTCACACAGCAGTAATACAGCTAACTAACTAAATTGAGTTCATCGATGTAGCAACAATCCCAAAAATACTCTTTTATAAAGTCTCTCTATCTATCTAACCTATATAATAACTTGCTCTAAAAAAAACCTTAACAGTCCATCGTTCCTGTATGTTATGATGCAATGCTGGATCATTTTTTATGTACACCTTTTGTTATAAACATGATAAAAATATTTTTGTACTTGTGTTATATTAATAGTATCATCCGTCCAGCAATTTACCTTCAAGCCCTGCCCTAAACCCTTGACTCGCTCTTATCGTTTCGGCTCCATTTTTTCTCATATAACACAACGATTTTTACCCACTACGCGACACGCGCAACGCGGGCAATAGTTTCCTAGTTTATTCCAAGGTCCTCAGGGGCAGCCACATCATAGGACAGATGACCATGCTATTTCATTATTACCCGCAGCATCACCTGTCAATGCTAGACCTTACAGGGATTCTCCTCAGCAAAAGGGTGAAATAGAAAAACAAGTTGCTGAAATGCTGGACAAAGGCAGTATTGTTCCTAGCATTAGCCCTTTTGCATCTCTTGTGCTATTTGTACAAAAGAAGGATGACTCCTAGCGTTTCTCTGTTGATTATAGGAAATTAAATGACATTACTATGAAAAGTAATTTTCCCATGCCCATTATAAATGAGCAGTAGTAGTGAGATGTTCCAAACTGGATTTAAGGTCTGGTTATCATCAAATTCGCATGGTAGAAGGAGATGAGCTGAAAACAACTTTCAAAATACACCAAGGGATGTATCAATTTAGCGTGATGCCTTTTGGGTTAACTAATGTACCCTCTACCTTGCAATGTCTCATAAATTCTGTCTTCTCAGCCTACTTAATAAAATTTGTGATAGTCTTCATGGATAATATTCTAGTCTATAGCAAGACTGATCTTGATCATTTACACCACTTTAGACTAGTTTTTGAAACCCTGAGGGATCACAAATTGTATGTAAAAGCATTCGAAATGCTCATTTGCTGCTGCCAAACTAGAATGCTTGAGGCATGTCATCTCAGCCTAAGGAGTAGCTACTAACCCTATTAAAACTCATGTGATGTTGCAGTTGCCCATTCCATCTAATGTTACTCAATTAAGGGGTTTTTTTGGGATTAACTGGGTACTGCAGGAAGTTTGTTAAAGGATATGGGGTGCTAGCCAAACCTCTGAACTTGCTATTATAGAAAAATTCTTTTGAATGGACATCAACAGCTCAGACTGTCTTTGAACATCTCAAAACAGCTATGGCTTCTACACCTGTTCTAGCATTGCAAGATTACACCAAACCTTTCACTATTGAGAAAAATGCTTGTAACACTGGCATAGGTGCAGTGGAGACCATATTTGCAGAGCGGGCCCTTCGTTATTAAAACAGATCACAAAAGCTTATGCCATCTCAAGGAACAAGATCTCACCACTGACCTTCAGAAGAAAGCAATGACCAAATTAGTTGGATTGCAATTCTCTTTTCAGTATAAAAATGGTTCTGAAAACAAAGCTGCAGATGCTCTGTCAAGGATAGATCATGCCTTCTGTATATATGCTGGATCTCGAGGATAGACAATTTGGCTTCATGAAATTTGCAATTTCTATGTGATGGATCCAACTGCTCACATTAACGCTACTTCAAAAGTTAGCTACACGGGATGACACTGACTCTACATACACCCTGATGGATGGCATCATCAGAAAGAATGGCTGCATTTGGATAGAGGCCAATTAGGGGACATTATGGAATTCAGGAAACATATCATAGAATCAAGAAGCTTTTCTACTGGGCGGGGTTAAAACTAGCATGGAATCCTTTTCAAACAATGTGCCTTTTGTCAGCAAGCCAAACATGATAAGTCCCCTTGTCTCCTTAAACCATTACCATTACCTAATGGGCCTTGACAAGATGTTAGTATGGATTTTGTGGAAGGACTTCCACCCTCTCTAACAGTTTCACGGTTATTTTAGTGGTCGTTGATAGATTTACCAAATATGCCCATCTTATTCCATTGAAATACCCCTATACTGCTGCCCAAGTGGCTAAAGTATTCATGGCTCGAGTGGATACGTTGCATGGAGGACCAAATCAATTGTTTTAGATACAGATAAGATCTTAACTAGTGCTTTGTAGAGGGAATCATTCAAGTTATTGGGGCTCAAAGTCCAAATGAGCTCAGCATACCATCCTCAGTCTGATGGCCAGACTGAAAGACTAAATCAATGTGTGGAGTTGTATTTAAGGTGTGTTGTGCAACAGGTACCCTAGGCAATGGTCCTCATGGTTACATTCAGCTGAATCTTGGTATAAGACCTCCTACCACTTAGCTTTACAAACCTCACCTTTTACGGCCTTGTATGAAGTGGAACCTAATCTTGGCCTCAGGGACTTTCACCTTACTAAGATGCATGGTGATGTTCAGGAGTTTATTTTCAGACCAGACAACAATACACCAACTTCTTGCGTTCTCATTTAATCAAGGCTCAAGAATGAATGAAGACAATGGCTGATAAACAGCATCATTTCAAGGAGTATTCAGTTGGTGAAATAGTGTATCTGAAACTTCAGCCCGACAAAATCTTCTGTAGTCAAACGACAATCCCCCAAATTATCATACACGCACTATGGACCTTATACTATGCTCAAGATAATTGGAACAATGGCCTATGTGTTGCAATTGCCCCCGGAAAGCCTCATTCATCCAGTTTTCCATCTTTCCCAGCTGAAAAAACATGTCCCAGATTTCAAACTGGTCTGCAATGAGTTACCTCAACCACCAGAATTGGATATTTTGGATGTTCAGCCTACGGAGATTTTGGATCAAGGATTGGTCGAGAAGGGTAGTTCGACTCATTCTTAAGTACTCGTGCAATAGACGAATCTTCCTGCCTCGATGGCAACCTGGGAGGATTGTGCAGTGCTTCGAGCAAGGTATCCAACGTCTTCAACTTGGGGTCGAGCTGATTCTCCAGGAGCCTTGCAATATCTGAATTGGGGTTTGGGTCATGGACCGTATCTTGGGCCGATACTTGAGCTGATGCCGCTGGCCGAAGTTGTGATATTTAGCACTGTACGCGTTCTGGCAACGCTAAGTCTCTACTATTAAAAAGAGACTTGTGGTGTGGTGGTGGTGGTGGTTGTTTCACCAACTTGCAATATCAGCCGTCCATCTCGCGACCAACAACCAATCGCGCGCCGCCGGACTCCCGCGGCCCCGCCCTCCTTCCTCATCCCTCCCCTCCCCACGGCGCCTCCGTCACCATTCCCATCCCCATCCTCCGTCCCCCCCTCCTCCCCGCGCAGCCCGTGTCCTCCCCGCGCCTCCCGCCTCCTCTGCCCTCCACCTTCTCCCCACGCCGCTCGCCTCCTCAGCCCTTCTCCTCCCCGTGCCGCCCGCCTTCTCCGCCCCCCGTCTCCTCCCCGTGCAGCCCGCGTCCTCCCGCGCCGCCCGCCTCCTCCCAGCCTGTCTCCTCCCGCGCCCGCCTCCTCCGCCTCCTCCTCCTCCCATGCCTGTCTCCTTCCCGCCCGCCTCCTCCTCCGCCCCCTCCTCCCAGTGCCCGCCTCCTCCCATGCCGCCCGCCTCCTCTACCCTCCTCCTCCTCCCGCCGCCCGCCTCCTCCCCGCCCGCCCACCTCCTCCGCCCTCCGCCTCCCCACGCTGCCCGCCTCCTCCGCCTCCGCCTCCTCCCCACGCCCCCTCCTCCGCCTCCGCCATCTCCAATGTTACTCCGTCCTCGCTCTCACTACCTATCTCTCTTTTTTTTTCTATGGCAGGACAAAGGTGTGAGATGAGAAGATGAATTGCTGGTTTAATTTGGAATTGCAAGCATTTGGTTCAGAACATAAACTGCATCTAGAATTCAACATTCAATTGGTGTTATGAAAATACTATATGTCATCTACCGGATTTGTGGTAAGTGCAAGAATACTTTTATTCTGGATTGCTTAATGCATTATTTGAACATATCAAGAGATCATTGGAGGTAGTTTATTGACACCATTTTCTATATTTGATTTCTAGCTAGAAAATTAACTCATTTTATGACTTCATTAATAGGCATATCCTGGTGTAACCCCATTTGAAGGATTAGCGCCAGGTTGCAAAGACTCGAGGAAATCTTCCTGCGGGCAACCCACCACTCTTTTCTCGTATCCATAGCCTTGTTTGTTGAGTGTATTTACATGGTGAACTACTTTTAGATTTATGGGAACTGAAACCAACATTTTTGTCTTAACACAAACATCACAAACTTAACTAGCCAGGAGAAACAGTTGAGTGTATTTACATGGGTGAACTGCTTTTAGTACATAAAACAGGGTAAAACTAAAACAATGTTTCATGAGGACTATTAATAAAAGAAAAATATGTGTATCGTTTCTTAAGAGTTTGGTTACTGCATAGCTTTTATGAAAACTAACATTGCTGTTTCATCATACATTACATGGCTGGCTGTAAGACAACTAAAAAGTGTGTAATACTCTAACAAATTTAGCTTGTGATTAAAAACTCATGATTTAACTAAATATATTTTATTCTAAACAGTGAAGGTTTAACTATTCTTAACAAATCTGCTTTTTTTCTGTGCCACTTAACAATACTAATGTGAAAGAAACCTCTGTCTAATTCCAAAAGAGAGAACATATATATGTGTGTGTGTGACTACCTATCTATGTCCAGTTTTACTCTTATTAGCATCCATAATTTCGTACCGGGTGATTTAAGTTTGTGGAATTATATCCAAAGTATCTCATAGTCGCTCATATATTTTTTGTGCTCCTTTTTGTTAACTGGCCATTGATCTGGCATGGCTTATACTAACTCAAGAATTGCCCAGCTGACAAGCAGCCCATGAAGGAAATGACAGTGGTCAATGGATGGTCAGCGACTGGGGATTCCCAAGTGACTCCTTAATGTTTTACATGCAAGGTTTGTTCTTCTAACCAGGAAATCAACTTATATTGCTTGAAGGTACATCAAAAAAAATTTAGTGGAAGGTACATCTAATTTATATGCAATTAGATGACTAATGTTTTCATATTCATACTTTTATCTCTAATGATAGATACTATACTTTTAAAATGCACAATTTCTCAATTGAAACATAGATCACAGATGGTTCTGCTATTCTGAGAAAAGTAACAGAGTTGTGTAGAGCATACTTGAGGGATTGGGCATATATGTTTCGGTTCAAATTGAGAGTGGATTTTGTACTATTTCTTACAATTTTAGTTAATTATCAAGGTTTTGAACTAAAAATTGCAAGGATTTGTTAACTAAACAATGTTCTTGTAAAATACAAACCACATGTACACGTCCCGTGAGAATTTTTTTGAGAGCCATATCCATTTATTTTGGTTATGAAGAATGCTCACTATTAGCATTTGAGAGGTTGATCACTTCTCAATATTTGACTCCTTGAGTTAGTGCTGGTGGAGCAGCCTTTTGTTTCCCATGTCAAGAACTTAATAAAATCTAGCAAAAAATTTTAATAGCATGATATTGCAGTGTTTAGGTTACTGAAGAGACTGGTTGGAGCCGAGGGTTCACCAATTTGCTGCATCCTTTTCAAGCAATCACTTTGTCCCTGCTCTTTTAAACCTCGAATTTTTACCAAGAGCATGAGGAATCCATCTGTTGGCATGACATCAAAAGCACAAGAAGGCTGGATCCATCCTATAATTGGCATGCCAATTTCGCAGATCGTTGATCACTGAAAGCTTACTTCAGGCATGACCAATGGCAAGCGATATGTGCAGTTCCAACTAAGATAAGATCTATATTTGTGGAGTGGAATAGGACAGAGGATCCTAAATTATTATTACCATTGAGCTCAATATCTTGTAATTTGATCTTCCCTGTGTTCAAATGTATCGATTTATTCACCTTTGTGACAATATGAAGTGGTATCAGGAATATGGGAATCAATGTTACTCAGAAAAATGTTTCATGTAAGCCAGTACTTATGCATGGTTGCAATTCCTCTCCTACATATATATATGAAGTTCTAGCTTGGAAGCTCAAGACATGGTAACCTGATTGATTTGTTAAAGCTGAATGCATACTATCAACTTGTTACTTTATATTGATAGCATGTGTATGTAGTTTCATAGCATAATTTGTGTTTCTTATTCTCTTTTATGTCTCCGTAGCAACGCACGGGCAAACAACTAGTAATGAGAAAATCGTTGTCGTCTCCAACTTGCCCTCTTTACTGATCTCACCTACGTCTCCTTGCTCATATCTTTTCTCTTCTCAAACTCGTCGTCATCTCTTCTCCTAAGCCATGGCGATTTCCTGATCTGCTTGGGTTGTAACATAGGCGACCCATGCATTTGGATGGCAAGGCTAGATTTTTAAGATGAAATATCTACCTCAAATGATTAAAATAGTTAGTTTATAAAATCAGTACCTACTATAGAATTTATTGAGTGTGGAATAAAGTACAGTCCAATTTTGATGTAAACTTTAAGGGAGCTGCTTGGGATTGGACGTCTAATTCCAAACAAAAGATCAGATGATTTTTTGGAAATACAGACAATGAACTATTGAAACAAACTTCAATTACTGTTGAAACATTTTGCATGAACGTGTGAAACATCTGTTTCACACCTTACCATGAATGTTTCGGATGTTATTCTAAGATGTTTCAATTTATATGAGCAATGCCTCAGAAGCAAACAAAAATGTGTCACTCATTTTTTTTGGGTCTTTCATAAGAGTAAACCAAATGTTTCATTAGGACAAATACAATGTTTCATAAAATAAACAGAATGTTTCATAAAAAGCAAACTAAATATTTCAAATATTTTTATGGGTGTTTCACATGACAAACCAGATGTTTCACAAAAGTAAAACAAATGTTTCAGTAGTTATTAAAAATGTTCCAATCATATATGAGCAGTGTTTCATAAGATGAGACCAATTGTTTCACGAGAGTAACCCAACGTGAGAGAGAACAAAATGTTTCAGACGTACATGGCTAATGTTTCTAGGCAAAAAATTAACAAAACATCTTCGCCCGACCATCTTCTTCTTCAAATTTGGCTAGGCCCGTCACTGTCTTCCTCTGGTCGCCTGTAGCCACATGTAGTAGGAGGAGATGGCTGAGGGGGAGAGGGGAGGAGAGGAGGAGCATCAGCACAAATCAGAGAGGGAGAGGGAGATGTGCTAGTGGTTGACGAAGGAGCCAAGGGAACAAAGAGAGAGGAAGGAAGAAGGAGATGCAACCGACCGGCTAGTAGGGCGCAGCGTGGGGCAGCGCTCCGGCATGAGTAGCCAGGCAGAGGAGCCTCCCTCTCACTTTGCTTCTCTCAGGAAGAAAGGATATTAGCAAAGAGGAAGAGAGAGATTGAAACATGTGGAAGTTAGAAATGGGGTTGTGGGATAAATTATTGTGGTTGTGGGCCAGCACAGCGACCGCCCGGGTGTTTCTTGTGCCTCAAGCACCCAGAAGAGAGCATTCTTGCAACTTGAAGCCTCAATGATTGGGAAAAATAAAAATCTACCTGGAGAGAAACAGATCCCTAATTGACATATTTGTATGCACCATCACCAAGTCAATACTATTTGTGTTCATGCAACAAGGAATAAAACCATCGAGATAGGGTAGGGAGGTATGGGTTTGAGTCTACTCTCAAACTTGTGGGTATTCGGTTTTGGACCCAGGTCAGGGTGTGGATACCATTTTGTACCCGTGGATACCCAATGGGTACCCAAGATAATTAAAATAAATAAAAATTTATCTTTCTCCTACCACAATCCCTCCTTAGCCCACCCTCTTCCTACTCGGCCTACCCTCTTCCCACATAGCCCAAGGCCAACACGGCCAAGCAGCCACCCCACACACCCAATGCAACACCCTCTTCCTTTAACCCTAAGCTACCCTCCACTCGACCCACTCCAACTCCACTCTAACCCAGCCGCCTCCGGTGCTCTACCCCTCTCATTCGGTCCTCCCTCCCTCCTCGGCCATCCCTCTCCCACTTCTCCCTACGCTGACCCACTTCCCTCTCCCTGCAGTCCCAGGAGGTGGTGGTCCCTCTCCCTACGGTGGAGCATTGTGGCTTGGCCTTTAGCATTAATTTCCTAACACAAAGCATGACGACAACCAGGTCAGGCCCCGCGCACCGACATCTAGGCCGTCCGATGCCTCCCTCTTCCTATCCCACTCTCTCCCTTCCTCATAGGTCCAGCATGGCATCCAGTCATACCGGCCAACAATGATGAGCTCGAGTCTTGCACAACATCCCTCTCCGACGGGTCGTCCACACGACATCGTTGGATCTGGCTTGGCTTTGAGTGACACCCTCCTTCTCTCATCTCCCTCCTCTCATCTCTTTCTCTTTGCGTGTGTGTCAGATCTAGTGGGTGATGTTGGACCTCATAGGTACCCATTTAGGTTCAGATACCCATCGTTTCAGGTATGGGTCCAAGTTTGCACCGATGATTAACTTCAGGTCTAGGTATGGGTTGAGGAAAATTTTTTAGGTCTCAGGTTCATGTCCAAGATGGTTGAACCAAAGGTACCCGACCCTATTGCCATCCCTAGAAGAGGGATTACAAAAGCTGGCTACTTTGCTTGGGTATAAAAAGGAAGAAGTTCATAATACACCCTCAACTCGAGAAAGTCCATTATACAACATAGATTAGTAATCAGGTAATTTAAAACCCTCATCTATCGATACTAGACTATTTAACACTATTGGTGGTTTAGGATGGTTGTTTTTTGGTCACCTTGTATCCAATTTTGTGTACGTTATCTGCACATGTGGCGTAGTTAGTGAATTTTGGAGTCAATGTTTGTAGAAAAATTCATTCCAAAATATTGTGGTATATATGGGTCTTGGAATTTCTTTCTTTAGCAATTTTAAATATTTCAAACTAAATTTATTTAATAAATTCAGTAAAATGTCTTTAGAAATAATTTCAAATTTATAAACTGAAAATTTCATTAAAAATATTTCTACGTGATCCCAATGCAACAAAATATTTAAAATATGTTTTTATATAATTTTGGGTATTGAAAAATCACTAACCATGCTACATGTGAGGACGATGTGGAGAAAACTGGATGGCACAAGCCAAAAACCACAATCCTAAACAGGCGACGGTTTTTAATCATACAGTATTAGATATGTGGGGCGTTAAATAACCAATTTTGTATCTTAGGGTGTAAAATAAACTTTTTCCATACTTGAGGGGGTGTTACATGAACTTATAACATATAGAAAAAAGCTTGGAGGCTAAAAGTAATTTTTTTTTAGTTTTCTTCAAGACACACCTGGACTAATTTAGACCATTCATATTGTTTGAGATAACCAATGTTACAGGCCTGTTCTTTCTCTCTAGGGTGGACACCTACTTACGCAGATCGAGCTCCTTAGGTCCATAGGCCTTCCTCCCGTGTGGCCGTGTAGCGTAGAGCTTTTTGATAGCAACATGCGCCCTAAAGGCGAAGGATCCATTTGGTTGAAAACTAATTTTGTCGTACTTTTTCTTATAAAACTTAAGATGTGGCAAAATGTGATATTTGGTGGTAGGCTTAGTATATAAACCAAATAGGCCAAGTCTCTTGAACGTCAAGAGGCTTGTAATGGATTTGATGTTGACATGAATGGTCTGCTCTACTCTGCCTAGGTGAGCCTAAATTTATGGCCAGCTTTAGCGGATGATCCACACTTCCACGAGCTACCACTCAAAGTGATGTATGATTTAGATTTATATGTCAATGTTACCCCAATGAGGACCTACCTTAAGGGCTTGTTGGGAGAATGGGAAACATCTCTGTGATTACAATCCCTGGGGGATATTTTGGTCATTTCAATTTCCTGGGAAATATCCCTTCCTCTCTCTTGCTTTTCTCTCCCATGGAAGCCATCCTTCTCCCTCCATTTTTTTTTACAGCATAGAGCCACAAGAGGAGTTGTGCCACTGCTTGCCTTCCTTAGCTGCGCCGTGGCAACCTGTAGAAGCCGCCGCCACTGCCTGGAGGAGCTGCGTCACTTCTCTCACCGCCCAGTAGGAGCTGTCCCACCACGACGCCTAGATCCCCCCACTCGCGCGTGATGACGGCCACAACGACGCCTAGATCCACTGCATCTTGGAGGCTGGTGGCAATGGCGGCACCCAAATCCACCGCGTCGTGGAGCCTGATGGCAACAGAGGCGCCCAGATTCGCCTCTTCTTGGCGCGGTGGGAGGCGAGGCAATGGTTTTGGCGATGTGGTGGTTGGGGCGGTGTGGTTGGTTGGATTGTGTATCCTCTTACATACATGTTAATAACTCAAAGTCACTCTGACGTACGTCAGAGGATATGCATTCGTTTGGTTGGACTCTAGGGAGAGACCGAGAAGGAGATGGGAAAAAACCTCACAGACCATGAGGGGATTTTTTTAACCCTGAGATTTAGCCACATTGGGGAATTTCTGTCCAGGGATTTGCCTCACCAAAGCAACCACATAGGAAAGTTCCCCACCTAGGTTTCTAACCCAGAGAAAAGATAGGGATCTCGATCGAGATCATGGCTCTCAAGCAAACCCTAAGACGGAGCGTTCTAGTATATCTCTTCTTTCAATTTAGCTCTTTATCTGTTCCTCTAGATGGACAGCTCTTTTTCAATTTCTCGATTAACATGAGAATTTCCACAAATTATATAATTCTGACATGTTTCGAACACCAGAGTTTCTGCAAGAATTTGCCGAAAATTAATAAGTAGTTCAATTCCTATGATAATCAAAGAAAAATCCCTCCTTCCAAGAAGATAGACAATATATGTTAATCAGAAAAATCCTTGTACGTGTGCCACTGCCTAAGGCCCCAAACACAACACTGCTATCACCAAACCATGGCACCCATACGTGCCATCGCATTTTGGAGCTATTCCCTTGTATGCAATTGTTGACTGGTCAAGCAATTACGGAGTCACGAAAAGACTCGTTTAACCTTGCTTTTGTAATCCTTCGTATGCCATTGCATGTTTCTTCTTTCTTTTTCTTTCACTGATAGGTGGGACCCACATGTCAGCCACCATTTCCCCTTCTTTTCTTTTTCTTACCCACAACCCAAATCCTAAGAACATGAGAGAGAGAGAGAGAGAGGAGAAAGTGAGTGAGAGAGAGGGCAGAGCAGGAGGGTGCCGCCTGGCCTGACCGCCAGCACAACCACTGCGCTGGCCTAGCCCAACGCGAGCACCGATATTTTCCCCACCCACAAAACCCTAGCCGCCCCACCCGCCTAGGAGGCAACATTGGTGGCATCGACCAGCCCAGTAGTGGAGCCACGATGAGCACTGGAGATGGTGACAAACAGCAAAGGCGACGCAGCCACCCTGATGTGGTGCGGGTGGATGGGATTCCGATGGCGACCTCCTCCTCCTCTCTCTCCTAGGTCTTGCAGAAGGGGAAGAGGAGGCCGAATCAGCTTGGCCGCGGGGCGTACTGCCCTACGTCGGTGCCGCCTTCCTCTTCCTTTCCCTCTCCCGTTCCCCATCTCTCTTTCTCTCTTTGATGTGAGGACCTCATGTGTCGATCACATAAGGAATTTGGGCAAGTTGGGCTAACAAGGGGCTTGTGTGTCTGTGGCATATGAGGGATTACAAAAGCAAAGGTACTTTGGACATTATGAAGAGTTTTCTAACGGAGTAATTAACCTAATGGACGTAACGGTAATAGCACATAGAGATCGATGCGTAAGTAATGGCACCTCCTTACTGGCATAAAAAAAAAATTGCCCTATGCTAATTGTCTGTTGTATTCCAAGAAGAAACGAGCCCTCGGCCTGGTTTGTACTGTGCTTGTGCATCAAACCAATCTTTGTTCTCGAATGTCTTTACACAAATCCTTTCAAAATAATTTTTTTTTTGCAAAAATTGATAGTCCGCACCAGGAAGGTCATGAGGTTGCACCAATGATTGTTTATACGATTACCAGCCGATGAAATGCAAGCGTACGGCGAGTAAACAATTATTATCAATTTTATATTCGTACTGTCTCTAACATATATATATATATATATATATATATATATATATATACATATATATATATATATATATATATATATATATAGCGCACCTAGCGGACCAAGGTCGGACTACGATGGCGGAGGCTGCCTATAAAAAGGGGCGCATAGGCCACAACGAAGACAAGGAAGAGAGGATAGAACAATAGAGAGACACACACACCCGAGGAGCACTAGGCCTAGAACAGGGGCACTTGCACTCACGTAGGAGATCTAGTTCCAGACGACAGTTCTTCGCATCCAGATATAGTAGGAACACACACATAGTGTCTTGCTGCGGTTACGATGTGGCATGGCTTGTTGTGTCACCATCACATCGGATAATGCAGAATTCTAGTGATCTGCCATCTCTGAGTTCAGCAAATGGTCGTCGTCAGGATAATGGGCGTGCAACCCATTGTGAGCGAGAGGCTGGAGGCATACATTCCAGCAGTAGATGGACGCCCACGTCAACTGGCAGAGAAGGCATGCTGGGCTCCGAGGGCCGCGCAATGAACGGCCAATCTTCGCCTGTGCAGACAATGACGACATTTCGTGGGTCGGTCGAGAGCTCAGACGGAATTGTCGAGGGAGGTTCTACGCATGCCACCGCTGCAAGCCAGTGCAGGCAATCAGTACCGAATGAAGTGTTGCCGGCTTGCGGTCGCGCGAGGGGACCGCATGTAGACTCTTGAAGTGGGTGCCGACTACTATGCCTGACTCAATCCAAAGTGAACCAGAGCCAGCCAGAGACGGGAAGCGTTTGCCACTCGACCGGATCATCGATACAAACTCGCCGCCTGCGTACAGCACAGCCACTGACAAGCCGGTCTGGCCATCGGATTACATCGGTTCACTGCCCTGCCAACCAGAGATCCGAACAGTGCGTTGACGCTGAAACGTTGCCGTCGGCGAGAAATCGGGTTATGACACGTTCCGCATGAGAGAGGTTCACTATTGAGCTGGACCCTTAGTGAGCACGAGCAGTAAGCCAGCTTAGCGTCAGCAAGCGCTCAGGCATAGCCGGCGTAGGCGGTACAGAGATGCCTCAGCTCACGAAGGGCCTCGCCTCCCTTCGGGAGGGGCTCCATGCGAGCTTCGTGCGCGAGGCCCGGTTCGCTGAGCATCCACGCCCAGCTCGATGGCGCCTGCGAGATTCGGACGCAGATCCGTCCGACGGGAGCCCATCGGTCGCCGTTTCTATTGGCGTTTTGAGGCCGTGATATCGTAACGAGGCCGCAACTAGTTAACGGCAGCTACTGTCCCATCACGGTAGCCTCATCTGTGCAAGATTCATCGAGTCCTGGATCACTGTGAAACACCTCAAGGCACGTCAAGTACACTGCTCGCACGACACAACTACGCATTCGGGTTCGTTGTCGGCTCCGCGGCCGCCGGACACTTCCGCCAGGCCTTCGCGGGAATAGCGGCGCTCACACAAGGGACCTTGAGATTCCATCCCAGTCCCCACACCGCGTGATCATTAGGGATGCATGCTTGATAGTCGTAGCGCGCGTGGTCGCGAAAGCGAAAATCAAACCCGAGGAGCCGAAGTCTGACCGCGCCTAACCGCAGGAGAACGCCGGCCGTCTCGCAGTGGCGGCCTTACTGGCCTCCGAGCGGTGGCACCCGACGCCCAGACGAGGCTCGACGGGTAGCGACCCGGTGACCTTCTCGAAGTCAACTGGGAACGAAACCGGTCTTTCCTTCACCGTCGCGTGCGGCAGTCTAGTCTCTCTTGCGCGCACTCGCGACCATCAGCTGGGCGCAACGTCCGTCACGTAGTCCGAGCGACGGCAAGAGCGGGCTCCACAATGGCTTTGACGGGATGGCTAAGTGCCACGTGATGACGCTCCAAACTTCGACTAGGCTGACGCGAAGAAGCGTCACGTCGAGGAAGAACTTGCACCCATGCGGTCACAATCAATCTCATCAATCATCTCTCGGGATGACTATCTCCCTGGATGACTAATCGAATAGACCTCACCTCGCCTTCTCGTCGCAACACGCTTCGCTCAACGGCTAGTCGGCAGCTCTGACAGTGCCAGACTCTTTGCATCATCGAAGCATCATCACCCATCAATCAAGGAATGGACCAAGATCAATGATATATGGCATTATCGGCGTTCTGCGTCTTCCTACAATCGAATTCAGGCGGCTGCTTTTCGCTTCGAATCTCCCCTATGTCGTTTCGCCGTACCTCGGCGAACATCCGTTACGTGCCATTTTAGGACACTCTTGCTCCGTAAGCCACCCATAATGAGGTTCACGGTTACCACTTTTATCATCTTGTAGTCTGTCACGGTATCGCTGAGAGTTTCGACAATTGATTCATCATCGGAGGTCAGCTCTTCGCCGGGTCGCAGCCCCTGGACTTGCGACTATCTCTGCAGTGAGTCTAGATTTCGAAGGCCCTATGTGGCCCTGGCCCTGAACCCACGACAATGGCCCAGAAACATGGGTCATCGTAGGTGTAGAATAACCTGAACTCAAGTCCAAAGCTCGAACTGCCTCTCCTTCCACACCACAGGCGCGGGGAACCATTCGCTCGGTCTGGCTAGAGGCGGAATCGTACGTCTGATAGCCTCGAGCCGTTTGCTTTGCCAGTAAGTTTTGCCGGACTAAGGCTTCCTGCGGAAAGCGACATCATTCGGGACCTCTGATGCTCTGGCTTCTCCAACAACGCTTCAAGCGGCATAGACCAGCTCGCCAACCCGTCGTGTCTACCCGCCGCTGCATTATTCAAGCTCACCGGTGCGGAGATGAAAATAGCGTATTATAAATGAATGCGTGTGAATATGTGAACTCGTAACAATCGCCCACTTGAACCAATTTCTACTTTGTCATGGATGGCATGCAATCCTGATACTGACTTCTGCCATGGTCACATATTTATCTGCGCCGGCTTCATGACTCAAGGGAAAGACGAAGAAGCGGAGCCACTTGACATCTTTTGGTGGTTCGCACTGACCATATCGTCTAAAAAGGCCACGAGGATCTGACGAGCCCCCACGATCATATAAGGAACGCGTGACGAGTATCATTACGTTATATGACATCAAGTAAAAGCAAGGTCTCTCACGACCATGTGTGACCGACTTTTAAAACATTTGCAATCTCAGAAACATCAAGTCAAATTGAGTCCTCAAAATGTGTTGTGATCGTGCGGTGGTTCGCCGCCTAGGATGTTTTTTATGTGATAGAGCAGCTAACCTAACCTCAAAAACCCTGACATAGCCATAATATGCGTACTTAGCAGGTCGTAGCTCCGGGTAAATAAGCTCTAATTTCATCGATCTGGCGCGCTCGGCTGGAATCCGCAATGCGCGATGCTTCATCTCAGCTGCGTATATTCCACAATGGTCCACGGGACTAGCAAAGACGGGTCAGCCGCTGTCCGAGCTAGCCGCCTGCCACGTCTGCTAGCCCCCTGCTACCCCCGGGAACTATACTAGCTTCATGTGCCTTAGAAGTACTCGCCTTACGCAGTTCGCCATGGGTACTAAACTGGATCGAGTCGCAGGCAGGGCAAACAACAACGAAATTACTGAGTACGAAGGGTTGCAGTATGCTTAAATCGACAGATTAGGTTGGATTTCCAAGCTCATCAAGTGTATGCCTCTAGTTGTTCCCAACAAGTTTTCCGCCTATATAGATATCAGAAACACGACAGGAGCGAGAATGTAGTCGAGTCATGCGATCGAATGGTGAGGAGAACTTCTACCACGAGCAAACTCACCACGAGGTCCGCAAGTCGGAGCTGAAGCTGATCAAATCAAATCCTTGGCAGCAGAATCAGATTAACTCGCGAATGGTCAGAATTTTACAGGCTGCACTCCGCTTGCAAACCTTGTGACCTATGTTCTTTGATGTCGGGACTGTTATTGACTCGTCTGTTATCATAGTACGATACATCGCGACATCATTCCCAAGCAATATTAATAGCTAGAGTGGCGATGTCTTCAACATTTGCATTCCTGCCTTTGTAGCGAGGGAAGTTCGCGGAGTCATCACAATTCGCAGCAATCATTCAAATTAGTTTCTATGAGTTATGTAGCAGATACTGGTCGTTACCTGTAAACACTCAAGGTTGACTAGAAAGAAAGCAAGGAACTTCCGAACCTTGCAGTGTTTATGTTCCTACTGACCTGACTGCCTGCTCGCTCCTTTCGCTCCTGGCACTCGTGCCGCGCGATCGCTCTCTAAAGCTAAAGTAAAGCCCTATTCTAAACTCTTCTACACCTACTAAACGTGAGAAGGGTCCTCGAGAAGGAGGGTTTCTTTTCTGTTTATACATAGCCTTTAGGCCAAGCCTGGATAGCAGTCGCCGCGACACCGTGGGACACCGCTGATACGGGTTAGCATCTCGGCCTCAAAGACGATTTCCAAAACAGAACTACCATCGGCTTGTTGTATCGAGTCTAAGCGTATCAAGTCGCCGACCCAGAGGAGCATTCTCCTCCAAGATTCTCAAGAATGGGATCGATTTCGTCGAGACCTCCTAGTGGAAAGCCTTCACACGTGTGTACTACTACTAGACTCGCAAGACCGCCAACGTTGTGCTTGCGAAGGAGCTGACACTATTGTTCGAGCGTTAGCCTTGAGTGTCCCTCAGACATCCCGATCTGAGTTCTGAGACGTGATCGTTCCGTACACAGGCCTGAGAATGGAATTCCCTGGAGGCCTACAAACCTTCGCATGCATATCATCGACACTTTCACTAGGGAAGGAACCGCCCGATTCACAGCCCAAACCAAAGGTTCTTTAGGAATAATTGTATTGTGCCATTTCGAGGGGACCAGGTTACTAGTTTAGCTTATGCAGTTGCCTATTCTAGGACTTCTTGTGAAGAGCTGACTATCGAGGTCGATCAGTGCCCTCTTATGTCATCACCCACGCAACTGGCGCGCATGAGTTGCGTGCACGCGCATCAGATCTCGGCAGCGTCCTATGACCTCTCCTTTGCTTTGGGCCTTTTTCGCGGACAACACCGCCGCATTAAGGCAGTGTCTCTGCACCCTTTCGACCGCAGGGCCCTACCCGCCGATCCCTGACTTCTGTTCTCGATTCGCCTGTCGCGCAGCTGATTTGTGCAGTGTCAAATCGACGCGCGATGAAGGCGACTGCGTGAATCTAGACCTTATCCAAGGGCTCCACAAGCACTATTATTATGATACACAATTGCGATGCGCAATTATGCATGCCTCCCTACCAGCAATAAGCATCCTGACTTACAGTACGGCGACACGTTAACGAAGACCAGCTAATGTAATAAACTCACCCAAGGGGTCGAAGGTCCAGGTCCGCTATTGGTGCGTATCGATCTTGAAGAGCACTGCGCCTACTTCGATGGTAGAGTCATCAATAGTTCTGAACATCGCTTCAACTCGTAGGTTCTCTCAGGCAGACCAAGGTCGTAGTCCCCTTCTCCTAGTCTTTTTTTTCACCCCTAGTAAGCCCTCAAACATCCGGGATTCGGGCTTGAAGAATGCTGGCAAGCCGTAGTAGCATGCTCATTTATATAGACCTTTGCAGCTTCTTTGCACCGTAAGGTTCCGCTTGCCGCATAGGCACACTCGCCACCAATACCAGAACGCAGTCTCCTCCTATTTAATCATTAAATTGTTGTAGGATAACTCGACTCAGAGCTCAACAACTCTGCCTACAGAGCGCAGGAAGCTATGCATATTGTGCAGGCGATCCTAACTATTCCTCGGCTTACCTACGGGCGTCTCCGGCTGCCTCCTGATTTCCGGTGGCTGCGAAATGATATTGATCTTTTCAAAATCTAATCCACATCCTTGATACCATATACGTAGCTTCACGCGCTGGCTGTGGCTAGGGCCCATTTTTCAAAAATCTCTGATCTTCTAAATCACACTTAATCGACTCAGTAGGTCTTTCAACAAGGGGGTCATTTTTTTAAATTGATCTCTTTAATAAACCACCACATTTAGCTGTCAATTGTAAGCAAGCTCTTGGCTGGCTATTCGTGCTCAAATTTTTCGTGCCCGCGTCCGAAACTTTCTTATGTCGATTCTAAGTTAGCTCAACTAAGCCTCCCGTGTCTCGCCAGTGCTAATGCTCAATAGGATAGGGACTATATTCCCCGACGAAATCCTTTGCTTGCTGACTACTTGTGTTCTATAGGCGTATAGGAAAAGCGGCCAAGAGGAAAAAGGCAAAACAAACATACTTTGTAAGACTCACAGTCAGAAAACCAAGCTATGTTGATCTCGAGAGGCATGGCGGTATACAAGACGAAGTAATGTCGCGATGCGGCACTCTTCGGCGGATTCGACGTAATCGAATAACCTCCGCAAAGAACCTTCCATGAGAGGGCCAGGAGCGTAGCGAGTGCAAGAAGTTGAATGAATTGGTTGGTATCAGCAGGCGTGACGCCTTCTTATTTTAGCCAAGCCAACTCCCGGTCGAATCGATTCCAATGACATCGGGAAGCCGGATGAAACCTTTCCAAATTTGGGATGTGCTATTTTCGACGGCGACGCAAAGAAGAAGACGGGCGCAAGAATCGAGGAATCGTCGGCGGAACCGATCGGCAGGCGAACCAAAGAAAAGGACCAAAAGTAATAACATGTTTTAAAGGAGAGTTCTATAGACAAGTTGGAACCCGGACAGAACACACAAAAAAATAGAGGCTCAACGGCGGCCAATTTTGTACAAGAGACTACGGTCTCACCTTCGCCCTCGTATCTGCCTCAATGCTGAGGCCATGCTCGTCGCCCGAGAATGCAGACGGACCAGATCTCATCTCGTTTCTACATTGGTCGCGACTCCGACGTGAGAGTCCCGGTATGAGGCCCGGCTCATTCCCGTGAGTCTCCTGGCTATCTTCATCCGCACGTGCCACACCATCAACGACACCAAGAAGGCCTTAGTCGCGTGGCCTCGAGCCGACCCAATAGCCTTCCACCAAGTGGGCGATCATGACGACCCGGACATAGGACGCGGGGTGAGCTCCATCTTCGCCCGAAATGGCGCGGACTTACCGAACTCTTCACGTGCTGGGCAATCGAGGCGATCTCCGTAGGCCGATGAGCTAGCCTTGAAGCATTGTTTTTCCTCTGAGACATGACTCAAGCAAGGTATAAGACGGCCATACAAGGCAATCCACCAGCCATAGCGCCGCCTCCCTGGCTCATCGGCGGGCGCTTCATGCAGCTCGCTGAGAATACCACTGCTACACCAGGCTGGCTCAAGAGAAAAAATCAGCTGGGGTCAACACAAGACTCAAAGGCCAGAGGAGGCACTTACCTTACCCTCTTAGCCACGCATAGCTATCACACATGACAGTACTGTCAATCGCACGCTGGCCACTAGCGGCAATGACTACCCGCCAACTATATCGCAAGCCTTCGCGCATCGGGTGGGTACTCTTCATCCAGGCCCACAAGGCCTTGCTCATCGGCCGACGCCCGCCATGGACTATATAACCAGCACTTCGTCATTCACGGTTTGATCTTCTTCATAGCCGGGACTCTTGCTCAGACGTCGGAGAACTCCTCGATGGAGCGACTCGGTACTCCCGCGCGACTTACTGGGCCATTGTAAGACGAGGATCAGAGCCGACTACTTAATAGGCGATAATTCAACGGAGCGTGTCGATGCCGCGAGGATCAGGAAGGCGGGCCGACCGATCGGCAGATGCCGAGAATGGGCCTCATAAGCCGAAGCCACGCGAGCGTCCAGCTGCCTCACAGCCTCAGGGGACGACGTTACATACGCCTGCACGCAGGCGACCACCACGCCCTTGATCAGTCTGAGCCGATCATGTTTTGGATGCGCCACTTGCTTCCGGTGATTTCTGCGCTTTCGCCCATAACGACACAACTCGAGCGCTTAAGGCCCACTGCGACTACTATTGTACGAGATACGTGCAGAATTGTAGAAAGAGAATGGAAACGAGCCACTATCTATCGAAAAATCTCCTTTCAATCCAATCAACATGCCAACCTCAATCGAGCGCGCCAACCGCCAATGAGTAACCATCGGAGTCGCTGATACGGATGTATCTATAGTCTGTAGCTGGACATGCAAGATCACCAAGATTTACCCAGGAGGCAGACGCCGGGCTCATGGGCAGCCTTCGCGCCGACCTCGAGAATTCGATTCTTATGACAGCGCGCGGCCAGCGAAAGGTTCTCAAGCGCATTGTCCATTATTAGGCCGGCATAAGCGGGACACAGCCGTGAAATACCTCACGAGGTGCAAGATTAGGCCCGATAGTCAGGAGCACGTGTACACCATCCCAAGGGAGGAGCGAAAAGCAAACGCTGCCGCAGCCTGCAGGAACGCTATGCTTCCGACTTCTGCACGTGGGAAAAGGACAGATACTCGGAAGTATGGAGGAAATCGTACCTCGTGATCCCGGTGTACTCTATGGCGAGACCGCTCGGCTCGATCTTGGCTGGCCGGATCGGCTCACTTCTAGCAGTCACCCGGTCTATGTGCTATGCCGCTATGATAGCTGAGAGCCTGCACGGGCTACTAGACCTCTCACAAGCCCGGCTGTAAGGCTCGGCAGCGGAGCTGCAAAAAGCCCTTGAGCAGCACGAATCGCACCTTGGCGTATTACTTGGCGGTGGAACTGTACGTACGCAGCACGCACGCAGGAACGTTTTCGGTTTTCTGTGAACGAATACAGCGCTATGGTCGTGGTAGACGCACTAGCCAGTTCTTGCGCCTCTGAACGGTTGTTAGACAGCACTGCTAGAGAGTTCCCGCCGGTTGTGGTCGGGCAGAAGAGAAAGAATTGATCAAATATGACGCCTCTCGAACAGGGCACTTGCACTCACGTAGGAGATCTAGTTCCAGACGGTAGTTCTTCGCATCCAAGTATAGTAGGAACACACACATAGTGTCTTGAGCACTTATTGTACTCGAGTCCAGGCTTTCCGAAGCCCGGCCTCACCCCCTTGTACTCGTTTAAGCTTGGCATTAAACGAATACTGGACGTAGGGCTGTTATCCGACAGTGGAGGCCCAAACCAGGATAAAAATCCCCGCGTCACGCTAGCTCGTGCGTCTAGCGCGTCGACGCTCCTTCGCTCGGCAGCTCTCGGCCAGCGGCCGAGCCTCGGTCCAGGGGACAGGGTCGCCCTCGGGCCTCGCACCCAACTTCCTCTTGCTCATTGGCCTGCGGAGGCTCGCCTCCCAGCCGCCGATAATGGGTATTTGAGAATTTTTGCTAGCATATATATCGGTATATAAACATGTACATGGAACATGGGGGGGGGGGGGCAAGGCTCCACCTAGCCCCCCTGGCTCCATTCCTAGATAGAGTGGAGTTTTGCTTGCTTGATCAGCTCAAGCCACTTTCTTCTTTCTCTTTGTCCACAACTTGATCAATCTTTTCCCTCTCATTTAGTTCACGTGACGAGATGGCAGAGGATGATCCTTTGTCACTTCCCCCATATTTGGTAGATTCAGGACATGCCAATTTCATTCTCATTTTTCGCATCGCCAGACAGCGCATGGTTTTTTTATCAAGATTGTAGTTAATTAAAGAAGAACCATGATTGAGAAGAAGATAAAATGAACTTAAGTCCTCATGGAAAACTTAAGAGAGGGATGAGTCAAAATTTGTTCTGTACTTGTGCACGTAAAAAGGCTATATATATATATAGACACACACACTATACTACCCCTATGCGTAATATAGCTTATGCTACGCCCGGTCGCCCTTCGTATCGGCTCGATCGGTGCGGAGCCGAGAAGTTAGGCGTTGTCTGTTGTCTTCATGCATGGATTCTTTTTTTAACACAAATGTTTTTTTGGTAATGGTCGTATCACTCGTTAAAGTAATAATAGAAAGTTATCCGGTGAATAAATGGTAGTAAATCATTGCCGGAGGAGCGGCGGAAGCAATTGGGGCACACGATGATAGTTAGAAAACAGAGGTGATTATGGTCAGATATAGATGATGGCGTCGATGGTTAGAAATAGGGTTTTAGAATGTGGGCCGATTTTTTGGAAGCCAACTGCACTCCGACATTCCTGGTAACTGCGTACTTTTTGTAATTTATGTTGTTTTCCTTTTTTCCCCGTGATGGACTTACTCGCTTCTGTAGTTCCACCCCAGCCAGAGGTGTATTTTTTTTATATTATTCATCGTAAACCTAGCTTCCTCATTGGCGGCTCCGGCGAACTCAGAGCGGCCATTCCGTATACATACCTCGCCAACGGAACTGTAATCCCGCTTGACGGAAGCAGGCGTTAGTCTTGGTTAGTTCTTGCCGAGTTAAAATCGCTCATCTTTTAGTGCATTAACTGTTCCGCCAATTTTTTCCTCACCCCAAATGTGTTATTCGTAGACAAAATCGAAGAAGGGTTCGTCGTCAAGACCTAAGAAGATAATCATCCAGTCGTCGCGGGAGAACTGGGAGATTGATTTGTGGTCGCAGGAGTCGGCCGTTCCCCTGCAGGCCAAGCCCTCCACCTACACGCCATTGGTCTCACCGAAGCTTAAGAAGTTGGCAGGCAAGCAGGCAAGAACACCCCCAAGTGACCCAATTGAGGTGGACTCCAGCCCAGAACCCGAGCAGGACGAGAGAAGAAAATTCCAGAAGAAGAAGGCAGAGGCTAAAGCTACGCTAGGCAGTGGGGACGATTATGATTTTGTACCACCTAGCAAATCAAGAATGGAGACACCGCACACAATACGACGCATGACCAGATCTATGTCCCCACGCAAATAGCCAGCCACCGAGAAGCCAAAAAAGAAGGTGACCTTCAAAGAACCCGAGGCCAGTGAAGCTAAGTAGCCAGTAAGGTAAATTTATTCAACGTTATGGTTATGTTAGTCCATTTGTATGGTTAGGTTCATTAATACAGCGATTGGCAAATTCGTGTTTGTGATTTCACGCGCAGTGACAGAAGAATGCTGCTCACAAGAAACATGAAGATAGTGGACCATTGGCAGGTTGCAAGGTTAGTTAAAGATTTTTCATATGCTTTTAATTGAATCCCCCTAGATGGTTGGGTTCAACGCGCATTGCAATGATGCTTCTTTTTGTATCCGTGCTTTTATCGGGCACCGAGAAAATGTAGATGCTGCAATGAAGCAGATTGAAAATAGTGGACAGACAACGAAAATCAAGGTTAGTTTGAACATTTTAAGATCATAAAATGATATGGATCTTTCTGGTTAGGTTCTAAATATGTTGGGTAATATGCTTGTAGGCAAAGTGCACATCACCGAACTGCCGTTGCCAGCCCAAGATTATAAAAGATATGATCAAAGGTCTGATGTTGGAGCAGCACAAGAGTATAGCAAGTATGGGATTTGGAGATTTTTTGCTGTTCAAGCTAACGGTCTGGAAAGCCGCGACCTATTGTGTTGTATTATGGACATGATCGATCCCAGAAGTATGGTGATCAATGTTGCCGTGGGGAAGCAGATTTTGATAAATCCACATGCTGTGCGGTGTGTTTTAGGGTTGCCTCGGGGAGATATGGATGTCCCATCATCGAAGTATGGTGAAAGGGTTGAAGAGCTACCATATCTCAAGGAGCAGCTTGGTGGTGGCAAGGATGTAAGTATTGACATCCTCGTAGACCAACTGAAGAGTGGTGGCACAGACGACATGACTATCATGTGCTTCTTCCTGGTAGTCTTTCACAAGCTTCTGTTTTGTGGGACGGCCAATTATATAATCGGCAAAGAAGCATGCATGACAAAGGATTTGAACTCGATCGGGAGGATGGACTGGTGTAGAGCTGTAGTTGACGATCTTCGTGAGGCTGTATGGGGATGGCGCGAGCATAGGAGCCATAAAGTCAATTCATTGCACGGTTGTGTTGCAGTGTCGTTGGTAAGCGTAGCTAATATATTTATGTGTTGATCGTAAGTTGAATCAATAACAGTAGTTTTCGTAATGGTTCCAGATGGAGACTGATATAGTTAGATCGTACCACATGTCATGGTTATATCCCTTTTTGTTGATAAAAGGATATTGCATCGTGTGTAGATTCTGTACATTGACCACCTGAAGCATCCTGATATGGTGGACTTCCACAAAACGCCCTGTTCATCTTTGTATGGGCAGATCTTGTGAAAAAGTTGATCAACTCAGACAGATTGGAGGTTAGCGACCCAGAGCTATTTGGCAAGTTACTGGTGAGCATGAAGTTCGTTGGCAAATTTTTTTGTCATATTGCTACAAGGTTCAATGTGGTGTGTGTTTGACACTGGTTTTATGAAAACTATAGTTCAGGAGCTCCATTCGATCATGTTACTCCCACGAGTCTGCTGCTGCTAATGAAGATTTGATGGATAAGATGAAACCATTGGTCGGGAGTTTTTCTTCGTTTAGAGAAACGGCAGGGCAAAAGTTAAACCACATCGGGAAAGCACAAAAGGCTGTTCTGTTTGAAGCGTCAGAGCCTCAAGCAAATTGACGACATTTTAATTCAGTTGGACAGACAGCGCAAAAAGCTTGTGAGCAAAGGTTTAAGACTCTGGGTGATAGTAGGAAACATTCTCGCGTCGTCGACGAGGACAAGGACCAGGAGGATGAATCGGCGGAGCTAGATGTTGATGACGTCGAAGCAGAGCTTCCTAACGGAAGTGGCTCAGTCGGCAATGGAAATGAGCAGGATGTACCCGCTGATGACCTTGACATCGCAGAGGATGGTCCACACATTCATACACAGCGAACCGATGGGAACTTTGCTGTTGATGGAGCAAGTGTGGAAAAGGACGGAGACGAAGACACATTAAAGGAAGAATGTGTACATGAGGGAGAGCATCAGCGGAAGACACCACACAGAAGCCTGACGAAGTATTGAAGGGCCCTATGGATTCTGGTAAGTATCATGCAACATTTATAAGTAGGACCTATAGCTGTTGTATCTCAATAGTAGCAAAAACAACGTTGTAACTATTTGTGACAGACGAGTTTAACCATCAATTGCTAAAAATTTGTGAAGCAATTGAAAGGGATGGTGTACCAAAAGATGCGACGACAGAGGTTAGTCAATTAATTATCTTGTTAAACTCGCAGATCTAAGATTTGTATTTTTACGCAAATTCCACGATTTCATCGGGTGCCACAGGGCCAACAGGACGGCAACAAGCATGAAGCGAGAATTGGAGAGCCAGCTGGCAAAGATCTCTAGGTACGAAGCCAGCCAATTTGTATGACAAAGAAGCCTGCAAGGTTCGTTTCCCCTTTCAAGGCCCACACCAGGATAGTAACAACCTATTGCAGCATGTTCTTGAGTTAAGAGATTTTCTCTGCTCGCAAAACGAACTAGACAGGTATTTGACGTTGTCCTTTATGGTTGGAAGCTATAACTGGTATGTTTAGTTTAGTTGTAACTAATGACAAGCATGCTGTTATTTTTTTCGATTGTTACAGCACAATTATATTATCGGGGGTGAACACCATTGCATATAGCATTGATATACGTGAGTCCTCCGATGGACAAATTTGTAAAAGCCATTTTGTATCCCTTTTCATTCACTGCTAGACCCATGATGATAGTGCGTTGTGTCCTGAGTGTGCTAGTTATCGTATTTTTTTTGCCATGGGTGCTTTCGATATGTTAATTAATACTGTCGTTACCGCTGTGTCGAAGTTGTCCTCCCACAATAGACGTGCTTGAAAAAAGCAGGGATCCAATGCGCCCGGAGGTCGTATAAGTTTGAAATTGATGTGTTGTCTTCCAGTGAGAATTCATCGACTATCCCCCTCCATGCACGTTCGAACTCATCTGGAGTCAGGGGATGGTTAATGTTAGACAATAGCTTTTGCTTCAAATCCGGATGATGGCTGTACAAGCTGTTGAATCCCTCCTTGTATTTTTTAAGGATGTGCCATCTGCACAGCCTATGTTGGGTGTGAGGAAACACATGGGGTATTGCCAAGGCCATCGCTGGATCTTGGTCTGAACAATAGTTAGAAGTTAGAAACTCAATAGTAATTCCCACTCAGTATTATGGTTACTTCAAAAAAGAGTATAGCATCGGTTGTTTTCACTTGTCAAAATACAATGCAGCATCTTCCTGTGCATGCAGTTCTTGAATGTCTCAAACAACCACGTGAACGTCTCTGCTTGCTCATTCTTGAGCAGAGCAAAACCAAACACAGTAGTTTGTCAGTGGTGGTTATATCCGACGAACATAGCAAGCGACATGTTGTACATGTTTGTTTTGTATGCAGTGTCAAAAGTTACGACGTCCCCGAAATCAACGTACTCTCCCCGAGAGCTAACGTGGCTCTAGAATATGTTCATGATAATGTTGTCTTCGTCCATCTGATAGTCGCATTAGAAATGACTATTATTTTGTTGGCATTCTCGAAAGTAGCGCATAAACTTTGCAACATCACCATCCCGATCACTCCTGATGTTAGCTACTCTCCTGGTTAGTTTGTTGATAGCAAAATGACATGGTCTGTCATGGCCCTTCTCGGCTTACCTTTCGAGAAATGGTTGGACCTGCACTAGGCCCTGGATCAGTAGGCTAGTGCAACAATTACACAGGTAGAATCATTTCATACATTGATAATTCAAATATTACATAACAGCGATCGCCAGATCGCAATAGTGGCAAACGGCATTAAGCCTTAGTTACAGTTCAACCTTCATCAGAGTAAAGCGGAAGTCTTCAAAAGATGCAACCAACAGAGTTTTCATGAAGAAACACCAAAATCACACCCGCAGCTGCATAACAACACACGGCTGGCAGAACGCACTAGACCCTAACTTTCCTCTACTCCTGGTCCTGAAATTGAGGATCCCCATCCTCATGGCACTCATAGGCATCTTCTTCAACTAGGTCCTCCATGTCTAAAAGTATGTAAGTATGTGAGGTCAGTGTCATCCAAACACTGGCGAGCTAACTTCCATCCCAATGCATTTAGTGATAGAAGTTTCAAGGAAAAGGCTGGGGTTATTTATTTGCAGAAAAGCCAGTTTTAGAAATCAAGGCCTATGACTTAGCAGTTTAAATTAACCAAATTGCCATATCAAGTTAAGTATTCATCATAATTTCATTTTAATACACATACCAATCCCATGACAGTTTTCATGCACTCTGCCAAACGATCTCCTCCCACTCTCGCCATCATCTTTCGAGTGTGGCGCACTTATTGTGGATCACATTCCCCAGTGAAGTTCCCAGTCTCGTACTAACTGGGTTGCCGACCCACGCTAGATTCACGGCTCCCTGCGAGAATGGACCTACATCATCCCATGGATGACGACATGAGACTGTCATCACCTCAAGTATGGCAGCAGACAGGGTACGCCCATAGGTCATACTACCCTTGAATCCCCAATACTTGCACTACCGCGCAATGGCCGACGCGTTGTGGTGTTAGTAACTATCCGCAGTGGTTAGTGACATCACACTATGCATCCCCGATGCACTTGTCTAGGGGAATCCTTGATTCAGCCCAGCCTGTCCACAAAGGGCCTCACCCTTATACACTTTCTTCTTCAGCTAAATCGCACCATCCGTGTGAATGACACTATGTGGTGGAACCCCTTTGGGCAGCACGCAGTATTACGCAGGTCCGCGCTCCTCTTCCATGCACTACGTATGTGGGCGATTAGCTTCTTAATTCACGTAGCCTAGCTACTTCTTCTCTTACCCAATGCCGGACCTAGTCCGCATTTAAACACAACCATATCCAATCCTCACACACACTGGCATGCCAGGCCAAAATTCCAGTTAACCATATTTATTGTGTGATCATGTCCGGTGAATGTCGGTTCACCGTTCCAATGCAATCTAAGCCTAAAATTAGTAATTGGACCTGAGCAATGTCTAAGCAAGATTTTAACTAAGACTTAAGAGTCTAAATCATTTTATTTAACCTAACCAGGCTAACAAGGGTGATCTTCAAGGCGATCCATAGTAAGGTCAAATGACAGATGATTGTATCAAGGCAATATCATCAGGGTAAAAACAATAACAAATAATAACATGGCATGATATATCATGATTAAGCAAACAAGTACAAATATTTAAAAAGCATGCAATTTAATACTGTAAATAAGATATTTAGAAATCTGGGATTCAATATAAACTATTGAATGTTAACCCGCACTAGGAAAAGCGTAGACTCTCCCTAGTATAAGTAAACATCCTATAGGAAAGATGTTAACTTGCCTTGGCCCTGGGGATCAAAGTCTTGGTTCGGTGCGGGGTTCTTGAAATGTCCTTCCGGATCCTCTACGTCTGATCGAAAAATCAACATTTCAACATAAACACAATGCAGCGAAGAAAAGAATGATGAATGAGATGCAATCATAACCGCTCGTAATCGGTCGTCTATATTTCCAATATTTTAAATATATATAAGGTGTATGTCGAGGAAGCTCCATGATCCTTTTATGAAGCAATAATTTCTAACATAATGACAGTGGGGGTGCTCATGAGATGATGGACAAGAACATATATATTCCTATATATACATATATAAGTGTAATTTCTACCCTAATCGGCCCAATAGGAGAAAATAGGGTTTTATTACGTTTAAGGTATTCAATAAGTGCGAGAATATATTAACAAACATTTTTTTGTTCAGAAGTATTTTCTTCATCAACTTATCTTACCATAATAGAAGGTTAAGTGTGGGTGGGAGATATTATTATATAATGTATGTGTGTGTGTGTATATATATATATATATATATATATATATATATATATATATATATATATATATATATATAGAGTGACTATAGTCACTGCGGTGGCGACGGAGGCTTCCGTCGGCCGCTTTTTTTTTATGAAATTGGTGATCGAATTCGACAATCGAACCGATCATCTTCTTCGTCTCGCTGAAATCTCACTACCGACAAAATTTCACATTTTTGATTTTTTTACTATTTATTTCGTATTTTTGAAAATCTATGATCTAATTAGTTGTGAACCCTCCAATAATCCCGGATTTCAAAATATGAAAAAAATAGTAAATAAAATCAAAAAAATATGAAATTTTGTCGGTATTGAGATTTCAGCGAGACGAAGGAGATGGTCAGTTCGGATCGTCGAATTTGATCACGGATTTCGCAATCACACCGCGGCTGACGGAAATGATCCGTCAGCCGCGGCTGACAGTAGCAAATTCCTATATATATATATATATATATATATATACCTAATCATGAGGTTGGTTATTATAAGACTAGTAATATAAAACCTTTACTGTCCTAAAGGTGTGGTGAAATCACTTATTGAACATCTACATTAGCTTAGGATGACTAGATCCTAAAATAACTAAGTAATCATATTCATTAATTAGGCCATTTATAAGCTAATGTGTGATTAGGAGTCATACCATAGATTTTATATTTTTCCTAGGTCCAATGAGCTATTACACAGTATCCATGATTTTCTTAGATTTTTATTAAGTGTTAATCTATTTTTGTTAAACAGGAAATCATTTCTGCCCTTTTTCTTTATGGATTAATACTCTATATGCAAGCAACTGAAATTATTCCAAGATAAATCCTCTGTTACTATTCAGGGTAATATTTTTATTAAATCCAGAATAAGCTCAAGTATTAACCATAATTTTTCTAGTATTTTAGAAGAATCCTAGATATTTTTAATAAATCGTTTCTAATTACTGTATTTGTTTAATTCACAAAATCCAGAGAAAATCCTATGAACAGTAATGGGCCGGCCCGCTAACTCGCCGGCCGAGCCAGCTACGCTGAAGGCCTAATTTGGAATAACGCCACTCGCGAGGGAAAGCACCAGCGGCTAGGACGCCTCCACTTAACCAGACATGTGGGTCCGGGGGCCCACATGCCGGTGATACATAGAGATAGCGCGGGAATTGTTTAAACCAGCGAGCACCTGACCGTTGGGGCCCGTTGGTTAGTGACGTATCACGCATCACCTACACGAATCTTAGAGTGAAATGGACGATGGGGAGTGTGTCTTCCACCTTCGGCCGGGATGACGAGAAGAGGCCAAATATCCGGCGATCTCTCGGCGTCATGCCGGTGGTGCTACAGTGTACCATTGTGCATGATTCTGGGTGCTACGGTTTCCTTGCGAGTAACCCTAAATGGCCCTAAACGGCGTCGAGCCGCGCGGTGAGGAACTCCCACGAGAGCAACTACCTTTGGCTCTACGAAGCTCTAAAAGCTAAATTAAGCTGTGCATGAGTATTAGGAGGTCATGAGGTTGCTTACCGAGCACTGGACCGGACCGGGGGAAGTGTGGATCAAGCTGGCGACGGTGAGGCCGAATGGAAGCGGAAACAAGGTTCACGCCGCCAGGGAGCTCCGGTGATCCCAAGGTCCAATTAACCTGGGCGAAAGGTGCATGGGGGTGAGGTGGTGCCCCACACGTGAGCAATCGACAAGGGACTCACCCTGGAGGGAGCAATCGAAAAGGGCAAAGAACGGAGTGCTCCGGGTCGGCGGCGATGACACGGTCCTTGCCGGTGACTTGGAGGCTCCGGTTTCGATTCCTTGGATAGGGAGCGAGGTGAGAGGGCGGCGAAGCTGGTGCGAGAAATGGTAAGAGGCGAAAGGCTCTGGATTGGACTGGCGACGAAGGAGTGAGTGAGCGAGGGGAAGCGTGCAACCTCGGTGGGGCCGGTTTTGACCTCGGGACAGACGAGCTTATGGACCGATGATTGAGTAGGGGTCTGAGGCAGTTCTTAGGGAGCTTCATCGCTGATTGGGGAGTTTGGGCGGTGTGGTGATCACGCGCACGCGAGTGACCGAGCCGGACGACGAGGTTGCTTGAGCAAGGCGGCAAGGCCAGCCCGAGTTACGGCTGAGGTCAGAGCCATCGATGGCGCGGCCAGAGCGGCAATTGGGCAAGGAGGGCGGTGCCTAGAGCGGTCTGCCAAAGCTTCCCAGACAAGGCGGCTTGGTCGGCCACGGCTGGCAGAGAACGGCGGCGATCAGTGGTGGGAGGTCACGTCGGCGCAGTTGTAGGGCCCGCTCAGGCCAAAACGACGCCCACAAGCTACCAAGGGATGATCTCCCGAGCGATTCTGGGCAACGGCGTGCTGGATGTGCCGGTGCGGAATGGGTCGAGCCACGATAGCTTAGCTGCTCGAGGAAATGCCCACAAAAGCAGAGAGAAGGAGGGGCTGCCATGTAGGTCCCACCAGGGTCAAGCTTGGTCAACACTAGGTTCAGGCTGTCATTTAGGGTCAAAACTAGTTTCTAGAATTTTGGTGGGATTTTTTATAGGATTTTAACGTGTGTGTGTATATATATATCATATACATATACATATGTGTTTTATGGGTGTATATACATATATATACACATAGGAGATTTTTGAGTGATTATTTGAAATCACAACAATCATCTTAGCCTATTCATTGCTATATTTTAGATATTTAAGCTCAGAGACTAATTTTAAGTTTTCAATAACTTAATCAAGTTAATTTAGCCAAATCTTGTCCTATATAATTTCAAAAGTCTAGAAATTGTATTTTTGCGAAAATTGTCTTAAAGGATGTTGTCGTTGCATCATACAAGCATCACAGGAATGTTTTCAAAATATCGTTCAATTTTGGGCTGTTACACGGTCAGACATAATAGAAAATATGAAAATTTATGTTACGTAAGCATGGTTAGTACCTACCTATTTTGAAGATGACGCTCAGTGAATGGTACGAGTTGCTAGGACCCATGCAGGCTTGACAGCATGGACATAGTACAGTTCGTAGGCCCCTTTGACGCTTGCATGTCATCTACAAGCTCCATCACTGATGGATCGAATTCTTTGTGCGAGCTCATGAACACCATAATTGATGGGGTTGGGCAAAGGGTTGATTATGTTCGAATATGATCTTATTGATGACACAAGGTCCTTGCCTTTTTTCTCAAAAAATAATAACTTTATGTGTGCTCTACAATTTATGCATTTTGTAGTTTTCTCTCGCTAACGTTTAGCCGGCTCTTTCTGGTAATCCCACTTGCCCTCCTGACTACAACAAAATTCTCATTTCAGTGCCCCTGATCTGCTTTTTTTGGCCCTAAAACCAGCCTTTTCTATGTCATGGCAATAGAACTCGTACGCATGATCCTCACTATTAAAACGCTGGCCTATTAGTGGTATTATATCTGCAGACAGACTCTCATCCTTGTACCGAGGAAATCAATAGTAATTAGAACTCTATGTTTTTAGTTAAAAACGTAGATCAGGTTGGGGAATAAACTTACGTGCGTGTACGTTGGTTCCACATCCGGTGTTTGGATATCATCATCCCGCAACGTTCGTGGAGGACCGATGATTTCTACGTCGTCGCAAGGCCGGGATGAAGAAGCCGGTGTCGACCATCCATGGTTAGACGACATCACTTGGTGCTTTTTTGGTGACAGGGGGCACGGTTGTGTACGATATGGCAGGTACGTAATGGCCCTTATATACTCAACCCTGAGATGCGTTTTTTCGTAACGACTAGATCAAATATCGCGATATATTTTCAGCGAGGATCCCATAATGAGACGTGTGATCCCCCACGATCTCCACTACATCGGGACTTCATTGTTTTTTTAGAATCTATGAAATCTATGGTTAGAAGCTTATTAGATCAATGGTTAGAGGAGACTGGGATCGATGGTTAGAAGCGGATTGGATCAATGGTTACAAACGCACTTGATCCATGGTTAGAAAACTACGAAAGCAATGGAATCGGTGGTTAGTAGTTGCTGAAATCGATGGTTAGAAGCCTAATAGATCAATTGTTAGAGGCTACTGGGATCGATGGTTAGAAGCGGATTGGATCAATGGTTAAAAACACACTTGATCGATGGTTAGAAAACTATGGAATCAATAATTAGAAGTGTCATGTTCTGATGGTTTTGAAACATATGGAATCGGTGGTTAGTAGTTGTTGAAAACGATGGTTAGGAACGTACTGGATCGATGGTTAGAACATATGGAATCGGTAGGTAGTAGCCACTGAATTGATGGATGGCTTGAAGCATATCTGATAGATGATGGTTACAAGCTTAGCAGGTCGATGGTTATGCGATGGATTTCATGGTTACAACCATATCAGATCGATGGTTCATTCAAATCCTGAATTTTTTGGATCTGTATTTAATAATTGAAAGGTCGGCATCTCTAGGAATTTCGCGGTGGTTACAAACCATAATCTATGTTTTCCCCGGTTCTCGCTCGCGCCTGAGAGATTTACGACTCGGTGCCACGGAACCACGGAGCTGATGAAATGAACAAAGTGTAGAAGAGGAGCCACTACGTCTAGGCGTAGAATAGCGTGACCGTGTGTGTGTGTGTGTGTATATATATATATATATATATATATATATATATATATATATATATATATATATATATATTATGAGAACAATTTATTTTAGTGTCGATGATGCAAAAATATCAACAATGATAATTAAATTTTAAATACAAACTTATGTAATTAATCTTCGTTAATATTTAAGGATGTATGGAGAAAATGCCATCTTTTGAATTGCTGCAAATTGCAGTGATCCTCAAAAATCTAAGTTTTTTTAGAATATCCTAGATGGGTTCCATTTTATAATAACTGTTATGACCCTGTTGCAAAATATATAGCTGCATTATTGAAGTGTTTTGGTTGCACTTGGTACTGCGTGCTCGCTAGGCCCGCCAAACAGACGTTGCTGTCGCCCAAAACGCTGCACCCGGAGAACTAAATTGAAGTGCCTTGAATTGAACGGCAAAATAGACTGGTACCGTACCAACTAATAAAAAGCAGGCAAGCATTCGGTACTGTCACTGTTGCGACCACATTGGAATGACTCTAATTCACACGAATAAATTAATGTCATACGATTTGCTTGCTTTCGATTCAAGTTGGAAAGAATGTGTTTGCGTCACTGGACGGTACCTCCAAACCTATTACTTGATACATCACATACCTTCGCCACAGCACAAGATGATCGTCCGCATGCACGGCGGATTGTTAGGTTGTGGCGCAACCACTCAACCAGGAAATGATGGTAGATGTTTGGTTTGATGCCAAACATAGCCATGGATCATGGTTTATCATAGTTATGGCAAAGAGGAGAGATTAGCATTTGGTTCGATGTCATAATTACGGCATACCACACTTTCTTAACCACTTGTCTGATTAGTCCACGTGAATGTCCAAAATTTGTCACAGTTTGTCGCCAAAAACTATAGCATATCATACTTTTAGCAAAAATATATAAATAAATTATGTCACCACAGGAGATAAACGAAATATGCCCTTGGTATATGTCTTTTACCTGGTATGTCATTCCCAATATTTGGCCGGCGTGTTTTCCCTAGCCTCTAGCCTAAAGATCAAATTCTGATCCTTTTGGATGGGTCGCAAGTAGGGATTAAAATTCCAGCGAAAATTTGCAAAAATTTTATGAATTCCGGTATTTCGAACCCAAGGCGAAATGACCAAACATGCGGAGAAGACAAAAAGGGTGAAAAAAATTGTGAAAAAATATTGAAATTTCATCAATTTTGGTGTTTTCGTCTACGAATGAAATTTTTGACTAATCGAGTATGAATCCTTTCGCAATAACCTTGTTTGCAACTCCAAGATTAACAGTGTTCATTCCATTGTCCAAGCTAAGGCATAGTACGTACCTTGACCTTATGGCACTACCCCTTTTAAATTGCGAGACGGAGGACAACCTTCGCTCGGTGGCGACGTCCCTATTTCACTTCTCCCTGTGTTTTTTTATCTGTGTTTGCTTAGGTGGCAGCTAGGCAATAAGGGTAGATGTGTCACCGCATTTTTGTTGTAATTGGTGGCCTAGGCACACGGCACCCACCTGGGAAGTGAATGGTGGTCTAAGGGCATCTCCAGCAGATGTCCAAGCCCCATCCCTATTCACATGACACCTCACTAAATGTGGCTGCCCCATCTCTATTCATCTCCCTAACAACTGTCCCTTCACTATTCATACATTCTACTTTTTCTATTCATGCCTCATCACTGTTTACTACAGTGACAAACAGTGATGGGGCTTGGGCACGGCTGAAGATGGCCTAAGGCAACGAGAAAAAACGAAATGGGTCAGCCTAGCCCATCTAGGTTAGCACCTAACAAGAAATTAACATTGGAGAACCTTGTTCTCGTGTGTGCTGAGCTAAATTGCTAAAGTGATTTATTTGACGAAATGTTGGACTAAGAGAGTTTTTCGAAGTCACACAACCTTCACTATAGGAATCGCTTATACTCTTGATGGCTAAAACATAGAATAGACGACCTTTATTGACCATTGATATAGTAAAACAGTGTTGACAGCCCATACCTAGCCGATACATATTACTAGTGTCGACGTACTGATGACCCACTATCGACACAGCCGCATGCCAAGCCATACATGCTGACGTTGCCAGGGCTATATCCGAACAAAAATTCGAAAAAAGAGAGACCGAGGAGAGAGCATGGTTCGACATCCGAGAGCCAATCGGTGTTGACGGCTTTATGTAGGCCGTCGATATTGCATGGGATCAGTGCTTGGGAGCCACTTACCGGCGGGAGTCACTTGGTGTCAACGGCATAATCTAGGCCATCGACATTCAACACTGCCTATTAATGACCTACTTCTTGACGGTTGACTTGTGTCAACAGCCGCCATTATCTATCGAGACTATATGTTTCCGTTAGGTTTTGCTGGCCAGGGGACCTATATCGACAGCCCTGTACTTGGCCGTTAACACTAGCATCTATGTCAACAGAAGTGTGGCGACGACTTTAGTAACAATTTTGGCAAATGATCGCTATATAGTAAAGTCATATAAATTTATAGAGCTACAATGCAATTTTCCCTATAACAAATTATCACCCAAAATTTGATAAAAAAAAACTTTTTTAAAAAAATATGAACTTAGCCCATACCGGCATGCCCTTCAACGAGGATAAAAAATTTGCCAACTCCAACATTTGCTCACTTTATTATGCTGTTTTTTTCATCTTTATCCGAGGTACTCAACAGTTGGTTCCATAATTTGATTCCTTTTACGCGACTATGGCCGAGATCCATAAAAGAACATTTTAAGGCGAGCAACATATCATGTGCTAAAGGAGGTCTCAGTGCTAAGGTGCTAATTCTAAACCAGCACCATCGGATCTACTACGCAGGACTGAGATCATGATTGATGGAAGCCCTTAGGGGTGTAATTGGATTAGATATCACGTAAATCATATCTAGATTTTTTTTTTTGATTCGGAGTTGGATTGCATAATTTTTGAATTTGGATTCGGAGTCGGATCGGATATTTGTTTAACAGATTAGGATAATAATCAAAATTTCTCTACTCTACCTCGTATTATAATAGTTTTTACATAAGCTACAAATTAAAACACCACATATTCTTAAAAGTACAACACAAGTTTAATACGAATACAACACAAGTTAAACATGAATACAACAATCCATCAGCCATTAATCCCAAAAACGAGTATAGTGCACAAGATTTTTGTTAGTGATATGCCCTAGAGGCAGTCATTTAAGCTGATTGTATTATGTTTATGCTTATGTACTGTTGTATAATATATTATCAGTTCCATGGATAAAGGTCATTTACATTGTTCATCAAGTACAACTTGGTTGTGAGACACATTGTTTATATGATTTTATTCTAAATGATATCTGGTCTCATATCATTATGTGGGACAGTAATGATTTGATCAACACATGTATTGATTGATGATAATGTTTCACATACCATAGATATAGAGATATCAAATCAATAATGTCGACATATGTATTGGATAGACCTACTCTGAGATACTGCTGAGATTATTATCTTAGATGTGCCATCAGCCTATAGTTTCGAGTGATATATCTATTTGATCCTTAGACTTAAGATCGTCATTGAATCCTAGCATACATAGTTATATACTTTGGGATTATCAACCGCTACATTATAACTAGATAGTTATAAAGATAGCTTTCAGATATGCTATTAAACATGACATAAGGTGTAAGCGATCAAGATAGAATTTTTCTTCCTTTATAATAGGAAGGATATGTTGGTTAATGAGTACCTTACTTGTTTTAACTAGTTGGCCCATTATGCCCCCCAAGATATCGAAGATGAAGTAGAGAAAATCGATCGGTTCTTGGAGGGAGTGTTGCCCAGCCTCCGGTCCTGACTCATCCTTCATGATTTCTTGGACTTCTAACATATGGTTAACAAAGCCGTCATCATGGAGAATGAGGTAAAGGGCTTTGAGGTTAGTAGGAAGAGAAAAATGGCAACCCATGGCACCCTCCTAAAATCTTTTTAATTGGTCCCATGTTAGTGTTTTGGTGGTATTGTGCCATTGGACTGGACCATGCTACCAGACCTCGGTGGTCAAGCCGGACGAACCATGGTCCAGTAAGGGTTGCGCATAGGGTATGCCACTGGACCGGTCCCATGCCACTAGACCTCAGTGGTTCGGACAGCTGGACCAATATCCAATAGGGCTGCACGTAGAGGTAGTACAGCCAGACTGACCATATGCCGTCGGACCGGCTGCATATAGGGGCTGCTGTGCAGCCAGACCGGCCTTATGTCGTCGGACCAACGCGGTCCAGCAACATAGGCGCTGTCTGGCTGCATGTAGGGAAGTTGCAGTGCAGCCGGACTGCTGGTCCAGCCGTGGTGCCATGGTCCAGCTAATGGTCCGACTGTAGAGACTTTATTCCGCCGGACTTGCATGGTCTAGGCCACTCGGACCGGTTCGGCTAGCCACAATGGCTAGTTTGCAATTCAGACTTTTTAAAGCTCCTGCAGTGTGTTTTCCTTGTGAGACTTCTATTTGCAAAATTTCTAAGTTCTCTCTAGGGTTTGAGTAGGCTACTGAGCTGAGGTGATGGTTTAGAGGCTAAACCCTAAAATTCCAAATTATTCCAAGAGTGTGCTTTTAAGGTGGAAATTGATTCGGTGTGATCGATTCTTCTAGCTCTTATTACTCTTAGAGGTTGGTGAGTCCTAGACGGCTAGGAGGCGGTGCCGATGGGATCTTTCAAGGAGGAGAAGTTGTGGAAGGCCACCAGGTTGTGCGAGATTCGGGGTTCACCTGACCGGAGTGGTGAAGAAGCACTTTGAGTGGAGGGCTTAAGCAAATTGATTTGCTTAAGTCGAAGCGACACTCTTGAGGAGAGAGTGCTCCAACGAGGACTAGTGGGAAGCGCCGACCTCCCGATACCTCAGGAAAAACCTTCTTTCTCTCACTCTTTACGTTTCTGCATTTAATTCCCGCATATTGTTATATTGATTGCTTAGTGAGTACTTGTAATTGTTATTGTTGTAACTTAGATTTAATCTTACTTGATTAATCCAAGGAAAAATCTTAAAAATTAAAATAGGCCTATTCACTCCCTCCCCCTATAGGCCTCAGGATCCTTTCATTCGATATAGGTATGGATGTTCTCAGTTGATATTTGAACAGCTGACAAGACTGCGAGTGCTTCACCATAGGAGCATTTGTCTTTGGTGTCAGCTTCATCTCCTCCAAGATGGTCGGTGTTTGAAAACTGAGCAGAAGGTCCGATTGGATACTCTATTGATTGGCTAATTTGCAAATATAGCCAGTGCTAGGTAAACCAGAGTAGACCTCCTAGGTTGCCAATAGCATGACCCCCTAATCCGGTCAACAACTTGCACTTAATCCTGTGCATCATGTGGTATACTTCACTAATGAATTACTTCCCTAGTTCTAGTTGGTCTTCAGCTGCAAGCCTCTCTACCAGTATTTGATAGACTTAAGTGGGGATGAGAGAAGAAACACAAAACACAAATCTATCGAGCTACATGTTAAGGAATGCTGTATGCTCTCTGTCCGATATTGCCCCTATCTTGATATGAGAGTTCAAGTATGGTTTCCATCCCATACCTTTAGGTGATATAAGCTTGTGTTGAGAAGAGTGGTCGTAGCCGATAGCTATAGGCTGGCTACGTCCAGTAGGGTTGCACCAAGGGAGCTTGTCCTAAACATATACACATTAAGCGTATCAGACTAGAAGTAGCTTGATGTGATTAGCATTGACTTATTTACAGGGCAGTCAGATAGAGAAAGAGGGAGAAAATCGGCTATTCCTATTTGTTACCATTGTGCTTTCTTGGCTCGAGCTACCCTATTGTATCATTTAGGCCATTTTGCAATAGGGGTTGGCCAAGACCTGAAACTATTTGACCATCCGTTTAGGTTGATTTCTAGAGCATTGAGGGGAATTCTATGAAGGTCCTTGCATATGATATTTGATGGGTTGGCATCTCCCATAGGACCAAGATAAAATTCGGTGGGATGGCCGTCGACGTGGATTAGTACCGAATCCAATGAAGAAGACGATGGATGGAGACTTGGCAGGTGAAAGCAAAAGCAGGTGCTAGCCAATGAAGGAAAAGTTGATGTACGGGATCACGAGATTTCTGGCGTGTACAAATGATAGTGTGAAGGTGCAGTATTTATAGGGGGTAAAACCCTAGAACTGAACGGTCGTGCCCGCAATTTACGTGAGAAAACATATGAGAGATGGCGGTAAAAATTCAAAATCAACAGAGATCATGAGATGGATGAACGGTGAAGGATCAGTTGGAAAGTGTGCCACACTTCATGGTAGAAAGCCGATGTGAAAGAAGTCGACGACAAACTTGGTCAATATGACAGAATTTTGGAGAATAAAATATGTACTCCAAAATTAGGGGCATGTGTTAACACCAGGTTTTGGAAAAGCCGACGAATGTTCTGGAAGGTTCTGGAGTGTCGGTTGCAGAGATTGTACGAAAGAGTCAGCAAGGGTTGCATTAGGTGGTACGAGGTAGAGTTTGTGTCGAGTCAGGTAAGTTATTTGTAGAATATATCCAATTTTGGTATATACACAATAAGAATAAATCGGGTCCAATCTGGACACGAAGTCGAATTGGTTTAGGTCATGTTGGGTATAAATATAAAACCCCGTGAGGCTTGTAAAGGATCTAATGCCAATCAATCAAATCTACTATTTATATGTCCTTTACTTTTCGTTGCATTTAGTCTAGTTTCACCGTATTTTGTTTTCGATCAACTTGATGCGCACCGCCTAACTTGTTGCACACCGTCTTCTCGATTGGCTTTAGAATATACCCTAGGAGTTGCTTGCAAGTAAGTACTGTCTCGATTTAGTTCGATCTACTGGATTACATCGGCTTTTGATTTTGTCGAAATACTATCTTAGTCAATATTATTGTGCATTGCCGTTTCGACTAGGGGTCAGATTTTACCTTCATTTTATCGATCAACACATTCGTTGATGATAGTCTGTTTACCCTCGTTCTATCGGCTTATAGCTCGTTATTAGCCGATAGTCTATTTACCATTCATTCTGCTAGTTAGATTAACCTGTTAATCTAGCTGATAGTCCATTTACCTTTTTCTCTACTATTTTATTGATTTTATCGGCTTAATAGTAGATTGTTTACCTTTAAATCTATTGGTGTAGATCTAATATAAGTTAATAGTTTTGTTATCTTTTAGATCTATTAAATCTTTTGGTTGCTCTTAAGATCAAACATGTTCGTACTATTTTCTTAGATTTAATCAGCTATCTAAAGTTGATTACATCTTTTTTTTGCCGATTACAGGATCAAATCGGCTGCACGTCCTAAACCCTACATTTCGGTGCTAACGAGGATTCTAAGCCCTAGGCCCATGTGTGTTTAGCCGATCTAACTTTGGTGCGAACACCTCTAGCTATAGCTCAAATTGTCATCCGTTGGATGGCTCACAACAACCTTGTTTGCAACTTCAGGAATGATGGTGTTCATTCGATCATCCAAGCTAAGGCTTAGTAGGTACCTTGACCTTAATGGCACATTGGCACTAACGTTTTAGTCCGTACCTTGACCTTAACGGCACTACCGTTTTGTGTTTGCTTAGGTGGCTGCTAGGCAAAAGAGCTTGATAATGTGTCACAGCATTTTTGGTGCGGTGCTAGGCCGATGGAGGCAGGGGCAGAGTCAGGGCAGGCGCCTTTTCACGAGGAAACTAGAAAGGTCCGGGGGTTTTGTGCAAAAGCATTTGCTGAAGAGGGTTTCCACCTCTTTTTCTGTCATGGAAGCTTGCATATTATTACGTAATGGGCAGTAGCACCGGATACATTGACGTTATCTTATAGATAACACAAAGCTAGCGCATACAATGGTATAGATCACTATCTTTTTTATAATAAGCTTCTCTATACTCGATCACAACCTGTTTTGTTTGTGCTATAATTGCTTAATTATAATAATAGAGACAACTTAATTCTTTATGTCCACTATCTCTCATCCACGTTAATCTTTTATTCTACGTAGAAGAGCTTACATGAATCATTATACATGCTCTAATTTTACACAATAAAGGTACATCAGACGCTATATGAATTGACATATCCAACCGCCATGTGGCTCTAACAAAAAGGTACAAATTACGTACATCTAATGACGTTTTGCTCAATATATTTCTGCAAAATGTATTTATAACATAGGAAAAATGGGATGTTTACCACTGCAAATTGACTTTGCTATATAGCACGGTAGTCAAAAAATGCAACTTCTGTAAATAAAATGAGTCAATATTCATCATTTTTTCTTTGATCGCCAACTGGGTAAGATATGTTTGACATTTAATCTAAATAGCCCTAAAATTAAAATCCTCAAGAAATACTCTCATATTGTTCGGAATTGGTTTTCTGGTTTGGCATTAAGGCTGAACAAAAAAAATTCTAGTGGATACAAAAACAGTATTATGGGTTATTTGGTTATGTCAAAATGATAGTATTTTTTGACAAATGGAAAGATATCTTTTTTTTTCAAGTTATCTTTAGGGGAGTCTACCAGGTACGCTATTAGGCATTGCTATAAAGGAGGAGGAGGGAGATCATCTGGGCACGTCATGAACTTGAGGTCGTTGCTATGATGTTTTCCTTTAAACATGGCCGGAGATTTAATTATAGGATCGCCGAATTCTAATGTTTTCGTACTCCTTTTGTCATATTTTTCCTTTCTATTTAGAAGACATCATTTCATATGTTGGTGAATAATTTTTAAACATCGTGCATGTAGAGACCCGAATATTTTTCCATTATCTAAAAATGTCACTGGTATTCATAGTCCACAAATCAGTGACACATAAAGTGTTATATAGCAAACCCATGTAAATTTATAGTGCCACAACCCAAGTTTCCCTATTAACATATTACCACCCAAATTTTGAGTACAAAAACTCTTTAAAAATATTGAGAACAGCCCATGCCGCCATGCCCTTCAACCATGATAAAAACTAGTGTTAATTAGATACATGCCACTGCATAGTACCTAATGTCAAGATAGATGTGCCTTTAAAAAGTTGAAACCACCTAATGTCATCACTAAGTTGTGGATTACTTTGAAATATACCATTACGAGCATTTCTAGACAATTTTACTCTAGCCCTTTCTTCTTCATCCAGCAGTCTCCCCATCTCCTCCTCCCTCTTCCTACCTTTTACTCCGGGCATGGCACCGCCTAGAAACCTATCATTGGCGAATACCTGCAAACTTCGGTGTCCCAACCTCCTTATCCTCTTCATGCTCTACGACCTACACCAAGCTCCAGTGAAGTCTAACCTCAGGAGCTGGGGGCTCGACGGTTGCGGGAGCTCCAGCCATAGCAACTGAGGGGAGCGGTGCGAAGAGGACAGCTGGAGCCACAGCGGTGGCAGCGGAAGGGAGAGAGCTACAGTTAGCGATAGCGATGGCCGACGTCGAGGGCTTGGGGCATGACGATGGCGGGAGCTCCCACTACCAGCGAACGCACCTTTACAACCAGTTCCAATCAGGTTTTACAACGGTTTTGGAACCGATTGTAAGTAACCAATTGTGATACTCTAGGCAGTATCACAAGCGGTTTTATAACCGGTTGTGAAGACACTTAAAAAGAGAAATAATATTGGAAGGAGTGGGATTCGAACCCACAACCTTACCCCTCCTCATGACCCACGTCTCACCCATCTAGTCAACCCACCCACGTGTGCTCTCTGATAGAGTAGGACAAGCACTCATTTTATTATTTCGAAAACTAGGCTTCTATAAGCGGTTCATATCTCCAACCGGTTGTGAAGCCACTTTTTACAAGCGGTTTGTGTCCCCAACCGGTTAACCGGTTGTGAAGCAACTTTTTACAAGCGGTTCGTGTCCCCAACCGGTTGTAGAAGCCCATAACCGGTTGGGGCACAAATCGGTTGTAGAAATTGGGTTTTACAACCGGTTTGTATCCCCAACCGGTTGTAGAAGTCATCTTCTGGCTTGTACCTATTGAACCGGTTGTGATGCACTATCACAATGGGTTTCAAATGAACCGGTTATATATGATGCTCGTTTTCCTAATAGTGTCCAGACAAGAAGGCGATAGAAAGGGAGCTACGAGGAGAGGTCGGCTCAAGCCCTAGCAGCGTCGTGATTCAGGCCATGACAGCAACATGAGTAATAGGGGTGTGTGCTGGGGATAAAGGGGGAAGTCGATGGGGCGGAGAAGCCTGTGGGGACAAGGGGAGCGGTGAGAAGAGGAGCTCGAGGCGTGTGGAGAAGCCAGTGGAGGAGAGGAGCTCGCATGTGTCAATGGAGTTTGCCGAAGGATTGAAGGAGAAGAAGAGAAATGGGAGGAAGAGGTGAGAATGTTAGATTACGCTCGCTTGTGTACCGGGGAGGGTCACTAGAGGGTGGAGGAAGAAGGCACAAGGCCAGACTCAAAGAAAATTTGAAGAATCCCAACCTAGAAGTGGCATCTAGCAGGTTTTAAACTTTACAGTGGCAGGAATAGAAATTGGCAAGCTCGTATTGGCATGCCAATATATCTAATTGATCTAAGAAGCTACGACAACGTAAAGGTTTGCTCACTTTATTTTTTTTTTGGACCGTCTATTTGTTAATCCATTATGAATAGAAAAAAATCAACCAATTTTCTAGACAATTGGATCTCAATCCAACGGTCCAGATCTCTTTGCTTTCTATACAATACCAGCCACCCACTCCTCTGGTCCTCCCGCAATCGCCCAATCTCGACTCCTTGTATCTGCCTTCCACCCCGCCGCTCCTTGAGGGGACAATCGCTCATTTGCCCAATGCTCGTCCTCCTCTTCCCCACCCTCTTCTCCTTTCTCTTCGGTCGGAAAATCTCCGCGCGCCTCCACCACCACCCCACGTTCGCAAGCCACCATCCGCGGCCAGCAGCGCCCTTGCCACCTTCCTACACGCCGGTCTTCCACCTCCTTGGCCTCCTTCTAAGCGGGGTGAAGTGGTAAATCCCAAACCTTAACTCTACCTCAAACCTTAACCCAAACACGAAGAGAAAGATGGCTGCGTTGGAGAGGAGAAAGATGACCAAGCTCCAACAGATTTTAGGTATATATGGAATTGTCGATTCACAAATAGCAAATCTCTTTTTCTATCTCTATCCAAGGTATTGAACAATTGGTTCTTTACGCGGCAGCGGCCGACCTCAGTCCATAACTTCTCCGGTCTCCACTTGTAGTTTTCTACCCAGATTAGACCTACTAAAATAACCAATTTAAGGCCCCATAGCCTCGCTCGCGTCGCTTTTAGCTTGAGCTCGTGTGTGTATAGCAACTTGGGTGACTACTGACTAGTGACTAACCTCCCACTCCAGCTCGCCACCAAGAACCCACCTCGCACAAAGACTCGCCGGCCTGCCATGGCCAGATCGCCGGAGCGGACGCAGCACTACGGCGCTGCCGCGCGCACCCCCTACCCGTACCCTTCCTCCTCGTCCTCGTCCTCTGCTGCGGCCTCCTGCGTCGTGGCCACGCTCTTCCTCCTGCTCGCGGCCGGCGTCGCGGCGGCGGCTCTGTTCCTGCTCTTCCGGCCGCGCGCGCCGGCCATCGCCGTGACGGCCGTGCAGCTCCCCTCCTTCGCCTTCGGCAACGGCACCGCCGCCTTCACCTTCCAGCAGCTCGCTTCCGTCCGCAACCCCAACCGCGCACCGCTCGCGCACTACGACAGCTCCCTCCACGTCGCCTACGGCGGCGGTGAGGTCGGCTCCATGTACATCCCTGCGGGACAGATCGACGGAGGGCGCACGCAGGACATGGCCACCAGCTTCACCGTCCCCGCCTTCGCCGTCTATTCCTCCCAGCCGGAGACCATCTCCGTCGCCGCGTCCGGCCCCTCCCCTGCTGTGGCCGCGCTGGTGCAGCAGCAGGCACCGCCGGTGATGGAGGTGGACTCGCTGCTTGTGGTCAAGGGCAAGGTCACCGTGCTGCGGGTGTTCACCCACCACGTCGAGGCCGCCAAGGTGTGCCGCATCGGCGTCTCGCCGGCCGACGGCCGCGTGCTCGGCTTCCGGTGCTGACTGCCGAGCTCTACTAGGCCAAGATCTGACGCTCTCAGTTGGGCAGGAGTCGCCCCAACAGTTTCTTGTGTTGGAATTCCTATGAAACTGTAAGATAAGGTTGTTCGAATTGTAAATTAGATTCTTTTCCCATGGTTCTTTAGCATGCATTTCTTCAAATCTAGTATCTGGTTTGCTAGATTCTTGTCTTGTCGTTGTAGATTACTGATAAGAATTTTAGGTGTCCAGACCAAAGAAAGATTTGGTTCTTGAGATGTCCCAATTGGACAATTGATTGTGTTAAGAAGCTGCAAGCATAGTGAGGAAAGGTTAATTACCAGTATGTATCTCGTTCTAGTTTTCAGTCAGTTGCCATTTTGAGGTTGCAATCTACTTATATTTGTTCTTGCAAAAGATTGTGATGTCTGAATCGGATCGATTCCAATTAGACGTGTGCAAATACAAGTGGAAATTAAATGGTCCAACAGATGCGAGTGGAAATGCTCTCACAAATGCAAGTTGAGATTGTTTTTCGTGGGTGATTAAAGCAAGCATATTTTCTAGCTCGAGCTGATTGATATCCATCAGAGGTGGTTGTTGTAGTTTACTGTTGCTTTCAGTGTTTGGTGTGCATGATTAAAGGGCAGCAGTACAGGAGGGGACTGGTTACTGGTTAGTGCCATGCTGGTCACTCACCTGCTGATCACTCGTGTGTGTCAACTGTGAAGCATGTGTGGCAATGCCACTAATCGTTTCTATTTTTCTTTTTCAGTTTACAATAAGTGCCAATGCCACTAATTGTTTACAGTTTAGAACTTTTTCTTATACTTGTTTACGTTTTGTTCTAATCAGCAATTTAGCTAGGTGTTTTTAAAAGCTAGATATTCATGATTATGAAAATCACAAAAGAGCAAAAAGCTCTTAAAAAATAAGTTAAACTAAGTGATCCTAAAAAAAGTGGGCTGACTTTTCAAAGTCAGTTTCTACGAACTCTCGAAGTGTACTTTTTAATAATTGAGCAATTCAACTTGGAACATGCTATCATAGATTAAGAGCACCAGAAAATCAAGAACGTTCTCCTGTGATCTTTCTCGAGGAATCAAATGTTTTTCATGGCTTCAACATGACCTCAACATGAAGGAGAACAAGTAGTATAATACGCAAGAAAATATCATGACGGAAGATTCCACGTACTTTGACATGAAGAGTGAAGACAACCCGAATTTGCTAGCCTTGTCTGTGATATCATTTTCCTAACAGTCTAGATCTTATTCTCACAGGTATAATTAAACATCCACCTCTACACCCAAAACCCCAAACTATTCTCTTCCAAGCTGCCGTTGGCTCCTCGACCATCACCGCTGTCCGAGCTCCTTCTGTCTAGAGATGGCAATGGGGCTATCCCCGTCGGGATCGTCTCCCCATCCCCGTTCCCGCGAAGGTAAAAATCCTCCGCGGTTATCCCCATTTTCGCACACGGGGGAAAATTTCCCCATCCCCGTCCCCGTTTAGGTATATGGGGACCCCGCGGGGAAATATACCCGTTTAGTCTTCATTACATTACACTGTTCTAAATTGATGTTAGCAAATGAATAGGTTAAAAAAATAATTCTCCAAGTTCTAAGCTAAAAACATATGAATATTCTTACATACAACATATGAAATAGTTTAACACATCACCAATGAATATATAAAAATAGTTTCAACATATTATATTTGTGACAAATATGCATTTCGGGTCCATATACGGATCCCCGCGGGAAAAACCCTATCACCATCCCCGTCCCACATCCCCGACGGGGAATGGATTTTTCCCATATCCATCCCCGCGGGGAACAAAACCTCTCCATCCCTGTCCCCTAATGGGTGAATTCCCCACAGGGAAACGGGGAACGGGTCCCCATTGCCATCTCTACTTCTGTCGTTAGTGCCGTTGTTCTCTCTCCTCTTTGATGACCGCGATTCCTTCGGTGCCATTGTTTTCTCTCGTCTTTGGCAACTGCCCCCGTGACTTTCTTTTTTTTTCTCTCCGGTAAGCCGTCTCGTTCTTCCGAATATTACATATTTGAAAAGATTAAATTTATTCATAAAACTGCCAGAAGAATTGTAGCATACATAATACCAAAATCACATGTTATGAATAGTAGCATGTTTGAGGGAAGAAGGATGAGGGAATAGAAGGTTTGGACTTAGGGATGTTAATCCCCTTGTTTGATTGAAGGGAAGTCGAGGAGAGATGGGGAATTATCACTTAAACGAAGGAAAATATTATCCCTAGGGTTTACAGGTAAGATTAATTCTTCACACGCACTTCCACTCTCCTTCCCTATCCACTTCCAAACATGTCCTTAGGGTTGTCTGGAATGTCAAGTAATCTATCAGCAATAGGATGCAAACTCTAGGATGTATGCCTAGGTGGACGGATAAGTCTATGAGCTATAATTTAATACAAATGTACAAAAACGCCCCTCCTTTTGAAATGTAACGATACGGACAGGATTATAAATAGCCACTCTCTCCTCTATAAATATCAGTGTTCTAAAAGTCGAGATTACTCACCAAGTAATTGGCGTATACTCGCTACGGTGGCCAAATGTGGCTGGCACATAATCTATCCTACCCGGTCAACCTCGGGAGTACTCGGTAAGGAAACGGTAGCGAGTACTCGGTGTTGAGGCAGGTATTGGAGAGAAACCGAGAGGCAAAGTGGTTTTACGAGGTTTCGGGTGGAGTTTGGAGACAAACCTATAGGCTGTAGTATTGAGGTGAGGTAGGGTTTGGAGAGAGGTGCTGCTGTCACCATTTCTTTTGCCTTTGCTGCTTCCCTCCTTAGATCTTGTCGCTGGCCAAGGTAATCTCCGCGCTCCTTTGCTCCCGCCGTCTCGCTCCTCTATGCTTCCCTCTGCTACCCCATGCATATGGTCTCCTACTCCAGCGCTCCTCTCTGGTTCCCTCTGCTCCTCCACTCCGCTCCTCTTTGCTTACCTCTGCTCTCTACCTCCTCTGCTCCTCTCTGCTACATTGTGCACTAGTCTATAAGAGCCTTGATGTATTACTTATTATAGGCTTTAGGCTTCACAGGTAGTGCCAATATGTGTAGAATGACAAGAAACACCAAGTCCATCATGTTCTCGAGGTATGGTTGCTATATGTCTACTACTCATGTCTACCGAGTAATAGTTGTTGAGCAATTTTGACTACTCCCTGAGTATTCTGAGCACTCGCTACTCCCCACTCGCCGACCAGGTAGCGAGTAGCGAGTTCTTGAATCGTGATAAATACGCTTCTAAGAGCATGTGAGGAGAGATGGTTCATTGTGGACAAAACATACTTGTAGTTCCTCTCCCTTACTCTTATTTTGCCATCGATACCTATTTCCTTGGTCACCCTAGGGCTTTGTTACTCTCTTAGAAGTGTGGAGCCTATGGCACGTGCATCCTCTGTTGTCATGGCAGAGGTGCCATTCCAACTATGTTAGTGAGGAGGGCAGAGGAGAGAGATCCTTTGCATGAGTTCTTTTATGAAGGGCTGGATCTTCTACTAAGATATGCTTCTGAAGCCCATGGGTGCACCTCCTCTTATGTTGTCTAGGGAGACTTATCAATACCTCTCACCATGGCAACGTTTCGGGGAATATATCTTATGCACACGGATGGCCTCATGCACACACTAGACCGAGACCACGGGATTCCAATCCAATTGTGCTTGTTCAACCGCATGATTTTCCCCTCCCACCTCACCCTTCAACTTTGCGAAAACCCCCCACATGTCCCTGCCGGCCTCCCAATTGCCTCCACACCAGTGTCGCTCTACCTTGCAATTCCACTCATGCCAGGTGCCTCACCATCCTCTTCATCATCGCTAGCAGCCTGCCTAGTCCCTCCCATGGCGGTTGTTGGTCATTCGCCTCTTTCTTATGCCATTCTTCTCTCACTAGCCTCCCACCTCGGCCTTGATGATCCCTTTTTCACAAAACCCTAGACCGAGCCAGTGATGCCATCAGTAGCCCCTCTGTTACTCTCTCACCTTGAATCTTAGATCAAGTCAGAGGCAATGACGCCATCGCAATGGGTGGTGGGGTTGAATTCAGTTCTTCAAGATAGAACCATATGCTTATGAAACATTAAGCCATTCTTGGTATCCACCATGGAAAGAAATAGATGTGAATTTGAAGTGTGATGAGAAGTATAAATAGTCCTTCTCAATTGTTTGAAACTTATTTCAGCTATTTTCTTGTATCGACAGACCTTAACATAGAGCTAATGGGGGGATCTTTAGAACGCCAGACGACAACCAGAAAAGCCCATGTCACGAGAAGCACAACTACCTTAGGTAGAATGAAAGGTGACATGTAATTGTGATAGTTTCTCTGTGTTGCTTCATGTTAGTTTGGCTAAAGTTTTTCTGTGGCAGGTAGTTTATGTATGTGCTCTTTTGATCTAGAGTTGTGCTAGCTATTGATTTTGGTTAGTGGCCATGTTTCTGGTAATGGCAGGGCTTCCATAAAAACTTACGTTCTCAAGAGATTATCGGTAGCGGCCTTATCCTTTCACTGGTGCGAACGAGAGGGCGAAGAAAGCGAAGGTAAGGGCTTGGTGGAGATCTGGTCATCCCCTTCATTGTCGGTGGCCTTGGGCCCTAGCCGGGGTGGGGGAGTGCCAAGTTAGGAGCCGTACAGAGGTAGAGTAGGGAGTAGGATAGGGTTTGGGAGGAGGAAGTTTTGGCCAGCAAGGGCGGCGACGGTACCGACAACGACTGGCTCCAACTTCAGCAGGCTATCCTCTGACAGCAACCTTGCCGTCAGGGATGGAGCTTTACTGCTCGTTAGTCTACCGATTGCAGCCTCTTCAGCGGTGGAAATAAAGGTATGGCTAGACCTCCACGGCGGATCCAGGCTAGCCACTGATGGCAGCGTTCGATCTATTAGCGAGAGGATGAGAGACCTCTCTGAGTGTGCTTAGCTTTGCTCCATCACAAGGGTGAGGAACTTTTGGAGTTTTGTAGTTTGGAGAGAAGGGATTGGGGGATGGTTCTGTGTAGGAAGGCTCCTAGGTCGATGAGTTTGGCGATGGTGGCAGCGGATAATGGCAGTGAACTCTCGGTCTTGTCTCCTTCCAGTGTGGCCGTGACGGTGTTTGGTGCCATCGTGACTATTGTTGTTGTTGAGCTGTTTCTCTGTCCCCAACTGAGGGTAAGGTTGCAGAGGAGGAGCCGTGTGGCGCTGCCGAGTTCATAGTTCTTCGTTGACGCCGGCGTGTAGAGAAGGGAAAGTCTCTTCTATGTGTTAGCGAATAGGCCCTACGAGGTTCTTTGTGTTAATCTACTGTTTAGCAGGGGTGTTGTATGTTGGAAGTTGCTTAAGGAATGAAATTGAGTCCCTTTCTCAAAAAAATTAAGTTCTAAAATGAATAAATGATGTGTTACTTTAGTTCAAGTTTCGTCCAAGCCACAGCCCAAGCACAAGGCTTTCGCAGCAAGATGTTGCAATTCTCACATCATTTGAGCATCAAGCTCCAGCTCTCAAGAATGCTTCACTGAACCCCGTAAAAAAAACATCTGGACTTGACGACTGAGATCACTCTAAAATGATGTGTTGCTTCAGTTGAACTAGTTAGTTGTCTAGCATGGTGCAAAAATCCAGTGTAAGAAATTATTGGTCAGTGTAAGCAGGCTGCAAATGTAGAAAATGGATGTAAAACTACAGTTATTTTCTCAATGAATGCAAGCACATTGTGATTGACTGCTGTGCTATTTCTGTTTTGCGGTGCTGAAATGATTTATCTGTTTTTATTGTAAAATAAGTAATCCAAATAGCATGAGAGAGTCAACAAGCTGGCAAAATCAAGTTACAGTGTTATTTCAGATGATTGCAAGAAGTTCACTGAATACAATTTTACACATTTAACTGTTTAGTTTTACTCAAGATGATCAAGAAGATGGAAAAATCAGCTTTACACTAATCCTACAATCCATGTCACTATAGTTTTACTCCATAAGATGAAATTCTTAACTTTCTTCCTGCTCCTGGAATGAATCTGATCTTGTTTGATTCACCTTCAGCTAATATTGCACGTAACTAGTAATCAAACATTATTTTTTGGGGGGAATTGGCACTATGCCACTGAGAAAAACATGATTTTGCTATATGCTATGTCAGTGACACATGCAGCGGCATATAACAAAGCCGTATTTTATAGTGACATATAGCCAATTTTCTCTTTAACTTTCTGGTCAATACATTCCCCTATTAACAGCCAGGTGCAAGCATGAAAAGAACTATACTTCCGAACAATTTACATATGTAGCCACAGCCAACCTCATAGGCAGTGCTATGTAAACAAAATTAATTATCATAGGCATTTTTTTAATATTGAAGCTTGTCTGTTCACAACAATGAATCAAGGAGATTATTTTAATTGGCATAAGTATATATCATTCATAGATACAACCAACCAATTACAAGACAAGAGGTATACATGATACAACCATTGAATAATCAACATTTGCAATTCTAGACAATCAGAGTTGATACAAACCATTGAACAATCATCGTTCAATTTTTGGACAATCAGAACTTCTATGGATTAGGATCCCTTCTAGGAACTCTCACCAACAGAATGGCTTCTTTCATGGATGTAGGTGATCTTCTGGATATTTACACTCTTTAAAATTTGCTTTTTCAGGATTTGCCACTCTGGCCCACTATTATAAACATATCCGGTCCCACAGGTTAGTGTCATATGGTGTGAGGCATGCAATTGAGTGTAAAACTGTAAAAAATCTGTGATTCTTTAGGTCTAACTTTGTGGATATAGGTGATCCCACAGAAAACTTTATAGTTTTAAAATTTTTACGGACCAACCAATTAGCTCAAAATTTTTGGATCTTTTTGGGTGAAAAAATTGAAACGAAATTTGATTTAAAAAAGTTGAAAAAATGCTATCTAGAGGGGGCGAACCCACAACCTCCAACTTCCAGCAGCAGGGCGCTACCACTAGGATAAGTGGTTTATATTATCGATCATCTTGGAGAGAAAGTTGGATTGAAACGGGTTACTGGGTGTCTTATGACCTGCTTTGAGAACCATGCCGTGTGAGAGAGAAAACCTAGTGTCTTAACGGGTTTCGGGTGAGCCTATGTGTAATGAGAGGAAACCCTAAGTGAAATGGCTGATTAAACCTCCACTATATAAGGGGTTCATTACCTTAGAGATAAGGTGAGGTTTTTGAGAGCATCTAGAAATGATTTTACAGGCTTTTGGGCTTTTGGAGAGGCTTGAGGTTATAAGTTTAGTCAAATCACTCTAGGTTTGTTAGAGATGAGTTTGTGATGATCCTTCCCTATCATTCCGTTATAATTATTTCTTGTCAATCATCAAGACGGCTTCAACTCATGTCTTGATTTTTGTGCTCCTTGACTCTGATTCAATTTGGTTTTAGGTTTTTGAGTATTCTTGGCTTGAATCTTAAAAAAGCTTGGTCCTTTCGTTTTTGTGCTTGTAGTTGAACAACTCTAGGTTACAAAATATGAAGGAACATATCTAGAAGCAACTCATCAAAGTATCCTTCAAGGTTTAGCCATGAACTGGAAAATTAGTTTTTACCCGGTTTATGACCTACGTTTTAAAAAACACAAAAAGGTTGAGTCTTTCGGAACTATAGCCTTGATTCTTGAGAGGAATAGATATTAAACATCCTAAGGGTGGGTTCTTTTCAGCTTTTCTTATCAACTTATTTGCCTTATCTCATTACTTCAAGAAATCTTTCGAGATAGCCTCGAGAGGCAGTTGGCCTCTAATTTTGGGGTTTAGAGAGCTTATAGACACGCCTATGAGATAAAAAAAACCGACTCAAAAAGTAATAAAAAAGTAAGATAAGTCAAATAATACACGAGATAAGTAGGATAAGCTGACTTATCCTACTTATTGAGTGTCCTTATTTAGTGACAGAGGTGTGACTAACGGATAGACTCAGATAAAGGGCCTGTTTGGTTCCCTACTAACTTTGCCTAACCTAACATTAGGAGTTTGCCACAGTTGTGGCACGACTAACTTGACTATTGTTAGAAGGTGTTTGGTTCTTAGCCACAGCTAACATTAGGCTAGGCAAGAAATTGTGGCCGGCGTTTGGTTTCTTCGAAAAAATTGACTAAAAGTTGGTGTAGGCATTTCATCGAGCAGCCTCTCCACGTCGATCTCGTCCGGGTGGTGGAGGTGGCCTGCGGAGGACGAAGACGAGGCGCCCAGCCATGGCGCGAGGAGAGGAACGGTGCCCCCACCGCCGGGCGATCGGGGTCCCAGCAGCAAACAGCGCCACCAAGTCGCCGCTCCGCCCGCGTCAGCGATCGCGACAAAGATCATGGAGCCTCGCCGTCGTCGCCACCTACGCCGCGGGAGCCTCGCCGTCATCGACACAGACGAAGCCACCGAAGCCCGCGAGAGCCTCGCCGTCGTCGCCACAGACGCCGCCGCCGAAGTCCGCGGGAGCCTCGCTGCCGTCACCATCTCCCGCAGGAGCTCCGTTGCCGTCACCGTCGACCGTGCCCGAGCGCGTTGTGGCAGGAACGAGAAAGTGTGGCAGTGAAAAACACCGCCACACCTTAGGCGAGAAAATCTGAGGAAACTGAATAGAATCACTACCGCAGAACGGAACATCACAAGCGGTTCATAAGGGCCTGTACAAGCGGTTTTTGAACCGCTTGTACGAAACCGCGTGTGATACCTGACTGGTATCACACGCGGTTCCCTCAACCGCTTGTACAGGCCTAACGAACCGGCTGCGTAGCTCTCTGGCCGCGCGAGTGGGCTGCCACCTCGGATAGCTCTGCAAGCGGTTCGTAATTGAAACCGCTTGCGGAGGTATTTCTCTGCAAGCGGTTCCAATTCCGAACCGCTTGCAGAGAAGCAATCTCCACGGGAGATACTGAATCCATTTCAAAATGGTTTTATAGGGTGTTTGTCGATATCGTTTGAAATAATAAAACTAAATACTAGAAGAGGCTTTTTGTCGTAATTTAATATATATATGCGTACACATGTTGACATGATCACAAGCTGAACAAACATTCACAAGTATATTAACATTGTCAAAAATCCACAAGTATATATATACATGTTACTAACATGTGATAACGAGTGCACGCACGCGACGTTTACAAGCAGTTTGAATGATTGAAAATTGTCTATCGAGTTAATTTCTTCGCCACGTCACTCTTCTCGGCCTTGCTCGACGTGGTGGTGGATATCGCCGCCAGTTCGGTGGTGTTAAAGGAAGAAGAACCGTTAACCCTTATGTGGAACGCACCTTGAGGGTTTATGATCTCGTCGATAATGAAACCGATGAGTTGTTCTTGAAGTGCGAGCACCCGGTGAGGCGGCAGTACTGCAACGTGGCTATCGGTGTTGGGCTGGCAATTAATAAAGCGATAAGTAAATAATTAAATATCGAAACATATATATGCTTGTAATTAAAGTGTATGTTATTCTAGCTAGCTAACTGGTTCAGTAGCACACACGAACCTCTTCGAAAAAATTAGTGGGAACATCGCCGTGGAGAAAATTTTGCATGTAGTGGAACACATAGTAGCCACACAAGTTGTTTCCAAATCTCGTTGGAAGTGCTCATCTAATGATCGGTACCAGTGCATAAGGGAAACATAATTTCATGGCATCCATGCTTGGGTCTCCATAACGCAAGTAGGCGATCATGGTCCACCAATTCTTAGTAATTGTATAATCTCCACGATAGCATTCGATTCTGTCAGTGCATTCAAGCTGCTCCTTGGCTCCTTCGCACGAGAGCTGCCCCTCTTCTAGACGAGCCCCGCCATGAATTTCGCACCATCTCCCGGCATCATCGGATCGATCATCGGCGATCTCATCCGCTGCTCATCCATGTGTTCTTGGTTGGCTCTCCTAGTAAGAGCATTTTTCTACTCTTCACTATTGTCTACAGTTATCGCTAGTTTGATTATTGGGGGTGGCGTAGCTTAGCTGTGGACTCATCCAACTTTACTGGTTGCAATCATGCACCTTAATGGCTGGCGAGGCTGCCCTGTGCCTCGGTCACATGGCTGTTGCTCCGGCTCAGCGAGTTATCATATATCTTCTACTGCCTATTCGTCGTGCGGACTAGCGGAATCTTCCGGGCCATCGGACACCGCCGTCGCTCTTTTTTAAGATCTTGGGTGGTTGCCCTTTGGCGGTGGAGGTTCTTCTTGCTTTCTTGGCGGTGGCGCGAGAGTTCTTCTTGTCTGGCGCTATGGCGCTTGGCCGTACTGCTGGCGGCGCTTAGTGCTGCTTTTATCGTCTGTAGCTTTTCGGCGTAGCTGCGTGAGCACGCCGAGCAGCGGTTCTTCGCTGCTGTTGAGAGACATGGCTTCCATGCTCCAACCGAGCTCTCGCTGGGTGTGGGTGATGATTCTCCTCTGAAATATATGTATCCGCCAACCGTCGAAGATGAGCTTCCAAGATTGTCCTCAGATCTCCTCGCGACCTTGAAGCCGACCACCTTGAAAGGATCAATAGCCAGAGAGGTGAATAGTAAAAATAATAAAATGATACGAAAATAATAGGATTATCCCGGAACCGTCGCATCACGAATATCGTACACGCTCCAGTCCGAAGTCCCATAGCACCACACCAGAGCGGCGGCAATGAAAGTCAAAAAATCACCTCAAAAGTAGATTAGCTAGCTCAATAAGCTTAGGGCATCAATATCTCAAACATTTTTTAGAATATTGTAAGACTTAGAAGATTAGAGGCAGCCGGAGAAGACAAGAAAAATTATCTGTTCGGATCCTGGGGATCCTCCCACGCGTACCGCTGCGCTTAGCTTGGGAGGTCCTTAGTCGGTCTTCAACCTTTCCTCACTCCACCAGCACTCACCGGTTTACTCCTTGATTTCTTTCCGAAGTGGAATCCAACCTTCACAACCCCAGAGGCTCACCACACACTAAGATTTGGGATTCTTCGGCTAGGGTAAGTCCTCAACTCTCCAAAATAGACTCGCAAATAACACAAATTAAACTTGAAGGTAGCCCTAGTGCTCACTAGATGAGACCAACCCAGATCTAGCCGATCCTCTCCTCAACCTCTAAGCTCAAGAATCACTCTTTCGATCTAGAGAGGGTGCTGAGGCAAAACAAAGTATAGAGAGATGTGTGTGAGCAAGTTTCCAGTAGATCAAATCTGTTCTAGGGCATATGAGAGGAAATATATGGGTCCCTCAGCTAGCCTTAAGGTGCTGGTATACCCTAGGTCCGTAGTAGGGGTAGACGATAGACAAACTTAGAATTAAGGGTAAGTCCGACAGACCGGATATCGGTATAAACGATATTATATCTCTGGAATGAAAGAGTGGATCTCGGGATCAGGACATTCGGACTACACGCAGATCGACTAAACTTCTTCTGATAATCGCAGTAAATTGTCCACACAAGGGTGGAGATAGTGACTGAGGAGTTCACACGTGCAGTGGATCGGAGTGTACAGAGAAGCATGATAGCCATGATCGAATCATTGTGGGATGAACACGGTGTCTAAGAACTATTGTGAACCTTATCTAATGAGCACTTTAGACACCTAGAGTCAATTTCAAATCAAGTCAATACCTCTTATATACTACAGTCTGACAAATCATCCTACAAAAAAATTAAAATTACATAGTATTATCAACCTTAGGTCGTAGAGTTGAAATAGAAAAATCCAACGAACTGATCAACATATCACATCTCACAATCCGTTTTCGCAGTCTAGATCTTTAATGGCGCATCATAAATCACCAAAATCATTTTAGTGGCCTAGATGCTTACTTATCTCATCCACGGACCTGGGCCTTGGGTGGTATCATCAATATGACCTGGTCGTCGGCGGTCGCATCCTGGGATGCCATAACCCCTTAGGAGAGAGAGATCTCTCCGGCGTGAGGCGTGTGCTCGGAACGGGTGAATTGGGGAGCGGGCGAAGCCCTTGGACGTCAAGCAACCATCTCCGTTGCCCACCGTGGAAGCTGCGTTTTGTTGCTTCACGGCGTATCCGTGGGCACGTCGTCCGCATCTCTTCCGGCTCGCCCCTGCTGCCTCGGTTCATCATGTAGCTCCAGCTTGTGCTTGCGCGGCTCGGGCTCACGCTCAGCGTCGTCGAAATCTTTGAACTCTGAGTGTATACGTCCGATTACTCACCATTTCCTTGCCTCCACGGCTTGTCCCAAAACGGCTTTTCCCAAAACCTCTTGTCTCTGGTGCCCTTTGTTTTGGAGGCATATATGGTAATGTAGTATCTCTCCCTCTCTGCTGTCAAGGCGCCGGAGATTATTCGGCGCCTTCGTCACGTCAATCCTTCCCGACGAACTACTCTGCATCACACACTTGAGTTTCATCCTTGAGAGCCCCATGAGCCATGATGTCATCCTCCTATGATGTTCTGTGGCGATGTCGTCTCAAACACATTCATGCCATTGGTTTTTCAGCCTCTTCTCGCTTCACTCCTCATCTTTAACACTTTAACACAGGCCAGTGGTGGTTTCTTTCTTCTTACGCATCCCTTTGAAGTTGCCTGAACACGGGGATGAGTTCTCGCAATCCATCCATATGGCAAACTTATTGAAGTCTAGCCTTGTTCCCTTCGTCGATGTAATCATCGCGGGTAGCTTGACTTAACGCTGAAATGAAGTTGCCATCTTCTTTCTGGAAGCCCATGCCTTCTCGCTTCAACCATGAATCTGAAATTTGCCTTGATATCGTTCCATATGAGATCTTGGTAGTTTGCAGAACTTTGGGCCATGTCTTGATGCCGACACAACATGATCACGGAGCGATTGCGTATCCTGACGCGGATCCGAGGACCGGCGCCTGTGTGTAAACCGGTCACATGCCGAGCTAGCATAGTCGTGGACAAATCAAGGGACTAGTCGATGATACTTTGATACAAAAAACATATAGGATATAAATGAGAATGTTTTGTGTGAATTAACTTATATTAATGAATTACTACCTACCGATCCATGGTATTCTCATTCCTCCTCTCTATCCCGTAGCAAATAGCGACCTCCGTGGTAACACCTCGGTTGCTCCGCAACGCCAGCATGAGTGTAGACAATCACGATGGTCTCAAGCATGAAGTTCCTCGTGAATCCCGTCACACGCGTTGGTGTCGCTCGCCTATGGACCCAAAACCCTATTTTGATCTATAGAATAAAAACAATTACTTTAACAATCTCGATCTGAAACCAAAAGATAGCATGAGTACATTTTCATTAAGTGATAGTGGACCAAACCAAAGATAGCATATATAGTACATCTGCAATGGGCAAAACATATTTTTGTTGAAAAATTAGGTAGAAATATGTTAATTGAGTTTAATGGACCCAAATGGCATAATAAGGCACGATCGATATAAGGTAAGAGGGTGGACTCATGGCCAGAGTCTCATAGGAACCACTTGTAATTTCAAATTTGACATAAAATGTTTCACAAAAGTCATAATTACATTCTTATAATCTTTTCTCAATTTTAAATAAATTTTCTAAACAAAGCTCCTATTTATTTCTACTTGAAAAAATTCTCTTCTTTAAAAATATAAATCCTATGAAATAATAAATATTATTTCATATTTGAATTCTACTACATTTTTTATGAATCTTTAGAAATTTATTTGATAAGACGCCCTATAGCTCTGAAAAATTCGAAATCTCCTCTAAAATCTAAACCTTAAAGGAAAATTTATGAATTTAGTTTTGAAAGCCTTTGAAAGCCTTGGATGCCCGTTGAGCACGCTTTAGGAGTGTCTTTTAGGAAAATATCTCCTTATATGCCTTATCTCCTTGCCTTTTGGGACCGTCCGTCGGCCCTATTCTTAAATCTAATCTACTTCCTCTCTCTTGATCCGATCGACATCATGATGTTCTACTTCCCTGACTGGTTCTTCCTCCAACAGCACACTAGCTTTTTTCTTTTTTCTCACGATGCGGATCATGATAGTCTACCATATGCTGTGCATATTCCTGCTTGGGTTTCATAGAAATACGCCCTCCCCAGAGGTAATTCACCCGTTCAGCAGCGTGGCCGTCAAAAGCTCCGCCTATTTTTCAAAAAAGCCCCACCAGAACATGAACTCATGACTAATTCTCTCTTTCCACTCTAAAAACACCTGCCTCCCATATCCCGATCGCTTCGATGTCGTCTATATGCTACCTCCCTCCAATTTGCAATTTGCATGTTAGCTAGCTTCAGCTTCTCGCTTGGTCTGCCCTCCTCAAAACTCCTCCCCGGCTATCCTCCTACGGCTATAAAACCTAAAGTGCTCACTTTCATTCTTCAAACTCCCCAAACTTCGCCTCCATCCCACTGCTCGCCTCCTCGCGTCAATCTGACGTTGGGATAATGCAGCACCAAGTGCCCCATATGCCGGTCTGCATTCGCTTCTCATTAAGTCACACAACCGAATTTTCGCTTTCCTCTTCACATCAGCCTCATGCTGCAACCCCCGGCTAACAAAGGAAACACACATCACTGCAGCTGTTCTCATTTCTAATTAAGCAAGAGGTGCGCGCGCTCTGACCAGCAAGAACCTAAGGCCCTACGTGCGACGGCGTTGCTTCAGTCGGCACTTAGCAAATATGTTACCTTATTATTTACGATATGGCGCGAACCCTTCTACAAGACTTTTATGCATCATCAATGCATCAGAGATAGCAGCGCTCCTGACTCTGGCCTCCTATAAGGCCGGTCAAGCAGAAAATGTACGTGCGTGCCGCCCGTTCCCCCGGCCTTATAGGTCGCAGCAGCACCGCCTGGCACCTTCAGGCCTCGCTTAGCGCGCCCCTGCGCAGATGCCCCGGAACCCGATGTCGGAAGCTTTGCTCTAGCCATCACTTCTAGCAAGCTCAGCGCCGTGCTACGGGCACGAATGCTCCTGTATCCGGCTCAGCGATAGGTCAATCCTGAAAAGAGCAGAAAAGTTACAGAGAGCATGCTCCTAATCGTTGTTGCGATCCGAGCCCAAAGTTACGCCTCCTTTTTTCTCTGCATCTATTTAAATTTGTGATCTTTTCCCTTTTATAAATTTGTATAAATATGTCAATTTGTGTCTCTCTATCTGTGTAAATATTCTTGTTTCTCTCTCTCTTTTATTGTTTTATCTCTTTCATAAATTTGTTTTCTCTTTGTTTGATTTTATAAATTGTGTCTATCTTTTCTCTTGTAAATGTTAAATTTTTTCTTATTATCTAAAAATATAAATTTGATATATTTATAAATTCGAGATTTGTCACAAGTTAAGTAACGATGAGTACACTCTGCTTTATCCTATCAACACATAAGGATTCGGCGTATGAAATAACACCGCTCCAAACGAACCCACACCGCCTTTACAGGTATGATCCGCGCTGCAGTAGCTTGGCGTTCGCGACGGAGCGGTTCACTCTTATCCTCGAACACGCTTGCAGCACGTAGCTTAAAAGATCAATCAATCTGGAGAACCACGTCCTTTTGTCGTGCCTCCTTGGCTTGCCGCTTGAGCTAGAACAAGCTTGAGCGCTCGAATCATACGGTGATCCCTTTTGTTCGCGCCAATGGCCAATAAGTAAAGAACAACGGTGGTCATCTTCAAGGATGTAGGTTTGTAGCCAACTTCCAAAAGTTCCCATTTGCTTCAAATCTATCCGACCATCTGTCTTTTACGGAAGCTGCGCTATAGGGACCTCTTATGTTGAAGGATATAGGCCGATGATAGTTGATTGCTTTAGAACCGTGAAATGTGCTTGCTTAAATGCATTAAGATCATTGCATACAACCGCTTCCTTCCTAGTGTGCCTTTCCCCAGCCTCCTCGTGGCGTGATATGGGGACGCCGATAGGATCAAGATCACTAATGTAATCAATACAAAACTTCGATCACCTCCTCATCACGTAGCCCTTGGCAATGCAGCCTTCCGGACAGCGGTTCCAGACGTACTTCTTGAGGATACTCATGTACCTCTCAAAAGGGAATATGTTGTGTAGATACACGGTCCGAGAATACCTATCTCCTCACAAGGTGAGCAGTGAGATGAACCATGATATCAAAGAATGCGGGAGGAAAGATCATCTCGAGACTAACCAAGCTTTGAACCACATCATCCTGCAACTTATTTAGTTTATTTGGATCGATGACCTTCGTGATATGGCGTTGAAAAATGAACACAACTTTGTGATTGTACCCGAACCCACTTGACGATACCTCGATAGCCCACTGGGAGCAATCAGTGTCATCATCACAAGACAGTCATGAGATTTCAAGTCTTGGAGTTTGTTCTCTTCGTGTTTACTGAGTCTCCTTACATTCGAGGAGTATCCGGAAGGACCTTCACCTTGTTTAGGCACTCTATCATGCTTTTTTTTCTTCTTTGCTTAAAGTGTAGCTCGCAGGATGTAGGTACAGTTGTTCTATCCCTTCTTTATTTTTTGGATGTAGGTCATTTCTCAACTTCATTTCTTCAAGACCCTTCCTCGCTTGGAGGGTATCTTTTGATTTGCTATACATATCTATGTACCCTAACAGGTTTAGGCACACATTCTTAATGATGTGCATGAAGTCCAGTGAGTGAACCTCCAAAGACTTCCCAATACGACAGGTCCCAAAATATTGACTTCTTCTTCCACATTGGTGTCTGACCATCCTCGTTCGGTACATGCATGCTTCTAGAACCCTTTCCAAATACTACTTTTAGATCTTGTACCATAGCAAAAACTAGTCGGCCATTACGATCTTTGAGGCTTGCCACGGGTTTACGGTTGTCTGCTTGAATTTTCTCGCCTTTCCACCGCAATGCATGACTCTCGCCTAAAAACTGCGATGGCCCATGTACACACACTTCGAGAGTTTTTCAGTACATACAATCCGTTTCATCCAAGCACTGGGTGCAGGTTTTAACCCTTTGACGGTTTGTCCGGACAGATTATCGAGAGCAGCCAATCGTTGATTGTTACAAACAACATTGCGCAGTGAAATACTCTCTTCAGACTCATCCCAAACCCGTACACCATCCTCCCACAACCGCAAGGTCTTCAACCAATGGTTGTAGGTAGACATCGATGTCGTTTCCTGGTTGCTTGGGTCCTTCGATCAACAAGTGGTATCATGATGTACTTTCGCTTCATGCGAGCCATGGAGGAATGTTATAGATGCACAACATCACGGCCAAAGGTGGATGGATCTGCTCAACTAGCCGAAAGGATTCATCCCATCCGTGCTAAGCCCAAACCTTATGTTTCGACCTCTTTTGTAAAGTCCGGTAAGTCCGATCGACTTTTCTCCACCGAGAACCATCTGCGGGGTGTCTAAGCATCCCATCTTCCTACGCTCTTCTTTGTGCCAACGCATCATCTTGGCATGACATTCGTTAGCAAACATACGCTTCAACCTGGGGATCACGAGAAAATACCACAACACTTTGGCTGGAGTTCTCTTCTTCGTACGCTTCCCATCCACTTCACCTAGGTCGTCACGCTGCACCTTATACCGTGATTTCTCGTACACTGGACAAACCTCCAGATCGGCATACTCATTACGATACAGGATACAATCATTAAGGCATGCGTGTATCTTCTGTACTTGCAATCCTAATGGGCAGAGGACTCGCTTCGATTCGTAAGTAGATTCCGGTAGAGTGTTACCTTCCGGAAGCAACTTCTTCACGAGTGCTAACAACTCATCGAATCCCTTGTCCGATACACCGCTTGTGGCCTTCCATTTCATGAGTTCCAGCAGTAGTACGGAGCTTTTTAAGCCCCGCCCACAACTGGGTACAAAGGAGTTTTGTGGTCCTCTACCATGCGCGATACTTCTGATCTTGTCTTTCCTCCGTGAACTCTCCTCTCCGTCACGGAGCATCTGGTCTAGCTCATCGTCACCAAGCTCGCCAAGTGTATCTTCCACAGACCCAAATTGAGTGTTCACTTCGTCAACCTCTTCTTCGTTCTTCGTATTCTTCATCGTCTTCCTCTAGAATCTCCTCTACTTCGCCATGGTTTGTCAAGCAGATATAGTTTGGCATGAAACCTCTCATGACCAAATGGTTCACCAAACCATCCTTCTGGTGCTCCTTCGTAACCAAGGTATGAAGCCCGAGTGTATTGGCTCGAGAACTTCACGTTCCATCCTCGACAAGGTATACTCAAGCTTCTCTAATGTATTGGACCGACGATCCGCATTGTACATCCATTATCGATTCATCTATAGCAACAAAAAAATACAAACATCTATTATAATTTTCAAGTAATGCTAACTACGTCTATTAGTTATAATTACTTTCTATTACCTACCACGAAATATTTACTTTCTTTCATTTAATATGTATAGATCTACCAACCAATTTTTTGCATTTCAAACATTTTAAGTTACCATAGCACCTTATGAAACAAGATTTCTCATCATACAATGCATAAAAAAAATCAATATATAGAAGAGAAGAATATGTACAAGATGCTAGTCACCTTTTAAATAATAAATTTGGATCTAAGAGTCTCAAAAGTTCTAAAATGGATGTAGCAAAATAAACACCTTTCCATGTATAAAACAAAATTTCTTAACATCCAATGCATAGAAAACATCAATATCTACAGGAGAAGGATGTGTACAACATGTTATTAACCTTTCAAACAGTTAATTTGGACTACAAATTTTCAATTAAAAATTTGGCAGCACTTCCCCTATGAACAGAGCTCGGCCCACTATTAACAGCAGCTTTGTCCTATGTGCGAGCTCACTGAGGAAGACAGAGTTTAAATGTGCAGAGCGGGAGGGGAGCTAATTGCAAGCGGTTCGTAATAAGACCGCTTGTGAATCTCTATTCTGCAGCGGTTCCTATTACGAACCGCTTGCGAGAATATTGCAAGTGGTTCGTAATAGGAACCGCTTGCACAGTATGGGATTCGCAAGCGGTTCTTATTACGAACCGCTTGCAGTGCGCCCCTCATCTTGCCCTCCAGCCCGTTGGTTTCGAACCGCTTGCGGTTCTCAAACTACAAGCGGGCCGAAGTGAATCGCTTGTAATGAGCCGTTTGTGAAACTCTTATCTGCAGTAGTGAATCTTGCCTAAGCTCCTATGGCGCGCCTTAGCTTAGTAGGGAACCAAACATACGCCTAAGCCACTGCGGCACGCCTAAGTTTAGTTGTGACAAGGTTAGTCCACGAACCAAATAGGCCCAAAGCCCAAACTCTACCGCGGCTCACCGAGGCATGGGATACGTATAGCGTCTGTCCAAGTCTACCAACAAACGGCAATAGAACTATAAGGGTATATAGTTCAATCAGTTCATCTGCGTAGTTGGTAGATGGCAACAAATTGGCCATGCAGTAGCGGCCTAGTGGGTAAAGGACTATGATCTTTACTATAGGAAACATTTAGCATTGGAGTCTCATCCGCAATTACGTACGAAGAACCTGGCACTAAAAACCTGCTATGTTAGTTTGATCGGCACATGCACGTTGGTCTATGATCTGAGCGACAGAGTTAATGGTGAGGCCCCCTGAAATGAGGCAATTCTTGGCCTGCATAGAGTACTGGTCCCTCCTTTTCCCTTCCAAACAGGGAAAATCGGTATATGCCACTGTAAAATTAATGGTTATGTATGTCCATGAGAAAACGAGCATTTGTTCTATGCCATTGTAAAATGCACATATGTGGTCCTATGCTATTTTAGTATATTTCTCTCGCTAAAAAATCAAAAAAAATGTGAAACATACTAGAAAAAATCTAAATTTTTGGGGTGTCAAATCCGAGTATATTCAGCTTCTCAAATTATGAAATTCATAATTCAATATTTGAAATGCCAAAAACAACCGAGTTTCAAAAAATTTAAAACAATTCAAAACAAATAAGAAAAAATATAAATAAATGTCGAGTTGCCAAATACACTTTTATTTAGCATATCAAATTTTGAGCCAAATATGAAATTCTAAAATCATGTAATGTGTTTAAATTTGGTATTTGAAATGGCAAATCATTTGGTTCAAAATTTTCTGTGCTGAATAAAAGTGCATTTGTCATCTCAGATTTTTCTTATTAGTTTTGTGTTTGTTTTGAACTTTTTGAAACTCAGTTGTTTTGATATTTTAAATATTGAATTATGAATTTCATAATTTGAGGAGTTGAATACACTTGTATTTGACACCTCAAAAAAATTTAGAATATTTTAATTTGTTCATATTTTTATTTTCTTAGCATGAGAAATATAATAAAGTGGAAAAGGACCGCATATCTTCATTTTATAGTGGCATAGAGCAAAGTCTCATTTTTTTCATGAACATATATCATAACCGCCACTTTTACAGTGACATATAGCCAATTTTCCCTTCCTAATAATGGTGTTGTTGATGATGCATACATATATATTTAAAACATGCGGATAGAGAATTGAATTGTCTCCAATGTAGGAGTAGTTGGCTATAGCATCAGAATTAAGAGAATTGCATTAAACGAAAGTACAATATTTGTGTTGTCTATAGAGACAAATATATAGATGATCCATTGTACAAGCCATTTATAACTATGTGTATAAATGATGTGGATGTGGACGATAGTATTATAGATAACTACTGCCTATATCATTGTGCATACTCGTATGCAATGGTGGTTAAAGTATAATACAATGAAAACGTCCCTAGTAATAATTAAATTGTGTGGATTAGATACATCGGCACGAATAACAAAGAGGTATATAATAGGGGCAAAATTGGAAAACAGCATTCGGAATAGCAAAGTGTCAAGAATTTGAGGAAGAAAATTTTGTAAGTATGAATGAGAACGGAGGTAGCACTACTGGTACCGGATAAACAAGTCTGATCTGTTCGTGAAGAAGGTAACCTTTTTTTTTTCTTTTTTGCCTTCAGTGCACAATCTTACTTGGGATTCATGTAGTGAAGGAGGAGCTAAAGCAAACCCATTTGTGTACTTACCATTTCCATCCACGCATATCCCTTCTGAAAAACCTCACATCCGAGTATCCGACTGCCAGTGACGAAAGAGCCAAAACCCAAAAAGCATGTGCGATAAGTGCGAATTAGCTATGAGTTCAGAAAAAAAAATACTATTCTTATAGTTGCGAATTAGCTTCTCTTCTTTTGGTTACAAAACTATAGTGTGGTGCTACATTTTGCAAATCCTTTCTTTTGCTGCCTACGCACGAGATTTTTTTAGTGAGGCTCCTGCATGTGTTTGTTACACAATAATTGATACATCTTCAAACCACATACTAGTGTTAATAAGATATGACGCTATATATCGTACGTACCCAAATCCAAACAATCCAAGTATAATTAACTGCCGAAACACTGGCTCATAAACTTGTTGGTTACCTTTCAGATCGCTGCCATAGTCAAAAGATTCCTGGCATGCAGCTGCTATTTTTTTAGAGGGTACAACCACAAATGCACACGAACTCATCTCACCCTATACACACCACACGCACGCACATTGCCAACTGCGCTAGGCGCAGCCACGGCATCTTCTGATTGAGAGACACATTGGCAGAATTATCGGCACAGACATGAGACAATAGGGTCTGAGGTGTAGTTCTTTTCTACTTATCTCGTTTGCTTATTTGCTTTCCGAGGTGGCCTCGAGAGTCAAATCCGCTTCGTTCGAGATAAACAAATGAGATAAATTGAAAAAACCGCACCTGCATCCACGATGCTCCGGAAGCTCAAAGGCAAACCCCATCCTGAGAAGGACACATGCTCCAACCTACCCTCTGTGACAGATTCCTGGAGAGCAAAACAAAGCGAGTGTCAGTGTGTGCGTGTGCTCGCGCATCAGTGCATTGTCTGCCACCCACTGACTGACAAACGACGGCCAGCCGTCAGTGTCGTCCAAACGTACACACACTGCTCACGACGACACTGTCAGTCCTGCAGAATCTATACTTGTTGCAGTGTTGCGACCGTAGGAAGTGCTTTATTCCGTTTCTACCACTCCTACAATGTTTGTGCAGGTGCAATCTTTGTACAAAGTTTGGGCTGTCTTGCTTACCTTTTCATCAGTGGATACTGGATAGTGCCTAGCTCACAGATAAGCTGCTGACAGCTTGACACATTCTCATGTGACATTAGAGTTGGGGACCCGTCCAAACCAAACCATGCTTTTTATACCTGAATGCCGTGTCCTTGCCTGACTGTACAGCATCTCTCGCTGAAAGAACCTAGAAAGAAACAGAATGTAAACAACAGAAGAACAGATGATCCTTGAAGTGGCCCGGGGGTTTGGCCATGTAAATATATAACCTCTCTAATCATTATATATTTATATTAATATATGCTCGTGGTTTTGCATAAAAAAAAAGAACAAGATGACAGACATTTATTGGCCAACTTGTAAGATTTCTTGGATTCGTTATACACAATTACTTTACAACAACATTTTACACCCTCTAAAAAAATTCTTAGGATACAACACAGGGACGGTCACTGGACTATCGAAAAACAGGACATGGCAAATGGGTAAATCACAAGCCAGCCAAATAGCACAGGCACAATCATTTCAACGTTCCCGTTGATCAGCTACAAAGGTTTGGTATGCAGGCTCCGTCTGGGTTTGTCTGCTCTTTCCAGATCCGGCCGGTTACCCTAAGCTTCAGCTCCTTCCTGTCGCCGCCGGAGAAGAAAAGCGCCATGTTCCTCTGGATGATGAGGCCATCGTGGCTGTCACGCACCTTGCGGTGGCTGTCACGGATGCTTCTAGGGGTGCCTTCCCATACCATTTTCCTGCCATTACCACCAACCTCAAGGCTGTAGGTGTAGTTCCTTGCTTCGTTCTCGTCCCCCATGAAACGGAGGAAAGCCATGTATACTGGTGCCATTCCGAGCTGGAAGGCCTCAAAGTGCAGACAGAAGTACTGTCCGAAACAATGGAACACCTGATTCAGCATTGAATCAATATCTTAAGCTTGTTCAAAGTATCCCAAACTACAAATCAAAATGAACACTAGAAGCTATTGTAACACTTACTGTCAGCATCCAGGTGGCATTTTCAACCTCTCGTGGATTAGACTTGACATATCTATGGTTGAATGTGCAACCGCTGTGCATGTCAACTTTGTGATCATCCCTCAAATGTGCAACAAGGAAAGGAATATCACCAGCCACAGCACATTCAGAACCAGCATAGGGGCAGTTGTATGGCCTAAAGCTACACTGTGCTTCATGCTTTATCTTGCTGTAGTATGGGAAGATCTCTGGGCAACCTAAAGAGCAGTACTTACAGGGAAGCTCAAGTGATTCTGCTACTTTCTCCAATGCCAAGCACCTGATATCACCGAGCTCTTGTCTGCATGTAGGACACCGGTTGTGGACCCTAGCCTTGCATGTCGAACATAAGGTATGTCCATTTTGGCACTGTAAAAAAATCAAATAGATGTGAATAATAACATTACAGAAATATGTGAATAGTTGGCTTTAGATGATGAACCATCCTTTCGAGACCACATAATTGTTTTTTCTAATTTGCTGTTAGTGTTTGTTTAACATATGCTGCAGACACAACAGGATAACTTATGTTTCCTCTGAAATGTGTTTGTTCATTGAAAGGATAGCAAACACTGAATAAACACCATGTGCTACAGAAAAAAAATTTAAACATGAAGTATTTAAATTTCCAAATGCTGATTTGCAACTAGAAATAGTTAGATGTATACATGAAATATTATATAGGAATAGCATGCACAGAGAACTGAGTACCACCATATCATATTACTCGTTAGGAAAAGATATTAAGAATCTCACTTGCCAGCTAAAAGATTAGATGTATATACCAAAAAGGTCATTGACCATTTATCATTTTAGGAGCCAACGATTCTTTCCTAAGCTTGCAAGTAGCTGGTTCCTAGATGCCTAGACCCACCGGTGACACTGCAATGACAAGAACTAAAAATCCCAAGCTACCTGAGGTATATACATTGTACCATACAGACCCAAGATAATGTATATACATTGTACCATACAGACCCAAGATAATGACCATGTTACAATTAGATGACAGAAGACAGTGATCAACATTACACAATCTGGTAATTTATATAATGTTCTAAAAACAGAGTAACAATAATAAGCCCTAGTAACTGCTATTTCATGTTAAGACATGATTGGCCACGTTTTCTATCATTTTTTTGTCGAATCAAAATCAATCATAGGTTATTTTTTTTTAATATAACAAGCTACTTTGGTCAGAACAGATGAAATTGAAATACTCCTGGTAAAAAAAACATGGTAGGCACATAGAACTCATTTTTTTGGTTCCTACTATAATAACAGTACAGAGCTTAAAAATGTAGAGGTCTAATTAGGATACATGCAAGCTAATAAAATCATAAGCTTAGGTTGCAATAGATTTATGATTCTGGGCAGCCATGATAACATGAATAGAGTGCATACACTTATTGTAGCCATTCTTCGAAGATACAAAATAATAGCATACAAAAACCATTTGTCTTAAATTAGTGCTTGCATGCTTCAGCCTAACTGTTTAATTGATGGTTAGTGGGTTTACCATTAAACCATCGAGAAATATTTCACATATTGGTCATGATTTGGTAATGGCCCACCATGACAATGTCCTAGAAACTCGCCTGACCCATGCTAGATATTGATGAGTAATGCACTAATGCCTGAATTTGTCACACAAAATCCTGCTTCTTTAAGTGGGCCGCTAATTGTGGTGGTACTGACGCAGTCAACAGCCCAACTGAAAATTGCAATTTACTAACAGGGTACATACTGTTATTAGAGTCTTATAGATGTCCTAAACCATTAGTAATACCACAATTTGTCTGTAGGACCATAAATGTCACCCAATGACCCAAATAGTTGTGCTATGAGCCTACAAAACTAAATTTTACTTATCTTAGATAAGAACATTTTAATTATCAAACCACCCAGCATTATGGTCTACAAGTGGCAAAGTGGCATGCACATGAATCCAAACAACACAAGTCAACAGATTAACTATAAATTAAATATCATATGGATAATCACCTTGTAATAGTTAAAAAAGATTAAGAGAATGAAATATTTCTCAATAGCTCATGCTAGAAGCATAGATGAGATGACACATATATTTGATAAATTAAGAGTTTAAGACCCAGGATAGTTGAATTTTTTGATTCCTGGCGTTTTCTAGTCCTCTTCTCACCTCTTTTTACTCCAATGGATTAAAAGAAATTGAAATGTCAATATTCTGGCGGTGTCATTGTAGCAATGCTTTTGAACAGCTCATTAGCATGAAGAGGCCATCACAATGGAAGAAGAATGAAGAAACAGCTAATAAAATTGTTCCCTATGAAATCCCTGTGTTCCAAATAGGACGGGATTTATTCAGACGTTGCTGTCAACTTGTCAAGACTGGGAGGAACTGGAGGTAGAAGTGCACATTCATCTCCATTCCCATCACGAAGTATTTTTCCACCAAAAGAAATGAAAAATAATCCTAATGTTTTTTACTGTAATCCCAAATAAAAATTGAGAAAAAGATCTTTACTATCAAGTAATTCTTAGTTCATCAGTATCACTGGTAATTCCCCCACTCTCTTTTTTTATCGTCAAATCCATGCAAGAGCAGAATCTCCATTGTATGAAATAAAAAAATCATCCTAATGTAGAAAGTAGTACTAAAAAAGGAAAACCAGATACACCCTACTTCCAGTCTTCCATAATTGAAAAAAGATCTATGACTGGTGCGAAAAGAGGTGACGGAACACCTAACACATTGTGCAAATAGAGGTGAGTGCTATTGGTATAACTAATTTTTTAACACCCTCCTCTCCATTGCTTCCAAGTTTCAATAAAATACCCAAAGTGAATGTCAAGTCTAAAGTTCAAACTTCAAACCATTGACATTCATGCCCACATTAGTTTGCTCATGTCCAAAGAGGATAGATATGCCTGTGTTTCGTTACATAACATATAATACCATTGACATTCATGCCCACTTTAGTTTGCTCATGTCCAAAGAGGATAGATATGCCTGTGTTTCGTTACATAACATATAATTAATCTAATCAACTTAAATGGACCAAAAAGAAAATATGTTAGATTAAGCAACCCTCACCTAATATGCTTGGTACGCTTTTTATTGAAGAACATGAATTCAGCGCCCTAAATTCCAATCCACGGATGGTGGAAATAAATGGCACTGTTGCACTAGGCGCCACCTAGGTCTTAGGCCCCAGTCTCCTGCCTTGGCCGCCTCGGTGATTTTTCTAGCCTAGGTGGGATTAGGCGCTAGGAGCCTGTCGGCAGCCTAACTAGTTCCTGGTGTCTAGGAAAACATTGATAAATGGGCACAGAAAATTACATAAAACAGTGACTTCACATCCTTCCATTTCCCTCATCAGCAGCTATTTTCTCTCAATTTAAGCACCTCTGCATCACTACTAAATCCACTAGGGCAATCTAAAAAGAACGGAATAGGGTTATCACTTATAAGGGCAGGTTCATCCTAAACAAACAGCGGAGGAGCATACCTGTCAAGTATACTACAATGAATGGGAAAGTGAATGCAATAAGAATCAATCAGCGTTGAGTAAAAGATTACTAGCCACCAGCATACGCAAGATAATGTTCCAAGATATCACAATCTTCTATTAATCTCTTGCAAATCCTGTCTGGCTCCACAAATATAAACATTATCTGTTGTTAAAACACAATCCAATCCGCATTGTTACATTCCCAGGCTAGACAGGATAATGAAGCATCACAACAAGCTCTCAGTAATTAGGAGTATCAACTATTGCTAACAAGAACAACACAAAGGATACAAACTAAAAAGCAAGCATGTAAGCAAATCGACAATCGTTTCCCACTATTCTAAAGCATCTGTAGCTTGGGAAAACAACAAATGCAAAAAAAATTGTTCCCAAAAAAGGACCAATTTAACCGTGATAATAGAAAAAACTTGAGAGCATAATACACCCAAATTCAGATCCAAAGCGGAAGATACGTTTCATTTCAAATCTCGAGTAAAAGAAGCCAAATCTATACAGAAGCCTAGTGAGAAGTCACCCAATTCGCACGAGAAATCACTGACCTCCAATCCAGATTCGCAATGAACTACGAACACAAAATTACCCGAAGCCCAATCACTCAATCAAACAGGGGACAAAAAATCCCCAATTCCAACAGCAACAAATCCGCCCAGAACACGTCAATTTAATTCGACGCCCCCAAAGCTAACATAAAGATCCCTCCTTTGCCCACTGAAACCCCCAAATCTGCACCCACGGAATCTCATACCAGACTCAAACCCGCACGCAAGACCATCCCAAATCGCAAGCGCGCGCACGTAAGAAGCGCACCCACCTGGTGGATGGGCGGGAACATAGAGTTGGTGCAGACGGGGCACTCGAGCAGCTCGTGCACGCTGGTCGCCGGCGGCCCGCCGGCGGCGCCCCCTACAGCAGCCACCGCCCCCGCCGCGCCGGCCACTGCCCCGCCCGCCGCATTCGCCTTGGGGAACGCGCGGCCGGCGGCGCCACCGACGCCCCCGCCGGCAGCGGCGAGGTGCACGGGGTGGAGCGGGAGGTTGTGGTGGTGGTGGAGGTGGTGGTGGCTGTCGACGTCGTCCACGTCCATGGATGCGTCGGGGAGGGAGAGGCACTCCACGCTGTCCATGTCCATGGCGGCCTCCGCCTCAGCCTCCGCGCCGCGCGCGCCCCGGCGGCGTGCGATGGGATTCTTGGCCGCGGTTGCGCTTGCGCGATTGGGTTGGTTTGGTTGGGGACGAGACGACGACGACGACGATGCGGTGGCCACGGACCGCACGGGCACTCTTGCGGCCTTGCGGGCTTGGGTGGGCTTGCGTTGCCTCCCCCTCACGGCGTCTAAACGAACGCGGAGACAGCGACGACGCCGTCTCCTGGGATGTCTGTGGGCTCGCGTGGTAGGCCGTAGCATCAATGAGGCAGTCATGGTGGAATCGCCGGCAGCTGCAAGTAGTATTGTAGTAAGTGGTATGTGCATAACGAAAGATTTCGAATTTTGGAATTGGGCGTGTGCTCGGCTGCTTGAGAACCAAACGTTTATGGAAAAATAATTTATATGTCATTGCAAAGCCGTTTAATACCTTACATGCTATTATTTAGAGGTTATCTCTTCACATAATTGCAATTGCTCGATTATTGTCCAATGTGCTATTGACGAAAACATACATTTTTTGTTTAACCTATGTAAATATTTCAAAAATCCTCAAAAGCATAGAGTTATTAAGTATGTAGTAATTTGAAGGTATAATTTTTTTTATTTTTAAGATAAATCTTTTATGTTTAAAAATTTTTAATTGTAAATTTAACATAAAAACTTTTGTAAAATTACCCCCAAAAAATATAGATCAAAAGTATTGCATACCTGATAAAACTATGATTTTTTAAGAATTTTCTAATATTTTTACATAGTTTAAATAAAAAAGATAAATTTTGAACAATACCATACAACATTAGAGCAATTCGACGACTAATAAGGAAGAGGTGACTAAGCGATAGCACATAAAGGGGACTATGCAATGACATACAATAAATTGACCCAACATTTATTGATACATCATAATATAGAATAGAGTATAGTGGCACTACTAAGTAGGATGAAAATGGAGCGGATATCAGTTCACATTTTTCACTTAGATATGAATACGAATTCAAAATTATCAAAACAGATCGGAATCAAAGTCAGGTATTAATAAAACAGATAGTAATCAGAATCGGATAATAACTAAAAACAAAAATAAATATTTTGTCAGATAGTAAGTAGACATAAGTCTTAACATAGAAGATTAGGGTACAAAGTCCAAAAACATGGAAGTATAAGATTGTTGATACGAAAGTCAACATAACAAAATCTCATCATAGGAGCGCACAGTGCACAAAACATGACACGGTTGCAGGGACTGAGCATAGAACTAGCCACTAGGGTTACTATTGATCGGAATTTCATGTCTGGAATCTGGATGATATGATGTTGGGCTGTGGCCTTTGAGCAATTGGGCCGGCCTGTTGGGCACTATCCATTTTAATTTTTTGACTGGATATTCGTATTCGCTCCATTCCATTTTCATGTGATAGTGTCTATCTCATATTTGCTCGTTGTCCGCAGTTTCCATCCTGATAATTATCCATATTTGTATTTTTTGTTTCCGTAGAATAGAAGAATTTTCTACCATTTTCAAAAAAGATGTCGAATATGAATACGGATATTATCTGTAGAATATCCTTACCACTTTTACCCCTATTAATCCGGGTATGTACAATACTATAAGCAGCTGCTGTCTATAACAAGTTATCATATTATTTATAGAAAACCTTAAAGGCAACTTATACAATGGTACAGATAATTATTTCCTTTATAAACGGCTTCTCTCTACACACAACTATCTTGGTTCCCGTACTATAGTTAACTACAGAATTATAGAGGGGCCAATTTTTTATCCAGTCTCTCTTCTATCTGCATCATCATGTGTCCTACAAATCAAGACTTATAAATAGCTAACATGAAGCATTGTACATGCCCTCATAATACAACAACGACATTTGTCTCCCAAACTCTAACCTACCATACATATTACTCCCTCTGGTCATAAATGTCCGCTGTTTGAAGTATGTGCAAGTCAAAGTTTCAGAACTTTGACTATAAATATTTTTGAATTATTTAGATTGAGTACATGAAAATCATGTGGGTAGATTCGTCTCGAGGAGCATTTCCATAGTATAATAATTTTAATATGTTTTATAAATGGATTGTGATAGTTATTAGCGATGAAAATTGTATTTTGAAGACCATGTCAATGTCCAAAACAATAATTATTTGTAATCGGAGAAAGCACAAGTCAGAGTCTCCCTAACCCTACTCGTACACAAATTTGATACAACCTCTGAAATTACCTGTTAGACTACTATAGTAGCTCGCTGAAGGGGACAAGAAGCTGAAAACTCCAGTAACAAAGGAAGCTGAAGTAGTCCTCGGCGATCGCCCTTTTAGAGATGTATAGTAGCTGGATAGAGAATTACGGAGTGCCCTTAGAGATGTATGCAACATATATGCCAGCCAGTTTTCTGGCAAACTGGAAAAGTCTATGGACAAAAGAGCAAAAGGTAGATATAGGTTGAAGAACAAAATCAAATTACACATGAAAGATTGGATCTACTAGGAACAAAACTACACCTAAATCCAAGTACAGGAGGTGTGACATCCTAATATTTTCCAAAACCTGAAAGTATATTATTTTGATTTAAGATAAGGTATTTAATTTTTATCTCCTAATTTCCCATATTTGTCGTAATCCGTGCCCTAATTTTCCCCTAATCACAATTTTCCTAATCACGTTCTCCCAATTAGCCGAGCTCGTGTTCGCCGGCTCGCCCTGTGCAGCCCCAAACCAAGACCGAACCGTATTAGGGTAGCCATGTAGCAGCACATCAAATTGATAAATAACCTTAATCCACCCTTGCCATATTAGTAACCAAATCAAGCCCAAACCAAATCCACACCGACTCGAATCCCGTCCTGCTGCCAAAAACATATCCATACAACCAAATCATATCCATACCGATCCTTGCCAAAACAGATCTTTTCTTGCCTTATCCATACAACCAAATCATACCCAAAACGGTGGCAATCTAAACATGCCGAGTTTAACCCAAATCAACCCTATAAAACCGCCCCAAAGCCGTCGGCCGTAGCACCCCATCAAGACCAAACCCTAGCTGCCACGAGCACTTCATCAGATCATCACAGAGCAAGGGGGAAGGAAGAGGAGAGGTCGCCGTAGAGGTGAGCCGTCCGTCGCCATCTCGTGCCGCCTGCTGCCACTCCCGCCGCCACCGCCGCTTGGGAAGCCCAGCGCCCTCTTGATTCTTGTGCGCCACGCCGCATGACCGAGGCCCGCCAGAGAAGCCGAGCTGCTGAGCCCTCCATTGCGCCGCCGCAAGCCCAGCGCCCCCTTTCTGCTTGCTTGCTTGCCGCCATTGCCGCAGAGCCCGCCACCGCGCCGCCGTTCAATGCTCGCCGCTGCGCGTAACCATGCCTTTGCCACCGTCGCGCCGCCCGCCGAACACACCGGCCGCCGCCCATCTCTCTCTCTCTCTCTCTCTCTCTCTCTCTCTCTCCTCTTTTCTTTTTGCCTGCGTGGTGAAAAGAACGAGCAAAGATGCCCTTTAATCCTCTCGATCGACCACCAACCCCGGTCTTGGTCACATGAACCGTAGCTCCGATTCATGCCAAACCAATTTTGTTGATCATCTTTTAGCCTAATCTACTGGTCACATGAACCGTAGCTCCGATTCATGCCAAACCAATTTTGTTGATCATCTTTTAGCCTAATCTACCTCCTGTATTTATTTCATAATTTTCTGAATTTTATTTGTTGTTGTTGATTCATCTGTGCCTCGATTTGCATGTAAACATCGTGGAGGAGTCCGAAGGGGAGCTAGCTGCCGGTTGTCAAGGAATGTGCTACTCGGATCAAGGTGCAAGCTAGATTTATGTTGATCCCACTTCGTTTTCTCTTATGTTTACTATTCATAGGTTTTTAAATATGCATGCTAATTTTATTTTATTGTTATATGTTTAATTTAGTTATTGTCGACAACGTGTTAAACATCTACTAGCACGTTTAACCTTTCATTGCCACCTGGTATGAATTAATCTTGTATTATTGCCATCCTTGAATTTACTCACGCTAGATGCTTAGTCACTTCGATGGGAAATCATTTAAAATCTTGGTAGAGAGAATCTACTCTTTATCTTGTGATTTTGGTTAAATTTTAATTCAACTAAAATCAACGTGGCATGAGTAGACTTGAGGTGGTGATTTGATTGGAGGATGTTGGTTTGTGGTATGCCACCTCGGTCGACCTAAGGACCGAACATTGTGGATGGACTGACCGGGCAAAACAGTACAGCCATGAGTGTTAATAATGGTAATACCTAATTTGTTACCTTAGGAAATATAGATTTGGTTTGTCATGATGGTGTAGGTGTGGCTTGCAACCATCGTATACCCATCTGGCACACGAGGGGACTTCGGTTTTCGTGATGAAACGGCCTAGGGTGAATCCTTAGTGAGGCATCCTCAATTCTAAACGTACCAAGGATATTGGCTTCGTCTCACTCTCGGGTGAGTCCCATAGGTAAAGTGTACACACTCTGCAGAGTTACTATCATGATAGTCGTGCTCACGGTCAAGAACAGGCTTAGGTAGCTCTACTTGTTAGTCTCACCTTTTAATAGTTAAATTGTTGTAGAAGGTAGGGGCAGGGATTGCCAGGCAGCGAATGCCGGGCAATGAATGTCGAGTAGTGCATTACAGGGAATGTATTGTCAGGGTTCTCGAGTAGAGTTGACAGCGAATGTCATTTATATTGCTATGTTGAGAAAACATGAGTTAAGAAATGAATTTAAAATTGATTTAAACTATTGTTTTACAGCTGATAGGTTTGTTTAAAAGTGTCTTTACACAAAATAACCATCTCTAATCCTTTGTTAGCCTTGCATTTATTACCTAAAGATATACATGCTTGCTGTGTATGGTTTATCCATACTCATTAGTTGTTCTTCAGATCTGTGCGTAGGTGACGACTCTGCCAAGTCCGTCGACTACAAGGCAGGGTACGACGATGGAGCTTTCGGCTACTAGTGTATCTCCGGTCAAAAGCCTGTGGCGTATGGATGAGTTTACCGATGCACTCATTTCAATTTCTATCTTCTGCTTGCTACTATTAAGATTAAGACAATTATTGTAATAATTGGCATTTGTTGCCAAGGCACTTTATTTTATTAATCGTTAAATAGCAAGGTGTGATTCCAATATGCTCTAATTGTGCGTACTAGCTGTGATCCATTAGGACTAGTACCGTAAGGCACAGAGGAGTTGGCTTTGCTGAGCCGGGTCCCGACAGAGTTGGTATCAAAGCCGAGCTGACTGTAGGAATCGCTAGATAGTTTTTGGAAGCCCTAAGGTTTTATTTTTAAAAAAATTTTATTTACAGACTTCGTTGCTTTTATCTCTCTCCATTTACATATCTTGGTCTAGTTCTCACCTATTTAGGGTTCTTGCTTTCATCTCTTCCTACTTATCCTCTAACATTGCTGTTGTACTTGTCACATCATCTATTTAAACAAAAACTTTATTTCCTCTACTTCTCAAATTCAAACCTAGTTTGTGCCCTACACCTCATGCAAGACACCAGAGATCAGCTTCGTCAAGATCATCGAAATTGAAGAAAAAGAGGAAGACCCTAAAGAACGAGTTCAGAAGGAAGATTCAAATGAGGACACCCCCAAGAATAAAGTTTTGACTATAGGTCATAGTTGTCGGAGTCAAAATTTAGTTAAATTTAGTTCATAATTTTGTAAAAATTGGGTGGAATAGACTGTGTCAAGCAATTGCTCTTTTCGGGATGCAGCTATTCATTATCTGTCTTAGTTAAAGGTAAATGAAATTTCGTGTTAGGACAAATTGTGGTGTTTTACTGTTTGAGCAACTGCGATCCAAGAATAGGAGAAGAAGCTAATTAAAAATATATAAATAAATAAATAAAAAATCGGGGGTACTGTTCAAGCTACAGTACATCAAAAAATTAAAAGGGGTTCAAAAGTATATGTAAGAGCTAAAATATTGTTTGGAAAAAAATCTCGGGCACTGTTCATGCTACAGTACCATGCAAGTTTCCATAAGTGCATGTAAGAGGTAAAATACAGTATAAGAAAATCTCATACTGTTTTGCTACAGTACCCAAACTGAGTTCCCCGGGCGCTCTTGTCATGCTACAGTGCTGCGGCAAAATTATTATTTTGAAAATATAGAGTAAAAAAAAAATTGTTATCATACAAAATAAATAGCTTTTAGTAGTTATAAGCATATTGGTAGCTAAAAGAGGGCAAAAACAAATAGTGTTTTTTTAAAAAAAAAGACCCATGCTACTGTTCACGTTACAGTACCAAAAAAATTTGTAAACAGTAAGCACTAACTTGTATATGTATAAAACAAATGCAAGAAAATCTATATCTTTTACTTATTTTCACTACAAAAATAAAAATGAACTTAGTATCCCTAGTTATGTATTTTATAACCAATTTATTTAATCTAAGGATTTTGATGATGTTTGCTCGTATGGACATAGCCAACGCGATGGTTGGTGATTGTGTATGTTGAAATTTTCCGTCATGCGACCTTAGTTGCGTAAGCAGAACTTGTAGCGATATAGGCATTAGGCACTATGTGCGCAGGGTTCAGATGTTTGGATTTTATTGGTTCTTGAATTGTAGTGTTTAAAAATTATTTTTAGTAGCAGTCACTATCTTCCCGCATAGTTGCTTTCCTGTTAGTAACCCCTTCTCTTTCGCTTATCTCTCAGCAGTCAGATGACTAAAGGAGCTTGAGGCCGTGGACGTGGCCATGGTGAGGCTGCCAGCCAGGCGCAGCGTGGAGGCCGTGGTCATGGTCGCGGGCAAGCTGCTGCTGCCCCACTCCCAGGACCGGATGAGAATGTTCAAGAGCAGCAAGAGCAGCTACAGCAACAGAACCCCCAGGCACCACAAGGCGCTGCCAGTGAAGGATATCTACCACCACCACCTGCTCAAGAGCCCACAGTTCAGCAGCTAATGCAAATGCATCTGCAAGTGCTACAAGCTATGCAATAGCACCTCAACAACCCGCCAGCTGCCCCACACAATGCGGCACCGCAGTTCAAGTATGCTGATTTCATGAGGTCCCGTCCTCTAACGTTTGCAGGATCCGCATAGCCGCTTGACGCAGGTGACTGGCTTATGGAGATCGAGCGTAAACTGTATTTGGCCAATTGTGTCGACTATAAAAGTGTGCAGTACGCTACACCTCAACTCAAGGGTAATGCTGTCAACTGGTGGGAGAATTACTGCGAGGCTCATCATGATGTGCAGTGCATCACTTGGGAAGAATTTTCTGAAGCATTTACCACTACGCATATTCCTACTGGAATAATGGAGATGAAGAGGCGCGAATTCCAGAATTTGCGCCAGGGCAATATAGGTGTATCGGAGTACCACAACCGATCCATTCAACTTGCTCGCTACGCCAAGGAAGATGTCGCGAACGACGCAGCTAAGATATGGAGGTTCATGAACGAAATGAACCCTGTTCTGAAGGTCAATCTGGTCTCTCATGGATGCCGTACCTTCTAGAAGTTAGTCAATATGACGCTGTTGCAGGAAGATGCTCAACGCCAACTTAATGAAGATAACAAGAAGAGGAGGATGGCATTCCAAGGTCAGTAGGGACCCATCAACACAGGTCCCCGAACAGGATAGTTTCAACCTAAACAAGAGGGTAACAAGCCATCTACCTCGATGTTTCGTGCACCTGTTCCACCCTAGCAGCAGGCGCCGCACAACAATTCAGTGGCACCACCGGCCAAGAACCCTGCAACCATGCCAGGAGTACAGTGCTATAACTATCAGCAGATGGGTCACTATGCTCATAGTTGCCCCCAAAAGAAGAGCAACCCGGTGCCAGCGCAAGCCAACATGGGAGGTACACTTGCTCGTCCGTCGCAGCAAGGGCCAGCTCGTACAGTTCCCGGAACTCCAAGGACGCTGCAATCTTTGGGAAGAGGCCGCGTGAATCATGTCACAGCAGAGGAAGCTCAGGAAGCGCCCGATGTTGTGCTAGGTATGTTTCCTAGTTAATTTCGTACCTGCAACTGTTCTATTCGATTCTGGTGCTTCGCATTCCTTTATCCCTAAAAAATTAATAAAAAAACATGGGTGGAAAATCTTGCCTCTAAAGAAACCCCTAATAGTGCAATCCCCGGGAAAAGGCTGAGAGTAACGCTTGCAAGTCCTTCAGTGGAAATGGAAATCGGAGGAGAGAAGTTCAAGGCGAACCTTATTTTGTTAGAATCACCTGGAATAGAAGTAATCTTGAGAATGGATTGGTTGAGTTGTTTCAAGGGACAGATCAACTGTGCTAGAAAAACCATCACTCTTATCAACACTGATGGAGCTAAGGTGAACTTTGTATCATCTATGCAACTCAAGCCTACCAGTGTGGTGTGGTGAATCGGTTAAAAGAATTACACCCAGAATCAGAATAACCAGCTTTGGAGTCTGTTCCAGTGATATGTGAGTATCTAGACGTATTCCCCGATGATCTGCCAGGTATGCCACCAGACCGAGACGTGGAGTTCGTTATTGAACTTGCACCAGGTACATCGCCCATCTCACAACGGCCGTACCGGATGAATGATAATCAGTTGGCCGAGATGAAGCAACAAATCAAAGAATTGCAGGAGAAGGGATTCATCCAGCCCAATTGTTCACCATGGGGATCTCCCGTTATTTTTGTGAAAAAGAAGGACAACACACTCCGTCTGTGTGTAGATTATCGGTCGCTGAATGAAGTCACTATCAAGAACAAATATCCATTGCCCAGGATAGATGACTTGTTCGATCAGCTGAAAGGAGAGCGAGTTTTCTCCAAGATCGACGAGAGGTCGGGATATCATCAGATCAAAATCAGGAAGGAGGATATTCCGAATATGGCGTTTACAACTCGTTACGGTCTGTATGAGTACACCGTAATGTCTTTTGGCCTGACCAATGCACCAGCACAGTTTATGACAATGATGAATACAGTGTTTATGGAATTTGTAGACAAGTTCGTCGTGGTATTTATCAACGACATTCTTATCTATTCCAAAAATGAAGAAGAAAATGCTGAACATCTGAGGATTGTGTTGGAGACTCTCAGAAAACACCAGTTGTATGCTAAGTTCAGCAAATGTGAGTTCTGGTTACTAGAAGTATCATTTCTTGGACATGTTATTTCAGCCGAAGGAGTAGCTGTTGATCCGAGCAAGGTCCGACACGTACTAAACTGGGAACAACCGAAGACAGTAACCAAGGTCTGTATCTGATAGAACGCTGCTGGAAGGCGTATCTGATAGGAACCTATCTGTGTTGGCGTCAGACCATTCAGTAGCATTGCTAGCTTCTGAGTCTCGCAGTGCCACACTGCCATCAAAGGTATCTCTGAATTTGGTTTATTCATGGTGGTATCCCCTTCTGGTTTCTTCCATGTAGATGCAGCCTTGGTTCACGCTCTCTCCAGTCTGGTTCAAGAGTTTCAGGTTCTGGAAAGGAAAATGGATTAGCAACAGCATCTTTGTCACCCTCAAACTTCAGCCCAGAAGAATTACTATGTTCTGGTTCCATCTGAAAAACCTGAACAGGTCTGCTATATATGTTGGAATCAAAACGTGAAGAACTCAACGCGAACACTTGGAACACCAGATCACTCGCGCAGCAATGGAAAATATGAACGAGCCGAAGAACACCAAAGAATTTTGCCGCGCACCAACCTATGGCTTTTTCTGTTTTCTTCCTCTTTATATCTGACTAAGATGCAATTTGGTTACAAGCTAGCGGCCAACAATAAGCAAGATTCGTGCACCTCGTGCTAATCCTCTTAACCACTGACTAATTAACCTCCTAATGACCCGGTACACTTACGTACGCAAGTCCATGCAACAATGCAACTAACATGCAATGACAATCTTGAACCCATCACGCAGGATAGTTCAAGAACTCATCAAAACAGATAAAACAAATAACGTGACAACATGAAACTTCAACAAGATTATGTCAACAATATACAGAGATATGTTAAGTTGTGACATTGCTGATTTCTGCTTTCCTACAGAGGTATCACATCAAAACCATCATACGGATTGTTCAATCCCTTCTGTTCAGATGCAACATTTGTGATGTGGTTGATTTTGCACGAGCAATCCAGATGATTGAATGCATCTTCAACCTTAGAAAAGCATTCATTCTCCTCACTAGATAACTCAGATGTGCGAATTGATGTGGTTGCATTCAACTCCGAAAATATAACCTATGATTATTAGACAAAAAAAGTGCATAACTATAGATAAAGGTAAAGTAAGCAGCTGCACAATGCAATAGAATGCAAGAATTATCTGGTCACCTCAACTCTGAAGTCTACAGGAAACCGGTGTTTTGTGTCCCACAGAATATCAATCTGGTCCCTATCAAGTAACAACAGGTTGCCTTCAATAAAAGCCGTGTTAAACATAACCCTGAACACCATCACTTCATGTTCAAATTTATCGTCCAGGCTGATGCACTCCATAACAACGTCTCCTTTAACAGGACACCGAACATTTACCTTAATTATCTCAGAGTCTTCCTGAATTTGAAAGCAAGAGTTTATTTATCAACGTATAGAGCTCTTAAAAATACCCCCAATCCAAGCACCCCAAATGTTATTTTTTCTTAGTTCTAACTTTTGTGAGTTTATAATTTTATAATTTGTTAGCAATAGGTAGTGTGAGAATTAAGATCATAGTTTCAAATGTAAATGATAAGCTGTCGTCCATGGTATTGCACCAGCAAGAATTCACTGCCATAAAAGGGAACAAAAATGGATGTCCTACCTCGAGGTACACCGAATTCACCAAAACCTGGAGAGATAATCTATTTTTTCATGCATGTTTTACCTATACGTGCTTGTGGTCTGGACATTGGAGAAGGAGAACCATCTCTTTTTTCCACTGTATTGTGTAAGTGTACATATGTAACTACATTTGGGGCAGCTCCATGGATCAGTGCTGGCCCCATTTACAGTAGAAGCATTTTGCTATCTCCGCATCTTTGCGGTTCTGTTGTTTATGATTTAGTTTCAACCATTCTAGCTTCCATGATATCTTTATCGAACTTTGGTGGCTAGATGGAACGCTGCTGGAAGGCGTATCTGACAGGAACATATCTGTGTTGGTGTCAGACCATTCAGCTGCATCGCCAGCTTCTGAGTCTCACAGTGCCACACTGCCACCAAAGGTATGTCTGAATTTGGTTTATTCATGGTGGTATCCCCTTCTGGTTTCTCCCATGTAGATGCAGCCTTGGGTTCACGTTCTCTCCAGTCTGGTTCAAGAGTTTCAGGTTCAGGAAAGGAATATGGATTAGCAACAGCATCTTTGTCACCCTCAAACTTCAGCCCCTTCTGGTTCCATCTAAAATACCTGAATAGGTCTGCTATATATGTTGGAATCAAAACATGAAAAACTCAACGCGAACACTTGGAACACCAGATCACACGCGCAGCAATGGAAAAGATGAACGAGCCGAAGAACACCAAATAATTGTGCCGCGCACCAACCTATGGCTTTTTTTTTTCTTCCACTTTATATCTGACTAACATGCAATTCGGTTACAAGCTAGCGGCCAACAATATGCAAGATTCGTGCACCTCGTGCTAATCCTCTTAACCACTAACTAACTAACCTCCTAATGACCCGGTACACATACGTACGCTAGTCAATGCAACAATGCAACTAACATGCAACGACAATCTTGAACCCATCACGCAGGATAGTTCAAGACCTGATCAAAATAGATAAAACAAATAACGTGACAACTTGAAACTGCAACAAGATTGTGTCAACAATATACAGAGATATGTTAAGTTGTGACATTGCTGATTTATGTTTCCTACAGAGGTATCACATCAAAACCATCATACGGATTGTTCAATCCCTTCTGTTCAGATGCAACATTTGTGATGTGGTTGATTTTGCATGAGCAATCCAGATTATTGAATGCATCTTCAACCTTAGAAAAGCTTTCATTCTCCTCACTAGATAACTCAGATGTGCGAATTGATATGGTTGCATTCAACTCCGAAAATATAACCTATGATTATCAGACAAAAAAAGTGCATAACTATAGATAAAGGTAAAGTAAGCAGCTGCATAATGCAATAGAATGCAAGAATTATCTGGTCACCTCAACTCTGAAGTCTACAGGAAACCGGTATTTTGTGTCCCACAGAATATCAATCTGGTCCCTATCAAGCAACAACAGGTTGCCTTCAATAAAAGCCGTGTTAAACATAACCATTAACACCATCACTTCATGTTCAAATTTCCCGTCCAGGCTGATGCACTCCATAACAACGTCTCCTTTAACAGGACACCGAACATTTACCTTAATTTTGTCAGAGTCTTCCAAAATTTGAAAGCAAGAGTTTATTTATCAACGTGTAGAGCTATTAAAAATACCCCCAATCCAAGCACCCCAAATGTTATTTTTTCTGAGTGCTAACTTTTGTGAGTTTATAATTTTATAATTTGTTAGCAATAGGTAGTGTGAGAATTAAGATCATAGTTTCAAATGTAAATGATAAGCGGTCGTCCATGGTATTGCACCAGCAAGAATTCACTGCCATAAAAGGGAACAAAAATGGAAGTCCTACCTTGAGTTACACCGAATTCACCGAAACCTGGAAAGATAATCTAATTTTTCATGCATGTTTTACCAGAACTATACTTGCTTGTGGTCTGGACTCTGGAGATGGAGAACCATCTCTTTTTTCCACTGTATTATGTAAGTATACATATGTAACTACATTTGGGGCAGCTCCATGGATCAGTGCTGGCCCCATTTACAGTAGAAGCATTTCGCTATCTCAGCATCTTTGCGGTTCTGTTGATTATGCTTTTGTTTCAACCATTCCAGCTTCCATGATATCCTCATCGAACTTTGGCAGCTAGATGGAACGCTGCTGGAAGGCGTATCTGACAGGAACATATCTGTGTTGGCATCAGACCATTCAGCAGCATCGCCAGCTTCTGAGTCTCGCAGTGCCACACTGCCACCAAAGGTATGTCTGAATTTGGTTTATTCATGGTGGTATCCCCTTCTGGTTTCTCCCATGTAGATGCATCCTTGGGTTCACGTTCTCTCCAGTCTGGTTCAAGAGTTTTGGGTTCTGGAAAGGAATATGGATTAGCAACAGCATCTTTGTCACCCTCAAACTTCAGCCCAGAAGAATTACTATGTTCTGGTTCCATCTGAAAAACCTGAATAGGTCTGCTATATATGTTGGAATCAAAACGTCAAGAACTCAACGCGAACACTTGGAGCACCAGATCACACGCGCAGCAATGGAAAAGATGAACGAGGCGAAGAACACCAAATAATTGTGCCACGCACCAACCTATGGCGTTTTCTGTTTTCTTCCTCTTTATATCTGACTAACATGCAAATCCGTTACAAGCGAGCGGCCAACAATATGCAAGATTCGTGCACCTCGTGCTAATCCTGTTAACCACTAACTAACTAACCTCCTAATGACCCGGTACACATACGTACGCAAGTCCATGCAACAATGCAACTAACATGCAACGACAATCTTGAACCCATCACGCAGGATAGTTCAAGACCTGATCAAAACAGATAAAACAAATAACGTGACAACTTGAAACTGCAACAAGATTGTGTCAACAATATACAGAGATATGTTAAGTTGTGACATTGCTGATTTCTGTTTCCTACAGAGGTATCACATCAAAACCTTCATACGGATTGTTCAAACCATTCTGTTCAGATGCAACATTTGTGATGTGGTTGATTTTGCATGAGCAATCCAGATTATTGAATGCATCTTCAACCTTAGAAAAGCTTTCATTCTCCTCACTAGATAACTCAGATGTGCGAATTGATATGGTTGCATTCAACTACGAAAATATAACCTATGATTATCAGACAAAAAAAGTGCATAACTATAGATAAAGGTAAAGTAAGCAGCTGCACAATGCAATAGAATGCAAGAATTATCTGGTCACCTCAACTCTGAAGTCTACAGGAAACCGGTGTTTTGTGTCCCACAGAATATCAATCTGGTCCCTATGAAGTAACAACAGGTTGCATTCAATAAAAGCCGTGTTAAACATAACCCTGAACACCATCACTTCATGTTCAAATTTCTCGTCCAGGCTGATGCACTCCATAACAACGTCTCCTTTAACAGGACACCGAACATTTACCTTAATTATCTCAGAGTCTTCCTGAATTTGAAAACAAGAGTTTATTTATCAACGTGTAGAGCTCTTAAAAATACCCCCAATCCAAGCACCCCAAATGTTATTTCTCTGAGTGGTAACTTTTGTGTGTTTATAATTTTATAATTTGTTAGCAATAGGTAGTGTGAGAATTAAGATCATAGTTTCAAATGTAAATGATAAGCTGTCGTCCATGGTATTGCACCAGCAAGAATTCACTGCCATAAAAGGGAACAAAAATGGAAGTCCTTCCTCGAGTTACACCGAATTCACCCAAACCTGGAGAGATAATCTAATTTTTCATGCATGTTTTACCCAGAACTATACGTGCTTATGGTCTGGATACTGGAGAAGGAGAACCATCTCTTTTTTCCACTGTATTGTGTAAGTGTACAGATGTAACTACATTTGGGGCAGCTCCATGGATCAGTGCTGGCCCCATTTACAGTAGAAACATTTTGCTATCTCAGCATCTTTGCGGTTGTGTTGATTATGATTTAGTTTCAACCATTCCAGCTTCCATGATATCCTCATCAAACTTTGGAGGCTAGATGGAACGCTGCTGGAAGGCGTATCTGACAGGAACATATGTGCGTTGGCGTCAGATCATTCATCTGCATCGCCAGCTTCTGAGTCTCGCAGTCCCACAGTGCCACCAAAGGTATGTCTGAATTTGGTTTATTCATGGTGGTATCCCCTTCTGGTTTCTCCCATGTAGATGCAGCTTTGGGTTCATGTTCTCTCCTGCCTGGTTCAAGAGTTTCAGGTTCTGGAAAGGAATATGAATTAGCAACAACATCTTTGTCACCCTGAAACGTCAGCCTAGAAGAATTACTATGTTCTAGTTCCATCTGAAAAACCTGAACAGGTCTGCTATATATGTTGGAATCAAAACGTGAAGAACTCAACGCGAACATTTGGAACACCAGATCACACGCGCAGCAATGGAAAAGATGAACGAGCCGAAGAACACGAAAGAATTGTGCCGCGCACCAATCTATGGCATTTTCTATTTTCTTACTCTTTATATCTGACTAACATGCAATTCGGTTACAAGCTAGCGGCCAACAATATGCAAGATTCATGCACCTCATGCTAATCCTCTTAACCACTAACTAACTAACCTCCTAACGACCCGGTACACATACGTACGCAAGTCCATGCAACAATGCAACTAACATGCAACGACAATCTTGAACCCATCACGCAGGATAGTTCAAGACCTAATCAAAACAGATAAAATAAATAACGTGACAACTTGAAACTGCAACAAGATTATGTCAACAATATACAGAGATATGTTAAGTTGTGACATTGCTGATTTATGTTTCCTACAGGGGTATCACATCAAAACCATCATACGGATTGATCAATCCCTTCTGTTCAGATGCAACATTTGTGATGTGGTTGATTTTGCATGAGCAATCTAGATGATTGAATGCATCTTCAACCTTAGAAAAGCTTTCATTCTCCTCACTAGATAACTCAGATGTGCGAATTGATATGGTTGCATCCAACTCCAAAAATATAACCTATGATTATCAGACAAAAAAAGTGCATAACTATAGATGAAGGTAAAGTAAGAAGCTGCACAATGCAATAAAATACAAGAATTATCTGGTGACCTCAACTTTGAAGTTTACAGGAAAGCGGTGTTTTGTGTCCCACAGAATATCAATCTGGTCCCTATCAAGTAACAACAGGTTGCCTTAACAAAAGCCGTGTTAAACATAACCCTGAACACCAGCAAAGTAATGATGTTTATAGACAAAACGTCACAAGCCTGCTGTAAAAGGCCAAGGTGTGTGACTCATGATAAGTTGACAACAAAACAAAATTATACCTGCGTGTAAAGCTGAACAAAATCACTCGTCTTTGGAGTTGAAAAGACCTTTCGAGAACTGGTCAGACTTGCACTAGGACCTGGATCAGTAGGCTAGTGCAATAGTTACACAGCTGGAATCATCTCATACATCTATAAATTCAAATATTACATAACCGCGATCGCCAGATTGCAATAGTAGCAAACGGCATTAAGCCTTAGTTATAGTCCAAATGTCCATCAGAGAAATCAGAAGTCTTCAAAAGATGCAACTCACAAAGTTTTCATGTAGAACAACAAAATCACACCAGCAGCTGCGTAACAACACACGGCTGGCGGAACGCACTAGACCCTAACTTCGAGTAACTACTCCTAGTCTTGAAATTGAGGATCTCCCTCCTCATGATAGTCGTAGGCGTCTTCTTCAACGGGATCCTCCATGTCTAAAAGTAAGTAATTAAGCGAGGTTAATGTCATCCAAACACTAGCAAGCTAACACCCAACCCAATGCATTAGTGATAGAGATATCAAGGAAAGGCTGGGGTTTGTTTATTTGCAGAAAGCTAGTTTTAGAAATCCAAACTTATGACCTAGCGGTTTAACCAAATTCTCTGTACAAGTTGATTATTCATCATAATTCCATTTAATACCAATTTCAATCCCATGGCAGTTTCCATGCACTCTGCCAAACATTCTCCTAATGCTCCCGCCATCATCTTCCTAGTGTGGCGCACTCGTTGTGGATCATATTCCCTAGCAAAGTACCCGGTCTCATCCTAACTGGGCTACTGACCCATGCTAGAATCACGGCTCTCTGTAAGAATGGACCTAGATTATCCCTCGGATGACGACATGAAGCTGTCTTCACCTCAAGCATGGTAGCAGACAGGGTACGTCCGTAGGTCGTAACTACCCCTGAATATCCAATACTTGCACTACTGCGCGATGGCTAGCGCATTGTGGTGTTAGGAACTATTCCCCGCAGGCAGATAGTCAGTGACATCACACTATGCATCCTTGATGCACTCGTCTGGGGGAATCCTTGATTCAGCCTAGCCAGTCCACGAAGGGCCTCACCCTTATGCACTTCCTTCTTCGGCTACATCGCACCCTCCGTGTGAATCACACGATGTGGTGGAACCCCTTTCGGGCAGCGCTCGGCATTACACGGATCTCGCCGCGCTCCTCTTCCATGCACTACATATGTGGGTGATTAGCTCCTTAATTCACATAGCCCAGCTACTTCTTCTCTTACCCAATGTCGGACCTAGCCCGCATTGAAACACAACCATATCCAATCTCACACACATTGGCATGCCAGGCCCAAATTCCAGTTAACCATATTTATTGTGTGATCATGTCCGGTGAATGTCGGTTCACTGTTCCAAGGCAATCTAAGACTAAAATTAGTAATTGGACCTGAGCAATGTCTAAGCAAGATTTTAACCAAGACTTAGGAGTCTAAATCATTTTATTTAACCTAGCTCGGCTAACAAGGGTGATCTTCAAGGCGATCAATAGTAAGGTCAAATGACAGATGATTATTTCAAAGCAACATCATCATGGTAAATTGATAGCAAGTAAATAAATGGCATGATATATCATGATTGAACAAATAGGCATAAGTACTTAAAGAGCATGCAGTTTAACACTGTAAATTAAATACTTTAAAAAACTGGGATTCAATATGAGCTGTGGAATGTTAACTTGCACTAGGGAAAGTGTAGGCTCTCCCTAGTAAAAGTAAACATCCTACAGGAAAGATGCTAACTCGCCTTAGTCTTGGGGATTGAAGTCCTGATTCTGTGTGGAGTCCTCGAACTGCCCTTCTGGATCCTCTACGTCTAGTCTAATCGGAGAATCAACATTTCATCATAAACACAATGCGGCGAGGAAAAGAATGATGCATGAGATGCAATCGAAATCACTCGTATTCACTTTGTAGTTGATATCTTTTTTATTTGAAGCAATATAGATGTCTAAATAATCATAACACGGATTAAGACATTTATAAGTTGTACAAAAATAAAAATTATATGAAATTGTGGGTTTCAATGAGGTGTACAACTTTGTAGTTGAAAAGTTTTCTATTTGATGTCAGTTACATGTCTAAAAAGTTGTTGAAAAGATTTGCAAAACTAATGTTAAAAGGTATACATATCCTATTATGATCAGAACATGGTGCGAGGTAGGCTGGTTAGAAGGGTGAGGTTAGAATCAGTAGGTCTTAGGTTCAAGTCATGGGATATGCAATGTTTGTATTATATGCATAAATTGTGTTAATGTGCATAGATGGGTGGTAGGTGGTAGGAATATAGGTTTCTGATTCAAAAAAATATTTTTCCTATTTTTTCACCAATATTTATGCCTAAAATCGTATTTGAAAAATCTTGTTTGAGACGGTTTAGTAAGGAAGTTACTTCTATAACAGGACATATAAGACGGTTCCATACATAAATTGTCTTATATACTCACTCACATGAGACAGTTCATAACCGTCTTAAATGAACATTCTCTTTTATGACACAACTTATTTAAGACGCATTGAAACCATCTCAAAAAGCTCAAAATAACCGTTTCTCCAAAATAGCCAGACCGCTCACTCAACTGTTGAAGGAAACTAAGTTCGTTTGGACGGATGCTTGTGAACGAAGCTTCCAAGAGCTGAAGAAACGATTGACCACTGCCCCAGTGCTTATATTGCCTGATATTCACAAAGGTTTTGACATCTACTGTGATGCATCTAAGCACGGACTCGGTTGTGTTTTAATGCAAGAAGGCAAGGTCGTCGTCTATGCCTTGCGACAGTTGTGACCGCATGAGTTGAATTATCCTACTCATGATCTGGAGCTCGCAGCTGTGGTTCATGCCCTGAAGATTTAGAGGCACTATTTGATTGGAAACCATACGGAGGTTTACACGGACCACAAGAGCTTAAAATACATTTTCACTTAGTCTGATCTAAACATGAGGCAGCGAAGATGGTTGAAACTAATAGCAGACTATGATTTGGGAGTACACTACCATCCAGTCAAGGCCAATGTTGTAGCTGATGCTCTGAGCAGGAAGAACCACTGCAAACAACTATTGGAGGAGTGTCGAAAGTTTAATTAGGAAGTAGTCAAGAGAGGGTATCTTAATACCCTAGAAGTGAAGCCCTCACTAGAAGAACAAATCAAGGAGCACCAGCAGAACGATGACATGACCAACGATGTTATCGTGTAGATGATCATGGAAAGAGCCCCTGAATTCTCTATGGATAAGGAAGGTGTTGTCTGGTATGGAAAGAGGATCATTGTACCAGATGTAAAGGAGATTCGCGAACTAATCTTGCGGGAAGCCCATGACTCAGCCTTATCCATCCACCCCGGGAGCACCAAGATGTACTTGGATCTACGGGAGCGATATTGGTGGCCTAGTATGAAGAAAGAAATTACAGGATATATTGCAATATGTGATGTATGCCAACGAGTTAAAGCAGAACATCAAAGGCTAGCTGGACTATTACAGCCATTGCAAGTACCCGAGTGGAGGTGGGAAAAAATCGGAATGGATTTCATAACCGGTTTACCGCGAACAAAGCTAAAGTATGATTCTATTTGGGTTATTGTGGATCGATTGACCAAATAAGCCCATTTCATATCAGTAAGAACCGACTACTCGAGCGATAAACTCGCCGAGATTTATGTCGCCAAAATAGTATGTTTGCATGGGGTACCGAAAAAGATTATTTTCGATCGAGGTACTCAGTTCACCTTCAGATTCTGGCAGAAATTGCACTCATTGCTTGGAACCAATTTAGCTTTTAGTACGGCTTATCATCCGCAGACTGATGGCCAGACCGAAAGAACTAACCAGATATTGGAGGACAAGTTGAGAGCATGTGTTCTCCCTAATAAGAAGGAATGGGACAAAAGCCTACCCTACGCGGAATTCTCATACAACAACAGCTATCAGGCTAGTATTTAGATGTCACCTTTCGAGACATTGTACCGAAGAAAGTGCAAAACCCCTCTATATTGGAATGAGACTGGGGAAAGAAAATTGTTTGGACCAGAAGTGTTGCAAGAGGCTGAGCAACAAGTGAAAGCAATGCACCAGAAGCTGAAGACTGCTTAGTCCCGTCAGAAGAGTTATGCTGACAAGCGGAGCAGAGAATTGAGTTTTGCTGTTGGAGATCATGTATATCTAAAGGTGTCGCCGATGAAAGGGTTGCGCTGTTTCAGAATCAGTGGCAAGCTAGCACCAAGATATATTGGGCCGTTTCCAGTACTAGTGAAGCAAGAAGTTGCCTATCAAATTGAGCTGCCACCACAGCTATCAAATGTGCATAATGTGTTTCATGTTTCCCAGTTGAAAAAGTGTCTGCGTGTTCCTGAGGAGCAGATGCCTATGGATGATATCAACTTGCAGGAGGATTTATCTTATCCTAAGTATCCGGTCAAAATTCTGGAGGAGGCAGAGCGATGCACTCAGAGTAAGACAATAAAATTTTGCAAAGTTTAGTGGAGTAATCACTCAGAAAAGGAGGCCACTTGGGAGCGGGAGGAGGACCGGAAAGCAGAATTCCCGGATCTTTTCCCTAGCACTTCCGAATCTCGGGGTCGAGATTCCTCTTAAGGGGGCGAGGTTTGTGACATCCTAATATTTTCCAAAACCTGAAAGTATAGTATTTTGATTTAAGATAAGATATTTAATATTTATATCCTAATTTCCCATCTTTGTCATAATCCGTGCCCTAATTTCCCCCTAATCATAATTTCCCTAATCACGTTCTCCCAATTAGCCAAGTTCGTGTTCGCCAGCCCGCGCTATGCAGCCCCAAACCGAGACCGAACCGTATTAGGGTAGCCATGTAGCAGCACATCAAATTGATAAATAACCCTAATCCACCCTTGCCATATTAGTAACCAAATCCACACTGATTCAAATCCCATCCTGCTGCCAAAAACATATCCATACAACCAAATCATATCCAAACCGATCCTTGCCAAAACAGATCTTTTCTTGCCTTATCCATACAACCAAATCATACCCAAAACGGTGGCAATCTAAACATGCCGAGTTTAACCCAAATCAACCCTATAAAAACCGCCCCAAAGCCGTCGGCCGTAGCACCCCATCAAGACCAAACCCTAGCCACCACGAGCACTCCATCAGATCATCACAGAGCAAGGGGGAAGGAAGAGGAGAGGTCGCCGTAGAGGTGAGCCGTCCGCCGCCATCTCGAACCGCCGCCGCCCGCCGAAAACCTGCGCCGCCAGTGCTGTTGCTTGCTGCCACCGTTGGCAGCGCCATGGCCCGCCACCACGCCGCCAAGCCCCGGCCGTCGCATTGCCACCGTCGCACGCCATCGAAGCCCGCCGCCATGTCATGCCGCCGCGCCCATCTCTCTCCCTCTTTTCTTTTTGCTTGTGCGTGGTGAAAAGAACAGAACAGAGATGCCCTTTTAATCCTCTCTCGATCTGACCAGTCAACCCCGCGGTACTGTTTACATGAACAGTACTCTTTATTTTTTATAACACCTAAACCGTAGCTCCAATTCACACCAAACCAATTTTGTTGATTATCTTTTAGCCTAATCTACCTCCTATATTTATTTCATAATTTTCTAAATTTTATTTGCTGCTATTGATTCGTCTGTGCCCCGATTTGCGTGTAGACGTCGCGGAGGAGTCCGAAGAAGAGCTAGCTGCCGGTTGCCAAGGAACGTGCTACTCGGATCAAGGTGCAAGCTAGATTCATGTCGATCCTACTTTGTTTTCACTTATGTTTACTATTCATAGGTTTTTAAATATGCATGCTAATTTTATTTTCATTGTTATATGTTTAATTTAGTTATTGTCGACAACGTGTTAAACATCTGCTAGCATATTTAACATTCCATTGCCGCCTAGTATGAATTAATCTCGTATTATTGCCATCCTTGAATTTACTTATACTAGATGCTTAGTCGCTTCGATGGGAAATCTATATGATCTTTATGATGGAAAATCATTTAAAATCTTGGTAGAGAGAATCTACTCTTTATCTTGTGATTTTGGTTAAACTTTAATTCAACTAAAATCAACGTGGCGTGAGTAAACTCGAGGTGGTGGTTTGATTGGATGATGTTGATTTGTGGTATGTCACCTCGGTCGACCTAAGGACCGAACATTGTGGATGTACTGACCGGGCAAAACAGTACAGCCATAAGTGTTAATAATGGTAATACCTAAGTTGTTACCTTGGAAAATCTAGATTTGGTTTTTTATGGTGGTGTGGATGTGACTTGCAACCACCGTATACCCATCTGGCATACGAGGGGACTTCGGGTTTCGTGATGAAACGGCCTGTGGTGAATCCTTAGTGTGGCATCCTCAATTCTAGACGTACTAGGGATAATGGCTTCGTCTCACTCTCGGGTGAGTCCCATGGATAAAGTGTACACACTCTTTAGAGTTAAAACCATCATGATAGCCGTGCTCACGGTCAAGAGCAGGTTTAGGCAGCTCTACTTGTTAGTCTCACCTTTTAATAATTAAATTGTTGTAGAAGGTAGGGCAGGGATTGCCAGGCAGCGAATACCGGGCAGCGAATGTCGAGCAGTGCATTACAGGGAATGTATTGCCAGGGTTCTTGTGTAGAATTAACAGCGAATGTCATTTATATTGCTATGGTGAGAAAACATGAGTTAAGAAATGAATTTAAAATTGATTTAAACTATTATTTTACAACTGATAGGTTTGTTTAAAAGTGCCTTTATGCAAAATAAATATCTCTAATCCTTTGTTAGCCTTGCATTCATTACCTAAGGATATAAATGTTTGCTGGGTATAGTTTATCCATACTCATTAGTTGTTCTTCAGATCTGTGCGCCGGTGACGACTCTGCCGAGTACATCGTCTACGAGGCAGGGTACGACGATGGAGCTTCCGGCTACTTGTGTATCCCCAGTCAGATGCCTGTGGCGTATAGATGGGTTTACCAATGCAGTCATTTCAATTTCTATCTTCCGATTGCTACTATTAAGATTAAGATAATTATTGTAGTAATTGGCGTTTGTTGCCAAGGCACTTTATTTTGTTAATCGTTAAATAGCAAGGTGTGATTCTAATATGCTCTAACTGTGCGTACTAACTATGATCCATTAGGACTAGTACCGTAAGACACAAAGGGTCGGCTTTCCTGAGCCGGGTCCCGACAAGCAGGTTGTTGTGTACTTATTTTTCCATCAGCTGGTACAAGGTATAAATAGTTCGCTTGGTGTGTGCTTGTTTTTCCATGAGCCGTTACAAGGTAAAAATAGCATATATGTTATGAATCCTACAAACAACCAATGAATCAACTTTTCTTCATTGGTAAAAAAGGGTTAATTAGATACATGCCCCTGCAAACTACCTGATTTTGAAACATGCCATTATAAAGTTGGAAGTGTCACTGCTAAGTGTGAATCCTTCGAGAATGTCATTTTAAACATTTTTGGATCAAAATGCCCTACCCCTTCTTCTTTCTCTAGCCGCCTCCATATCTCCTCCATCTTCCTATTCCCACCTCCAACCATTGCCATGGCATGGTTGCTAGCTTAGAGCATCACTGTGTCCCCAAACCTCACCACTGCAGCTCCGCTCATAGCCCTGCATCACGAGCTCCCCATAACTCCGCTTGGCACAAGTAAGCTTTGCAGTGGCAGCGTGGGATCCTCTCCATGGTGGTCCTCTAGGGCGGAATGAAAGACAGGGATGCCGTCGCCGCCAAGCCACCATTGTCCTCCTCCATGTTTTGAGGTCACAACGACACTCCTCCAGTTGGTGTAGCTCGAAGTGTCCCCTAGAGAGCAGAGGGAGGAGGAAGGAGAATATGAGGGAGTAGATTACGGAGGGAGGCAACAGGAGATGACGCCGAAGGAGTCGGCAACATGGGTAGGATGTGGTTGGGGGATGCGTCCATGACCAGAGGAAGCCAGTGGAGGTGGTGGCATAGGGGATGAGGCTAGGGGAAGTGACACACAGCGAGAAAAGGTTGTTTGGAGGCCACAACACAAGTGGGTGAAGGCCTAGGGAGGTGGCTGACCGTGGACGGATGGGGAGGGAGGAGTGAGGAGAGGAGGAAGAAGACTGAAGGATAGGTTTTAGGAAAAATAGATAAGAATGGAGGGGCAAAAACTCCATGATAATATTTTTCGAAGGATTTATACTAAGCGGTGACACTAGACAAATTTATGACTTTATAATGAAATGTTTCATAATCAGGTAGTTCACAGTGGCATATATCTAATTAACACTTATAAAAATACCTTACGTCCAGCTTGGCTCCACGTATGGGCCTTGGTATAGTTGAATCGCATTTCAATTCTAAGGACGAACTGTTTAGCTGCTACCTAGACTTTAGGCAATTGATGATTCTAAAGCTAATTTAAAATATACGGTACATTTATAGTCTATTTTCAACTTAACCCTGCCATTTATTTAGAATTAACTGAACAAAATTAGGTAAAAAATTTGGTTCTGAAAATTTCAACCTCGTGTTTACACTATTAAATTTTCAAAAACAAAGACTCAGAATTTAGTGGAGATGATTAATTTCTTACGTGCCATTATAGCACCGTTTAATATCTTACATAACATTATTTAGAGTTTTATATATGTATACCTTTGCAATTGCTCGATTATTGTCCTATGTGTCATTGGCGAAAACTTATCTTTTTTGTTTAAACTATATGAACATTTCAAATATCCTAAAAAAAATAGAGTTATTAAGTATGCAGCAATTTAAATGTACAATTCTTTTTAGTGTTTTTAAGATAAATCTTGTATGTTTAAAATATTTTTAAGTGTACATTTAATTAAAAAAACTTTAGTAAAAACACCCAAAAAAAATATGACTTGATAGTATTATATTTCTGATAGCACTGTGATTTTTTTGAGAATTTTTTGTATATTTACATAGATTAAATAAAAATGATAAGTTTTAAATAATGGAACAATATTGGAGCAATTATGATAGCAAATAAGAGAGAGACGCTTAAGCAATAGCACATAAGACACTATCTGATTATGCAATGGCACACAAAAATTTGACCCAAGATTAATTGTGTGGTAATTTGGACACACTGGTGGCCCCGTAGCACTTTTGACAGAATAATTTAGAAAAAGTTTGGCTTTTTAGAGTTCCACTTGGCGCCATAAAGTATTGCTAGGAAATTCAGAAATTATCAACACTCTATATTATAAACCCCCTAGGAAAGGAGGCGTCTCCCGTTGCCACATTGGCTAGACGACACCGGCCGTCCGATCATCGGGCGAAGAGAGATCCGGCCGTCCGTTCAAACGTTATATATAAAAACTGCCGCGAGCACCCCCTAGACAAAGCGGCGACTTGGGCGGCTTGGTCACCCGCGCTGCTTCTCAGTTCGCCGGCCCGGGTTCGATTCCCAGTCGTGCCACTTTTTCCCCCACTTTTCCCCTAGTCATTTGCTTTTGCCTTCTTCTTTTCCTTTTTTTCTTTTCTATTTTCTTTTTTCTAAACCGTTTAAAATTCAAAAAACATAGAAAGTTCACAAAAAAGGAACCATGTCTGCACAAAGAAAGTCCATAAAAAGTTTGGATGTTTTTGAAAATTTTTTAAATTTGAAAAATTTTTAACTTCAAAAGAAATCTCGCTTTCTTTTTTCCTCTCCTATTCTCTTTTTTTTAGCCCGTTTAAAGTTGAAATTTTTTAAAAAGTTTAACAATTTTCAACTTTAAAATTTATCTTCCTCATATAGGCATGGTTCCACTTTTCTTCTTTCTTTTTTCTAAACCGTTTAAAAATTTTTAAAAAATAGGAAACTTCAAAAAATCAAACCATGGCTACATGAGAAAGACACGTAATAAGTTTACTTTTTTATTTTTTTTAATTTTCTTCTTTATTTTTTCCCGCTGTTTATAATTTCAAAAAATTAAAAACTTGACAAAAGTGGAACCATGCCTACACGAGAAAGACCTTAAAAAATTTGAGATTTTTTAGAAACTTTTTTCCTTTTTTGCCTTTTCTACTTTCTTTTTCTCTTTAGGCCATTTTAGAATCCAAAAAGAAAAACAAGCATGGAACCATGTCTACATGAGAAAGACCCATAAAAAATTTGCTTTTTTCTGATAATTACAAACAAAAAATTGTCTCCATTGCCCATTGTAGTATATGCTTCACAACATTGCTTTAGATTGATATAGAAATCCTTCAACTTAGCTTCCTTAGAAGTATAACAGCAAATTTTAATTCTGAGCTTTTATTACTTAAATAAGCCCTTCTTTATTTTGTATAGTCTAGGCTTTTATATTTTAAACTTTTAGTTTTATAATGCATATAATATGTGCGAGTGACCGTACTATCATCGCTTTTAATCTCCAGTTATATATGTTGTATTACTAAGTCACATAGACATCTCTGTTGGGATCCTAATCTATAGCATGCTTTGATATAACATGTCTATTTATCATAAAACGACGAGCCATGAGCGCGCGTTCCTCGCTAGTATAGTCTTTATAAAGCTGTTATCAAAGTGGCTTTCTGTGATGTCCACGCTAGTGCTTCATCGGGGTCGTCTGTTGCCTTTTTCCAACGGTTCTCGTGCGTTCCACGTCGTCCCTCTCACCTACCACGCTGTCCGTCATCCTGCATTTCGTTTGGGCTTTGCCTTGCGGCTAGCTTGGCACGGCCTGCTTAGGCCCGTTTACGGTGGCCCAGTTTGCCAGCTCGGCCTCTGAGCTCGGCCTCTGTCACGGTGGGAAAAAATGATGTGCCCGTGCAGTTGGGTCCTCTAGGTTTAAGCGAATTGGTTTTTCGCCCGTCTTGCTTATGCTACTTCAGATATTATCCTCAACGCGCTCCTGTTCGCCATTCGTTGCGCGCCACGTCTTTACCATTTTTTCGCTCTGGTCCTTGATGTTTTCCTCGTGATCGTTGATTTTTCTCCCTGTTCATCGCTGCAAAAAAAATTCCAGCAGGTTTTCTCACTGTGCCGGTGCGGTGCCATCGTCGGCTCCGCCGCTGACGTCGCATCGCATTAGCAAACATTTGGCACACATGAGCTGCTTACAGATTTACTATTGCTGCCCATCGGCAGTGAAATTCATAAATCAAAAGACCGAAAATGGTCATCACTAACCAGAAAACAATGCTCTTTATAATGAACCGTGCCGGTAAATTACATCACATTGTTTAGCCATGCAAAATTATCCAGCCTGAACCTTAATGGCTACAACATCAAACACAATTTGCACAGTTTGCTATATACAAAGAACAAAATGTTAATGGCCGTCCACTGATTTTCGGCTTCAGCTATTCCCGTTTTCAGCGTAGCCTCTGGCTTCAGTGCTTCAGACCGTAACAGCATGCATTCTAGGACCATCTTCAACCATTTTTCCTTTATTTCATTCCCTTCTCCATTCCCTTCCCAATCTACATTTCCTTTATTTTTCACCATCTCCAACAATATCCCTTCAAAGGGAATGGCATAGAGAAAGGAGAGAGAATCTCTTTCTAGAGGGATTGGAGAGAGAAATCACTTCGCGAAGAGATTGCTGAAGGAAATCTATTGGAGCGCTGAAGGAAACGGAAATCCCTTCGTAAAAGGAACGGGAGCCGTGACGGAAAACGGTTGGAGTTGGTCTAACGCCCATTCCACTGTGCATCCATTGCTCCATCCGTAATGTTTCAGCCTGCTGAAATGCATTGTTGCCTTCAGAAGAAAGCCTTTGTTCAATCCTGAAGAAAAAAGGGACAAAAAAAGCCACAAAGTAAGCACTACTGACCATCTGAACAAACGAATAGCAGTCTTTCGCTTTTCCATCTGCCTTACATTGATCGTGTTAACATATGCCGCGCCTCACTGATCATTATTCTTCAGAAAAAAACATATGCCGCGCCTCACTGATCACACCATCTCAAATATATAAGACATAGCATATTAGACATTGAGATGAATTGAAGAAAACTTCAAAGTTGCACAGCATAACCAAAAAAAAAGCAGTACTAATAAACAGCAGCAGATTCCAGGCAGATGATTAAGTTATCCAGGTATGCTATTTTTAAGGCTTCCTGTTCAAAAAAACAGGCATTGTGAAGCATCCAGAAATCTGGGGTCTCACAAGGTATATGCATGCATTTTAGCAATGCGCTTTGGTTTTAGAAGTTAACAAAAGTTTCTTTCCCTAAAAAAAGCACTTTTTCATTCTATGCCATCTAAGGATTTCATAATCATATGAAAATCAGCAAGTATCAGACTAATTAGCTGCCTTTGTTTTTTCTAATTAGCAAGTATCAGACTAATTACCTGCCTTCGGATTCGTGATGCTTGCTTGGTGTTTCAAAAAATGATCCTTCAAAAGTTTGGTACAGAATCAAATCCCCCCGAAAGTTCCCCCCTCCGGATGAAGCACTCAGCACCTCCAACCAAACAGCAGACCCTAGAATCGAACAAATCAGGATCAGAACCTTTGGCGTTGCTGTGGAGCGACCCTGCTGAATCGGCCGGTACCGCCAAAATCGATGAGGCCAACCACAGCCATCTGCCCACGCCGAAGGGCAGCGCGGCCGCGGAGCCGACCGGAGCGTGGCGGTAGCGATGACCATCGCCTTCCAAACGTGCGAACCCAGCCACCCTTCGCTGGCCCACGTCGGCTTACTATCTCCGTTGGCCAAATATCTCCATCCATCGAGAGGCTTCCTATCTCAGGTTCTTCGCTTGCCCTTTCGGAAAAAAGCCTCATCGCCTCCTCCGTCCGTGTACAGTCCTTCGTCTCCACGACGCCACGCCGTCGAACCTGATGGTGCTCGCCCGCACTAACTGACTCCAACAGACGAGAAGCACTATCAGGGTCTGAACGAATAGAAAACACAATCAACACTTCATATCAAAGTCAACCAACGTTTATCATATGGAGCGGAATCTTCATTCAAATTTGATTAGCCAACACTCCCTCGAGCCGTATGCTTTCTGATCACTCTCCTATGCTGCTGGTTAGTTTTCTTTCAAACGTTATGTCAGTGCAGGTCCTCGCCCTTCAGGTTGGAGGTAATGTGTACTCGACTTCTTTTAAGTAAGTGGTGGTCCATAATGATAGTACAGGATTTAATATTAACAAAAAAAGAGTCACTGCATTTTTTATGCTTAGCTTAGGAATGGTGACATTATCTCAAAACCATATCATATCCGCCGCACCCTCACTCAACACAACAATAATACGCAATATAAATCCACACAGCCTCTCATTTCTCAACCCAAGCACGCACTTCGCAGATGCCGCAACAACCGAAATGCGCGCACCGGCGCGCAATCAAATCTAGTTGACTATATGGTAACGTAAAGAAGCTATTATGTCAAGCTGCGAGTTGATAGACCCAGGTATGTAGGTGGGCCCCACAACCTTATATATATAATTCCAAATGACTCACAAACATGAAAAAATGGGTTTTTGAATCGTCTTGAGTTAAATTCAAATTCAGCTATAATAAGATATGCGGCGCGCAATCAAATCTAGTTAACTATATGGTAACGTAAAGAAGCTATTATGTCAAGCTGCGAGTTGATAGACCCAGGTACGTAGGTGGGCCCCACAACCTTATATATATAATTCCAAATGACTCACAAACATGAAAAAATGGGTTTTTGAATCGTCTTGAGTTAAATTCAAATTGAGCTATAATAAGATATGGAATCCAATCGAACGAATTAAATTCAATCAATTCTGGTCAGCCAACCATTCTGTTATTGACTAGAGATTGTCCCCTGTGATTGTCAATGTTGTTTATCTTTATAACGCAGGTACGGACTAGTATACAGGGATTACAATTGGGTCGGATTTATCTGGGTCCATTTGTCTTGGAACCAAACCTAAGACCCAAATATCCTACATGAACTCGGACCTAAATTCTTTTATAGGTACAAACCTAGGACCATAACTAAACCCGATGGGTACTCGAAGAGGTACCCATCAGGTTCGACCTCATAGGAGAGAGGGAGATAGAGATTTGAGTGAATGAGAGGGCAACATTGCATTAGGTCTGCTCTGTGACATTGTTGGTCCATCGTTGACATGTTGCCTGAAGCTGGCACCGGGCTCGGGTGCTGCAAGGAAGGAAAAGGCGGCAGGGTGTCACTAGTTCTGCTGCCCTGTTGCTCCAGTCGCCGTTTTTGCCAACAGCCAGCGCCTCCGAGTAGGGGTAGAAACAAGTCGAGTTTGAGTGAGCCAGAACAAGCTCGGCTTTGTATGGTCTTTGTATGGTCAGATGTTCGAACTAGGAAAGAAGCTCAGGCTCATCAATAACTCGAGCTAGCTCGTGAGGGCTCGCAAGTTAGAAAGTGGAAGGAATATGTCGATGCTTAAGAAATGGGTCCTTCATTGAGCTTGCTTGTTGATTGTGGAGCAACAAACCCTTCTCTACAGCGGCTTTAGCTTCAGGATGGAAACCACACAAAATAGGGGAGAGATGTTTTTTTACCCTGGTTCAGGCCCCTCGCGGTGGAGGTAATAACTCTACTTCCAGCCTTTTCTTAACTATGTTGATGACAAAGTACAAGGAAGATCATGATCTGAGCTCTAGGGAGGCTGCGTAGATCAGGCTATGTATCTAACCTAAATGAGATAATGATCTCGTAGGATGTCTAGGCGAATATGAGATGTGAGATCTCAGGGGTGAATAGGATCAGATCCATTACAAGGCATGGTACAAGGGGGTATTTATAGTGTCTAGCATGGTGGCTATCTATGGATATGGTGAAGTCCTTGCCGAATACGCCTCCAACTTGATCTCCAAGATGAACCCAATCCTCCCATAACCAGATGTCCTTGTCTTGGACGCCAAGCTAGGTCTTTAGATGAACTCGTACCTTGCATGGAAACTTGTGAGTTACCCAGATAAGAAGTTATCCGGGCTATCCAGAACTTGGAGGGTCTGAGCTTTGTACAGGATCATGCCCCGGGTTGCGGATAGCCAGGGCCTTCTAGGCCACCAAGCTAGAAATAGCTCGGCCAGGGAAATAGAGCCCGGTTACCGACGGGCCGGGCAGCCAGGGCAGGAGCCTAGGGCAACATGCTCGGGCGCATAGGGGGTGAGGTCGGATAACATCAGCAGAGCATAATCCAAACCCCGACAGATAATCCCTAAGGCTTAAGAGAGATAATTAATGTCCTTGAGGCTAAAAATGTCCCAAGGAGGGATTGGATAACCGGTTGCGAAAGCATACAACCTCAATCGAGCTAAGAAACTCAGACCGATTATTCTTGAGCTCGGTGCTCGGTGCATCCTGAGCATAGACCAAATGCCCAAGGAACTAGAACATAGCAGGTGAGACGGGCTCGTGCTGCCGCATCTTGGGCATGGATCATATGCTCAGGGAAATAGAACCAGTAGGTGAGACAGGCACATGCTGCCGCATCCGGGCATGGATCAAATGACCAGGGAAATAGAACTAGCAGGTGAGATGGGCTCACACTGCCTCATCCGGGCATGGATCAGATGCCCAGGGACTAGCATGTGAGCGAACTCACGTTGCTGCATCCCGGGCATGGATCAGATACCCAAGGAAAGGAATTAGCAGATGAGAAGAGCTTTCATGCTGCTACTTTCGGACATGGATCAGATGTCTAGGGACTAGCGTGTGAGCGAACTCACGTTGCTGCATCACTAGCAGATGAGAAGAGCTTTCATGCTACTGCTTCCGGACATGGATCAGATGTCCAGGGACTAGCATGTGAGCGAACTCACGTTGCTGCATCCCAAGCATGGATCAGATACCCGAGGAAAGGAACTAGCATATGAGAAGAGCTTTCATGCTGCTACTTCCGGACATGGATTAGATGTCTAGGGACTAGCGTGTGAGCGAACTCACGTTGCTGCATCCCAGGCATGGATCAGATACCTGAGGAAAGGAATTAGCAGATGAGAAGAGCTTTCATGATGCTACTTCCGGACATGGAACAGATGTCCAGGGACTATCGTGTGAGCGAACTCATGTTGCTGCATCCCAGGCATGGCTCAGATACCCGAGGAAAGGAACTAGTTGGTGAGAAGAGCTTTCATGCTGCTACTTCCGAACATGGATCAGATGTCCAGGGACTAGCATGTGAGCGAACTCAAGTTGCTGCATCCCAGGCATGGATCAGATACCCAAGGAAAGGAACTAGCAGATGAGAAGAGCTTTCATGCTACTACATCTGAACATGGATCAGATGTCCAGGAACATTTGGAGAAAGAGAATGGTACCAACCCCCGAGTGCAAAAGCGAATGGAACGAACCTCCGAGCAGAGAGCGTGCTCATGGTGGAACGATGGGAACATGCCCTCGAGCGAAGACAATGCTCGAAGAGCAATGGGAATTTGCTCCCAAGTGGAGACGATGCCCGGTGAACGATACAGATCGCTCCCGATCGATGACGGGGCCGAACTGCGCCTCCGTCAATCCCGTAGTGGGACAAAACCTGGCCTGAAATTACATAAAGCAAGAAGATTATGCACGTGATTAGAATTTCATGAACTTAGAGACAGACTTACCCAGAAGTCAGCTACGCAATGGGCGGCGGCGGTCGACTCCCTGTGGATAGCCAGCTTGTAGTCGTCCCAGCTGTAGGCAGGCCTGGTGTCCTCACCCGCCCTCACCATGCCGGGGTAGTACGTGCAGACCAGTGTCCCCAGAACATACCCCGGCTGCTGCCTCACCGAGGGATCCACCATCGACATATTGCTACATACATTAAAAGAATGTTAGAAATTCACAAGGTAAAACAAAAAAACCAGTGACACATACCTGTCCCCATCGATCTGGATGGGGATCCTCGAGCTGGCGTCCGTTGGTGCTGGAGGGACCTTGTTCTGGCCTCCTCTTCTTCTTCGGGCCGTCTGCGACCCCTCGGTGGGCACCATCTCCTGCCCAGACCCCTCCGCGCTGCCCTGGCTAGACTCCTGGTGGGCGCCCTGGCTAGAAGTCTGGTCAATCCCCTGAGTGTCGCCCTGGCTAGACTCCTGGTGGGTGCTCTGGCTAGAAGTCTGACTAGTCCACTCGAAGGGGTCCTCGAACTCCTCCTCCGTCAGCTCTCTCCCCACAAACTTCTTCCTTGTCCGACCCATCCTCCACGCAAATGGAAAGGTTAGTAACACATGTAAAAATTTCAAGGACACATATAAAAAAATAAAGGACATATATAAATGGAAAGGTAGCAACATTTAAATAGATGAAGCCGATATAAAAATAATTTAAGTGCATATGTACCATCAATTAGAAGTAATCTGAATCAACATCGAGAGGATCGTGCATTGACGCTTTTGTTCTTTGATGGCCGTGTTCTTGCAAATACATTCTTCTACTTCTGAAGGGATGGTTGGGCTTGAAAATCTCCGTTGGATCAAAAAGACCTCATTGCATCGACGGTCTTGCCACCATTCACTAGCTTGGAGCGCTATGAATGTATCATCGAACCGTCGAACAAGACATCCTCCCATGGGTGCTCCAACCCGAAAACATGCCATACGCGGAAAAGTCATGGATTGACCACAAATACGCTACCTTCATGCGAAACGAGCTGTTGGTGCCTCAGTCGTGTGTCATAGCCCCCTGTTCCCACAACTCCTCCAGCTCCTTGACCAACGGACTCATGAAAAGGTCTAGATGTTTCCCAGGATTTTTCGGACCAGGTACGATCAAGGACAATAACATGAACTCCTCCTTCATAAGCAGAGACGGCGGCAGGTTCAGAGGGATCGCGAAGACTGGCCAGCACGAGTACGATTGTGCGTTCATATTGAACGGAGTGAACCCATCGGTCACAAGTGCTAGGCGTACGTTTCTTATATCCACAGCGAAAGCCGGGTGTTTTCGATCGAAGTGCTTCCAGGCTTCTCCATCGGACGGATGGACCATAACGTCGGCTCGCTGTCGTTTACCTTTCTTGTGCCATCTTATCTGCTGCGATGTCTCTTTGGTCATAAAACACCATTGTAGGCACTTTGTCAGTGGGGAGTACCACAACACTTTCTTTAGCACACCCGTCGTCTTGCTATTGCCATCCGAATCGATAGTTTCAACAAATCTTGACTCACGGCAATGCTCGCACCTTGACTTTTCGTCGGATTTTCTATACAGCATGCAATGGTTCGGACAGTAGTCGATCTTCTCGTACGGCATTCCTAGTCCACTGATCAGCTTCTTCGACTCATACCAGTTCAACGGCATGTTGTGACCTTCAGGGAGGACGAGGCACCACAGAGCTAGAATCTCGTCGAAACAGTTAATTGAGAAATTGAACTTAGACTTCAACGCCATCATGCGTGATACCACCGACAACTGGGTTACTGTTGTTTTTTCATGCAAAGGCTCTTGTGCAGACTCAAGGAGATTCAGGAATTCATTCACCGACTGAGAGGGCTCTTCGTCCTCCAATTGTTCAAATTGGTGACCGTAATCCTCCATCATGTCCTGCATCCAATCAATTTCATCGAAACCTTCTACGGGCTCTACTAGGGTAACCCGGGTTGTCTCGCCATGGAACTCTCATCGATAATACTCAACTTTGAACCCAACCTTGCACAGGTGCATCTCCATCTCTTCCCGGGATCTCTTTCGACAGTTATTGCATTGGACACACGGACAGGTCACGAGCCTGTCCGTCGTTGCCTCAAAAGCACGACGCACGAATTCCTCTGTCTTCTCGAACCACTCATCAGTGTGTTGTCCACCCCGCCTCCAACCATCATACATCCAACTCCTGTCTTGCTCCATCGCTCTTCAATCCATATAGACCATGTTAGCATCCGGATTAGGAAGGCTTGGAAAGGGTTCTAAACCCACCCACATATGTCGAAATGATTACGACCATTGTAGGACCCATGGATCCGAGCCAAAATTTTGGTAGCATAACCCTAAGGCTCCCCTGGTGCAACGATGGTTAGGTTGTTGTTACCGGTGCCCCAACACTTATGTTATGCACTGGAGAACCATAGGGTCATGCCGTCAAAATCTCGACTCGAAATCCACGGGTATCACATCGTGTTGTAACCAAACCGTCATTTGCAGGCTGTCCACTGGGACGCCCTATGCGGCAGTCCACAGGACAATTCGGGACGCCTTCCACTTCGCGTAATTGAGCCGGACGAATCACCGTCCTGCTTTATTATGGTCTGTGATGTTCCCGAACGGGTGACGTACGGCTAGATTGACATTTCGTAAGAAAACACAAAAAACAAGACATTGTCAACTATTTTTAGCAAGCGCCTGCAATTTGCATTAATTAATAACATATGCGAGCAATTTACAATAAATCCTATCAAAATTCATCAACATAGCAGCAATTTATAGCACACAATTCTGGAAAAATCGATCGATTTATACCAAATTCCATCAACTTCATGCAAATTGTAGCGATTCATACCATATTCTAGCAAATTATATCCATTTCTACCAAATCCAAGCAATTTTTGGAAATTCAAGCAAATTATTGCAAAATGTACCAATTTTTATCCAATTCTATCCATTTGTACCAAATCCAAACAATTTCCATCCATTGAAGCAAGCTATTGCAAAATGTACCAATTTCTATCTAATTCTTCCAAATTCTACTAATTCTACATGGAATATTCTAACAAATCCATCGATTTGTTGCAATTTACGCAATTCCTATCAATTCATATCTACTTCTATAATTTTCCACCAATTCAATCAATTTCTATCGATTTATTTCAATTTCTACCAATTTATACACTAATTACACCGTCATTAGTCTAAACATGCAACTAATTATGGAGATTAGTCTCGACACGATGAGCAGCCGTCGAGACTAATCTCTAAACTTTAAAAAAATTTGGCGCGGATGGTACCTTCCGCTCATGGCGTCAGCGTCGGTGGCAGTGAAGCGGCGAGATTGCGGTGTCCTCCTCCTCCTCCTCCTCTTCTTCACTGCTCCCGGTGTCCTCCTCCGCTCCTGCTCCTGGCGGCCCTCCTCCTATCCTATCCTCTCCTCTACTCCTCTCCTTTCCTCCTCCCTTTCTTCCCCGTGTGGCCTGCGGCGGCGGGGCTAGCGCAATGCGGGCAGCGCGACAGGCCGCTTCTGATGGGCGGCGGCGGCTTGAGGTGTGCGTGGCACGGGCAGCGGGGGGCAAGCGACCGAGCGACCGCGAGCGAGGCGGAGGCACGGAGTTGGGACTTGGGCAAAAACTGCCCAAGTCCTGAGCCCTAGCCAGTCATAAACAACGTGCTATCTCGACGACCGCAATAATGCCGTCGAGACAGCTTATGGTAATGGGTCATATTATTCGTTCGCGCCTGGACCGGCTAGCCTACCATAGAGCTGTCTCGACGACCTAGGGCAAAAACATCAAGATAGATAATTTTTTCCAAAAAGAAGGAGCTCACGGCGATCGAACCCGCGACCTCGCGGGTGATCAGCCGCGAACTCAACTCTCGTAACCAGCGCGCCCTTACATTTTTTTCGACCTAATAGGGCGCGCATATTTTTTTTCGACCTATTAGCGCGCATATTTTTATTAGTCATTTGTCCGCGCTGTGGCTCTTGAATGGGCGGTGTGGTGGAGCGATCTCTCGACGGCCAATCCGATGAATGCGTCGAGAGAGCCTCTATATCTACGGTTTCCCACAAAACCATCGATACAGCCTCTCGAGAGCCATTTGTCAGTTGGTTGTCAAAAGGCGTTTGTCTTGACGGCTTGCGTTGGCTACCGTCAATACAGATACCTTGTATCTACGGTTACTGGTTAGGCTATCGAAACAGGTCTCTGACTCGACGGCCCCACCTTATTTGGCCACCGGTGGTCAACGCTGGCTGTTTTAAATTTATTAAAAAAATATATTGATGCTATTGACCGTAACCTTCGATTATATTGCTCCATATGTGAATTAGCATGCATCAAAAAAGTTTCAAAAAATTTTGAGTTTCCGAACTATCGAACCCTTTCTAATCGCCTTGATCGAGTTACCAGCGGGGTTCAGTGTCTATAGACGTTCCACGACAATCCCCTCTAGATTTGCCGGTTTCATCCCACCGCCACACGAATCATACGAAACCATTCGAACAATTAAAACTCTACGTGATGCTGTGTTCAAAACTTAAATTTTCCTTTAATTTTTGAACAATTCGAACGTTTCAAGTTAAATCAAAACTATTTTCATGTTTAAGACACATATACCCGTCTTATACTTTACTAAATCAAACTCATTTTAAATTTTAAACATTTCAAATCTATAACAACTACTTCCCTAAACATTGCAATGCCTAGGTTCATGATTACAAGCCGTATAGGCCACCACATGATTGAATTTGGAAAATTTTGTCAATACACAGGCTCTCTCGATGTCAGCTACTTAACCATCGATACATGTTGGCCTGGCCCACGATGCAGCCGATTGGCCTGGTCTACCATGTAGCTGTCTTGACGGCCTAGAGCAAAACTGTCGAGATAGATAATTTTTTTAGAAAAGGAGGAGCTCACGACGATCGAAACCTCGACCTTGCGAGTGATCAGCAGCGAACACGACTCCCGTAACTAGCGCGCCCTTACATGTTTCTCGACCTAGGGTGCGCATATTTTTTATTAGCCGCTGCGACCACGTGTGGCTCTTGAATAGGCCCGGTAGGCCATTGCTCTTGACGATTCATTTTTGGTCATCGAACTAGCCTGCATACCATGCTCCACCTGTGGCTCTTGAATGGGCCCGGTAGGCCATTGCTCTTGACGATTCATTTTTGGTCGTCGAGCTAGCCTGCATACCATGCTCCACCTGTCAGAATACTCTTCTAGGCAAGTCTGTCATGTGCTGTATCGACAAGCGTGGGTTTAGCAGTCGAGAGAGCCTGTTCGCACCAATGCACTCGTTCGGTTTTTCTCGATTTCCAGCTCTCCTTGTATCGACCGCTTGACAATAGCCGTCGTTAAAGACTAACGCCGTGAGTGCATCATTGTGGTGCCGTGCGGCTCGTCGTGTCTATCGCGACGGCTGCTGATTGGACCGTCAAGACAGATTAGCTCAATCGACGGCTAGCGCGTACCCGTCGACAGAGATTTCGAGATAGGTTGGCGTGGTCAGTTTTCACTGCAATACCAGACCAAAGTCGATTAGTTTCTAATCCATGCGCTCGATTGAGTGGCGAACTTGATCACCTTTCGATTTGGGCAGATTTGCATTGTGATCGGTGTGTTGCTGATGCTGCTGTCCCCATCGGAGGCGCGTGGCAGATCATCCTTGATGCCAAGAACTTCAAGTTCTACTCTTAAGCCCCAAGACGACAGAGAAAGGCCGCTCAACTTTTATTTTTCTTATTTTATTTTGCACTATGTAATTTCCCTTTTTAAAAAAAGTAATGGAAATTAAACGCAATCAGGTTATGCGCATTGTTCTGTTAGATGTTCTTTTTTAGCCTAAAGATCGTAGGCATTTTCCAGGTTATATGTTGCTTTCAAAAATATATACGCCTAAGCCAGAAAAATCAGGAAAAAAATAGGGCAGAAAGAAAAGAAGCAACATAAACTTCTAATCTGACTCCAAAATACAAAACCATTGAGTAATAACTTCTCTTCTTGTTTCTTTCAAATCAAATGTTCCGACAAACACGAGCGACAAGCTACTTGTAAAAAGGTCAAACTTCAAGATTCGATAAGCTACTTGTAGAATGGTCAAACTTCAAGATTATCTCTAGAAAACTAGAACCACAACCAACCAATCTCATGACACCAATAGGTGGGTAGAGATGGGAAAAGAAGCGGTTTTGATTTTAATTATTTCCGGTGTCTATCGGGGACCCAAAGGTATAAATTAAAACCCATGTCTAAACCTGGAGCAGGACCCGAAACCAAAAACCCATGAATCTTAAATGAGATCCAAATCTAGAGTCCTGGATCCATAGGTAATTTGGTCATCCCTACTCATATATGACAGATGTATGAAGCGGGCCGCGCGTGGAGCGGATCGTGGAGCTAGGCACCGGACTAGTCAATGCGGTCTTCCGCGAATCTATAAATTGAGATGCCATGTAGCTAACAACCATATCCCAAACTCACGGTCTCACGCTCTGGTTTCTCCACACGAAATCGTGCTCACGTTGGACGCGACCCTACCGATCGATCTTCGATCGCCGTCCTCGTACGTGAATCGACCTGCTCGCTCGCCGGCGGCGAACATGTCGTCGGATTTGATGGAGAAGGATGTGGCGAACATGCCCTCGGGTGTGACGGAGAAGGACGTGATGGATGATTTCGTGGAGACGTTGAAGGAGCGGAGGGAGGAGGAGCGGCTCAGGGACATCAACCTCGACAAGTGGCTCCCGATCACGTCGTCGCGCACCGCCAAGTGGTACTACTCCGCCTTCCACAACGTCACGGCCATGGTCGGCGCCGGCGTGCTCGGCCTCCCGTTCGCCATGTCTCAGCTCGGCTGGTACGTATCCGTCACCATCTTCTTCTACTCTGGTAATCTCTTCTCTTACGTATGGAGATAACGCATGCCTGCATGGATGCAGGGGCGTCGGCACGGTGGTGATCGTGATGTCGTTCGTGATCACGCTGTACACGCTGTGGCAGATGGTGGAGATGCACGAGATGGTGCCGGGTAAGCGGTTCGATCGGTACCACGAGCTGGGGCAGCACGCGTTCGGAGAGAAGCTGGGGCTCTGGATCATCGTGCCGCAGCAGCTCGTCGTCGAGGTCGGCTGCGACATCGTCTACATGGTCACCGGCGGGCAGTCGCTGAAGAAGTTCCACGACCTCGTCTGCAACGGCCGCTGCAAGGACATCCACCTCACCTACTTCATCATCATCTTCGGCTCCGTCCACTTCGTGCTCTCCCAGATGCCCAACTTCAACTCCATCTCCGCCGTCTCCGCCGGCGCCGCCGTCATGTCCCTCTGCTATTCCATGATCGTCTTCTTCACCTCGGCGGTGAAGGGCGCCGCCGCAAGGGGCGCTGTTGACTACGGGCTCAGGGCCACGACCACGGCGGGGAAGGTGTTCGGCGTGCTCAACGCCCTCGGCGCGGTGGCATTCGCGTACGCTGGCCACAACGTTGTGCTGGAGATCCAAGCCACCATCCCGTCCACGCCGGAGCAGCCGTCCAAGAAGCCCATGTGGCGCGGCGTGGTGGTCGCGTACACCATCGTCGCGCTCTGCTACTTCTCCGTCGCCTTCGGCGGGTACTACGCCTTCGGCAAAGCCGTCGCCCCGAACATCCTCATCTCCCTCGAGAAGCCGCGGTGGCTCATCGCCGCCGCCAACCTCATGGTCGTCGTCCACGTCGTCGGCAGCTATCAGGTCTACGCCATGCCCGTCTTCGACATGATCGAGACCGTCCTCGTCAAGAAGCTCGAGTTCCGCCCGTGCTTCCGCCTCCGCTTCATCGCCCGCTCCGCCTACGTCGGTGAGACCATACGCCATTGATTTCTTGACATTGCAAGCTCGATCGATCAACCTAACCGTGAGCACGAATCGATGTCCAGCGCTGACGATGTTCATCGGCATGACCTTCCCGTTCTTCGACGGCCTGCTCGGGTTCTTCGGCGGCTTCGCATTCGCGCCAACAACATACTTCGTAAGACATCGCGCTTATTATGCTTCCATTAATCGTAGTCAATTACACGCAGCAAGCTGCTCGATCGCTAACTCTTCCCGCCTTTTTGGTATGTTTTGCTGCAGCTTCCATGCATAATCTGGCTCATGCTGCGCAAGCCCCGGAAGTACAGCGTGACATGGTGCATCAACGTGGTAAGTTAATTTGCCCAGACCAAAGTCGATTAGTTTCTAATCCATGCGCTCGATTGAGTGGCGAACTTGATCACCTTTCGATTTGAGCAGATTTGCATTGTGATCGGAGTGCTGCTGATGCTGCTGTCCCCCATCGGAGGCGCGTGGCAGATCGTCCTTGATGTCAAGAGCTTCAAGTTCTACTCTTAAGCCCCAAGACGACAGAGAAAGGCTGCTCAACTTTTACTTTTCTTATTTTATTTTGCACAATGTAATTTCCCCTTTTTTAAAAAAAGTAGTAATGGAAATTAAACGCAATCAGGTTATGCGCATTGTTCCGTTAGATGTTCTTTTTTAGCCTAAAGATCGTAGGCATTTTCCAGGTTATATGTTGCTTTTAAAAATATATACGCCTAAGCCAGAAAAATCAGAAAAAAAAATAATAGGACAAAAAGAAAAGAAGCAACATAAACTTTTAATCTAACTCCAAAATACAAAGCCATTGAGTAATAACTTCTCTTCTTGTTTCTTTCAAATCAAATGTGCTGCACGAGCGACAAGCTACTTGTAAAAAGGTCAAACTTCAAGATTCGACAAGCTACTTAGAGAAAGGTCATACTTCAACATTATCTCTAGAAAACTAAACCACAGCCAACCAATCTCATGACACCACCGAAATAGAAAGGTTTAGATGTGACATCTTCTTCCGTAACGAATACGTCGGTAGAGATGGGAAAAGAAGCTCGTCAGCTCATGGTTTTGATTTTAAATTGCTTCGACTACACTCGTTAATTGCTTAACATTAAATAAGTTGATTTTGAATGAATTTCAATTGAGCCTAGCTCTCTCGTTAGCTCGGTTATAAAATTATCCTTAAATTAAGAAGATATAAAATCAATTCGAGGCAATTTTTTTTAAAAGGCTCACTATTTCCACCCTAACCATGAACTGATCCTCGCGGACAAAACAGTTTTGTACTTGGTAACAACCAATAAGATATGATTGGTTCCATGGTCTAGCGGTTAGGACATTGGACTCTGAATCCAGTAACCCGAGTTCAAATCTCGGTGGAACCTTACTCTGTTATATTTTTTTCTCAATAATTGGGATCTAAAAAAACTGTGTTTTAACGTTTAAAAAAGCTGTTATTTTTTTCTCAATAATTGGGATCTACAGATACTGTGTTTAAACCTTTAAAAAAAGGTGCGATAATTGGGATCTGAAGAATCTGTGTTTTAATTTTTTAAAAGGGAGTGATTATTTCGTAAGAAAGAGATACCGAACTGAAGTTCCAAACAACCTTTTCCCCCTCAACAATTCATTTTTTTTATAAAAAAACCGTGTTTTAAATAAAAAGGTGTGGTTATTTCTTAAAATGATTATTTATGGAATTGAAGTCCCAAACAAGCTTTTCTTTTCCTCGACAATTCAAGTTTTTCATTAATCAAACCGTGTTTTAAATTAACAAAGGGTGTGATTATTTCATAAAATGAGTATTTCCAGAAAGTCTTAACTCCAAAACAACCTTTTTTCCTCAATAATTCAAATTTATACTAAAAAAACCGTGTTTTAATTTTTAAAGTGTGCGATTATTTTGTAATATGAGTATTTATGAAAAGTCTCAAACAACTTTTTTCCCCTCAATAATTTATTTTTACAAAAAAAAATTGTTTTATTTTTAAAATGGGGTGTATTTTTTTTGGTAAAACGAGTATTCCAAACAACCTTTTTGTCGATGATTGGGAAACAGATTCCCCGTCGAGTTTACTTGTTAATTAAGGAACCAAACAACCCTTTTTTGTCAAAAGGCTTTTGTCGTAAATGCACAAATTCACCGATATGAAGAGTAGACATATAGAGTTATCCTGGATGGAGCCTTTTGAAAAGAGATAATAACCCTACTCCACTCGCACGTGTACGTTTTTGTTATTGTGATGAGATTGGGTCTTGATGTCTGTTGATGCCCTCCCTCTCCCATGGGGTGGTATATATGTTACAAAGTATATACAATTCGGGTCCTACACGATCTAGAAGACCTATCAGAATAATCTAGAATATATATTTTATAAACATGCTAACTTGCGTACAAAAAACATTCATATCTGGAAGACTTCTAGCTTTAGATATGGGAGAATTCCCAAGACAACGGGAAGTGTTGGGCTGATTATCTTAATGTACCTCTTCAGAGCCTATGATGACACATACAACAGCCTATAAGCAAAGAAGTCAACTCCATGGCATCAATCACCGAGGTATCAGTCCGAGCTTGCTATATTCACCTTATCCTCCTGGGTACGTACCTCAGGGATAAGTCGTGTATGCGCCGAACCGTCAGGATATTTTATCCAATCCCCTACATTTTTCTTTCCTCAATAATTCGAGTTTTTGACTAAAGAAACTGTTTAAATTTAAAAAGGGTGTGATGATTTCTTAAAATGAGTATTTATGGAACCGAAGCATCAAACAACCTTTACAAAGTGATCACCCAGACTCCAAAGAATCTTTTGAACCTATGGACAAATACACACCAACAAAGACTTCGCCAAGTCTGTTAGAAACGTGAACCGCTGGACGAATACACATCAACAAAGACTTCGCCAAGTCCGCCAAAGACTTCTGCAGCATGCGGTGCAAAGGCAGGGCAATCCGCAATTCCACATGCATAGAGACACGAGAGTCCTCGTGAATAAGGATTTCAAATTGGAAACGCAGTCCATGTATAATACAAGTTAGGTGCTTATGTGTAGGTGTTTCAAAAGAAGGTATTAATTGCCGCATTATTAGACATGTGCAAAAAAATTCTCTCTCTAATACAAATCAGTAAGAGTATACATGTGCTTAGATGATATTACGATGAGCAAAAAATAGGTATGAGTGCCATGCTAACTTGAGCGCTACTCCCATCCTATAAGCACATGCGCTATTCTACGTGGCGAAGAAAAGAGTTTTTTTACCTAAACATCTCTATGATGCATGGCTTTATGAATAATGTTGTCAAATTAAGGATAGATCATACTTCTTTCGGCAAGGGAATGACTCCTATTTTCAAATTAGGAATAGATTCCGTATGGATAATATTTTCAAATTAGAGACGGAGTTCTTATATGGTTTTCGAATTAAAGATAGTCATAACTCCTACTGAAACAGGAATAGAATTCTTCTAAATTCGGAGATAGAATCTTGTCTCTTAAGAAAGTATGTGGGCGACCGTACATGTTCGTGCGTTTGCTCTTATGGTTGTTTATCAACAAAATTTGCAGTAAATTTTCAGGAGCGATTCTGTTTTTAGGAAGCTAGCAGATGCTATGACAAGATCAGTTCCAGTTTTACTTAAAATAGGTTAATTGTTACATGCCACTCCAGTCACCGCCATCACCTCGTTGGAGCGCCTCACCTCCCTCCCATGCCTCGTCCATGTAAGAGCATCTCCAGCAGATGTTCTAAAATCAGACATCTATACATCACCTCTAAATCACTATTCGCTCTCTATATCTTTATCCTCTCTAGTAGAACATCTATCCAGAAAAACTATAGAAGCTAATATATAGAACCTCCAAATTTAGAGGTTAGGAAAGAATAACTCTAAATTTAGAGACCGAGATAGACTCTATTGAAGAACGAAATACTCTAAATATAGAAAATATTTTATTTTAGAGAGACTATTTGGAGATGCTCTAAAACTTACCCTCACCCTCCTTGCCACCTCTCTCTCTCAGCTGTGGCAGTGACGGTAGCAAGCTGACAGACCGGCACTAGAGCAATGACTTCAATAGAATTGGTGGTAGCAAAGTGGAAATGAAGAGGCGACATTTCTAAGAGCACCTCCAGCTCTAAAATCGGGTCTCTATACATCTCCTCTAAATCACTATTTACTCTATATTTTCATCCTCTCCAATAGAACCTCTATCAAAAAAAACTATAAAGACTGATACATAGAGCCTTCAAATTTAAAGACTGAAAGAAAGAAACTCTAAATTTAAAGACTGAGATAGAAACTCTATTAAAGAACAAGAGATTCTAAATATAGGAAAGATTCTATTTTAGAGGATTACTAGAGATGCTATGAGAGACAACCAATACCGGAGCACAAGGTCCACATTCACCACTGTCAATCACAATCACAAGGAAAATGGCTAGCAATGACCATTTTCCGCAAGGTCAAACATTTTATTCCTACCTGTGTATAAAAACCAAAAAGGCACAGACGGGAGCATCAGGACAGATTTCAGGTCAAAGCTTAAGTAACAAGCTACAAAACCCAAAATTGCTTATTATACAAACACGAAGGAAATGAAAATAAGGGCGGAAAAATGAGCACAGGCGCAAATAATGGTACACAGCAGAGCTAAACTATTTTTTTTCGACGCTATATATTATACATATTAGCCCAACATTACTCTAATGCGGCCGTGCCATTTTCTTGGTGTACCATGTAGACGAGTACAGCAGCCAACAAGACTACGAATGCCACAGCTATGTACTTCCAGTTCGTCAGTGACGGCTCTATGGTCCGCACGGTGTCAATCATGTCCTCACCAGAGGAGGACGAGTTGTTCTCTGCTGTGTTTGTCTTCGCTTCATCTGCGTCTGTAGGATCTGCATGTTTCTCCACCTGGGTAACACATGGATAAACATTACAACTTTTTTTAACGTGCCAAGAGTTTCAATAACAGGGAGGTCAGATCAAAATATATAGGCAAGTTCACAAAATGGGAAGTGTAAATGTTAGAAGGACAGATAGACAGGCTATAAGCAGCGTACATGCACAGACCCACAATACAAACATATTTCAATAGCTACAGTGATCCAAGTTGTGTACGTGTCAGCAAGCCAAATTTCCCTTCTTGAATTTATGCCCTTTTCTATCATTAACATTTTGCATAAAGAAAATCAGATGGGTCATGGATGGAGCAGTGATGAAGCAGATAAATAACTATATAATTCATTCTCAAAATTAATTGATAAATTACAACCTAGGTTGCTCAGATACCCCGATACCAAAAGTCCAAATCAGACACACAATATGTAAATAACAAGGAATAACATTTCCACAAATACCAATATGGCTTTACAAATCATGAATTTATTTATGTGACATATCTTCGTTGTGTAACAAATAATGGTACAAGGATTTTCTGAAGTATCAGCACAAAGCAGATTACAACAATGTATTTCTCTAATAACAATGGCAGAGATTTAAAGCAAAAAAAAGATGTCTGTACCGTTGTACATTAGAAAACTAGAACGATGCATACATGTTGCAGCGGAATTAAGATAGAAAATTGTTCCAACATCTTTGGAACATAGAGCATTTTTTTAAAAAAAAGGCACAAAGAGTAAAATTATTTTAAACCTATAGTTCAATTGTCAAAATAAGTACAAAGAAATTCATCTGCCCAATTATAACATGGGAAATTTATAGGTACTACACAGAAATTTAGTTTAAATTTTGTTTTCGTAAAAAAAGATATGAGATTAACTTCTTCCTTTTATAAATAAAATTATGTCTTTAGTATCATTAATTGCTTGGCCAGAGAATCATTGAGTTTTTGGCAAGTGGCTTGGCCTAGTTTCTCAAGGGGAAATTACAATATACCACCCAATTGAAACGCTTCACGCAAAACGACATCCAATTGTATCGCCTTTCAAAATATAACCCTATGGCCGCGAATTTTTTCATTTTGTGAAACCTATCTTTCTATCTCCAAAATACTCCTACGGGACCCACTAATCATCCCTTCCCATCTTCATTTTGTGACACTCAACTTTCTATCACCAAAATACCCCTACGGGACCCACCTATCATCCCTTCCCTTCTTCTTCCTTCCCTTCTCTCTCTTCTCCTTGTCTCTCTTCTGTGTCTCCAGTCAGTCGGCTGTGGCGTCTGCCGCATGGCTGGCCTGCTGTAGCAGCAGCATCATTCCCGCATGGTAGTGGAGGCCCAGGAAGAGGCAGCGTGTGGAGGTAGAGGCCTGAAAGAGGCAGCGGGTGGTGGTGGAAGCTAGAGGGCGGTGGCGGCAGCGTGGGACAGTGAAGGCCGAAGGGTGGCAACGGTAGTGCGTGGTGTTGGAGGCCGGAGGACGGCGTTAGCTCGGGGCAGTGAAGGCTAGTGAAAGGCGACGCCGGCGAGTAGCGGTTGAGGCGAGAGGGCGACAGGGCCAGCGCAGGGCTGTGGAGGTCAGGGGTGATACCTTGGAGAAGAGATGCACTGTACAGCAGCACTAGATGTGTATATATACTGAGAATATGGGCCACCATGGGCCTGGACCACTATGGGCCTACATATATATCCTTAACATCCCCCCTCAAACTCAAGGTGGAAGAGAAGGATTTGAAGCATTGAGTTTGAGCAGATGAAGACGATGTTGCTCTCGACTTTGTGCTTTAGTGAAAAAGTCTACAACTTGCAATTCTGAGGAGACATACTAAAGAGCAATGGTCTTCTGATAACAATGATATCGAGTGAAAGATACATCAACGCCAATATGCCTTGTAAGTTCATGCTTCATAGGATTATTAGAGATCTGTATAGCTCTAGTATTATCACACAGAAAAGGTGTGGGGTATCACAAGGTACTCCAAGATCAGCAAATAACCATCAAAGCCATACAATCTCCGCGGTAGTAGTAGCAAGTTCTCAAAAAGTTCTCGAAGTTCTGCTCTCTACTGGACCGAGATATAGCTGTTTGCTTTTTAGATTTCCATGTAAGAGGAGAAGTGACAAGAAGAACACAATAACCAGTGATAGAATGACAATCGCTCAGATCACTCGGCCAAGTGGAATCCGAGTAAGCATAAAGCTGAAGTGGACTAGAACGAGGATAAAGTAAACACTAATATGATGTCCCCCTCAAGTAGCGTAGTACCCAAAGCAAGTGACCAAAATGAACTGAAATAGGTGCACTCACAAATTGACTCAAAATATGAACCGCATAAGCAAGTCAGGTCTGGTAACAGTAAGATACACAAGGCTGCCCACAAGATGGCGGTAGCGAGAAGGATCCTCAAGAGGCGTACCATCATCAGAACGAAGCTACAAATGAAGATCCATTGGGATAACAGCTGTCCGATTATCGGAAATGCCAGAACGAGCAATAAGATCTTGTATGTATTTGGATTGAGAAAGATAGTACCCCTTTGATGAATTGACAACCTCAATCCCTAAGAAATAGCTGAGCGGACCCAAGTCTGACATCTTAAATTGCTCACCAAGTTGCTTCTTCACATGAGCAATATGCTCCATATCATCCCTCGTGATCAGTATATCATCAACATAGAGAAAAAGCAAGGTACGACCACGCGGAGATAAGTGAATAAACAAGGTTGGATCATGATCACTAGGCATAAACCAACTGACTGCATAACAGAACCAAACCGCTCAAACCAAACACAGGGAGCTTGTTTGAGACCATATAAAGCACGCTGAAGATGACATACATAACCAGAAGGAGCATCAACACCTGGTGGTGGCTGCATATAAATTTCCTCATGCAACTCACCATGAAGAAAAGCATTCTTAACATCCATCTGGGATATATGCCAAGAGCGAACAGCAACCACGGCGATCAGAGTACGAACAGTAGTCATGTGGGCAACAGGAGCATGAGTCTCATCATAATCACGGCCCTGAGTCTGCTGAAAACCTCTAGCCACAAGACGAGCTTTGTACCTTTCAATCGAACCATCAGACTTAGTCTTGATTTTGTACACCCACTTACATGTTATAGGGATGGCATGAGGTGGAAAAGGAACAAGATCCCAAGTGCCTGTACGATCAAGTGCAGCAAGCTCATCAGACATAGTAGACTGCCATTCAAGAATATCAGAGGCCTCATGAAAGGTCGATGGCTCATGAAGAACAGTAGCACTCACATGAGGAAACCCAAACCTATCAGGTGCCTCAATAGTAGCTCGATCACGAAGATTATATCAACGACCAATAGGTAACTTATCTGAATCAATAGGATCATCAGAAACTGGAGCATCAGGACTGGCCAAAGGAACAAGAGTAGGAGGATCAAGGGGAACTGTAGACCGACGAGTATAGACATGTTTCACTGGGGGATGAGCAGGAATCGGACCATGAGAGGGTGTAGGGGTAGATGTGGTAGTAGGAACATCACTACTAGGAGTAGGGTTAGGCAAAGAAGCATCACTACTAGAAGAAATGGGAGGAAGGCAAAGAAAAGAAGTGGAATCTATGGAAGAGGATGACGACTTGGTTGAAGAGTTATAAAAGAAAGAACTCTCATCAAATGTCACATCATGAGAAATAAGCATGCGACGTGAGGAAGAATCATAACAACGATAACCCTTTTGCTCAGGGCTATACCCCAGAAAGACACACTCAACCCATTGAACAGTTAACTTAGGGCTGGTTCTTTTCAACTTATCTTATCATCTTATTTGACTTATCTCGTAACTTCAAGAATTTCCCGAGATAGCCTCAAGAGCCGGGTGCCCTTTGTGTTTAGAGTTTAGGGAGCTTTTAGACACACCTACGAGATAAAAAAAGATTAAAAATTAATAAAAAAAGTGAGATAAGTCAAATAAGACACGTAAATAAGTCAGATTTATGTAACTTATTTGACTTATCTCACTTTTTTTATTAATTTTTGAATTCTTTTTTCTATCTCGTAGACGTGTCAAAAAGCTCCCTAAACCCTAAACACAAACGGCACCCGACTCTCGAGGCTATCTCGGAAAATTCTCAAAGTTACGAGATAAGTCAAATAAGCTGATAAGATAAGCTAAAGAGAACCCACACTTAGTCCGCTCGCGAGATGCAAGCAAAACATAGCAAGTACAATCAAAGACTCGAAGATGGTCATAGCTAGGTAGAGTACCAAAAAGAACCTCACCAGGGCATTTTCTAGCTAGTTTAGAGGAAGGTTGTCTATTAATAAGATAGACAGCGGTAGAGACAGCTTCCCCCAAAAATGAACAGGAACAAAAGAAGAAATGAGGAGCGTGCGAGCAGTCTCTATAAGATGGTCTCTATAAGATGGCAATGTTTGTGCTCAGCAACACCATTCTGACCATAAGCACTAGGACAGGAGAGCTGAGGAAGAGTGTCCCCAGAGGTGAGGAACTGACGAAAAGCAAAAGATAAATATCACCAATAAAGTCAGAACGAAAAACTTTAATAGCAGTAGAAAATTGAGTGTGCACCATACGAGCAAAAGACTTGTAAATTGAACATTACTCAGAGCGATGCTTCCTAAAATAAAGCCAAGTATATCGGGAGTGATTATCAATAAAAATGACATAATATCGATGACCACCCTTAGAAGCAAAAGGTGTAGGTCCCCACACATCTGAATGAACAAGATCAAAAAGTTTGACAGAAGAAGTACTAGTGGAATATGGGAGTTGTAGCTGTTTATCAAGCTTACAGTCCTTACACTGGAAACTAGACTCAATAAAAACATGACCTAAACTGCCCTGATGAATCAAAGTGGACAAACGAGAGCCACACAAGTGACCAAGACGATGATGCCATTTAGCAAAGGAAGAAGTAGACGATGACAAGGTGGAAGCCACACAAGGAGACCCAGCGGAGGAAGGAAGACACAAAGTGTCCAAGATGTAGAGGCTAGAAGAACCTCTACGGCGATGGCCAATCCCAATCACACTCCCGCTTTGACGATCCAAAATAAAACAAGATGAGTCATCAAAACCAACAAAACAGTTAAGGTCAGCGACTTGACCAACTGAAAGAAGATCAATGGATAACTTGGGAACAAACAAAACATCAGGTACGAAAAAAGGGAAGTACAAAGAGCACCCTAATGAGTGATATGACAACATGTACCATTAGCTGTTTGCACAGAAACACCATCAATGACAGGTTGACACCCACCCAACTAGCTGAGATTTGTCGGATGTCACATGAAAGGAGGCACCTGAATCCAGAACCCAGGACTGAGCATCAGCATCCGGAGACTGAGAGGCAGCTACAATAGACACTAGACCTTTGTTGGCAGGAGGGGCACCATGAGTACGAGCAGCACGACATGCAGGAAACTCAGCCAACTGTTCTGGATGGAGAGAAACATTTTTCTGTGCGCTGACCAGACTTCTTGCAATGATTGCAAATGACCTCGGAGATTCCACCTTTTGCAGTACCAAGCTGTTGAGAGGCAGCCAACACACTGTGAGGAAGAGGCAAAGAAGGTGACAAAGAGCGAAGGCGTGTCTCTTCAGCAATCAAGGCAGACAATGCCTCTGCAAGAGATGGAGTAGTGGGATTGTTGAGTAGCTATGTGCGAATAGGCTCAAAATCAGACCTTAATCCCATAACAAACTGATACATAAAAGAATTGTTTAGGAATTTGTCCTTAACATTACATCCCACACACCCTGTAGTACCTTTTGGCACCATCGATATCAACAATCCCATGAACCGATTGAAGGCAGTGTAGTATTCATCGCAGACATATCTCCCTGCTGAATCTCATGAATACCTTTCATCAGAGTATACTGAAGGGCACCACTGGCCTGAACATATCGCTTTTTCAAATTATCCCACATCTCCTTAGCTGACTCGTGATATTCAAGACTCATCCTCAAGGAGGGGTCAACAATAGTGACAATGGCGCTCATCACCTTGCTATCGTCAGTTTGCCAATCCTTCAATTATTTAAGTTCAGAAGCAGTGGGAGCATCCTTCTTAGCGGCACCAGGTGGATCATCAGTCAAGTGAGGGGTTAAACCATAAGCCCTTAAAACAGTCTTGACCGAGAACGCCCACTCACGATAGTTTTGCCCATCAAGTTTGATGTCTATGGCAATGAGAGTGGGCTAGGACATCTTGAAGACAACAACCCTTCACGATAGTGGACTCTGGATGGTGGACGACGAATCTTGAATGGCGGTGCTGGACAGCAAGGACGGCAACGGCATTGGACAGTGTTGCACGGGCCAGCAGCACTGGATTCAGCGGCCTGCAGGCTGGATCCAGCGATCGGCGACGCTGGACGATGGGCGGCAGCGCAGGACGACGGGAGACCGCGGCGACCAACAGCAGGGGCGACGGCTGCAGCAGAGACCAATGGCAGTGGCTCCCACACGGTGGCTCCAACAGTAGAAGACGGCGGCGGCTGTGCTCAGACAACGGCATTGGATGGGGCGGCGGCGCCTAGACGACAAGCGATGGCGGCGCCCATACGAGGAGCAGTACGGGGCCTAGACGACGAGCGACGGCGGCGCCCAAATGAGGAGCGGTGGCGCCCAGACGAGGATCTCAGAATTAGGGTATTAGAAGTGAGAGGATCATGATTAGGGTTGGAATCAGCCCTACCCTAACCCTAATCCTTGCTCTGATACCATGTTACCTTGGAGAAGAGATGCACTGTACAGTAGCATTAGATGTGTATATATACTGAGAATATGGGTCACCATGGGCCTGGACCACTATGGGTCTACATATATATCCTTAGCAAGGGGAAAGGCAGTGGAGGCCAGAAGGCTGCAGTGTTGGCGCGGGGGAGGACGGAGGCACTGTCATGGGGTAGTAGAGACTAGAGGTTGTCGGACCATGGCGTCTGGCCAGCTGCTACCGAAGACAAAGAATAGAGCCCAGGAGAAGAGAGAGAAAGGGAGGATAAAGAGGGGAATGGATGACAGATGGGCCCGACAAGGGTATTTTGGGGATAGAAAGGGGTGAGTGTCACAAAATGAAGAAATTCGCAGCCATAGTGTTACATGTTGAAAGGCGACACAATTGGGTGTTATATATTGAATTTTCCCTAGCTCAAGCCCTGCCTTTCAGGTTGGCTAAAGAATAGACAAATATCAAACCAACCTAACCTCAAACAAAACTCAAACTCACACCAAACTCAAGCTCAGGGTAAACTCAACTATTTCGACAGTGTGATCAGGAAATTGTTGGTCAGATGACTATTACTAGTCAGATGAAGTGGAGCAACAGTTAATATCCTTTTGCAGTTTACATGAAAGAAGAGATAAGTCAAGTACAGAGAATTCACACCTCAGCTTGCAATGATGAAGAATCAAGACCTATTTCCTCAGGCAGTTTAGTGGAATGATGTTCAACATCTTTGCCAGTAGCTTTTTTGCTCAGCTGTGTACCATCCTTCAGATTTCCTTTACACTTCTGAGACAATGTCTTGTTCTTCTTTGTTAACATAGAAATCTGTGGCCAAAAGAAAGAGCCAACACAGCATATTAACGCAGCTTCGATGTAAGTACAATATATTTTCTATATAAAATTAATCAAAACAGTAACTAGATTACAAACCTTTTTAGAAAGGAACATCAAATAATTAAGAAATAGCATTGGCAAACCCCTATTGCTATAAAAATCAACATGTCAAGAACAGCCAGTTGCTGCATAGTCTGTAGAATAGAAGTCGGTCTCACACCATACTACAGCAGGCTAACGGAAATCATAAGCTGGCCGATTGATGTTGTACTATATATTGCTCTTAAAATGATCCAATTCATTTAGCAGCAATTTAATACACATATAAAACATCTTAGCATTGAGTACCATGTCTGTATACAGGAAGCTCTATATAAGATGACTATCCAATATTATGGATTATTAATTAACTTTCAGGTACATGTGTTGCTAATTCTTTGATGTGCTGTAGCTTGCAGCCTTGCACACACAAATCACTCACTGTCCAAGTCACATGCATACCAAGTTATCAACTGTAATACCAAACTCAACCCAACCCTTTGTTTTTTTAAAAAAAAACAAAGCTGATTCTGTGCATTAACTTAAGACTAACTTCTATGTTGTCCAGCTCACAGAAATCAAATGCTCCAATTCGTGAGTCCTTCTGAATCATGTATATGTATTAACAACACACCTCTAGAAAACAGTAAAAATATTGATAATAGCAAACCATTCTTGAAAAGAGTCTATGCAATAATGCATATTAGCATATACCTGGTGATGAAGTCGTTCTCTTTCCAATGCAAGTTTTGTGACCAAATCAGTAATGATTTTAGTTCTGATACCAATGTCCTTGACAGTGGACATCTTCACATGGTTGGCTTCATGCAATGAGTTCTCTAGACTTTCTACCCGACCTCTCATAAATGATAGCTCTTCACTAAGTTCTAAATTGGTATCTGTTAACAATGTACACTTTGATTCGGCATTCTCTGCCCTGGCTTCAGCTTTTGAAACCTTTCCTTTCAGATCTTCAATCATATGTTCCATGTCAGATATTGTAGATCTCAGCATATTCTGCTGTTCAACAATAGCATCGACTGATGCCTTTGCATGCTCTAATTGGGTGTTTGACTCTTTCAGTTTCCTGTCCAAAAGGCTGGCCTTATCTAAACCCTGACTTCTAAGAGAGCTTAACTCCCCATTAAGTTCTATATTAGCTTGTGTTAGCTGCATGCACCTTACTTCAGCATTTTGCGCTCTACTTTCTGCTCTCAAGATATCATCTTTGAGATTCTTGATAGTATTTTCCAATGTGCTAAGGTCAGAGTGCAGCGTATTCTTCTCTTCTTGCCATGCTTCTGCTGATGCCTTTGCCAACTGCACTTGTGAATCTGACTCCCTTAACTGTTCTTCTAGTTCCTGAACCTTATCCCGCAAGGATGATAACACAGGGTTTGAGTGTATGAGATTATGCACAGCTTCTTCAGCTCCAGCTTTTTCGCTCTCTTCTTGCACCTTCTCTGGGTTAAATTCAAGAGACTGTTTTGTCAAGCTTTGTTCTATCTTCGACTTAAGATCATCTTCACTACATCTTGATGCACTTAGGTGGAACTGTATAATATGAAGTCTATTTATAAGTTCCTTTGAAGTTCCTAATAGTAAGTTGGAAGCATTTTCTGCTTCAAACATTCTCCCATAAATTGTTTCAGTTGATTCCTCCAGGAAATATGTTTCCTGCTCTTTGTGATGGAGCTTCAATTTCAGTTCTTCTACAATAGATCTCGAATCAGAGAGCTTCTTTTCAAGATCTAGCTCACTTGCTATGGATTGTTCCAACATGTGCAAAACATTTCTTCGCTGATCTTCTGTTTGCATGCTAGTATGGGATAACATATGACCATTTTCACACCCATCATCTTCAATTGCCCCTGTACAACAGTATAAATGCATTTAGAGAAGAATACAGTTGATGCATTTAGAACAAAGGGATATGTGAGCATTTACCAGCATTGCCATGGAAAAAATCTATGGTTTTCTCAAACTTTGCTGACTCTTTTCTAATATCAGCAATTAGATTCTGCATCTGCTTCAAAGACACCATAGCACCATCCAGCTTAGCTTTAACCTTGCCTCCAGATTCTTCTTCAGAAAACCTATGCTCAACATTTTCTATATCCAACTGAAGAGAACTAATCAAGTTATCCAACTCCTTGACTTCTGCATCTAGAATACCATATAAGATGTCCAATTCAAAAGCATTTTCAGCAGTCTCAGAAGAAACAGATTCAGTTTCCAAGGTAAGTGGCTCAAAATCAGTAGCTCGACGAGCTATTTCCATCACCAACATCTCCAAATTTAGTAATTTCTCAGAGGCAAATGCAAGTTCAAGTTCCACTCTTGTAAGAATTTCCATATTGCTTCCTCCTGCGATCATTCTATCTCCAGGAGGTAGAGCATTTATATTGTTCTCCACATCCATAATTCCTATTCTACCTCCTACACATTAGGTCATGTACCAAAAAGCACATATAAGATACAAGAGATAGATTAATCAAAATATCAAAGTAAATAAAATACAAAGAAAAATGATGATGATAAAAACCAGAGCATAAGCGATGTTTTTTTAGGGAAACATAAGCGATATGTATAGCTTCTGGGGCATTGGATAGAGCAGTAGTATTTGAGATTTGATAGTATTCAAGAGCAATTAACAGTGTGATTTCAAAATAAAAATTGTAACCATCAGAAAGTCTAATTGGACTAGAACAATCTGGCACAGACGTGTGGGTCAGATATTGGTTCAAACAGCAAGAAACCATAAGCTTATGCTACTCAGTAGGTACCCATGTATGGGAGTATACATTTGTTTTGTTCAAAGGAAAGGCAGGAGAACTGCCTATTCGATTAGAAGATACTTACACAGATATTTCAGGGACACCTCCTTGGGCTTGAAAAGCTAACAATATAAGCTGCCTTAAACTTAGTGTGTTTTGTACTTTTGCAACTCATCATCAAATGACATGCATAAAGTATGATCACCTAACCTAAATGGCATACGACCACATGAGCTGGATCCCATGTCCTCGACCAAAATCTCTATTGTGTGACAAGATGCCCCATCTACCCATGGTAACCTTCCATTAAAGCAGGGACACAATCCTCCTACGTGTGGCATAGGCACACTCAATTAGGAGAACAACTCACCATGACACAAGCAGAGAAAGATTCACCTTCAAGATTCAGGTTTTCAGCAAATTATCTAACTAGACTAGATCAGATCAAAAGATATAATTACCAAACCAACTTCACCAATTAGTATTAAAAACAATTAATAATGTGATTTCAACACTAAAAATGAACACACCAGAAACTTCAGCATGTAGGAGGTCCAATTGGACTAGAACAACCTGGTACAGCAATGCATCAGTTTTTGGTCAAAAAAGGCAGAAACCATAAGCATCTGCTGCTCAGTAGGTACCAGTGTGTACTGGTGTATGGGAGTGGGGTTACATTGCATACATGTTTCAGGAACACCTGCTTAGGTTTGAAAAGCTTTATAACATATAACTATATAAGCTACCTTAAACATAGGGGGTGTTCTTTTGGGCTTATCTAAAAGTCTAATCTGACTTATCTCGTAACTTCAAGAATTTCTCGAGGTGGCTTTGAGAGTCGGATGGCCTTGATTTTTAGGATGTAGGGAGCTTTTACACACGCCTACGACATAAAAAAAAGGATTTAAAAAGTAATAAAAAAGTAAGATAAATCAATATTAGCCATGTTTTATCTGACTTATTTTGTGATTTATCTAACTAATATTGACTTACCTGACTTTTTTATTACTTTTTTAATCTTTTTTTTATCTCGTATACGTGTCTAAAAGCTCCCTAAATCCTAAAAATCAAAGCCATCCGACTCTTGAGGCCACCTCGGGAAATTCTCGAAGTTACGAGATAAGTCAGATTAAGTCAGATTAGACTTTTAGATAAGCCCAAAAGAACACCCCCATACTGTCTTCTGCAACTCCTCGTCAAATAATACCCAAAAAAGTATGATCACCCAACCCAATTGGCAGATACACAAGCTGGATCGCATGTCCTTAAACAAAACCTCTATTGCGCGATAAGATGCCGCATCTACCCATGGTAATCTTCAGTTAAAGCACAGTTGAAGATGCCCCAAATCGGCAAAAGCCAGCAGCAACAGAAAGCGATAGTGACACACCAGACTGGCATTCCGGCGAGCGCGTCGCCCGCTCTGGAGCAGGAGGTGGCGGCGGGGCTGTTACCTCGGCTATGGGGGAGGAAGACTGGAAGGTGAAGCTCGCGATCTCCGTGGAGTCCAGGGAGGAGGAGACGAGGCGACGGCGGAGTAGCGGAATGGATTCGGATATGTGCCCTCGTTTTGCCTTTCCTGCGGAAGAAAAAAAAATTGATCGTATTTCGCTGGAAAGACGTCAGATCCGCGGTGCGCCGTGCGTGGGAGCCCACATGCCACAGCGGCAGCGGTGGGCAGCGTTTTTAAAATAGGGACTACGCGCGGTGGCGCGTTGGGCAAGGCCAATGCTGTGATAATATGTGGGGGTCATGTGGAGTGTTTTGGCGGTGTAATTGCTGGATCTATTGGACTCATATATTTTCGCCAAATTTTTTTTCTCTATGAACTGTGACTCTATTTGTTGCCTAGTTATAAGATAAACATGGATCCTATGGGAAGCGGTTTCTCTAAATTGAGTCGTTGGTGTAGATTAGCCGTGTGGCGGAGTTCTTTTGCCTCAGCAGTAACGTTGGTATGTTTAGATTCTGCAAGTGTGTATCTCTGGTTTTGGTAGTCTTGTTGATCTGTTAAGTTGCTATTGTAGGTATAATATAACAGTTTTTTGTTTTTCTAGTGAGTAATACTAAACGAATGGTGTTAAATGCGATGTTGATCCATTGGTGTGTTTTCCGTCATGCTTTGTGATTGTTTAATGCGTATAGCATAATATATAATGTGCATGATAATAGGCGCGAAAACATTTTTTAAAACCTAAAGTTGTTCTAATTTAAAAAAATTTCAAAAAAATTAAGTTTTTATGGACCTTCTTTGTGGTGCCATGGCTCCATTTTTAAAACTTTCTTTTTTCTGTATTTTGTAAACGACCTAAAAAAGAAATAGAAGAGCAAAAAAGAAAGAGCGAAAAAGTTTTTTAAAATGGAAAAGTTTTCTAATTTAGAAATTTTCCAAAAAATCAAGGTTTATTGGGACCTCCTTCATCAAGTAGGGCTCCATTTTTTAAAAAAAAAACGTGAATTTTAAAACGGCCTAGATTAAAAAATAGAAGAGAACAAAGTTTAGAATTTTTTTTTGCTCATTTTAAAATTTTAAAAAATAAACTTTCATAGACTTTCTTCGTGGAACTATGGTTCCTTATTTGTAATTTTTTTTAAAAAATTTAAACAGCTTGCAAAAACAAAATAGAAGGGAAAAAAAGAGCAAAAGCATTTTTTTAGATTAAAAATTGTTATAACTCCAAAAAATTTCGGAAAATATCCAAACTTTTTATTGACCCTCCTTTTGCAGCCATGGTTCCATTTTTGCAAACTTTCTATTTTTTAGATTTTTTTTGGCATAGAAAAAAGGAAATAAAAAGGAGAAAAAAAGAAAAGAAGAAGCAAGCGCTGGGAAAAGGTGGGAGTACCAGGATTCGAACAATGGCTGCCTCACTAAGTGAAAGCGCAGATGACCAAGCGGCCATCCTTTCCACCTCGTTGGAAACGACAGGAAGAAATTGTTTTATATATAATAAGCAAACGGACGGCCGGATCTTCCTTGGACAGATGATCGGACGGCTCGCGTTTTCCGGGCGACATGGCCATCGACGGGGCCAAGAAAACCACAAAGCGCTACGCGCTATACAGTAGTAGTAATGTCACATAGAAAATCGCTAGCTCTCGATTTTTTATTTTCACGGTAAATCACGAAAAATCAAGGAAAATCAGCCAAATTTTATAATTTAAATTTTGAATCTACCGAAGGTTTGAAGAAACCCAAAATCACCCGTTTTTTTTATAAATCGGTTGATATTACCGATAAATCAATCGATTTTTCCAATAAATCGAGAAAAATCGAAATCGCTCCGGAGAATGGAAAAATCGACCGATTTTGCCCAAAAATCAAGATTTTTGTTGCAAAAATCGTTTTGGAAGTAAATAGTTGGGGAAAATGGTAAAATGTTATTTAAAATTATGTAAATGTTGGACATGATTTTTGTAATTATTTAACATTTAGGTGACATAATTGAAGGCACAAAATGAGGCATCTCCTTACATCCATATATAACTCCCCAAAATAAAATGTTGAAGAACTAGTGGGCAATGTGTAGCTTCTTAGTTAAATATATATACATACACATATTAATATACATTCTTGTTGCTATTAGACGGTAAACCGATTTTTGATTCTGAAATAAAACATTTCGTGGTGTATTCATTGGTTGAGTACACATACATATATTAAGTATATTAATTGGTTAAGTACACATACACATATACATATTAAGTACTCAAGTGTAGTACCGTCGTCTTATTTTGGGTATATTAGTAGGCAGTGCTATTAGCCGGTTGCTATTAGCCACAAACATTGATTCGCTTCTGAGCTTTAAATCCAAAGGACCGACGGCGTGAGAAGCTAAACCGACCTAATTACTGCACAAATCGATGGAAATAACCGAGAAATCGCTGTTGGCAAGTCAATTTTTTTTGGCAGGTCAATTAAAGGAGCTGCACATGTCATGGGCCTAGATATGCCAGTTTGAATAGTGAATTTTTGAATTTCGCTCAAACTAAATTCAAAATATCTCACGAATCCGATGTGATTTTGAAATTTCATTTTAGCCATTCTATTTGTACACGTTTCTACAATTTTTAGGAATTTTTCTAGTATTTTCTGAATTTTTAATTCAAATCAAATTTTAAATTTAACCAACAATTTACCAAAATCGCTCCCAGCGATTTTACAGTAAATCGTGATTTTTGACCCATTTTTAAATCCCTGGCGGGGGGCAGAAAGTGAAGAACACAATACGGAGCACGATGCATCCCAGATTCCCAGTCATCCCTTCTGGTTTCGCTTCCCCGTGATGTGGCTTTTTCGAGTTATGTTAAAAGGATTATCTGGTGAATCCTTGGAAATCTTTTTTTTTAAATACAGGGCTTTTTATATTAAATCAAAGAGATACCGTGAAAGACCGAGCTAGATGGCTAGAAAGAGGTTGAATAGACGCTTAAAAGATCTTCACGCTTTCTTCAACAACGCGTCCCAAAATCTAACCCAAATGATAAACCTCGTATCAAATAGCTATAGAAGTTACCAAAAACCAAGGCTAATTAAGAAACATGGCGGAAGATAAATTCTGACAGCAGAACAAAGACTTGATAAAACGGATATAACTCCCAAATTGTAACTTATATGGTTGTCATTTTTATCAGAGCTAGATATGAAAATTAGAAGACCAGAAAACGAAGAATCACCTTCATAACATCACCGAACAAAAAGATACAGAAATCACAAGTTCTGTTGCGCGAAGATTTCGAATTGCACAATAGAGGCTCGGTAAAATCTTTCCAGATCTCAAACCATGACTCTACGCCCTATGAAAATTTTATTGAAAGAAGATCTAGAAGTCACAGGGCTAACTAAGAAGAATTACCTCCATTCAATATCTGAGCAAGAAGAAACAAAAGTCATAACCTCTGCTGCACAAGAATTTCAAACCGCAAACAGTAGGTTGGGAAAACTTCTATAGATTTTAAACCGTGACTCTAAGCCCTGTGAAATTTTTATCATTAGTAGATCTGGAAGTTAGAAATTTTTATCATCTAATCGGGTGGATGACGCCTCTAAATATGGCGTGGAGCTCCAAGATTAGAAGTGGCCTCTACCTCGTGCACAAAAGAGATAGGAACATAGCCACTAGGCACAGAGAGATCTAAAGGTGAGACCTTAGCAGAAGAAGCAATAGGTGAGAGCTGAGATGAGACTGAAGGTGTCGGGATCCGGCCGTAAAAGACCGAACTCTTCCTGTGCATAAGGTACTAGTCCCAAGAATCATCGTTAGTACACACAGTTATCAAACAGAGTGATACATTGCCATAATTATACAAAGTACATGGTCGGAGAACTCGTCCCGATTATTTTACATACATGTCAACACGCAGGCTGAACCATAGAGTACACAGCAGAACTCACGGGCTAAACCCACAATACAGCTACTCTTTGATACAGAATCCCACAGGCGTTCGACTGTAGGAACAGACCCTAAGCTTCACTCCTCAGAAGACTCCTCGTAGTCCGACACGTCGTAGTCCTCATCATCTATCTCAGAGTCAAATCCCGTCTCTTCACCTTTTGACAATTTAAAAGAGGGAGAGAAAGCAGGGGTGAGTACTAATACTCAGCAGGGGGAAGGATGTGAAACGGTATGATAGATCTGTACAACGGTGGCTTAGGTGTTTTGTGGAAAAAGCCTTAAATAATTTTCCTAATGAGTTAAAATGCGGCTTTAATAAACATCATTTTCAAGGGCTCCAATCATGTCTGGCTCTGTCATTCGGCTAGACGGGACTGTTCCGATCGACCCCTGGCGAACCATGCTCCCTGGCTCGGTCATTCGGCCAATGGGACTGTTCTAGCCATCTATCATCGTACTAAGTTCGGAACCACAATCGTTTCACGACTGGTCCCAATAGTAAAATCTGAAACAGTAGTCCTTTGCCAAATTATTTTAGAATAACCCCAATTTTATAAAAGAAGTGGCTACCATATGAACACTAGCTTCGCGCGCTCATGACCGCGAGCACGGCTGTCATGACAGTTTTAAGTCTGCAGAGGGGATACACTTTACCCTCAAGAGGCTTCCCGCCAAAGCGTTCAGCCACAAAGTCCCCGGGCTCTAACTCGATTGCTTCCCGCCAGAGGGTCACAACAGAGCCAGAGGACCAAGAACCCGGCATGTCCCATACTAGGACCCAAGGTTGTACTGTAAGGTTAGGTTCGTAGGTTCATAGGATGAACATTCCTTAAACTAGGAGGGAACAGTTTTAAGCCCCGGTTTACAAAATCCACGGTGTTAGAAAACACCAACACGGTGCATGAAAGCACCCACTGGCTACAAGTTCCTCCTAGTCGGAATATTTGAGGGGAAGAAGAATAAGAATACCCATACCCGGCATCGTGTCCTTCTGATGCCTATTTTATAAATAAGTTTATAAAGACATTTTCAGTAAACATGAAATATAACATGATTTCTTTTTGCGGGAATTTCATTTTAAACAACCTAAGTCCAATGGAAAGTAGATAACAATTAATCTAGCTGCACCTAGTTTTATATTAATTGGTTGCTATAGCAATAATGTTAAATAGGTCTAGCTAGTCACTATTAAACTAGTTTTAATATTTTAAACTAGCATGCACATTTACAAATTCCTAATAAAACATTTAAGTAAAAACAGGCTATAGACAATATGCGTCAAAGGACCTACCTTGAGTTTCGGGAACCTGATGGCGGTACTCCTCGATGGTGGTGTCCTCTGCAGCGCGTCCTCCTCCTGACGGAAATGACCGCGCACGTGCGAATATGCCAAACAAGCCAAGCACAATACAATCAGGCTACCAATACAAATAATAACATTTTTATTATTTCAAAATGGCTTTTGCTAGTTTTTAAAAGAAAACCCACATGTGATGATGAACTGATAGACTAGTCATAAAGCTACATGCTGACAGAATCTTTAATAAATAACCCAGGTCTCAGAATTAAGCAGAGACAGCTCGATTAAATAGACGTGAGCTACCCAAAAAGGATGAGGTGCTCACCGGGGTTCAGAGGTTCTCGTGCAGCCACGAACGATCAGGCACCGGAAGACCGACACGATGCGGCGGCAAGGTGGTTCAGTGTCCTACGGCCAAACCCAGAACATAAGAGGAGAACCCGGGGCACGGTGGCGTGAAGAGAACTGACGATACTGACCGAAGCCGATGGCAGCACAATTGTGCGGCCAAACAGGGGCGGCGAAAAAAATAGAACCTTGGTGGTCCTAATATAAGCGTGCAATGGCGAGCGTCGTCAGGACGTGCTTGCGAGCAAGTGACCGACTGGCGCCCGTGCGGACGTCACGTCACGGCAGGCGTGCGGCGCGACGCGGGGCTGTGGCCACGAGCTCATTAACAAGCTATTAACTCAGCACTGACCGTGGCTGGCCGATAAGACACGCATGGCCATGCATGTATTAAAGATTGAACGATGGCTTGATACGACGGCGATCATGGCATCATTCACTTCAAAATGGAGGAGGCTGCGGGGTTCTGGTGATCAATAGCGTGACGCGACAACGACAACGACGGCGACCGCGGCGGTTAGTCACTAATGCATGCGTGTGGTGCTCGCTTGGGGCACTTCATGCACTGGCTTGGCTTTAAGAGAGCAACAACGAGGTATCTGCACACTCACATGAAGGCAAGGAAGTGAGTGAGAAGACAGCGGGGAGAGAGAGTGGCAGGAGAGTGAGATGCATGCAACGACAGCACATAGCAGTAGCAACAACACGCAGCGCAGCAGAATGCAGCAGCATGCAGATGTGGAAAACATGGCCCTGGGTGTCCGAAGATATACAAGACGTACCATCTCCTTGGGCCGAGTCAATTGGGCCTTCCAGAAGGCAGGCTTGGAGGACGGTGCGGCCTGGCACGGTCTACAAAGAAACGGATTCGTTTCCTACTCGAATACATGGGTATAGGTGTAGCTGAATCGGTTATATCTGTTTCTTCCATATACGGATTAGGGATTCTATTTGTAACCCGACCCCCTACACTATATAAAGGGGGTCCGGGGACCCTAGTTCGGCATCCAATTCCACATCTTACAATCATCATCATCATCCACCATAATACAATCCGCGAGCACAGGAGTAGGGTATTACCTCCCCCCGAGGGCCCGAACTGATAAATTCGCCTCCTGTGCTACCATCGTAGTTGTGATCTTTCGTGACGCCCCTAAAATACATTGCCGACGCAAATCGTCGACAGTTGGCGCGCCAGGTAGGGACTAGCGTCACGATCAACTACGTCGACTTCGATGGCTTCCATTGGTGGATTCGTCTTCACCTATGCTCCTAGCCAAGGCTTCATCTTCGGAGATCTCGGCTTCATCGCCTCGACTTTGGAGAGCTTTACAGTGTGTGAACGAACGCTCGATCCACGACACGGGGAGATGGTACGCGATTCCGACCGAGCCTTACCACTTTAGGATCTCTTCCCTGGATTCCGATCCAGAGGAGATCCGATCTGATGATGATGATTCCGACTGGCCAACTGCTGGGTTTCCCTTCGGTTACGGTCGGGATCCACCGCTTCTCCCTTCGCCAACTCCTCATGTTGACGAGACACCGAGTGGCGGTCCGACTTCTGGCCACGATCGATCTCAGATCCAGTCAGGGGTTACAATCCCTCGGTCATGGATCGCCTGCTCGATTCGAAAACTTCCATTGCTTTTCCATCGGATAACATGCCGCCTTTTCCGATCCGCCCAGGAGCGGGCACGACACATACACGATGCGAAGCCCGAGTCAAGGCTCGGGACAACTCTGCAAGCCAAGGCCAAATTCGCCATTCGGATCTCGCTCCATCGCCGACTTTGGAGAGCTTCGAGAGCTTGTGTGAGTTTAACTTCGCTCGTCCATGGTCGATTCCGACCGAAGCCTACCACTTTAGGATCTCTTCCCGGATTCCGATGCCATTCGGATTGCCAACTCCTCATGTCAATCGGATAAAAGTTTTCATCCGCCAAGGAGCGGGCACGACACATACACACCGATTAGATTCGTGGCTATGCCATTCGCAATTCAGAAACTCGATTCGTCGAATCGGTCGAATCTCGATGACCAGAGATCCCACTCGTGAAGTGGGAGTCATAATCACTCCCATCGACGAGCCAACGAATCAGGACCGGTTGAGCCTTTCCTTTTCAGAATCCGAGTCGAAAGAGAGCGTCAATAGGTTCCCTGATTTTCGCGGCATCTACATGTTGGATGGCCAAGCCTCTGGATCGGCCCGGCACCCTGCAGGGGAGGCAAGAGCCGAACCAAACCGCAAAGATGGAGAAGACTTGCGCGACCGTTACGTGGTCGTATGGCGAAGTTCGGAGGAACCGCTTCAAGTCCGTATGGGAGATCACTTTCGGTCTTCCGTGACGCCATGCCAGTAACATTCTCGCTGAAGACTCTCCCGACAATGTTGGCCATTTACTTGGAGAGAACAACCCCGCATCGCCAATCATGAAACATATCAAGGCCATGGTAACGGCAGCGGCTGTCCAAGGCACTCGGGACCAACCGACCAACTCTCGCCAGAGCGATCGCACGAGTAGCACTAGCACTCGGCACGATCGGAGAAGATCGCGGGCAAGACGCCGAGCGAGCCGCGACCTCCGCCACGACATCGGCCCGACGCAGGAGCGAGATCGAGATCGGCGTCGCACCCACGCCGCCAGATCTCCTCCGACGATCTCCTTCCACAGGAAGGATTGATCGACGGATCAAAGCGTTCACTCCCGACTCGACAGTAAACCGCTGAGGGTTCAACCCTAAGGGCATTGTGAAATTTGATGGAGAACGGGACCCCGAGACTTGGTTGCGCTTTTATTCTTTGGCGATCAAGGCGCGAGTGGAGGATACGACGTGATGGCAAATTATTTGCCCGCCATGTTAACCTCTCCGCCGAATCGCTCGCGGGCCTTCCAGAGAACTCGACGATTCTCGGGAGAGCTCACACCAGCCATGCCAATTTTCGTGGCACTTACGAAAAGCTTGGGACCCAAGGGGACCTTTATCGACTCATCGAAAAAAGATGAGTCGTTAAGGATTTCATTGGCGTTTCACCAAGAAGAAAAACACAATCCGGGAGATCTCAGAGGCGGTCGTCGTCGCAGCCTTCCAGAAAGGAGTTCGCGACCCCGACCTAATCAAGAAGATGTCTCGGAAGCCTCCGACTACCGTCAAGGAGATGTTCGCCTTGGCGGATCGATATGCTACCGTCTCGGATGCTCTCGCTGAGCGTCAAGAGGATCACCCAAGCAAGCACGAAAGCAAGAAGGACAGGCCCGAGTCGTCCTCCAAGAAGGACAAGAAGCGCAAGGGTGAGGAGCTGGTAGCGGTGGCGGATCAGAAACGGCTAAGACCGCCTCGACCCGCCGACTACAATAAAGTCATAGAAGCACCGTGTCCTTTCCATCCAAATGGAAAGCATGCGGCCAAAAACTGTAACATCTTGAAGAAGTTCGCTGAGGATCACAACAGCGACGCTCCGAGAGATGCCAAGCAAGATGAAAAACGCGACCCTCCTGAGGGCGACGCCTATCAAGAAACCGAGCGAGAGCTCAACTACATATTCAGGGGATCAGATGTATATGAGTCCAAGCGTAAGCAAAAGCTTACCGATCGGGAAATCAATGCAGCTATTCTGGTGACCCCCGGGTATCTCCGGTAGTCTGAAATTCTGATCATATTTGATCGCTCAGATCACCCAGATCACGTCCCATGCCTAGGAAAATATCCACTCATCCTGGATCCTATGGTACAGGGCGTCCGACTGCGCAAGGTCCTGGTTGATGGCGGGAGCGGATTAAATATCCTTTTCGCTACAACTCTGGGCGAGATACAGATCCCAAGAACGGCGCACCAATAGACAGACGCGCCGTTTCACGGTATAATTCCGGGAACCTCATCAGTGCCAATCGGGAAGATCACTCTTCCCGTCACCTTTGGCACTCGGGATAATTACCGGACGGAGAACCTCAGCTTTGAGGTAGCCGATTTCGAGACTGCGTATCACGCGATCTTGGGAAGGCTGGGCTTGGCCAAGTTCATGGCTGTCCCACACTATACCTATCTAGTTATGAAGATGCCAGGTCCGCGGGGCGTAGTCGCGATCCGTGGAGACGTCAAGTTTTCCCACCTCCTCGATAGGGAAAATTGTAACTTTGCCCAGTCCATCGAGGCGGCAGCTGAGTTGGACAAGATCCGGCAGGCGGCTACCACCCTCCGCGATGAAGGCGAACTACCTAACAAGAAACCATCAAAGTCGGGCATCAAGCCTGACGAAGATGTCAAGCATATTTCGTTCGACCCGTCCGATGCAACCAAAACGGCTCTAATCGGGATAGGGCTCGACTCGGAATTAAAGGATACGCTCGTTACCTTCCACCGAGAGAACCGGAGCATCTTTGCCTGGAAGCCATCTGACATGCCAGGTGTCCCGAGGGAGGTAATCGAGCATTCTCTGAACGTTCACGACAAGGCCAAGCCGGTTAAGCAGCGGCTGCGCCGGTTTGCGCAAGATCGGAAGGAAGCCATCAAGACGGAGATCACCAAACTTTTAGCCGCCGGCTTTATAAGGGAGGTGCTCCACCCGACCGGCCGCAAATCCGGTGCTTGTGCAAAGAAGAATGGGACTTGGCGCGTGTGTGTCGATTACACCGACTTAAATAAAGCATGCCCCAAGGATCCATTTGGACTTCCTCGATCGACCGGTGGTTGACTCCACCGCCGGCTTCGCGAGCTCTGAGCTTCGATGCATACTCGCTATCACCAGATTAGCTTAAAGGAAGAACATCAGATCAAAACGCCATTCATCACTCCGTTTGGGGCCTTCTGTTACGTCACAATGCCCTTCGGACTGAAGAACGCCGGCGCAACATACCAAATGCATTGGCGATGCTTCCACAACCAGCTTGGGCGCAATGTGAAAGCATATGTTGATGATGTCGTCGTCAAATCTCGGGTAACCTCTGATTTGGTCATTGACCTATCGGAGACATTCGAGAGTCTGTCGGCGTACCACATGAAGTTGAACCCGGAGAAGTGTGTCTTCGGGGTCCCTTCAGGAAAGCTTCTCGGATTCGTGGTATCTCACCGTGGAATCGAGGCTAACCCGGAAAAGATCAAGGCCATCATGGAGATGGCGTCACCAACGTGCCTAAGGGATGTCCAGCGTCTTAGTGGGAGCATGGTTGCACTCGGACGCTTCATCTCGCGGCTCGGCAAGCGTGGTTCGGCCTTCTTCAAGCTATTGACGAAGCAACACGACAAATTTGTCTGGACGCCCGAGGCACAGAAGGCATTTGAGGATCTCAAACTGTTCCTCACCTCACCGCCTGTCTTGGCATCCCCCCTGCCACAGGAACCACTTCTACTATACATTGCGGCCACCACTCATGTAGTGAGTGCCGCAGTGGTAGTGGAACGGGAAGAAGAAGGACGCGTTTACAAGGCACAACGCCCGGTCTACTTCGTCAGCGAAGTATTGGGCGAGACCAAGGTACGTTATCGGCAGGTGCAAAAGCTTCTGTATGCGGTTCTTATCGCTTCCCGGAAGCTGAAGCACTACTTTCAAGAACATCCAATTTCGGTGGTCACCTCCTTCCCTATTGGAGAAATTCTCCATAATCGGGAAGCCACTGGGAGAATCGCAAAGTGGTCGGTGGAACTCGGAGCTTTTGAGCTCTCGTTTAAACCATGCAGCGCCATTAAGTCACAAACACTCGTCGACTTTATCGCCGAGTGGACGGAGATGCAGACTCCCCCAGCAGCCGAAGAGGTCGAATATTGGAACATGTACTTCGATGGATTTCTCCGATGGCAGAGCGCGGGGGCTGGCATCGTTCTCATATCACCCGGAGGCGAGCGACTCAAGTACGCAGCTGAATATGAAGCGCTCATCCACGGTCTCCGTATTGCCATATAGCTCGGCGTCCAACGATTGGTGGTTCGCGGAGACTCCCAGCTTGTGGTGAGCCAAGTGCAGAAGGACTGGTCTTGTGTCAACGGCAACATGACCGCCTATTGTCAGGAGGTCAGGAAGTTGGAAGACAAGTTTGACATGTTGGAGCTCATACATGTCCTGCGTCGAGACAATGAGGCGGCGGATGAACTCGCAAACTTGGGCTCCAGTCGGGCGCCAGTTCCAACTGGGATCTTCGTCCAGGAGCTCCACGCCCCCTCTATCACTCCGCAAGAACAACTACCCCAACCCACCGAGTAGCAATCTGAGATAGAGGTGCTTGCCCTCGACTCAGATTGGACGAAGCCTTACCTGGAATACCTGCAAGAAGAAAAGCTTCCCGACGATCGGGGGGCTGCTGAGCAAATCCAACGTCGGAGTCGCAACTATGTGGTGCACGAAGGGACCATGTATCGACGAAGCATCTCTAGCATATTTCAAAAGTGCATATCTGAGTCTGAAGGACGCGCCCTGCTACGCGAAATTCACTCAGGCATGTGCGGGCATCATGCCGCATCAGCTACGCTGGTTGGAAAAGCTTTCCGACAAGGATTTTACTGGCCAACCGCGGTCTCAGACTCAAAGAAGATCGTCCGCAAGTGTGGAGGTTGTCAGTTCTTCGCCCGGCAGATTGATGTGCCGGCTCAGCACTTCACACGATTCCCATCACCTGGTCGTTCGCTGTCTAGGGCTCGACATTGTTGGACCCTTTAAGAAAGTACCCGGTGGATATGAACATATCTTCGTCGCCATTGATAAGTTCACCAAATGGATTGAAACCAAACCTGTGACCAAGATTACGGGGGCCAAAGCCACCGAGTTCTTCCAGGAGATTATCGGTCGGTTCGGCGTACCATCTCGGATCATCACGGATAACGGTTCTCAGTTCAAGAATGACGAATTTCGAAGTTGGTGCGAGGATGCGGGCATAAAGATTTGCTTTGCTTCGGTGGCACACCCATGAAGTAATGGGCAGGTCGAGCGCGCGAATGGCATGCTTCTACGAGGTGTCAGGGCACGTATCTTCGATCGACTCAAACCCTATGCGGCAAAATGGATGAAGGAATTGTCTGCCGTACTCTGGGGGCTTCGTACTAGCCCTAGTCGAGCTACGGGCGCGATCACCCTTTTTCTCGATATGGGTTCGAGGCGGTTCTTCCCACGAGCTGAGCTTGATCGCCCGAGTTCAGAGGTTCAACGAGAACGAGTCAGAGGCCAGTCGGATTGACGATCTCGACCGACTGGAGGAAGCTCGGGACGTTGCCACAATTCGGTCGGCTAAGTACCTCCAGGATTTGCATCGTTATCATGATCGTAATGTGCGAGATCAAGCCTTCTCGATTGGAGATTTGGTCCTTCGGGTTAGTCAATCGGGTGGCCATAAACATTCTCTACAATGGGAAGGACCGTACATCGTTGACTCCATGAAACGCCCGGGGGCTTACCGATTAAGGCGAGAAGACGGCGCTCTCCTGGACAATTCATGGAACATCGAGCAATTGCGTCGGTTCTATACCTGACGGCTATTGTAACCCCTGATCACAAATGAATAAAGATAAGTTTTTCGCTCACATTGTCTTTATAATTACACAATTCGGTTTCTGACTTGCTACTTATTTGCGTTTCAATTAAGTAGTAAGTCGGGGTTACATTTATTAGGTGCTTGTCGCGCACCTAATTTCTATCTAAATTTGACTTGCTCCTAATCGATTCTCGATTAGCCAAGAAGTCGGGGCTACACCTAATTAGGTGCGCATCCGCGCACCCTTTCTCCTTTGTTAAGTCTGACTTACTCATTAGTCGGAATCCGACTGGTTTGTAAGTCGGGGGTCATACCTGATTGGAGGCAGTCTCCGCCACTACATTTATTCTTAACACTTAATTTTCTTTTTTCGGTTCGAGCTAACGATGAGCCTAAGCGTCTGTCGTCCTGAGTAACGAAACTTCTGCTTCCTAGCAACATCCATGCTTCCGGGTCGCATTATCGGAGGTAGAGCTCCTTGCCAACTCCTAATGCTAAGGAACTTGATGCGCTGGACGGAGTGCTTAGCGAAAGGGAGCTAACTCACTTGGGCAAAGCGTACTACTCGGGTCGTAAAAAATCGATTAACTTGCGCTAAAAAAAAGAGAAGAGGGAAGAAAGCATCGCACATTTAGAATAAGAAATTTTATTTCTTGAAGGCCCCGGGCCGGTTACAGGATGTGGCGGCAGGTGTAGGCCTGCGCCTTGATGATCAAATCCATCACCCCAGCGAGGTCTGGGGCGGTGTCGAGCAGAACCTCGGCGATGGCGGTGTCGCGGGCGCGGGAGCGGACCAAGGCCTCCACGATCACGTCGGTCACCTCGGCAAGGGCCGGGACGACCTCCACCAGGACCGCGACGGAGGCGACGTCGCGGGCGCGGGCCTTCTCCTCGGCCATCTCGGCGAGCGCGAGGTCGAATCCCGCCCAGAGCTCGGTTAGCTCTTCATCAGCCATTGGAGCAGGAGGAGGCGAAAGGATTTAGGAAGAAGCTTGTGAGGAGCGGCCTCTACGCCAGCCTCTCTTTATAGCCGAACTTGGGGAAGTCAAGCCGGCTTCGGGGAGTGATGGCGTCGAGAAGCAGCCCCAATGAAAACAGTTCCCGGGATTCAATGTGGAGGTTTCTGGGAGCGCGGTGCTGCGTTCAAAGCGACGCTGGGCTTCGGCCAAGTATTATCGATGACTTGCGGCAAGAAGAGCAGCGCTTCTCGAAGAACATGAGCGACGCCGACCTCCCATCGACGGAAGGTGCGAAGCCTTGGTTTCACTGTTGCACTATTTGGGCCCGGACTTGGGTTCCAGAGAACACGCTCCTTGTGGGCCGTATGTTGTACGTTGCTCACATGCGGGTGTTGATTGGACCAAACCTAGTTGGGACAAAGGGCGCGCTCCTAGTTGGGCCTTCTGCCAGTTATTGATTCTTTGATGACTGGGTGCTTTCTAGGTAAAAAATCAATCCAACTCTTGGCGTACCCCTTGGGGTCAATGGCTGGTCCGATTTTATAATCGGATTAGGCGTCAAAAAGTTAGCTCTTCAGTTGGGTCTCAGTGGCACATCTCCGGATCGTTTGTCGCCAAGACAAACACCACTAGGAGGACCTCAACTTGGAGGCGGGCGTATTCCTCCGGGGATCACCAGCTTGTGTCCGCATTAGTTGGATCAAGGCGCCTGAACACCCTACACAGGTTGTGGCATATCCCATGCTGGATCGAATGTCGAGCTCTGCAAGTCAGGCTTGAATGCCATAAGTTGTAACAGGGAGGATAACTCTGGGTAGCACTGCATACTCGGCAAAGTCCACTCTCCTGGTATGCCTCTCCGTGGGGCCGTTAGCCAGCATTTCGATCCGTCAGGCTGGGTGCCAGACATCTTTAATAAACTTAAGAATTTTTCTCGAGTTCTTTGCAACTGTGTTGTTTGATTAGTAGGTTACTCAACGAGCAGATTCTGTCAGCCAGACGAAGAGTGATGTCACTCGGATAAACATCTAGAGGATTGCGAGCCGAACCCCGAATCAAGACAACCCAGTCCCGAAGCACTCGGGGCTACTGTGGAAAACATGGGCCCTAGGTGTCCGAAGATATACAACAAGACGTACCATCTCCTTGGGCCGAGTCAATTGGGCCTTCCAGAAGGCAGGCTTGGAGGACGGTGCGGCCTGGCACGGTCTACAAGGAAACGGATTCGTTTCCTACTCGAATACATGGATATAGGTGTAGCTGAATCGATTATATCTGTATCTTCCATATACGGATTAGGGATTCTATCTGTAACCCGACCCCCTACACTACATAAAGGGGGTCTGGGGACCCTAGTTCGGCATCCAATTCCACATCTTACAATCATCATCATCGTCCACCATAATACAATCCACGAGCACAGGAGTAGGGTATTACCTCCCCCGAGGGCCCGAACCTGTATAAATTTGGCTCCCTGTGCTACCATCGTAGTTGTGATCTTTCGCATCGTCCCCTAAAATACATTGCCGACGCAAATCGTCGATAGCAGGGAGGAGGAGAGAGATTATAAGAGAGAGAGAGAGAGTAATTTATGGGAAATAGAGTGAGTTGACATGCTATGCATGCATGCAAGGAGGGAGAGAGAGAAATGTGTGAGAGAGAGTGGGAGAGTACAGGAGAGTGAGAGAGAAAATTTATGGGAGAGAGTGAGTTGACATGCCATGCATGCATGCAAGGAGAGAGAGAGAGAGAGAGAAATGTGTGAGAGAGTGGGAGAGTACGGGAGAGTGAGAGAGAGGGAAAATTTATGGGAGAGTGAGTTGACATGCCATGCATGCAAGGGGAGAGAGAGTGGGAGAGTACGGGAGAGTGAGAGGGAGAGAGAAAAAATTTATAGGAGAGAGTGAGTTGACATGCCATGCATGCATGCAAGGAGAGAGAGAGAGAAATGTGTGAGATAGTGGGAGAGTACGGGAGAGTGAGAGAGAGAGAAAATTTATCGGAGAGTGAGTTGACATGCCATGCATGCATGCAAGGAGAGAGAGAGAGATTAGGAAAGGAGGGTTAGGGAGGGGTTAGGAAATAAGGGTTAAGGTTAATGCTCAGCATATGAAGCGCGAACAAATACCGAACACTAATAGAATTATTATATAAAATTTGCTCAAAATTATCTTTACAAAAATTTAAAAAATACTTAACATGCCAAATTAAAATATTAAAAATTTGGGATGTTACAAACCTCTCCCCTTTACGAGAATCTCGTCCCCAAGATTCCTAATCTCTAGGAAACAAATCCGGGAACTCAGCGCGAAGGTCTTCCTTGCGCTCCTAAGTAGCTTCTGCCTCGGTGTGGTTGGTCCACTGGACACGGTAAAACTGAGCGGTCTTATTCCGGGTTTTTCGGATGCAACGTCCAAAATTCTGACAGGGTATTCCTTATAGGATAAGTCTGGTTGCAGGTTCATTTCTTCCATTGGCATTTGTTCTTTCGGTACCTGAAGACATTTCTTCAATTGAGATACATGGAAAACATTGTGCACATCTGCTAGACTTCCAGGTAACTCGAGACGATAAGCTACTTCCCCCCTTCTAGCAAGATCTCAAGAAAACTCTATTTGCCTTGTGGCAAGCAATAGAAATAGCCTCGATCTAGAACATGCTAGGCCATGGTGACCATGGCGAGGTCGGCAACGGCTCCCCCTCGCGGGGAGCCGGATCGCCGGATAAGCTGAATAAGAAGATAAGCTGAAGAGAACAACCCCTATGTGCCGGTTCTGACTACCAACCAGCACAGATTTTTGCCGGTTGTTTGTGGAATACTCATCTAGCGTAATCCTGGCCATCTCAACTAAAGTTCTATTCTTCCCCTCTACAAAGCCATTTTGTTGGGTGATGTGTGGGGAAGAGAACCGGTACTCAACACTTGAATCCTCACAAAAACTCACAAACTGAGAGTTTTTGAACTCTATGACATTGTCAATGCGAATAGCTCTAAGAGCACCTCGAAACTCAATTAACAGATGACAAAACAGACTCTGAAAGTGACCAAAAGTCTCGTCCTTGGTGAATCATGAAGTACACACAAGAGTACCTCAAGAAGTTATCCACAATCACAAACACATTTCACTTGCCACCCACTGACTGCACTCGAGCAGGACCAATAGTGTCCATATGTAGAAGCTGTTCTAGTGCATCAGTCACCACAAGGGTGACTGGCGGGTGAGCAGCAACAACCATCTTGCCATGTCGACAAGGAGAACAAACAATATCTTTGACCATCTTGAGTTTCGGCAGATCACGAATGAGATCATGGCCACTAATTCTAGTCAAGTGATCAAACCCAATGTGACCAAGTCTTCTATGCCAGAAGGAGATGTCACGAAACTCAAAAGCAATCAAACAATGAAGAGAACCATCATGCGAACATCAAAGTCAGCTCAAAAAACTCTCCCAAAGTGAGAAATCCCAAAAGAAACTCTCCGGAAGAGTCAAGAATCCTGAAGGCATCACACCTGAACCTCACCTCAAAACCGTCATCAGTAAGTTGAGAAACAGAGAGTAAATTATATCGCAGCTTACTCACCAAAGTAACATCTCTCAACACAAACTTGTCATTAATTTTCACAGAGCCTTAGGCAATGAACTTGCCCAAATGAAGCATCCCCAAAAGTGATCAGCTTACCACCTGTGGCACGAGTTAGGGAAGAGAACCAATGAGACTCTCTGGTCATGTGGCCACAGAACTGGAATCTACAATCCAAACCTCTTCTTTCCTCGTCTGACGAACCTGGGTCAACGAAAGCGAGAAGACAGAGACTTAGTACCCAGGGCAACTAAGAACAGATCTAGGAACCTAATACTGGGCCACCCGGTGAGCAGAAGTGCCAGTCGTATGACCAAAGGACTAGACTCTAGCGTATCTAAGCGTCTCAACTCTCACAAAACCAGAAGGAACAACTACAGAATGTCTAGGCGCTAAGCTGGGTTGGTTCGCCGTCGTGTTAAGATCGGACCATCCTAGGAACACCGCTCAGGCCTCCTACCACCAAAATAGGAGAAAACTCACGCCGTGAATATCTACCTCCATAGAGAAAGGAAGGCATACCTAAGGACGGCGAAAATCTTGACCGCGAGCGACACTATGACTAATACCAGAAGAGACTCTCTGAAAACCAAGTCCAATATGCCGAGAAGTCAAAACTCTACCAGTTTGACCAGTGGCCACAAAGTGAGATCTACCCTGACAAGAATTTTGCCTAGGAGCTGTGGGTGTCTTAGAAGCATTCTGTGTCTAGGGATGACCCTGAATACCTCTAAGAGCACGAACACGCTTAGCAAGAAAAATCCCGAATTGGATCCAAAATTGATGGGTTAATGTGAGCTTATCCATGCGGTTAGGGAGTAATCTTGGCGCGTCTGAAACAAAACTAAACAACATGTCCATCCTTTTGACAGAATGTTCAAGTATATTTTGATCTACTAGAAGCAGAAACAGAAGAGGGAACAACCTCCTGAACATAAGTCTCTTGGACAAAACCATCAGAGTGAAAAATGGTGGTCTTAGGACGCCAGGGGAAACAACAACAACAGCATCTCCACTCTCACTAGCATGGACAACTCTGGCAGGGTGTTACCTAAGATACTCCTAGCAATCAAAACCTAGAGCCCTACCCTTAGAAATCTTCAACTGATTCAAGATAAGGTTAAGCTTCTTCTTGCCTCCAACAAACTTCTCAAGAGTGCTTATGAGGTACTCACACTCCTGATGAAGCTAAGGATAGAACTCACAAATAGAAGGTGAAGAAAAAGATCCATTAGAAGAAGGCTGGGTAGCAAGAGCATCGGTGTTCCCCTCCCCTTGGAGCCTACGACACCTATCACTAAGTATTTGCCACACCTCTCCTAAAAGCCTAACAAGATAAGCACTCAGAGTTCCTAATTATGGCTATCTGACCCTCAAATCTCCTACACAAATCCATGTACTCCTTGCCTATATCCCCATCAAGCTCATCACATCACACACATGAATTCACACTTAGAAAACAAAGCATCAGTCACTCATCAATTCTAGTCACTCATCAATTCTATATTGCATATTCTGATTCTTCACTTTTAGAAGAAGGCAACCCTCATATGAGATATCTAGTCTCATATTTGAATGTGTCACTATAACCCTCATCTGAGTTGACTAGGTCCTTAAGTGCATCATGATTTCTACAGTCCTTAATTGAACTAATTGGGTTAGAATCATGTGCATCTATGCAAGTATCACATAGAACAGGATGAGGTGATGAAGTGCAATCAACAGGCACAACGAGAGAACTAGGAATACTAGCAGTATCAATACTAGGAACAGAAGTAATAGCAACAAGAGCAGTCCTAGCATCATTCAACTCACTAACCACACCGGCATGTCTCCCCTAAGTGTCTCAAGTTCAAAAGCCGCACTAACATGAAAAGTCCTTAAGTTCTCCATCTCTACAAGAAAACCATCATACACAGTGCACCCATCACCCATCAGAAACACAGGTGGTACTAGATCTAAGTGAGTCAAGCTCTTAGTTCAATCTATCTATTTTGTGCTCTAACTCCCTACATCTAGCCTTGGACTTAGCATGAAATCTACCGAACTTGCAGAAAGCATCATTGAGTTGGTCATAAGACAGTACCTCATCCGAGTCGCTAGACAGGTCAGAGTCACTAACTCCGTTCTTGTCGACCACCATGAAGCACATGCCAGCAAAATCATCATCATCCTTAGGCTTGTCTTGCGGAACATTCTCTCCATCATTGCTCCAAGTCTCCTCAGTGTCTGAGACATCATCAAGAGCTGCGAGCACCTTCTAGAACAATCTTGAACCCTTGGGGTACTTGCGATTCTTCATGTCTTGAGGAGCAGCTGCTGAAGGCTTCTTATGACGGTCCTTGTCGGTGTAGATGTTCTTTCCTGTACTATCGTAGTCGTTCTTTCCCTTTTCCAGCATCTTGGGACAATTTGCTCGAATACAGTTGCGCCACCACACTCAAAGCAAGTAATTGGCCCTCTCTTTCTCTCACTCTTCTGTATGAGTGACTAAATTTTCTAGCAAGTAGAGAAAGCTGACTTTCTAGAAAAGCATCCATCTGGTCATCACTTAGCTCACAAAGTGCTGAAAAAGAGAAACTCAAATCAAAACCAGCAGAAGAGGAACACCACAAAGAAGGATCGGTGACCAAAATAGTAGAATAAGGACCCGATTCATCGTAAAAGTTCTCAAGTTCATGTGTCTTGAGATTTGAATACAATCCATCGAAGGTTAGCTTAGTATTATCGACTGCTTATCTGATAGTTGTCATCTTAACTCCCTAAATCTTTATGTCAAGAGTAGAAAGGAAGTGTCAAATATTTTTCGAGTCAGAATATGTGATACCAACTGCTCGAAGATTGCTCAAAATCTTGGTAAAGAAACTAAAACACAAACCCATAGATTCTCCATATATTTGCACAAATTTGTTATACTCTCTCTTGAACTAGTCCTGTCTCACAATCTTGATCTGGTCTATTAATTCCCTTATGGTAAGCAACGAGGGTAGTCATATTCATTGTGGCTCAGACCCTGAATGATCAGGTTTTTTGCTCTAGCATTGGTCTCGACCTCAGACTGATTAGAGGCATTGATGTCCTCATCCTTAGGCACCACATAGGGATTGTAAACTTTCAACCAAATAGTTTATCCCTATGCCATAATGTAGGACTCCACCCGAGCCTTCCAGAAAGGAAAATCGATGCCAAAAAAGTCAGGAGGCTTGGTAGAGTACATATAATCCATCACAGCTCAAAAAAAAGGAAAGGCTCAAAGATCGGTTAAGATCAAAATGAAGAGCACAACCTAGCTCTAATACTAGTTGAAAGACCAAGCTAAACGGTTAGAAGGGGGTGGAATCGATGCCAAAAGGATCTTGAAACTTTCTTCAACAACGGACCCCAAAATCTAAACCAAATGATGAATCTTGTCTCAAATAGCTATACAGCTATCAAGAACCAAGGCTAATCAAGAAACGTGGTAGAAGATAAATTCTGAGAGCAAAATAAAGGCCCAATAAAACAGTTATAACTCCTAAACTGTAGCTCATATGGTTATGAGATTTTTTTATCAGAGCTAGATATAGAATTTAGGAAACCATAAAATGAAGAATCACCTTTGTAGCATCACTGAGCAAAAAGATACAAAAATCACAAGGTTTGTTACTCAAAAAATTCGAACTGCATAATAGTAGCTCGGTAAAACCTTTACAGATCTTAAACCGTGGCTCTAGGCCCTATGAAAATTATACTAAAAGAAGATTTGGAAGTCACAGAGTTAGCAAAAAAAAACACCTCCATCCAATATTTGAGCAAAAAGAAACAAAAATCACAAGCTCTACTGCATGAGAATTTCATACTGCAAACAGAGGGCTGGGAAACTTCCATAAATCTTAAACCGTGGCTCTAGATCCTATGAATTTTTATCACAAGTATCTCTAGAAGTTAGAAATCCAACCTAACAAGAATCACCTTCATATCATGTCGGAGCAAAAAGAAACAAAAATGACAAGCACAGCTATGCAGAAAAAATGAATCGACAAACTTGAGCAAGAAAAGGAAGAGCTTAGATATCAGTATTCTTGATGGGTTGCAAGATGATATGAGCATTATTAACAACATCTACACATGATAGATCAACAAGAAATCAACATGTAGAAGGAGGGGAGGGAAAGAAACTAGTTGCAAAAAAAATAAGAAAGAAAAATAGATCAAATACATAGAACAAAGGAAGAGCTTTATGTGTAACTTACCTTTTTATTGTTTGGTTGGTTTTCTATGGCCACACACAAGTGGGCAAAGCTCTCAACGAGCAAATAATTCTGAAATAAAACTTTAACCAAGACTTGAGTTAAGGCATCCCTCCACCTCTCCTTATATAGTCCTTTTGAGTGCATTTCTACCCCTGAAGGGCTGTTTAGCTTCTAAGCTAACTTATTAAGGGTTAGGATTCACTCACTCCACTACTAACAATCAGATCTACATATGAGATTTACATAGGCAACACAAAGCCTGCATGGGCTTTACACAAAGCCCAAACAATCCGATACAACGGGCCTTCGTTTCTTGACTTGACCGATCATTTTCCGCGCCTCTGGGCCTCTAACCCGAACAGGAAACTTTGAGCCACCTCAAGTCCATCTTCATGACATCCACGTGAGCACAATTTGAGCCCAACCATCCCGTCAGCAGCCTTGACCATTTTGGACCTTGGTTCTCTCAACCTAGTATGGGTACTCGCTGATGACCACAATTGTTCCAAACCTGCACTCAAATGGACCAACACAATCTCCACAAATATCTCACTTACCTCCCTAAAATTTAGCATATTATTATTCATAATCATGCAATGACCCTAATTGACCCTAAATCAATACTAATCACAAGTCAAAGCTGCACCTCAGGTGCACAGTAGTTTGTGAAAATTATATCTATTAATTCGTGCATAAAATGACTTTTTGCCCAAAAAAAAACATTCATATTGAAATTCTCTACAAGAGATATGAAGACCAAAAAATCATCCGAGAAAAGGAGCACTACGAAACAGTGCAAAACGTGAAAATTATATGTGCCGAAACATAGATCCGCTTAGCTCTAAACATGTCTCAAACACAAACTTTTCAACCAAATCAAATCAAGCCATATATAGTTATCACCACATAAAGACCTCCAAATAATCTCACTCATTGCAACCCAGACTCAAACTCTTGCTAGCAATGAAACTAACGAAATTCCACGAGATCAAACTACATCAAACAACCATGCTTCCACTCTCAGCCAACGCTCGTCGACAAAGGCAGAGTAGACAAAAAATGACGATGTCATCGTTAGAGCTGCCTCCTCTAGCCATGACCCACTTTGGGTTAATGGTGGTGTAAAGGCCAAAAAACCTTGCACCCCGAGCACATCGAGGTGGTTGTCGATGAACGGTGGCACGAGGAGCTCGCAATAGTGGGCAAAGGAGATGCACAACGGATGTTTCCACTTCTGAGGAAGACGAAGGTGAACACTCCGATCTAAACTCTATCGTCACCGTCGCTAGGACCGGCGACGCAGAGAGCAATCAGGTTGGGAAAAATGGCTCTGCCCCTATCCCCGCAACATTATCCACCTTCGCAGTTTGAGAGAAAAACAAATCCCACCTGGGCCGAGGGAAGGAAACTTACCTGTCAGGATGCAGAGTAGTGAACCAAAGAGCTATTGATCGAAGGGTAGAGATTCGTCAGTACCACCTTGTTTATGCTGATCGGATGGTGATGGTAGCTTTTCGTATTTACTATTCGTTGTTAGTTAGGGGGTGTTTGGCAAAGCTCCAACTCTCAACTCCGTCCTAGAGCAGTGCTAAACGTCCTAACTCCACGTAACTCTGGAGCAGGCAACTCTATGGAGCAGCCTCTCTTGCAGTTCATTTTTGTAGAGCAGATTGAAGAGTGCTCCGCCGAGTTGTGGATCTGCTCCATAATGAATCTGTTCCACAGTGGAGTTGTGAAGCAGAGCTGAAAAATTGGAGCTGAAGCTCTGCCAAACACCCCCTTAATGTCGTTGTAACTCTGAACTTTAAGAGAGTCGAGGGGTTTGTTGCAGTTTACCTACTGTGCTGTAAAAAAAGGAGGCTTTATAAGCTCGGATTTGATCTGTACTTAGTGTCAGACTGGATAATACAAATTCAAAAACACTTTCTGCGTCCATTTCGCATCCAAATTTCTCTCCTCTTCCCATTTCTGGCTCGAATTTCTGCTCTGTTCTTGTCAGGTTGTTCGGATCCTGACATTACCTCCGGCGAAGAAATCCAGAAGACACGTAATTACTGATGTCCGTCCCCAAATCCAGCATCCAGGAACCAGAAATCGTCGCCGGAGTCAGGGATTCCACCAACACCGAAACCCTAGTAACCTCCTCCGACGACCTCTAAAGCATTGCATCGCCAACGCCAGATCCACCACCAAGGACCAAAACATTGCCGTATCGGGGCATAAGCCGGTGACAACTCTAAAACTACCGCTGCCCTAAACCTACTGGACTGCCCCCATCCTACATGACCCACTAGCCACCTCCACCACCAGCACCCTGGAGGCCCGGACCTCCTCCTCCTCGTCGCAAGGAAGAAGGCCGCCATAGAGGGAGAGGGAGGGGACTGATGGCACTGGTGTTTTTTGGGATGAGGAGAAGGGGGTTGCAAGAGTGAGAGCAGATGGAGAAATCTGAACTTCTATACCTTTAGTAAAGAGAAAATCCATTGTACGCCAGAAAAACAAACACCGGAGATGGATGGAAAAAGTGGATGGAGGAGGGAAGGTGCAGCAAGCAGGGGGAGGAATATCATTGCCAGTGCATTATTTAGATGAGATTACACCAAGCGTTATGGTAGGGTTCTAAGTGGTTGAAAAGGTTAATAACTAAAATCAGCTCAAATAGCTAGGACGACAAATCATTGAATGGATTTTGAATAGAGCGGTAAATTCTAGTGTCAAATTCTAAAATGCCACTCTTTTGGAGTGGTATATGATAGATTTTCTCTTCGTCTCAAATAGTTTTGAGGGGATAGGATTTGACTTATAAAATGTATATTATAGATTGAGAAGAATTCACAAAACTATCATAGTGTCCCATTGCCAATCCCATCACTATTTTGTAACTCCCCAAAAATGGAATTTTGCTATGGTAGTAAAACAATGTATCAGGCCCGTATTTTGCCCTATTTTTGGTCATAATCTGGAAAACCTTATTAATTAGATCTCTTAATTTAAAAATAATATGTGTATACAAATATATTAATATACACACGCACACACACTTGTATCAGCACATATAGGGCTATAGGGCTACATGCTTTAGAGGGTTAAATTTAAATTCTAACCCAACACTTAAATAAGTTCCCTAGATTTATCAAATTTGAAATATGTCAGCAATTTGGTGGTGTGAGCCCAAATTTTAATTAAAGCTACTCCCAAAACTAACCCATTTTGTACCCCTCTCAAAATTCAACTAAAATTCAATTTCCCCAAAAGTCTTAAGGTCAAAATGGGTCCTTAGGGCCGGGCCCAACCCATTTTGGGCCTAACCCGGTCTGGCTGGCCCAGCTAGGTCCTCGACCCAGCCCTTTTCCCTTCTAAGCCAAGCCGACTGCGTCCTCCCCTTGGCTCGCCCCTCCCGGCTCGTCCCCTTGGCTCGCCCTCCCGCTCATCTCTCACTCTCTCCCGCGTGCTCCGGGGCACGCCGTCGCAGCCGCAGCTGACCGTGTGCTGCCCTTGTCAGTGGCTTCCGTGCCCCCTGCACGCCACCGCCCTTTCCGCCCAACTCGCAGCCTCCCTGTCGCGTCGAAATCCCGTCGAAATCCTTCCCATCGCGTCCACCGCCCCGTGCCACCAATGGGTGCCCCTGCTACACCATCACATCGCCGCGTCTCTGCCTTCGCCATCATGACACTGCGCCCCAGCCACCCCGCGCCACTGCCGTCGCCGCCCGGTCGGATTACGCGCATCGGCGCACGTCACCACCCGCATTGCGCCCATGGTTCGGTGAAACCACGAGCGAAGCCCTCCGAACTATTCCTAAGCCATACCGGCTATAAAAAAGTATCGGTCCGAGCTCCATTTTCCTTTTTCTCCTCACCCTCCCGACCACCACAGAGCTCCAGTGCTCAAATTCCCCATTGTCGCTGAGAGTCGCGCCGAGAGCTTTGGGCTAGAGCTGCTCCACCCTCTTAGCTTCACCATCCTCGGAGGAATCGAGCTAAGGCCCCTCTAACAACCGTAATCGTCGAATCCCTCGCCGCCGGCTCCATTTTCAACGAATCACCCCCTTTTTAATCTCTTCGTCGTTGGAGAGTATCTCACCAATCCCTCACGCAGAGAGCTTCCCCGTGTTATTACTCACCTTTTCCCTAACTTATCTGTGCAAGATCTTCCCCGGAGTTCCCCCGCGCCGATCACCCTGTTTCGGACTTCCTCGACCTGCTCGTCGACCGTTCTCACCGGAGCTTCTCAGCGCCCATCGTAGCTGCCGTAAGTCTTCTTGTAGTCCCTAGAGGCTCCTGCCCCTATTTTTGCGCATATACCATACCCTAGCTCTCGGGCCAGGATTGGCCGAAGCCTAACTCCGCCGCCGCTCATCGCACTGCCACATTCGGCCGCTTCCGGCCTTGGCGTGAGCACCATTAATTGCGCGCAAGCCCACTGGTCCTGTTGGGACGAAGAAACCGCCCAATGCTGGTCGGATGCGTCGCCGAAGCCTCGGCGAGCCTCATGGACGTACGCACGCCAGCATGAACCTAGACCCGTCCAATGCACGCCAAGATTCATGCAGAGCACGCTATTACGGATGATTGCGCTACTGACATGTGAGACCGCACAAAACTGTGTTTAAAAATTTAAATCTCGCGCTATTAGAGCTATTGAGCCACTGACGGTTGGGGCCTGCGGTCCACTCGTCAGTATTAGTGGTAGCGCCTCACGCATAGTGCATGTTCACCTCGCGTTAGCTTAAATTAGGGAATACGCCTTCGGTCGGTTGAACGTTCACTATTGGATGGCGCCTTTTTAAATTTACGTCTCCTTCCGTAGCGCTTGCGCAGTTGGAAGGCGTCCCCGGAAAATACGCCTTGTCCTTAGCAGCTCTCGAGCTGAGCCATAAATGGGCCGGTCCGTTACTGTGCAATCCAATTTTCCCAAAAGAGGTGAATAAAAACAAATATAGAAAATAAAATGGGTTGTTTAAAATACCTAGACTTCCCTAAAAATCTTAGAAAAATTTTGATAAATATTTTATAGCCTGCTAGATTTATTAAAAATATCTAAGGGAACAGTAACATAGAAGTATGCCTCTGTTTAAGTTACTTAGTTCTATTCTAGGAATTCTTTTTTAGGGAATAAACCAAAAAAATGAATATTGATTGAATAAAATAGTTAATGACTTATGAAAAATCTAAGGAAATTTGGGACAATCTCTAATAACATGATACACATATTAAAATTTTAATTCGGACTGTTGACCCCTTTTTAGCCTCTAGATAAATCAAAACTCACCTCTTTAGTGATTTATAAATAGGCTTTCCAATTGTTTTGATTGCTTAGTAAGCCCCTAAAATCATGAGAAAATTCCAGTGGAACCTAATTGTAATTTAGGGATTTAATTTATATCTTGAACCATTTTAGGACCTTAAATACCCACTGGATAATTATTTGGCCAGATTTACCCCTTTTACTTATGAACTAATATAGCAGTAATGAAACCTGAATTATTTTAAATACTATTTGATTTCAACTAAATCTTAAAATTGTACAAAAATATTGTTAACCCTAGTGAATTTATTAAAATTATATGTCCTTACTAAAACATGGTAGGATTATTTATCTAATTAACTAGGGTAAATTAGGCCTATAAAATATAGTATGGATAATTTGTTTCTAGATTTAGAATCATACAGCCACACGCCTATCTGTAAACAATAGGTAATTTCCCTAGAATTGATGAAGGAAATACTTCAAACAAAATTAATTTTTGTATTATATATGTAATTGCCAAAATCCCATTATTTCTTTGAGAATTATTGTTCATTAGTAAGATCATGGAACTCCCTAAGCGTCGGCCATCGATCAATCGATCGTTAGGGTAGACGTGCTGTATTTCATGCATCATGATTTCCTATTTGAAAGGACCGGGATGTCGCCTAGAGGGGGGGTGAATAGGCGATTACAAAATTTAAACTTTAAATTAAACACAGCGGAAACAAATGGTTCGGACTGTCCGAGTTCACCTCGGACTGTCCGAGTACTTCGGATAGTCCGAAGTCTATTCGGATAGTCCGAATGATACAGAGTGACTTCGAATTCAATCCAAATCGCACGGATTCAAGGATACCACATGCACCAAAGATAGTTCACAACTAAGTATAGGTGTAGTAGTATCACACAAGACAAGATAATCAATTCAATTGTAAAATAAGCAATTAATTCAAACTTGAGAGTGAAAGGGATAAAACCGAAATGAAGATGGAGACGCGAAGATGTTTGTTCCCGAAGTTCGGATCCTTGAGGGGATCCTACGTCTCCGTTGAGGCGGCTCGGTCACACTTGAGCCGGGGTCTTTTTCAACCCTTCCCTCACCGGTGTTGCACAATGCACTCGTCGGCTTCACTCCTTTGATTTCTTCCCTTGCGGAGGCGAAATCGAGCCTTCACAAACTTGTCACGGCGCACCACACAAAGCTAGGTGGCTCGTGACTAACTCCTAGCCGTCTAGGAGTCCTCAACCTCCAAGAGTAACAAATGCCCACGAAGAATGAACTTGGAGATGAACTCAAGTGCTCAAAGATCAACTCTTGCTCAATCCACACTCACACCTCCTCCCAACTCTTCCCAACCCTTCTTCCCAAGGGGATCACCTAGATCGAAGAGTGGAGGGGTCACTAGGGCTCAAGAACACACTAATTCTATAAAGGAATCACCTCCCAACCTTTCTCCCAAATCTCCCTCAATCCCTCCTTCCAACTCTTCCAAACCCTTCTCCAAAGGGGATCACAAAGATCTAAGAGTAGAGGGGTTCTAAGGGCTCAAGAACACTTGAATAGATCAAGGAAATGGTGGTCCAACGGCTCTTTTCAAATGGGGAGAGAGAGGGGTTTAAATGGAGGCTTTCAGGGATTCTGACCGTTACAGACAGTTTCGTGTAAGTTCGGATAGTCCGAGTGATATTCGGATAATCCGAGTAATTACAGGTAACGGAGACAGAGAGACCCAGCTCGGATAGTCCGAACAAACTTCGGATACTCCGAGTCATTCGGATACTCCGAGTGAACCTCGGATAGTCCGAATAATTATAGCCCGACGAACAGAGAGGGTCAACTCGGATAGTCCGAATAAAATCTTCGGATAGTCTGAGTCATTCGGATACTCCGAGTGAACCTCGGATAGTCCAAGTGCTGAAAACAGCCACTGCACATCCCGACGAAAACGGGCATAACTTTTGACTCCGGACTCTGATTTGGGTGATCTTAGACTCTACGGAAAACTAAGAACGAGAGCTACACAACCAACAAGGTCTCACACCTCAAATCCCAAGGGATAAATGCAGAACTAATAAAGAAGGCAAGGAAGACCTACAACTCTCACTTTCCGACACCAGCAACACCACTCTCCAACTAAGTTTACAAGGATGGATCACTTGAGCACTTGACACATCTAAAAGTCATTCTCCATCGCATCCCTCTTAATAGTACGGCAATCCTTAGACTCAAATTAAATCAAAGATAATACAAGTCTAGGATAGTCACTTGCCGTCTTTTTCTTCATTATGCATGATGACCTTCACTAAAAGATTGATGAAGCCTTCGCCTTATCCAACTCGACTCGATTCACCTTATGAGACTCTCGTCCCATTGACCTTGACTTGATCATCCTCCCCGACGATCTCCACGCCAAGTCGATCTTGACTTAGTCCTCAACTCTTGGTGACACCGTCGTCTTGTTGACCTCGGCTTAACCATCATCCTTTAACATACCTTGGTCATCACACATACTCATAGGACCTAAATCTTTCCAAGCCACTCATGAAAGATATTAGTCCAAAAGCTCAATAGATATAAATAGATTGATGTTTGTGAGCAATTAAGTACCACAAGTGTTTCATATAAAGAGATATAATATTAAATGGAAACACTTGACAAGAGAAAGATTCTCTACTAAGTGCATCATGATAAATATGTAATGGAGCTAGATGCACTAGGAAGATAATTGCCATTATGATAAATCAACTAAAACATGGCAAGTACCACAATCTTCACTAAAATAGAGCACATGATAGAATATACAAGAATTGCACATGTGCAAATAATATTCAAACTAGAGTGAAGTTGTGGAATAATCTAGATTAAACTCCACTAAGTGATGTGCATAAGAAGATATACAAACAAAGCATGCATGGACCAAGTCAAGTCATAGCAATGTGAAGTTTAACTCTAGTTAAGACATATATACTAGAAAAAAGACACATATTGAACTCAAGTAAGTATATATGCACAAATAGATATGAAATCAACCAATGTGCATATATATAATCAATATGTTACTTGAATCTCACTATGCACTTGCACAAGAGGAATACAATAATAAATATATATAGAGAAGGTTACCGAGATTGCATACCTCATCTTTGCTTACCCATCCTATTTGTATGTGTGAGACTTACCTTGCTAGGATAGATAGATTGTCCACTTGGCATATATGATGTCCTCTAAATAGATGAGACTAATATTCAACTTGGCAATAAACATGTTAGTCTCATAGCAACACAATCATATTAGAGATTTGTCACTAGACAATTACTTAGCCAAGCATTTACACATTTACTAATAATTGTCATTATGTGTTCGTCATTAATCACCAAAATCACTTATGTACCTAGATGCACTTTCACTATTGCACGTTGAAATTTTATTTATTCTGTTCCTCGAATTCGTACCGTTAATAGACGCAGACGAGTTCGAAGGACATTTCGAAGAACGGCAAGAGGACCCCCACTACTCGCAAGACCAAGATGAGTTAACATATTCTCTAAAGGATGTTTACTTTTACTAGGGAGAGTCTAAACTTTCCCTAGTACGGGTTAACATTCAAATAGACCATATTGAATCCCAGTTTCTTAAAGTAATTTATTTACAATAACAAATTGCATGCTCTCTTTAAGTAATTATGCCTACTTGCTTAATTATGATGTATCATGCCATGTGAACTTCTTGTTATTAATTTTACCATGATGATAACTTCCTTGATGAAATCATCCGTCGTTTGACATTGTTATTGATTGCCTTGATAATCACCTTTGATTGCCTGGTTAGGTTAAATAAAATGATTTTAGACTCTTAAGTCTTGGTTAAAATCTTGTTTAGACATTGCTCAGGTCCAATTATTAATTTTAGGCTTAGTTGTCTCGGAACGGTGAACCGATTTTCACCGGACATGATGAACATAATAAACTTGGTTTACTAGATATTAGGCCTACCATGCCAGTGTGTGTGGTTGGGAACACGGATGTGTTCCGGTTTATGGTTAAGAGTGTGATGTAGCTGGGCTACATGGTGTGAAGAGGGCTATCGGTTCTAGCATGGTGCTGAGAGGGGCGCGGGGCAACACAAGTACTGCCGAGCGTGCCACAAGGTGGTCCCGCCACAACATGTGTAGGGCACATGGATGGAACGATAGCGAGAGAAGGAAGGCTGGACCACGGGAAAGGTGCTGGGCAGCCAGGGACGGCTGTGCCAGTCGGAGCGCGAGTTGTTTTCACGTAGCTATATGCTGCCCACTACGGTTCCTGCACAACGTGAGTTCCAAGCGTGCTGGGCAGCCAAGGATGGCTATGCCGGTCGGAGCGCGAGTTGTTTTCGCGTAGCTTTATGCTGCCCACTGGGGTTCCTGCACAACGCGTGGCCATCGCGCGGTAATGCGGACTTGGGGCCCGTTGGCTTGCTAGACAGCGTCAGGGTTAACCCCTAGTCCAAGGCGAAGACAGGAACGTGTTGTCATCCGGATGGATGATCTAGGTCTTACGTGTCAGGGAGCTGTGACCTAGTGCGGGCTTGGCAACCTAGCTAGGGAAGACTGGACGCTTCTCTGGCGTAAGATCTACAACGGGTGCGCCACACCTAGAAGATGATGGCGGGTGTTTGGAGAAGGTTTGGGATGGGTATGGACTATGGATTGTTGATTGGAATGGACAACTAAAATGAAAACATTGATTAATAGAACTTTGGGTTAAAAATTGCTAAGTCATAGGCTTTGGTATATAAAACCTGCTTTCTGCAAATAAATAAACCCTAACCTTTCCTTTGAAACCCCTATCACTAAATGCATCAGATTGGGTGTTAGCTCGCCAGTGTTTGGATGACACTGACCTCGCAACCATATTCTCTTTTAGATGGAGAGTATGAGCAGGATCAGTACGTCTGCCATGAAGACGAAGAACAAGATTTTACTGATGATCAGGGTGAGGCATAGGACGTCTCTCCAGTCGACTGCTTAAGTATAGCCAGCAGGAGACCTTTTAGATCTTTTGGTTCTTCCGTACTCTGATCTTTTGGATATTCTGACTATTTGGGCCAATGTGCCGTGTTGTAACACTTAATAGCCTTGGGCTTAATATAGGTATTTGTGTAATATAAGTCTTCCGCTTGTATGAAATAATTCCGGCTATGTGAAAGGTGTGCACTAGTGTACTGATCCAGGGACTAGTGCAGATCAAGTGGTGGGCAAAGGACAGGCCCCACATATTTATCTGTAGAGTTAGGGCATATCTCAATCACTATTCATTGCCCCAACACTATTCACGTCCTGATAGCAACCCTATCACTATTCTAACTCTCTATATTTACTATTCACCTCCCCAGCAGTGTGCCTCTAGCGGTTGCCCCATCACTGCAGCAGTGAAATTCGGGGCACACTGCTAGGGAGGTGAATAGTGATAGAGCGGTGAATAGTAAATATACAGAGTGAAAATAGTGATAGGGTTATTACTGAGGGGTGAATAGTGATAGCAATGAACCATCACTATTCACCTCTCTAACGGTGTGCCTCAAATACTTGATGAATAGTGTTAAAATTTAGGGCACACTACTAGGGAGGTGAATAGTGATGAGACAGTAAACAGTGAATATAGAGAGCGAGAATAGTGATAGGGTTGTTGTTAGGAGGTGAATAGTGCTGGGGCAACTATCACTATTTACCTCCTCAACAATGTGCCTGAAATACTTAATAATGAATAGTGTTGGGGCACCCTATTTGAGGCAAACCACTAGGCATCTCCAGCGGTTGCCTCATCACTGTAGCAGTGAAATTTGTGACACACTGCTAAAGAGATGAATAGTGATGGGACAGTGAATATGAAATATAGAGAGTAAAAATAGTGATAGGGTTGTTGTTAGTAGGTGAATAGTGATGGTACAATGAATACTGCTCTAACACTATAGATAAATAATAATGGTGCAGAGATAAATGGAACAACTATTAGAGATGGCCTTAGTTCGCTGGTCGCAGTCAGGACTCCAAGACTAACATAGGAGAGCACTTAGCTTCGGTGGATCGGAGTGAAAATTTTATGGCACCCCCTGCCACGCCAAGGCTATGGCACCCTCCGATCCGTCTATTCATATGCTCCTACGCGGTTTCGAGATTGACGCCGTCTCTCAAATGGACGGACGGATCGGGGATGCCATGTGGCATATATACCATAGAATTTGCTTCCCGGTGGATCCGGCCAACCATGCAGGAAAACAAAGCTCTCGTGACTATCTCTGACAAGCCCATTAGGCTGGAAGCACAGTGAAGCATTCATATTAGGGCAGTCCTTGATAAGAAGTGAATCGTGCAGAGCTGATGGATCTGTCTCCAGTAGATCCCACGACTCTAGATCCGACATCGAGGACCTGGTCTCCGGCATGGACGGCGGCAACGTTCATTGAGCCAACTTCTCAGTGGATTTTCACAGGAATGATGGCAGCTCGCTAGCCACGGCCCACGGTTGCCTCCCATAGGCCGGGTTCAAGAGAACAGGACGAATTAGCACCTTCTTTAGACTATCTACAACCATATCTTGTCCACGTTGCAGTTCTCTTTATGGAGAGAATCTCGTTCTGTGACACTCGAAAAAAACATTATTTCTCTAATTTTTTTTTTCAAAATCTTAAAGCAATTAGAAGATTAATCCTAAAGCCATTAGGGATTAACCTCTAATTACTCACGGATTGGGCCTAGCCCAATCCGTGCCCAACATGTGCTCACCCATAATACTCCCTATATAAATCTAAACAACCCTAAACCTTTTCCCAATCAATCTTTTGCTGACCGACGCCCTGCCCTCGTGGTCGTCATCCTCACGTCGTCGTCTTCCTTGCCACGATTCGTCGCCGCTGTCAACGACGTTGAGGTAGCCGCCAGCCGTTCTCGCCTCCCTGCCCTCCTCCTCCGATGCCGCCGCCGTGTTGCTTCAGACCGCCGTTGCGCCGCCGCCGCCGAGCCACCCCGCCGTCCCAGCTCCTCCGGGCCGTGTGAGCCGTGCGCGCCGTCGCCTGCCTTAACCGCGCGAACCCCTCGCGTCTTGTCGCCGCCGCTGCCGAGCACACGCCTCCCCTCGACCATGCACCGCCATCGCCGACCCGCCGCCGTGCGTGGCCGACGCCGCCACCACCACGCCACGCCAGCAGTAAGCTCATTGTCTGCCGCCCGCCACCACTTCGCCGCCGCCGCCATGCGCCTACCGCCGCAGCCGACCCGCCGTTGCCGCTTTGCTCTCGCCGCAGCGCCGCCTCTCCGGCCGAAGTCACCGCCTCCAGCCGCCGCGCTCTGCTGACGCCAGCGCTGTCGCCGCCACGCTGCTTCTGCATAAACGCGCCGCCAGCGTTCTTTGCCGTCCCACGCTGACGCCGCCACCATGCGCCGTCCGTCGTCGCCGGTCTAGCCGCCGGCAAGCTTACTCGCCGAAGCCAACGCCGCGCCAGGCGCCCACTCCTCCTTCCTCCTTTTCCTTCCTTCTTCCTTTCTTCTTCTTCCTCTCTTCATCTCTTTTTCCTCCTTTCTCCTCTAGTTCTCTCTCTCTATTAGATTTCTCACCACACAATGCACACCAACCGCCCTTATCCTCTCCGCGTGGGCTTATTGCTACAGTTGTCCAAATTCGTGAGCTACAGTGAAATTTTCTAATTTCCTGAAGTTCAGCAATAGTGTTCCTTCACTATTTCACTACGCATTCATCCGAACTCCAAATCCGGCGATTCTAGTTTCTAAAAATTTATAAAATTCATATCTATCTACTGTAATTTTTATATAGTTTTTCAATTGATTTACTGTTTTTGTTATTTATTATTGTTCTTCTCGATTTGCGTGCGATAGATCACATAGGTGATGAAGGAGAGTTCGCCGACGCTGCCGATGTTTCGCAAGGTCAAGAAGAACAGGAAGGCAAGTCTTTCCCCTAAAATCCCAATTTCTAGATTTTACCAAAATTGCTATTTAATTAAATTATGCGTATTTGCTATAGTAATTCCCAGTGTATATCGTTTATTTATATGATATGCACCCACGATCATAATAAACCTTAGGATGAGATTATTATGTAATTGCTATTTACATGGCTTAGCACTGTTTAGATAGTCGCCGGGGAGTGATTCCCAACTATATGATCATCATTAAGCACTTTAATATGAGAATCTGGAGTACCTGAGTATGAAACATGAGAACTTGGGTTTTTTTTGGGTGGGTTTGTTCACTCATTAATTAAAATTTGACCAACTAATAATTTGACTCGGAGCGGGTGACCTGGGTCGACGCTCCAGTCCCTAAGGACCGATGATCGTGATGGATTTAACTGAGAATTTTCCGTGCGACCACAAGCCCAGTATGGGACGGGCCTGATCTAGAGGGAGAGTAACGTCGGGGTTGTCACCGTCCTTGCACCGTGGATGAAATCCCGAGGGATGCGTCATCACCGGTGTATAGTCTGGGGATGGAACTTCGGGGTACTTGTGTGTAATATCAGGTATGGTCGAAGCCCTCGGGGTACTTGTGTGTAATGTCAGGTATGACCGTGATAGACTCGGGGTTGGTCTTTCGATGGATTTTGTTATGATGCTTCCCAACGGGGGAGTATCGTATCTTGCGGGGAAAGCGTGCAACCTCTGCAGAGTGTAAACCCATTCGAATGGCCGTGCTCCCGGTTATGAGCGTCTTGGTGGTTTTTCACAGCGTAGCTATACCTTAATTAATTTGACTCGGGTAAGGTTTTTCCGGCAGTGTGCCGTTTCTAGATGATTCTTGGAGAACGAGCATAAGAACTATATTGAGATGATGATTTGAGATAATGAGCATTTGAGATATGAGACATTGGGTTTGAGAATTATGCCATGTTTACCTTATTGTTGAGATTAATCATGAGAATTGCTATTTATTTACTTATGTTTTGCTAAATGCTTTTATACTGCTAAGTTAAATGCTTTTATGCAAATGAGTCACTATCTTTCTTAGGATAAACCTAGCCTGGCCCTTCCTAGGAAAGACTTGCTAACATTCGCGTGCTAACCCCAGAATTTATTCGGGGCTGCTTATTCCATGAGCAGGTTAGGACCGTGAGGATACGTAGGACAACGTTGGATTTTTCCCGGAAGGTGATCCGGAATACTAGAAGCTTCCCCAGTCAGTTTGCCTGTGGCTGATGATGGGTCTACTTCAGTTGTTTATTTGATTCTTCTAATTTATTTAATTAGTTAATGCAGTGTTGGTGCTTATACTTTATTTCTGTTTTACTATGGGTACGTGCTTGATCCTTGGGACACGTACGGTTAACACAGAGGGGTTCGATTTAATAAAACCGGGTCCTGACACGTTCCCTTCAATGCTTTAACATATTTCCATCACTGTTTTGTTTTAGAAGGATTCTCTTCTCTATTTCTCTCAGAAAAAGATTATCTCTTTCTTCTCTGTATCATTCCCTTCGAAGGAAAACTATTGGAAATGTACAAAAACGAATATGGTGCAGGAATAAGAAAACAAACGAAATAAAAGAAGTATGATTGGAGATGGTCTTAGGACTGGTTCTTCTCATTGCAAGGCTACAGTGTATAGGGTTAGTTCTTTGTTCTTCTCTCTCCACTAAAACCCTATTTGAGCACACTGGAGGCAGATGTGCAGAAAATGCAGGACTCTTGAGATTAGATGTTAATTTATTAGATATCAACAGAGAGAGGAAGAGACCTATTACATTGGAACGCTCGGTAGGATTTCAAGCATAAGGTTAGAGCTCCTGTTTGGAATCCTCCAAATTTTGAAGGTAAAACTCTTATCTATAAAATTCTTTAAATCAATCCTACAAATTAAACACCTGAAATAGAGTTTCTTTTCTTTGGATTAACCTCCATTTTTGTTAGAAATCTTTGAACCAAATAAGTCCTAGTAGTAGGAGGTAGGGGCTGGCTATTTATGCATCTATATTCCGTCGTATCGATAAGTAGGAAACGGTGTGTAAGTACATCTTTCATCAACCTTATATTCGAGAGGTGTTTTCTTTTCTATTTTCTTGAGGCAGTTCCTTCATGGATTAATAATCAAAAGTCGCTGCCGGCCTGTTAACAATATATATTTCCTTTTCCTTTGACTTCCAAAGTGCCGTTTGAATATCACAGCGGAAACCAAGAAATCGAAACAAAAGGAGCCCATTCCCTACGTATCTGAAACAATTCTCTTACGGTATCTAGAACACATGAATTTCACAGGAATTTAACAAGAAATAGTTTGACTACTGCAGAAATTCAGGAAAAACCCTGCGTTGCAAATAAACCCTTACGTTCCTTTGTTTCAAAATCTCAAACGAAGCCATATGAGCTTTTCGTTGTATAAGTCAAATCGTCGAAAAAAATCCCTCGTTCCAAATGGAGCCACTCCTTGGTATGCATTGTAGGCTGACCTATGCACGTGAACTAGCTCATCTTGCCAGATCAAATAAAATAATACAGGCAGGAGAAACGGAAATGGTGAAATATGTAAAAATGTTCCTTCTATAAGCCAAACCAGAACGAAGACTGGAATGGAATTAGCAAGTATGAGAAATACTCCCTTCAGTCACAAGAAAGTGTCACCGTGGAAATCATACAGTTGAACCATTTGCATTTTGACAAATACTGTACTTGTGAATATTTAGATTGGACCACATATATGGAATGGTGCTGTCTTGAAAAATACTTCCGTAAAATTACTGCCAGATTGCCAGTATCCAAAGTATGAATTCTCTTTTACTAGAAGGGATAAGGTTGCACATAACACATCTCCAAGCTAGGCTCCTTTGACCGGGTAACCAACAGTTCACTTCTTTGCACTTGACACCAAAGGGTTATCCCATCTTGTTAAAAAAAGGTTCCTAAAAAAAAAATACCCTGATGACAAAATGTCAGGACTGCTAAATGTTCTTTAGTAATTAGCTGATGTGGCAACAAATAGTAGACAGCAAAGATGCATGGAAAACAGGCACAACAAAGTACTGCATAAGTAATACTAGAATTTACAGTCAAATCAGACAATGTAACTTTTCGAGTCTAATTGATTCGATTGAATTCATATCATATCTAATGCAGATCGACTTACCAACACAAGAATACTGGGTCTCTTCAATTGTCACGCTTGCTGACGGTAACTCGTATTTCTTTCCTTCTTGGAATTACCAGCTCAGACAGTAACTCCTTGTTACAGACAAATATTGCCTTCTAGTACAACCTCAAAGTAGAACTAACAAAGCACAGCTCACTGACCCAGCCTTTAGTAAAGATGTATGTATGGGTACTGAAGACTCAACTTCTCTGCTGACTACTCCAGATCACTTTTTGAGAGTTTGCAGCTAGAAGTACTACTAGGGCAGTGTTCTTTTCAGCGTTTGTGTTTGCGTTTGCTTATAAACTGGAAATTTGTTATTTTCGTATAAGTCAAACGCTTTGACGTTTGGTAGTCAATTTTTGTAGATCTTACTATTTCTTCTCAAAGCTCTCAAAACCATTTTTTCTATAATTTTTTGATCCCTCCAATGTCCTTATTTAAGGAGCTACAAATTTCCAGCTTATAAGCAAACGCAAACGCAAATGCTGAAAAGAACACTGCCTAGATTGCTTCCGATGCGGCCATATCATTTCATTATTAACCATGCATCAATTCCCTATGTCATCAAAACCTTGTATTGCTTGTGTTTCTGTGAATAAATGGATGTGGGTCTTTTACCCTTTTTGCACCCCCCTGCGGCGAAGAAAAACCCCTAAAGAAATTACAGGTGGGCCCATATATCAGATGTGTGCATCTGTCCACTGATAAGGAAGAATTCGTAGGCAGAATGATTTCACAACAAAATAGCATTCCAATGGAAAGATATATAAACTGAAAACAAGGCACTTCATCAAATAAAGTTGAAACAAAAAGTGTTAAGAGCCATAAGGTTATAGAATCTATGAGCAAGGAGGCAGTATTGAATCATAATTACATGAATTTTTCCTACTTTCTTTGGAAAGTGATAAAACATCTTTCCTTTGTTCACACATTAACAGAAAAAAGTTTGCTAGTATTTTGTTTTCACTCCCTCCAATCTGTAGATGAATCGATGAAAACAAGAAATTAAGAGTACAAGATTTAGGCCCATTTGTCAGGTATGTATTTTGCAGGAAACAGAAAAATTCCCACAGTAAATCATTTCATTTCTTTTGCACTACACACAGTACAGAATACCAAAAGGGAAAGAATTGCTTCCACACCTTCACTTTTGTTCATCCTTCTATATATCAGCAAAAATAAAGCTCCAACATTAAAAGGTCATATCTTTGAAGCAAAAAGGACAAAAATTTCATGTTCACATAGTACTGTTTATTGGTCCATCCTAAACAGCTAAAAATATTAGGACATGATTACCCGCTCACAAAACATCAGAGATAAATGAACCATGGGGAACAGACATTTAAAAATTTACAATGGTGAGTTGCACTTACAGATTTTCTTGCCAAGTTAGAATCTGAGATTTCTATAAGGATGTACCACTTATATAGTCATTGACAGGCGATATGTGCCACAGTAGCTACTAGATCACAGCCAGAGAAGTGATTTGCTTCTAACACATTAAGTTATCAGTCAATTCTACATGGAGTTCATTGCATGAGACATAGCAGCAATCAATTTATCTCTTGTTTGCTGTTCAGAGCCAGGGGATTTAATAACAAAGGAATGCACAACTGTGCCATTGTTGGCTGTGACCGTTGATTCACCCACTGTGACTTCTGCATCTTCAAAAGCTTGGAACACTTTCTTTACAGGGTGCTGCTCCATAGGGGACATTACTCGAACAAGAACCTCATCTTGAACCACCTGGATGTCTACTTCTGGCCTAGGGATTTGCTTCCTGCTGGAGTCTCCCATACCAGATTCCAAAAATGTCTCTCTCTCTGCTTCCATCTCTTTGAGCTTCTTCTGGAGATCAGTGATGTGTGTTATGGCATCTCCCAAAAGGGATGCTTTGTCCATTTTTGAGATGTTGGGCACAACAGCTCTCAGTGCATAGAACCGCTGGTTGAGCTTTTCCCTCCTTTGGCGCTCAGCCTCAACATGGTTAAGTGGCTCCTCCCTCCCATTAGCTGGTTTTCTGCCCCTCTTCCTTGGCCGCCGGTCCTCCAATGTGGGGGTTCCTTTCTCCTTAGACAAGCCATTCACATTGTCATTCTCCCCATCCAGCACAGCTGTTTGTGAAATGAAAACACCAGACTTGGAACTGGACCCTACACTAAAATCTATTTGTCTTGGTGTCTGTGGCTGTGTTGACTGTGTCAGTATCTGCTGTGGCTTTTGAAGTTGAAATGGATTCAATCCAGGGCCAAGTGCAGATCCATTGCTGCAATGGGCAGTCTCACTTGTCACAACTAGGATACCATTGCCAAACTTCTGCTGATGAGAATTCAGGCCTCGAGCCTGACTCCACGTGAAGTTCTGCAAACCTTTCCGGACATTTGGGAGCAACAAGCTGTCACCACCACCATTCTTTTCCACATCCCAAGACTTTTCATCTACCTTTGATGGACTAGCTCCTGTGTGGGCTAAAGGTCGGCTGAGATTCAAATCCTTACCAAAAATCTTAGCCAAACCTGGCGATATTTGAACAGAACCATTCCTGTCGTGCTTCTCAGTTGATGCCTTGTTACTTGCCCCTAGAAACACAGATCTAATAGTTTGCAGTGCTTCTGCACTCTCAGACACATTCTGCATAGAGCCTAACTCAAGTACACCGGTTTCAAATGGCAATAACACAATAGTCCTAAATCCTGCTGCACTGGCAAGGAATCCACGGTAGCAATAATTTGCTGGGGAAACCTTGCGTTCATTGTTCGGAATCCAAAGTGGTGAACCTGTAGCAAACACTTGCCCAGGGCCACCTACATGACGTGGAAATGCAAAATACATAGATGCTAGGAAGAATATCTCAGTGTCAGTCACCTGGTCAATTCCAGGAGCATAATCCTCCTCATCAGCCCCCCCAAAAGCTGTGTGAAGGCGTTGCAGGACATGCTTCCGCATCCTCTGTCTGGTCACTGAAGATGCATCATCAATTCCAGTAGAAGTACCAGAGCCCATCTCATTATCATGGGGCTCACGGCAAGATCCATCACCCCAGCCAAGGACAAGGTCACCAGATTTGGTGCGAGAGAGCTGCCAGAAGATGGCATAGTTCCAATGAAGGCTATGATCATCTGCCTCAACCAGGTCCTGAAGTTTATTTTGCAAGTCCACCAACACAGATGCTGCTACAAGACCTTCAGATATGGCACCACCACCTTTCGTCAAATACACGAAGGCATCCAAGCCCAGCACAGAAGCACAAAGGGCTTTGTCCTCCTCAGTCCAGGATCCTCCAGTGCCTTGCTCTTTGATCTCTGTCTTCATCAGTACATTACCTACTCAAAGTGGTACAAGTCAGGTCAAACGAACGATAAATGCTAACAGGCAATTCTTGAAATGGTTAACCAAACAAACAATTTGAACTGTCAAATAAGCCGATGATATGCATAAAGGAGAAAACAGAACAAGAATGCACTTCCTTTTTTTTGCTAATCATCTCCAACAAGATACGGCACTGGACCACCAAATTGAAAGAGAAAGAAACAAATTAGATCACTAATATTATAAATTGCAAGCCCCAAGCAACGTCATGAAATTCCAGCTTCAACATTGATGGAAAAGTTGTAATTGAAAGAGAGGGTTTTTCTTATTCTAGGGAATAATGTGGCAGCAACGGTAGAATCTCACCATCATAGCATGAACATCCATTCTAGCCAAGAACCTTATTGGGCCACCATCCTCACCGTACATACTACCATCGTACATCACATTCATACCAATAGCAAAGTGCAGACGAAAATAATCTATCCGGTGCTCTCACCTTCAGTCTTAGGCTATTAGCAAAGTAAATATTGCTGCATGCTTGACATCATAGGAGCAAACTGAATGTTTTGGTAAATTTTACTTTACGATTAATATTAGAATATGAATCAGGACGGTACAAAGACTGAAACCACTTCAAAATTTGTTTGAATCGCCTAGAATGGCTTTCCAATCCGAATCTGACATTCACTTCCTAAACAAGACTTCCCCCTTTGCAAAAAAAAAAAAAAAAAACCCTTCCTAAACAAGACGAGAAGTGTTCAGGTGCAGAACAATCAACCATAGCGTGACACTGCATCTAAAAAGGACTCCGAAAATACCAAGAAAATAATTGCAGTAGCAACTCAATCCAAGAAGATACATTAAACACTAAAATTTTAAAGAAATGAACCAGAAACTCCGAACTAGTCGCGCATGCTATAACTCCTCAAATCAAGAACGGGCCATAGCTCAATCTCAGTTCTTTCAAGGGCTCAATCAAGGGCACGATCAAACAGCAGTTCACCAAAACCATAGTAGATAGAGGTCAGCAAGCATGTCAAGCGCACATGAGTGACACAGAGGCAGGAGATACAGAGCTCACAGGTGTCCTACCCTATTCGTGGATCTGGAGACCAAGGACGCGCCAGAGACAACAACGAAGACGGCAAGGTGCTTCCGGAGGAGGAGGACTGGATCCGGACACCAGCGGCGCAGAGCAGCTCTGCGGCGGCAGGAGGCGGGGGAACGAAGGGAGAGATGTAAGGGAAGTCGTGCGCTTGTTCTTGGCTGCTAGCTTGCGAGGCGAGGAAGAGGTTCAAGAGGTGAAGACTGAACGGGAGACTACGAGAGTCCAAAGCGGGGGGAGAGATGCTGGTCGTGCATAAAGCTGGCCAAACCGGGTGGCCCGATGGGCTAAACCGGGCACCCAGCGAACTGGGTTTGGGCCACACCTCTAGTCTATCGGGCCAACCTAGGCTAGCCCGATTCATATAGTAGTAAAAATAGTCTGTTTGGTTTGGCCTGCTATCTCTGCTAAAAAGTGTCGGGTGGTGGTAGAACCAACTTTCAATTATAACCTTTCAATCCTATCATCATCCGACGCTCCATATGCTTACGACCTACCCTCGCGTTGTGCCCGTGACACCCAAAACCTAGTGGCTCTTCCTTTCATCGGGCCGCCACTTCGCTCCATTCCCATCCTCGAAATGAAACCCTAACGAGCCTCCCTCCCCTTCAAGTTGCCATCGTCACTACTTGAAGAGCCTCCCTCGTTCCATCGCTAGCCTTCTCACCTCTGCCTTGCATTTGCCATTCCCTCTCACGCCCTCTTGCTCTGAAGCCCTTCCCAACCTTGTTGTTGTCATCTTTCTTCAATGCGCCGCTCTGGCCGATCAAGCCTTACCTCTTCTATCTGCCACTGTTTCGACCAAAATCAACGCAGCCCCTCGCTAGTTTCGGTATCTAAAGTCATCACTGTTAGTGATATGCCTTATAGGTGATCATGTGAGATGATTGTATCACATCTATGTTTATCGCTTGGATAATGTGTTATTAATTCTATGAATAAACATCGTTTGCATTGTTCATCAAGTATGACTTGGTTCTAAGACATTTTATTTATGTGATGTTATTCTAAATGATCCTTGGTCTCATATCATTATGTGGAAGAGTAATTATTTGACCAGTATATATATTGACTGATAATAATGTTTCACATACCATATATATAGATATATCAAATCAATAATATGGACACCTGTTATAGAATATAGTATTGGATAAACCTACTCCGAGACACTGTCGGGATTGTTATCTTATATGTGCCATCAGTATGTCTCAAGCGGTATACCCATATGATCTTTAAACATGAGATCGTTATTGAGTCTCAGCATACAAAGTTGTATACTTTGGAGTTATCAACTGCTAAGTCGCAACTGGATAGTTATAAAGAAAGCTTCTGGCTATACTATGAAACATGGCGTGGGTATGAGCAATTAAGGTGGAATTGGCCCCTCCTTGAAAACTGAAAAGATATCTCTATGCCCCTTAATGTGATTAGATTGAAAAGTGCATGGCCATACCAATGTGATTAAAGAGTTAATCACGGCTTTAGCATTTACCAAAAGATCGAGTGAATGGTCGAGCTATCATAAGGGTGGCATGCATCTCACCTTGAGCTTGACTGGTATCGTACGACAAAGGGATCGGTGTGTGAATATATCAAGGTTCAACTAATAAGATCATTTTGTGTATTTAAGAGTTAATATGTCCTATTAGGAACCACTATTAACTTGTGATTCGAAAAGGGGTGTCCGGGACCACAGCTGCTTATGCGTAAACCTAATGGGTCACACACTTAACAGGTTGAAACATATTTGATAGATTAGATACATTAGTAGGTTTCGTGGATACAAATCCGTGGAGAATTAGAGTCCTATTGAGCCTCTAGCGTAGAAGCCCATTAGTGCACTCTAATTAAAGGAGAAGTGTGGGGCGGTGTGGATAGGCCAATACGAGTTTGCCACAATGAAACCCTGGTCGTTGCGTCCATTCAACTTCCTAGAAGGCCTAGCCGCGTGTGGCGATGCTAGCATACCAGTGCACGGCTTTCCGTCTTTGGATGTGTGGATACCATAAAGGTGTTTCTATGGTTGTTGCGACACTGATAAATGACAAGGAGGATAAGGTCAGCGAGATCGACTACTTTCTCTACTGCAATACGTATGATGTGCTGTGGTGATGATTGGCTTGAAGGAGACATTCGGCTCGACGTCAACCACTACTTCCTGTACCTCGACGCGCACCACGTTGGAATCGGCTACTCCAACTCTTCTTTCGATGCGGCTGCGCGTCAAGGGTAATGATTCATGATCTCCTACTCGCATGATATTCCAACGCGGAATGCATATTTTTCATTGAATCTGGTGGCTAATTCATAGGGCGAGGTGATGTGTTGTACAGGGTTTCAAATCCCGTTTTCATCCCAAATCCCTTTCGGGCCCGATTTTTTATTTCTGGCTATGTTAAAATTCGATGAAATTTTGATTTTTGAAATTTAAATTGAATAGAGTGGACTTAAAAAGGAAAATCACTAAGGTTCTCAAAAAATCATCCACTTTCAGCGGAAAGTGTTCGGTTTCACCGGGAAATCCTTCGGTTTGAACAAGAAATCAAGACGGAAAAATAGTTTGGTTAATTTTTTTTAGAAAATCACTAGGTTTTACAAGAAATCTTGCGGTTTTAGAGGGAAATCATTCACGAACTTTTCATATTTTTTCTAAAATTTTAAATTTAAATTTTCCCTTCAATTTCTTGAACCGAGATTTCGATCCCGTTCCACGATGATTTAAAGATTTCTAGCGGGAAATCAACAATTTACCAAGGTATTTGGAACTGTGGTGTTGTATGTACAAAATATTTAGATTATATATGTATTTCTTCGTAATCAAGATGGTAGTATGTGCATATTTAGCCTATTTCTTTCTTCAAGCCCCGACGTATTTGTACCAGTTCTTTTGTTGCTCCATTGCTTCATGAAGCCGGGTAATCTTGCCATTTTTGTCACTTTAGCTCATACTCTTTGTTTTAAACTAGCTAATTATTTTGTTTGGACATAAGAATATAAAGCAGTAGTATTTTCCAGTAACCTTGGTCGTCGTTTTTGTCTGCTTCGCTGCTCGCCCTGGCAAGGATGCATGCATGAGAGTAAAAGTGCTCATACTCACGACTCACGAGTGTATCACACTTCTAGGTACCGTATGGTGAATCACATACTAGAACAAATAAAAATGCTGAATCTCGTAGTCTCGTTCCGATGTAGTATGTCCGAAGTAGCATGTAGACAAATAAAATACTACCTCTCATTTCGAAGTGGTATCAGGTATGTAGATGAACACATACGACTATGTAGACACTACTTTTTTTTAGAGGTTGTAGATACTATACATTAAATTTAGTTTTAGTGGTAAATACTACTTTAAATCAAGTTTGATGGTAGGTACTCATGCCATGTACATACTACTTAAATCTAATTTTGATGAAGGGTACATACTCACTCTACGTAGATACCCCTTAAATCTACTTTTAATGGCACACGCCATGTACATAGTCCTTAATTCTATTTTTAACGGTGAATATTCACCTGAAATAACAAAAACTACGTATGGACGTACCACTTAAATCTAGTTTTAATGGTAGACTACTTTAAATATGGTTTGAATGACATCTCGAGAAAAAATAGTTTGAATGGTAGATATTCCCGTGAAATACCCAAATACCTACCCAGTGATGTACCAAGTAGTTGGGCATTAATCTCTTTTTCTTAAAAATATTGAGGACATAGCCACATGAAAATTATATAAGGCCAACTAACTACCCGGTGATTTAGCAAGTACCGGTGGTATTTATCTTAATTTTCGTTTTTCGCTCAGCTTTAATTAGTTCGTTGGTACACCAATTTTGGTGGTTTCAACGGATCCAACATCCATTTACGGATAAGCATTTCGCATCGGTGATTAGGGGGTGGGCAGATGAGTGGTTCGATACTAGGAAGTAACTACACCCGGAGTAGAAAAGAGACTTTCTGTGAGGAGTTCTTTTATAATATATATTTTTTATAACCTTAACTAATATATTAGTATAATTTATGGAAATTGACGATGAAAGCTATTCTTGTCCAATGGAAGACTTTATGTTGGGCAATAGCTGATTAATGGGTATGGTGTACTTTTGCTTTTCAAGTATAGAGATTGGTGATCATATTACTCTAGGCCATTCGAAATTTCGTATTATCTTATCGACTTATCTCGACTTCGAGAATTTCGAGTAGCCTCGAGAGTTAGATGGCCTTGAAATTTAGGATTTAGGGAGCTTTTAGACTAGCCTACAAGATAAAAATAAGCATTCAAAAAGTAATAAAAAAAGTCGAGATGAGTCAATATTAGTCGATAAGTCATGAAAATTTTGTGACTTATCTGACTAATATTGACTCATCTGAATTTTTTTATTACTTTTTGAATCCGTTTTATTTTTATCTCGTAGTCGAGTCTAAAAGCTCCTTAAATCCTAAATTTCAAGGCCATCCGACTCTCGAGGCCGCCTGAAATTCTCGAGTCGAGATAAGACAGATAAGTCACACTACGGTTCAATAACACCCCTAATTCGTAAAACCAATACAGTAGTATTTTATACTAGTCAAGTACCGATGCTTTGCTATGAATAAAAAAACATGTTACTTCCATTGTGTCGTGATTCATATAATTAACCCATGCTTGACTTTGTCTCGCAACTTTATTGTGATGATCAAAAGTAGATAGTACCATAGCGGGAAATAATTTGGAACCATGTACATGCCATAGAAGACTTTCCATGTATATTACCTCACCTTCCTAAAATACTAAAGAGCTAATATAAGGAATATGCCGAATCAGTCACTATTACAGAGCATGACATCAGTGCCAGTTCCAAACAGTTATCAGTGTCAGTTTCTGAACTAGCACAAAATAACAGACACTGATGTGCACGATCATCTGTGCCGGTTTACAATCGGTACTGATGTCACATTCTCTGTGTCGGTTTATAACTAGAACTAACATATATGTATTTAAAAATATTTTTTACCTAGCCTAGCTAGCAGCTAGGCTCCTTCTGCTACCTATGTACTATTGTACAACCCTAGCTAATTGTAGCTATATCTGTAGGAAGGCGTCGTTGTCGTCATCATCGCCGCTCGCTAGCTCGGAGTCGGAGTAGTTAGCATCGTCGTCATCATGGTGGCTCGTTGGACCCTCAAGTGAATCCGAGGATGGCGATGGCCACCTCGTCTAACTCCGACTCCTCTTCGTCCTCCGGCACCTCCTCCGTCTCGCCGGCAAGGCCGTACACCGAAGGATCCAACAACGGATCATTTGATAGCGATGTGGACCACTGTCGCTTTGGCACCAGCTCCTCCTACGGTGCCTCCTTCTCCTCCACGTGGGGTTCCTCAACGGCGGCCGGGCGCCTCTTCATGGGGTCCTCACCGTTGGGCCTCGCGGACGCCAAATCACTAGCAAGCCATGGTGACCATGGTTATGCCGAACGACGGGTTGTCGAGGCGACGGTGGCTCGTTGGACCTCAGTGAATCCGAGGATGGCGATGGCTAGAAAGTGGTGCCTCCTTCCCTCCACGTGGGGTTCTCAACGGTGGCCTCGTCAGCGGTTGGCGCCTCCTCCTCGCGGGACGCCAAATCACTAGCAAGCCATGGTGACCATGGTTATGCCGGACGACGTGGTGAGGCGACGACTAGAAAGGGCGGTGGCGTTGGCGTGGCGAGTGGATATTGGTGTGCCGGCAAGGTTGGTGGAGAGGGCAACAGCAACAAGAGAGAGGAAGGGGATTGTTGGGCGGCCATGGCGGAGAGTATGGGAGAGGCGGTGTAAATCTAGGCGGTGAGAGTACGGGAGAGGAAGGGGATCGGATAGAATGGGCAGAGTGGAAAGGGGATCAATTAGGTATATAGATGTGACGGGGTTAAAAATGCCCGTGAGACGCCTCGAGAGACAAAGCGTTATGTGTGATAGTTATAATTACGAACCAACGCGTCTGTTTGCTTGATAGGCGAGAATAAATATATATATATATATATATATATATATATATATATATATATATATATATATATAGATTTAATTCTACGCCTATGCATATCTATGCTAAAAACAACTATAAAATATACTAGAGATAACTATAATTTTTATAAGAACTAACTAATACATAGTTAGTTCTTATAAAAATTATAGTTATCTCTAGTGTATTTTATAGTTGTTTTTAAGGGCGTAGAATAACTATTCTACGCATAGGCGTAGAATAGCGTGATCATGTGTAACATAACAAAAAATTTCCCCATTTTTGCATAAAATTTTTTCCACAAAAGTCATATTTAAAACCCCTTTTAACTTTTCCTAATTTTTGATGAATTTCCAAATTCAATACCTATTTATTACTAAAAAGAAAGTCACATCCTTTATTTTTCAAAAATATTTATTACATAAGTAACCAATATTATTGCATAATTAAATTGCCCTTATTTTTATGAGAATTTAGAAATTTATTTCATATTTTTGTGATTTTTCTACAATTTTCTATAAATTTATAAACCTCTTTTCTTCTCGAAAATTTCAAAATGCATCCGACTTCCGCCGAAGCTCGACAAATTGCTCACCGACACGCCGCTAGTGCCGCCGCCGCCGTCTTTGCGATTTCGTGGCCGCCAAGCCACCCCGAGCCTATAAAAGGGCACGCTCGGCCCCGTTATGGCTCAAGGAAGCCACTCCGCCCCCTCTCCACTCCAAAATCTCGCCGGAGCACCCCCTCGCCGGAGCCCGAAGCTCCACCGCCGCCTTGTCTCGTCGCTAGCCACTTCCCGACTACCTCGACCCCAACCAAGCCCACCTAGAGGTAGCCCATGACTCACTCTACCCTCCCCGACCACCGGCCATCTCTCTCCGACCGCCGCCGGCGAAGCCGCCCGACGAGCCTCACCATCTCTCTCACCCCTGTCTCACTGCACGCGGGACCCGCCCGTCAGGCCGTCCCCACGCACGGCTGATTGAACCCATCTCGGCCCAATTAAAGCCCAACACAATTCATTCTATTTTCTTTTTCTTTTTCTTTTTCCAAAATATTCTTTTGATTTTATTTACACATCAAAATACCTCTTAAAATTATGTCAAAATTTTCAAAAATATTAAATAATATAAAGAATTTATTTAAATTATTAAGTCTGACATTTTCATAATAAAATAATTAATAAAATTTCAAAAACCTTTTTTCTTTGATTTATTTAAAGTGGTAAAAAGAATAACTTTGAAAAATTCCTTTTTACCCTCAATTGGCTCTATCTCGGAACTCCAACATGAGAAATGTTGTCGACCCCGATCTCTAGAGCTCAATTGATCCAATTTTTTTAAAAAAATATACACAAAATTTAAATATCAAATTTTCTTGCTATCCGGAGGAATTTCCGAAACTCTGCCAAAATTTTTCCTAATATCCCATTTTATTAAGAAAATGATTTTTAAACATAAAATCATAAAATTCATCATTTTTCTATCAATTTAAAAATCATATGCATATTTTATTTAAATTTATACCTTTTTGAATCTTTGTTATGTTTTTGCTATTATAGAAAACGACCTAGGACTTCCTGAAACTTCTGAGTCGGATTTCTTGGAAGAGTCTTTTGAATTTGAACCGACAACCGAAGAAGGCAGGTTTTCTTATCCTTGACGCATTTTGATATACCTAAATTTTCTTACTTGTATTTATTGCATATACTTTTTAGTTACTTATTTATATACACTTAGTACAATTTTTTATCCAAGCCCCAATTACCCTAAAAAGCAACCTAAAAATACTCAACCTCTGATAAAACCCTAGAATAGGCAAAAATATTAAAATTTAATCATCTCATTAAAGATGGAGAATTGGTCTGTACAAATAAGTTATTTTGGATAACTTATTTGTGGTGGAAAAGCTGTAGTCTAAAAAGTTGATTTTATTTATATAGAGTAATTTGGAAACAGTGTTTTGTTATTTGGGCCCATCGGTACAAGGAAATACCAGCTCAATAACATCAGGTGGAGAAAGTGTGAACTCCCTGGAAATCATTACTCTATAAACTATAGAACCAGATTCGAAAACATTGTTTTGCCGTCTTGGGTTAGAGAATCAAGAGTTTGATTGACACTCAAGGGCACTAGATATTTGCTCTGTGGTATAAGAATATCTAGATATCGTTTGCTTCTATAAAAACTTGGGCTTATTAAATAAGAATGACACAAATTTTCTTCCATCCATGTAGTAGGCCACTATATGGGTAAAGCTGGGTAGGTTTTGCAGAGCTGAAAATAAATACATCAATGGACCTAACTTCGGGTATATGAAGTTGTGTCAACTGGGTGATGCCTCTCTTATTTATCAAAATCCATGAATTTATCCTATGGAAAATATTGTCTGAATTGCAATTGAATAAGGATGGAGAAAGTTGATAGAATTTGTATTACTATGAAAAATTGTTTTAAAAATAAATAAGACTTTTTAAAAGTTCAAAATTGCATAATCACCATAAAGCCTTGACTATTCCTTGAAAATTGTCTACATATAATAATATTATTTTCTCAAGAATTCTGCTGGTATAATTATTATACTTATCCATTATTTGGGAACTGTTCATTTTAAATGAACAGATCCTTCTTACGCTGCAGATATTGAATTTTCTCAATAAGAAATGGATCTCTTCGGTCAAGAATATTAAGTTTTCTTGTACACTCAAACAAGCTGTAAAATAGGAGAAATAAAACTGTAAATTATATAGTTTTGGTATTGTAAAAACTCTAATGTAATAAAGTTATTATTGTATCAATTCTGAGGTTTTGCAACTTTAGGGTAATTAGTTTTCAATATAAAGTATTGGAAATTGGTCGCTCACATCGTGTGTGTGTGTGTGTGTCTCTCTCTCTATATAGAGGGAGAGAGAGTTGGGCTATGGTGTTTCGCGAAGCACGGAAGACGCCGTGTTTCGTGTCTAGTTTGAAAAATCCGTGACTCAAATGGCCGATCCGAACCGTCCATCTTAATCTTCTCGTTGAAATCTTCTAGATGACCAAATTTCGTATTTTTTTAAATTTTTTGCTATTTGTTTTGTATTTTTGAAAACCAGCAAATCGGACGCTTCACAATTAATTAGATTGGTGATTTCAAATATATAAAACAAATATTAAAAAATTTAAAAAATATGAAATTTACTCGTCTAAGAGATTTCAGGAAGATTAAGATGGACAAATTTTTCAAACTAGCCTTGGCCGCATTCCTGGCTTTGCATAAGCTCTACTTTCTCTCTATATATATATAGGGTCCAACGACAACCATGTCACATATAATCATGTCTTTTTGATATAGCGAGTATAAAGTATCCCTACAATATCTTAACCATTGATGAGACGGATAGAATGATCGAGATGAACTGACGTAACGCTGCCGTCTCCAATATAGCCTTTTTAAGTAGTACATATTGGATTTTTCTTGCTTATTGAACTTTTTAGAGTGCGAGGAGTATCGGGGCTACGGAGGACATACCACTGCATATTTTTAGAGGAAAAAATAAAAATTATCTACACTATTTCTTTAGAATCATCTCATGAACAGGTAATCACCCGCAGAGCCACCACAGAGGAACCCTAAACCGCCGCCTGATCGATGAGATCAATGGCGGTGAAGGCGAGAGCTAAACGTCGCCAGAGAAGAAAGCGTCGTGCCTCATCCTATGAAGGCCACCCCAAAGGTGAACCTGTCGCCATGATGTAGCCACGGATGCAGCTGCCGCTGTGAGGAGCACAGCCACTGCGCCCGATGCTAGCAACGGCCACCGCTCGACTCCCCGATGCCAGCGAAGTTCAGTTGATCCTATCTATCTATCTGCACCAAACGGAGGTCCTAGCTAACCACCCTCACCTCCAAATGCCGACGTGGGCGTTGGATCTAAGGAGGCCGTCTGGAGCGAGCTAAAAAACTACATAACATATTAAAATTTTCAGTAGAATCGTCATTTCATCAATCAAGCATACAACTTAGGGTGTATTACAATTCAAACTGGTTATTGAGAGCATCAAATATTGGAATTTTGTCCTTTGAGAGCACTGAATTTTCAAGTTGATCTTTCCTTTTTTAGAAGGGGGAAACACCTAAGTCCAGTTAACCTACCCCTAAAGTAGTGGTAGGAATCGGGCCCGGCCGGGGCCCGTCGTGCCTCGGGCCGGTGCAAAACGGGCCGTATGGCCCAGCCAACACTTCAAGCCATGCCAGGCCGGCACGGACCGCCCAAATCAAGGCCCGGCATGGCCCATAAACCTGTCGGGCCTCCATCGGGCCCGGCTGCCCCTAGCACGGCATAGGCAACAAAACAGCAGTATTAAATAATTTTTTTATAAATTCATATGTTGCTCAGATAATAAATTTGTCAACACGAAAAAGATGCGTCTCGAAATTATCTACAACTTTAGTGTTGAACGAAAATTCATACGAGCACATTAAAACATTGAAAATGTGTAATTACAGTACGGGTACCGTTGGCCCTAAAGCAGTCCGCAGGCTAAATAATTTTTTATAAATTCATACTTTACTCAAATGAAAAGGTTGTCAACACAAAAAAGATGCGTCTCAAAATTCTCTACAGCTTTTGTGTTGAACAAAAATTCATACGAGCACGGGAAGACCTCGAAAAAATTATTTACTGATTCATGCTGCAGTTCGAGCCGGGCCGGCCCAAGCACGACCCGTACAATCGGGCCGGGACAGGCGGCACGCCATGCTTGGTTTCTAGGCCCAGCCCGGCATGGCCATTCGGGCCGGGCTGGCCCAGCCTAATTATTTTCTTGTCGGACCGTGCTTCGGGCTCTGTTTTTCGGTTTCTGTCCGTCTCACGTTTGCTTAAACTCCCAAGACTACCCTAAAGGCTACTACCACCATTATCCTCGTACACCTAGCACACTCCAAAAGCTATGACCGCAATATACAACTTTTCATTGACCTTTCAACACCCATCCATGCAACACATATTACCAAACCCATTACCAAAACCTACCAGAACCAAGACCTACACCCTAGACATTCATTTCTCAATCTTCATCTTCTCCCAGTTGGATCGTCACGTTGCTCTTCCTGCTTCCACCAGTAAGCAGCAGTCTTTTGGGAGCCATGTAAAGACCCTCCAGTCCCACAGCCAAACGCACCAACCTTGTAGCTCCTTCTCTAATCACCCTCCCTAATTCCCAGTAAAACAATAAGAGCATAGATTGAATGAATTAACAATGCTAATAGGGGATTTGAGCCCTTCCCCCTCAGAACACCAAGTGTTCTTGCATTTCCAAATAGACCAATAAACATCTGCTAAATGCATGCAACTTTCCCCTGGACTCTATTCTTTGTTAATTCAGGAAAAAAAAAATAACTGTCAAAATTAGTTGGCTTAACATTAGCACTCAAAGCAATAGCAACTACCCATAAATCATGCGCTCCCCTGCAGCTCAACGCCAAACTAGGAATAACAAAAACACCTATAGATCTGAATTTGGATCTCATCTCGAATCCATGGTAAATTTCGAATCTAGATTCAGAGCTAAGACTCATTTAAAATCCACAAGTACCATTGCTGCCTAACTAGGAAAACCATCTCCAACCCAATCGAAGCAGCAACCCACACGCAGTCACTCGCCACGCCCACCCGCGTAGCAGGCCATGCCAACGTGCGCAGCACCCCACGCCAACAACCCAGAGCCACGCGGCTCACGCCCCAGTCTGCAGCAGGCCAACCACGGCACACGCGTAATGATGCAGAAGCCGCGACACACGTCACTGGCCTGGTTTGGAAGCAAAGTTTAAAAAAACCATGGTTTTGAGATAGCATGATTTGTATGTGTTATATACAAAAATACTATAGTTTTACCAACCTCCATAAAACCATGATATTTCTTGGAACTACAAAGTGTTTGGCTACAAAGTTATTTCCTATGAATAGTGGTAGCAATGAGCCAAAACTTAGCTCAAAGTGGAGTTTTCAAAACTCCAAAAATACCATGGTTTTGGCAAAACCATGGTTTTCAAAACAATGTTTTTTGTAGAGTTACCAAACACCTCATGGCTTTAGAAACCATGGTATTCTTCAAAACCATGGTTTAGGCCCTGTTCGGCAACAAAGTATTTTTATAGTTTCTAGATAAAACCATGGTTTTGGAGAATACCATGATTTCTAAAACCACGAGGTGTTTGGTAACTCTGCAAAAAAAATTGTTTTAAAAACCATGGTTTGTCAAAACCATGGTATTTTTTGAGTTTTGGAAACTCCACTTTGAACTAAGTTTTGGCTCATTGCTATCACTATACATAGGAAATAACTTTGTAACCAAATACTTTGGCCCTGTTTGGAAGCAAAGTTTTAAAAATCATGGTTTTGAGATACCATAGTTTGTAAATGTTATATACAAAAATACCATGGTTTTGCCAACCTCTACAAAACCATGGTATTTCTTGGAACTACAAAGTGTTTGGTTACAAAGTTATTTTCTATGAATAGTGATAGCAATGAGCCAAAACTTAGCTCAAAGTGGAGTTTCCAAAACTCCAAAAATACTATGGTTTTGGCAAAACCATGGTTTTCAAAGCAATGTTTTTTTGCAGAGTTACCAAACACCTCATGGCTTTAGAAACCATGGTATTTTCCAAAACCATGGTTTTGCCTAGAAACTATGAAAATACTTTGTTGCCAAACAGGACCTTTGTAGTTCCAAGAAATACCATGGTTTTGTGGAGGTTGGCAAAACTATGGTATTTTTGTATATAACCAGACATACCCTAGGGATATCGAGGGTACATATTTCCAAGAAATACCATGGTTTTTGTAAATTATGGACGAATTAATGTTCAGGGTACATATTGAACAATTAAGATCCAAATGCAATAATTTGTGGTCGATGTTTTATTTACAGAAAAAAGGCAGAGAAGTTATATTTCCATATTCACTATGGGGACGGAGAGATTATGTATGGTCCAAACAAGGTAGATTTTGGTAATCTGGAATCAGTGACACTAGGGATATCGAGGCCCACCGAGAGAACATTAGGTGGTTTATAAAACTGGTTGTTGCGAACGTTCTAGCGTAACTCGGAAGAACATGTGATGAAGGTCAAGACCGTGGTCAACCGCGTTAGGGATGGTTTCTTTTGGGAGTATGTTGAGATTGCTATTGAATGCTGTTTTCCTCTAGTGCTGCTTGCTTAGGCAGAGTTCAAACAAGACGTTGGTTCAACCAAGGCAATGGTGGAAGAGACACTGGAAACCACTGGTGCAGAAGGGGCAGAGGAGGCCGAAGAGGAAGAGGGGGCAAGCAATGCCGAGGTGGCAGGGGAAGATATAGGTGGATACGAGGAGACGAAGGAGGTTGGTAATGAGCACCCCGAGAACAGATGAGACGACCGGTGTTGCAGACGAAGTGGAAGAAATTGAAGTATTAGTAGAACTGATAGGGGCCGAGGATGAGGAGCATGAGCAAGTCCCCGAGAAGAACATGTCAGATGATGAGGCAAGTTTTGGAGTTCGTTCTGTGCCAGCTGAGTGAAACTCGTACAACTCCAAAGATTTCTGTGTGAAGGAAAGTAGCTAAACTTTATGGGATTACCATCAAAACATCACTTGTCATTCACTTGTCGAAATCAATACGGCCCCTGTCACACTCAGGGCATCCAATATGTTCTGGACAAAGATTCCTCACTAGTTTGCCCCGATGACTTCGTGCCATGCCTAATCCTGACATCTACAGTGTTGTCGTCAATACCGACCAAAATTCAGGGCATCCAATGCAATCCGGACTTCTAAGTCTCACAGCTCCGCTCCTATGTTCGGCTATAAAAGGACCTCTAACGCACTATCCAGTCCACACACTTAAGGTTCATGGCGAGCTAGGGCGCCTCATCAAGGCCTTACGTGCTTGATACTTGGTAGGAGTCTTATGGGCCAAGAAAGAATGCTCGTCCTCCTGCGAACGACATGCGAGTCATAGAGTATAGAGACTGGAGAGGTGGCCCCTCTTACTGAGAGATCGTCATTTTGCTTCAATTAATGACTGGCCAAGATGCCAATGTGGCAACCTTGCCGTTGTCCAGTGGTTCGACCATGTACATGAGGGGTTTACTGGTCACTGGTTCTACCTCTGTCCTGATCACCATGTAAGTCCATGCTCGTGTATGTACTTTGTCGAAAATACTCACATACTAATACAGTGCCCAACTTGTAGATCCCGGATGTCACATGCGGTTGAACTTGTTGGATGGATGAACCATAATCAACTGCAGCGTACACATACATTACATACCTCCACGCAAGAATCAACCGTTTGCATTCTATACTAGAAGTTGCAAGACATTCGACACACCAAAGAGTCCAACAAACTGATGCGCGACCACCCAGGCCTCATAGGCATGGACGTGCAAGGCACAACGAGCATGTGCTGGACTAACAGTACCTTCCAAATTGATCTTGCCAAGATCCTACATGTCTTTATGGATGCCACTACGTCGCTACACCAAATGCCATAGTTCTCCGTCAATGGCCTACAATGCAAGAGGCTTACCTCGGGTACTACAACACCAACTGGGAGGCCACTGCTCCGTGTTCTGCAGCCTGGTGTTCATGCTAGTGCCATAACCCATTTACTGATCAATAGTAAACAACTTTATTATGCCACCACTTGCGTTATATCCGCATACTGATGTAAACACACTACTGAAGAAATTTCCTACATCCCCCTAAATGCCCGACGTTAGTACTCATTTGCCATTTGTATCAACCTCTTATTCGGAGTTACGCTAAGTTCGAAAATATATGTTTCGAAGGTTAGATTTTTTCCTAATTGTTTCGATAACTACATGGCCGATTAGATATTTTTTATTGTCGTAAATGTTTCCCGCAACGCTAGGGGAGTCAAAATTGGCAGGGTGGAACACCGTTTGCCGTGGAACATTCCTGATTTTTCCTATAAATTATAAGATCATCCAGGTGTGGCCTACTCCACTAAAAAAACCCTAATTGGCCATGGTTTCAACAACTACATGGCTGATTAGACGTTTTTCTATTTCACAGATGTTGTCCCGAACACTATGGGGCCATTAAAAGTTGGGAGGGTGGACCACCGTGAGCCGTAGAACAGTTCGGATTTTTTGAATAAATTATAAGATCATCCAGGTAGGGCGCACACCGGTCAAAAAACCCTCAGTGGCCATGATTTCGGCAACTACATGTTCGATTACAAATTTCTCATTTTCGACAACCTTGAGTTTACTTACCCTCGACGAAACTTCCTCATCAATCATCACGATCGACGGAGCTTCCTCACCCTCCACGGACCTTCTTCCTCGCTCCTCACCATTGACGGAGCCCCCACACCCTCCATCAGCCTTCTGCACTGCTCATCATGGTGGACGGAGCCCACTGATCTATGAGAACAGCACAAAATCTCGCCCTTTCAAATGAGGTAGCCTTCTCACAAAAATTAGGTCAAATCTCGTCTTTTGGAAGGGTGATTTAAATAGTATCTCATTCTATTTTGGATTCTGGGAAGGGGAAGTAGGCTTCAGTCGAAGATCGCTATCCATTGGGAAACAAATCTTGCTCCTTCAAAGGGCGAGATTTGACCTTCTGCACAATACTTGCCATTTGAAAGGGCGAGTTCTGTTTTCTGTCCATTGGGTAGTGACGGCCACCTATTTTTATTTTTTTAAAAGGAAGATTTTTTTTATTCTAATTATTTTTAAATATAAAATATTAAAAAATTCCAAATTTGGAACGCGACGTGCTGCTCGGCTGTTGCTTGACTTGCTTCTTCGGGTCCTAGACGTCACTCCTCCGCTTGCTCCACCTCCTCTCTATCCCGGGGGCTCGCGTTTCCTCCACCCAAAATCCTCGCGCTGTCATCTCCATCACGCTCCACTCTCCACTCTCCTTGCAGTGAGCCTAAATGGCAGCGGTCGGGGTCCACGCCGGCTGCGGCGGCGGCGGCGGCGCCCTCGCCGGCCCCGAACGGTTCCGCTGCCGCGCAGCCCCATCACCGCTCAACGCCGCCGGCGCCTCCGTCTCGGGCGGCGTGCACCTCGTCTGCTGGAGGCAGCTCCACCCGCACCCGGCGCTCCTCCTCCCATCCTCCTTCGGCTCACTGTCTTTACAGGCGCGTAGGCAGCTCCTCCGGCGGCCGTCTGCCGCCGCCTCGTCGGACTCCGCGGGGTCAGTGTTTCTCGCCAGCCCGCCGTCTCCGCCCTTCCGTACATTGGGCACTTTTCGTGCGTTGTAACGTTGGCCTAAATGTGCATGTAATCGCACACATGCTCTTGCATTGGTGGGGAAAAAAAAGGAGTTTTGAGCCGATAATAAATTCCAAGTGTGATGTTGACAATGATGAATAATAGTATTTGTCTTGTGAGCTTTGAGATTTTGTTGACACCCTAACCCTAACACAACTTGTTGTGGTTACTTACAGGGCAGGAAAGCCTGTAGGATTTGCGGAGAAGTATCCGGCTCTTGTCACCGGTTTCTTCTTCTTCATGTGGTATGCTCACTCACGTCACCTGCATCCCCGATGTTATGCAACTTGCAACCCACTGATGAAGATGCTATGGTATCCACACTAGTCTAATGGTTGTCACTTTGTGATATAATTTTGTAGGTACTTTCTGAACGTGGTATTTAACATCCTCAACAAGAAGATCTTTGACTACTTTCCCTACCCATAGTATGTTCGCTGGTGTGCGCACTCTTTCTTTCAGGCTGTGAACAGATGCCTTCATCATCTAAAAATTGTGCGTATTCATATAGCTTCGTGTCGGTGAACCATCTTTTGGTAGGAGTCTTGTACTGCCTTATCGGCTGGAGTGTTGGCCTCCCGAAGCGCGCGGTATTCTTACCACATCCTTAACTTGCAGTTCGTTATTTTTAGTGTCAACTAATGAGAGGCAGTAGTGCTGTACACATCATTGTTCATTTAAACATGCAACATAGCTCATGGATGGCTTTAGGGGCTTGTATGTTTATTTCTCACGAAAAAGATTGCACAAAATTACTTATAATAATTCATCCGTATGCATAATCCTTTTGATTGACAAGCAATGTTCTGGACAGATATATCCACTCAGCTAAAATTGTCCAACCAAGATTGCATAAAATTACTTATAACAATTCATCTATATGCATAATCCTTTTGATTGACAAGCAATGTTCTGGATGGATATATCCACTCAGCTAAAATAATCCAACCAACTCAAACATCTACAGGAAGGTCTTAACTGTAGGAAGCATTTTTTTGTTCTGTGGCTTTACCTGTTTGTGTTCAGTTTAGGATAAATGTTCCCTGATCTTGTACATTAGGGTTCTTTAGAGTATGTTGGTGTATATGTCAGGAATTGACAAACACTGATATGAATATCTAAGAAGAATAAGTACATCAAGCTAAAGTACTTAATTACATATAGAATGCACTTTTATTTCTATGTTCTGAAAGTGGTATATATATTTTTATGAATCAACTGTCAGTTCTCTCTCCATAGTTATTTTTTGTGTGATGACATCATTTCTGAAAGCAGTAAACCCAACAAAGGTTGTAGTGTTGTACTAACTACTAAGGTCGTCAGGATCAGCATCTGCATTGGATCGACATCCTCTAATAGGATTGCATTCTAGGGTTGAATCATAGAATCCAAGACCCCACCTGATTCTAGAAAATAGTACATTTCTCAATCTACCACATCTTCCAATAGTGATATCAGCATTTATTTAGTCATTTGACACCTAATTAGATTAATAATTGCTTATTCTGTTTCCATGGCTGTATAACAGTTGACATAGATTGGCCAAATAATGCATATTTTTGTGTAGATATTATAGTATTTTACATTTTTACCTTTAAACTATATTTTTATATCTTTTATTACAAAAATATACCACGAATGAAATAACATTTGTTCTTAATACAAATAATAATTATGTATGAAGTATGAACGAACAAATGTGAAGCTTAGCATTAAAATGATATATACTAAGCAATTTTTAATAATTACATACTAGATTCGGTAGAATAGGTAGGATCCTGTTAATGGTTTAAGCCATCAAACTTGTAGAATGGAATAAGTAAAGGAAAGTAGACACTAGACTGCTCACATGAGATGGGAATTAGAGGGATTTTATTATGTGCGATTACAAGAGGGATAAATCTCTGCTATGACAAAGAAAGCTATGTAAAACTAAGACTTTTGCAGTCCTATTGCCTGTGTCCCTTTTCCTGTCGTGCGGTAATGAATTCAATTGCATTGAGGGGGTGGACATTAAGGGTTTGTTCTCTTCAGCTTATTTACTTATCTACTTATCTCCAAATCGAAAAGTCAAACGCTTTGGCTTTGCAATCCGTTTTTTCTATCTCGAAACCATGTTTTAGATCTCTTAGAAACATGTCAAACGAAGCTCATTAGACTTTCCAAACTATCTCGGGAAACTCTTAAAGTTCAGCTTTAAGTAGATAAGCTGAAGAACAACCTCTAAGACTCTCCATGAGGCATCTTGTCGTTTTGAAGAGGTGGCAAATATCTCCCTCCGATTCCTGCACGAAGGCAGTGGCTCCAGGCGGTTCTGAAGGTAGTTCCTATCAGGGGTGATGCCTGTTCGTGGGTTACTAACTTAAGGGTTTTGTCAGCGACATATATGTGATTGATCACATGTTTTTGTGTGCTCGTATGTAGTAGAGGCTTATAAATATGTTATTAATTTATCAATAGGTCCCAGCAGTCAGGTATGTGAGCCTCTGACCGGTCCATTTGGAGTCTTTTTATGTAGACCTTTGAGATTGACTAAAGGGTGCTAGGATTTCCTTCTTCAGCTAATATTTGGTATATATTATTTACTATGGATTACTTAATCCTTGTCAGATCCTATGTGAATTTATGATTAAGATACAAAAATTTTCGCTAGAATTGTAATGATATTAGCCTGTTCTTCATATATTTTTTGCTTAATTATTTGACTGTTTTTTAAATGCTTTGACTTTTTGATGCCATTTCTTGAGAATCTCGAAGTGACAAGATAAACATTCTCAACAAGCGTCGTTTATCAATTTTGGTTTTTCGAAGCCACTAGTCAAAGTAGTCAAAGTTCAGTTTATTTAAGCAATGGAGAACTACCTCGGATTGGATTGTTTCACTCAATCTAGGATTGTAAAGTCTTAACCCTTCAGAACTTGTATCGAGATTCTGACAACCTTAGTTCTACTTTTGTAGCCAATCGACTCAACACTTTTGAAGCTGTTGTTTCCAGTTGCAGTTTGCCATGCCATTGGTCATGTAACAAGCACTGTGTCTTTTGCTGCTGTAGCCGTCTCATTTGCTCACACCATTAAAGGTGCTGCAACCATATCATAATTTTATTATGCCTTTTTCACCACCTATTCTTTGTGCCGTAGCCAACTCCTTCCTTTTTGTACAAATAACTGCAATGCAGCTCTGGAGCCATTCTTCAATGCGGCTGCTTCTCAATTTATCCTTGGGCAGCAAGTTCCATTGTTGCTGTGGTTATCTCTTGCTCCAGTTGTGATAGGTAATTTCTCATTAACCTTTTGCTTCTGGTGCTAGCTGCACATTACTTACATTTCTGTCCCTACTACAATTTGAGCATCAACACAAATAAGCTGTAGCATTAAGGTAAAGCTAGCCATATTTGGTACCTATTCGATTTGAGAAATTAGAAAGTAGATGTTGTAGAACACATGGTTATCCCTGTTGTCGATATGCTCGTGCTGTAGATTTTTTCCCTTTGTGGCGTGGATGTGTGCAGGCTCATAATGTGCTCAGTAGCAAGTTTCTTATGATGATGATCCTTGGTAGGAATGTTTCTGTTTCGAAAGGATTGGGATTGTAGAATAATAACAGGGTCACATCTAAAAAATCATGATTCCTAAAATTATGAGGTTTGGAAAAGGAGTAACTGTTTTAAACTGATCAGGTGTGTTCTGTGCATTTTGAATCATTTTGAATATATTTTATTTTCTAATGAATGAATTATCAGGTGTCTCAATGGCATCCCTTACTGAACTATCGTTCAACTGGACTGGTTTCATTAATGCCATGATTTCTAATATCTCGTTCACCTACCGGAGCATTTACTCAAAGAAGGCTATGGTTTGTGTCTTGGCTCTAATTTATTTACAATTTTTTCCTTCTTTTGGGGTGCTCCTATTTCATGAGTTATTTCCTTATTCTTGTTGTTCTCTGCCACAGACTGACATGGATAGCACCAATTTGTATGCGTACATCTCAATAATTGCTCTCTTTGTCTGCATTCCTCCAGCACTTATTGTAAGTCTAGTTTTAGTCATTTCCATTAAAACTTAAATTATTATTTCTGCAATGTTTTTTCTTTACTTGTATTTTGTGTACAACTGCTGTTCTTTTTCTCAAACTTCCAGATTCTCTGTTATTAGACTACCATTGTTTGCAACCAGAGCACAATATGGATGGTACAGTTGCAGCAAATGTACCTGAGGAACAAAAACATATCATGAAAAGATAAAACTCATATTGAGATAGACAAAATGAGTACAAACTACTAGGAGATGAACATAATTCCATTAATAGGGTTTTGCGACACCTGCAACTGAAGCCAGCATGATATTTGTGTGCTTACTACTTTACATACGGTTGGCAGGCACACAGACAGCCCAAATCAACATGATGTTTGTGTGCATGTTTAACCAGATTCTTGGATATAATTTCCCGTTCACAAACTACTTATACAATCACTTATGCATGAATATTGCAATTTTCATATTTATTTATCAGAATCAAAACATGCAGATTGAAGGACCTCAACTAATGCATCATGGATTTAAAGATGCAATTGCCAAAATTGGATTAACAAAGTTGGTTTCTAACTTTTTCTTGGTGGGCTTGTTCTATCACCTTTATAATCAGGTAAACTGTACTCGGAAACTTCTTGTAGTTGTTTCAGATATCGAAATAAATCATGATACTGCTAAATGTCCAGTACACTGTGCCATTTACGTTGATAGTGTTTTTGTCCTTATTTTCATCCATTGTAATATGTCAACCAAAAATTATGGACATCCAGGTTGCTATAAACACATTGGAGCGGGTGGCCCCTCTAACGCATGCTGTTGGCAATGTGTTGAAACGTGTCTTCGTCATTGGCTTCTCAATCATAGTTTTTGGTATTTCAATGAGTTATAATGTTTCTTAATGATCAACAGATATGTATATTCTTGCTCTTGCAATTTTGCAAACGCTGCACTCTTTAATGCAACATTTTGCAAACACAATGTTGACCAGGCAACAAGATCACCACACAAACTGGAATTGGTACTTGTATTGCCATTGCTGGTGTTGCTCTGTACTCATATATCAAGGCTACGATTGAGGAGGAAAAAAAGGTATGCTTGTTCTTACTAGATCTTCTAAATCTGTAGTTGGAATGTGTTGTAAAAATTGTATATGGCAACTGATATTTTTTGAGGAACCACTGCAACTAGTGGTAACAGGATTAAAATAATACTTCCCTACATTCAAAGCTTAACCTGAAAACTTTTAAGCTCATTGCAAATTTTTGGGAATTTTTCCTTCAGAAGGTAAGATCCACTATATACTTTGGTTGCTAATTGAGCATAACAAATTAGGTAAAATAAGATAGCACTTCCCATAACTTCTTCAATAGCATTTGCTGTTCTTAGTTTTTAAATTTTGTAACATGAAGGCGCCTCTTGGTTTTTCTCTAATAAAACTGTATGCTTTGCATGCATGCGAACACCTGCTGTGCTGGTCTGCCATAACATTTCTTCACACTGTTATAGGAATAGAAACCACAACTTAACTTTTTGCTACATCTTCAACCTAGAAAGAAAATAATATGACTCTAAAGCTGAGGCACATAGAGCAAAATTTATATTACATAAAACTAACAACCCAACATTCTGTTGATTTCAATTTAGTCTGGTCCAAAATGCTTTGGATGAAAGGAGGACAAGCCCCACTTTCACTGTAACTGAAGGATCGGCAAATTAGAGCATCTGTAACAGAAACCTTATAGTTGTGTAGAAATCGAGTTTTAGAGATAGAGTATCTGGTGGAGAGAAGGAATTTTTTAAGGTGTAGTGTAAAGTGAAGAAATTTTAGGGTGAAAGAGAGAAAAAATAGAGTAGAAGAGAGAGAAAATAGAGATAGAGCTCCTGGTGTGGATGCTCTTACAAAGTAAACTTTTAATGTTTGATACAGCTTAGGATCAAAGTAGAAAATGGAGAAATGTTTTGCCACCAAATTTTCCGCACCATCTTTTGCGGGACTGGGTTTAGAAAGCAGAACAATTCAATTAAATAACCATATGCAAACACACCGCTCCAATTTCAATGTTGCTTTTGTAAAATCAAAACAGTACTGAATGATGAGTTTTCTACACACCTCAGCTTGGTATCTTTCATAATTTTCATTTTGGAATTAATGAAACTCCATTCCTGAGTATGTTAGTCTAATTTGATCTGCATCATAAAGCTTTTAGTTGGCTCATCCTTTTTCTTGTGATTAAATGCAGCAAACAAAGAGTGAATGAGGAGTTGACTGCTGTAAATGTAAATATCTTTGGATGGCTGTTTTGGTAGAGCTGTATTTCCTTGGAGCAAAGAAAATTTATAACAATCTAGTTGTCTTCTGTATCTCATTTTCTTGTTATTTCGAATTTGACACTGAACAGCACAAGCTGCAGATGGCTAACTTGATTATTTCAAACAATTTTGAGGAAACCTCTAATATGTACAGAATAAGCACTTATACACAAGAATATTTCCATTGTATATATCATTACTGCTCACAAACCAAGGAATTACGTCCTCTTTCCAACTTTTCTTTTCCTCTCTCGATTATTCTGACTTAGTGACGCTTTTGTAGCTTTAAGCGATGCGCACTGGCCCCTTTTTTTTTTCTTCTGTGAGCGATTGATATTTTGTTACCGCTGAAAAGTGAACTCGATAAAAACAGATCTGCAATTTATTGTGACCTTTGATACCCACTCCTGTGCGGAAGCGTATCCTTGGTAATTAAAATGTTCTGCCGTTCTCTGCGGTAACGTTAATCGAACTGTCCATCGAAGAATCCATGTCGCACTTAGACTCGACCTCTACCGAGCAGCCCTTCCCTCCCTTAATGCACTCTTCTACTAAAACCTAGCTGCCATCACCGTAGGGTGCCACCCTGGCAGTTATCGTCACTACCTTGGGGAGCCACGACGTCGCCGCTGCCTTGGGGAGCCACCGTTGCTGGTAGCCACCGCCGAGGAGGGCTTGTTGCCTGGGTGGTCTACATCGCCGTTGGAGGAGGATTCGTCGCACGGGATAGGGTGAAGTAGAGGAGGATCCAGAGGCATGGGCATGAAGTCCTCCCGGTGAAAGCTCCTCTAGGCGATAGCTGCTCGAGGCGAATCTTATTCATTGTTTTTTATTTTTTTAAAGAAATTGTTTTCTATTTTTTTTAAGAAACCGAATGGGGATAAATCAGATTGAAGGATACTTCTTGTTTGCCTTTTGTTAGGTTGATCTGACATTCTTATTTTGAAATGAACTAATGTTTTCTGAACAATGGAACTTCCCTGACAATTGATATTCTGTCTTATACTTCAAACGAACTGTGAACTGCATATTAGTCTTATACTTTCCTGAAAAATATAGTTCAATGCAATCATTGTTTGCAGTCTAATATTGTCGTTGAAAGGCAAAGTTAGATAGCTATAACTGCAGTGGCATATTGCATCAGAGACAATGAGAAGCTAAGGTTTCTTGTAAGAAGTAATAACACATGGAGACCTTTGAATACATCAGTAGTATTATCTGAACTTGTAAACTTTTCTGTTAGACTTCAAATGTGAAACAATGAGCACGTCTCCTCCTTTGGATGTTCAATAATGTAGTTATTTGCCTTTTTAATAATTCAATGATGTACTAGATCATATCAAAATGTGCCTAATTTCAGCAGCTTTTTAATTTGCTGGGTAGTCACTGTTGTCAGTATTAGAAATCTAAAAAGTTTTAAGTTGTCAGTTTACTTGTATTCAATTGAGATTGCAATTGTTGCTGAGAAAATACATATCCAAACTTGATATGTGTGCCAAAAGATTAACATTGTTTCTAAGAATCTATTTTGGCCGTTGTGATGAATTTTTTTTTTATCCTAGTCTGAATTTTGTTTCTCTGCTACCCAGTGCCTAGATCTTTCTACATGAGGAAGTAATCATTGATTTGAAGTGCACAGATCAATTATCATCCATTGATCCCTCCATGAAAGATTGGAAGGCCAAATCTAGCATACTGGTTCGCAAACCATCCTAGTCACTTAAGTGGGCCACGCTCGGGATGTCATATAGGAAAGGAACAGTTGGATGGAGACTTATGGAACAGTTGGATGGAGACTTGTGGTGCCTCTGCCTTCAAATGAGCAACGTCAGAGGATGAGCTATCTATCCAGTGTACAACGTGAATGAGACTTACTCATTTTGATATTACTTGGTTTCATTTTTTGCGTTCTGTATAATGCGTTTCTATTATATATTTGAAAAATGATGCTACTCTTTATTTGAATACATGTACCATTGTCTATCAGACAACTGAAAAGATTCAACTCTTCAATACTATTGTATATATCAATATTAAGTGTGAGACTCTTATTTATAAATCTTTGGTAGTTAAACTTTTGCCAAATAAATTTTTGATTGATTACAAGTACACTTTTGGATTTCCGATTGATTGGAAATGCATATATCTAAAAAACTGAAGTGTAGCTATTTGAAATTTGAACTTCAGTAATCTTCAGTCCATACTCTTTTGAATATGCATTGTCATTGGTATAGTTATTTACCTTTTATATGATTTAATGATGTACTAGAATTATACCAGAACGAGGCTATTTAGCAAGTTTTCAATGCAACGGATATGCACTGTCGCCTATTCAAAAAAAAAGAAAATCTTTCGTTCTTCATTTACTTCTATTCGTTCAGATTGTAACTGACTAACTATGCATGTCATAATATGTATACAAACTCGCTGTTTGTGCAACAAATTTAACAACTTGCTGCGAATTCATTTTATCCATTTGAATGCTCCTTTATGCATCATACGTCTTCGACCTATCAGTTTCTTTGATTCCAAGAGACGAGTGAAGTTCTATGTGTAAGTTCAAGGTAGCTCTCGTGTGATTTTGATGACTAATGGCAAACACTAATTAATGATAAATATTATTTTAGAACAAGCATTTATTAACTAATCTTTTTTAGGTTAATATGCCTTATTTGATATTATCTTTTTAGTCTCTATTTAGATATAAAGAATTGTTCATCCAAACAAGGTATGTATCGTAAATGTCTTGAACGTCTAATTTAGTGCTTAATTAATGAAAAATCTCTATATGAGACTAACTTACTAATTGTTGATTCATTGATGCTTTATGGTAGCATGAGTGGCTTTTAGACGAATGTGGATCAAGTTGAAATAATATGATTTGAATCGACAGCTATATGCATTGCATTATAATATAAGCATATTTTGGCATCTTCCTATTTGTGCATTCGTAAGATGCACTCATTTGTGATCCTATTCTATAATAAGTGTTTTCATGCATGATGATCTATATTTCGAAACACTTGTAGTGCTTAAATAGTAAAACCTATCAAACTTAATCACATTTTATTGAGCTTTCGGGACTAATGTTTTTCATAAGTGATGTAAAGAGAATTAGATCCCATGAAGAATGACGACTAAGTAACATCAAGGGATGATGGCTAAGGGGGTGTTCTTTTGGGCTTATGAGCTCTGACTTATCTGTCTTATCTCCAACTTCGAGAATTTCTCGAGGTGGCCTCGAGAGTCGGATGGCCTTGAAATTTAGTATTTAGGGAGCTTTTAGACTCGCCTACGAGATAAAAATAAAACGGATTCAAAAAGTAATAAAAAAAAGTCAGATGAGTCAATATTAGTCAGATAAGTCACAAAAATTAGTCAGATAAGTCACAAAAATTCGTGACTTATCTGACTAATATTGACTCATCTGACTTTTTTTTATTACTTTTTCAATCCGTTTTATTTTTATCTCGTAGGCGAGTCTAAAAGCTTCCTAAATCCTAAATTTCAAGGCCATCCGACTCTCGAGGCCACCTCGGGAAATTCTCGAAGTTGGAGATAAGACAGATAAGTCAGAGCTCATAAGTCCAAAAGAACAGGGCCTAAATCAATGTCAACAAGACGAAAGTCGCCAAAGGTTGATGATCAAGTCAGAGTCGATAGGACGAGAGGATCATCGGGTGGATGGTCAAGTCAAGGTCGATGGGACGGAGGAGTAATCAAGGATTGATGATAGTCAAGGTTGATTAAACGAAGACATCATCGTGTGTGGAACGTCGTCAAGAAAAGGATGCAATATGTGAAGGTATGGCTAGCATAGGGCTAATGATTTTTTCTAGTCTTTTACCAGTCTCGGTGTTGGGTGAAAGACCAGATTGATACCGCCGTACTATTAAGAGGGGATCGAGGGAGTTTTTACGCATTTTGCTTTAACCCTTGTCTAATGTAAAGTTTTAGTAGAATCTTCAAACTGGTATGTTATTTATAAAATAAAAGTCCTAGCGCTTAGCTATCCCTATGAAAATAAAATGATTAATCATCCCCTTGGTATTTTTGGACTCTAGGAATAAACATGAGTATCTTAAGTATGTGACTTCCTTGAAATAGGCTAAAAATGCTTTGCATGTTTAAATGATGACACCATGATTTTGTATTATGAAAATGGTTGCAAGTGTGTGATTTGATGGAATGAGGCATTGGTGTAATGTCAGGACTGAGATTTTGTATTCTTCCCCCTCCTCGCCCTTATGCTTCTAATTAGGGAGGGCACGGTTGTTGGTATGGTATAGGGTATGCACGATTTCGGGTTCGTCCTAGCACTCCTCCCCTAGTCTAAGGACTGCTCATTCTATGAATCTACAAACTTAGCTTTACAATACAACCTCGAGTCCTATCATAGGACGAGCCTGGCCTGTTAAACCCTAGGCTCTAGTAGCAACCTGCTGGTGGAGATGTCATTCGTAGACATCTAGGTTGTACAGGCATGGACCGTTCTTCCAAGTTCGTCATCGCCTCGGACCATTCTTCCTAGGCCTTCCTATACAACGTGGGGACTAGTGTCATGGACCGGTGTTCCACAGTGCTTGGGGATGACTCACGGAGCAATTGATATTAGGACTTGTGGTCTAAACAACCTTGTGATTTGTACTCCGGTGCGTAATCTCCTAAGCGTAAAGTGTATCCACTCTGCAGAGTTAAAACTATCACAATAGTGTGCTCGCGATTAAGAACATGCTAAGGGAGTATTCATATAGTAGACTCTTCTTTTGTAAAACCTGGATATTGGAGAAATGGTTTTAAAAAAGGACATTTGACAAAGGAAAAGTCAAAGTAAATGATTTCGCTTATACTCAAATGGTTTCAAAAATCGCTTTCCCCTCCACTTAGGCAAAATCTTAAAAACTTACTTTCTTGCAAAAAGACCTAAGCCTCCTATTGTACTAAACCACATACTGCATCCTTTCCTAGACTTGCGGAGTATAGTTGTCCTCACACTTGTTGTTTTTCCTTCTTAATTTTTGTCACCCCAGTTGAGGAGCAACAGTCCCACGACCAATGGTTCAACGACGCCGACAGGGACTTTGCGGATGGACACCCAGAGGACTTCTCAGAAGATTAGGGCACTTCCTTCTGCTGCCTATGGGAGTTTAAGCAGCTATATTAGGGTTCCATGTATTGCATCGAAATTACTTCCGAGTTATGTAATAATATATTTTCGCTAGTGATGCATCATTTTGTTTGCACTTTGTATACTAGCTGTGATTATTAGGACTAGTACAGAATACACAGAGGGGTTCCGCTCTTTTTGGCCAGGTTCCGATAGTTTTTCGCCAGCCACATGAATTTTCTAATCAAATCGGCTAACACGCTCAATTTGATCCATAGCGTGCTTAACCATTGCACTCTCCATAGGATCCATATAGACCACAGTGTTGTGATCGATCAAAGATTTTTCTTCAATGTGGCTAATGCGTATGTTGTACTTGCTTACTCCGTCCATTGCATTCTAGTGGCCACATCACACCAACTGTTAGATGTTTTAAAGTCTAAGACCTGCTGTTACCATCAATGAAATGGAGAATTAATTGCATGAATGACTGAGAACTGATAATTGCACCTATCATGAATACTTCTTCAAATCAAAGTTTTGAAACTTTATCTATGAAAGTTTTTTTTGAACTATATAGACTATGCACTTGAAAGCCACACATATAGATTTGTCTCGAAAGACTCTTCACAATATCATAATTTTAGTAGATTTTATAAAAATTACAATAGTAATTAGTGGTTAAAATTGCATTTTGACTATCATGTCCATATCTAAACATCATGTTTTTGGGAGGGAGTAGAAGAGAATCATACGTCAATTGGCTGCACCATAGGAAATTAAAATTAACAATAACTGAAGTTAGTGAGGAACAATTGGTTAGCATTAATTATAGTAGGATTCAACGAATAAAGCCATTTTCGGAGTAATAAATTAGCAGATACGCACTATAATCTCAAGCTTCGTCTCAAAACACTTGTAATATTTCAGATCAAACAAAAAAAACACTTGTATTTGCCTCAGACAGCTAGATGCCTTAATTAATTACAACATCCGCACGAGGCTACATCTCAACATACATGGCGCATCGGCGCACCCATCAAACGGGCAGCTCCGACCGGCCGTCGGCGGCGAGGTCGACGGCGGCGCGGCAGATGGGGCACGTCGAGTGCGAGCGCAGCCAGGCGTCGACGCACTCGGCGTGGAACAGATGCTTGCACGCCGGCAGCCGCCGGACCAGCTCGCCGACCTGCACCAGCCCCAGGCATATCACGCACTGCGCCCACCCTCCTGACTCACCGCCGCCACCACCCTCCCTCTTGTACGCGAACGCCGGAATCGCGGACGTAACGGCAGGAGCCAGCCCGCCGTCGCTCCGAGCCGTGACGTCGGCCGAGGCGCGCCTCCGCCGCACCCTGAGGTAGAGCAACGAGAGCGCGACGGCGCAGGCGGTGATGACGGAGGCCCAGATGACGCCGGCGACGAGGTAGAGCAGGATGAAGGAGAAGAAGACGGCGAAGGTGAGGAGCACCATGAGGGTGTGGTCCCTGTCATCGTAGGGAGCAGCCTCCGCGGCGCCCTGGTGGTGGTACGAGAGCCCAGAGAAGAACATGGCAGAAGCTCGCTAGCTACCAATCGCCCTGGTGGTGTTTGTGCTGTTCATCTTGCACAGTGCAAGTTGTGTTCTTAACCTCTTGTGGACACACACAAAAAATGAAGCATATATGTGTACGTCGTACGTGATTATGTACCATTCAATTGGGAGGAGTATAATACCAGTGTTGTCATTCATGTATATTATATTTGAATTATAAGTGATCTGAATCGTTAGGTTGAGAAGAATGAACAACCCAGGTTAAGTTTAATATACTATAAAACAGCTTAAAAAAAGCAATATATGTTAATGTCGTACACGATTGTGCACCAGAAGCAATGACATGATATATTAGCAAGACAAAATATTTGGTCTTGAAGAAGCAACAAGGGCCATACATAATACATTAGACTATTCTAGAGGCCAAGTGGCGAGGACTTGGCCAATGGATGAGTAAAAGTTGGGGTTGTTAGTTCTGACTTTGTTCTGATTGGCAAGCAAAAGTTGCATCACCCAGCCCGGACATGCTTGGATTTGATCTCGGGTGGTATTTAATTGGAGGGGAGAAATGCGTGATTACGCTTGAGCCAATTCAGTCGCATCATCATCCATGAAAATTATCTGGCTTGCGTTTGATGCGTATTGTTTTGTGTCATGTTGTACACTTGAACTTGTCAGCGAACATGCATGGAATGATGCTTCCAGTCGTAGCACAATCCAACCCCTAAACTAAAATAATCTCCTTTGGTCCAGAAAACTCAGTATCTCTTGATAAGCACAAGAGATCAAGCCAGGATCCCTAGTATCTATACTTTTTTTTTTGATTAACTGATTGGTGCACGAACTCGATATGATATCAAGGACAGGGGGATACCAAAGCCCATGAGTTCAAGACTTGACACAATTGAGGGGAAGATAATTCTGGTTGCTTAAAGGTTGCCTATGTTGTATAGTATAACCAGTAATCATTCTTCAACTGCATCAAAAAGAACTGAAAGTCAATCAAGATATTTATGAACGATGAGCTTGTAATAAAGGTTACAGTCACGAGTTCCAATTTCTTGAGCGAAAGGAGGCAGCAGAAACCAGAATGCAGGCTCTATTGGAAACACAGGTGTTTAACAAGAAACAGTTCAATTCTCGTACAGATCGGAATAAAAAAATCCTTGTTCCTAACAGACTGAGGTACCTAACCTAATGGGGGTACCAAATTTGGTGAAAGTTAGCAAAATCTGGTAACCCAAATTTGGTCGTGCATGTGCTTAGAACCAAAGAACCATCCTAGCTTATATCCGATCAGTACGAGAATTGAACTGTTTCTTGTTAAACACCTGTGTTCCAAATAGAGCCGGCCTTGTTCTCCCTAGTTTAACTTATCTAGCTTATTTACTTATTTAACTTATCTCATAACTTTGAGAGCTTCTAAAGGTGGCCTCGAAAATCAGGTCCGTGTCGTTTGACTTGTTTTAAAGAGTTTTTAGACATACCTTCGAGATAGAAAAAAAAGATTCAAAAAACCAAATCGTTTGTATTTTAAATAAAGATAAGGCAAATAAACAGTTAAGTCAGATAAGTCCAATAAGAGCTAAAGAACAATTCATTTTGTTGACAAAGTTTGGCCAAAACATGGGCCACATCGGTAGGGTTTGCAAGGGTGCATGAGATGTGCCAAATCAAATCTGCATATGAAGGGCACACACGACAAACTAATGATGGAAGCGAAGAGCTACATCGAGTCTATCAAATATGAGCAAGACGAGTTCACAATCGAATCAATGAATCCAACTCAATCTACCCAGTACCCAGACAACCAATTAACAGAATGAGGAACTAAAATCCATCAAGCGAAAGACACAGCAATGAGTCCAACTCAATCTACCCAATACCCAGACAACCACTGACAGAATGAGGAACTAAAATCTATCAAGCAAAAGGACAAGCGCAGGAAAGTGATGAACCAGATGGAACAACTTGATAGAAACATAGAGAAACTGAGCAGCCATTCCCAGCGTATGAAATGTGAGCAAGACAGCCCTATCGTACTAGACAGCTCGTCAACAACGAAATCTAGTAAAATCTATCAAGGGTAAGAAAGACTATCACAGGACCTGATGAGCCAAAGACTATCACAGGACCTGATGAGCAACGTGAAACAAGTTAATAGAAACAATCTTAGAGGAACTCAAGAGCCATTACCAGTCAATGAAACGTGAGCAAGACAGCTCTACTGTGCCAGACTACAGTCAATAACGACATCTAGTCAGTGATTGAACAGCTCAACCAACTCAGGAAGATATCCATCCATACATCAAAATTGATAAACTCAATCCTCTCTCTCGAAAACTCTGAAGAATAGATACTGAACAAGACAAGATAATGAAGGTATGAACTACTCTTGGCCACTTGATCTCTCCTCTGTAAACTATATCTGTAAACCTTGACAATCTGTACTCAGTTTTGCTTGTAAAGAACCTCTGAAGGAAATGGGGAATCATATACCCAAAGTATCAAGTATAAGCATAATCAATGATTTGCACAATAGCAAGACAAAATATAACATATGGAAAGAAACAGCTGGTGAACTGATGGAGCAACAAAATGATCTGACAGAAGAGGAAAATGACTTCCATGAAGAATAAGGTGAACTAACATAAAAGCACATTAGCATAGTAATGCAAAAGAGAATGGATGACAGCAGTATGATAACCACCATGGTACAAATGCCAGTGGTAACAAATATACATTATGACTAGTTCCTCACACATAATGGCAGTTATCGACCAAATAAATATTTTTCTAGACTGTATGCTTTGTACAGCTCAAGGAGCATTGCTTATGATAATACATAATCCATTTGGTGATGATACACGAACTGATCTGCACGTAAAAGAGAATGATTCCTAAAATGTATTCATTTATAACATAAACTCTAACCTATTGTACTACATTGCAGTTCTGCTACCATGAAAGAACACTAGTTTGATGCTACCCTAGCCATGGCCACACTTAAAATATATTCAAAATTCAGCAACTCGTTTTTGACAATTAAACCTCCTCTGATTGTCAAAAATACTGCTACAAACAAAGGCTTGAAGACAGCCATGTCTCCTAATGGTAAAGAACAAGATTGTTGTGTTTAGGTATTGCGTTCCAAGTCCTCATTTGCTTAAAATTAATGACTTGTAGTTCCTCCTACATTTTTTTTTAAAAAAAAGATCAGCCCCAAAACTATGTAGGGTAAAAGGCTGGTTCACTACACATATGGTGAGCATGCAAGTAATGCATGCAGCATGCTTATCTCTCTTTTTTATCTTCATATAACTGACGAGCATGAACTGCTCACTGCCAAGCACAGCTGATATGAATAAAATTGAAAAAGGAATAATTACTTACCAGGTATCTTCTGGACAGAATTAGAGAGTAACTAATGATTTGTTCACACTTCATACCCGTCAGCATTCATTCATTCCTTTGAGAACTCGATGGAAACAATGATAAAATGCAGATATGCATGATGTGGAGGGTTTGCACCAGATATGCCTCTAGCCATAAACATATATCGAGTAGAGCAAGACAAAAAATTTCATCAAATTCTGAAACATCTAACAATGAAATCTAAAACTCTTAGTGCGCAGAAACATGGTTATATAAGAACTAGCCAAGTGAGTGCCCATGCTTTGCTAAGAATTAAAAGAATATCAGATGACGTCCTACCATGTTGTGATCGATGTGTGCGGCTCATACATTTAGCAACGCTTCCATGCTCGACTGCATCACGATATTGTACCGTTAGCCCCATTTTTTTTAATTAGTGAATGTTCGAAACCTTGCTAAAATACACACACACTGAATTATGAAAGCAAACTAAACCAATATAAAGTATCCTTGCTGATTAAAACCTTCTTAAAATACATACGTACTAAAATAGAAAAGCAAACCATATCAATAGAAAGTATCATTACTGATCGAAACCTTCATAAATATGAACACGCTAAAATAGAAAAGCAAACCAACAGAAAGCATCCTTGCGATATTTGGACCATTTGTTGTAGGATTGAATGGTCCAGATGAATGACGACCATTCGCCACCTCCACCACTAGCCTCTTTGTAGATTTTAATAATAGAGAAATGAATATCCATAATGTTTTAGTCAGCTTATTTAAAATATATTGGATGGCACAGTAAATCCACCTGATAGACTTTCGAATGTTATAAGTCCCCCTCCCAAAAAAAAAAAAAAAAATAGTGTGAAGTTCATATGGGAGCAACTAATTAGAGAATTTAGGAGCTGATGTCTCATGACCTTGCAAAAGATTATGTTTAAATTCAGTCACATTTAGAAGAAACGAGAAGAATTTCTAAACTCTTATAAATACAATCAAACTTAATATTGAAATTTTTTCATCATAGAACTTCTCTTCCCCATATCTAGAAAATATCCAAGGGCTTACACAGAGGGGGCTGCACTATATATGACCCTACTGGTTTGAATTCCTTGAACGAAATTGCAAGGGAACCAAACAGTTCTTTTTCATTCAACACCAAAATTTACAAATTTTCAAGTTCACACTTGCACAATCAGTCTTATAGCGAAATAGCTAATATATTAGCCATTACATTAACATACGTTACATACCTACTGATCCCAATATAGCAGTGATTTCAATGCAGTATGTCAGCTCATACACTATATTTTAGAGCCATGATTCAGACTAACAAATTGTAGGTTCATGTGACACCTCAAATCTGCAGTTAGTGACACTAATCTGCAGTTAGTGAGTTCTCCGATTAAAGTTCCATGCAAACTGATCAACAGCCACCATTGCTTGTGAAGCCGAACCAAGAGAACCATCATACCTATATATTGAGCTACCAATGTGAATTAAATATTTTTTGGCAGGCCACAGATGTATAATGAGAATATTTAATGAAACTTGATAGCTGATTTATGTTGATTAAATGTTTAACAAGGAAATACGTACATAGAAACTAACAAGTAAGCTCCAATCTGCATAACAATAACTCCTTCACCTCCTGGATTTGTTGTGTTAACGGAACGGGCACAAAACCAGTGTTCATGTATGGAGGTGACAAGATCTACAAATGCATAATTGCAATCATAATATTGTTGATAGATTCAAAGATATAATTAGCTTTCAACTTTTTCTAAAAGCAGTAAGGAAGATTCAGACTCATAATGTGAGACTCACATTGGTTTGGCCCAATAGAAAAGAACTCCATCTGCAGATTACTCCGTTTAACAAAATCCAAGAATGGTTGCAGATCGACAGCTTTTAATTGTGTTCCCTCTTGCTCTGCTCTGGATAATTGAAAATAATAATGTCTATAAATTTCCAATACTAAAAGCAAGATTGTATAAATGCATTATTTTAAACTATTCCCCTCCTCAGTCCTTAGGGTATAAGGTTTGGAACGATCATTTAACAAATATTCATTTCAAGTGCATCTTCCAATAGCTGTGGGTGGAACTATTGATATAATATTGATAGTAAGCTACGACACTACTAAATTCAAGAATCCAACTTCTCAACCAGTTTGTATCAAACTATTGACATTTCTGACTTCATCTGCAACAATCTTGCTGTTGAACTGCTGATTCCGTCAAGAACCGAATAATGAATAAACTAATTTAACATTCAAAGAAAAAAAAACTTTTAAGGAAACCTAAAAAATATTCCGTCTTAAAACTCCACTACCAAATGGGAAGATTCACAATGCCCACCCCCAACGCAACAACACGACCGCCAGTAAGGTAGATTCTACAGCACCCCACAAGTTGCAGCGGAGGCAACGGAGAAGGATATACGGTGGCAATGACCAAGAAAATGCCCAAAAGTTACCCGTGTTTCTAGGGGTTGGGGATGTGACTCACATGATGGGGAGGAGGCGAGATGGAGCGGTCGGGTCGTAGTTGAGCAGCAGCGCTGCCATGATAGGCTTCCCTGCAAGAGGATGGCGCGATTATTCGTCGGCGAGAGCAGAGCGGGTCGAGGAGGGAGCCACAGGGAGCGAAGCGGGAGGAGAGACCGGAAGGGCCGACGTGCTTCCCGGCCCACTTCTCCCACGCCCGGCGCGCCCACGTCCATTCTGCGGCCATGGGAGGAGTGACGTCGTCCGCCGCGACTGGAGGACGCGGTCGCCGGTCGGGAAAGTGGCGGAGGCGTGGCCGCCGGCGGCGATGTCCCGGCAGCGTCACCGAGTGGTTTTGGGCTTGGTGAGGGTTTAGTTTTCTTTCTCCGGACTAGTGCTGCTGTTGTGTGGGCCGGACAGCCAGGTCCTCTGGGCTTCACTGGCAGCCCACATCCACATGTGCTGTATACAGGTAGTTACTGCACCTACTGTTTCGCAATATATGAATCTATTTTTTTGTAGTCGTTTCGCAATTAAAATCCATGGAGGAATTCAACTTGAAGAGTTATCTGCTCCACATGAGTTGCCGAAGGAACCCTTTTTTTTTTTTTTTTTCTCAAATCTAGTGACTGTTTCTGCTGGACGAATGGATTAAGCATGAGCGATTGACCAGGCGGGCAGAGCCACATTGAGCGCGGGGCGCCAAGGAACCCGGAAAAAAAAATTCATAAGGATTATGTCAGAATAGGCGCACCCCCTAAACCTAATAGCTATGCATTTCATATGGCAGTCCAACTAGCCAGCACTGAATGAACCCTGGTCATATTTTTTTTTAGTTATGTTCCCTTGGATTATGTTTTTTTTTTTATCAACTTGAGTGATTTTTTAAGTCGGGAGTAAGTTATAGTTCTTGTGTGGAATGGTGACCTTTTAGCTTTCCTGGTGACTCCCATTGGTAAAACGGCCGAACTTTGGGTAGGTTGTAGAACAGCCATTGGCTTTTAGCTTAGAAAAGTCTGAAATAAATAAGATAGGGAAAAAGAAAAAAGATCGTAATTTAAACGTACAGGAAAAACAAATGGAAAAAAAATGTGGGACAAATTATACTTTCCACAACTTTTCAGTGTTCAAAAGCCAGAAGAAGGGACGACTCTATAAAGCCGTTTCCAAATACTTGTAAATGGTTCACCACTACTATAAAAGAACTAGTCTGTGTCAGATCTAAACCGTTATTAGTGTAGGCTTTTGAACCGGCACAAAATAATAAGCACCGATCAGATGTGCCTAGATCAGTGCCCAATCATTCTGTGTCAGTTTGGAACAGTCATTCTCTATGCCAGTTTATGGCTAGAACCAGCATAAATATATTTTAAAATATTTTTAATGCAGTGAACTAGCTAGGTCAACTACTAGCTAGAGCTACTACCTAGTTACCCTATCTATATCCAGAGCTCATCATTATCCTCCGTCTCGTCCTCGCCGTCGTCACAAGAGTCACTGGAATCTGAGGAGGTCAGCACAAGAATGTCTAGAGGTCAAAAGAGGTGTCCCTATCATCGGACCCTCACACGATGGCAGGCTCCTCGCTGCCAGCAACGACGACAGTGTTGCACACTGAAGCATCCGAGGACGTAGACGGTGATGGGCCCGCTAGCATCGCTACTTGGCTATCGACCGTCTCCTCCTCACCGGGCTCCTGATCATCCATCGGCTTTGAAAATAGGGACGGAGACGACGATGGTGAGGTGGTTGGAGACTGCAGGTGCGCAGGAGACAATGACCATGGATGGTGAGGACAGCAGTTGCGAGGCTGACGGAGAGGGCACGGACGCCGGAAATGGCGACCACGACAATGGCGATGCGGACAATTGGACCATGTCGCGCGTCAGATGTGGGGATATTGGAGAACGATGTATTAGAGATGAAGTTGGAGAATAGGGGATTAGAGAGGAAGTTGGTGGCAGAGATCGAGAGGAAGTTGGAGGCGAACAAGGGATTTGATCTGATCGGACGAAGATACAGAGATAATGTGTACGGGGCAATTTTTTCATAGGAATTGCCTTGGGAGATAAAACGTTGTGTGTGCCGATTCAATTACGAACTGGCACATATGACTATGAAACAACAATAGGTGTGCCAATTCTTCAGTGGACACAATGCGAAAGTGTCGATGCTTAGGATTAGGTCCTTCACTGAGCTTATTTGTTGATTGGGGCCAACTAACCCTTCCTCGCCAAAACTTTAGCTTCGGGGTAGTGAGATCACAAGGAACAAAGAAACAATGATTTATCCTGATTCAGGCCCCTCGTGGATGAGGTAAAGACCCTACGTCCAGCTTTCTTTACTATATGTGGAAGAGAATACAACGTAGATCGTGACCCGAGCTCAGACGAACACTCGAGCCGAGATCGGGGTTGGGGGTATGCCTTGGGCTTCTCAGCGACAATGAGAGAACCTAGGGCAAGATGTCTAAACCTATGCAATCGTGCGATTGATCTCGGATCCTCCCCCTACGGCTCAATACAGGGGGTATTTATAGGGTACAACACGATAAGATATCTACAACCAAGTCGAGTATGGGATAGAGTCATGGCCAAGCATGCCTCCGTCTTGATCTCCAATACGTATCCGAACTTGCCTTATCTGCGGACCCTTGTCGCAACTGACGCGCCATATTTGCAGACAAAGACTCCCCCTACAAGGAAATCTCAAACCTCTCAGTCACAACCGCATTACGAGATCTCCTAGTAACACGGCCACGATCCGAGCTCATTCAGGACTCAGAGAGCCCGAGCCTTGAACGTATAAATAGTACGAGTAAGAGATAACCCGGGCTCTCCGAATGCCCGGGCCAAAGACAGCCCGGCCTAAGGGATCATAGCCCAAACGACCCATGACTGGGCACATCGGGCTCCTCCTAGGCCCATAGCCTAAGGCAAACGCTTGGGCCGGTAACTACAGGGTCGGATGACGTCAGTAGGGCATAATCCAATCCCAACAGAAAGCTTATATGTGCCGGTGCTAATTACCAACCGGCACTGATGTATATTTGTGCTAGTTGGTAATTAGAACCGGCACATATAACCTTTTGTTGTGTGTTTGCTAAAGAACCGGTACTAATAACCTTATCTATACCGGTGCTAACTAAACTGGTATAGATATATAGATAAAAAATAACATGTTTTGGTGTAGTGGATGGAGATGGTTTGGAAAATCACGGCGTTGGCCTAGGTGGTTTAGGTTAAGCCAAATGGAGAAGATGACGCAAATCGGATTATTTGGAGCCATGTGATGTGTTATGGCGAGAAGCGTGCGATCGTGTGTAAAACCCGATATGTTGATGGGTTTTGGGTTATGATTATGGGTGGAATCCGCATTGTGTCTAGGTTTAGGGTTTATGAGGGCATGTACAAAGCCATTTAATAGGGAGTCTATTAGCGATGAGGTGGATATGTTTCGCTGATGTGGCAGGGGGAAAGTGAAAAAAAAATGTTATAGTCGACTCTTTGTGAAGAGACGACTCTTCACAGGCTCTTAAGCAGAATTAGAGAGGAGCATCATTAAATAGCATATTGGCTCTTGTGTGTATGTCCTTTTTACATACTTGTCTTTAAGAGACACTCTTGACTCTCCATTGTACATGCCCTCCATTGTACATGCCCGGAAGTGGACGGTTTGACCTCCACGGTAAAAGAGAGAAGAAGGGAAAGGGGACGGTGACTCCACCTCCTCTGTGTGCTCTACGGTTTAGCTGTGAGATCTTTGTGAGATGAGTGATGGATCTTTTTTTTTTTAGCTTTTTACCAAGATTCTAATCATTACTCTATAATCATTCAAATGTAAGTTGCAATAATTTTTTCAAGTCTTTGTTCCCTATTTGCGTGACTTATTTTCTTGGTTTCTTGACTTGGTCCTCTTGACCTTGCATGAGGCGTTACACATTTATTAGTTTTAGATATCTCTAGGAGACCATATCTTACCCTAGATCCTTGTTCATCCAAGTTCTCGATTTGAGCCGATTCTTGCTTTACGAGAGGCTGATTTTAGGATTCCGGTTTTGAGGGCATTTGGATTGGGTTCTTGCTATGATTTGGCTTGCTATAACAAGTGAGAATGTATGTAAGTCCATCTTAATGATGAATCTCCCATGCTAAAGTTTGAATCCATGATTTTGGTTTTTTACTAGAATAATTGATGATTTGCCACTCCAAAAAATGACCATTGATTATTTACCGCTCCCTGTGTCATTGACATGTGGACAAAGGACCTACTTGTCAGTGACACATAAGTGGCAAATAATCAATTCATCTTTAGGAGTGGCAAATGATCAAATCTCCCTTTTTTTACTAGTTCTTAAGCACACCTTGTTCATATAAAAAAGGTTGGAATTTTGGCATGATCTTTGTAGAACCTTGATTGAAATATATTTCCAACCTATTAAAGAAAGAAAATATAGATACATGCCATTACAATATGTGATATTTTAAAATATATCATTCCATGTGTCAATAACACGTGGACTCAGTACTCACATGTCATTGACAAAACGAGTGTCATATTTCAAAACGTGAACTTTAGAGTAACATGAATTTAAATCACCCATTAAAGAATGTGTGCTCCAAATTTTGTGACCGTTGGTCTAGGGAATAAAAAGCCTTAAAAAATTTAGATTTTTGAAATAGTGCTAAAATTAATGTTCACCCCTTATCTTCTCGCCGCAGCTTGGCTTGTTATTTTTATATCTTTATGCTCGGTTATTCAATCAAGATGATTCTTTTCTCTTGTTGGATTCTTGACTTCCGTATCTACCTCAGTAAAAATTTTATAATCAGTTTACTCAGAGTTTTGTTTCCTCGAGTTTTACCAAGGCCTGCATGTTGTAAGTTTGCGTCGGACCATCCGCCCCTAGATGGACTGTCCGGCCCTGCGAACTGTTCGGTTGACCTGAACCACCCGGCTGAGCTGGGAGTTTTGGTTTGTTGTTTGCTTAGGGGTGCCTTGTGAGAACCCCTCTTGTCGCTGTTTTCAATCCTACATGCCGTGTAATCATTTTTTTAAGATCTAATGTTTCTTTTTCGAAACTCTCAAAACCAATTTTTAACAATTTTTTAGTCTATTGAAACTGACAAATAAAAACCCACAACTTTTTAGATTAACTGTAACCGGATTAAGGGACTGTTTCTTTGGACGGTTGCGTTTGCGTTTGCTTATAAGATGAAAATTTGTTATTTTCGTACAAGCCAAACACTTTGACGTTTAGTAACCAATTTTTGTAGATCTTACTATTTCTTCTCAAAGCTCTCAAAACTATTTTTTCTATAATTTTTTTATCCTTCAAATGTCCTTATCGAGGAGTTACAAATTTCCAGCTTATAAACAAACGCAACCGCAACCGCCCAAAGAAACAGTCCTAGCTGCAGTGAAGGAAGATTGTATGCATTTGCTAACAATTGCTCTTCCAAAATTGTATCCCTGGTAGCATGGTTGATTCATCTGCATACTGCAGTAGCCAGAAACCGGAGCGGGCAAGATGCCTGCCCTGGACTTGAGGGCATCAGGTGCAGGAAGGAGAAAATGATAGTTTGTTTTGTTAGGAGTAAACTATGCTGCAAATTTTTAAAGTTGTCCTGTGTTTTCCTTCAAAAAACAGATATTTGGATCTACGAAGTTACGTTACTGTTTTAATTAGGTTTAAAGTGGTATGGAGAAAGTGGTTTGATCAGCATATATGTGGCCATAAATAACCATATGTCATTCTAAATCTATAAAAAAAATTCAAATTCAAAATTCATAAAAAACCTAAAATTCTAAAAAAATTCCTAAAATTCATTCAAATCCCTAAATAAACGAAAAAAAACTTTTTTTTATGAATTTTAGCAATTTTTTAAGGGTTACTAGGATTTTCTAAATTTTTAAACGATTTCAGATATTTTTTTATAGTTTTAATGATTTTTATGATTTTCTAATTTTTTTACAACTTTTAGATTGTCTATTTTTATGATTTTTCTAATTTTTAAATTTGTTTACAGATTTTAGGATTTTAAAGAATTTTTGGGGGTTTTCTTTTACAAATTTAGGATTTTTTTTTACCAATTTTCTGTTTTAATCTAATTCTTATGGATTTAGGATGAGATGTGGTCATATATTATCCTATCTAGGTAGCCCATATCATTAAAACCATTCTCTCCATACCACTTTGGATATAATCAAAATGGTATCCCAGCTTCATGTATTTAAATATTCAGAAAGTTCGGATCTAAGTGGAAACGCAGAATAATTTTAAGGACTTATGGTATAATTTACTCTTTTATTATTTTCTTATATATTCACAAAGCTGTGATATTTCGATGTAAATAACTAATCTTCAGCTAACTCGAAGATCAAGAAACGATCATAACAAAAAGAAAAGAAAAGAAGAAGACATCGGCTTGTCCGTACAGAGCTGCCGGCTCCCTGCAGCATAATCGTGTTCAACTTAATTATTGTGCCGGGCCCTGTTAGAGTATCTACACCGGCTCCTTTAAATTTTTTCCTCCAAAACATTATTAGCGTCCTCCTCCCTATCTATCTCTCTAAAATTCCTTCACATTTTACACTACACTCTAGAAGAAATTTTCCCTCCATCAGTTACTATATCCTAAAAAAGTCAGAACTACAGTGTTATAAAGTGTCGGCTACGAATGCTCTTATCCTTTACTAGTGTCTGGCAAGGTTCACAGAATCTATGCCTCATGTGAATCTCCACTACTCCAGGCTAGTCCAGCCTGTACTGGCGATACAACGGCTAGAACCCACCGGAGGTAGCTAGAGATGTATTGTTTAACAGCATGTACGATGCATAAACAGCTGCTGTCTATATGAATTACTATATCACCTATTTGCTGATGTGCATAAAAGAGAAAGAGAAAAGAGAAAGAAGCTGTCTATACATTTATAGTCGATTGTAGCACGGGATTCAAGGTGATTATGTGTAGAGATAAGTTATCTATAAAGAAAGTGATTGTTGTACTATTGTATAGCTGTTTTTAAGGTTGTCTATAGGTGACAGACAACAGTTGTCTATAGCATTGTACATACTCTAATTCTGATAGTCGTACCGTAATATAGGCGAGCTGTAGGGGTGTTCTTCGATGATTGTCTTATTCGTTGATAATTTAAATTTCGAGAGTTTTTTTAAAAGCGGTTCAAAGAGTTCGGTTCACTTCGTTTACGCACCTTGTTTTATAGATCTTTGAGATATGCGTTCAAGATAAAAAAAAAGTTTCAAAAAACCAAAGCATAATAAAGATAAGCAAATAAGTAGATATATTTAGAAAATAAGCTGTAGAGAATACGTGCGAAACCAATATATGCTTAACTGCCCCCTTATGCAACATTTAATTCATCTGAGCCAACACATTATATTGCCTCGCTAATTTTAAATCTGCGCAGTTATCACTAGCAACAATGCTTATTGCATGTTGGAAATCGAATGGCATGCCCAATGCAGAGCACATCATTACCCTAGTAAACCAGCATGGTATTGAAATGATAAGTCACACTGGTCGTATTCCCCCTAAAACAGAAATGCATGCATGGCCATTGTAATATGTATCAATTACACATTGCCAGGAGATAGTGTAGTTACTACAAGATATCATGTGTTCTCTTTACCTGATAAATAACTTTGCTGCTAATAATACACATCCATGCATGTCATTAGGGAAACAACCAAATTTCCTACGTAGGCTGCCAATTATGAGTTATGAGGTATTGGAGATCACCAAATTCAATCAAGTGGGATGTAGTCCCATTATCAGCTCTGATTGAAGTATAGGTAATCATCTTTCACTACTACAGAAATGGTGTTCCATACCGGCACATCAGTCCCGGTTAGCCACGAACAGGGACTGGTATGGCAATAGTCTTCGTTCGTGGCTACAGGGCTAAGAGCAATTTATTACTATAATAACGTGAATTTTAAGAAATATGTATATGTTACCAAATTCAAATTTGATTCAATTTATTTTTCCTCAAAAAATCTGTTTTTTCATTTATTACTGTAATAACGTGAATTTTAAGAAATATGTCTAGTGTACATGTGTTTGTTACTAAGCAAAAAATGGGCATTATTATGTTAATATTAATATGTATAAGTTCTATGCTTTTACAGGAAGAAGGCCCAAAGGATGGGAGAAATACATACTTCGTCCAACAAGTTCACCCAACAATTGAAGTGCGCCACTCAACAGCTTGCGTGTAACGGCGTGATGTTTTTACGATTATGGCACATCCATTATCATGTATTTTTTGTGTGTGCAACAACTATAAGCGCGGGATAAACTGCCAACAAGAAAGCATATATGACATTATAGAGGAACCGGAAAAACATTTTAATGCTTTCTCAATGTATAAAGTGTCTTTTATTTAGCAGAATATATAAGCTTTCTGTATTTGCTAAACTATGCTTAATACAACCTGAGTGTAAAGCTTCTTGTTGTCAAAGGAAAAAAGTGCTATCACAAGTCCAAATTGCAATCACTACGCGGATCGCCACATTTCTCGATGGCCTAAACCGTCGAGACAGCCTAGAAAGCCGTCGAGAAAAGCCTGTCTCGATGGCTGGCCGTTGAGAAACCGCTGTCGGGCCTGAGAGGTCAAGACAGACAACCTGTGTTGATAGGAGAGCTGTCGATAGAAGCTTTCTCAACGGCCACGAGAGAAGCCGTCGATACAGCTGGGATGACGGCCTTCTGGCTAATAGGCAACTCCGTCTCCAGCAGTCTCGATGGCACCGTAGCGGTCGAGAGAGCTCGATGACCCGAGGGGACCCTAGACACATGGCAGGGCAATCTCTCTCGACGGCCGCGGTAGCAGTCGAGAGAGCTGTAGCCAGGGAGCTCCGCAGGGCCACCCTCTCTCAACAGCCACTCCAACCGTCGAGACAGACTGATCCACGGGGCCCACCTGGCAGTGGCTTCAGCTCCAGGGGTCCTGAGGGACACTCTATCGATGGTTTTGGGGAGGCCGTCGAGAGATATTAGTTCTCTGGGCCCATCTGTTAGTGGCTGCACCCTAGGTGACCTCGGGGACAACCTGTCTCGACTACCTACCCCATGGCCATCGAGAATAACTAATTTCCAGCAAAAAAAGCTAAATAAATGGCTAAAAAAAATTCAAGTTAGCCACCGCCGCTGCCCGGCATATATTTCATAATCCTTACATTTCACACAAATATACATCCACAATCAAAATTCCAACAAAAAATAACCATAACATCACATATATCACCAATACTTCACCAAAACATCACATACCATCACAATTTCAACCCATATGACCAAGATTTCACCAAAACATCACATATCGTTACGATTGCAACCGAAAACATCGAATATATGATAGAATGCACAAAAATAAAGAGAAGTAGTCCGATCCGATCGGGAGGAGAATGGTGTGTCGTCGCAGAGCTCCATCGGCATGTCGGACCCATCCTTGGTGCCGTCGTGTCGAGCCAGAGCCGCCAATCCCAAACTGTCGCCTCTGCATCCTGCATTCCCGCTTGAGCTGGCCAACACGTTCGTGACATAATTAGTTAAAGAATTGTTGGTTCGGGCGAAATGAAATGAGATAGTCGTAGTGGCTTACTGTCGACGAATTATGTCGGCAATATACTTTATGGGGCTATGCGTAAGACCCAAACCCGATGGTAACACAGGAGACAAATTTATACAGGTTCGAGCCCTCGAGGTGAGGTAATATCCTACTCGTGTGCTCGTGGATTATATTGGGGTTGATCTCGACGGATCAATGTTGAGGATGGCTATGGATCGATGTGATCCCTCCTACTGATGTGATCTAGGATGTCTAACTAGGGGCCCCTGTCTCCCTTTATATAGTGGAGGGAGGTAGGGTTACAGATAAGTATCTAGTTGGTTATGGAAACTGGGAATAAAGATAGAAAGTCTATCTCTATCCTTTTTTGCCGAGTACGTAATGTACCAGATTACAACTGTGCCTTTCTTGTGATACAAGTCAGGTCTTCATGCGGGGCAGGCCCATCTTCTAGATGGTAGGCGTGACCCTGCTCCGTGAGGTGGTCCGCCAAATTTGTCTCCGTGAGATACCCGGGGACCATGTTATCCACAGTAGCCCCCGAGTGCTTTACAGCCGAGTTGATGCCGAGTGCTCCGACTGGAACCTTATCTATCTATGCCGAGTGCTCCATTGGCATGTAAGGAGGCTGTGAAGGGCTCAAGAGAGCTTTGCAGATTGAAATCTCCGAGTGACTCCTAGCACCATTTCTTGGAGTCCCGGAAGTCGGCGCGATGGTTGACGTCGCGGCGTGAGTAGAATGTCGACGCAACTGTCCTCAGCACAGTGTGAGAAGCTGGCGTAGTAAATTAGCGCGGTTGTCCTCAGCGCAGTGCGCGAGAAGCCGCAAGTTGGGGTGGCCGTCCTCGTCGTTGCCGGAGCAGCGAGTCGGCGTACAGAGTCGGCATGGCTGTCCTCGGCGCTTCTTGCGAAAGCCGAAATAGTAGTTTGCGCCGGGCGCCGCATAGGTATATAGCCGAGCCATATAATGCACTCAGGGTATTGATATAGGCTTGCAGCCGTACCGAAGTTGGCGTAGGCGTGGAGTCATGCCGTAGATTACGCTCGGGACGCGGATGTTAACACGTAACTGTGCCATGGTCGGTGTTTGTTGCGTAAACACTTCCTTGAACCCCTGTAACATGTACATGTAGGATTTAAGCAGTATCTGAATATGAAAATATTTGGTCGGATATAAAATCCGACTATCCTTATGTGCGAAATAGCCATTTTTTATTTTTCTACTTTATGATTTTTGTTAGTCCGAGTGGTTTTTTCTTTCTTTTGTTATGCACTCTGCCCGACTAGTCTAGCCCCCGAGTGTAGGGAGTTGGCACATGGCACATAGAGTTCATTGTGTTATGGGTTCAGAGCTTAACTACTCAGAATTATAGCGCACTCGAATTTCACTTAAATCACTAAGTAACAAAAAAAAACTACGAAAAAGATGGGTGTACGCAAGTGCACACAATTATGTGTAGCCACCGACTTACTGCTTAGTTGGAATTCAACTAAATAGCAAGTCAAGAAATAACTATGAAAAAGATGGATGCGCGCAAGCGCACACAATTATGTGTAGCCCCCGGCTTACTGCTTAGTTGGAATTCAACTAAGTAGCAAATTAAGAAATAACACGAGTTTATATGTGAAAAGATTATGATAATGAAAAACTTAGCTGCTTTGCTAACGATGATGTCGTCCCTGTTTTTGAGCTTTTAGCCCCCGGGCGTATCACCTTGTAGGCTTGAAGCGCAGACGTGGGCTTGTAGCCGTGCCGAAATTTGGGCTTGGGACGTTGGCGTTAGCGTGGAGCCGTGCCGAGTTGACATAGGCATGCAGCCGACCCGTATGATGCACTCGGGGTGCAGGCGTAGGCATGTTGCCGTGCCGAAGGTTACGCTCGGGGCGCTGGAGTCGGCGTGAAGCCGTCTTAGAAGTTGATGTAGGCATCTTGCAACGAGCCGTATGATGCACTCGGTATCTTGGCGTGGCGTCTGGTATCTAGAAAGTTGCGCTTCGAAGCCGGGCGTTAGCGTGAAGCCGTCTTAGAATTGACGTGGCATGCGCCAAGCCGTATGATGTACTCGGTGCTTTGGCGTGAAGCGTGCAACGTCACCGGCGGTTGCGCTGGGCGCCGGGCGTTGGCGTGAAGCCGTCTTGAAAGTTGACGTGAGGCATGCAATGAGCCGTATGATGCACTCGGGGTCTTTGGCGTAGGCGTCTGGCCGTCTTGAAGTTGCGCTTGCGCTGTGAAACCGGGCGTTGGCGTGAAGCCGTGCCGAATTGACGTAGGCATGCAGCCGAGCCTTATGATGCACTCGGTGTCTTTGGCGTGACGCGTCTGGCCGTCTTGCGAAGGTTGCGCTGGCGCTGTGTTGGCGTGAAGCCGTCCGAGTTGACGTAGGCATGCAATGAGCCATATGATGCACTCGGTGTCTTTGGCGTAAGCGTCTGGCCGTCTTAGCGAAGGTTGCGCTTCGAGTATACCGGCGTTAGCATGAAGCCGTCTTAGAGTTGATGTAGGCATGCGACCAAGCCGTATTATGCACTTTCGGTCTTTGGCGTTGGCGTCTGACCATGCCGAGGTTGCGCCAGTATACCGGTGTTGGCGTGAAGCCGTGTCGAGTTGACGTAGGCATGCAGCCGAGTCGTATGATGCACTTGGGGGCTAGCGTAGACGTGCAGCCGTGCCAAAGGTTGCGCTTGGGACGCTGGCGTTGGCGTGAAGTTGTGCCAGGTTGACGTAGACATGCAGCCGAGCCGTATAATGCACTCGGGGTGCTGGCGTAAGCGTGCAGCCGTGCCATAAAAACCATCTCGTATTATCCTGCATTGTACCCTGTGGAGATAATGAAAAACACAAGTAGTAGAGAAAAAACTGGATTGCAAAACAATATGCATGATGTCCAATTATGTATTTTTATTATGTCAAATTGTCGTCCTTTTATCTTTTCCGTATTAATTTACGATTCTCCGAGTATATTTAATTGCTTTTGTTAAGCACTCCGCCCAGCTCATCAAGTCCCTTAGCGTTAGGAGTTGGCGCGGAGCTCTGTCTCCGGACACACGTCAGGAAGCCCAAATTTTGCATAGGAATCAGAGTTTCACTACTCAGAATGTGTGATACTCGGAATCGGTAAAAGTCAACATGGAAAAGACCAAAGAAAACTCAAAAAGAGATGTTATCTTTCTGTGATTGAATCTATATTTTTCCCGAGTAGATTAGATCCTTTTACTAAGCACTCTGCCAAGCGTATCAAGTTCCTTAGAGTTAGGAGTTGGCGCGGAGCTCTATCTCCGAGAACGCAATCGGGAAGTATGAGTGTTGCATGGAGACAAGAGTTTCGTTACTCGGAACAACAAATACTTAGGCTCAACAAAAATTTAAAAAGAAAGATAACGATTTGGTGCAGATTGCACCTAATTAGGTGTAGCCCCCGACTTACTGGTTAATTGGAATGCGACTAGGGAGCAAGTCAATTTAATCTCAATAAAAGAGAAAGGGTGCGCGATTGCGCACCTAATTAGGTGTAGCCCCCGACTTACTACTTAATTGAAACACAAATAAGTAGCAAGTCAGAAATTGAATTGCACAAGCGTAAAGACAATGTGAATTATAATGATGTAATTGAGTATAAAAATAGACAACTTAGCTGTTGATCGTATCGTCCTCACGTCCGAGTGAACGAGCCCCCGGGCATGTCACCTTGTCAGCACGGCTGTCCTCGGCGTCGTGCGCGAGCAGCTGGCGTAAGGAGGTCGGCGCGGCTGTCTTCGGCGTCATGCGCGAGAAGCTGGCGTAAGGAGATCGACGCGGCTATCCTCGGCGTTGAGCACGAGAAGCCGACGTAGTAAGTCAGCGCGGTTGTCCTCCGCGCAGTGCGTGAGAAGCCGGCCTAGGAAGTCGGCGCGGCTGTCCCCGGCGTCGTGCGCGCGGGAAGCCGGCCTAAGGAAGTCGGCGTGGCTGTCCCCGGCGTCGTGCGCGCGGGAAGCCGGCCTAAGGAAGTCGGCGCGGCTGTCCTCGACGTCGTGCCCGAGAAGCCGGCCTAGGAAGTCGGCGCGGCTGTCCTCGACGTCGTGCGTGCGAGAAGCCGGCCTAGGAAGCCGACGCGGCTGTCCTCGACGTCGTGCGCGAGAAGCCGGCCTAAGGAAGTCGGCGCGGCTGTTCTTGACGTCGTGCGTGAGAAGCTGGCCTAGGAAGTCGGCGGTCACGGTTTCGACCGAAACCTCTTCTATCGTCACCATGGTGATGTCTCCCATCTTCTTCTCGCTCCCATCGCCGAGCTTCAATGTCATGGCGAAGGTCACGGTTTGTCGTTGTTGCCGGAGCAAGGAGTGGGTGCGGCGGTAGTCGTTGTCGTCGTCGCCGCAAGTTAGGGGCGTAGGAGCCGCAAGTCGGGACGGCGTAGGAGCCTCGCCGTGATCTCCGGGATGAGATCTGCTTTGTCGTCGAGGTCCGCCATGCCCTTGTTGAGGTGCACCAAGGATTGCCGAGGTGGCGAGCGAAATTCACATCGAGCACCATCTTTGTGCGGGATTCACGTCACTTCCACGCAGTCTGTCTTCAAACGGTCGCCACGGTCACATCCGAACTTAGTTTTCGATGATCTTGGACTCGTTGGAAAGATAATGAGATAAGCTTTCCAACGCATCCAAAACCACCCCAAAATTCCATCCAAGTCAATAGGAAATCACAACGCCAGTTCCATCCAGATTCTGGACGCGAATAGATCGCATCTTCTTCCCGCGTTCGCTTCGCGGTTGAAGATGTCTTCCGACCGGATCTGATCCGATTCTTCGAGGGCAAGTTGGCCGAGGTTGTTGATGATGAAATCCAAGCCTTCAAAACGGAAATCTTGGCCGAAGGTGAATTCGACGGCGCTGCCGCCGAGAGATGCCATCGAGTTTGATGAAGATGATCTTAGCGCTGCCCCTACCTAGCGTGCCAACTGTCGACGAATTATGTCAGCAATATACTTTATGGGGCTATACGTAAGACCCAAACCCGATGGCAACACAGGAGACAGATTTATACAGGTTCGGGCCCTCGAGGTTAGGTAATACCCTACTCGTGTGCTCGTGGATTGTATTGGGGTTGATCTCGACGGATCAATGTTGAGGATGGCTATGGATCGATGTGATCCCTCCTACTGATGTGATCCCGGATGTCTAACTAGGGGCCCCTGCGTCCCTTTATATAGTGGAGGGAGGTAGGGTTACAGATAAGTATCCTAGTTGGTTATGGAAACTGTGGATAGAGATAGAACCTTTCTTGCCGAGTACGTAATGTACCAGATTACAACTGTGCCTTTTTTGTGATACAAGTCAGGTCTTCATGCGGGGCAGGCCCGTCTTCTAGATGGTAGGCGTGACCCTGCTCCGTGAGGTGGTCCGCCTAATTTGTCTCCGTGAGATACCCGGAGACCATGTTATCCACAGTTACCCCGCGTTGCATCTCTATCCACCGCCTCATCTCCTCCATCATCCACTCCTGCTCCTCATTAGCAGTCCTTAGGCTCTCTTGGAACGCCTGCATCATTTGCGCCCTCTCCTCCGCCGGCCGTTGCTCCACCGCCGCCAGACGCTGATCCATCTCCAAGCGAATCCAGGCCTCGAACTCGGGCCGACTCTTGGGGGTGTTCTGGGAGGCCCGAACCTTGGGCATGTAATCCACGGACCTATAATTAAGGAGGACCACGGTTAGCTGCAAAAATCAATATTATGAAAGGAATAGCATCTAACATACTAACTTACTCACCTGAGGTGGTCCCCTCCGAGTGCAAGCCTCTCATGCGCCTTGCTGCCTAGGTGCTTGTGGATCACCACCAGGTCGAGGCGCGCGTCCTCCTGGAAGCTATCCAAGCCGTGCACCTGAGTGTATGCCTCCAGGTAGCGATCCTACGTGGTTTCAAGTTAGACTTAGGTAAACTACAATTGTACTAAGTGTGGTAGGTTTCATCGGCACTTACCAGCTTGGCCTATGCAAGGGGGTCCATCATGGGTTAGGTGCCGGGCTTAGCCTTCGGAGTGTGGGCCTTCTTAAAGGTAGCAATGGCAGTTAGCGCCTGCAAGAATGGAAAGAGAAGTTAGCAAAAAAATAAATAAAGAAGAGATGAGATCTTACCATCTTCTTCCCTAGCTGGGGAATTGAAAGGACCGGGATATCGCCTAGAGGGGGGGTGAATAGACGACTACAAATTTAAAACAATTAAGCAGCGGAATATAAATATCGGACTATCTGATATGGATATCGGATACTCCGATGTGGATCGGAGTATCCGATGTCTATATCGGATACTCCAATATGTTCAGAGTAGAAATGCTCAAATCTGCTCACAATCAAATATACCACTCACAACCAAATATTCTCAGGCATATAAATATGTAGAAGGAGCTACTAAAGCTACTCAATCAAAATGATAGCTCAATCACAAAGAGAATCAAGTAAAGAGAGCAAAGGAGGTAAAACCAAAGTGAAGAGGAGACGAGACGATTTGTTCCCCGAAGTTCGGATCCATGAGGGGATCCTACGTCTCCGTTGAGGTAGGCTGGGTCACACTTGAGCCCGGGTCTCTTGCAACCCTTTCCCTCACCAAGATCCGTACCAAGCTCCCTTGGTTTCACTCGCTTGGCTCCTTTCCTTGCGGAGGCGGAGATCGGGCCTTCGCAACCTTCCCACGGCCAACCACACAAAGCACCGGTGGCTCGTAGGCGACCTCCTAGCCGTCTAGGAGTCCTCAACTTCCAAGAGTAACAAATGCTCACGAAGAATAAGCTTGGAGATGAACTCAAGTGCTCACTAGATCAAATCTCTCACAACCCTAGCACTTCCCTCCTCCAACTCTTTCCAACCCTTCTCTCAAAGGGGATCACTAAGATCTAAGAGTAGAGAGGTGTTTGGGACTCAAGAACACAAGAGTTTAGCTCTCATTCCACCCAGGAATATCCTCCCAAAAAAGTCTACCCGAAGTGGGGAAGGAGAGCCTTTAAATGGAGAACCCCAAAATCTAACCGTTGAGACCATTCTGCGACATATCGGACTATCCGATGTCCATATCGGAGTATCCGATATTTTATAGCAGAAAGGGGTCAATCGGATAGAGGATCGAAACTTGGATCGGATAGTCCGATACTAAATCAGCTCACAGCGCAGCCCGACGAAAATGGGCGTAACTTTTGGCTCCGAACTCCGTTTTGGGTGATCTTGGGCTTTACGGAAAGTTAAGAACAAGGGCTACACAACAAACAAGGTCTCACTACCCAAATCCCAAAGGATAAGTGCAGAAACCACAAGGAAGCCAAGAGTGGCCCAAAATCTCACTTCCCGACACCACCAACACTTCTCCCCTCACACCAAACCACCTACACCTAGGTGTACAAGATGTGATTTGTGTCTCTCAATCTTTCACAAAGATAGATCACTTGAGCACTTAAGACTTATCTAAGTCATTCTCCATCGCATCCCTCTTAATAGTACGGCAATCCTTAGACTCAAATTCAAACGAGAAAACTAAGTCTTACATTCAATCCACATGCCGTCTTCTCCTTGGATGCATTGTGCGTGATGACCTTTAACAAATGATTGATGACACCTTCACCTTGTCAACCTTGACTCGGTTCACCTTATGAGACTCTCGTCCCATCGACCTTGACTTGATCATCCTCCCTGACGATCTCCACGCCAAGTCGATCTTGACTTAGTCCTCAACTCTTGGTGACACCGTCATCTTGTTGACCTCGGCTTAACCGTCATCCTTTAACATACCTTGGTCATCACACATACTCACGGGACCTAAATCTTTTCAAACCACTCATGAAATGTATTAGTTCCAAAAGCTCAATAGATATGAAGAAGTTGATGTTTGTGAGCAATTAAGGTGTGTCAAGTGTTTCATATAAATAAGCACAATATTAAATGAAAACACTTGACATAGAAAAGATCTCTACTAGGTGCACCACGATGAATATACAATTAATCTATATGCACTAAAGAGATGATTGCCAGAAAGATGAATCAACTAGACCATGGCAAGTATCACAATCTTCACTTAATGATGCACATGATAGAATATACAAGAATTACACATGTGCAAATCATATTTAAGCAAGAGTGAAGTTGTGGAACAATCTAGATTAAACTTTACTAAGTGATGTGCATGAGAAGATATATAAACAAGGTACACATACACAAACCAATTCATATCAACGTGAAGTTTAATTCTAATTAAGACATACCTCAATTAGCAATCCAACCTACTTGTACTTATAAGACTAAATAAGATCAACAAGAAGTATGTTAGTCTCAACAACATGATTAGTATAATGCATACCTTGTTAGGATGGATAGCTTGTCCACTTGACCTATATAGGGTTTTCCTGTAAATAGGGTAAGACTAAACAAATCTTCACAATAAACATATTAGTCTTAAGGCAATAAGCATATTAGATGATATCATAAAATCAAGCACTAGATAATGTATTGTTATTAAAAGTGTTTGTCATTAATCACCAAAACTACATAAGCACTACTTGAACTTACAATCTCCCCCTTTTTGGTGATTTATGACAAACCTCATATCAATTGCAATGAACAAAAATAATTCCAAAATAATTCAACCTTCTTGGCAATTGATATTCAAACATTCTCCCCCTTTTGGCATTAATCCCAAAAAGATCCACAATATATACCTTCATTATCCATTTGAGTGTTGAACTCCCTCTTAGTCGTCAATCATCCATAATCCACTAAGGAATATCTTTTCTCCCCCCTTGATAGTACACTCAATAAAACGATTAGAGAGAAAACGATAAAAGAAAGGAGCTAGCACTAAAGCAATAATATTAAGCTCCCCCTAAATCTAGGCAAGATATGAAACCAATTATATCAAGATTTAGGTATAAAGAGTTGCAATTTTCTTGAAGCATGCAAGTCATGTCTCAGGAGTATAAGTGAAGATCAAGCATGACATGGCAATGTTGTCAATTTCATGGAATTTAAGATCATGTAGCAAATGATATAGGTGAAGTATAAGCTCATGATCCAATGTGTAAACAATAAACAAGGGCATACCTTTTTGCAACGTGTCATCCATATGTACCTTTCAATTCTTGGCTATGCCAAATGCAAGTTAGACAACACTTGAAAGCAATTTGAAAGTAAAATATACCACTTGAAAGACATAACACCATTTATAATTAGACAATCTAGCATAATGGTGTGTAAAGACACTATTGAATATGGTCAAAGAAAATACATCCCTTTGTTGGTACTTATCTACCACATGCTCGAATTGGTCATGATCAACTCGCACAGCCTTGGATCCCTCGGACTATGGAGTTCCTCTCCTTTCCTTCATCCCACCGTCAACGATGACCCCTCTTCCAATTCCTTGAACATCAATAGACAAGCACACAATTTCCGAGAACAAATATTTTCAACTTGACCCAAGTTAGCTTGATAGTGTCTTAAATACAAAATGCAAGATATAGGTGATAATCGTGATAATACTATCTGCATGTCATTTGGAAGATTCAAGATACCAAATATATAATTTCATTCTACGAATTTGAAAGATGAGTATTTGAAACTTATTCAAATCTATTGCCACTTGAAATCCATTTGTAAGAGAGACAATAGATAAAACACATTCAAGCTCACACTTGAACTTACAAGGGAAGTTTCCTCTTTTTAATGATACTCCAAAACATTGAAGGGAGGAAACATTTTGAGGCTAAGATGCAATTAAATCCAATTTGTGGAAAGAACTTAGCCAAAAGTAGCACTTTCATTCATTTGAAAACTTCAACATATATGATCCACTTTTAGGTTTGGAGCAATAAATAAGTTCATATAGTTTTCATCTTGAAAGGCTTGCCAAAATTTCAATTTTGAAACTCTCAAAATCTCAAAAATTACTAGCTGCATCACAAAATCATATTTGGCTTTTAAACCATTGCTCAATTGCAAAAGTCTTGAACACGAGAAAGCTTTGTCTTGAATTTCTTTCGAGAGCTATGAAGACCAAAAATTCATTTGAGCAAAGAAAGATCCCAAAAACAGTGAAATAGTGAAACTGAACTAAATGTTTCGGGAAAGAAACTCTTGCTTTGTTATGATCCTAAGGGTGAAAAACTTGAGTAAATGAGCTCCCAAATAATTTTAAATGGATCATGGAGCTATACATTGAGTTACCTTAGTTTTCATCCCAAAAGAATATTCAAAACGACTCAAAGGAATGCAAGGTTTCAAAACTGCAATGTGCTGAAAATTTCAGACTTAACATTTCAATTAAGCTTCTAAACAGGGCTCTTGAGAAAGAAGAACAGTGTTCAGTGCGTTCAAGAGTGTCCAAATAAGGTGGGGAACTCATATTTATAGCCCAGGGTGAAGATCTGACTGTTGCCCTCAAAAGCATATCGGATACTCCGATGTTAATATCAGAACATCCGATATTTTCCAGGCGAGTTCACAGAGAGGCAGATCGGAACTTGGATCGGAACTGGATCAGATGTTTCGATATTTTTCTGGGCAAACTGGCAGAAGATGTTAGATCGGAACTTGGACGGAACTAGATCGGATGTTCCGATATTTTTCTGGTAGACTTGGCAGAACGGGTCCGATCGGAACTTGGATCAGATGTTCCAATATGAAATTTGGATTTAGCCTCTAGGGTTTTAATTTCTGGACTATAGAACCTGAAAATATGTGATGTTCATCCACTTGAGCACTTTAGAAATCTAAAAACCCTATTTCCGTCCCATCCCTCATGGAGATACGAAAAATCTCAAAACAGCCCAAAATCAGCTCGAAACTAAAAATTTCAACAAGCTGAACATTTTGAAATAAGGTGAAAACTTGGTTAAGTGAAGTCCATGGTCTATAAAACCTTGTAGAAATGATTCATGGACATCCAAGAGACTAATCCAAGTAAAATTTCTCAAAGATCACACTCCAATAAAAAAATAGGTCAATAGGGGCATTGGAGGTTCGGTTTTGACACTAAGTCAAATAAAGTCAACAATCTTGCAAATAAGTTTAAATAAATTTGAAAATTTCCAGATTTGAACTTAAGATGCAAGAGAAAGTTTTCCAAAAAGAATTTTTTAATAAATCAATTTTCTTTTGAGAAATATGGTGAAAGATGCAATAGAGACAAATGAAAGCACATGATTTCCACCAAATCCTCAAAATGCAAATAAAAATATTTTCAATGAAAATTTTCACTTTTGTGGCACCATAAGATTTAGATATACACTTATAAGCCATTTATCACAAGGAAATCCAATCAAAACTCTAAATTCAACTCTATGTAAGTATGTGTCAAATATAGTTTAAAGAGATATTTGAATGAATTTGATATGGCCATACCTTTTGAACGGTTGGGATTTTTGAGAAACTTTGAACTAGAGAATTGTTTGAAATAGCCAACTTCAAAAGTTTGGTATTGATCATTTTCTCAAAAACAAAGTGGATCTTGTTTTAGAAAAATATGCAATTTAAATCAAAAATAAGATCATACAAGATCCTTATAAAGCCAAATGTGCACTTTATGTATCTATTCAAGGTATATTTGCTAAAAAGCATTTAGAATACATAAGTAAACACATTTAACCTAATTAGATCAAGATTAACACTTTTTGATAAGAATTTAACTATGAAGTCATAGTGCAAGAGCAAATACAAATGAGAAAAAGAGATAACAAAATATTCTAATGTGGCATAAAATGGATAAGAGACAAGACCACAATAGAATAAACATGGCGAATAAAATCAATTTCAATGCCCTTTACATATAGAGCCTAATATTGAAATAATGAGCTCCCCCTTACACAAAGGGTTCTCTAAAGGTCACTCAAATTATCTCCCTAAAAGCCTTAATCTTAATCTTTCTTGCTTTTGAGCTTCTTTTATGTCTAATCTTCCTCTCCAAGCATTTTGAGATAAGAGTAGAGAGAATAAGATACCATTCAAAGCAAGAAAGAGATAAGGAGCCAAAAGATCTTAAAGGAGCAAGAAAGAATTAGATTTGAGTGACTAAATGTCGAGATCGAGATCAAGACATAAACTACCTTAGAGATACCACACTTGTAGTGACCAAATGGCATTAGAGATAAAAGATAGGTGGTTGCAAAGATATCACTTTGAAAAGAAATACCATTTAAAGAATTAGATCAAGAAAGATTAAAGTGGTATTTAGCAAAGAGGGTTTTCCTCTAAATAGGGTGAGACTAAACAAATCTTCACAATAAACACATTAGTCTCAAGGCAATAAGCATATTAGATGATATCATAAAATCAAGCACTAGATAATGTATTGTTATTAAAAGTGTTTTTCATTAATCACCAAAACCAGATAAGCACTACTTGAACTTACAGGAATGGACATCCTCCTAAGGTTCGTCTTGTAGTCCTTGGAGGCCCGGTTTTTCTTGGTCTTCTGGGACTTTGCAATGAAGTCTTTGCTGGCCCACTTCTCTCCGAGGGCCCTCCAAGCCACTGGGTCCCTCGCCCACTCAGGACACACCCGGTCGTAGTCGTCGGGCTCCAGGTAGATGTCCCGGGCCTCCTTTATGCTAACGGCCTCGTCGGCGTGTTTCTTGAAATGCACAAAAGTTCATAGGTGTAAAAATCATAAACACCATTTGAGGAGGACTGTTAGGTCGGTTGCATACCCATGGTACTCCTCCACCACCGCGACACGTGCGCTGGACATTAGGTCCTGGACCTTCTGCCGGGCGTTCCTATAGATGACGGGGCCGAACCGTGCCTCCGTCAATCCCGTAGTAGGACAAAACCTGGCCTGAAATTACATAAAGCAAGGAGATTACGCACGTGATCAGAATTTCACGAACTTAGAGACAGACTTACCCAGAAGTCAGCGACGCAGTGGCTGGCGGCGGTTGACTCCCCATGGGCAGCTAGCTTGCCGTCATCCCAGCTGTAGGCAGGCCTGGTGTTCTCGCCCACCTTCACCATGCCGGGGTAGTACGTTCGAACCAGGATCCCCAGAACGTACCCCGACTGCTGCCTCACCAAGGGATCCACCATCGACATATTGCTACATACATTAAAAGAATGTTAGAAAATTCACAAGGTAAAACAAAAAACTAGTTACACGTACCTGTCCTCGTTGATTTGGATGGGGATCCTCGAGGTGGCGTCCGCTGGTGCCGAAGGGACCTTGTTCTGGTCCCTCTTCTTCTTCTTCGAGGCCGTATGCGACCCCTTGGTGGGCACTATCTCCTGCCCAAACCCCTCCGCGCCGCCCTGGCTAGACTCCAAGTTGGCGCTCTGCTCGGACCCTTCCGCGCTGCCCTAGCTAGACTTCTGGTGGGCGTTCTGGCTAGAAGTCTGGCCAGTCCCCTAAGTGTCGCCCTAGCTAGACTGGGGAGGTGCTCTGAGGGGTGTCCTGGCTCTGGTCCCGCTCGAAGAGGTCCTCGAACTCCTCCATCAGCTCTCTCCCCACAAACTTCTTGCTCGTCCGACCCATCGTACACATAAATGGAAAAGTTAGTAACACATATAAAAAAACATGTACGCTTGTAAAAAATCAAGGACATATATAAATGGAAAGGTAGCAAAATTTAAATAGATCAAGTGGGTATAAAAATAATTTAAGTGCATATGTACCATCGACTAAAAGTAATCTAAATCGACATCGAGAGGATTGTGCGTTGACGGTTCGACGTCATCGGTTTCATCCTCCACTACTGCATCGCGTTCCTCTTCGACATCGTCCTCTACTGCGGCGTTTAGTCCATCCAGGCCCAGCCCAATATCGATCACAATTCCCCCGTTCAAGCGATTTTCTTGCATTAGCCCTTCGTCCGTTTCCTTGAATGTACTCTTGTAGTCGTCGGCCGTCGGTACAGCAATCTTCCCAGGCATCGAACCTTGTACACAACTCACCACGCCTCTAACTCTTTCTTTGCTGTATAAGGGTAGGGGAGGTAATACACTTGTTTGGCTTAGTTACCGAGAATGAATGGATAGAACCCTTTAAGTCTGGAGTTGTGCTTGATCTCGACTAACCCAAGGTCATCCCGACGCCGTACGCCATTGGAACCAATCACAACGAAAGAGAACCGCTGAGATCTCCTTGTTTCCATCGAATGTTAGCTCGAGTATCTCCTGGATGATGCCGTAGTATTCGACCCCATCTTCCTCACTGCATAGGACCCCGCTGTTTACCGATCGTAAATTTGGGTTGAGACACTCGGTGGGTGCGGACCGAAATCGGAAGCCATTGATATCATATGTACCATAAACTTTCACGAAATGCTTGCAGCCACGTGACATAAGTTGAAGATCGTTATGAATGCTAGCATGTAGTTTGCACTGCGTGATAGACAGGGAAAATAGTTAATAACCTAAGATTAGAAGTGATCGACAGAAAGGAAAAGATCGAAGGCATTTACGTGTTTCCAAAACCAAGATAAGAAGTTGTCGCGGCCATATCCAGCACCATCTTCCATGAGCTTGCAGAGCTGAACTACATTGGGTTCGGCCTTACATTTCCATTCGGCCCGTATAAATTGCTACTACATGGCATCCATTTCTTTCATGTTGTCCAAGATGTACAACATTGCCACAACCCGTTCCTCCGAGGTGAGCTCACATGTCGTACTCCGTCCGACCGAAGCACCTTGGACTTGGAATGACTTTAGGTCAGAATCGACCGTATGGCCCATGGTGTTATGCTCGGGATTTGAATGTTCACATTGTTTTGCCTCGCCAGGTATTTATGGTGAAGTTGGAGATCTCTTGAATGTGGCATGTCTCTGCTATAGAAACTTCCACACAGGCCTTGTTTTTCACACTTGCTCGAACGCTATTTAGACATCGTTCTATTGGGTACATCCATCGATACTACACAGGTCCTTCGAGCCTTGCTTCTATAGGCAGATGGACAAGCAGATGCGACATTGGGTTGAAGAAGCCGGGGACATAGACCTTTTCTAGCTTGCAGACCAGCACATCTATATCCTTCTCGAGCTTCACCATGTCCCCCCTCTTTATCTCCTTAGCGCACAATTTTCTGTAGAAATAGTTCAACTCTGCTAGCATTCTCTAGATGTCATCGAGGATGTACCCACGAAACACAACGGGTAGTAGGTCCCTCATGAATATGTGGTAATCGTGGCTCTTCATGCCATGTATCCTGTCTTGAGGAATGCTCATGCCCCGACCAAAGTTTGACGCACACCTGTGTGGAAATTTCAGCTTCTCTTGAAACCAGAGCAACACCTTAGTCCTCTATGCTCTGGTTAGACAGTACATGGCCTTTTGGCTTCTTCGACCACCCTTCTATAATGTTCATTGACGGCCGACTACATATCAGCGCACAGTCGAGACGTGCTTTGACATTGTCCTTTGTCTTGTCGGTGATGTCAAGATTTGTCCCAAATATAGCCTCCGCAACATTTTTCTCTTGGTGCATGACATCGATGTTGTGCGGTAGCAGCAAGTCTTCCGCATACGAGGGAAAGTACAGTGAGCACTTGTGTGTCTAGTGATGCAAGACTCTGTACCCCTCATAAGCGTTGTTGTTCCCTTTGATAAGACTGTTGTGCCAATCTTGTATGTCCCTTACTCCTAAATGGCCGCACTTTTGTTCTTTGGCGCCCGTGTTTTTGCGAAATACATTCTTCTGCTTCCTGAAGGGATGGTTGGGCTTGAGAAATCTCCAGTAATAGTCAATGAAGCAGGTCTTGCCACCGTTCACCAGCTGGAACGCCTATGTATCATCTAGGCAAATCGGACAGGACAGCCTCCCATGGGTGCTCCAACCCGAAAACATGCCATATGCGGGAAAGCCATGGATTGACCACAAATACGCCGTCTTCATGTGAAACGAGCTGTTGGTGCCTTGGTCGTATGTCATTGCCCGCTGTTCCCATAACTCCTGCAGCTCCTTGACCAGCGGAGTCATGAAAAGGTCTAGATGTTTCCCAGGATTCTTTGGACTTGGTACGAACAAGTACAAGAACATGAACTCCTCCTTCGTAAGCAGAGACGGCAACAGGTTCAGAGGGATCGCGAAGACCGGCTAGCACGAGTACGATTGGGCGTTCATATTGAACGAAGTGAACCCATCAATCACAAGTGCTAGGCGCACGTTTCTTAGATCTGCTGCTAAAGTCGGTTGTTTTCGATCGAAGTGCGTCCAGGCTTCTCCATCGGACGAATGGACCATAACCTCGGCCTACTGTCGTTTACCTTCCTTATGCCATCTCATCTGCTACGATGTCTCTTTGGTCATGAAATACCGTTGTAGGCACTTTGTCAGCGGGAAGTTCCGCAACACTTTCTTCGGCACATCCGTCATCTTGCTATTGCCATTCGAATCGATGGTTTCAACAAATCTTGACTCACCGTAATGCTCGCACTTTGACTTTCCGTCGGCTTTTCCAAACAGCATGCAATGGTTCAGGCAGTAGTCGATCTTCTTGTATGGCATTCCTTGTCCACTGACCAGCTTCTTTGACTCATACCAGTTCAACGGCATCTTGTGACCTTTAGGGAGAACGAGGCACCACAGAGCTAGAATCTCGTCAAAATTGTTGATTGATAAGTTGAACTTAGACTTCAACGCCATCATGCGTGATACCCAACAACTGGGTCACTGTGGTTTTCTCATGCAATGGCTCTTGTGTAGGCTCAAGGAGATTCAGAAATTCATTCATTGACGGAGGGGGCTCTTTGTCCTCGAATTGTTCGAATTGGTGGTCATAATCCTCCATCATGTCCTGCATCCGATCGATTTCATCGAAACCTTCTATGGACGCTGCTGGGGTAACCCGGGTTGTCTCGCCATGGAACTCCCATTGATAATACCCTACTTTGAACCCAACCTTGCACAGATGCATCTCCATCTCGTCCCAGGATCTCTTTCAATAGTTATTGCATTGGACACACGGACAGGTCACGAGTGTGTCCGTCATCGCCTCGAAAGCACGATGTACGAATTCCTCTGTCTTCTCGAACCACTCATCGGTGTGTTGTCCACCCCGCCTTCAACCATCATACATCCAACTCTTGTCTTGCTCCATCGCTCTTCAATCCATACAGACCATGTTAGTAGCCAGATTAGGAAGGCTTGGGAAGGGTTCTAAACCCACCCACGAATGCCGGAATGATTACGACCGTTGTGGGACCCATGGATCCCAGCCGAAATTTCGGTAGCATAACCCTAAGGCTCCCGTGGTACAATGATGGTTAGGGTGCTGTTACCGGCGCCCCAACACTTATGTTTTGCACCGGAGAACCATAGGGTCATGCCGTCGAAATCTTGACTCGAAATCCATGGGTACCACATCGGGCTGTAACCAAACCGGCATTCGCAGGCTGTCCACTTGGACGCCCCATGCGGCAGTCCACTGGACAATTCGGGAATGCTTTCCAATTTGCGTAATTGAGCCAGACAAATCACCGCTCTGCTTTATTACGGTATGTGACGTTCCTGAATGGGTGACACAATTTCACCTATTTTTTAGCAAGCACCTGCAATTTGCATGAATTCATAAAAAATGCGAGCAATTTATAATAAATTCAAGCAAAATCTGCAATTTATAGCACATTTATAGAAAAATCGATCAATTTATACCAAGTTTCATCAATTACATGCAAATTGTAGCAATTCATAGCATATTCTAGCAAATTATTTCCATTTCTACCAAATTCAAGGAATTTTGGGAAATTCAAGCAAATTATTGCAAAATGTACCAATTTCGATCTAATTCTATCCATTTCTACCAAATCCAAGCAATTTCCATCCATTGAAGCAAGCTATTGCAAAATGTGCCAATTTCTATCTAATTCTTCCAAATTCTACTAATTCTACATCGAATATTCTAACAAATTCATCAATTTGTTGCAATTTACGCAATTCGTATCAATTCATATCCACTTCTATAATTTTCCACCAATTTAATCAATTTCTATTGGTTTATATCAATTTCTACCAATTTATACCCTAATTACATGGTCATTAGTCTAAACATGCAACTAATTAAGGAGATTAGTCTCGACCGGGTGAGCAGTTGTTGAGACTAATCTCCAAACTTTAAAAAATTTGGCGCGGACGTTACCTTGCTTTTGTGGTGTCGGCGTCGGGGATAGTGAGGCGGCAAGACTGCGGCACCCTCCTCCTCCTTCTTCTTCCTTCTCCTCCTCTTCTTCTTGACCGAGAGCTACCGGTGTCCTCCTCCTTGATTGCTCCCGGTGGTCCTCCTCCTGTCCTCTCCTTTACTCCTCTTCCTCCCTCCTCTCCTTCTTCCCTGGCGACGATGAGTGCAAGCGGCGGCGGCGGCGCAGGGCGGCTGCGGCGCTTTTCGGACAAAGACAAAGGAGGTTGCTTTCGGGTGACGGGCGCGGCGCGGAAGACGGACGGCGGCGGGGCGAGCTCGATGTGGGCTGACGGCGAGGGGAGCGCAGTGCGGGGCAGCGGGGAGCAAGCCAGTGAGGCGTGAGACATCTGATGGAGAGACGTGGTGGGGCGCGGGGTTGGGACATGGGCAAAAACTGCCCAAGTCCCGAGCCCTAGCCACTCATAAACAACATGCTGTTTTGACTGCCGCACTTATGCCGTCCAGACAACCTATAGTAATGGGCCATTTTATTTGTCACACAGGCTGCTTGGGCTAGACGGGCTGGAGCATGCTGTCTCAATGGCCTATACTACAACCGTTGACACGGAACCTCTGTATCGACGGTATTGTACGAAATCGTCGATGCAGCCTCTTGAGGGCTATTTGTCGGCTGGCCGTCAAAAGGCATTTGTCTTGACGGCTTCTATCGACTATCATCAATGCAGATACCTTGTCTCGACGGTTACTGGTTAGGTCGTCGAGGCAGGTCTCTGACTCGACGGCCCCACCTTCTTTGGCCACCGGTGGTCAACACCGGCTGTTTTGAATTTATTAAAAAAATATATTGATGCTATTGACTATAACCTTCGATTATATTACTCCATATGTGAATTAGCACGCATCAAAAAAGTTTAAAAAAATTTTGAGTTTCCAAACTATCGAACCCTTTCTAATCGCCCTGATTAAGTCATCGGCGGGGTTCAGTGTCTATAGACGTTCTGAGACAATCCCCTCTAGATTTGCCGGTTTCATCCCACCACCACGCGAATCATGCCAGACCATTCGAACAATTCAAACTCTACGTGGTGTCATGTTCAAAACTTGAATTTTCCTTTAGTTTTTGAACAATTCGAACGTTTCAAGTTAAATCAAAACTATTTTCATATTTAAGACACATATACGCATCTTATACGTTACTAGATCAAAATCATTTAAATTTTAAATAATTTGAAAACTATAACACCTACTTCCCTAAACATTGCAATGCCTAGGTTCATGATTACAAGCCGTATAGGCTACCACATGAATGAATTTGGCAAAATTTATCAAAATATAAGCTCTCTCAACGGCAGAGAACCAGGCCGTCGATACAGGTTGGCCTGGCCCACATGGCAGACACAGGCGGCCTAGCCGATCGGCCTGTGCTACCAAGGAGCTGTCTCGATGGCCCAGGGTAAAACCGTCGAGACAGATAATTTTTTGAAAAAAAGGAGGAGCTCGCGTTGCTCGAACCCGCGACCTCGCGGGTGATTAGCCGCAAGCTCAACTCCCTTAACTAGTGTACCCTTACGTGTTTCTCGACATATAGAGACGCGTAGGTTTTTTATTACCTATTGTCGACCACGCGTGGCTCTTGAATGGGCCCGGTGGACCATTGCTCTTGACGGTTATATGCAAGGAGTGCAAAGGTGACAGTTACAAATGATCACACCTCATTAGCCCATAGAGCCATCTATAGAGACCACATATTGTATATATTGTCTATAAGAATTGTCTATAGGTGACATGGCAAATGGCATAGACAGCAAATGTCTTGACTAATGTACATGCCCTTCGGCTTCGGATCTCAAATTGCTTAGGTTAAGACACCTCATTAGCAGATCGAAGCGCCATTTGCTGCCAGAAGTGCAATCGCAACCCATGTAACAAACAATTGGCAGGAAATCAAGAACAGCTATATGCAAGGCGATTGTCCTCCTCAAGGCCGACATGCACAGGGCTCCCGACGTGGCCACTGTTGCACGCCACCGCGCGAGCTTCCGCCGTGGCTGCGGCTACACGCGTCGAGCTCCCGTCGCGGTTGTTGCGCTCGCTCTGCAGGCAGCTCGCGAGTAGTGCAAGCCACCGAGCCCGCAGTTCCACACGGGAGGCCACCGCCGTGCTCCTGGCCTTTCCGATGCGTGTCCTTGAGCTCACTGTGCTCACCGTTGGGCTCACCCTGCAGCCAGCTTCGTCCATGGAAGCAGGCGTGTAGCCCGCGTCGCCCCCTCGTCGGATCTGTGCGCGTCACCCGCGTGAACACTGCCGCCTCCACGGATCCGCTTGTGCCGCTCCGTGGACGCCATCCCTCGCCAGATCTGCTTGAGCCGCTCGCGTGGACACCATCCCTCGCCGGATCCGCTTGCGCCACAATGTGTGAAGATCGTCCCTCGCCGGATTCGAGCGCATCACCCGCATGGACGTCGTCTCCTTGTATCTCTGCCCTATTTCACAAGTGCAAGTCAAAGAAAGTGAAGGACGCCCTACACGGGATTTTTATCGTCTTGATTGTTGTGCCAGCGTCGGTGCTTGTGGAGGCAATGGCTCTTCTCTCTTGTCTATATCTCACCTTTTATAGACAGCTAACATATACTATTGTACATAGAACAAATCTAATGTGATACTTTTTATAGACAACTAACATATACTATTGTACATGCTGTAAGCTCGTCATTGACAATGAGAAGTCAAATAGGCTTCGTGAGATATCCAATGGATTGATCTCCTAGTTAACTATAATTGGACTTTTCTCTCCACCAGGGTCACTATATATGCACGGGGATATTCGTTTGATTAGTTGGAGTCATGATCTACATGATCCCAATGCAATCTTTTCCTTATCTGGTAGGATCGTGGATTCCATTATGATTGATTTGTACCTACTATATAAAGAGATAGAAACCTTGAGGGTTAAAACCTACATGATTGATAATAAGTTGGGAGGGGTTCCCACGAGCCATCCACCCTAACTGAGGCCGTGGATGATACCGCATGGTAATGTTCGATAGATACTCCCAAACCTATTGCCCTCACAGTGTGTCATGACTTATGAGGGATAGGAGGCATACAATCGGGTCACAACTCACAACGATATTAGGGACACGACTTTCAGTCTGTTACATTTACTTCATCTACTAAGGGAGATTATATATGATAATCTTTGTCAGCAGTATCTTACATCTTAATTAGGTTGCAACATATATAGTCACCATATTTACAATGTCCTATCGTTAGTTTTCTATGTTGAGTTACTATCAATTTTGTGTCACATGCTACTATCTAACCGGAGGCCTCACCGTGTGTGAATGCCTTCTTCATAACTACACAAAACACTAAATTTAATTAGCATACAACTGATAATAGCTCAATGTACAAACTATTGTAATTTTCGGACACTACCATCATGTAAAATAAATAAAATTTATACAATGATTTCCGGTCTTGGTCTATCCGTAAAAATGTCAGCACACATGTGAAACTGTCGTTGATCAGAGCTAGCAATCAAAAGTTATATTTAAAAAAAGGAAAAAATTGATAGTACGAGCCAGTTTTGGTTGGAAGCCAATTTCATCTAATTTTGCCACTTTTTCTTAAACTGCTTAAAATATGGAAAAATGTGGTATTAATTAGCAAACTTAGTCTATCAACCAAATGGGCCCGCACTATTAAAGAACTACACATCCGTACCGGTTGGTCAGGGCCTCTAAAACCGGTTTTGGAACCGGTTCAGGCCAATCGGGAGTGATGCCCTTGGGTTTCACTCCCAGTTGTACCACAAACCGGTACAAAGGCAGTACCGGTCGGTGTTACCAACCGGTATAAAGGTTTGTATATATTAATACTTTTCAATGCATGCAGCCAATAGCTAGCTATATATATACACATATGTTATCACATTAATGCATTGATGCACATAGATTAATCACAATTAAATGATAAATAAATCACAAAACTTTATTAACTACCTTACAATTACATTTACAACTGATAATTACAAAATATACATGGTCAAGAGCATTAATTAGTTTGATCAAGTCTACAAATCAAATAACGTATAGTAAATTATGTCATCTTCTGCGTTTGTCGCCTGACTTCCTTGCATCGCTCTTGATAGCCGTCGATGAGCCCATCAGTTCACTACTCCTAATTGACGGTAAGGATCTATTGGAACTACCGTGAAACTCGCCTGCTATACTTATGACCTCGTCAACAAGCCCACGAGTTGTTCTTGGATCGCTTTGATTCGGTGCGATGAGAGAGAGGAAGTATTACCGTCAATGTCACGTCTGACCTGCCATTTAGGAAATTAGTGAATTAATCAATCCTTGTATTATTTGTACAAGATCGATCGATGTGAAGAGTAAGCTACATATATTATTAAGCATTAATAACTGTATTTACTCACCACTCGGGAACCTTTCAAAAAATCTGTAGCAGTCTTGTCGCCACCATAGGTGTGCATGTACTCACAAACATAGAAGCCACATATATTGGTGACCGACTCCTGTCTGTGACACTATGGTGAAAAGAGTTACAAATTATGAAATGAAAGAAAAGTTAGAAAGATATAGCATTAAGATACACGTACTTCCCCTGAAAAAATGCTATATATACGTACTTTATTGTTGAGTGTAACATCAAATTCCTCCGAGAATTCGCCGGTGGTTTGTGCATGGAACCGTGCGAATGCACTACACGTGATTACGAAGTGTACGCAATGGTTAGAATTCGAATCAATCGAAGCAAGTAGAACTAGTCTAGAATGAAAGGAACCAAAATACCAGTTGAGCATGTCTATAATGTTTTGGTACCCTTCTACCGGTCTCCTTTGTGAGTCCATAACCTCGATCACGCTAGAATCTAGCTTGATAATGCTTGATAATAAGAAGGATCCAGTGGAACCTGTTCATATATATGTGAGCGTATATATATGTGAGCGTAGACAATTAGTTGTCACATCATGTTAGCAAAAAAAAAGATTAGAATAGCTCAATATGAGAACACATACTAAAAGTTGTAGGGTAGAAGTATATGTGTCTTGTAGTTTTGTGCGACTAGAGCACTGAATATGTTCTCCTCTGTGTCCTTTGGGTGCAAAGCTGCGACCTTATCGTTGACAACTAATGGGTCGATGAAGCCAGTGTTGAAGATGTTCAGTTTTCTGCATCTTTATACGTCCATTCTACATAAAACTAAATTAGTTAGGCTTGCAATTTAATAGTACAAGGGCACGCGTGGTGAACTATACAAATAAGACACTTACAGAGTCCAGCAACTCAACATGGCAACGTCAATGGCGTTTGCCTGGTACAGCTCGTAGATGACCTTGAAATCGATCCAAAAGAGACCGTCACCGTGGAAAAAATCATGCTCTTTGTACTGGACGGCGAACATATCTCTGCCATTCTTTGACTCCCTTAGGTACCATTTGTGGAATTGTCGCATCTTAGTCAACAGCTTGGCAGCCTCCTTAGGCTTAACCAATGGGTTGCCCAGTTCAAACGGCCATCTAAGTGGTGCCGCTTCAATCTCGCTCTGGCTAAGAAACTGAGATGCCATAATTCTAGCTTCTTTCAAAAATGCTGCCACGTCTATTTCCTTTTGGTTATGTGGCTTCTGCCTCTTCTTTTGTACGATAGCCTTACTTAACGTGCGCTCATAATCAGATAGAGGCCTCAATGGCTCCCCCGTCTGCTTGACTGAGCACATATTAGAGTAAAACTTTTTTGCTGCAACACCGATTGGATCCTTCTTCAGAGGCTCTGCATGTTTAAAGTGTGCAGTCACGCTGGCGTTCACAATCTTTTCGGTCTCCTCATCTATTAATTCGTACGACAACTTTTTCAGTGGAGTCAACGGTAGAGCCAACTTCGTGGATCGGGTAGACCGCTCCTTCTTGGGAGCCGAAGGAAGAGGTTGCTTTGCCGTCTTCGTCAGCAACTTCTTGAGTGGTGCCGATGGTGGAGTTGGAGTTCGGCGTGGTGGAGTTGGAGTGCGTGCGGGGAGACGTTGGAGCTGGACTGCTACTGCGTGCGGGAGGTGATGGAGGAGGCAGGCTTCTTCTGCCAGGATTTGACTACGGGGTGGTCCCGCCATGGAGAGGACGCCACATCACCATCTCGAATTATTATGTATCGCTTGCGCCAGAGAATGATGTTGTGTATGGCATCTCCAAGCCTGGTGATCCCGTCACCTCCTAGAATTTAAAGCTCAAGGTCCTCATACCTTGTGCATACCTCCTCTACCGAAACCTTGGCGTAGCTCGGCAGTATTTCTCTGCAATGGATAACCTGGCCCGGCTCCACTGGGTAAGCCATGTCGTAAGCCGCCTTCAAGGAGAGGTTGCGTGCTTCAATATGTAGCTCACAACTTGTCCGCTTCAATATGTCGTCTACGGGATAGTGGCCAAGGTCCGGTGTAGGGAGCTTAGTAGAAGCGCAGCAGCTGCGCCTTTGGGAAGGGCTAATGGCGTCTTCAGGAACACTAGTAGCTGCCTTATGATGGCTCAAGGCTGCTGCCACTTCTCTTCTGACCTCTTCTGCTATGCTCGCCTATGTTGCGATCAGGCGTTCTTCAAGCTCATAGACTTTTCGTGACTGTCGCACCTTGCTTCTATACCAACTCCTGTATGTCTCGTCACCCTATGCGAAACCATCCTTCTATGGAACCACGCCAACTCCACGTGTATGTCCAGGGTGCTCCGGGTTTTCTAGGGCCCTGGTGAGCTCATCGTTCTCCCTATCTGGCACAAAGGTGCCTTGGGAGGAATCCTCATGCGCTTTTACAAGCTTTTCCCCAACTTCTCTCATGCTCACCGTAATCACCAAGCTGCCATCATCGGCAAGGTTGCCCCTGTGAGCGTAGTACCAGTGCTTCGTTCTTTCGTTCCATTTAGCCATTACCGGTGTGATATTATTCTGCATCAGTTCGTCCTCCTCTTCTGCCATAGGGGTATCTTCTTCAGGTAACCACCGATGCCGAGGCGGTGGTGGTATTTCTTCTTCTGTGCATTCAACCTGTTCTTTGCACTATTAGCTTGCCCTTTTTCTAATAGCTTGTACTCAACGAATGCATCCCAATGATCCACCAACTTTGGGAACATGTTAAAGTCGGGCGTTAAGTCCTTCTTCACATATTTGTTGCTCATGTTCTTCTTCCAAGTCTGGAATGAGATGACCATTTTCTTCAATGTATATTTCTTCACCAGCCCTTCGGTACCTTTGGGAAAGACGAATGTCTCTTTCATATCGACCCATAGCAAATTCTTGGTATCTTCGGGGACCTCGTCCCATTTTCTTATGCTAATGGTACATGATCCCTAACATGGTAGCTGCATTCGTTATTGAACGGCCCAATAGCCGACTCCGGTAGTATAGGCTAACCTTGTCGGCTGACTTCGATGGTAATATGCTTGCCCTTCGGTTTCTTGTTTAGGGCTCGATGGCTACTTTGGGTGTTCGATTGACTAGTCTGAAAATACGGTAAAGAATGAACAGATCAGAATGAGGACTAAGTTTTAAAGGGCAACTGGCATACACAATCATAGGAATTACCTCGGTGACCTCGGTGGCCTCGCCGGACTCACCGGCCTCATCGGGCATGGGTTCATCCCTGTGGACGGGTGGCTCTGCCTTGTAACCAGGCCAGCAGCTACCTTCCGCGATAACATCCATCAGAAATTGTTGGTCCTCATCCTGATTCATGTTACCGCGACTTGGTCCCGCCATCATGACTTTTAAACTAGAAGGCAATGAAAAGTAATAACCCATGATTACCCGTTGTTCGAATACCGAGACATAAGTTCAATCCCCCAGCGATAACACGAATTTTACAGTAAGAGTAAAGGGACAAATCATGTATTCATATCGACATACATCATATATATATACACACACACACATCATATTTGAATATCTTTAGCTTACATCATACATAACATTTCAATATCTTCAACATACAGTATACATAAGATTTGAAACTCTTGGCTATGCATCAAAATTTCAACCCTAAGTCCGCTGTCTTCAAGCACATTCATGAAGGGCTTCCCAACGCCGCATCGCCGTCCACCACCAATGAGAGTAGTAGGTTAACACTTCAAATTTCGAAGTAGTTGCCCTCCAATGTAGGAGTTCTCGAAATAGCGGAGGAGTATATGAATAATGTGCAAGTTTCGACCAATCTACATGAAACTCAAGAACATATACATGGCATACAAAGTGATCATTGATCACTGCAGAAACTAGCATAAATTTCATGTTTAATCAACTTTATTGCTCTCAGATCATGCTAATTATATTAGCCCTCCAACACTATTTCAGCACAATATCATGGATAAAAATGATCTAAAACTAGTGGATTAGTCCATTCAGCACTGATCACTGCACAAATCAGCATAAACTTCATGTTTAATCAACTTTATTGCTCTCAGATCAAAGAAATAATGGGTTGTTAATTATATTAGCCCTCCAACACTATTTCAGCACAATATCATTGATAAAAATGATCTAAAACTAGTGGATTAGTCCATTTCAGCACTGTATCATGGAATTGAACTTACTAGATCAAAATGTAATGCTACAGTAATAGATAATGCCTAGCCCAAACATAACAGAAAGGTAACAGGAGCAAAGCTCCAGGAGTAATGCATAGAAGTGCACAGCATCCGGTGTTGAATCAAACCAAAGCCACAACTATACTAATAGTGCTGAATCAAACCAAAACCACTAATTTACCGATCAATTTCATCTCATACAAAGCAATCATCATCGAGCAATAATCTGAATATCTCATAGGCATTCAATCGAACACCTTGGGGACAGAGGTTGCAGGCGGCGGCAGAGAGGAAGAGGGAGGTTACCTACGGGATTGGGCGGCGACGGCGAGGAGGATGGGCGCCGCTAACGAGGGCAGAGGCAGCGGCGCGCATGGGTGACCTCTTGGATAGGGGCACAGCGACGGCGAGGAGGATGGGAGGCGACGTGCGTGTGGTCGTTGGAGCCGGCGTGCATATAATGAGCATCAAACATGCAGCTCCTTTTAACCTTAGCATGTGGGGCACTAGCAAACAAACAATCATTAGAAGCATGGTTATAAGCATGACAGATAATACCGCACTGCATTGTGCCCTTTCTTCTCACAAAGCTGGCACGTCGATCTGAAGTTGTTGTTGCCATCATGTTGATGACTGTTGCCTCCATTGCCTCCTAATCTGCCACTACGTCCTCCATGTCCTCTACCATGACCTCTCAAGCTTCCACAGTTCACCTGGCTTTCTAATGACGAGTGACGAGGATATCACTAGCAAGGACATAAACATTGCTCCTATTTCTACTACGTCCATTACATCCACTACTTCCACTATATTGCCAAAAGGACAAGAAGAACGTCAAGTGGTGCTTGAATCCTTTGGCCAAACCATTCAAGTCATCAATGTGAGCGGTTCAGCACATCACGACCAAGCTCCACCACGTCCAAGCAAGCCCAAGTCAAAGCCCGACTGTCGTACACCCCGGTATTTCTACCGGTATTGCACTCAAGGACATTTGGAATATCATCGCAGGCATCGAATTAACTAGAAAATTAATAGTTCATAAATAACATCCAGTTGATATAGACGTTCACATAGTCTTGTACAGGACATAATTAAATAGCATAAAGAACACAGTGGAAGACTTCAAATGCGACGATATTCCGAGGTTGACCCAGAACGCGTAGCTAATCACCTTGACCCTCCTGGGCACAACTAGCACCGATGTCATGATCTTCTCCTGAACAAATATCCGTGATCCATATAATGAGTACACGGCTACCCAGCAAGCAGTCCTTAATAATGAATGCAAGGTTAAAAGATGGGTTGGGTTATTTTGCTAAAACATCACCTATCTACATGTTTATTTATTCTTGATTCATTGAACACATTATAACACATGAGCGTGGCCAAAAGACGGCTAACCGGCTCGACACGATGAGCGTAACCATAGAAACGGCTAACCGGCTCAAATAGAGGCACTCCCTGCCTACTCTACCATCAAGTTAATTAATTAAAACACATTGGACTACCCTGTGAAAACTCCTTTCCCCCGCCCATAACCGCGGGCACAGCTAGCATGATAGTTTTAACTCTGTAGAGTGTGTACACGTTCCCCACAAGCCCTGTCTCATCCCAAGGGAGAAACAGTACAAAGACCGTTCACTGTTGTCACCTGCTCCAATACTGTACCTTTCTTTTGGTTTCGCGCCCCATACGGTACACTTCGACTAGGCCGATAGTCATGCGCATCTCCTTCAGTCGGACCTAATAGCGCACCGCATGAGGTTAGCCCCCATTTAAGCCATTCAGAACCGATGATAGCTAGTCACGTCCGTCCACTACGAGTATAGCGGAAACAGGTTTTCACAGCTAATAAGTTAGGGCCAGAAGGCACAAGTGGCTGTATGGTTCATGTTCGGTTTGGTAGTCACAAGTATACGGTCCTTATATGACAGAGGAGACCTGCACAACACAACCACAAGCCCAAAATCCGTCTCTTCTGGGTCTCCTCAAATCAACACACACCACGTTGATTTTAATTGATTAGGTTTATCAAAACAGCACCACGAAGTCAAACTTCACGGATAAAAGTTTAATAAAGAGTGAACCTATCAACTACCAATCCCAGAAGCAAGACTAAGCAACTACACAAAGGATAGGCTAGGAAAACAGTACCAATCGGGCTAACAAAGGTAGGCTACATCATATTAGTAAATGACTAATATGAAACAGGATCAAAATAGCACATACGATGACAATTTAAGCATGCAATTTAAATAAACACGAAATAAATAAAATTTAGCAAACTAGGAATTCAATATGAATCTATCTTGCCTTCGAAGAAGTTTGCATCTGGTTCCCCTTCTTCGAACGGCTCCGAAACGACTCCCGGACAGCAGGTGCACGTCGGTTCTAAGTGAGAAAGAAATAAAACAAAAATAAATAACAAACACAGAGAAAATAGTATGATAAAAATAGATAAAATTCTTGGGATTATTTGTGGTTTTTGGGATCTGGAATCATCTAAATCAGAGTTCGGGAACTCCCTAAACAAATCGTGGAAGTTTTGGAAAAAAAATCAGAAAAGACTGAAAAAAGATAAACCGGGTTAAACGGCGGTTAACCGTGGGAAACCAAGGAAATCCTGGTTTTTGAGCGGTTTGGGATGGCTGACGCTGGCGGCGGGTCACGCGGACACGTGGCAGTGCGCAATTGGCTACGGCGGATCACGCGCGGCTCGGCGGGAGCAAGGGCGCGTGGCGACACACGATGGCGGCGGCGCCTGCTGGCCTGGGCGCGCGCGCGGCGGCGGCGCTCGGGAGGCGATGCGTGGCGGCGTTGTCTCACGAGGACGCGGGTCACGTGGAGTCTTGGCGACACACACGGCGGCGGCGGCGGCGGGCGTGTGCACATATGCGTCTTGGCGGCGGCAAAGCGGCGGCGTGGCGTCTTGGCTGGTTGGGCGGTGCATGTGGGAGTCTTGCCGGTCTCGGGATCCGAGGGCGGCGGCTCGCCGGCCGGCGGCGTGGCAGGTTAATTCGCCATCCTTCATCTGCCGTATCTTGTTCGATCTTTGGCCAAAAATAGCGATCCATATATCCAATTTGATCGTCTCGACGAGACCTACAATGTGTTGCAATCTAAACCAACATATGGGTTCTGGAATAGGAGAGGTACCTCGATTTGCTTCGGTTTTGGCACGAAAACCGAGGTACGGCTAGGGTTTCATGGGGGCTTGGGGTGTTGGCCGACCAGGGGACCCCTAGGGGTTTATATAGGGCTTGGGTCATGCTAAATCAATCCTATTAGGAGTAGAGTTGGATTTAGATAAGAATTAGACTATATATGGTATATTAAGTGTCCTAATGGGCTTAGGATTAGATGAAGTGGGTTTTGGGCCTAGTTTGAGCTCAACTAAGCTATCCAAGCCTGGTTGGGGCCTTTTTCTATTATTATTTTATGTTTTTATCTTTTTGTTTTCTTTATTTCTAGTATGTGACATTATAATTTTATTAGGATGTCACACCGACTTTATTGAAGGCCCAACTCGGCCATCAGCAATAAGTCTAGATTTAAACGGACCCCTAGACCGCATACGATATTAGATTTGGGAAAAATAAGAACTTGATGGAAAGCTTAAGATATAAGCTTTCCAATAGATTTGACCCCACTGCAAAACTCCCTCTTAATAGGCAAGAAATTGTGAATTACTCTAGTAGATAGAAATTGTCGGGTGTTGCATCGCCTCAATTTTGGGCCCAAGGCGCATGTACCCCTAGGGTTGTGTGCCCTCCCTCTAGCTAGCCCCCCTCCTGTAGCCACCATACCTCATCTACTTATGTCTGCCACCCAGCCCCTTCTTTCTTTCTAAGTTTTTGTATAGTCTAGTTTTTCACGGGTGTGTTAAAACAACCTTGATTCCTCTCTTATTGGCTATACTAATAGGAATGAATTCAAAATCCCAACTCATTTGTGCTTAATTATATTTGTAATATTCAGATTTCCTTTTACCTTTGTTTTTTCTTGTTCTTCGGTTGCATCACATTAACGATCTTCGTGATTAAGTCGATTGTGCTTTGGCGTGGTTAATAATGCTCGTTGTGCTTGTTTAGTGATTGTTGGGTTCTAATTCTTGTGTGACTGGTAGCCGGATCATCAAGGTCCTCGTAGCACCATGCCGAATTTATCCATCTCACTAAAAGATCGGGCACTAAATGCATTATTCGTATCAGAGCTTCCGGTTGTCTAGTGAGAATCCTTGTACCTAGATTAGTTTTCAATCTTATTTTCATCCTACAGTCCATAAAATTGTCATGCAAAAAGAATCAGATTGCATCTCCTGTGTCTAAGCCCTATCGAGACATTGCATTGTTCTTATGGTTTTGCATTATTGAATTTTCACCCATAGTGAGTTGTCGTTGGTCGTGTCTAGTCTTAACCTTCCATCAAGTTTTCATCGTACCATCACCTAGGGTTTGAGCCATCGTCGACATTGTCATCTAGGGTTTGGTAGTCGCCTGTCATCCTTGCTGTTGGAGCTATCGCCATCGAGCCTAGGGTTTCTTCTTATTTAGCCGAAAATCCAAAAAAAAGTTAGAATTGAATTCCCTCCTTCCGATAAGTGTGGTGGGGGATGCAGCAGAGGAGTAAGGTGGGAAGAGTTTTCCTCTTAGAGTACTTTGACATTGGTATCAAGCAAAAACAAACGATCACTCATCTACTGATGCAGGTGGATCAAATAACAAATATAACTTATCCCACTAAATCAAGCTATTGTTTGCATATAAAAAATTGCATAAAATAATAACGAATTCATGAAACAAAGGAGAATGGGAAGGTGGAGGACGAAGACGACGATGTCGGCCGCTTCAAAAGGGAGGTCGACGCTCTTTACTGCAATGACAATGCTAGATCTAGCATATCCCTCTCCAAATAAAGGCCTCTGAGGCGACGTGGCAATGGCGGGGGCGGAGATGTGGTGCAGGAGCAATAGAGGATACGGAGCTACAGAGTAGTCAGAAGGGCTGGCCTCCAGCACCGGCTCATGCATCACCGTTTCCGTGAGACCAGGCAAGTGACAGTGCAAGGAGAGACTTGGGGCTAGGGTTTTGAGGGCAAAAGGACCGGGGGTGTGGCATGTGAAGCATCCGATGTTAGCTAGATGGTGGAGATTAAAATGTAGGACGTGCTAGTATGGATGAATCGATAATGTTTTTGCACACTCATGTAAGCTTTTTTTCCCAGAAAATAAACTGTGTATGAGCTCTTCCAATTGATTAATAGAGGACGGTGCCAACTACATGGCAGTATGCCACAAAGTACATTTGTTGGGTACCATGTATACAACAAATTTTAGACAGCTCTATAGCAAAGCCGCGGCAATGTGAGCACGCCTGTTTTGAACAAATTGCTGCCGAAAGAGACTAAACTCTCCAATATTGATTGCCTCTCTTATCGATTGGAAAAAGCGAAGATAGTGATGGGTGTTATGACTGCAAAATTGGAAAAACAAATAGTCAATCACTCTGAAAATATTATTACCCTACTGAAATGCATAAGTGAATTTCTGACTTGTCTTACATCTCAAGTAGGATCTGAGCCAACATCTCGTGGACATTAAGCAAATGATTGATGTAAGCACGAGTGTGATTCTGGCACGTGAAGCAGCCACAACTATCAACAATTCGTGACGTGGCTTTCCTGAATAATCATACCCAGAAATTCTGAGTTGCTTTAAAAAGAAACAGCATATCCTATCTTTAGATAGAAAATTCTTCAACATCCGTAAGAAAATGGTAACTCTTATTCAAAATGAGCACTACTCAAAGCCCCTAAGCATAGTGACCACGGTAACCCCAAACCATATTTTTCCTGGAGGAATTAGGTATGAGTCCACAGGCAATCAGAACTACACAATGATAGCAGTCAAGAATTGTGACCAGCAAAAGTTTGCATGCTCAACATATAACCAAGACGATTTACTCTAAATTGCAAAATGTGTCATTAGTGCACAGCTGCATGTGGATATAACCGAAGTCACATATATATTTTTAAACAGCAGGATTTGCTCTTTAAAAACCATCAATAAATATTGAAAGAAAAACACTTTATAAATATGCGCCATGGTTTTGTTTTGCAAGTGAAATGAACTAAAAATAATTAAATGGTACAAAGATGTTACTTCCATACAACAGGACACTTACCGATATGTTGTTGCACGTAGATTAATCTTTGTGAAATCTCCATTATTGTTGAGTACACCATTCTTCATCTGTATCTCTCTTTCAACCTTGTCAACAGGGAAGACCAGTGCAAAACCACCCATAGTAAGTTGGTAAATGTACCTGCCATTCCCAAAGCATGAAAATAAAATCAATTTGTTCAACACGATAATGAGACTGCAAAAGTACAAATGCATTAACAAATATGAAGATGCATACGTGGAGTCAAAAAGGTCGATACCAGCAGCTACACCCTCCAAGACCTCCTCTAGAAGAGATACAAAGTACTGAAGCTGTCAAACTTGTTATAAATGTAACAACGATTTTCTAAGACAGTAAGATGAATAAAACTCAGGGATGGTTAGGTAAAGCTTTTCATATGGGAAAAATTATCTCAGGGGTGGTTAGGTGAAGCTTTTCAAATGGGAAAATAAATTTACTTGTAAGCCAAACATATTTTTCGTTAGATAATTTTATCAGCTGTAGGCTTGAGCTTGTTAATTATGACGATGAAGTTAAAATGCAAAATACGCTATGGGTGAAAGAAAAGAAAGCAAAACTAAGTCCTGCTCCAGTGGACAAAGAAGCCAACATAATCCAATAAACTTCAATAGAACTCAACTAACACATTCAAATCCAAAGGTACTGGACAAGATGTGTCACAGGCACCTGGAAGACCAAGCCTTGATACAAGTCGAGGTTTCTCTGGTGGCAGGCAATCCTGAAAGTAAAAAAACCAAATAATTTTAAGTTGCATCCACACAAAAGGAACACTTCCCATCAAACTTAAAGCATACTTCTAAAAGTATGAACTACAATGGCTTCAGCTTGTTATCCACAACTAAAGGCTAGAGAGAAGTTGATTGACCATTCGATACTAGCACACTACCTTCAAAACTCAAAACTCATAAAGTAGTCTGATGCTTTATCATGCAACATCAACAGGTATGTGATAACCAAAGAGAACTTGTATTAAAGTCAAACTCTGCTATTTCAGCAAGCTCAAACCAGTAATGTTTTACATAGTTATTAAGTCGGTAAGTGGAGTCGAGTTGCCAAGTGACCAACTTGGTGACTACTCGATAAGTCAGCCGACTAGTAGTTGACTTACTGCTGCTACTAACTAGTGTTGGATCCTGATATAGACATAGTTATGTTTTATGACCGTTGGATCTTGATCCAACAATTCTGGTTCCTCCCTAAATTCATATATAAGTTTGCTCCTCACTTCCAAACCCTAGTCCTCAGCTTCAGCTCCTGCTTCTCTCCTCCTCATCCATTGCCTCCTCCTCAGCCACCGCCATCTAGAAGGTCTTGAGCTCGGATTAAGTGGTGGTGACCTCAAATTCGGCAGGCTAGATCCCTAGCGGCGGTGGCAGCCTCAGATCTGACCACAACAGCTCTCACGGTGGTGGTCCCCCTTTCCCTTTCCTCTCCACCAGCGAGTTGATGGAGCAAGTTGGGCATTGCAAGCCAACTGGATGACTAGTAGACAACTTGATAACAGTGAGCATTTAGCATGGCATGTTCTCAACGTGAAGAGTTAGAAGCCAGCTACAGCAACTTAATCTAGTGCCTTAATCTTTGCCTGACTTTACTTTCACATCTTCTCACTTGAAATATGATTTTTTTATGCAACAGTTTTTAAAAAAAGAGGTAGAATTAATTGATGAACATCAGGACTTTAAGCATAACCCTTTGCCCTTGCACTTTAATACATCAAGATAAAGAATAAGTTTCTTACTGTTACTGCATTGAGTAAATTGCAACGTTCTTCAATACTCTCTCCAAGTCCAAACCCTCCAATATAAAAGCCTGTACCAAACTTTGCAGAAAAAAAATTCATTAGAAGTATATCATGTCTTTTATCGAAGTAACTAGATTATCAGTATCAAGTCAATTTCTAAATTAAGAAAAATACAAATTTGAGCAAAAAGGTTGGGCTCCGCACTTGTTTCATGGAACGAGTAAATAGGCAGTAAAACTACTGAAAGATAATATTATGGAATGATATGTGAAAATAACCTGACACATTCCGCTTTGACACTTCAGTGGCACATAGCTTTCGTTGCTCTATACTGGATCCACCCACAACTACGCCTAAAGAGTCTGCTCCAGCATCCTGAAATCACGTGTTACAACAAAAGGCATAGTTTTGAATAACAAATCCAACTGTATGAGTTTGATACACATATTTCCAACAATACAAGAAAAAAAAAATGAAAACAGCTTAACAACATACTGCATCCAAAGCAATGCATGCATCAAGCCAGCGTATTGTTCGCTCAACAGAGATTTTATTCCGTTTCTCACTAACCCAAGCTGGAACCTCATCTGCTAAACTTGCCCACAAATTAGGTTTCATGCAGGAAATCAAATCCATATAGTCTGATGGTTTGACCTAAAAAGTTGGAAGGAATTTTAATTGTGAAGTAAGTCAAGATAAGGAACCTTGAATTGGAAAAAAAAATGATTACAGGTACCAACCAGTCTCCGCCCTGCTGGTGTTTCAAAGGAGGCACCGAATTTATTGGTGGCTTCACTTGATGGTAAACTCTCGATTGAATCACCTGCTGCAGCTACAAGGATATGATCAGGCAGACCGACCATACGATGCAGACCACCAATATTTGATATTGTTTTTGATGGAGGGCCCTCTATGCTACCAAAAGAGAAGGAAATGCGATAAAACTCATTAAGTCAAATACTCAGAAGAAAGGGACCATCCTGCCCCAGAAGAGAGGCTGTAGCTCTTCAATGGGATATTATCAAGCAAAGAATTGGAGGATGGGACATACAAGTGGGTTGGGCAGACATGGAGGAGTAGGGAGTCGGGTAGGGGGAGGGAGGCAAGGAGGTCACAGGACACAAATGCTGGCAGCCCCTTGCGTGTGGACAGTAGCAGTGCTGGCGTCTCAATGCTGCTGCCTCCAATCTGGAGCGTACCTGCCCGTGCCTTTGCCCCACCACTGCACACTTTTGTCATTGCAAACTGCATCCTGCCCTTTAGGACCTTCAACCTGCTTTATTGTGCACACTACCTGTTGTATGTTGACCCTTAGTTTGAACCAGAAACACGCAACCTCTTTGATCTCTGCTACTTTTCAACTTTGCTGATGAGGAAATTCAACCTGCAGATGCATAAATTCTGACTTAATACCAAGCATTGACATCAGTCTAATATAACAAATCAACAATACCAAAGGTACCCATTATAGTGTATGAAAAAAAACGCTCTTAGAATTTATTGAATCAAGTTATTGATTAACACCTCAATCCTGTAAATACCTATATGAAGCCAAATGTGATAGTCAGAAAGCATATTTGGTCTGTAATAATGTATTAGGACTTAGGAGTAACCTATAATTAATCAAGCCATTTCATCGAAACAGCCAAATTCATGCAATACTGAAGCCCCATTTGAAACATCAACAAAAAATGGCAAGTTTCCCTCTATTGCCCAACAGACCGTCTTAGGTCTCCCTCACTAGTCGCCAGTAAAAGCCAAGGTTCTGCAGCCCATTATGAAAATATTTGAAAGCACTTAGATACAAAGATTCTACACTAAACTTCAAAATTTGATAGGGTGAAACTAATTTTATCTTATTGGTTTAGGATTTATTGAAACTTATGACCAGTCAACTTGCGCTATTTAGCATTACTTGTGCTTGGGAGCTTGCACAAATGGATTTTTTAAAGTTGAGCAAATTCACTCCAACTCTAACCAATCCATCAGATTACCAGAACAAAGCTCCAATTCTAAAGCTCTAGGCAAGTAATATTCTGGTATTCCCTCACACTTCAAATTCCAAAGGTCTCTCAAGCATGCCGTAAGAATTTCTGGAGAAAGTTCATTAAGCTTACACAACATACCAACAGATGAGAAGTCACTGACTTCAGTGACGTGTTGGATTCGAGTGGGAGAACTCACCGCGTCGCCGAAAGGTGACAAGACAGTCAGGCGGTGTGAAAGTGAGGCCGGAGACACGGATGACCAGCGATGCAGAGGCTCCCACAACGCCGCGACAGAGGTGAACGGGCACAGGCGGCGGCGAAGCTCGCCAGGGATGAGCTCGGGCAATCCGTCGAACACCTGGCGTGCGGGAATAAGGCCGGAGAACGCGCCGCAGGCGGCGGGCTCAGATGGAAGGGGTGAAACGGCTGGACAGCCCGAGGACACGTAGACGTGGCAGCCTAGGGTCGACGGCGGTGAGGTTCGCGGCGGCTGGTTAGGGGGAGTGGGAGAGGCGGGGAGTTAACTAGTTGGGGCAGCGGCCGGCGGGGGAGAGAGAGCGTGGCTTGTTTGGAAGCACAAATCCGGGCCTTGGCTACGGAGCCCCACAAGCGACGGATCCCCAAATGGACCGAGAGCATTTGGGAGGGGCACTAGGGTTAGCCACATCCCAACCATTTGCCACGGTCTTGCATGCGGCAACGAGGCCCCCGCAGCGAGCAAGGCCATCACCGGCGGCGGAAGACGAGCTTCCCGGACGGCGAGCACGGAGCTCCCGCATTCGGCCTATGATTATTAAGTTCACGGGCTTGCTTACGACAATGACGGACTTGATGTTCTCGGTGCGAGGGTACTAGGAGTCCATGTCCTTCGAGTCAAGAAAGCACGCCGAGCAAGTCCTCGTGCTCCTCTGTGCGTGGCGGCTCTGCTCTCATGGTGTTCCTGGATGATGGTGTCGATGAAGGAGAGAATGCCGTGTGGCGACGCTCAATCTGGCGGGCATGCGGTGAGGAGCATCGCGAGGCGCGACGACGGAAGAGGTCCGCAGCTCAACCCCGCAGGTCTTGAGCCCATCTTCTAGCGCAAGAACGTGTCGCGGTTCTTGCTCCGCCGCCGATGATGGCGCGCACCGATGAGTCTCGCCACTAACGCCGATATCCGCTGGGTGAGATTCACCAAAGAAGGAAGACGACGCGGCTTCGCGATGGAGCGGAGGAGGCGGCCGAGCTCGCTCGCGACGGGCCGGAAGTGGACGCGGGCGGAGCCGAGGAGCTCGACAAGACAGATCTTACACAACAGGCGCCACCTCGCCGCCAGGGCGCGAAGATGACGCCTCGGCCCTCGAACACGAAGCCGCAAGATCGGTCCGACGGGCCATGACGCAAGGCCACATCGTGGGTCTCGCGATCTCCGAGGCGGCGTCCGGTAGAGAGGCGACCACTGACGGGAGCTCGCAGAATCGAGCATCATGAGCGGGCCGTGGGCGCGCGAGGTCGCGCAGGCGCGCGGAGCGCCTGACGAGGTGCATGTGGCGATGACGGCAATACCACGCCGGAGAGGCACGACGGACGATCACGGGCACCAAAAGATAGACGAGTGGTCGCTGGAACTTAATAATCATAGATGAATGCGGAGGAAGTCACGGGCTTACTCTGTTACGCCAGAGGCAAAACTGTCCCCAAAAAATGACATGGGGTTTGAAAAAGGAGGAAAAAGGAAAATCAAGAAAAATGGAGAAAATGTCACTGGACGAATCAATTCGTTGTCATAGTGTCTCTAGCAGAAAGTGGATTGAATTGAGTGTCAATTTTTGTCGAGGCAAATTGAGTGTCACTCACTAATTTTCCCAAAAAAAGCGGTTCACGCGAGATCTTGTGGGTGGTCTCTCGGTAATGACAGTGTCTGGCTGAAGCAAGCGACAAGGCAGTCTCTGTCGGGGCCCAGCCGGCGATCGATGTGGAAGAAGAACCCGGCACCGAGTCGAGAGGTAAGTAAGCGTGGGGAAAAGAAATGGGCTAGGACGACGAGCCGCGAGAGAGAGAGAGAGAAAGACGGTGCCGGCCGGGAAGCCGGGACGAGAGGCGGGCTGGGGCGCTAGGTGAGGCGAGTCGCGAGACGACGAGAGCGCAGACCAGCTTCGCTGCATGGGAGAAACTGCATCGTTGGCTCGCTGCCGATTTTTTTTAAATTAATATTTATTTTAAATTTTTTTCAAAAATATTCATGGAAAACTTAAAATTACAGCTATAGCTATAGGTGCCCGTCGCCCAAATCTCGAACGAACGCCCCATATCCGGGCGATAGGGGGCCACTAGCCGTTACCCCTTCGACTAGCCGTTAGCCCCGTCGGCACCTATCGCCCTATAAAGGGCGATCCCTAATATGGGGCGATCGCCCTTTATAGGGCAATAGGTGCCCTTTTAAGACCGCTAGCCTCCCCTCTTCCTTATTCTCACTAAGTGCCCCTCATTTTCATTGAGCGAGCGAGACCAAGAGCAGAGCCAGAGCCGGGAGGAGAAGAAGAGAAGAGAAAAGAAAAGAGAGGAGAGGAAAAAAGAGAGGAAAAAAAAAGGAGAGGACCAGATATGACGAGGCGTGCAAGCGGAAGGGGAAAGAAGAACGTGTGCGTCTCCGGTCTCCACCGATCAATGAGTACGGCTAGCAGGGACCGATCGCACCCGAACTGTGGGACCTGCCTACCTTCCTTTGGGGCAGTGACCTGCTTCACCATTCTGTAGAACGGAAGTAAGTCAGCCGCTTGTAACCTGCATATAGTATGTAGCGCCATCAAATTTCAATGTACAGATAAATAAATATACTAAATAGAGTACAAGTCATTGACGGCTTACTGTGGAACCCAGCATGGGTTAATGCGAAGCATCTTGTTCGACATATGGGGTCGCAATGTTCCGAGTTGTTTGTTCTGAACTACGGACAACCTAGATCGGTGCGTCGCATCCACAGTTCGGTCCAGCAGCTCAGGGCAAACATCACCACCACGACTAAGCTCCCGCTATCGGTGCCTATCCCTGTATGGTTAGAAAGTAAGTAAAGTAAACAGGACAATAATTAAATGGTACACATGACAACTGAGAACAATTAAATGGACAATAATTAAATGAATTAAATGGATAATAATTAAATGCTGCATATTTAAATATATGTTCGATCATACAAATAATATCAAAAATTACATGACATGGATAATACTTAAATGATATATATAGAAATACATGTTCGATCATACACATGAGATCTAGAATTACAAGGTACATATAAAAATAAAAATTAGACCAGTCTCATATTAACAAAATTTGCTTGATCGATAGGACAACGAGGGGTACATAATACAAAGCGAAGTTCGTGGACATAATGTATGCCTCCACGAGATATGGATGGCCCAACCTCCGATCCCATAGATCCTTGCGTTTGACGACATGCTTCGGACTCGTCCATATCGTTCCGAATACGCCAGGTCCTTCGACGCCCGACATTCTGCTTCAACATATGCATGTCCGGTACCCATCGATGACCTGGATGGGGTGCTTCCATGAATGACCCATCCACTTGGTGCCCGTAGACCTCATGATGCCACGTGTTGAGAACACTTTGCTTGTAATAATAGTCGAAGATGTAAGGACGGCATGATTGATGTGTCTCAGTGGCTGCGGCAATCACGTGTAAGCACGGCAAGTGCAGCAGCCGTGGCTTCTGGCAAGAGCATTCGCAGTCAATAGCTTGGAGTATGCACAAATGGAACGTCCTCTCACGGTAGGCACCTCTGCGACCATGATCACCGCAGTGCACATGGTATCTCCGCTCCACGCCACTCTCCGGTGTCACGTGATGTGTCTGCGTCTTTCTTGTTTTCTTGGCCATGTACGTAGACACAAACGTTGAATAGAATAATCGATTATCGGACATACATGTAGCAGACTTTTTATATCGCTCAATAAAATATCTTTGGGTACCTAGCAAGACACCTTCAACTATACCCACCAATGGAAGACATCTTGTGCTTTTTATTACCCAGTTGCACACCTCCGCCAAGTTTGTGGTCATTATTTCATAACGGGAATCGTCATGTAGTAGGGACCATTTCTCCAACGGTTCGTGTTGCATCCAGTCCGTGAAACACCTTATGCTTGCCCCCGGCTTACGCCGAATATTTGGCGTGTCGGTCGGGAGCGCACACAAGGCTATCGGGTCATCTCCTTACTTGTGATGGACCATAGGATTCCTTGATGAACTAGCAGGATCCCTTGGATTCAAGGATTGCTTCCTGGTTAGTTCATCCAATGTCCTCCATAGTGCATCGAACCTTACACGAGACCCAAGGCCTGGTACTTTACTCAACTACACTTACTGAGTACACTCCACTCCGGTCAGCGGCGAATGTAGTCGGCGGAGAATGTGTCGGATAGTGTCCACACGTGATTTGCAGAAGCTTTCAGTTTCACTCTGACTCCGAGTTTTCTTCGCCTCTTTAGTACCTAATAACGCTTCCAAATTTCTAATGCATGCCGGGGAATTGGTCACTTAGCAATAAATCAGGATGGTGGCCACAAGTGGACAAAGACATAGGTCCTCCGCACGGCTGATGCACAGCTATGTCTTAGTGTCACTCAACGGGCTTTGCTCCGTCGACTATCAGAAATTGAGATCGACGATGCCCTATGCACCCATGGCCCGAGGCATTCGCATTCCTATCATCCTTTGTCTTCCTCTTGCCGCTCAATCCATTTGTTACAGATCAATCCCCTCCGTGACCTATGCAATTGACTATGTATCCACACATCAGGACCTCTCATGTTCATTAGGTAGGAAATCTACCCCCTCCAGGCACAATCCTTTCCTACTGTATCATACGCCCACTCATCGCCCCCATGTGTCAACTCAATCCGTTAGCGTCCGCTCGATTCGCACATCGCCCCACGCATCGCCACCCGGTCTCCTCGCTTCACGTCCGCCATATCGATTTTGGCTTGTTCCGGGATTCAATTTGTGTGCCAATTCCCATTTCTGCCATACCCATAATGCATACCCGACACGTACTTCCTCTCCTCCATAATATTAATAGAGGCCAGCAGCATCGCCTTCATACGCTAGCATACCATGTTGATGATCATGTCGCTAACTTTCTCAAAAGCAGCGGTTGTGCCGCCCGGTGTGCACGAGTGTGCACGGCTTACACTATGCTTACTTCTAAGCCAGACATTAAACATCCATTCAACATACCTGTACCCATAGATATCCCATATGACTCTTGAAAATCTTGCCGCCGAATCGCCTCGTGCTACTGCTATAAAAATAAATAAATATCCTCAAAAACTAGGATACATCTTTTTGTCAGCTCATATCTCATTTACCCGTAACCATACTATAATTGATATCCTATGTCATAAATCAACCTCTCGTTATTTCTACTATATATTTGTAAATCTTTATTCTTATTTTACTTATTGTAACATTACTAAATTACTCTTCTGACATCTTCACCATGCTATCCTACCATGTTTTTTCAATATTACTCTAAAATATAATATATAAAGTTGCGATCCTATTAGAAATTACACTGCTATAAATTATTAATTGAACTACTATATTTTTGCAACGATACCGCATTATAAATTATTAATTTTTTCCTAACCTAATAACTGCAAATCTACATGATATATCATACTTTAATTTTAATTTGAATCTCTACCGCAACATATGGCTATCCTACTATGTTTCATAATAATATTCAAATTTCACTACTAATAACTTTATTTACATTATAGTTCTAAGCATTGTATAATACATTATTTGCGAACAAAATTTTTGAACTTATAAAATGTGGGATTTTCTCCCTTCTCCCTTTCTTTTACTTCCTTTCTCTCTTTCTTTTTTTTCCTTTCCCGCTCGGCTCTCTTCCTTCTCTTCGGCCATCGCGCTCTCTCTCTCGATGAAATGAGGGCGCCTCTGTCATGGGGGAGGGCTTGGCGATGGCCACTTATGGCCTTATCCATGCGATCACATATTTATCACCCGTTGGAGAGCCCTATCTCTTAGGTTCAATGAGTTCCCGGCCCAGTTCAAAATCAGGTCTACCCGGCCGATCCAGGGGATTCATCTCCTCATCATCCGCGGACGTGGAGTTAATCGGGCGACACCACCAATTGTAATGTAATGTAATACTCGATTATAAATAAAAAACTTTTGCCTACCTATTAGCCAGCTCTATGTCTGATTAGATAGGCATCTATTCGAGCACTGTCCATCTTTTATATTATCAATTTACTATAGATATAGGCCAGTCTAGTTCAATAATTTGAATTTTGCTTATTTCGCCCCTCGGCCCTAAGGTGGGCTGGCTCGCCAATCCTGAGCCTCGCCCATTATTCTCAATGGCATGGTTGATCGAGCACTGCACCAATTGGCGCGGCATCGCGCCGCAGCCGTCTACCTGCGGTGACACGCTGTACAGCAGCCTCCTCTCACGTCAATACCACGAGAGGGCAGTGCTTCCTTGTGTCCCCGCAGACGTATCTGCATGATTTGTGACTCATTAAGAGACACACCACTCGACTACCGACGACCTCGCCAGGCCAATAGCCTTGTCATGCGCCTCCCAGCCAATCAATATCTCTGACTCGTTGACACAGAGCAGATACTGTGGCTGTGCCTGCCACTCATAGCCAGTGCGGAGGTGCTCTCCTTTTCCTCACACCATTTGCTTACATAGCTCACTACATGCCACAGCCCACCGCAAAGACAACCCGCACCCGCACTGCTACCTACGCTTAAGCTGTTCCCACTCGTCGCTTGACCCCTCGTTTTTCATTTTGCTGCAACATTATTATCCTAGCTCCAATCGCCAAAAATCCAAAAATTTTGTATCTTCCTTTTATTATAATTTTCATATAATTTTTATTTATGAGATATCGATATTTATTCGTGTGCTGCTGCTCGTCATCCTCGGCGCATCCATCAACGTGCGAGAGGAGAGTTCCGACGGATGACTGGAAGTAACTCACGAATCCTAGAAAGGTAGTTTTTCAGAATTTCTAGATTTCTAGCTAAAATTGCTATTTAATTAAATTATGCATATTAGCAATTCCTAGTGAATGCTAGTTATATGTGTGCACCCATATCATGACAAATCTTAGGATGAGAATATTATGTATGCTGCTGTATTTAATTATTAGTTGGCTTACCATTGCTTAGATAGTCATCATGGAGTGATTCCCACTATATGATCATCATTAAACAATTTAATATGAGAACGTGGAGTATCTAGGTATCGATATGAATAGGGTTTATGGTTTCTTCGCTTTCGCCTTATTAATTAATTAAATGACTAACATACTAAGGGTGCACGATTTAGAATCATGATGGATTTGGAGAATTTATTTTGGTCAGGCATGTCCCTAAGAATAATAGAATGTCACCCTATTTTCATCATCGTAAGGTCCAGGGGTCAAGGCGCCAAGCCGGGCATTGATGGAATTCTAGAGTACTATAGGACTTATCGTATGGCCGTGACCAAGTTCATGCTTAGATTTCTAATGGATTTTGTTAGGATGCTATTAGAGACATGAGAGGTATCATATGCTGAGGAAAAGTGTACAACCCCTCTCACAGTGTAAACCCATTTGAATGGTTGTGCTGCTGCACTCTGCAAATTCACGCATCTTAGTGGTTTTTGTAGCTACACTTAATTTAACTTGGGTAAGGTTTATCCAAACTTCCGCGTCATTGTGTCATTGCTAGATGATTCATGACTATTGAGAATGAGAAGGGAACTATATTGAACTATACATGAGATAATGAGAATGTGAAACATGAGAAGATTGAGAACTATATCATGTCATGATAATATTAATCATGAGAACTTTTACTATTTATTTACTTATATTTTGTTAAATGCTTTTATACTTCTAAGTTAAATGTTTTTATGCAAAAAGTTATTATCTTTCCTAGGATGAGCCTGGATGCCCCCTAGGATATGCTAGTGTGTAGTGTGCCCCACGCTATATGAGATTCCTCCATCCGAAAGGCTTATTATATCCTGGTGGAGTGTCTGAATATGCGGTCAAGAGTATCTCCCGTGACTATCCGGATTATATTCGGTCTCGGTCCCTGTGGATGACAATTTATATTTTTATTTGGTCTGCGTACTTATAATTGTAATAAGTAGAGATTTTGTAATGTGCAAGAATTGTAATGTCAACTGTGATTTGATGCGTCTGCATGAGCATGTATGATCATTGATTCTTGACGCTCATATACCGGAGCTCAGGGTAGAGTTCTTAGAAATCATTGTCACCGGTAGATGAAGTGGTATCAGCCATGAATTTTATTATGGGTCCTCACCTATCTTAGAAAATGTACTTGCAATATAATTGCTGGTCCTCACCTATCTCATTGTGGGTGTCTTACTTACTTAGCAGAAAAAATTTATAGTATAGAATGTAGTGGGACATTGACATATTACATTTGCAAGACTAGGATCCATTTATGTATCAATAATAATAATATAAAATAAATTGGTATGGAGCATGCAGAATCATCCATAAAATTCAGATGTTCTCATAGTTTGTTTTCTAGGTTTAGCAAAAAAAACTGGTACGATATGGTACAGTTGTCAGTACAGTTCCATACAGATATGAAAATTTTTATTTCAAAAATTAAAAAAATTCCATGTTTGTGTGTAGGACTCAGTAGTGTGTTGAATTCTTCGTGATCTACATCACGTGTGAGATTCGTGGACTTTTATATGTCGCTTCTTGTTCAAACTACTATATAAACAGCATGTTATTTAAACTATGTATTTAAAATTATTTTTTTTTATATTTTATCACATATCTCCTTCCGCCTACCCTATCAATCAACTGAGATGGATCAGGAGACGGACGTGTCGGTGAGGATGGCCAAGTTCACAATTACTGCCACTTATGCCACGAAATAAGCCTTAGCCAAAATCAGAGTATAGGTGGGAAATCAGCAAACCGCGCGCTTTAACACAACATCTTGGAGCAAGCAAAAATCAATCTTTTAACCCCTAATTCAGATAATTCATCTTTTATCTAAACCGTAATTGTAATTTATTCGATTTACCCAATTTTGTTGATCATTAGTATAAGTATCTCTTTCGTATTGTTGTTTGTGGTTGATTTACGTTCGGTGCGTAGACGCGTGAAAGAGGGGAATCTTGTTTTGCTATTCGTAGGTGATTCATATCAATTCCCATTCTCTCTATTTACTATTCATAGGGTTTTAACTATTCATGCTTTTTTATTTTTTGTATATTTAATTTTAGTTATTGCCACGGTTAAGGACCCATTTTAGCACATTAGCACATATTTTTATGCTCTAGTATAATTTATATCTTATTATAGCTATCCTTGACTCAGCTAGATGCTTGTAAACGATGGAAAAAATCTAGATGATCATTATGATGAATCATTTAAAAGAGAATCTACTCTTATGTGTGATTTTGGTTAAACTTAATTCAACTAAAATAAACTTAATTCAATCGAGTAGATGGTGGTTTGATGGGTGGAGATTGTTGGTTAGGTATGCCAGTGTGGCGTGCGGTGATCGCTTTTCGGTTCGACAGACGACCTAACCGACATTGTACATTGTGATGGACTAACCGGGCTATAACCATGGGTGTTAATAATGGTAATACCTTAGTTGTTATCTTGGTTATCTTGGAAAATTTGGTTTGTCCTAGATTTGGTTTGTAGAGTGGGCGTGCTGATGGGCGTGAGCAACAAGAGCACGTATGTCCTCAACTTGATGTGTGAATCCCAGCACGGCCTAGGTGAATCCTCTCAATGTACCAATTAGCTACCAGAGGCCTTCTTGGGTGGCCGTCTCGTGGTAAAGTGTACACATACTAAAGTTAAAAACTATCATGATAGTTCATGGTGGCGGCTTAAAAAATTACTTGTTGGTCTCACCTTTATTAATTAACTTGTTGCAAGTAGATTGGCGCCAGGCCGTGCCGCCATCTGTGCCTTAGCGCGGCAAGGATGCGGCAGGCCACGCATTGTATGATGCAGGATGTGTTTAATGCCTGCCTCATCCGCCTCAGGCATCGCATGAGGCACTAACAGCTAGAAAACATGAGTAAAAAATGAATTTAAATTATTTTAAACTATTGCCTTAACGATAGGATTGTTTAAAAGTATTTTATGCAAAATAACGATCTCTATTCCTTTGTTAGCTTGCATTCTCTTTACCAGGATAAACATGTCTGGTTTCTTTATCCATACTCAGTGAGTTATTCTTCATATCTCCTTCGCGAACAAGGCTGAAGTAATGCGGCTGGCGTGCCAGTGTATGATTATGGAGCTCCTTCATATTAGTGTATCTCAAACGGATATATGTTGTCTGCCCGTATGGGTTTGAATTTTATATGCTATCATTTAATTTTCACTTACTATTGATATTATGACAATTATTGTAATAAATGTGTTGCCAAGGTACTTCGTTAGCAAGAAGGATCAACGGTGGTGTGACCACAAGCATTGTGATTTTATTACGTTGTGCAGTAATTGACTAGGGGAAAGTCTGCGCGAAACAGTCGTAATTCTGAGGGGTCGATCGTAGGTCGCCTAAACGGGAAAGTTAATAATGGTAATTAGACCAATTAATATTACTAATATTTACACCAAAAGGGTTTTTTAACTATATAGCAGAGATGTGAAGAGAGGGTTATGCTGATGCAGGGGGTTATTTGCTGAAATGAATTCATGATAAAATTAGGAAATATAAGGCTTCTAGCTTCCTTCTCTGGGGCACTAAGAGTTGGAGGCTTAATTTAGTCCGAAGCCTGTTTCTTACTATTCAAAAGTTATGATTTTATACTAGCATCTAGCCTGTTCTCGTCACTAGTTCTAATTTCGTATCTATATGTGAATTACTATAAAGAAAATCATTATTGTAGGAATTGAAATATAATAGAGGGTTCTCAATCCGCGAAGGTGTACGATGCCTTGATTCTGACAGTAAGACGAGGACAACGCAACGCCTATCGTGGACGGACTCCTTTCGAGACTTGTCATGGTTCCTAGTGTTCCTGTCGTTCTTCAAGGGGGAGCAAACCCCACTTCTCAACTTACGTACCTAGCTCACTCCAGCCTTGCCGCCTGAAACCCATTGTCTCGCTGGCGCTCTCCTCACGGGTCTCGGCCTAGGCTAACAAAGTGCTCATCCGGAGCGTCACCGATAGCAAGAAGGTTCGATCGCCTAAGGCTCTTAATCGCTGGGCCGCACGCATTGCTGTGAAATCCTAAGATTATTCTCCCGATGCCTTGGTCTCGTCCTAAGGAGAGAGAGAGAGGAGAGAGATAGGCTTGGGCTAGCTAGGCAACCAAATAGGTTAGGCTAGGCTTGGGAAGCCTAGGAAAGGTTTAGGAATAGATTTTAAATTTTTCAAAATAAAATTTTGAATTTTTGAGTAATTAAGGATTAAAAGGGGATATTTTGAACAATTAAACTTAATACAATTGAATTTTGGATAAATTAATTTGAAATTATACATTTTCAAATTTGATTAAGTTAAAATTGAAATTGCAATTTAAGAGCTAAATTTGAGAAATGGTAGATGAAGTTTGCTTTATTAACTTTGCATTTTGAAATTAAGAATTTTAATTTTCAGATTGTGAATAGTAATTACAAGAAATGCAATCTAATTTTTGAATTTTTGCAAAAGTTTTTAGAAGGACCCAAAATGGGCTATTACACTGTTCAACTTGGTGAAACACAGTTCTAACAGCATTCCCTAAGCCCTAAGATGCATCAGTGCAGATAGCAAAGATAGGAGGTGTACCTACGGCTTTCTAGAGTTGCTGCATGAACCATGTCTAACTATCTGTATTTTAGCCTCAATGAAACCAAAGGCCACTGAGAACATCCGGTTATGGTCATCCAATGCAGTTATTAAGACCATGTTCCCATTCCACTGGCCATTCAAAGCAATTGAATCAATACTAATGTAACATCCTCATTTTTGTTAAAAATAAAAAAATCATTCATATGCATTTGCATTCATTTAAAATTGATTAAAAATAAAAAATAAATTCAAAAATGAGAATGTTTGGATAAATGCTTTGCCAAAAATGTAATTTAAAATAAATATATATTCAAATAATTTATAAATCAATATTGAATATTTTAAATGGAAAGTAAATTCTTTTCTAAATTATGTTTGAATATTTATTATAAATAAATATTCAAGCCACTAAATTATTCCAAAATAATTGAAAAATAAATTAATTTTGCAAATTGTGGAATATTGGTTTAGGGCCCTAATTTTCCTTTTTCTTTCATTTTCCTTTTCTTTTTCTTTCCTTGGGCCTACTTGTCATCCCCTGTCTTTCTCCCTTCTTCTTCCCTGTGTAACTGCCCTCCCATCTCTTTGTTCTCTTGCGCAGGCAGCCAAGGAGGCAGTAACTCCCCACACCTTTCACCTCCCCACTAACTCATCAAACCCATTGAATTGTATCAGTTTTGGAATTGATTCTCTGCCATTTCTGCAGCCAACCTCTTCCTCTCCCTTCCTGTTTATCTATAAAAGCTCCAGTCCCGAGTTCCTTGCCCTTCTTTCGATTTTCTTTCTATTCCGACGTGAGCAAGTCTCCTCTTCCAAACCTGTTCTGGGACATCCTAGATAATCTTCTCACGGTTTCATTTTGCTCAGGAACTCCCAAATCTGATGATCGGAGCTCCAAGAATCGAACCCCAAAAGACTGCCTCTCAATTCTTGGCCGTCTCCACTTCTTCTCATCTCAACGCTGCCTAGCTCGCTGTGAATTTCCTCAAATCGTCTGAGGACGTCCTTGCTATCTTCATTGTGAATCCATCCGAACAAAGAGCATGGAGAATCGTCGTCCGAGCGCAATGAATTGGATCGCCGAAGATCTCGCCGGAATCTGCCACAGCGCCTGTTCGTCGGTTTCGGATGGTAAGACTCAAGTTCATTGCCTCCCCTACCATCCCCATGTCTAACCTTCCTCCGTTAGCACCCCTAGATTTCCTAGGAGGCGGTGCCTGCAGCCGTCCCTCAACCTGCGGCAGTGCCTACAGCTGCCCCTCGACCGGAGCCGAAGCCTTCAACTATCCTTGAACTGGAATCGGCACCTGAGGATGCCCCTCAACCTACAACTAGGGTGAGGCGAGGCCTATCCAAGCTAAAGACCGATTTGGTCCACACCATCATGGAGGTTGACCAGGCTGGTACACCGGTGCTTCCTACGAAAGCAGCAGGCGCTTATAGGACGATGTGTGGGGTGGTTGCTAGGTCTCGAGTCCCTTGCACCACCGAGACCTAGAAGGCAGAAGGGCCAGCTATGGGACGAGTTACAACGGTGTTTCAGATTCCTCGATGATTCCCTAGACGCTGTGCGGAGAAGTTCATTGAAATGTATGGGGAATGCATGGAAAAACTGGAAGGTCACTCTAAACAACTCCTTCCTGAAGGAGAAAAAGGAACCCTTTGCGAGGTACCCTTTCATAACCGAGGAGGAGTGGGAGGAATACAAAAGGATGAAGACAACTTCCGAGTTTTAGCAAAGGAGTGCCGCGCATAAGGCCATTCAGGCCAAGAACACCCACCCCCACAGACTCGGCACTGGTGGGTACACAGGAAAGATACGGGAGTTGGAGCGGGCAACCACTTTAAGCGAGCAGTCAGATGCCGCGACAAGGCTTACCAACCCGCATGCCGAACACTGGTACAGGGCCAAGGCTTAAGTCACACCTACGGGTGAAGTGTCTTTCCCAAGGCCGAAAACAGCGGAGGTCGCCAGAAAGCTGGTAACTTATAGTTAACCATTTGAGTTTTTTGCGCTTTTCAATTTTGTAATGTCATAAGACCTCTAATGGTATTGTGTCTACCTATTATAGTTTGAATATGACTCCCAGGCTTCGCACGACTCATTTCAGGAGAAGAGGGAGCGGGACATCGTGACCGAAGCCCTCAGCAACAAGGAGCATCCGGGCGGCACGCGGGGTGTCGAGGTGTACGTACCAAGGAAGGAGGCTTTTCCTGACGACCCAGTCTACAAGAGGAGAAAAACTCAAGATGATTTAGAGGTGGATCTTAGGAAAATGATGCGTGCGGAATGGAAACCTCGGGTACAGAAGCTAGAGGCGATTATAAGTACTCGATCTGAAGCCAACCCTCTTCTCAACGTTGACCTTCCACACGAAGCTGTCGATGCCACCCCCACCATTTAAAAGTAGCTGCGCTTCTGCACCTAACCCTAAAGGTGTAGCCAACACCCAGTACCCCGTGGACCAACTTAAGGTATGTGTGTTTATGTCTGTTCATATGAAAGTAAGTTAGTCCCTATTCTAATAGGAACAAATCTAGATGTAGGTGACTACCTCTTGCAAGCTATTCGTGACGTTTAGCGCCACTCTCTCCATCGAGGTAGGGCGGGGGGGGGGGGTGGTGTACCCATGCCTTCCGAGGATGAAGGTTCATGGTACGGACCTGGCGGCGGGCTACTCGAAGGTAGAAGTGGACTCCGTACTTGTCAACACCAAGAGCATCCCCTTGGTGAATCCCCCAAACGATGAAATGACCACAGTAGGGGGATGCCATCCATTCGTTCGTACTGTGGCCCAAGAAGGACATTGTACTAGAGACCTTGCTTGAGGATGTTAAAGCCGCCGAAATCTTGGAGCCACCACCACAAGAAGAAAAGGAGATACCTCCTAGAAAAGTCATATCAGAGGTGGCCGTTAAACCTTCCAAGTCACAAACAAGCTCACAAGAGAAGCGTGCCGTGATCTCCTCGTCCAAGTATTCCACACCTACGAAGAGCAGAGCCAAGGGCAAAGTGCCTTCTACGCCTAAGAAAATAGTGCACTGGTGATTGAGCAACAAAAGCTTTAAGCTTGGAGCGCCGTTGGCTACGGATAAATCATTGTCTGACATGGGTCCTGCCTGCCGCAGCCTACATGAATATTACCTGCAGAAGTCTCGGTTGCCCGAGAGAGATCGAGAATCCGGTATCCCTGCTAAGCTGAAAGCCAAGCATTTAATGGACGATGAAAGTTATTTTGTAGTGAACTTCTCGGACCTATGGCACATGTACCGTCTTGAGGAGCTAGATGTCTCACTCCTCCGATGCTTTTTAATGTAAGTGACCGCAATCCTTTTTCATAATTCTACCTCTTGGCTAGTCTCATTGACATATATAGCAATCACTTATATCTTTGTAGCCTCATGAAGCTAAATGCCAAACAAACCAACACCCCGGTCGACTTTCTCGATTTAGGAGTTGTGACCCAAGATAATATCAAAAAAGTTATCAATCGAGTCGGGAACTACATCAGGAATGCAATGCTCAAACAACAAGACAAAGAATATTTCTTCTTACCATTTAATAAAGATTTTCATTGGATATTGGTGGTCATAGTCCCTTACCAGGACAAGGTTTTCTACCTCAACTCAAAAAGAGATAGCCCAACACATGAGTTCAATGATTTAGCGAGGCTACTCAATTTGGTGTTCGAGAAGTATGTTCAAAGTGGGGGGAAGCATCATATTGATAAGGGCATTGTTCTTCGACACTTTGAGAAAATGCCGGTACGTGTCTGCAAATACTTTTTCTAATTGAATTGTCCCTAGTTTGAGCCGAACTAATTATTTGGCCTTGTATCTCTACCTACGTAGTGCCACCAGCATCCCGGAGACCATACTTACGGATTTTATGTTGCCCGCCACATGCAACAAATTATGAGTCTACGAAGCAACAGAATTCGACTTCAACGTGACCAATATCGAGTATAATTTTCTTACTGACATTAGAGAGCTACTAGCTAACTTTATCATGACACAAATTGTTGATCCACATGGGCGTCTAAACTCTGGGGCTTAGTGTAACATTGTAACATGGCCCATGAACATTGTGACATATGTATAAGGTATTAATATATATCATTTGTTTATAATATGTGAATTGTATGACTTCTGTGATGTGAATTGGACCTATAGGATCATGAGGTGATAATATGTGAATTGTATGACTTCTGTGAGGTGATAATATTTGAATTATGATTCCGTGATCATTTATGACTTCGGTGATGTGATAATAAGATTCTATGATCAGTATGACTTTGTGATTTGATAATATGTGAATTATAAATTCTGTGATTTGAATTGCATAGGGCTAGGAAATGCAGGTATGAGCTGCAGCATTTACCGCTGGCTCCTCATATATGGAACCGCTAGTGATGTGTATGGTATCACTGGCGGCTGGTATATAGAACCGCTAGTGATATTTGATATCACTGGCGGTTCAGAATCGCCGATGATGACCCCGGTATCATCGTTGGTTAATCACCGTGGTTCAAACCGCCAGTGATGATGGTTATGAACCGCCAGTGATAGGCTTTCCTGTGCTAGTGCATGTATGTGCAAAGGTACTACCCGAGGTTGCTAGCTATAGGGAGAGCAAGGGCATATACTTTGCATATATGTGGATGTGTGATTAGTACTATAAGAAGGGTTAAGTGAGAATGATCCATTGTAAATTGAGATGTATAAGTGGTAGAAATGCAATGCACTCAGTTGTATGTATACATCACTAGTGGTTTCGCCTACATGAACTTTTAATTGTATAAGACTATATAATTGAACCAATACACAACGTCACCTTAAATAATTTATCTTGTATTAGAGTACAATATAATGATCTGAAGTTTCTGAACCTCATCATTATCTCAAAGGATTGGACCATAATTTCCAACTACATAACATGTAGGAATTAACTGCTAGCTACATAGATTAATAGTTTTGACTTCTTTTTTACTAAGTTGAAAAGGTAGCGATCAAGAAAAAATGAACTTGAAATCATATACTTTTCTTCATTTGCAAATATAGGATTTTTCCTAAAGAATGATATTGTCCTAAAAAAACGTAGTGTAATATAGAAGTGCAACATGACATAAGTTCTTTATACCAAATGAATAATGAAAGCATAGAGGTACACCAATATTTCTTCACCGTTTGGAGTTGACCACGTCCCATTGGCCTATTGATATATTTTTTCTAGACTTCCATAGCATTAGGTCATTCACTAGTTTCCTTGTCTCTGGACACATTAACATTTTAAAAATCTGGTTTGTTTATTAATCAGGGGTAGAAACACCTCTACAAATAATTGTGGAGCTACATTTAATGCTTTTAGTAAGCAACAATATAGAATTGCAATAACTAGAACTCAGTCTTACATATGTTTAATTTAGTCAATGAGCAAAATTAATTAACAATAGATAAGAAAAGTGTACACTTTCTCACCTGTTCAAATGCTATTTGGGCAATGGATTTGGTTCCCACTTTTGACCCCATTTCTTGCATGGATCTGTAGGTCAAGTTTTGTCTGCTTCTTTTCTGAAGAAGTACAACAGATAAATTAGTTACGATGACATGAATATATTAATTTACAAAGTAATAATTACATACCAAAAAATGTTCATTCGTCCACATGTTTGTAATTAGCCGCCGCCAATCCTCAGATGAGATATACAATGGCTTTGGTTTCTTTTGGTGATACATTTGCAAACGGTAACGTAGGTTGTCCTATTGTTCTTCCACTTGACTCATGGCAAAATTTTTGTCCTGGTCTGAAATTTCAGGAAATTTTATCTACGCCATGAATAAATCGTGTTGGCATCAAGTATAGTATGTGAAAGGTTTTGAAATTGTTTAATGAAAAGCTATTGAACCGTCAAGTTTCTCCAAATGGCAGCCATTGTGCCAGGCTTTGGTCCTTCGATATCTCTCCACTTCTTTGCTTGGAGAGGTATTTTTTGTCTTACAATGACATAAATCTCACTTTTAAACAATCTAGTATGTTTGCCACAAACCTTGCCAAATGGTCGAGAAAATTGAATATCAATCTTTTTTCCTTTCAATCTTCTTTTTGTATGCTCTACATTAATGGTGGCACGTCGCCCATTCCTCTATAGCGCACACATGGGAAAATTTTCAAATTAAGTCTATCATGTCAACTAGAAACTTAACATGCAAATGTTGCATTGATCATTTAATACCTTTTTCTAGAACTCATATCACTCTACATATAGAACATAGTCTCTAAAACATGTAGCGGTAAGAAACATAACATTTTGACACATAATGCATGAATTTCTATCGACCATTTTTTAACGAAAACAACATATTGTTACATGATTGTAACAGCCCAAAATTGGGGATATTTTGAAACTTTCAAAATAGCAAATGAAGACCCATAATTTGGTCCGAAAATTTCAAAAAAACTTGAAATCAAGTTTTAAATGTTTAAAATTTGAATTTGTGAAAACCTAATTTAGAATTGGCGCTCATAATAAAACACACTTATTTAAAAGAAAAACCTAATTGAGCAAATTAAGTTTTTCTTGGTTAAGAATTTACCAAACCAATTCTCTTGATTACTCATGAATTAATAGCTATACCTACATAATGGTGTGTACGAATATATGTATATACATATATACACATGTGCACTTGTGGACTAAGTGTTGGAAATTCTAAATTATCCCTAACACATAGATAATCTAAATGGAAAATAATGGTGTGTACAAATATATGTATATACATATATACACATGTGCACTTGTGGACTAAGTGTTGGAAATTCTAAATTATCCCTAACACATAGATAATCTAAATGGAAAATAGCAAATATTATCATAGAGCAAAACTTAACAAGGTATGATTGGAGGATTTTCAATTAGAATCTTAGTTTGATAAGAGGGATCAAAACACTGAGGTTAAATCCTTAGTTGGATTCAAAATTCAATTTGAAATTTCCTAATGAAATTAAGGAAGATTATATATATATATATACACATACACATTGTTATATATATATATATTCTTTTGCAATATCAAGTTACCTAGCTACCCTTTTGACCTGGTCAACCTATGAGGTGGAGCCCACTAGTCAGCCCCCCTCCTCATCTCCCCTTCCTTCTCTCTCCGTGAACACTCTCTGCCTCTCACCTCTCTCTCTCACCCGACTGCTCCCCTGCAGAACAACACCTCCACGCAGCCACAAGCCTCTGCTATCCCTTGTCGTCTTGCTCTTGGATCTGAGCCGCTGCTGCTACCTCTGCTTAGCTGCTGCAAGACGCCACCGCTTTCTTGGCCAACCGGCGATGCCGCCCTCTGCCATCGCCGCTGCACAAGCAAGCCCCGACCGCCCTCTTGTCGGCTTAATTGGGTCGCCCACGGTATTCCCAACCCTCCGTGCTCAGCCCGGCCTTTAAAAGCCAGCCCGAGCTCGTTCGCCGAGTTTCATCGCGTCTCTTGTTTCCGGCGAACTTCGGCGCCTCCGCTCATCCTCCACGGTGCTCCGTTCTCGCGTTCTTGGTACCGTTGGAAAGCTCTTATCATTCTCCACAACGTCTTTTCTTTAATCGACCAAGTTCTCTCTCCATCGCAGAGAGCTCGATGACCGCCCTCGACCACAAACCGCCCTTTTCGATTTCTCTCTCGTAAGCCATCTTTCGATTCCTCGCATCCCGAGCTTCCCTAGGCCGCCTAACCATGCCCCACCCGTGCTTGCCCCAGTCTCGCCGAGTATCTGTTGTCGCCGAAGCTCCTCCTCACCGCCGCCGTCTCCTCGTCGCCGGCATGAACCGCCCGTCTCCACCCTTGACGCCGCCGCAGTAGCCTCTACGTAGTCCCTAGATGCTCTTGAGACCATGCATTAGGCCGTAGCCGAGCCGATTCGTTGTCGCGACGTTCATTGCCGCCGCGCCGCTAGAGCTCGTCGCGCCGCCACTTCGCCATAGCCGTTAGTCGTGCTGCTGGCACCATTGGGCGGATCGGTGAGAGGATTCCGCTTTTGCCTTCTCCGTGCCGCCATGCACCATAGGGCGGCTAGCCGAAGCTCCACCGAGGCTCCCATGGACTGCTCGTTGCTCGTCTGGAGGTTGAAGAAGACCTCAGAGCAAACGTTAGACAAGAGTGGTAATAGGATACAAAACCTCTATGACATGTGGACCCTAGGTCCCACTTGTCAATAAGTGAAACGTATTCTTCGAATACGCTTTCGCTTGTTTCTTATGCATTTAGGACAAGCCACGTTAGTCAAATTGCCCAAGGCCGACCCAAGCCGCAGACACAATACAAATCCCGAAATCAATATTTCATGTGGAATAATGCACTTATAAGATTTATTTAAAAAAGTAAACGATGTCCAAAAATTATAAAACTTTTTCTATAAATACTAAAGTAGGTACGAGCCTAAGAAAAATATAAACCCAACTGCTCAAGAAATAAAATAAAAAATAGGTAAGCCTCTCTAGTTGTAACAATTCTAATCCTAGCATTATGTAATCTAACAATTTATTTAACTATATTTTAAATCCATGGGAACCTAAATGAAAGATAAACTATGAACATTATGATAAATACTAGACGATATTCTTGCTTTAATAAAAATACTTTGGTGAACAAGAACATAGATTATAACCCCCTGATTAAATCCCAACCCACTATTAATAAATATAATAGGTTTCCCACCTATTTAAGTTGATTATTAAATTCATAAAATCATGAGAAAATTCCCGTGGAACATAAACATGATTTAGAAATTTAACAAATCTATTGCACAATTTTTAGGACCAATATTGCTTTCTAAAAAAATTAGATTAAGCAAAGAAACCTTGTTTCCTTATATATTAATAAAACAGATACCGAATTTGATTTAATTTAAATATCAAACGATTTAAATTAAATCATAACTTGTTGCAAAGACATAGTTAACCATTAAGGTAATTATGAAAATATTGAGATTTAGCTTAGCATGGTATTTATGCATAATTTCCTAATTAGGGTAATTGAAACCCTCTTTTAATAATTTCCCATTTCTATTAAGGTAATTAGAAATTATATGGACCATCTACTTCATCATGATCAATACTAAAATTACTTAATGATTCATAAATTAGCCCGTTGTCAAAATTTCCCAACATTAAAATTATGCTAATTTAGTTAGACCTGAAATAGCCGAACCTAACCGCCTATTAGCTTAAGGTAATACTAATTGAATAAACCCATCGGCGATGGTTGTCGCCGTCCGAAAACTTAAATTATCTTTAATAAAGTATTTCTTGGGGTAAACAAGGGAACTTAATTACACCCATACATATGGATACTTATATGTATACCATTATATTAGTAATTCGTTGCTGGTTTAAAAGACATATAACCACACACCAATCCAAAAACAATAAGTATTCTTCCGAGAGTTGATGAAGGAAATACTTCAAACAAAAATCTATTTTTGCTTTATACGTCTATTTGCTAAATCTATGGGTAGACTATTAAAAGTAGCATTTTGCATCATCGCATATCATCTTCATAACGCTCACACCCCATTATCTTTTTGTGAGTTATTATACATTAGTAGCTCATGGAACTTCCTCGATAAGTAGAGAAACTTATTTAGGAATCTTAGTAGCAAGAAGCGACGCCCAGATCGCTGCGACCCTAACCGTATTTGCATTTCATCCATCATCTTTCCTTCATATTTTGGTGTTTATTGGTATTACTTGGTTCTTCGCGATAGATTCCGAGGACCCGCGGAGCAACCAGAAGATCAAGGCCTAGGTTTCGGATTCACAGGATCCAGGCGAGTTAACATTCACCCTCTAAGGGTTTGCTTTTACTAGGGAGAATCTTGATTTTCCCTAGTGCGATTTAATACCTACCCTTAATAATGTTTCTTTTACTAGGGAGAGGATGCGCTTTCCCTAGTGCGAGTTAACATCTTAAACCATAATTGTGTTTGCTTTTATTAGGGAGAGTTAGCTTTCCCTAGTGCGAGTTAACACTTTAATGGATCATATTGATTCCCAGTTTTATAAAATATTTCATTTACAGTATTAAACTGCATGCTTTTTAAGTAAATAATACCTACTTGCTTAATCATGATTTATCATGCCTTATTATCATTTGTTATTGTTCTACCTTGATGATATTGCCTTGATAATACTCATCTGTCCTTTGACTTTATGAATGATTGCCTTGAAAATCACCCTTGATAGCCAGTTAGGGTTAAATAAAACAATTTTAGACTCTTAAGTCTTGGTTAAAATTTGCGTAGACATTGCTCAGGTCCAGTTATTAATTTTAGGCTTAGATTGGCCTCGGAACGGTGAACCGACATTCACCGGACATGATTACATATCAAACTTGAAAACTGGAAATTGGGCCTGGCATGCCAGTGTGTGTGTGTTGGGATGTGATTGGGAAAACGGACGTGGTCCGACTTGTGGTTAAGGTGGAAGTAGCAAGGCTACTGGTGTGATGTGAAGAGGGCTATCGTTCACAGACGCGGTGCTGTGAGGAGCGCGGGGCAACACGCGTAGCTGCCAATCGCTGCCACCAGGGGTGGTTCCGCCACATCGTGTGCAGGGCACACGGAGGAACGATAGCAGAAGAAGGAAGTGAATGTGAATGTGTGTGGACTGGCCGGATCCGATGTGACTCGTAGAGTGGACCGGACGGGTGTGCAGTGAGGCACACAGCGGGAAGTCGCTGACCAAATGCTTGCGGGATTTGGTTCCTATCACCACAACGCGTGGCCATCGCGCGGTAGTGCAAGTATTGGGGATTCAGGGATAGTACGACCTGCGGGCGTACCCTGTCTGCTGCCATGCTTGAGGTGAAGACAGTATCATGTCGTCATCCGTGGGATGATCTAGGTCTTACGTGTCAGGGAGCCGTGACTCTAGTGCGGGCATGGCAACCCGACTAGGGAAGAACGGGCACTTCGCTGGCGTAAGATCCACAACGGGTGCGCCACACCCGGAATGAGATGGCAGGTGTGTGCAGTAGATCTAAGGACCGGTGTGGATGTGGATTGTGGTTGGTGGAATGTGAATTGTGACAGACTACAATAATGAAAATAATGATTAGCAGAACTTTGGGTTAAAAATGCTAAGTCATAGGCTTTGATTTAGAAAACTTGCTTTCTGCAAACAAATAAACCCCAACCTTTCCTTTGGAACCCCTACCACTAAAATTGCATCAGGTTGGGTGTTAGCTCGCCAGTGTTTGGATGACACTGACCTCGCATTCATATTCTCTTTTAGATGGAGAATATGAGCAGGATCAGTACGCCTGCCATGAAGATGAAGGACAGGACTTGGCGACGACTGTGCGAGGCTTAGGGCGTCTCTCCAGTCGAGTGCTTAGGCATAGCCGGCACGAGACTCTTTTGCATCTTTTGGGTCTCCGCACTCTGATCTTTTGGACTTTCTGACTATTTGGGCCAATGTGCCGTCTGTAATACTTAATAGCCCCTGGGGGTTAATACAGGTATTTGTGTAATATATAAGACTTCCGCTTGTATGAAATGATTCCGGCTATGTGAAAGGTGTGCACTAGTGTACTGATCCAGGGACTAGTGCAGATCGTGTGGTGGGCAAAGGACAGGCCCCACAATGATGAATGGCCTTATGTTGATATTTCATTTTTAAGGAATAAAATATGATGATGCATCACTCTAAGTTACCACCGAGATGGCTATAAATTGCAAGGTTCAAGAACTCGCTACTCGTTGCCCGGTCGGCGAGGTACCGTGTAGTGAGTACTCGGATTACTCGGCGAGTACTCGGAATTACTCGGTGGCAATTACTCGGCAATAGTTCATTAACACAAGCACACAGAAATAGAGTTTCGGTCTAGAATGACACAAGCACACATACTAGTTCATAAGAAATTAAACAAGATAGCAACAAACAAGCATGATAATGTGATGATGAAATGATTAAATCTCAATCTTCGTCCTCTTGTCCATAATCTCTTGTTGGGATCACTTTATCTTGGTCTGATTTGAACTCGACATTCTTATCATTGACCTCTCCGGCTTCAGAATCAGACTTGAAGTCATCTTAATGAAGCTCTCTCACTCTTTTGCTCTTATGAGGCTGAACGGCTTCATTTGCCCCACTTGCCTCATCAATAGTCTCCATGAAAGACCTATTTCAGGATCAACCTCATCATCCTCACCTTCTACTATCCATTCATGAGCATTGGTAGCATTGCTTGCGAGAACAACATCAATGTTCTTTGTATTGGCTCTCTCTTTCCTGCTCAAGAATCTTGCATTGAATTGGATATAAGCCAAATTGCTCGCACGTTGAGTATCTAGCATATTTCTCCCCTTAGTATGCACCTACAATAAAATTTGGAAAGTAACATTGATTGCTCAATTTTCACGCAACACATACACACTTGGGACTTGGGAGAATGAAACTTGACAACTAATAGTTGAGGGTTACCATGTCAAAAGTGCTCCAATTTCCTTCAAAACCCGAAGAACTTGAGGTCAAAGAGAGGATCCTTATGGCCATTCTTTGCAAATTTGGAGTACTACCTCCATATTTAGTCCACTAATTAGCTATATAATAGGAAGAAGCATATTGGGCACAACCCTTTGCATGCAAAAATCCAACAAGTATTAAACATACTTACTGGGACTAAAATTCATTTTTTGGCATCCAAGTTAAGCAATAGTTCTTCCAAAGGCACTGGCTTGATCTTTGAAAAGATCAAATTCTACATTGCTAGCGGCATCCATTGCTTCCACGTTACCATGAAAGAACCGTTGATGACATTTCTGATTCACTTCGAGACTTAGCATGCGGTTTAGATGTAGAGGGGACTTGAGGTCCATAATGTTTTGGAGCAATCTAATGAAGATCTAGAAGCTCTTCGGAAGTTAGCAGACGATAACGGTCAAGAGCTATATCCTGGGTGTAAGAATTTCTCAAAGCTATGTCTTTTGATTAGACTTCTTCATCTCAAATTGTTAGCAGGATGGTCTGATAAGAGTTTTGATCGATTACTAGATTTACTAAAAGATACTTTCCCTAATGGGTCAGCAATACCCAAAAACTATAATGAAGATAAGAAAACGGTTAAATGCCTACAACTTGGGTACGTTAGTATTCATGCATCTGAAAATGATTGCATTCTTTTTTGGAAAGATCATTCAAATGTTGATGTCTGTCCAACATGTGGAACATCACGATGGAAGTCGAAGAAGAAAAGTCTAGATGAAAAACGTGTACATAAGGTTCCTAGAAAAGTTCTTCGTTATTTTGCAATAAAAAGAAGGTTTCAAAGGCTGTTTGTGTTATCTGAAACCGCAAAAGACACTAGATAGCATGATGAAGAGCGCACAAAAGATGATTTACTTAGGCATCCAGCGGATTCTTCATGTTTAAAAGTGTAGTATGTTGAGTCCATTTTTTTTTGTTTGATGGTGTAATATATCACTTCTTGTAGACAACTCCACACACAAGTGTTGCTACATTTCAAGGACCTAATCTATGATCAAGGCCAAGACAGATTAATAAAAGTCAAGAGGGAGATCGTGATGAAGATTTTGAACATCAAGACGAGGATATTTCAAATAACACAGAGGGTAAGGTAATTCAGATTCTCCACAAATATCAGATTCTCCACATTATTTGCTTTACTTCAGCCTTTGTATGTGCATGCTTGATGATATCTAGAAAATGATATGTACTAAGAATTATTTTATTTAATTGTTTTTTCATTTGCAGATTTAAGTGATGCTAATCAAAAGAAAAGGAAAGGTAGGGGCATCACCTTAAACCAAAACATATATTCAAGGGGAGGTGGGTTTAAAATCAAAATTAGCCTTAATGGATATGGTCAGCCTATTGGTAATGATAGGAAAGAATTTTCTAATGTTTTATGAAGTTGCTGTGACTACAGTGTTCAAAATGGATGCTATTTTGCCACGTCCATACGATGATATTCAAACTACGGGTGATGCTCATAGGATGTGTATTGTATGGCCATGCAATAGAGTAATAATCTAGAATGCACATTGTCTGCATTTATATTTAATTAATGAATTAGTATGAGTTACTAATTAATTTATACTTTTTAGATGAACCATAAAAGGCGATCTTCCTCTTAGGGTGCAAGTATATTTATTTACATCTTGGATTGCTCTCCCACCTCTATGTAGAATACATAGTCACCTTGTTACACCATTGTTCCTTCTATTCCTATGATATTTTTTTAATTTTTTTCATTGAAGTGACCTGGATAAATGTTGCAATTCTATACGTATTAATAAAAGGGGGGAATGCATAAAGCAACTAATACGGGATGCATCGAATGATGGAATGTCAACAATCTATATGATTTTTTAGAAAAAAACTAAAAACATACTAATCCAAAATATGAAGGAATGCCACCAACCAATATGATCAAGGCATTAGCATCTGCATTGCATAGTCTAAAGCTAGCACTATAAATGTTTATAAATATACCTCGCATGGTATATGTTATGTACAAGATGAGCTTTCAGCTATGTTGAGGCAAAAAGAATTGCAAAAGTTAGAAAAAAATGGTTCATCGTGGAGATTACAAATATGCTTGGTGTAGCTTCATTTACTGTTAGATACATGATTATATGAGACTTTCATTATTAGTTCTTCACAATATAATTTGGATATATGATCAATGATCATTTTGTGTTCTTCTCGCAGGCTAAATTGGAGGGACATATCAAGTTGGAAGACAAGATAGTTCAACTATTTTCTTTTGTTTAGTACAAGTTGGACGAAGATAAATGATCATGTTAGGTTATATAAATGTTTGCCTTTTGGACAATGATGATACTACATCGCTAAATAAGTGAACTGTCATTTTGTAATTACTTTGACCTATATGAGAGAAATATATTTCGAGCTACACAGATTGAATGTATGAATATCTCTAAATTTTACGCAATATTGAATGAACGGATGACCTTATGAAGTGAATGTGCTTTTTATTGTGATTTATCATGAATGCCCAAATAAATTTTGGATCTAACCTTTTTCATGAGGGCAATGTGCTATCAAATTGTCATGATGCTAAGAGGAAAATTTCTGACTGATGTGCTATTGACGAAAGCGCCGAACTACTAACATGAAAATAATATTGCCTACAACACATGTGTCGGCAATAATCGCATTGGCGGATCGCATATCTATCGGCAATAATACCTTTGGCAGACCACACATCTATCGGCAATAGAACCTTTACCGGCAACACATCGGTCGGCAATATAATCTTTACCGGCAGCACATCGGTCAGCAATAGTATCCACGGCTAACAGTATATCTGTCAGAAAATTTTTCGTGTCGGCAATCATATGTCGGTCGGTAACAATGTCGGTCGGGAAAAAAAACATGTCTTTCGGTAAAAGGTGCACTATCACTGTCAGTTGATCTATCGGTATAGGTTTGTCAATCGGCAATTATTTTCCCGACGAGACTTTAGGCGACTGATGACTTGTGTCAGTAAAAAGATTTGCCAATCGACTGTATGATGCTATATGGTGCCTTTACCGATAGAAAAACTGTCGCAAACAATGTAGCATGGTGTAGTGAACTGCGATGGTAGTTCTAACTGATACACCATGTCTCCTCTCTTTGCAAGAACACGAAACGGTCCAATGTACCTCGGTGCTAGGTTTGCACTGACTATGAATCGATGAATACCTTTTATTGGTGACACTTTCAAATACACAAAATCATCCACATTAAACTGCAAGTCATGGCGACAATGGTCTGCGTAGCTCTTTTGTCTCGATTGGGCTGCTTTTAACTGACTTTGAATCATGTAAACTTGCTTATCAGCCTCCTTTAATATGTCTGGTCTAAACACTTTATTCTCCCCGGTCTCTTCCCAAAATAGCGGTGCACGGCACTTACGACCATACAATGCTTCGAACGGTGACATCTGAATACTCGACTGATAACTGTTGTTGTATGAAAATTTCGCATATGGTAAATTCGTATCCAAACTGTTCTTACTTTCCAACACAAAAGCGTGAAGCATATCCTCCAATATTTGATTTGTTCTTTTAGTCTGACCATGGTCTGGGGGTGATAAGCAGTGCTGAAATTTAACTTAGTGCCCAACAATTTATGCAAACGGTGGGCCATGAACATTGAACAGTGCATGTGATAGGGATGATACGGTGTAGATCTTTCTCTTTTTTTTCTTCGATTAATGTGAAAATTTCTAGTATTTTTCTCCAATTAATGTTGGAACTTCTAGTATTTTAGGATTAATGTGGTGCCTTGGTTGAGATCATATATATATATATATATATATATATATATATATATATATATATATATATATATATATATATATATATATATATTATGCGTCCCTTCTAAATTCACATTCGGTCCAATTGAGAGATCACTCACTTGCTGCCCCCTTTGGTTGAAGTCTAACATACTGGCTACCCCTAAAGCAAGCCGGGCATGTTATTCCTCAACCCGGGCAGGCGGCGAATGCACACGAGCATCCTCAATTGAAACGACGGTAAATCAAGTGCCCGGATATGTGCCCGGTGATGACTCCCAAGATGAGCTACCATCACACACATATCCTCATAATGATCGATAGCACAACACATATATCATCGGACATAATTGCATACAACTGAGCAACATGGACTGCTGCCCGAACTTTAAGTTTAACATAATCAAAGTTTTCTGGCAGCGGAATACATAAGTTTGTCCAACAAAAACAACGAAAGATTCATCATAAGTAAATAAAAAAGACCAGCGTGGTATGTCTTCATTAACCCCATGAACAACCGACTGGAGATTAGAACTCCACATCTTGCCCGCTATCATCCGTTCAAGTCCAACTCAAATCTCACGCGTAATCCATCATCACCATAATCTGTATCAAGTAGTAGATCCTTCACAAATAAAGACGCATGACCAATGGACTAAATCCATCTATCGCTTTATCTCATTGACTCTAAGCATTGCTAAGCCTTCGCAGACCAAACATAGATAATAGTACCCACTTAGGTAACAAAGGAAGAAGGATGTCAAGCCTATCATGGTACTGACCACTAAGTAGGAGGTAACTAATTCCTACTCACCAATTAAGTTCATGAGCTAACGTAAATTTTATAAAAAGAATTACCCAAATTTGAGGTTGGATGAGGGAGATATGGCCATTTGAATTTTATATGTTGTTCTTATCTGAGAATGCATTTTCTTGCCTAGGAATAGCTCTAGTTGGTCAGGAATAGCTCAACCTTACCCGGAAATACCTAATCTTATTTGGGAAAAACTTCCCCTTGCCCGGAAGTAGCTCTAGTTGGTCGGGAATAGATTATCTTGGTCGGAAATAGGGTTGTCTTGGTCGGGGATAACTTTTCTTGCCCGGGAAGGTCGTCTAAATGGCATGTTGATAGGTAGGAGTGACTTTTGATGATGCAAACTTGCTCGGTTGAAAAAGTATTCTACATGAAAGTTGTGGAGAATTTCGAGACACATCTTTTTCATATTGGTGACTTTTCCATGTGAGCAATGGAAGATTTTATTAAAATCATTTTGTGAGCTGTTGTTTTGGAAATGGGCTGAAACAGTGGATGTTTGAACCTAGGTGCTAGGGTGCTCCAAGTTCAGCAAAGAAATGATGTAGCCATGAGTTCTAACTATGGAAAAACATCAAATATAGGCAGAGTAAGATTCTCACCTAGCAAGAAAAGCTTTGCTAAGGGTGGACTTCCAATGGATGGAGAGATCGAAGAAGGAATGCGTCGGTCTATCCAAAGATGATCCCAGCTGCTCCTAGGCTTGTTCCTTGCAGCTCCTCACTTCAAAGGTCATGGATCTGTTCCTGCTCCTTCCTCGGCTCGTGAGAGACGTCATCTTGCTCATCCCTAAGCTTGCATGTGAGCCAAGATGGCATGCAAGTGAGAAACAAACAAATTACCTCACTACTGTTCAAAACAGTGAAGTAGAGAGAGCAAAAGCATTAAGAACTCACCCAAAACCTTGTGCATGTATAAATGGCTTAGAGGTACTTGAAACTTAAGAAGTAGGGAAGCCAATCTTGCTCATCTCCTGCCCTAAATATGGGTGAAAGATGAACCAAAGAAGAGAAAACAAAGTCAGCTTCTTGCTGTCTAGAAAATAAGCAGCAAAGAGAAAAGTGAGCAAGAACATAGTAAACTTTTGTGCATATGCTTACCATGGTGATGGATGGATAATTTATGAGCTAAGCTTTCCAACGGTATATAATACTCTAGGAAAAAACTGGATTTTGGTAGGGAGATTTGAGTGAGAATGAGGAAGAACCTTGCTGTTGTTCTTCAGCTCGTGGAAGGTAGAGAAATGAGGCAAGAGGAGCTAGGTGGAGAGGTGATTTATATAGTGCTAAACTCTTCCATTGACAAGAGGGGTTAGGTCTCACAGGTCATAGAGTGGCTATGGGTAGAAAAATAGGTGAGAGAGGCAGTGGACTGTAACTGCCTGTGGCACCGCCCTTATTGGCCAATAGATGAGAGAATCTATTCATCATGGTCTGGAGGCTTAAAAAAAATGGATATAGCTACAGTAGCTAGCTATTTTTTTTAACAATTGTGCCCGCCTTGGCGTCCATGGAGGTATCGTTGCCCGTCCAGGTTACTTCCTGCCCGTCTGCTCTTCGCCTTGCCTGTCAAGGTTAACCCTTGCCTGTCTGTGCTGATCCAGGAATTACCATGGTCAGTTGGCCGATGCCGAGCACCGTCTTGCTTGGTTGGCTCATGCCGGGCATCACCTTGCCTGGTGGGATTTTTTTTGCTCGGCTAGACCAATACCTGCTTGTCCGGCCTAGGGACATACCCGGTAGCTATGTCTCACTCAATTAGTTGTTTAGCTTATTAGGATTTATTGAGTTTCAGTTTTTTATTTTCCACCATAGGGTATGGTGGTTGTATGTGAAAACTTCGAAAATCCAAAATATAACCAAGAAAACATAACGATGATATGCATAACTAATCAAAATGCAAAAGCGGGGCTGTCACATATATATAGTAGATAGAGTTTGATGTAGACCATTATAATCTAGTTCAACTATAATGAACGGTGTGAATCTTTCTCTATTGCCGTATGAATATTCTTTACATATATGCACTATACTATCCTATTGGCTATGAATTCGATCTATTTGATCTAGACTGTTATTATTCAGTCAAACTATATTCAACGGTGTAAATCTTTTTTTCTCAATTAACATGGGAATTTCTAGTATTTTAGAATTAACGTGGCGGCTCTGTTGGACTCTGTTATATATATATAATAGATCTGTTTGATCTAGACCGTTATTATCCGATCCAACTATAATCAACGATGTAGATATTTCTCTTTTTCTCTGATTAACGTGGAAAATTCTAGTATTTTGGAGTTAACGCAGTGGCTCCGTCGGACCCTATTTTGATAATAGATAGATTAGCTAGTCACACGAAAAACGAAATTAATCTACTATCTCACACTCAGGATCTTAACTTGATGCTCATGATGAGCGCCCGTAAACTCCTCGATCGATCAATATGCCAATTGGTACGCTTCAACCCGTATATATCATCTGCTTTTAAATTCGTATTCTGCGAAAATATGAAAACCTTATGTACATCCCAAGAGCACTCCTCGCCAGGATTATTCGTCTCAACATTTCTCAAGATCATTGAAACTTCCTGGAACAATCACTACTAGAAAAACGAGCATCACAAGCGGTACATCACAAGCGATTAGATGCGCACCGCTTTTAATAGTTGCAGCACAAGCGGTTCAATAGCTCAAGTCAGGAAGCTCCCTCTAGAAGCGGTTCGTAATAGGAACCCCTTCTAAAGCCCTCTCTAGAAGCGGTTCGTAATACGAACCCCTTCTAAAGCCCAAGCAACAGAAGGGGTTCATGTCACGAACCCTTTCTAAAGCCTAGCACCTCTAGCAGCGGTTGGGGACATGAACCTCTTCTAAAGCCCAAGCAACAGAAGGGGTTCATATTACGAACCGGTTCTAGAGGATGCTTTAGAAAGGGTTCGTATTACGAACCGCTGATAGAGGTCCATTTTTTGAATTGTTAAAAGGAAAGCTTGCTTTATCTCAGCAGAGAGCATGCGTGGGTGGGTTGGCTAGCTGGGTAAGGCGTGAGTCACAAGGAGGGGTGAGGTTCTCCAATATTCTTTACTTTATTCTTTACCTTTTTAGACACCACTAGAAGCGGTTCGTAGAACCGCTTCTGATGCTCCCGCGAGCATTAGTCGCGGTTGCTTAGAAGCGGTTATATAACCGCATGTGAAAGCGGTTACGAACCGCTTGTGCTGCGCCGTTCGCTGGTAGTGAATGATATTTTTCAATGGTACGGGAGTCTGTCTAGGTCTTTAATTCGGGTTCAACCAGTTAATAAGACTTCGAGGCACTCTGATCCAATGCTACGTCTCAGTGATGTAGAGGTGATCATGCACGGTCGCCTGGACGTATATATAGCCCACCTTGGTTAATTTTTTTGTATTGGAATACAGTGAAATCTTCTATCCACCAATGGTATATATACACACTATGATGATACGCCTTGGCCAGATTATCCTCGCCTTAGTGCTGATTTTTCATACATGATTTAAACATGATCCGAACTATATATGGGATAAATAGTTCTAACCAAACCTTGATCATTAACAGCCTTTGACTAGAGCTGAGCTAGAATAACCTAACGAGCATAACAACTACGTACGTACTAGCATAATCAATCTCCAAGGGAAGCCCTATATCGGTTTCTATCCCTATATTTTTGGGATCAATTTTATTTTTAAAAAACTCCAACAATGGTTCCTATCTTTTTTTTAAAAAGCCACGTCCCTGTAAAGAGTTGCTAAATTTGTGTACTCTTTTGTCGGTCATATACCTATGTTTCGTGCTGTTATTTAGTTTAATTAACTAGATATAGCTATGTTTTAGGATTGATTGTTGGAGGTACTCCCTCCATTTATCTGTCGTTTTAGACATGATTTCAGGTACCAATGCATTATTCTTTAGACTATTTTGCCCCTCTAAAGAAGAGAAAAATAAATATATGTCATCACCTAGAGTTGAACTCACCAATATACCACCCCATAGATGGCAAACTTTAAAAATGCCACAGCCAACGTTTACCTCCTTGTTTCTATGCCATTTTGGCCCTTTTTTTAATCATTTCCTCTCTTTTTTCCCTCGACCAGCCTCCTAAAAGGACAACTTTGCCCCCACCAAGCCTATCTCGTTTCCTTCTCTCTCGAGCCCGGCGAGGCAGCACTAGGAATCATCCAAAGAAGCTGGAAGATATCACCGGAGAACGACGGCAGTACCAAGCAGAGGCGGTTGCAAACAGCTCAACGATGGTGACCGTAGCAACCAGAGGCAGTGGCTTAGCGACAGACTGGCGGTGATTGCAAGCGACAGATGAGTGAGAGGGGGAGGAGGGGAAGGCAAGGGCGACACAACTTTGCCAAGGGAGGCAGCACAACCATGAGGGAGCAGGGCGGCGATAGCTTTGGCACAACCTCGATGGAGGCTCGATAGGGTTCTAGCGAGGCAAGTAGAGGAGGAGGATGGCGGTGAGCCCAAGACGGAGCGGGGCGGCAGTTGGGGCAACAGCGGCTTCGACACGGTTGCGGTGGAGGCCCGGTAGGGTTTCGGTGAGGGCAAGTAGAGGAGGAAGATGGCGTGGCCAAGAGGGAGTGGGTCAATGGCGGCTTTGACAAGGCTACGGTGGAGACCCGGTAGGGTTCCGGCGAGGGCTACAATAGAGGAGGAGGAGGAGGAGGAGGAAAGAAAAAAGCGGTGGCATGGATTGCTTAGCTGCCGGGGCGAAGGGGCTCCATGGCGGTGTGATTGGGAGGGAGCAAGGGCACATATGTCCTTTCACGGGGCTGGTCAAAGGAGAAATGCAATAAACCATTAAAAAGGTCAAAATGGCATAAAACAAGGAGGCAAACGTTAGCGGTGGCATTTTAAAGTTTGCCATATGTGGGGTGGCAAATTGGTGAGTCCAACTCTAGGCAATGTCATATATTCAATTTTCTCTCTAAATAAACTTTGCAGTGAATAATCCAACGAGCCATCACTGTTGTAGGGCCCACATAGAAACGAAAAACATCTCGTTACCCTTTTCCCGAGACTCTCTCCCTCTCCTCCCACTTCTTCGAGACATGCTTTGCCCCTTCTCATCTATTGGAGACAACGCTAGAGAGGTAATGAAATAGGTAGAGTTTAGATGCCTGCTGCAACATTAATGGAGGGCAGAAGTGACAAATGACTTGTTATTTAGCCAAAACGACACTTTTTGTAGAACTTCACCGTTTAACCTCCATCAACAAATAAATTTGGCAGGAGGGAGTAATACATATTGTTAGAGCCATAAAACTTTTAGGTAGTATATATTCACGGGCTTCATTTATAGCAACTCAATAGTATATATAGCAAAAGGAAAAAAACACTAACATAGAAAATTATGCAATACCTAACTTGTTGAACGATTTATAGCCATAGGATCTCCTTACTTTTCCTAAAAACTAAACTTTTCTATCAGTTACTCACTGGGGGGTCCATCAACAGCTAGCCAAGAACACCCTATTTCCACTGTCAAGACCTAACCTACGTTACTTAAACTAAAAATCAAATATTTTTAACACATGAAAACACTAAACCATGCGTCCAATTTTTTCATACCAACCGCGACTATAGGAATGAAATAACACATTATAAATAAATAAAATGACTGGATATAATACTCTTGTCACTGGGTAACCAGAATATATTTGTGACCTCACCATGAAGCGTGCTAGTCGCCTAATCCGTTAATTCTAATGAAGTTATTCTGACACCTTGTTTTGTCCTTTCTTCTTCCCTGCAATTTTCCTCTTTTTTCTCTCTCTCTACCGGCCTGGGAAGCCTAATTAATTCCCCAAGAATGCGGGGCGGTCTCTCGTTGGACACGCCGCCATCCGACTCCCTCTGCTGGCCAGCGTTAGATCTAACACAAACATTTGTTATTTTTGTTCTTGCTATGTAAAAATTTCAAAAAAATCATAAAAATCGTAAATATTATCTAATCTGCATTCAGATCAACATACATTTTCCCTTATTTTTTATGACAATTTTTTGGTCCAGTTTATACTTTGAACTTTTTTTAAGATGAAATGCAATCATAAAAATAAAATAAAAATATATGATGATCGGTATGCGGATGAGATAATATTTCTATTTTTTATGATTTTTTAAGAATTTTTACACAGCAAGAACAAAAATAACAATTATTTATATTACATCTAACGCTGGCCGCTGGATGGAGATCCAACGGCCAGCAGCAGAGGGCGTCGGACGGGGGCGCATCCAACGGACGTTGAACCGCCCCCGCGTTCATTCCCCAAACACTTGTACATTTTTGTCTCCTACTTTAATTTAATGCCAGCTCCTCTGAATCTTCCCAAAAAAATATAGTAATCACCATACAAACAACACATGCGCTAATTGTTAGTCAGGACGAACTCCGGTGCCCACCTGAAGATCGATGTTAATTACCGTCTACAATACCAAGAAATAATAACTGAAAAAATCTGGAGGGACAACGGTACATTCGTTAATCTCAACTGACTGATACATATCACCAGTAATTCTTGTGAAGAAAAACGACAGTAAACTACTGTTGAGGCTCATCGCCGTTACATGAAACAATCGTAGTCTACAAAAGGACCAAACTAATTAAAGTGCATCCAAATTGAAAATCACACATCCACGGCACTTATTATTGGTAGTACGTGTAGTGCCGTAGCCGCCATCCAACTGCATGCAGGAAATAAAATCTTTGAGATCTCTTCAACTTTAGACCAAATTTGTCTGGCCGTCTTTCAAAATCATGGCATGTACATGTCATGAAATTGAAAAGGCCTAGCATATATGGACCTGAACTTGATGAGATCTCATTGAATTTTCTTCCCTGTATGCATTGCAAATGCGGCCTATTTGGGCGGGAACTTGGACTTGATGGACTCGACCTCGCCGCCGCCGATCTGGAACGTCCTGGCCAGCAAGTCCGTCGACACCGTCGGCGAGGCGCCGAAGAGCGTCTCGGCGATGGACTGCGTGCCCGGCAGCTGGCTGTTGAAGGCGGAGATGACGATGGCCGGCGTGCCGAAGTTGTTCTTCTGGAAGTGGACGAGGCCGCGTGGGAAGACGAAGACCTGGCCCTTGCAGACGTTGAGGGTGAAGAGCTTGTTGGCCGTGGTGATGAAGCCGACCTCGAGGGAGCCCTTGAGCACGAAGATGATCTCCGTGGCGCGCGGGTGTGTGTGCGGCGGGTTCAGACCCCACGGCGCGTAGTCGATGCGCGCGATGGAGACGCCGAGGGTGTTGAGACCCGGGAGCTTCTCCACATTTGCCGCCGTCACCAGCGACCCCACCGCGTTGCTAGTGTTGCCGGGTTTGCCCAGCCCGGCGAAGAAGAAGTCAGCCACCGTCACGTTCTCCGAGCTCTTGCACGGGAACCCGTTCAGCCGCAGCGCTGCAAACGTGCACGCACACACATCATCGTCAGAATCGGTAGCTAGCTATTGCATACACACAGCGAAGGAATCAAAGACGAGTAAGCGGCATGCATGTCACTTACGGCCCTTGAGAGCTTTATAGTCGGCGACGCAGATGTCCTGGAGCATGTCGGGGTCGCCGGCGAGGGAGGGGGCGGCCAGCGCCAGGAGGATGGCGAAGGTGGAGAGGAGCTTGGTCATGGCCGCCATGGTCACGTACTTGACTCGCTGTCGCTGCAGGTTGCTCTCGTACGTGCGTGCAGCTCGACTGCGCTGGACAGCTGAGCTAGCTAGCTGCGGGCAGTGAAGTGGCCAGCCAGTGGAGTGAGTAGACTGCCGATGAGGCCGAGGAGGGCAGGGAGGGGAGCCGGTATTTATATATGGGCACGTGGCGTAATGAAGACGTGATTGGTGGATCGACGAATGCAAGGTGATGTAACTTTATTGTCCGCATCGGATCCTCTGCCTTTGAACCGGTTCAAAAGACAGAGAACGAACAGCCTGCTCAGTACGTATCCCATGAACAGTATCTGAAAACATTCTGCGAACGTACTGTTCGTCACAACAGTATCCGACAACAGTGTTTAACACTGCGGTATCCGATGACCAGCGCACTGCCTGTACTGTTTGCTACAGTATCATCTGCATTTTACCGTTTTGGCTACGGTGCTTCCTGCATTTTTGCCTTCGGCACAGTGCAAAGGCAGAGTATCCGGATCTGTCCCTAAATGAAGAAGGGTATGGTCCTTTCACATTTCTGCTTATGTACTTTTGTTGCAGCTGCCTTGTATATAGGTCAAACCATTAGTCATGTTTATCTGTTTATGTAGAAACATTCTTAAGTTACAAAATTCCCCTTTTAACAGGAAAAGATAATCCAATTTCTGGCAACACAATGCTTAGCCTTGTATCCAAACCTGTTTCTCTGAAAAGGCCAGGAGAAATATATTTCCTCCATTGGACCAATAAGTTTGCTTCGAACAAATAGTTAGTATTTCCAACTTGTATTCTTATCTATGCTGCTCTTTGTGAAGGATGGAACAATTAGACTTACTGAGGCATTGTCTTGTGCATCTCAAGAATTGTTGAGGATGGATTTGTCTAATTGTGAGCTTACAACTCCCAACTTCTCACAAATCTGTACAAATCTTTCTCGAATAAGATTTTTTTGGTGGTATTAGACCCAATTAAGATAGTTCAATAATTGGTCTGAAGCTAAAATAAGGAGGCATTTAAGTGATTCCATACATTTTTGGTTTATATTAGGCTAATGCTTTTATAACCATTTCTAGGTAGTGTTGCCGTTTGTGTCTACACCACAGCATGTCAGTGTTAATACGGCATCAATTTGATGATCACTTTCATGGTGTTTATTTATTACTGTGCTATGCTCCTCGGATATGAGGTAAAAATAACAAAATCAGATGAGAACACTAGGGAAACTTGATTTTTTTTTTTAGCGCTTTGATTTTCAAATCTGTTTCTTAAAAATCCACAATACAAAAACTCTCAAACCGGGCTTCGACGATCAGTTCTAGCTTCTCGAAGTCACCTTTTCAAACACTCAAAGTTCAGTTTCAGCATATAAAATAAGTTTAGCAGCACCAAACATAACTTCATGATATATTTATTTTAGATCCGTTGCAAGGCACGGGCACCTTGCTAGTGTGTTTGTGTCTATATATATATATATACACACACACAAAGAGAACAACATAGGATGACTGAAAGGCACTAGGGTAACCCTTCTACTATAGGCCCACCCCTGCAAGCATGTGTAGTTTTCTTTGCACGGGAAAAAAAACTAGCACGCTACCAAGGCGTGCAGCGTGCAGAGAAAGCAGAGCGAAGCAAGGTGGCAGCGCTCAGAGTGAGCATATCGGATCAAAGGAGAGCGAAAGGAAGATTTGATCGGACTAGCATGTACCGTTTTATAGTCTTTTTGTTATGAGAAATAATTCAGTTTTAATAAAAAAATTTGTGTTTCTAAATGAGCAGTTATTATCAAATTAAAAAGTGATGGAAGGTGAGACCGATCTAGATTATATATTCCCTTTGGTTTACACAAACTATACCAAGCACGCATGTGTAATTGTCTTCGGAGAAAAAAATATACTAGCACGCGTGTTGCAGTGACGAGCTGCCGACAAAGGTTACTTTTTCAGTGTGCCTAATAATCGATCGGGAAATGGAATGGATAAATTAATCAATCCGGACCGTCCGTTCATTCGTCCCTCCCCTTAGATCGATCCATGCACCTACCGTTCATCTCTTTCCACCTGCATACGCTTCACTTTCCTGTGATCACTTGCACGTCAGATTGTGTGCTCACATGTGCCATTAATTTCTGCTTCACACTGATCCATTAGATTCGCGTAAATACGTGTGAGGAATTAGGGCGCCGAGCTTTTCACAACCAGATTTTAGAGAGAGTAAGAGCAGTTTCAATCCAAAGTATATTCTCATAGTTTTTATTCCTGCCATGTTAATAAAAACAGTACAGAATACTATCTCTTCAGTGGATCTCATCTCATTTAAAATAGATATCTTTTTCTCTCTCCATCACCATGATGGGAACGAAAAAGTCTCCAACGTAAGTTCCTTGAGGGTCCCTTCGCCTTGAAGTTGTCGTAGGGATGGTTTCTTGTTTAAAGGATGCTGATACTCTCTCCGTATTAATTGTTATCCACATCATCCTTCTCTGCTATGTGACATATGTAGGGACGGTGGAAGTGATGGACTGCTCTAATTGACGTGGACATTATGCCAGATCAGAGTTAATTAATACTATGACCATGCATGATGTGTCAATTCTATGTACCAATCACTGTCCAATTAATCTTAGGGCAGTCCTAATGGATGATGTCCATAGCAATATCTAGACGGGTGGAGAGGAGAGAGAGCATTTATTATGTGATGTCTATAACAAATCTTCAATGGGTAGTGTGTATATTTTAGTAATTCAAAACAATTATGCATGCATGTGCTGTGATCCAATATGCCTTTCATGTAGTCCACTATTTTATAGTTTCAAACAAATTAAAGTGTTTGGCTCAAAAATACCGGACCAACTTTCAGTAACATTCATTCATTCACAAAGTAGTAATGGGTATATATATGCATCTGATAATGATATATGAATTCCCATCATAGTTGCATTCCAATAAGATGTGAAACAATAGCATAGCGAAACAGCCAGGCCTCTGAAACTTCATGTTGATATATGAAGAAGACAAACATGAAACAAATGGATATGTACATTATCAGCAGAGTAAGGCCATCTCTACAGCATATAAATTTGAAATCTCACATAGCATTATATAAAAATATGACGAAACTTTCCAGATTATGCGTTGACGTACTACTGTAAAAATCTGATAAAACTATCCAGATTATGCATGTGATCTTCAGTTAAGCCATCATGCAATGATAAAGGGGGTAAGGGGCTTCATCTTTCAATGGCTTAGTGAAGTATATACAATCATGCCCTGACCAGTAGGACACAAAAGCTTCAGCAAGCTTGCATATATACACACACTCTAGCTACCTTGGCATAAAAAGACATGAAAAATCTGATGATACCTGCAGTGGTTGTCTTTCTTTTGAACAGAAGGCAGCAGCTAACTAGCATCCAACTAACTAGATCATGCATTTTTCAGAGCTAACTAGCATCCAGGCCACTGGTATGTAAAAAAAACACAAAAGGAACCAGGAGCAACTAGCATATAACTAGCATGCGGCTGCGGTGGAGTCGATGAAGAGGACGACGCCAGGCAACGGGGCTGGCAGCAGGCACAGCGGCAGGTCGGCCGAAGCAAGGCCACAGCTGGGCGCAGCGTCGCCAGGCGCGGCCGGTGAGGCGCGCGGTGTGGGGCTGCAGGGTGGCGACGGGCACGGGAAGCGGCGGCTGGGCGCTGGGGCGGCGTGCGCGGCGACGACGTGGTGGAGGCGGCGGCTGGACGCGGGGACGACGCGCGTGGATCCTTCTCGTCGATGCCTCCTGGGAGCTAGGATCGAGAAGATTGGGGAAAAGATTGGTGCGGAAGCAAATACCGTAGCAGAGCCACACAAGGATCCCATATAGCACAGTAAATCACAGATGCGCATACAGGAGAAATCGCTTGACTCCCAAAGGCACTTTGGCGATGTCTATATGCCTTGATCAAATACAAAAAGCAGTGTCTTGCACAGGGCTGTTCCTACAATTTTGGGATCCCGGGGCGAAACAAAAGTAGGGCCCTGCAGTATATCCATTCTTTCAAAGAAGCATGCATGCAACGATGTTTTAAAAATTTTTATATCATTATCTAATATGTTCAGTGTATGAAAGTAAGATATAGAAATAGTAGTAGATGAAACAAGAGATAATATTTTTCTGAAGCCATATAGTACTACAGTATACAGAAAACGGGCACGAACATGAAGCGTCACCATATCAAATACTGAAACACAGTACGCTACAGCTCCTAACTACATCTCCTAGGTTAACTAAATCTTTTCTAAGTCCCTATAATAAACGATGTTAAGAAGATCTGAAGGTGACTAGATAAGTTCATAAGTTAACTGGAAGATAAAGAAACGAGCAAAAACTCACCTCAAAGAACAATCCAAAGTTCCAAACAGTGTGTCAGGGATCTTCCGAGCAAGCTTCTAGGAAGTATCAACCTCTAGCAGTGTTGTCTGAGTCCGCTCCAATTGTGCATCTGCAGCTACTCAGCTAGGCATTTGCAGCTCACACAGAAAAGAAGCAAGGAGCAGATTAGCAAAAGTCATGACTCGTGAGTCGTCGAACTGTCGAAGCCGGAAGGAAGCCGAGATCCCCAAATCAGGGCACTTATCAAGCAGAAGCAATTTCATCCCCAACCCCAAGTCAGCAACGAATACCCCATTAAAGTCCCGATCACCGGCCATGGGATGATGGGAAAGAAATCGGGGATTTTGGGGGAGAAGACGAAACGAATCAGGTAATCAGCGTCGCCGCCGGTTAGGGTTAGAGAGAGAAGACAGGGCCCGAGAAGCAAGACCAGAGAGAAGACCAGAGAGAGAAATGAGATCGCAGATCGAGACTTGAGCGAGGCCGCGAGCGTTGTGCCTGTGACTTGTGTTCATTCAGCGTGCGTTCATGGGATGATGGGAGATGGGCCATGGCCCATGAGGGTACTTGTTACTTGGGTTGGGGCCCCTCGGCTCCATGGGCCCTGGGCCGTCGCCCCGGTTGCCCTGGCCCAGGAACGGCCCTGGTCTTGCATGAGATACCACTTTCTTCTCTTTCTTCTTTTAATAACCATCCACGTCAGATTTTTGCCTATGTGTCACAGTATGGAAACTGCTTAGACATTGCCTACGTGGCCCATTAGGACTGCCCTATACAGGGTACAGTGCAGTAACTGCGGCTCGTCAAATTGCCGAGAGCAAGAGGCAGTTGCAACCATCAACCTTACTGAATTACATGCGCCACCAACTTAATTAGTTTACGACGTCAGCTACAGCAATGAGATTGGCCAATGGCCGCGTGAGATCATACTTAAATCCCGGCATAATTGCATTAGCAGATAGGTAAAACTTGCAATAAAAGCATACTAATATGCAAGGTATGTACTCTTAGAGCATCTCCAATGGTGCCACTTCAGCTAGCTATAAGAGTGCCAAATCAGCTATATGGAGAAGAGAAAACATGAAAAAAGATATAGACTAGCTCTTCAACAAGAGTCAGTCTATAACTGATTTTAAGGTGTATGTTCACTATTACATATGGGTCTATAATAAATGTAAAGATTATACTATAGCTAATTTATTGAAAATGTTATTTTTTTTTATTATCTATAGATGATACGGATACTTTTAGCAGTTGGCTCCACCATTGAAAATGCTAAGAGCATCTGCAATAAAGCCACCTCATCTAACTATGAGGTTTTTAACTCAGCATTTTGCTTATGTGAAAAAATGAAGAGGAGGACAGAGACAAGAGCAAGCTCTTAAGTAAGAGTCAGTCTATAACGTTTTTCAAGACAAATGAAGATTATTACATGTGGACCTATATTTAATTTTGAGATTATGTTATAGGTAGCCCATTGAAAAATTTGTCTACATGCTATTTATAAATGATATGAAGGTTGTTTATAGTTAGTAGTTGACTCTACTTAAGCATCATCAGCTAGTCGATCAGATCAGTAGCTCCGTAGAAATTTAGAGAACTTGTCTGAGCAGGATCACTGTATATGTGTGATCTACGCGTAATTAAATTCGGGTTAACGCAGGGGATATATTCCATTTGTAGTAGCAGCATACTCTACTAACCGTGCATGCGTGTGTCGGTGGAGATGGGAAGTATTTCTAACCTGATGAATGTGCATACATCTGACCTACTACACCGAGTGAGTACGTACGAATATGTGTAGTATACGTACCTACGTAGTTATTAGTTGTAGGTACCCTTAAGAGTCTCATGAACTAATTAATTAACCAAGCAGGTGGAGATGCACGTGGAGACGGAGGGTGGGGCAAAGACAGAGGCTGATGACCCGGTGGAGACGGAAACGGAGACATTGGGAAGTTGGAGCGAATAGGAGCGGATGGAGAAGTTGGAGCGTCCGGCGGAGTAATATAAATGAGTTAGTAGTAGGAACATTGAGCGGTTTTGCGCGCCAAACGTATTTGGAGACGAACCATCATCGTGTTGGTTCAAAATTAAGTAGAATAGCGTAAGTATAATTTGCTCATCTTTATCTGTGCCGATTCATAACTAGAGCTAGCCTAGATAATTTGCTCACCTGTATCGGGCCATAATTAGAACCAGTGCAAATGTTTAATTATTTGTGCTAGTTAGTAAATAGAATGGGATCCAGCACATATGAGCTCCTCCTGCCCGTTCATTTAAGGACCGACACATATGATACGGTGTATATTGACATATTTTGGTACAGTGAGGGCTAAATAAATTGTGAGCCTACACTGCAGTTGCAATCTACTGTTTTAAAAGCCTAAGCTGCATTGCATTTGCAAGCTACTACTTTAAAAGTCTAAACTAAATTATTATAAATAAGTCAAACTATCAGAGCTTCTAGAAGTGGGATTATGTCGGGACCGATTTTACTAAACCAAACTCTTTGTGTTAGCAATATGAGTTCTAAGGATATGTGTTCATACTCACGGTACGACAAAGATGAAATATCACTACCACGTTGAATTAACTAATAAAAGTAATCAGAGTACAATAGCTTTACTTATTACAATAGTTGATAATGACTATAAATCTTCACCAAGGCATTTAAGAAGTAAATAAAAATGGTGTCCCATCACAGCCATAGGCACACATTGAATAAGAAACCGTTACTAGTCTTAAGAACCCTTCGGATAATCCGCAACGTACTCCTAACCTGTTCGTGGACTAAGCAGCCTTGAATAAAAGCCAGGGTTAGCACGCAAATACTAGCAAGTCTTGTCTGGGAAGGGCCAGGCTAGACTCATCCTAGAAAAGATAATGGCTCATTGGCATAAAAGTATTTAACTTAGAAGTATAAAAACATTTAACAAAACATAAGTAAATAAATAATTAACAATAACATAAATATGGCATAATTGTCCATCTCAGTGTCTCATGTCTCTAGTTCTTATTGTCTCATGTCATCAGCCTCCTTTAATATGTCTGGTCCAAATACTTTATTCTCTCCGGTCACTTCCCAAAATAGCGGTGTACGACACCTACGACTATACAATGCTTCGAACGGTGACATCTAAATACTCGGCTCATAACTGGTGTTGTATGAAAATTTCGCATATGGTAAACTCGTATCTAAACTATTCTTACTTTCCAACACAGAAGCGTGAAGCATATCCTCCAATATTTGATTTGTTCTTTCAGTCTGACAATCGGTCTGGAAAACCTGGATGTAAACCGAGAACCACTATCTGATACAATTTTCTTTGAAACACCATGCAAACATACAATCTGAGATGACCCGCCCAATTACCACATGTTAATGGCTTCATCACGCCAAAATCATGAAGTAATTGTGTGGGTTTAGGCATATACACTCAAAGGACCTCTCATCTGCAGAAATCCTTTCGAATGGGTTGCCCGGATCAGAGTATCGCAACAGAACAATAATCAGAGAGTATCATGCATTATTACATCATGAGGCCACGCATGGCGGCAATTGTTTTATCCTTACAACAGAGTTCAAACTTAAACTAATTACACATAAGCCACCTTCCTGATGATTGATTATTTAGGTGGCGACTTGTACATGATCTACTACTGCCGGGACCTCTTTTCAAAAGAAGTCCTCGAGGAGGTCCTCGTCATCAGGATTTTCCTTAATACCTTGAGGATCCTCACCCTCCTACATGACCTCATAACAATAGGCCCGTCCTCATTGACATTGGTATCTAGAAAAGGGAGGGTAATAGCAAGAGTGAGTACACAAGTACTCAGCAAGCGATAATAGCAACAAAACAAAAAGAAAACCTCTTCTCTTATTCTGTTTGGCAATACCTCCTTTGCCATCTTCTCTATTTAAACAAAATACAGATTTTTAAAAGAGTTGATCGATTTTAGAAATTATAAAAGCTACTAACACTCGTATATGAGGCGGACTTAGCCTCCGTAGCCTCCAATCCAGGAGACAGGCATGAATTCATGATTTTTACCCTGCGCAGATTTGTACCACTTTTACCGTAGTCGTCCCTACAAGTCGGGACTCAGAGTGTTTATTCTAATTGGCAGGTTACATCTCCAACCCGGTTGCTTAAGCAAGTGCGAGCTCTCGACACACCTTACTCACAACCCCGTCCCCACACTTACTCTCGCAACCGTTCTACTCATTCCCGACGCCATGAGTAGCCTCTTGCGGTAATATAGCCGCTTATAGCCGGGGAAGGCCTGGGTCCGCTCACCCTGGGTACGCTCACCCACCCTCCTAGCTATCTACTTACCCAACGTGGAGAATGTAACTGCCTCATAGACCAACCTTCTCTGACCGCATCGCGAGACTAAGGTTGATACTGTTTATTACGGCTCAACGCCCGAGTGATAGATATTATCCTTATATTATACCACGTGAAGGGTCCCGCCTCTCCTCTGCACCTTTCCAAGGCACCCTTTACCCACCAATAAATATTTCTAACGGCTCGTTCGCTCCCGATCGATCTTTCATCCTTTCATCTCAGAGCAATTAAATTTGTCTTTAAGAAATAACATGACCAATGCAATAGATGCTACAGGTGCAATAATAACAAAATATGCGATAAAATTTAAATACACTACCCTAACTAGCAAAGGAAAAACTTGCCTGCAAGATAGCACCAAAAACCAGATTGGCTGTTATCTACGCGTTCACTCGCGGACGCTTGATTTACGTTGGTCCCTGAATTTAAACTATATAGCTTTCAGGAAACAGAATAAAATGCAAAAAGTTGAATTTCTTGGTATAGATGCAAATGTGTATAAGTTTAGGGTTATTTTTAGCGGATGATTTGGACAGGAGTAGGTCGATTTTTCATTGAGCCGGAAAAATATATACTTAAGTGTAGGTGCACAATATTCAATTTGTTTTCACATGTTGAATTAGAGAGAGGAAAAATAATTAGGGGCCCTTTTTATTTTTTTTATTTTTTTCGGTTTTGCCTGCTAAACCGGCCGGCCCACACGCCCAACCGGCCCAGCCGACCCCTCCCTGCTCCTCTTCATCCCAAACTCCCCTCTTCATCCCAAATCCCTAATTCCTTGCTCCCTGGCCAGACCCGCTCCGCCCCTACTCCTGCTCTCCCGTCGGCGGCTAGGCGCACACACCGCCGGCGGTGGCCCGACCTCGCGACCCGAGCTCCTCCTCTTCTCCTCCCCTACCTGCTGCAGCCTCTTGCCCGCACCTCCTCCTCCTCCCTTTCTCCCGACGGCGGCGGCTCGAGATCTTGACCCACGCCGGCGGCGTGGCCAACCCGTGGCCCCGGCGGGCCTTCTCTCCCTACTCTCCTGTGGCGCCTTCTCCCGCACCCCCTTCCCCTCCCGCTGCTCTCACAGAAGGGCATGGCGGCGGCGGTTCGGTGGCGGCGGGGCCTGGGTCAACGGCGGCCCGGCCGGCTCTTCTCCGGTGAGCGCGGTACCACGGCAAGGCTTCCTCCTCCCCCGCAGAGCTAAGCTTCCTCCTTCCCCTTCCTCCCTCTCAATCCTAGCTCTTCCCTAAATGTTCTACGGATGAATCCCTAATTTGATGAGATGCTACACAATGGTTTGATTTGTGTGATGGAGATGCTGAGCAATGGCTTGTGATGATATTGGTGATGATGTGCAGATCTTAGAGTGTTTGGATAATACTCTGAATATTATGTGGCTATGGACTGTGATTATTTTGATAAGAACCCTAATCAGATAGTTGAGTTGTTTGCTTGATAATGTGATTTGGTTGCTGGATAAGTAGTATAGGTGAGCTGCATTTATCCTTATGGTGACCCTAGGGCAGGGTTTGGGGTTCTTGCTGCGTCTAACAGTGATGAAACCACTTAGGTGCTTAATGCTGTGGGTTAGGGTTAAATGCATGGATTGGATGGTCTCGGTCGTAGCTTCCAGAGATCGAAATGGCGCCGGGGAGCTGGAATAGATTTTCTAGGAGCCACCGACGGCAACCGCCATGCATTTTTGCCTAGGCTCGCTGTGGTTTCCGGTTAAAGCAGCAAAATAGAATGCATGATCTTGTGATCTAGTGGCTGCTGCAGTGCTGCTAGAATGACATGCACATGCTACATTTATGGAATACCAGTTTTAGAGGGTTGCATGTATGCTAATGGGTTGCATGCACACAGTGATATTGGGATCTTTCTACTCTAGTCTTGCATGTCTATTCTAAGCTGCTGGGTTGCACTACTAAAAGGTGGAAATCAGCTTACTGATTTGGCTGGAAGGCAACTCGGGCTGTTGTGGTGGCTGCTGACTCCTCCTCCTGGGCTGCTCTTCCTCCTTGAGCTCCGGACCTATGTGAGCAGCAACTTCCTCTTCTCCTCCTCCTGGGCTGCTCTTCCTCCTTGAGCTTTGGACCTCTGGAAGCAGCAACTCCTCTTCTAGCTAGCTGCCTCCATCTTCTTCTGCAGCACGCCCAAGCTGCTCCCTCTTGGGTTAATGGGGGTTGGAGGTGGAAAAGGGAATGGCCACTGGTGCTCCCTTCTCTGGGGCTTTCAGCTGGAAATGGCAAGTGCTCTGTGAGGGTAACCTGAGGCTGCCTTGCTGTTTGTTTGCTGAGAAAGGCAAGTGTGGGGGACTGTGTGGGCTGGGGGTGAATTAACTAGAGAAGGTTGTGGCTGGGCTGCTGGTTGCCTGAAGTGGAAACTGTGTGCTGTATTGAAACTATGGGCAGTGGGGCTGGCTACTGTTTTCCTTGGGGAAACCATGGTTTCCTAGCTGTTGGGGGCAGAGCTAGGTGGCATATGTGTGGACAGTGGTGCTGGCTGTGTGGTAACTTGAAGCCTGTCTCAGCTCTGCTGCTGGCTGCTAGTTGCTGAGCCTTGAAGGCTTGATACGTGTGCCCTGAGTTTGTCTGTTATGCATGGCTGAAAGGTTGTATGTGGTGCTATGCTTACAGACTTGTTTTTATCAGTGTCAGCTGGTTGTGCAAGTTACAAAGTGGGTTTGAAACAGGTTTGTATTTTCACCGAATGATGAAAATGTAGCAGCGAGGGAGGCCGGCTGGCCCCGGACAGCCTGGCGTCCCGGTGAGCTCTAAGCTACTTGATCTGACGGTCTTCCTTCTTTTCACTCAAAAAAAATATGATTTCTGTTTACTTGTTGGTTCTTTTAACTGATTTGTGAATAATTTTATTGTTATTTAATCTCCTCACTCCTAGACTTGTCTGTCCAAGATTTTGCTCACTGTACAGGTACTCTGAACGGAATGGAAGGAGTATGGCCGAAGAGATAAGCAAGATTGATGAAAACTTCATGGATGCGAACAGCAGCAATGAAGACAGTCATAGACGTAGGATGGATTTGATAAATGTAATACTGTAGATTAATTGTTTAGTCTTTCAGTTGTATGTATGAAATAGTGAGATGTGTAGTTAAGTGAGGGTGTTAATGTACTAATCAGTTGTGTATGGTTCATGATTTAATAAAGATGGTTTCATATTTAGCCTATATAATTGAGTCTATGGTTTGTTCATATTGCTCTAGAAGTGATATATTCCTGCTCAATATTTATATATATATATACATATATATATGCTCAATATTCTTATGTATATTTATGGATACATAAGTATGGGTACCTATGATTTTAATCCTGCTAAATGCGGATTAAGACTACGGGGTGTTTCACAATCCTTGCCATATATAACTCTGCAAGTCGATCACTGGTATAAATAGTTTTAACGCAATCTTGGTTAATCATTCTACAATTACCTAAATTGAATCAAACCCTGACTTAGTTCTTGGCAGTTCGGTTATAAAATTCATACATATTTCTTCCCATTTCCACTCGGGAATCTTCAGGGGCTGCAACAATCCTGTGGGGGCATTGATGTTCTGCTTTTACCTGCTGACAAATATGACATAGTACGATATACTCTGCAATATCTCTTTTCATTTCGGTTCACCAATACTTTTCCTGTAGATGTAGGTACATCTTGGAACTGCATGAATGGATAAAAATAGCAGATTCGTGCACCTCACGAAGAATTATTTCCTTTAACTCCTTGATGTCCGGTAGGAACAATCATTTCCTGAACCAAATTACTCCATCATTATCTATTGAAAAACCCATAGCTTTTCCTTCATCAACTAAGGCTTTAATCTGGGAGCTTTCCTCATCACTTTTCTGTGCTTCTCGGATACGTTCATCAAGCGTAGGTTGTACAATCGTTGCATTTACCATCCTACACTTAACAATACACAAATTGAGTCTTTTCATCTCCTCAATTAGTTCCAGACGATGTTTCTTTCTACTAAGTGCATCGGGAACAACATTGGCTTTTCTCGAGTGATAGTGAATAACAACATCATAATCTGCGATCAACTCTAACTATCTTCTTTGTCTCAAATTCAGATCTGGTTGCGGGAAGATATACTTCAAACTCTTGTAGTCGGTGTAGATTTCTGTGCTGTTTTCCATGAAATAGTGTCTCCAAATCTTCAGGGCACACACAACGGTGGCTAATTCCAAATCATGGGTCGGATAATTCACCTCATGCGACAGAAGTTGACGAGATGCATAGGCGACAACCTGTCCTTCTTGTATAAGCACACAACCCAAACCATGATTTGAAGCATCACAAAAGATCTCAAAATTTTTTCAATTATGAGGCAAAACAAGTACTGGTGCGACAGTCAAATGTTTCTTTAATTCCTAAAAACTGTGCTCACAAGCTGAGGTTCAATCAAACTTTTTCTCCTTTAATAACTGAGTGAGCAATCTCGCAATACGTGAAAAGTCTTCGATGAACCTCCGATAATATTCTGCCATCCCAAGAAAGCTTCTAACCTTCATCACAGAATTCGATGACTCCCAATTAAGTACCTCTTGCACTTTGCTAGGTAATACTATAACACTGTCTGCTGAAACGACGTATCCCAAGAAAGAAACTTCACACAACTAAAACTCTCACTTGTTGAATTTTGCATACAACTTGTGTTCTCACATTTTTCCAATACCAAACGAAGATGTTCGGCACGCTCTTCTTTACTATTTAAATATATAAGGATATGATCAATAAATATGACCACAAATTTCGATACTCCATAAATACGTTTTTCATCAAACTCATGAAGTGAGCAGGTGCATTGATCAGACCAAAAGACATCACTATGTACTCATATAAACTATAGCGAGTAGTGAACGCAGTCTTCGGTATATCCTCCTGTATGATCTTGATTTGATTATAACCTGATCTCAAATCAATTTTTAAAAACACACAGGCTCCTTCAACTAATCAAACAAATCATCAATACGAGGTAATGGATACTTATTTTTAATTGTTACCTCATTCAATGACTGATAATCCATACACATTTGCAATGTTATCTTTCTTTTTCATAAAAATAACTGGAGATCCCCATGGAGATGAACTAGGTCTTATAAAACCTTTATCTTGTAATTCTTTAATTTACTTCTTTACTTTAGCTAGCTGATTAGCGGACATGCGGTACGGCCTCTGAGATATTGGCGCAGTGCCTGGGGCTACCTCTATCACAAACTCCACATCATGATTTGGCGGTAAACCGGGCAAATCCTCTGGAAATACATCCGGGTACTCACAAACAACCGAAACTGACTCCAAAGAAAGGTTTTCGGGCTCTTTCTCATCACTTTTTAAACAATTAATGGTGCTGAAAATTTTCGGAACCAGCATGTTTGACATGAATTCAATTTCGATACCACTGTTGTTGACCAAATTTATTGCCCTCTTTGCATAATCTATCTGTCTTTTATGTTTCACCAACCAATCCATACCCAAAATTACATATAACCCTTGCGATTAAATGAGAATAAGGTTTGCAAAGAATTCCACCCCTTTGATTTTGATATATATTTTAGGACAGAATTTATCAGCAAACATAGTTTTTCCCGGGGATTGCACTAATAAAGAGGTTTTGAGTGAACATGTTTTTAATTATTTTGTTCCACTAAATTGCCCAATATAAAAGAATGTAAAGCTCCAGAATCAAATAAAACTATAGCAGGGACTAACTTAACCGAAAACTTACCCAACACGATGTCGGGTGCATCCTAGGCTTCCTCGGCAGTGACATGATTCACACGACCTCTCCCAGCTGTATGGGGCGTCCTCAGGGTACATGGGACTCAACGTACTTTGTCCTGGGGCGGGTGCACGGGCTGAAGTACCACCTTGATTGCCTTGTAGTGGTGCTGAATTTTGAAACTTCTAAGGACAATTGCTGGCATAGTGGCCCATTTGTTGGCAGTGTCCGACGGTGTTGGAATGCTGCACTGGCACACTGGAACGGGGCTCCTGAGCTGAAACTCTTGTAGCATTGACAACAGACTGGTGGGGCTGATACTGACCAATGCGAGGCCTAGAGCTGGCTTGCTGCTGAGACAAATACTTCCTTTTCTAGCCACACTTAACTCACGCTGAGCTTCTTCCTAGATTAGAGCCTTGTCCATAATATTCTAAAAATTATCCATGTTGAGCACGAGAAGTGGTGTCTTAATTGTTGGATCCAACCCACACAGAAAACAGTGAGTATTTGAGGTCTCCCTACTTACTTCCTCCAAGACATAGCGAGATAGCTGAATAAGCTTGTTCAGGTACTCTGTAACATTCATATTCCCCTATCGAAATTGCTGAAATTCTTTCCTTTTTAGCTCTAACTTGCCACGTGGAATGTGCGCAGACCGAAAAGCAGCTTCAAATTCATCCCAAATGATAGCATGAGGGTTGGGATGTGCAGCACGGAAAATTTTCCACCAAGTAGCGGCGACTCCGGTGAGCTGGTGTGCAGCGAACTTCATACTTTCCTGATCATCACAGTCTACCAGGTACAACTTACGTTCCACATCCCTGATACAATCATTTCCAACCAAAGGATCAGCGGATCCGGCGTAGGTAGGAGGTCTGGTTCTCATGAACTCTCCAAGCTTTAACTGCGGTTAAAGAGCAGGCGGTTAAAGAGCAGGCGACTGAATAACCACAGGTAGTGGGTTTGCTAAGCGATGGTCTGCATGAACTGAGCCTGCATGTTCATGAATTGCTGCCAATCCAGCTGTTGTACCCGCTAAGGGGGTGGCACTGGACTTGTTGCTGCTGAGGCTGAGGCTGAGGCTGAGGCTGAGGCTGAGCTACCGGTTGCTATCCAATTGGATGTTGCACTTACATGGGCGGGTTCTGCTAATTTCCCACATGTGGCTATTGATCTGGCTTACCAAACGGCTTAGCAAGCAGCACTGGTGCAATTGGAACTTGGCCACGTCTATGTCTGTGTGACTGCGCCCATGTCTATGTCCGTGACCGTGTCCACGTCCTCGACCACAACCACGTCCTTGATCCAACTGCAGTTGATAAAATAGGAACCATAAGACAGAGGAGATATGTGACCAAATAATCAAAGCTGAAAATAATTTTAAATACTTAGTTCAAATAACAGGCCGCTTATACACTACGGCTTCTCAGTACAGGACAAAATGACATATAAAAGTCCACGAAACACTTCACACGTGTGCACGTAGATGACCCAGAAAAATTCATCACACTACTAGAGTCCTATACACAGAAATATGGATTTTTTTATTTTTGAAATAAAAATTTTTGCATCTGTACAGAACTGTACAAACAACTATACCATACAGTACCGTGCTGGATTTTTTTTTTGCTAAACCTAGGAAACAAATTATGAGAACAACTGAATTTTTAAAGATGATTCAGCATGCTCCGCACCAAAATTTTTTATAAAAAAACGCGTTGGCTATTTAATACACTTAGACACAACTTACACCACCTACTTCCTAGTCTAACATCAGCAATGTATTATTGCTTTCCAGCTTCTCCCTTGACGTCTCCAACTAAATTTTGTAAGATAAGTAGAGAGTAAAAAAAAATTTATACAAGAAGAGATAAGTAGAGACACTAAGAAAGGAGAGGACCCAGCAATTATGGCTAATCAAATTCATGTAAAGTTTTTCCTTTGTAAAATAAACCTAAATATGATTCTTCAGACTAACAAGTGTTTTCTACATTCAGTGTGGCTCTGATACCACTTTGTCAAGACCTGATTTTACAAAACCAAACTCTCTGTGTTAACACTATGAGTTTCAAGGATCCATGCTCATACCCATAATACAACAAAGATGAAATATCAATACCACGCTACAATACCACGCTGAATTAACTAATAAATGTAATCAGAGTGCAACAACTCCACTTATTACAATATTGTTGATAATGACCATAAATCTTCACCAAGGCAATTAAGAAGCAAATAAAAATGGTGTCCCATCACGGCCACGGGCACGCACCGAATAGGAAGCTTCTAGTAGCTTGAGCACCCTCCGGATAATCCGCAACGTATTCCTGACCGTACTCTTGACCTGCTCGTGGAATAAGCAGCTCCGAATAAAAGTCAGGGTTTGCACGTGAATGCAAGCAACTCTTGCCTAGGAAGGGTCGGGCTTAGATCATCCTAGGAAAAATAATGGCTCATTTGTATAAAAGTATTTAACTCAAAAGTATAAAAATATTTAACAAAACATAAGTAAATAAATAATTAACAATTCTCATGATTAATTTAACAATAACATAAACATGGCATAATTCTCCATCTCAGTGTCTCATGTCTCTAGTTCTCATTGTCTCATGTCATCATCTCAACATAGTTCTCATTCTCGTTCTTGTTCTCGTTCATTATGAATCATCTAGCAACGGTACACTATCGGAAAACCATACCCAAGTCAAATTAATTAAGGCATAGCTATGATGTGAAAAACCACCAAGATGCCAATAACTGGGAGCATGGTCATTCGAATGGATTTACACTCTGCAAAAGTTGTATGCTTTTTTTGCAAGATATGATACTCTTCCGTCAGATAGCATCGTAACTGTCGGCAACTGGGAGGCGAGCCTCCGCAGCGCCAATAAGCAAGGAAAGGGGTGCGAGACCCGAAGGCGGCCCTGTCCCCCGGACCGAGGCCCGGCCGCCTGGCCGGACGCTGCCGAAGGAAAAGAGCTTGGTCCCAACGCGGCTGGCGCGTCAAGACCGGATCGATGGGTGTGATGACACGAGTATTTTTATCCTAGTTCAAGCCTCCACTGCGGGATAACAGCCCTATGTCCAGTTTTCGTTTAATGCCGAGCTTAAACGAGTACAAGGGGGTGAAGTCCGGGCTTCGGGAAGCCCGGGCTTCGAGTACAGTAAGTGCTCAAGGCACTGCGTGTGTGTGCTCCTACAGTTACCTGGATGCGAAGAACTACCGTCGAGAACTAGAGCTCCTACGAGAGTGCAAGTGCTCCTATTCTATAGTAGCTATTCTCCAAATGAGTTGCGTGTATCAATCATCGACCGCTACCGGCGATGGTCGTTCAGTCACCGGTGACGTGCGCGGTTGTGCTGGCAGCGCCCGCCGCGCCCGTCCCCTCTCGAGTACAAAGTTTGATCCCGAACCAAGATCCTGAGGGGATGGCGGTTCACATGGTTCCTCTTGGGTCCTCCTGTCCCGCACCTCTTTGTTCACGCCCTGTCCCCGCTCCTGGGTCGAAGCTCCTTGCGAGCGGAAACAGGATTCTAGCTTGAGAGCTTGCCTCGTGGGGCGTCGGCTTGTGCCTTGTTATTAACTGTTGTCGAGCTTGTCGCTGCTTGAGGCTTAAGGCGAGCTTGCTGTACGGGTGCCGCGGTCGTAGATGAGCCACATACTTTCACATGGTATCTCGAGTCCTGATTACACGGTGGCTCGTGCTTATCACTTTTGTTCGCTCACTACGGGTTATGCACCACATACACTGTGGGTTCCGCGGTTATCGGTATCTCCCTTCAAGGTCACTGGCATGCATACTACCGTCCGCGGTTCCTCATGATCTTCAGCGTGCTGTTCGCCTGAATCGTATCCGTTGGTTTCGCATCCTGCTGTCCTTGTTCCAGATCCTGCGCTGTCTCCTTCTCCGCCTTGTCTTCTTTATCCTCAGGGCCCTTAAGCATCATCCCCCGCGGCGACGCCAACTGGCCGAGGCTCACCGTTCGGGCAGGGCCTCATACTGGTCGCGCCAAGGCTACCGCAGAGAGGCAAGGTAGTGCAAGAGAGTTTACCGCAGACATCCTGTTTGGAGGAACCTAGCCTGCCTCTTAGCGATTCATGGACTCCTTTGGAGCGAGCAGATATCCTCATTCGTCGGGTTCCCATAGCCCGAATCCGTTCTAGCCTTAAGGGAGCCGAGTCAGACGACATCCCGCTTGATCGCACGCTAAGCACCTCATGCGAAGCATTCGCCTATTTGTTGGATGGGCGTATACGAAGCTCTAGGCTGAAGCTCACACATCTACTGGTGCGTGCCGGGAACGCAAGCTCCACGCGTTCAGTCAAGGAGAACGATCCACTCTTGGGTGCGTTTGCGCAAAATGCTCTGTGTGGTGTCTGCCCCCCGGGCTCCTGCGAGTCCTGCAGCGAGAACTCATTGCCTGCAGCCAGTATAGATTTGCGGGCCGCTCAATGGCCAAGCTCACATAGAGGGTGCGCTCAACCGAGCTTAGATTTCATCTAGAGGCCCACCGAGGGTTTGCCCTTCTTCAAGATCCATGGGATGATTCTCTCCCGCCGCCCCAAGTATTTATTGTGTTGTAACGTTCGAGCTGAGCTTCTTCCGAGTCGCGTGTGTTTGTGATGTTTTTCTTATTCTCTCCATCCACTCAAATTTTGCCCCTAAGGATCGATGTCGAGTCAGGCTGCCTCGCCAACCTTCCTTCTGCCCGGTTCCTACAACGAGCATCAACCGTCGCTAACGACGAGGTACATCCTCCCCCTCTAGGGCCTGGGGGCGTCTCCGTGTTGGCGACATGGACGCTTCGCGCCATTTTTGAGGGGCTTGGCAGGAGGAGTCCCGATTCATCCGGGCGCTATCTGTGCTTGCCACAAGGCAACGCTCAAAGATGAGTACGTGCCCTCGCACATTTCCCGACGAAGGAGACCGCTCGATCCGACTATCTGATTCAGGACCTGTGGCGCGCGGCAGTTGGTTGGGCAACTCAAGGTTCCTAAGTTTCATAGATTACCGGGCAAATGAGTTCCACCTTACAAGAGGTCTTCTTGACGACGACATGCGATTAGAGAGATGAGCATGATGAACAAGCGAGTCACAAGCGGTCTGTCATTTCGCACGCCTGCTGCTTGCATCTTTGTGCCCTTCCTCCGCGCTTCTGTGCGCATGGTGTATGCACTCTCTTAATGTCAACAAGGCGCCGCATACTATGCGCCACAATGGATTATTCAGACAGGCGCCGGTATATTGAGGCGAACGAGGCGCAGGGTTCCGTTTTCCCCGACGGGTCGCGCGTCCGTATGACAACTAAGGCCACGCACGCGAGTCTAAGGTCTGCCCAGCCCCAGCGAGAAATCCGCCAATGATCTGCCTCAAGGACGACGAGGGACGGACTGCCAACGGTTATATTCATCCGCGAGAGCTCGTGTGGTTGAGCATGCGTTCTATGGACGCGACGCCACTTTCGCCGGCCTGCCGTCCCGGCAAGGTGCCCTTATGCTCTCATGCAGTTTCAAAGCAGGAGTTTCGCTTGGTCTCTGGATCTCGCTCCATCGCGTGGTCGAGCACCACCCTGGATACATGAGTCACCAAAGGCATCCTGCCTCCGCAGCAATCACCGCCAAGCAGCGCCGAGGAATGGGTCTGAATTGAGAGACTTGTCGGATGCTGCACCTTCCAGATTGGATGAGCCGCCGACCGTGCGGCGTGTGTTCTGTCTTTGTTGGTTGATCGCTCGCCGCCATCGCCGAAGCGAGCGCTTCAGCCGTGCGGCGGCTGGTCGCGTCTTGGGAACAGGTGGGGGCGGCGCCCTTGCCGGCGACAGGCGAAGACTGCCTCGGCCGAAGAGGTGCCGGAACTTCAGTGAAGCTTATGGCCAAGGCCTGAGGGGCACTATGGAGGCCTGCCTATGGGAGAAGGCGGTTTACGGGAGATGCCTTGCCTGCCGAAATTCGTTCGGAGGCTTCTTTGGGAGGCGCCTCAAGCTCCATGCCTCCATGGTGGATGGCCGTGTGAGCATACCAGCTCTCGGTCGAGGTGGGCGACACTCTTCGCCAGGGTTCCTGTCGGGTCATTTCCCTGCCTGGCGATGATGGATGATGTTCCCAGATTGGCCTGAGTAAAGGGTTCCTGAGCTTGGTTTTTGTTGTCTTGGTTTTTTTTTTTTCGGGTCTTTTCCTTCTTAGTCTATCCTCCCTGCATTCCTAGCTGCGCGTTGACCATATGGCTTGCCTCGCTAAGCACCGGCACAGCGGGATCTCGCACTCTGAAAAACAGGCCGCAGATGCCCTCAACTCGCTCGTTCTAGCAAGGCCCACGCCGCTAGCCGTGACGGCGAGCACCCCGGTAGTAGGCCGTTTCTCACCAAGGTCGTTGCCGCGAGCTAGGGGCGAGGGGGGTCGGCAAGGAGTCTGCAGGAGCCTGTTCAGGAAGGCTGCTGTTGGAGGTTGCTTGCTGTTGCGTTGTTGCAGGCGCTGTCCTTGCCGCAGTGGAAACTTCGTGGCCAAGGAGTCACAGTGCTCCCACTGAGGTCAGAACGACCCACGGGATGACGGAGCGCGACCCAACGCTGAGCTCGACCTTTCTGCGGGGACTGGAGGCCTTACGGGCTGGAAAAAGCCGGATCTGAACCTCAAAACCAATGCAGACCTTGCAGACTCGGACGCCTACGTCAAAACCCTTCCAAAGCGAGTTGCGAGTTGTAAGCCGCTCTGCTGCAACCTTGCCGTAAGCGGTTGCCGTAGGCCCTTTTTGTTGGTAATCCCCTCCCCCTCCTTTTGATTAATATAGTTGACTTGTTTGACTTTCCTCTCACTTCCTTCGTCACTGGTCCGCCTCGTCTACGCTGGTCCGCTTCCTAATGCTCCCAAGAGCTCACACGTCTTCGAAACTGCTTTTGATGCCCAAGAGCAGTAGCGTCCACGTCGCGCGTTGATATCGCCTACACTGGTAGGAAAACCAATCCTGGCTATGATCGCCGGGTCACAGAATCCATCCCATCCATCGATCCTGGCTATAAAGAGACCAACTGCGCCATGCACTATCCGTGCACTTAGCATACCCTCCTGCTTGCTTACCGCTGGCGTCGCACTTCATCGACCGACGGGGCTGACTTGGAGTCGTATTTGGTTGAAAGGGATTTGGTTTTCGCCTGTGGCTTCCGGCAGCTCAGAGGTGTGCTTGAGTCTGTGTGCCGGAGGCGCGGTTTGGACGAAGCCCTTTGGTTGGCCAGGCTTTGGTGATTCGACTGCCCCACCCTTCATAAACTGGTCGACCATCCCTAACCCTTTAATAAAGTTGTTGGTGGTTATTCTGCCGCCGCTTTCTTTTATTTTTCCGTTTTTTCGCATGCAACGTAATGCTAGTAGTCGATAGACAAGAGGATTGAACGAGATAGTATAGTCCTGCACGATCCTGCCCTCTTTGCCATGTCAGAGTTTAGTTTTGGAGGAGTTTAGTGGCTTAAAGAAGATCTTGATTATCGATCTGAAAAATCAAATGGAAAAAAACTAAAAATCATTCGATCTTCCTTTAAAAACGATTCTCGAGATGAGCCATGTCCAGAAGAGCAGGAAGGTCGTGAGAGAGCTCGGCGGGCACCCTAGTCCTCGAGCCATGTCGAAGTTTAGAGGCCATGCTCGCTCAAGGCTCGGGAGAGCAGAGAATCACCTAGTCCCTCTGAGGCCATGTTCAGTGAGAGGCTTCGAGGCTATGTAGCCGAATCAATTTAAAATCGACCCGCCTCGAAGCGACGGCCATGTCGAGCGAGCCATGTAGCTGAGGCTGGTGCCGAGGCCTTGGAAATTTTGATTTTGAATCGGGCCCCAAGTCCGGGAGAGGTCGCGTCAGGTTCGGGCAATCCGGCTGTAGAGCAGCAATTTTTGAAATTCGATTTTAGTCCACAGAAGCAGTCCACCTTGAAGCTTCAGGAAGGGCCTCTGCAAAATCAATTGAATCGACTTATCGACGACTTAGCCCCGCCGCGTCGAGAGCTTGAGCCGAGAGCCGCTATTGGCGTAATTTTTGAAAGAGCAATTTTGAACAATTTTTAAAAATCGACCTTAGTCCAGTCCGCTTAGAGTCGTCCAAGCATGCAATCATCGACTGTAGCTCTGAAAGGCCTGTCCAGAAGCAACATAGGAGAAAGATCAATTTTGAAAAATGCACCTTAGCTAACCCGAGCCAGCCCAGGAGAGGCTCGGCTCGCTCTCTTGCGTAGAGGAGACACCTTTGAGAAGCAACTTGCTATCCGCATCTCTTGCGTGCATCTCGTGCGGGAGCCCCCTTATAGAGTTTTAGCCGTGTGTTTTATGCGTAAGGCGCTTGGGCGTCGAAAGCGGAAGGCGTGTTCTTGACAAGAGGTATTGAGCACACTTCCGCTGCGCAGTACCTGGTGTTATGCAGAATGGCATCGATGCGGTCGTATCGAACTGCTTTCTCCCGATCGGATATCCACGCTTCTGGAGCGGGCCGATAATTCCCAAGCCAATAGTTACGGGGTTTGGGAAACAAAGCTTCTCACGGGAATAATGAACAAAAGGAACCTTTTCTCGAGCGTTCCAGGGAGGAATTTCCGAGGTAGGCACCGTCGGTTGGGCGACCTGAGGACGGACATCAACTCCCGCCCAGCTCAGCGTGTAGCAACCCACCGTTGAGCGTGTTCATCGTCATCAGTTACAGCCGTCAGAGCCTCAACTGATACTTTAGAACCCGTGTTTAGGGTTCAACAGGCCGCAGTCGACCCCTGTTCACCCACTGCGGTATGTCGCCACCCGCAGAGCGCATTGTGGTGCCACCCGCAGCATCCAGTGTGTCACTCCGAACTCAGCCCTCGCCGAGACGACGAGCGCAAGCGCCGTCGAGGCCAATCCGTCCTGGTAGAACAATACAAGGTCTTAGCATCGGCGGCTGCATCGAGCGTATACCTGTTTACGTAAAGGCGAGTAAAGTGGCCGTTGGTCGCCATGCCAGCACCGATGTCTTACAGCGCTAGGCTTAAGATTCACACGCATGTTGCTCGCAAGAGCAGCCAAGAATCGTAACTCACGGGATCGCCGTTCCGTTCGCTAATAAGCTTTAGCTCGCTGGGATCGGTCATCGGCTAAGAATGAGCGTGTCGATAACGTGATGAATCCGTGGTCTCGGATGATCGATATCGCCAGCAATCTGGCGTGAGCGCGTTTACTCGATCCACTTGTAAAAAGTCGGAAGCATTGGTGCTGCAGCCCTTAGCTTCCGGAATGGACCATGTCCATCCCATGTCGAAAGGCGAGTTGTCTCAAGAGTCTGCGGATTATGGCCGCAGGGATACGGGCATGATGCAGTTCCCATTATTACTTAGCTTCTCTTCGACGTGGCTGCAGAGCAAGAGATGGTACCCATGGCTTTTCCTACTAGGGTTTCTCGAAGGATGTGTGCTCTCGAGAATCGTGTGTCTTGAGAAGAAATTTGCTCTTCTCCGCTTTGCCACGGAACCCTGACCCCACCGCCCGACAAGCTCTTGTGGTAGAAGCCAGGATTTTCAGGTATGGTAGTGTCCCATGCGTCAAGAGAACCAGACGGTGGCTATATCTAGTGTCGTGCTCTACCGACGAACCGGTACTCATTGCTGTCGCTGGATCGAGGCAACCCTCGGGCCTCTTCTCGGGAATTAGAGGAGGGTTAGTAGGAGGTGGTGTACCGACCGTGTCGCGGCACACGGCAGCTGCTCTCCGGCCAAAGTATCCAGCCGAGCCGAACGAGCTACGCGCTGAAGTGCTTCGTCGAAGCTCCTCCCATTTCCCAACACAAAAATGTTGTCGCGTCACAGTCGCAACATATATTTTGTTTTACGGCGCACTACCAAACCTCACCAACCGTCCTACATGTCGCTCGGTCGTAGGCGTCAGAGGTCAGAGTGTCAGGTATGCTAGGAGAAGGTTCATGACAGGGAAAATGGGTTCGATTATGCTTTGTTCTCTTGGGGAAAATGAGACAAAAAGAAATCATGACAACCGATCATATCTGCTCAAATTGCCTCAAATTAGGCATTAGTATTAGCCGAAAAACATGGTCGATCATGGTCGACCTTGACTAGGGAGGGGCGCCGGCATCCAAGTTGGTACCACCAAACAAGAAGCCGGCCTCACCAAGCCGTCGGCCCGGACTTGGGATTTGTCATAACTTGATGTCGATTCAGTTCGACCGCCCATTGCCTTTCTGCATCAGCTCGTCAACTCTCCCGCTCGCTGCCTTGCAATGATGTTTCTAACGAAACTTGTTGTTGGGACCATAATTGACGGGCTTGGAAATAGTGCCACTCATCATAGAGCATATAGAGCGCCACACTTCCTCACCGAAGCACCTTTCGCGACGTAGTACGGGTGCTCCTCGATCTTCAAAGTCATTTAATCAACATCAAGGGCAGCCAACAGAGGAGTGAGTAGAAAGCCCTTAAGACTAAGGACAGGACAGACTTGGACGGCCCGCTTAGCCTTTTAACCATCGTGGCCTGCAGATCTTCTGCGGAGGCGATCAAAGACAAGTGTGATCTGACGCGAGATAGAACTCGGAGATATGACGAGATATGAATCGCCGACGTGAGAAGGCCGTCGTGTGAGGCTTGCACTATACCCGATACTGCAGGTTACATACTTCATACTGACTTTATACCAATATGGCTCGGATTTTCTCGATTAGCCTGAGCAAGTTATCACACAGCCAACATCCTCCACTCACAACCAAGAGACACATTTTTGAGGATGACTCGCTTAACTTGATGCTTTAAGATTATAAAAAGTTTCTGAGGTCGTCATCACATGGTCCCGACCCCGACTGTTTTTTTAACAACGTCAGTCATAGACCTCTCACTACTCTATTCCGATCGTGCCAGCCTAGTCTGGCATTACGTGGTGGCTCTTTGAGGACATGGTGGGTGTAGTCAAGCAAGTGTTAAAAAGGTCTCTCTCCCGCGATCCGGGGATCGACGGGTGCTAGGTAATAGGGGCTAGAAGCCCCTTGGCCATGAGGCCATGCGGCCGTCGAGTTCGCGAAACCATCGAGACCCCAGTAGGAAAATTTCTTGGGATAGGCGCGCAAAGATGCTTACGTTGAGTTCTTGCCTTACATCCGCCTTCCCCACTTGCTCTAATCTTTTACTCGGAATGCAGAAGCTGTTTCTTTGGATGCAAGGAAGCTGCCGAGTTGTTCTCGATAATATCGGCCTTCCATTTTGGCCTTGGGCTGCGCCAAAGGCCTCAGCAACCAGTTTTTGTGCTTTGGAGCCTCGATGACTCTTTTGGGACCCGACCCGACCCCGACCCATATGGACGGTTCCACACACCGCCGCCATACATGAGGAAGGAGAAGGTTCCTATTTGACTCGAGGTGCTCGAAGCTCGTCCTATTTGACCCCCGTGACCTTGATGAGTCCTAAGCGACCCTGCGCTCTTTGGTCCTCATGGCCGCCTATGCTATTATCGACACGACGCCGTGCTGCCACGGGAGCTTCGTCGTCGTCAGTCGTGCCATGCGCCTACTGACCCCAATCGTGACCTTTTGCCGCATGGTGCAGGTAGTAGAAGTCGTCACCATGAACTTAGACAAATATGCCAAGGGCAAAGCTAGACTGGGAGCTAGTACGGAGTCCACACCTTGAAGGTAACATACTGTCTCTCTGAATTTGGGGTCCGTCGAGTACTGAGCACGCGGGATAGGACGTTACCTGGACGGTTGACGACCCTGTAGGACGACCCAGACCCAGCACCCCAAGTCAAGGATGGCTATGTGTCTTGATCTTAGAACCCGCGCGGGACTGCACATATTCCAGACAAGAACTTGCAGCAGAGCTCCCCGCCATCTACTAACATGAACTCAAGGACTGTGGCAGCATACGCGGATGCTCGGCATCTGGTCATCCAGGGACAATCATCCTGAGAAAGTGACGGGTTATGTGGGCCCCCGCTTACCACTCTTATGCTAAACATACGAAAGCTATAATACCTTCTCCATATCCTCTACGGGGGCCAGAACATGGCGCATAAATACACCAAGATAAAGGCGCCTGGTGCTGCGAAGCGGCAGGAGCAGTCTGCGGTCGTCAACGCTGGGAGTCCGAGATCGGGAAGGATGGTCCCGTATGGTCTCTTCCATGTCAGATCATAGGTCGATGGCATGCGAGTTCCAGCGGAGAGCCCTTGCCTTCCGTTCCGCGACTTCGCGAGTTGGTGCCTGTCGCTGCCGTCGGCCGCGCATACGGGCCATCGCCACCGCGGCACATAGGCGCTGGCGGAAAGGCGAAGCCGCCTCACCGCTTGGAGTAAGGCGGGGTAGAGGGCTGGCTTTCTTTCTTTTCTTTCTTTTTTTTTCTCTTCTTTCTTTTCTCTGCCACCTACCTTCTTGGCATCGGTCGCATCAGCCGCAATCGGGGTCCCTCCTTCCCTTCTGGCCCACCACGCTCCACCGAGGCCCTGGAGGCATTCGTCTCAGCTAGACAACGAGATAGGTCGCGGGCTGCTCAGATGGTGGCAGACAGAATGGAGCCTCTTCTACAGGTTCCGTTCTCCGTCCGTGAAGCGCCCTCACTGTCGTCGACGAATGGTTTTAATGTTCTTATGTTCGACGGACAGCGAATCGTCAGTCTCCCGACTCCACCGGACCTAGCTTGGGCACGTTCTGTTCGCATGCCGGCTGCCTCGTCATGGAGCAAGCGCACTGTGCCTTCTTGATCTAATGTGCGCTGTGTTGGGCCTACTCCTCCTCCGGTTGAACGAGTGTGTCTGACCATTATACGGCATTATCGCTCACCAGATGAGAGCATGTAGATAATAAACATGATAAGTCCGCTTTTATCCTCGATCTTCTCAATGCAATCAATCCAATGCCCTCGCAATCATAGCTCGAAAGCCCTGCCGCATCTCAGAAAAAAGAGCCTGTCGAACCTTCCGCCGACTCCCGCCCGAAATCGGTCTGACAGTCTGATACGTTGCGGTCTTACGCGGATTGGGAGAGATCAGACCGCGATGTGCCAGCGGTGTGTTGGGCACAGAGGTGGCGAGAGATGCTCCTCCTCCCCTGGAGCATCAAGCGCGCTTAGATCGGCGCTATGGTGTCGGAAACCTCGCTCTGGTCGCGGTTCCCCCGGACCTCTTGATCAGTAATCGCCATTAACCCGATCGCGAAGACTTGTCGCGACTTGGTGCCGATGGTGAGTTGAGCGGGTTGGTGGTTAGCGTATCGCACGGTCGTTGGCGAGCGCGTCAAGGTGCCAAAGTTCAGAAACGGATATCCGCCGTATGACCACCAAAGTGTTGAGGTGCCGCGCCCGGATGTGAAGAACTACTTGCCGGCGATCGAGGCGAGCCTCCGCAGCGCCTAATAAGCAAGAAAGGGGGTGCGAGGTCCGGCGGCGCCTCGTTCTCAGACCGAGGTTACCGCCGGACGCGCGAAGGAAAAGAGCTTGGTCCCAACACTACCGGGCGCCACAAGACCGGATCGATGGGTGTGATGACATGAGTATTTTTATCCCGTTCAGCCTCCACCGCCGAGCTTAAACGAGTATAAGGGGGTGAAGTCTCGCTTCGAAGCCCGGCTTCGAAAGTACAAGGGAACTAGAGCTCCTAGAGCTCCTACGAGAGTGCAAGTGCTCCTATTCTACAGTAGCTATTCTCCAAGTGAGTTGCATGTATGCCGAATTGAAGCTCTCCTCTTTTTGTTGTGGCCTGTACGCCCCTTTTATATGCGCTCTTTGGCCACTGTAGCCTGTGCTGGTCCGTTGAATTAGTCGTTGCCTTTCCGCCATACTAGTAGCGTACCGAATCCACCGGGTAATCGAGTGCAATCCTCCGATCATCGCGCTGGACCGCTACCGGTCAGCATGTGTCCTCGCCCATGCGGGCGGTTAGACGGAGGCCCGCCTACCCGTCGAAACACGCGCCATCGCTCCTCGATGCAGATCTGGCGCATTTAATTCTCGATGACTCTGGGGACCCGAAGCGTATCCTGTTCGCGGCGCGTGATGATTCGCCTTGGGTCCTGCCCCTTTGCACCTCAGAAGCCCGGAGGGAGCAAGAGGCCCGAGCTCCCGAGGCGGGGAAGCTCGGGCTCGAGCTTACCAAGCTCGGGCGCGAGCTTGCTGGTCCCGAGCTTGCCACCTGTGGGGCCGCGGGTAAGTAAGTGGGCCGAAACTCCATGAGCCACATACTTTCCCCAACAGTAACAAAATCCATTAGAAGTCTAACTCCGAACTTGTCACGGTTATACCTGATAGGTCCCACAAGTACCTCTAAATTCCATCCGGCAATACACCAGCGATGACACATCCCTCAGGACCTCACCTACGGTGCAAGTATGATGACAATTTTGACATTATTCTCTCTCTAGATTCTCACGTTCCATACCGGGCTTGCTGTCGTACGATAAATTCTCAGTTAAATCCATCACGATCATCAATCCTTAGGGACCGGAGCGTCGACTCAGGTCACCGATGACTATCTAAGCAATGCTAAGCCAACTAATAATTAAAAACAGTAGCAAATTACATAATAATATTATCCTAGTGTTTTTCATGATATTAGGTGCATACCACATAAATAAACGACATGCACTAGAAATTTCTAAAGCAAATACATATAATTTAATTAAATAGCAATTTTGGCAAAATCAAGAAATCAGGATTCCCAGGAGAAGACTTGCCTTCCTGATCTTGGGGATGTCGGTTCGTCAATGAACTCTCATTCGTCGCCCATGTGATCTATCATACGCAAAACGAGAAAACAGCAATAAATACTAGAAACAGTAAATAAATTGAAAATTATACAAAAATTATAGTAACTACATGTGAATTTTTTTTTGAAACTAGAATCGCCGGATTTGGAGCTAGGATGAATTCACAACAAAATAGTGAAAGAATACTATTCACTAAAATTAAGGAAATACAAACACTGTATCAGCAGGCCATGTTACTGTAGCAGTTCGGCTCAAACTGAACGGATAAGGGAGAGGCTGTTGCTGGAGCTGGCCTGCGGACACGAGAGAGTGAGGAAGGGATAGGGAGGGAGAAAAGAGGAGGGAGAGGAGAGTGGGGTGCCGGCGGCAGGGTGGCGCTGCTCCCGTGAGTCTTCTGGCGCACGACGGCGGGTCGGCTGGCGGCAAGCGGCGAGGCATGGCGACTGGCGGTGTGGTGGGAGGCGGCCTTGGTGCAACGGTGGCTCGATCGGCAACAAGCGGGGAATCGGGACGGCGGCGACGTCGGCGAGTGTAGCGGCGGCGGCGGTGGCGGCGGAAGCGGCGGCTAAGCGGCGTGGGCGGCACGGTGTCTGATTCTGGCGGCGGCACAACAACTAGTCAGCGTGTCGAGGCACGGCCAAAAGCGGGGTGGCGCGTCCCGGGTGGAGGCGGCGCGCGGTGGCAACGGCGTGGTCCGGCGCTGTGGCATGGAGGTAGAGGGAAGGAGAAGCTACCTCAACGACGGCAGTCTCCGGCAGTGCGACGACGGCAAGTATAGATCGGTTCTCGGGGATTATGGTTAATTAGGGTTTATATAGGAAGATTAGCGATGGGCTCGGATTAGGCTGGCCCAATCTGCGGTGGATTGTTTTAAGATGCGAAAAAAATTTAGAAGACTAATTTTTACTAAAAAGTTGTTTCGTTTGGTTTAACTTGTTTTTTTTGAGATGGTACAACCCGAACGCACACAACTCACACCACACTCACGCACCCCGTGCACATCTAGTGCACATGCAGAACCAGATGAGAGGCCATCCATCTCCGTACGCGAGCATGCGTAGTCCCACTAAACACGCACGCGTGTGTCCCGGGATTCAATCCTGGGTGTACCGGCCCGGTATTAAATCCCGGAGAAATGCGGCACCAGCGGGCTGAGGCGATGCCTCGAACGCCGATGGACTTGCTCGCACAGCCGTGAGCAGGCCAACTGAGCTACGGCTCAGTCTGCGGTTTAACTTGTTTTTTGAACAACGGCTTTGAGGTGTTTGAGAAAGAGAAAAAAATCAAAGCTTTTTGCTTTTAAAAATACCTCAATAGAATCAATAATAAGTAGCTTAGAACGACCTAGCACGTACTCCTCTATCTGATCTAGCCCCACCATTTTTGGCATCTAGCAATCTTCCCCGTGATGCGTATTGATTAGATTTAATTAGTTCGCTAGATGTGCAAATTACTGTACGAACAGCATGCGAGTGCACGTACCCTTCTGGCGGTTGGCAGGTAGGGTTGGAAATGGTACGATTTTTTTTGACCGACCTAATTAATTAATTTAGACAGTGATTTGGATAGTTTTATAGACATCTAGCTATTTTTCCAGGTACCAGACACTCAACTTAACTTATTATATAGATAATTTTTAAATATGCATTTTTACATATTATCCGAACTCTATATCCGATAATATTGATTTTCTATGATCTGTATACGTATCCAATAATATCCACGTCCATATCTTTATCCGATATTATTTGTATTTGAATCTATATCGGACAAAAAATACGAATCCATATTCCTATCTGGTGGGCCGTCCGTATCCGGTGCGTTCACAACAAACTGGTACGTAGAGTATGTGCTAAAATGAGATATCGATCATTAATTGGATGTACATGCATGCATCAATCTCTTCGCGACTCCTAGGTAGCTAGCCGTACGTAGCATCAATTTGGATTCAATATGGCCAACCATTAGCTATCAATTCCAACGGGTGCATGTACGTCGCACTCGGGTTTTCTATCCGGCTAAATTCATATTGTAATTTACAGCTCAATATTTTTTTTGACAAGCTTAACATTTGACGTTTTGTAGCCTCTTTTAAAGATTTTAGAGCATCTACAATAGAGTCTCTAAAGTTGTCTCTAAGCATTCTTTCTCCTGCATAGATGCAGTCGCTAACTATTACGTATGCTTAAAAAAGCCTCTTAAGTTGAGGTAATTGTAACATCCTCATTTTCAAAAACCCAAAAATTTATTTGCATCATGCATTGCATTGCAATAAAATTCTTTTTGAATAAAATAATTTTCAATAAAATGAGTATGTTACTTGTTTAATAAAAACTTTAAAATTAATTGAGTTGTTTTACAAATATTCTACAAAGTAATTAAAGTAAAAGTATTTGATTTTGAAAATAGAAAATAAAATTATACTTGAATTTGATTTTCAAAGGAGAAAATCAGAAAATATAATTTAAAACCCTTCCCTATTTCCTGGTCCCACCTATCATTCCCTCTCTTCCCTTCTCTCTCTCTCTTCCCTCTTCCTCTCCTACTCCCTGATCTCCTTTGTCGACACAGGAACCCCCCATAATCTCCCTAATTCCCTCCACTCCACCTCTATCATCAAAACCCTTCTAATGGCTTTAGTTACCTCCATTAGTGGTGTTAACACACCACTAAGCCACCTCTCCATCTCCCTTACCCGTTACAAAAACCCTAGCCCGAGCTCCTTCCTCTCTCTTTGCATTCTTCTTCGATTCGGCCTGGGTAAGCATCCTTTGCTCGATTCCTTCAAAGACACCCTTCATCTCTGTTGAGTTTTCATTTTGCGATGAACATATTGACAATGGGGACTTGATTGTATTTTTCCGTGTTTTTCGGTTATTCTCAAGGTGTTGTTAGGTCTCGTTGAGCCAAGTGGATTTTGAGTTGCCCGTGGCATGTTTAGAATGACAAGTGGACGCTTTTGGGCTAGTTTGGACTTTTAGTGGATTTTCTCAGGAATTAAATCCCTCCATGACATGATCTTGATTTGGACAAGATTTGAGTCATTTTGAAACTGCCAAAAGGTTGGAAAAGGTGTTGGGGAGGTTTTTCAAGCTATTTTAATTTTGTGAGAATTTTTGGAAATTATTTGAAATTTTTGGAAACTCAGAGCAGAGTTTTTATAGCTTTTTGCAGTGTCAGGATTGGACAGTCCGATGGTTTGGGTCGGACAATCCGATAGGTGTCGGACAGTCCAGTTTCAGGGTCGGACAATCCGGTCTTCCCTGACAGTACTGCTGTTTTTTATGTTTTTGAGGGTTTTCCCTTGCTCGTATTAAAAAAGTTTATACATGAAAGTTGTAGAGAATTCTGAGACGCATCTTTGTCGTTTTGACAAGTTTTTCATTTGAGCTACAGAAAAATCATAAAAATTTAAAAAAGCTGCTGCTGTATTGGAAACAGGGGATTTTGGGAGGGTGTTGCATCAAAGGATCAGGTTCTTAGTGACCTAAAGATCATACCTTTTTACCCCCAAACAGCTGCTGCACTTCCAGTCTTGTTTTGGTTCGGTTTGCATCAAGATTGAGCCTTTCTCGATCTAGTTTGTGTGTTGCTCAAAGGAGAAAACTTTATCATGGATTTGGGTTCCTAGGAATCTTATAATCATCCTTACAAAACCTCCTAGCAGCTGCCATGGGTTTGCTTGCGATTCACTTTCTTCCGGTGCTTTCTTGGGTGGTAAGGAACGTTGGGGTTTAGGGGGGTTGAGCTTGATACCGCGACTTGGTTCGCAAAAATCAGCTCCCATTCAACCCCCCCCCCCCTTCTGTTCGATGTGACGGTTTCACAGTGGTATCAGAGCTACGGTTGAGCTCCTGTGATTCTTACAAATCTTTGAGCCCTTCCTGTCTTTAACCATGGCAGAGGAGAGGTACTTGAATAAACCACCGATTTTCAATGGCCTTGATTTTTTCTTTTGGAAAGCTTGGATGGGATCCTACCTTATAGCACAGAGCTTTGATGTTTGGGCCAAAGTCAAGAAACCATATAAGGTGCCGAATGGGGAGGAAATCACCCCCGAGAACAAAAAGGATTTTGAGTTGAATGCTAAGGCCAAGAACATTCTCATCCAAGGCTTGGGTCGAAATGAATACGATCGGGTTTCTCACCTTGAGTCCACGCACGAGATCTGGACTACTCTCATTGCTTTCCATGAGGGGATAGCTCAAGTCAAGACCATTCGCCAGGACCATTTCAAGCGTGAGTGCAACCGGTTCTCTTAAAAACCAGGTGAATCTCTAAATGCTTGTTTCAGCCGGTTCACAAAAATCTTGAGCAACTTGCGAGCAGTTGAGACAGTGTTCACTGACTCCGAGAATGCTCATCACTTTCTCTCAGCACTTGATTTAAAAATTTGGGGAGTAAAGATTACCAAGATCTGGCAGGCTACGGATCTCACTACACTCACTTTGGACGGTCTCTATTCGAATTTGAAAACTTATGAACTTGAGCATCTGTCAGTTCTTGAGACCGAGCCACTTTCCACAGTTTTGGTCACAAACCCTTCTGGTTCTTCCTCTTGCGATCTTGGTAGAGTCTCTTTATCTGTTCTTGTGGAGCTTTCTGACGAACGCCTAGACACAGTTCCTTAAGAGAGTTTAGCCTTCCTATCCAAAAAATTTGCCAGAGCATACAAAAGAGTGAGTGAGCGGAGGAGAGGAAACTTGAGGTGCTACGAGTGTGGAGGCCTCAACCACATTCGAGTAGAGTGCCCAAATCTTCAGAAGGGACGAGAAGAAGCTCCTGCTGCCAAGAACAACTACACCAAGCAGAACCGCAAGCCGAAGCCTGTACCGGGTCGCCAGAAGCCCACATTCTAGAATGAGCGAAAGCTGTTCCGCAAAGTGCTAGCGGCCTTGGACTCCGCTTGCGTCTCGGATGAGGAGGCAAGTGATGATGGGGAGGAGCCCCAAGACGAGGACTCCGATGACATCGGCTACGCCGGCATGTGCTTCATGGCCGGACATGCCAGTTCGGACTGCTCCGACATTGACTCCGATTCAGAGATACCTTGTTACGAAAACCACGATGATCTCAATTCTACGTTTCTCAAGCTAGGTGGCTTCCTCTCTTAGGCAAATGGTAGGGTTAGAGATTTGAAGGAAGAAGTAGCCTATCTTACTTTAGAGCTAGAGAAGTCTAGGGTTACGCCTAGTTCTTCTACTATTTCTGCTGTTGATTCTGATGCTTGGAAAGTTTGTGATGAAGCTCTTTCTGAACTTACTGCATTAAGGACCTTGCATGATAGTATGATTAAGGAGTTTGGAGAACTTATGAAAAAACATCTTAGTGTGCTTGAGGAGCTTGAAGAAACTTGAAATGCTTTAAAACTGTCTGTTGCTACTGAAATGGTTACTTGTCCTGATCCTACTGCACATATGTCACATGATACACTTAAGGACCCAGTCAGTCTAGATGAGGACTGTAGTGATCATGATGCACCTAAGGACACAACTAGCGATGGAGATGACAGTTTTCACTCTACTTCTGTGTGCAGTGAGTGTTTGATGCTTAGACTAGAGAACTTAACATTGAAGAGTAAAATTGCTGAACTGAAGAAGTCTTTAGATGAGTGCTCTACTTGTTTGCGATGTGATGAAATGGATGGGAACATAGGTAAAGCGCTAGAGGAGCTAGGCCGTAGGTATCAAGGTCGTCTAGCTGAAGTGCAAAACTGTGAGTGTCTTTCCTATCAGTCCTTCAAGAGAGAGCTTGAGATTCTAGGTGATAAAGTGCGCAGGCTGCAGGGTAAGAATGTTGCTAGTGGTCAGGGTGACACAAGTGCTACTAGGTCCTCTTCCCTCTCGTGTGAGTTCTGTCCACAGCTTCATCAGGAGTGTAAGTATCTCATGAGCACTCTTGAGAAGTTCGTTGGTGGTAAGAAGAAACTGAACTTGATCTTGGACCAATCCAAGATTTCACAGGGTAGAGGTTTGGGCTTTGACTGGCTTGATCACATCAAGCGTCACCCACCTAGGGTTGTCACTGCTGAGGGAGGTAGGATGGTGGCTGTGTCCTCTGGAGTCCCAGAGAAGACAATCTTTAGATCTGCTGGTCTTCAGGTTGCTTCTGACCAGGTGGTTGCTTCTTTTGTAGCACCTCCTTCTGCTAAGAGTATGAGTACTCAGTCATGTTCCAAGTCTGCAACTCCTATAGCACCACCTAGGATAAAGCCAAGGCCTAGGTTCGTTTGCACTTACTGCGGCAGGACTGGTCACATAGCTGAGTTCTGCTATCAGCTGGTAGGTTTTCCCAAGCGCCATCCCAAGAGTGCCCATAATCACACTCAGGCAGCTAGGGTTTCTCAGGCACGTATTTCACCACACCAAGTAGCTAGACAAGTGGAGTCTAGGATGAGCATTAGGCCTGGTCTGGGTTTCTAGGAAATCGAGTCGTCCTTAGGGTGTGTCTTCGTTTTCTGGTGGAGGTAGACTCGTGCGGCGAGAGTTCCCTGCAGAGGTCAGATGGACTGACCAGAAGAGGTAGTCGAGGCCGAGGGATGGCCCAAGGCATAGTGTTGTTAGGACAGAGCGTGTGCCACGCGGTTTTGTAGAGGTGGAGTCAATAGGATGTGCTGGTCATGTGTCTCAGTTTTGGGTTTCTAGGTCTACTCTGGTGAGTCCTCACACTGAGACTCGTTTCTTCTCTACTTGACTTAGGCTCGTAGGGCTGGGAGGAAGGAGGTCTGGATCGTTGACTCCGGTTGTTATCGTCACATGACCGGTGAGTCACGATGGTTTGCCACTCTAGCCCGAGACCCCGACAGCGAGCTAATCACCTTTGGGGATGCGTCTACAGGTCGTGTCCTAGCTCACGGATCTGTCCAGGTTAGTCCACAGTTTGTTCTAAAGGACGTAGCCCTAGTCAGTAAGCTGAAGTATAATTTGCTTTTTGTTTCGCAGCTTATTGATCAGGGCTATGAGGTTAGATTTAGGACTACTGGTTCTTATGTCTTGAGCCCCTCTGGGCAAGTTTTTTGTGGGATTTCTCGTTTTGGCCTAGTCTTTCGAGCTGTTTTCCCTTCTGCTTCAGCTGGTGCTTCTCACTGCCTACTTGCTTCTGATTCTTGTGACATTCAGTTCTGGCATAGGCGTTTAGGTCACATTGGTTTTGATCACTTGGCTAGGGTGAGCTCTTCTGATTTAATTTCAGGACTTCCCAAGCTCACTCCTGTCTTTAACTTGGTTTGTGCTCCTTGTCGACATGGTAAAATGATGGCTGCTTCCCATCCACGAGGAACACGTGTGATGACCGATGCACCAGGACAGCTCTTACATATGGACACTGTTGGTCTAGTTAGAGTGCAGTCAGTAGGTGGGAAGTGGTATGTTCTTGTTGTTGTTGATGATTACTCGAGGTACTCCTGGGTCTATTTCATGGCCACAAAGGAGGAGACATTTGGACTGTTCAGAAACCTCACAAGGAGGCTAGCAGTCGAGTTTCCAGGTGCGCTTTGGGCCATTCGTTCTGATAATGGCACGGAGTTCAAGAACGCTTCATTTGAAAATTTGTGCACCATTTCTGGAGTTGAGCACCAGTTCTCGTCGCCTCATGTTGCCCAACAAAATGGGGTTGTGGAGAGAAAGAATAGAACCCTGGTCGAAATGGCTAGAACAATGCTCGATGAGTACTCCACCCCGAGGCATTTCTGGGTTGAGGCAGTTGCCACTGCTTGCTACGTTTCAAATCGAGTGTTCCTGTGTGCTAAGTTGCATAAGACCTCTTTCGAGCTGCGTTATGGGCGCAAGCCCAATGTTTCTCACTTTCGAGTCTTTGGATGCAAGTGCTTCATTTTGAAATCTGGAAATCTGGACAAGTTTGAGTCTCGCTCCTCTGATGGCATCTTTCTAGGGTACACTCCTTCTCGAATTGTCAGGGTGTGGGACATTGCTAGGAAGAGGATAGTGGGGACGTGCGAGGTCACTTATGATAAGTCTAGGCCAGGTTCTAGGCCGGACATTTCCCAGTCTGATCTTTCCTTTGAACCCATATTTGTAGAGGAGAGGATATTTCGTGATGACTGTTCTTCTGTCCCTAACGAGGATCCTTCTCCATTGGTAGAGCCTTCTGCTAGACCTTCTGTCTCTGACCCTTTTGCGCCCTCAGTACCCTCAGCTTCCTCTGAGTTTCCACTTTACTTACCTTCTTCTTCTGAGGTTACCCCTATAGGTTCTGAGTTGCCTAGTGGCTCTGCTCCTGTCTCCACACCTCGCGAGGCTGAGGCCACTTCTAGGGCACCTAGGCATATTCAAGCCAAGCACCCTCCTGATCAGATGATAGGACCATTGGGTGAGAGAGTGACTAGGTCCAGGGCACATGAGTCACTTCTCTCTGCTGCTTTTGTTTCTTCTCTTGAGCCTAAGGATGTAGCTCAGGCACTAGCTGATCCTGACTGGGTAAATGCCATGCACGAGGAGCTTGAGAACTTTGAGAGAAACAAGGTTTGGGATTTAGTTGAGTGCCCTGTGGGAGTAAATGTGATAGGAACAAAATGGGTTTTCAAAAATAAGCAGAGTGAGGATGGGGTAGTGGTGAGAAATAAGGCCAGGTTAGTAGCACAAGGTTTTATTCAGGTCGATGGGGTTGACTTTGAGGAAACCTATGCTCCAGTTGCTCGTCATGATTCCATTCGGATCTTTCTTTCTTTCATGGCTTCACACCATTTCAAAATTTATCAAATGGATGTTCGCAGTGCTTTCTTGAATGGTGTTATTGAGGAAGAAGTTTATGTTCATCAGCCCCCTGGATTTGTTTCTTCCAAATTTCCTGACCATGTGTACAAGCTCTCAAAGGCTCTATATGGGCTAAAGCAAGCCCCTCGAGCTTGGTATGAGCGCCTGAAGAGCTATCTGGTCAGAAATGACTTTCTAATGGGGAGTGTTGACAAGACGTTGTTTATCAAGAGAAAGGCATCCGATTTTCTTCTTGTTCAGATCTATGTGGATGACATCATTTTTGGCGGGTCTTTTGATTCTATGGTTTCTGAGTTTTCACATGCCATGAGCTTTGAGTTTGAAATGAGTATGATGGGAGAGCTCAACTTCTTTTTGGGTTTTCAGATGAAACAGGCCCGTAAGGGTATTCTTTTGCACCAGGCTAAGTACACTAGAGATCTTCTGAAGCGTTTTGCCATGTCTGATGGCAAGCCAGTCTCCACACCCATAGCCACTACTACTGTTCTTGAGCCTGATCTGAACGGTGATCCTGTAGACCAGACTCAGTATAGGAGCATGATAGGAGCCCTGCTGTATCTTACCTCTTCTCGGCCAGACATACACTTTGCTGTGTGTCTGTGTGCTAGGTTTCAGGCTTTCCCTCGAGCTTCACACCTTTAGGCTGTCAAGCGGATTCTTCGCTACTTAGTTGCCACTCCCAATTTAGGGATTTGGTACTCTTCAGCCTACTGTCTTTCCCTTAGAGCCTTCTCCGATGCTGGCTTTGCTGGCTGTAGGATAGATAGGAAGAGCACTTCTGGCACTTGCCAATTGCTTGGCACTTCTCTTGTTTCATGGTCTTCTAGGAAGAAGACAAGTGTCGCCCAGTCTACTGCTAAGGTGGAGTACGTTGCTGCAGTCTCTTGTTGCAGTCAAGTGCTTTGGTTGGGACAAATGCTGAGAGACTATGGATTAGAGGTGGGTAGTGTACCACTTCTGTGTGACAACACTTCAGCCATCAACATTGCCAAAAATTCAGTCCAACATTCTATAACCAAGCACATTGACATTACCACTTCCTTAGAGACCATGTTGAGAAAGGTGATATAGGGCTCGAATTTGTTGAGGGTGATCACCAGCTTGCTAATATTTTTACCAAGCCTTTAGATAGCCCTAGGTTTGCCACTCTTAGGGGAGAGCTAGGCTTGGTCAATGCTGGGGGTATTAATTAAGGGGGAGTCTAAGTTTTGTATTATATGTATATATTTTCTGCATTTGCTCTTGTCTGCTTTTGGATTTGCATTAGATCAGGGCTAGAGAGTCTGCACTTCTTTCAGCATTTCTTAACCCTTAGGTTGCTATCATGCGTGATTAGCAATGTCCTCTGCTCTAGCTAGTGAGTCTCTCATAGACTTTTGGGTTTACCAGGTATTTTGAGGCTACCTGGGTAGACAGGGTTTGTGTTAGTTCTCCATAGTAGTCGAGTTTAGGCTTGCTTCCCTTCTTCTATCGCTAGGGGTGTGCCTTCTTAAGCATTTGCTGTCTCTCTTTCCTGCTCTATAGCGAATCTATTTCTACTCCTTATCTTCCTCGTTGTGTCTTGCCATGGGTTTTCGGTTTGAGGGGGAGTTTTGGAGTTTGCATTTGCATATAGCTTACTTTTCTTTTCAAGGGCTTTGTTTATTAGGCTTATTGGTTGATCTTGCCTGGTTTGTCCCGTGTTCCAAAATGAGTTTCTTGGTCAACTTGTTTTATTTGATAAAAGTTTAAGAAAAGGCCTAAGAAGAGCTGCAAAATATTTTTTGAAAATCTTGCAAAACTTAACATTTGCCTCTTCAAGTGTTTGGATTTTCATAACCAAATGTTGGTGCGGTTTCTCGGTATTTTCCGAGGTTTGGAGCTCTTGTTGCCTCTTGCAGAAATTTGCCGCTCATTTCTCAAGTTTTTTTTTGAGCACATTTTATAAAAAAAAGAGTTAAAAAAAGAGAGAAAAATGTGACTAAACACGAGGAGGAGAGCAACCTAGGGGGCCTTGTCCTGATGGCCTCAGGCAGGTGCTCTACTAGCGTCTTTCCAAAATCTGAGGTCAAGCCAAAAAGAAAAAAACAAAGAAAAAAAATGAAAATGAGTAGACTAGTTTGGTCAAAATTTGACTCAAATTGAGTAGTTGATTACCCTTTTGGCACTTTAGTCTTCTTTCTCTTGGTTTGAACGAGCTGATTGCACCTCATTTCGTTTTGAAACGCCTTGTACTTGACGAAGTTTTCTGTCTCGTTCTAAAATGCAATTTTTGTTTTTGCTCTCTAAAGCCCTAGTACCTTCTCATGTCATTACAAACTTGTGCATCTCGAACTTGAATTGGGCATTGGTTTCTAGGTTTCCTTTCCATTTGGTTAATCCACAAAGCCCTTCCTAGGTTTCATTTCTCTTTGCATATGCATATTCGGGGTGGTTGAGTTTGGTTCATGCATTCCTTGATGAACATTTTGCCAAATGGGGGAGAGTTTGGGCATTGTGACAGGGGGAGCAAAGTTGGAACTGCATTTTCTGAGGTTTGTCAATATGTCATCAAGGAGGAGTGTTGAGTTTTCATTTTGTGATGAACACATTGACAATGGGGACTAGATTGGATTTTCCCATGTTTTTCGGTTATTCTCAAGGTGTTGCTAGGTCTCGTTGAGCCATGTGGATTTTGAGTTGCCCGTGGCATGTTCAGAATGACAAGTGGAGGCTTTTGGGCTAGTATGGACTTTTAATGGATTTTCTCGGGAATTAAATCCCTCCATGACATGATCTTAATTTGGGCAAGCTTTGAGTCGTTTTGAAAGTGCCAAAAGATTGGAAAAGGTGTTGGGAAGGTTTTTCAAGCTATTTTAATTTTGTGAGAATTTTTGGAAATTACCTGGAATTTTTGGAACCTCACAGCAAAGTTTTTATGGCTTTCTGCAGTGTCAGGATCGGACAGTCCGGTTTCAGGGTCGGACAGTCCGGTCTTCCCTGATAGTGCTACAGTGTTTCATATTTTTGAGGGTTTTCCTTTTCTCGGATTAAAAAAGTTTATACATGAAGGTTGTAGAGAATTCCAAGACGCATCTTTGTCGTTTTGACAAGTGTTTCGTTTGAGCTACAGAAAAAACATAAAAATTCAAGAATGCTGCTGCTCTATTGGAAACAGGGGATTTCAGCTCGGCTAGTTTATTGTTTTTCACGTTTCTTGATCATACTAACCCCGATCGAGGATCGGTTTGTTGCGTTGGGTTTGTGGCCATGCCGCGGATGTTGGGGATGTGTTTGGTATCTGTGGATGCAGGTGATGGTCTTAGTGCAGGCGGCGCAGATAACGCTTCAGTCAGGTGGGTTGGCGGCCCGGTTGGAAATCGGGTGCGAAGTCCGTGGTGAGGAAGTTTATCGGGTCGGGCACGAGACGTTGCGGCATCCATGTTCGTACGTTTGCTTCGAAGGGAAGGAATAGCTGGAGGTCGTTCGCTGCGCTTGGAGATTCGTGCGTGTGTTAACCCACTTGTTAGATGGGCTTGGTGGGTGGCCCAGGTTTAGGCCCAAGTGTGGCTTGTGTGGCTATATAAGGGACCCCAAGGTGTAACTTGGGGGCTGCCCTTTCCATTCAACCCTTCTCAAGTGTGAAAGAGAGATTTGTTGCCCGGTTTGTATTTCCTTGTGAGAGAATGTTGTGCGCCCCAGTATTTCTACCGGCTTGAGTGACCCAATACTATTCCCAGAAGATCATAGCTAGTATTGCACTCAAGGACATTTTGGAATATCATCGCAGGTATTGAATTAACAGTTCATATAACATAAATAACATCCAGTTGACATAGACATTCACATAGTCTTGCACAGGACATAATCAAATCATAAAAGCACAGCGGAAGACTTCAAATGCGACGATACTCCGAGATTGACCCGGAACGCGTAGCTAATCACCTTGACCCTCCTGGTCACAACTGGCACCGACGTTGAGATCTTCTCCTGAACAATCATCCGTGATCCATATAATGAGTACACGGTTACCCAGCAAGCAGTCCTTAATAAATAAATGCAAGGTCAAAGGATGGGTTTGGTTATTTTGCTAAAACAACACCTATCTACTTGTTTATTTATTCTTGATTCATTGAACATATTATAACATATGAGCGTAGCCAAAGGACGACTAACCGACTCAGCACACGACGAGCGTAGCCATAAAACGGCTAACCAGCTCAAAAGAGAGGCACTCCCTGCCTACGCTACCACCAAGTTAATTAATTAAAACACATTGTGTCAAACTCCTTTCCCCCGTCCATAACCGTGGGCACGGCTATCATGATAGTTTTAACTCTGCAGAGTGTGTACACGTTTCCCACAAGCCCCATCTCATCCCGAAGGAGAAACAGTACAAAACTGTTCACTGCTTTCACCTGCCCCATAATGTACCATTTCTTTTGGTTTCGCGCCCCATACGGTACACTTCGACTAGGCCGACTACATGCGCATCTCCTTCGGCCAGACCTGATAGCGCACCGCATGAGGTTAGCCCCCATTTAAACCATTCGGAACCGGTGATAGCTAGTCACGTCCGTCCACTACAAATACAGCGGAAGCTAGGTTTCTACAGCTAATAAAATTATGGCCAGAAGGCACAAGTGGCTGTACGGTTTAGGTTCGGTATGGTAGTCACAAGTATACGGTCCTTATATGATGGAGGAGACCTGCACAACACAACCACAACCCCAAAATCCGCCTCTTCTGGGTGTCCTCAAATCAACACACACCACGTTGATTTTAGTTGATTAGGTTTAACAAAACAGTACCACGAAGTCAAGCTTCACGAATAAAAGTTTAATAATGAGTGAACCTATCAACTACCAATCCCAAAAGAATGGCTAAGCAACTACACAAGGATAGGCTAGGAAAAACAGTACCAACGGGCTAACAATGGTAGGCTAAATCATATTAATGAAGGATTAACATGAAAATATGATCAACCGGCACATACGATGATAATTCAAGCATACAATTCAAATTAAGATGAAATAAATTACTTTTAACAAACTAGGAATTCAATATGAATCTTGCTTGCCTTCGAAGAAGTTTGGATCTGGTTCTCCTCTTTCGAACGGCTCCGGAACGACTCCCGTACAGCAGGTGCACGTCGGATCTATGCAAAAAAAAATAAAACAGAAATAAATAACAAACATAGAGAAAATAGTATGGTAAAAATATATAAAATTCTTTTGATTATTTGTGATTTTTGGGCTCTGGAATCATCTAAATCGGAGCTCGGGAACTCCCTAAACAATTCGGGGAAGTTTCGGGAAAAAGAAAAGACTGAAAAAGATTAAACCAGGTTAACCACCGAAAACCAAGAAAATCCCAGGATTCGGGGCCGGCCAGGACACGTGGCGGCTAGCCATAGGCACGGCGCGGCGGCTGACGCGGGCCGGCGACTCAGCACGCATCCGTGCGGGAAGCGACGCGTGGCAGCGAGATTAGGCGCAAGAATCTTGCGGCACGAGCGATCGGCGCGAGAGAGACAACCCGGTGACGGCCAATGGGGCGACAATGCGTGGCGGGCGGTCGGCAGCTGGCGCGGTCACACAGCGCTGCTCGGCAGCGACGGTGGAGGGAACACGCGGCAACAAGACGAGTGGCGGTCGACGCGTGGTCGGCGGCTCGATCAGCAAGCACGAGCCGGTTAGCGATATCTCTCCTCTAATCCTTGGCCAAAAATAGCGACCCATATATCCAAATTGATCAGCACGACGAGCTCTCCAACGTCCTGGCTTCGGACCTTCGATTTGGATCTCGGTCAGAGAGGGATCTAGGGTTTTCTCTCGGTTTCGGCTAGGGTTTGCTTTGAATTCGAGGGGATTTGGTGTGGACTCGAGGGAGGGGGTACAGGGGGGTATTTATAGTGGTGGAGGGATGTTTGGTCGGATAGAAATAGGGAAGAGTCCTATTTGTGGATGATTTAGAGAGATAGAGAGTCCGAATCCTAATCGGTGTCCGTATTTGAACAGGATTCGATCTCCACCCCATCTAGAGGCTTCTAGAGGTTGTAGGATGAGTCTCAACCTGGTTGGGTCGAGCTAGAGTCGTGGTAGGGTCAAGTGGGACCTACCAGGAAGCTTCTAGAACTATCTAGGGCTTAATAATCCTTATCTGAGCCTTTTATACATAAATAATAATATAAAAATCATTTTATTTATTTATTTTCTTTTTATAACACAAGTGACTAACTAATAATTTTATTAGGATGTCACAAATCCTTTCCCCTTAAAGAAATCTCGTCCCGAGATTTGGGAGTTAAGTAGGGTTCTACTGGGATGGATCACAGAGAAACAAAGCCGGTAGTTGTTTAGATCTTGTGCTTGTTTTTCTGATGTTTTGTTTTCTGTTTTGAGATGGTTTGATGTGTGTTTTTGTGCAGCAAGTTTCTCCTCTCTCTCTCCCTCTTCTTCTCCTTTCTTCTTCTCCAAGATGAAGCCTTTCTTGATGAGTTCTTGAGCTATTTTGTTCTTGGATCTTTCTGCAACTTGGGAGGCATAAATCTCATAGATTAGGGACCTTTTGGTACCCCAAATCACCCCTTGTAAGACCTCCATGCAGCTGCCCAAGTTCTCCCACGTTTGGACACGTTTTTGACCCTATTTGAAGGCGATTTGAGGGCTGTTCTGTTGGAGCTCGTGCTGCTGTGTTTTTGGGGATCAAGATCCACAGAAAAGGGTATCCTTAGAACCCTCTTTCATCCCCAAAAGGATCCTCCACGGCCTATAGCCTTCCTTCACTGTTTTGACCTCCTTTCGGTTGTTTTTGAGCAAGTTTCTTCGCGATGTTGTAGTAGCAAGGAGAGCTGAGTTTTGGGAGGGTGTTGCATCAAAGGATCAGGTTCTTAGTGACCCAAAGATCATATCTTTTTACCCCCAAACAGCTGCTGCACTTCTAGTCTTGTTTTGGTTCGGTTTGCATCAAGATTGAGCCTTTTTCGATCTAGTTTGTGTGCTGCTCAAAGGAGGAAACTTTATCATGGATTTGGGTTCCTAGGAATCTTATAATCATCCTCACAAAACCTCCTAGCAGCTGCCATGGGTTTGCTTGCGATTCACTTTCTTTGGGTGTTTTCTTGGGTGGCAAGGAACGTTGGGGTTTAGGGAGGTTGAGCTTGATACTGCGACTTGGTTCGCAAAAATCGGCTCCCATTCAACCCCCCCCCCCCTTCTGTTCGCCGTGACGGTTTCACAATCTCTGCCCCCCTTGACCCATTTTTGCCATCGCATTGCAAGGGTCCTCGCCGGAGACGAAGGATTTCGTCGCTGAGCCGCAGTTCTTCATCGTCGGCGCCGCCACTGCCTCCACCTCGATTCTCCGTCGATCTTCGCTAATCACCTTCCTCCCTCCTCCTAGAGCACACCTTGAGCTAGAGTAGGGCTTCCCCGCGGTCAATTTGACCGGAGCCTCGCCGTCGACTGGGCCGCCCCTTGCCACGCGCGCGTGAGCGCCACCACGCTGTCGGGGCACGAGGCAATGGGCCGAGCCCATCGGCCGGCTTCCAAATTCTTTTTATATTTTTCTTAAACAGTGAACTGTTAATTTCATATTTTTTAATTCACATGTCCAAAAATTTCAAAATAAGTTTCATAATGTTCATAAAAATATGTTCTACCAATCTGTGAATTTTCCTAAATATTTGAGAATAGTTAAATTTTTGCTTAATTGATAAATTGATAAAATGTTTTTAAAATTGGTTATTTAGATAAATTTTGTATCACAAAAATTGCAAATAAAACTTGTTTTGACCAGAGAATATAATTTACCATTTTGTGTTATTTTTGCATAAGCATAAGCATACATGTCGTTTCTTGTCTTATTTGGGAATTCGTGTTTATTGTGGTTATTCGTTGATTAGGGTCTAGCGACGATAACCTTGCCATCAACCCCGCGGAAGATCTTCAAGGAAGTGCTGATCAAGCCAAGTGCTGAACTTTGCTACCCATGTTTATAAAAGGCTTTCCTAGAATTGTTAACTTGCATGCTATGTTAAAAATGTAGAAAATTACTAGTTCATAACCATAGTTAAAACCCCATTTAATATTATCTTATTAGACTTGTACCTTGCTGCCCTAGGACTAATTATTTAGTCTCTAAATATTGCCATCCCTTGGAAATAGGATTTGTACATGCCAGCTATGCTTAGAATGATCATATTAAATTATGGTTCATGAAATAAACAATGATTCTTTTTACACTTGTACTGCTAAAGACAGTTGAAGCTGTCATGTTTCAGAATGGGCATAGTTGAGATAGCGGTTGCTATCGGGTAAAAGCATTTTATAAAACCTGATCGGGGTGGATGGTTGCAACGTGGGTGCAGCAAGCATGAGATTCGGGTCCAGTGTGGAAACCACCCTGATCTCTAAGGACCAACTCCTTGAGGTAGATGAGCTAAGTACAACAGTGCGGCCATGTATGCTTGTATAGGCAGGCCCTGGTCTAGTAACCTTCGGACTCCTAGTTATGGTCACTAATCCCCGTGGCCGGGATGGTTGGAGCATCGCCGGGAAGCGTCGCCACGAGCCGCCATCCTGTGCACCGCCGCCGCCGTTGCCATCGCCACGGCGTCGAGCGGACCCCACCGGTGAGTTTGCCGCGACCTCCTCTCCCTTCCCGGCTACCTCTTCGTCGCCGACTCCCGCTAGAGCGCCGTTGCCGGCAATCCGCTCCGCAGTGGCCGTCCAGACGTGTGCATCTAGCCTCGTGCGGGAGGGCTAGCGCGTGAGGGCGAGCGAGCCAGGCCGGCTGGGCCGCACGGGAGCTAGGTGGGCCGGCGCATGTGCTAGGCCAGGGCACGGCGCTGCTGTGCTAGGCCACTTCACGTCCGTGGGCGTATGGGCCGATGCAGGGAGAGGCAAGCCACGTGTAGGCCGGAGCTATAGGCCACGTCGCTGCTGGCCAGGGGCCGAGGGCGAGCCGAGCAGTGCAGGTCACCTGATCTTTGGCCACACTATGCTGGACTGGTCTAGTTGTTTTATATATATGTGAACAGTGAACTTTAAAATTTGGTATCTTTAAATCTACAACTCAGAAAAATGTGAAACAAATTTTGGTATGTTTGTAAAATTGAGATCTACCTCTGTAAATTTTATAAATGCATATGCACACATGTATTTTATTGGTATTTTTCACACATGGGTTTATTGCTGTTTTTCGCATGCGTTAGGATCGTGTGACGAGGGTTTCATGACAAGCCTTCCGGAGGAAGATCAATTGACGCTTACTAAGGCAAATTCTGAACCTTTGTACCTATGTTTGTAAAATGAATTTGTTAGATGTTTAACTTGCATGCTATGTTAAGACCTAAAAATGCTAATTGATTAGTTGTTAGTTAAAAACCCTCAATTAAGGATATCGTTATAAAATCATTCCTTGCTGCCCTAGGTTAATATAATATTGCTAAATAACACCAACACCCTTGAATTAGGTTTTGACGATATTAGCAATGCTCAGTTGTAATCATGTTAAACTTGGATACATAATGTTCTATCAAATGCTTATTTAACTATGGATCTTAAAGGGGCAGTTGAAGTTGCCATGTTTCAGAATGGGCATAGTTCGGATAGTGGGTGCTATTGGATAAAAATGTTTTGCAAAACCAGATTGGGGTGGATGGTTGCAAGGTTGGCGCAGCAAGCACAAGACTTGGGCCCAGTGTGGGAACCACCCTGGTCCCTAAGGACCGATTCCTTGAGGTAGACGAGCTAAGTACAATAGTGAGGCCATGTGTGCTTGTATGGGCAGGCCTTGGCTTAGTACCCTTTGGACTCCTAGTTTTGGCATTCAGTTGGTGGAGCAGGCAGTTGGTGCTGTTCCGTAGGCGTAAGAGGGGCATTATAGTGAAAGCCTTAGCGGGAATGTCCTAACTAGGAGGAGGTCGAAGAAAGGCCTTGTGGTGATCATTTTTCCTTGGGGGCACCCTAGGAAGAACCACCTCGCATGGGTAAAGCATGCATCCTCTGCAGAGTGTATAACTATCATGATAGCCGTGCCCACGGTCAAGGTCGGACGACGGGGAGCTGCCTCTTGGTACTTCTTATCTATTTGTTTTCAAAATGATGTTTTAAAGGAAAACCACGATTGCAGTCATGTGTTTTGATTTTTCTCCTCACAATTGGTGCTATGAGCGATGAGGGTGTTTGCACGGTGGGTGCCGTGAGTTGCCAGGTTAGGCAAAATCGGTTAAGGCCGGAATTTTAAAGAAAATGATTCAAATATGTGTTTTCCTCAACGCATTTCAAAACATTTTATAAAACCCAAGGTAAAACTTGCAAAACTAGCTTTATGCAAACGAACCCTATCCTTCTCTTATAAACCTTAGTTGCATTTAGTCAGCCTCACTTGTTGAGTATAAAGTATACTCACCCTCGTCTTTTATGCGAGGCTGCTCGTTCCAACGAGCAGGTCGCGACCAGAAGGAGTTGTATCTAGAGGAGGAGATATTCGAAGATGAGGATTTTGCAGATGGTATACAAGATGAAGGCTACTCGGTTATCTAGGAGCGCGTCTCTGCAGTCTTGCCTGTGGAGAGTTGGGCCTTGCTTTTATTTGGAGTTGATCAGTGTAATTTGAAGTTTCCACTGCAGTTGTTAGGCCTCAGTGCCAAAACTATTGTAATAAGAGCTACTTTGGCTATACGCTGATGTAATTTACATTTCACGTGTGATAGTGATGTTCCAAATCTGTTCATCTGTATGTACTAGCTACTTGATCCAGAGACTAGTATAGTTAAAACACAGTAGGGATCTGACTCCGATTTATGGGTCCCTACAACTAAGGTATGGTTAGCATCCATTTAGAAAGCCTTCAATGCTGTAGAGTAAAAAAAGGTATGGAAGTAGATTTTGTCCTTGACCTTCTTAGTTACTATCTCACCAATGTTGCCTAGGGATCTAGGTTCAATTTCTGCCTTGAATCTATACAGAAGGTGGAAACTGTCATCCTAAGAACCAAACAACTCATCTAGAGCTTTGTCTTACCAACCAAATGTTGGACAGCTGAGTGTCACATTGTATTCATCTTTTACTCTCTATTGTAGTTCCTTAGCTCCAATATTTGGGGTGTTCCTCAATATACCAACTACATTGTTGGCAAGCCAATCCTTTGAAGCCATGCTGCGCTTGATCCTGGAAGTTGATGTGCAATTGTGTGAAATTTTTTTTTATTTTTAACCTTTTTTAAAAAATTAATATAAAATTAACCCTGGTAAAAAAATATTTTTATTTCTAACCCTTTTGGACGCGCCACTCGAGACGCAGCTGGTGACAGAACTACTGCGCCCGGTGCATGTGGCGCGCAAGGGTGCTGCTGCAGTGGCGCCAGCAGGCTGGGCAAGGGATGGCGTGGCATGTGCGGGCCCCACCCTTGCCGCGCCACCCCGCCTAGCGCGGCAAGGCCTGACTCAAATACACCCAGAGCTCCTCCCAGCTCGGCCATTCTTCATTTTCTCCCATTTCACCTCTTCTCTAACCACTCTTCTCCTCCTCCATTTCCAAAAACTTTGAGCATTAGATCCGGCAAGTTTTATTTGGGAAAAGGCTGCATTTCATCATGGCAGGTGACCCCCTCTCCTTTGGTGTCTTTTGGTTGCATTTTTTGTAATTTTCAATTGATTTAGGGTTAGGGTTAGGGTTAAGGTTAGGGTTCTAGTTAAACTTATCATGGAGATGTATGGATTGCGTAGTGACTTTGTCTCCATTGATAATCTTTCGAAGATGTATAGATTGTGTAGTGATTTTTTTTGCATAATATTTCATGAATTTTTTAATTGATTTATGGTTAGGGTTAGGGTTAGGATTCTAGTTGAACTTAGCGTGGAGATGTATGAATTGCGTAGTTGTTTTGTCTTCACTGATGATCTCGTGAAAAGGCTAGATTGTGTAGTGAATTTTTTTAAATATTTCATTTAGTAGTAATGTTAAGCCTAAGATGTATGTTTATGCGGAATACGTTTTGATAAAATAATTAATTTTCCCGCCATCCTGCACTATATTGTAGGAAACGATAGTGGGACGGCGAAGCCATTCCTCAAATATGAGAATTATCCTAGGGGTAAGAATGCTCCAGTTCGGGCCTCACCGTTTCCGGTCCCACTTTGTGAGCACGGCCTTCCTGCGGAGGTTCAGCAGTCGAGGGACCATGATACTGCCGGTAGAGCCTTCTACACTTGTGGTGTGAAGAATGAAGACATTGGCGGGTGCTCTTTTCGGTAGTGTTGGTTTTTCGAGTGGATTGATGGACCTGAAAAGTTTGATCCGAGGATCCGGCTGTTTCCATGGCGCTCCATGGAAACTAAGCCAATGCAGCATTTCAGGCGTTGGGTTCCTCCTCCGCCAAATCCACCGGAAATGACAACGGAGGAGAAGGCGGTGGCAAGTGCTAATCGGGTAGTAAACCCGCCTCTATGTCATTGCTATGTTCAGTCCATATTAGTACGGCCTAACCCAGGGGTGGACTTTATCCCCTTCTTCCGTTGCTCGCGCAACGATCGGGTAAGTGTATGCGTGCCTAGTCCATATGTAAGTTAGACTCATGCATTGAAGTAGTTCGATAACAATGTTATTTTTTGTAGGATGGATGGCCTCTCTGTGATTTCCAGGAGTACATTTATGGATGCAAGGCTTATTGGCCATCTAATGAGGAAGTGGAGGCCTTCAACTCTGGCGAGAAGAATTGGCCATGTGAGTAATATCCACCCACTACATGTAAGTGCAGCATACCGGCTCATAGAGGTGTTGTGCCATCGGAGCTTGGGTATGGATGGTATTGTGGCAACTCCTATGGTGAATTTTAGGTACGATTTACTTACATATGTTTTATTTAAAATTAAAATACCATAGTGCATGTTCAGCTTGATGATAGTCGTTCCCGTAATATTTGTAGGAGGGACGGACGTGTGACTGGGAGACATATAGCGGAAAACAGGACTTTGAAGCCGAGATTTTGAATTTGTGTGACGAGAACAAGCTAGGAGAGCAGAGAAGATGAAAAAGAAGATAAGGCATGATTATGGTGTACTCATGCCGTCTGCTGAAGACAGGAAGAAGGTGATCAATGACATGATCAGGGTGCGTGGGGTGCCGCCACGTGGCTACTTCACCAATTCAGAAATTTTGGATTACTGGAGGAGGCGTAGGGGGAGGTACCCACCTGGTGTTGATCCAAGAGAGGTGAGACAGCAAATAAAGCTACATAGGCAGATGGAGAAGGAGCGCGAGCTTGAGGAGAGAAGGAAGAAGATGGCAGAAGGTTCACTCATTGACCTTGCGGCCAATTACCTGCATAATTCATGGAAGGCTCATCTGCAAACTGTGCGGCGCAACAAGGCGAGGAGGACGGTGGAGATGGAGACCATGAGGGGTCTTGTTCGTAACTTGCCTACTATCGTGCCTGATGATGACGAGGACCCTGAGTAGTGCACACGTGTTTGTTGAATTTCGTGATGTAATATGATGTTGAACTTAGTTTATGTAAATGTACCTTGTGGTACGTAGTACATGTAAATCTGTCATATGTTATTTGAACAATTAATCTATGATACGTTTGTGACTAAGCATAATAGTGTTAGTAGCTATATCGATCGACGATTACATTGGTATTTCGTAGCTATAGTGGTTTTGTCGCCTCCTGAGAGTTGCATTGCACTGTGTATCTCTATAGGGAAGACATGGACCTAATATGTTATTTGAACATATTAGTGATGACGTGGAAAAAGAGGATCTTCAAAGCGACATAGTAGCCAAGACATGGACGTCATGGAGGTCAATTTGCCATTGCCTCTTCCTTGGCCAGATTGGTGACGACTATGAGCAATTCTTATACACATATACATTCATAGGGTTATGAGCACCTAATTTTACACTATCATGCATAGAAGTTCAATCTTTATTATTTTTCCCCTATTTATCATGGACTATACTTATTTTCATGTAATGGAATTTACAAAAATAAATGAAAGTAAAATCTACATTAATTTCAATACATTTGTGTTGATACCAACCATTTGTAGCTCTTTTAAAAGTAAAACAAATTTGATAATTCAAAAATTTTAAAACAAAAAGAAGGAAAACTATACCCAAAATCCTTTTTATCCGGCATTAATTTGGATACTTGCGCACATTGAATTAACTCGAGTATGTTGATGATAGAAACTCGGGAAAGAAAGAAAGTAGCAGGGTATTTCAATGCCCTCTGGGCTCTGGGACAGAAGTGTAGGAGATTGGAACACAGAAGCGGAAGGAACGCCACTGGAATCCTGTGCCCTCGGGCGCGGAGACCAGTCTTGCCGCGCCACTCGGACCGGCGCGTCAGTGCTTGGCTCCGGCGCCCGCAGGTCCGCAATTCCAGTGGCGTTCATGGGCCACTGGAATCCTTTGCCCGTGGGCGCGGGAGCCCAGTATTGCCGCGCCACTCGGGCCGGCATGTCAGGGCTTGGCTCCGGGGCCCGCAGGTCCGCAATTCCAGTGGCGTTCGTGGGCCACTGAAATCCTGTGCCCGTGGGCGCGGGAGCCCAGTCTTGCCGCGCCACTCGGGCCGACGCGTCAGTGCTTGGCTCCGGTGCCCGCAGGTCCGCAATTCCAGCGTTCAGGCCATTGAATCTCAGTGCCCATGGCGCGGAGCCAGCCTTGCCGCGCCACTCGGCCGGCGTCGAGGCTTGGCTCCGGCGCCCGCAGTCCGCAATTCCATGGCGTTAAATGGGCCATCGAATCTCAGGTCCATGCGCGGCAGCCCAGTCTTGCCGCGCCACTCGGGCCGGCGCGTCAGGGCTTGGCTCCGGCGCCCGCAGGTCCGCAATTCCAGTGGCGTTCGTGGGCCACTGGAATCCTGTGCCCGCGGGCGCGGCAGCCCAGTCTTGCCGCGCCACTCGGACCGGCGCGTCAGGCCTGGCATTGAATTGCAGTGGCTGTCAATTGTGTCAATTGTGAGCCTCTCCAAGACTCCAAGCCTCTCGAAGACTCCAAGCCCTATTGACAACTCCAGTGCATAGCTTATTGCTCCAACTACCTAATATGAACCGATCTCAAATTTAGAAACTAACTACATTATAGCAATTATGTGCGAAGTCTCGTAAATTAGTAACCCTCTTTCCTGATTTGTTAGTCTCAACTAAAAATTCCATGCACCAAGAGAAGAGGAGTGGACACATTTGTTTTGTCAAATAATTCCATAGCGACACATGCAGTTGCATTTGTTTTGGTCCCCTCGGTTAGATATTAACAAAATTGAGCAAACATAGAAGAGAAGAGAAGGAGTGAAAATATTTCACAAGAACAAGGATATTAGCAGATATTCACGGAGCACAACTCTGGATGACACACAAATAATACCGTAGTTCTAATGGATCCTGACTGACCACCCTTGGAGGGGACCACGGCGCGCAACGTGACCTACCCTGTGGCATCCGTAGTATTTCGACGAACCTTATTGACAATGAAACGTGTTGGGCACCTCCGAGCCTGGACATATCTGAATGATCATGTTGTCTATATGGGCACTCGCAAGTCCTTTGGAGCGAGTTGCGCACGCCTGGGTCCGAGTACACTTTGCCGTCTCGCAAGCGGCAAGTACAGTGCCATCCGTCACGCGTGATCCCCGAACCACGCCATAAGGCAGAACGAGAGTGTATGAGGGTCGCTGTCTCGAAAAGACTGAGCTTGATCAAGCCACCATTTATTACGGCGTCACTCATTACCGATAGATGGCACAGAAGTCGCCGCGCTCAGGCACTAAAATATCTTTCCCGGGGGCCGGAGGCGAGCGGTTTGCACAGTGCGCACAGAGCGGGGAGTGGGGACTCCCTTCTAATCGTTGGGTCCACACAACTCGAGATTGATCGATGAGCAACTGGAGACGGGGTCGACCTCCGCATTCCGCCGTCCTCGCGACCGTAACAGCAAGCCGTGGTCGTCGGTCGTGAGAATCAACCGGGTCGTGGCGTCAGTGGCTCGCATATGGGAGACATCTGACGCGCCAAACCCCAGATGACTTGAGGAGTGGAATGCTGCGATCGCGATGGCCTCGCTTCCTTACAGCGTTGCCGGTGGGCCGTCTCGCTTGCTTCATCCTTGCAATGTCTACAACTCGTCAATGGCTGAACTAATGCTGCTAGTGCTTAGACAATGATGTACTTGGAATGAGAAATAAACATCTTAAGAGAGAACATGATGAGTAGCGGCAGCCATTCAACCTGCATCAAGAGCTCTCTCCATGTTCATCAAGGAGCATCTCCCATGTTCAAGCAAGCCCAAGTGCAAGCCCAAAGAGCACTTCAAGCGCCCAGTGCCCAAGCGGTCGAACGAAGCGAAGCCATCACGACAGCAGCACAGGCTTCACTATACACTGACATCAGCGACGACGACAGTACTGGAAAGGTTAGGGAGATAACCTTTCAATGGATCCCACCACCAAATGCATTCTGGATCAACGGGAATTCAGTGAGATACAATCTGTCGGTGCGCGTACCTGTTCTGGTCTATGGGCCTTGTAATTTGCCAGGGGGTCTAGGCCCAGGTTGAGGACGTGGGGAGAAGAACCCGAAACGTGTCCTCACCTTGGCCCTCCACCCCCGCCTGGCGCGCTTTCTCCCCCCTCCCATCCATCATAAAAAATAGCCATCATATCATATTTTTCAGGCTTGTGTAGAGACGTGTCGCGTCTCTTCCTAATTTGTGCAACTAGAGATACCACAATTCATTCGATCGAGATGTCGAACCTCATATTTATCAAGCTTCATCCATATTTGCAATTTGAGATGGCCGTAATCTTGTCTCTGTTCTTGATGCTTGTAGGCGTCGCCGTGGACAGGTCAATCGTGTTTTTGGCGTGGTTGATAACGAGCAGGTTTGGTGGTTTAGCGATTGTCGGATTCTCATCCTTGTGAGGTTGGTAGCCGGATCGTCAAGGTCGCCTCTCCGAACAGATCAAAATTATCCCTACGAGTCTTACCAGAAGATCGGGCCGCCCCGTAGTTCCCCATCAATTGGTATCAGAGCTTTCGGTTGACTGGTGAGAATCTTTGTTCTTAGTTAGTAGATTGATTTCATACCTAGAGTCCAAAAAAAGCCTCACAAAAAAATTGCATCTACCATCATCCAAGCCACGTTTAGCCTTTACTATTTTTGCATTAGTTTAATTCTTGTTGAGTTTGTGTTCGCCGTCGAGTCGTTGCTGGTCTTAGTGTTTGATCTTTAGAGTTTCAAGTTCAAGCCACGTTTTCGTTGCAGTCTTGTGTTCTTGTGTGCTGCCATCACCATCGCCACCAAAATCCAGATCATTGCCGCATCTCCATCGCCCAAATTTCCACAGCCGCCGTCCCTTTTTAGGGTTAACCAGCAGCAGCCGCCAATAAAAAAATCCCACCACGTGCATCTCCTAATTTTTTGGATCCTGGCTGCAGCTTCCACCTTCCATCACGTCTCTCCACGTCTCCAGAAACCGAGCTGCACGCCTGCACATCCACGGCCGAAAGAAAATCAGCGCCATACACTTTCCTTTGACCTTTCCCCGGCCAAAATCCACGTCCCTTATTTTCAGCCGAGTTATCTTTTCTTTCCACAAAAAAAAATTGCCATCAATTCTTTGCAACCGATATAGCAAAAAAAAAAAAAAAAATCTGCCAACGTTTCCTTGCCTGAAAAAATCACTCCAGGTGCATATTGTAAATATCTATCCAACCCACCCAATCAACCATATTGCTATCGCTATTTTCCTTGCCGTGCACTGTGCACAACAAGTAAACCATCAAGCCCTCCCGTAGCTTGGCTATCAAAGAAAATTAAAAAAAAAAGGCTGGTGCAAAATAAAAAGCCGCACCTGAAAACCAAAAAAAAAAGGCAAGTGCTATTAGGAAAAAGCCACACAAAAAAAGTTTGGTTTTGGAGTCCTTTGTGAGTCAATTATTTAATTACGGGCTCTTGAAAAAAATGAAAAAAATAACAACATAGAGAGATAAATTGTGGAGCTTCATTGTGGGTTTTCAGCTGCTGTCCTGTGACTTCACTGGTGATTAGGCTCGCGTCTCTAGCACGGTCTAGCTTAGGACCAGCATAGTACCATCGTTTGAACACATATTCAACTTGTTTTGACTGGTGTGGTTATAGTTTAGTCATTTGCTACATATATAGCATGCCCAAGCTCCGCTCTCTACTGACCAAACAGGAACGGATCTTGCTATCGCTTTTATCACCACCTGTGCTCAGATTATCACGAACCAGCCACCGATTGCATCCTCTGCATGTGTGGTAAGAACTTGTAAGAGCTGGTTAAATGCTTGAGTGAGTGTGACTTGAGTGACTCCACTACCTAGTAGTTCATAAGAAATATATACTACTTGTGTATTTTCTTGTTTGCTACTAACAATGACAGGTCACATCTCCCATCAACATATGAAGAAGCACAAGATATTGGCTCCATCTCCTCCCAAATATATGTTTGATGACTATGATGAAGAAGATGCTTATCTCGACTTGAAACATTTGCGACAAGGTAAAATGAAGGTAAAAGAGTACTATAAAAAATTTAAAACCTTGTTACAACTAAGTGAACTAAATGAATGTGTTAGTAAAACAAGCGATTCGATCGATACTAACCTGCCACTGTGTCACGCAGTCGAGCTCATTTGTGTAGGTCAAGTACCTCCTGTCGGGGTTGCCCCGAACCGACCTGATGTTTTTCCAGATGTACATCAGTGTCGGCCGGCACCCCGGGATGTTCTAAGCCTACAGCACAAGAAAAGTTAGAACTTCGAGAGACACATATAAGACATTTATTGGTGCTATACGTACTAGAACTGCAGCTCGGTGTGGCCTCCCAATCGGAAGCCGCTCCCACGCCCACACAGGAGGTAAAGACATCCTCCCGAGTGGCGGATCTTTGACCGTCGCGTATACCTTGACTGTTCTTGCGATCTGAGAAACAAAACGGCCAGACCCCAGCTATCGTCGCCACATTCTCCCAAGGCTCGGCAAGGAGAGGCAACTGCGCTCGGAGGCGGTGTTGCGGGCCGCGTCGACCAAGAAAACCACCGACCAAGTGCCACAGCATACGCTCATGGCGTGCCACTGACCTCGGCCTCCTCTGCTGAGGTGGGCGAGAAGAATGTCTCATGCGACCAGCGGAGCTCACCCGACGCGTCCTCCTGCAAACACACATTCCGTCTGAGACCAAAATTAATGACCAAATAATGAAATGTGACAAATGCACAAGCGATTCGATTAAATCTTACTTGCTCGGTCGTGGTGGAGTCCTCACGGGGCTGCACACACCAGGGCGCCCTCGACCATCTCGCGCCCACGTCTTGGGATTTAAGATCCGCAAAGCGCACGCCCTCCGCGGTAACGAGATCACGAAGTGTCTGCATGGTTACCATCATCTCGCCGCCGCGGAAGGTGGAAGGCTGTGCGTCTCGGGCCTCAAGCATTAGAACTTGCCAATTTCAAATGTAATGCGTACACAAGATTAACAAGCCGAACCTGGCGGTCATCAGCGATCGCTCGCGCATGGTGCTCCCGCTCGTAGGTAGTCTCAAGGAGCGGGTACCGAGGGTCCGCCATCCTGCATAAATCAAGTAACAAAGTTAGTTATCGGCACATGTATTCAAAACAAATATACAAATAAACATAACAGATTTTCAAATGGCCTTTTACCTCACCACGTTTTGTACCCCTAGTACAACCCTTAACCATTTTTGTCGTCGTGCTTCTAGTGTTGGGCTTTTTCTGATGGGTACTCGCATTGTGCCCAACTTTGTGGCACTTAGAGCATCGGACCTCCCCACGAACCTCGTCAAAATCACCGGTTCTGTATCTATCATCACCGTACCCGTTAGTCTGGTCCATCTCCCCACGAAGTCTTTTCTTCTTCCGTCGTCCCTTCTTAATTTTCAAGAGGCGGGATCGAGCGAATAATAAATCGCCGCCAAGATACTCGAAGCCATCGTGGGATCAAGGTAAGGCTCGAATGTAGATTCCCAAATCTTTAGTGTGTGCGACTTGGATAGAGTCGCGGACATGTATTTGTCGATTTGTGGTCGACGCCTCCACCAAGCAAGCGGTGATCATATGCGAGCATGGGGCATGAAGAAGTTATGAACCTTGTAGGTGCACTCCACTTCCTCGATGTCAACTTTGAAGTTCCGCCATCAAACGCCACCACCGGATTAGTCCCCCGCCGACCTAACAAAGATAGACCACTCTATTCGGTCCGTGTGCTTCACCATGTGGTTTAGAGCCAAGTTCTCTGCTCCAAATGTGTGGCACCGGCCTTTCCCCACTCTGCCCTCCATCAATAGCATTCTTGGCCATACCCCATCGATCAGCGAAGTACTTGTTGCACTTTTGGAAAGAGTATTGTACTATTCGAAAACCGCAAAGCACAATTCCTTTGAACACATTGTTCCATGACTCGGTGCCGTTTGTCGTCATGATGCCGTCATCGACAACCTCCTTCGTCGAAGGCAAGCGCCCACTTGCTCTTGCTCATGAGTTGTTCCGCCATCCATGCCCTCGCCGATCGTTCAACATGTTATCTAGCTCTTTCATGTTCTTCTCGAAAATTTTCTCTTCTCTAGCACAGCAAACCTGCTTCACCTTCGCCACCACCTCCTTCTTCTTTTGTCTTCCCCAAATATTTGCCGCAAAGTGCCTCATGCACCACCTGTGCTCGAGCGGTGGAAATCCGTGGATTTCTTCCCTAACCGCATTTAGAAGACCCGGGTGACGGTCGAAGATCATGCAAACCTTCCTGCCCTTGCCCAGAACCTCGCGCCTCACAATCATCATGAACCATGCCCAGCTCGAGTTGTTCTCGCTCTCTGCCAAGGCAAATGCAAGAGGCACCAATTGATCCTCCGGATCCACCGCGACGGCCGTCATCAGCACACCCTTATATTTGCCGGTAAGGAAGGTGGCATCGACGAGTATGACCGGCCGGCAATGCTCAAAAGCCTTAGCGCACTGCTTGAAGCACCAAAAGACATGCCGAAGCACCTTCCATGTGTTGCCATGCTCATCGACCAAGGAACCATCACCCGTGTACGTATAGAACTTCGTACCCGGGTTGAAATGTTTAATTGCACTCAAGAACCTTGGCACCATGTTGTAGGCCTCCTTCCAGTCCCCAAATAGCATCTGAGTGGCGTGTTGCTTCGCCCGCCATGCCTTTGAGTACTTCACACGATACCTAGTGAACGCAAATATGGATTCTATCAATGAAGCAACCGACACGTCGTTATCGCCGCGACAATGCGGCGATCTGACGGCCTAGGTACTTCGCAGCGGTGTTTTGAGCATGCACCCTCTTTGTCTTCGACAAGCCACATGTGAGGTTGCACGACACGAGTTATCTTCCATCTCGACTATACTTGTCGGTAGAGCCCACACGCCCTATAGGCATCCTTGTTTACAGTTCACGGTGCATCGCACTTTGACATCAGAATGAGTTACGGTGTATGGCCTATGATGCCTCACCGCATAGTCCATCAGGAAGTACTGCAACTGCTGCAACGTGTCGAATTTCATACCCTTCGGTTCCAAGTTCTCGATGTCTGGCGAAACCTCGGTTGACAACGAGCCACTCTCACATATTGCCATGTGGCCCGGCTTAGGTTCTCGAAGATGCCCACGATCGGCAAGACGACGACATGAACTACCTTCACCGCCTCCTCTCCTCGGTGACAATCCGTGTAATGCTTGTCGTCTATCCACCATGGCTAGGCTACTTAACCTCCCAAGACCGTCATCCACCTCATCTTCGTCCTCCTCCCCATCTTGTTCGCCTTGTACCCCATCATCTTGTACGGCTTCCTCATCGGCGGATTCATCCTCCCAATGGTCTTGTACGACTTCCTCATCCGCGGATTCATCCTCCGACCCAACAGAGATTTCATCTACGTCCACGTCATGTTCGTCCTCTTCAAATACTCCATTGTCAAACTCATCCATGGCAAAGTCACTACCGAAGTTAATGCAGGGTTCTCTAACCGCCTCCACAATAAATGCTTCACATGTGACTTAGGTGTCGACACCTATACCCACCTCTTGGGTCAAAGGCAGTACTTCCTCCTGAACTCTCTGCTCGGCTAGTCCTATACAAAAATCAACCACCACCTCCCAACAACTGACATTTGAACCCCTCACGACCTCCTTATAGTTACTCCAATCCGACTCAAATGAAATATTCAACATAACATAGTGAGCCCTAGCCTTCCCACAATCAAACACCTTACTCAGACACCAATTCACCTTCACCAACACCACACCTCAGCACAGACCGACATCGGGACACTAAATCACCATAGCTTGGGCTCCTATCAAACAACACAACCTCCTCCTCCATATTCTCAAATTCCCCATTTGCTCTAACAATTCCCCCGTAAAACAATCGAACTAAACGATCCATCTACACAAATTATACAACACATACAACTAATTAGCCCTAACATGGAAAAATAAAAAGAATTGAATAATGTTCAATCGTATTTAGCGCATGAAACGTGAAAAATGCTTTTACCCTATAATATTGTAAAAAGACGTACATACGAATAGAAAAAAAATTTCATCATGATTATACATAATATATTTTCATCATGCATATACTACTTATATATAGCTACACCTACGCTTTCCCTAAATTTGAAATTTCAACGACAAATTGAAACATGCAACAAATTTCACACGTTACAAATATGGACAGAATGTGCGTTGCGTATCCCACGGTACTTTGATTAAACTAAACAAACTAAAATCCAACTAAATCGGGCACTTTCACTAAAACCCTAATTTTCAAACAACCACGAAATGCGATAGATCCGGTGACAAATAGCTCAAGTGATGAGGGAGATTACCTTGCTAGGAGGGTGGGCAACGACTTTTCCTAGGAGAATGGGCCGGAGATGGACGGGGCGGCGGCGGGCGGGCGGTGGCGCGGCGGAGGAGGAGAGGAGAAGCAGAGAAATGCGCCAGCAAAGGGCTCGGCCCAATAGTTAGAGGGTTCTGCCGCGCCAGACGGGGTGGCGCGGCAAGGGTGGGTCCCGCCAGCGTCGTCGGGCATGTGTGTGCGGTCGTCAGCCTTCTTGCGCCCAGCGAGTGGCGCGGCAAGGGTGGGTCTCACCAGCGTCGTCGGGCATATCTGTAAGTGGCCAGGTCAGGCCTTGCCGCGCCAGGCGGGGTGGCGCGGCAACGGTGGGGCCCGCACCTGCCACGCCATCCCTTGCCCAGCCGCGGGCGCCACCGTGGCACCCTTGCCGCGCCACATGCAATGCTGCACCCCGTCTCCATTGCTCTGGCGCCTCGCTGCACCATCGCGTCCGCCCGGCACGCCGTGCACGCTGCCTGGTCACTCCACTCCATCGCTGCCTCACTGCCACCTAGGAACTTGCCCGTTGGAGCCTTGCGCCCATTGCCCGAGCCTCAGCGATGCTCGCTCTCGAGAGCCCCGGCCGCATTTGAGGGAATCGGTGCCATGGCCTCCTTCTCTCCGTCCGCCTCACAGGAATCACTGTTTCCCCGCCGTCGGGTCGCGAAGCACCGCAACCACGCCCTTTTCAAATTCTTTCTCTACGGTGAGTTCTAGATCGATTCCTTCCTCCCTGAGCATCGCCATGACCAGGCACATCTTTTCCATCATAGCGCCTTGACCGGAGCACCGCCGTAGCAGCCTGTCGACGGTGACCCTGCTTCGAGTCCTTTCTGGCCTCCTCGTGGACAAGCTTCTCCAGGCCATCTCCGTCCAAACTAGGAGCGAGGTAAGCATCCTCATAGTCCCTAGATGCTTTAGTACTATTTTCTAGCTCTAGAACTGTATGGATCGCCGTAGCCGTATGATTCGGACGCTCGTTTCTGCCACCATACATGGCGCCGCCGTTCCAGGCCCATTGCCAGCAAGCCGGTGGTGATACGTCCTAGCCCTAGTCGTGCTAGGCCTTCGGCGAGCTTCTGCGACCCCTCTAGCGCTCTGTAGCTCCGACGCGCGTGCGCTGGTTGATTCGCCAGCGCACCGCCTGGGTCGCTCAGGGAAGATGACGACCATGGACCGTTGGATCCAGTCCCAAGATTCGTGCTTGATCCGTGTCAGTTTAAATCGTGCGGGGTTAGCTTAATATGCCGCTGATAGGTGGGACCGAGTGGCCCGCTGTCAAGGTTAGTGACAGCGTATTTGCGCATTGTGCACTTCCATCTAGCAAAAGCGTAGAGCGGATAGTATGCCTTCTACAGAGTAAACGTTGGCTGCTTGTTGGCGTATTTTCAAGAATACGCTTTCCCCATTGGCGCCTTCAAGATTTGCTGGCGTCTTCCATTAGTGCGCTTTTAGCACGGCGCCTGCGGGCTGTGTCAGGTTGGGCCGGCTCAGTACTGTTCATTGGGCTTTTTCGTCCTTTTCCTCTTTTAAATAAAACCAAAACTCATATGGAGTTTCTAAAAATTATTTTGACACTTCCAAAAATTCCCCAAAAATTAGGATAAATAGATGATGACCCTCTGGAATTATTAAAAATATAATCTTGTTGGAAAAATCTATGGATGCTCATGGGAAAATTATACAAGTCTCACTTAGGGATATTTTCTATATAAGATTGCATGCTGATATTTTTCCTGGCTATTAAAAATAATAAACTAACTAAGATAAATATGAGAAAATTCTAGGAAATTCATAAAACCTTTCTGGACCTAGAAAAAATATCAGATTGTTAGCTTGCTAAATTAAACAATATAAGCCCATATTTAGTCTTAATTTATCCATTATCACATATTAACAAATGGCAACCTATTTTAGTAAAATTTTCTAATAATCCTCTCTGGTCCAAACCCTTAATATTAATCAACCAACACCCTATACCATTAATTCCTCAAGCTTGTATTTGCGAGGGAAATACTTCAAACAAAAGTAAATTTAAAACTATACACTTTGCTAAACAATGGGTAGATATATAGAGATATATATATTTATACACACACACACATATATATATATATATATGTATATATGCATTTTTTTATATATATTCTAAGCATTCATGAGCATTCCATCGTACCCGTCGATGAGTAGTTTTCTCATACCTTATTAGGATCATCGCGACTTCCTAAGCAAGTAGGCTGACTGCATTCATCCATCATAATTTCCGCATTTTGGTTGTTCATGTTGGTTATTCATCGAATAGAGCTAGAGGGAGCTCAAGATCCGTGCGAAGATCCCGAGCAACCATAGGACAACCTTCAAGAGGATCAAGACGAGTTAACATTCAATGGATCATATTGATTCTAGTTTTTATTTAATTATTTTCTTTAAGTATCAATTGCATGCTTTTCAATTATGAGTACCTACCTTGTTAATTCATGATATATCATGCCTGTATTATTGAACTGTCGATAACCAAAATGATTGTGTTGATGATCATTGATTAGTTGAATCACTACCTGATCGCCTTGACGATCAATCCTTGAATTAACCTGGTTTAGGAACAAAATAATTATTAGACTCTTAAGTCTATGATTTAAAAACCTTAGACTCCTAAGTCTGGTTAAAATCTTGCTTAGACATTGCTCAGGTCCTATAATTATTCTTAGGCTTAGTTGCCTCGGAATGGTGAACCGATATTCACCGGACATGATTATACAATTACAAGGATAACTAGATTTTGGGTCTGGCATGCCAGTGTGTGGTGTTTGGTTGTGGTTATGGTTCTGTACAGACAGGTTCCGGTACAGTGGTGTAGCAGGGGCTACGAGAGCAGGAGAAGGAAGTTTTTGGGTAGGGTAGACCCAGTGATAGGGTGGAGTGCAGGCTCGTCCTAGCAAGAGGGTGGAGACATACGCGTAGCGAGAGAGCGCTGCCACTAGCTTGAGGGGGTGGTTCGGACACAATGCGTGGCTATCGCGCGGTAGTAGGAGTTGGGGGTCACATGTGGTGGTTTGCTAAACCAGCCCTTGGACGAGAAACCCCACTCTAAGAAGGTCCGGCTTGGGATGTCACCTGAGGGTGATTTAATCACATTCTTGGATGGCAAATCGATAGAGTTGTGGTTCTGGCAACGGTCGCCAACCCGGAAGATAATGGCGGGAGTAAGGAGATGTTTAGCAGAGTGCATGGAAACTGTCCATTGGTTTGGGATTTGATTATGGTTTGGGACTAAAACTCTGCAATAACACATTGAAAGTAGAACTTCGTTAAAACTGCTAAGTCGTAGGTTTAATTCTTTAAATTGGCTTTCTGCAAAAACAAACAAACCCACCCTTTCCCTTGAAACCTCTATCACTAAGTATATTAGGTTGGGTGTTAACTCGCCAGTGTTTGGATGACACTGACCTCGCACCTATCTCCTCTTTTAGTCGAAGGAGACGATGGAGGCCACAATGCCTATGAATGCCATGAGGATGGTGATCCTCAATATCAAGATCAAGATTAGGAGGATAGTAGGGCTTATGGCGTTTTACCAGTTGCGCGCTGTTGCATAGCCACTGGTGTGATTTTTGTGTAAAATCTTCCGCAAACTCTGATGTTGTCTTTTGAAACTTGGTCTGTAATTAAGGCTATGACCGTTTGACTACTAACCAGCTTGATGGCTGTGTCTTGTAATAAAGCCATCTCGTTGTATGAAATGATCTGGCTTTGTAACATGTGGCACTAGTGTACTGGTCCAGGGACTAGTGCGGTGCTGACCATCCCATCCGATGGTCCACAATAAGTTAACTATGCATATGCTCAGTTTTGTTAGTAGTCAGTACCCTTATGGTCTTTTCATCAGCAGTGGGTGAGTCGAGCAACAATAGTCCAACCACAGCCTTCACATTTGCAATACCCCCTGAATCTGGTATGGTTTGACTTCTGAATACCAATGTCAGCCTTAATTGCATATTGCCTTATTGCCAATCTAAAGGATTTCATGTTAGGGAATGTATCGCCAGCTTCCATTCTATTGTTCTCCTTATCATAGCAAATGGTAGACTCATCTGCATTGTCATCATCTACTGGTATTGAAGCTCCATCAGTGTCTATGTTAGTATTACGAGAAGCATGAGCATCTGGTTCATAAGGGCCAGCAGTGTCAGTCCCATACCTTTGGTTAGCCATGTCATCCTCATCCCTCAGTCCCAGAAGAGTGTACATTTCATCCTCATTGAGCACCACAACACATTCCTCATGATCAGTTGGACCTTGTGCAATTTGTAAAGCAGACCAATCAATGGTACCAGTACTTGCCCACACATTCCTACTGCCTTCATGAACATTATTCTTAATATGTGAGCTTGCTAGCTCATTGGAGGTAGAAGGGCCCATGGTACATACTATGCGTGCTTCATTGCTAGAAGAAGAAAAGATGTGAACTACAGGTTCATCCTCAATTTCCAGAAAAAATAAATCCCATTTTGTGGTCCACCTCTCAGAGAAAGCTTGATGTGGTTCAAATGAGTTGGTAGTCTTCTGTTGCTCACCAGGTGCTCTATTCTAGCCCCAGACAATAGGACTCGGTCTTTCTACCCATTTAACCCTATTTGCAAGATCTTTCATGAACCCATCAAATGTATTGTAACGTCCTCATTTTTCAAAAATATTTAACTCATGCATCATGCATTGGCATATTATTTTTAAATTAATTAAAAATTGAAAATAATTGAAAATAAGTATGTTCCATTTCTAGAAAAGCTCCATTTCTAGAAAAGCTTTAAATACTAAATAGTAATAAAATTGATTTTCAGCATAACTAAAATGTTTATTTTAAGAATGAATGAGTTTACTAAGTTATAAAAAAATATTTTATATTTCTAAAATAAACTAAATGGTTCATTTGGTTAAGAATTGATTTGGCAAATTCAAAGAATTTGTTAAATGTTAAAATTACATTTAAATTCTTCTAATTCATAAAATCTTAGAAATATCCAAACTTTCCAAATTTCTTTTCTATTTTCCCTTTTTGTTTTCTTTCTTTCTCTTTTTCTTTTTCTTTCTTCTTCTTCCATCTTTCCTTCTTCTCCCTAGCCGACCCCTCTTCTTATCCTCTCTCTCGGATTGGGGAAGCTTTCCCATAGGGAAACCTCCCCATCCCCTTCCTAAACTGAATTAAGAAGAAGGGGATCCCTTCCCCTCTTCCCAGATCGATTGCCGGCTGGAGCCACGGCCCTTCCACTATTTAAGCCTTGCCATCACCCCTTCTCTCTATCCCGCCACCCTGACGCAAAATTCCACGCATGTAAGCCGTCGCTGCCCCTCTCCTTCGTTGATGATCTCTACCGACGTGCCCCTAACCCGTTTTGACCCTCATTTCTAGGCAATCATCGCCAGAGTCGTTGAATCACGTTGCACGAGCCGAGCTGTCACCTTCGATTCGCCACCGCTTCTTTGTAATCTCGCTCCCTCCCGACTCCCTTAGCTTCTTTAGGAGTAGAGCAACCAATTCTAGGGGACCTTAAGGCCCGATTGGTTGCTGGCAAGCGCCACCACCAAGCACCCCTTTCCTATCTTGGCCGCCGTCGATGCACTGCCAAACCCGTGTGCAATCCCTTGCGGGGCATGCTCTTCGGCACCGCCATGGCCCCACGAAGCTGCTCGACCGCGCCGCTGCCCCCGAGTCGCCGTCGTTTAGCCGAAGCGCCAAGCGCCGCCACTGCTATTGCTGCTGTGGTCGCTGCCGTCAATTTCCCGGTGGTCCGACCCCACTAGGAGGATCACCGAGCCAAGGCGATCCCTTCCTGACAGTTCACCACTGCTAGCGAGCCGCCGTTCGCTGTCGTCGTTGTTTCCCAACATGGCCTCGCCACCTTCCCCTATCCGCTGTGGCTGACCGGTGGGACCTACCTGTTAGTGCGCGCGCACGTTAGCCAAGCTGGCTGGGCCGCCGTTCCGAGCTAGCACGCACCACCGTGAGCCGCGCCAGGCCAAGCTGCGTACACGAGCGTGTGCTATGCCGAGCGCTAGGCCGCATAGCGCTAGGCCACGCGGGTTGCCAAGCCGAATTAGTTTTATTAATTTTTATGAATAGTAAAATTTGCATATTTTGTATCTTTAAGTCTATAACTCAAAAAATTATGAAACCAATTTTAAAATGCTTATAAAATCAAGATCTACTGTTTTGTAAATTTGCATATGCATTTGCACATATGTTATTTTCTGCTCTTTGTTCTATTTGTATTTTTTTTGTAGTACGATAGATTCAATCGAAGGAGACTTTGTTGGCAACACTTCGTAAGAGAACCCTTGCTTTGCTGACCAAGATAAGTGCTGATCATATTGTTTCTAATATTGCAACTATTTTTTCTAGAGTTTTACGAACCTTGCATATTATGTTAAAAATTAAAAATGCTAATTTGGCTAGGCTGATTAGCTACAACCTACCCCAATTAAATAATCTGTTAGTAAGATTTACCTTGATGCCCTAGTATATTAAATTTGTTAATTACTATTTCCATCCTTGATTTAGAAATATTCATACTTAGCAATGCTTAGTCAAATATTATTTGTTATTCAATAGATAATTGATTCCTGTCAATTGCTTAATTTACTCCCATGGTTTTAAAAGGACATTTGTTGCTGTCGTGTTTCATGGTTGGGTTAATTGAGATAGTGGATGCTATCTTTGGGTAAATGTTTTTGCAAAACCTTGATTGGGGTGGATGGTTGCAAGGCTAGTGCAGTTAGCACAATATTTGGGCCCAATGTGGAAACCATCTCAATTCCTATGGACTGATTCCTTGAGAAAGATAAACTAAGTACAACAATGTGACCACGAATGCTTATATGGGCAAGCCCTGGCTGTGTACCTTTGAATTCTTAGTTTGGTTATTACAGTGGGTGGAGTAAATAGCAGGTGCTGGTTCTATTAGCGCACGAGGGAACTTCTGGTTTGAGTGGTGTAATTCTCTAGCAGTGGAACCTTAGCCGGAGTGCCTGGCTAAGAGCTAGTTGGTTAATGGCTTTGTGATGGTTCACTTGTGGATCATCTCTTGTGGGTAATGAACGGAACGCGGGATTGCTACGCCAACACGAATCAAAAATCTACCGCGCAAACCCAGGAAATCCTACAAGTAGATGATCATAGATGTTACCGATCAACGTGTAGTGCAGCAGAAGATGAGTCGATGAAGCCGGCTCAATCGATCTTCGCGTAGTCCCAATTAGCGCCACAAACGCAGCGCCTCCATGTAGTCCACACGTACGGAGAGAGGAATACGTCCGCACGCGACGTGCTAATGAAACGCAGGATTGCTACGCTAGCATGAATAAAAAATCTACCATGCAAACCCAGGAAATCCTGAAAGTAGATGATCATAGATATTACCGATCGACGCACAGTGTAGCGGAAGATGAGTCGATAAAGCCGGTTCAATCGATCTTCGCGTAGTCATATAGAAGTAGTCGATCACATCTCCTCCTCGCGATCGTCCCAATTAACGCCATAGACGCAGCGCCTCTACGTAGTCCACACATATAAGGAGAGGAATACGTTCGCACGTGGTGTGCTAGCGTCAGTGTGTGCGACCTAGGAGATGACGGATAGAGTTCGGTAGAGGGAGAAAACCTAATGCTGGTCTGTCTCTCCAGCCTCCACCGCCTCCCTTTACATAGCCCCATAGTAGGCCCCTACACTAGAGGCCCAAAAAGATCTATTAGGACTCTAATCCTATACGGATCCGTATTCATGAAGCCCACGTCATGCATGGCCCATCACCACTGAGCCCACATCTTATGTGGCCCATAATTACTATTGGGCATAAAATCCAACAGGTAAAGCGTGCAACCTCTGCAGAGTGTTAAACAATCATGATAATCGTGCCCAGGGTCACGGGCGGACGATAGGGCGCTACCTCAATAGTACTTCTTATCTATTTGTTTTCAAAGTGGTGTTTTAAAGTAAAACCACGATTGCAGTCGTGAGTTTTTGTTTTCCTCCTCATAGTTGGAGCTGTGAGTGATGAGGGTGTTGTACACGGTGGGAGCCGTGAGTTTGCCAAGTTGGGCAAAATCGGTTGTTGCCGGAATTCAAAAGAAAATGATTCAAATGTTTGATATTTCTCAACTTATTTCTATTTTTCCAAAATCCTAGGCAAAAGACTATGTAAAATTAGCTTTTTTGCAAAAGAACATTTCCTTCCCTCGTTAAGCCTTGATGTTGCATTAATCTGCCTTTCTTGTTGAGAATGTTGCATTCTCACCCTTACCTTTCATGCGGGGCTACTCATTCCAACGAGCAGATCCTGATGCACAAAACCCGTATCTCAAAGAGGAGATGTATCAAGACGAAGATTTCGTGGGTGGAGTTTAGGATGAAGACTACTCCGACGTCTAGGAGCGCATTCCACCAATCATGCTTGTGGAGTTATTTTGGATCTTCCATTTGGACTTTTATTTAAGCATTAAGACTTCCACTGGTGTAAGGCCTGGGTGCCAATCTATTGTAATAAGTGTCTTGTTTACCAATACTCTGATATAATAACTATTTAATTTGTGATGGTTGTAATCTAAACTGTGAATCTATGTGTACTAGCTACTTAATCTAGGGACTAGTACGGTAAAAGCACAGCAGGGACTCGACTCCATTTTACAGGTCCCGACATGTATACCCCTTTAGATTCCATAACCATTCTAAATCGCATCGAGAAACCAGGACCGACCTACCATTGTTCAATCTCGCCACAAATGCACCAACCCTAATAGATATTTTAAATATGTTATTGATCAATCCTACCGAAATTGCAAAGAAAAACCAGGAGAGTGCATTAGCCACCAACTATTGCAACGATTTCATGCCAGCATTTCCTAATCAACAAGGGTGAAGGACAGTGAACACTAACTAGACAGGGAGCACACTACTTGGATCCATGGAGGGATAATGGATCCCATTGCCGGTGCCGACGATGGCATCCCCGCCGCTACCGCTGCCGCCAATCCTCGATCCGGCCTCCTCCGTCTTAGGATTCCTAGTATAGGTCGAGGTGGGAAATGGGATAGGGTCGGGCTCAAGTGTGCCAGGGTCCGATCTGACCCGGACAAAAGGGAGACTGGTCTATGTAGGTCTATGCCAGCATGGCACCATGGGTAGAAGGGACAATTTGCCTATCTGTTTGCTCAGAATCGCTCAAAAATTTTGAAATGTAGAAAATATTTAAGGGTAATGACAATTGTTGGGAATACAACCTATTAGCCTCAAGTCAATGGCATATCTTAGAGCGACACTAAACATAAAGGTAAATAATTAGTTTTCCAAAATGAAAAGAGTTTGGTAAATAGTGGTCTTACCATATCAATATTTATATATCAGATACGAATACAGATTCAGATACTCTCGGATATGGACACTGATTCGGATTCCCTCGCATATGGATGCAGATTCAAATGCTCAAGGATACGAATATGAATATGCTACTAGCCTACAATGTAATGACGGACAAACTAAAAGAGTTCGTAACTGTGCAATACTGTGATGAGAGAAGAGAGTGTGCATGACTTACCGAGTAGGAATGAGGAGTCCAGATCTTTTGTGTGGTGATAGAGTCTAGACCTAGTTCTTGTAGGATGTAGTTCATCTTCCCATCGGTGGAGGATAGGGGGAGTCCAGACCAAGGGAGTCGTCGCTTGACAGGAAGCGAGGATCCAAAGCCCAAGAGGCGAGGATTGAGCTAGCAGATGATACAATAGACATGCATGAATTCACACTAAATTATAGGTATACATATAACTAATTAGCCATACTTGAAAAAATATGTGTTTAACTGATATAAATGCAAATAATATGGATAAAAAACATTTCAAATGACAAAAGTACATACCGTATTTGTATGTCCGATAATTTGGATAGTTAGATGTGGATACGGATACAGATGCAGATAGTTGGATATAGATATAAATAAGGATGTGGATAATTGGATGCAGATATTAATGCGGATACGGATTCAGTCATCGATAATTTGGATTCGTTCGAATTCGTTTGATACCCCTAGGTGTGTTTGAGTGGTGGGGGTGGGCAGGATGAATCAAAAAAAATCTTAAAGAATTGTTTTACACAACTGTTGAACACAAACATAGATCTCGAGGTGAAACGGTTGGTGACCATAGTGCATAGAAGATCCTGCCCATGCGTGGACAATTTTTCCTATCTTTTGCTCCAAGGGACCATGTGGTCCGCAAATAAGCTCCGAAGAAACAGCCACTGGCTCACCCCTGGGCATCTGGGACAGCGTAGTTTTCAATTCCGGTGGCCTTCGCCCTTTGCGCCAGCGTACGAGCCACCTGGTTGTGCTCCCTTGCAATGAAATCCACAAAGACGTTAGCAAGATCTGCAATTCTCTTCTTGGCCTCTAGCGCACAGATCCAATTTCACTGCAAGAATCCAGTTGTAGAGCGAGTGTGAAAATAAAACACCGAGTGTACACTCGGTGTAGATAAGTCTACCCCGATGGCCCTCTCGGTTTAACTATCCTCTCGGACAAACAGCTCTACCCCGAGTGTGCTCTCGACACATACGCAATATATTTTGAGAGGGCACTCAACGTATGAGGTTTCCGTCCACGTAGGACACAATAATGCGATGGCACACTCGGCATAGATTACTGTCTGCCATGTCAGCAAACGGAGTGCTCTATGGCTCATGCCTATCCCGAGTGGACACTCGGCATAGATGCCCCTTCCACGTGATCTACCGCGTGGGGCCGCGTGATCTGCCGCGTAGGGCCAGCTATCCCGAGAGGGCACTCGACGCAGTTGAGAGCATATGCCGAGAGGGCACTCGGCATAGGCATCCAATCGGGTTACCTTCCTGGGTCTCGCCGGTGTTTCCTGTAGGTCGCGATGTGCCTCGAGATGGCCGTCTCCTGTCCCCCTGCTCGTGGAGAATCCGCTCCTGGGGCGTCGCTCTGCTGCGTATGGCCCGTCCTCTAGGCACCTATGGACTCAGGCTATGCCGAGAGGGCACTCGGTGCCGTTGGGCGTGATCTACCGCGAGGGGCCCCCAGGCTGTGCCAAGAGGGCACTCGATGTAGTGCTGCGTGGGCCCTTCCCCAGGCTATGTCGAGAGGGCTCTCGGCGTAGATAGGACCATTAGCCCCGCTTCCCAGCTCAGTAGCGCACCCACCCAGCCCCCAGTACGCGTACCCAGCTCGCTAACCCTACCTCCGCCCGTCAGCAGATCTTGCCCTTTGCCCGTGCGGCCTACCTCCTCTAGCCCGCCCGCCCTTTCCGCCTCCCATGACCACCGCCGCCCGCCTCCTCCATCCTCCATCCTCTCGCCTCTAGCCTCCTCCGTCTCCCCCACCGTCTGTCGCCCACCGCTAGCCTCCTCCCGTCCCTGCCACCACCGCCGTCCCTACCTCCTCTCCGCCTGCCCCCCCTCCTCCACGCCCCATGCTTATCCTCCTCCTCCTCCCCCTGATCTCCTCCGCCTCCTACCGCCGCCCGCCTCCATCCTCCTCTCTCTCCTGCCTCCCTTGCCTCCTACCGCCACCCGCCGCCCGCCTCCGTCCCCCTCCTCTCTGCCCGCCTCTCGACTCCCACTCCCACTCCTCGCCGGGGTGCCGCCCCCCGCCCATGATCATCCCACCCACCATGACCTCTCTCCACCTCCCACCGCCCGGGGCGGCCCTCCCCACCGCCCGTTGTCCTCCCCGCTACTCGCGACCCTTCTTCCTGCCGTTCCTTCCATTGCTGCCCGCATCACTAACATCTCCGCTGCCACTGGTATGTATGAAATTTTTGATTAGTGGACCACATTGATACCGTCATATTTTATTAAACGTGCTTGCTTTCGGTGCTTTCTAGGTGAGTCCCCAAGAGTGATATCGGCATAGCCTTGCTCTAGTGTTGTTCTGCCTTCGGGAACAATGTAAGTTTAACGAATGCTAATTTATGCTTTACTTTTGGCATTATGTATATTTGGTTTATTATGGTTTACCACTGTGTTTGTTGATTTGAACATGATGAAACGTGAACATATTAAGGTCTAGTTGGTGTATGTCTATGTATGTCAACATAATACTTGTGTTCTCTTTTTTATAGTAATATTCTTTCATTATATCATAGAAAGTAAAAAAATTATAAATGGTTTTTTTTGTTTAGTTCGTTCGAAACAATGGCTGAAGATCGCTCATAGATGTATACGGATTGGGAGAATGGGAGGCCAAATATTAATTGGTTTAGAAAAACAAGAGAGTTTCTTAGCATCGCTTTTCCTGGTCCAAACTCTAATCAAATGTTGGCTAGTTGCCCTTGCCAGACATGTGGAAATTACAAGAAACAAGATCTCCAAACTGTATCAGGCCTTTATTGAAGAATGGCTTCACACCTGAATACCTCGTGTGGACTTCAGATGGAGAGGCAAGACCGTCTGTCCGGCCTCGTCAACATGAGGAGGTCGATGAATCTCACCACATTAGTGACATGTTGGAAGATGTCAGAGATGCTTATGAAGCATCAGAGTACACAAACGCATCTATTGCAGCAGATTCTTTTTTTCAAATTGCTCGAGTCCACCATGCAGCCGGTCCATAAAGACACTAATGAGACTGTACTCTCTGTAGTTTCTCGTTTGATGTCTATGAAATCTCAGCACAACCTTTCAAATGCTGCATATGATGCAAATCTCAGTCTAATGCATGATCTTCTACCGGCCACGTCGGATTCAAAACTGCATTCAAAACTGCATCAGACGTTTAACGAGTCTAAACGACTGTTAAGTGATCTAGGTATGTCGTACAACAAGATCGATGCTTGCGTAAAAGAATGCATGCTATTCTGGAAAAACAACATTGAAAAGAAAAAATACGATGTGTGTGGAGAAGCACGGTACGTGCAGGTGGAGAATGATTCCGGAACAAGTCGTCGATAACCAGTTGCAAGAAAAATTTTGCGCTATCTTCCACTCATTCCTCGACTTCAAAGGTACTATATGGATGCCAACATTGCCGCACTCATGCGATGGTATAGAGATGGACATAGAGATAAACCTGACATGATGGTACACCCGTCTGATGGTGAAGCTTGGAGACAGTTTGATCTTGACTTTCCTGACTTTGCCGCAGAATCCAGAAATGTACGGTTAGGTCTATGCACAAATGGCTTCTCTCCATTTAGTTTTGCCGCTGCACCGTATTCTTGTTGGTCTGTCTTTGTTGTTCCTTATAATTTACCTCCGACACACTGCATGAAGAAGGAATACGTGTTCCTCACTCTAATTATTCCTGGTCCTGAGCATCCTGGCAAAAACATTGACATATACATGCAACCTCTGTATGATGATCTACATAAGTTATGGGATGGAGTTGTAGCATATGATAGATCTTCGAGACAGGCATTCAACATGCGAGCATGCTATCTATGGTCCATTAATGATTTGCCTGCTCTTAGAATGGTATCTGGACACAGCACACATGGGAAATTTGCATGTCCAGTTTGTTTAGGAAACATATCTACATTATGGTTGAGGAAAGGTAAAAAGTACAGCTGATTAGCTGATTTGACTGTCATCGACAATTTCTTAAAGCTGAACACCCATTCAGGCGGAGTCAAAAGGCAATCTGGAAGCGTAGACAGGTGTTCGATCCCCCTCCACCTCGTCTAATAGGTGTCTAAATTCATAAGCAGCTTCTAGATCTAGTACCAAGTCAGAGTAAATAGAAACACCAATTTGAAGGTTTCTCGGAGACACATAATTGGACCCACGTACCAGGCTTCTGGAGCTTGCCATACTTTAAAAAACTCTTGTTATGTCACAATGCTGATGTCATGCATACCGAGAAAAATGTGATAGAACTATTTTGGTCGACGTGCATTGATATTGATATTGCTGATCGAACTAAGGATAATGTAAAGGCCCGACTAGACCTTGCAGAGTTGTGCGATAGTCCAAACTATCATTTGAAGGAGAAATCAAACTATACTTGGGAAAAGCCAAAGGCAGCTTTCTGCAATCCCCCGACTGTGCACTCGGTATAGTGCTATGCCGAGAGTGCACTCGGGTTAGCCCTATGCCGAGTGTGCACTCGGCATACATGTTGACGTGGTGCTAGCCTGTCCGCCACGGGGGCAGGGGATGGCGTCCGGAATCCCAGGGCTATCCTGAGAGTGCACTCAAGTCGCATTTATTTTTTCCGAGAGTACACTCGGCATAACCTACTTTTCCCGATAAAATAACGCCGAGTACGCTACACCGAGTGTGCCCACTCGGGATAGGCTATACCGAGTGTTTCGGGCCCTATCCCGAGTGTGAAAAACACTCGGACCAAATCTGCAACCTTGTAGTGTTTGAAGATCGATCTTTCTCCATCCTCAAGAGCATCTCCACCACAGCCTCTAAAACAGAATCTTCTTTATATTTAGAGTCTCTCGACCTCCGGCAGAGTCTCTGTCTCGGTCTCTAAATTTAAAGTTTCTCTTTGTCAACCTCTAAATTTGGAGGCTCTCTATATCAATCTCTATAATTTCTCTGGATAGAGGTTCTCTATAGAGTAAAAATATAGAGAATGAATAGTGATTTAGAGAGGGTGTATAGAGATCTGATTTTAAAGCATTTGCTGGAGATACTCTTAACGTTTTCAGGGAGTCTAAACAATCCGATATAGCTGGATGGTGATGCCGATCATAATTGTACCTCCAGATGAGGCTAGATACGTTGGTGGCTCGATTTTTCATGGTGGAGCAATAGGATAGTTAATCAGCTTTGCATTTGAGGTGTAGATGCAACTTTTTATAAAAACTCTTGGACCCGTAAACAAAATATGTTACGCTCACCATCCGATAGAGATAAATCATATAGATTCAGCATGCAGCCTAAGAACACACATTCTTGATGTATAATGTCAACACAAACCTAGATCGATAAACAGGAAATCACCCCTAAGTCATTCTCAACCCTCCTCCAAAAAAAATCCTCAAATGTTGGTCTTCAAATCCTCCAAAAATTCCCAGATCTTTTAATAAAAGGCCGCCCGCAAGCCATCCGGACTAGTTGCCTTCCAAGACCCATATAACAAGAGCCTTGCGAATCTCCTGAGCGTGAAATCTACACATAACATTGACTGAGCCAACGCACCGGGTGCTCCAACTGGCCAGCTTCGATGAGATTAGTTTGAGCTTAAGATCCAGAACTGATTGTAATTTCTGTACTAATTGTTTGGAGATTCGACCCTCTGGGCTCCGCGTGGAAGAGGAATCCTAGGAAATCATGGAATCTTCGTTTATCTTACGGAGACTCCGATCGTGCCCAGCAGCCCACGTCAACTACAAAGGATGAAGTAACGCGTCGTGCAAGACTCTGCGTTGACTGACTGCAGCAAGTCTTGAATGAGAGCCCTTTTTTAATAAGGAGCGGTATTTTACCACCTATTTTCTATTGCAGTACACCGTCCAATCCTCTCTTGCTCACCAATTTACATCTTTCTCACTCACCAGTTTACAAATAACCATCCGCGCCATCCATGGCTCGGCCGGCTATTCTCTTCTGGCTTGGCGGCTCCTTTCTTATTCATGGACATCCACCTAACAACCATAGCGCAGCGGCTCAAGTGGGGGTCGGCGTGGTTGCGGCGAGGAGGGAAGGTGGTCGCCGGCGGCGGCGCCTCCGGACGGCAACCGGCTCGGCCGGGGCGGAGGGAAGAGGAGAGGAAGAAGAATTTGATTGTTTTTTTCTAAATTTAGAGGGGTTTTTTTAAAAATTTGCATTTGAGGAAAAGTGGAGCTCAGCATGAATCTTGTCGCGGATCTAATGACGGTTAGCATGCATAGGACTATATACACATATATATATATACATATATACATGTATATATATCAGGATTCCGATTCCTAGAAATTGAATCTACGCGGCCTCAAGCCACATGATCACGTATCTTTTTACTTACTCTTTGGTGTACGCCCACATGTCAGTGCCCCACAGTTAGAGTGGCCGGAGGATCCGCTTGAAGCCATACATATCAACCCCCCCAACCACCTGAGCGCACCTGAGCGAGCCCACGTCCTCTTGAATGACAGCTTTAAAGACCATTCTTCGGAGTTTCCGTGGTGGCAAGGTGCTTTCAGTTTGTGCCGGACTCTTCTTCGCGCCATCAGACGAAACTGTGATGAAGATGATGATGAGCGCGTTGGGGAGCCTATATAAGTACGTGCTCCAGCATCGAACCAGTACCACTGCCAATCACAAGTCAATTTGGCAAGCATTCCTCCTGCAGGCTCCAACTTCCTTCCTGTTCGTATCGATGGATTCCAAGACGAAGACCGCAGTGGCTGCCAATGCCGATCTTTCGCGGCCGCCGGCCACCTCGGAGTCGTCGGCGCCAAGCGTGCTTGGGGCACTGCTCGACCAGGCCTGCACGGCGTGCCTCCGTCTCGCCGTGGGCGTCTTCCTAGCCTTCGGCTTCGTGCAGACGGTGCGCCGGGCGCGCCACGATGCGTGGGACCTGGCGTTCGTCGTCGCCGCGTACGCCGACCTTGCGCTGCTCTTCTTGTACCTCCGGCGGGCCGAGCGGCTCACGCCGGCGTCACCCGCCGGGGAGAGACGCCGGCTGCAGCTCGCCGTCTGGGCCCTATCCGCCGCCCTCAGCTGCGCCTTCGCCTACCGCGTGTGCAGAATCATGCCGGCGGCGTTGGCCGTCGTCGTCTGGTGCGTGACCGCGTCCGTCCTCGCCGTCGGGTTCTACTTCCTAGTCGTCTACGACGATCGTCGATCGGAGGATGGTTGCGACGTTAGCCATGGCAAATCATTCCCGATGATTCAGGCAGATGAAATAGTTTAGAAGTAGGAACCATCCATCAAATTTTCTTGCCTAATGCAAGGTGTGTTGAGTACTTGTGTCATTCTTTTATGGGTTAATTGCAACATACCATTACGAAGTTTTATCTAAAGTGCACTAGTGCAAGAACAAAGACAAGAAGACCAAGAGGCCCCAAAGAAAAGGGAAAAAGGCACTAGGCTACAAGAGCAAAACAGCGGGGAGGTCATAAAGCTCGTCCTCATTAGGGAGATACAATCTTACTTGACCCGGTCAGCAACTTCCCTTGGTGAATCAAACATATTCTAAAAGAGGCGTCTATTTCTCTCTTTCCAGATGTTCCAACACACATAAATACGCCTTCTTAATGAATTGGCAGAGCCACTGTCCTTTGTTCGAAAAAAAAGAAGTGCACTAGTGCAGAATACGTCATCACTGGCGGTTCTGAACTCACACCACTGGCGGTTTTCGAACCGACAGTGATTATATGACAGTGATAATCAGGGATTTTTACTTACGGGTGTAGAACCGCTAGTGATATGAATTATCACTGGCGGTTCGTAACAGAACCGCCCGTGATATTAATAATATCACCGGCGGTTGTCATGAGAATCGTCAGTGATAACAGATTTTCACTAGCGGTTTTAACCAAAACGCCAAAACCGCCGGTGACATGTAGACCTTCACCGGCGGTTTTTATATGGAACCGCCAGTGACGGTGCATATCACTGGCGGTTGTTGTATGAACCGCCAATGATATCTTTTCAGGATCAAAAAATAATTAGATGGCCCCATATTTCATCCATACACATCCAAAATTCATCTATATACATATACATCCAGAATTTAAATAAACATCATATACATATACATCCAGGTTTTGGTTTTTCATCCATATACATATACATTCAAACAGATTGTTCTATTGGTGGCTAGTTTCATCCATATACATATACATCAAATAAACAGATTTCATCCAGATTCATCCATATACATCCAGAATTCAAATAAACAGATTTCATCCATATACATCTAGATTTTATCCATATTAATCCATATACATATACATCAATAAACATCCAGATTTCATCTATATACATCTAGATTTCATTTAAATAAGAACAACATCAAATTCAAAGGAACATATCATATATTTATAATATAACAAAGTTATTACAGGACATGCATGCACTTCATACAATATGTCTGTTATAGTTAACTATAGGTGTCCACTGTTTACACGACTATTTGAGTCAATAACTTGGGTATTAATAAATGTAGTCAAACTATCTCTAATGTCTGCAAGAGAATTAAAATCAATGTTTGTATCTCCAATGTTCAGATCTTCATTTGGTCGTAATCCCAGAATGATTTGCATATGTCGTGCAACATAGAAGCCGCAAGTATGGCCTTCGGGCTGCTGGTAGCACTACATAAGGAAATATAAAGATGACAAGGCACAATAATCAGTAGGGCAAGCACCAAAAAATTTTCATTTTATTATGACGAAAAGTGTGAATAGACACTTACTGGAAATTTCTCTATATGCCTAAGTTCCATGCCCATCGCAGCATTGTGCCTGCCCCTACTCTTGACATAACTCTTGAACACCGCATTGAGTAGGCCTTTTAAATCTTCCCACTCGTGTGTGGGCTCATCCTCAACGAGTCGAGGTAGACAACCTTGTTTTCGCTAGGTTCTATGAGCAGCAAGATCCAATGAAAATTTTTATTGAAAGGCAACAGAAGTATGCTTTGTCCTATCCTTTAGTCAGGGCCCTCTTTAGGTATTTCTTGGTATTCTTTCTATCCCTCTTTATGTTGTCCTGGGTGACAATGTCAGGGTCAAGAAAACCGGCCTAGACTTGACCTCGTTTGGCAACTAGATACATTTGGCTGAAAAGTAACATATATGTGATCAGTGTATAAGTGGATAAGAAATATACACTAACATTGCGCAAGACTTGTATACACTTACACTGCAAAGCAGTGGTAAGAGAGGTGTCCAACTCCTGCAATTGATACATATACCACAGGTCCTCGAAGGTTATGGTAAGACAACTATCGTTATCGTCCAGGAAATATTTGCCCTTCACCTTACCCACGATACTGGATGATCGTTCCTTCACGGGAAGACGTGAGTTCCTGAGGTAATAATCATGTAGGTTCTGGCAGGCCGTACCCATGTCTTTTAATGCGGCAAGGGTATGCAGTGGTTCTCCTATCTGAAATTTTTTTCCCTTTCTGCGCCCAGTGAATCTTCCTCTTAGGCACCGGAGATTGACGGACGATTCGTTTCCCCTTCTCTGGGGAGCAATAGCGCACTGGTAGTGAGGACGTAGCACGCTTATTGCTCTGTGAGCTTGTCTTCAAAGATTCAGGGGCCGCCGCAGACATGGCTTTCTTCGGATCTATGGGTCCAACGCCGCTGGCCTCGATTTCTTGAAGATTTGGTAGAAGAGTAATATCCTTCTTGGGCCACTGGACAAAACTATGGACAATATCCCTAACTATTATGATTTCATCGTTGGGGGGATTCACAAGTGGGGTCTTCGCTGCGGTGTTGTCCATAACAGCGTCTACCTGGACCTTCGCGTAGCCCACCGCCAAGTCCGCACCATGAACCTTCATCCCCGAAATGTAGGGGTACACCACACCGCGGGCCACCTCGAGTGAAACACCGGCGCTATACGAAACTTGGAGCAACCAATGGGTAATCTCTTTGATTTCGTCCACCGGGTATTTCGTTGGGCCAGCCTTATCGGGCGAAGGTGCGATAGCGCAGCTGCTTTTAAATGGAGGGGTGCAACCGAGAGCTTGTGTATTAGGGTTGGCTTCGGGTCTGTTCCTTACGAGTTCCTCCAACTATTGTACCCGAGGCTCCCATTCTGCTCGTATCTTCTCAGCTTCTGCGCGTACCCTATTTTCAATTTCATCCTCTAAGTTATGTACACATTTCTTTTTCTTGTAGTAGAGATAGTCATTGGGGAATCCCTGCTTCCAGGTAACGTAGACCCGATGCCCCGTGTACGGCCTGGGTGCTCCTTGTTTCCTAGGCCCTCAGTTAGGATGTCTCGCTTCCTGTTTTCGACAAAGGAGCCTTGCGATGCTTGCGTGTTATACTCAATCTGCAATACGTGGATAAATTGTAATTGGGGTGTTACGAAAGTAAACATTGTAAGGGTCATTGTGCACTTACCAGCTTTTGAACCACCTCAGCAGTCTCGGGCGTGGAGAAAACTGGCCCCGTCGGTGTGACTTTGACCCTAGCCCTGATCCAGCGATTAGCACGCGTGTTGGTGAGCCTTTTAGTGGCTTCAGATTGCTCACTGGCGCAGTGGGCCAGCTCCCACTCGCGTTCTTTTGCTACATATCCAGTGGTGTCGAGTCTGTGGGGGTGGGTGTTCTTGGCCTTAATGGCCTTGTGTTTGATGGAGGACTATTTGAACTCCTCAGTTGTCTTCATCCTCTTGAACTCCTCGCACACCTCATTCGTAATGAAAGGGTACTTCTGAAATGGGGTCTTTTCCTTATTGACGAAATCCTTGATAAGATCCACCTTCCAGTCCTTCCAGGCGATCCCCATGCGCTTCAGTGTGTTCTTCCGCACCTCAGGAAGAGAATCTTCAGGTAATTGAAATGACCGTTTGAGCTCCTCCCATAGTTGGTCCCTTTCTTGAGCGGTGAGGTCCTTCCAGGTGTTGGTGGTGCATGGGACTTGTGCCCTAGCCACCACCCCGCACATTGTTCGATACGCTGATGCAGCTTTCGAGGGAAGGACCGGTACACCTCCTGTCCGGACCTCTGTGATGGTATGAACGACATTGATCTTGAGCTTGTTTGGCCCTCTTCTAACCCTTCTCTTCATAGCTAGGGTGGCCTCGGGCGCGGTTCCCGCTTGAGGGGTGGCCTCGGGCGCTGCCCCTGCTTGAGGGGTAACCTCAGGATCCATTCTACATACAAGAGAACACCAGGCAATTTAGCCTTCTAACATACAAGAGAAGCAATTAACTTTGCCATTATCTAAACCAGAAAAGTACTAGAGAAGTAATCGTGCCCTGAGGGTGCGCCGTTCCTTCCTAGGCTAACTTCCTTCCTAAGCTATCCATACGTAATCAATATGAGTATGATCTGTATTCATCCTATAGACCTATATTGGTAACGGACTCTAGAGGCCAAAAAGTACATGTGTTAAGATACAAGACTAGGAGTATTTATGATCATAGATTGTACTATAGCAAATTCAAAAAATAGACAAATGCTAAACAAATTATTTATATATATATATATTCCAATCTAAATGTGACCTAAGCCTCTGGTTATAGTCACTTTAATAATTTCAACAAGATGGCACAAAAGAATGTGCTTAACAGTAGATATAAGTGTTTGAAACAAATTACTGTTCAATAGATTTAAAGGAAACAGGAGTGACTAATTAACAGCAAGTTTCAGCACTTAATCAGGTTCTCAATGGAGATGAATTAATAGTAGCAAACTAGTAGGATAAAGCACAATGCACAGGTTCAATTAAATTGGACCTAATCAGCTATATAGCATGCATATATTCACATCATCATCAAGCATAACTCAACGCCACATCCAAAACCAGTGCACAGTCTTCAAATCGAGGCAATCAGCCCTTTAGCAATTTGCTCGGTCCCTATATATACCTCAATCAGATAGGATTTGATAAACTTACGGTGCATTGGACTCAAACCAGTGAAAGAGAAGGGGTTCACATAGACTAAAATGAGAAGTGCTGACCTTGAGGGCGAGCCGGTAGAGGGCGTGGTGCCGGAGCCGGCGGACGCAGACGTCGAGAAAGCCATCCGCTCAGTGACAAAGGCAGCGGCGACAAGGGCGGCGATGAGGGAGGACGCAACGAGGACGGCGGTGACGAGGGCGATGACGACGAGGGTTCGGCGACAAGGACGCAGACGAGAGGGCGACGGCGATGAGGGCTCGACGACGAGGACGCAGACGAGAGGACGACGGCGACGAGGGCTCGGCGATGAGGATGCAGACGAGAGGGCGGCGGCTAGGGCTCGGCAACGAGAGTGCGCGCGCGGGACTTGTGAAAATTTGGGGGTATCGCATGGCTGGGATATATAAAAAGTGGTATCTACCACTGGCGGCTCAAGATATAACCGCCAGTGGACGTAGACCATCACTGGCGGCTCAAGATATAACCTCCAGTGGAAGAAAAACATCATTGGCGGCTCGCAATATACCCGCCAGTGGAAGAAAACCATCACTGGCGGCTCAAGATATAACCGCCAGTGGTAGTAGTCTATCACTGACGGCTCAAGAGATAACCGCCAGTGATAGCTATATTAGGGCTATATAATAGAACTATACGGGACTATATAGGATTATAATAGGACTATATTAGGGCTATAAAATAGGATTATAATAGGACTATATAATAGGATTATATATAATAGGACTACATTAGGGTTATATAATAGGACTATATTAGGGCTAGATAATAGGATTATAATAGGACTATATAATAGGTTTATATTGGATTACATTATACATTCTATAATAGGATTACATTACAAAATGGGATTATATAACTCAAATATAAGATACAAATAAAACAGTTCAATCAGTCCTCAACGATCGGCCCTTCTTGATGATCGGTGCGCACATAGGTGGTTGCATTGGCCATTTCACTTGATTTTGGATCGGTTTCATCATGTAATGGAGGTATTTCATCAAATTGGTTGTAATCCTTCTCGTCCACCACATTCTCGACTCCAATGATTCTTCTTTTCCCACGAAGAACAACATTTTTGTTCTTATCAGCAGGATCTATGACATAGAAGACCTGTAAAACTTGGGTTGCGAGGACAAAAGGGTCATCTCTATATCTCACTTGGGCGAGGTCAACGATAGTCAAACCAAACTCATCAGATTTCTTAACCCCTCCACTTTGGACCCATTTGCACCGAAAAAGGGTTATTTTAAAAATCACGTAGTCCAGTTCCCAGATCTCCTCAATGAAACCATAGAACGAGCTCTTGCGTTGTGTTACTAGGTCTTGGTTGTGCTCTTCCTCATATGCATCTATACGAACACCGCTGTTCTGCACTGTGCTCTTCCTGTCTTGAGATATCGTGTAGAATTTGTACCCACTTATGTCAGATCCTTGCCACGTCACCACCGTGTATCTTGGTCGCTTTGCTAGCTATAAGAGTAGATCAGAACACTGTGTTTCGGTGAATCGTGCCTTAAACCAATCATTGAAACGACGGTTATGCTCCTTTTTTATCCAAGCCTCCGTCTTGTTTGGGTACTGGTGGCGTATGAAATCCTTGTGCTCTTCTATGTAAGGGGCCACCTCCATCATGTGATACAGAACAATGAAGTGCGCTTTACGGTACATGTCTCCGTTGGGTGTGATCTGTTTTCTGCCAAGTGTGCCTGTACCATGCAGCCTACCCTCATGATGGGATACGGCCACACCTATGGGGTCAACTTGCGACATGTAATCAATGCAGAATTCGATCACCTCCTCTATTGCATACCCTTCGACAATGCTAGTCTCAGGACGATATCGGTTGCGTACGTATGACTTTAGAATCCCCATGTACCTCTCGAATGGATACATGTAACGTAGAAACACCGGGCCACATAACTTTATTTCCCGAACAAGGTGAACCATGAGGTGTACCATAATATCGAAGAAGGATGGGGGAAATACATCTCGAGATCACATATAATTCTTATTGCTTCGTTATGTAGCGAATCAAGAGTATCAGGATCGATGACTTTCTGATGGATTGCATTGAAGAACAAGCTCAGCCTTGTGATGGTTCGTCGAACGTCCGGAGGCAATATACTCCTTATTGCAACGGGAATCATCTGAGTCATTTGAACATGGCAGTCATGTGACTTCATTCTAGACAATTTCAAGTCACTCATGAACACTACCCTCTTCATGTTGGCAGCGTGCCCGGATGGATATTTTACACCATGCAAGCACTGACAAAATTCTTTTCGCTCGGCCTTGGATAGAGTAAAGCAAGCTGGAGGGAGTTCTGTCCTGCCCGTACTACTAATTATTGGTGCTAACTCGCTTCTTAAGCTCATATCGACTAGGTTGAGTCGTGCATTTAGTCCATCCTTCGTTTTGTCCTTCATATGAAGCAATGAACCAACCAAACTATTGCAAAAGTTAACCTCCACATGCATCACATCCAAGCAGTGTCGAACATATAGTTCCTTCCAGTAAGGTAGATCCCACAAAATTGACCTTTTCTTCCATATGCCATTTTCACTGGTTTTTGTTTTCTTCCTCTTTCTCCCCATTTCACATTTTCCAAACATAACATGCAAGCCTGTAAACATGTCATGCACTTCTTTTCCACTAAGTATGCATGGAGCCGATCCATTCTCCCTGGTTCCATCGAACTGGTTGGTCATCTTGCGATATAGATGATTAACACGTAGAAACCGTCGATGGCGCATATACATAGTCTTCCGGCAATTCCTGAGCCACACACTTGCTGTATCATCTAAGCAATGAGAACAAGCTTTACTTTCTTTTGTTTTCATTCCCGAAAGGTTTCCAAGTGCGGAAAAATCGTTGATGGTGCAAAACAACATTGCACGTAGCGTGAAGTTCTCTCGTCGATCCGCATCCCATACCCTGACCTCTTTGTTTCACATCATCTGTAGTTCCTCTACCAATGGTGCAAGGTACACATCTATATCATTGCCGGGCCGTTTTGGTCCTTGGATTAGTAGGCACATCATAATGCACTTCCCCTTCATGCAGAGCCAAGGAGGAAGATTATATATGCATAGGTTCACAGGCCATGTGTTATGCTTGTTGCTCCAATTTTCAAATGGATTCATGCCATCTGTGCTCAATCCAAACCTTAAATTTCTAGGGTATGCACCAAAATCCGGGAACTTGTAGTCAATGTTTCTCCACTACGGAGCGTCTGCAGGGTGCCTAAGCTTTCCATCTTTCTTACGATGCTCTGAGTGCCACCTGAGAAGTCTAGACTCTTTCTCATTTCCAAACCATCGTGTCAAACGAGGAGGATCGCGATACCACAAAACCTTTGCTGGGGTTCCTCGATTAAGGTCGGCATCCTGATCCTCGTCGTCGTTACAGGCTTTGACATTTCTCTTATAGCGGGATGCTTTAAACTCTGGGCAAGAGTGCAGGTTGCTATACTTGTGACGGTATAGGATGCAGTCATTGAGGCATGCGTGGATTTTTTGCACGTCCAATCCTAAGGGACAAATAACTTTTTTGGCACCATATGTTGTTTCTGACATCAAATTTTCCTAGGGAAGAAGTTCCTTCAGTAATCGTAAGAGTTCCGTGAAACTCTAATCAGACCAACGGCTCCTAGCCTTCAATTGTATGAGTTCAATCACAGTGGCCAATAAAGTGTGTTTCACCTTGCAACCAGAAAAGATTGGCCTCTCGGACTCCTCTGACCATTTCCTGAATTTAATGAACTCTTCCGTAGTGTCATAGTCTGTTTCGACGTCACGCATCATTCTATCGAACTCGTAAACTCCCTCATCTAATGTTTCACCGACATCATCACACTCGACACCTGCATCATCACTATCCACTACTTCAAAGCGTCATCTTCACCCTCAATTGTACTCTGTGTCTCACCGTGGCACGTCCAAAAAGAGTAACCTTTTTTGAAACCCCGCTTAATGAGATGAAACTCGATTTGAGATGAGTTTCTATACAATTTCAAGTTATCGCAATCAACACAAGGACAACATATCAAGTCAACCCTCTCTTCTGCATATCCACCAGCGCGGCTCTCATAAACCCTTGCACCCCATTCACGTACTCTTCCGTCGCGCGATTTTCTGTGTACATCCATGATCTGTCCATTATCTGCAAAAATGTATCCACGGTTTTTCTTAATTATTACATGGTTACACTTCTTTCGAAATAAAAGACTTTATGAATAAAAGTTTACCTTAGGACGACAAAGCTAGTATGACAAATATTTTGCATATTATTTAATTAATTGGCATATACTCAAAACTAGCTAAAATAATTATTTCCTCCTATATATGACTACAAATTAATTGTTGCTTATCCCATTAATTGTGACTACAAACTCATGAACATATTAATATATTGTTGCTTATACCATTAATTACTTTTCTCGCATTCTACACATGCAAAACACATCACAAGCCAAAGATATTAATTATCCTACTCTCCATGTACATCACAAACCTACAAATATTAATATATCGAGATCTCAAAGCACTTAATCTAGAGTAGGTTCTTTGATCTTCAAAAATAAGATGTCCAAAGAAAAATAAAAAGCATCACTAACCTCTAGCACTTGGATCTTCAAAAAACCACTTGGATCATCAAAAACCACTTGGATCTTCAAAAAAACAGTTGGAATTGAACCAATTCTAGCGGAGGTAGGGTCGCACTATGTAGTGGAAACTATCACTGGCGGTTATCTCTATAACCGCCAGTGATATGCTAACTATCACTGGCGGTTCTCTTTAAAACCGCCAATGATAGTTTCCGTTTCCCGCCAACTCCCGCCAGTTTGTCCTACATAACTATTTTTGGCGGTGTTAAGCTGAACCACCAGTGATATGTAACTTTCACTGGCGGTTTTAAAGTGAACCGCCAGTGATATGTAACCATCACTGGCGGTTAGCCGTACAACCTCATCACTGGTGGTCGATGTTCTGCCCCAAGCTGAGCGGGGTTCCTGTGACCCTCATCACTGGCGGTGACCAAAATAACCGCCAGTGATGAGAGGTCAGGGATGAGCCATTCTGTAGTAGTGGTGGAAAATAACTCACATACTATTATAAAATGAGATTCTTTGCAAGAATGTTATTATGAAGCCTATATGAATTTTAATGACCAAAGTACCCATCCCCTCTTCCTTCTGTCTTCCTTCATCCTCCTCCCCTTCTACTCTAGCTCCAACAATTTCCTGCCACAACTACGGGGGACACCTATTCCTCTCTCTCCTTCCACCGGTGGAGTTCTACTCCTCTTTTTTTTCCATCCACCGCCGCCTACCTATCTCTCTCTCTCTGTCTCTGTCTCTGTCTCCCCAATCTCCTTAGCGATACCATCCTCCCACACGGTGGCATCCTCCATGGAGGCGTAGTCCTCCCGCACGGGGGAAATTTGGTTGATTGACACCCAATTGGATAGCTAGTCTAGAAATAACACTCAATCCACCTTAGTTGCATGAAATGCCATCTGGCTATCCAATTTCATCTAGTTTTGACACTTTTGGCAATTTGCTAGAATTTTCGTAATTTCCAGGAGATATTTTTGGAGAAGTACCACATTTGCCCCTAGGCCCACATGGCAGAGCACAGTGCCGGCACTGAGGCGATATGGCTGGACCGGACCGAGTCCCAGGACCCAACGCCACACTCCGTAGTCCTCCCCCGGGCCCCTCCCCATGCTAGGGTTAAGACAAGCCGTACCCAGCGGCGACCGGTGTCCTCGGCGACTGCAGCCCCACCGGCGACCAGCGTCCTCGGCGACTGCGATGGCGAGGTCAGCCTCGGCGCCTGGTCGCTCTCCCATCCCCGCGAGGTCCAGCCACCCCCACTGTCTGCAGCCCGACGGCGACCCTAAACCCATGGGCTCCGGCGACCGGCCTCCACGGCGACTGCCACGCCGAGCTCGTCCCCGGCGCAAGGATGAGCCCGGGATCCTAGGAGGACCCCCCGGACGGCAGTCCCCATCGGTAAGTGGCCTCGCTGACCTCTGAAAATTGATGTTTTGCGATCTGTGCGTCCTCCCCCTCGCTTTAGTACAAGGATGAGTAAACGGAATCGGCATGATTAGGCAGTGACCTAACATACAAATTTCATTTTTTTTCTCTTTTAGTGTGCGCGTAAGTAACACGGGAACAAAGGTCAGCCACAGCGAGGTTGTGCCAAGTACTCTGACCGAGGAGGCACGAGATGAAGTCGGTGCCAGCAGCCAGATTGGCAGCGGGCAGTGTGGCACGAATACTTCTTGCACTGTTGATTGTGGGAAAACTGATTGGGATAGGCTGCACATAACTGGGTTGCAGATGGATGATCAGTTCAGTGATGTAGGAGCTTTGGTAGGAGAAGATGAATTTTATCATTTGAGGACTACGCATCCACCGCACCTCAGTCGCTGCCGAGTCCTCCTTAAACCACATCTCCTCCCCTATCTTTCTTTCTCTCTATGCCTCGACATCCTCCATGGCGGCACCGGTGGTGTCCTCCACGGTAGCGCCCACCCCTACCCCATCCAGTGCGTGAAGCTTCGTCATGCATCTCCTCTCCCGCGATGGCCACACTAGGGAAGCAGCATAGAGGGCAAATCCAATGTTGGGCAACAGGGTCGCCGAAGTAAGGTACGACAGTGTCGAGGCAAGTAGGTGGAAGGGGTGGTGCCTCTCTCTAAGTTTGTCCTACGTCCATGTTTGGATGGCGGTGAGAAGGGAAGGGGAAGGAGGCTGGATGTTGGGGAGAGAGATGAGGAGGTAATAGGGTCACTGGAGCAGGGGCAGCAAGGTCACTAGAGTAGGCAGAGGGGGCAGCGCCTCTCTATGAGTGTATGTGTGTGATTGGATAGTGCTGAGGAGGGAAGGGGGAAGAGGCTAGGTGTAGGGGAGAAAGAGAGGCGACAGCGAGGTCACCGGAGTTGCGAACAGCGACGTCAGGGTGAGCAGGTGGAGGGAGTAGCCAGAGTTGATAGAGGGCAAAGAGAGAGAGGATGAGGGGGAAGACAAGGAAAGGGTATTTGAAGAGGGCAGAGGGGCAGGAAAGACCATAGCAGCATATTTGTAAGGAATCTCGTTTTATAATGGCATGTGGGCTATTTCTCACTTTGTGGTGGCATTTGTGAGATAACCAAACTTTCTAATGGCATAGATGTAGTTAACCTTCTTTTATTGTTGCACTATGTGAAGACCAAATTTTTTCTCAAGAATCAGAGTCAAATTGTTGCCGCATTCTTACTATTAGGCTAAATTGTTGCCGCATTCTTACTATTAGGCTAACATCCTGTATTCCTATGCATCAGAGTAGGGCCCCGTTTGGTACAACTCCAACTCCTAACTCCACCTCAGATATGAAGTTTGTAGGTTAAAATAAAGTGATTTATGTTTATATCTTTAGTTTAAAATGTAAATAAGATGACTCGCCTAAACATTCTTAATATACCCACAACTCCAGCTCCATGAATTTCTGGAGTTAGGAATAGAGTGTTCCACCAACTCCACCAATTTTGGTGGAGCTGGAGCTATGCCAAACGGGGCCTAAGTCGTGCCAATTGAATTACTATAGGAGAATAACACATCTAGACATCTGAATTACATGAAAACTGTTTTACATTAAAAGAAGAGAAATTAACATGCTTAGTCCTGGTATTTCCAAATAAAAGCAATTGAATGCTTCTTGTACCTCCTCTCCCTCTCCTCTCCACTTTGGCCTAGCCAAGCTATCCACCCTTGCGTGCATCACTCCCAGCGACCACCACCCTCGCCATCGACGACTTACACATAATCCGCTCAAGCCGCCGCTTGGCCCGGGCACAAGGCGGTGCAGCTCGGCACACAGCTGCTGGGCTCTAGGCGTAGCGAGACGGGTTGAGGCTACACGGTGGTCACTCGCCGAGCACACCATGGTCATCGGTGGTGGCGCTCACATGGCAAAGGGGAGGGAGGGTAGAGGAGGAAGGACTCGATTATTTTGTTTCAAAATCTACTTTTTTGCAAAAAAAAAAAGTGAGGTGGAGTAGAGGCTGTGTATGAATCTTGGAGCATGATCCAATAGTCACAAACCTAGAGTCAGGGATTGCATTTCCCTTACTGCAAAGGAAGACCACATCTCGAGCTCCTAAGCACAAAAAAATGGTTAATTAGATACATGACTGGAGAGTTGCCACTTTAGAAATATGCCACCCAAAAGTCAAAAATTTGCCACATGCCATTATGAACTCTCAGATATGCCATTATGGATAACTTCAGACCAAAGTGCCCTTGCTACTTCATCCTCCCTTCTCCTCCTTTCTTCTTCCTCGCCGTTCTTGCACGTAGCATATAGGCACACACAATCCTAACAACAGCACTGTATGCCACTGGCGTGCTCCTCTAGGACTCTTTGAAGGCTACGGCACCGCCTACACTGGTGCTACCTCAATGCCACACCCTCCCAGATCCAAACTGAGCCACCACCACCACCTCATCAGCATCCTCCGTCTTTGCAGATCCTATCGATGGGACTACGACCACCTTTATAGCGCCACCACGCTTGGCCTCGCCGAGCAACCATCGCCTCACGACGCTCCCATCTAGATCTGAGCTATCAACATCGCCACCTCCTGCAAATGCTGGCAACAGGATGGTCGCCCTCTCCTCCTTGTCGAGCCATCGTCGTCTCACCCATCTCCTCCACGATGCCGGCCTCACCACACCACCATCGACCTTTCCACTGTTCGGCTACAACATCGGTGGGGGTTGCCCCGATAGGAGGAGGATGGTGCAGTTGGGGCTGCCCGACTGGGGAAGGAAGAGGTAATGGAGGCTCGCCGGCCTTGGGAAGAGGAGGAGGGAGCGAGGGATGGCGGAAGAGGAAAAGGGAGGCTTGGGGCGACCGGAGGGGTAGAATGGCCAGGCTCCAGCGTGGTGTGTGCAACATTGGCGAGGAAGAAGAAAGGAGGAGGAAAAAGAAGCAGGGGCGCTTTGGTTCCAAATTATCTATAATGGCATATTTGTGTCTCGACAATTTATAATGGCATGTGGCGGATTTTCGAGTTTCCGGTGGCATATTTCTGAAGCGGCAACTCTCTAGTGGCATGTATCTAGCTAACCAAAAAATGATGATTTATCACTCCAAGATTTAGAATTTGAGGATTTATCATTTAGTGTGTTAATGACACGTGGATCATCAAGAGTGGGTTCCTTGATTCTGTGTTTAAATATCAACGACACCTTGGCAAATCTCTTCCAACTCACTGCATTCTATACTTATGGACCAGGAAAACCCTAACAGAACCAACGTCGAAAAAACCGAGACCCAGCGGTTCCGTGGTTTCCACGGTAAACCGAGAGAACCGGTTTTCCACTGTTAACTGCTCGGTGATTTGGTGAACCCTGCAGTACACACACTGATGCTCCTTTCTGAAGCATGACCCTTCATGATTTGCCATTACCAAATTCAATTCGACCAAGTGTGAATGTAGTGAAAACTTTTTAACATTGAATTAGCAAGCTCTTATATCTCTTGAGTCTGGATCCTTAGTTCAGACTAGGATGTAATAGTTCACTGGAAAATTGAATTAATTTCATAGTATTAATTTGCCTGAACAGGTATCCGAACCACATTCTTGGTGCAAGCACGAAGGTTACCAGGCAGCTTCCAGGGTTTGATGGAAATGGCACTCACAACTACTGTGTCATGAAACACGCAGATTTCCTGTTGTTTGAAAAAACGAACGTAGATTCATCAGATATTTTGTTTGAAATAGCAATTGTAGATTCATATTCAAACATAAGTATCTTCAGATACCACTAAACATGAGATATCTAAGCGACACACGTCCGGAGTTTCGGAAATGAAGAACACAACCCAAGATACCACTAAACATAACAGAGCAGCATCACATAACAGCAGCTGTAAGACTTCACTTGCGGCGACAGATCGAGACCTCCTGATTCCGCGCATGTCGCGTCAGCTCAGGCGATGTTGACCTGGATGGTCCTTGGCTTCTTGGGCTAGGGCGGCGGCAGCTTCTCCACGGTCACCGTCAGCACGCCGTCGCGGCACGCCGCCGAAACTTTCTCCGTGTCGGCGTCCTCCGGGAGCACGAACTTGCGCGTCAGCTTCCCCATATACCGCTCCATCCGGAGGTAAATGGCGCCGGCCGCCTCCTCCTCGTCGGGCCGCCTCCGTTCCCCGCTGATGGCCAGCACGCGGCCGTCCTCCACGTGCACCTTGACGTCGCCGGCGCCCAGCCCCGGCATGTCCACCACGAACGCGTAGGCGCCGGGCACCTCCTTCACGTCCGCCGGGGTGGCCGCCATGGCGCGCGCGTCGCGGACGTAGGCGCGGGTGGGCGTGGCCATGGCCGTCGCCGCGCTCCTGCCAACCCTCTCCGCCGCCGCGGCCGCCGCCTCGTCGGCGTGGACATGGCCCAGCAGGTGCTGCAGCACCGACATCACCGGTGCGTGTCGAACCCGAGCATCCTCACGTCCATCCCTGTTCGATCGATCCCCTCCTGGCTTTGCTGTTGGTTTCTTGGATTGGGATGAAGGTGAGTGAATTCTTGTGATTCTTGAACTTGGAGAGAGATGGCGAGTAACGAGGAATTTATATAGATTTGCAGTGACTCGGCGGGGAGGGGGTGGCTCTGGAATGCGACGGAAGGTTCTGGAATGTCTTGGAAGCTGTACCAGCGAAGCATTGTTGTACCGTAGAAAGATCTAGAAGCTTGGTCTTTCTTTGATTTTTTTTTATAAAATGTTTTTTTTAGGTGGGCCGATGCGGCTGGAGAGTCCAATAGATATTTTGCGAATTCAAACTTCTTTTTGGGCTTCCTTTTTTGCAAACTACATCATCAAATATAAGTATATAACAGTACTCGTCGAACTGTTGTGTTACTTCCTGTTTGGCATAAAGTTTAGATAAAACTCTATTTTAGTATAAATAGAATTTTACAATGTGTATATTCCACAACCATGGTTGTTTTACTTTCATGGCATAAAGTTTATACTCTTAACCTTACTTTTTCATGAAAGTTGTTTGTTTGCATAGTTTATTGATACAAAACTTTGACCAAATACAATGAAGAAGTATAACCACAACACTAACAAACGGTCAAAGTTAGAAAAAAAAAAGAGATATGAAGTGGAGTTACAAAAACTCTAAAAAAACTACGGTTTCAATCAAAACAGAGTTATGAAACTGTGCCAAGATGTGGTCATGCGCATGGGGAGGCGGTGGTCGCCGGTAGCCACTCCCACGGGGAGGAGTCGGCTTGGCCGGGGTGGGAAGAAGAAGAGAGGAAGAGAGGAGGAAGCATGACTCGATTTCTTTTGATTCAAAAATTTAGGGGTTTTTTTTTCAAAAGATGAAGTGAGAGAGAGTAAGGATGTGCACGTATTTTAGCGCACGACCAAGGGTCAAGCTAAGCCCAAGAAATCTTTCTCCAAGGATTATCGTATTTCTCAACCATGGTAAGAAATACCAACCTAGACCTGAGCATGCATCAGGCCAACCCGGGCTTCAAGCCGGGCTTGAAAAAGCCCGGCCACTTTGACCCGAGCCTGAGCTTGGCCCAACAATTTTTTGATACACCGGGCTTGAGCCCGGCCTGAAAGCCCAGCCAAAAGCCCGACTTTGCATTGTTTTTCTTGTTTTGCATGCCCAAGCCTAGCCCAGCCTAGACCCAGCCCATGAACAGGTCTATACCAACCCCATGCATGGAAACTGCGCTGCTAGTTTTATTGGTTCAACCCCAACGCTTTAACGATTCATTCAGGGCTTTTGTGGTTCATAAGGTCTGAGAAAGATTAATTAGACACATGTAGGGATGCTAATGGGTTGGATTAAAATAGGTTAAAAAGGTTAGGTTTTAATTTGGGTTGACTTTGGAAGGGTGGAAATGGGTTGATGTTGCTAATGGATTGGGTTTGATGTGTGGGCCCCATCTATTCGCCTTAACCTACCAATTTGCATATAGAAGCTTCCTAATACGTAGAGTCATTCCAACAAATTTCAGTCGATTATGTAAAAATTTTATAGTATGTATGTGAGATTTCCACAAAAATACCAAAATTTTACATGTGGACTCCACCTACTTGTCTCGACCTGCAATTTGCACAAAGTAGCTTTCAGAAACGTTGACATACCAACAAATTTCGGTCAACTTCATAAAAATTTTATAGTATGAACACGGTTTAAATAATACTGAAGTGTTTTTCACCTTAAACTTAAACCTTATATGGAATTGGGTTAAACTTATACCATATACGAAATTGGGTTAAGGAATAGATTCAAATGGGTTGAAGAATGGGTTGAACCCATAATAGATAAGTGGTTGGACTGATTTGTGTTAAAAAACTAAGAGATGGATGAAATTACATAAGAATCGGGCGGACCGTTCCGCGCGCTCAGAGGGCCAGGAGGCTTCCATCCCCCCGGATCTGATCCTCGGCTACGTCGTCGGCCTTAGGCGTAGCGGGTTCCAGAGCAGCCGCAAGGTATGAACCCTAATTCATCTCTCCCCTAAAGGTGCCTCCTTTTTTTTTGAAAACTTGTGATCTGTTCATACCATTAACCTTTTTTCCCTTCCATTTTTGCGTGTGGTTGCTTCGTAGGTGCGGATTCGTGGCGCATTTGATCCAGGTTGGCGTTGTGGAAAACATGGGCCCTGGGTGTCCGAGGATATATTACAAGACGTACCGCCTCCTTGGGCCGAGTCAATTGGGCCTTCTAGAAGGCAGGCTTGGAAAGTGGTGCGGCTAAAGATAACCTACAAGGACACGAATTCGTTTCATATTCATGGTACATGGATATAGACGTAGCCAAATCGGTTATATCTATATCTTCCAAACACAGACCGGGGTTTCTATCTGTAACCCGACCCCCTACACTATATAAAGGGGGTACGGGGTCCCTAGTTAAGGATCCAATCTCTTATCTTGTAATCATCATCAGAATCCACCCCAATACAATCCACGGTCACAGGAGTAGGGTATTACCTGCACTACGAGGGCACGACACAGTATAATTTTGGCTCACCTGTGCTGTGCTACCAAGATGTGTAGCCCAATACATAGCAAAACAAATGTCGACAGCTAGAATCAGACCTATCCGTATCAGGCCACGCCATCCTTCTTACATCGGATACCTCGATGATATCTCTAACACGCCCCTCTCCCGTTCATCTTTCTTGGGAGAATTGGCTTCAGGAATCGCCGACCGGGCCGGTATGTGTCTCTTTCCGTCCTACTACATCGGGGAATGGAGATATTCCCGCGTACTTCTATTTGGCGGATTAAGAGCTCTTTGGGATCGTTGGGATCGCGTACGTACATGGCCTATCTCACCGCCTACGGACGGCTCACGGCCCAGGTGGTTCGATCCACTCCTTTCCCTTCAGCAACCAGCTATTCTTAACGGCGAGTTCCTCTCGGCTTGGAGCTTTGATCCTGGATCTGACTTCGCCGCACCTGGCCGATCTGACTATGAGACACACCATTTTTTCCAATCCAATAGGACAAAGGACAAGAACACAAAGGAAGAACCGCATACCGGTTACTATAACACCACCGCTGCCAAAAGTTACCGTGACAACTCGTCCCGCAGCACTATCAATATTCGGTGTGTCAAACAGCGATTCGGCGGTATTTGAGAATCCATCTACTGCCTTCTGCGCATTCTCACGGGATACGGTAGGATCTCCCCTCTGCTTCCGCACGAGGAGTTATAATCTCTCTATCGGCCGAGCATTGGAGGCTTTTCTGAATCAGGCAGCGGAGTGTGGGCTTAAGAGACTTACTTCGTGAGCTGCTCCCCACTTACGCGCAGTTGGCTGCCCCACTCGAGATACAGGCCTTCATCGCTCACTACCAGCCTGGAACTTGCTTGCACCGTGGTGGTCACTATGGTGCTGTTGAGAGGATCGGGAGGCTGCCAAGGACTCCGGGCTCCGATGGAGGAATATGCCGCTCATAGGACCGGACTCTCCGACAATTTTGGTCCTTCCTAGAACAACCCACCCTGCGCCGATCAACAACCCACAGCGCGATGCCACCTGAGGCGTCAAAACCAATGCACCACCACCGTCATGGTGAGCCGTCGGGCTGGCATACATATACGCAACTACTGCGCTCAAATTCCAAGTCATCGGCATTAGTATGTAGCATCTCGACGGGCACCGGCCAGAAAGTAGCCCTTGTACGCCGTAAACGGACAGAAGATCGAACAGATCGGCTCAAATAGTCGACATCTCGGCCATACCCGACGGCAATCAGCGCTAAATGGGTCGTCAAAGAGGCAATTCTCGCGAGTAGCGCTGAAGCGCGGCTGAAGGTTTAACCCTTAAAGGCATAGTGAAATTTGATGGAGAGGCGAAAGCAGTGCAATCGCTGCATTTATTCTGGCGATCCTCGGCGGGTCAAGGCGGCAAGATGTCAGCCGGCGGGTGGTGCCTAGGATCGGCGAACGACGAGAATCCGAGCCTTAGCCTCTTGAGAACTGAGCACCGAGTCGTGAACTGCGATGCTAGCAATCGAGGGCACTTAGTCAGCTGAAACCTTATCGAAGCCACTTTTGAAACGATCGTTCGCCGAGAATTCATTCAAAGAATGGTAGTTAATGCGTCGTATTTCATCACGAACCAGAAATCTCCATCAGACGGGGCCGTCATAGAGTGGTCAGGAATCGGTTCGCTGATCAACCCGACTGATCTAGACCGCAAGTCAAGTTCATACGGTATCGAATCGCCTTGTTTTGACGAGATCGCTAAGCTCTCAAGTCGAGGATCACCACAAGCAAGAAGGCAAGGAAGGACAAGCCTGACTGTCGAGAAAGACAAAAAGCGCCAAAGCGCAAGAGTAAGAAATAAGTCAGAGGCGCGCGCTAGGCCATTACACCCCGAAACGAACAAAGTCATGAGGCGCAGGAGTCCACCCAGCGGGAGCGCCGGGCTCACTTGACCTCGCAACTTTGAAGAAATCGAGGATCGATAACTCAGGCTCACTCAGAGACCATGCTGCCCAAATAGCAAGACGACCGAGGCATAAAGAGCTCAACTACTATATTCGGGGATCGGGATGCATATGAGTCCAAACGAATGCAGCTACCGATCGGAAAATCAATGCAATCTAGATGATTGACCGTTCGGGGACGGGATCTTTCCCAGAAATTCGATTTCCATATTTGACACCTGCGGTGCTGGAGATCACATCCTCATGCATCCCGGAAGGGTGCGATGCGAGCATTTACGATCCGTTGATGGATGAGGATTAAATATCCTTTTTCGCGTAAAACTTGGGCGGATCGACGATCGATCGCTCAAGAGCGGTGCTCCGGGAACGGGCGGTTCCAAACGGGATTCCAAGAGGCGGAACCTCCGAGCGATCCAAAGCAGACGTACCCGGAACCTCTTCTGTACGGTGATATAAGAATATACACCTCTCGGGTCGGGAATCACCACTGCCATTTGGGACCGTCGATTACCACAGAACTGACTTGAAGTTCTTTATCATATATCATCATCTTGCGATCTTATCAAATGGCATACATACATACACCTACTTGGTTATGAATGATGCCAGACCATGATAGGCGTGATCATCGGGTCACGACGAGTCAGTCCGTAGACGATCGTGAATCACGGACGTAAGTTCTCCGCACTCGATAGGGAAGCCGTAGGAAAATGCTATGCCACGTGCCAGGTGTAGAGAAATCGACAAAATCGCCACCCGTATGATCTCTCGACGGCCACCCTTCACTGCCACCCTTCACCCTTCCGCGCAGGGCGATCTACAAACACACACAAAAATGTAAGGCATCAAACCTGCATCGATCTGAGAGGATGATGCTGGCCTGCCTTCCCAATCAAGATCCGATACTACAACTTTCGACGTACCAGTCTCATATCGATTCCTTGCAAAGCAAACACATCAAAAACATCATGCTCGAAAACACCCGACGGTTCGACGTCAAATAAAGATAAGTAAACGCAACATTATCGCTCCCAACATATTCCCTTATGCTTATGATTATGCAACGTTACTTGTATTGGCTAGGCGTCATTAGTAGTAGTTACAGAGCTATTAGTCTCTGAACTATCATTAGGCGCCCTGACCTTGAGGCTAGTAAGTCTGTACCTAGGTGCGTCTGCGCCTAGGTGCGAACCGAGGTCTGCGCTAACCTGTACGCTTTCTCTTCTTTAAATCCATGATGAAGCCTTTGCATAAGTTTCTAAGTAACAAGAACATAGTTTATTCTGGGAAGAGCCAGAGAGAAAGAGGCCATGTTAAAAAAATGGAAAGTCATGTGCATGGATAATTTATGAGTTTTCACATTTTCACACAGAAATCTAACTCTAAGTTGTCCAAAGGCATTGGTGGCTGAAGGCTAAGCTTATTCGGCGTCATTAGTCATTCCAAGGTCCATGCAAGATTGCGCATGCCATCCTATCGGAAGATCAAGATCGAGTTGTCAGCGATCGAGGATCTGAGAACAGACGAGACAGGTCAAAGACTGGCACAGTCCATTGTAGAACGAGCTTCGCCTCATAAAGTTTCGGCAACACGGCCTTCTGGCTCGACACGAGTTCGTACGTCTCTCGTCAACGTAAACATACCGCTAATACTAATGATGTATTACGTACCCAGGCCATATGCATATCCGCAATCGCTAGTTTTCACTGTCAGCTCCAAGCGGCATGATTATAATCATGGATCCGGGGACTTGGCCCATGGCTTTGCGAACGCCGATTTCTGCTGAAGCTTGGTCGCGCTATGTCGGTTTCGTCGGTCGGTGGCACATAATAATGTCATATCACAAATTCTAACTCACTTCGGTCTGGTGAGGACAAATTCTACGGAGAGGAACCCAGTGTGCTTTTACACCGAGGAGGTCCGGTAGGTCGTAGCGCAAGCCTTTTAGATCCGCTTAATCTTCGCCGACTGGTTCCTTCGGTCCCGACTCTGATGACTTGCGATGACTGACCTCTCCTGGGCTTGCTCGGTTCTTGGTTCCGAATATCTCGCTCTATTTGGGGGAGGTAGGTTCCTAAAGGACTAGGATGGTCAGATAATCCCCTTGTCCCGGTCACCGACTGAACATAGGCTGGGCTTCCCGAACGAACTGCGGAGGATTAATTATTAATTTGCTTACACGAATTGCTGCCCAAATTCGTCCACTCCATCGGCATGCCGCCTCATCTGCCTGCAACAACAAGGGCCGCCGCCTGTCTCAGCTCTCCTTCCTCTGGCTCACTCCAGACGACATTCATTTCACCACCCTCGCAACGTCAAGCAGCATTGGATCAAAGGATTCCAGACCGTCGGCCCACCGGTTGGTGGGGGTTCACTTAGGCTCTCATAGTGTTTACTCGGTGTAGCCTTCAAATCGACATCGCCCCAGCTCAAGCTTAGAGTTTCTGAGTTTTGACGACTCGGAGAACTTGTGACGGTCATCGAGTGTGGATCATGCCAAGTAACTTCGGTCACTGATCCATTTCGAGAAGAAAGGGGAGAGTTCCAAAAGGAGGAAGCTCGGGGCTTTCTCCCATCAAAGCAAGGAAGACTGGGGGGAGGATTGGAACAATAGAACCAGTCCTGATGCCACCTCTTCAGAGAAGTCTGCAGCGGCAAGGCGAAATATTCCTTCTTGAGACCGCTCCGGAGTTGGAACCCAGCCCCGCCAACGGCCTTAGGGGCAATATCGGTGGGGTAGGCCTTGAGGAAGAAGAGATGGCGGAAAAGGGAGAAATAGGGAGCGATCCCTAGAAAAGCCTCACAAAGATGAACAAAAATTAAAAGTTGAAGAATAGAGTTGGGATTCAAATGGAAAAGCTCAATCCCATAATGATGGAGCAAACTGCGAAGAAAAGACGATGAGGGGAGTCCAAACCCGCGGGAGAAGAAAGATTCGAAGACAACAATCTCTTCTTGATGAGGAGTGGGGGAGGATTCACTTGCGGCGGCGCGCCAATCAATAAGCTCTGACGATGGGAGAACGCCGGCGTCGACGAGGGCTTGCAACCGCTCATCGGTGGTGTTTGAGGTTGCCTAGTCCCCCGCCATCGGAATGCGGTGGATTAGGGGCTTAACGACGGCGGCGGTGCTAGGATTGCCTGGAGGCGGCGAGAGCACAAAAACCCTAGCGGGGAGTCTTAGGGAGGCGAACGGTTCGGGGCGCACAGTGTAAGTGCACCAGTTCAAACTCCCTTAAAGGCTTCGCTCAGAAGGAAGCGGGCAACGTTTCGTTCCCGTGCAAGGCGGGAAAGGAATGAAGCCCTAAAATTGTCGTTTCAAGACTTGGGTTCTGACTCAAGCCCCTGAGGACATGCCCTATAAGGGCCGTGAGCTGTACACGACTTACTCGGGTACAGGTGACACTCGGGTCTTGTCAGTCGGGAAAAGTAGCCTGTTCCTTGTTGGGTTCATTGCCAGTTTTCAATTTGAGGATTGGGCGCTTCCCAAGGTCGCGATCTAGCTTTTGATGTGCCCCTTGGGGACGATAGTCGATTCGGCTTTTTAGCCAGGCTGCGCATCGGAATTTCTTTACAATTGTCCTGGTGGCATATCTTCGGATTGTTTGTCGACAGGACCAGGACAAGCACCACTTGGGCGAAGTTAATCCAGCTCTTGGCGTACCTCTTGGGGTCCATGGCTGGTCCGATTTTATAATCGGATTAGGCGTCAAAGAGTTACCTCTTCTGTTGGGTCTCAGTGGCACATCTCTGGATCGTTTGTCGTCATGACAAATACCACTAGGAGGACCTTAACATGGAGGCGGGCGTATTCCTCTGGGAATCACTAGCTTGAATCTGCATTAGTCGGATCAAGGCGCCTGAACACCCTACGCAGGTTGTGGCATGTCCCATGTTGGACCAAATGTTGAGCACTGTAAGTCAGGCTTGAATGTCATAAGTTGTAACAGGGAGGATAATGCTGGGTGGCATTGCTTACTCAGAGACATCCACTTTTCTCTGGTATGTCCCCCCGAGGGACCATTAGCTAGTATACCGACCCGTCGGGCTGGGTACCAGGCATATTAAACAGCTTGGGAATTTTTTCTCGAGTTCTTTGCAACTGTGTTGTCTGATCAGCAGGTTACTCGGCAAGCAGACTTCATCGACCAAGCGAAGAGTGACGTCACTCGGGTAACATCTGAAGGACTGCAAGCTGAACCCCGAATCAAGACAAACCAATCTCGAAGCACTCGGGGGCTACTGTGGAAAACATGGGCTCTGGGTGTCCGAGGATATACTACAAGACGTACCGTCTCCTTGGGCTGAGTCAATTGGGCCTTCCAGAAGGCAGGCTTGGAAAGTGGTGCGGCTAAAGATAACCTACAAGGACACGAATTTGTTTCCTATTCATGGTACATGGATATAGACGTAGCCAGATCGGTTAATTCTATATCTTCCAAACACAGATCAGGGTTTCTATCTGTAACCCGACCCCCTACACTATATAAAGGGGGTACCGGGTCCCTAGTTAAGGATCCAATCTCTCATCTTATAATCATTATCAGAATCCACCCCAATACGATCCACGAGCACAGGAGTAGAGTATTACCTCGCCCCGAGGGGCCGAACCTATATAATTTCGGCTCCCTGTGCTACCATCGTTGTTGTGATCTCTCGCATCGCCCCATAAAATACATTGCCGACGCAAATCGTCGACAGGCGTGGCCCTGGCTCTGCTCCGGTGAGTGGTTTCTTCGATGCAATGTTTGATCGATCGTAGGGGGAGGTAGGGAATGCTGCTACTGTTGACTGCTCTTTCGGGGTTCTTGATTTGTTCCTAGCTACGCGCGGAGATTAATGTAGATTTGGCTTTCGTCTGCCTTGGGTCTAGCTCGTGCTAGGATAATGTAGGGTTCTTGATTCGTTCCCAGCGTCTAGCTACGATTTTTTCTCCTCAAATTGCTCTATTAATTAGAGTGCTCGCTTTTTTCCTCTTTGCCGAACATTCTCTTGTTGATCTCAGCTGAAACCTTGGCGACACGCTGCTAACAATCAATCTTCTCGAGAGAATGTCGGTCTTGGAGTTTACTTGAGACGGAGTAGGCAGCTAAGCCCGACGGTAAGACATTTGCTTCCTATCTCTGCTTCATTCAAAGGCTCATACCACAGCATCCCAGCCTGTGCTTACGTGAGCCTCAAACCTTCCTGAGCCTGGGCATGCTGAGCACATTTAGTTTTTCAATGGAATGGTTGTTGTTTAAACTAGTTTTGAATTAGCATGTTTTCTTGAATTAACTTGTTGGTGACTCAAGCTTACTACTGATGCCAATGCTATTGATTACTTTTTGTTTTTTTTTCCGTGATTGCTACCTTTTCTGTTCGATTCATTTGGTTATCTCGGAAGATGCTCATTATTCGTTGATGTTTTTAGAAACTATGGTGGTAGATGGATTTAAATTTGTGAACTTGTATTCAGTGAAGCGCCTTATTTTTTATGTAGTTGTTGGTTAATGGATTTCATTTCAAATTGCTTACTTTGTAAGGCTGTGAATGCACCAGGAAGAAACATCAGTGCTCCATTTGGAGAGATTAAGGGAAAGAAAATGTTACAGAAGAGAATAGACAAACTGAGTTTTAAAAACAAATAGAAATGGCTAGTTCATTATCTGTCTTACCCTTCAGCTTTTTCGATGGAGAAGAAATTGAAATTTTGGATGGCAGTGGCTAACTTTGAGTTTGATTTAAACCTCTTTAGCCTTTCTAACTGAGCTATCCAAATTGAACCTGGGAAGGTGCAGATCAGCAATAATGCACACGTCGTGTGGCTAATAGAAATCCTAATTTCCCAGTTTAGACTGGAGTGCCACATCACCTGATCACCCAAAGGATTCTAAGGACAAAAGAGATGCAGGTCAAGGAAAGGAGGCCAACTATAGTAGTTAAACAGAAAAATAGAAAGTCATTAGTAAATCTGAATTCATTCAGTTGTACAGATTAGAGATAATATACAGAAAAGTTCTAAATCACACAGTAAACTAATAGAAGTCATTGGGCTTCGAGCTTTTGACCGGGCCGGGCTTGGGCGTGCGTCTAGGTGACTGGGCCTTTTCAAGCCTGGCCTGGTATATGATCAGGTCTAGATACAGGTGAGCAGAGGAGGTAGCGTGGTGAGCAGATGCAGGTGAAATGCGGGACCCTTGTGGGATTGCTTCTACTTCCTGTTAATTTTTTTTCTAAGAGCATCCACAGCAAGAGCTTTATTCTTTCCCATCATTTCCTCATCTTCGAAAACATTCCTTAGATCCTCTAAAATTCTTTCACACTTTACACTACATTCTCTAAAAAATTCGTTCCTCCAGCAAACACTTATCCCTAAAAAGTTAAATAAACGATATTTTGCAGCTCCTACCGAAGATGCTCTAAACTCCTAAATAAGATGGGGAGGAACAGAGGGAGGATGGTGGGCTTTGGGCTGGTCAACCATGGGTTGTTTGGTTGCCCAGCTCTAGTCGGGCCAGGCTCGACTGATGCAGCCGTGTGTGTTTGGATGGCTGAACATGAGCTAGAGCAATGCCTGTCCCATGCAAATTCACTCTTCCAGCTTGGCATTACTCTTACGCAAAAAAATAGGCATTGAAATACCGAACCTGTCGACTAGAGGGGGTGAATAGGAGCCAAATAAATTTTCTCGCAAGGAGATGAATGATGCTCTTCACCCAACGCACATCAAAGATGACAGCCCGCAAGAAAAGCCAAGAGATGTTCTTTCTTTGTTCAAGATCTTCGAAGAAGAGATCAATATACGATCATGCTCATGGGTGTCTTTGTGATCAAAAAGATCCTATGATGATATCCCATGAAGAGGCATGAAGATTGACCCCAAAACTCCTAGGAACAAGAACACTCAACAGCTATACGTACCCCTAGTTGCACAGGTGAGAAACCATGCTGGAATGAGGGGAATTTCAAACCATATTCCTGGTTGTTGAGTGCTCAAATAAAAGAAATCTCAGTCCAAAGTGGTTGCACTTAAGATAAAACACCCCACCTAATAAAGGTGCTTTAGGAAAAGCGGGCATGAATATTCCAGCAGAAATTAATTCTGATCACAGGAGTGGTTGTTAGGTTTATTGGGCTTCAAAAATTATGGGAATTTTTCTACCAATTTTAAAATGAGTCCTGAAGCCACCAACCAAGTTTTAGAGCAAAATGCATCATAGAAAAATCATGAAAATTCTTGAAACAGAAACTGTCTGGAACTGGCGCACAGAAAATTTGTGGCTAGGTATTCACCTCATGGCTCCCAAACGAAGAATACAAATGACTCCAAAATGTTTTCACAGGTAGATAAGGAAGTCACGGACCTTCTCCAATAAGAATCACTTAAAAAGCATCTCGGATGATTTTCCTAAAAATCTTACACTGACTGCTGCGTAGGAAGAACAAATCTGCCAACTTGAACAAAAGTGGAAAGAACGTGATCTCTTGTTTATCACAGGTTGCCAAGGGTATCAAATCATATAAGCAACCTCAAAACATCATGGATCAGCAATATATAGAAGGAGGTGAGGCAGATAAACTTGTTGCAAACAAAATCACCAAAGAAACTAGATCAAACACATGAACAACACAAGAACAAAGCCATAATTTTTTGAACTAGTTTCTATTGCTTGAGGGTTTGTTCACAGCCACACTAGGTGGGCAAAGCTCACAAAAGAGCAGAATACAAGTCACAAAACTTCAGCCCAAGACTTGGTGGAGGCAGCCCCCTCCACCCCTTCTTTTATAAGGCCATCGGGTAAACCACAACCATTGATTTCTTGCCTCAACCCTAAGCAACCAAATCAAGAGCTAAGATTCACCCACTTAACCAGCCACTTACATGGGCCTAAACCACTCACACACAGCCCAACATGGGCCAAATATGCCATATATGGGTTTTACACAAAACCCAGTCAACTCGATGCAACGGGCCTTCATCTGCCGGACTTGACCGCTTTGTTACCGTGCTTTCGGGCCTCCAATCCGAACCGGAACCTTTGAACCACCTTAAGTCCTTCTCCATGGTGTCCTCATGTGGCCTAAGCCTGAGCCCATCCGTCCCGTGACATCATCACCGTTTTGGACCTTGATCCACTCGATCTAGTCCTTATACCGTCGCCGATGACAGTTGCCTCCAAGCCTGCGCCCACAAAGACCAAACCATTTTCTACTGACAAAAATATTTTCTTACCTTTATTTCCTTCATGTTAGTCCAATTTTATCATGAATTCAAACATATATGACTACATGCTCACGTTCCCACTCGAACTGAAACCGAAACCTTTCAAACCAGTACTTCCCGTACCACAACAGAATAGAGATGATACTTTTAAAAAATATTTCCTTTGCTCAAATGAAAAAGTCATAATATGAAAAAGATGTGTCTCGCAATTCTCTACAAAATCCATATATAACATTTTCCTATCTAAGCTCGGGAAGACCCTTAAAAGCGCAAAACACTCTGTTCTAGCACAAATGGTCGAACCGGTTCAAATTAGTCTCCAAAACAAACTTCTCAACAAAATCATTTCAAATCACATATACTCATCACAACATGAAGACCTCCACATGGTCTCACAGGCATACTAGGTATGCCTATCCTATGCGGCGTGAGTAGTCCACCATGGACACGACAAGGCGACCAAAGGCTGATAGGGCGATGCAAGAGTTAGCCGGTACTGGCAAGGCGAGAGGTCAGAGGAGGCCATCGGTGAGTGGGACGAGAGTGGCACTGGACAGTCGTGGCACGGGAGACCATGGTGTGGTGGGAAACCATGGTGCTCGAGGGCTGTGGCACGACGGGAGGTGAAGGATGCCGGAGGTCGAGGCCACCTAATCCATGCATGCGTGAGTTCGGATAAGCCTAATCTATGTGCATCAAAGCTCGGGGTCGCTAGATCGATGAGCGCCTGAGCTCGGGGCTAGAGGATCAAGGCGCATCAAAGCTCGGGCATGGCCATGGCACCGATGAACTGCAGTAAAATATCTGTGGTAGCGTGGCCATGGCATGGCCGGTGCCCCTAGGGCGCGGTGGTGGCACGGCTATGGCTAGCCTTTACATGATGCCCACAATGTGTTTGATGAAATATTAGTTGTCGATTCAGCTAAATTGCAGGCAACCAAATACGTGACCAAACACACTCACCTACACGAGCTCAGCTAGGCTCCCACTAGCCTAGCCGGCTGGTATGATGAGCCGGGCCAGCAACCGAACAACCCTTAAGAGTATTTGAGGTGCACCATCACATCCCTATTTCTTACCCCCTATAACCACTATTTACATCCATCTCTATTAGCCCTCGAAATCCGAGTTTTTGAGAACCTCTTGATTTGCACTAGTCCCTATATCAGTACACTAATGCATACCAATACATAGCTGGATTATTTCATACATGCGGAAGTCATTAATATATTATAGGCACATAGTAAGCCTAAAGGCTATTAAGTTTAGAACCGGCCGACCGGCCAAATAGTCCCAAAATCTGTAACATAAATATCAGAGTGCAATTGAGGTCACATTAGTGACAAGAGCCAAAAGAACACATCCGACGGCTATGAAACTATGCAAGCGACTGGAGCGACTCCCTAAACCTCCTCCTGGTCCGTGTACTCAGGGTCATCGTCTTCATGGCACTCATAGGGATCTTGTTCTTCTCCTCCATCTAAAAGAGTGATTGTGTGAGAGGGTAAGTACGCAATCAAACCACACTTGCTAGTTAACACCTACCTAATGCATGCTTATTGCTAGAGGCTCGAAGGAAAGGCTTAGAGGTTATTTTATTTACACCAAAGCTAAGTATTAAATATTTTCTAAATCAGCCTGTACTCTAGCACAAAATTTTAATGTTGGAGATATGAGTAAATGTTTCAAATATTTGCCGACTCATCTCTAAATCACACATGATCACCCCAAAACCAACCATACCAATTCTACCCTTCCCAAAACCAATCTGCCAGTCCTTCGAGTGTTCATCAAGTTCTAAATCCTCCAAATTCCCACCATCTGTTCCGAGATTTGGCCTTCCTGTTGTGGGTCACCACTCCGTGAAGTGTCCGGTCGGTCTAGTTGGGTTGCCGGCCCACACTAGGTTCCTGACTCCTAGTGGTAAGAGCAGCATCCGTAGCAGGTAATTTATAGCACTATTCATCTTGATAGAGTAGCTGCTGGAGGGAAGAAGTTTTTTAGAGCGTAGTGTAAAGTATGAAGAAATTTTAAATGGATGGATAGAGTATGTAGGGAATAGTATTATAGAGTAGAAGTTTGAAGTAGCTGATGTGGATGCTCTAGGTGACCTAGATCACCCACGGTGACGACATGATCCTATCTTCGCCTCAGACTGGGGTTTGCCATGACGCTCTCCAGCAAGCTAGTGGGCCCCATGCCCACACTACCACGTGATAGCCACGCGTTCTGTAGGAACCATCTCCTCCGCTATGTGGGACACTCCACGCTCCACCTAAGACAGCCATTCCAATCTTCCTAGCACTACTCACAAATATCATGAACCTCTTCTCGGTTCAGCTTCAAAGGCTTCACGCCTAAATCTGGAGTGCTCACACTCCCATACCAAAAACTCATCCCATACTGGGCCTCTACCCACAACCTCAAAACCACTCTGGATATTAACCAACATCACTCGGTCCTCTGCGGACCCATACCACCACACCACCCGAACATGAAGCCAACACACACTCTGGCATGCCAGGCTCAATGTTCCAATGTTACCAAGTTCAATTAATAGTATGTTCGGTGAATATCGGTTCACCATTCCGAGGTGTTCTAAACATGAAATTATTAATGATAGACCTGAGCATGGCTGAGCAAGGTTTATCCTAGACCTAGTAGTCTCAAATCCTGTTCGTTGTTTGATCTAGTCTAAATTAAGGATGTGATCATCAAGGTAATCAGTTCAGGGTAAGAAGATCATCAAGTAATGACATGATATGATAACATCATTATTAACAAGTAGGTATAGCATAATGTAAGAGCATGCAATTTTTGTTACTAAAACAAAGTAAATTTCATAAATTGGGTTGAGATATGCTTTAGGATGTTAACTCACCTTGTTCTGGTGGGTAGTGGTCTTCCTGGGGCTCCTCGAAGAGTCCTTGCGGATCCTCGACGTCTAATGACAAAATCAGTCGACAATAAATAACCAAAACAGAAAGAAAGAATGATGCATGAGATGCAACACACTTAGTCTAGCAGTCGACGAATCGTGGTAGAATCTCTCCAACTATAACTTTCCTACATATCAAGGAAGTTCACTGAGCCTTCTAATGATCATATTATTACGGTGGTTATTGGCGACGTGAGTGATAACAAAGCGATATATGGTGATGATGATGATGCACTAATAAAACCCTAACTAGGTTACCCAAAATTAGAAAATAGATTTAAATCAGAAAAATGCTTTTGTCTAAAGTATTACCTATAAATATTACTTTTGAAAATAAATTACAATATTGAAATATTAATATAGAGGTCATTATGGTTCCCATAATCCTTTGACAATACTTTATTAAGGGTTAAAATGGTATACATATTTTTATTAATTCACTTCTAAGTTGGGAAAGTTTCTATAAAAATTTAGGGATTTATTGAGTACACACAGTATTTAAAATACATCAGGTTAAGCCATGGCATTATTAATCCTTAGGGAAAATGGTTTAAATGCTATTACAAATTATCCAAAGAACAGTATGGACGTTAAAATTGTACAATTAATTTGCTTAAATTCCAAACTATGTCTACCCTTCTCTGGAATTTTGTCATGATTTTAAGAACTCATTAGCTAATTTATTTAAATAGAAAGGCTATTTATAAAATTATTCACAATGTGTTTAATAAGGATTCTGGATTAAAACAGATGGCTTGGCTAGGTTACTATTCCAAGTCATAATTTTATTAGATTTAGCCTATAACCTAGTATTTATAATATTTTTTTAGAATTTTGAAGTTGTTTAACTATTTTAGAAAATCATTTACATATATTGGAATTGATTAAATAGATAAAAGAATTGAAAATCGGAATAACAATGATGGCCCAAGCCCGTCACTGTGTGGCCTGTCACTGTGCGGAGCGGCTTACGATGGCCTATCTAGCCTTGGGGCCGAGACGCCTTCAGAAAGACGCAACTCTTCGGGAAAAGCGTATTCCCCCGGAGTGCACTTCCACTAATTCTAACCAGTGGGGTTGCGGTCCCACCTGCCAGGGAGAGAGAGCACTAAGGCTATCTCCAATGGTTGAGGAGCTAGTGGAGGCGGTAGTGGTGCCACGTAGACGCCACGTCAACTAGCACCTCCACTAGCTCCTACCCCTTTCAATGGTGGAGGTGGGAGAGAGGTGTTAGTGTGGGACCCACATCTCACTAGCACCTCCAGTAGCTCCCACCCCCTCCAGTGGTGAGACGGTATGGAGGCGGTAGCAGTGGGTCCCAAATATTTATATGTGTTTATTATTCTTAGTTAAATCTATTTTTTATTTGTTACATAATTTGAAATATAACTAAATATGTAAATACAAATTAAATATTATTGATAATAATAATAATAATAATATTTAGCTAGTTTTTGAAGTACGTAGTTCACAAACGATTACAACGCATGGATTAAATTAAAAATGCATAATAATAATACATTCATAAGTTAAGATACAACACATTCATAGACTAGAATACATAAAGTACGTTACATTTATTCACTGCAACATGCAAGCTAATTCTCTGGTCCATGACCACCAAACATCTCGTGGAAGTAATTCAGTGCACGATCACGTTTCTTCATCTCTTCTTCGCTAAAACCTGTGGTGTCCTTAACTAGTAGCTTGCAGTACGCTGCGTATGCCTTCGCAGTGGCTGCCTTCTCCCTGGTGACAGCTAGAGATGTCAAAGAACTCCTCAGCTCTAAGGCCTCTCTCTTCCTCTCAGCTATATATTGCCTTCTCTGTTCCACCTCCTCGCTTGTAGCCGGATTAAGCGTTCTCTTACCCTTACGCTTCGCCTTTGCAGCATCTCGACCTCCTGGCCTTCGTAGCCCTGTATCGAGTGTCTCCACTTCTTCGGTATCGGCCTCATCTCTTGATGAGGAGGTGTACTCTCCGGATCCAGAGAGTTTGGTCCTCTTGTTGCCATCTGTCCTCTTCTTCATGTACTCCCTAGTCCATTTTGGATGGCCACGAACCCGTTCCCACCAATAATCTAGGTTAAAATATGAATTCTTTGGGTCCTCCTGCATGTACATCTCCCGAGCTTCTGACATGATTTGATCATCGGATCGACCACTTCTATACAAATTCTTCACTCTAACCCATATACCGTTGAAACGAGCAACCTTTGTATTCGTCCGCTGCCAATGGTCTTTGCATTGCTTCCATGTTCTATTTGTTGTAGCCGTTATGTTGTAGGTCACAGCGACGTCCTTCCAGTACCCTTCCATTTTTTTGTTGATTCCCCTCAATCGGGTTCTGTGTGTTGTTCAGCCAAGCACTCACCTGAAAAGTGTAATCATACATAAAAATCAAATATTGCTATAGTTTAAAGTTAGCATAAAGACGATAAAGATGCAAAGCGTGCTTACTAGACAGATATCATCATCTCTAGACCAGTCCTCACGTTTCTTTTTTTTGGGGGAGACAACTTCGGTATGCCTATTATCATCTTCCACTTGGATGACTGGTTTCACCATGGGTGTTCCCGTGTTCGAGCCTGAACCCGATCCCGCTATTCCATGAGAATATGCTAGCGGTGGTGACACTTGGGGAAAATTCGATGGCATACCAACAAAATGGAAGTTTTGACCCATGTTCGGTGGTTGCGAAAACATCTGATTCGATGATAGAAATTGGGGTGGGATCTGAGAGGAAAACGGAGGAAACATTGGAGGTTGAAAGGCTTGGGGTGGGATCTGAGAGGAAAACGGAGGAAACATTGGAGAGATGTTTTGTGGGAAACTCGACTATGAAGGCACTTGAGTGTTTGGAGAGTTAGTATTTTCATTTGGGTCTGCACTAGATGAATTGAGTAAATTCACGAAGCTGCCAAGTGGAGTATTTGGATCCATAGGATGCAAATGTGGCCTAAAGAGAAGAATGCATGCGTTGTGGTTAAGAAGAGGATGTTGGATGATTTATATAGGCTTCCGCTGTGTGTGGTCATTTGATGATTGCTTTCGCAGTGGGTGGTCATTTCATGACTGCTTTCGCAGTGTGTGGTAATTCAATGTTGGCTTTCGCAGTGCATGGTCATTCCATGACTGCTTTCGCAGTGTGTGGTCATTCCATAACTGCTTTCGCAGTGTTTGGTCATTCAATGTTGGCTTTCGCAGTGTGTGGTTATTCAATGTTGGCTTTTGCGGTGTGTGGTCATTCCATAACTGCTTTCGCAATGTTTGGTCATTCAATGTTGGCTTTCGCAGTGTGTGGTCATTCAATGTTGGCTTTCAAATTGTATGGTCATTCCATGTTGGAATAATGGTAATACAATAAAAACTAAAACAACAATACATTAATAAGGTAAGATACATGGGGCAAGTGAAATAAAAATTACAATTTTACCAAATAGTCCTACTACTTATATCAGGCCCCCAAATGATGCCAGATGTGCTCCACCAAATCTGCTTTAAGTTGTATATGTGTGGCTCGGGCATGGATTCTCGCATTTGTTGTCAGCACCTCGTTGAAGTTTGGAGTCATACCAGTCTGGGCATTGGGTGGGGTCACAGTTGCTGTCATTGTGCTTTCACTATAATCATAGTCAAGTGCGTCATCGCCTCGCTCATCTTCCACTATCATGTTGTGCAAGATGATACAAGCTAGCAAAATGTCCCCGAGCATAGAAGGATCCCAACACCGAGCGGGACCATGGATTATGGCAAAGCGAGATTGTAGTACTCCAAATGCTCGCTCAATGTCCTTTCTTACTCCTTCTTGTTGTTTTGCTTAGAGTTTATCTTTTGGCATTTGTGGAAGATGTATTGTCTTGACAAACACAGCCCACTTTGGATATATACCATCTGCAAGATAGTAACCTTGGTTGTACTGCCGACCACCAACATTGAAATGGACCCTCGGAGCTTGTCCCTGCAATACTTCAGTAAATAGAGGGGATTGGTTGAGAACATTAAGGTCATTATTAGAGCCGGCAATACCGAAAAATGCATGCCATATTCAAAGGTCATATGAGGCCACAGCTTCGAGTATTATGGTTGGGACTCCATGATCTCCATGGGTGAATTGGCCCCTCCATGCCACAGGACAATTCCTCCACTCCCAATGCATGTAGTCAATACTCCCCAACATCCCTGGGAAGCATCTAGCCTCTCCATGTTGTAGCAATCTTTGTAGATCTTCAACAGTTGGCCTTCGAAGATACTCTGGTCCGAACTTCGCAATCACACCTTCAACAAATTTTCCTAAACACTCAATCGCCGTGCTCTGGGCCACCCTCAAGTACTCATCCACTTGGTCGGCCGGGACACCATATGCCAACATGCGCATCGCTGTGGTACACTTTTGCAGAGGAGATAGCCCTGCACGATTAGTGGCATCCCACCTCTGCGTGAAATAAACATCCCACTCGCCAAGAGCTTCAACTATGCGAAGAAACAAAGGTCTCCGCATGCGAAATCTCCGACAGAATGTACGAGGCCCGTAGGTGGGGTTGTTGGAGAAGTAGTCTGCAATGAGGCGTTGGTTGGCTTCTTCACGATTCCGCTCAACATATCTTCTTCTACCACCCTGTCGCCTACGGGATGGCTCTCCCTCCAGCTCGGCAATGATGCGCTCCTCCTCCATAATTTCAGCATCTATCAGCATTGCATACTCTAGTAATGTGTCTTCCATCTTGTCAAAATCACTGCTATCACTCGAGGTTGAGATGGAGCTTGAGGACATTATGCAGGTGTGGAGTTTGAGAAGTTGGATGTATGTGTTCTGCTTGAGGAGAAGAGAATGGGTTGTTTTTATAGACAAACTTGACCAACGGCTAGTTTTTCAATGGGCGGGTAGGAAACGGGTAGTTTGCTAACGGCTAGTTTTCGAATGGTTACTTGTCTAACGGCTAGTTTTCTAACAGATAATTGTCCAACGGCTAGTAGTATAATAATAATAATAATAATAATAATAATAATAATAATAATAATAATACATGCAAAGCATATTGCATATTTGCATGCATACGCTGCATGCATGCACCGTATTGCTAGCTCGTTGCTAGCTGCAACGTACTGCTAGCTCGGCAGCCCGCTGCTAGCTCTCGACGTCGACGCGCGCAGCTCCAACGCGAGGCGCGAGCGCGCGCTTAGCGCGTGGGGCCGGGCGAGCGCGACGACGCGACGGGCGTCGCTGCTCCGCTCCCGCGCGCAGCTTGCTCCTCTCTGTCCTCCACGCTGGCTTCTCTCTCTCCTCTCGCGTCGGCCTCGCGCCCCGCATTGGACACCGCCTAAGCATGCGAGATTTAAATGTTAATCACTGTTATTGTGGGTCCCATCTATCAATGACCCAACAAGCGGCTGACGTCGGGGTGACATCAATCGGGCGGCGAGCCGAGGGGGGTTCCCAGGCCGGTCTCCAGTGGAACTCCGGTAGCTGATCGGCGGCACCATGGTTCACTATCCTAGTGGTTTATGATCAAGATGGGTTCGTCTCCGAGAGACCTAGGATGTCCTAACTGGACTTCACCGAGGGCGAGCCAGAATGGCGGCGCCATGGGTACGCGCGGAGGAATGCCACGGGAGCATGCACCTCCGGCGCGAAAGGGGGCCGACGGTCAGCTCACCGATACGGGGAGTAACTAGGGACTACTAAGGAGCTACCTGAGGAGACTGAGCGCTTAGGGATGCACTGGAATGAGCGGGCACTGTGGAGGTCGACGACGGCCGAACAGGGGTGTTGTCGCGGGGAAACTCCGGTGCAGGACTTGCAAAATCAACAGTGCGGGGAGGTTAGAGACTACCCAAGGATGTCCGAGACGTGCGGGGTTGAGCATGCACTCACTGGTGAGGGAGAAATCGAAATGGGGTGATGGCGGCCGATGACGGGGAAGAAAGAGCTCCTATGGGGTAGGAGCGGTTCGGTGTCAATTGCGCATGGCCTGAGCTGGTCATTGGGATGAGGAAGCGAGCGAAGAAGGCAGCAGGGCTTAGTGCTTGTCGAGGCGGCCTAGCGGCGTTGAGGTGAGTGCGAGGAATGGCAGAGAAGGGTGTAGGGATTATAAGGCCGACGGTGAGGAGCTGGGTTGGTCCACTACGCAGAGAGAGAGCTGGAGAGGCGATACGAAGCTCGGCCGGGTCAAGCGCAGGCTGCCAAGACGCGGGACATGAGGGCAGCGATGGCAGTGGCAGAGGCAACGGTGGCTGTCGGACAGGGTCGCCACGCGGTGGTTGCATGCGCGAGAGAGGCAGAGATGGAGTAATGAGGGACACAGAGGCAAGGACATCGTATTATCCGAACGGGACACGTCGGGCGGCCCGGCGTAGCTTAGTCAGCGAGGCGCGCGCACAGGCGGTATGTGGCACGTAATGCACCCAGCCTGCATGGTCGGCGGCCGCGGCAGAGACGGTGGTGCACGGGAAAGCGAGGGCGGAGTGGGCACGGCGTGGCACTCGGGTCAGCGCAGCACGGCGCAGTGGGCGCGCGCGTGCGCTCCCTAGGCGGCCAGAGAGAGAGAAGGGAGGGGGAGGGAGAGAGTGGGCTGGCCTAGGACCAAATAGGCTGGTGGGCAGAGCCGAAGCCCAAGGAGGAACCAAGAATTGAATTTGGGCTCAACATGGGTTTGGATGATTTTCAAATTCAAAGTTTGAATTTGAAAAATAGTACTAAGGTTTGAATTTTAGTTAGTTCGTGTAAGTGGAATTTTGGTTAGACACTAAAATAACCCCAATTGGGTTTTAAATCTAAAGTTAGGTGATTTTAGTTTAATTAGAGGTGAATTCCCAATTTTATCTTTTAAATTAGGTTTAGATACATAGATAAGGATTCAAATTAAATTTTTATATTGCTATTTGTATATCATCCTTCTAGTTATCATAAGTTTATATAAAATTATATATATATATATACATACATACATACATACATACATACATACTCATATGTGTGTGTGTGTAGACACACACACACATACATAAATGTATTTTAAAACCAAAAAGATTATTAATATCAAACCATTCCATGCATATATATATATATATATATATATATATATATATTACAATTTCCTAGTGTCTAAAATGGGGTTGTTACAAATCCTGTCCTTCTAAGAATAAATCTCGACCCTCACGAACAGTTAGGGATAGTCTCGGCAGAGTTTATCTTCTGGCTCCCAAGTAATTTGCCGTCCTTATTGAGCACTCTACTGGATTTTGCACATCTTGATTGTCTTGCCCCTTGTCTGTTTATCCAAGTGGTCGAGGATTTATACCGGGTAAGCCTAGCAAGTAAGATTTCTAGAGATTGGTTCCGAAGATAATGGGGCATGCTCTTCTTCTAGCATCCTTAGGCACTTCCTGAGTTGCACATCACCTAATTCATCGGGCAATTCTATCTCATAAGCCACTTGGCCCTTCTTAGCGATGACTAGATAGGGTCCAATGTATCGGGGGGCCAACTTGCCCCTTTGTTGAAATCTTCGGCTTCCTTTTAATGGAGACACTTTAAGATATACTAGATCGCCAACTTCAAAGGAGAGCTCTATGTGGCGGTGGTCAGCATAGCTCTTCTTCCTTGCCTGGGCAGCCAGAAGTCATTCTCTGATTATCTTAACCATCTCTTCTACTTCTCATAGTGTTTCCTATCCAAATACTTGCCCTTCGCTTGTTTCAGACCAATAAAGAGGTGTTCTGCAACGCCATCCATATAAGGCTTCGAAGGGGGACATTCCTAAGCTGATCTGGAAGCTGTTGTTGTAGGAGAATCTGATATATGGTAGCCATCTCTCCCAATCCGAGGAAAATTCCAGGATACAAGCTCTTAGCATGCCCTTAAGGATCTGGTTTACTCTTTTCATCTGTCCATCCGTTTGTGGGTGATAAGCGATGCTGAAAGATAGACTCGTGCCGAGGGTGCAGTGTAGCTTCTCCCAAAACTGTGAGGTGAATTGTGGTCCTCGGTCTGATACGATCCTTTTAGGTACACCGTGCAGACACACTATGTTGGCTATATATAACTCGTCCAGTTTCTCCCCTTTGTATGTAGTCTTGATGGTAATGAAGTAGGCCACCTTGGTCAAGCGGTCCACAATAACCCATATGGAATTGCATCCTGACTTTGTGTGGGAAAGTCTTAATATAAAGTCCATAGTTACTTCTTCCTACTTCCATTTAGGCACCTTCAGGGGTTGAAGAATTCTGGCCGGGTGTTGGTGCTCAGCCTTCACTTGTTGACACACGTGACACATTGCCACGTATTCGGCTACATGTCGCTTCAACCAAGGCCACCAGAACTAGGATTTGAGGTCCTGATACATCTTAGTGCTCCCTAGGTGAAGGGAGAAGGGTGACTTGTGGGACTCCTTCAGGATGCGTTCCTTAAGCTCTTGATCATGTGGAACGAAAATTCTATGCCCCAACCATAGGATTCCTTGATCGTCCTCAGTGACCTTACACGCTTTATTCTTTTTCATGAGTCTTCTCAATTTAGTGGTGTTGGGGTGATCCTTTTGTCTGTCCTTGATCTGGGTGAATAGATTAGGCTAAACCTCTAAGGCGGCTAGGTAACCAGGCTCCACGATGCTCAAGCTCTATCTGTTCATATCCGTGGCGATCTGTCCTAGAATCTTGTGAGACCATGTGCTCTCATATTTTGTGATGAGTATATTTAATTTGATTTGGTTGATGAGTTTGTCTTTGAGATTTGATTTAAGCCGGTTTGGGCTCCTATGGTAAACTACAATAGATTTCATTTGTGGGGATCTTCCCATGCTCCAAAAATTAAGTATTGTATACAAAAGTTGTAGAGAATTTCATGATGTATATTTTTCGTATTGAAAACTTTTTCATTTGAGCAATCAAAAAATTCATAAGAAATCAGGAAGTATCTACTATACTTAATCTAGGGGGTTTTCCCCTTGCCCCTTTTGAAATTATTTTCAAATTACTTGAGATATCTTAATTTTCACTTATCTAATGTTGTGTGTGTGTTTTGAACTAACCCTAGGCCAAGTATGTCGATGCTTGGGTCCGGTTCATGGAATGGAAATGTGTTTGTCTTTGTGGACTTAGATTTGGAGACAGCCGTTGTCGGTGATGGTACCGGGGCTAGGTCAGGGGGATCGAGGTCCAGAACAGTGAGGATGTCGCGGGACGGTTGGGCTGAAGCTTGGGGTCCACGAAGATGGCTTGGAGACGACCTAAGGCGGCTCAAAGGTTTCGGGTTCGGGTTAAGAGGCTCGGAGTCGCGGAAATAGAGCGGTCAAGCCAGAAAACCCGTGTTTGTGTTGGGTTTCGGGTTAGCCCATGTGTGTCCCATGTGGGGCTGTCTGAGTGGAACAATCTCAGCCCTCCATGTGGTGTCTTCGCTGCTAAAGAACTCATCCAAGGGTGGCGAGGGGTTTCCTTAAGAGCTACTCCACCTCATGGCCTATAAAAGGAGGGGAGGGGGTGCCTTCCCAAGTGTGTTTGTTAGGAGGTCTTGGACTGAGAGTTTAGGTGTTTGTATCTACTCTTTGAGAGCTTTGCCCACTGAGGTGTGGCTGTGTAAAACTCTCCCAAACAATAAAAACAAGTTCCTCATATCTATGACTTTGTTCTTGTCTAATTCTTAGTGTTCGATCTTGTTTCTTTGTTCGTTTTAATTACAACTAGTTTATTTGCCTCACCTCCTTCTATTGGCTACTGATCCATGATGCCTTAAGGTTGTATATATGATTTAAGACCCTTTTTGCAATCTAGGAGAGGCTAGAGATCAAGTTTTTGAACTAGTTGCACTGTTATCCAAAAAGTTTTCTTTGCACAACTTGTAGTCTAGGAATTTTAGAAAAATCTAGAAAAATCCTTTTTTGATGATTCCAGAGCCAAAAGTTGCCTGACTTCCATATCCATCCATGAAAAATTTTTGAAGTCTCTTAGGCAAAGCATCTAGGAGCTATGAAGTGAATACCGAGCCCAAAATCTTTGTGTGCTATTTCTGACAGTTCATGGTTCAAGAAATTTTCTATGAGGCGCTTTGATCTGAAAATTGGCTAGAGGCTGCAGACTCATCAAGCATACGGAGAAAAATTCCTACAATTTTTGGAGCTCAAGAAAGCTAGTAACCACTCATGTGATCAGAGTCAATTTCTGTTGAAATATTCCTGCCTGCTTTTCAAAAGTGCTTTTGGTGGTTGGGTGTTTTGTCTTGTGGCTCAACAACTCTTGAACGAATTTGCTTTTGTTTGAACCCTCAACAACCAGCACTATGGCCTAAAATTCCTCACATACCTACACGATATTCGCCTGTGCCACTTGGGGTACATATAGCTGTTGAGTGTGTTCGGATTTTGAGTTGGGTGGTGAGTTCGAGGAGCACCGGTTCGAAGAAATTCTTCAAGGCTCCCATTCACCCCCTCTTGTCACTGTAGCCGATCTTTCAAATCACCGGGAGGTGAGTTTCCGAGATCACGGGTCCTTGCATGGTTAGTTGGTTGCACTAGGGTTTTGAGCTAAGGGCGGCAACTACAACGTTGGCTTTCCTAGGATGATATAGGACATTCTGGTTGTAGTCCTTGATCAACTCCAGACATCTCCGTTGTCACATATTTAGGTTAACTTGCATGAACATATACTTCAAACTTTTATGATCCACATAGATGTCGCATTGTTTTCCCATCAGATAGTATCTCCATATCTTCAGGGCATGCACAACCTCAGCTAGCTCCAAGTCATGGATAGAGTAATTCTCTTCATATTTTATAAGCTGTCGGGAGGCATATGCAACAACATTTTGGTCCTGCATTAACACCAAACCTAACCCTTGGTTTGAGGCATGACAGTACACCTCAAACCTCTTGCTAGTATCCGGAGCTACCAATACTGGGACAGTGGTTAACTTGATCTTCAAGTCTTGGAAACTTTTCTCATAGGCCTCTGTCTATTCGAACTACTTTTCCTTCTTTAACAGTTGGGTCATGGGTTTGGCGATTTTGGAAAATTCTTCAATAAACCTTCGGTAGTATCCTGCCATACACAGGAAGCTTCGTACTTCCTTCACCATGGTCGGAGGATTCTAATCCATCACCGTGGCTACCTTGGAGGGGTCTATTTTAATCCCTCAGCTGAGATTATGTGCCCCAAGAAGCTGATGTCATCAAGCAAAAAATTCACATTTATTGAATTTGGCGAAAAGTTGGTGTTCGCGGAGCTTGTCCAATGCCAATATAAGGTGATCTGCATGCTCCTTGTTGGTCATGGAGTAAATCAAGATGTCGTCTATGAATACGACGACGATCCGATCCAAGTATTCTATTAGGATCATGCTCATCATATTCATGGAATGGGCGGGTGCATTGGTTAGTCAAAAGGACATGAAAAAAAACTTGTATTGCCCATAGCCGGTGCTGAAGACAATTTTAGGTATGTCTTCCTTTCCTACTTTAACTTGATGATACCCAGACCGAAGATTGATTTTTGAGAAGCGCTTGGCTCCTTTAAGCTGGTGGAACAAATCATCAATTCTTGGCAACGGATATTTGTTTTTAATGGTGACGGCATTAAGGGTTCGGTAATCCACCACTAGCCTACGACTCCTATCCTTTTTGTCCATAAACATCGCTGGCAAACACCAATGGGATGAGCTCGGACGAGTCAATCCCTTGCTCATTAGCTCTTCTAACTGCTTCTTGAGTTCAGTTATCTCCACTAGGTTCATCTTAAAGTTGGTTTTGTAAATTGGAGCGGTGCCAGGCACTAGTTTTATGGCAAATTCCATCTCTCTATGAAGCAACTTTTCTGGGAACACATTTAGGTATTCCTTGACGATGGGTACCTTGGCGGGGTTCTCTTCTTTCATAAACCATATGGTCGACCCCATCTAAATGGTTCATCGACCTTCCATACTTCATCATAACCTGGGGGCCTGATGAGTCTAACTTCTCTTTTATCACAATCTAACACCCCCTCATAAAATTTCAACAGTCCATGCCGATTATGACATCAATTCCTTGGCAGGGTATGACCATCAGATCGAACTTAAATCCAATCCTTCCCTTTGTAATCTCTACCCATTGGCAAGATCTAATGGCCTTCAATATTCCACCAGGCAATCTAATAACTAAGGGTCTCTTGAGGGGGAAAGTTTATAGGTCATATCTATCCACGCATGCTTTAGATATGAATGAATGAGATGCCCCGGAATCAAATAAGACTTGTGTAGGATTGTGCTGGATGCCAAATGTACCCATGTGGACTCCAGGTGCATCATCAACCTCTTCAGTGGTGAGGTGGTTGATCCGGCCATGGCCGTAGGCAAGAGGGGCGGTCCTAGGAGCATTGGTCGTAAGCGTAACCATCGGCAATACGATAGTGGGGCGCATGCTCATTGATGGAGGTTACTCCCTTGATCTCATCACGGCTAAGATACTAGATCAAATGCAGATTCCTAGGTCAAAAACAAAAACAACATTGTCTCTTTTCATGGCATCGTACCAGGGATCTCGACCAAGCCACTCGGCCAAATCTTCTTACCCATGATGTCTGGGAGTCCGAGCAATTTTCAGATAGAGTTGGTCACCTTTGAGGTGGTCATCTTTGAAACCCCTTACAATTCTATTCTAGGCAGACTGCCACTGGCGATGTTTATGGCCGTAATACATTATGCCTATGAGAGCCTTAAGATTCCCGGTCCGAGCGAGGTGATCACCATCAAGGGAAATGTCAAAGTTGCCTTAAGCTGTGATGAGAAGGGATTGAGGATGGTTGACCAGCTTCCTCAGCGTGGACACGATTAGGAATCCAAGACATCCCATTAGAGTATCTCCCTCCAGCCTAGTAGTGAGACCACAGCAGTCCCCCTCTCCGACTCAGATCTGACCAAGGTCGTGAACTTGAGGGCCGCCTTGGACCCCAAATAGGAACTCAAGCTTGTCACCTTCCTCAGGGCAAACACGGACGTATTTGCATGGGAGCCCTTCAACATGCCTGGTGTCTCAACGGAGGTGGTTGAGCATAGGCTGGCGGTTCATCCTGACAAGAAGCTAATGCAACAGAAATTCAAGCGATTCTCCCCCAAGAAGCAAGTGACAATAAGAGAGCAGCTCGACAAACTCTAAAGGCTGGTTTCATTCTTGAGATCCATCACTCAAAGTGGTTGGCAAACCCAAATATTGTTCAAAAGAAAGGGAAAAAGTGGCGCATGTGTATGAACCACACGGGCCCTATATGCTGCATGCCCCAAGGACAACTTCCCACTTCCATGTATCGATTAGTTGGTCGACGCAACAACGGAAGCTCGGTTGACGAGCTTTTTAGATGCCTACTTAGGATATCACTAGATCAGCTTGCCGATAGAAGATAAGAAAGAAGGCCTTCATCACCCTGTTTTGTACCTTTCGCTACATGGCCATGTCTTTCAGTCTGAGGAACGCTGGAACAACTTTCCAGCGCCTAATGCAAAAAAGTTCCCCAACCAAATAGGCCACAACTTGGAAGTCTACGTCAATGATATTGTGGTCAAAAGTGTGCTCGAGTCCAACCACGTCTCAGACCTCGAGGAAACCTTCAGTAACCTCAAGAAGCACTTAGTAAAGCTAAACCCGGAGAACTGTGTCTTCGGTGTCCAAGTAGGAAAGGTGCTCGGTTACATGGTGGGTTCGGCAGGTGTGGGCACAAACCCAGAGAAGATCAAAGCCATAGAAAGGATGCGTGCACCCTCCAGTGTAAGAGAGATACAAGCCCTCATAGGGCTCATGACAATGTTTAGCCACTTCATTTCCTGACTCGGCGAATGTGGGCTGCCTTTCTTTAAGGCGCTCTGAAGCATGACGGTTTCGTTTGGACAAAAGAGGTAAACAAGTCTTTGAAGGACCGCATGTGGTGTCTGTGTAGCCCGCCCTTACTAGCCATGCCCAAGACAGGAGAGGTTCTGCTCTTGAATGTGACCGCTACCCTCAGTCGTTATCGCTGTTGTTGACGCAAAAAAAGTTGGCTTCCGTACCAACACACGTGGACTTAGGATTTTGGAACCTTATCAGCACCGGAATGCAGGGTTCAGAGCATGCCAGCCGATTTGATCTCTAATCAGCAAGAAAGAACTAATCAGCTTTAAATAGCCAATTAGATCTATAAAAAATACTACGAACTTGTTTGACCTCAAAGGTAAGTAAACAAGTCCAAAGTATAGCGAACCTATCGCCTAAGATCAAATCAAAGCCAATTGGTTCAAAGGGTAAGCAATCTACTACTAAGCCGACGGGATCGGCTAAATAATATATTGAGGGGTAAATAGACTATCAACTATCCGATTAGGTCGTCTAGCTAATAGAATGAAGATAAACAGATCTAACCAATAAAACGAGGGTGAACAGACTATCGGCTAAATAGCAAGCTACAAGCCGATAGAACGAGGGTAGAATCTAACCCTTTGCACGAAATGGCGATACGCAACAATATCGGCAAAGATAGTATTCTGATAAACCAAGCAAGAAGATCGGACTTAACCGAGATTGTACTCACTTGGGGTTGTACCTTGGAGTCGATCGAAAAGGCGATGCGCAACAAGTTGATCAAAAGCAAAATGCGGTGAAACTAAATTACTGCTACTCCTAGGAATTGAAACGACGATTACATTGAAATAGTAGATTGATTAGTCGTGGACCCTTTTCTCGTTACATAGGTTGGGTATTTATACCCAGAATATGGACTCGATATAATAAGACTCAAACTCTCAAACTTACCGTAGATAACCTAACCGACTCAATATATAACTAGGACTCTCTCTAAATATAAACTTATCCAAATACATGCCTAAAATATACTACGTAGCCGATCCGGATACTGCCTCTCAAAACCATCCTAAATCGACCTTTTGATAACCTTTCCTAATCTAACCTATAGTAGTCGATTAGGACTCTGCCTCCAAGATTTTCTTCCTTATTGGCCTCAATAGTCCTTCCAATTATGCTCTTAGCCAATCGTGCATAATCCAAACTCTTCTAGAATATCGGCTTCTTGACTAAGTATTTTGGTAGCTTCTAGAAACTTCGGCTATGTCCAAAATTGGGTGTCATCACATGCCCCCATTTTTAGAATATGGGGATCATCTTCCAAAAATCTTAACCATCGGCGTTCGATCTTCAATCAAATCTTTTATAGCCGGTATCATCCTTTGCGCACCCCCAGGCATTTTGCTCAACTGTTTTTCAACCTTCTCTTCTCGCATGGAATAGCTTTTCTTTATGGTGCCAAACTTGTCTTACGCTTTTGCCAATCGGATGACCCTCATTGAACTTCTCATCATTTTCATGTTCCCTATCAGCTTCACACTTTCTTTTCTTGGGTCCTCAATTTTTGTAACCTTCTTCTTTAAGATTTTGATAGACCTTCAGGACACCACCTCGGCTTTGGCTCAATCGGCTGTCTTATACTACTTTTCAAATTCTCAGTTGAAGCTTTACCTTCACCCGTGTGTGTTTTCTTTGATCCTGTTGGCTCTGATATTTTATTCTTGACCGATACTCTTCGCTTTTCACTTGGGCTCTGATTTCAATAATTCCTTTGATGATGCTAGAAGTGTTGCATAGGGCAATCCCAAGCCAATGGTAGTGTCATGTTGTTTTCCCAATAGAATCGGAAGAAGGTGAAAGTGCATCTAGGCCTCTATTTGATTTTGGTGATTAATAACAACTCGATAACGAAACTAATATTTGGAATGAGTTTGTGAACAGGGAATAAAGAAAATGGATACAGGAAATGGACAAGAATTGATGTGGACCCCTCAAATTAAGAAGATGAAGTTACATGGTTTTTCCTAGCACTATATATTATTTTGATTTTTGAGTCTAAAGATAACGTCGTACTATTAAGAGGGATGCGATGAATTATAGATATTAGACTACTCAAGTGCTCTAAAATGAGTTTTTATAAAGTTGGGAGTCTTAATTTCCATTTATCTCAAAATTTTTAAAAAACGGCAAAAAAAATTCAGGTCGGAATGTTCCCGGAGTATCTGATTTTTCAAGAAAGTTGAGTCTCTGTCTTTCTGTAAAATTCAGGTCGGACTGTCCCCGGAGTTTCCAATTTTTCAAAAAAGTTGAGTCTCTCTCTCTCTCTCAGTAAAATTCAGGTCAGAATGTCCCGGGAGTCTCCGATTTTTCAAGAAAGTTGAGTCTCTGTCTTTCGGTAAAATTCAGGTCGGAATGTCCCCGAAGTCTCCTATTTTTCAAGAAAGTTGAGTCTCTATATTTTAGCTGTTTTTAAGTTGGAATGTCCTCGGAGTATCCGATTTTTCCCAAAAGTTGATTCTCTGTCTCTTATTCAAAATTATCCAGAATGTCCTCGAAAACTCCTCGAAGTATCCGAACTTGTATTATTCAGTCGTGATTTCCAGCCTGCACAATTCGGAGTATTCGGACTTAAACTTCGGAGTCTCCGATGTCTGCAGACACACAACGGCTAGATTTGAGCCAAGGATATTTATTACCCCTCTCCCCACTTCAGCAACTATGGGAATACATTCAATAGAGAGCATTTACACCTTCTCAAGCCCTAGCTCAAGCTCTAGCTCCCCAAATCCTCTCCCCACTATAAATCTTTAAGATTTCCATCCTTGGTTGGGTTGAGAGGTAAGATTGAGTGTCAAGCTTTGTGAATTTCATCTTGGAGCACTTGGTTCGTCTTCTACTTCCATATTTCACCGAATTTATTACTCTTGGGGGTTGAGGACTCCTAGACGGTTAGGAGTCTCCCTCTAGCCACTGAAGCTTGATGTGGTGGTCGTGGGAAGTTTATGAAGGCCAGTTCCGCCTCCGCAAGAAAGGGTTGAAAAAGACCCGGGCTCAAGTGTGACCGAGCCTATCTCAACGGAGAGTAGGATTTCCTCAAGAATTCGAACTTCGGGAAACAATTCTTGTTCCTCTACTCTATATCTTGATTTGTTTACTTGCACTCTTGTAATTTGTCAAATTTGTGGACTTATGCTTTGAGATTTCTTGTGGATCTAATTTTATAGCTAGGTCTACTACTCATTTAACTTGTGTGCAAGTGGCATCCCTAGATCTGAAGGTTTGGTAAGGTTTCGAGTAAACCCTATCTGCGCAGTTCGGATGGTTCGGACTTCTAGGTCGGATAGTCTGGACTTCTGGGTCAGATACTCTGAACTTATTCAGAGTATCTGAACCAATATTTGGAGTGTCTGACTGTTCAAAGCTTCCGCACCTTTTTACTCTTTATAAAATTTAATAACGCCTATTCACCCCCTTCTAGGCGCCATTCCAATCCCCTTAGAAGGGACATCCCCAATGAGCCATGTCAAGACTAACCCGTCGGCTTGGAGCTCGACTTTGTGAAGCCTTTAGCTCATATTTTTCTATCAACTATGCCAATGCCACTTTTGGCTTGTGGATAAGCTTCAAAGGTAGTTTGTCTTTTTATCTTGTACCATTTGCCAATTTCTGGAGGTCTCTTGGATTTTATGACCTTTGAGCCCGTTCCATACTTGACCTCTAATTGCATTTGGCCAATCATGAATTTCAAAGGTTTCTCACTATTTGGCCCACTGCATTTTTTGTTATCTTGGACATCGTTGGCTTTATCCTTTTCCTTGATGTTGCCTCTTAAGTAATCTACCATATTGACTGGGAAACGGCATGTATCGGCATGTATGGTCTCCACATCAGACGACTCATCTGACTCGTACTCAACAAGTCACCTTTGTCCATAGTAGATTGGATCTCATGAGCCGACACGCGTTGGATCAGATGACCCAGATCAGTGAACTCTTGCCCACTAAACTTCTCCCTGATATAAGGCAATAGTCCTTGATATGCCAAATCGGCTAGTTGGCTATCAGGTAAAGTCACATTATAGCAGCAATCCACACATCTTTGAATCGTTTGATATAACTGTCGACCGATTCCCCAAATTCCTATTGGACGACACTTAAATCTGATATCCTCAATTCGAAGATATAAGACAAGAAGTACTTATGAAATCGGCCTTCAAGATCTGCCCAAGTGTTGATCGAGTAGGCAGGGAGTGAAGCAAACCAAGTGAACACAAGCCTAGAAAGAGATAAAGGAAATAGCCTGATCATGATTGCATCACATTGACTAGCCTCGCCGCACTGTGCCAAGAATTGGCTAACATGTTCTATTGTACTAGCCGATCCTTCCCCTAAAAACTTGGTGAAATAAGAAACGTTGAAACCTGCAGGGTATGAAATTTGATCCAAATGTTCAGGATAAAGCTTCTTATAGCCGATGGATTTGTCCTTAGGCTGAATGCCAAATTGATCCCTCAGAACTATGGTGATTTGATCAGCCATACTAGCCGATTGTGGTTGTGGCTCACAATGGTACTTGTTGTCAGCTTGCCCCTAAGTAGGTGCTCAGGCATTGCTCGCGTTTGTCCTAAGTTGACTGGTTGGACGATTAACGATTTGTTTGGTGTATAAATTGGCTGTGAAGTATATCGGACCGACTGTAAAGCCGATTTCATATGCATTGGGGCAACTCCCATAGTTTGCATCTCGTATTTAGAATCACAGTTGACTTGCCCCCTAGGCCTATACTCAGGGGTGCACTGTGAAGGTGTCAAGCTGATCTGGGGTATAGGAGAATCCAAGGTATCCACTTGAGACTCACTCGGAGGCAGAGACACCGTGGAGTTTGTAAGAGTACATGTTGGCTGAAAAATCGACGACATGGGAGTTGACTGATACGATGCTTGCATGTCCATCTGCAATCGAGGTCGTATAACCTGACTCATCGATGTAGCTGGTGATGTAGTAGCCGATGTTTGTATCGACTTGATAATTATGTTTGTTGTTGGTCGTAGAAGCAGTTGGCTTGAGGGGACTATATGTCAGCGGAATAGCAGGCGGAGCTAAAGTCGATGAGTGCAAAGCTTGCCTATCAGACCACAATTGAGCAACAGATGGTAGAACTTGGCTCACCGGCATAGTTGATGATGCATTAGCTGATGTTTGTGGCGGCCAATAATTATTGTTGTATTTTGCTTGCCCCTAGACATGTACCCACTTGTGGACCACGTTTGTACCAAACTGACTAGCTGGACGACTGGCTCCTTATATGGTGTATAATCTGATTGCGAAGCAAATTGGGTCTGCTATGAGACTAGTAGCCACATCGTCTGGGTAGCATTCCCCATAGTTTGCACTTGAGGGCTGCCGAGTTAACCAGAGTGTATGTCAACTAGATAGTTGTCGACACTTGAGTCGTCAAATTGAACATCTGGACATTGGTTCTAAGTTGATTGACTCGTGGAGCAATTTGTCCCGTCGAAAGAGGCCAATTATCCGATGCTTGTGGAATTGTTGAAGCTGAGCTTAACACTGGCTGAACCACATGATGTTGATTGACTGGATAAGTTGGTAAAGTTGTCGTTGAGCTTAGCAGATTCCTAGTCAATACCAGCCCTTGCGCTATATTCTTCACACTATTAGCAATAATTAGCTTTAATGTAGTCATAAAAGCCAATGACTCATTGGTCATAACATGATGGAAAGATTGATTAATCATACTCGATATTTCATCAGGCACAATCTGATATCGGCTAGTCGATGGGTCCTGAGTAATGGTTGGAAAAGCTAGTCATCTGAACAGGAGCACCATCTCAGTTTTTCTGAAACGAGCCAAGGTAGAATTGCTTATATTCTTACATGCGAGCATTTAGGTCCTAACGCTATTCTTCGGTGAGATCAGCATCGGTTATGTCAAGGGTGAATTCCTCGAAGGTATCAGAACGATCGACCATATTGTCCGATTCATGTCCTACCCAACATGCCATAAGTGTGTTGACGTAAAAAGTTGGCTTCCGCACCAATGCACATGGGCTTAGGATTTTGGAACCCCATCAGCACCAGAACGCAAGGTTCAAAGCGTACCAGCCGATTTGATCTCGCAATTGGCAAGAAAGATGTAATCAACTCTATATAGCTGATTAGATCTATAAAAGTACTATGAACTTGTTTGATCTCAAAGGTAAGTCAACAAGTCCAAAGTATAGTGAAACTATCGGCTAAGATCAAATCAAAGCCAATAGGTTCAAAGGGTAAGCAATCTACTACTAAGTCGATGGGATCGACTAACTAGTAGATTGAGGGGTAACTAGACTATCAACTAGCCAATGAGATCGTCTAGCTAATAGAACGAGGATAGCCAGACTATCAGCTAGATTAACAAGTTAATCTAACTAATAAAAGGAGGGTAAACAGACTATCGGCTAAATAGCAAGCTATAAGCCAATAGAACAAGGGTAGAACCTAACCCTTTGCACGAAACAGCGATACGTAGCAATATCAGCAAAGATAGTATTCTGATAAAGCAAGCAAGAAGATCAAACTTAACCGAGGCAATACTCACTTGGGGTTGTACCTTGGAGTCAATCGAAAAGGTGATGCGCAACAAGTCGATCGAAAGCAAAATACGGTGAAACTAAGTTGCTGCTACTCCTAGGAATTGAAAAGACAATTGCATTGAAATAGTAGATTGATTAGTCGAGGACCCTTTTCTCGTTACATAGCTTGGGTATTTATACCTAGAATATGGACTCGATACAATAAGACTCGAACTCTCAAACTTACTGTCAACAGCTGTCTTGACCATGGTCCGAGACGGGAACCTGCGACCGATCTATTACATAAGCAAAGTGCTGCATGGGTCGAAGGAGCGTTACTCTAAGGTCCAAAAACTCCTTTACGCTTTGTTTATATCACCTCGAAAGCTGCGACGCAATTTCGAAGCCCATATGACCACGATGCCAACCAGTTTCTCCTTGGGCAAAATTATGACGAACCAAGATACAAGCGGGTGCATAGCAAAGTGGGCCATGGAGCTCTCTGAGTTCGACATCCACTTTGTGGCTCGCTCGGCGATCAAATCCTAGGTAGGAGCAAACTTGGTCATGGAGTGGATGAATCATGACCAAGCCAACCTAAAGCCCAATTCCTCAGATAGTGGTCGTTGCACAATGCCCTTTGATGGATCTTGCACTTAGGAAAGCTCGGGGGCTAGAGTCATGCTTGTGTAACCTCAGGGAGAGCGTCTCCAGTATATTGTGCAGTTGCACTTCACGGCAACCAATAACATCATGGAATATAAGGGGCTTCTGGCCAGGCTATGAGCATGCCAATTACTTGGCGTGCAACGGCTAGTTGTAAATGGGCATTCACAATTGATCGTCAGCCAGATCAGCAAGGATTTATATTGCTCCGATGAATCGATAGCCCGTTACTTACTCGAGGTGAGAAAAATATAGAAGTACTTCAACAATTTCGAGGTACTATGCATCCCTAAAAAAGACAATGCTTTGACCTACTAACTCTCCAAGCTCGGGTCTTCCCAGGAGACAACACCGGTAGGGGTGCTCATCGAGCACCTGTACAAGCCTTCCATACCTACAAAGGAGGACTCAACCCGGACAAACGACATCGCTGCACTCCTCAAGCATAGAGAAGATTGGACGACACCGTTTGTCCCATACATTGTGATGTGACCATGCCCATCATGGATATGACCAACACTATATTAACATGGTTGACATCAAGATTTTCATCAACTCCTTTCTCAGCGTGATCGTCATTGAGCTTTTTCTCAGAACGATCTTTGTCGAGGTTTTTATCAACAACTTCCCCTTCCATCTCGACATCTACAACAAGTTGGCAATAATTTACGGCATCATTTACTTCTTCTACATCTACTACGATGGCTGCATTTACGTGGTTTCATTGACCACCACCTTGGCCAGGCTACACACGTAGGTTGGATGCTTGTTGTCCCGATATTGCGTCGCCGTTGCCACATATTCGGCCGCCTCCACTACATGAAGATGTACTCAACAAAGGAGCCTCTCCACCTTCTCTAGGTCCTCAGGCCCAACTACTCACGTAGCTCAAGGCCTAGCCCGAGATAAAGCCCACTTCATCGGCAAGCCCACTTTGGCCATCACAGATAGGTCCAACTTCAAATGGACGCCAAGGCCACATACGAACTTCGTTTTCGATGTTCTACCATTTCACCAAAAGTTTAGGAGATAAGCTTTCTAATGGAACTGGTCCCACTGCCAAATTTGTTACGGATCTCCCAAAATCATCGAAATACCAACACGAACCAAATCTGCCGGGTGCTGCGCCACCATTAATTGGGCCCATTGGCCTTGTATGACCTAGGGTTGGCCGTACACCCCCTTGGTCGCCACCCCCAGGTTCTCTAGCCTATAAATAAGGATCCAAATCATTTTTTCTTTGGGTTTTGCTTAGATTATTCTGCCACTGCAGTTTCACAGTCATCGGTTTGTGGAACCCCAACTTCGTGTGCTTAATACAATTCGCAATTTTCAGATTGCTTCTTTTTTGTTCTTGCTTGTGTTCTTGATTCGCTCACAGGAATAAGCCTTCTTGGTGAGGTCAACCGTGTTCGCGTGTGGTTGATAACCAACGGAGCCGTGGTGTTGCGATTGCAGGGTTCGGTCAGTTCTAATCGAAAGCCGGATCGTCTACGTCGAGTTCTCCACCAAATCGACTTACCTTTATTTGACGAAAGATCGGCATCCCTTGCCTCTTCACCTTGTAGACGAGATTCAACCAGAAGAGTCGGTCAATCGTTCTTGGTTACTTAGGTGGTCCTTGCCCTGTAGACTGGTCGAAGGAGCCTTATACCGCAAAGGCATGCTCAGGGTCCTCTCCAAGTGCGTATCTTAAGAAGGGGCAAGTGCCTACTAAGGAATATCGATGAGGGAACCTATGGGGCCCACTCATCCTTTCTGGCCCTGGTGGGGAAGGCCTTTAGGATGTGATACTATTAGCCAACCGCCCTCGCCAAGTATGGCAGGCTCGGGCTGATACCCCGGCGATTGGTGCTTAGGAGTAGGCCTTTTTGCTTATGGGCCATTGCACATATCATCATAGGCCCTGAAAAGATACATCAAGATGGTTGACTCGGCGCTCCCACGATCTCGGGAATTCTACCATATCGAGAGCCCGGAGCCTTCCTGATATGGATGTTCCTTGGGGCACAAGTTAGCGTATTTTTGGAATATATCTATGGATATGGTAGGATTCTAAGTTATCTTGGTAGTTGTTTGGGTCGTATAAGACCTGGACTATGTATACCTTGTACTATAAATATCTCCCCTACTAGAGGAAGACGGCATCGAGATCGACATTGATATCAATCTAATTGCAATAACACAAACACCCACGTGCGACTGAAGTAGGGTTATTATCTCTTTCTGAGAGGCCCAAACCAGGATAAATCCCTATCCCTAGTTTGTTTTCCATCTCGGTGACTCGACGCATCTATAACGAAAACATTTTGGTAGAAAGGGGCTGTTTGATCCCTCAACCATGAAGTAAATTCGATGGGAAATCCGTTTCCCAATCATCGACATATTCCTTCTCAAAATCCATTTTTAATATGTCCCCCATTCTGCTGTTGTGAATGATGAATTATCTCCTGCAGGATGACAATCCTATCCAGAATATTTCTCCCCTTAATAGATGCATTTTGACTATTGGAAATAATTTTGCCCATAATGCCTTCCATTCTGATAGTTAACACCTTTGTAATCATCTTGTAAATAGTGTTAAGGAGGCAAATGGGTCTATATTGTTGAATCAATTCTGCATCAGGGACCTTGGGTAATAGAATTATCACTCCATAATTCAGTCTACTAATATTAATTTTGTTGTTATGGAATTCTTCAAATAACACTAGTACATCTTCTCTTGCAATATACCAACATTTTTGAAAAAATTAATAGGTACACCATCTGGACCATATGCTTTATTTTTCCCTGTAGAGAATAATGCCTTCTTTATTTCTTCTTCAGAGAACGGTGTAGCAAGCATCTCATTAGATTGATCATCTACTTTATCTTTCTCTTCCCAAATACTTGATCTCAGCTTTAATTCAGTGTCATGCTCATGTCCAAAAAGTTCTTTGTAAAATTGGGTGCCACGATGAAGCAAATTATCAACCCCTTGAATCATGCTAGATTCGTTTCTGAAAGATACAATAGTTTTTTTCCTCTTCTTCCCATTTTCCATTCTATGAAAATAAGCTGTGTTATTATCCCTAGGGAGCCACTCTTCATGTTCCCCTGCATACCATTTTATTTGCTCATTCTCATAAAAATTGTGCAACTCATTCATCAAGCATAATTTGTTTAATATTTCTTCCACAGAAAGAATATTATTCTCTTTTTTCGATAATATTTAATTTTTCCTTCGCTTCCCTTTCTTTCCCTCTCATGATCATAAACACCTGCACCACAATTTTTAAGCATTTTTTCGCTTTCCTGATCTTGTCCTGAATTCTACTAATAATATTTGTCTTAAAAAGGCACCATTCCAACGAGCATCCACTTTTTTTTTAATAAAATTCATCATGTTTGAACTAAGCCAAATTAAATCTAAATTTTACCATTGGTTTGTAATTTGTAATAGAAGAGGATTGTAATCAGACAAGAAACAGGGTAGTTTTTCCACTGTGATCATAGGACATCCATGCCATTATTAAGATTCAATGTACCATAAATGTTATTACAAAATACGAAATTATTGCCATACCATTTTAAAATATGAATCATTTCAAACATGCCATTTTGAGAGTGATGAGATCTTTTTTTAACTAAAAATGCTCTTATCATCTTCTTTTTCCTCCTCCCCTTTCTCTCCTCCAGCCATCTCTCTTCTCCCTGTCACCCTCCTGCAGTCTTCACCTTCCCCTTCCTTCTTCCCCACAACCATCTTCGGCGAGGCAGGATGGGCATACTGCGGCGAGCAGTGGGCGGTGGAGTTTAGAGAGAGAAATGGGAGTGGCAAGGGGTTGTCGGTGGAAGAATAGGTGGGAGAAGAAGAGAGAGAGGAGGGAAGGTGGAAGAATAGATAAAGAGCTATTATGGTTATTTTAGGTTCTGTTCTTGTCAGCTTATAAGGCTTTATTTGTCTTATTTGAGGTTAGAGCTTATTTTCGTTTAAAATAAAAATAATTTGTTTTCTGAATTTTTTCTATCTCAAAGACTTATCAAAAACCTTTAAAACACAAGTCGAACAAAATGGATCTAACTCTCGAGCCTATCTCGGAAAGCTCTCGAAGTTAGAATAAAAGTTAAATAAGTGAAATAAGACAAATAAGTTAAATAAAATAAGTTGACGAGAACCGGGCTTAATGTCATAATGGTATGTTTGTAAGATAATGCATTTTATAACGATGACAGAAGAGACATTTTCGATTTTACACTGGCACGATGCAAACATGGGATAGTCGGTTGGAACCGCACCGTCGATTCCTCTCCTTTCCCTTTCTCTGCTCTGCCGCGCCGGCCTCCTGCACCGCCGACGTCACCGACCGCTAGCCCCTGCACAACCATATCAGCGCCTGCTCCACCCATCGATCCTCTCCTTCCTCTTCTTGCTCCGACGCCCCCGACCGGCGGCGGCTATCCCTTGCAGCGCCGTCGTCTAACCGCCCCTTTCCCTGCTCCACCGCTCCGCCACCCTGCACCGCTGCCTTATAACCTCCCCTTTCCCTGCTCCGACGCGCCGGCCCCCTGCACAGCCGACGCCGACGCCACCGACGGGCGAGGACTACCGCCTGCACCGCCTCCTCCTGCAACACCCCCTTCCCCTGCTCTTGCACCGCCCCCTTCCCCTGCTTGGAGCAACGCCGGCTACCCCCCTCACGCCATTTGACTGCTCCGCCACCGAGGTCAGTCGAAATTTCTTAATGCAAGGTCAGGCATGAGTTAGTTAGTTTGATTCTCTCTAGATTAGTAAACAATTTTCATAATAAATGAGTTTTTTAGTAGATTTTCATTAATTTAATGCTATTTGTAATGTAACGAAATGAGTTTTTTTTAGTAGATTTTCATTAATTTAATGCTATTTGTAATGTAACGATCTGATCTAGGAGAGGAAAGGGAACAAAGGTGAGGGGATCTTGCTGGCGCTGGTGATGCGCATGGCACACGAAAGGAGCAAATAAGAACCTGATTCAGTGATTCTTTATGTGCTTACTTTGCTAAATTCAGTCCCTAGAATATATGGGCCTCGGCTACAACTGAAACTGCAAATACAAATGGAAACTAATCCTATCTAATCCCATTATTTTAGCTAATTCCAAACAAATTCAAACCCTAACCGATCCCTCGCCATGGTTACTGTTCACACGCATGAACAGTAATTGCAGCGTTCCAGGTGCAGTCCTTTCTGCACATAACACTTGTTTTATGCACCACTTTACTGTGCTATGTTAAACACATTTTTCATACGAAACTTAGAATAAACCATGTTATATATAGACTCATTGCATCACATGTACTTTTGTTAGGGCAACTCCTCTCGGTTATGGGGCCTCCCGTGCACCTGGAGTTCAGTATCATGCCAATCAACACAATGGAGGGGGAAGGAAACTTGGAAGAAGGAATGGTAAAAGATGGCTAAATCTCATCCATTCATTTTGTTAATGCATTCATTTTGTTCCCATCTTCCTTTCGAGTACAGCAATGACTTGCTTGGGGTTCTTTATTCTTCTGTCACTTAGTTCAAATCTATTTCTGAATTCTAATGTCCCCAATTTGTTATGCAAGCGCAAAAAGCCCAAATTGTCAAGGTCCATTGCACATGAAATTGAACTCCCTGCCAAGGAAGAGAACAAAGGATCTGGTGTTCCATACGGGGTCGCTGATTATGCAGGGCAGAGCGCTGGTGAAGAAATTCTGTCTTGCCTTCATCTACCATCTTCTGATGTTTAGCCGCTGAGTTTATCTGTTCTGTATTCCGTACAATTTCAGAAATAAGAAAAAGAATCTCTAGAGCTCCTCACTTAGGATTTAGAAAAGCTTATACCATGTAAACTGCTGAATGTGCTAGACAACATCATAAATTCTAATATTATGTCGAATAAGATGGACTAATAGTTGTAACCCAGAAGTGTGGTTCCCTATGTTACCCAGATACGGCGATACGGATACGCGATACGGCGATACGTAGATTTCTCAAAAACCCTGATACGGGGATACGTTTGTATATATATAATTTTGTATATTAATGTATATACAAACTTATAGAAGATATTAATTTATAACTAGTTGAAAGCTAAAAACTAGAAATACGTTGTTACCTTAATGTTACGAACCCGTGGACGACGAGCCTGCATAAGTTCTATCCATGGCATAGGCGCAGCCGCGCAGGGGGAGGTGGAGATGGGTGCGGGCGGAGGCGAAGGCCGAGGCCGAGGCCGTTGGTTGTCGGGTCTTGGCTGGGTGCGTGGGCGGCTAGCGCAATGGCGGCAGAGCGGAAGCGGAGAGTGGTTCGGCGACGGCGCGGCGTGGCCGGAGGCGAGGCGCGAAGCGGAAGTGAAAACAAAAGCGGTCAGCGGAGGTCGGTGCCGGCTACGCAGCGCGCGGTTGTCGCCGCCGATGCTGACGCTGCGCGATGATGCAGTGTTTGGCGCAATTGAGGCGGAGGGTTGAGGCAGAGCGGAGGTGGCTCGGCAACATGGGCGTGGCCAAACGGTGACGGCGCCGCGCCGTCGGATCTCGGTCAGGAAGAGAGTCACGGGTCATGGGGAAAGTGGGGATCTGTGGCTGTCGGGCTCACGGGCGGTGGGGAACGGGGAGGTTTTTGCTGTTGTTGATCTCAAAGTGGGCCATTTTCGGCCCAAGTTTCCGGGAAGTATCAGGCAAGTGTCGGTGAAGTATCGGGGGTTTTTTTAATTATTTGAAAAAAGGAAATGCCTCCGATACGCGTCGGATACGTATCTGGGCGTGTCGGATACGTATCCATATCCGGTACATGTCCAGATATGGGTACGGCTGTTTTTTGGAGTATCCACGCAACGTAGGTGGTTCCATTAGGAAAAAAGTCAGATCTTTTATGTATTTCATGTAGGTTATGGATGACAAAATCTATACATATATAAGAAATGGAGAGATCAAAGGAGAAAGCAACAAGTCGACATGGATGTGGCATTGAGGGTCTTGAGTCAGAGTAACATAGACATAGTACTAAAATAGTTTTCTTGAATATTAATCCATAAAGTGTAATAAAAGGGAGTTTATGTTCTTAGTTTACCTGCAAAATCTGATTAAGATTATATGTTCATTTAAACAATTGATAATAATATACATAGGATGTGAGCTTTTTTTTTCAGATCGTCCTGAATGGTGCTTTATGCATAGTATTACCAGTTCCTTGACAAATTATGTAGCAGTATCTGGTGTGCTTTCTTGAGATGGAAGTATAGTAGAATACTAGTACATGTGGCCTTGGGAAAATGTCACTTCCAAACCCCAAATATATTGAATAAAATTATTTTAATTTGAATAGTTCATGTGGTTAAGGAATGATGCATTGTTGTGGCAATCTAATGATCTCAATGTTCCATGAAAGAATGTTGTAACTCATGATCAAAATATAATCTTTATCATAAAGTAGGGTATGGAGTAACAAATGCAGCATTTGATATGACTAGACTTCATATGCGTAAGTGTTATTGTTCTTTCTCAAACTGGTATTCGAATGTAAACTGTTGATTTCATAAGCTGTTTGTTTTGTTCAAATTCATAGGCAGCACAAGTAATGACATAGCAAGGTGGAGGCTGAATATAATCTGCAGTGCAACTGGCTGGAAGGATCCACAGTATGACTTTGAAGAACAAGGATCTGCCAACAATAAATTGTAAGTTCTCATTGAGTGGTGAATCTTTAATATAGTATTTTATCTTTATGTGCTTTAAACACATATCGCATGACTGTGCATTATATTACCACAAAAGTGATAACGATCATATCATAGGAAAAGCCACCATAACTTGTCTTCTTCTCTTCGTGATTTTTCTGGTGTTTTACTAAGCTTTTTAAAATACACTTAGTGTTCTGTAACACGTGTTATTCTACCATCTAGGTACAACATGTAAAGATGATAATCCGGTTGCAATTATGGTAGGTCATGCAGTGGTTTATTTTTTAAAAAATGAATCATGATGTTGTAGACAAGGTCTTTTTAATGGTACAGTTCAATATAAAATAAATATTGTAATTGGCTAATGGTTACTGAATGTGATTATTGGTAATATCTTTGAAAAACAACCCAGTTGCATCAAATGAACATGTGAAAAGAACTGCAAATAACAAGATAAACAAATAAGATAAGCTGAAGAGGACAACCTTCGTCTTTTTGAGGCGAGTAGTATTTTTGTTAGTTGCTTGCTTGCTCATCTTAAGATGATAACTGAACTCATTTTAGAACTAGAAATGGGTGTGGCTGATGTTGTTAGAACTTTGCAGGTTCTCATGCAAGGTGACGGTCTATGTGGGCACGATCACAGACACTCTTCTGGAGTGCTTCAGTGAACCCAAACGTGAGAAGAAAGATGCCCAGGAACAAGCTGCTCAAGGAGCATTATGGTACCTTAAGCATTTTGGGCATGAGAATTGATCTTAGACATGTTCTAAGTAGTGCGGTATCAGCCTTTTTACAGCTTCAGCTAATTAGCTCAATCCTGTGTGATCCACCAGAAAAAGTCTTGTTGATCGATGGTGGTATCAGTTTACTCCTTTTATCCACATCTGCTTATCCATACCTGAAAACTCTGCGCAGTGGTTGTATTTTTATTTTATTTTAACCAGCTATGGATGGTCGTATCAGATCTCGTAGCATCCATCTCCCTCGTCTTTGAAATTTATGGAAGCACAGGAATATGTTTCAATGGTGCATTTTGGTCAAAGTGTATGTGTCGGGGATTGGTTAGAATATTAAATTACATAATTGCTCCTGGATAGATAGCTCGACATTTTAAAATTGCCCTTAGAAGTCATGTCCATGCAGAATCCCGTGGTTCTACGAGGTCGCGTCTACACGAGGATTATCGTGTTAGTCTGGGTATACGCTATACAACCAAGCACATTAGTCCAGGTATCCCTTGTCTGAACGTAATCGTCATTCTAAAGAAGGCACCCATAACGGCAACGATCTTTGCCACGACGTAGGTCCAGTGCAGCATTAACGAGGATTTAGGGTGTGATAGTTTCATTATTATTTGTAACTATATATAAATGGTGGAATTAGTCCGTTTAGACTGGTATGGCAGTAGAAATAACCCTCTTCTACCAGGGGGAGGAAAAGGAAAAGAGGCTTCTTTGTAAAACATATTCATATATAGAAACACAGGTACTGGAGTGGTGCTTTTATTTTCACTGCAAGAGGCCCAAACCAGGATAAACAATTCTTCCCTACCATCCCATGTCCTCTTTCCGCATCTTGGAAACTAAATCCTTTCGGAAAGGAGCCCGAGTGATCCCTCATTCAAGAAGTACGCTTGGCAGACAACGAATCTCTCAATCGCCGACAGGCACTATCCGTGGGGACCTGATTGGATCCTTCATCATAGAGTTCCTTGACGATGCCGAATTTTCAATACAATAAAGACCTCTATGTCTTTGATGACATAGAGGATGATGACATGTACTACACCGATGGGAAGGTGGCTAGGATCACTGACCCAAAGGGTCATACCAAGCCCGGGAGCCCATTCCTGGTAGTCGTGGCATGCGAGTGCCATTTTCACTCTTAGCTGGAGGGCATGGGTTTGAAGTACATTCCCGAGCCATTGTTATACTATTTCTAAGAAGTTTCGGAACAAGATACCCCTATGCTAGATAGGGATGACATTGGTATCTACGATGATGTGGACATCCCCGACCACGTAGAGTCCAAACACGAAAACAGCTTCATGTGGTGACGCGACTATAATACTGTCTTTTCCTTTGCAAGACCGGGATGTACATATGGCCGAGGAAAACGACGACACCTGGGTGCCTGAGGACTCCAAGGCGGCTTAGCGTCACCACTATGAAGTTGCATAGATCCATTTGGACACATCTCTTAATAGGACGTTGGCTAGTCTTCGGCGAGAGGAGAGGGGTGAAGCCTAGCCGAGCGTGCCAGCAGAACCACACACCTGGGAGATTTGTATGAGCCCGAGACTCCGGAGCACGTATGAGCATCACAGCTCCCGTTCGATGCTCCTAGATGGGAGAGGCTCCAGGTACTGGCAGCGGTTGTACGTGAATTTCAGCGCAACCTAAGTCAACCGGATATAGAGGTTATGGGGTACGTTGTTGCGGAGGATTTGTTGAAGCTCGCCTCTGACCTCAACCCTCTAGCAGTACCTAGGGAATAGAGGACTCAGAGTCCTCCCCAATATGGTGGCAGGTGAGCAGAAGCAGGATCTTGATGCGTGGAATCTCGGAGTGTTACTCGGGACGACCGTGATCGCCGAGACCACAGGCGAGAGGTCTACCTCCCTGTGATTGAGCCGTGGCCAGTGGGGAAGGCTACGACGTCCTCGATGGAGGTACCCAGTGGTACGGTGTGTCCCCGAAGATTGCCGTTTGGAGGAAGGTTGTCCTCTCCGTTCTACGGTGGAGGTTCAACTGTAGGGAAAGGAGGGAGATTTCATCTCTACGTAGGGCTGATGCTGCATCGTTTGCCTTTGTGTTGATGGTGGCGGAGTTCATGTGTGTGTCCTCAGCTTGATCTCTCTCTCGGGCAATGTTGGTCTGCCTCGGCACTAGGGGTGTAAACGGAGCGGATAATTTCTGACCGACCGAATCAGTTTGGATAGTGATTTGGATAATTATACGGATATCTGGTTGTTTTTTGCGGATATGGATACGGATATGGATACTGGGTGTTGGATACGGATACGGATAATGCGGATATTATCCGACGGATAATGCGGATATTATCTGACGGATAATATCCGAAGAAAAATATGGATAATATCTGATGGATATTATCCGAATCCATTCTAGGGGCTATAGTGCCTGCTAGCCTATCGGACGGCCCACTAGAGTCCAGCAAACCACGATACTCTCCAGCCTAGGCCACCACACCAATCACCAGCCCACCAACACCAAGAATATGAACAAAACTCAAGAAGCAAGATTGATGTGTGTGATCCTTGTTCTGCCATATTAATCTGATATTACTACATGCTTTCAATATTATTTTCTTAAACTTAATTAGCAGTACGCAGTAGGTAGCGCTATACTGCTATATCTCTTCATTGGTGAAATTGTTCACTCGAAGACATATATTGATTCTTTTTTCTAGCATGTGTTTTCGAATAAACGTATTATCTGAAAAAATATCCGTTCCGACCAATATCCGAACTTATATTATCCGTATTCGTATCCGACACTATTCGTATTCGTATCTGACACTATCCGTGTCCGTATCCGTATCCGGCACTATCTCTTCATTGGTGAAATTGTTCACTCGAAGACATATATTGATTCTTTTTTCTAGCATGTGTTTTCGAATAAACGTATTATCTGAAAAAATATCCGTTCCGACCAATATCCGAACTTATATTATCCGTATTCGTATCCGACACTATTCGTATTCGTATCTGACACTATCCGTGTCCGTATCCGTATCCGTATCCGGCACTATCCGTATCCGAAAAAAAATATGGATACGGATACAATATTAGTGATATCCGACCGTATCCGATCCGGTTACATCCCTACTCGGCACGCCTTAGCAAAGGCTCCTGGTGCCTCGATGCTACTTGCTTCCTGAGGACCTTCCCGTTGGTTACCCTCAATGGTCAGATTCGACTGTTTTGTCCTCGCTGGCTAGTAGGGTTTCAGAGTTTGCCCCTTGAAGGTCCTTCAATACATTTTCTTAGTTTCTTGGGGTTTCAGTGTAAAAGGGATGTGTAATCTCCTTTAATCATGAATGCAGTTCCCTTTCAAAAAAAAACCTGTGAATTAAGGGAGATTTTATCATGTCACTCTTAAAGATTAACAATTTAGAATTTGTAACTCACGTGTTGCTGACCTGTGGCGATAGGACCCTCATGTCATTAGCACGAAGAGTGATAAATCCTGAATTGCTAATATTTGAAGTGGCAAATTCTGAATTATTTCGTGAATGAATGGTGTGAGCATTGAACTTGAAGAGCTCCTTAATTTCATGTTGAAAATTGTGCATGGCTATTCTTAGTGTCGCATGTGAGGACGTCCCATGGAGAGAGAGAGCAATGAGTGGGGAGTCAACATGGGATTCTACTTTCTTCTTTGTGACGAGTCTGTTGGCTTAAAACATAACATGACACAGTAGATATTCGTAAATATCATCAAAGACACTTATAAATTAAGAGGCATTCCCTATCCTACTCTATGTTGACATGAGTGTACATACGGCCATAACACACATTTTTCTTTAAAATAGGAAAATAAGCAATGGACATACCTTACATAAACTCAAATAAATATCTATATAATTGCACAATGAAATGAGTCTCTAAACCTGATAACATATTCTTTTGCTTAATTGAATTCATACCTTGTTCCTTTTGGCTGTATTTAAAACGGCATAAGCTTATGAAACTTACGACTTTTGACCATTTCAAAAAGCTAAATTTTTGAATTTAAATTTTAAATCGCTTCACAGAGTTCTAAAAATCTAATGGGTTATTCTCTCCGGCTTATCTACTTATATCCGAATGAAACTCCAAACGTTTTGACTTTTGAAGTTTATTTTTTTATCTGAAAACCATGTCTCAAAGCTTTAAAAACAAATTAAACCAAGCACACCGAACTTTCCAAGCTACGTCGCAAACTTTTCGAAGTTCGATTTATAAGAAAATAAAAAGAGTAAATAAAATAAGTTGAAAAGAAGAACACCAAGTCAAATGAAGCCAGCCGATTTCTCAAAACTTCTTGAAGAAGCTCTAGAAGAAAAGCATCCGATAAGCTAAGCATAAGCCGCTTTGAGGAGGCCACGTCATAAATTTATTGTATTATATTATAATAATCAACAATGGAGATTTGCAGAATTTTTTATATATTTTTTATTCAAAATTTAAAAATATACGTCAGGCCTGGGATTTTGCAATTTTGGGTGCTCATCGCCCGTGGGCCGGGCGATCGTCCATGGCCCAGGCAATAGGTGGCTGGGCCGTTACCCCCGCAGATGGCCGTTGGGCTGGCGCAAACGACCGTTGGGCTGGCAGCGCGCCGATCGCCCGGCCCATGTGCGATCCTCCCGCCCACGGGCAACCAGGCTGCCTATTTAACCAGCAGCCCGTGCTGCTGCCCCAGCCCAGGAAGGGAAAAGGAAAAAAGAAAAGAAGAAAAGAGGAGAAAAGGAGAGGAAAGAAGAGAGGAAAGGAGAGGAAAAAAGAGGGAAAAAGCGAGGAAAGAAGAGAAGAGAAAGAGAGAAAAAGAGAGGGAAAAAAGAGGGAAAAAGAGAGGAAAGAAGAGAAGAGAAAGAGAGAAAAGGAGAGGAAAAAAGAGGGAAAAGGGAGAAACAAATTGAATTCCCTGATTTCTGGTGTCTATTTGAAGATTTGTGTGATGGAGTTTCTCTCGTCTCCAAGGGAAGGGTGGAGTGAACCCGTCCTAGAAGGCATGCAGGTCCCTATGTGTCTATGCGGGGATCCTTGCAACCTCAAGAAGTCTGTTGACATGTCCCACACGTACAGTAGGAGGTACTGGATGTGCCCTAACTATGCGTATGACCAATCCGAGGAGATGAAGAGGCAGGGGAAAAACCCGGTAAGTTTAGTGTGATAAATATACCCATCGTAGCCAGCATTGTGCGAGTTCGTGCAATACTTGGACACGGAGCAGACTCCCGACTAGGAGAAGCACGTGCTGAGGGAGATGGCATGGAGGAGAGCAATGTTCGAGGAGCGGTGCCGCCTTGCCGATGAGGAAGAGAAGCGCAAGCGTTGCCAAGAGGAGCTACGTGCAAAGAAGGAGGCGAACGGAAGCGACAGGCGTTGGAGCGTGAGGCAGAGTGTGAAAGAAAGCGCGAGAGGGCTAGACGCGCAAGGGAGGCCCCTGCAGAGGCTTGGGAGAAGGGGAATGGCCCCGCAGCACGCAGTAGGTTTAGGGGACATGTTAATCCCCTTACTTGTCTCAATGTATTGGCAGCCGTGTACCTTTGTATCTTGATATACTAGTTAATTATTTGTAAGGTTAATGTACCATTTGTATTTATCATCGATATGTGTATCTATATATACTAGTTAATTGTTTGTTAAGGTTAATGTACCATTTGTGATGGTCTCCGATATTTTAAAAGCAACGTAGGTTGTACAGAAAAAAGAAAAGGGGTAAGTGACTACGTCATGGACAAAAATCATGCCACTTAGCCTAATAGACCGGACCGGACTGGGGACCGGGTGGGACCTAAAAATTGTAGAGAAATTAAATGATGAGCGTGATGTCATGCTTTCCGATATTTGAAAAGCAACCTAGGCCTTTCGGGCATCACACCGTCTATTATGGAAAAAAGAAAAGGGCTAAGTGATCACGTCGTCGACAAAAATCATGCCACTTAGCCAGTAGACCAGACCGGACGGGGAACCGGTTGGATCCTAAAAATTGTACAAAAATTACATGACAAGCGTGACGTCATAGTCTCCGATATTTGCAAAGCAACCTAGTGCATTCGGGCATCGCACCGTCTATTACGGAAAAAAAAGGGCTAAGTAACCACGTCGGTGACAAAAATCATGCCACTTAGCCCAGCAGACCGGACTGAACAGTGGACGGGTTGGGTTCTAAAAATTATAGAGAAATTACATGACAAGCGTGACATCATGGTCTCTGATCTTTGCAAAGCAACCTAGGGCTTTCGGGAATCGCACCGTCTATTACGGAAAAAAGAAAAGGGCTAAGTGACCACGTCGGCGACAAAAATCATGCATTACATCCATTATATAAGTAGACCAACAAGTGCAGTACATCGTTATTAGAAAAAAAAAAGAAAAGAGGTAAGGGACATCCCTCCTAGGCCTGCCAGGGTCTACCGGTGTCGACGGATCCTCATCCTGTGATGGCTAAGTAGGGGCGAGTGGAGCCCCAGACAACTGCGACGGGCCAAGGTACTGGTGTGACAGCCACTGATCCAGGTCCTAATGTCTACCATCGTCAACGTCATCGTAAGCCGTACTCCCTGCATGGAAAGAAACACATCACAATTAGTAAGACGTTGTAACACGTTCGTACTAAAACAATATGTAGCAGTTTTATCGTTGCTCATCTCTTTCTAGTCCAGAGTACGAGGGACTGCTGGTCGACTCGGCGGGCCAAGGTGCCTATCCATGCTGCTGGGGTGGTGTAGCACGCGAAGAGCTGGCCCCCTGCCCAACCCAACCTCCCCAGCCCTGTTGCCCCGGCGGTGGTGCGTGCTAGGAAGCGAAAGCCTTCCTAGGCATGTAGCCCGTAGAGGACATGCCCTGAGGCCACTGTGGGTGAAGGCCCGGATGTGTTTCGGGCGAAGGCCCGCCGTCTGCTGTAGGCGAAGTCCCAGAGTCTACTGCAGCCCACGTGGTAGGGGTGGAGTAAGTGGAGGTGCCACACCACATGGGACAACGTCGAGGACCCGCTGGCACGACGTGAGGCGGCACAACTGGGTCGCCTTGCGTAGAATGCTCGACCACACGGATCTGTTCTCAATCGGGCGCCACCCGCGACTCTCAAACGGGACACCATGGATCAAGCGCCCGCAGAAATCTCCTCCGACAAATCATCCTTTGCATTTTGGAGAAAATGTGAGAGGATGTAATGGGTTAAGTACATGTGGATGACAAAATAAAATCAGACTCTTACCGTGGTGTATGACCTCTGGCCTAATGATACGGGTACAGCTACTCCACCGAGTGCTCGTAGGTGACGTACTCGGTCAGAGCGTGGCCCACACGAAGGTGAGTCCGAGGGGCGTACCAGCGCATGTACGCGTCGTACAAGTCTGGGTCGTACAAGCGGGACGTAGAGTGCGTTTGGTTGAGTGGATGAGGGTGGATGGGACCATCCCATCCAGTTTTTTTGTCTGTTTGGTTTGGGGACAAGGGTGGATGGAACCATCCTAGCACAGGAATATTCCTCTTAGATCCTGGATGGACGGGTACACAAAAAAGTCATGTACGCAGCCATCCAACTTCTCCTCACTCTAGATCTGGTGTGTCTCCTCACTCATCCAGCCTACCAAACAAAAAATAGGCTCATCCCATTCCACCCAACCAAACAGGCTGCTCGGATGGTCCCATCCTAAAAACACATAGATGGGGTGGTCCCATCCACCCTTGTTCTCAAACCAAACGCACCCTTAGTGACTCGGTCCTCCAGTGCCTCGTCCCACTGCGCCCTCCAAGTCTACATCCTAAACGAGAACAGGGTCCCTCCACAAACGCCCATCCGGGTAAGCCTACAATATGGAGGATATAACATGTTACGAAATCATATAGGGCACTAAGAGAACAATGAATAAATTGATCTTACTTATGCACAGCTGATGGAATAACCATCTGAGGCTGAGGGGGGATCTTCTGGTAACCCTGAATTGTCGCAAAACCTGGTGTGGACAGTAGTTCTCGATGAAGATATCGAACACCAAGGACTTCCGTGTAAGCCAGTATTGCATGTCCCGCACACAGAAGGAGAGGCCGTGACAAAGGCGCTGTCCGTCCACGACGCGGGTACGCGTCGTGACGGTGTCCAAACGACCTCGCAGGTGTAATCGAACCGGGCGTTAAACTCTTCGACAACTGGATGGACTGGCCGGTGCGCTGAATAGCGCTGCAAAAAAAAGTACATGAAAAGTCAGTACAAAGAGATGACTATGTAAGTACCATGACAAAAGGACTCACCTGTCGTCGGACCCAGTAGTGGCCCATGGTGGGCCAATCAGCGTGAGGCCCCGTGTACAGTGAGGGAGGGTACAGATCGCGATCCACCTGTGGCCGCCCTACAAGGAACCACTACCGGGACCAATGCTCGAGGAGTAGAACACAACTTGCGATGGTCACGTCCTTCGTCGTCCGAAAGACAGCGTCGCAGAGGGCACGGTAAGTGGCAGCAAGAACCGTGGAGGCCCAAGAGTACTGCTCCATCTGCGTGAAAAAATAGCGTGTCAAAAAGTATGCAGGGATCATTTAAAATTATGTATTGCTAGGCTAGTCCGCTCACCTCGTACTCCGGAGTGTTAGCGATATAGCACACGAACTGGATCAGGTGCCTGTCAACTGTGTCCCCGTGGGTGGACGGGAACATCACCCACCTGAGCAATAGGAGCAAGTACGCCTCCAGTTGCCTCGAAACCGTGTCGTCATCCGCCATGGGGTGTATCAGGTCGGCCTACAGCATTTCGTGACCATGTTAGCTTCAAAGCAATATGACGCAACACAGTTATTAATTTTTTAAGGATGCATACTGTGAATTGCAGTAGCTAAGCACGCGTCGGTTCGTGCCGCTCGCTCCGCCTCATAGGCTCGTACGCCCCGCCGGCAGGATGTCATGGTATCGCGTTGAAGCGGTCCGACAGGTCGTCAAGCCAGTCGGAAGGTGCGTCATCTGGTATGACTGCAAAACCCGCGCAAGGTAGCCCCAGAAGGTAGGACACATCCTGCAGTGTCGGTGCCATCTCCCCTATGGAGAGGTGGAACGTGTGCGTCTCTAGTCGCCACCGGTCGACGAGTGCCGTAAGGAGGGAACGGTCGTACGTGAACTGTCGATCCTTCGACATCGAGAGCTCCACCATCCTACAAAGTAGAAGAAGACCGGCTGCTCGTAACCTGCACCGAGTCATCAGTATGGTCAACTTGGTGTGGACATATAAAACATGAAAGTACATGCAAAAAATAAATTGAATTCATACCTGACAACACATCGCTCGTCGATACAAAGCAACCGGTCGGGAACACGAGGGCGCAGTGTGTGCAGCTTCTTGTCCTCCTGTGCTGATAATCTGGACCTGTGCTTGTGATCGATGTTTGGGTCGAACAACTAAGGCGTGCCCCCCGCGACTAGGTCCAACACCGGCCATGGTCAATCGGCCCTGCAGGTTATGTCATAAAAAACGAAATAGGACAAACATGACACAAAAACAATAAATTTGATGGCAAGACATTTAATTGCAAAATCAATTATAACGATAGAGTCCGTGACAAATGTTACAAGACCAAACAGAGTTATGGAAATTGCAACATTACATTGTATTACATCGTCAATAAAAAACAATTTTTCTAAGGAAGATAAAGATATTACATCGCCCGACCGACCCTTGTTAGCTGCGCCGAAGTTCTGCCAGGCGAATGATGCCTGGCCACTTTAGGAGGGCCGAAGGAAATCACCCTTCTGTTCTGTAATAGGGCCTCCGGCCAGTCGTAATTCTAGGCGAACCTGCCAATCAGCGAGCGTAGCTCCCAAAGGCAGCGCAGCCGCCGCCAGCGCCTCCACTGTGTTGCATCTGCGTGTGGGCGTACTAGTTGCATCTGTGACAAGGCGCGACAGGACGGCAAGGCCCCTGCAGGCTGCTTGCCTCCTGAGTACTCTCATTTACCATTCTCCTCATGTCAACGGCAGGTCGGTATCGCATCCTCGGCCCGTACTGTAAGGGTCATCCATGTACTTACGTAAGGCCATGCTAGCAGCTTGCAAACAGGCCTTCTTCTTGAACCCAGCTGGTGGCCACCCCCCTATGTAAAGTGTGACCCGATGTCTGGGTAGTCTACACTTTGACCGGTCATGAGGTGACGAGTCAAGCGATATGTCTTCATTAAAAATTTAAATTACACATATTTATATCAACTATGCGTGTCAATAACAAAATTATATATCTATTTAACGTGTGACTATCCTACCATGTTATCAATAAAAATTTAAATTACACGTATTTGTTTCAACTATCTGCATCAATAATAAAATTATATATATCTTTAACCTGTGATTATCGTAACATGTTTTTAATCCTAATTTTAAATAATGCGTATTTATATCAACTATGCGCATCAATAACAAAATTATATATCTATTTAACGTGTGACTATCCTACCATGTTTTTAATCATAATTTTAAATAACATGTATTTATATCAACTATGTGCATCAATAACAAAATTATATTTATATTTCACAAGTGACTATCTTACCATGTTTTCAATCAAAAATTTTAAATAGCATGTATTTATATCAACTATGCGCATCAATAACAAACTTATATGTATATTTAACGTGTGACTATCCTACCATGTTTTTAACCATAAATTTAAATTACATAATTATAGTACTACATTACTCAAGAAATTAACTTACCCAAATTCGATGCCGCGCAATCGAATTATTTTCTCTTTTTTCCTTTTTTTTCTCTTCTTTCCTCTCTTTTCTCCTTTTCTCTTCTCTTTTTCTCTCTTCTTTTCTTTCCTCTCTTCTCTTCTTTCCTCTCTTTCCCTTCTCCTGTCAGCCTTGCAGGCAGCAGCCAGCCATGCATGTATATGTAGGCGTCGTGTCCCATATGGCCGAGCGATCGCCCATGGGGAGGCGGCGGCCAACGGTCGATTAACAGCAAGAAACGCTCCTCGACGCCGCCTGACGGGCCAGCAACCTATCGCCCATGGCAAGAGCGATCGCCCGTCGCCCAAATGAGAAAATACCGGCCAGGCATATATTTTTGAAATTTTGAATTAAAAAATATAAAAAATTCTAGATTTGCAAAAGGAAAACAACGTTCCATGGCTGTGGCCTGCTGTCTTCTAGAGGTTCCCAAATAGGTGAGACCGACCGGCATGTACAATTCACCGGGCCGGCTGGTCTGGTTCGGTCCAATGAACCGAGTTTGGGCTAATATCTCTGCTAGTTGGGCTGGCCCTGTTTGGTTCCTGTAGCGGCGATCCAGTTTGGTCCACTCCAAAGAACACACATATAATTATATATATATATATATGTCTATTTTCTTATATAATTTATTTTCTCAATTTATAATGTACATTTCAGACATATAATAACTTTTCTGTTTTTTATAAATATTTTTATGCTAGAAAGAGTTAACCATTTGTATGGGTAGTCGGTTCAGCCCTATTGTCCTGTGAGCTGGGTTTGGGTCGAGACCCTAGTCCATTGGCCCATTAGGCCCCGTTTGCGTAGTAAACTAGGCCTAAACTGGGACAGCCGTTAGGCCCATTGGCCACCTATACTGTCCTCTGCCCACACGCCCTAGAGAGTGGTGGCATATGTTGAGAAACCGGTGATGGGCCTAGCATCCCATCCCATGGATTGGGCCCACTATCAAAACTCTAGCCCATTAGCTATTGTCTATATATCGAGGGGTCCTCCTAGTGAGTTGTATATAGAGTTGTATTGATGTTGGTGGAAAGAAGGAAACAAAGAAAAACCCCCACATATCTCTATGTCTATCTATGTGATGTAATTGTCTCTATGTGTATGATTCATCTATGAGATTGAGGGATGATAACTAAGAGAATCCGTTGTACTACACAAGGTAGCGGGGTTCCTTAACATGTTATTATTGGTTGATCTCGGCTAATCAACCGAGGAAATCACGCGTGGTCATTACCGCTCTGCACCCGCGTGATTACCTTCCTAAATCAAGAACATTCCTAATAAACTGCTGATCCCGTGATTAGCGATTTCCTTAATTATGTGCCATAATCGAAGGCGCTTTCCATACAATGGGACACGCCCCCGAGCTCCTCATCGCCATATATAAAGGAAGAGGTGAGCTCATGCGTGAGTTGACGATCTCATGTACAATTCGACAATCCCAAAATCCCAACTTTTTACCGATCCTCACCGGCACTAGAGGGGCGTCGAAGGGCTGTTCAGGGACAGTGTAGGTGGCGTCCCGAAGGCTGCCGCCACCCATCGACGGAACATCGGCGACGACTGTACAGTGACGTCGGCGTCCACCTCCCTGCGTCCTCTATATCACCGAATGACTACAAGGCGCTAATGGCTTCCAATTCATCCGGTCAGATCACCCCTAATTCCGCATTAGAACTAGGTAATCATGTTTAGGCTAAGATTTACTATTGTTAGATCATTAGGTAGATCTAACATTTGGTATCAGAGCCATCTCTTAGCCTTCATGATTCCATCATTTCGGACATAGAAGCCACTTTTATCCTCTAATTAGTAGTCGGATTGGTAAGATTAATTTATTTTTGGAACCCTAATTTTTGGTCACGACTGATTCGGGTTGAAACAGTGGAGTTTAGTCTAAACTAATGTTAGATTAGCAATTAGAAGGAGGTGAATTTGGGCAAATTAACAACCAAAATCAAAAGGCCCAAACTTTTCATCCAACCCGAAACCCTAAAATTTTTCCCTAAATTTCGGCTCGGCTTAACCTCAATAGGCCATGATTTCGAGTCAAAATTGTGATGTATTAGGGAGAAAAGGGAAAGATGAGACTCAATTTGGCCGAATCGACAAAAAATCCCCAAATTTTTCCCAAATCCCGGAACTCTAAGTCCCAAAATTAAGAACCCGGGTCTTCGATTGCCGGCACACCTGATGTTTAGTAGCCGCTGGCGCATTGCCGGTGTGCTTGGTGGCCGCCATCGCCGCCGTCGTCGCGGTGAAGCCTCAGCTTTACACAGCCACCCACGTGGCTGTCGTGGTCGCCGGCGCCGTCCACGCTCGTCGTTGCGTTCGCCATCGGTCGCCACGCCAATTCGTCGGTTCAGTCGCCCGCACCGCCACTCTTCTTAGCCGCGCGCGCTGCCACTTTCTTAGGCGCCGCTGCTAATCTGGCCCGCGCGCATCGCCGCTTTTCCAGGCGCTGTCCTTAACACGCGCGAGTGAACCGGGAGCACATGAAATCGGTTAGGGTTCCTAGCCTGGCCCTGGGTTTGGTCACGCGCGGGGATGATGTGCATCGTTGGATCAAATCCAACGACCGCGACGTGTTTAAGCAACTAGATGGGCCACTGATGGCTTAATGGGCCCATCCAGCACACTTTCAGCTAAACTGGGCCATGTATGCGGCCTGTTAAATCAAATTAATTTAATTTTTGCCTGTTAATTTTTTCAATGTAATTTGTGTTATTTAATGCCTTTTAAATTGCTGAAAATTGATAAAATTGTTCCTGGAAATTTTATAATCTCTGATTAAATGGAACTAGAGGGAAATTTAGTTAGAGAATTAATTTTGACTTAAAATTATGTATAACCAACGTTATTAGTAATTTTAAGTCATTTCTTATATATTTAATTCCTATTTTGTTTTCTACCCAACGGTGATGCAATTTAAGACTTAATTTTTGCTGTTAAATTTTGTTTCGTTTTCTGCCCAACGGTGATGCGAAATGAAATTTTATGATATTTTGTCACTTATATGTATTTAATCAGACCAACGTTGGATTAAATACATATGTGGCATTGTTACAATTATTGATTAAATTTGTTATTATTTTTCAACAATTAACAATGTTGCCTCTCAGATCAATGGCATTGAACAGCTCAATGGCACTAACTTTCCCTCGTGGAAAGATAAGATCCTCATTACGCTAGGGGTCTTGGACCTTGACCTAGCATTACGAGAGGATGCTCCCATCGCACCCATCCCTAATGTTGAGAATTACGCTGACCTCAAGAAACAATATGATGAGAAGATGGAGCGGTGGGAGAAGTCTAACTGCATGTCACTAATAATCATCAAGAATAGCATATCTATCGGGATTAAAGAAGGAATCCCTGATTCCGAAAATGCTAGATATTACTTGGCTAATGTTGAGGAGAACTTTAAGGGTACCTCCAAGACTTATGCTAGTACCTTGATCATGCGCATGCTCACCTTCCGCTATGATGGTAAGAGCGGTGTGAGGGAGCATATCATAAGCATGACTAACATGGCGGCTAGGCTGAAGGGGATGGACATGGCCATTTCTGATGGCTTTCTTGTTCATTTCATCATGAGCTCCTTGCCACCTGAGTATGGACCCTTCAAGATCAATTACAACACTCAGAAGGAGAAGTGGTCCATAACTGAGCTCATAAGCCACTCTGTTGAGGAAGAAGAGAGGCTGAAGGCAGAGAGGCTGAAGGAACGGGCTCATCTTGTCAGCACTGGCAAGAGGAAGAATCAGGGGGAGTCTGGTGGCTTTAAGGCAAATAAGAAGCCTTATCACCCTCCTAAAAATGGCGGGAAGGGAAATGTTGTTGCTCATGGCCCTCCGACACCTCCTGCATCGCTTGCACCACCAGCCGCAGGGAACTTCTTTTGCAAGTTCTGCAAGCAGCCTGGGCACACACAGAGGGACTCTGCGGGATTCACGCAGTGGTTAGCAAAGAAGGGTAATGAAATTATTTCTTATGTTGATGAGTCCTTATTTACTAAATTTACCTCTAATACTTGGTGGATTGATTCAGGTGCAATTGTGCACATTACTAATTCATTACAGGGATTGCGTTCCGTGACGACCATAAGAAGAGGGGACCGAAGTCTTAGGGTCGCTGACGGAACGGAGATTGAAGGGGACCGAAGTCTTAGGGTCGCTGACGGAACGGAGATTGAAGTCAAGGTAATTGGAACCCTTCAACTTGCATTAGGAGGCGGCTTCAGTCTTCATCTTTTTTATGTTCTTTATGTTCCTAGTGTTAAAAGGAACTTAATTTCAGTCTCTGTATTGACTAAAACAAGTTATTCATGTGAGTTTGTGGACAACAAATGCATTATAAAGTTAAATAATGACATTATTGGTCTTGCTTTCGAGTAAGACAAACTTTATTTACTCTCTATGGATGAATCTGTGTTGAATGTGTGCACTGTTGTAAATAAGAAGACACGTGAGACGTCGTCAAAATTATGGCACTGTCGCTTGGGCCATATTTCTAGAGGGAGAATGGAGCGTCTCATTAGAGAGGAGATACTCCAACCCTTAGATTTTTCAGACGCGAACCACTGTCTAGATTGATTAAAGGTAAATTCACTAAGAAAATTAAGAAAGGAGCCACTAGGAGTACGAGTCTTTTAGAATTAATCCACATTGATATTTGTGGGCCCTTCCCAGTGACATCAGTGGATGGTTATGATTCCTTTATTACATTCACTGATGATTTCTCTCGCTACGGCTATATTTTCCCCATTCGTGACCGTTCTGAATCACTAGATAAATTCAAGATCTATAAAGCTGAAGTAAAAAATTAGCATAATATTAAGATCAAAGTAGTGAGATCAGATCATGGAGGAGAATATTATGGGAGACATGCTCCTTATGGGCAAATACCTGGGCCTTTTGCTAGATTCCTTCAGGAAAATGGCATTGTTGCCCAATACTCCATGCCCAGAGAACCGCAACAGAACGTAGTGGCAGAGCGTCGCAACCGTACACTTATGGATATGGTACGGAGCATGCTTAATCACTCCAGTCTGTCTATTAGCTTGTGGTTGGAGGCACTAAAAAGAGTTGCCCGCATACTTAATCGGGTTCCTAGCAAGTCTATATCTAAGACACCTTATGAATTATGGACTGGGAGGAAACCGACAGTTAATTATTTACGCGTGTGGGGCTGTCGTGCTGAAGCCAGATTATTTAACCCACAGCTAATGAAATTAGACCCTAAGACCGTGAGTTGCCATTTCATTGGATATCCAGAAAGATCTAAGGGATATCGATTTTATTACCCAGATCGGGTCACTATATTTGTTGAGACTAGACACGCAGTCTTTTTAGAGGACAATGAAATCAGTGGGAGCTCACAACAAAGGGAGATAGACCTTGAGGAAATTTGGGCTCATGTCCCATTACCAATAACTCAAGAGTGTATTTTTCCCATTCCTCATGCAATGCCTCAGACTGTAGCGTCTCCAGCTGAAAATTTCGGAGCAGCACCCATTGTTGAGGATTTTACTGAACCAAATAATGAACCTCAACAACCTTCTGTGGCATCTGACGAACAAATAATTGAAGAAGTGCCTCAACAACCTCCGTAACGGCCAGTGATCCCTAATGAACCTATAAGACGATCACAGCGTGTGAGGAGGTCTGACATACCACATTATTATGAAGTCTTCCTTGGTGAAGACATTGGTAAGGCGGATCACCCCACCTCATTCAAAGAGGCCATAACAAGTGAACATTCATCTAAATGGATTGAGTCCATGGAAGATGAATTAAAGTCTATGAGCACTAATGGTGTCTGGGATTTAGTAGAAATTCCTGAAGGAGTCAAAACAGTAGGCTGTAAATGGGTCTACAAAACTAAGTATGACTCTAAAGGGAATATCGAAAGATTCAAGACAAGGCTTGTAGCAAAGGGTTTCTTATAGAAAAGAGGGAATTGATTACAATGAGACCTTTTCCCCTGTCTCTAAGAAAGATTCACTTAGAATCATTATGGCACTCGTTGCTCATTATGATTTAGAGCTCTATCAGATGGATGTTAAAACTGCTTTCCTTAACGGTGACTTGCATGAACAAGTTTTCATGGCACAACCCGAAGGTTTTGTCGTGGAAGGCAAGGAACATATGGGGTGCAGACTCAAGAAATCCATCTATGGACTTAAACAAACGTTCAGACAATGGTACCTTAAATTCGATAAAATAATTAGAAACTTCAAATTTAAGGAGAATGAGGTGGATAACTGCATATACATCAAGAATAAGGGTGGAAAATTCATTTTCCTAGTACTCTATGTGGATGATATATTATTAGCAAGTAGCGATAAGAATATGCTGCAGAGACTAAGGGATTTTTATCTTCTAATTTTGACATGAAGGATCTCGGTGAAGCCTGTTTTATTTTAGGCATTGAAATTCACCGAGATAGGTCTAAAGGGATACTAGGATTGTCTGAGAAGTCATACATTGACAGAGCATTTGAAAGGTATAACATGAGCAAGTGCTCTGCCACGCCTGCTCCAATAGTTAAGGGCGATAAATTTGGATTATTTCAAAGCCTGAGGAATCAATTAGAATCAAATCAAATGAAGATGATTCCTTATGCTTCGGCTGTTGGAAGCCTAATGTACGCTCAAGTCTGTACGCGTCCAGACTTGGCATTTGTTACCGAGATGCTTGGTAGATTTCAGTCTAACCCAGGTCTAGACCACTGGAAGGCTGTTAAAAAGGTCCTGCGTTATTTGCAGGTCACTAAGCATTACATGCTCACATACAGAAAGTCTGACAACCTTGAAGTTTTGGGTTATTCAGACGCTGATTTTGCAGGGTGTGTAGACACTAAGAAATCCACATCAGGCTACATATTCACCCTAGCAGGAGGAGCAATTTCATGGAAAAGCTCCAAACAATCCTTAACTGCATCGTTGACAATGCAGGCAGAATTTGTAGCATGTTATGAAGCAACTGGGCAGGCTGTATGGCTTAAAAACTTTATTCCGGGACTGAGAATGGTAGGCAACATTGCAAGACCACTCACTATATACTACGATAATAAAGCGGCAGTTTTCTATTCGAGTAATAACAAGTCAAGTGGTGCTGCCAAACACATTGACATTAAATACCATGTTGTGAAAGATAGAATCCAGGATCAAATTATTAAAATTGAGCATATCAGAACTAAGTCAATGCTCGTGGATCCGCTCATGAAAGGTTTACCTCCTAACTTATTTAAAGAACATACTGCCGACATGGGTTTATTGGAGGACCTTTGATCATGATTCTGGATATATAGGCATTAAATCAATCAACACCCGTTATGACTAAGCTAGTATTCTATCGAGGTATTATGGTGGACTATAGGTACTGGTGTTTCGATGGTGTTTTCATTTGCTGTTGAAAACACATTACATTGGACTACTGTTTTACTGAGACTGAATACATTATGATAGCCTTTCGATCAAGTGGGAGAATGTTGGTTGATCTCGGCTAATAAACCGAGGTGATTACCTTCCTAAATCAAGAACTTTCCTAATAAACTGCTAATCCCATGATTAGCGATTTCCTTGATTACGCGCCATGATCGGAGGCGCTTTCCATACAATAGGACACTCCTCCGAGCTCCTCAACGCCATATATAAAGGAAGAGGTGAGCTCGTGCGTGAGGTGACAATCTCACGTACGATTCGACTCTCCCAAAACCCTAACTTTCTACCGATCCTCATCGGCACTGTAGGAGCGTCGAAGAGCTGTCCAGGGACAGTGTAGGTGGCGTCTCGAAGGCCGCCACCCATCGACGGAACACCGGCGACGACTGTACAGTGACGCCGGCGTCCACCTCCCCGCGTCGTCTACATCACCAAATGACTACAAGGCGCTAATGGCTTCCAATTCATCCGGTCAGTTCATCCCTAATTTCGCATTAGAACTAGGTAATCATGTTTAGGCTAAGATTTACTGTTATTAGATCATTAGGTAGATCTAACAGTTATCAGCGTGAAGCCTCTACCGGCAACGCAACGGTAAGATATACAACGAATTGAATTGAATTCAAACTTTGCATTCTTTATTTGGTTTTGGTTGTAGATCGAAACTCTATCTTGATAATGGAATCAATCATGAGCAGACACGAAATCGTCGGCATTAAACGCCAATAGATTGATTCATCAGAAGAACGAGAACGATCCCTACGGCCATTGGTCACGCAGACCGCGTCCTAGGCAACACCGTGCATGAAACAATTGCCAGCGTCGTTGTACTCGCAACGTCACAACCACTGCACACGCATAAAGGATCGCCACCGTCCCTGCCTACGTGCATAGAAAGATATCCGTGGCCATGGCACCGTGCCGCGGACTGCGCCGTGCTCCCTCTGCCCCATCGTACTGCCGCGCCATGCGGAGGCCGCACTAGCTATGCCACCACGCTACTTGCAACCGCCATGCAGTCACCGCCGTCCAGCCTCCAACCATCGTGCACCACCTTTTACCTAGCTCAGGTCGCCACGTGCTGCGATGTGCCGTATGTAGCGGCCCCACGCACACCGCCGTCCAGACTTTGACCACAGTTGCCACCTATCGTAGCATGCGTCGCACTGCTCGAAGCGGCCTCACACATGCGCGCCGGAGCTCCCCAAGGGCTCGTGCTCACCGCTGCTGTCACCGGCCCTGGCCATGAAGCACCGCACCTTCTTGGATCTCCTTGCGAGCCGCATGCCTCGTCCTCCGTGCTGGTCGCTCGTCCTCGCCGTTGTGCCTCGCGCCTCACCTGCTGGCCATGTAGTGTCGCCGCCACTGTGCCGTCGTCACGACACTTGGAACCACTGCCGCCTCGCCGGCCATGCCATGCCACACGCACGACGCCTCGGCCCGGCCTGAAAGTGCCGTTGTCGCTATGCCAGCCTCGTACCTCGTCGGCCCTACAACGTCACTCTCCTTAGCCCCGCAGCACCGCCCTCTTCGCCGCCCCTCGCCGCCCCCCTATAATAGCCGCCACCACCACCCCTATGGTGCGGTTGGGAAAACCTAGCTGCAGCAAGTGGGGCATGGGCCGGAAGGGGAAAGGGGAAAAGAGGGAGAGGCTATGGGCCAATATGGGCCGTACGAGAGTGAAGGAGGAAAGAAAAGGGTGATTATGGGCCAGCCCGAAAAGGAGAAGAGAATATTGGGACAAAAAAGGAGGACGAAGAAGTAGTTTGGGCTGGCTGGAAAAGAAAAGAAAGTAGGGCCAATTAGGCCATGGTAGGCCTAGAAGTGGCCTTGGGCTAGAAAGGAATAGAGAAGGGCTTGATTGATGAATGGAAAGAAAAAGAAAACTAGCGAAATTTTAGAAAACGACCTTAGGGATTTCAGGAATTACATGAAGTATTTCTAGAACTCGTATTTTTGTAGAAATGCCCTCACAAATTTGGAAATTACAAGTATTTTCTAAATTTAAAAAACTTGCAGAAACCCCATAGAAACTTGTGAAATTGCACAAAGCTTTTCTAGAACACCAAAAAATTCTGTAAAGGCCACTGGAATTTGCTGAAATTGTAGAAAACACATATTCAGGCATAAAAGCATCTCAGGATTTCGAATCTTGATCCCGATTTTGAATTTGAAGCTTATTTCATAGTTGTTAATTACTTTTGTGCAATTATATCTTGAATTTGATGCTGTAATTACCGGTCTATGCCTCATTATTGTTTTTATATTATGAATTGGTAATGGCATATTGGAATATTGGATATACATGAGAATTTATTAATTAAATTCTGTCTAGCACCACTCTATATTGTATTACATGCAGTAATCTCATGAAAGAATTTTTGAAATATGAAAATGTCAGGTATTATTAGCCATAAATTTGAGTAACTTGCCCTGCATGGATAGAACTATCTCACATGGACATTGGACATTAAGATCGTATTCGGTGCCAAGAAGCTTCGGGTGGATCCTCGAAGGATGAAAAACCTACCGATGAGCAGAACGATTAGACACTGCACTATCTCGGGCACCACCTCGCTACCTCTCTGAAGAATGTATATATGGTTCAAAGGGAGTGCACTAGAGCTATAGGCTTTACTTTACGAGCGGTTCAAAATGCTCAAGTACACTATTTGCCACAAGCACATTAGGATTGGGTGCGCAAGAGATTTGCAAACTATAAAATTGTGTCCAAATACAATTTCATTTTGCATAGGATTTGTACTAATCCCTCTCTATGGCAAGAAGATCATACACGAGGAGATGACACTCCCCATTTTTCTCCTGATTAATGTTGTTGAATTATGAAGAACCTACTAGGGGAGAAAAATCCATTAATTGAAAGAAGGGAAAGAAGGGGAAAATGAAAAGAAATCTGCCTAGAAGAGAAAGTCTACTGTCTAATAGAAGCAAAGTAACAAGGAGAATCCACAACGCAATCCATATAGCTAAGTGTAGCATTTAGGGGCATTGGTCAAATATTTGTAATTTAAGCATGTCAATGTGGCTATCAAAGCAAAAGAAATGACAAAGCAATAGTAGAGGCTTACCTCGCCACAACAGGCAAGAATGACCTCATGGAAGAGGATACTCATGCAGAGATATGTTCTAATTCGCCCCCTTTAATCTTATCACAGCCACACATGAAGTGGATAAAGGAGAGAAGATCCTAACAAATAGCGTTGAAGCTGAAATGAATACATTCTTTGCATAATCTAGTAGTTAGTGATATGCCCTAGAGGCAATCATGTGTGATGATTGTTTCACGTCTATGTTTATATACTCTTGGATAATATGTTATCAGTTACATGAATAAATATTGTTTACATCATTCATCAAGTTTGACTTGGTTATGAGACACATTGTGATAAGGCCCAACCTGCTATTGAGCGAAGGATGGCCCAATCTTTCACGGTACGACGAAGATAGCTTGGTGGTACTCACACTCGAACAGCAAAAGAGCGGTCAAAAAGCAAGAAACCGATCACACAAACCACGATCAACACAAGAACGCGAATTGAGTGGTATAGATTCACTGGACAATCACAAGAACATGACATTCTTGACTTGCACCAGCACTAACAAACCCATGAACGGGAAGAAACTATCAAGGACACATGGTATTTGCTCCACAAACACTCATGGTTGCTGCCGTCTATTTCTGATAATCAAAGTCTGCCTCCCAATAGATGGAATACATAGTTATTTATACTAGGAACATCCCTCCTAGTTTAGGTGTGAAACCAAAAAAGAAACTAAAGGGGTTTTCTTGGGTAGATAGAATGGTTTAAAGCCTTGGAAGTTGAATAGCAGTACCATGTTTCGCGCAGCTCTTGATAGCCTGTGCAGCTTCCACCAAAATAGTCATTACTCCCACCTCGGAAGTCCAAAAGAGTCACGGTTTGAAGTGCTAGAAACTAGACTTCAATTTCTTTCCATCCATATGGCCCATGACCATGTTTATTGCCAAGAGTAGCACCAGCATCACAAGCAAAATGATGGACAGATTTCAGTGGATCATTCTTGCACATGCATTACTCTTTTTCATGCTAATGGATCAATGCCAATAATGCTAAGAAATATGGATCCAATAAGAATTCCCTCCTGAGGTGGCATATCTCCAAATGAAATGGAATTTACTCCTTGGGGATGCATAGCCATGTCACCTTTGTTCTCTTTAACATTTGCATTGCAATTCTCAGCCCGTAGCACATCATGGACACAATTTGTGTCGGCCTTGTGACTCCTTGCACTATAGCAGCAGCAAAACAAGTATTTTGATGAGATGGAGAGTTGGGGTCATGAAATGATATAGCAACAGAGGATTTATCCGCATCACTTTATTTATATGATCTTATTATAAATGATCCCTGGTCTCATATTATTATGTGGGACAGTAATTATTTGATCAACATATGTATTGATTGATGGTAATATTTCACATACCAGAGATATAGAGATATCAAATCAATAATGTGGATACATGTTAGAGAATATGGTGTTGGATAGACCTACTCTGAGACACTACTGAGATTGTTATCTTACATGTGCTATTAGCATGTAGTTTTGAGTTGTATACCGGCATGCGTAATTTTATATTTTGAGGTTATCAACCGCCACACCATAATTGGATAGTTATAAAGATAACTTTCGGGTATGCTATGAAACATGACGCGGGGTGGGAGCAATCATGAAGGAATTTGCCCCTCGTTAATAATAGGAGAGATATCTCTAGGTCCTCGATGTGATTGGATTGAAAAAGTGCATGGCCATGCGAATGTGATTAAAGAGTTAATCACTGTTTAGAATCCATCATAAGATCGAGTGAATGGTCGAGCTATCACAAGAGTGGCACGCATCTCGCCTTGAACTTGACTGGTATGGTGCGATAAAGGGATCGATATGTGAGCATATCAAGGTTCATCCGATATGATAATTTTATGCATTTGGGGGTCAATATGTATTGCTAGGAACCACTCTTGACTTGTGGTTCCGAAAAGAGTTTCCGAGCCATAGGTACTTGCGCATGAACCTAACGGATCACACACTTAGCGGGTTGGAACATGTCTAGTGGATTGGATTCATTAGTGGGTTTTGTGAATACTGATTCGTATAGGATTAGAGTCCTATTGGGCCTCTAGCGTAGAAGCCTATTAGCATGTTTCATATAAGGGGAGGCAATGGGGGTGGCGATTACATACGAGTTTGCAATCACGTAACTGTAGCTGTCACTTCCCCTACCGACTCCTAGAAATCCTAGCCACGCGCTTGCGGTGATAGAACATAACCGTATGGCATTCCTCCCCTGGACGTGTGTATACGATAGAGGCACTGCTGCAGTTGCTACAGCGCTGATCGGTGACAAAAAAGGGAAGGTCGGTGAGATCGACTACTTCCTCTACGGCAGTACGTACGATGTTGCTGCGGTGATGATCGGCGAGAAAAGGACGTTCAGTTGATGTGAATAACTACTTCCTATACCTCAATGCGTGCGACATCGAACTTAGTTACTCTAACTCTCCTTCCGCTGTGATTGCGCGTCAAGGATAACGATCTGTCCTTGGTGTTCATGATATAAATTTTTTAAATTGCGCTAGTGTGACCTACCCATTCCCCTTCACTACTTAGTGCAAGAATAACATTTTTAGAACTTTCCCTCTTAGATTGTGGTTGCTAGTAGACATCTTGCAAATTTTAACACAGAGAATTAGAAGTTCTTGAAGAGCAAATTATTTGAGCAAAGAATTGAAAATGTAGAAGCACAAATCTTAATTCTCCTGATTGGTTTTGCATTTATCTCTTATCATAGTATATTTGAATATTATGAAGCATTGCAATCAATATTTGAATTATATGAAATATGAATCTTGCTATTAACTGATTGCAATTACCTAGAACTTATGTAGCGCCCTATGGAGATATGAATTGTTGGTTGTAGAATAACAAATAGAATTTTAAGAGATATCGGATACAATAAATAGCATTGTTGGTTGCAGAACAATAAATAGCATTTTACTGCTAGTAGCATTAGAAAAATCGTAGGCAGTGATTCATGTATTGTAGACTTAGGAAGAGCTGTAATTATATTGCCTATGGGTACTATATGAGCACTTGAAGAAGTATTGTTGTACCCGAAATCCACTTGTACTCTCTTATGTTTAAAGACATCTGCGCGAATAGGTTTCACGAAGAAACGACGAAGAGAACAGCAAAGAATACCTATGTATTGTAACTAATGTCGGATGTGAGAAAATAATATTAAAGAAAATTTTCTCCATTTTTACCTAGGATATAGTATAATAGAATCTGTGCACTCAAAGTGTAAACTTCCCTAAGAAAAGCATTTAAAAGCTCTGAACACTTTCCTCTATGAAATTACAAGATTGCCACCCTAGTCTTCGATTGATAAGGAGAGAAATAAAACAACCCATAAGGCCATAGCTTTAATGTTACAAATTTCTTGAATCATGAAGATTTTTGTGCGCCCTCTCTACACCATCAAGAAATCGATAACTAGCCCCCCTCCTACAAACGTGGAAGGTGAGATCCCTACCTTCCTGGATGAATATGGAGTATTTGTGGCCATATACAGTCCTTTTCCAGGCCATGTATTAAATATTTGTCTGGACACTCTAATAAAGTTGTAATTTATCAAATAAAGGACAAGAAGTCCTATAAGCAGCTCTCATCAATTAGTGTAAAGGAACAGATATCCAACTAGTGCAAGGGCTCATAATAAAAAAATTCCCACATTAGAATGCATAGAATATGTACCTATATCACACTTGCAATGAATTTGAAAATGACCGAGGATCAATTCCCGTCATTAGGGGGAAGAATAGAACCCATGAAAGAATAATGCTAGAAAATCACATGGAAAGCCAGAAAGATACCCGTGAATGATCCCACACTATTAAAGCAAATGATGAAGTATGGAATACATTTAAAGAATTAAAGTAATTAGGAAATGAATTGCCTAATCATTTTTGTGATTTGAAAAGTGTGACCAAGTCATATTACCGCTGTAATGCACCAAAGAGGGTTGAAATACCATATAAGGTAACCCTCAGACTGTTCAGAGGCCTTAAAGAAAAAGAATGGGAAATCTGGCACCTCGAATCCCTAAGTATCTAGAGATGTCTGGAGAAAAAGGGATAAGAGGGCTTGTCACAGTCAATCACACAAATCCTCCAATAGAAAAAGGGGAGAAAGTTGAGACCTGGCATTGGAGAGCAGCCTGCTACTAAGGCACTCTCAGATTTGAATCATCCACTGAAGGAAACCGCCAGCGAAAATGTGTGTGCACACATAGGCGATGAAAAGTAAAGGAACTGCTCCTATGATGGGAAATAGCAGTGAAAAACAAGTAGAATTGCGTGAACTACCCCATGAAGAAATGGCTAAAAATCATGTATTAATAGGGGAATCTTTGAATTGAGCAAAAGTCATTGTTGACATAAACATTGCAAAGAAAAGGAATAAAATTGCCACTATTATTGAATTTGATCCTAAGTCTACATCTCTTGTGGAGTGAAAGAGTGCAAGAGAACACCGGATTGGGAAGATTGTAAGAAGGAAATTACTGCAGAATAAAAGAAATGACTAATGAAGTGGTAACTTACAAAGCATGCTAGTACCTCAAAGTTTACTAATGAAGAAAACCTATTCCCTGATCATGGGCAGAATCACCATTAGATATTTTGATCTCATCGGCAGTCAGCTTGAATTTCAAAAATGAAAGTGATGGATGTTGTTACATCATATCTTTATGAAACTTGGATTCGAATGTACACATGAAGATACATGAAAGTATCAGTCCACGAATCAAGATGGAGCAAATAAAAAATCTAAAAGAAACTGAAGTAACCATGAAGGATTTAGAATGGTTGTTTGAAGCGATTCTGTCGACGATTGAGAAATTTTTTCCCTGCCGAGCTTACTTCTTGAACGAGGGATAAAGCAAGGCCCTTTACACAAAGATTTAGCTTTAGAAATGCCAAAGGGTGTTTAGGACATGGGGCAAAGGAGAATGTCGGTTTATCCTGGCTCAGGCCCCTCACGATAGAGATTATAACCCTATTCCAGTGCTTGTGTGTGGAGGCCCCGCTCGGGGTCCACCTGAATGGTTCCTGCACTAGCCTCTGGATCTGTTGGTTAGTGCACACCATTACATAGCCGGATCAAACAAGCATAAAACAATAAGGAAAATTGGATAATAGTGAAAGTAACGTCTTATGGCGATTAGTTTACATCAGACAACCATCATGGCCAAAAGTCATCACAGTCCCTTAGGGAAAATTCAAAGTATAAGCTAAAGTCTTCAAAAGTTTAATCTAGCGGCTATGCATCTCTGCAAAAGACTAGGAGGAATGCCCTAAGCTTCGCCTTTTCAAATCCTTGCTCCTGAACTTAGAAGCAAGCATACGGGTCTTCCAAGGAATCTTCATCTAAAGAGTGAGTAAGTACGAGGATAAGTGCGCAATCAAATCGTACTTGCGAGTTAACACCCTCCTAAGCTAGTTAGAAATACATATAGTAAAAGACCTATGACTTAGCCAATTTTTAACAGGAAAGAGAGTGTTATAAAAGAGTTGATTCTCCAGGCTAACAATCCTATCTAAACCCTGTACCATCCCAAGGTACATGTAGGCCAACTCTGCGGGAACATCTATTCGTAGTCTTCATCCAAACATCCACCATCTTATTTCAGGATTCGAGAATTCTGTTGTGGATTGTTGTTCCTGGATTACCGGTCCAGCAAACAGCCGAACACATGACCTAGACCACCTTCGGGTAGTGGCGTCCTGCCGCGCTTACCTCAAGTTGGAGGTACAGCAAGAGCCTCCGCAGAGCGCTTTCTTGGGCCTCCACACCTGCACTACCACGTGATGGCCACTTGTTGTGTCGGATGCATCCAACACTAGTTCCAAACAAGAGGGCCTCTTCTGGTCCTGCTTCATAGTTCTCCCTTTACACACTCGCCATCTTATTCCGGGACCTGGTAATCCCACTGTGAATCATACCTTCTGGATTTTCTGTCCAGCGAGTGTATGACTTAGACCACACTCCTTGGTGGCTCGCAGCTGTGCTTACCTTATGTTGGAGTTTCAGCCAGGGCCTCCGTAGAGCACTCTCCTAGGCCTCTACACCTGTACTACCGCGTGATGGCATGCATTGTGTCGGATGCATCCAACACTAAAACATAGTTAAAGGATCCTTCCGATCCTGCTGCAATTGGCCCATGAGCTGAAGGTCCAATCTTCGCTCACTGTGTCAACTCAACAGGTCCATGACCTTCCCGTCTTGATCCACTCTAGACCACAAACCAACCTCGGGTCTCAACTCTCAACTCAGCCACTGGCTTACATCTCGAGACCGACTGACACAACCAAAAACATACGAATTCATATCTAGTTCATAGCATAAGTAGTAGTTGTAGAGGTGAGCTAGTGTTTACCACTATGGAGTGTTTGCACCCCAAAAACAAGCATTTAGACCTAAGCATGTCTAAACTAGTTTTACCCAAGGACTGAGAGTCCAAAAGTTTTAATTGTTTTAGTTGGGTTACAAGGATATGACTATCAAGGCAGTTTTTACATGATTTTCAAGGAAATCATATCATGGTATGTAATGTGTCAAGGGTTATGGCATGTATATAACATGATTAACAAGCTAGGTGATAAATCCATATTGCATACAATGTTCTTAAGTGGATCAACATAATTTTTAATGAAAGATAGGAAAGATATGAACTAAGGATATTAACTCACCTTGTCCTGAGGCTTAGGGGTCTTCTTCGGCATCCTAGAACCTTCCTTCGGGGTTCTCCGCGTCTACTTGAGTATAAAAACCAAACATAAAAATGCAATCCAAATATGATGCATGTATGCACAAGGATTAATTCTAAAGCCTAAAACTAGGGTTCTATGAGTCGTCAAATAAACATGGATGATTATGCCCTTGATACCTTGAGATAATATTCCCTTACTTGGTAAAATAAATTTTTGAATTTAATTATAGAATAAAAATATTAACATATAGGCAAATAAGGGTTCTTAATTCATTTGTTAAACTTTATCATGGTTAAAAATGAATTAACTATTTTTAATAACTTATTTATGAGCTAAAAAGTTTCTGTAAAAATTTAGGAATTTTTAGAGTTCAATTAGTATTTTAAATAAACCTATTTGATTAACAAAGAATATTATTCATTTAGAAAAAGGCTTTAATTACTATAAATAAATTTGTAGTGGACAGGATTTACGATCAAATGATTAAAATAATTTCCTTAAATTCTAAACTATGTTTGTTGTTCTCTGGAATTTTATCATGATTTTAGGAATTTATTAACTGATTTATTTAAATGGATGGGTTAATTGCAAATATCCTTTAAAAGGGTATAATAAGGTTTCTGGAATATTACAGGGAGCAATAATAAGTTACTGTTTGAAATTATAATTTTATAAGATCTATCCTACATCCTGTTATTTACCATAATTTTTCCAGAATTTTTAGAGTTATTTAACTATTTTAGGAAAATCAATTACATATACCGAAATTTATTAAATAGATAAAGATTTTGAAATTCCTGGAAACGGTAATGGGCCAAGCCCATCACTGTGCAGATCGAATCCACGCAGAGCGACCCACGATGACCAACTAAGCCTCTGGTCCGAGACGTTTTCGGAAAGGCGCGATCCTATGGAGAATACATACTTTACAGAATACACCTCCATTTAAACTGATTGGTGGGGTCGCGACCTCACATGTCAGTGACAGACAGCGCTTAAGTGCACGATATCTAAATGCTAATCACCGTTAACATGGGTCCCGCCTACCAGTGACACGTCTTGCGGCCGACGGCGGGGGTGACGTCAGTCGGGCGGTGAGCGGCACGGTTTCCCGACTGAACTCTAGTGAAATTTTAGCAGTCCATCGTTGGTGCTTTAATTCACTATCCTAGTGGTTCATGATCGGGATGAGTTCATCTCCGGGAGACCTAGGACGTCCTGACTAGACTTCGCCGGCGGTGAGCCAGAACGGTGGAGAGAAGCTTCAGGAGCATGCATCTCTGGCGAGGGAAGGGTTCGGTGGCTAGTTTGCCGGCATGGGGAACAACTAGGGCTACTAGAGAGCTACCTAATTAAGGTGATAGTGCGCTCGACGAAGCATTGGAGTGAGTTGGCACCGTAGAGGGTGGCGATGGCCGAAACAGGGACGGCATCGTCGGGGAGCTCAAATAGTTCCTAGCCATAATTGAGCACGAGGAAGTTAGGGGCGACTCCTAGAGATGCTAAGGACGTGAGGAATTAGCCGGCGATGTACCGAGTCAACAGCGAGAGCAAAGAGGGTGAATTCGGGCTTGTCGGCGGCAATTGCGCCGAGCGAGGGGTTTAAATAGGTGACGGGGCAGCGGGGGAGAGTGAAAGAGAGATCTCGCAATGGAGAAGTCAAATGTGCTGCTCGGGATGGCGACGGCAGCGGCTGCGGTAGAGATGGACTCGGGACGCGAGGGCGCGGCACAAGTGGCGCGGTAGCGAGAGAGGGAGGAGAAAGATGCACTGGCACGAGCAGAGGGCAGTGGCACTGCGGTAGGAGGGCTAGCGGTAGCGGCATTGATAGTGTGAGCATCGCGGGCAGGGCATCCTGCACGCTGATGGGACGCGCACGGCGCGCCAGCCACAGGCACAAAGAGAAAGGAGAAGGAGAGAGGAAGGGAGAGGAGAGAGAGGGGGGCTCGGGTTGGCTGGGCCTAGGGCCCAGATGGATAGCGCTGGGGTTGGGAAGCCTAGGAAAGCTTTAGGAATAGATTTTGAAATTTTCAAAATGAAAATTTGAATTTTTAAGTAATTAAGGATTAAAAGGGAACATTTTGGACACTTAAACATAATTTAATTGAACTTTGGAAAAAAGTTAATTTGAAAGTATAAATTTCCAATTTTGATTAAGTTAAAGTTTAAATTACAAATTAGTGAGCAATTTTTGACAAAGGAGGATGAATTTTGCAAAAATCAAGTTTGGATTTTGAATGAATAATTGGGATTTTCAGATTGTAAATAGTAATTATAGGAAAATTCAAGCCAAAATTTGAATTTTGCAAAATTTTTAAAAAGGCCCAAAGATGGGCTATTACAAATTCTACCCTCTTAGAAAAGAACTCGACCGGAGATCTCAAGTCTAACTGGGGAAAAGGGAAGGATAGTTCTAGCGAAGATGTTCTTCAGGTTCCCAAGTCTCTTGTCCTATAGACCCTTCATTCCATAGGGCCCTGCATAGTTTGATGGTCTTCCGCCTTGTCTCTGTGGAGTCCAATATTTTTACTGGCTGAGCTGGGTTGGTGAGGTTGCCGGCTAGGGGCTCTTCTAGAACGGGGACCTGATCTTCAGGTACTCAGAGGGATTTCTTTAGCTGGGAGATGTGGAACACGTCATGCACTTCTCCGAGGTCTGCTAGTAGCTCCAGTTGATATGCCACATGGCCTCTTCTGGCTATGATCTTAAATGGTCCAATATATCTTGGTGCCGGTTTTCCTTTCTGGTGAAACCTCTGAGCTCCACGGAGTGGAGATACCTTCAGTTAAACATAATTTCCTACTTCAAAGATGAGATCTCTGCGGCACTTGTCTGCATAGCTCTTCTATTGAGACTGAGCGGCTAGCAACCTTTCTCTGATCATCTTCACTTTTTCTTCTGACTCCTTCATTGAATCCATTCCAAAAACTTGATTTTCCCCAACTTTGGACCAACTGAGAGGGGTTCTACATCTGCGTCCGTACATAGCTTCAAAAGGTGACATTTTAAGGCTGGCTTGGAAACTGTTGTTGTAGGAGAACTCTGTCTAGGGTAGCCACTTCTCCTAATCCGAAGAAAAATCCACGGCGCAGGCCCTTAGCATATCTTCCAAGATTTGATTGACTCTCTCAGTTCGTCCATATGTCTAAGGGTGGAAAGCTGTGCTGAAAGCCAGACTTGTGCCCAAGGCACCATAGAGTTTTTTCCAAAAGTGGGAGGTGAACTGGGATCCTCGATCCTCGATGATCCACTGGGGAACACCATGAAGCAATACTATTGGGGAAAGTACACGGCCTGTGGGAACACAGCCCATTTACCTGCCTTTGGCCCAGCACAAAGCCTGTGTGAGCTTCGTAAGCTCGTGCCCGAGCGTGGCAAGCATATACCAGAGAGAGAAAGCATATACTTCTGAGCACTCAGCCACCATAGAATAGTAGCACTTGCACTTGTGTAGGATCTCTAATTTTAGGTGATAGTTCTTCATGTTTAGCCACTCTAGGAGCAACGGAGAGGCGGCCGCAAATGGCAAGCTGGGTTTCTCAAGCAAAGAGTCTCGTACGCGAGATGGTAGTAGACGAGCCACACTGTTCGGTTAACATGTTGTCCCTCATACTGGACATCATCACGGCATGAAAGGCATACCGACCACATGGAGCCGAATATCTGAGACACTCGACTGATGGCCTCCAATACCCGTTGTTCCGTGTCTGTCTTGACCGCAGGCCACGCTTAGTCGCTTAGGGTGATACGGCCCACCACTACGCTGCACCAGTGTACGCAAAGTGTCATAGCACCGCTTCATACCGTTGGACTCAGGCCCGCGGCCAGGTCTCCATTCGGGTGAACTGCCCGCCTCCGACGTCGAACGGCAGCGCCGTGATCGTGTGCCAAGGCCGTCTCAGGTCGACTTGAGCAAGAATCCGGGAAGACAATTATGAAGCCACTGATAATCGTACGACACTCGGCCACTCGCCACGGCACATCGCTCTTGTCTACTACACGCTTTGCGAGCGGAGTCAATGCGTGACCTACGACGGTTACTACGACGGTCTGCGTGCGAGATTACTGCCCGTGGAAAATCGATGGTCTGTCAAGAGCCTGACACTGGAGATCATAGGGAAACGCTTAGAGAGAGGAGCTTCAGCTCAGCGGGGACACCCTTCCAAGACAGAGTAACCACTGCACGCCTGCGCACCTCAAGCGTCCATTCGGTCAAGGCGTCCCGTCACGGTCGCATGCAACAAGTCCCGCCTTATCGGACGCCGGATGGCTTGAGACGCTTATGACTCTACTGGGACCTTGGACGGCGTTGTTGTGCAACTTGACCCGAAAAACTAGCACCATTGGGCCCTAAGCCCGGCAGCCTCTAAACCTACCGTACGGCCTAGGTGTCCCCGGCCCTAAGTGTGGCCTTCTCTGGGCCTTGCCCGAGTTCAACCTCGGAACATCGAGAGTTCGACGAGATCGGCGGGCAGGCCACCTACTACGCACCATTTTACGGCTAGCGCAAGATACTCGTAACTACCAGGCTTCAGCCTTCGACTTGTTTAATTCCCGCTCGACATCCCACAGACATTCGCCGGCCTACCGTCGGAACACCAGAGTAGTGGCAGCGATTTCCTATCAACCAAGTACGCACTGACATCCGGATTGTAGCTTGTGGTCCAATGTCCGCTTACGTCGGAGCTTGTGGACAGTCCAAGGAACACCTATAGGATTCTTCAACCATATCGCCAGAAGCACATTGTGGAAGTCTTGCGAGAATACCAGAATAAAGAAGAATACCCGACTTGAGACTTGATCGTAATAGGACCGACCTATTTGTCCGGAGATAGACATCCGCCTCGCCCGCGGCGAGCGGTGGGAAGGCGAGCAGCTGAGGTGCGCAGCGAACACAGAGCGGGCAAGAAAGAAAAGAAGAAGAAGAAGAGAAAGAAGAAGAGAATGAAAAGAAGAGAGAAGACCGGCCTTCCTGTCGCGCAAGACTAGCCCGGGAGAGACCCGCTGGCCGATCCCCCAAACGCTTCCGGCTGCGACAAAGATGCACTCGCGACAGACTTCGCCATGTGCCAGCGCCAGCCGGAAGACGCCGGAGACATGGCCACCGGTTTCAACCGCCAACACACCCCCGGCTGTCATTGGCCGACGCTATGGCCCACGACTGACCCTGGCACCACGGAATGCTGGGGCCTCAGCTGCCCACCCCGTAGCCGTAGAACATGCCCGCGAGCCTGATGCCGGCCAACAGTGCATGTTCTCGGATGCCACTTTTCATGCAGACTCCAGCAGACTCCGAGATTGGGGCGAAATCTGTGCTCATACCACCTCTAGGATCGCCGCAAGACCAAAGGTAACATGACACACCGCGTGGTCAGCACTAGCCCATTACCGGGGATGATTGTCTCGGATAGTGATGCCACGCACCTTGCACCGTTCGCCTTCTCGGCGAGAGTTGACCGGACATGCGGAACGTGGGACGACATGGACACTGACAGTCTGGAAAAACACTTCTCAGGGCAATGACATATTTTCATTTATATACACAAAGCGCGAAGTACAAGAGAAATGAACAAGGGAAAACAAAGTAAGAGGAACAAACAAGAAGCTACACCTAAGGAGCCGGGGCCTTGCCATTCTCTTGTTGAGTCCCCCCTTCACGTCGGAGGAGCGCATCAATGCCCCAGCAGTAGCGACAGACGCTCGAGCAGCTTCCTCCCCGCTCTGGCACTAGAACTCGTTATGAAAATGCGCCGTTGACTTCTTTGCAAAGATGGTAGGGGCCTCAAGCGTACCAAGTTTAGAGAACCTTGGTGCAGAGCCCCCCAGGCCCCGCACATGGCCACACTCGGACGCCTCCAGGAGAAAAAATGTTTGGAGGCAGCCCGCCTGAGCACAGTGGCCCCCAAACATGAGCGCGACACTAGTGACACTCTTGGCGGCGTTTTGTAGGAACTTTACCGCCTTGTGGCCATGGCTCATGCGGCGGTATGGTGTCTCGATTCCGAAGCGGCGGAGCTCGCCCAGGAGTGCGTCGGTAGCCGCAGTGACCCCAGAGGCAAACTCTTCTAAGAGCTTCATGGCTGCCTCCGCACGTTCGTCATCCCGCTTGCAATTGTGAAGGTGCATTTCAGAATTGGCCATGATGGCCCTTAGCTTTACCAAGAGCTCCTCCCTTTCCTTCTTTAGGAACTCGTTGGCCTTCGCCTTAACGGCCAGGAGATCTTTGCTCTCGTACGCCCGGGCCTCAGCCAGACCTTGCTTGCATTCCGCGGCCCCATTCGCGAGCTGAAGCTCTTCAGTCTCGGCTTTCACAGCTGCAAGGGCAGCCTGCAGGGCCTCGTGCTCCTCCACCATGGCCCTTTGCTCAGCAAGTTCTTCCTTGGCCCGTTCGAGGGAGACGCGCATGCCCTCTAGCTCCTCCATGGCACCATGAAGTCGCACGTTCATCGACTCCTCCAAGCGAGCGACTTCGTACTCATGGAATCATGACGCGGCCTCACCCGCCAAGATGGAGCCTTGCGCGGTAAGAAAATTGGTTAGCATAAGAAGATTGAAATAGTAACGAGAAATATTAGTCACTAACCTTAGTCAGTGCATCGCAAAGAGCATCAAATAGCTCCGTATTGTCGAAGCTCTCCAAGAAAGGACCCCCTCGTTGCCTTGAAAGCTGGGAGAGCGTTGTGGCAAGTCCGAAAGTCAGATTCCACCATCCCCACCACAGGGGCCGCCCTGGAGGAGCCTACCCCGGTCGCATGCCCCGCGTCCATACCTTGGTTGAGAAGAAGGGCAGGGGACGACGGCCTGCGGGGTAGAAGTGCCCACAGCGCCGTCGAGGTTTTCTAAGGGTGCCTCCTGCACGAGGGGGCAGTGTCTGGTGCCTCCTCCCTACCCTCCACTACATCCCTCTTTGAAGCTTTAGGCACGGCCTTGCCCGCAGCTTTAGCGGGGGCTCCTTCATTAATCAGAGCAAGAGCTCGGCCATTAGCAGAGCCGTCTTCCAGAGGTCCCGCGGTCTAGGGGCTACTAGGAGCCTACGGGCAGTGCCCCTTTCCCAAACTAATCGGCCCCCTCATCTTCATCATCATCCGACAGAATGGTTATCACCCCTGGCACTTGGATGAAGAATGTGGAGGGCAAGATGGTGTGTGGCGGAGAGGCAATCGAAGGCCCATGCGGCGAGGGGACGGGCGAGGACGAACCCTCGCGCTTGCCCCCGTCTACCTCCACTTCTTCTTCTTCTTCTTCCTCTTCGTCTTCGTCGTCCTCTACCTCCTCCTTCGCAGAATCGACGTGCTGAGGAGGCGGGGTCGTAGCAACTATCGGTCGTTTCTGCTAGGGGAAAATGTCCCGACTGCCCAGCACTTGCTCCGCGGCACGTTCTGCTTGCCCCACTCAACAAGGTGGCAACTCTGCATCCCCTTCACGGCCTCGGCACGCTTCTCGTGCTCCACCATCATGTAGGAGTTGAGCTGCCTTACTGCATAATGCTCCGTGGCCCACGGTGCCGAGGTTCCAGGCCGTCACGGCGGGTCACCTTTAGCGCCCTATCCGGTGCCGCTCACAAGGAAATGCCCCACTCCCTTATGAGGAGAGCAAGGCGAAGCAGTGCGTACTCTTCGAGGAGGTCGCGCATACTGCTCCTCGTGCGGATGTCCTTCAGCAGTCTGTGGCGGAATCGCTCTGCCCCGATCAGCTCCACCTCCAGGGCATTAACGACCTTGACGGTGGCGCCAGTGGTCCACAGACAAAGGTCTTTACCATCCAGGTGTTAGTAGTACCAGTGCTACATCCAGCCGGCGTCCCACTTATTCTTCGTGGCGGGCGCAGGAACAGTCCCAATCAGCTTCCTCTTTGTCTAGAAGTTGAGGGAGCCAAAGCACGAGATTGCTGAGTTGCTGACCTTCTTCTTTTGCCAGTGTGCATTATGGAGCAAGGCGAAAAGGCGTCCAGTCAGCTTCGCTCCATGCGACCTTAGTGCCTACTCGAAAATGGCTACCCTCGTGATAGCATTAGGGGTAAGCTGCGAGTTCTTTGCGCCGTACAAGGACAAGATCTCGCCCAACACCGCAGTCGCCGGGAACCGGAGTCCCGCCTCTTCGTTGTCCATCAGGGGGCATCCCAACTCTGGAGTCAAAGTGGCCGCCACGACCTCGTCCAAAACGGACTTGGAGGATTGAAACCTGTGACCCATGGCGATAGAGCGAAAGCAAGGAGGTTAGGGCGACAGCAGAAAAGCAGCAGAGGGCGGATGAAGGCGCAGTGACAAGAAGGAGCTATGGGCGCAACAGTGGTGGCAACAAAAGAACTCGGGCTCAGGGACACGTGGGAAGAGATGCGCAAAGCCTTGGGCGGCCAATTTATAGAGGACCATGATTCGCACAAACCATCGGATCATCAAGACCGGGCGCCAAATGCAGCCACGTGTTGAGCCCGACGCAAAAAAGCGCGGACAGCCAAACCGCACTACAACTGCTCAGAGCCCGAAATCTGAAAAGCAGCGCCAACTGCGGCTAACAGCACGTGCAGCGACCGTTGGGGTGCCCAAGACAGCGCATGTAAACGCACATTCAACACAAATCCGAAGACGAGGTGACATAATCAAAGGTGAGTAAATGGTGCTGTGAAAAATTCTAACTCCGCAAAAATATTAGAGTATGTTGCAGGTGTGGAGAACTGAGATGAGGCCTGCCCATCATGCCGAAAGGGATGGGCGTATTGGCACGAGAGCCTGGCCAAGAGCATGGTGGGGCAGGCGTTTGACCAAGGAGGGCTTCTGTTGTAGAAGTGTAACACCCATCCCATGCGACATAGTGGCGCTAGGCCGGAGCCTCGTGGCTCATTCACTCAAAGGCACCCAGTGAAGGGACTGCCTCGGGATGGAGCACATAGCTAGAGGAGGCGAAGCCACGCTGAAGTATCGTGGCTTCTTTGCTCGGAGGTACCCAGCGAAGGAACCATTTTGGAACGGAAGGCTCAGGAGTGGAGCAAGGACGGGGCCGCAGCCTGCAAGGCAGTGTTCCTCGCGAGGTAAAACGCTTTCGAAGGAAGGGCCAGGTTCCATGAGCGCTACTCGACCTCCTGGGAGACAACCCGTACTAGACAAGGATAAAGCGTGTCAGGAAAAGCATCTTTACCTTTCTACCTAGGGGACAAACTGTAACCACTCGTAAAGTTGTAATGACCCCTGTAACCCTACTTTAGATAGTCGGTTGCGAGGCATTTTAAAAATCAATGCCTCTTAGTCAGGGGAAACCCCATAGTAGCCTGAGACGGTGCGATAAAGAAGGGGCATGGAGGTCATTTCCAGAGCAAAGACCCTGCCGCCCTTGCTTTATCGTCTAGGCCGGCGATACTTGAGGGCATTCTAGTCAGGACAAGCTTGTAAGCTCCTTGTATAAATACGGGGCTCAAGTGAATAGAAAGACATATAAAAAATCCTAAGGAAAAAAACAAAAGTCTCAAAGTTTGCTTCTTCCTCTTGAGCTAGCCTCGATGGTTGTCTCATCCTCGCATAGAGCTTGAGCGTGGATCAAACATTCAGCATTTGACAGCGGCAAGCACCTCGGTTGGATCAGCTGCACCAATCAACATCTCGTGTGGGCAGCACATGGTACATATATCCAGCGTGATGGTACACACGCAAGTGATTGCTACCTAGTGCTTGCATCGCAACCAGTGCATGCCCACACACACTCAACGATGACGGCCGTGCGCGGACTGAGCGTTGGCTCAGTGGTAGTGCTTGTCGTTGGCAGCCTGTCCGCCTGTGTTAGACCATGCCTCAGCATGTGGTGTCACATCCTTTTTCTGTAATTGAATTTTAGGACTGGTACACCCAGAATTAAATCTCGGGGCACACGCGTGCACTTTCAATGGAACTACACGTACTTGTTTAAGGAGGTTTAGGGCCTCTATTATGGTTCCTATGTGTACACTGTGATGCGTAAGTGTGGTGTGAGTTGTGTACGTCCGAGTTGTACCGTGTCAAAAAAACGATGACGGCCGCGCGAAGCATGGTTGATCTCATCAGCATAGTTACGCATGGCATAGTTGATCCGATCAACTAGTTCTTCTCAACACCATGATTAATCTCATGAATCTAAACCATAAATCTGGAACTATTTCGACCATTAGCGATAGATCAGAATCTACTACCATAGCATATCAACTATATGCAACCAATCTAGATTAAAAACTAAATATGATGACTCTGATACCACTAAGGGGGACGCGAGATTGCTACGCTAGCACATAATAAAATTCTATAGCAAAAACCTAGGACAGCCTACAAGTAATTGATCATAAATTGTTACCGTTCGACGTGCAGTGTAGCGGAAGAAGAGTTGATGAAGCCAGTTCAACGATCTGCGCATTATCGTACGGTAATAGCCAATCACTTCTCATTAATTGCCATGATGGACCCACGTCATGGCCAACGGCAAGGAGATCGTGGACGTCGTAGGCGCCTTCTTCTGTGTGACGGTTACGCCCGGGCAAAAGGGTTCCCCAGACAAGTGTGCTTTATCATATGACATATGCTCATATCCGAACACGTATACTCAAATCTAAGCGTGTATGCTCGGGGGTCTATCAAACCTGTGCTATTTCGGTAATGCTCGTGTAGACATTACATTTTAGGCCCACGGGGTTCTCCTCGGGTATGACCTCCAAGGGTAATTTTAAGAGGTTCCGAGCTATCTATCCAGAGATTATGTAATTTTAATATTTTAGCCAATCCTCGATAGATTCTCTATGCAAGGGATAAAAGAAGAAATAGAAGAAGGAAACTTATACTTGAAGTTTGAGTTAGAAATGAAAAAATTGAAAAAAAATCCAAATGTTGTCTTAGCTTGCAGCTAGAGCATATGCTTCAAGGAATTTTAGTAAACCTCTCCGAATTAAGAGTTAAGTGTTTCACAAAGAGTGGCGTTCTTGACGCTCCCGCGACCGCGGGCTGCTCGGTAACCCTCGTCGCCGCCGCCGGCCCCCTCCCTCTCCCTCTCCGGCAGGCTAGCCGGTGCTGAGAGGGAGGGGACCCGCTTCTCCTCCTCCTCCTCCCCTCCTCCTCCCAGCCGCCCCCTCTCTCTCTCTCCCTTCTCCTCCCATCCCCTTCCCTTCCTCCTTCCGCGACCCGGACGGGTGCTTTCTTCCCCGGTTGGTGGCTCGCCGGTGACGTGGTGGTGGGCACGGCCGTTGTCCGGTGGTGGTGGAGGCCGATTTGGGGTTTGGGTGGTCGGATTTGGAGGGAGTAGTTTCTAGATCTAGTTTTTAGGTTAGTTGTTTTAGGATTGTCGTGGTGGATGCTTCTTTTGGTGCTCCGTAGTCTTCTCCGATTGGCGGTGGTGCTAATTTCTGGAGTAGTCGCTGGAGTGGTGCTCTCCTCGCTATCGGCTCCGTTGTGAGTCAGGGACGGTGGATGGTGCTGCGGGGGTGGGAAGAGCTGTCTTTCTTGCCTTGTCGTGTTCTGTGGTGCCGGATCCAGTGAAGGAGATGGCATTGGTGATGGCAACCCGTCGTTTTGGCAGGGCTTTTGATCCTTGGTGCGCCTTCGGTGCTGGTGACAGCGCCATGATGGCTACCGGAGGTTTGTGCCCCTCTCCGGTGTTCGCCTCTATGGTGAGCACGCGGAGGACATAGTTGCTGTGGCAAGTTGAGGACCGTGCGTTGGAGAAGTTGGCTTGGGATCTTCGCGCTTCATCCCTGGTTTGGAAAAAGCATGTCTCTCCGATCGTGCAAAAACTTCCTAGTATGATTGTAATTGTACTAGTGCAAGCACTGTTCCACACTTGTTCTAATTGCTTGTTTCAGACAAGAGTGTGGCAAGATTATCTTAATTCTTCTTCTAGTAGGAGGAGTTGGTTTAATTTATGGAGGAATCGTGTAAGAGTATTTTCTATTGATGTAACTCTTTGGTTCTTAATCTAATGGAAATGCTGTTACTCTAAAAAAAAGTAAACCTCTCAAAATGTGTAATTTGGATTTGAAAGGAATATCTTATGAAGCCCTCAATGGTCATTAGATTCTGCAAACACACTAGGGTATGGTTCTTTTCAGTTTATCTTATCAGCTTATTTGACTTATCTCGTAACTTTAAGAATTTCTCGAGGTGGCCTCGAGAGCCAGATACCCTTTGTGTTTAGGGTTTATAAAGCTTTTAGACAGGCCTACGAGATAAAAAAACGGATTCAAAAATTAATAAAAAAGTGAGATAAGTCAAATAAGACACGTAGACTTGGAGATAAGGGGGAAGGAAGTCCTATATTTGAGTGCCATTGAAGCACTTATATACCTCGCGAACGGCATAAGACCAAACATTGCATTTGTCATGAACTTGATGGCAAGGTACAACACAAAAACTGCTGAAAGGTATTGTAAAGGAATTAAGGATATCCTCAGGGAAGTCATATGAATTCGAATAAACCTCACTATCATAAATGAAGATAATGAAGCTTGTGTTGCTCAAATTAAAATATACTATGTGAAGAGCATTTTGACGATGCTCGTTAAACCTCGAATAGCATATGCTCGTGAAATGTATAAGATGAATAAATGAAATATTCGGTACACAAGGTCATGTGGAAATTTCATAGATTTATACATGATGAAGACCAAAAAAAGTGCAGAATTCAAGGGAGGAACATCAAGTACTCTAAATTAAATCTTAAACATAAAATTCAAATATCCAATATAATCTTGAAACTTATTAAGCGGAATTGGGTGTGTTCTACTTTTTTTCCTCTCGTGAGTTTTCATAAAAGTTTCTCACGTGAGAATTTTAATGAGACAATCTGAGCAACACAACATGTGTATGCTATGTACTCTTTATCCATTATTTTTCCTACTGGGTTTTATAGAGTTTGATGAGTCATATGCATCTCGCGATAAGTGTCTATATGGAATGTTGAGAAACCTGTGATAGATCTGACAGCCCATCGCATGGATTGGGCTCACTACCGAAGCCCTAGCCCGTTAGGTATTGAGAGGACCTTCCAACCAGTTGTAGAGAGTTGTATCAATGTTGGCAGAAAGAAACAAGAAAGAGAAGCCTCCTTATATCTCTATGTCCATTCTTATGATATGATTATCTCTATGTGTTTGTTTAATATGTGACATTGAGAGACGACAACTAAGTGAATTGTGTGTATATTTGAGACGTGAGATCGAGGGACCGCAACTAAAGGAATTTCCTGTACTAAGCCCGGTAGCATGTTCCTAACAGCATCAAAACCTCCTCAGAGTTCTAAAAAAAAAATTCCTAAGAGAAGCCACCATTTGACAAACCCAAACCTCCGCCCCCTCTCTCGGTCTGTCCACTCTTCCCGAAGCAACTGGACGGCGCTTCGCCCACGCTCGGCGATCCACCTCACTTCCCTTGCTCCCGCCGGCGCCGCCGCTGCCGCCTTCGCGGTACCAGCCATGGTGCTCGAGGTCCGTACGCTTCCTTCCTTCAGGCTCCCCAACATACTGCCTGCTTCGACCCCACGGCGGTTTTTTTTGTTTGGTCCGAGTCGCAGGCGACGATGATATGCGTGGACAACTCGGAGTGGATGCGCAACGGCGACTACCCGCCGTCCCGCTTCCAGGCGCAGGCCGATGCCGTCAACCTCGTCTGCGGCGGCAAAACGCAGGTCGGTAGCAGCAGTTTCTTCTTCCCCTAGTCCCGTCGGATCGTTTGGGTCTTGGTGTCGCGAAATCTGATGAGGTTTCGGTGGCGCAGTCGAACCCGGAGAACGCTGTGGGGGTGATGACGATGGCAGGGAAGGGCGTCAGCGTGCTGGTCACGCCCACCACTGACCTCGGCAAGATCCTTGCCTGCATGCACGGTGTGTCACCCCGCTTGCCTCCTAATTTTGCACTTGTTCTGTTCTTCCATCAATTCCAAAATGCTCCAAGCTTGCTGCATGCAAGAAATGTGAGAACGGCATTTGTTTCGTTGCTCTGCACAAGTGTAGAATATTGCAAACTATCAACTGAGTTTTTGCTTTAGGAATGTAAGTCCTGATCGAGAATGGTTGGTTAAAGGTGTGGGTGTGATCACGGTCAAGGGACAAGTAGGAGGAACTACCAAGAGATGCCATTCCCCTGCTACATCCAGAATGTGCAAACACACCATGCTGTTTGTACCAAGTAGCTTGATTCAAGGGACTATGCATCAAAAACACCCTGCATTGGGTAATAGGATTAGCTGTTTACACATTCTGATTCTCTTAGTGGGATCAAGTAGTTGCAAAATCCAGGTGGATATTTCCCACCCGACCAGCTGGATCTGATCGGGCCCAAATTTGGAAATGTAATTAACTATCCAGCTGGATCCAGGGTTGAATCCGGATATTTAAATGAGATCACAAGTATTGTATCTTCTTGTTAGTCATTAGATACTAGAAAGTTGTACAACTTTTAAGAAATCATTTGCTTCATCACCTGGTCTGTGCCATATAAATTGTTCGAAATCTATTTTTTTTACTATGATTTTTAAATTGAAACCATTCTTTTTGGTAGGGCTAGAAGTTGGTGGTGAAGCAAACTTGACTGTTGCTCTCCAGGTTGCTCAGCTGGCACTTAAGCATCGTCAGAACAAGAAGCAGCAGCAAAGGATAGTTGTTTTTGTTGGCAGGTATTGCATAAGGGGCTCTGTTTCAAATCTTCAAGAACTAAACTTTTCTGTTTGAGTTGCAATTATGTTATAACATCTGCCCCCCTTTCAGCCCGTTAAAATGTGAAAAGAATGTACTAGAGGCAATCGGGAAAAGTCTGAAGAAGAACAATGTTTCTCTTGATGTTGTTGACTTTGGTGAACCTGATGATGAAAAGCCTGAAAAACTTGAAGCTCTTGTTGCTGCAGTAAATAATGGTGGCAACAGCCATATAGTTCATGTCCCTCCTGGGGAAACTGCCTTGTTTGATGTTCTCATCAGGTGGGCATCTTATATTACCAGGCTCTTGCCCAAATACCCAATGTGACTGCATGCTATCTCTAATAACTTGTCTTTTTTACAGCTCAGCAGTATTTACCGGTGATGGAGGAGGAAGTGGATTTGGTGCTGCAGCCAGTGAAGTGTCTGGATTTGAATTTGGTGTGGACCCAAATGTGGATCCAGAGTTAGCACTAGCACTTCGGTTGTCTATGGAAGAAGAGAGAGCAAGGCAAGAAGCTGCTGCGAAAAAAGCTGCAGAAGAATCCTCCAAAGCTGAAAACAAAGGTGAATCCAAAACCTTGAATAATGATGTTGTTATGACTGAAGCAGAACCTGCTTCAAATAGATCTACTGAAGATGAAAGAAATCAGCAGAAGGTATGTTTACTATCCCTGAGGAAATGAGATCGGTAACTTTCTTTACTCATGCTCGACTTCTATTAAATCTGTCTGATGTGGGAACTTGTAAGTAGCATGTTTCTACCCCTGAGTATTAAAATTTGGCATCTGTGAGCATGTGCCTTCTATGCTTCACTTGTTGGTCAATGTTATGTCATTTATGGTGAAGTATCTAACTAGACCAAAATGGACTTTATGTGTTGTTGGCTGGCTGTTGCAACCTTCACTTGATTCAAGTTCATGTCTCATGCTCTTTTATGTTTTTACTTTTCGGGATTCTTTGCTAAATATTCATGTGATGAGGGTTTGTAGTCGTGATAGTATACATAAGAGTTAAGGAGTCAAACTTCGAATTTGCCTGGGCCTCTTACATGGACAAGTGAAAGGCACTTCTCTAAAATTGGTTTAATTTCACTGGATTGACATGAAAATGTGTCTGAGTTTCACTTCGCTGCAATGATTTGAACAGTGTGACAGGACCATTACTTGTGGGTTGTATATCTGCTTATTTGTTAGGTACACTCTTGGGTGATGTTTACCTGTTTATTTATTTAATACACTTGTTCCCCACAATCTCACAAGTCACAGTATGTGTGCACAGCTGTCATGTCACGGCAGGGCTAGTGTATAGCTACCATTACCACTCAGCAGGACAAGCCATGCCAGACAGGGAATAGTCCCAGTCCGTCACACAGCATCACTGCATGGATCTACTGAATGAGTCCAAGTTGGTTTAGGAGTCCAGTTTATGTTAATCGGTTAAGATAGTTTACGTTATTTGAGTTCTAATCAGGTTAGGAGTCCTAGTACAATAAGGATATGAATTAGATAGTGGTTCAACGTAATCAGCCTCACGCCTATATAAAGGCCAGGCCTCTCATGGAATAAGATAAGCAGAAGGTTAGCCTAATTGGCTATTGCTCTCACGTCTCTCCCTCTCTCTGTCTCGGGCCTTGCTTAAGCCATGACAATTTGGTATCAGAGCTATGGCTGGTTCTGAAACCTTGTTGGAGCCCATCACATTGGATGCAATCAAGTCACATTGGATGCAATCAAGAAGATCTTCGCTGATCAAGCAGCCAAGATTGTCTCCAACAAGAATCGGAGCTTTCAGCAATCCGATCTGATCTTAAGGCCTTGCCGCAGCAGCAAGGCATCAGATTTTCCTGTGTCGCCGTTGCAGCCATGGACGTTGATGTACGGCAAGCTGATCAACGTTCGCTGGTTGCAGCAGGGCTGATTGAGACAACCAGCAACGAACCAGATGAGCAGGCTAGCCAAAAGCTGAAGGGCAAGGCATCAGATTTTACTGTCACCACCATACATCCCTCCCTTCAAGGCAGCAAGGGTGCTGGTTGAAAAACCGCCGGCGGTGTGGGGAGGCTCTACAGGAGAATATGCGTCTCCTTGTCTCCACAAGATCGAATTCCCAACTTTTGATGGCAAGGAAGGTCCATTACCATGGCTGGCTTGCTGTGAGCAATTTTTTGAAGGCCAAAATACGGAAGAGAGGAGCAAGTTGTGGATGGCATCCTATCACCTCCTCGGGAGAGCACAAACATGGTATTCCCGGCGAGACTATGGTTCCCTCCCTGGTCACAATGTTCAGATCTCATCAGCCGTCGTTTTGGATCAATTCGGCACAGCAACATGCTCGGGGAGATGGCAGCTTTACGCTGTATTGGTTCAGTGGATGACTATCAAGATGAATGCCTTACCATGCTTAGCTGAAGCAACCCCCTATTCGAAAAGCAGCGAGTGGATCTTTATACCTATGGGTTATAGGATCCCCTATGAACGGAGGTTGAGCTTCATCGGCCGGACAATCTAGAAGATGCCATGGACTTGGCAATGTCTTTGGAAAGGAGGCAGCGATTCAAGGTAACTTCTGCAGCACCCAAATTGATATGGCCAACACGTCTAGCCATCACCGCACTGACCAACTCAGCACCTGGCACAGCCAACAACCCGCAAGGTACTCCAGCAAGGGCGATGAAGCGCCTTACACCAGCTGAGATGGAGGAATGTCGCCGACAAGGACTGTGTTTCAGTTGAGACGAGAAATATGCCCGTGGTCACCGCTGCCAATAATTGTTCCTCATTATTGCTAGCAATGACGAAGAGAGTGCCGACGAGGAAAAAGAGGAGACTGACGATGTGCAAGTCTCGCTGCATGCGATCACAGGAGTGTGAACCAGCGATATCATGAAAGTGCAGGAGATTTAGCAGTGACGGACTGACGGTACCCCTCGACTCTGGCTTGACCCACAATTTTATCACCGAGGACCTAGCAGAACGCCTATCAGTATACCCACGATAACTCGTAAAGGAATTGGTGTGGTGGTACTGTGGCTAATGGCAATTGGGTTGCCTGCACTGGATGGTTCAAGGGTGTACCGATCCATATCAATGGAGAAGTCTTTCCAACTGATCTCTTTGTAATCCCTCTTGGAGGCTATGATGTGCTACTAGGAACAGAATGTTGGCATCCCTTGGTCCCATCCTTTGGGATTCAAACAGCTCACCATGAAGTTTTGGCATCATGGACAGCAAACTATATGGCGGGGCAGCATTTAAAGACCACTTTTTGCAATCCACACCAATACCACAGAAGGTCAAGACCTGCTGTCCCATCTCCTAGACGAGTTTGCTGCCCTTTTTGCAGAGCCACAAGGTCTGCCTCCGATCCGTTCTCACGACCACCGCATCCACTTTGTTGCCCGGCTCTCCTCCTGTGTTGGTACGACCTTATCATTATGCCAATTTACAGAAAGATGAATTGGAGAAGCAGTGTGCTTCTATGTTGCAGCAAGGATTGATACGACTAAGCTCTTCATCCTTCTCGTTGCCGGTTCTTCTTGTCAAGAAAAAGGATGGATCATGGCGTTTCTGTATTGATTATTGTGCTCTCAATGTCAAGACGGTGAAGGATAAATTCCCGATTCCAGTGGTGGAAGAACTTCTGGATGAGCTTCGCAGGGCTCACTTCTTCACCAAGTTGGATCTCCATTCTGGTTATCACCAAGTTCATATGTGTCTAGATGATATCCACAAAACGCCATTCAGAACACATGAAGGACTATTTGAATTTCCTGTGATGCCTTTTGGACTTTCGAATGCCCCTGCCACGTTCCAAGCAACGATGAATAACATTCTGCGAGCTTATCTCTGCCGCTTTGTGTTGGTCTTCTTCGACGATATCTTGATATATAGCAACTCTTGGGCAGAACATTTGTGACATGTACGGCTAGTTCTCCTCCTTCGGCAGCACTAACTTTTTCTCAAGCATTCGAAATGCATATTTGGCGCTGAATCCGTCTCCTATCTTGGCCATATTATCTAAGCTGAAGGAGTTGCTATGGATCCACTGAAGATTCAGGCCATTGTCGATTGGCCATGCCCTCGCTCCATCAAGGTGCTCCATGGTTTCCTTGGGCTCGTAGGGTGTTATCGGTGATTCATACAAGATTACGGTGACATTGCACCATTAACGCAACTCCTCCACATGGATGGCTTCCTCTGGACAGAAGCAGCTACTCTGGCATTCAATCAGTTGAAATCGCACTAACAACTGCCCTTGTTCTATAGCTTCCAGACTTTCAACAAGGCTTCATAGGAATGCGATGCTTCCGGGACTGGTTTGTCCATCATCAAGGTTGTGGGGCATTAGCTTATTTCAGCAACCCAACAACTCCTCGACATCGCTCTCTAGTCGCCTAGGAACGTGAGCTCATTGGGCAGGTTTTAGCAGTTCGCCATTGGCACCCATATCTCTAGGGCCGGCTTTTCACAGTACGCACCAACCATTATTCCTTAAAATAACCACTTGGATCAGCGTCTTGCAACAATTCCTCAACACCATTGGGTCAGCAAGCTCCTCAGGTTTGATTTCATCATTGAATACAAACCAGGGAACTCCAACATCGTCGTTGATGCTCTTTCATGCAAGGATGTAGATTTGTTGCTATTATCAGCCATATACTGGCCCCATTTTGATCTTTTGGACAGACTATGGCAAGCCAATATTTCTGACCCAGCTTTGGTTGCATTGGGCGAGCAACTGGACGCTGGTACTCTACAAGACCCATGGGCTCGCATTGACGGTCTTATTACCTTCAAAACGAAGGCTTATATTCCTCCTCCATCACCACTGCTAGCCGAAGCAATTGCCACAGCTCATGGAATAGGTCACGCGGGCATTCAGAAAACCCTTCATCGTTTAAGACGTGATTTTCACACAGCCCACGACAAAGTGGCAGTTCAGGAGTTTGTCATGTCTTACACCACATGTCAGTGAAATAAAACTGAACATCTCGATTTAATCGAATGGAGCCAAATGATCCTTTATTCTTTGGCTTTAGATTATTATGGACTAAAGCAAAATGGCATACCAAACTATCTATACTTCCTTTTGTCATGAAGTTATAGCGAGTTCTCTAGTATCACCAAGGGTCAAACGGAAATAACCTCTCTATGATATTTAATCTTAGGGGTAAGGTTGCGTACACCAACCCCGCCCCCCCCCCTACCCCGCTTTCACGGGAGTTTCCTCAGAAACATTGGGGTATGATGATGATGATGATCTCGATCCAGCAGGTCTTCTCCAAACCTTGCCAGTGCCAAATCAAGTTTGGGCAGATATCGCCATGGATTTCATTGAAGGTTTGCCTCGAGTCTGTGGAAAGTCGGTCATTCTTATGGTGGTTGATTGTTTTTCCAAATATACCCATTTTATTCCCCTGGCGCATCCGTATACGGCCAAATTGGTTGCTCGTGTTTTCTTTGATGTAGTGGTGCGACTTCATGGCATTCCATCTTCTATTGTGTCTGACCATGGCAAAGTTTTCACATCAAATTTCTGGAAAGCTTTCCACCTGCAATCTGATGACCAATCTGAAGCAACAAATCACATTATTTCTATGTATCTGCTGTTTAACTGGTGATCACCCTGTCAGTGATTACAATGGTGGCATTGGCAGAATTTTGCTATTAACACTTCCTATCAATCTTCTTTAAAAGAGACACCCTTCAAGGTGGTCTATGGCAGAGAGCCTCCCTCATTACGTGTACATGACTAGATGGAACTCTGCAATGCTGCTGTAGCTGACAACATTCGAGATAGGGATGAATTTTTTCTAGAAATTCAAGAGAGACTTGTGCTGGCACAACAATCCTCCAAAACTCAGTATGACAGCAAGCATTGTTTTCTTGATTTTCAAGTTGGCGATTGGGTTTAGCTGCGCCTACACCATCACTCAGCTGCTTTTCTTGATGGCATCTCCAAAGGGAAGCTTGCTCCCTGTTTCTATGGGCCATATCAGATTACATAAAGTGGACACGGTCGCCTACCGTTTGGCTATGCCTGCTTGTGCCTGCATCCATAATGTCTTCCATGTGAGCTTGTTGAAGCCGTTGAAAGGCATTCCTCCGGAGTCCCCTCCATCATTAACCCCGTTGCTCCACGGCCGTATTATGCCAATTCCACATAAATCATTGAAATCTTGTCAATCTCATGGGGTTTGGCAGGTTTTGATTCAATGGCAGGGTAAACGTTCGTCCGAAGCTTCTTAGGAAGACATTCCATCCTTCAAGCAACAGTATCCTGATTTTCAGCTTGCGGACGAGCTGTTTTCTCAAAGGAGGGGGAGGCGTCACGGCAGGGCTAGTGCATAGCCGCTGTTACCACTCAGCAGGACAAGCTGTGCCAGACAGGGAATAGTCCCAGTCCGTCACATGGATATACTGAACGAATCCAAGTTGGTTTAGGAGTCCAGTTTATGTTAATTGGTTAAGATAGTTAGGTTATTTGAGTTCTAATCTGGTTAGTAGTCCTAGTCCAATAAGGATACAAATTAGATAGTAGTTCAATGTAATCAGCCTCACGCTTATATAAAGACCAGGCCTCTCATGGAATAAGATAACCAAAAGTTTAGCCTAATCGGCTATTGTTCTCATGTCTCGCTCTCACTCCGTCTCGGCCTAAGCAAATCCAAGTGCTTAAGCCATGACATATAGCAATAGTTTACTTTCCTGTACTATTGCTTTCCTGTTTTGTCCTGGATTCCTGTAATCGCCATTAGTAATGTCAATGAGCTACACTAAGACTTTTGTTCTTCGCTATATTTAGAATCCTATATCTTTCACTCTGATCTTGTATATGTTGCTTGCATTATGTAATTATATGTCGCCTCATTTGCATTGTTCACTTTTAGAAGGAATTTGATGAAGATTTGAGTCTTTTCATATGTGGATATTCTTATTTCATTATTGTTACTTTCAATTTTCTTGGTTTTCTAAATTCTTTACTGGTAGAAATTAACTTCAGTATGCAATTAGTGAGATAATATTTATGTTGTTAGGTCTAAGTTAAGCCACTTGTCAGGTGTCGAGCATCTGATCTGTTTTTACGCTCTACATCAGGATTACTTTTACGGGACACCTTGCATTTTATATTTGTGCTGGTCTGATTATATTTCAAGTCCCCTATATTTTTTTTGCTAACATTTACATGTCTTCTTCTTTGCTAGTGATGGCCATCAGACAAGCTAATATTATTTGTCATACAGGATGAGGACGTGGCCGAGCTGCTACTAGAAGCATTTGCATTGTTGGAAGATCATGCTAATTTTAAAGCTGCACGTGTAGCCGATGCTGAAATGTCAGATGTTGCTGGACATGGCCCAAGGGTGTCATTAGGTCAGTTGTTGGATTGTTATGTAAATGTTTTTCTTAAAGGTAGTTACTGGGTTGTTACAACATGTATATGCTTATGCTATAAAATAATCCTTCTACCTATCTACCTAAGGTGACTGCTGGTATTGTACAAGGAGCCAACAGTTTTAACTATATGTTGCTGTCATGTAGCTTTAGTTTTCACTGCCATACAAATGTTATGGCCTTTCTGTGTTGTGTCTCCATTAGACAACACTGAAATTCAACGGCATGGATATTTTCACTGGTAATTATTTAACAACCTAATATTGGTTTATTAATCGTATGAGTGATGACGTTGTGATGGTACCAATATTAGAAATTTTGTTTTTACTCAACAGCATAAATCAGTCTTCTAACTGGTAGGTATGATTTACGAGATAAATTTGTGTTATTTTTTCTTATAGTCCTGTGTTCTGATCTATTATTCTCACTAAACATGTTGTGCAGCTCCTAATTTTGAGCAATATGAAGCTCTTCAAATGTCTGTTCAGGAGGAAAGAACAGGCACTGAGTCTGACATGACTAAAGTGCTTGAAGATCAATCATTTGTGACACCAATCCTTGGTTCAGTAAGCCCTGAAACTTGATATTCTTGTGTAGTCATGATGGTTACTACAGTTATCAATCTCAACTATTTTGATCTACTAATAAACATTTTTTTAAAAAAATACTTGCAGCTTCCTGGTGTTGACCCTAATGATCCATCCGTCAAAGATTTGCTAGCATCGTTGCATGGCCAGGGTGAGGTATGAATTTATTAGTTTTTTGTTGACATATATTATGCACTTCAAACACACTCGTGCATATCTCATCTCTGAAAATTCTTCTGTTCATCTCACAAACTGTTGTTGCACTGGCTATTTATGGCACCTTACTTGCATGTGAAGGAGCATAGAGGCAAAATTAAAGTAGGAGCTAAATTCTACGCAGTCATCAGGTAGCCTTGCAAATTCTAACTAACATACAAGTTGCTTCCTAGGCCACAAAAACGAACAACTCTCCTTGACACACTCATTTAATTATGTGACTTGGACAGCTAGGCTCAAATTACATTTAAATTGCTATAACACATCATGGTGCCAATATGTTTCTTTCGCACAACTCCTAGAGGTTTAGATAGGGTAGGTCCGGACCAGGTCACATCGGACACCTCCCCTCAACTCGAGCCAGCCCTCTCCACGACCCTCCTAGGCCTAACCTGAACCGACATTAGGGATCACATGGCCGGTCGCCCTGCCCTAGCCCAGCGGTGAAGATGACAATAAGGGGGCCTGGTGAAGATGCACAATCGCTGGGGAAAGGGAGGAGGGAGGGAGGCTACGGCGGCCGGTAGAGCGCGACGCAAAGGTCGGCATCAAGGCAACGAGAGGATGAGGCAAAGGTGCATGAATCGTGGAGGAGGTCGGCACCGCGGCGGCGGTTGCACAGAGGAGGTTGGGTTGACGCCTAGGGCAACAAGAGGAGGGGACGAAGGCACATGTGATCAGAGGAGGTAGACAAGGGCCGCCTACTAAGGGTTTTCCTTATCGAGCTAAAATTCTTCTAACCCGACAAAACACTAGCGTTTTCTCTCAAAAACCGATCGATTTCTCGTGAAAGCGGGAGGGCTTGCTTGGGGCGTTCTCTGGATGCATCCACTAAGTGTTTGAGAAAATGCTTGTAAGGAGGGAGGAGTGGGTTCGGTCAAAAACCACTTGAATTTTTTTTACAAAAAAGTTCACATCAAATGTTTCAAAGGCATTACTATTATTAGGTTTTTGAGTTTTTTTTCATATGTTGAATTGAATTGAATTTTTGAATTTGCACCGGCTTCAAATTGTTGTTTTTCCTACCTAGGTTTTTTTGAACTAAGATTGCTTGGGGTTGGATAATCTATCAAATGTTGGTTAAGTGGCCATGCTGCTACGGGATGTCGTTGGTATCGAGGGCGGTTGTTGTCCGCAAGGGGGTTGACATCGAGGGCAGCGGCTACACTAGGTTGGGTAGGAGCGTGCGAGAAAGGAGTGTCAAGGAGAGGGAGGAGAATAGGAAGGAGAGGCGTCACGAGGTGTTGATCGGCAAAAATCGAGGATTAACATGTAGTCCAAAGAGCTATGCCCCGCCTTCACGGAGTTTGAGAAGAAACGCGATGCTGCTGTCTACGGCGCCTGTCCAGTGCTTCCCAAGTAGAGTTGAAGGTGACACACTCTTCGCCTCGTCACCCTAATCATCCCTCATCTTCGTATTTTGCTAGACCACCAATGCACGACGTGTCGATCATCCATCACCATTGCTCACCTTCGCTTGATCGACCGTAGCATCGCCTTCTCCATCTCGTCTTCCTCCCCGACCTTTCCTCCGGCCCCGCCGTGCCTCCAAGCGCCTTCGCACTCTACAACTACCACTACTGCTCTGTGGCGACGTCGCTGCGATACCTTACTCCTCCGTCAGCCAGCCATGGTAGCCACGTCGCTCTATGCCACCATACCAAGAACCTGTCGCTGCCCACCCCAAATCTGGCGAACCCTCATCTCCACCACCCTTCTGATAAGCCAATGCTTCTCACAGGTGGAGTGCCGACTAGGCTTGTCGGCCAGAAATCAGAAAGGAGGAGGATGAGGTCTCTATAAAGGGGTTAATAGGCCAAGAGGGGGTAAATTGGCTTGATTTAAGCAACAAAATTAAATCTTTGTACTGAAGAAGTAAAGTAGGCTAGATAAAACCAAAGCAAGCAAGAACTCAAACAAGCATGCAGAGGGCAATAAACACAAGTGCGGAAACGTAATTGTGGAAAGTAAAGGGACAGAGATACTTGATTGTTTTCTCAAGGTATGGAGAAGATTCGCCCCTCCTCTAGTTGGAGCACTCTTCGCAAAGAGAAGTATTGCTTTGACTCTTGCTCGACGAACAACCTCAAGCCATCAACACAGGGTAGTTCTTCACCATTCCGCTAAGGCAGACTCCGAAACCTTGTACACCTTTTCGAAGCGTCCACAAGCTTCTCCTTGAAAGCTCACCAAGTTCAGCACCTCCAACCGATTAGGAGTCCTCAAGCTCCAAGGGTAATATGCCCAAATAGAGCCGTGATCACATTGGATCAAAACCCTCAAGTGATGCACACAAACCTTAGGCTCAAGGGTTCACCAAGATGAACTCTCTCAAAGTGGTATTCTCTCCCTCACAAAGACTCAAGTATATGACATGGAGTCTCTCTCACGGTAAAAGGTTAGGCAATCTGCAAAACCCTTATTTGATATGGTTCGGTCCTTCAGTTGTTAGACGAGATGGATCGGTCCGCCACTATACAGATCGGTCTATGACCCCAACACTTAGAGCCACACACTCACTCGTAAACGACCTGCCCACACAGACTAGACTCATGAACCACAAGAAGGACCGGTCTGTCCGTGACAGACCATCTGTCGTCAATTGATAGGGACAAAAAAACACCTCACATTGGAATAATGGTCTGGTTCACACGGATGATGCCACGGACCACTGTGACGAACCAGTCGGTCTCCTCACGGACTAGTCTACCACATATGCAAAACTCACTGACCGGCTCCGGCCCTAGACGAACCAAACCATGGACCACGTGGTCCTTCACAAAACACACAGACACTACACAACATGGGTCGATCCGCCACCTGATGGACCATCTGTCACAAACTAAAAACGCACAAAGACACCTCTCACTAGATAAATGGTCCAACATATATGGACCATGAGCTGAACTGGTCCACCTCACGTAGGAAAAGTGCATAAACACACTTAAGACCTTAAAAACCTCTCTAGACGGGCAGGACCATCTGTCACAAACTAAAAACGCCCAAAAACACCTCTCACCGACAAATGGTTAGGCACCTATGGACCATGAGCCAAACCGGTCCGCCTCACAGGAAAAGTGCATGAACACTATAAGACCCTAAAAACCTCTCTAGACACCTACCAAGGCTCTCTCTCAAGGCAAAGGGCTCTAGAGTGCATCACAAGAGAATTAAGTCTGATGAAACCATTGACTCGAACCACTTTGATAGTTCAGCCAACAAGAAAAAAGATCATACAGTAGGATTAGCTCCTCTCGACGCCTGAGCTAACCACTAAACTTGAATCCTTAATCTTCTTATCTTTATGCCGCTTCGAGAAATCCGGGGTTCCGAAATCATCCATGAATACCCCATTCACAGGCGAACCAGTTATGTCATCATCAATAAAACCACCAAATGTAATCACCAAAGCAAATCAATAAAACCACCAAAATAATCACCAAAGCAATGAGGGGCCTAGATTTCCAAACGCTGGAGGAGAGACAAAGAAGAGCGAGAAAGAGGAGACGAGAGATACGAGGAGAGAGTAAAGGGAGGGGGATGACATATGGGCATGGGCCTATTGCTAAAAAAATTACCAGAAAATTGAAAATGCCACGTGCAGCCTATGTGCCCGCCATATCATCATAAACTACACGCGTCAACAAAAACCACAAAAAACCGTTGTGTTGACCGGTTAAGGGACCAAAGTAGCACGGTTTTGATAGTTCTAGGATCAAGAAAGCCTGGTTTTGCACCTCAGCGACCAAAAATGGTCTGCGGCCATAGTTCAAGGACTAAGTCAGCATCTTTTCCTTTTCTTTATTTAAAAAATGTTGGATTGATCATGTTGCTTGTTTTGCTGCAGCAAGAGAAGCAAGAGAAGAAGGAAGATAAGCCAGCGGATGACAAGAAGTAACTACTGACCGATGGTCCGTTTCTTAGCTCCATTGTATGATCTGACATCATCTCTATCTGTTCAATTCTGGGATGGACCTTTTAGCAGCAGCAAATTTCGAAATTCGTCTTCTGAGTGTCTGATGTAGTAACTCTTAAGTACCCTGTTATCTTCTGCAGGTATGCACCTGATGTTTGCCGGCGATCCATTTTTGGCATTTTGTGGATTAAAGCCCCCGATTAATATTGATATGGAAAGGCTTACTGTCTTTACTGTCAGCTGCACTGAACATAATAATATAGGATTCCTCAAAAAGAAACTGATGTAATGTACTGTTGACTGTCAAGTTACATATTCATGTCAACCACTGATTGAAACAGCGTAGTGCTTATAATAGTAGTATCTTGGAAATGAAGTTAACATTGTTAAGCCTCTCAGATGTCCGCATAGAGCATACTGTGTACCACTGGTAACATGAAAAATGAAAATATCATGAAAAAAACTACCTCAATGAAATTTACATTGCAAATTACAGTGAACTCTTGTGCCTGTTGGATGTCCCTTTCTTCATCAATATAATAGAGCAGGTGCAAAAACATGTGGAGTTCTATGAACGATAACCAAAAAAAAAGGACTGTTATCTCGGAGACAGCGTTAAGACTTTGAAGTTATAAGGACAAAGCATAGTCGTACTACCAATAACATGAAAAATGAAAATATCGTTAAAACAACTAACGCAGACTTCATATTCGCACACCTTATATGTTACAAAATCAACTATCCTGTAACTTTATTTTAACATGGTGGTAAGCCATGTAGGGCCTGCTTGGGAGTTCTAGTAATCTTTTCCACCTGTTAACGAAAAGCACGTGTAATTCTTGTAAACGAAAATTACCAGTGGATTTGAAATCTCTCGCAGGCAAGTTGTTTGGGAGTAGAAGAAAGCAAGTGCAGACTGCTGAGTACTGACCCGACCGCAGCCGTCTTCCCTCCTGAGGTTCTCCTGCCTCTCCTCCGCGTCGCTAGTGTGCACTACGGGCTGCGTCTAGAAGGGGCGAGCTAGAGACTATAGTGCGGCGGAGGCGAGTGAACTATGTGCCGGGGGGCGGGTGAGCGAGCTGCTTCGGGGACAAGGTGTTAGGAGGACTGCGGACATGCAAGCGACTCCGCTGGGCAAGCATCGGTAGGCTGGCTGGCGGTGGCGGCGGCATGCGGTGGAGCGAGAGGTAGGGTTTACGAGTCGAGCAGCGAGCGGACGAAGTGATGCGAGGGAGCCAGTGGAAAAAAAGGTAGCGTCTCTGAAGGCGGTTTTTTCCTGGGTGTAGCGGCCCAGTCCAATGGTAAAATTATTAGCTTATAAAATTATTAGCTTATCTTCCAAGGCTCAGCAAAGGCTCTCCTTGGCCAGGTCCTCGCAAAGGTGTCCTCAGGCTCAGCGAAGGTCCCTTGGCGAAGGTCTCCCAGGCTTGGTGGGAGTATAGATGGCCAGATGGGCCGAAGGCAAATGGGCGAGACGAGGCACCTGCCCATTCCACGGCCCGACCCACAAAGACTGCAACCGGGCTGCTTGGCTGGGCCGGCACGCCAGCAGTATGATACCATGCGAGCCTAAGTAAGTCGAACCTGGCGTCTTGCGGCCCGACAACAACAGATTAAGCAGTCGGCCGTCGAGTCCGCGCCCTGGACCCCAGCCGCCCACCTCGTCCTCACATGGGCCATATGCCCATATATATCGCTAATCGCCCTGCCGTGCCCTCACCTAATCCTAGCAAGCTAACCCTAAATCCTAATCCCTCCACGGTGGCTCTTCCCATGGCCTGGCAGCAGCGTCTCTCGCCTCGCTTCTCGCCGTCTCCGTGGCTTATGCATGGTGAGCTCTGCGGACAGCGGATCGTACTCGCTCTCCGGCTAGGGCCTCACATGAACCCATGATCTCATGCCTGTCATGCCGCTCGACACCATAGCTTCGCTTGACTTCGCTTCTCCGTTTCACCTTGCGTGCGCGCCGGTGAGCCTTGAGCTGGACTAGACTGCGGAACGCGGATATGCACTCTCCGGAGCTCAGGGCCCTCCCTGCTCCCGCAGTCTCTCGGCTCTCGCTCTTCTGGTCCGGTACTCCGATGATCCCCTCCGGCCTCCCGTCTTCTCTCGGTCGCGTCGTACACTCGTACTGTCGGCGGGCGTCTCTGGGCTCCGGTGTGCAGGTACTGGTGACTCATCCAGTCATCCCTCTTTCGAATGGGCCATGGTAAGCGCACGACGTTGGTTTGGTGGGCTAACGGGCGGCCGCGTGACGGTTAGCTCCCGGCGTCTTGCGTGCTGAGCCTCGCTCTGCACGCGTGGGCGGCCGACACGCCGCCGGCTAGCTAATCGTGTCGTGCCGGCCCAGCTTCAGCGTGCCAGGCCTAGCCGTGCCCGAGCTGGGCCGCCGTTTGGCCATCTATGGGTGGGAGGTCTTCTTGGCGAAGGTCGTCCAAGGCTCGACGAATGACTTCCGAGACTTGGCAAAGATCTTTTTGGCGAAGCCCTCCAATTATCATATCGTAGGGGGTGGGTGTATCACCCCTACAACAATAAACATTGGCAATATTATGTGTTTGCTGGTTGAGGGCTATTGTCGAAACTCTCCACAACAAGTATTTATGGGGGTATCCCTCCTCCAATCCGTACGCATAGCGGAGCACCATGCAAACCGAGCGAAGAGATTACCTCAAAGAAATTCAACACTTGGTTGGAAAAATGTGTGCATTGATCTTCCTTTTTCCTTTTCAAATTGTTTTGCCTCTTTCTTGGTACATCGGCATCCCTATATATAGGAGTAAAACCATTTACCCAGAAAGGACCGAAAATGTCCTTACAGATCTATTACAACAAGGTTTGTCTTTTACCGAGAATGATGGGCTTGCCCTTGCCAGCTAGTCAAGGGTGAGGGTAGCAGGTCCTTGGAATATCCATACGGAGAGCAGTGGACGAGAATATCCTTCCACTGCCATGCCAAAATAGGGAACCGTAGGAAGTTCATGTCCTCGGGTAGTTAGGGTAGTTAGAGTCTGTTCCCCTAGAAAGGATTCAATGATGCTTATCCTGACACGCCCTAGGCTCCTCACATATGGCCTGTCCCCCAGGGTGCATTGCCTGCTAAGTTGATCATTCCTTCGTAGCTTAGCTTCTTCTAGTGGTGGGGCAGACTAGTTGCCTCGCCCCTTCCTTGCTCCGTATGGCCAGCCGATCCCTTGAATCGTTGCTTCGCACCGGGCTTTTGGGTTGACACTTGCTCCGCCTAGTCCTGCTTCGCCCAGGCGGCTGGTTCTCTCGAGATGTTTGCTTCGTCACAATTTGTTAACCATAGGGGGTAGGTGTACCACCTCTACAATAGGAGCCTCTCATGGTCTTGGGCCTGTTTCGTCATGCTTTTGGCCATGCCACGTGCTTCATGCACCTGTCCCTATGGCATGATGAACAGACGAAGTTATCACTATCAGGAAATAAAATAAGCAGGGATTTTGTACCATATTCTTCCTAGGCACATTGTTTTCGCCTCGTTCTTTTTATTGGTTTTTGGCATTTCACTACTAGAGAAACCAGCTTTAGTACCGGTTCCAAACCGGCTACAATACTGATTTTGAAACTGGTACTACCTATCCAGGACTGATAGGGAAGGCTATCAGAACCGGTACTACCTATCCAGGACTCCTCGCGTAGAGCCTAAGCACCTTGGGGGCTGTCCCCGTTTTGGGTTGTCTGACCTAGGCCAACGACAATGTTCTTGCCGCTACTCCTCTTTCTGACAAGGCTTGGGGTCACGATTTGCCTGTGGATGGCTCTATTGTCCTCAATGCAGCCCCCTTTCACTGATGATGATGTTTTGTTCGAATGCGAAGCAGGATCTTCTCCTATCTGTGGGACGGGCATATCCCCTATGTGCAAAGCCAGGACTTCACTTGCTCGCGAGACTATGGCTTCTCTAGATGGTGAAGCAATGCCTTCGACTCCTCACGAGGCCATTGCTTCTCCTCTTTGTGGAGTAGCGACTTTGCCGCCTAGCAAGGTTGGTGCTTCTCCCCGCCACGAAGTAGTGACTTTGCCTTCTAGCGAGGTTGATGCTTCGGCTCTCCACGAAGCAATGACTTTGCCTCCTGGCGAGGTTGTTGCCTCGCCTCTTTATAGAACAACGACTTCGCCTCCTGGCGAGGTTGTTGTCTCGCCTCTTCATGCAGCAATGACTTTGCCTCCTCATGAGTCACTGCCACAGGATAGGGTTGCTTCTCGAACCTATTCCTTCATGAACGTCCCGGGGTGGCAGCCGGCCTAAGCGACAATGAGGAGGATGCGGCGGCAACTTGAGATGAGTCTCGAGGTTGAGAGGGTCAAGCTCTAGGACTCCGGCAACGCTATGACCACCCTTAGGATTGCTTTCAGCCTTAGTGTCCGTTTTCCCAAGCTTGTCGGTCGGAATGGCCTGAGCCGCCGATGCGCCACCTTTCTCATCCTCCTGGTCGTTTCTGGCCAGAGGAAGACGACGGTGATGTCGGGCTGGCGTCATGATCCCGGTCGAAGCCATTGACTAGTGGGCCCACGTGCTTAGCCATTAAGCTGGCAGTTAGCCATAGTAGGTCGCTGACGCATGGGCCCGCCGCGTTTTATCACGGGGTTAACCCGTGCATCTCTCTCTGGCTGGCGACGGTGGTGAGCGGACCCACCGTCGGTTTAAGTGGAGCGTACTCGAGAGTCGCCTCCTCTGTTTAAGCGCCCGTATTGCTTGTGTGGTTTTATTCATTTAGAAAACCAGTGAATGGAATTTGAAATTCTAAAAATAGCAAAAGGCTTTCAAAAATTCTAGAAAAATTCTGTAAAATACTAGATAGATTTCTAGATTTAATAAAAATATTAAACTCAGCACTCCGGTAGGAATGTTATTGTGTAAAAATCAAATAACCCCCTTTAAGCCTATTTAATGAATTGGAAAAATGGAAAGTTTTATAGTATTCTTATGCCTAGAGTTACAAAACAAATTTTCAGAAAATTCTTCCCAAAAATTTGATTGCTAGTGTGTTGCTTGTGCGAGGATAGATCCCAAGGAGTTCGTGGAGACCCCCGCCGAAGAAGCTTACCCGTACCAGGAGTTTGACCAAGGTAAGTCCCTTGATGCATATTGAATGAACCATTGTCTTATTTAAAGGTTTTGTTAGTATTCAGAAAACTGCATGCTAATTATAACACAAGTAATCAATAGAGCTTGGTTATCACCTGAAAATAAAATGTGTTCTATCCCTTTATAAATTTTGAACCCTAGGAATATATATAACTACATTGCTTACAAAACTTCCTTGTAATAGGATGAAAATGCTATACATGATTATAGGATTCTACCATGGTTTCATGTGATTGCATAGTGTGGTTTGGTAAAATGTGGCATCGAGGGAGATGCCAGGGATCGGGATGTATTTCTACTCTCCCCCTGAAATGCTCTGTCTAGAGAGGACCCGGTTGTCGGTATGGTGCAGGTTATGCACGGTTTTTGGTTTGTGACTAGTACCCCTCCCTTGTCTAAGGACTGCTCTTCCTATGATTCTATGAACTGAGCCTTACAGTATAGCCTCAGGTTCTGTTATAGGACGGATCTAGCCTATTAAGTTTAAATCTTTAGTAGCCACTTGCAGGTGGTGATATCCCTTGTAGACATCTGGGTTGTACGGACAAAGAGGATGTATTCTAGTTCGTCAGCGTCTTGGACCTCGTTTCCTCAGCCTTCTTGTACCTGGCGTGAAGACTTGGGCGGTGGTGCGATCCCCAGGGGTGCCGGGGATGACTCACGAGCAAGTGCTATTAGGGCTTTCAGCCCAAAGCGGCTTTAATGGTTACTTGCAGATTGATGTGATACCTCCTAAGGGTAAAGTGTACCCACTCTGCAGAGTTAAAACTATCATGATAGCCGTGCTCACGATCAAGAGCATGCGAAGGGACTGATCATATGGTAGATCCTTCTTTTCAAAACAGGTTTTGGTGTGAGTAAAGATTTTGCAGATGGAACTGCAAAACTGGATTGGCAAAGGAAAAACTGTTTCAAACGGGTTGGTTTACCGCAATAGTTTCAAAACTACTTTTCCCTCTCTTAGGATGAAAATTTGGAAAATTGGCTTTCTGCAAACTATCCTAAACCTACCCTTGTACTGAGCCCCATTTTGCACTTATTTCCCATTGTGAATAAGAGAGTGATATCTATCTTATTATGTGTGCCACTCTATGCATTAAATTGTCTCAATTTATTGAAGTATGAGATGAACAAGAGAGGAAGAGAAACATTTGATGACATGCCGATTTTTATTGGCCGGAGTCCACTAGTAGAGGCACTGCCAATAGATGATATCTATAGTGGTATTCATGACCTACCACCTCACATAGATATAGCCTATAGAAACAACGGTTTCTAGTGGCGTGCTCCCATCCATCCCGTGTTCCTGGCTCTGAATGAACCTTTACTTCTCCCAATGCACTCTCTCTTTCCACATGCAGCAACACAGCAATGAGTCTCTTTCATCCTTTACTACCTCTCCAACTCACCCAAAATCTGATGTGGGAGCTTATTTATTATCCTTGGACACCGCTTAGGCTGAGTCAATGGACTCAGCAAATCGTCCTTGTTAGGACCCGGTTTTACTAAACCGAATCCCTCTGTGTCAACGGTATGAGTCCCAAGGATCCGTGCTCATACCCACAGTAAACAAAGATGAATCACCAGTATCACACTGCATAACTAAATTAAATAATCAGAGTGCAACAGCTCCACTTATTACAATAGTTTATAATGACCATAAGTCTTCCTGATCGCAACTAAAGCAAATAAAAAGCGATAATGGTGTATATCCGCCTGAAACTCATCCGAACGTCCTTCTGGAATCAGCCCATTCTTCACTGCCCAACTACTTAATAGCCGTTAGCATCGGCTAGCTAAAGTCTTCCCTCGCCAGGCTTATCCTAGGAAGATAGGTGCATAAACATTTAACAGATATAAGAGTGTTAGTTTCATTACGCGATTAGCTGAAACTCTTGATTTCGGGACCGGCAAGCTTCACCGGACTTACGACGCACGGCAAGCTTAGCAGAACGCCTGACGAGCCACAAGCTCTGCACCCCGCTACTCTCTGCATGCACGATAGCTGTCGAGGCAAATCGAGCAATCTGAGATCAGCAGGCGCCCCAGTGCTGCAGCAGGAATCATAAATGGCCACCAATTCTACGCCTACCCAAGCCGTGCGTTGATGTCTACCCAAGCTGACATGTGACTCCACGATTAGCGATTGCACTTACGGAGAGACTGGCAATTGCATAGGCATAGGCAAAACTCTGCATGGCAAAAAACGCGCATGGCACGCAATCACGATGCCACGGCAAGCAGAGCACCTAAAAATCATGGCAACGAGAAGCCAAAGGGCGGACGACAACTCATCTAACTCAACACTCACTGAACTACTTAGAATAACTAGAATAGCACTTGCTTCGTCGTACCTCTAGTTCCTAAGCGCGTGCATCACTCCGACATGCTTGTGGGACCACGCAAAGTGCCTTGAGCACTCTGTATTGTACCGGAGTACTTTTCGGCATGTTACTTATACGGTCATTAAATCCCATTAAATGAAGCTTTGAAAATTTCGATCGAACTTCATCCCACCATGTAAAACCGAATAACACTCCGCGGTTCGGGTGTAAAAACACTCGTTAGGTTATCATCCAATACGCCCAAGGCGCCGCTGCCATTCTCGACTACTGTGCCACTGATCCTTCCCATCTTGCTGGTCCAGCCCAGAGTACCACACAGACCAAATCTGCTCCGACGTCAAGTGTGCCACTGACATTGGCAGTGCTTCCTGTCAATTTGTCCGGAGAGCTCAATCTGCGTCACCGCAAGATCTTGTCTTCTGATCCCTGAAGTCAGAAGAGAAGCGAGAAATGTTGGCAAGCAGTCTCGCGCGGAGCTTAGCAAGCGATGGAGGAGAGGTGGAGGTGGAGAAACACACGCCTCTCGATGTAACTCATGCTGTGACTCCGTGTCGCCGAGTCATGGACAACAAGAAACCCACCAACCCTGAGACGGACGGACGACCGGTTTCGCAAGACACGATCGGTGTAATGATCCTGCAAGGATGGCGCGTCCGCAGACGTGTGAGCGTGAACACGGCGCACCACCGTCCTATGAGTTGCCGATGGATGCGGGCCTCTTCGAAGCAGCGCATGGAGAACAAAGTCGGGCTGCCTCCGCCTCGCGTTTTTTTGCGGAACCCGGAAAGCACTACTGGGCCTTGCGGAGTGCATGTCACCAAAGGCCTCTTGTTGCCGGCCTCCGTTTGCCGGATATCCGTCCCCTGGCCAGCAGAACCTGTCAGCCTTGGCTCTGGACTACACACATACATACCACACAGTACAGGCCAACAGGTCGGATATGATATGACACCACAGCCTCATGTCGCATGCTCACTAGTTTGGCGGCGAGGAGCGTCGACTGTTCATCAAACGATTGACCGCCTCATGTCACTTCGGCAGATGCAAAACTCGACTGTCGCGTTATAACCTGCACGACTGCCTAGCTGGGTGCCGAGCACGCAACTCTGAAACAACTGGTCTCACGGGCGCCCTCTTGCTTGGTGCCCTCTCTCGATGGGTGGCTTCTCGTTCGTGCAGTTACATCGACAGACCATTCCTGAGTGAACCCGAATACCTTCCGGTTTGGCAGACATGAGTAAGCTCAGCTTACTCTACTACCGCTTGAAGGAATTAACCCTGCTGGCAGGAGCATTCAACCCGCGAGGCAGCGCGAGCACTCGATCTGTTACTGTAGTGCAAACTGAACAGCCTGCGAAGCGACTTCGGGCTTGACTTGCTGGGGAAACAGAGCCAAGCAGCAGCGGTGGTCAATGGGCGAGCCCGGGAAGGGCAGCCTACTGATCATGTCCGGCAATCATTAAATCCGCCGGATGGCGGATGAGGCCATCGCGCGAGGCCTTAGGAGGGAGTATGGAATACTGCTTCACCATATAATTTATTTAAATCCTGGTCGGAGAATACGTCGCAGATTTATTTACACGATTTCCGCTGATAGTCTGCACGGACTTGAAAGTCGTACTTGGATCGAAAGACTTCTTGTCGGTAGGAGGCAGGCCACTGCTCCTCGCCCCATGCCAGTGGGCCACGCTCGCTAATCAGCTTGACTTGACTCTTCAGAGTCAGCGACCGGAGTGGAGAAACTGCCCAAGAGTAAGCTACAAAGGCGAAACGAGGGGCGCATTGGGCGGCGGCGAGGAACCCCCGAGGTGCCCGCCTGACAACATCTCATCGTAGGCGGGGACGGCCGAAGCTGAAGATGTCCAAACAACCTTCATTTTCCGTCAAGGGAGCGCATGGCCAGGACGACGGAACTCCCGACTGTAGCTTCGATGCTCATGTCCCCCGACAATCAGGCCTTTTCGCCTGGCCGCGTAACTGCCTTAATGCCTTGGCCAGTAAACCCAGTACTATATTCCGTGGAGGTTTACCGCTCGGAACCCCGTCCCACCACCACCACATTCTCCCGATGATTGTCCCCCTGGATGCCCTAACTAGCCTCGTGCGTGCGCGAACTCGCCTCTGTACCGCGGTTAAGGAGAGCTGGCCAGTAGATTCGACGTTCTTCGGAATCACGAGTCCAGCAGCATGTCCAAGATTAAGGATATAGCCATCCTTCCATTGTCTGATTGCACCACTCCCTCTTGCTGCGATGCATCGAATCGTGTGCTGCAGTTTAGGTAAGTTTACCGGTAGTGACAGTGGTGGATGGTGGATAATGCAAGCCTGCATCAGGCCCATGTCATCCTGGTCAAGTCATAGCACACCGCGCACTACGGACATAAAGAGATCAAGATCTAAAGATCTCGCCATTCACTAAACGATGCCACTTCACGGGTCACGATCAATCAAGGCCACAAGGCAAGAGCCAGCGCCAGTGCTGATGAGCGGTTTCCCGTGGCCGACGGCCGAGCTACCACCCGACTTGTCGCACCTTGGTGCGAAAGCAGGATAGCACAGCCAGGACTAAGGGCCAACGACATCACGAGGCACGTCGCCAAGGTCACGACTTCGGCCTCGCCCCAGTCACGCACTCAAGAGCTCGCCTCACCCCAACGGCCTTGCTCCAGGCAGCCTCCAAGCACAACGGATCGAGTCTATGAGGATCTCGCAGATCGGGCACTCAGCTCACTGCTCTGCTTGCTGAGGACCACGCTACTTGTTCGGCCCCTGAATCGCACAGCAGCCCTCGGCGGTGCAGCATCGCGCGACAAGCAGTCCTCGCATATTAGGCCAGCCTTCAATGCGAGTAGCTAGCTATCGGATCCGGTTAGGAAAGGAAAAGGGCAGAATGGCTTGCTGCAGGCACTCAATAAGGATACAAGCACGACCAACATAAACTGCAAGCACCTCGGCAACTTAGCAGCTCGTCGCGACTTAGTTGTCTCGCTTCAGACCACGTTCCCAGCTTATCCACGGCAAGACAGAGCATCAGCGGACGGATCGCGACCGCGGAAGAGGAATATCTATTATAATTTGTTATCGCACCTCTGCATACTGCCCTCCCTTGGAGCTGCGAAAGCCCGCACCTATGATTTGCGACTCCCGACGGTCCTGCGACTGAGCATAGCGTGCAATGAGCGTACTAGTTTGTGTGTTGTACAAAAGCAAAGCCCCCCCACATTGTGTCAGGAGCCTTAGGAAACTTTGCTAATCTTGAAATCAAGTTTCATCCCTATCTGAAAATGTGTCTTTGGTGTCTCGCCAGGTGTTGGCAGCTTTGGCTAATAAAAGGCATGGGGCAAAAAGTATGTGACTGCATCCAGTATAAGAGGTGAGTCACGAGAGGTAAGCCTCAACAACGGTGCCAAGTCACCCATGATTCAGACACGGCGCCTGCGTCGCTAACTCTTTTTGTAATGGCTTCGGCGCACCGGCTAATATGATCAATGGTTTAGATCTCGACGTAGGTATGTTTGAGAAGTAGCGGTAGCCCATGTTACTGCCCTGGTCCACTGTACTAATCCCGCCCCACCGGTCGTCGAGGTTTATCCTGTGTATCCTGTAAGTCTATCTGAGCATGATCGAACGAGACAAGCACCCGCAACAACCCGCTCCGCCTATACTCGGGTTTGCAGCTACAGCTGTCTATGCGTCTTCGCCGCGATTTAATTTCTAGCAATCAAACTCGCGGTTAGTTACGAAGTCGTTAAATACATCATTTGGGAACCCAGATAGGCACGGTGGTCTAGGCGCATTAGGAAGCCGTCAGGGTCTGACAGTCAAACTTAGACCTGGACTTGGCGTCGTGGTGCCGTACTTGACGGCTCCAGCCGAGGCTCCTGTAGGCATCGTCGAACGCCAACTCGCACTCGCAGCTAAGCAATGGACCATTTTTTGATGGTCGAGTCACTTACTTGAGCGCGATACGAGTGCATGATTTTGTTCGCCTTCCTCCTGAGACAAATTGATATAATCTGCACATACTGACATCCATGACAACTACAAAATCTTTGCCATGGTCAGGCGCTCCTTTCTATAGCACATCGCATGCGTGGCATGGCAGTACGAGAGTTTCAAAGTTGGTTCCGGTTCCGCCAGTAAATAAAAAGGATTGAGTTACGATTAACAACTGGTAGCGTGTAAGGCTTAGCGCCGGTAAGAAGCCGGCGGTGTGCCTCCGGTTACATGGCCAACTTAGCATGGCATGCGTTGCAGGTCCTTCTGGCGGGCACGGTAAAGCCTCCTATTAGAAAGTCAGGACGCGGTTTGCCTAATGACGTCAATCGTCCCTGCGGTTTACACGGATATGACAGCGCTTAGCTTGACATGGGACCATCGCCATAGCCACTATAGATAAAGTTAGTCAAGCTCAGCCCGCTGTACCCGGTCATGCATGTCTATCATCTCATGAGGGATTAATAAGCCAGAGAGTGACCGGACCCGACGCGGAGAAGACCTTGGAAATTCTCTCAGGAGACATCCCGCGATGAATCTCGCATCTCGCAAGATCGGGCCGCCATACCGCCAATGCCGCAAAATCCGGGAAGAAATCTTTTTGGGCTGTACCTGCTCCAATCCTTGCACAGAGTGTAAGGCACGAAATCACGACGACCTGACTACCAATATCATGCGGTATCGCGTAAGCAGACTACTTCGCTCTCTGCCATTCTCAACATGGGATGATAGCGAGTCGTGGACGCGCACTCGCAGCACCACTTGTTGCACCTTAGGGATCGAGGCGAACCAACGATGAATATCACTCAAAACGAGTTTCATCAGGAACAATCGTCGCGTGATCACCGGAGATGCGACCGGCCGATGAGCCTCAAGTCACCAATCCGATCGAAGCGACTATTCTTTCCAAGCCTTCGCGATCAGCTGCAAGAGAAGGTCGCCTTCGCCAATAGCCTCGCATGCTGAGTAGACGTCGAAGCCTTAATGCGATTACCGCGTGGAAGACGATTGTTAGTAGCATTAGAGGCTCTAATGCACGCCTTGCTGGGGAACTGGAGCACGCACCGTACCACCGTCCGAAGGTGCTTTGGGAACTATAGTAACAGCAAATTTTAAAATCATGCATCATTGCCTCATGAAATTTGATTTATGGATATTCAGTCTAAAAATGAGTTCTAATTCTAATTAAAATTGCAAGTAAATCAAAACCTTTCTAAACTGCTTGCATAACCTTGTTAATTAAAGTTTTTATAAAAGGTTTATTGGAACAAGTAAATAAATAGTAAAACAATAGTTTTACTAATTTTCAAATACTATTTTACAATTTAATCATCAATTAATTATTTACTTGTAATTTAAAAATGAAATAAATCAAAATTATAGGATTTATATATTCGTGCTCTTGCAATGACCTATTTTTTTTCTTTCCTCTTCTTCCCTTTTCCTATTCTTTTCCCTCCCTTCCCCACACATCTCTCCGATCTTTCCAAACAAAAATAAGTAGAGATATATCACCTATCTTGATCTTGGCCTAAAAGCACGCATATCATGTCGAGGGAAATAATCAATCTCCCATACCCGATCTCGAGCATTCCAAATTCCTCTCAATTCATCCTATAAAAGCCGCCACCATGCCATCTTAGCCGCCACACACCCTCGCTTCACAAGCGCTGCGCGCGTAAATTGGCGAGTAACCTATTGGCTTATTAGCGAACCCTCAGAACTTCCTCCTCTCGTGAACTCATGCCACCTTCGCCCTTTGAACCGAGCTGCCCTCTGAAACAATGGGTCTGCCGGCGAAGGAGGCCATCCGGCTCGCTGGTCATGGCGCCATCAACCGTCTCACTCTCAGCTCGAGCACCCCCAGCACCCCTAGTTAAGTCAGCCTTAAACCTAAGTTAGCAATCCCCTGCGCCATGCTGGCCAATTATACCCTCCCCATGACCCCGCCGGCGCAACGACGCCGCGCAAGACGTGCCGCCGCATACGACTCCCCGTGCTAGACGCGTGCCGGAACGGTTATATGAAAACTCGCATCGCCAGCATCAAATCCAGCCGCAAGTCCTTCAAATCCCATGCCGTGCGCCGTCGCTTGCCTTCTCAAGCCCGTCGAAAGATTATAATGTGCCTGGCCACTCACGGGTCGGTCATTGCTTTACGTGCTCGCAACGTACTCAGCCGCCGCGGCTTTTCAGCGATTCGCGGCGTGTTCACAATAAATTTAACAGGTCTGATAGGTTACCACGACGACGACAATGACGGCATGTCTTATGCAACCGCCACATGACATATTTGCTATTATGGGCCGCTTGCAACCGCTTCGGTGGTATCTTTCGTCGACTCAAGAACAGTCATCCTACATAAAGCACTGGGTCCATGTACCTGGTAGGTCACAACTGACGGCCTGCTCCTGTCAGCTATATCGCTGGGCCATCGATCTGGACTGCTGATGTGTTACCCTGCTGCTGTTTCTGTCGTCGAGCGCCGAGACGTTTTGTGTTTTGTTTATAATTTTCTAATTCTATAGCATTTAACATGTTTTAATAACTTTAGTTATATAACTCTCCAATTTGTGAAACAAATTTTAAAAATGTTTGTAAAATTATTGTCTCACTCTTTTGTCAAATTTCATGTGCATTGACATATTCTGTATATTCCTGCTCTCTTTGCATTGTATTTATTCGCTTTTTTATTACACGTTAGATCCGAGTACGAAAGTCGAGTAGTACTGTATACCAAGGCTTCGAGGGATCCCATCCTCTCGCGATCAAGGTGCGCCAAACCTTCAACCCATATTTTTCAACGAAGTTTTGTAGAATTTGAACAATAGCATGTATGTTTAACATGAAATAATAAATGACTTTTGCCTAGTTAAATGCCATTGATAATTAATTTTATAAAATACGCTACCTTAGGATTATTAATTTTGATTAATTATTGCCATATCCTTGATTAGGTTTTGCATCTACTAGTAATGCTATAGTAAACCACACTGACATCGCTTGTTAACATTAATCACCATTTACTTTTTTGATCTTTAAGAAGAACAATTGGTGTTGTTTTGTTTGTATTGGGGCTAGGATATGTCGAAAAAATGTTTAAACCCTCTGATTTGGGATTTCGGGGGATTGTGGGTGTTGTCACAAGCAAGGAGAACGCACGCTAGTCATCTATGATTGAACAGTCGCACACTGGGACCACGCCTACATTCCTTGAGGTGAGCAGGCAGTAAAACCTAGTCGGTAACTCATTGAGTGCTTGTGGCAAGCAAGCTCGTTGGATTGACCTCTAGTTTTGGCATTCCAAAGAGCGGAGTAGGCATTGGTGTGTGATTGCAGCTCAGTTGCTTCAGCTAAGGAGGGGTAACTAACTCAGCTGTAGCGACGGCTAGTAGAGTGCTAACTCGTGAGTGCTGCGCGCGAGGGAATGTTGGTTAAAGACCTTGGGTGCCGGGTGATTCCTAGTTCATGAAGTGCAACCTCTCTGAGTTATGATTGGCACAGAACTCAAGCTCGGGGAGAAGCCTGGTGCCTGGTACTTCTTTATCTTTGTTTTCTAAATGGTGTTTTTAAAAGGGAAAAAACCACGATCAGGGGTGGTGTTATTTTCTTCTCATAGTGTGCTGAGCGATGAGGAGAAATACTACACTGCCGGCGTGGTGTAGACGGTAGAAGGAAGGCCTGTTTTTAAAAAAAATACTTCAAAGATTTGTTTCCCAACTCATTTCAAATCATTTTTTATAAAACCTTAGAAAGACTTGCAACCTGCTATATGCAAGAATCTTCTTTACTCCTTGTTAAGCCCTAGTTGCATTTAGTCACTTTTGCTGTTGAGTATAAAGTCTCACTCTCGCCTGCAATGGCTCGCATTCCAGCGAGTTGTGCGAGTAAGTATACCGGACTTCTTACGTCGAGTTCAGACGAGGACTCAGCGTCGGTCTAGGTCTAGGGCATCCATGCCTATCCGATCCGAAGCAAGGCGGTTTTCCATTCAAGTTGAACTATGTTATTTGAATTTTCGCCCGCCTCGCAGTAGGCCATGAAGCCCTAAACTTTGTAATCGGTCAAAGGACTCTTCATGTAATAGTACTTTTAACTTTCGTTTGAATGGTGATGATCAAAATCCAACATCAATCCAGTTGTACTACTAGCTACTTGATCCCGAAAAGACACCCTAGCGGATACCTCCGGACGACTTTGGGTCTATCGGCTCTAGTACCCGCTTAATATAGCTCGAGAAGTGCCTTATGCCTTGTCTTACCTCTTACCCATGCCAGTTGATTTTGCAGCAGTGAGACAGCAAAACCAGAGTGGCACGATCTCGACTCATCCTCCGAGACGCCTTGCGAGCCATCAGCCGAGTGGCGACGCCAACAATCAATCGTCGGCTATCCAGCTGTACGCGGTGCCTAAAGGTGCACTGAGGAACTCAGTGCGACCTTCAGGACCAGAACCTGTTCTAAGTTCTGAGAGACGGAGTTCAACCAACAGCTCATGGGATGAGCTCAGAGGGGGCGGTCGAGTCCGGCACGGTGCCTACAATGTCTGCATTGGGCTTGACTGCCAGCCGATAGCCCGAACATCGCTAAACCTGAGGTTCCTCACGCCTAGAAAAGGTTCGTTTTTTCCTATCCCTCTCTGCTCTCTATCTCTGACCATACCAGCCACTAGCCCCCCAAACCTAGCACCTAAACTCATGATGGGATGGGGAGAAAGCCATCCAATATTCCAAGACTACCATCCAGACGTATACTCTGACCCCCGAGATCCCTTGACACGTAAGCCCAGGACATCATCACCGCACTATAAGATCAGTGGCAGACACACGTCTCATTCTATACATAATAGCCTAAGTAATAGCCCGAGCCCAGGTCAGTAGTCCAATACCTGCTGGAGTCAGAGAGATATCCGAAGGCCTTAGCCACAGGTAGTCGCAGTAATACAACGTAACTTAAATCGCCAGTGCGAGGCGGCCTCTGACCCTAGGGTTGATTTTTCAAAAGCCTGGCTTACCAATGAATATCGAAGCCTTCGATGGGTCGTCGTCGTCGAGGAAGTCGAGATTTTAAATTGATCTAAACCACAACAACCAACCACTTAACACGCCTGTGGCTTTTAGTGAGTTTTTAAAATGATTCTCCACCGCTCTCTAGCTAGTCAATACATCTTCTGCCTGATTTCTCGCAGCAGCTATTTTTTGTATCTCTCTAAACCTAAACTTAGTTAGCTCTAAGCGACTCGCCTGCGGTCGGCCGATTAAGTAGCGGTGAATTGATCGGGGCTAGGGTTCAAAAACCGATTCTAACTGGCTGGCACATCGGAGCATCAAGGGTCGATTTTTCGGGAGCACGGTGATTTTTTAATGAAGCGGCTTCATTTTTCCAATGGATATAGCCATGATCTCCGCGGCAAGGTCGATATCTCCTCGATACCCTTCGAGCCATCCACCGCCTGCTATATCTTCGCGGAACGGCTTGTTCAGCTAGGAGAAGTTAGATTAACCACAAGAGCAGGAGGCTTCTAATGGTTCTTGCCTATTTGCTTTGCTACCTAGTCCCAAAGAGGACTGTCGACACGGACGGCCGGCAGATGGGGCGAGCCAATGGCCGCGCTGCCAAGTAGCAAAGCTAAGCGCCCCATCAACCAGCCTGCGTTACGGAGCAACATCAACCTAGCCTCCTCACTAGCCTACTACCGCCCAGCAGCCTGAGATATCCGGCGTGCCCGGTGGACCGGTAGGATGACGTGAGTCCATCGCCTCCGCGATGTTCGCCGGCGTCAAATCAACAAATCAAGCTCAGAAGCAATTGGGATCGCCGAGCTATAGCGATGAAAGGAGCAGGAGTGAGAATCTTTAGATGACAGACACTCGTCGGTTTATAGGCGAGTTCGGAAGCGAAGCAATCGAAACAATCCGGGGAATATATGCTGCGCCAATTTCGCTGAAGCAGCGTAAGCTATCCTAGTTTAGAGGTTTAACTGACCTTGCGAATGTCTCTGGACATAGCTGCAATGCTTGATCAACTGCAAACGTTCGTTCACTCCGTAGCGACCGAGTACCAATGAACAAGTCCACAGTCGCGAGAAGGGTATTTATTACGGGAGCGACCTAAACAAATGGAAAATGAAAACCTACGCTTAGGGGTAGCCTTAGACTCAACAACCACATACTACCGCGGAACTCCTCTTTGCCAAGCTCAGATTTTGGACCTGTGAGATCTATGCTTCCAGCCCAAAGTCCCACATAGTATCTCCCGTTGCCTCCTGCGCGGATCTGCGAGAAAGTCGCGCGCAAGGCAGGCGCTTCCATGAAGCAGCTCTCATGTCCCAAGGAACGCTCTCCACGCTTTACCGAAACGGCTAATCAGCGAGCTGTAGGCTCGGGCCCACGAGCCGGGTGCGGTCTCCCTTGATGCAAATAAACCTTCCTTGGCATCCTCCTCCTCATTATTCGCCGTCGGCAGCGAGCCTAAGGGTAAGAGCCGTTGCGAGGTAACCACGCCGCGGACCGAGCAACCTTGCCTGGTGAAGGCCTTCAGGTAGCCAAGCTGCTGGCGGTTCTAGCAGGTCTACGACTTACCGTTGGCGCTTGTCGCCGCGTATTCCTCTCTAAGGTGTTGGCATCAAATGAGCAAACACAGCAGGAACCCATATACGGACCGGCACGCAATCAAAATACGACAACAAGCATCATCGAGCTTACTTACTTACCGCATCTGGCTGGCCCTATCGATCGCACTATCGCTGCCGCTATCTAGCTCTTGTTCGCTCTTTCACCTCGCTGCTGCTCTCTCTGCCGATCAGACTACACGATCCACTCATCTGTAAAGGAGCATGCAGCGCCTCGCCGAGACTTGAGATCCAGCTGCCAAGGCCCGGAGCAGACTCAAGGGCAAGCTCTCGCCTCCGGCCGCCTAAGCTACCACTCCTTGGGCTATAACTGGCCTACCGAGCCACGCTTCCTATCTATGAGCATCGTGCGTCCGGCCGTCCCGAGCTCCTCCGCTCCCGCCTCCTTGACCTGCGTCATCCCGCGAGACGCTCATATACGGTCTCGCAGGCAGCCATCCATATGGATCCGTCGCGTAGATTGGCATCGGCGCAGTATTCGGCTACTACTGCATAACCATCGCCATCTCGGGTCTCTCTTCGGCTCCCCTGGGCTTGAGGCGGGCTTGAGTCACATGTCGTGCTTTTGCCGGCCTCATCGATCAACGACGTCAGACTCACTTCACGATAAGCTGCCACGGCAGCGGCGCGACGCTCAAAGCTTATGATGACCAATCAAATGAAGAAAGATTAGTGCCCGGGTCCGCCAGCAATGTTACTTCGAATAGCTACGCGGAATATGTCGATCCCACACGCGCGTCAAGATGTCGGCCGACGGGCACCACATAGCCGGAAATCCAGTCCCTGCGTGCGGTGTGACGCCGCTCCCGAAAGTACGCGCCGCCCGGTCCATATACCTCTGCTGTGAACCGACAGACCGGGTCGGTTCGGTATCTCTGGCCTTTGGCCAAGCGACGCTCTGTCTAGGAATGCGTGAACAGGATATAGTCTCCCTGATAATCGGCCCATGCCCGCATGCCCGAGCGCCGGGGCCATAACAGGAAAGAGCAGGGCAGCGCCTACGGCTCACTGGGGCATTGCTTCATCAAGTAATCAGCCTCAGAAGCAAAGCTCAAAGTAACCGACGCCAGCGCCGGTGAATCCCTCGGTGGGTGAAGACTCGTGAAGCATGCCATGGCACGGGCGCCGCTAGTGAAGTCTGCCGAGCTTGGCCTGCATCCTGTTCCGGCTTGGTCGATCCTTGAGCTTAGTAGGACAGACTAAGACAGACTCCCGTCGAGATCAGCCGGCACGTTAGCCGCAAGGTCGGGAACGAAGACTCACGGGAAGTGCCTTGGCGGGAGAGATCATCCCACCCGCGGATCTCGAAGAAAGGGCAAACCCGCTTCCTCAGCGGGCTCACCCGGTGCCTGGTGAAGTCAGCTACAATATCGTAGCCATTGTGCCCCTGGCCGGCCAAGTCCCGAACCTTGGCCACCAGGGCTACCTCCACTGGCTCCAGCGCGGGCCGGGGCATCGTCACCTTCCCAGGGCTCGCATTGGCAAACCATAACCGGCAGTTGTCGGGCTTCTCGGCGTAATACCACCGCGACGCCCACCCCCCGACGTTCTCCTTAGCTTTGAACACCGGGTACGAGGACTTCATGTCGCGGCGGAGCTTGAAGTAGGCGCATCCCGCCACATTGTTCCACCGGTCGTGGTCAGCTCGTAGAAGTGAAGGAGGAGACTGACTTTCGGCTCCACCCCGACGAACGCTTCGCAGAGGTGCGCAAAGATCGTCAAAAACAAGATCGAGTTGGGATTGAGGTTCACCAACTCGATCCCGCACTGGGCCATGACGGATTCAACAAAATCGGACTCCGGAACCCGGAGCCCATGAATCGCGAAGAGCTCTAGCGAGCGAACTCCTTGCTCTGGCGCGGAACCGCCTCCCTACACGCCCTCCATCCGCCGACCTCGGGTTAGCGGCTTCCAAATTTCTCAGGTCATCTTCAGTGAGGAGGCTCCGCGTGAAGGGCGCCATCAGGAAGGTGAGGATCGGAGCAAGAAAATGGCGGAAAGGCGGAGGAGGAAAAAGGCAAAGAAACGTGAGCGGCACAAGGCGAACGAGTAGTACAAAAGTGCGTAAGAAGAGACGGCGAAGAAGGGGAACCGCCTGACATAAACGGGCGAGGGGAGATGAACCGTCGCCTGTCCGCCGGGGGACGCGGAAACCAAGGAGGAGGAAGCGGCACAGAATCGCCGCGCGATTTGGGATTCCCGCCAAGCCCGAGGGCCTTGTGAAAGGACGAGCATTTCGCCGGCGGCAACTAGATAAACCTCTGAGTGGCACGACATCGTCCCGCTCGAGGCTCGGGGGCTAGCTGTTAGGAAAAGTACGTGGCCCATAAAGGTTCAGCCCACTTACTTACCCATGGCCCCACAGGAAGCAAGCTCGGGACCAGCAAGCTCCCGCCACGGAAGCTCGGGCCGCTTGCTTACCCCGCGACTCTAAGGTACAAAGGAACAGGACCCGAGGCAAATCATCTTGCGCCCATGACAGATACGCCGTCCCCGTGAGTCGCCGAGAATTAAATCGCCAAGACTATACCAAGGAGCTGGCGGCGGCTTCGGCGGGTTGGTGGCGGTCCGTCACCGCCCGCATGGGCAAAGACACGTGCTAACCAGTAGCGGTCCGGCGTGGTGATCGGAGGATTGCACTCGATTACCCGGAGGATTTGGTGCAGTACCGACATGGCAAAAAGACAACGACTAATTCAACGGACCAGCACAAGCTACAGCGGCCGGAGAGCACCTATAAAAGGGGCATACAGGCCACAACAACAGAGGACCCCAACTTCCGAATACACACAACTCACATGGAGAATAACTACTATAGAACAGGAGCACTTACACTCTCGTAGGAGCTCTAGTTCCCGGCGGTAGTGCTCCGCATCCAGGTAACTGTAGAAACACACGCACAAGTGTCTTGAGCACTCATTGTACCCGAGGCCCGGGCTTCCCAAAGCCCGGACTTCATTCCCTTGTACTCGTTTAAGCTCGGCATTAAACGAAGACTAGACGAGGGTTTGTTATTCCACAAGGAGGCTGAACCAGGTAAAACACTCGTGTCATCACCCCAATCCGGTCTCGGCAGCGTCCATTGCGTCGGACTAAGGTCTTTTCCTTCGGCGTCGGCCACGCGGCCAAGCCTCGGTCCGGGGACAGGCCTGGCCAGACCTTGCACCCCTTTTATTGCTTATTGGCGCTGCAGAGGCTCGCCTCCCAGTCGCCGACAAAAAGCATTTAACAAAACATAAGTTAATAAATAGCAATTCTCATGATAATCTCAATAATAAGATAGACATGGCATAATTCTTAACTCAGTGTCTCATAACACAGATTCTCATTATCTCAAATCATCATCTCAACAAAGTTCTCATGCTCGTTCTCGTTCACCATGAATCATCTAGCAACGGCACAAGGCCGGAATAACCTTACCCGAGTCAAATTAATTAAGGTGTAGCTACAATGTGAGAAACCACCAAAACGCTCATAACCAGGAGCACGGCCATTCGAATGGGTTTACACTCTGCAGAGGTTGCACGTTTTCCCCGAAAGATACGATACTCCCTCGTCGAAAAGCATCATAACAAAATCCATTGAAAGACCAACCCCGAGTCTGTCACGGTCATACCTGATACTACACACAAGTACCCCGAGGGCTTCGACCATACCTGATATTACAAACAAGTACCCCGAAGTTCCATCCCCAGGCTATACACCGGTGATGACGCATCCCTCGGGATCTCATCCACGGTGCAAGGACGGTGACAACCCCGACGTTACTCTCCCGCTAGATCAGGCCCGTCCCATACTGGGCTTGCGGTCGCACGGAAATTCTCAGTTAAATCCATCACGATCATTGGTCCTTAGGGACCGGAGCGTCGACTCGAGTCACCCGCTCCGAGTCAAATTATTAGTTGGTCAAATTTTAATTAATGAGTGAATAATCCCATCATAAAACCCAAGTTCTCATGTCTCATGCTCAAATACTCCAGATTCTCATATTAAAGGGCTTAATGATGATCATATGAGTGGAAATCACTCCCCAACGACTATCTAAGCAATGCTAAGCCAACTAATAATTAAAAACAGTAGCAAATTACATAATAATCTCATCCTAAGGTTTGACATAACCGTGGGTGCGTACCACGTAAATAATGACATGCACTACAAATTACTATGACAAATACGTATGATTTAATTAAATAACAATTTTAGAAAAATCTAGAAATTAGGATTCTAGGGGAAAGACTTGCCTTTCTGATCTTCTTGACCTTGCGGAACGTCGGCGGCGTCGGTGAACTCTCCTTCGTCACCCACGTAATCTATCGTACGCAAATCGAGAAAAACAATAATAAATAACAAAAACAGAAGTAAATTGAAAAATTGTGTAAAAATTAAAGTAGATAGATATGAATTTTGTGAATTTTTAGAAATTTGAATCGCCAGATTTGGAGTTCGGATGAATTCGTAGCAAAATAGTGAAGGATCACTATTGCTGAAATTCGAGAAATTGAGAAAAATTACTGTAGCTGTGGGCTGGCTACTGTAGCTATGCAGCCCACGTGAGTGAGGATGGGGGGGGGGCTGCTGTGTGGCTGGAATCAAACCAGAGAGAGAGTGATGGGTAGAGAGTGAAAGAAGAAAGAGAGAAGAAGAAGAGAGGAAGAAGAAGAAAGAAGAAGGGAGAGGAGAGGAGGAAGGCGCCAGTAGGGGAGGGCGCGGCGAGCGGGCGCGCAGAGGGAGGCTGGCGGCAATGGACGGCGGCGGCGGCGAGTGGCGGCGGCAATGCCCGCCTGATCAGGGCGACACCACGCTGCGTCTCGGAGGAGGAGCGGCGCGGCGCGGCGGCAGCGGCTTGGCGGCCACAAGCAGGCACACAAAGGCGGGACCAGCGACGGCATGCGAGGCGCTGGTGCGGCGGGCTTCGCCGTGGCGGCGAGTGGCGGCGGCGGCGTGGCTACAGCGGCGGCGGCGGCGATGGCTGCGGCTATGGCGAGGCCTGGCCGGTGGCGAAACGGCGACGGCGGCTTTGCATGATGGCGCGGCGGTGATGGCGAGCAGGTATGGCCTCGCGTAGGTGGCGGCTCAGCATCATGGCAACGCGGACGGGGTACGGCGACGAGGACAGAGGAACTCGTCGGTGCGGCTACCTTGACGACGTCCGTGACGGGAGGCGCGCACGAAGACGACGTCAACAGCGTCGGCTGCGTGTAGATGGATTTTGGGGATGATTAGGGTTAATTGGGGGGTTTATATATGGGATTAGGGCTGAGTTTGGTTTGGGCTCGGTTTGGGCTTGGCCCAATCCGCGAGGATTTGGGTTATTCCCTTAATTGCTTTAAGATTTGTGGAAAAAAATTAGAAACGAATTTTTGGTATTTTCAGGGTGTCACAAACCTCCCCCCTAACAGGAATCTCGTCCCCGAGATTCAAACAGAAAAGGTCTGGGAATTCCGCTCGCAGATCATCTTCTCTTTCCCACGTTGCCTCTTTCTCTGAGCGATGATTTCACTGAACTTTGCAAAATTTGATCTTACGGCTTCTGGTGCACCTCTCGGATTTCTCCAAAATCTTCACTGGATACTCGATATAGGTCAAATCCTCACGTAAATCTACATTCTCCAACGGGGTCTATTCCTCTAGCACACGCAAACACTTCTTTAACTGAGACACATGAAACACATTGTGTACATCGGACAACTGCGGTGGTAGTTCCAACTGATACGCCACTTCTCCTTTCTTTGCAAGAACACGGAACGGTCCAATGTATCTCAGTGCTACCTTTCCACTGATCCTGAATCGACGAATACCTTTCATTGGTGACACTTTCAAATACACAAAATCATCCACGTTAAACTGCAAGTCACGGCGATGATGATCTGCGTAGCTCTTTTGTCTCGACTGGGCTGCTTTTAACCGACTCTGAATCATGCGAACCTGCTTATCGGCCTCTTTTAATATGTCTGGTCCAAACACTTTATTTTTCCCAGTCTCTTCCCAAAATAGCGGTGTACGGCACTTGCGACCATACAATGCTTCGAACAGTGACATCTAAATACTCGACTGATAGCTGTTGTTGTACGAAAATTCCGCATATGGCAAATTTGTATCCCAACTGTTCTTACTTTCCAGCGCACAAGCGTGAAGCATATCCTCCAAAATTTGATTTATCCTCTCAGTTTGACCATCAGTTTGGGGGTAATAAGCAGTGCTGAAATTTAATGTAGTTCCCAACAATTTGTGTAAACTTTGCCAAAACCTGGATGTAAACTGAGAACCACGATCAGACACAATTTTCTTTGGAACACCATGCAAACATACTATTCTGGCCATGTATAATTCTGCAAGTCGATCACTGGTATAAACTGTTTTAACCGGTATGAAATGCGCAACCTTGGTCAGTCGGTTCATAATTACCCAAATTGAATCAAACCCTGACCTAGTCCTCGGCAGTCCGGTTATAAAATCCATACCTATTTCTTCCCACTTCCACTCGGGAATTTTCAGGGGTTGCAACAATCCTGCGGGACGTTGATGTTCTGCTTTTACCTGCTGATAAATATGACATAGTGCGACATACTCTGCAATGTCTCTTTTTATTCCGGTCCACCAATACTTTTCCTGTAGGTCCAGGTACATCTTGGTACTGCCTGGATGGATGGAAATAGCGGATTCATGCGCCTCACGAAGAATTATTTCCTTTAATTCCTTGCTGTCCGGTACGAACAATCGCTTCCCGAACCAAATTACTTCATCATTATCTACTAAAAATCCTGCAGCTTTGCCTTTATCCATTCGGGCTTTTATCTAGGAGCTTTCTTCATCACTTTTTTGTGCTTCTTTGATCCGTTCATCAAGTGTAGGTTTCACAATCTTTGCATTAATCATCCCACGCTTAATAATACACAAATTCAGTCTTTTCATCTCCCCATTTAGTTCTGGACGATGTTTCTTTCGATTCAGTGCATCGGCAACAACATTGGCTTTTCCCGGGTGATAGTAAATTCCAACATCATAATCGGCGATCAACTCTAATCACCTTCTTTGTCTCAAATTCAGATCTGGTTGCGTGAAGATATACTTCAAACTCTTGTGGTCGGTATAGATTTCTGTGAGGTTTCCCATGAGATAGTGCCTCCAAATTTTTAGGGCATGCACAACGGCTGCTAATTCCAAGTCATGGGTCCGATAATTCACCTCATGCGGCCGAAGTTGACGAGACGCATAGACTACAACCTTTCCTTCTTGCATAAGTATGCAACCCAAACCATGCTTTGAAGAAAACAAAAGATTTCAAAATCTTTCCGATTATCGGGCAGAACAAGTACCGGTGCGGTGGTCAAACACTTCTTTAATTCCTGAAAACTGTGCTCACAAGCTGAGGTCCATTCAAACTTTTTGTCCTTCTTTAACAACTGAGTGAGCGGTCTCGCAATACGCGAAAAGTCTTCGATGAACCTCCGATAATATCCTGCCATTCCGAGAAAGCTTCTAACCTTTGTCACGGAATCCGGTGACTCCCAATTAAGTACCTCTTGTACCTTACTAGGTAATACTACAACACCGTTTGCTAAAACGACGTGTCCCAAGAAAGAAACTTCACTCAACCAAAATTCGCACTTGCTGAATTTTGCATACAACTTGTGTTCTCGCAACTTTTCTAACACCAAACGAAGATGTTCAGCATGCTCTTCTTCGTTACTTGAATATATAAGGATGTCATCAATAAACACGACCACTAATTTGTCCAGGAACTCCATAAATACTTTGTTCATCAAACTCATGAAGTGAGCAAGGGCGTTGGTCAGACCAAAAGACATCACTATGAACTCATATAGACCATAGCGGGTAGTGAACGCGGTGTTCGGTATATCCTCCTTTCTGATCTTAATTTGGTGATAACCTGACCTCAAATCAATTTTCGAAAACACACGGGCTCCTTTCAACTGATCAAACAGATCGTCTATGCGAGGCAGTGGATACTTATTCTTAATGGTCATCTCATTTAATGACCGATAGTCCACACACATTCGCAATGTATTATCATTCTTCTTCACAAAAATAACTGGAGATCCCCACGGAGATGAACTAGGTCTTATAAAACCTTTATCTTGCAACTCCTTAATTTGTTTCTTTACTTCAGCTAATTGATTAGCGGACAGGCGGTACGGCCTCTGAGATATCGGCGCAGTACCTGGAGCTTGCTCTATCACAAATTCCACATCACGATCTAGCGGTAAACCGGGCAAATCTTCTGGAAACACATCCGGGTACTCACAAAACGACAGGAACTGACTCCAACGGAGGGTTTTCAGGCTCTTTCCCATCACTTTTTAAACAATTAATGGTGCTGGAATTTCCCGAATTTGGCATGTCTGACTTGAATTCCACTTTGGTACCTCTGTGGTTGACCAAATTTATTGCCCTTTTTGCACAATCTATTTGTCCTTTATGTTTTGCCAACCAATCCATACCCAGAATTACATCTAACCCTTGCGATTCAATGAGAATGAGGTTTGCAAGGAATTCCACTCTTTTAATGTGGATAGTTACTTTAGGACAGAACCTATCAGCAAACATGGTTTTTCCTGGGGATTGCACTACTAGAGGGGTTTTGAGTGAACATGTTTCCCAATTATGTTGTTTCACTAAGTTGTTCAATATAAAAGAATGCTGGCTCGAGAATCAAATAAAACTCATAGCGAGGGACCGAGTTAATCGAAAACTTACCCAACACGACGCCGGGTGCATCACAGGCTTCTGGCGATGACATGATTCACACAACCTCTACCGGTTGTGCAGGGCATCCTTAGGGTCCCCGGGACTCCACGTCCTTGTCTGAGGTGGGTGCAGGCCGAGTACCACCTTGATTGCCTTCTGAGGTGCTGAATTTTACCGCTTCTGAGGGCAATTGTTGGCATAGTGACCCATTTGTTGGCAGTTAAAGCAACGGATAGCTGAAGTGTCGACGGGGGATCTCGGTGGCCGTCCTGCGGTGTTGGGGCGCCTGACCGCACATCGAACAGGCGCTGGTGGAGCTCTAGGAGCGTTAGTAGCAGTGGCGGGGATCGAATCCGACCAGTCTGAGGCCTAGAATCTGGCGGCTTGTTCTTTGCGCCTAAAACTTCCTTTTTCTAGCCTCACTCAACTCGCACTAAGCTTCTTCCTGGATTAGAGCTTTGTCCACAATATTCTGAAAGTTATCCATGTTGAGCACAAGAAGCGGTGCCTTTGAAGGATCGGGATGTCGCCTAGAGGGGGGGTGAATAGGCGTAATTAAATTTATCACTAAAATGATTTGCAGCGGAAATAAAAGGTTCGGACTGTCCGAGTACAGCTCGGACTGTCCGAGCACTTCGGATAGTCCGAAAGTGTATTCGGATAGTCCGAAGATAACAGAGTAAGGAAATGTGCAAAAGTAGATCTGGGCTCCTAGAGAGATGTTTCCTGCATCAAGGAGTGTTAGTGAGCCCTGAGTACCTGAAAATGAAGTATGGTCAACCATATCTTCTTTTCAAACGAGATCACCACTTCAAATACCAAGATTTGAGTTTGAACACAAGAGTGAAGATGAAATCCAAGAGATGAAGACGGAGACCCAAAGATTTTATCCCGAAGTTCGGATCCTTGAGGGGATCCTACGTCTCCGTTGAGGAGGCACAAAGCCCGGGTCTCTTTCAACCCTAATCCTCTCGGTGTTGCACCAAGCACTCACCGACTTTACTATCTTGAATCCTTTCTTTGTGGAGGTGGATTCGACCTTCACAAACTTCCGGAGGCTCACAACACGAAGCTTGGGAGCTCACCAGCGACTCCTAGCCGTCTAGGAGTCCTCAACCTCCAAGAGTAATAGATCGGCGAGAAATCCGCGAGAGGATGAAACCCGGTGCTCAAGATGGATCTAAGCAAGTTCAAGCTCTCCAAATCTCACTTCTTTTCTCTCTCTAGAAAATCCAATCAACAAGCTCAAGAGGAGAGAGAAAAGCTAGGGCTCAAGAGTAAATGAGGAGGAGTAAATGCTCTGAGTGAATTAATTGTTAGGTGAGAGTGAAGTGAGGTATATAAATGAGCCCTCGAAACTAGCCGTTTTAACTCAGGTCCGAATAAGTTCGGATAGTCCGAGTAAATACTCGGATACTCCGAATAGTGTAAAACCATAGAGACAGAGAGACCCAGCTCGGATACTCCGAGTTGATTCTTCGGATAGTCCGAACCTTCCGATACTCCGAGCGGTTCGGATACTCCGAGTGAAATCTCGGATAGTCCGAATAATTTCTACCCAGCAGACAGAGAGGGTCATCTCGGATAGTCCGAATAATTTCCTTCGGATACTCCGAGTGACTTCGGACATTCCGAGTGAAAAACTTGGATACTCCAAATGGGACTTAGCCTCAAAGACCAATTTCTTTCTGGGAAGACAGAGGGGGTTAGCTCGGACAGTCCGAGTAATTACTCGGATACTCCGAGTGACAAAAAGCATTTTGTGTCTGGATTTTGGATTTGGTGACATAGGTTTAAAAACTTGTAAATTGCTAACTAATTTCCATCATGAGCACCTAGAATATCCAAACACTATTTTCCGTCAAATCCCTCTTAATAGTACGGCTATCCTTAGACTCAAAATTTAAATAAGTTACAAATCACAAGTCTAGATACCGTCTTTTACTTCATTCGAATTTAGGGTTCTTCAATGCCCATAACTTCACTGTGGAGGAATAAGATATGAAGATAACACTTAGAAATCTCATTAGTCCCTTAATCGTTTTGTCATTAACCCCCAAAACACATAGGGGGCCTAAATGCACTTTCAATCTCCCCCTTTTTGGTGAGTTGATGACAACACGATTAAGACTTTACAAAAGGGATGAAATAGACTTTCTTTTGAATTCCAAACATATAGTGGAGCTCCCCCTAAATGTGTGCATCGAAAATTTGAATGAAAGCTTGAATGCACATATTTTTTAAGGAATTTTGACAGAGTCTCCCCCTATATCTTTGCAATTCAACATGAGTAAAAAAAAATTTACTATAGCAATATGACATGGCATGAAGCACACAAATGAAATATTAACAAGATAGTAGACAATTATCTACAACAGACAACCACAATTACCACAATTACCATAATCAATTACAGGGACAGAATTAGAAGTTCAGCTACCTTCAGCTACTACAAATTAGAAGTTCAACTTACTGCAAATAACAACCATATAACAACCACAAGATAAAACAACAGTTCACAAAAGTTCAACTCCGGAGAACATACAAAAGATCACAAAAACAAATAGACTAGATTCCTTTCCACCTTTGTCCTCAAGGCACCAAAAGAGTAGAGGAAACTAAGAGCAGAATCAGGCATCACTGTCTTCGTCGTCGTCCTCATCGTCGGGAGCAAATGCAGCATCATCTCCTACCTCGCTGCCCTGAGAGGAGTGGAGACCGAAGAGGTGCCTAGTCTGAGTGTCCACCGTGGCGGAGGACTCAGAATCAGACTCCTCAGCAGAACAAGGCAGGTTGAGCTTCCTCTTGATGTCTTGAAGTTGACGACGAGTGTCAGCCAGCCGGAGGTTGGTCTCCTGAATCTTCCTGTGGCTTTTCATGCCAAGACAGAAGATAGCGCGAAGCACTTTCTTCACTGAGCCACTGGAGGAGGAGGAAGGTCTAGGAGAGGATGGCCTGACTCTGGAAGTGGAGGATTGACCTGGAGCGGGAGACTTTGTAGGAGATCTGGCCCTACCACGCCTGACAGAGGGAGTTGAAAAAAAGAGTAGCCTTGATAGAACGGACCCTATAGGCGGTGTGCTCCACATCTCTCACAAACCTCAGACCAGTGACCCCTTCTATCACACACATCACATAAGGGGCAAAGTTGCAGCTGCTGCGAGGATTAAGTTAGTTTGAGCGAATTTCCTGCCAAATGAAATCAAACACGTCAAAAGGACGTGTTCCCTCACCAATCCTGAGAAGGAGATTCCTAGAGAAAGAACTGATGTTGGTTGCATCTCCCTCTTTTGGCCAAAGTGTCTTCCTCAGCAGCTTGTAGAGAATGGCTTGAATCCTCTAGTGGTTTCCAATTTGAAGGCTAAGGTGTCATCATAAATAGACTCCATCTCATTGACACTAATAGGTTCTGACATGTGAAGCTTGTCCAGGTTGTACCACCCTTCAGTTGAGAAACCCAAGCAGTCAGCAAATTGTTCCTTGGTCACTGAATAGTAGAGCCCGTCTGCCATAAACTACATAGTACTATCCTCATCAGAATCCACATAGAGTGTTGCATAAAACTGAGCAACTAGCTCATTGTTCCAAGCAAACTGAAATGTCATGATGTCCTTGACACCATGACGTTCACAAGCTTCTAGCACTTGGTTGAAAATAGGACCCTCTTGCTCTTCCATGTAACTCCAATCAACCCACTGCATGGACACCACAGGATTCTTCGTATCGGCAATCATTGAATCATAGTAATCCTGTTGGAAGTGGTTCCAGAACCTCCTGTCCACAAACTCTTCCCCGATGGAATTCGAGATTCTTGTTTCTCGCCATTGGACTTCCTTTTCTTTCCCTTGACCTGAGCTGTAGTCAATCTTCTTCTTGGGCATCACATTTCTGAAATGACCGCATAGAGGATGGACTTGCACAGTCCAATGAGCTCTCTGAGCAACGACGCTCGCCAAATTCTTGGCTTCTCTTTGATTGAACATGGCAGCATGAGGATCATCACTAGAATCCTCTTCATCACCTCTCCTTGAGGACTGAGAGAGATGACGTGACCTTCTCGACGCCTCTGTTGCTTCTGACGGTCTGAGTGGGAGGATCAGCTGCATGTGGAGGAGGAGCTGAGGAGCTGCCGGCAGGGTGATCATGCTTTTTCTTCTTCCGGGCTATGGTCACAGAGATATCGCGAGAAAAGCGATCACCACCTTGAGAAGGGTCCATCTAAGAGGTTTCAAAGGAATGATGAAGATTAGACTCCAATTAAAACACTAAATGGATGAGAGTAGGGTAAATTTGGGCATGTCAACTTTGGATAGTCCGAGATATATTTCGGACAGTCCGAATGCTTCGGTCACTCCGAACAGGTTCGGATAGTCCGAAGTGTAACTCGGACAGTCCGAGTTGCGCGAGTTCAAATTTGCCCTAACTCATCCAATCTAGAGATTAATCAAAGTAGACTAGAGCCTACCAAGAAATATCATCCTAGAAGGTCCTAGGACAATCCTAGACACTAGGTTTAATAGAGAATCAAAGAAATGAAGTGAAATTTGAGGGGCAGTTTCCACGGTACCTTGAAGAGACGACCACGGAGACTCCGAGGTGAGAGCCCGGCAATGGCGCAGTGGAGAAGAGAGCCCTCGCCCCGGGGAACTCCTCCGAGGTCTGAACCGAAGAATTTGAGGTCCAAAGGTGAAGATCCACGAACCGGGCCGAAATGGAGGAGAGAGAGAAAGAGCACGCGCGGTGGAGTGGAAAAGAGAAGTGAGGAGGAAGAAGATAACCGCGCGGGGTAAAATACCCGGGACGGTTAGTTCGGATACTCCGATCTGATGTTCGGATACTCCGAACCATTCGGATTGTCCGAACATTTATTCGGACACTCCGAGCTGCCCTTCTCCGGAATACTGAATACAAAACAGGAGAATGCCACCGGTTGGAAGAGGGACTAGAATGTCCTAAAGAGTCTCCTCATCTTGTGATCAGTATCTCAATCAAACATTCAAGTTATGATCACATGATGGTTGACATGATCGACAAGATCAAAAGATCAAATGAACACATCAATTTAAGAGAAATAAAGAAAATAATCATTTTCAAAATGTTTTTCAAACATCATCCAATTGTGTGCTCACTTCAAGCTACGTTACGAGAATCTAGAACATTCAGCCCACTCCTTAGTTCACAAAATCTTCTTTCATCGAGTGGTTTAGTAAAAATATCAGCTAATTGATGTTTAGTTCTTACACGTTAAATTTCGATATCGCCTTTTGTGGAGTGGTCTCTTACAAAATGATAGCGTATATCGATGTGTTTAGTGCGAGAGTGTTGGACAGGATTATTTGCAATTTTAATAGCGCTCTCATTGTCACACAATAGTGGTACTTGGTTGTAGGTTAGGCCAAAATCATCTAGGGCTTGCCTTAACGAAAATAATCGAGCACAAAGACTCCTACCGCCACATACTCGGCTTCGGCGAAGGATAGGCTACGGAGTTTTGCTTTTTGGAGGACCACGAAACTAGGGACCTACCCAAAAATTGACAAGTTCCTGTGGTACTTTTCCTATCCACTTTGCAACCTGCATAATCCGCATCAGAATATCCAACTAATTTAAAAGATGACCCTTTTGGATACCAAAGACCAAAGTAAGGAGTGTGAACTAAATATCTCAAAATTCTTTTCACGGCCACCATGTGGCACTCCTTAGGAGCGGCTTGAAATCTCGCACACATGCACACACTAAGCATGATATCCGGCCTAGATGCACAAAGATAAAGAAGTGAGCCAATGATAGATCGATATACCTTTTGGTCGACCGGCTTACCATCTTTGTCAATGTTAAGATGACCATTGGCTTGCATTGGCGTCTTGATTGGTTTTGCCCTTTCCATATCAAATTTCTTCAACATGTCTTTAGTGTACTTGGTTTGACAAATAAATGTGCCCTCTTTGAGTTGCTTTACTTGAAATCCAAGGAAGAATTTCAGCTCACCCATCATGGACATTTCAAACCTATTTGTCATTGTCCTACTAAATTCTTCACACAATAGATCATTAGTAGAACCAAATACTATATCATCAACATATATTTGACAAATAAACAAATCATTATTGACATGTTTAATAAAGAGAGTAGGATCGGCCTTTCCAATTTCAAACCCTTGGTTGACGAGGAAATCCCGAAGACACTCAAACCATGCCCGTGGGGCTTGTTTAAGACCATAGAGTGCCTTGTGAAGTTGATAGACATGATCTGTAAACTCGGGATCCTCAAACCCAGGTGGTTGCTCAACATATACCAACTCGGAGAGCGGTCCATTCAAAAATGCGCTCTTTACATCCATTTGCTTCAACTTAAAGTTATAGTGAGTAGCATAGGCAATTAAAATACGAATGGAATCTAGCCTAGCTACGGGTGCATAAGTCTCACCAACATCCAAATCTGGAATTTGTGTGAAGCCTTGAGCAACCAACCGTGCTTTGTTCCTTGTCACAATTCCATTTTCATCTTGTTTATTGCGAAACACCCATTTGGTTCCAATAACATTTTGTTTGGGTCGTTCCACAAGCTCCCACACTTGGTTTCTTTTGAAATTATTCAATTCATCTTGCATGGCAATGATCCAATCGGGATCTTCAAGTGCTTCTTCTACCTTCAAAGGTTCAAAGGAGGAAACAAAAGAGTAGTGTTCACAAAAATTAGCAAGTTTAGACCGAGTGGATACTCCCTTGTTGATATCACCAAGTATATTATCAACAGGATGATCCCTTTGTATACTTTGGTGTACCCTAGGATGAGGGACCTCTTGATGCTTTTCTTGAGCATCTCCACCCTTCTCAAGAAAGTTATTGGAGACGTCGATTTCTTGACTTGAGGAGGGTGGCTGTCCATCAATTGAAAGGTTGTTCGGAGTATCCGACACACCACTCGGAGTATCCGAGTGTGTTCGGATAGTCCGTTGTCCATGTCCGGACTGTCCGTCTCCTTGTTGATCTTGAGCATCTTGAGGCTTGATATCTCCAATTGCTAGCTTCTTGATCGCCTCACAAGGTGGTTCTTCATTTTCTAAAACACAACGATCAACTTACTCCGCTTGAGAGCCGTTAGTTTCATCAAACGTTACATCACGCGTGATTTCAACAATACCCGTGGTATTATTGAAAACACGGTATGCATATGCGTTTAATCCATAACCAAGTAGAAAACCTTCATCAACTTTAGGAGCAAATTTAGAAGACTTAAACTTTCTTTTTAAGAATGTAGCACTTACTCCCAAATACCCGAAAGTAGGAAACATTCGGTTTCTTCCCGGTGAGTAGTTCATAGGATGTCTTCTTCAATAATTTGTGAAGATAAAGCCGATTGGTAGCGTGACACGCGGTGTTTACCGCTTCCGCCCAAAACCTATCGGATATCTTGTACTCGTTGAGCATCGTCCTCGCCATCTCGATTAGGGTTCTATTCTTCCTCTCGGCTACCCCATTTTGTTGAGGGGAATAGGAAGCCGAGAACTCGTGTTTTATCTCTTCCTCATCAAGATAGTCTTCTACTCTCGTATTCTTGAATTCCGTTCCATTGTCGCTCCTTATTCTTTTGATCTTCAATTCAAATTCATTTTGCGCTCTTCGCATGAATTTCTTGACTGTTCCTTGAGTCTCGCTCTCATCATGCAAAAAGAACACCCACGTGAAGCGTGAAAAATCATCTATAATAACAAGACCGTATTTGTTACCTCCTATACTTATGTAGGCGATTGGTCCAAATAAGTCCATATGTAGCATTTCCAAAGGTCTTGATGTTGTCATTATGTTCTTGGCGGGATGAGATGTGCCCACTTGTTTTCCCGTTTGGCATGCACTACATATCTTGTCTTTTTCAAAGTGACATTTGTTAGTCCAAGTATGTGTTTGCCTTTTAAGAGCTTGTGAAGATTTCTCAATCCAACATGAGATAGACGGCGATGCCATAACCATCCCATGCTAGACCTAGCCATTAAGCACGTTTCAAGGTTGGGTTTATCCATGGAAAAATCCACTAGATAAAGCTTTCCCTTTAAACGCCCTTTAAAGGCTATGGAATTATCACATCTCTTAATGACATCCACACCTTCATTAGTAAAAAGACAATTGTATCCCGTTGCACACAATTGTGGAACGGACAACAAATTGTAGCTCAATGATTCAACAAGTAAGACATTTGTGAGAAGAATATCATCGGTGATGGGTATCTTACCAAGACTCATCACCTCACCTTTGCCATTGTCGCTGAAGATGATACTATCACTTGTTGAACCATTTGGATCTAGATATGAAAACATAGACTTCTCTCCGGTCATATGATGAGTGCATCCACTATCCAAAATCCAACTTGATCCACCGGAGTGATAGTCCTACAAGATAGAATCATACTTGTCTTTTAGGTACCCAAACTTATTTGGGTCCTCTTAGGTTAGGCCCCGTTTGGCACAGCTCCAGCTCCCAGCTCCACCTCAGAGTTAGAGTTTGTAGGTTAAAATAAAGTGACTTAAGTTTATATTTTTAGTTTAAAATGTAAATAAAATAACTCACATAAACATTCTCAATGTACCCACAACTCCAGCTCTATGAATTTCTGGAGGTAGGAATATGGTGCTCCACCAACTCCACCAATTTGGTGGAGCTGGAGCTGTGCCAAACAGGGCCTTAGTAACTAGTGCTTTTGGCACCCAAATAGATTTGACACTAGAATTCTTGGGTTTTGGACCTACATACTTAGCAACTATATGACCAAGGTTAGTTCTTTTGAGCACAAAGGAAGTATTGAAAATAGAATGAGTAAGATGGTTGGAGGATCCTTGTGCTTTTACAAACTTGATGGGCTTGGTAATGGAGGCTACCACAATGTGGCCCTTCTTACCCTTAGGAGGAATATAGCCAAGCCTCTTCCTTTTAAAGTTGCCTTGTTGCTTCCCTAAGAACTCCTCAAGTCCTTTGCTCGACTTGTAGGATTTTTAAAATCCATTCTCAAGAAGTCCTTTTAGCTTTTCATTCTCTTTCGCCAACACTTGCATTGTCTCAAAGTTAGTTGTACAAACATTTATATCAATGTTATAACATCTTGCACAACCGTTACTAGTTGAAGGCAGTGAGAGAGAAGTAGCTAGGTTTGAAGAGTGAGAAGGACTTTTCGAGAGATCAACAAGCTTCACATCAAGAGCCTTGCAAGCGTCCTTTGCTATAGCAAGATCCTCTATGAGTGAAGCGTTAGTGATCTCAAGATTAGTTACTTGAGATGTGGCTAAATCAATATTCTTAGCCATCTCAACTTTTTTTTCTTCTCACTAGCCAAACTTTTTTTTAACTCAAGGTTTCTCTCCTTTTCTTGGATGAGCAAGTCTTCTTGAGTTTCAAGAATTGCTTCTTGTCTCTCTATTTCTTTCAACATAGCATTTAATTTTATCATGTCAAAATCTTTCATTGATTTAAACAAATCATCATCACAATCACTTTCATCATCTTCACTAACATTATTGCAAGGATCATTAATAGTAAAGATTGAGTTCTTATTTGATACCTTGCGCCCTCTAGCCATAAGGCAAGTTGGGACAACATCATCGTCACTTAGGTTGTCAAAGAGAGTTTTTGAACTCGTTGGCGTGTATGATGAAGTGATGGCGATGGAAGCAATTTCTTCATCGGATTCGGAGCTTGAGTCCGATTCGGAGTCGGATTCGGAATTGGAATCCCACTCCTTCCCAATATGTACGTGCTCCTTCTTCTTGCCTTTCCTCTCATCCTTCTTGTGATGCTTGTCCTTCCTCTTCTTCTTGTCGTCATCATTCTTGTCATTCTTGTTTCTTTGTGGGCATTCGGCAATGAAATGACCGGCTTGCCCATACTCATAGCACTTCCTTTGAGAGCGCCTTCCTCTTGACTTACTCCCATTACTTTTGTATCGACCCTTGGACTTGAAACCACTCTTTTTGAGGAATTTATTGAATCTCCTCATAAAGAGTGCCATTTCATCCTTGCTCAAAGGACCATCATCGTCATCTTCACTAGAGCCTTCATCGGTGTCGTTTGATCCTCTAGTGGCCTTTAGAGCAATGTCTTTCCTTTTACTAGGCCTCACATGTTCTTCCACGGTATCGGCGTCCTTGACCATCATCTCATCGGCCACCAATCTCCCAAGTACATCATGAGGTGTGAGAGAACTGAAATTGTCTCTCTCCCTAATGAGTTGTACTAGATTTCGGTTCTTTGGAGTGATGACGCGTAGAAGAATCTTCACCACGGCTCTATCCGTCAAGTCCTCACATCCTAGACCTTTTGCTTGATTTACTAGGATCATCAAGCGATCAAACATTTGAGTATAGCTTTCTCCATCCTCTAGCACAAACCGACCGAGTTTTTCATTGATGAGCTCAATCTTTGATTCTCGAACGCTTGAGGTTCCCTCATGTGCAACCTTTAACGTGTCCCAAATGACCTTTGCATCTTCAAGCCCATCAACCCGGTTGAACTCGGTTGGACTCAAGGCATTCAACAATGCGTTAGCCGCTTGATCATTGATGTGACGCTCCTTCTTCTCATGAGGTGTAAGCTTGGTGGAGTCCTTGGGCTTAAAACTTGTTTCAACAATCTCCCAAATCGAAGGGTGAAGAGATCTCAAGTATATCTTCATCTTATGTTTCCATGCCGGGTAATGAGTGCCATCGAAATACGGCGCTTTACCGGACGACACGGAGACATAAGATGATGATCCCGAGGGACCAACAATGGGATACTCAAAGGGAATTTCTGCACCGGTGCTAACACGTGGGTTGTCCATGTTGTCATCGGTGAAACTAGCTCTCTCAGTCGACATCCTAATTTCTCCAAGCGGTTAAGCTTAATACAAGAGATTAGGCTCTGATACCAATTGAAGGATCGGGATGTCGCCTAGAGGGGGTGAATAGGCGTAATTAAATTTATCACTAAAATGATTTGCAGCGGAAATAAAAGGTTCGGACTGTCCGAGTACAGCTCGGACTGTCCGAGCACTTCGGATAGTCCGAAAGTGTATTCGGATAGTCCGAAGATAACAGAGTAAGGAAATGTGCAAAAGTAGATCTGGGCTCCTAGAGAGATGTTTCCCGCACCAAGGAGTGTTAGTGAGCCCTGAGTACCTGAAAATGAAGTATGGTCAACAATATCTTCTTTTCAAACGAGATCACTACTTCAAACACCAAGACTTGAGTTTGAACACAAGAGTGAAGATGAAATCCAAGAGATGAAGACGGAGACTCAAAGATTTTATCCCGAAGTTCGGATCCTTGAGGGGATCCTACGTCTCCGTTGAGGAGGCACAAAGCCCGGGTCTCTTTCAACCCTAATCCTCTCGGTGTTGCACCAAGCACTCACCGACTTTACTATCTTGAATCCTTTCCTTGCGGAGGTGGATTCGACCTTCACAAACTTTCGGAGGCTCACCACACGAAGCTTGGGAGCTCACCAGCGACTCCTAGCCGTCTAGGAGTCCTTAACCTCCAAGAGTAATAGATCGGCGAGAAATCCGCGAGAGGGTGAAACCCGGTGCTCAAGATGGATCTAAGCAAGCTCAAGCTCTCCAAATCTCACTTCTTTTCTCTCTCTAGAAAATCCAATCAACAAGCTCAAGAGGAGAGAGAAAAGCTAGGGCTCAAGAGTAAATGAGGAGGAGTAAATGCTCTGAGTGAATTAATTGTTAGGTGAGAGTGAAGTGAGGTATATAAATGAGCCCTCGAAACTAGCCGTTTTGACTTAGGTCCGAATAAGTTCGGATAGTCCGAGTAAATACTCGGATACTCCTAATAGTGTAAAACCATAGAGACAGAGAGACCCAGCTCGGATACTCCGAGTTGATTCTTCGGATAGTCCGAACCTTTCGATACTCGAAGGTTCGGATACTCGAGTGAAATCTCGGATAGTCCGAATAATTTCTACCCAAAGCAGAGAGAGGCCATCTCGGATAGTCCGATAATTTCTTCGGATACTCAAGTGACTTCGACATTCAAGTGAAAACTTCGGATACTCGAATGGGACTTAGCCTCAAAGACCAATTTCTTTCTGGGAAGATAGAGGGGGTTAGCTCGGACAGTCCGAGTAATTACTCGGATACTCCGAGTGACAAAAAGCATTTTGTGTCTGGATTTTGGATTTGGTGACATAGGTTTAAAAACTTGTAAATTGCTAACTAATTTCCATCATGAGCACCTAGAATATCCAAACACTATTTCCCGTCAAATCCCTCTTAATAGTACGGCTATCCTTAGACTCAAAATTTAAATAAGTTACAAATCACAAGTCTAGATACCGTCTTTTACTTCATTCGAATTTAGGGTTCTTCAATGCCCATAACTTCACTGTGGAGGAATAAGATCTGAAAATAACACTTAGAAATCTCATTAGTCCCTTAATCGTTTTGTCATTAACCCCCAAAACACATAGGGTGCCTAGATGCACTTTCAGCCTTAATCATTGGATCCAACCCACGCAGAAAACGACGAGTCTTGGAAGTCTCTTCACTTACTTCCTCTGGGGCATAACGAGATAGCTGAATAAACTTGTTCAAGTACTCCGTGACATTCATATTCCCTTGACGAAGGCGCTAAAATTCTTCCCTTTTAAGCTCTAATTTGCCACGCGGAATGTGCGCAGATCGAAAAGCAGCTTCAAATTCTTCCTAAGTAATAGCATGAGGGTTGGGATGTGCAGCACGAAAAGTCTCCCACCAAGTAGCGGCTACTTCGGTGAGCTGGTGTGCGGCGAACTTCACACTTTCCTGATCATCGCAATCTGCCAGGTACAATTTGCATTCCACATCCCTAATCCAATCATCTGCAACCAAAGGATCAGCGGATCCAGCGTAGGTAGGAGATCTAGTCCTCATGAACTCTCCAAGCTTTGATTGTGGCGGAAGAGCAGGATGCTGAATAACCACGGGCTGTGGGTTTGCAATGTGATGAGCAATCGTTTGCATGAACATAGTCTGCATATTCATAAATTGTTGCCAATCTGGCTGCTGCATCGGCTGAGGGGGTGGCACTTGACCGGCTGCTTCTTTGGGTCAGCCGAGGCGAGGTGGAGGCGGAGGTCGAGCTGGCTGTCACGCGGCTCCATTGGTGGATTTTGCTGATCTCCTGCCGGTGGTTGCTGATTCAGCTCACCAAACAGCTCTGCAAGCGGTACTAGATCAATTGAAGCTTGGCCACGGCCACGGCCACGACCACGACCACGACCTTCAGCTCAACCTTGAACTTGATCCATCTATGGTCGACCAAATAGGAATGGTAAGGCAGAGGAGATATGTGACAAAATACCAAAGGCCGAAAATAATTTTAAATACTTAATTTAAATAACAGGCCGCTTATACACGACTGCTATTTGCTATTCAGTACAAGACAAGCTGACATATAAAAGTCGATGAAACATGTCACACGCGCGCACGTAGATCACCCAGAAAAATTCAACACACTACTAAAGTCCTATACACAAATAAGCATGAAATTATTTTACTTTTTAATCCTTTTGGAATAAAAATTTTCGCAACTGTACGGACACCATATGGACACCGTACCGTACCGTACCGATTTTTTTTTTTTGCTAATCCTAGCAAACAAACTACGAGAATAGCGGAACCATAAAGATGATTCAGCATGCTCCACACAATTTTTTTATTTTATAAAAACGCGATGCCTATTTAATATACTTAGATACAACTTACACCTTCTAATCCCTAGTCTTGAATCATCAAGGTTTTATGTCCTTCCCGCTTCTCCCTTGACATCTTCAACTAAATTTAATCTAAGTAGTATAAAAAAAATTTCTTTTATGTAAGCAGAGATAAGTAGAGACACTAAGATAGGAGAGGACCTAGCAATTACTGCTAAGCAAATTCATGTAGAGTTTTTTATATATAAAATAATCCTAATTATGATGCTCCAGACTAATTAGCATTTCCTACATTCAACGTGGCTCTAATACCAACTTTGTCAGGACCCGGTTTTACTAAACCGAATCCCTCTATGTCAACGGTATGAGTCCCAAGAATCCATGCTCATACCCACAATAAACAAAGATGAATCACCAGTATCACACTGCATAACTAAATTAAATAATCAGAGTGCAACAGCTCCACTTATTACAATAGTTTATAATGACCATAAGTCTTCACGAACTGCAACTAAGAAGCAAATAAAGAATGATAATGGTGTCCCATCACGGCCACGGGCACGCACTGAACGGGAGCAACTAGTAGTGCTGCGCATCATCCGGATACTCCACAACGAACTCCTGGTCGTACTCCTGACCTGCTCGTGGAATAAGCAGCCTCGAATAAAAGCCGGGGTTAGCATGCGAATGCTAGCAAGTCTTTCCTGGGAAGGGCCAGGCTAGGCTTATCCTAGGAAAGATAGTGGCTCATTTGCATAAAAGCATTTAACTTAATAGTATAAAAGCATTTAACAAAACATAAGTAAATAAATAGCAATTCTCATGATAATCTCAATAATAAGATAGACATGGCATAATTCTCAACTCAGTGTCTCATAACTCAGATTCTCATTATCTCAAATCATCATCTCAACAAAGTTCTCATGCTCCTTCTCGTTCACCATGAATCATCTAGCAACGGCACACGGCCGAAATAACCTTACCCGAGTCAAATTAATTAAGGTGTAGCTACGATGTGAAAAACCACCAAGACGCCCATAACTGGAGCACGGCCATTCGAATGGGTTTACATTCTGCAGAGGTTGCACGTTTTCCCTGCAAGATACAATACTCCCCCGTCGGAAAGCATCATAACAAAATCCATCGAAAGACCAACCCCGAGTCTGTCACGGTCATACCTGATATTACATACAAGTACCCCGAGGGCTTTGACCATACCTGATATTACACAGAAGTACCCCGAAGTTCCATCCCTAGGCTATACACCGGTGATGACGCATCCCTCGGGATCTCATCCACGGTGCAGGGACGGTGACAACCCCGACGTTACTCTCCCTCTAGATCAGGCCCGTCCCATACCAGGCTTGCGGTTGCACGGGAAATTCTCGGTTAAATCCATCACGATCATCGGTCCTTAGGGACGGGAGCGTCGACCCGAGTCACCCGCTCCGAGTCAAATTATTAGTTGGTCAAATTTTAATTAATGAGTAAATAATCCCACCATAAAACCGAAGTTCTCATGTCTCATGCTCAAATACTCCAGATTCTCATATTAAAGGGCTTAATGATGATCATATGAGTGGAAATCACTCCCCGACGACTATCTAAGCAATGCTAGACCAACTAATAATTAAAAACAGTAGCAAATTACATAATAATCTCATCCTAAGGTTTGACATGATCGTGGGTGCGTACCATGTAAATAACGACATATACTAGAAATTACTATGACAAATACGTAAAATTTAATTAAATAGCAATTTTGGCAAAATCTAGAATTTGGGATTCTTGGGGAAAGACTTGCCTTCCTGATCTTCTTGAGCTTGCGGAACGTCGGCGGCGTCGGCAAACTCTCCTCCGTCACCCACGTAATATATCGCACACAAATCGAGAAAACAATAATAAATAACAGAAGTAAATTGAAAAATTATGTAAAAATTACAGTATATAGATATGAATTTTGTAAATTTTTAGAAATTGGAATCGCCGGATTTGGAGTTCAGATGAACTCATAGCAAAATAGTGAAGGATCACTATTGCTGAAATTCGAGAAATTGAGAAAAATACTGTAGCTGCGGGCTGGATACTGTAGCTATGCGGCCCACGTGAGTGAGGATAGGGGGGGGGCTGCTGTGTGGCTGGAATGAAACCACAGAGAGAGTGATGGGTAGAGAGAGAAGGAAGAAAGGGAGAAGAAGAAGAGAGGAAGAAGAAGAAAGAAGAAGGGAGAGGAGAGGAGGAAGGTGTCGACGGTAGGGAGGGCGACGGCGGCAGATTTCGGCGGGAGGCGGGCGACGGGCGGCACGGCAATGAAGCGGCTCGACGGCGGCGGCAAGCACAGCTGCGTCGGAGGAGGCAAGGAGAGCGCAAGGCGTGGTGGCGGCGGCTCGCATGGCGGCGCGCAGTAGCAAAGAGCGGGACCAGGACGGCGGAGGAGGCGCGGTATTTGCGGGCTCGCCGTGATTTCGGCGAGTGGCAGCGCGTGGCAGCCCACGGCGGCGAGGGCACGCGCGCGCGGCGGCGACAATGGCTTCGTGGCTATGGCGAGGCACGAATGGCGGCGAACGACGGCGGCGGCAAGATGATGCAGCGGCGGCGACGCGAAGGTGTATGGCCACACGCAGTGGCGGCTTCGGATCATGGCAATATGGACGGGTACGGCGACGAGGACAGAGGATCTCGTCGATGCGGCTACCTTGACGATGTCCGTGACGGGAGGCGCGCGTGAAGACGACGTCAACAGCGGCAGCTACGTGTAGATGGATTTTGGGGATGATTAGGGTTAATTGGGGGGGGGGTTTATATATGGGATTTGGGCTGAGTTTGGTTTGGGCTCGGTTTGGGCTTGGCCCAATCCGCGAGGATTAGGGTTAATCCCTTAATTGCTTTAAGATTTGTGGAAAAAAAATTAGAAACGAATTTTTGGTATTTTTAGGGTGTCACAGTCCTTTTGGCTAAATTAGCAAATCTCCCTCCTCTCTAGCATCAGTCAACAAATCTCACTCAACATCTTCTCTCTCATATAATCTATTCATATTTCCCAACTGCAACCAACAAAATGAACTTTCATGGTTTTCCAATCGTAATCCCTGTCGGCAACAATTTGCATGGTTATACATGTCAACACGAACAATAAAGTAATACTCAAGCATAATTAACAATAGCTAGAAAAGTCACCACAAAGATTAGTATAATTAAACATAGTGTCACCACATAGAGTGTAATGACATAGATTAGCATAACTAAGTCCACACACAGAGTGTATCATAGCATAACCTGTCACTTTCCTAGGTGAAGTCATCCAAGCCCATATTCTAGACATCGCAGTCATCGGAATCTTGTTCCAACTCTGGGTAGAAGATTGCATGGTAGTTGTCTCTGGACAGCTTGACCTTGGGCTTAGCTCCATCAGGGGATCGCTATAGAGCTTCACCGGCTTCAATCTATAGCTTGTTGAGGTTCTCCGTGGCAACACGCTCAACATCAGCTAGGGCAGAGTTGAGCTCATCCATGGAGTCTTATTCGGATTTCACCATTCGTTCACAATTGCCAACAAGTTGGCGACCTTCTTCAAGATCTAGGCATGGTTATAGCAAGGGCTGCCCTCAATCTGTTTGCCTCCTCATGCTTCTTCTCCTTTTGCTTCTACGACCATTGGCAGGCTATTCTACATGCGGATGAGAATGAGTGTATTCCAAAATCAATGAAAACAAGAGAATCTAAAATGTAAAATACCTTCACAATGAGAATGGACTGTAAAAATCCAAATTTAAAGTAGCATCTAAAATTAGAGTGGATTCTAAAATAAGAAGTCTCATTTAGATTCTCAATGTTAATTTATACTGCTTTCATGGATATGTTTATTGTAAGAATTTGGATAGGCATTGATGTTTGAAGGATTGAATAGTTACATTCTGACATTATGTTAATAAAAAATAAACAGATTTGGGGATATAATGGAGGATTTGGACAATCGCAATTGCAGAGCTCAATCTATTCCAAACAGAATTAGAACAACACTATGTATCGTGTATTCTTGTTGTATAAATAGTTAATTCTAAACCCAATGTAAATCAATTCATTAATCTCAACTGTTTCATCACTATTTTCTAGCAAATTTGGGGATTTTTAGAGAGGGGGAAGACAAACCCACCCTAGGACACCGAATCACCTTGCGATGTTGGTGCAACTCCTCGTTGGTCGTCTCGTCCGCCCGCCCGTACTTCTCCTCGCCTCTACTGTCGTACGCCACCGTCTTCACATGAAATCATCATGGGAGCCGGTCAATCGTTTCCTTCGCGAAGAATCTGTGCCCTCTCTCCTCTCGCTATCCCGCTCGCCGGCTCGTACTCCTCCTTGCCTCTACCGTTGTGCGCTACCGCCTTCGCATGAAATCGTCATGGGAGCCAGTCGATGTTTCCTTCGTGAGGAATCTATAGCCTCTCTCCTCTCGCTATCCTGCTTGCCGGTGATGATGAGACCACTGGTGGTTGTGTGGCTCGCTATCATGCCTCGTGCTCACCAGTTTTAACGAGCACGAGTGGGTAGAGAGCACCTTGTCATTGAAGACAGCCGAGAGAAATGTCTACCACAGTTTGGAGGTGATTCGAAGGCCCCGGTAGCTGTCCTTCCAGAAGTAAGGGCAACATATAACCGAACGCTGGAATCAAGTAATGAAAGACTTGCCGTAATCTGTGCCCCTACTACTGTTTGGGGAAACCAGTATAAAATTTCAGTGGTCACAAAAAACAGCAACAAATATTTCAAGTTTAAAATTTGAATTAATCCAGGAACAGACAAGTTGTTGAATCCTTGGTCGGAACAAAAGGGAAAAAATAACAAGACGGGCCGGAGAAGCTCTTCGCCTCGTGGATATCTTCAACTGATAGCATCATCTCCTTGTATTTTCCCATTTGGCCTCGAGGTACAGCACACAGGCAAGCTGGATCGGACATTTGGAGCTGTGCCTCCCCTCGTGACTGCTAGCAATGAAGTAGCGACGCCTCTTCGTGGAAACCAACACCACCAACGCCAAACACGCCTCCATGCCGTCGTCGTTATAGATAGGCGCGCCACTTCGCTTCCCCTCCCCGTCTCATTCCGCCGACTCCACTCCCGAGGGAAGCAGCGCGAGAGCGGCAGCTGGCCATGGCCATGGCGTCGTCGTCGCTGCTGCTGCTTGTGATGGCGGCGGCGGTGCTCGCGGCGGCGGAGGGGGCGTACGTGGCGTACAACACGAGCACGGGGACGGTGGCGGGGAAGCTGAACGTGCACCTGGTAGCGCACTCCCACGACGACGTCGGCTGGCTCAAGACCGTCGACCAGTACTACGTCGGTTCCAACAACTCCATCCAGGTCTCGATGCGTCCGTGCATGTCTTGCCGCCATGGCCGTCTTCTTCCTAACTCTCGCTGCTTGCGGCCGTCCATGGCTGAGCGATCTGGTGGCTGTCTCGGGGTGTGCAGGGCGCGTGCGTGATGAACACGCTGGACTCCGTGGTGGACGCGCTGGCCATGGACCCTGCCCGCAAGTTCGTCTTCGCAGAGCAGGTGATGTGCTCGCCCGAGCTCCCCAGTCCCCAGTACTACCATTTCTTGCCCAATTTGTTAGCTATCTGTGCGAACTTATGTCCATGATAATTGATAGAAGCTCCAAAGTTTGTTGGAGATAATTTCGATATGGCTGGCTGGTCTGTTCCAAATCGTATAAAGACTAGTTTAGGATAGAATCTAGTGGTTTATTCTAGTACGAGCCTTTGTTATCTTTGAGTTCAAGGAACGATCCGATAGTTAGTTGGAAACGAACTCGTTTTTTGTCCCTACAAATAGCAGCTAGTTCTTGTAATTAACTACAGCTTTGTTGAGTAATAATATACGAGGAAATTGTCTGTTTTTCTTGCTTCTTGTTCTTCTTATTGCTCTTGCCAGTTCTTGCCGAATCTGCTACAGCAGCTTCAGGGCAACGTCTCTGATTCAATTCCATCAAAGTTTAGAGGTCTTAACATTTGTCACTCTTTTGAGCTGTTGAGTGCAACAGATTTTTTTTTCCATAAAGTTCATCCAATCATCAATTAGATGACACTTTCCGAATATTTTTGGTCGGATTTATCAAACCGAGACGCAAAATGATCCTTTTACTTTGAAGTCACCTCTCTCTTCGATCTCTCTCCTCTCACTTCCTGGCTGCTCTGCTCCGCCTTGGCTCGGCCGCGTGCTTGGGCGTTGCCCTGGCAGACGCCGCCCTAGCCCGGTGAGCCGCCGCCTTGCTCCGGGCCATCTCTTCTTCTACCTTGCCATGGCTGTTCCTTTTCTTGCTTGCTTGGTGCGAACTGCGAACGCATTTTCATGTGATTAATTGTTAATTCTCTCTTGTTCTACTTTACCATGGTTAATTTGGCAGTTCTTGTCTCCTTTGCTTCGTGCCGAGCTGGGTCCAATTATTGAATTTCAGTTTCAGTCTCACCCAAAAAGAAAAAAAAATGATCAGTACCGATACGATTCATCAATAAAGTCCGTATCAAATGTGACTGATTCTAGTCTCTGATGTATGACTCGTCGATTTTTCCGTTAGGCCCCACCATGTTGTCTGCCATTGATGCCATGACAATAATTCAAGCTAGAGTAATCAGTGATGCGCAGAATAAGTACAAGCATATCCCTCTAGTGCGTGCAATCCCATCTTGTTTTGTAGCGGGGGACTGGATCAATATGTCTCGTGAACCCCATTCTAACTACCCTAACAGCATGTACCACCACCTTCCAGGCTTCTACTCCTACTAGATCACGATGGCCATACTTCCATGTCTCGATTGGATCTGTCGTCCTTCAATCGCCTTTCAATGATTAGTTCTTTTTATCAATCAGAGCAAAGGCAATATTGATTAATTGTCATACATGGGAAGCTCGACTATTGTCTCGGAATGTGAGGTCAAAAAGTAAATTGCTCTCTATCATAGTTTTTAAAACCGGATCGGTTATTGAACCGGTCTAGAGCTTGGATCACAGTCTAACCGGTTCTATGCAATGGGTCACATTTCTATTCCCGATAGCCCAAGAGCCCACACTGCATAGCTAACTCTCATCCCTCCTACCCTCGCAGCCCATCACTATTCCCTAGAACCCACACTGTTGCCGGGCTGCCCCACTTCTCCTCACCCATAAGTAATCCTAACCCTAACCTCACTCCACCCCCACACTACTCCACACCGAGCCGCCTCTCTACCCTCTCGGCCTCTCGATCCCTCATAGGCACCTAGCCCCCACTCCAACACCGCATCTCTCCCTCTCCACCATCGACGCCGTCGGTCCCCCCCACTCCAACCGACATTGCCATCTCCCACACCCCCACGTTCGACGCCGGCACTGGCATTCCTCCCATCTCCAACCGATGTTGTGTCACTGCCCTCCCCCACACTTTGCCGCATCCTTAGTCCTCCCTTCACCCGACGATGTTTGCGCCACTGTCCTCCTCCTACTACCAACATGGCGCCGTCTTCCTTCCCTTCCCCAACTCCGGCACCACCTTCCTTCCCCACCCTCGACACTACCATTTTCCCCACCAGGCCGGCTCAACAATACGGTCTGGTTTAATGGTTTGGTTGAAAACCAGCAGGTTTTTCTGGGTTTTTTTGATCCGATTACTTAGGCGGTCCTTAAAACAAACCGAACCAACCCATAGTTTTTTCAGGTTAAACCGGTGGTCCGGTTCGGTTTTTTAAGTTATGCTCCATATGGTCACAAATGTTTGTTGTTTTCGACATCGATGTCAACACTAAATACAACTTTAACCACTAAATATTATTGCAATTTATTAATAAAACCCACTAAAATTGTAATATTACGTAAGTAGATTTCGAGATGAATCTACCTATATGATTTTTATGTACTCAATCTAATATTTAAAAATATACTTCATAGATACAGTTTCAAAACATTGGCTAGCACTTATTTCAAACAACAAACATTTGTCACGGAGAGAATAAATTCCCATGGCAAAAACATGCATCGGTGATGTGACAAGAAGGGTAGAGGTGGCCTGACGGGCGGGCTCGCCTTACCTGTTTAGGAATGATTACAATTCGTGTGGGGCACGCATCAGCAGACCATCTCCAACAAACACTACAAGTTTCTCCTCTACGATACTATACTCTTTAAAATTCTTTCATACTTTATACTACATTGTAAAATATTTCTTCCCTCCCGTTATTCCTATATCCCTAAAAAGTAAGATAAACAATGTTTTCAAGCTAGTGCCGGAGATACTCTAAGGTCTCAGTCCATGCACTTCCCGAGGATGGTTAGGGAATTCCTGACTAACTGAGCTGACTGTTAGACCCATTTGCTACATTTTACCTGTTTGGGCAAAAACTAAAATAAAATCTAAATAATGCATAGAATTCATAAAACATTATAATTTGATAAAAATAATTATATATCAAACGAAAAATAGGTATATAATATTGAATATGTTATATTCGAAGTATATAAATTGTTTAGATTTATTTAAAACCGGATGCCCGTCTTGCCTAGTTCATGGTCCAAACACGGCCCGGTACACCGAGACGTGACGGCCTGACCCATGCTCATTACTAGCCCACCTTATAGGGCCTCTTGGCCCAGCCCGTTTGGCGAGAGCCTGCCTTCACATTTTCCTTGGGCTCCAGTTTTGCGGTGGACGTTCTTACTTATCTTTTTATCTTATTTATTTATCTCTTAATCAAAAATTCAAACGCTTTGTTTTTCAGTCTATTTTATTTTGTCTTGAAAATATGTTCTAAAGCTCTTAGAAATAACTTAAAAAAATATATACCGAACTTTATAAACTGCATCAAGAAACTTTAAAAATTTAACTTATAAATAAATAAAAAGATAAGCTGATAAGACAAGCCCTGTGTCTAATAAAGTCAGAGACGCACAATAATATGTGTCTATAACGTGAGAGAACTGTAGTATCGATACTATAGCAAAAACACCATAGCATCGCCACTATAGCAAACAGTGGCACACAAAGTTACTGTAGATCACTGTAGCTACAGTGCCTGTGAGGTGAGCGTCCGGGGCACGGTAGAGAAGCCAAAAGTCAGAGGATATAAATCCCTCCGTGGCTCCTGCGCGGTCGCGTGGAATGGGAAGTGCGCGGCCTCTGGCCCCTGCAATTCTCCAGATTCGCAGGGCTAGCTAGAGGGCGTGCGGCGGCGAGGCCTTGGAGAGAGCAGTGAGCACGAGCAGGCGGGCATGGCCGGTGGCAACATCCCCTCCCCTGAAGACATCATCGCAGGTGAGGGAAAGCGCACCCAGCGCCCATACCGGCGCTGCTCAGCCATCACCGTCGCTTCAATCGACTTCGACATCTTATTCGGCCATCTCTCCGTGCGCCTTCTCCAATGTGCTGGCCACCCACGAAGCACTCCGCCGCCGCTACGACGGAACTGCTTCCGAAGTCACTCAACGCCGACGTCTCGTCAGCCAGGGACTCCACCAGCTCTGGAACCGGCTGCGCGCCATCGCTGGGACCTACGACGGCCCCACGCGCGGCAATGTGTTCCGGCTCAAAGCTCCCTCCTTTGACGGCTTCGTGATGCCAACAATCAGCTATCAGCTTTTTTAGGCTTCATTTCGTTTGATGTACTTTCCTTCGCCATGTTCTGTAATGAGCCATAAGCCTCGGAACCTCCAACTTCGTTTTGCTTATTACAATGCCAGTCAAGAACTTTGACAGCAAGTCAAGGCATACCTTCTTCGCCTCTGAAATGTGGGACCAACTAAAAGGTTTTACCGTCCTGTCCTGTCAGTGACTTGGATACATAATGGATTAAGGGGGATTGGGCAATTGTTCTTAAACCTTTCTTAAATTTGAATCCGAAGTTCAAAACTAAAAATAACTCAGAAATAGTTGAAACGGATCTAGTCCAAAGTTTGAGGGTAAGAAAATCACCTTTCTGTTTCTGTTACTTGTCAAGTAATGCTGAATCATACTATCTTGAATACTGACTTATCTCATTTTGCAATCAGGCTTTCTTCCAAAGGTGGTGGGCAGAGAAAAGCCCAAAAATCCAGGCCATAGTACACAAGCTAGTTGATTCTGGTCAGCTAGAGTTCATGTATGGAATGCGATTTGTTTATTCCCTTGGGTCTTATCTTTAGAATTTTGACAGATTTTAGATATATTGATTCAGAAATGGTGGGTGGTGTATGCATGATGAAGCTGCTGTCCATTATATTGACATGATTGATCAGACCACACTTGGCCACCGGGCGATAAAGAAACAATTTAACAAGACTCCAAGAGCTGGCTGGCAAATTGATCCTTTTGGTCATTCTGCAGTTCAAGCTTATTTGCTTGGAGCAGAGGTAATATTAACTGACAAATCGATCACATTTGCAGATGCCGTCAATGTCCATAAAATTGTTCAAGTACTATTATGAACTGACAAGTGCACTAAATAATAGATACAACTCTCTGAAAGCACTGCAATTTCCATTTACATTTCTTATGCAAATTTAGTTGAATACTTTGCGTTAAGATTTTGTTGAAATCATGGAGCTCTTCCTACTACTTTGAGAATTGAAAATTTGAACTCGGGTTAAATATTAATTGTCTAGACTCAAATAATGGTCTCCCTTTAGCATCACCAGCACCATTTAGTTGTCATTTACTGGTCTGATATCATACGTACTTCCACTTATGCCTGTAAAGTTGGTCTGCTGACTGTCCCTATCTTGTTGGTATGAAAGCATACCGATCCCTATAGCACACAGTGAAAGAATGAGATGAGGAAAGGCACGGGCGTTGTAGCATATGGTCCTGTTTTTGGTTGTTTGAAGGTGATGTAGCAACTGATCCGGACTATTTGTCCATCATCCAACAGCTAGGATCAGCCGAAAAGCACAGCATTATAGAACTACTGGATTTTAATCAAAAAGCCTTAATGGTGTTTCAGTTTTTTTTTTGGAAAGACTTTTTTGTTACTCGAGAATTGATGTGCTATTCTGTTGAGCATTTATATTTCACATTTGGTTATTTTGTTGCATTTGTAGCTTGGTTTCGATTCCGTGCATTTTGCAAGAATTGATTACCAAGATAGGGCAAAGCGTAAAGAAGATAAAGGCCTAGAGGTTATATGGCGGGGCTCAAGAACTTTTGGTTCATCATCTCAGGTTATCGTTGTTCTTTTTCTTGGAAACAGTTCTGAGTACTACATTCATTAGCACGTAGGATGAAATTGCAACTACTTTACTGTATTCTATTCATTTAAATATATGCTTAAATTGCAGATCTTCACAAATGCATTTCCTGTCCATTATAGCCCTCCAAATGGCTTTAGCTTTGAAGTTTTGGCTGAGGACGTCGTACCTGTTCAGGTATTTGGCTGTACATGACCTGTTTCAGTGATCTCCAGTTCTGCACAGAAACTTGCAGATATTTTTAATTTATTATACAACCATTTGTAGGATGATCTGTTGCTGTTTGACTATAATGTTCAGCAACGTGTTAATGATTTTGTTTCTGCAGCCATAGCACAGGTAAACTTTCATTTGTTGCCACAGCTCTTGTTGGTTTACTTGACCAATTTGAATGTAGGTTTGAATTGAATCTGGATATACTTCTGATGTTTCATTGATCAGGCAAATCTGACACGTACAAACCACATAATGTGGACCATGGGGGATGATTTTAATTATCAGTATGCCGAGTCGTGGTTCCGTAATATGGATAGACTTATCCATTATGTGAACAAGGTATTGCTAACTTAAAATGTCAGACTGTCAGTTGAGGCTTCAAGTTTTGAAGTACACTTTTCATGTTCTGTTGTCATTTTTTGCCATTCTGCGACTCATATTATATATTTTTTTAACAAAAGTTGTATGTTTTTTAAGGACCTGTAGCATATGTGTTAGATTTTAATTGATGTCCCAGTTATTTTTGTACCCAAACAAGAATACCAGACTTCTTTTCATTGAGGAATACAACAAATAAAAACATAACTTGTTTTAACACCCACCAAACACATTAGTTAATGTGAATTGTCTATGAAAATTGACATGTATAGTTACCAAATGGCCAGACAGTATTTGAAAATAAGACATAATGCCTTAACATCGCAGGATGGCCGAGTGCATGCACTGTATTCAACTCCATCCATTTACACAGATGCGAAACATGCATCAAATGAATCTTGGCCACTCAAATACGATGATTATTTCCCGTAAGTTCTCAAACTCACAAAAACGATAAGACGAATTCATTGTTTATCCTCTTATTCTATTGAAAGTTGCAGATATGCTGATTCATCAAATGCTTACTGGACTGGGTATTTTACAAGCCGCCCAACTTTCAAAAGATATGTTCGAATGCTGAGTGGATATTACCTGGTATGATATCTTTCCAGTGCCAGTTTATAACTGTAGAAATCATAGCGATGTGTAAGCCATATATTCAAATGTTGAATAACTTTAGGAACATGGCATATCCTGACAGGCTGCACGTCAAGTTGAATTTTTGGTGGGTAGGAGTTCCTTAGGATTTTTCACTTCGAGCCTTGAAGATGCATTGGGAATTGCTCAGCATCATGATGCAGTATCAGGAACTGCAAAACAACACACAACTGACGATTATTCCAAACGCCTTGCTATTGGATCATCTCAGGTTCATAATTTCTCTTGATGAAATTTTTTAGTTACAGTGCTCTTTCATTTTGTTAAACAAATTAATGGACTAGATATTCTTATCCTTCTAGGTTGAGAAAGGTGTTGATACTGCTCTGGCATGTCTTACAAGTTCCAAAGGAACATGCATGCCTTCAGCAGTGAAGTTTAGTCAGGTGAGATAACATATGCTTTATAATATTTTGCTATTTTTGTGGAAGCAGTGATTTCTCAATCGGGGCTGTCATTACAATTTTTATAGACACTCTAAAATATAGGATGATGAAGTTGACGCAATCAGACACCACCGATGTCCAGTCTACTAGCAAAAAATGATCAATCATATTTTGATTCCTTTTATTTCATGGGTAAGCAGGTTCAAACTCCTGCCTGCGATGAATTCTACAGAGTTAAGATTAAAATATATATCAATTGCAATGATCTAAGAGGCAACTGATAATAATAAATAAATTTGTGCCAAAAGCCCGAGATCATCATCAGAAGCACCTTCGTTTTTACGTTCATCATCAGAAGCCCGAAGTCCCTGTGCTTCAACCTTTTGCCCTTCATGGTCTTGTCCTCATGATGGTGGCACAGCAGTGCCTTCTGTTTTTCCTTTCTTTTCGTTCAATTGAACCAAGCGACGAGCCACGTAGGAGGTATCAAGTAGTCTAAATAGAGTACTCATGGTCTTTTACAGGTAAGTAATGGCTTGTTGTACTAGGTAAGAGCAAAATCTGAAACTTTTATTAATTGGGCCTTTTTTTTGAATCTGGATGCTTTTAAGTTATAAGTTGGTTATATTAGTGTTGGATAGCAGACTATCAAGATATTTATTAGTTTTGAAATTTGGAGTACTTGCGTCCACTTAATACAGTGGGTGGAGAGCTCGATGGTACCCTCCACCAACTGAGCAGGGCTCAGTTCCCGAGAGATTTAATAGGTCCTAGAAAACAAATGTTGACAGATTGGTTGGGGTGGTGCATGTGGTGGGGCCGCTGGGGGGTGGTGGTGGTGGGGTGGGGTGTGGTGCGGCGGTGGCTGGCTCCTGCTAAATTTTTTAATCCCAATTTGTTCTCTCTCACAAGGACACAACACAATCAGATCTCATTCAACATTTAACTATTTAGCCGTGTTTTGGCATAGTACTTTACTACTCCCTCCGTTTCACAATGGTTGTAGTTTTAACTAAATGCACACAAAATAAGGAGACGTGAAAAATGATTTGTCTACTCTCATTTAATGAAGGGTAGTTGAACAGATTAATTAAATAGATGGCTGTATTGATGAAGGGTACAAAGGTCATATTGGCTCTAAAGTTGCATTGGAACGTGAGAACTACAACCATTTTGATAAAAATTTTGAATTCTAGAACTACAACCATTGTGAAACGGAGGGAATACTTTATATTGTACTTTAAATCTATGTGAAAATTTCTAAGTTTCCCATGTGATCTCAGAACATATTTACCTGATCTAATTGTTTCTTTTGTTGACTCGAGTTTTTAGTGCCAACTGCTCAATATAAGCTACTGCCCTTCAACTGAGGAAGAAATTTCAGCAGGAAAAAGCTTAGTAAGTATTATATGCTTTATCATAATGTATACCAGTTATGATTTGTACATACTGAAATGATCTTCTGTAGGTTATAGTTGCTTACAATCCTCTTGGATGGGAACATAAGGACTACATAAGGGTTCCAGTAAGCCTCTGAAAACTTAACACTTTTGTTCAGTAAGGCAAGGGTCTTGAGGCTCCACCTGGAGAAAAGCATTCCCCCAAAATTATTCAAAACTCTTTGGTACTTTGTAAACACACAGAAAATTTTTTTGATGAGGCAGTACCTGTCTTTAGTAGAAATAATTCGTTTCATATTTTCAGGTCAATGATGCACGCCTGGTTGTAAAACACTCTGATGGAACTTTCGTCGAGTCACAACTAGTTGAGGTTGATAATGTGACAAGCAATTTAAGGAAGTTGTATGTGAAGGCTTATCTTGGAATTGCAACAGACAAACCTCCAAAGTATTGGTTGGTATTTCAAGCTTCTGTACCACCAATTGGATGGAGTACTTACTTCATTTCAAGACCCACTGGGACAGGTAAAACTACATCAGCTTAATATATTAACATTAAACTCCTTTCGATGAATTTTCCACTAGAAAGGAGCCAAGGACTGATTAATTTATTCTTGTTGGAGCAAATAAGTTTTTGTTGTCGATAATTGACTGATGGTATAATTTTTTTTCTTGTAATGCTGATAATCCAACATGAACTGTATGTTTCAGAAAATTTTGGACTATCATATTGTTTATGTAAAGTGTATTCTGTATTTCTCACTGACATCAACTTTAATCACTAAGCTATAATAAACTTTATGGTTCCTGCAAATACAACACCCTAAAAAATATGGTTAATGTTGATATTTTATCCTCAGTCAATCTGAAAATATCTTATTATCTCACTGCTTTTTAGTAGTTTCTGGTTACTTTATCATCATGTACCTTCCTGTCTAGGATCCAACAAAACGGGGTATGTATCAACAACGATTTCTCCAAGTAAGGACAAAATTGAAGTTGGACCAGGGCCTCTAAAAATGACCTTTTCATCATCATCTGGACAGCTCACGAGGATGTTCAACTCTGTTACAGGAGTGAGTTTTAACACATATTGATTCTGATCAAAAAGAAAATATTTGATTAGATTCTAGTAAGATTTCACTAAATACTTGAGGAATACAGATAAATTTAATGACTGTTATTTTTCTGTATGTGTGTCCAACGTTTGATTTGACAAATGTCTTGAACTTATGCATGCTTACATTGGAACTATCGTAATTTGATTTCAGCAAAGAACTATTAATGAAAAATAATATAACCTATCCAACCTTGTATAATTTACAGGATATTTTGGTACTGGCGTTAGCCAAAAAGAAATTTCTTTTAATTTAGAAATTGGGAGAAATATACATATTTTCCCTGCCAATCCAATAACATAATAATTTTGTGCAGCTCATATCTATTTCAAATGTTAATGCGTTATGTTTATAATTTACCCTTTTTAGCCATTGACCATGTTGTTACACATGATGTTTTTATAATTTTTTTTGTGTAAAATGTTGCACCATAGAAAGCTGGTAGCTAGAGGTTTCTGCATTAGCACACTTAAAGAGTATGCCTGGTATAATAAATTATTCTGTACAGGTTAAATTGTTTTCAGGAAATAATTTCCAATAGTAGATCAAGATTAATTTTAAGAATATCTTTTTTGTACATAGAGATTTAAAGACGTCTTTTGTGCTGGTAATTTGCAGTTCAACCATAAGTATACAATTCTAATATACAATACTAAACTTTTGATACTTTGTTTCAGGTCGATTTGCCAATTCAACAGAGTTTCCTCTGGTATAGTTCAAGCAATGGTGATTCCATAGATTCACAGGTTTTAACACGTGACCAAAATTTCTTGAGGAAATAATATATCATTAGATATTTGACATTTTTGGGCATATGTATTGTGCTAGGCATCTGGTGCTTATATTTTTAGACCAGATGGGGCTACACCAACTATTGTTTCAAGATCGGTAAAGCAATACTTGTGTGTCTTGTTTGTGTTCTTTTATCCGTTTGTCGATACCTTGTAAATTTTTTTTAATAAATTAGTGGTGCTTATTTCCCCACAGTTTTCTTTCTTTCACAAACAATATATAGTTGATGATGGTGTCGCATAACATCATAGGAGTTCGAGTGATATATATTGAAAAATAATAATGTGATTCCCCACAATTTACTGATATATTGCACAACGTATAGTTGACGCTGGTCTAGCATTTATCTTTTGTCCCATTTTATAACTTAACATCACAGGACATGATGAGATATAGATCGAATAAACTAGAGTATTACAAGCAACAGTCAAACAAATAATCAAATCTAGTCTCTAAAGTAGCTTTGGTAAAAGAGAGAGCGCTTGAATGCATCGGCTGTCTGTCTAATATTTAAATACATTTATCTATGTGATATTATTGATTCTTGTTTATTTCCTGTTAGGTGCCATTGAAAGTTATCCATGGACCTCTGGTTGATGAAGTCCATCAGCAATTCAGTTCATGGATTTATCAGGTCAGATCTAATATTTACCCCAATTTACATTTCCCTCATCAGGATTAAGTGTGGTACCGTTCACATCATTATTGAAACGTATAGTAAAAGCATTATATGGTATTCATTTACTATTGAACTTTGTAGTTTACTCTTCCTCTCTCCTGTTGCACTTTGATGTGCCAAGATTTCCTGAAAAGAGATAATCAAAGGAATTTACAATCTGAAAGAGGACACTAAGTTTACATAGTTTCTAATTCCAACCTCCTAGATGTCCACTGAAAAGAACATATGTTGTGGTTAACTACCCACCACCTTGACCCAATGTGGCCCATGTTCTACTTGGTTGTGGACCTTGTGGTGGCATGGGTTGTCCACATGTTTAGTGTTGTTGCATCACAGCTGCATATAAAACTTAGAGAAATTTCTATTTAGAATGTCGTAGCTACTTTTGGCAAAGTGAGCTGAGAGCCTGAGTATTAGCATGGGCTAAACATATTATGGATACTAATGGTGTGTCCTAGCCATGTTTGTCCTGGCATTTATGTGTTGCACTTCAATTTTCTTGCTGTATATTGACTTGCAAATACTATCTTATGATTCCATCTTTACGATTTATCCTTTTTTTACCGCACCACTAGTAAATCACCACAACTCCTAGCATCGAAATCCCTACAAAGTTGTAATTCTGAAGTATTGACTTTCTGGCATAGTCTCTTAGTGATTTCGTGATCCCTCATACCAACATATTTGTATTGGCATAATTTGAGTATCGGCTATTATATCATATTCTTTGTGTAGGTTACAAGACTCTACAAGGATAATGAGCATGCTGAAGTAGAGTACACGGTTAGTAGTTTTTTCCTCCTTTGAAAACAAATGTCCAGATAATATATACTTGTACACTTCGGGAAAAAAATATATCTCATAAATGTTAGCGTACGTTGGAAAAATTATTACCAACATTGAAATAACAAATTTGTTCCTCTATTGTATGAAAGATTGGGCCAATTCCTGTTGATGATGGCGTAGGAAAGGAGGTCATCACCCGACTGACATCAAATATGGTCACCAACAGTACATTTTATACAGATTCTAATGGAAGGGATTTCCTCAAAAGGGTAATCCTCGATATAAATTTTGCTTTTGATATAGGATATGATATGGTTATTAGTTTAGTTGTTACTTTGTCCAAAATCATTTATTTATATGTAATATTGTTACCACCCAACCTTCTCATCTATATCTTAACTATTTTTTATGGACAACAATGATAACCCTACTGAATTTTGATCTAAATTTAATACACTAGAGTTTTGAAACTGTTATGTGCAGATAGTAGTAATGCACATGGGCGCTAAAAATACTGATGATGTGCACTGTTCAGTAACCCGGGCAAGCATAAGTTACTTGTTAGATTGATTTGATTTGTCAGGAGATTTGAGTTTCTAGATTGAGTTTGTTATGAGGCAGTCCTATATAAAGGACTAGCCAGTCACTAGATTAATTAAGCAATAAAGAATCAGTTCTCTATCTGGTTCTTCCACGCCACACGCGGCGCCAATACTGGCATGGGGAATCCCCTCTCCGGCTTTCCCTCTCACTCACCTAGACCAGATCATCATTACAGAAACTCTGTGAACTCTCATTTTGTACTCAAGTTTGCAGTGAATTTGTCTATAGGTGCGAAACTACAGGGAAGATTGGGACCTTCAAGTGACTCAACCAGTTGCAGGAAATTACTATCCGGTATGCACAAATTCACATTATCACAGTGCAATAACTATGTTTCTAAAGAAGATTAAAGAAGTTGTACTGTTATTGTATATTTCTTACACATTGACATTGCAGGTCAATCTAGGGATGTATGTAGAAGATGGGAAATATGAACTGTCTGTTCTTGTGGATCATGCTGTTGGAGCTTCAAGTATTCGGGATGGCCAAATAGAAATTATGCTCCACAGGTTATGAAGTGCACTGAGCTAGTTGGTTTTTACAACTAAATATAGTACCATTATTTTGAAGCCAAAGGCCAGCTTGAATTTAGATATGAGCTGGCAAAAGATGCCAATCTTTTCCATCAAACCAACAAAATATTAGCATTTTTGAACTTCTCTCTTTTGGAACCCACCTATGTTTCTAACTTTCTTTACGATTCTTTAATATTAATAAATGATATGATTAATTATAGGTATATTGATCATGTTAGTTTCAACCTGTTGAATTCAATCACAAATCCGTGTTCAAATTGTATGCCTCATAACCATGAACTCATGAATCTCAGGCGTATACTTAATGATGATGCCAGAGGTGTAGGGGAACCACTTGATGAAGTTGTTTGTGTGGACAAACATTGCGATGGGCTCACGGTACACATTTGCCTACAGTATTGTATCTATTTCTATTTCTCTGGAATCAACCTGCTACTGTTTTCACTACAGCTGTCATAATTCTGCCTCACAAACACCTTTACAGGCCAGGGGAACTTACTACGTCAATGTCAACAAGCTAGGACATGGAGCTCACTGGCGAAGGACATATGGCCAACAAGTTTATTCACCCTTTCTTCTTGCTTTTGCTCATGAGGTATATTTGTATAATTTTTAACCTATTATTAAAGTATTTTCCGTGTTACAGTTGCTATAGTTAGTAATTATTGTTCTTACAGGATGAGAGCAGCTGGAAATCCTACAATACTGCGAAAGCGAGCATGATGGATGCAAATTATAGTCTTCCTGACAACGTCGCAATCATCACCTTGCAGGTTCATACTCTTCCTTCTCGCACCCTTACACAATGTCTAGCACCATATAAAGTGTCACTAACATAGCCTGGCTCAACATTTCAGAATCTTGACGATGGCTCCACACTCTTTCGCTTGGCACATCTGTTTCAGGTATATTTTTAGTTTATATATTATTTATTTCTAATTGGTTATCCTTGATACTGGTTAAATTTTACTGGAATTGCAGGCCGCTGAGGATCCTCAATATTCATTGATGGCAAAAGTTGAATTGAGAAAGGTGTTTGGAAAAAGAATTGTAAGTAATGTTATAGCTCATGTGTTTGCATCATCAGAAGCTATTGTAAAATAATTTTGTAGGACAAAACTATTCTCTTGCATGAATCGATTTCTATTGGAAAGAGACCTGACCTAAAATGCTCAATGGGTTACATTGTGCAGATCAAGGAATTAACTGAGACTAACCTGTCTGCAAACCAAAAGAAGTCAGAGATGAGGAGGCTCAACTGGAGGGTTGTTGGAGACACTGAAAATGGTCCTGCCCCAATGAGAGGTGGCCCCGTTGATACTCAAGCCCTTGTTGTTGAGCTGGGGCCCATGGAGATACGCACGTTTTTGCTGAAATTCTGAGTTGGATTTGCTATGGTTATGGAACAGGTGCCTTTCGACAGCTCTCTCACTGTATTACAACACATTTATTTTCCTTCTCGGTAATTAAAAGGATCAGAATGATAAGAAGCTTCTGACAGAAGAAATAAATTTTCTTGTGTGTTGATACAAACTTATTTTGATTCTCTTGGTTCATTGATCGAGAGATATATGTATGCAACTTGCTGCTCGTCAGTCCTTGTTCGTAGAATTGCATTTGCAAGATGAACATTTGTAGAATAGGAGGTACATCAATAAATTGAAAACAAAGTGGAGCAGAGAATTGCTGCATTTGCAGACGGAGGAGCAATTTGTCAACTGGGGTCCAGAGCGGCTGTTGAGAGAAGGGCAGGAGAGCTGCCGTCTATTAATTATCAAGGGCAAAAAAATTTGGTAGGCGGGATAATTCCCGCCAGGTTACAAGGTACTAGATGATTACAAAACGGGCCCCTGGTACTAGATGATTACAAAACGGGCCCCTGCGGCCACCCAGAGGCGCAGGTCATCCATCAGCAGGTTAATAAAAACTGATAAGAGCCTCTCGCAGGAGCGAAAAACACGGTTGTTACGCTCTAGCTAGAGGTGCCAGAGAGTTCCTAGGATGACAGAGTTGGTTCTAGGAGCCACAATTGAGCTTGATCTCGTCGCATCATGAATCCACCAGTCGCAACGGAGTCCTGGTGAGTCCAGCTGGCTGGGTTTAGGCTATCTAAGCCAAGCAGAGAAGCGAGACGCGTCCACACTTGCACACTATACCCGCACTCGAGAAATAGGTGTTGGGGTGTTTCCAGGTTGCGGCAACAAAGGACGCAGAAGTAGTTGTTCGGTAGCCCTCGACGAAGCAGAGCGTTGGCTGTCATGATGCGGCCGTGCAAGAGCAGCTAAGCAAAGAACTTGCATTTGTATGGTGCCCACTGGCGCCAAATGCAGGAACTGACAGGCGAAAGGGTTGTGCCGACAAACTGCAGTTTGTAAGCAGATTTGACTGAGAAAAGACCATCTCGCGAGAATCGCCAAGTTATCTGGTCATCATCTGTAACTAAAATGACCTGAGAGGAGCTGGCATATCTGGACCAGCTCAGGGACCAAGGCTGGCGCGAAACGGTTACGAAGGTCAGAAATCCAGCAGTTGTTGTGGAGTGCTTCAGCAATCGGACAGTTCTTTCTGATAGAAACAGCGAAGAGCTGTGGTGCTGTTGATTGATTGTAGCCCTGTGCATACCTATTCCAATATGTTTCTCCTCTGGAGGTTTCCAGTGTGAGAAATAGCGTGCTATAGTGCAGTTTGTGCCAAGGCACTGTATCAAATCTGACACGGTGCACATCCAGCAAAAACGTGACCACAGGTTGATACCGTAAGCAATGCGAGTAGGGGCTGAAAAATGTGTTCCAATCTGTGTCCTGAAGCTATGGAAGTAGTTAATGAATCACCTTGAACCCCAGCAATGCTATAGTATTCGAGCCCTATCCTCCATACTACAGGGAGAAAATTTCCGCCATCCCTGCCCCTGCTTCGCCTAATTGGGGATTTGGGGATAGATTTTTGCATGTCCATTCACATGTAGGATAATTTGCCCCTCCCACGCCCTAAGGCTTTGTTTGGATGCAAGGGGAAACGATCCCGGTGGAAATAATCCCATATGGAGATTTTTTTTTTGGCATTTATATTCCCCGGAAAACAATCCTCATTCTTAACGGAAAAATCCTACACGAGCTAAAGCCAAACAGTGGAGCCCCTGATGCCCTGCTCCGTCACCTCACACGGCGAAGCCACGATGACCAAATCCGGCCGCTCGGCATCCGGTGGCAACAATGGTTAGATCTGGCCATCGAAGCCCTACGCGCAAGCTCGAGGCCATCGGAAGGAAGAGAGGAGAGGTCTCCAACTGCAGCCCCCTTCGGCCTTTGGCCCTGGTAACCAGGGCGCGGAGGCGCACTCAGAGCGCGCGGCGTCGGAATGCGCGTGACGCGAGGATGGATCAACTCTACCACGAGCACCCGCTGGCGACGACGACGAGCGCGTGAGCAACTGTGTCGTGCACCTTGCAGCCATGGGCCACGCTGCCCCCTGCATGCACGCACAAGACCTAGATGGATCGCCAAGTGGCTCTAGCACTTGCAGTGCGCGGGCTGGCGGGCATGAAGTTGGAAGACGAGGACGCCATCTCCTGTCTGTTGGGCGTGCGACTGGCCAAGCGCCTCGTCATTGCCCTCGATGAGAAGTCTTCCATTGTTGTGGTGAGCACTGCTACGAGGGGACCAGCGATGGCGGCGGGTGGAGCAGACGGGTATAGTCCGCAGGAGATGGGAGGCGATTTTTCCTGACCCTAAGTTTTGGGATAAATTTTTTTTTACCCAAAAAAAAATTGCAAATATGCAAATACCCATAATTTCGGATGATTTACGAAAATACCCTCCCGCCGCGCCATCACACCGCGGCAAAGGCAATGCCGCGCCACCACACCGCGGCATTGGCTATGCTGCACCACCACACCGCGGCAATGCCTTTGCCACCACCATACATGCGGCAAGGGTCTCTATATAAGCGCCACGGACACGTTACTGGCATTCAGACGCACGCAGCAGCAGAGCGAGCGCAGAGAGGGAGAGGAGAGAGCAGCGCGAGGGAGGAGAGGAGAGGAGAGCCGCCGGGTGGGAGAGAGGAGGAGAGAGGAGGAGGAGAAGGAGAAAAGAAATATTTTGTAGTAAATATTTCTAAATCTGGTGAGTAATTTAAGATTTAGTTTTTTTGATATATTAGGGTTTAGGGTTATTTTATAATTATAAGAAAACATGGTAGGTTAGCAAGTTTTAATATAAGATCTAGTAAATAGGGTTGGTTGTTAGCCATTTTTATATATAATATGATTAAAAATAAGGTAGATCTTTGTAATTGACGTTTTTACACGTATTACGTAGTTCGAAAATAATACAAAGAGATTAGGTTAGGGTTTTTGTTTGATGGATAGATTTACGACTCAATGTAATTAGAGAAAATATGTAGGCCTTATATTTAGGGTTTAGTTATATCTTTGTTAGTGAAAAATATGTTGATAGTTAAAAATACATGAACATTAGGGTTTCTGTTCAAAAATTTAGGGATTGTACTATAGAGTTTGGCAGTGAAAAATATTTAGGATTCTAGTTAGCATTAAAAACTACGTTTGTTAGTGCATATTTAAATTAGGGTTGTGTCGTTGTAATTAGCAAGTAAGAATGATTAGCTGTTAACATGTACTTTCCACATGGCATATAGGATTTTGATAGGATTAATGCACGGTACCTTTTGTATTGCAGCTATGGCAGAGTTTTGGTTTACTGTATATTATGGTGATGGTAACATAAGAGAAGGGCCTAATGGGATAGATCTTAGCGAATTTAGGAGCACAATAATTAGACATCCCGATCCAGAATATATGCAAATTGAGGAACTTTACTTATGGTTGAGGAACTTTACTTATGGATGTGCAATATGTTCGGGTGGAACGCACAGAAACATGAAGTGTGGATTCAGGTTCTATGGAGCAAAGTGTAGAAGTTCCTAAATTTTAGTTGATCAATTTGAACACAGATAGGTCTGTCCAGATTTATTGGTGGATGTAGGCGTCGTAACTGTTATGCAGTTATCTTTGTGCAAGCCCGGGTTAGGGAAACAAGTGGTAGACAGGGAAATGCTGAAGAATTTGGACAATGCAGTGCTGCGGTGAATGAAGAGCCCCAAGTTGTCACCGGGAGGAACGAGGATGTCGAAGATGTACAACAGGATGAAGGGGTGGGTGGAAATTTTTTTGCGGATGCTGGAGAGATTAACGAGGATATCGTCGAAGCCATGGAGCATGACGATGAAAGGGCAATGGAGGAGGAAGAGCATGCAGATGATGCCCAAGGATTTACGAACATGAAGAGGGCGTCGTCATCCCAGAAGAATGGAACAGAGGGGAGTCTAGCCAACTTGTAGTGGATGATAGTCATGGGTCGTAGTGCATTTACGGTGTAGATGAAGTCCGGGCAAAGCAAATGTATGCTGACAAGGCTACTTTGCAAAATGCAGTTAAGGTCTGGTCCATGACAATGCAGAGACCATTTAGGGTGAAAAAGTCCGATAAATCCAGATATACAGTCAGGTATGAGAGAGAGGACTGCATGTTCCGTATACATGGCAGCAAGTCTAGGTTTGCCATGAAGTGGACAGTTTCAAGCGTTGAACCCCATACATGTGTGCTAACAAATACCTTAGCGAAGCATCCCAATCTCACTTCCACTTTCATCGCAAACAAACTATATAGAGAGTTTGTTGAGAAGAAGGACATGGCTGTGCAGTACATAATAATAATGACAGTGCAGTAACGGTTTAAGTATGAAATAGATTATGAAAAAGCATGGAGAGCGAAACAGAAGGCACTGGAGATGAGGTTCGGGTCTTTCTAAGCCTCATATGACAACCTCCCGCGTGTGCTGCAACTTCTGAAGGAGAGAAACCCGGGGACCTATGTCGCTGTGCAAGACTCGCCGTCGGTGAACCCGGAAGGTTATAGGGTTTTGAACCGGCGTTTTTTGCGTTCGGTGTGTGTGTCGAGAGTCTAAAACACTGCAGGCCCGTGTTATGTGTGGATGAGACATTTCTGACTGGATGGTCCCCCTGAGTAATGAATAGATAGTCCAGGAGGAAATTGGTTGCAATACAGTCAATTGCAATGTATCTTAGTTTGCTGTATGTGTGTTTCAGTGTGTAACAACTAATTTGGTAGTTTCTATTTTTTGCAACGTTCATGTAATATGTTGGATCCTATGTGTTATTTTTAATTGTATGCATAATTTGTGTAATATGTATGGTAGTATTGTATGACAGTATTAAGTTTCTTTCAATACAACTTTCTCTAAACATTGTATTTTTTATTTAATTATGAATATTTATTCTTTACAGAGTTGACTAACAAATTGTTTCACTTGGTCATTGCAATACTGTATGGTGGAGGCTACATTTGCGGGTGTTATGGTGTTGTTCACCACCCCCACGGCAACTCGCTGGACGCCCAGTTTGTGCCTTTACCCTGTGCCATCGCTGATGGCAACTTCGACTGCATCCCGCAGTTGAGTTGGGGCTCCGCGGTGCTCTACGCGACCTTCAGAGCCCTTTGCGATAGCGATTGCACAACCGCCGAGCTTCGATTCGCCGGTTTCCGATGTTGCTGATGCTTTGGTCCCCGGAGCGGTTTCTTGTTGGTCGCCTTCTCAGGACACCGCACCTTACGGGACTCTTTCTACGATGCCGACGACGTCGATCGACCGACGGTCGGCTCTCTTTGACTTCGGCCGTATGATAATATTCGTGTGCTTGTTTATATTATTCCGCAATTATGACTTCTTGATGCAACATCATTTTGTTTGTTGCACATTACGCTTGCGATGGACTCGGTTAGCGGATGCGGGCGCTGCTCTGAGCTTCACGCAGAAGTTCGACCACCGACGTTTCGGAGCTCAGTGGGAGCCATACCTTTGGGGGTATGGCGTTTGTATGATCTTTAGCTTTTCGATATGTCTCTGTGCACGTAATAAACTGTTTATAGTTATAAGACAACATGGTAGGTTAACAATTTGTTTGATATGTTAGGGTTTAGGATTATTTTATAGTTATAAGAAAACTTGGTAGGTTAGCGATAAATCTGTTCTGTGCTTTTATATATGTTCTGTGCACGTATAATATGATAGCAATTTATATATATATTATTGAAATATAAGTTGATAGTTGAAAATACATGAAGATTAGGGTATCTGTTCTGTGCTTTTATATATATTCTGTGCACGTAATAAGATGTGTACGTATTGCGAAGATGCCGTGGGCCCACTCCATTGCACAGGATTCGCGGATGCACAACCGGGTTGTTCGATCCATCGCGGCACAGGATTCGGGTGCACAACCGGGTTGTTCGATGGTGGAGGCAGCAGCGGTGGTCGAGGCGGCGAGGCCACACACGGAGTTGAACTTCACGGAGTACCTCAGTTGGTACACGAGACGCACACGTGTATGACTACTTCGTGACGTCCGCCACCCTCTGGTTCCCGCCCAGCCGACTGGAGACGAGACGTACTCCTCTAGACACAGGTCCTCTCTACACGTCTCGGTACGCAAAAATATGTCGTTCCTTTACCGTAATGAATTTTGTGCTACATGGTTGTACTGACGGTGTTTCTTCTCCGTGCAGATAGACGCCCACATGACGACGATCCGGGATGGTACGAGTTTGTTGGGTCGGATGGCCAACGGTCTGGAGGTTACCTACGGCCAGCTCTCAGAGTTCGTGCGCACTGCCATGCAGAGGTCCTGGCATGCGATTGCGCACGCATCCTGCAGGAGCGTGGATGTAGAGCCGCGTCTTGGCCCAGCGCCTACCCCCCCGCAGTCCCCTAGGTCACGTGGCCCTTCGGTTGACAGAGAGCTCAGTCCGATGCCCCGAGGACGTTCCACGGCACCACCTAGCTTCGGTGCCCCGAAGCGGTCGAGAGGCCTCGGCCAGCTTCTGACCACACTCTCCGGCGTTCGTCTTCCGTCGACGACATAGTCCTCTTGGCCCTACGCTCAAATTCAGCTCTCTCCCTTCGGCGAGGCACGCCCACCTCAGCCGCAGTCTTCCTTCCGATGCCATCTTCCGAGATTCCTCCCATCTTTGCATTTCGCACGTACTATAAATTCAATATTATATCTATTTATGGTCATTGTAGGTGTTGCAGTGCCGCCCTACCCGACATGTACCTCGAGATGGGAGATATCTTGACAGAGGCCTCGCGCGCCGAGGCCTTTCTTGACACTCCACCCCGCCACCTACCCGGGGACTCCGGCACCACGGCGTTCGACGACCGTGCCGAGTCCTCTGATGGGTTCGCCCCTCTCTGCCAGCTCTCCCTTCCGCTTCACGTCCACCTTCGGATTCCTCCCATCTTTGCATTTCGTACAAAGTACTATAAATTCAATATTATATCTATTTATGGTCATTGTAGGTGTTGCAGCCTCGCCACCCGCATGTACCTCGAGATGGGAGATATCTTCAGTCCGAGCTAGGCCTTTCAGCACTCCCACTAGACACTCCACCCCGCCACCTACCCGGGGCGACGACGACGACCTTGATGAGAGACACACCCTCCCGACCGTTTCACCCCTTCGGGTGCCACACCGCGTCCTGTCGCAGCTCGTCGAGTCCCTAAACGGGGACGACGTGGGTAGACTACCTTTCTCGTCACTCTTGTAGAACTCTTTCGATGTGTACCTGTACTATGTTATTACTTGGACAATTATGGTTTTTTCAGTTATTCCGTGTTCTAAAATCACGATGGTCTGTACGTGCTAGGTTTGCAAACGTTGGCTTTCCGTCAAATTTCGTGCCCACGGGGGGCTTTTCCTATTTACGCAGCTTGCTCGACAAACACCGTTCGAGGGGTGGTCCACACACAAGTGGTAGCCAGCGTTGCATAGGCCACCCGTCATTTTTCCCTAATTTTTTGGACGCTACCGGTAGGCCCCGCCACCCTACGAAAACCCTTAGGTGGCCATACACGTATGAGGGCTGCCCGGCATTCCAGCTTTTCGAATGCGGCCTGGCTGGCTGAATTAGCCACTTCATGTTCTTTTCTTCTTTATCTTGTAGGCCAATAAGTAGTCTACTGTCTCTCAAGGCTTTGAGATTATGGTACGCATGATATGAATGAAGTGAAGATGGTGCTCCGGTGACATTGAAAATATGAAACGCATTACATCGTAGTAATCCATGTAGACCGAAACTTGATGCAAATTACATGAAATAAACCCCTATTGTAGTAGGGACGCTAGGTTTAGTGCCATCTCCACACGGGTATACACGTTGTTCATGCGAGTAGCAAATGTAACTCGCTTCTCAAGCCGGGAGATTCTTACGTGAAGATGTTCGATGTAACTGTTAGCGGCCATTAGAAAGGGGTCGTCCATCCATTTGTTGAAGCCGCAGTCATCGGTCTACATTTGGAAATGAGAAAAAGGTGAGATGGAAAATGTATTAAACCCTTGGCCGTTGTCGAGCTGGTTACTCACAACGAAGTACGTGCAGCGGTAGAAACGTCGACCAATCCATCCTGCGACAACCTGGTTAAAAGTTTGTATAACTGTGTCCACTCCATGCGCACAACGTGGCCATCCCCTGTAGAAGTTTGGGTCTCTTATCATTGTTGGCTCTGTGTTATAACTAGCTCTTGTCCGAATAGGCAGGTCGTCACTTGGTAGACGGGCTTGAGATCCAGGACTATTTGACGTCCACCAGGCTTGTCGGATCCAATCGTTCGGTGTGGGTCATGAAGCCATATGTGCAATGTGGTATGTCTATCTCTATTCGCCTCCCTCCTACGAAGCCAACCCTAGTAGGGAGTTTACACACACAGAGTCAGAGTGAGAGTGAGGGTGGGAGTGAGAGGGACGCCAACTCTGCCTCCCATTATATAGCCCGAGGAGTACTTAACGAATTGGATTAATAAGTTGTTCATTATGCTTACTAACATCGTTTACTAATTAAACACATGCTACCAGTGCCCTACATCTGCCTATATCAATGCACCCCGTTCATTTAAATCGATGCTGCAGCGATCCTTTATTAACGGTGCATGCCCGGTCACATCGAATGCGCGCATCGCTAATCATCAGATACCACGGACACCGGTCACATCAATAATTGCGGGGCACTGCTAACCAACAGTACCCGTTGGACACCGTCACATCAATAATTGCGGGAACTGCAGACCAACAGTACCCGCCGGACACCGGTCACATCAATAATTGCGAGGCACTGCTGACCAACAGTACCCACCGGACACCGGTCACATCAATAATTGCAGGGCACTGCTGACCAACAGTCCCGCCTGACACCGTCCAGTCACATCAAATGCAGCAGCAGCAGCAGCATGAACTCGGTCCATGCACCGAGCAGGCTTGGCTACTTATTTCCCTCCTGCCTTCGAGTCCTCTGCGCTCCAAGTTTCCTCTCAATCTGACATATTACTCCGGCCCATACACTGCACAAATCTAGTTGTAACGAGCAATGGCAGCCTCTGGCTCTGAGCCCTGTCTGCGAAGCAAGTTTAACACCACCGTGCCTGAAGGGGTCAATGTTCCAATGTGCTTCTGCGGTGACCTTTGTAAGTTTGTTCAATCCGACGAAGATTTCTCATATACTTACGGAAGGAGGTTCTTCATGTGTGCAAACTACGAGTACGATCCATCCAAGGTTGCCTTTGGCGAGCGTCCAATGGTACTTGCTCACCTTATCCTGCATGATTATATCTACCTACATGGCACATGATCTTTGTACTGACTTATGTTGAACAAATAGTCTCTCTACCTCTATGCGATTTCTGGCAGTGGCTAGACACGGAGCAATCGAAGGCATACAAGAAACACATCGAGCATGAGGTCCGTCGGAAGAGGCAGTGGTTCAGGCAGCGCCAGTATGAGGAGGAGCAAGAGGAGAAGCGCAAGCGTTCGCAGGAGGAGTACCGGAAGCGACAAGAGGACGCTGAACATCAGGCTGCTGAAGCCCGAGAGGCTGAGAGGGAGAGAAAGCGCGAGAGGGCACGTCACGCAAAGGAGGCTGGACCTGCTACTACCGGCAAGGGGAAATATCCCCGTTGTACTCAGTAGAACTTTTTTGTAACCGTGATAATAAAATTTTCCTCAGCAGAGGGCAGTTTATTCCTCTAGCTATTTATTTTATTTTCCAAATAATTATTAATATAAAACACTCTCCTGAACCTTATGCAATTTTTCCATATTATTATACACATATACATACATATATATATATATATATATCCACATATACATACATATATATACATAATAGTTATAATACAAAATAGTTATATACTTATATACATACATAATATATATATATTGCCGCACTGTGGTGGCGCGGCAAAGGCTGTGCCACGGTGTGATGGCGCGGCATAGCCAATGCCGCGGTTTGGTGGCGCGGCGTAGGCTTTGCCGCGGTATGGTGGCGCAGCATAGGCTTGCCGCGGTGTGGTGGCGCGGCATTGCCTTTGCCGCGGTGTGGTGGCACGGCGGTAGGGTATTTCCGCAAATCTCCCAAAATCGTGGGTATTTGTATATTTGCAATTTTTTTTGGGGTAAAAAAATTTTTATCAAGTTTTGGCCGGGTGTAGGCGGCTTTTCCTCGCACGCATCACCCAAACAACAGGCAGGGGCAGTTTTCCCTCGGGAAATTTGCTCAAGGATTTATGGGGTCATCCCAACCAATCCTGCTGATTCCAAACAAGCCCTAATAGGGGAATTTCTAGTAAGGAAAGAGGGTCAAGTGTCGACGATTTGAAAATAGGTTCTCAATGACCATCTTACTTCAGTGGATTAGGGATCAAGCTTTCCTCGTTTTTTGCACAAGAGGGGGGCTTCCAAAGATAGAGTGAACCACGTAACGTGGACACATAGGTTTATAATAGTTCGGACTTCCTTGAGAAAGGATAATAGTCCTACTCCAATATGCTGGTTCATGATATTCCATCTCTTCACCGTTGCTCCCATTGCTGGGCTTATCCCTACTTGGGTGGTCCAGTTCGGGCAAGGTAGGCATAAGGCCTCTTTCCTTACAGAAGTCATTTGATACGGGTTATCCAGGGCTAACAATTTGGTAGGTCATGGCTACGACAAGACGTAAGGGAAAGAAACGCTTGCTCGCTTGTCCTGTATGGGGTCTTTCCTTTTGTTCGTCCCCAAGACGAGGGATGCCCATTATTCGATTTTTCCTAGACCTTAATTTGTGGTCACTGGGAGCTTGTGACGTGCGCTGTTGCTCGACCGTGGCGACCATGCCTAGGACATTCCTCTTCTTTTGTTTCTCGATCTTTTTCTTGACGTTGTGGCACTACTAGGGAACGGGCCTTTAGTTCTTGACGTTGGGGCACTACTAGGGAACGGGCCTTTAGTCCCGGTTCGAAACCCAGCTTCAGTCCTGGTTCCTAAACTAGTCACTCACCATTCTAGCCAACCCACCTCTACTAGGGAATCGGGACAGCCCATGCGGCGGAACTGATGCCCACGGTTCCAACCAGCCGAGACTAATGTGCTATAAATATTTAAAAATAACTCGCAGATATATGGTAGTAGTGGAACTCGAACCTAAGACTTCAAGACTACTCACTCACCCTTCTAACCAACCTACCTCTCCATACACTCTGATATAACTAGGATATGCATTCCTTTTAAACTTTCCTAAAAATAACACAAACCGGGAGTGATGAGCACCCATGCCAGCTATTTTGTACCCGTCTGCCAAAAGACTTATTAGTACCGGTTCGTATCACGAACTGGGACTGATGTTAGAGCCCAATCGGAATTGAAGCCTTGGAGTCACGAACCGGAACTGATGTCACTATCAATACCGGTTCGTGTCCAACCGGAACTATGCCGGTATTAAAGGTCTATTCTCTAGTAGTGGGGCTTTCTTTGCCCGATCAAGACAAGATTGGGATCCTAGGCTTGCCCGGTGCATACATCTAAGCTAATTGATTGCCTCATCGGTATCCGAATACCTTTCCTGCATCATGAGCAACTGGTTTGCCATGGTCGGCAGGCTGATGCTCGAGTCTGGGATAACCCTCTCGTTCTTTATCCCTTTTCAGAAGGCTCTGATGACTGATTCATCAGGGATACTGGGGATGGTAAAAGATTGATTGGCTAAGAGGGGGTGAATTGTCTAGCCCACCATTTTTGACTTTTTTGATTTTTCTTGAATTAGGCAAGAGCTTTCTACTCTAGAACAACTAAATGAAGCTAAGGATGGCTAGAACAATCATGAACAAGCACAATAGAGCATGCATACACAAGTTCAGAAACATAAATGCATAAAAAATAGAGATTCCTAGGATTTTGTATCGAGGTTCAAGGAAAGTTGATACTTTGCTATAGTGTTACTTGGAGCATTCCTCATGAAGTGGAGTATAGCTCCGATCATTGCCCGACGCACAAGCTTAGAACATCCACTAGAGGTAGCCCTTCACCGCTCTGGGCAGGTGGACTTCAAGACCTTGTACACCTTTTTATTGCTTCCACAGACTCCTTCTTAGAAGCTCACCAAGCTTAGCACCTCCATTCATCTAGGGGCCGTCAAGCTCCAAGAGCAACAAGCCACGGATAAGATCCAACCAATGAAGCACAAAACCTTGGGTTGAATCACTCTAAGGACACACCAAAGAATGGACAACTCAGTTCTAGGTGGCTCTCTGTCACTACACCAAAATATGTCATATACATGTATATCTGTACCGGTTCTAATTCAGTTAGAACCGACACAAATAAAGTTACTAGTGTTTGTTCTTCAGTGGACATACAACAAAGCTTTTATGTGCTAGTGCTGAATACTAACCAACATAGATTGCAAATTACATGTGCCAGTTCTAATTAGCAATTGGCACAAATATATTTGTGCTAGTTCGTATAGCGACCCAAAACATATGATATGTATATATGTGCCAGCTGGAAATTAGAACCAACACATATGAAGCTTTTGCCACATGTCCACCAAAGAGCCATGTCGCGTCGTAGTTATATGTGCTAGTTGCTAATTAGAACCAACACACAATATTTTATCTCCTGAGGTGGTTCACGGGCAAAATTTTCCCAATACACGATCTATGGCTTCCAGATCAAGCAAACCCCCTGAGGGGATCTTTCTTCACTAGAGCAAGTACACTAGAGATCTTCTCACGCGGTTTGCTATGTCTGATGGCAAACCTGTTCAGACTCCTATGGCAACCACCACAGCTTTTAAGCTTGATGAGAATGGTGAACCGGTTGACCAGAAGGAGTATAGAAGCATGATAGGCTCCCTCCTGCACCTTACCTCTTCTAGGCCGGACATACATTTCGCTGTGTGTCTTTGTGCTCACTTTCAGGCTTCTCCTCGCATTTCCTACCTTCAGGCGGTGAAGCGCATCTTCCACTACCTTAGAGCTACCCTAGACTTTGGATTTGGTACCCTTTCTCTTCTTGTCTGTCCCTTAGAACCTTTTCAGATGTAGACTTTGCTGGCTGTAGGATAGGTAGGAATAGCACTTCTGGCACTTGCCAATTTCTTAGCACTTCTCTTGTCTTTTGGTCTTCTAGGAAGCAGTCAGGTGTTGCACGGTCCACTGTAGAGGCCGAGTACGTGGCTACGGCTAGTTGCTGTAGTCAAGTACTTTGGATGTGTTCTACCTTGAGAGACTTTGGGTTGACTTTAAAGAGTGTTCCACTTTTCTGTGACAACACTTCTGCCATAAACATTGCCAAAAACCCAGTGTAACACTTTAGAACAAAGCACATAGATATCAGGTACCACTTCCTTAGAGACCATGTAAAGAAGGGAGATATAGTGTTTCAGTTTGTGGAGAGTGACCACCAGCTTGCTGATATCTTCACCAAGCCCTTGGACAGCTCTAGGTTTGTGGCTCTCAGGGGAGAGCTTTTCTTGAAAACCTGATGAATCTAGAACTTTGTCTTGTTAAATATTTTAACTAGACTCTCGTGCATGCTTTGAATTCTTTTGGTCTAGCTCGAATCCTTGTTGCAACTTGGGATCAAACTTGTTGCTCATGTTTTGACCTTCAGAGTGCTCTTGTACATGGAAATACAAAAACATTGAAAATGTTTGTGGAAAGAAATTTAAAAAAAGGAAAAAAATGCAAACAAACATGAGGAGGAGAGTGACCTAGGAGGCCTTTGTCGATGGCTCCTAGTCGGGGATGTGCTTTGCTAGGGATCACTCTCTAAAATCTGAGTTTGCTATGGAAAACAAAAAAATAATGAAAATAGTAGCAATAGGTGAGCATGAAGGTCTTTACCTGTGTCTTTAGATCTTCCCATGTGTTGCACAAGTTGAATTCTTGCATGACCATTTAAATCTTTGCATTTGCACTTATTCTAGTTTCTAGATTTTTTAAATGCAAGGTTTCTAGTTAAATCATGCAAAATCAAATTTCTTTAGCTTTTGCTACCTAGCATGAATATCATTTAATCATTTCAATATGAGCTAGTGGGTTTAGGTTGCTATTTGGCTAGCTAAGTGCATTTCATGTCTAATGTTTATTTGCCTAATTTACAAAGCCCCTTAGGTTGCATTTCATGCATTTGACATGTCTTGATGCCTATATTGCCAAAAGAGGAGAGTATTTTTGAAAAGGCATTTTTGATTATAAATGAGGCATTTTGTGAAAACTTGAGTCTACTTGGACGTGTTTACCAATTGTTCTTTCCTTTGGTCCAAGTATGACTTTGCAAATTTGATTTGTTTTGAGAATTTTGTGAAAACTTGAGTCTACTTGGACATGTTGAGCAATTGTTCTTTCCTTTGGTCCAAGTATGACTTTGCAAATTTGATTTGCTTTACCATCTCAAAACAAACTTTTCTTTATGCTTTTTGATGTTTGTCAATGTACCCATCAAGAGGGAGATTGTGAGACCATGTGGAGGTCTTATGTTGTGATGAGTATATGTGACTTGAATTGATTTGTTTGAGGAGTTTGTTTTGGAGACTAATTTGAGCGGTTCGGCCATTTATGCTAGGACATAGTATTTTGTGCTTTTGAGAGTCTTCTCGAGCTCGGATAAAAAAATGTTATATACGGATTTTGTAGAGAATTTTGAGACACATCGTTTTCATATTATAACTTTTTTCATTTGAGCAAGGGAAGTATTTTTAAAATTTCCATCTCTGTTCTGTTATGGTTGGGGAAGCACTCGTTTAAAAGGTTTTAGTTTCAGTTCGAGTGGGAACTTGAGCATGTAATTATATATGTTTGAATCCATGATGAAATTAGACTAACATGCACGAATAAAGGTAAGAAAATATTTTTGCTTGTGGGTACAGGCTTAGAGGCAACGGTGGTCGGCGACAGTACCGGGACTAGATCAGGTGGATCGAGGTCCAGAATGGTGATGATGTCGCGGGACGGATGGGCTCAAGCTTGGGGCTCATGAGTTCACCATGGAGAAGGACATGAGGTGGCTCAAAGGTTTCGGTTCGGGTTGGAGGCCCGAAGGAACAGAAATGGAGCGATTAAGTCCGACAGATGAAGGCGCATTGCATCGGGTTGATCGAGTTTTGTGTAAAACCCATGTATGACATGTTTGGCCCATGTTGGGCTGTGTGTGAGTGGTTTATGCCCATATAAGTGGCTGGTTGAGTAGGTGAATCCTATCCCTTGATTTGGCTACTTGGAAGGTAAAGAAGCAATCAAGGGTAGGGGTTCACCCGGTTGACCTATATAAGGAGGGGTGGAGAGGGCTGTCTCCACCAAGTCTTAGGCTGAGATTTTGTGACTTGTATTTTGCTCTTTTGTGAGCTTTGTCCACTTAGGTGTGGCTGTGAACAAACCCCACTCAAGCAATAGAAATTAGTTTCTCAAATCATGGCTTAGTTCTTGTGTTGTTCATATGTTTGATCTAGTTTCTTTCTTGCTTTTGGTTGCAACTAGTTTATTTGCCTCACCTCCTTCTATTTGCTACTAATCTATGATGCCTTGAGGTTACACATATGGTTTGAAACCTTTCTTGCAGCCTAGGAGAGGTTGGAGATCAAGTTTTTGTCTTTCCTGTTCTTGAAGACAGGATGGTTTTACTCGCGCAGCTGTTCGTGTATGATTTTTTAGAAAACTCTAGAAAATCCTTTTTAAGTGATTCCAGTACTGGAAAAAGGTCCGTGACTTCCATATCTACTTGTGAAAAAATTTTGGAGTCATCTGGATTTTTCGTTTGGGAGCTATGAGGTGAATACCGAGCCCCAAACTTTCTGTGCACGAGTTCTTGACAGTTCTTAGTTCATGATTTTTCCTGAATTTTCTGTGAGGAGTTTTGATCTGAAACTTGGCTAGAGGCTGCATGACTCATCAAGGCATAGGGAGAAAAATTTCCATAATTTTTAGAGCTCAAGAAAACCATCAACCACTCCTGTGATCAGAATTGATTTCTGCTGAAATATTCCTACGTGCTTTTCCTAAAGCACCTTTTTAGTTGGAGTGTTTTGTCTTTGAGTGCAACCACTTTGGACTAAGCTAGGTTACTTTTGTTTGAGCACTTAACAACCAGAAATATAGCTCTTCTTGTGGATGTCATCTTTGAGGCACGTTGAGTGAAGAGCATTATTCATCTCCTTACGAGAAAATTTATTTGACTCCTATTCACCTCATCTCTAGTCACCAGGTTCGGTATTTCATGAGCCAAATTAACCTCATCTAACAAAACGACTCTGTCGCGTGTAATTGCCACCAAATTTTCGTTTAGATTTTTTTTTGATCATCATCAAGCCAAATATATAGTAGCAGCAGAAAAGCATAATGCTTTTAACACAAACAAAACCCCAAATATGCCCATCTCCTAACGGGTGTTTCGCATCCTTGCACAAATGTAAGAGGAACAAGTCTCATGATCTTGCATGCAATTAACTGCCATTACATAGATTAGACGAAGTCAGTCTCTCACTGACCAGAGCCTATTTATAGTGAACGCACCACTCTACAAGGCTAGCCATGCATGCACGCGTCCACTCGATCTCCACTCACCCTGATCACTACTAGTATCATGGCGTCCACTGCCATCCTGCCGAGCCTGCTCTCGGTCTTGCCGCTCGTTCTCGCCGGAGCCGCCGCAGCGGTGCGCAGCGGCCCCGTCGTCGGAGCTCCCCCTCCGGCGGCGGCGGCGGGGCGCAAGGTGCCGGCAGTGCTGGCCTTCGGCGACTCGGTTGTGGACACCGGCAACAACAACTACCTCCGGACCATCACCAGGGCCAACTTCCCGCCGTACGGGAAGGACTTCCCCGGCCGCAAGGCCACCGGCAGGTTTTCCGACGGCAAGATCAGCATTGACTTGTTAGGTACGCCATGATCGGTCCGAAACCTGTGAATGTACCGTACTGATCTCCTCTCTGAAATTAATATATAGATGTAGTTTTATAATACGTGCAATAAACATTTTCCAGTAATGTACACAAAACTATTTTGATTTGTCATCGAAAAATGATATTAGCTGATTTTTCATGAGAAATATGTCCACATTATTATTAGTTTTTACTAAAAGACAATTATGAAAATAGTGATCACACGCGTGACACGCATGCATGAAGATCATGATCAATGTCCAAATTAATAAGTAAAAAGTATCAAAGACAGTAATTATCTTCCATGTTTGTTGATATGAATAAAGAATATGTTAGCTAGATCGACCATGCTGGAAAACCTAGAGCGACCAATTTAATTTTCTGCATATACTCCTTCTGTTTATTTTTTATAAGACGTATTTTAATTTGAAAAGTCAAACTTTATAAACTTACCAACAATAAATTAAATTATATACACCTTCAGTGTATTAAAGACGTATCAATATATTTGCATTTCAAATTGATTTTGATACAATATTATTTTGTATATATTAACAATATATAGTAAGAGAATTTTACGGTGAAAGTATTCTTAAAAAGATTTTCTAAAATTAAAATACGCCTATATAAAAAAATGATGGGAGAAGAATAATATTTGCATGCAGCGTCTGCACTTGGGGTGAAGGAGTTGGTCCCGCCGTACCTGGACGCGAACCTGACCATGGAGGAGCTCCAGACCGGCGTGAGCTTCGCGTCGGCGGGGAGCGGCTACAGCAACGCGACGTGCGGCACGATGGTACGTACATGCGTGACCGATCGAGATATATATCCATATCAATTTGCAGAGATGCTCGTAATTAAGTTATAGCTAGTACTTGCTAATTAATCAATCGATTATGAAATTAATTAATGCAGTCGGCGTTGACGTTGGAGCAGCAGCTGGAGCTGTTCGTGCAGTACAAGGCGAAGGTAGGGAGCGTCCCCGAGGGCGCGCTCTACGTCGTGTGCTGGGGCAGCAACGACATCCTCCAGCACTTCATGTTCGCCGACGGCAAGACGGAGCCCGAGTACAGGGACTTCATGGCCCAAAGGGCTTCCACTTTCATCGAGGTATATACGCACATAGTTACGTAGGTACCGCTACACTAAAATAGGTCATGGGCACACGAGAGTTGCGCGTCTATACCTTTTTTTTGAACAACCGGCGTAGATGCTCAACTTATCTGTGCTGCGATTGTCCAAACAAACAGTCATATTTGTGCCTTTTCATAAAAAACCAGCATGGATATGGTTAACCTTATATCTATGTTAGTTATAAAGAAGAAATGGCACGTTATGTGCCGGTTCACCCCGTAGACCGACATTGATTATACATATCTATGCCGGTTCGTGGACCGCGTGGGCACAGATTAATCATCTATTTATGTCGGTTCACGCCGTAAACTGGCATAGATTTTTTTTTATATATATATATATATATATATATATATATATATATATATATATATATATATATATATATATATATATATATATATATATATATATATATATATATGTGTGTGTGTGTGTGTGTGTGTGCTGGCTCATGGACCGCATCGGCACTGATCAACCATCTATTTGTGCCGGTTCAAGGACTGAACTAGCACAACTCACCTAGCCACATCAGTGTATAGTGTATGTTGTTTTACACTAGTTTAAAAACCAATACTAATAGTTGTCAGAACTAACACAAATGACCGGTTATGTAAAATGCATCCATCCGATCTATCGATCTCTCTTATCAGCCTGAGGATTGCACGGACGTGCGTGCATACATGCATGTGCATTGCAGACACTGGCCAGCCTGGGGGCGCGGCAGATTGCGGTGGCCGGGGTGCCGCCGATCGGGTGCCTGCCGTCGCAGCGGACCATCGCCGGCGGGCTGAATCGGCAGTGCTCGACGGACCGCAACCAGCTGGCGCTGCTGTACAACCAGAAGCTGAACCAGGAGATCGGCAAGCTGGCCGGCCGGCTCCCCGGCGTCCGCGTCGTCTTCATGGACCTCTACGCCATCCTCGCCGACATGATCCACCGCTACCAAGCCCTCGGTACGTACGCACGCATGCATGCACAGCAACATATATACCAGCATCGCATCGCATTGCATTGCTATATATGTGTGTGGTTCATGGATGGACGCAGGGTTCAAGAACGGGAGGGACGCGTGCTGCGGGTACATGGGGCTGGCGTCCGGCGTGCTGTGCAACTTCGCGAGCCCGCTCTGCCAGGACCCGGCGCAGTACGTGTTCTGGGACAGCTTCCACCCCACCGAGAAGGCCTACAAGGTCATCATCGACCAAATCGTCGACACCTACTTCACATAAATTTAGTAGATATATATAATGTACGTATTTTTGTACGTTTAGCCATATATAGAAGTAGATAGTACCGCCGCTTCGTTCCAACGTACTCATTCGTTCTATTTTTATAGGGCATATTTTGATTTGAGAAAGTTTTTGAAGGTTGGCTTTGACCGTTAAATTTCTCTATTATAGGTTATCAATTGCCATAAAATAACATAGTATCAAAAGCAATTTAAAATATAAACATATTGATACAAACTTTTGTATACTAATGATACATATAATTTGACTAATTATTGGTCAAAGATCACAAAACTTGACCTTTTCAAATCAAATAAGCCTTATAAATGTGGACAGAGGGAGTATCACTTAAAATAATTATATTATATTATGCTCCTCCGGTCACAAATAATTAATATTTGAGATATGTGACAATCAAAGTTTTGAAACTTGAGTCATAGATATCTTTCTAAATAATTAGATTGTGCACATAAAAGTTATGTATGTAGATTCGTCCCAAAAGGTACTTCAATAATATTATAATCATTACTATAGACAACCACATCACTGCCGGTTCAGAACTAGCTTTACGGCCGGTTCTTGAATCGGCAGTGATACTCCCTCCATTATCACTACTGGTTCATAACCGGCATACTATCACTGTTTGTCCCATTTATTGGCTTTAAAAAGCTGAAAAAAATTTCTTACACTAAAGTATTAATATCTACATCTGCACGGTCACAAAGTCTTAAGTTTCACCACTTTTTGCACTAAATACGTACACACCAATGCAGTTTATGGATTCAAACCTGCGACCTCTCAGTACACGCAAAGCCTTCTTATCATCTCACCTATCAATTATTAGTGAGAGCAATGAGATATTTTTCCTTTTGACCTTTGTTGTCCAAATCTTTTAACGATTATTTAGACATCAAAATGACTTCAAATGGAGAAGTTGTCAACAACAAAGTTCTAGATCTCATCGAGCGCTACGATTTTATATAAATTTTATCTTCATCCAACTTCGTATGAAAAAGTTATAAAATTTTGAAAACGAATTATCACTTACTCCCTCCATAACACAAACCGGCAGTGATAATGATATTTCACTGCCGGTTCTTTTCAGATTAATTATTACTATTTGTTCTTGACACGAACCGGCAGTGATAAGTTATTACTGTCCACTACTAGGGAATGGGCCATTAGTCCCGGTTGGGAACCCGGTTTCAGTCCCGGTTCCTGAACCGGGACAGCCCATGCGGGACTGATGCCCAAGAGGGCATCAGTCCCAGTTTCAACCAGCTGAGACTAATGTGCTACAAATATTTAAAAATAACTCGCGGATATATGGGAGTAGTGGGATTTGAACCCAAGACCTCAAGACTACTCACGCACCCTTCTAGCCAGCCCACCTCTCCACGCGCTCTGATATAACTAGGATATGCATTTCTTTTGAACTTTCCTGAAATGAGGCATCAGTCCCGGTTTGTAACACGAACCGGGACTGATGAGCAGGCATCAATCCCGGTTCGTGTTACGAACCGGGACTGATGAGCACCCATGCCAGCTATTTTGTACCCGCCTGCCAAAGAACTTATTAGTACCGGTTCGTATCACGAACCGGGACTGATGTCAGAGCTCAACCGGGATTGAAGCCTTGGAGGCACGAACCGGGACTGATGTCACTATCAATATCGGTTCGTGTCCAACCGGGACTGATGTGCTGGTATGAAAGGCCTATTCTCTAGTAGTGGTCGTTTCTGAGTAAACCGATAGTGATGAGACGGTATGGAAGGGGTGTTCTGTAGTAGTGAATTTTAATGTTTTAAAATAAATTATAATACTAATTATTGGTTAAAGTTATATTTTAGAGACAGTGCAAAGTCAAAAACGTGAAATATTTGTGACCTGATAATACTGCAAGTTTTCCGGATACTTTAATACTATTTTTAAGATGCTGCTAATGATGACATTGAAGCCTGGGACGGAGCTAAAATTTATGTTGAGGGGACCAATAAGAAGCATCTTTGTATCGAGGGAGACAAATAGAACTATTTCACTACTTAGAATTGCAAATGTGTGCATATTAAAAAAATTTAAAACTTTTTTCAGATTTTAACTTGCAAATCAATATGTATTCAATATATTCAGAACATTTTCACTATTTAACATGCAAATCAATGTGTTTAAGTATTTTTATAACTATTTTCACTTACAAATCCATGCATTTTTAAAAATTTTTTCCTAATATTTACATGGTATATAGTGTTGTAGATGGATCATGGGGGTGCCAAGGAATTAGGTCTCCGTCCGTAACTGAAACAATTTCATCTAAACGGGGCTCTTTAATTATTGTCATAGATACGACCTTGTTCTTTTTAGCTTAAATTAAAATTAAAGTTACAGCTGAAAATTTGTTATTTTTTATACACCAAATGCTGGAACACTTTGTAGCTATTTTTTAAAAGTCTTTTAGTGGTTGTTCTTAAATCTCTCAAAACAATTTTTAACAATTTTTAGACTCTCTAAGCCCCTATCCCTACGAAGAACCTACAACTTTTTCATATTATAGTTTACCGTCAGATTCAGCGGAAAAGGACACTTAAACAGTATCTGGGGTACCGATGACGCCACTAACATCCACTTCCATGACTTCCCGCGATCGAGGACTCTCTTCCTTGCCTTTCACTTGCTCGTAGCATCTCTCCAATACCCTGACCGTTTCTTCTGTCGCCATTAACTACCACGACATGCAACTTCTGCTAGCAATGGAATGAGATTAATGCACGTACCAATTTTTTTTAGTGATGGAATAATCATCTTGCATTGTATATATGCTCTATTAGGTAATTGTGAATAATCTAGAACTTTTTGTGGAATTCAATGATCCATAAGTTTGACTTTTTTTTTAAAAAAAAAAGTTGAACGATAGCGAGCTCCTTTTTGTCCCTTATTTAACTGGCTGGCCATAACATTTCTTCTATATATCTTAATAGATCACACTACATCGTAAGTTGTCCATCCCTCACGGTTTTAAATCGTCCAAAAAATTATCCCTCATGTTTAACTATCAAGCAAATACACTCAGAGGCGACCAGTGATGTGGAGGCGAGGGTATGTAGAGGGCGGCAGCCTAGAGGTGAGGAAGGGGACAAGGGGGTTGGAGGCATCGGGAGGGGAGAGGGGTGGCACGGACATCACTGCTTGGGGATCGGGAGGAGAGGGGGTGGCGAGGGTACATATGCATGACAAGGGTGGGATATAATGATGCAGAGCTGTGGAAGGGTCATATGAGATAAGAAAATGTATTTTTCCAAAGTTTTATTATACGTGTCAAACAATATCAATTAACCAAACAGTCTTATGATGCTCATCACAAAAAATATTTTTTCTCACGGTTTTTGCTGGGCCGTCAAGAAAATTATTTAACCTCCCCGTCGTTGCTGGACCATGAGAGATGCTCTGTTTTGGGCAGTGGAAAGACATAGTTCCTTCCATCTCCTTTATTTCCAAAAAAAAAAAAAAGAGGAGCCAGCGCTGACATGTTTCTTCTTCTTTCTTCCTTTAGCATTGGTGGTTGTCACCGGCTAACCGCCAGTAGAGGCTGCTCCATTCCCGCTAAAGCCTTGCATCGCCGATGGTGCTATGCGTCGAGTGTAGAGTTGTTTGATTTATAACCAAACATTGTCACAACTAAATTAGTTAAATTTGACCAAGTAAGGCATGCGTTTGGTTCATAGCAATAAAAAAGCATGGTTTGCCACAATTTATTACACTGAACTAAGTTTTGCATTGAAAAAGTGTAGCAAATTTGCCAAAACTAGTCAAAATGTGGCTAGCAATTTCATTAACTAAACTTAGGCAACTTTAGCAAATCATTTGTAGCAAATTGTGATAAGTTTAGGATATCAACCAAATGGGCCCAACGTCTTATGCAGGCTTGGAGTACGTCTTGCTAGCAACTGGATGAACATATATGTGGACGTGCTCAAATGGACGGTGTGCTAGCTACCAACCCTTGCCAGTTTGCTTGCTATTATCTCTTCTACTAGATCTACTTGAAAAGAATTAGTGACGAATCAAGAGCTGGCTAAGCTACGCAGATCGACTTTTGGCCACCTTCAATTTGGCTAAAAATAGAGAGTCTGACGATTTGGAATATATAGCTAGTTGACTTCAACTAGACATATATAATTAACCCAGGCGGTCGACTCTTCCTGTCCCCAAATTAGTTATAGCCGCAGACGAAGAAACCAGAGACCGACTTGTTATATATATATGCAGTTGGGTTTGATCAACTAATTACTTCGTGAGGCTAACATTTTCTCCCAAGTTACATCGTGATTCGTGAAGCTTTAAGTCTGGTGTCACCATCTAGTGACTCGAGTAGTCGATCTGCATCTTAGCGCATCTCTTAGGGATTCTGGTCAATTAAATCTTTCAGATTGCTTTCGTCGCTACGTACAGTTCAGTCGAAGATTCTATATTAGTGCATACCCACGACCAGACATTGCTGCATATTTCTTCGGGTGCCGGGTTTGCTAGTTGTTGTAGCTGGGATACATGCATATCACTCAATTGAGATTACCATTTGCTAGATGTCTGCACGATAATGTGGACCGATGAATATATTTGCTAATCATCAGTCAGCGGAAATCAGCGGAGAATTTTAGTTGACATCTTACTTCCCGGCCCGGCCGCGCTATCGCCAAATTAGGGTCTAAGGTTCACCAAGTAAGATCCTAGGTTTACCATCTCCTCCTGGAGGCAGGCGAGGTCAGCATGAACACGGAGGTAGGAGGCGGTCATGGCAATGTAGCGGCGGCAGCCCCGTTATACCGTCTTGCCTACTAGATTGACGGGGCGGTGGTAAAGATCTAGATCCTAACACGATCTGCCGGGTCTTGACCCAACCCGATAGCTGGGTGGAGTTCAGATTGGGTCCCCGGTTCTAGCTAGGTCCGGTCTGGATTCACCCTTGCCTCGACCCAACCTACCCCGCCCTTCACCGTAGGATTAAAATCCTATGCCCAAGTGCCTGCCCTGCCCAACCTAAACCCTAGCAATACTTCCCCTCCCCCATAGCCACACCTGACACCCCACCCCGCCGCCACATCTCAATCCTTAACTCCCCCTTCTCTCTCTCTCTCTCTCTCTCTCTCTCCAACACTCATTCCCCTTGATGCCTGCGGCACACCGGCTCCCCATGGCGGCGCCTCCCTACGGTGATGCTTCCCCACAACGACGGGCTCCGCATGACGGCTCCCCACGGTGATGCCTCCCCACAACGGTGGGACCGCAATAGTGACATGCCACGGCGGCGCCTTCCCACGATGGCAGCTCCAACGGCGATGCCCCCCACGGCAGCAGCAGCCGCAAGCGGGCGGGCTCATCCTCCTCCCCATGGCAGCGGCGGCGATAGGTTCTTCCTCCTCCCCATGGCAACCTTTCCCACGGTCAGCTACTGAGCCATCTCCTACTTCACTCTTGGGTTCAAGGCTCGCCGGGGCACCAACGGGTCGAGTTGGGTCTGGGTCAGGGCGAGCTCATGGGATCCTCGACACGGGCTAGGTCGGATCGGGTCGAGGCGTGACCAGACCCCAACCCGACCCATCTAGACCTCTACCGATAGGTAGTAGCCATGGGGGCCAACGACATGATGACCAAAGATAAGGTGGGAGGGGTGATGCGGCACCAGGTGGAAGAGGAGGTAGAGCGGCGAGGCAATGAGCACGTCGCTGCTCACAGGTGGTGGCCACCTGGAGTAAGGGGTAGTGCATGATGATGCCACCCCCTGCTCTAGGGGGGTTTTTGAAATTCATTATATCTTGGCATTTAAAATTTTAAATTATGGATTTCAAAATTTGTGTAGTTGAATGCACTTGTGTTTGGTATCTCTTAATTTTTTTAGATTTTTCTGAATTGTTTTTTCTTGTTTTGTATATTTTAACCGATGATAACAAACGATAGTGTTATCAGACTAAATATCCTAAATTTAGAGTGCTATATAGTGAAGACTCAAATTTGTATTGCTATGCAGCAATAATAGCCAATTTTGAGTGGTATACAGCAAATTTCCCTAAAAATATTACATGTAATGGGTATGAATAGGTCCTCGTATGATCCACATTTACCACATATATGCACACTACACCAAAAGATGTCTTATATATCAGTGTCGGTTCATTTAGAACCGGTGCAAATAACATTATTAGTATCGGTTCTTAAATAGACGTGCGTGGAAAACTTATCTGTGCCAGGTGGCCTCACAAGGCACCTAAGAGGAAAGGGCCATAGTGAGAGGTTAGAGGAGGGGGTGGTGTTATCAAGTGAAATCCCTTTTAGTCGACTAACAGCTCACTGAATGAAAATATTATTTATGACCACTTCTATGGTATATTTGGATAAGAGTTGTCTACACCATGGGATCAAATATGCATGGTTCAGATGTACTTATTGTTTACACCCTAGAGGTATAAGGTAACCAGGCCATCGAATCAAGCAAAAATGAATGATCCACAATAGTTTAGGTGTGTCTTAAAAAATCCTTTGTTTAGAGAGAGTGCAAAATTTTGTACAAAGAATAGCAAAAAGTATTATTTTTGTACTAAACTATGGCCTGCAACCCAGTTTGGTCCCTCAACTCCAAAGATGGGTTAACTCAGTCCTCAAAATATTAGAAAAATGTCCCTTGACCAAGTCAACTATGGTTTTGACTAGTCAAACATAGTTGGACTAAAGTGTTATGTGTATTTTTTCATAAAATATTGCACTAAGTCCAAATTAAACTACATATTTAAATTTATTATGATTACGTAATCTCATAGAAAATTTTCACATAATTTTCTCAAATTTACACAATTGTTTAAAACTACTAGAAAATGTAAGAAAACATTTTTTCCCGCTTTTAAGAAAACTTGGAATTGTTACAAAAATTTTAAAAATTGATTCAAAGTGTAAAATATGGAAAATTATTTATGAGCTTATGAAATAATTATGAACTCAAATACATAATTTTATTTGGGCTTTGTAAAATATTTTTTATAAAAAATGCATGTAACACTTTATTTAAACCACTTTGACCGATCAAAACCACCACTTGACTGAACAAGGGGCCATTTTTATCTAGTTTTAGAGTTGAAGGACCAAAATGGTTCGAGGGCCATAGTTTTGGGACCAAATTTATGCATGATATCTCTAGAGGTAGTGATGGTGGTGCTACATCATCCATCTCCATCTTTCAATTCTTTGATCCAGGCATGATTAAGGTGCTTTCTATTTATTTTACTTGCTTTCTTATTTTAGTGTGTTATATTTTAGAAAGCTTTCCTTCAACTAAAAATATACAAAATCATCATATTTATCTAGCTTTCTTATTTTAGTGTGAATATTACCAAGGGCGCGGAAGAACAATAATGTTGAGTACGAAAGTGGAACTGAGGTGATGGAGCCAAATGTGCAGAAGTACAGTGCAATCACTCGCAAACACAAAGCTAAGCACGCAAACATGACACTCTCGAGCGTGAACATGAAATTGAGAACGTGAGCCAAACATACAGAATGTAACATAGTGAAAAGTAGTAAATAATTTTGAGAAAATTTACAGTACTCTAAAATATGAATATGAGCCATCTATTCCTCTCGATCTAAAAACTCGGATTGGTATGGATCTTCTTGTACTAACAGGATGATAAATTTACTACAACGATATTATATTTATGCAAGGGATGTCCTCTAATTGAGAATGGCCAGATCTGACACCCTAGTATATTTGTCGTTGTATCCTGTGAAATAAGACATTTTTTATTTCGTGGCAAAGTACATGCACTCACCTAGTTCTCGTAAAATTTCTATCCGCATAATCTGCAATACCTATCTAATTATCACTGAAGAAGCAATTAGATTATTTCCATGTGTACGTACGTAGGACCTCTAAAAGCAAATGTTTTATATATGAGAAGTAATTCTATACTAGTGCTTTGCAAATCCGATTCCTGATCCATCATCCATGTACGTATCCCCCTTTCGGCTTGGACATAACATACATGGTCGGTGATGAACGAATCCCATGCACGCGTGCATGCCAGGACCCAAGATGATCTTGAAAGGGTATTATCGAAGTAAGTACTATATGTAGAGCAAAAGCCTCATTATCTAAAAACAATGTAGAGAAAAAGCCCCAAAAGCGTATTCCTCGCTTTCTTGAAAGGAATTGGATCTTTATCGAAATCCATCTCAAAGAAACACATCAATCGCTTACGCGTGTGCGAAGGCATGCCTCAAAAAGACGAAAAGCAAAATAAGGCATGTGAATATCCTTTGTCACTGGCCATTGATAATTTCTCTTGGGTATTATGCATGTATTGCGTCTAATGATATCCAGGCACTTAGTTGTTTTGGATTGGGCATTTCTTAGGTTGAAAATGGCAGCAATTTTGCACTTCAAACCAGCAAAAACATTAAGAAGATCAAGATAAGTGCCATTAAAAATTTTTAGAGGAAAACGCGGTGCGGTGTTTGGGGCAAACGGGCGAGGCGAAGAGTTGCCACGAGTGGAATATGTGTTCTATTCGCACAATGAAAAGAAAGTGTTTGAATCTTGAAGCACAATCCAACTGTTTTGTTACATATATAAGGCTCTGTGCAGCCTAGGTTTCATGATCCATTACCACTAGATATGCTTTGAAATTCGTCATGTTTGGTATTTAATTTGTATATTTATATACATACTAAATAAAATATTTTAGACATCAAACTCCAAAAAAATTAAATTAAACTCTAGTATGAATTACTTTTAAATTTAAGATAAATATAGTTCAAACTAATTTAAACTAGATCAAACTGGAGATCATTTAATTTTTTTGTAGAGTTTAATGTCCCAAATATTTTATTTAGTGGGTATGTAAATATACACATGTCAAACAACACAAATCTCAAAGCACATCATAAGATATTGTATCATGGAACCTAGGCTCCATAGAGTCTTGAACTGCTTTCTTATATATAGTTTTTACTCTATGTTTGAAAAACCAAAGACTTAAACTGTGGATCCAAACCGTTTTTCTTGTTCATCTCATTGAAATCTCATTACTGACCAAATTATATTTTTTTTAAAAAAATTTTAACAATTATTTCATCTCTACTATTAAAAAACACCTTGTGGTGGTCACTAGCAATAGGTTCTCTTGACAAAATTACCCACCATGCCACTCCCTTCTTTTTGGGAGGCTGCGGGGAGAGAACGAGAGAGATAGAGAGGGAGAGGGAGATAGAGATAGAGAGAAACGGGTGCGGGTAGAGAGAGAGAGAGAGGAGAGAGAGGCGGGGTTAGTGGCGGTGGCCTAGAGACAGCGACAAGCAGCAGCAGCTCGGAGGCGGCGGCGGTCGATGGAGTACAATGACAGATGGTGGCGACGTGGATGGCGACGTAGCGGCGATTCCGGCGGCGCGGCTCTCGGTAGTGACAGCGGCTGGGCTTGGCGACAGGGTGGGGCAGCGGCAACTAAGGAGTAGGACGCGGGGCTGGGCTTAGCGACAGGGCGGCGGTAGCGGTTGTTCACGTCCGACGCGGTGCTGGCGGAGGCTGCGCGACGCAGCTCGGGTGGTGGCAGCGCAGGGCGTGGTGTCCTGCAGCGGAGTGCAGATGGATGAGAGGTGGCGTAATGGCCGGCACCATCGGCGGCGGCGATCCGGTCGGCGTGGCTAGGTGAAGCGGTGACAACGGCCTAGGCTCGGGCGCACCAGTGCAGCGCGGCAGCACAGCATCGGCTGGCGGCGGCAACGGCTCATCTACGGCCGGAGCAACGGCAAGGCCACGGGGTGGCGTTGGCGATGGTTGAGGGCGACAGGACGCCGGAGGGCTGCGGGAGCCAGCTGTGGCAAGGACCGTGTGTGGTGATGCGCAGGAGCGGCCTGGTCGACAGCGAGGGTTGGGACGGTGGCCCGATGCCATGATGCAACGGCTGGGCTCGGTGACATGGATGCGCAGCTAGCGGCAGATAGGCAGCACGAAGGTGGCGGTGCAAGTGGTGCTGGGCTGAGGCAACAGGGGAAAAAAACTACCTCAACGACGACGACAGCGGCTCCGCGGGGGGTGGGGGGGGCAATAACGACGACGACGGTGGCGGCGGTCGGTGCTTAACAGATCGTTGTAGGGGAATTAGGGGAGAATCTAGATGTAATTAGGGGATTATATACGGGAGAGTTGGGATGAATTGGGGACGGGCTCAGGTTGGGCTGGGCCCTATCCACGACGATTTTAGAGGAAAGAAAGCGTAGTTGTAATTGGATTCAGACATTACAGAAAATAAATATTTTTTTAGGGTGTCACAAATATTGCCTACAATTTTAGAATTTTTATCACTTCATATAGATTCCATAACAAAGCACGGGCACCTAACTAGTATCTTTTAAAATTAGCCTTACTGGAGGCTCTACAACTACATAGATCATGGATTTTCATAAATATGAAACAAAGAATAAAAGAATTTTTTAAAAAATTAAAATTTGGTTAGTAGTGAGATCTCAATGAGATGAACAAGATGGACTATTCGGATTAACAGTTAATCTCATATTTTTTTGCAAACACGGCATGGTTTACGCTGTGTTTACATACATACACACACACACACACACACACACATATATATATATATATATATATATATATATATATATATATATATATATATACTAGTTGAATGCCTGTGACGTTGCTACAGATTTCTAAAAAGGATTGAGGGTACAAATATGTCCAAAAGAGCTTTAGTTCGCTATGAATCACATGAAAGCATCAAGATATACCACCAATAATGAACTGATTGTACCACCAAAAATCAACAAAGATGTCGGGGCCAAGAAAACTAACCAAACCATAGGTTCCCAATTGACCTCGGCATAATAACAAGCTAACAACCTAGCGAATGCACATCAGCAAAGAACCTTCTCTTACTCGCTACTTAACATTACACTGAAAATGGACATCAACAAATTTAATTCCAACCTCCTGTCTTCCACAACAAGAATCGATGCCTTCCTTGGAAGGAAAAATTCACATCAACAAAGCAGCTTTTGCAATGAATAGCACAGTACACCAAGCATTCATTTACGGGTCAAATTAACGGAAGAAGCTCGGCAGTGAGGGGCACCACAATGACAACACAACTTATAGATTTCAGAAGGAAAATGTGGCTAATGTAGGCATCTATTAGTTTACCGCAGAGGATTATAACAATCTAGAAAGTTTCAAAGCACATATCGAAGGATTCTCTGTTGTCTTAAGGATGAACTTCACGGAGAAATTATAAGAGGCAAATATCAGTGAAGGGGCATAGAAAAGTAAGTTGTACTCCAGAAGCGATGGCTCAGCAATATAGATAGCTAGGAACTCCATATGCAAAACAGAGCTCTGCACACAAAAAAAGAAGAGGTTGAGTATGCACAATACATCTTCAAACTACGGGTCATACATCTTTTTATGATGGTTGTTGCAAACCTACTGCAGCCATACATCTTATAAGAGACATGCATATTGTCACTCTACAAACTTACTACTATGCACAATAAACAATCTTTTGAGCTACCATTATATCATACTACCATCAGTTCCATACATTTTCCTTAGCTAGCATCAGTATGTAGAGCACTACCATTAGGCATCTGTTAGGTGAACAATTAGAAATTTCATCATCTGAAGTTTGCAAAGAGATATGAGCTCCTTTTGTCATCAAGCACTGAACAAACTACCATTACAGGCATGGTCAAATCTATATTCATCACCCATGAGTTTTGGTATAGTCATAACAAAATTCAATTTTAGTCCAACAATTAAATAATATGTACTGACAGTACAAGCATGCTCAAATCTATATATATCAACCATGAGTATTGGTATAGTCAGAGCAAATTCAATTCAAGTCCAACAAATAAACAATATATACTGACATTATAAGCATGCTCAAATCTATATACATCAACCGTGAATATTGGTATAGTTAGAACAAAATTCAATTCAAGCCCAATAATTTAACAATATATACTGACATGAAATTGGTATAGTGTTCCAAGCAGAGGCTAGACAGTGTGGGACCTAACATGTGTCTCATGATCTTAGCTAGTAACAGGCATGACAATAAATTTTGCTTTTCAGTCAACATGTAAAGGAATAAAGATGAGGGGTTATTCATGAAAAATATATGAAATATGTGATTACATGAGCATATGGTTTGTCTGACTGAAAATTCAACAAGAAGTTCTGAAAACCGACCGTTGATGGGAGATCTTAAATCGTTTCCACACATTCAACCAAACAACAATGTTAGATACTATATAGTTAAACGTTATGTGATAAAGGTATAACATAACAATGTTAGATACCATCCCTACTATTAAACACCGAGTCATAGAAATACAATATTAGAATGCATGTAATTAAACAGTCAACAATGTGCTGGAAATAAAGCAAACTGTAAATGCATCATGCGCAACCATTAGACCCAAATCTATTTTCATGTGAATCAGAGGAATCCGACCATGTTAGACAAATCTACCATGAGCATAATCAGCAGCCATTAAAAATAACATGTAATAAAAATTTGCTTGATGAATTATATAGCCATCATGTAGCATATTCATTCCTCACTCTGTTGGTACCACTATCATGTCTTGGAGTCAGAAATTATCACAAACATATTTCACCAGCAAAAAGCACAGGAAATTAAAGTTAATACATAGGTCAAACCATCACACAGCAGGTTGTATGCTTGGTGTGCCAAAAATTCATAGAGTGACACAGTATTTCCTCCAAAACCAACATACTCTCTCAAAGGAGCCACAATGTTTTAGATTATTGAAGAAGATAAAATGCAAATGCACATAGCAACAGTTTCATTACATCCCAAAATTAAAAATAAATTGGATAACGTTTAACGTTTATAAGTGCTAATTTGATCCTCTCATCGGAGAAGGCGTACTGGCGTAGAGAGCCTCTAGATAGTCATCATATGGTCGAAGTTTAGCCTTTTCCTCTATTCTTAGGGCAAGCACAGTCTTGACTTGATCATGAACATATAAATCATACTTCAAAGAATTGAAAGCATCTACACAAAAAATCTTTTAAAGTTAGCATTGCCAAAAAAGCTTAACTTAATTGATTAAAAGGGAGGAATATATTATACTTACCCTCAACACCCCCAAGGTGGAGGTGCTGAGTATTAAGCATGAAAACCAATGAACTGTCATTGGAAGTTGTGAAACACAGAGGATTTTCTGTAATGAAAAACAAATGATAATATAAAAACTTGTGAACGTTCGTTGCAATGAATACTATATGTTTTTGTAAGGTTTAAAATGCTTATTTGTATTGGTAACCTCCAGTTTAGTGGCAACCATTATTCCATTGCTAGCCTCAACTTCAATGAGCTCATGTTGGTGTGGAAGAAGTAATTTTTCTGAGATTTTAACAAATAGTATTTTCCCACTACAAAAATAGTAACGATTTAATACCATTTTATATGAGAAGATGTATTTTCTATGTTGGATTTGGTATGAAAGTACTACCACAGACTTGTTGGAATACTACTTACAATAAAACAGTAAAAACATTTATTCAGGGAAAACCATATTATACCTTCCATCAATAATTGCAACCTCACGAGAATTTAACGGGAACTTCCGAGGTCCAATGTTTATAACCACTCCGATGACATCTGTTCAAAAAAAATAAACATATATAGGAATTATAAGAATCATAGCAATTTATATTTTAAAATGATGACAAAATATAGCTTTATATATACCAAAGACTGCATAGTTATTGTACAATACTTCATAAGAAGGACCAATTCCTCTAGATGTCACATCTAGCATAGCACAAAACACTCAAATCAGTCCATTAAAATTTCCTCGGATTGGACAAATAAATTTCAATAAAATCTAGCAAAGCTTATTTGGAACTTATAAATTTGCTTGAAACAGTGCAATTCCAAAAAACACCTGTTTAAATAAATTTGCATGAAATCTAGCAGAGCCTATTTGGAACTTATAAATTTGCATGAAACAGTGCAATTCCGAAAAACACCTATTTAGATAAAAAGACTGAACCATCTATATTTATTTTAGCATAGTGTATGAAGGCTAGGGGGTCATTGTTTCATTGTGATAGGTCATTTTGCTTTTCAGCACCAAATCAACAATCAGCACATCATCTATACACCAATCTTATGGATTTTTGTTTAATATAAACTGGTTTATGGTTTTTTGCTTAATTTTATTAGGGAGACTGCAATTACTGATGACATAGAGCATAGCAACAGGTTGCAATTACTGAAACTACAGAAATTACTGGTTGCAATAGGGAGACCGAAATTACTGAAACTAATGTTGCTATTCCTGCAACCTCACATTCTACATGCCTGTGAATCCGTTTTATTTTGCTAATTACAGTACAAACGTGTATAAATATTTAAGTTCACAGAATGTCATCTTGGGTATAATTGAATCCTTTTTTTTTCTAAACTTCCAGACGCATTTTCATTTATAATGGAAAGGACTTTTTAGGAAGGAACCTTTTTATGCCAAGCAAATAAAGGTCTAATAGTAGAGATAAGATGCAGTTGAAAAGGTAAGTCCTAGCTCATATGGTGGTAGCTGACTGCATAGAGCCTTAGATTCTGCCATTCTGGATTGGAGAAGCAGAGAGATGAACTAAGGCTCAGCTGAAGAAGATACTTTCCTATTAACACCTACATGAAAGATATACTTCTTTTTGGCTTCTTATAGCCCTATGTTTAAAGTGTGTATATACAGTTGCAATGCTTTATCAATTTAAAAATCTTAAACATGTTTTTAGCATGATAACTGATGTTGCCCCACAGTAACATGGCCTGAGGAAGGATTATGTCACAATAGTGATCAACTACTAAAGTTACAACAGAGTTATGCTTTTTTACCAACATGTTTTTCTTACTTGTGCTGTGTCCATATTTTCTACGAGTGACAGACATATGATGTTGTGCTGACAGAACATCATATGATAGCTACAGTTTTTTTAAAGTTGAATTTCAACAGTGTGTTTCAATTGCTTGTAATGTTGTTTCTTCAATTATGATAAATAGGCATTATCATTCGCTTTCTATTAGTGTGAGACTAACATTACACCAGGAAAACATGTATATGTCATTCATACCAAGATCAAAGAGTCATGTTTTCAAGAAGGTTTTGACATTAAGCCATTAAGGTCTTCTTTGCAAATATCAGGAGCACCTGAATGGTGCTCAGATGCTAAAATTTCATAACTCAATCCTAGCATTCAAGAAGGAGGAAACACTCGATGCAATCTGTACACTGCCATGAAGAATCTTAGCAATGCTAGTTGTAGAAAGAGTATCACCGAGAGAGAGGAGACAATCTTGGCAATGCGGCCCACCTGTGTCCAAGTTCTTGCGCTTGTTGGAGCTCCCCGTGTGCTGCTCCTGAGGACGCATCCACCCATGTTCACCAGAGAACCCTTCCTCACAGCCTTTGATACTCATGGTAGGGGTTTGTCCTCGGCAATGCGGCGGATGGGAGAGAAGAGTAAAGGGTATATGAGAAAGTGAATTGCAAGATCGGACCAATAAATAAAAGATGGGAGGAAATAAATTAGAAGGTATTGGATAAATAAACATGATAAAACGTATGATCCTAACTAAAGGAAAGATCCGTGACTGATTCACTTACCCGTGGAAAGGTCGACTGTGAGGCGGTGATTGAGGGATTGAGTGATGTGAGGCAGTGATTGTGTAGGGATGGGGGAGGCGGCAGGATGTGGGAGGAGGGTAGGGATGAGGAAGCGGCAGGATGCAGGAGCTGTGGCGGCGACAGCGGCGTAAGGGCGCGGTGCGCGGCGGCACTGGCGGCGTGAGGGCGCGGTGCGTGGCAACACCGGCGGCGTGAGGGCGTGGTGAGGGGTGAGGCGGCTGGCGGCACCGGCAGTGTGAGGGCGTGGTTAGGGATTAGGTGGTTGAGCCAGATGGGGAGCAGGCCGGGTGGCAGTGGCCGGATGGGGAGGGAGGGAGAGGTGCCGGGGCGGGTCACTCAGAGGGGAGCAGGCCGGGTGGCGGTGGCCGGATGGGGAGGGAGAGAGGGAGAAGCGTCTGAGCCAGATGGGGATTGAGGGGATCACGGGTGATGGTTAGCTTCGGCCATAAGACTTACCAAATACAAGGTGTCCAAGTAAGGTATGAGAGTAATTATTGTCCATGAATATGACAAACTGATATGTAAATTCGAACTTTCCACAGTACAGCAGTACGTTACGACTTGTTTACCAAAATATGATAGACTAAAATAATCTCACATCTATTTTATTAAATTCATAAAGATCTTGATAAGTTGCACTGCTACTCTGTTGACCCTTGGTAGTGTGGATTAGCAACAGTTTCAGCCCTCATCTGTACCGCATGATCGACGTATTCCCGAACGCTTGTAGTGCCACTCGTTAAGGCGAGACGTAGGCCTAAGGAACAAATGAAAAATTGGTAGCCATGAAGTACAAATATAATGGATATAATTAATCATCGGACATATGGGTATAATCAGTTTACCTTCCAAACCGACGGCATATCGGGAATTTGGAGAGAAAACGAACTCAGTCTCATCGGTGGTAGTCAACCCACCTAAACATTATTCAACAATCAATGATAACTCACAATATTACCTAGAAATGTGTTACCAAAATGGCATCATATATGTACCACATACCAATATTTCTGTTTCTTTTTAACAGTACAGCGGCCAGACACTGGTAGCTGGCCTCTGCTGGACGCCATCGTAAGATGTGTTTGTCCGACATGGCAATCCCAAACTCGTACAAACATCAATTCTCGTCTGATCATTTCAGAAGGTTTATGAACAGTCAATGTTAATATAACACTACTAAACAATGGTTTTTTTTTGTCATACCTATCATTCATAAGGACTATGTCCCTATGTGGCACGCTCCTGTCATATGTTTTGTTATACTCAATTGCGCCCACATATACTACCAGACCAATGACATCTGCACAAACCGTCAAACATATCAGTTTAACAATAAAGCTGATAACCAGAAACATTTCTCAATTATCGTTATATAACCACTATTACCATTGAGTGTTTTATCGGGGCGGGCGTGCACGACCCGGTAGTCCATGAAGTGCATTGGATATACTGAGAATTCGATACGCAGGCTCGGAATGTTTAGCACAGTTTGATTATTTAGGACAACACTGAATTCAGTCCTGATGGGAAGGAAAACTTGTAGAGGCATATCTGTTGGCTCAAAACCAACATTTGTAAACTCGTACCCTTGACCAGCTTCGAGTAATCCGTTGAAACGGTCTGCCTCTCTATGATATGCAAGTGCATCTATCTTTGTTCCTACAAACAATTAACGCATGGTTGACAAACATCAAAATATAATGATTAGAAACAAAAAAAAACCTACAAATCGGTCTGCTATAATCAATCGCAAAAATGGTGTCCCATAGGGGTGATATTCTTGAATGTGCCCTTTCCAGAGAACTTTTGCTTGAATAATCCATCCCGTTTGATAAACATGTTCCGTCGTAACCTCATCAAAATACACCAATCTATGCTAGAAAGAAGAAAAAAAATCATACATAGATCATTACGAATTCAAAAGAGCTACTGACTAATGGATTACAATTGAACTAACCTATTGAACTCAACAAAGCTACTGGACGTCCCTGGACGAGGTGCTTGAACCCTCTTCGAGCCGATCACCATGTTGACGACGAAGTGAAGCTAAACAGGTTCTTGGACGCAGAGATGACAGGAATAGCTCCTACAGCGGTGAAGCCTTAAATAGCATGCTCAAAAACTGTTTTGGCGGGAGATTAATTTCAGCTTTACCGCTTGATTACTTTCAGCCTGTAATTAGCTTGATTACTTTCATCCTGTAATTAGTTTTGCCGCTTGATTTATTTCAGCCAGCCGCTATGCCTCTTATTAGTTTCATTCCAAATTGTTTCTAGCTTTGCCGCTTGATCTTTACCGCTTGATTACTTTCAGCCTGTAATTAGTTTTGCCGCTTGATTTATTTCATCCAGCCGCCTTGCCTCTTATTAGTTTCATTCCAAAATTGCTTCCAGCTTTGCGGCTTGATTACTTTACCGCTTGATTATTTCCAGATTTCCAGATTTGCCGCCTCAAATTTCCAGATTTCCCGATAGTTGCCGCTTGACCGATAGTTGCCTCAAATTTCCTGATTTGCCGCCTCAAATATTATTTCCTGTTGCTGGGTATCATTTCCTTTCATGGACCGAACTGTGCAGACATGTGAGATTGATCTTAACGATAGCATTACACATTACCAACCATCTAATCTAAACCCATGAGATTAATAGGCAACGCTGGGCAAGGCATGGGATTCATTGGCACAAATAAATATTTGACCCTAGTTAACAAAGATAACAAGGTTTCCACGATGTGGCATGGGAATCTCAGCATAGGTACTCAACATTTGTCATCATTTAGTATAGATATACAGGTATTCCACGATGTGGCAGTGGAACTGTGGAAGGCTAAAAGATGGTTAAGAATTTAGATACCTGTCTCATAGCAGGTCATCCACTTTAATCCTTGACATCCACTGCCATGCAAAAATTTAGCCTACCGACCACTTGAGTTTGTCATAGAACACTATTTACATTGTCATAAAATAAATTTGTGGGAATGCCTTACAAGCAGAGCACATTTTTTTCCCTCTAATAGCAGTGCACAGAACTTCCACATTGTGCATTTCTCCAAGGAAAAAGTACGAAGGACACAACAGGTTGTTAGGTGTACATTATTAGATGACATGGTGCATCTAATTAGAAAGTTGATCGAAAATGCGACAGCTATGGCTCAGCGTGACTGGAACACATCCCCTTCCTTCCTATTCTCTGCCTCTTGGGTCTCAGCAAACCATGCATGAGAAAACTCTTAAATCCAACAATATTTGTTAGAAAAGGTGCCAAAGCCAAACAAATACCAAGCTATTTGATAGAAAAGGTGCCAAAGGCAAACAAATACCAAGCATGACCTTTTTCTTTGAGCAATGCTTCACTGGACACTGGTCCCTTCCTCGATCTCTGTTTTAAGACTATGCCCTTTTCTTTGGAGGAGTCTTCTTCTGATTAAAACACAAGCATGACCTTGATAAGAACATATTATATAATCAAGGCATACATGTAAATAAATCGTTTAAATTCATACCAAGCAAATAGAACTGAATAATGCAACTAAAGCAAATAACGAACTGCACAAATTTTGTATTTTTTCAGTACTGACCTTTCATCAATAAATTAGGTTACAAGGCCACCTGCACTTCATTGCCAAACTGTTCTCATGAACATCAAAAATTCCACCAAGCATATATAAAAGTCAGGGATCAAAATCAAGAAACATGCAATCAATAAAGGTAGAGGCACCTTAAACTGAATGTCAAATTTCTTTAAGCACTGCTTCAATGGACACTGGTCCCTTCCTCGATCTCTGTTTTAAGACTATGCCCTTTTCTTGGGAGGAGAGTCTTCTTCTGATAAAAACACAAGCATGACCTTGATAAGAACATAATATCTAATCAAGGCATACATGTAAATAAATCGTTTAAATTCATACCAAGCAAATAGAACCGAATAATGCAACTAAAGCAAATAACAAACTGCACAAATTTTGTATTATTTTTTCAGTACTGACTGTTCATCAATAAATTAGGTCACAAGGCCAACTGCAGTTCAATGCTAAACTGTTCTCATACCCATCAAAAATTCCACCAAGCATATATAAAAGTCAGTCATCAAAATCAAGAAACATGCAATCAATAAAGGTAGAGGCACCTTAAACATTCTAGTATGACTTATGCCAAACTAAATATTTTATTGAATGATTCATAGTCGATTACAATGGTTTGACAAGAAGGTATGGGCAATTGGACCAATACATCGGCTAAGACGTAAGAACTTCCCTGTACACAATGTTCTTTGTGAATGTCCCGTGGGTATTCCTTGACCTCTGACCCTTCAATTTGTCATTGTCAGAGCCAGCGAGTATCATAATATTGCTTCTGGATGTAGCTCTAGACAACGCGACGTAGAGTTGACCATGAGAGAACACCGAGTCTGGTAGGTAGACACCCACTTTCGGGATGGTCTGCCCTTGGGCCTTGTTGATCGTCATTGCGAAGCTGAGCCTAATCGGGAACTGCTTCCTCTTGAAACGGAATGGGAACATCTCGTCGTCGGAGGGGCAGAGTGGTATCCGAGGAAGGAACACCCTCTTTCCGGCATGTTGGCCAAGCACGATCTCAGCATCGACAGCATTTCTTTGAAAGGCCCGAACCACCAGCCTCATCCCGTTACACAGTCCATTTGCTGGGTCGATGTTTCGCAGAAGAATCACCGGGCAATTGATCTTGAGCTTTAACACATGGGGAGGAAGGCCGTTAGGGGTGAGAGTGTTCAGGAACTCAGGGGGATAGTAGCCATATGGATCGTCCTCTGCACGATCAAAGCTATGATAAATCATCTCCTCTCCGCGGAACCATTCAATCATCTTCATGTTTATCTTGTCGACGCACTCGTTTCGAGTGGATAGTATGGCATGTGAGGTGATGTAAGTCGGATCCATTAGATTGCCATCAAGATTTGGGAAAATGTTGGTTATCAGCCTGTCGAGATCAGCCTCCTCCCCTGTAGATGGGACACATATTTCGTCAGGAAGCCTTACGTAACCTTCCTCATTGGCCTCCTCCAATCCATTTCCGATCCGCAAAAGGTACTCCGCAAACTCTGGATCACTCTGGGCCCTCATGTTGCGAACGAGCCTTAGGTGGTGCATGCATTCCCAGAGGTATGACCTATGTAGGGTCGAGTTTGTTATCTGAGGTCGTGTTCCCTTGCGTACGACTGGGAGCACCTGTCTGAAATCTCCTCCGAAGACAACGGTCTTTCCACCGAATGGCATGTCATGACGACCCATGATGTCACGCATGCTACTGTCTAAGGCCTCCACTGCTTGTCTCTTCGTCATCGAGGCTTCGTCCCATATAATAAGGGACGATCTCTGGAGAAGCCTAGCAGTCCCACTTTGCTTCGTGAAGTTGCACACCCCACCATCTTGTACGTTCAGTGGGATCTTAAACCTCAAGTGTGCGGTCCTTCCTCCAGGCATGATGGAGGTGGCAACCCCTGACGTTGCGGTAGCCACGGCTATCTTTCCCTGTGCACGAACCGTGGCGAGTAATGCCTTGTACAGAAAAGTTTTTCCTGTTCCTCTAGGGCCGTCCACGAAGAACATGCCTCCCTGATCGCTTTCGATCGATGTTAGTATCTGATCATACGCGGATCTCTGTTCTGTGTTTAGGGATTGGCAAATAGCGATGTGGTCTTGCTCAACCTCAATGTTGGACTTCTCAATGATTTCTCGGGGCTCGCCTCCCATGTAGTCATGAGACTCATCAATTTCTGGCAGCGAAAATGTTGCTATGTCCTTACCCATTGACTGAAGCATGTTCCTAATATCAAGAAGGACCATCTGCTCAACCATGTGTGCCGATGAGTGGGAACGTCGATAGTCCTCGGACATTCCGTCCAGATGATTGTTCCATAGCCCACGGACGTTGCTAGGCTCACAAAAGACCAATATAGTAGCAAATAGTCTCCGGAGCGAAGAAGGCATCTGGAACAACTCGGCTTCAGTTAGGCAATCGTCTATGGTGTTGTCGGCCTCAATCAGGCCCCTCCTCTCTGCAGCTTCATGGAAGGAAGGGCATAGCACACCATCGACTGTCCTGAGGTCTTCGAACGAGGTTGCACCGGCAACATGGTTTAATAGGATCCTTAGGTAGTATCGTTCCCCTTCAGCAGGACTGGCTGACACGATCTTGCCAATCTGTGTGCCCCTCTGCCTCGGCTTCTAGTGCTTGCCAGCAGTTTGCCAGGTGAAACTTGCTGGAAAATCCCTTTAGAGGGTGCCTCGAGCCCAATCATGTACCCTGTTCGCTTCAAAGTATGCGGTTAGCATGGTCCTCTAAGTGCTTTGCCGATCAATGACGTTATGCAGATCTTGTCCTATGTGAAACGAGACCATATGCATGTTAGGAAGATGAAGCTGCAACTGTTTCATAGGGGGCGATATTTTGCTCAAATCAAACCCATATATTCTCCAAAGAGCCTCCGGCGGGGTAACCCACCTAGCATCCCTATATTGCTTGATCTCGTCGATCGGATCGTTGCTTTCAGCTTCACCAAGAGAAATAGAAGCCCGGTCGTGCCCCTTGTAGATGTATTTGAATAGATATTTGACGGCCTTAATGGTTGAACAGGCCTCCACATTGATGTGGCAGTCAAACATCCTCAGGAGGAAAGGATTGTAGGGCACCACCCATCTATTGTTTAGATCTGCCTTTCGAACCCTTACTGTAGACCCATCGTCACGTCTCCTATACAGGGTTAAGAGTCTTTGCCCTGAACAGTTTCAGCATTAAAAGGGCGAGGGTAGTGGCATTTGCATGAACCATCTTTCATACAAACATTGTTCATGTTCAGCCCTCCACAAGGGCCATGCATCATGTGCTTGACGACCATCTTGTATAACTCTGGGTACTTGGTCTTGTTCGGTATCTCGGCCGAGATAATGCAGTCATACTGCTACGGACATGTCAGCTTGTATCGCCCATTCATGATTAGAAGAAAATGCGCGTGCGGGAGTCCCCTCTTCTGAAACTCAACCACATACACATAAGAAACAACCCTCCCAAGAATGTGCTTCTCAAACAACTGCTTTTTGAGCTCCTCCAGCTTCGCCCTGAACACACGGACAACAAGATCGGGCCAATCCTGCGCGGTCTGACCAAACAGAAGCTCGGACATTATCTCCTGCCAGTGCGGGTTACATGTCATCATCAGGAATATGTCCGGCTTGCCGTACTTCTGTACCAAACCCATCGCATCTAGGAACCGACGCTTCATGTCGCGACCTCCCCCGATAAAGGACGGTGGGAGTACGATTCTTTTTCCTACGGCGCCAGCACGACATTTGCCTACATGTACACTATCAAGCAAGCCCTGGTACAGGTCGGCCCTTATATTCTTCTGATTATATCTGATGTAATCCAATCGTGTGCTCTCTATTTTGATGTACATATCAACCGCATACTGCTGAAAGAGCCGTGTGCCGTAGAGCACTAGGTTGAATATATCACGACGTATCTGAAACTTGTAGCAGTAATATTCTCGGGCAGATACGCACAGCCTGCTGTTGGGTCCTGCGAGGATAATCGACTAACGTGTTAAGTGCATTACATGTTGTAATCTCAAGTAACATGTATTGCTAAAAAAACACTAACCGTCTTCGTCGAGGTTATCCCCATGAACCGCGGCCACCTTGTCCATAGACACGCCAACCTTCACGATATCCGGATGCCAGCCAAGTTCACCTTTTGGAAAAAACAGAGGGTACGACAATGGATCGTAACATCCGTAGTATGGCCGGATAGTATACCTCGTGTTGTTGCTGCCGTATAGGATTACGCTACGGTCAAATCCCGAGCGTGGCTCATTACCCTCGACCCATATGGCGGCGACCTCTGCGATACATTATATGTCCGTTGGTCCAACCTAGCATCTATGTTTAAGGCGATACGATAATCCTTGAGGTCATCTGCCTGTCCAAGACTTCTGAAGGTCTCAGAGTATGGGTTGCCACAAAGAATGCTGACTAGATTCCGTATGACTTGTTGGTCAAGGTTAGGTGACCGACGAAATCGATGACTTAAAGTAGAATCATTGTCATAAAAGTAAAGTTCGAGATGCTCCAGCCCAGAATCCCTCAAACCAAATGAGTGTACATTGTGGTAGATTTGGCCATGGGCACGAAACGTGTACGTGCCAGACCTCATGTTACTATAGGCTTCGTCTAAGCTGACACCAAGGGTGGTGAATGAAAAGTGTCCGTTAAAGTATCTAATGTTTTCTCGGAAATGCATCGCATCAGAGTCCGCACTCGACCATAGCCTCATAAGCTCAGGGTCAGGTTCTGGGTTCGCCAGTCTGATCTTCCCATCCCGACAACAGAACCCCTTCGTCTCATACTGGAACCTCTTTGCGCCACACTTGTCGCAGTTCGCATCTGGCTTCAACACATGTGTGCTCTGTGGTATATTGCTGTACACGTGATCAAATGGATCAGGGAGGCTATAGCTTGCATTAGCAGAATCTCCTGCTTCATGAATTTGAACGTCCTCATGATCGTTCTCGTCTGAAATTATTTAGATTTTAAGAGTAAGGGAAAGTTTTAGAAGTTGCATAGCTGAAATTGGACAGACGAAAGGCATCAAAATAACCTCCATTAGCGAAAACATAGTACTCCTCGTCTAGGACATCCTCGACAGCAGTGTCGACATTACCTATTAACATAGGAGTGATTATAGATAAGTGATTTCCATACATGGTTTCCTAGTACAAATTGAAAACAGATGCGAACATTACCTTCTAAAATGGATGGCTGTGTTATGTCATTTATACCATCACAAGATTGCAAAATGGTTGATTGACTATTGTTCGAAGGAGCAACTTCTGGACATTGCATCGCAATTGACTCGGTGCATGGGGTGTTTCGTCTAGCTGCATAATTTAAATTTCTACGACGTAATAGTGTCTGCCTCACCTCAGGTGGTACACTATGCCTGGATGCTCTTCGTGAGGCATTGATCTCTTCCCTCACCGTGGCAAGGTGAATTTGAAAAGCTACTCTTCGCGCGGCATTGGTCTCTTCCCTCACCTCATGCGACTGATTTTGTCTAGCTGCTCTTCGCTGAGCATTTCTCTCTTCCCTTTTTTGGAATGTTATGCGTTGATATCGTAGTCTATCCCGTTCTCGCCTCAACTCCCTTTGTTCTTCTGTTTCCCTTGAATTTGTAGCATTATGTTGATCCTGTGTGGCTTGTGATTGTTTAGGCATAATGTTTGCATGGCTTGTTGGTTCGAGAGGCTGCCTTCTTGCTAGATAACATATACATGCATACATACATAAGGATTCATATTTGTTATAATATTATATAATGGAAACATAGAAATGTAATAATCTCTTCCATCAAATGGCTTACCATTTGAACATTCAGCTTGCGTAGTTGTAGCACATGATGTCAGTGTACTGTATGTGTCAAAAGTAGAATATAATTGAGGCAAAGCATTTTCATCTTCTAAGTCACTATGATGTGGGCTCAAATTCTCGCGAATACACAACGATCGAGGGGCATGTGGATTAATATTAGGGCGGGCCCTCTTTGTTGCATTATGGACAACTGCCACTGCAATGATATTTAAAAAAATTTAATATCTACTATTAAAGGGGAAATTTGCTTGGATATTATTGCACTACACAATATTAATTACCTTCTTTTCCTTTTATGGAACTTTTTCTTGGATTTTGCAACATTTTCTGCAGTATGGAAGCCACAATGTATATTATGAAGACCTTATGATCAACAAAAAATGAGTCACGGTAGGAAAAGAACAGTTAGAATTCTGCATCCTTCGAATATGGCAACATTACTGTGGGTTTGCCATTTTCATAGCTCTGATGGAGAAAATAAGAACTATACAGGATAGACCGTGGGTTTAGGGTTTTGATATATGTTTATATGTTTTAAATAAGGCCACCGTTTGGCTACTACAATATTTTGCAGCACATCCCTCTACTTAGTCGATTTGTTTGATAATCTATACATTAATCTAGTACTTAAGGGTTAACAAAAAATTATGTTTTAGAACTCTCTCTATACTAACAATGTGGGACTATTCCCATCTACACCAATCAACATGGCCCACACAAATCGACTGCATTGTTTAATGGTTTTTCTCCATTCTGTTTTTTTCTGTGTTGAAGAATATAAGCATAACAATGATTTCATCTAACCTCGTACTTGCGAAGCAGAGAGGCAATCAACATTGAGATCCCAAGGATGGCAAACCTCTGCCCAGCACACACTCGACTCCCAGAACCAAATGGAAGGAATGATTCACTCTTATCACACTCGGTAAAAAACTTGATCCCATTTGAGCCTTTATGCGCTGCTAATATTTCTACAGTAAAATAAGAAAATGTGAGTGACAAAAGATTTAGGAAGAGGCTACACCTTCACCATGAATAAACAAATTGGAACCAATATAGAAGAAATAGTTTAATATAAACAAAATGCAAAATAGAACCAATATAAAAGATATTGCAGAGGTTTATATATGTCTAACGAACATGTGACATATACAGATATAGACCAACAAAATGAACTTAATGATGCAGTCTTTAGAAGATTAATGTGCCATGCTACTTCAAATATAAAATCCTTTGAGATTCCATTACTAATTAATATATTTCAGTAGGGCCCTCCCCTAATGTTTTCCGTGAAAAAATGAACCGACGAAAGTTAATGTAGCATACACTGTTCAACTGGTGCTTCAGCAGGTTCTGTTATGTCAGTGCTGAAAATTGGATTTTGTCCCACTATATTTGCTAAATTGGGCGCCTGTGCCAAAGCATTCTCTGATGACGTTCTCCACTCATTGAGCTCTTCTGTAGTTTCTGCCTGCTTGGTGGAAAATCGTACAATTAAATTTGTAAATAAGACCACACAGGTATGATACTTATATTAAATATTAATGGAGCAAACGCCCCACCGCTGCCATCCTATCCCACTACCACACTGTTGGGCCCATCATTCACTTCTAATGGACAGCAGTACAATCACTACAGACTACTAACCCACCTGTTGATACACAAAAAAACAGGATTCCAAAAATAGTACAAGGTGTAGAACCAACCTTCAGAGTAAAAGTACCTAATCTGTTTATAGATAACCAAATCTGTTTATATTGCATATATTCTCAAACCCAATCTTCATACAATTTCACTAACAATCCTAAAAGAGTGTGCTTCAGTAATAACACTGTTAACAGTTTGGATTCCTGCTATCAACAGAATAATTTCACTAACAATTTCATATGATTTGGATTCCTGCTATCAACAGAATACTACTGTCAGAGGAAATAACACTGTTAACAGTTTCTTGTCTTCTTTGACTACAGCACTGAAATATTGCTCAAGATACAATTTCAGTCAGAGGAGCTCTAAACTTCTGACTCCTAGAAGTTTAGCACTGAAAGGATACTACTGTTTATATTGCATATATTCTCAAACCCAATCTTCATACAATTTCACTAACAATCCTAGAAGAGTGTGCTTCAGCAATGTTACTCACTTACCCTTTTGAAAATTGTTGCATTGACAGTCAAAATTTACCTTCCATGTTGTCCAAGCAATTCCTGCTACTTAGCACATTTAATGAAACAGCAAGAATAGTGTACCTATAAAGCAATCAAATGTAAAAAATGATGAGAGTATGGTAACCAAGCTTCTACAAATATAAACAACAATACCTTGAGGCATAACTTGACAAACATCATGGCTACTTACTTGTAAACTGGTGGGGTGATCAAATAGCCCCTGATTGGCGAGGTGGGGTGATCGGATAGGGGGAATGGAGGGACAATTTAGATTTCGAGTTTGAATAGCCCCTGATTGCCGAGGGGATTGCGCAGGGTAGGGAGGTGCTTCAACTGGCACTTGCAGGCTATGGGGAATGGAGGGACAATTTACAATTCGTGTTTGAAAAGGCTCTGATTTGCGAGTGGATGGCGCATGGTAGGTTGGAAAGTATTGAATATCCCATGATTTGCGAGGTGATTGCACAAGGTAGATTGGAAAGTACTTGGACAGGCCGTGATTTGCGGAATCTTGGTGACCTCCCATGGAGGGAGTGCGACATGCCACGGTGGCAGCGGCATGCGGCGCCGGCGTGGGGTGGGGCGGCGCAAAGATGGACAGCGGTGGGCGGCAACCGGATGCGGCGCGGAGAATGAAGAGGGAGGAGGGGAAAGAGGAAGGAAGGGGAGGGTGGCATGGTGGCAGCTGTATCTGGCCCGCGCGCGGGTGGGGCGGCGCGAAGATGGACGGTGGCCGGCAGCAACGGGATGCGGCGCGGAGAATGAAGAGGGAGGAGGGGGAAAGAGGAAGGAAGGGGAGGGTGGCAGCGGTGGCAAAGCTGGACGGCGGCGGGCGGCAACGTGATGCGACATTGGGGGAGGGAAGGAGAGGGAGACGGGCGTGAGGAGGGGCGGCGTGAGTGTCAGGAGGGTTGGCGTGGGCAGGGGAGCCGAGCAGAGCAGAGGGAGATGGACATGGATGCGTGGGATGGAAAGAGAGGATCGGATGGCTAGATAGGATCGGAGAGATGATGGATGGTTAGGATTGCTAGTTGGTGAACCCACCACCACCATTAGCCTCTTTTTAATAGTATATATATATATATATATATATATAATGAGAGAGAAAGAGAGAGAGTTTTGCTACCATCAGTCGTGAAGCACAGATCCTTCCGTACTTCGCGTCGTGTTTGTGAAATCGGTAATCGAATTAGACGATGCGAATCGATCATCTCCTTCACCTTACTGAAATCTCACTATCAACAAAATTTCACATTTTTTTGATTTTTTTACTATTTGTTTCATATTTTTTAATTCCGGGATTATTGGAGGGTCCACAACTAATTAGATCATGGATTTTCAAAAATACGAAATAAATAGTAAAAAAATGTGAAATTTTATCGATAGTGAGGTTTCAGCAAAATGAAGGAATTGGTCAGTTGGGATCTTCCTTTTCGATTACTGATTTCACAAACTCATCGCAAAGCACAGAAAGTTCCGTACTTTGCGACTGATGGTAGCAAAACTCGTTCTATATATACACACATTTATACAAATAACGACCGCTGATTTGGAAAGATGGATTGGCTGGCTTAATTTTTGACAAGTATATTAATGTGTCATAAATTCTCTTGCATGCGGTGATGAGGAATTGATGATATATACCTAAAATAATCGAATTAGACGATCCGAATCGATCATCTCCTTCACCTTACTGAAATCTCACTATCAACAAAATTTCACATTTTTTTGATTTTTTTACTATTTGTTTCATATTTTTTAATTCCGGGATTATTGGAGGGTCCACAACTAATTAGATCATGGATTTTCAAAAATACGAAATAAATAGTAAAAAAATGTGAAATTTTATCGATAGTGAGGTTTCAGCAAAATGAAGGAATTGGTCAGTTGGGATCTTCCTTTTCGATTACTGATTTCACAAACTCATCGCAAAGCACAGAAAGTTCCGTACTTTGCGACTGATGGTAGCAAAACTCGTTCTATATATACACACATTTATACAAATAACGACCGCTGATTTGGAAAGATGGATTGGCTGGCTTAATTTTTGACAAGTATATTAATGTGTCATAAATTCTCTTGCATGCGGTGATGAGGAATTGATGATATATACCTAAAATAACCTCATGGACTATGAACGCTATTTGATTTTGATTTCCCCAATTATAGGTATGGGTTGTGTTCGCGCCGAAAGTTAAATATCGGCTAAACACACGTGGTCTTAGGCCTTAGGATCCCCGTTAGCACCGGAAGCAGGGTTCAGAGCGTGCCAGCTGACCTTTAATCGGTAAGAAAAGACGTAATCAGCTCTAATTAGCTGATTAGATCTGTATTGTATGGGACCCGCAACACTAGGAAACAAGTCGAAATAAAAGTGAAAGATAGCGAAACTATTGGCTTAGATTAAATCTAAAACAATAGTTTCAAAGGCTAACCAATCGACTATAGAGCCAATGAAATCAACTGAATAGTAGAGCAAGAGGTAATCAGACGAGTTGATCTTGCCAATAAAAAAGGTAAACCGACTATCAAGAAATAACAAATTATTGACTAGATTGTAAAGTTAAAATAGTTGATAAAATGAGGATAAACAGACTACCGCCAATGAATGTGTTGATCGGTAGATCGAGGATGAAATCGAACCCTTAGTTAAAATAGTGATGCGCAGTAATATCGACTAAGATAGTATTTCAATAAAACAAATAGCCAATGCAAGCCCGTACATCCAACTGAATCGAGACAGTACTTATCTACAAGCAACTACTTGGTGTATCTTGAAGCATATCGAGAAGACGGTGCATAACAAGTCGATCGAAGATAAAATAGGCGAAACTATGCTAAATTAAACTAAAGTCAATGAAAAGGAAATGACCAGTAAATAGTATATTTGGTTGATTATTGATCATCCCTTTACACGCGCCAGGGGCTACATATTTATACACACTCTGATAGACGTCGACTAGCACTTAACTTCATACATGATACAGTGCAGACCCTATTATCTTCCTATTTTATCTATTATTCCACCCATACAATCCGATACAAACTCTTCTATAGCTGATCCAACCCATATCAAGTCTGGCCCAATTCTAACCGATTTCATAACTTTCTAGACCGATCGGCTTATCCAAATTTTGGTGTCAACAGGTTGAGAAGGTATTGATGACATACCAAAAATACCCTGACGGGTGGGCCCCATACACGAGTTACCCCGGGTGCATACCCGGGAGGATAAGGCCCATACAGTAAGCTCGGATAGATACTGTCGCGCCCCTTCTCGGCTTACCTAGCGAGAACGGTCGGATCTGCACTAGGCCCTGGATCAGTAGGCTAGTGCAAGAGTTACACAGCTGGAATCATTTCATACATCGGTGTCCAAATATTACATAACAGCGATCATCCGATCGCATTAGTAGCAAACGGCATTTAAGCCTTAGTTACAGACCAAAGTTCATCAGAGTAGCGGAAATCTCCCAAAAGGCAACTTGCAAGTTCAAAAGAACAACAAAATCACACCAGCAGCTGTGTAACCACACACGACTGGTGGAACGCACTAAACCCTATCTTAAGCAACTACTCCTGGTCCTGGTACTGAGGATCTCCTTCCTCGTGACAATCGTAGGCATCTTCCTCGACGGGCTCCTCCATGTCTAAAGATAGATATTTATGCGAGGTCGGTGTCATCCAAACACCGGCGAGCTAACACCCAACCCAATGCATTTAGTGATAGAGGTTTCAAAGGAAAGGCTGGGTTTATTTATTTGCATGAAAGCCGTTTTGGAAATGAAAGCCTATGACTTAGCGGTTTAACCAAATTCCTGTCAAATTGATTATTTATCATATTTCCTTTTCAATGCACAACCAATCCCATAGCGCTTCAAGCACTCGCCAAACGTTCTCTTCCCACTCCCCATCATCTTCCGAGTGTGGCGCTTTTCGTTAGGATCACATTCCCCACAAAGTACCGGTCTCGTCCTAGCTGGGCTGCCACCCACGCTAGACTCACGGCTCTCAGAAGAATGGACCTAGATCATCCTCGATGACGACATGAAACTGTCTTCACCTCAAGCATGGTGGCGGGCAGTGCGCCCGCAGTCGTAACTACCCTGAATCCCAATACTTGCACTACCGCGATGGCCGCGCGTTGTGGTGTTAGGAACTATCTCCGCAGCGATAGTCAAGGACGCCACTGTGCATCCTCGATGCACCCGTCTGGGAATCCTTGATTCAGCCCACCATCCACTAAGGGCCTCACCCTTATGCACTTCCTTCTTGGCTAACTTCGCACCTCCGTGTGAATCACACGATGTGGCGGAACCCTCCTTTGGGGCAGCGCGACGGCATTACGCGGATCTCGCCGCTCTCTTCCATGCACTACGTATGTGGGCGATTAGCTCCTCAAATCACGTAGCCCAGCTACTTCTTCTCTTACCCAATGCCAGACCCCGTCTGCATTGCAGTACATCACAACCATACACACACTGGCATGCCAGGCCCAAATTCCAGTTAACCATATTCAATGTGTGATCATGTCCGTGAATGTCGGTTCACTGCTTCGAGGCAATTTTAAGCCTAAAATTAATAGTTGGACTGAGCAATGTCTAAGCAAGATTTTAACCAAGACTTAGGAGTCTAAACCAGTTTATTTAAATTTAACCAAAGCTACCAAGGGTGATCATCAAAGCGATCAATAGTAAACCAAATGACGATGATTAATTCAAGGCAACATCATCATGGTAAATTGATAGCAAGTAAGTAAGTGGCATGATATATCATGATTGAACAAGTAGGCATAAGTACTTAAAAAGGCATGCGTTTAATATTGTAAAATAAATACTTTAGAAATCAGATTCAATATGATAATATTGGATGTTAACTCGCACTAGGAAAGCGATACTCTCCTAGTAAAAGCAACACTATTAAGGATAGGTATTAACTCGCCTAGATCCCGTGAATCCAAAACACTGGTCTTGATCTTACGGTTGCTCCATGGGTCCTCGGAATCTATCGCGAAGAGCCAATAATACAAATAAACACCAAAGTATGCAGAAACATGATGCATGAAATGCAATGCACAGATTGCTAACGTTGACGATGGGGTTATGTAATACATAAATTCGTACTTATATAGGATGTCCCATAAGCCTTCCTTAGTAATACGATTCTTACAGGTACGAGTAGATGTATGCATACAATATAAGACAACCTTTAATATACTTATATTTCCCCAAAATAATTTATTAAAGATAAATTATGTTTTGGACAATGATGGCCTTAGCTAATGGGTTTATGCAATTAGTATTGCCTTAAACCATTTAGTAATTAAGTATTGTTCATGATAAATTAGATGGTCCATATGATTCCTAAGGTTGTTTTAATGTCATCACTTAATTAGTTAAATCTTTAATTAATTATAGGAAATTCTAGCAAAAAGGGAATTCTAAGGTGATAGGCTGAAATTATAATTTTTCTTGGTTCCAGCATGTTATTCTATATTTTCTAAGATTTTCTGCTGTGTTTCGGTCTTAGGGTTTTATCTAACTCCCAATTATTTTAATAAAAAAAGGAAATTACTAAAGAGGGTTTTAATTACCTAATTAGGAAATTATACATAAATACCATGCTAAACTAAGTCTCAATATTTTAATAATTACCTTAATGTTTAACTATGTCCTTGCAAAAAGTTAATATTTAATTTAAATCATTTTATATTTAAATTAAATCAAATTCAGTTTCTGTTTTATTAATATTTAAGGAAAATGGTTAAACTGCTCAATTTAATTACCTAGATTGCAATATTGATCCTAAAAGTGTGCAGTCAATTTATTAAACTCCTAAATCATATTTATGCTCCACTGGAACTTTATCATCATGTAAGTAAATTAATAACTAATTAAATAAGGTGGGAATTCCTTTTTTAATTACTATTAAGTGGGTTTTCTTTTAAATAAATAACTCTAAAAATAAACTAATTATACTAGAAATGTATAAGCATTGTCTTACTGTTTTCTACTTAATTTCAGATATTTTTAACCCCTTTTAACTAGATATAAACAATTAAGTCGCTGTTTATAAATATTTTCCTATAGCTAGATTATTGCAGAAAATAAAATATGCTCGGAAAAATATGGAAAATTCACAGGAGATAGAATACACCCCGATCTATCCATTTTAACTTGTTTCACTTTAACCGGATGAACGAGGAATTTTTTTCGTGGCTTATGGAAGGACAGACAATTTCCTTATCACTTACTGGAAGAAGCTGGCAGTGGCAGCAGCGTCTTCTCCAGCAGCACGCAGCAGCACAAGCTGCATCTAGCAGCAGCAATTAGCAGCAGCACAAGAAGCAAGAGGGTTGAGTGAAGGGGAAGAAGAACTGAAGAAGAAGAAGAAGAACAGGGAGGGAGAGCTCACCATGGGGCAGCAGCTGGAGCTCGGCTGCAACTTGGCAAGAGCGTGGTGCTCACGCTGCTATTCTGATTTGGGGAAGGAGATGGGGGCTGAGGATGGAGAGGCCGGCTGGTGGAGATGCTGGCCTGGGGCAGTGACCAACCGGTGGAGGAGGAACGGCTTGGAGGCGCGGCCGGGGCGGCGCCGGTGGTGAGGAGGAAGGCAGGGCGGCGCCCATCTGGTGAAGGAGGAGGATTGGGAGAGGAGGTGCTGCAGCTGGAAGAGGGAGCCTTTGAGCAGCAGCTGTTGCTGCAGCGTGTGGGAGGAGGCTGGGGCAGCTATACTTAGCAGAGGGAAGGAGCCGGGTGGCGCCGGTGGCAGGCTCGGTGAGCACGCGGCGAGGGCAGCAGGGGCTGGCAGCAGCGTGGAGCTGCTGCTCTGCAGCAAACAGAGCTGAGAGAGGGAACGAGAGAGAACCAAGAGAGAGAGAGACGGGGAGGGAGAGAGTGAGCAGTGAGATGGAGAGGGGGCTGACCAGTGGGCCCACCATGCAGGTTGACTTAATCAAAAATGATATGTTTGATAATTTGATACTGCTAAAGGATATATATACATATATACATATTAATCTTTTCCAATTTCATTATGGGATTTCAAATAGAAATTGGAATTCAAACTAGGATTTAACATTGTTATTTTGGTCCTTTTTATTCAATTGAGATTTCAATTGAAATCCACAATTCATGCTTTGTAAAGTTTTGATCTAAGATGATAGTTACTATTTTCCGTTTAGCTTATCCATGTGTTAAGGTTATTTTAGAATTTCCAAATCTTAGTCCACATGTATATATATATATATATATACACACACATATATACATATATATTATCATAGAAGAAAATATGATCTTGCATCAGTTTTAAATCTAAATTGTTTTTATAATAAAGCTTGTAGTTCCTAAATCAGGATATATATAATTATATCCATACCGATGGGTATCGAGTAAATGCAATTTCAAAAACAAAAAGGATTTTAAGATTATTTCCCAAATACTTGCATACTTTATTATTTTTCGGATGTCCAAAAATGGGCTGTTACAAATCCTACCCCCCTAAAAACCAATCTCGACCTCGAGATTGCTAGCTAGCTAGACACAAATGGGGAACAGCTAAGCAAGGCCTATTTTCTAATTTCTCTAAGAGACTTGTCTTCTCGTTTGGTTTCTTCGTTGGACTCAGCATATTTTGATGACTTGGCCCTACTCTTCTATTTCCTTGGGGTGGTGATGACTGCTATAGCGATGGCACTCTCCGAGTCATGATTCTCAGTCGACAACTCAGATCTTCATGCTTAAGGAAACTCCATTCTTCTTTGGCCTCTTGATACTTGCAATACTCTAACTAAGTTAGAGGACAGACTGAAAGACTTGAAACAATCCCATGTGGTCACAAGTCGATCACTTCCGTGGTTAGGAACAAGTTAAGCGGAAGTGCGACGTAGTTCGGAACTAGACAAGCTGGCATGTCATCAGATGTGGTAGTGCCATGACCTCAAGGAAAGCAGGGAAAGCTCACCGGAGCGATGGTAGAAACCGGGGAGCTCCGGAAAGGTCTGGCCATGACGGTGCCGAACAAGGACCGAAGGCGTGTCGATAGCGACTTTGAGCTTTGGCGAAGCCATGAGCACAAGGAATCGAACAGGGACTTGGCGAGGAGAGAGAGAAGCAAGCGCCCTGGTTTCTGTAGAGATAGCAAATCTCTGGGGTTTGTTAAGTCTGGTAGTAATGAGGCTCTGCCGAGAAAGACATGGCAGGCATATCAAGGTTAGGCCCTACAAGGGATCTGCCCGGTCAACAAATGAAGAATCAAAAGCGGGACTCGAAGAGTTGGTGCCTAGGGACCTCTAAGGCAAACTTTAGGTAGAGAAACACTCGGGCCACTGATTTCTATCATGTTCATGTCTCTACCGCCTATTCGACGTTGGGCAGTACCGAACTTCTGGTGTTAGTCTTGAAGTGACAGCGCGTCCTAAGGTGAGGGGTATGACTAGCTTGAGTATCAAATAGTTCCCAGATTGTTCCCAATCATCGACCCAAAAAGTTCTTAGGTATGCTCAATAATCTTGATCCTGGAAGTACTCGATGGTCTTTGAATCATGGCGACTCATGGTGTCGATCATGGGAGAAGAGGATCTATATCTTGACTGTCAGAAGGGTCGTTCGAACTTGTCCTTTGTCGTTAAGCTTCTTCGCTCGAGTTTTTAAAATGCAGATGAGAGGAAATATCGCTAAAACGGAGGTAAGAAAGAACTAGGAGGAAAAAATCGAGGGAGAGGCCGAGGAAAATCTTCATCTTCAAGATGCCAACTCTGTGGTTTGTTCCCTTGATCGCGAACCTAACTGATATGTGATGTTATGTCTGCTTCAGATGCCCTTAGTACTCACTGGATGGATAAGTGGTGTTGCATTGAAGAAGCTCACAATACCTTCTAACATACCTCCTATTTTAATTGTTCACCAAGATCCTCTTCATAATCAACATATTTCTGCCTATTATTTTGTCCACCAAGGTTACTCTTATCACAATTTTGTAAGTCACTAAGAATCCAAAATTCGATCATAACAGTTTAAGACTCTTACTATTAAATGATATACCACCGAAATTTAGAATCTCGACATCAAACATTGGTCTGCTATGATTTTCCTTGTCCCAACTGTATTATACTGCCTAATTCCTTTTAGCCAAATCAATTGTTACCCATTCTCAAAATATCAGCACATCCACCGATAAGGCTTTAGATCACCTAGCTTCTTAACAATCCAATTCCCGATATCTGTCTATGAATCGAGAGATTAAATTATCCTTAAGCCTCACTCGAGACTTAAGATGCAGTCTAAGGAACTCCAATACTGTTCCCGAATCACAATCGTCATCAGCTAGAATCAATAAATCCCACAATAACTTCTAGATAAATCAGATCATTCTAAATAGTAATCTCAACTTCCTCGTAATATATGTGATGATAATCCAACACGATCATGTTTGACTACCCCTCTTAAATAAAATTTTCCACCAATATAGGGAAGTTTCTAGTCAATAGTTTCAATGTCACTCCTCCAAATCAGATCATATATTGTGCAATGGTCGTTGGTACTAATAATTCCATTGGTATAATCCAAATTTCACATCCACTGCAATTATATCCATAAGATTATTATATAGCCTATGGGTACTTATCCAATCACAGTCATGATGGTTTATCGATCTAAAAATCCAAGTCTAAGCAGTAATATTACTTCCTAAGTGGATCACAAATGATACAAGTTTCTGTCCCACTTGACATGATCTTACACAAATCCTTGTTTTTTTTATCAGATCACCCGGATAAGATTATTCCTATCAATCTAAGTACAGCTGGGTGAGTCCATGAGTAACCATCATGAAACATTTCCTCACAAGATAGATAATCTGTCGCATTTATGAATCCGTCATACGACATAATCACCTAACCAATAATTAAGTAGTAGATCCACCAATCAATGCCCAATATCATAGTCCTCATATAATCCAATGACTTTTAATGAAAATCCCCGAGTTCATTCAATCTGAGTAATGGACAGATCAACTTCTTCTTCAAGCAATTCAAAAACGCATCAATTGCTAATAGTCCTTAACTGAACCATTGATGATTTATTTCGAATCACCATGTTATAACCCTTAATTATTGACTTAATCCACCGACGTAGAGTTAGTACACTTTCTATGACATCCACAAAATTTATACCACTATATGAGCGATGTCTAATATAATCTCATCAAAATCCACCAAATTTTATTTTGAGCTCTTGCTATATACACAAATCTCTCAATGATAACCAATCATTTTAATCATCTTACTATCTCTAGAATTGAATTGTTCATTCTAGATTAAGATCAAAGAGATTCGCAATCACATCTCCAAACTTCTTCACCATGCACTTAAACCAATGCTAAAATCTTCGGACACTCCCAAAAATAATTTTACCTAATTTTGATCTTTTAACTCCACTAATGGCATCATGTCTTATATCGATGCGAACTTCTATGATGTACAGCACACATCAATCCATCCTTCCATCCATTATAGGGATTTCTCTTGATTGGTTTCGAGATGTTCATTGTTTTGCCTCTTGTCACTGTATCCGTCTGATAAAAGTCCTAGCAATAGTAAGTGGAAATAGCATGAAGGAAGGTAAAAATGGTAGCGAGAAATTTCTTATCCCACAAAATACAAAACCGATGACGACTTCCTTACAGTGTCTAGGTGTACCAACAAGCAACCTAGAGGAGCGAAAGATCGACTCACATATGGCGGTGCAAGGATAAGTTTTGTACCCCACGAAATCTAGGGAGAGAATAGATTGGGTTTGAAGGAGAGTTTGACCAAAGTAAATAATTTTGAATAGTAAAACATCTTTTATCATGTTTGCTTGTAAACGGATTGGAAATAACAGTCGGAAAATCTTTCTTTAAAACAAAAGGTTGTAACAAACTGGGGGGAACATGGTTGAAAAGAGAGGGAGTTCGAAATTTAAGTTGGAGAAAGTTCGATTAAGAGAATTTCTTTGAAAGTAACTCATGATGTCACAATAAATTTTCTGTTAATACTTTTGTCTTCAAATACTTTTCAATATTTCAAAACATTGCCTTGAAAAACTTTTCCGAAGCTCATTTTCCAAATCTTTTAAACATACATTCTAAAAATACCTTTTAGAAAACAGCATTTTTTTTTTGTAGCCCAAAATATCAAACAAAATTTTGGTGCTTTCAAAATAAGGGGATAAATTTAAACAACGTTCTAAAAGTTGGAACCGTGTTTGTCAAAATGGTAATTGATTTTGGCCAGGGTATTCAAATGTGTTAAAGAGAAATTATTTGACAAACAATTTTCTGGAAAGAAAATCCTTGACACATATAGCTTATAGTTTGGTGTAAATCAAAATGTTGTTCAAAGTGGGGCTTTCAGAGACTGAATCAAAGGAAGGAGGATATGGCAGGAATTCCTTAGAGAATAGATGACTTGAATGGTCGGTTATTGAAGAGATGGCAGAATGGGATGACGAAGATCTTTAATGGAGAATTTAGATTCCCTGGGTCTTGTAACTGACGACTTAGTTAAGAGACTAGCATGTACTTCTAAGCAGTCCCATGAGCTCTTATGCTCTTTGGCTATCTGTAGAGCTTCTTCTGACTATAACTTGAGTAGTCTTGGGTTATTCATTGCTCTTACAGTCTTCGGCTGCATAGAGTGTAGGGAATCTTCAGCCTTTGATTCTTGTTGTTTCCGGAGAGTCTGGATAGTTTTGGAGGGTTGGAGCAACCAAGTTTATTTTGTCCAAGTATGGTCAAACTAGGGATACCTAGTAGGAGAGGAGGTACTAGCCTTCAGGCACGACTCTGACTGCCGTATGCTATTATTTTTACGGCGACCATTGTCGACACTGATCCCTTGAGAGACCTCTCTGGCATTAGCGTGAATCTTAAAGCTATTTTAGTTCCCATGCCTACATGCATGATATGCAGATGCAGAAAAACCAAGTTAACAAACTCAAACAAAATCCAAAAGCATTTATAAAGCTCAAATTTAACTTGTAAGAGAGGGTAGAACACCATTCTTCTAATTAAGGCGTCCCACAACTTAAAATTAATAATTTACGGTTCTAGACTAGGGTGTCGTTTGACCCAAAAGTCATAATAGTAGCCTAAAGCTGAGATGTCTAAACTAATCTCACATACCTACAGTGGACTTGACGAGTCCTAAGGTTAATAGACTAATAAGTCCCTTAAAGCAATACTCTATAAGATTAGATATCACACTTAAGACTACGAAGCACTTATTATCAATTGTTCTGGCAACTGGTATTGTGCGCAATTTCTTCAAACTAGAGTAGAGAAATTGGAGATATTGGGATAGAGTTGCCTATAGTTGACGAAGTGATCCGTTGGTCGTAGGTGCTGACGTCTTCTCAGATCCATTGCTATTGGTTGTAGGGGTGATGGTTGATTAAGGAGTCTCTTGGCCCTTCATCTTCATATCTTTAACATTTCTTGAAGCTCCTTGAGTATGCTGTCGAGGCATGTAGCTTCAGGTCTATAATGATGAGTAAGAGGGGTTTGACTAGACCTTCGGACTAGGAGAGAATTTAGAAGCAACTCTCATTTTGAGAAATATACAAGTCTAACGAAGATTCGTGAGGAGAATATGGGACAAGATAGAAGCTAAAAATGTCAGGTAAGAGGAGACATGAGAGAAGAGTTTTCCAAAAGCTTCTGAAAAGGGTAGGAAATTGGAATGCAATTGAGGAGGAAAGAATACAGCAGATTTCCATAACTATGTAGTGTATTTAAGAAAGTACTTTTTCTTACTTTTAAATTACGGAGTGCTAACGGCCAAGGTCTAGGGTTCCTACAGTCGTATGCTCTGATACCAGCTCTTGTCGCGCCCCTTCTCGGCTTACCTAGCGAGAACGGTCGGACCTGCACTAGGCCCTGGATCAGTAGGCTAGTGCAAGAGTTACACAGCTGGAATCATTTCATACATCGGTGTCCAAATATTACATAACAGCGATCATCCGATCGCATTAGTAGCAAACGGCATTTAAGCCTTAGTTACAGACCAAAGTTCATCAGAGTAGCGGAAATCTCCCAAAAGGCAACTTGCAAGTTCAAAAGAACAACAAAATCACACCAGCAGCTGTGTAACCACACACGACTGGTGGAACGCACTAAACCCTATCTTAAGCAACTACTCCTGGTCCTGGTACTGAGGATCTCCTTCCTCGTGACAATCGTAGGCATCTTCCTCGACGGGCTCCTCCATGTCTAAAGATAGATATTTATGCGAGGTCAGTGTCATCCAAACACTGGCGAGCTAACACCCAACCCAATGCATTTAGTGATAGAGGTTTCAAAGGAAAGGCTGGGTTTATTTATTTGCATGAAAGCCAGTTTTGGAAATGAAAGCCTATGACTTAGCAGTTTAACCAAATTCCCTGTCAAATTGATTATTTATCATATTTCCTTTTCAATGCACAACCAATCCCATAGCGGTTCCAAGCACTCGCCAAACGTTCTCTTCCCACTCCGCCATCATCTTCCGAGTGTGGCGACTCGTTAGGATCACATTCCCAACAAAGTACCGGTCTCGTCCTAGCTGGGCCAGCCACCCACGCTAGACTCACGGCTCTCTGAAGAATGGACCTAGATCATCCTCGATGACGACATGAAACTGTCTTCACCTCAAGCATGGTGGCGAGCAGAGGTGCGCCCGCAGTCGTAACTACCCTGAATCCCCAATACTTGCACTACCGCGATGGCCGGCGCGTTGTGGTGTTAGGAACTATCTCCGCAGCGAGATAGTCGATGACGTCTGCTGTGCATCCTCGATGCACCGTCTGGGGAATCCTTGATTCAGCCCACCATCCACTAAGGGCCTCACCCTTATGCACTTCCTTCTTCGCTAACTCGCACCCTCCGTGTGAATCACACGATGTGGCGGAACCCTCCTTTTAGGCGCGCGACGGCATTACGCGGATCTCGCGCGCTCTCTTCCATGCACTACGTATGTGGGCGATTAGCTCCTCAAATCACGTAGCCCAGCTACTTCTTCTCTTACCCAATGCCAGACCCCGTCTGCATTGCAGTACATCACAACCATACACACACTGGCATGCCAGGCCCAAATTCCAGTTAACCATATTCAATGTGTGATCATGTCCGGTGAATGTCGGTTCACCGTTCCGAGGCAATTTTAAGCCTAAAATTAATAGTTGGACCTGAGCAATGTCTAAGCAAGATTTTAACCAAGACTTAGGAGTCTAAACCAGTTTATTTAAATTTAACCAGGCTACCAAGGGTGATCATCAAAGCGATCAATAGTAAACCAAATGACGATGATTAATTCAAGGCAACATCATCATGGTAAATTGATAGCAAGTAAGTAAGTGGCATGATATATCATGATTGAACAAGTAGGCATAAGTACTTAAAAAGGCATGCGGTTTAATATTGTAAAATAAATACTTTAGAAATCAGGATTCAATATGATAATATTGGATGTTAACTCGCACTAGGAAAGCGATACTCTCCTAGTAAAAGCAACACTATTAAGGATAGGTATTAACTCGCCTAGATCCTGTGAATCCAAAACACAGGTCTTGATCTTCCAAGTGCTCATGGGTCCTCGGAATCTATCGCGAAGAGCCAATAATACAAATAAACACCAAAGTATGCAGAAACATGATGCATGAAATGCAATGCACAGTTGCTAACGTTGACGATGGGGTTATGTAATACATAAATTGTACTTATATAGGATGTCCCATAAGCCTTCCTTAGTAATACGATTCTTACAGTACAGTAGATGTATGCATACAATATAAGACAACCTTTAATATACTTATATTTCCCCAAAATAATTTATTAAAGATAAATTATGTTTTCGAGACGATGATGGCCTTAGCTAATGGGTTTATGCAATTAGTATTGCCTTAAACCATTTAGTAATTAAGTATTGTTCATGATAAATTAGATGGTCCATATGATTCCTAAGGTTGTTTTAATGTCATCACTTAATTAGTTAAATCTTTAATTAATTATAGGAAATTCTAGCAAAAAGGGAATTCTAAGGTGATAGGTGAAATTATAATTTTTCTTGGTTCCAGATGTTATTCTATATTTTCTAAGATTTTCTGCTGTGTTTCGGTCTTAGGGTTTTATCTAACTCCCAATTATTTTAATAAAAAAAGGAAATTACTAAAAGAGGGTTTTAATTACCCTAATTAGGAAATTATACATAAATACCATGCTAAACTAAGTCTCAATATTTTAATAATTACCTTAATGTTTAACTATGTCCTTGCAAAAAGTTAAGATTTAATTTAAATCATTTTATATTTAAATTAAATCAAATTCAGTTTCTGTTTTATTAATATTTAAGGAAAATGGTTAAACTGCTCAATTTAATTACCTAGATTGCAATATTGATCCTAAAAGTGTGCAGTCAATTTATTAAACTCCTAAATCATATTTATGCTCCACTGGAACTTTATCATCATGTAAGTAAATTAATAACTAATTAAATAAGGTGGGAATTCCTTTTTTAATTACTATTAAGTGGGTTTTCTTTTAAATAAATAACTCTAAAAATAAACTAATTATACTAGAAATGTATAAGCATTGTCTTACTGTTTTCTACTTAATTTCAGATATTTTTAACCCCTTTTAACTAGATATAAACAATTAAGTCGCTGTTATAAATATTTTCCTATAGCTAGATTATTGCAGAAAATAAAATATGCTCGGAAAAATATGGAAAATTCACAGGAGATAGAATACACCCCGATCTATCCATTTTAACTTGTTTCACTTTAACCGGATGAACGAGGAATTTTTTTCGTGGCTTATGGAAGGACAGACAATTTCCTTATCACTTACTGGAAGAAGCTGGCAGTGGCAGCAGCGTCTTCTCCAGCAGCACGCAGCAGCACAAGCTGCATCTAGCAGCAGCAATTAGCAGCAGCACAAGAAGCAAGAGGGTTGAGTGAAGGGGAAGAAGAACTGAAGAAGAAGAAGAAGAACAGGGAGGGAGAGCTCACCATGGGGCAGCAGCTGGAGCTCGGCTGCAACTTGGCAAGAGCGTGGTGCTCACGCTGCTATTCTGATTTGGGGAAGGAGATGGGGGCTGAGGATGGAGAGGCCGGCTGGTGGAGATGCTGGCCTGGGGCAGTGACCAACCGGTGGAGGAGGAACGGCTTGGAGGCGCGGCCGGGCGGCGCCGGTGGTGAGGAGGAAGGCAGGGCGCCCATCTGGTGAAGGAGGAGGATTGGGAGAGGAGGTGCTGCAGCTGGAAGAGGGAGCCTTTGAGCAGCAGCTGTTGCTGCAGCGTGTGGGAGGAGGCTGGGGCAGCTATACTTAGCAGAGGGAAGGAGCCGGGTGGCGCCGGTGGCGGGGCTCGGTGAGCACGCGCGAGGGCAGCAGGGCTGGCAGCCGCGTGGAGCTGCTGCTCTGCAGCAAACAGAGCTGAGAGAGGAACGAGAGAGAACCAAGAGAGAGAGAGACGCCGGGAGGAGAGAGTGAGCAGTGAGATGGAGAGGGGGCTGACCAATGGGCCCACCATGCAGGTTGACTTAATCAAAAATGATATGTTTGATAATTTGATACTGCTAAAGGATATATATACATATATACATATTAATCTTTTCCAATTTCATTATGGGATTTCAAATAGAAATTGGAATTCAAACTAGGATTTAACATTGTTATTTTGGTCCTTTTTATTCAATTGAGATTTCAATTGAAATCCACAATTCATGCTTTGTAAAGTTTTGATCTAAGATGATAGTTACTATTTTCCGTTTAGCTTATCTATGTGTTAAGGTTATTTTAGAATTTCCAAATCTTAGTCCACATGTATATATATATATATATATACACACACACATATATACATATATATTATCATAGAAGAAAATATGATCTTGCATCAGTTTTAAATCTAAATTGTTTTTATAATAAAGCTTGTAGTTCCTAAATCAGGATATATATAATTATATCCATACCGATGGGTATCGAGTAAATGCAATTTCAAAAACAAAAAGGATTTTAAGATTATTTCCCAAATACTTGCATACTTTATTATTTTTCGGATGTCCAAAAATGGGCTGTTACAGATACCCCAGCGATTGGTGCTCGGGAGGAGATCTCTTTACTTATGGACCGTTGTACATGCCATCATATGCCTTGAAGAGATACATCAGCATAATTGGTCCAACGCTCCTGCCGTCTTGGGAATTCTCCCATACACAGAGCCCACTGTCTTATGGATGTTTTGGGGGCTCAAGTTAGCAAGTTTATAAAATATATCTGTTTATCTTGTAGGATTCTAAGTTATCCGGATAGGATTTTTAGGCCGTGTAGGACCCAGACTGCGTATACCTTACAATATATACCCTTATAGGAGGGCGAGGGCATCGACAAATATCGAGATCTAATCTCATCGCAATAATATAAACACATATGTGCGACTGGAGTAAGGTTGTCATCTCTTTTCAAGAGGCCTGAACCAAGATAAGTCTCTGTGTTTCATCTACTCTTCATCTCAGCGAATCCTTGCATCTATGACGAAAGCCCTTTGCGACAAAGGAGTTATTTTGTCCCTCAATCAATAAGTAAACTCGGCAAAGAATCTGTTTCCCAATCATGAACAAAAAGTTATTTTACTTAACTGAAGTCCAAATTATAGGTTTGAAAAAAATAGGTATGGAATGAGTTATGAACCGGCTATTACCTATCCTATGGAAGGAGTGATGAATCGGTTGCGATTTTTTAAAAATAAAAAACTTATTTTGAATTTTTTTGTTGAAAATTAGTTATGAAGCTAGGATTTGTTTTTAAATTTTTAGGTGAACATGAACAAAAAAAGGTATTATTTAGGTATGTCCTGTTGTTTTTGGCCGCATGCATTCAACAAAAAGTAAAAGGTATTTCTGGATTTTTCAGCATGTGAATATTTGAAAATATTACATACATAACCTCTTTAAAAAAGGTATACACCTATAAAATCTCAAAACATATTAAAAGATATGAAAAAAATAATATTTCTTGCGTGCTTCGTAGGATGTGAGATACCAATAGAAAAGGTACATACGTACAAAAAAAATCTAATAACATATTAAAAAATGTTATGAGAAATTTATATCTTTGCACATGCCTGGCAAGCTGCATGTGACATACCTAAAAAAAAGACACATACCTATAAAAAAAAAGATACATATCGCCATTGATGATGAATTTTCAAAAAAAAATCTCACATAGGTATCTTTTTTATACGTATACACGTTCCGCATGCACGGATGGCCTATCTAATCTCACATAGTATTTTGTGGGCTTATCTAATCTGACTTATCTGTCTTATTTCCAACTTCGAGAATCTCTCGATGTGGCCTCGAGAGTCGGATGGCCTTGAAATTTAGGGAGCTTTTAAACTCGCCTACGAGATAAAAATAAAACGGATTCAAAAGTAATAAAAAAGTCAGATGAGTCAATATTAGTCAGTATTGACTCATCTGACTTTTTTATTATTTTTTAAATCCGTTTTATTTTTATCTCGTAGGCGAATTTAAAAGCTCCCTAAATCCTAAATTTCATGGCCATCCGACTCTCGAGGCAACCTCGAAAAATTCTCGAAGTTAAAGATAAGACAGATAAGTCAGAACTCATAAGCCCAAAAGAATACCCCCATAGACTTGATCGGTCTGAATCAACGTGGCAGCTTCTTCGTGAACTCTGAAAGATGCCATTAATCGGATGCCATCAAAATTTGTACAGAAGAAACATCGAGAGACAAATTTTGCTTCTGTTCTTCTTATTTAATTTCAAGGAAAGGTAGTTAACTTCAGTTTTGAAAAGAGACAAGACAGGAAAACATTTAGTTTCTTCTAAACATGGCTAGCTAGCTAATTAGAAACTACGTACCATACTTAGCAGATGATCCGATGCCGTTGTCAGAATTCATACTGGCGACGGGTATGAACTTGGCCGGTGGCGAGTAGCACCAGCAGATGTGAAGGGGATCAGGTATGAAGCGGCCAGCGCGGTCGTCGTCGTCCCCCAGCACTTGAGCAACGCCGGCAAAAGCCATGGACGGGCTCTCCGGTGAAAGACAAGGAATGAAAAAGGTATCAACTATCAAACTCAGATAGGGTGTATGTTTCACAAAATGCATAATCCGCGGCTGTCTTGGATCACATAGGAAATCAGGAGTGCATATATAGCACATAGACGTACTCGTCGAGGACCACCGACCATGGAAGGAGCGGAAGGTTTCCTGGTACTCATAGACGCATTCGGTTTCGACGCGGTCGTTGCCTACTGAGCACACACCACCTCAAGCAGGTCGCCGCTGGCCGCGAGGCTGCGCAGCTGGTCCGGCCGGCACGGGCGCACGGCTTCTCGCCTCACTCCGACCACTGCTACTAACATCCCTTCCGTGACGTCTCTTCACTGTCAGCTCGTTCAGAAACAACAATGATAACTTAGCCCTGACTGTTTTTAAGTCCCATGGCTAAGAAAAAAAATAGAGCCTATAAAAACCGACAGTAATATAGCTAGTTTATCACTGCCGGTTGAATGCTAGAACTAGAACCGGCAGTGATATATCACTACCGGTTCTATCCTCCAACCGACATTAATAAACCTCATATCACTTCTCATCGTGCCCCTGAAACGCCCGCGCAGCCGTGCAACTTCTCATCGGTCACCACTCGCCAGCTATATGGGATTAGCGTATGGAACCTAGACGATGGAAAAAGGAAATTCAACGAACAGAAATTAAGGAATTTAATGGCTTCGATGTTGCGAAAAGCGTTCAAATTGAAGAGAAACACGGTATGCTACGCTAGCACATAATCAAATTCTATCATGAAAACGTAGGACAACCTGCAAGTGATTGATCATAGATTGTTACCGTTCAACGCGTAGTACATCAGAAGAAGAGTTGATGAAGCCGGTTCGATCAATTGATCTGCCCGTAGTCGTAGGTAGTAGCCAATCACATCTTCTCCTCGTGATTTCCCTCATGAGCGCCACAATCGCAACGCCTCTACACTATAACAGATTTGAACTTCACAAGCGGTTCACAAATCCTCTAGAAGCGGTTAAGCAACAGCGACTGATGCTCAGCATCAGAAGCGGTTGAACCGCTTCTAGTGGTGTCTAAAAATGTAAAGAATATTGGGGTATGCAGGATTCGAACCTAGGACCTCACCCATCCTCATGACCCACGTCTCACCCAGCTAGCCAACCCACCCACGCATGCTCTCTAATGAGATAAGGCAAGCTTTTCTTTTAACAATTCAAAAAATGGGCCTCTAGCAGTGGTTCGTAATACGAACCCCTTCTAAAGCCCCCTCTAGAAGCGGTTCGTAATAGAACCCCTTCTATTCCTTGAGCTTTAGAAGGGGTTCGTGTCCCCAACCGCTGCTAGAGGTGCTTGGGCTTTAGAAAGGGTACGTGACACGAACCTCTTCTATTGCTTGGGCTTTAGAGGGGGTTCGTATTACGAACCGCTTCTAGAGGGGCTTACTGGCTTGAACTATTGAACCGCTTGTGCTGCAACTATTAGAAGCGGTGCGCATCGAATCGCTTGTGATGTACCGCTTGTGATGCCCTGTTCTCTAGTAGTGCTACGTAGTCCACACGTACGAGAAGAGGAATACGTCTGCATACATCGCGCTAGCGTTGGAGTGCACGGCCCGAGAGATGACAGTTAAGGTTCAGTGAAGGAGAAAAACCTAAAAGTTGATCTGTCTCTCTAGTCTCCACCATCTTCCTTTATATAGCTCCATATTGGGTCCCTACGTTAGAGGCACAAAAAGGTTCATGACCCACGTCCTACATAGCCCATAAAGCCTACGTCATACGTGGCCTATTAACACTGAGTTCACATCTCATGTAGCCCATGATTGCTATTGGGTATAAAACTCAACAATCTCTCAGTTGCACAATAGATAATAATGTAACGATTAATTTCAATCCCCTTAAGTGTGTGACATGTAGGTTCGTATATACTCAACCATGACCTAGAAACTCTTTTATAGCCACAAGTCAGCAACAATACATAGCAGAACATACCGACCCCTGAGTACACACAAAGATCCAATCTTATGAACCAATAGTGTTAAAGTACTGATCCATTTGCCACACAATACTAATAAACCCAAGGCGAGAACGTGTCATCCATATGATGACTCAACCATTCACTCCATCTTGTAGTGGATTTCAATCCGTGATTAACATGTCAATCACTATAATTAACTCTTTAATCACATTTGCATGGCTATGCATTTTTCCAAATCTAACCACATCGAGGGCCCAGAGATATCTCTCCTGTTATAAAGAAGGGGCAAATTCCATCTTCAACGCTCATCCCCACGACATGTTTCATGGCATACACGGAAACTATCTTTATAATTGCCTAGTTACGGTGTAGCGTTTTGCAACCCCAAAGTAAACCACTACACATTCTGAAAATCAATGACGAACTTAGGTATAATGATCCCACAGTCACTATATGAGACCAACTTATGATACTTAAGAATATAACAATTCTTGCAGCGTCTCATTGTGAGTTGGTCCAACCCATGTTCTCTAACATGTGTCCATATTATTGATTTAATCTCTCTATATCCATGATCTGAGAACGTGATCATCAATGAATACATGTGTTTATCTTTGAAATCATAATTGTTTCAGATTACGATGTAAGATCAGGGATAATTTTTAAATAACATCAAGATAGTAAAGAGTTCTACAAACAAGTCGTACTTGTTAATCAATACAAATTATATTTATTCAAGGAACTAGGATAACATATTATCCAAAAATCATAGACATAAAAGTGATATGCTTAATCTTTTGATACACTTATTACCAATAATTCCTACTTGCACTAGAGTCTACTAATTAGATATCCTATATCCATTACTCATGCGCACCTCATAAAAGGTTGTGGTAAATATTTATCAAGTCTGGAACATTTTCAACTCGGTACACCTCCATTAAGTACTGGTTTGGAAGCTAGCAAGCGATGTAACCATTACAAGTCGCCTTTCCTCATCACCAAAAACAAAGAACACATTCGTAATACTTCTCAAGTATTTTAGAACGTTTTTTAAATATTCACTCAGATTTTAGTGATATTTGCATATTCGGTGAAATTCACCTTAATGCATCAGGCACGAAAACCCTTCTTTGGCACTTATAAAACTCATGAAGTATCTAAAGACTCAGTATAAATATTTTGGCTTAATCCAATTAGCCTTTTAGACATATCACCATGGATCTTTATGTCAAATATGCGACTTGCACTTAGTTTTTTATAGAGAAACTATTTCTTAATTAAGACATGAAAAATTCAACCATAGGAATAATACTTCCGATTAACAATATGTTAAACATGCATAAGATTAGAAAATTAATGCGCTCCCACTAGCTCTTGATGAACTAGCCAAACTTTTTTGACTTTCCATCAAAATAACTATTCTAACTCTAAGATGCTTGCTTCAATCCATAATTGCATACGGATCAACAAAACCTCAAGACTATGTCAACTACACATCCCCACTTAGATCATTATTTAAGAAAACCATTTTAACATCTGTCGACGGTTGGGAGTACGGAACTCCCGCTTGTCGAGCTTACTTGTTGAGCGTAAGGATCAACCGGTCTCTTTCCTACAGCCTCAGAGTCGTTCGAGAGGGCGAACGCGGTCAGACAACCGTAAATATGAGAGAGGAGGATTTTAGTCTGGTTCGGGCCTCTCAAGGGGAGGTAACGGCCCCACGTCCAGTGATCTATATTCAAGGAAACACAGGAAAAGATTACAACGGGCTCCCGAGCCTCCTCGGTAAGGGGAGCTCAGGCTTCTCGGGAGGGAGACGGGAGCTTCAACTCGCTCTCGTCCCGGCCGAAACTCTCGTACGTGTGTCCAATGTCTAAAAAAAAGCTACTGCCTTTCTTCTACAACTATCTTATATATATACGGGGACGAGGACCCTATGCTAATGCACGTACAGTCTGATGTCCTTTGCCTCTTCTCCGGAGGGAATAGAGGGCTTTAATAGGTGCTCAACGAGCACCCCCGTTGGAGCGGGTTCTTGTGAGGTGTCTAATTTGGCAAGTTGGTCGGCCAGGGTATTCGCTCTCCTGGGCACATAAAGGACATCGAAATTCTTGAAGTTTCTTTCCAACTTCCTCACTTCAGCCAGATAACGTGCCATTGAGTCGTCGGAGCACTGAAATTCCTTGTTAACCTGGTTTACGACCAACTGTGAATCCCCTTTCAAAGTTAGTCACTGGACCCCGAGCGCAGAGCATGCTCGGAGTCCGGCCAAGAGGCCTTCATACTCCGCTGCGTTGTTGGTTGCGGCGAAGTGTAGTTGTATGACGTATTGGAGTTGTTCTCCCTAGGGGGAGATTAGAACAACACCTTTTCTTAAATTCGATTCGAGTTTGCCGATGCGACGAGGTACATAGTGAGCTAATGTTTTTGATTCCCTTTTTAGGTTCCACGGGATCAACTCGTCCTCTAGGCCTCTTGCGATAAGTGGATGTATGACCTGTTTGGTAGGTGGTCGACGGCATGGCTTTGACATGTGTTAGATACGCGATTTCATCCATGTAACGGAACCGATCCAGGAGCTCATTTGTATGGTCTCACTTGCGAGAGAACTACCGAGATGCCGCTTTGTCAACATGTGACCACAAGATGGCTCTGCCAACCACGTGGCTCTTCTGTCAGACGGACACCTTCCAACGGCTCAGACGACCGGCCTCGTGCAGTTAGACGCTTGGTTTTTATGTTTTTCTCGGTCTTAGGTATCTTGGCCCCGGCACCTTTGATCTTGTCTTTAATCGGAGAAGTCACCTGAGAGACCTTACCTTGGCAGGCATTTCGATTTACGATTCAGTTCTCTGGGAAAGCGGTTACACGTATGGCACGGGCTAGTCCTTGCTCATCCACTGGGATACCTTGATACCCCAGGGCTGCGCAAATGTACCAGCTATTGTACTTACGCTTGACAGCAATCCACTATTTCGAACAACCTAATTAAGCCAACATAATTCGCCGACTATGGGTGCTGATGCGAGGCGCCGTCAACCCGAAGGTGCGACAAAGTCACTTCGCGTTGGTAGGTCCGTCAAAGTCAAGGAAACCTCAACCTGATTCAGGTCGCCATGCGAGGGCATGCGCCCGAGCCGAATGACGTAGATATATCTTAACATGCGCTCGGAAGTGATGCATATAAATAGTCGTCTCTGGAATCTACAGGCGCCCGGACTCGTCGAGGGCGCCGCGGTCGATGACGTGAGTTCGCGTCGCTTCCACCGTTACTGTCAACTTTATTAGCAGCTTTGACCCAGGGGGACCTTCCCGGGGATGGTGTCCGGCGGAGCGATCGATCAGGCGAGCCCTCGATGATCGCGTGATGTGTTTCCAGGGGCGGGAAGTTTTGATTGCCGGGAGCCGGAGGTATGCTGAACGCAAATTACCCCAAGACAATTACACCGCTGTGGCCGTTTGCTCGTGATATATTCGCCATCAGGGTGTGTCGAACTCTTCTCGTTCGCTACGGTGCAGGAACTCTGAACAGCGGCGTCCGCCGAATAGCGCGTTAAAGCAAATATTGTACACGGTGAAGTGGGCGTGCGTGTGAAGTACAAGACCGTGTATGCCTACGAGTTGCACGTTTACGTTTACGCGCGCCCACGGCGATAGGATTGGACCTTAGGCTAGTCTTGAATCCTTGCCCGGCGAAGGGCCAAGCTTTCCATGCCTTTGCCATCTTGGCTTTTTTTTGCCTTTCTTTGCGAAGACTTTTTTTGCAGGATTAGCTGCCTAGCTCTCTCGTCAGACTGCTATCGACTCTATCAGCCAACAACTTGGCACTCGACGGCATAACGGCGGCGCCCCCGCTAGTCGCAAGGAAACGCGAGTAGGAGGTCCTGTGAACTGTCCCTTGAGAAACAAAGGTTCGTTGCCGCCGGCGTGCTTCTCAGCATTGATCGCTTTTGGCTATCTTGAAGAACGATGAACTCGGGTATCGCTCGCGAAGCTTCTAGACATCGCACAAACTGCAATCTGCCTCATAGCACGGAAGTTCTCCGCCGGGTCCGTAAGAACCAAGGCTTGGAAAATAGCAGATGATTCTTCGCGCTGGTTGAAGTTCATCGTTCGCATCATCGGTCGCTAGATAGTATGTAGCCCGAGAGGCGTGCCGAATTAATGCGGACCATTTCGGTGGCCGCCTGGCCCGGCTTAAACTTGCAGCTTGAAGTGAAGCTTCCTCAGGGAGAGACAGGATCTCACCCGCACCGGGGGAACGCGGAGTCACCCTGCCGTGGCCGGATCTGGCAAACAAGCCAGCCATACGAGTGACTGACCGCGGCCGCCACTCAGTGCGGAGTCCCCATGTGAAGAATCTGCCACTCGAGCTTACTTGTTGAGCATAAGGATCAACCGGCCTCTTTCCTGCAGCCCCAGAGTCGTTCGAGAGGACGAACACGATCAGACAACCGTAAATATGAGAGAGGAGGATTTTAGCCTAGTTCGGACACCTCAAGGGGAGGTAACGGCCCTATGTCTAGTGATCTATATTCAAGGGAACACAAGAAAAGATTACAACGGGCTCCCGAGCCTCCTCGGTAAGGGGAGCTTAGGCTTCTCGGGAGGGAGACGGGAGCTTCAACTCGCTCTCATCCCGGCCGAAACTCTCGTACGTGTGTCCAATATCTAAAAAAAAGCTACTGCCTTTCTTCTACAACTATCTTATATATATACGGGGACGAGGACCCTATGCTAATGCACGTACAGTCCGATGTCTAGCGGTTCGAAGGTCGTCTTCGAGCACGTCATTCGGGAACAGTCCCTTCCGTCATTCAGGGTGACGAAAAAAGGGAACGGAAACAGTAGAACAAGACCCGGGTAGGTAACCACGGTCTTCGATATCAGCGACGAGACGTAATAGTCGTGCGGACGTCAGAACATTTATTACAGAGGGGTGAAAAGCAGGGTGTATGTAAACCGGGGTTCAGCCAGGAAGGGGGATGCCTGGGTCCATCCTAAGCAAGGAGGAGCCTTGTTCATGCCCCTGCACAAGGACGGCTTGCTCGGGTAGGCAATAATGATCAAGCCGCGAGAAAGAACGGAGGGGGGATATGAAAAACTCCCTCGATCCCCCGTCAACATCCATATTGCATATCAAAATATGCAACAGAAGCTAGATAGATCCAGACGGACTTAAGCATAGTGACGAACAAGAGAATTTCATAAAATACAATATTTTAAATTTATTTGAAAGTTGTAGTCACCAATCACGCTCTATGGATATGAACAATTTCATCCAAGTCTATCTTTTCAAAAACCATTGAACGGACCAATTATGTTCAAAACTTAATTTTTACTCATGGCTAGCTCTTATGGTTTTAAGCCATTTCTCAGAGTTTGGGCCATCATCGCTTCTTTATAAGTCTTAACTAAGCTCATGAATGCCTAACAACAAGTGTGATGCCTACACCATATAGGTGCCTGATGTGGCCATTAGACTTATGTAGGATTGGTTTTGCTTCCAGAAAACGTAAAACACCTTGCACATTATGTGAAAATTTAATAGGAATAGAAACATTTTTTGATGATTCCCAAATTACTTTGAGTCACATTGTGTTCCCACTCACTAATTTGAAGAAACGTTTTCTCCAAAATAAATTATTCTGAGTGACAAACATTTTGTAATTCCCACTCTTTTTGAAACATACAAACAATTTGTACCTCACAAAAAAAATTTATCTTACTTGACTATGAACTTTTCAGACATCAAACATCCAACATATTCCTCACATTCCAAATTTAGATAAAAGATAGCACGGAACACTTCCGATCCATATCTCAAATGGTGTCTTCTTTGTGACTTGATAGAACCCTATTAAAGTGTACCCTCCGAGGAATAATGGAAGACAAGGGCATAGAAACAAGTATATCCTTAGGATTTGAAACACACATTCATTCACTAATAAAGCATGCCCATAAAGAAAATCAATCAAATAAATTGAACAACAGTTGTCCTTTATTTGTTGTCATAACCATCTACTCCCAAACATGAAGTAGAAATACTGATTTTGCTTAGGCCAGGAATATAATAACAATTATCTTATTTCAACATTAATCCTAAAGGTTGGGCTTTTAAAAGTTTGCCAACGTCCAACGAGACGTTGGCAATGGGCTTTTACCCCATTGCCAATGCAAAGATAAATCTCGCCTCTTTCAAAATCCAAGTGTGCGGTGTTATGATGACATTAATCTTTGACTTCATATACCTAGGACTGATGCTGAACATCTCATCTCGATCTTTCCGTTTCACCGAAGACTCGGCCTCCTTCTTAAGTTAACCAGCCTTTTGAACCATCATCACATAATTAAAGCTTTTATTAATGCTTTTCGCTACTGATATGCATCCTATGCATCTTGGTCAGTGATTTCTCCAAACCATTCGTCAAAATGTCTAGCTTGATACTCGAAGAGAGCAACCAAAGAATCACATCAATAGACCACTTACGCTAACTTGCACACAAACAATGCCCTAAGGATCAAATCCATTAGCCCTTGTCTGTTCTCAAACATGCCCTCAAAATCCACAAACATATTATAGACATCCATGATCTCATACTACTTGTAAAGTTCAGGGTTCATGGTGGTAAGAATGAAGCAGGAAACACAAAGAAAATCATTAAATTGTTTCCAATAAACATAGGATTTCAGTTTAGATTATATTCCAAGCTCGTTTATCTAGGTACTACTCTTTAGAACATCTATTCCTTTTTCTACTCTAAGAACAATTCTCAAATTTCGATATAGGTTATAAACATCAATAAAAATTAAATGCTATGTTTATATTATGTACCCTTCATTAACCAATTTAGTAAAAGATACTCCCACTAAAGTTACTTTCCCTCTATTGACTTGTAGCGGGAGAAGATCCACAATCATTTAAGTTCTAGTGAGCTTTGGTATCACCGCTAAAATTTAGTGAAATAGGTAAGCAATTCCTGGCTAATTACATCTCTATATGATTCTTGTTTGTTGGATAGCATCTAATGCTCGACTCCAACACCATGCCCCAAAGCCCAAAAACATTTTAATAGCTTCGTCAAGTAAAACTAACACTATGCATGTGGATATCCGACATCCACCCTATTTGATCAAGAACGCTAATGGCACCTTGCTTTGGCAGACAAGCCCTAAGGCCAAAAACCTTTTTGAAAGCCTATTTTAATTTAACCAACAATTTTCGCATCCATGTGTCTAACACATACCCCCATATAATACGGATAATCAGTGGCACCCTGTTGACTCACCAATTGATGATCTAGATTAAAATGGGTGTAATTATTAGAAAGGTAGCAATTTCTAAGGAAAATTCATGCCAAAAATTATATGATACTAATGTGATTAAAAAATAACAGGAACAAGTATTCATACATATTCAGATTAAACTACAGATAGTATGGCCCATGACATGGCAATCTCTGTTACCACGCTTCCTGTCAACCGAGCCACCTGCTTGGCATCATCATATAGATATTCTAAGCCATTACACTTAACAACTAGCAATTAAATATATGTGAGAAAAATAAAGCATCACAAGTAAATGTGTAAGCCGTAATAAAACCAACATATGCATCATATACATAAGGGCCATACTATTCATATGCACCCTGCAAAAACAAGTTATGCATAGAATCCAATTCTATTGGATAATACCACTATATAGCATTTATAAAAAACTTACGAATAACTTGCAAGCCGGTCCAGCTAGCCAATTTTCGGGCAAGGTTCGAAGGGCCAGCGTCCCTCGTGGGAGCGGGCAGCGCCCATGGAAACTTTTTCCATCACATGAATCTTGTTCACGTTGTCGCCCCATAAAAAATTGTTGGATTAATCACATTAACCCAAAACTGAACTAATCTCATTAGCCTGATTTAATTAACCAATCAGCTAATCTAATTAGCCAATTTTGAGACAAGGCACCAAGCATTTATCCAGCCTCTCACAACGTACATGCATGCATGCAAACTGCAAGACCCACAACATCCATATATATCTGTTCTATAACGCATGTGCTGCTAACACACAAGGCCGTCTTGTGCGCATAGCATAGCTCGCACACATGTGGTGTTAGTGATATGCCCTAGCGGTAGTCATGAAATATGATTATATCATATCTATATTTATGTACTCTTAGATAATATGTTGTTAGTTCATGAATAAACATCGTTAACGTATGATATTTGATAAGCTCCACTCCAAATCTGATAAATGCTTCTTTGTGGGGTATCTGAGGGAAACCAAAGGGTATTATTTCTATAACCAGGAAGAAGGCAAAGTGTTTGTCGCCCAAAATGGTGTCATTTTGGAAAAAGAGTTTTTTCAAAAGAGCTAGTGGGAGCACGGTGCAACTCGATGAAATTCGAGAAACACCTGAAAGTGTTTTAGCCCCTAATGATCATCAGAAGGATATATGAGATATTTTAGAACCCGTTGTAGAGGTACCAGCCCCACGTAGGTCCGAAAGGGCAAGCCACACTCCCGAGATGTTTATGTTCCTCACGACGGGGCAGCGTGATATATTATTATTGGACAATGATAGGCCTAAAGACTATACGGAAGCAATGATGTGACCAAACTCTGAGAAATGGCTGGAGGCCATGAGATCCGAAATAAAATCCATGTACGATAATCAAGTTTGAAACTTGGTTGATCTGCCTAATGGTGTCAAAACCATCAAGTGCAAATGGGCCTTTAAGAAAAAGATAGACATGGATGAAAATCTTTACATCCACAAAACACGATTGGTGGTGAAAGGTTTCAAGAAAATTCAAGGTGTTGATTATGATGAAACCTACTCATCCGTCGCTATGCTAAAATCTATCTGGATCATGCTACCAATTGTTGTATTTCATAATTATGAGATACGACAAATGAATGTCATAATGGCTTTTCTAAATAGAAACCTAAGCGAGGATGTGTACATGACATGGCCCGAAGGTTTTGTCGATCCTAAAAATGCTGGCAAGGTATGCAAGCTTCGAAAGTATATCTATGGACTGAAGTAAGCACCTCGAAGTTGGAACCTTCATTTTGATGAAGTGGTCAAGGAATTTGGCTTCATCAAGAATGAAGAAGAGCCTTATATTCACAAGAAGGTTAGTGGGAGTGCACTTGTATTTCTGATCTTATATGTGGATGATATATTATTGATTGAAATTGATATTCTAATGTCTAAAGTTGTTCAATCTTATTTGTGAAAAAGTTTCTCGATAAAAGATTTAGGAGAAGCAGCTTACATATTAGGCATAAAAATCAATAGGGATAGATCGAAAAGGCTAATCGGATTAAGCCAAAGCACATACATTGGCAAGGTATTAAAACGGTACAATATGCAGGTTTTAAAGAAGGGTTTTTTGCCAATGTCAGATGGTATTAATCTTTTACTCAGTGTGCATTGACACCTAATGAGCAAAAGAAAACGAGTAAGATTCCATATGCCTCCGCCATTAGATTCATCATGTATGCTATGTTGTGCACACGCTTAAATGTGTCCTATGCTCTAAGTGTTACGAACAAGTATCAATCGAGCCCTAGCAAAAGTCACTGGGCAGTTATAAAGAACATCCTCAGATACTTGCGAAGGACTGAGAACATGTTCTTGGTTTTTGGACAAGAAGAACTTATTGTAAAAGGTTTCGCTAGTGCTAACTTCCAAACTGATAAAGATGATTCTCGATCGCAGTCAGGTTTTGTGTTCTGCCTCAATGGCAGGACGATGAGCTGGAAAAATTCTAAGCAAGAGACAGGAGCTAATTCCAGGTCGAGTATATTGAGGCTTCTGAAGCTACAAAGGAAGCAGTTTGGATCAGAAAATTTGTTTCTGAGTGGAAGTGGTCGTTAGTGCGTCCTATCTAATGGACCTCAATTGGGACAATAGTGGTGCCATTGCACAATCTAAGGAGCCTTGGTCTCACAAAAATCCAAACATATGCTTAGGTGTTATCATCTTATTCGAGAGATCATTGATAGAGGTGATGTGAAGATTTGCAAAGTGCAGAAATATCTGAACATTGCTGATCCGCCGACGAAACCTCTTCCACAGCCGAAGCATGAGACGCACAAGAGCTATGGGTATTCGATACTTGCATGATTGACTCTAGTGCAAGTGGGAGATTGTTAGTGATATGCCCTAGAGATAATCATGTAATTTGATTGTATCATGTCTATGTTTATGTATTCTTGGATATTACATTATCAGTTCCATAAATAAATGTGGTTCATATTGTTCATCAAATATGACTTAGTTGTAGGACACATTGTTTATATGATTTTATTCTAAATGATCTCTGGTCTTATATCATTACGTGGGACAGTAATGATTTGATCAACACGTGTATTGATTGATGCTAATATTTCACATACCATAGATATAGAAATATGAAATCAACAATGTGGACATATGTTAGAGAACATGGTGTTGGATAGACCACTCCGAAACACTACAGAGATTGTTATCTTACATGTGTGCCATCAACATGTAGTTTTAGGTGGTATACCTATATGATCCATAGACCTGAGATCGTCATTGAATCTCATCATGCGTAGTTGTATAATTTAGGGTTATCAACAGCTACACCATAATTAGATAGTTATGATAATTATAAAGATAGCTTTCTGGTATGCTATGAAACATGTCGTGGGGTGTGAGCGATCAAGATGAAATTTGTCCTCCTTGATAATAGGAGAGATATCTCTGGCCCCTTGATGTGATTGGATTGAAAAGTGCATAGCCATACCAATGTGATTAGAGAGTTAACCACAGTTTAGAATCCATCACAAGATCGAGTGAATGGTCGAGCTATCACAAGTGTGACACGCATCTCGTCTTGAGATTGACTGGTATCATGCGGAAAAGGAATCGTATGTGAGTATATCAAGATTTAGCTGATATGATTATTCTATGCATTTGAGGGTCAATATGTCCTGCTAGGAATTGCTATTGACTTATGGTTCAGAAAAAAGTTCTAGGGCCACGACCACTTGTGCATGAACCTAACGAGTCATACACTTAACGGGTTAAAACATGTCTAATGAATTGGATTCATTAGTGGGTTTCGCGGATACTGATCCATATAGGAATAGTTTCATAGATACTGATCCGTGTAGGATTAGAGTCATAATCGACATCTAGCATAGAAACCCATTAGTGCGCTCTATATAAGGGGAGGCGGTGGGGCGGTGCACATATATGAGTTCGCCACCACGTAACTCTAGCCTTCACGCCCCTATCGACTTCTAGAAGCCCTAACCGGACACATGTGGTGCTAGCACACTAGCATACGGCGTTCTGCCCTGGATGTGTGGATACTGTAGAGGCGCTGATACAGTTGTTGCGGCCGCAACAACTGATTGGCAATAAAGGAAGAGAAGGTCGATGAGATCAACTACTTCCTCTACGGCTGTACGTACGACGTTTTAACGGTGGTGATCGGCGAGGAGGGAACGTTCGACTCGACGTGAACAACTACTTCATGTATCTCGATGCGTGTGACATCGGACTCAACTGCTCCAATTCTCCTTCCGCTTCGGCTGCACGTCAAGGGTAATGATCTATGATCCTCTACTTGCATGAGGTCCCAGGTACTCGCGGTAGAACTTTTGAAATTGTACTAGCATAGCCTACCCGTTCCCCTTCATGTGGGGCCAATGGAAACCAGGAATTGGATTTTTGCCGGCCGCATACAACATTTGCATGCGCGACGAACACGTTGCATACGCACGCATCATCCGTATGCATGTAGTAGCAACTTCCTCTATCTAGCGCTCAAGACACGCTGACACACAGCCGCGAGGCAGCCGCAGCGTAGGCCGGCTTACGTGGTAGGCGCAGCCGCTAGGATACTGTCCTGCACTGGCGCAACGCAGTTGTGCACACGCAGCCGCTAGGTGCAGAACACGGCTTGCTGTAGCGAGATCTCATAGTGTCGAAACGTAGGCATGGTAGCACGGCTCTCAACACCAAGACACAGTGACCTAGAGGATCCACGACGCAGATGACGTGACGAGAAGCGCACACACTATGGTGATGATGGCCAGTCTAAGCCTGCACGCATAGGATGGCAGCGACCATGACAACATGCCTGCATAGTGCATCAGCGGCACAGTGTAACGACGCGGCCACTATGTTGATCTCATCAACTTGCGCTCGCTGGCCGTGATTAATCTCATTAATCAAACCGTGCCAAGATTGATCTCATTCGTCCATCGATCAATTAACAGTAGATCCAATCTACTAAATATTAGACTAGTAAAAGATTCAATCTACTACTTCCGAAGCCGATTGATTTCATCAATCATTAGTAGATCCAATTTAGAAAACATCTGGCTAGCAGTAGATCTCTACTGTCACCGTATATCAACTATATGTAACATCTAGATCAAACACGACATAGGATGGCTCTCATACCATTAAAGGAAAACACATGTATGCTATGCTTGCACATAATCAAATTCTATCGCAAAAACTTAGGATATCTTATAAGTAATTGATCATAGATCATTACCATTTAACGTGCAATCTAGCGAAAGAAGAGTTGATGAAGCCGATTCAATAGATCTGCACGTAGTCGTATGGTAGTAGCCAATCACGTCTCCTCCTCGTGATTGTCCTGATCAGCGCTACAATCGCAGTGCTTCTATGTAGTCCACATATACGGGAAAGGAATACGTCCGCACGCGTAGACGTGCGCGACTTGGGAGATGACAATTAGGGTTCGGTGGAGGAGAAAAAACTAAAACCTCATCTATCTTTCTAGCCTCCACCATCTCCCTTTATATAGCTCTATGGTGGTCCCCTATGCTTAAGGCATAAAAAGGTTCATGACCCACGTTCTATGTGGCCTATTAACGCTAAGCCCACATCTCATATGACCCATGATTGATATTAGACATAAAACCTAATACAAATAATCGGGTTGGATACCATCTTGTGAAACAAAAATCTGTTCGGTTAGCATGCACGGGTTCTTAAGCAAAGCTAACGCTACGAGAATGGGAGCCCGGGCTAGGGATGGCAATGGGTATGTACCCAATGGGTACCACCCATCCATATCCGTACCCATCAGAATAAATTGTACCCACGAAGAAACCTATACCCATGCACGGGTACAATGTCCTGCCCATACCCATGCTTATGTGGGTATCGGGTACCCATGGGTTGCCCATACCTGAGGCAATATCTCAGGCTCTCACTCTCAGCGCATAAGACAAATAGGCAATAGTTCAGTGCATAAGAAACTGCGATTCAAGTGTTCAGCTCATGATCAACATACCCATGGGCTGTAGTTGGGCTATGTTTTGGGGTATCTTTGGGCTGAGGGATGGGCTGAATTTGAGGTGCATATAGGGTATACACATACCCATGGATTTGCGGTTTTGGGTACTGCAAAACCATACCCGCACCCATAAACCCGATGGGTGAAGCTTCTTACCCATTAATATACCCATGGGTAAGGATATTTACCCATGCCCATGCCCTAATGGGGTAAAAGCCAATCGGGTTTCGGGTTTTAGGTACCCATTGCCATCCTTAGGGCCCTTGGTATTTGTGTGTGTCTATATATACACACACTCCCTCTAAACAAATGGACGGCTAGATGGAGCTCAGCATCGCCCGCCAAGATTCCCATCGGACGGCTAGGGCCAGATTGGCGGTTGGTCGCCTCGCGCGCACGTCCCCTTCGCGCCAGATTCCTGCCACGGCTGGAAATCACAGTGGCTACACGGGGTCGTACGGTGCGGAGCCACCCATTTCAATTTCATGTGGGGCCATAGAGTCTCTTGGCCCCACAGTCAGTTAAAACATTCTGCGCGCCCGCGTTGCTGTGTTGGATGTATGCTGGCAGTTGTGGCGGAGGTCGGGTCCAGATCAAGCGATCCGGCCGTACTGGTCGGTGGATTTACCCACAACCATGCAACTTGATTGGAGCAACTCGTTTTTGCATAGAAGCCCACTTATCAGCATTATTGTACTTTGGGAGACCTTTTTATTTTTTTAAAATAAATTGTTCCAGGTTCTTCTATGTTTTTTAGATGATGATACAACCGATATATGGCAATAGTTTTGCTATTACCATATTCAGTCTCGGACTCTAGAGATTGAAAAATGCGATTACATTAAATCTAGGTGTCAGGACTTGATGCTGGATGACTAGTAAAATATTTACAAATGATTAGACAAACATATATGGTAATAGTTTTGTTATTGATCCATGGATTTTTCTTTTTGCCAATGTCAATCCACTAAATTTGGGATTTGTACTGCCCCGGTTAGTAGTCGATTCTGGGGTTTTTCTTTTTACCTTATCTTATTCTCCTTTCGTCTTATTTGCTTATAAGTTGAACTTTGAGAGCCTCCCAAGTTAGGCCCCGTTTGGCACAGCTCCATCAAATTTGGTAGAGTTGGTGGAGCACCCTATTCCTAACTCCAGAAATTCATAGAGCTAAAGTTGTGGGTACATTGAGGATGTTTAGGTGAGTCATCTTAATTACATTTTAAACTGAAAATATAAACTTAAATCACTTTATTTTAACCTACAAACTCCATATCTGAGGTGGAGATAGGAGCTGGAGCTGTGCCAAACGGTGTCTTAGTTTGGAAAGTTTGATGAGCTTTGTTTGACTTGATTATGAAAGCTCTAGTATGTCGTTTCAAGATAGAAGAAAAGACTATAAAAGTCAAAATATTTGAATTTTCAATTCGAAGATAAGTAGATAAAATAAGAACATAAGCTAAAGAGAATAGGGCTAATCTACTTATCTCCGAATCGAAATTCCAGATGCTTTGGATTTTGAAGTCCGTTTTTTCAATCTCAAAACCACGTCTCAGAGCTATCATAAACAAGTCAAACCATGGGGGCCAAACTTTGCAATCTACCTCAGAAAGCTCTAGAAGTTCAGCTTACAAGCACATATAAGATAAGAAGATAATATAATCTAAATAGAATAGCCACTGAGTCACTTAAGAACCACTAGTAAGTCGATCTAAAATTGCACTATGAAGTAAGATGCAATTTTAGTATAGTATAACTATTGCTTTTAGTTCACCTAAAATTGCACATTAATAAGTCTAAAATTACGCTTTAAACTAAAATGCAATTTTTTTAAAAAATATATTGCAACTTTTAATTCCATATATATATTGTAAGGGTTCACTAAACTTTTAGTAATATATATTTATTTTGTGTTGAATTGATTTTGCATTTTGATGATAGTTTGTGTGTCTAGTGACTCAAATGGTTCGGATATCAGTCGGTCGATTAATTGAATTATCAATACACACTCCCGTATTTTTGCAAAATTCTGGAAGTTCAAAGTTGAACTTAATTGAATAAGCCAAGCAATTCTATTTGCTCACAAGAAATTTGTCCCCGTCATATTTTCACTACTAGAAAACTGACATTTGATATCGGGCCATCCGTACCGGTTGGATTGGAACCGGTACTGATAGTGGCATCAGTACCAGTTCATTAGTTACAGGGCAGTAGTGGCCTTTCAGTACCGGTTGGAGCCACGAACCGGTACTGATGCCCTCGCATTAGTCCCGGTTCATGATACGAACGGTACTGAAGGCATGGGATAAATTAATATCGGTTCGTAACACGAACTGGTATTGATGTCCTCTTATTAGTACCGGTACTGATGCCTCGTTTCAGAAAAGTTCAAAAGGAATGCATATTCTATTTATATGAGTACGCGATGGTGGGTAGGTTGGTTAGAAGAGTGAGGCTAGAGTCACGAGGTTGTGGGTTCGAATTCTACTTTTCCCATACATCCTCGACATTTTAAAATATTTTCTAGTACTATCAGTATCGGGTGAGGAAACCGGGACTGATGCTCCGGATGGCCTATATCGGTTCAAAATCCGGTACTAAAGACAGTTCTCAACCGGTACTAAAGGTGAGTTCTCTAGTAGTGTTTCTTTTCCAACTAGTAACTGAAAGTAATTACCAACATCCTAAAGGTGCTACATACAAATATGAACTGCGGGCATTAAATATTAACATGTGCAAAACACTTGCTCTTAACATATTAGGTAGAAAATCTAGAGGGCGGCTTGGAAGTCAACTGTACCACCCTAATGCCCTCTTTATAAAAGGCGGCATGTGAGTGAGTACGAGCGGCTACTAATTTATTAACTCCCTCTCTGCTTAGTTTAGAGTAGCATTTTCTTCCTCTACCTCTCTGGTTCCTCTTCAATTCGGATCGAGCACGAAGATACAGTCGTGCTGTCTTGTCGATCTGAACATAGCCTACGCATTTCAGATCCGTCTCTTCTCTAATTTCCTTCTCTTGATCAAACCACATCTCTTCCTTCATCCTTGTTCAATCTTTTTTTTTTGGGCAACTATACATGTTCTTGCAAAGTTTGTGTAAACACAAACTTATCAGTGAAGCAAATTAACTAGCTAATACACCTTTTCTCTTCCATTCGTGCATCTATTCAGTGTGAGATATCCGCACTAATCGCGCGAAAACATGGATAATGTTCTCATCGACCAGTTTAGCGGCGATTACGACCTCCGCCGGAGGAGGACGATCAGCGGGGACTACCGGAGGCTCGCCGTGAGCTCACCGGCGCCTTACAGAGCCTACAGCTGCTTCCCTTACAGTACTTCATCTCCATTTCAGTACACACCGTACAACTTGTACTCTTCTCTTTCGCTCCCTCTCTTGCCGTCTCACCACCCCGCTCTCCTTCCCCTCCCTCCGGCGACCATGGTCAAGCACGGTACGTTCCCTCACCGCCCGCCCCCACCTCATCAGGCCACCGCCAGCAAGGTCATCGACATGAAGACTGAGATGGCCGCGGCGGTGCCGGTGGTGGCGAGGAAGATGGGAGAGTACAAGAGAAAGAAGCCGAGGACGCCAAGGTCCACGGAGGAGCCACCGAGGGCGCAGCGGAGGAAGAAGCTGGAGAGGGCGGCGCCGCTGCCGCCGGCACTGGCCGTCGAGGAGGCGCTCGACGACCTGGAGAAGGAGGTGGCCTGGGGCTTCGTCGAGGACCTGCTGCACGCACTCGCGCCGCCGCCGAGCAGCCTGCCACTTCCGACGTTTTCCATCGTCAGGGCGGCCGCCGGCAAAGCTGCAGCGTCCTGCACCTTGTAGCCGCAAGACGACGCGACGGATGTGCAGCCGGCGAGCGCCGAAGACGATGGGCTACGCTGGATCCATAGCCTCTATATGCATGCCATGGTCAGAGTGCATGAATTGTTCTTGTCCTTCATTTTTTTTTTTTTTGCTTTCTTTCTCCAAGGCCTTTTATTCTTTGGATGGAAGAAATGCCATGATAAAATGAGTTTGGGTGTTCTTTTTGTTGCTTTTTTAATCTCTTTTCAGAGTTGTGAGGTATAAGTAAACCTAACGGTTTACATACTTTGAGTTCTTGATGGTGTAAGTTTTTTATTGCCTTAAATCAAGATGGAGAAGACTATATGTGCATTTTCCTATACTAGTCAAGTACCCGTGTGTTTCTACGAATTCAAAGTTGATCAAACCGCAGTACCGCATGCTTTGAAAAACACTCATCAATCGCATAGGATCTAGAGCAATAAGCTAATAGGTGGAGACCAAAAAAAACTTGATAATCTGGTAACCACAACCACCAATTTCCAAATTTTGGTATCAATGTAACAACATAAAGGTTCATTTCTCACGGTGTTGCAAAAGGAGAACAATTCTTGAGATATATATATACTTGGTCCAATACAAAATGATCTATTCCTGCATACATATTCAGATAAACATTTTACTTTGACCGCAACATATATATAAGTGCACTCCAAGTCTATCTCATTTTTTTCACAAAGAAAATGCACATGAACTATATTTCTCAGCTTGTAACATTGATCTCACACACCACTTCATATATATTGTCATCAGAGGAATAAGTCGATACATCTGAACATAGATAGGATGAAATTACAAGATATCAAGCTCGATAGCAATAATAATTTGGGATCCTCTGAAGCATATGTGCAGTCCGGCTGTAGTCCCAATCAACGGTCGAGAAGCTGACCTGACGATAACAATTGCGGTCCCGATCTTTCGATAAGAAGGATAAACTTCGATTTGGCTAGAGTCGACATTGACGGCCCGACTACTACCGTCCAGGACGTTGCGTCTTAGTGACCGATCGATATACCAACTCCAAAGGGTTATTGATCTCGTTGGAGCACAATCTGCAAGCAATCGAAGAACTAGCAAGAATAAGATAAACAAGCAACTCAAATTTATGATTATGTATTAAGATCCAACTCTAGAAACACAAATTGGTGAGATTTCAAAGACGAGTAACACAGGCGATCTAGCCGACACGCGCGATTACAAGGTAAAGTAGCAGAAGCTAACTTCAATCTAATAAAACCCAAACCCTAAAAGAGATGGCGGCTAGTTATTTATAAGATAGGAGGAGGGGAAGGTCGGCCACCAACGAGTTGTGCTAAATAGGACTCAAATTACAAGGCCCAAGGCCCACTTTGATTCGGACTGAAAAAGGGACGCCAATTGTTTTGCAGATTCCTGTCGGCTAAGATGGAATTTGAAGGTGAGGCCGGATCCATTGGAAAGAGGACGAAAAATCCTTTCAGCAAGTACTCATAGCCCCAAACAATCTTCTAGATCAAAAGTTACATCCGTTTGAAATCGGTGCTGTCAGGATGGGGCCGAACCGGAGTCAAACTCGAACTCATGACTTGATTGATGCTTCATCCCTTGTGACTCATCTCCCTGGTTCCTGAGGACAATTAATCATCACAAATATTAAGTAGCATACTATTCTATGCATCATTTGTATGAATACTTAGGAACACATTCACCTCATAATTTAATTAACGCACTCACGCCCGAGTAATTGGTCCCTGTAATATAGTAGGCATAGTAGACGCGGTTGTATCAAGTGAAGGGATGTCCTCATCAGCTGAAGATGAACCAAAAACGACTGAAAACTGAAGTTCTCTATCCTATCAACTGCACAAATATAGATCTTGTCTTGGTTGGATCTGTACATTTCGCTTGACGTTGGTGCTGGATGAGGTAGGCTTTCGATGATTAGAGATCTGCGACATTGGCATGCCACGTGAATTGTAGGAGGGATCCGGCCTTGCCGTTCTTCTGATGTCATGCAAATAGATGGATTCCTCATGCCTAGACAAGTTTGAGGTTTAAACGCGAATCCTAATTCGTCTGTTGCATGATACCATTCTTAGTGTTCAACAAGAGTGGCGACGAAGTGATCACTTGATAAAGATGCGCCTGATTGGTGGACCACCTATCTACATCTAGAACTCATCGTCATCATACTCTGCCTCATTCTACATGTTGGAGGAGCCGCTGGGATCAGAGTCAGAGTTGTTAGGCTCAGGATTGTCCGAGGGGTCGAACGAGGTGTCCTCGTTGTCAGTACCCTTGCATCCATCCGACCATCTCCTCCGACGATGACTCCTCCTCCTTCGACACAGCAGCAGGCTCCTCATCATCATAATCATCCACCTCCTCCTACGAATCCTCTAGCACCTTAGAGATGGGCTCCTCATCGGTGGCAGCGGCGGGGCCACACATCGAAGCATCCGAGGACATTGGTGGCAATGGCACCTAGTAGCACCACCGCTTTGCCACCAACTCCTCCCCCTCACTAGGTCCTGATCACCGGTTGCCTCCAAAAAGTGGGCAAAGATGAGGGCGGCAAGGCGGATGGAGCCTACAAGGGCATGAGAGACGACCACATGGCAACCATGTCGAGGCCGGTGGCGCTGATGTGGGTGGAAAGGTCATTGGCACCGGAGATGGTGGCCACGACAATGGTGACACAGGCGATTGGACAATGGCATACGTAATTAGAGGAGATGGAGAATAGGATGGTGAGAAAGTTCATGAGGCGGGGATCGAGAGGAAAAGTTGAATGTTTTGCGAATGGGATCTAAGATCGATCGAGAAGAACAGATATATCATGTACGTTGAAAAAAATTCCCATGAAATTCCTGAGAAACAAAATATTGTGTATGTCGGTTCTAATACCAACTGGCACATATGACTACAAAATAACTCGGTTCTTCAGTGGACATACGATACAAGCTTTTGTATTCTATGTCGGTTGGTATCTATTGCGGTTGGTAATTAGAACCGGCACATATAAGCTTCCGCCACATGTCAGCTGAAGAACTAGCACTAACAACCTTATCTATGCCGGTTCTAATAGAACCCACACATATATACAAGTAAATATAACCTATTTTGGTGTAGTGGTTGGAAAGAATAGGGCCAAGAAGGGGGATGAATTAGGCCTAAAGCAAATTTTAGTTTTTATGTCTTTCTTGATATGATGGCAAAATTAAAACTTTTACAACTAAGCAAACTCTAGAAGCTTACACAAGACTAGCAAGCTAACAATTAATACTAGGAGCACAAATTCACATAATTGCATGAATTTAAATTGTAGAATTGTAAAAGGACAAGAGACAAGGATTTTTTTCGAGGTTTAGAAAAGGCTTTTCCTTTTTCTAATCCTTATTGGAGCACTCTTCACGAAGAGGAGTATCGCTCTAGCATCACTCTGGGTAACCCATCGCCGCTTCGGCAAGATGAGCTCCAAGACCTTGTACACCTCCGCTTTATGACTTCCACAAATCGCCTCCGAAAGCTCACCAAGCCCTTCCTCCTCCGCTGCAAATGATGTAACAAGCCCAACCAATATAGAGAATTAATCCGAATCAATCCCCCAACATAAAGCTCTCCCCAGGTTCACTACCTCACCTTGGCTCCCTCCCTAGAATAGGCACTAAAGCCTAGTGCTCTCAAACAATTGGACTCAGAATATGGAAATTGGAGTCTCTTAGCCAACCAAAATGACCTAAAGGAGACAAATAAATACCCCACTTTGAAAACTAAGCCATTGGGTCAAAATTTCCCCCACAGGGTAGACCGGTCCATCTTGAACCCATCCAAGCTGGACCGTCTAGCACCATGTGCGGGATCGTCCACTTCAAAGTGTCCGACCAGGCACTCTAGGTGGGCCGGACCGTCCTCCACAACACCCTCGACCGCCGGCTTTAATGCACCAGACCGGACCGTGCCTCATATGGCACCGGACCAATGCCTTCAATGTGCCAGACCGTGCCCTATAGTACGCCAGTTCTTCACCTTCAGAGTGCCGGACTGAGGCCTTGGATGGTCCGCCACACATAGCCAAGGCCAGGCCAAGCTCTAGAGAGTCTCGGTTCACGTAGCTTCACACCGGACTGAGAGCGGTCCAGCCCATATAAGCCATCAGACCGAAAAACTAAAAACAACCTCTAAGAGTTTCATGGCAGACCAAACTGACCTGAAAATATCCTCTAGTTTTTGGAGCCCTTTAAAATGTGGCAAAAAGCGAAAATAAATCCTGCAAACTATTTCTAGCCCATCTCAACACCTGGGCTAGCGATCGAAGAACCTTTACCTCGTGCTTGATGCCTTCATTGAGGAGACATGGGGTTTCGATAAATCCAGAACACCCCCAATTGAAATCAATCCACATCGATACTTATCCATGGGGCCGAGAAAAACCACAATATCCCCCTTGGAGGCACTTGATGACAACCAAACTTAAATACAAGATTAGTTTGAAGTGATTAAGATACATGCAAGCAACGATCCAAAAAGGTAGAGATATTGATCATGCAAGTGGCGTGAAAAGGAGTCTTTAGTCGACTTGGATAAATATGGAAGAATCGGCTAGATAAAGAATAAAGGAGAGTCTGGATCGTCTTACAATAGGTATATTAGGAAGTGTTGGATACAATTTGTAGATGGAGTCGAGTTTGTTTTAGTTATGAAGGTAGGAGTCCGAGTTGGTCAAAGATCAAGGTCCTGTATTAATACTTAGCCTAAGGGGCGTGTATGGACATCAACACATCAATCAACCACATCTACTTTTTACCTGTCTTCACTTTTTGTCGCAATTATAGTAATTTCGTCGTATTTTGTCTTCGATCGACTTATTGCACATCGCCTTTCGATCAGCTTCAAGTACACCCTAGGAGTCGTCTGCAAGTAATTACAATCTCGATTCAGTTCGATCTACGGCCTTGCATCGGCTTTTGGTCAAAATACTATCTTAGACGATATTGTTGCGCATCGCCGTTTCGACTAAAGGGTAGGTTCACCGTCTTTTACCGATCAACACATTCATTGGCGGTAGACTACATACCCTCGTTCTAACAGCTTATAGCTTTCTATTCAACAATAGTCTGTTTACCCCTTGTTCTATCAATTAGACAATCTAATCGGCTATAGTCTGTTTACCTTCTTTCTACTACTTTGTTGATTTTGTCGGCTTAGTGGTAGACTATTTACCCTTCTGAATCTATTGTTTTGGTCTAATATAAGCCGATAGTTTTGTTATCTTTCACCTTTGCTCGGACTTGTCTCCAAGTGTTGTAGGTCCTTCACATTACAAATCTAATCAGCTATCTAAAAGCTAATTACGTCTTTTCTTGCCAATTGTACATCAAATCGGCTGGCACACTTTTAACCCTACTTCCTACTCCCTAAGCTCGTGGGTGTTTAGCTAAAATCAACTTTTAGCGTCAACACACCCTTTGGCACGCCTAGTGAGGATGGCCGATTAGCAAGATCGGACTAATATCACTAAAGATCATATCCTCAGAGTGACCGACATTGATCTTACTAAAGAACAACATAAGGACATGGCTATGAGGATGGAAGAAGTAGGGTGCGCTTATCTCGAAGCTTTCCAGAAGAGCCGACATGGGAACACGATGCAAAAAGAAAAACTCCCTAAGGTGGTGGATCCCGCTAAAGCTCAATACGAAGTAACATCCTAGGAAGTGTTGGAGATGGTGCACTCATCTGTTCATCATGCTATGGCAAACCAGTCATCAGCGTTCATCGCTGTTCTAAGCCCGGTAATCATGAATAGTGCAAAGGAGATAGCACATGAGATGGTCGCCAGCAGCACTTTGTTCGCTCTTGGATCTACTATGCCAACATATCTAAAGGTTACTATCGCTCACCAGCAACAGATCCGTGCTACAATGGCCGCCATAACCGCTACATCAGCTCAAGCATCTTCATAGCCGATAGGGTATGGGCCTACGCCTACACTCCGTAATGATTTCCAGGCTTCTTACCTAACAGGAGCTGGACCGTCTGTACTTTCACTAGTTCAGACCTAGGCGCCGGCAACATCCATTCAGCAAGCATATCAGACTCCTCAACCAACGCTTGCGAGACAAATGTACCAACCACAAGCTATATATGCTGAGTCAAGCACGCTATGCTCCAACGACTCAGCAAGCCAAGTATCAGGCTGCCTCTTAGCCAATACCGATTCTTGGTCTAGGGCCAATGCAAACTCAAGTTCCCTAGTCCTCATACACATTAGCTAAGCCCGTGGCTCCTAAACCATGGATGAGGACTACAGCTGCTATTGTTGAAACATACTAGGGGTACCATCCTGCAGAGACACAGCCAGGGCCTGCTCTCCCAACCATCTTTACTCCACATCGAGAGCAAACGATTCCACCACTGGATATATCTGCTTGATGCTATGGGGGCAGCTGGCTGATAACGGAAGAACGTCCACCTAATCAGCTAATATAACCGACCACATTGCCAAATCAGCAAAGGGAAATACCATGAGGTATAAAAAGCCATACCCAGACTAGATGGACCAATACAATTTCCCTATGGGGTTCAGAGTTCCAGACTTCACAAAATTCTCTGGTGATGAATCGGCTTCAACTATGGAGTATATTGGCCGATTCCTCGCTCAATGTGGGAAAGGAGTATGATATGATCATCATCGTGTCAGGCTTTTTCCTTTGTCTCTATCAAGGCCGGCGTTCACATGGTTTACATCTTTACCCGCCAACTCTATCAATTCCTAGGCTGACTTGGAAAGCCGATTCCATGAGTACTTATTTAACGGCAACGCGATATTAAGGATATCTTATCTCAGCGCAATATGCCAGAAGTATGGGGAATCAGTTAATAACTACATCTAGTAGTTCAAGAATGTGTGCAATCGGTGTTACAATGTAGTGTTATCAGATGCATAGTTAGCCGATCTCATGTACCAAGGCCTGCTGCCCTAGATCAGGGAAAAATTCAGTGGACAAGAATTCCAGATTTGAGTAGTTTGACCCAACGTGTGTTGGCTCATGAAAGCCAATTTGCAAAGAATAAAGAGTTCAAGAATAGGTTCAAGTAAGCTGACGACAATCAGCTACGTCAATTATGTATCTAATGATGATGAGTCGTTTGATGAAGATCCTATGGAGGTCAACGTAGCTAAGTGGGTTAAAGGGAACAAGAAATAGCTGGTATGCACTTGGCTCAAACCTTCCAAAAGCCGATTGGAAATCAAGTACTCGTTTGATATGACCAAATGCGATCAGATATTTGACTTATTACTCCAAGAGAATCATATCTGGTTGCCTAAAGGGCACATATTGCCGTCGCCTGAGAAATCAAGAAGAAGAGGTATTGCAAGTGGCATAATTCCTACTCTCATGACACCAGTGACTACAATATCTTCAGGCAGCAAATCCAATTGGCTATTGAAGATGGAAGACTTAAGTTTGAAGACAAAAGTGCAATGCAAGTGGGCGTGAATCCTTTTCTCGTCAATATGGTTGAAGTATTAGACAAAGGGAAGGAAAAGGTTCATTCCTGGGCCGATGAGGTAGAGGAATAAGATAAGAAAATCACACTAAAGGTGACCTTTTCTAAGAACGTTACACAAATGGTGAATCAGAGCATCAAATCCACGATCAACCCAGTGAGTATCCCTACAGGCGTTGCTAGTACATCCAAAAAGAGACCCTAAAACTGGTAGTTGGTATCGGCTAGAAAAAGACAAAAGGACGTTGTGACTGATGCTGAAGCCGAAGGTGACATTTGATCAGCTATTTAATAAGTACTAGAAGCGAACGTCTCAATCAGCTCAGCATATATAACATGGTGCCCCAAGGGGGGCATACCCAAAATAGGATTCAGCGGCACCCAAACATGGAGCATTAAGAATGTCCCTTCTTCTAGTTCTGTTGGGAGAGAAGGATGACGATGCCATCTGTGTGAGACTGTCCAATGCAATACTTCCAATATCGGTGATGTCCTAAGAAGTAGCACATATCGACTAAAGATAGAATTGAGGGAGTGATGCCAGAGTGTCCGGGGCAAGCCTAGAGGAAAGTCTAGAGGGAAAAATACGAAAGCCGATAGAGTCCACACCACAGTGGGTTCCTAACGGGCTCACACCACAGTGGGAAAAATAGGAATATCTGTTGATGTGGTCTGTATATCAAAAAGTAACACTCCGATGGTAGCTACAAAGGAGGCGATTTGGATCAGAAAATTTATTTCTAAGTTGGGAGTGATTGCTACTGCCTCCTATCTTGTCGATCTCTATTCTGACAAAATTGGTGCCATTGCACAAGTTAAGGAGTATAAGTCTCACCAAAATTTCAAACATATATTCAAGCCCTATCACCTCATTCAAGAGATCATTGACAGAGGTGATGCGAAGATTTGCAAAATGCACATGAATCTGAACATTGCCGATCCGCTCACAAAACCTCTTCCACAACTGAAGCATGAGACACACACAAGAGCCATGGGTATTCGATACTTACATGATTGACTCTAGTACAATGGGAGATTGTTAGTAATATTCCTTAGAGGTGATCATGTGAGATGATTGTATCACATCTATATTTATGTACTCTTGGATCATATGTTATCGGTTCCATGAATAAACATCATTCGTATTGTTCATCAAGTACGACTTGGTTGTGAGGCACATTGTTTATATGATGTTTTTCTAAATGATCCTAGATCTTGTATCATTATGTAGGGACAGTAATGGATTTGATCAGCATATGTATTAAATGATATTAATATTTTACATACTATAGATATAGAGATATCAAATCAATAATGTGAACACATGTTAGAGAACATGGTGTTGGATAAACCTACTCCGAGACATTGCTGAGGTTGTTATCTTACATGTACCATAAGTCTATAGTCTAGAGTGGTATATCTATATGATCCTTAGACCTAAGATCATTACTGAGTTCCAGCATGCATAGTTGTATACTTTGGGGCCATCAACTGCTACACCATAACTGTGTAGTTATAAAGATAGTTTTTGGGTATGCTATAAAACATGACATGGGTGTAAGCGATCAAGATGAAAATTTTCCCTCCTTGATGATGAGAGAGATATCTTTAGGCCCCACGATGTGATTGCATTGAAAAGTGTACATCAATGTAAATGTAATTAAAGAGTTAATCATGGTTTAGAATCCATCATAAGATCAAGTGAATAGTCGAGATATCACAAGGGTGTCACACATCCCGCCTTGAGCTTGACTGGTATCGTACCGCAAAGGCAGCTCCGCAGAAGAAATGTCGATCCAACCACATATTTAGGAAAGCCACATGTTCTTTGTCCGAAACAGGGCCCTTCTCTATGTTATTCTCATCCATGTAGCAATTCCACCCTTCGCCTTTGTGGGAGATGAGCTTATAAGTGGCTGATAGATTATGAGCAGATGGTTGCTCCCCATCAGGTCTCAAGCCATAGAGCATGGCTATGTCCAAGAGGGTTGGTCCTATTGGCGTAGGCCTCAGCATCAGAGCATGGAAAGCATCTGACCAAAAGTAGCTTGCAACTACTAACATCGATTCATTGGCCACAGGATCAGCTAGAGATAAGGAGATGCAGTTAACTATACCAACACTTTCCTATTTAGACATCTTCCTAGCCGATACTCTGATATATCAATCTCTCCACCTATTGAATAGGGTTGGCCATACCCTAAATCTATCCTTCCAGCCCTTGATACTTACATCTACGACGTTTAGGGGAAGTCTTGGAATGTGTAAGTTTATGATAGGAGTGGGGTCTAAAGTTCTCATCAGTCCTAGGCTAAACCTATCAGAAAAGCCAGGAATTGGAAGAAGTAGTTGACTCATGTTGATGGAAGTGGAGAAGTGGATCGTCAAAGGAGAAAGCAAGAAGACTGATCGCAAGGAACAATAGCCGATTCTAAAGCAAAGAGCTTGGAGGCATATGAATGACAGCGTATGGCCATGCTATATGTAGTAAGTAAAGTTGAGGAGGTTAATTACCGCACGCGGTAAAATGAGAATGGCAAAAATAGTGGCAAAACCCTAGAAATTGACGGATGGGAGAATGAGGTGGATGGTGCAGATCAAGGGCATGATTGGAATAGAAAAAGTTGTATACGAATGAAGTTGAAGCCGATAAATTGGATAATTTTGGGGCATGATTCTCATATCCCAAAACTAAGGGGCATGTGTTGACACTCAATTTTGGTAAAAGCTGATTTTCTAAAAGGTCCCAAAATCGGCTAGACTTGGGTCCGATACGGCATGAGCCGAGTCAGATGAAGAAGGTGGAGTCTGGGTCGGCTTAGTTGATATAGTAAGTAATATTAGATATAGTAGGTAAGTATCGAGTTGGAATCCGTACTGTATACGAATTTATAGTCCTAGTCAATGGCGACCAACATATGTAAAAATAAGGTTGATATCAATATGTAAAGGGTCCAACACCCATCAATCAATCTACTTTTTACCTATCCTTTACTTTTCATCGCATCTAGTCTAGTTTGGCAGTATTTTCTCTTCAATCGACTTGTTGCACATCACATTTTCGATCGGCTTCAGCATACACCCCATGAGTTGCTTGCAAGTAAATACTGTCTCAATTTAATTCGATCTACGGACTTGCATCAGTTTTTTGTTTTATCGAGATACTATCTTAGTCGATATTGTTATGCATCGGTATTTCGATTAGGGGTTAGATTTCATCAGTCAATACATTCATTGGCGATAGTCTGTTTACCCTAAAAGCCCATAGTCTGTTTACCTCTTTTTGCTACTATGTTGATTTTATCGGCTTAGTAGTCTATGTACCTCTCGCTCTACTATTTAGTTGATTCTATCGGCTTAATAGTACATTGTTTACCGTTTGAATCTATTGCTTTATATCTAATTTGAGCTGATATATAGTTTCGTTATCTTTTGAATTGGTTAACTCCTTTAGTTGCTCTTAAGATTAGATAGGTTCAAACTACATTTGTAGAACTAATCGGCTATTTAAAGTTGATTATGTCTTGTTGATTGCAGGATCAAATCGGCTAGCACGCCTGAAACCCTAGATTTCGATGCTCACGGGGATCCTAATCACTAAGCCCACGTGTGTTTAGTCGATACAACTTTCGGCACAAACAATAAGTCATTTTCGTTCACTCCTTTCTCAAATTCATCACCTTAATCCTTGCACCAAAGCAAAATATGTCTTATATTTATCAATAAAGGGAGTATCCAACTTAAGGAAAGTAAATTACTAGCTGTCTCTCTCGCGCGTGCTCCTGCGTACCTCGGAAATTTCTCATGCTTTGATTCACACACCGCGTGCTGCCGCGCAGCTTTGCTACCTTCCTCGCCAAGTATTAAACTTGATGCAAGACAACGTCGTCCTCGTAGTCAATTCAAACCCAGCTACTTTGCCATGTGTGAAATCTATACTATTTATTCACACTATCGTTCAACTCCCAAGAGTTGAACCACGTGTCAATTCCCAAGAGTTGAATCGAATGAAATCAATTGTTCTATTTGAATTTAGTTTTGATTAAAGACAATTTTAATTCCACTTTTATTTCATACCATTCTCGGAATTGTACAAAGCTGGCTGTTGAGCTTAACTGCCTACCTAGCTAGGTCGCCCATTTACACCAAGTAGTTTTTAACATGCCAAATTATCTAAAAAAAAATTTGTAAACACATATTTTGTTTGTAATCGTTTTCAACAAGGTAATAGAGAACATCATAATATCTAGTTCTTCAAATGTGTAAAAATTTGTTTCTCTACACACTAAATCATCTCCAACAAATTTTAGTCGATTTGATAAAAATTTTATACTGTCAATGAAAATTTTAAATTCTATATAGAAGGCTTTTACGAAATCATTTTCTTAATTAAGGATGTGGAAGCCACATGTTCATCCAGTCTCACAAATATGTACACTTTAGTTTCTCTACACATAGTCCCACAAATAATATCATCTTCAAGACGTTTCAATTAATTTCATGACAATTTTGTAGTGTTAACACAAGGTTTAAAATAAAAATATCATTCTTTTTCTTAAAAAAATTGGAGAGTGAATTCCAGATTTCTCACATATTTAAGTTAAGAGTTAAATTAATTATATAATGCCTCGGTGTTTTTTCTGAAATTATCAACTCAATTTTTATATGGCAACTAACTGTTGAATCCTTTAGGACTTGATTCCATTTCTACCGTTCCAGTTTGACGAATTCCAAGATAACCATGAATATGTCCTTTCTTAACTATTTACTTAGGCTATCTTGTTCCATGACGTGTATAAATGTTTTATCAATACTTTATCGTTCGCTAAAAATTTTAAACTTTAGCCAATCACATATACCCGCTCTTTAAGTACCGTTTAATATGCATGCAAGTCAAAGTATCAGAATTTCAATAAGTAATATCCTTTTTTAAAAAAATTAGGTCATGCACATAAAAATAGCATATATAAATCCGACTCAAAAAACAGATAGCCCATCATCTGTCATACAAAACACTCAAATTACATATCCTTTTTTAGATAATAGAAATATTTATTTTTGGCCTCTACATTTTAAGATGTACACATCCCACCATCTGTCATATAAAACACTCAAATTACAGCTTATAACCATTGTTCCAAAAATTGGACCATAATTAAGCCGCACACAATCTATTGTTTATTCTCCAATCAGAATGAGTATTGAAAAAACTCGTAGAAACTATCTCTAATGATTGACATGCCTCGATGGTCTTCTTGGGATTATTCTCCTTCTGCTGTAACGCCTAGTGCGGCAACCAATAGGTACCTTTGAATATTTCCTGAAGGAAAGATACATCTTTTTTCTTGTTAAATACCATGTCATTTTAACATAGCCAAATAGACCAAAACAACACTATAGTGCCAATCAAAATCTGCTTTTTTTTTTATAGAAAAACCCATCCCTGAAATCTAAATCCCCCTCAAATGCTACGTGGTGCGTCCAAATCCAACACCACAGACACAATACGCAAAATGGTTTTAGCAAATTGGCATTCTGAGAACAGGTGTTTAATAGATACATTTCCATTACAAAAACTGCATTTTGGACTTCCTTTCCAACAACTCTTTGTAAGATTACCTTTAGTTAAAATAACATCTCTCTCAAGATACCAAAGAAAGATTTTTATCTTAAGAGGGAGTTTCCATTTCCAAATGAACTTACTATTGCATGGAACATTATGATTAATCAATCTCTCATACATTGATTGTACCGAGAATTACCCATCTTTCCACAAATTCCAGCAGAAGCTATCCCTTATTTGAGTAATCTGAATATTATTCAATTTAGACCAAAGGTCTTGCCACTGAAGCAGATGATGGCCCACTAAAGTTCTTCGAAAAGAAATCTGGCCACAAGACACATTTAAAACTTTTGCCATGGTATCAGATTTTTCCCATGCAATTGCAAAAAGGTTAAGATATTTATCTTTAGAGGTGTGTATGATTATATTATTATAAGAGGTATATAATATTTATCTTTAAGGTTAGGATACATATATATTATTATAGTTTTGTTAGGGTTTATAAATGAATTGTAATAGCAATCATCACTGGACCTTTCATACCGGCACATCAGTACCGGTTATACATGAACCGGGACTGTCAGTTACATCAGTCCCGGTTCAACGGTCTACTGGTCCGAGGGGAACATCAGTACGGGCTGAAGAAACCACCCGGTACTAATGTTCTAACATCCATGCCGGTTGGTGTAGCCAACCGGTACTAAGATGTCTAGCTGGCGAGTTCGCTTAGTACGGTTGCTTACACCAACCTGTCTCGATGCTCTAAACATCAAGATGCAGTTGGTGTAACCAACCGGTACTAAGTTCCCGGAGTCTGCTTAGTACCGGTTGGTTACACAAACCTGTACTGATGCTTACACCAACCTGTACTAAGTTCCTGAGTTCAGCGTACGGTTGGTTACATTAAACCTGCATCGATGCTCTAGCATCGATGCAGTTGGTGCAACCAACCGGTATTAATTTGAACCCCCCTACACGGCTAGTGGCTAGCCCTACACTTCTTCTTCTTCCTAGCTCCTACAGTCCCACCTCGGCTTCAGTTCATCCCTGGTTTTCTTCAGTTCCTAAACTTTTGCAGTTCCTTGGTTTTTCTTCGGTTCATTATAACTTGTTTTTATTGATTTCGCATTGGATTTTGCAGTTCTGCATTGGAATTTGCTTTGTGTTTAATCACATCTGACTACATTGGAATGTGCCGTGTGTTTAATGGATCCGACCTTCTATCTTCCCCTCCCCTATATTTCCCCCTCCATCAACATGGAGAACAGTACCGCACCATTTCGATTCCCTTCTCTCCTCTGCCACCGCCACCAGCCGCACCGCATTCTGGCCCTCCGCCATGGTTCGCCGCCTCAAGACCTGCAGGGCGACTTGTAATCCCCATCCTCCGCAGCAACATCCGCGCCAACAAGCAGCCCATCCACCTCCACCGCCTGCAGCCCCACCCACATCCTCTCGCCGCACCCGCCGCCCGCCCCACCCACATCCTCCGCCGCAACCTCGCGCGCCGCCCGCCACCTCCGCGCAGAACCTCCGCGGCAAAAGACCAACTGGAGGAGGCATGGAGGACTTCGCCGCCGGGCGCCTGCTCTCATCGCCGCCACCATATCAACCTCGCACTGGGAGGAATCGGGCTCATTCTGCCGCCGCCGTTGCCACCGCCAAGCTTCCAGATCGGATGCACATGGAGGTGGGGATCCCACGCCGCGTCGCGCCTCGTCCTCCCCTGCGCCTCGTCCTCGCCTGACGATGACGAAATCGATCGGGAGGCGCCGATGGCGGAGGAGGATGAGTAGAATATAGTTGATGTTTAGTTTAATTATGTATATAGTTTAGTTATTATGTATGTATGTAGTTTAATTATGTAGTATATGATGAACTATTTTGTGATCGAATCAATGAGATCAGTGTTTAATTATGTATGTATGTGATGAACTATTTTGTGATGGAATCAATGAGATCAGTGTTTAATTATGTATGTATGTGATGAACTGTTTTGTGATGGAATTAATGGGATCTGCGCAATGAAATGAGTTATGGTGAAATGGTGATCTGTGCAATGAATTGTTGATATGTGCAAAAATGTTCATCGACAAATGAGTACAAGTATGAATCTGTGAAATGGGATCTGTGCAATGAAATGAGTTATGGTGAAATGGCGATATATGCAATGAATTGTTGATATGTGCAAAAATGTTCATCAACAAATGAGTACAAGTATGAATCTGTGAAATGGTGATCTGTGTAAATGCCAATTTGCATTGAAATGGACCAGCTGAAGAAACTAACTGGTATTGATTCGAACATCAGTACCGGTTGGTCTAACCAACCGGAACTCGGCCTGCTTAATACCGGTTAGTTACAAGAACCGAGACCGATGTTAGAGCATCGAGACAGCCTTCCATAACATGGACCGGTGAAGAAACCAACCGTCTCGATTCTCTAACATCGATGCGGTTGGTTACACCAACCGAACTCGCCTCGCTTAATACCGGTTGGTTACAAGAACCGGACCGATGTTACAAACATCGACAGCCGGTATCTTAAACCGTACTAAGCACCTTATTTGAATAGTCCTCTTCCCGCCTCCTCCCCACACTGCCAGATCAAGAACATCGCCGGCCAAGAGCTTAGCTAGGCCAAGAGAAAGGGGGACGGGTGCTGCCAAAATTTTGGTCATCTTACTCCCAGCCAAGTTAACCAAGGTTAGTAACATCGTTCCTCACTACATTTGGTGTAAAATGCAGCTTCTTCTTTGCTTGAAATGTGAAGAAAATTTGATCTTTTGTCATGATCGATCAAGAACAGTGCAGCGCCGGCCAAGAGCACCAAAAAAGGGGGAGGTGCTGCCAAAATTTGGTCATTTTACTCCCAGCCAAGTTAACCAAGGTTAGTAACATAGTTCCTCACTACATTTGGTGTAAAATGCAGCTTCTTCTTTGCTTGAAATGTGAAGAAAATTTGATCTTTTGTCATGATCGATCAAGAACAAGGTCTGGCCTTGACCAAGAGCTTGAAGAAAGGGAGTCTTTGCGAAAATTTGGTTATTTTTTACTCCCAGCCAAGTTAACCAAGGTTAGTAACATAGTTCCTCACTACATTTGGTGTAAAATGGAGCTTCTTCTTTGCTTGAAATGTGAAGAAAATTTCAGCTTTTCTCATGATTGATGAAATAACTAGTTGTGTAAGTTTGGAATTTGCTTGGATTAGATGTAGCTCGCGTTGAATGTGTGGATCTAGCTCAAATTTAGGTTTTGGTTCCATCGATCGATGAAGAATTTTCAAATAAATTTAATACTCCCTCCATTCCATTTTATAAGGCATATTTTGATTTGAGAAAAGTCAAACTTTATAAATTTTGACCAACATTTAATCAAATTATATGCATCTTTAATGGATAAAAGTTATATCAACATGCAGCTTTGAATACGATGTGATATTATAAAAATCGCCAATATATAATAAGAGAAATTAATGGTCAACGTTTGTTTAATTTGAAATTTGCGAAATGTTAAAAAATTCATTATTGGAAAATGAGCTAATAGCTGCTTTGATGTAACATAATGTAGATGGACCGGCGATGGATGTATATGGACCGACGCACCCCGGAGTTCTTGCAGGGTTTGCAAGCTTTTCTTCGTGCGGCCGATGCATACATGAAGTCAGGCTACATATGTTTTCCATGCATAGACTGCAAGAATGAGAAGGAGTGGCCAAAATCCAGCCACCTTCACTTCCATTTGCTCTCAAGAGGTTTCATGCCAAACTATACCTGTTGGACCAAGCATGGTGAAGAAGAGATTATACGAGAAAATGTTGAAGAAGAAGAAGATCAGGGGGACAACAATATCCCCGATGCTGGCCAACACGGTTCTTTCGAAGATACATTGGGGTAGTTTGGCGATGATGACCTAGAACAGATGCTGCTTGATGGAGAGGGAGAATACACCAATGAAAGACATTACGAAAAGTTCCAAAGACCTATGGGAGGACCACGAACACTATTGTACCCAAACCGCCGAGCAGGGCCACAAAAATTGCGTACTCACGCTAGAACTCATGCAGTGGAAGGCGACCAATGGATTGTCTGATAAGGGATTCAACGAGTTGTTATGCCTCATAAAGAAGTTGCTTCCAGAGGGTAACACGCTGCCTGAAACTACGTACGACGCCAAGCAAGTTGTCTGCCCTTTGGGGTTGAAGGTACAAAAGATATATGCATGCCGGAACGATTGTATCCTGTATCGCAATGAGTATGAGGATTTGGAAGCTTGTCCGGTGTGTAGAACTTCGAGGTATAAAACTAGGCGTGATGACCGAGGTGAGGAAGAGGGGTAGCGTCAGAAGAAGAGACCCCCCGTTAAGGTGGTCTGGTATTTCCCTATAATCCCCCGGTTGAAGCGTTTATTTACGAGCAAAGCGCATGCCCAGATGATGCGTTGGCACAAAGAAGATCGTAAGGACGATGGAAGGCTAAGGCACCCCGCTAATGGCTCCCAGTGGAGGAAAGTCGATAGAAAATACCCGGACTTTGCTGAGGATGCAAGGAACATAAGGTTTGGGTTGAGTACGGATGGGATGAACCCGTTCGGCGATATGAGCAAAGATCCAAAGACTTGGCCCGTGACTCTATGTATCTACAACATTCCTCCTTGGCTGTGTATGAAGCGAAAGTACATTATGATGCCGTTGCTTATCCAAGGGCCAAAGCAACCTGGAAACGACATCGACGTGTACCTCAAACCGTTGGTGGAAGATCTGCTAACGCTGTGGACCGATGGTGTATGTGTATGGGATGAGTACAAAAGAGAGCACTTTACCCTACGTGCATTGCTATTCGTAACCATCAACGACTGGCCTGCACTTGGTAACCTGTCAGGCCTATCTATCAAAGGATATAAAGCCTGCATCCAGTGCTTAGAGGATACGGACAGCAAGTATCTGAAAAACTCCCGAAAGGTCGTGTACATGGGCCATCATAGGTTCCTCCATTTGAAGCACCCGTTACGACGGAAGGGTGAGAATTTCGATGGGACAGAAGAGAAACGTAAGAAGCCCCTGCATCGCAGTGGGACACTTGTATTTTCTCTGGTAAAGGATTTGAAAGTAGTATTTGGAAAGGGTCCCGGTAGCAAATCTGTCCCTACTGAACAAGGTCATACGAAGCCCATTTGGAAGAAGAAGTCAATATTTTGGGATTCACCTTACTGGAAAGACTTAGAGGTCCGCCACTCACTGGACTTCATGCATATCACGAAGAATGTCTGCGTGAACCTGCTAGGCTTCCTAGATATGTACGGTAAATCAAAAGATACACTTCAAGCACGAAAGGACCTGCATCTACTGGGACTCAGGAACGACCTACATCTAGAAAAGAGAGCGAAAGGACAACATTACCTCCACCTGCGAGCTACACTCGAGCAAGGAAGAGAAAAAACATGATTAAGTTCTTTAACAAAGGTGAAGGTCCTTCGGGTACTCCTCGAACATAAGGAGACTCATCAACACGAAAGAGAATAAGATAGTACACCGAAATCACATGATCGTCACATGTTGATGACACAGCTTGCTCCCAAAGGGCGCCGAGAGGTATTCTCACGGACCGGGTACGAGGGACAATCGTAAAGTGTGCTTCGTTCTTCAACGCGTGTCGCAGAAGGTCATCGAACCACGGAACTTATCTAAGCCGCAGGATGACGCGGTTGATAGTCCGGTCACCTTGAGATGATCTTCCTCCGTCCTTTTTGATATTATGGTCCATCTCATGGTCCATATTGTCAAAGAGATAGAAATTCTCGGACCTGTTCCTGCATAGTATGTTCCTTTCGAGAGGTACATGGGTGTCCTAAAGAAATATGTTCGAACCGGTCTCGCCCGTAAGGTCAGATTGCACAGGTGTTGGCACAGAGGAGGTGATTGAGTTACGTGTCGACTACATTGATGAGCTAAATCCGATTGGCGTCCTGTTTCACGCCATGAGGGCAAAGCTACTGGGAAAAGGAACTCTAGGGAGAAAAGAATTCTTTAGCGACGATCTACTTTCATTTAAACAAGCACATTTCACGCCTTGAAACAAGCAAGCTGTAGTGGGCTGAGTTTATCCATGAACATGAGATGATTCTACACGACCAGCACTCCAGAGAAGTCGAAAAGTGGATCGCACTAGAGCAAATGGATCGTTTGGTGGTTGGTTACAAAGAAACCGATGGGCTCCCGAACGACAATGAACAGTTGAAACTCTTGGCTCGGGACCATCCATGACAATCGTATCATTCCATGGGTATGAGATAAATGGGTACACATTTTACACAACTTCCCAGATAGCAAGAGCACCAACCAAAACAATGGGTCCGTATAGATGCCTTGGACAAAAATGGAAAGATGGACACCTACTATGGTTACATAGAAGATATCTGGGAACTCGAGTATGGACCTTTAAAAATCCTCTGCTTTGGTGCCAATGGGTCAAATTGATGACCGTTGAGATCGATTTAGTGCGGTATGACAACCGTGGACCTCAAGCAAGTGGCCTATAGGGACGAACCGTTCGTGCTAGCAAATGATGTGACACAGTATTCTACGTGATGGACATGAACAAAGAAACCTAAAAAGGTATGACAGCCTACTAAAAGCAAGAAGCGTAGGACAAGCCTCATCAAGATAACAAGCGAAGCAAAAGACTAGCGATCGCCAAGGCGCCATGTGGTTCTCCTGTAAAAGAAGGATCGCTCGAGTTGAGGGCGCTATAGATGAAGAAGAGTACAATCAGTTCGACGAGCTACCTCCTTTTATGGTGGACGAGACATTACTATCTTGAATGATATAGAGGAATCCCCTATGTACGACACGATCATAATGAAGAATCACTTGTAAAAACAAAGTATGTTAGCAATAAGTCGAACCGTGTTATATAAACCCGTGTATGAATTATGATTTTTATTAAGCAAGGAAGCAACAATTGAATTTATATAACAAGGTGAAAATCAGATTAATAAGTATGATTTGTTGGAAAATAATAATGTAAAGAATATATGAATTTTTAATTTATTTTATTTTTGAAAATCATTTTAGTGTGGAATAAGTATGAGTTATTATTTTTTAGTAAGCAATGAATCAATAATTGAATTTATATAAAAGGTGAAAATTTATAATAAATTTTGAAAAATTAAAGAGATTTCAAGGCTCCCAACAGCTTTTCTATAAATTTCGAGAAATTAATGGCAAATTAGTACCAATGACATGTGGGACCCACTGAGATGGGCCCACATGCCGCTGAGTGATCCCTATCTCCTAGGAAGGGTACAAAAAGGTTCGTGCCGTGAAGGCCGATCAAAACCCCATCCTCTCCCAGGCTAGCGGCGCGCTTGAGCGCTGGCTCCCAAGTGCGATCACGGGTTCGAGCCACTTCATGCCGTTGTATTATTTTATTTTTGTGTAACTGTCAGACTAAGTGAGCATTCATCCCAGCTTGTTACACCAACCGATCGATATGACCAATCGATCCCCGTGTAATACACCAACCGATCGATGTGATGTTAGTCCCTGTATGACACTAACCGACTGATTCCTCATCATATAAATTCGAAGGAGAAGTCCTGCTTCCAATGTGATTTTCTTTAGTATCGAATTTATAGTTTATACGTAATGTTTTATACTTTTGATTTTTAATTTATGTTTTATACTTTTGAATTTTAATTTATGGTACATGAATGTATTTGTGAGGACAAATCTTATGGGTCCAAAAACAACATATATTATAGGAAATGTACATATATTATACCATTATAATAATTTACAAATAATATTGGTACCCTGTACAATGTCCCACGGGTTACCACAAAAGATGCTAAAAGCTAATTTCTAATAATATTCTAAATAACTAATAATTAATTTCTAACATCTGTCGGGACTAGTCGTCTTCGTCGTCGTCCTCCTCCTCGTCGTCGGCGTCGGCGCCATCGTCGGAGGCGTCGTCGTCGTCGTCGTCCTCCTCCTCCTCCTCCTCCTCCGACTCCGGATCGTCGTCCTCCTCCTCCTCGTCCTCGTCCTCCTCCGCGACGACGTCCTCGTCGTCGAAGTCCTCCTCGTCCTCGTCGTCGTTGGACAACTCGTCCGACATGGACAACTCCGCCGGGTAGAAGACGGACTCCTTCCTCGGCGGTTGCATTTAATGCGCTTCGAGGGGGACACTCATCCTCGAAGACGGCGGCGGCGGTGGAGGCAGACCACAGCATCGGTGATGGTGGTGGGGTGGAGTTAGAGGAACAGAAGAGGCGAGAGGAGGAAGACGCCATTGATCAAGAGGAAGACGGTTAATTAGGCAGAGGAAGATCATCGGTTTTATAGAAGAGGCCTCTTGTCGAGGCAGAGAAGAGGCAGAGGCGGCCCTCTGTTCGCGCCAACATTGCGTCGTTTCAATTCCCACATAGTCCCTTAGTAGATACACCAACCGGGATTTAGGTAGTCCCGTTGGAGACACCAACCGGATTACTTCCCAAAATGGAGATCACGGACTGTGGTTCCCACATGGCAAGGGTAGTAATTTGCCATAAATTACAAAGTATGTTACCAATTAAAACCGTGTATGAATTATGATTTTTATGAAGGAAGGAAACAATAATGGAATTTATATAAAAGGTGAAAATCTGTATTAAGATGGTTGGAAAATTAAATTGTAAAGAATATGTGAATTTTAATTTATTTTATTTTTGAAATCAGTTTAGTGTGGAATAAATATGATTTATTATTTTTAGTAAGCCATGAAGCAATAATTGAATTTATATAAAAGGTAAAAATTTATACTAAAATTTGAAAAATTAAAAAGAAATTTCAAGGCTTCCAACAGTTTTCTATAATTTTCGAGATATTAATAGCAAATTAGCAATAGAGCGCTGAGCTGCTGCTCACTCGCGCTTTTTTTTGGCAAATCAGTCTGGTGGTGTAATTAAGCGGGACTAAGAGATTCCGTCCCTGCTGGTGTCCTCAACCGACTAAGTGAGATTCCATCCTGTTTGTGATACCAACCGACCGATGGTTCCTAGCGATACCCAATCGCGGGCGTTGGTCCCGTTGGTGTAACCAACCGGATCGATGTTTGTTAGTCCCGTGGATGATACCAACCGACCGATGCCACCATCATATAAATTTAAAGCGAGTGATGTTGAGGCATAACTGCTTTATCGTCTCCAACCTTTCGCCGACGCCGCCTTTCACCCCGCCGTCCTCCTCTCCTCCGACCACCTCATGCGCGCCGCCGTCCTCCCGATCCACAAGGCGTCGTCCTCCTCGTCACCGACGACTTCAAGACGCTGCCGCCGTCCTCCTCGTCACCGACGACCTACATGCCGCCCGTCTTCCTCGCCTCCGACGACCCATGAAAGCAAGGTGCTCCTTGTGCTCCTCTCTCCTTCCTTCCTCGCTCCTCAAAGAAGGTGCAGTCCGAGCATGGGACGTTGAGTCTTGGCTCGGGCAAGCATGACGGAGGCGTGACACAAAGGGCACGAGCGACAGGAGGCGGGCGGCCAACAGAGCACAATCACGGTGCGCCCAGAGTGTTCGATTTAAATGCCCAAACCTACGCGATGGCGGAGCCAGATTTCAGACTCGGGAGTAAAGTAGTTAAATTGCCCAATAATTGGTCCAAGATATAAATTTTACATGAAAAAATAAAACATAGCATGTATTTAATGGAAGACAATCTGACCTCAGATCTTATTTATATGAATTTTGAGATGTATATGTATATGCCAATTTTATAGCAAATTTGAATTCTAAGATGTATGTCAATTAATTGTGAAATGTAATGTATATACCGTCCTCGTCACTGTCGCCCGTCCTCAATCATCTACGTCATCTTCCCCACCGCCCTCCTCGTTGTCACCCGTTTATGTATAAGTATATGTGAAATGTGCAAGTATACTATTGTTAATCTTTTTTCGTTAATTTTCAATGCCTTCTTATAGACTACAAAACTACGATGGCGGGAGAAGGGTTTGATGGAGACAAGTTTATGAGAAGTTTGATTTCGGGAGAAGATGGTTACGATCTCGATGATTCCATCGAGGCCGCAAGGCCTGTCGTGGACTTAAGGCTCGTTGAGACCGATGAGACTCATGCCGAGGCCACTGAGACGACCATGGTAATTAGATTGAACTTGTATATGCCGGTTCCACCATCATGCTAAGCCAACATTCTAACACGTAGACATTATTGTACCATATTTTCAGATCACTCAATAGAGTAGCCAATCACGTCAGCGAGGTTCAAACAAGAAGTCGAAGGCAAGACATGTTATCACCGAAGTCGGCGATAACGGCCAACCTCTTGCACCCCTAGGGCGATTGGGCCGCTCAATTCGCATGCGGCGCCCACGCCGTGGACCATGTGCCGCTTAGCATCGTGAGATGGGATAATGTCCTCGAAGATACGGAAGGACATGCTCGACCGACTGAAGGAGACATTCACCTTCCCCAAGGGACCAAGAGAAGGTGAAGAGTTACACGCTCAAGAAGATGGCCATCGATTCCAAACATATAAAAAGAAGTTGAACACGAGTACGCCAAGAAGAACCGAATTCCTGACTTCAACAAGTACCCAAAGTTGCAGAATCACTGGGATGCGTTCGTGAACTACAAGAATTCGAATGAAGGTCAAAGTCTGACCGAAAGGAACAGCCAGAATGCTCAGAAGAAGCAATACCACCACCACCTCGGCCCTGGTGGTTACCGCCAGGCGATGCACAAATGGGAGAAGAGGGAACAAGAACTGCTGGCGAAGGGTGTCGCACCCGCGACAATGGAATGGCCAGACAGAGCGAAGAGCTGGTTCTATGCTCACGGCGGCGGCCTTGACGATGATGGAAACACGGTGTTCAGGAATGTGCTGACAGATGTGGCCAGAAGACTTGTAAAGTCGATCGAGGAATCTTCCCAGGGCACCTTCGTGCCAAACAGGGAGAACGACGAGCTTACAAGGGCCCTACAAAACCCGGAGCACCCTGGACGCATACGAGGCGTTAGCGCTGTTCGCGGAAGATTGGGTTCGCTAAGGACGCCGCTACCTATAGGAGTCGAGGAGAAGCAAGTCCCGACAGCACAACAGCTCCTAATGCTTGAAGAACGCTGAATCAAACACAACAGAGTATGAAAGAAGAGATCCAAAACAGTGCAGTTAGCCTTGAGCCAACGGCTAGATGCGGCCAGAACCTCCTGCTAATCCGGACCTCATTAGTCCTCAAGGCGGCGGCAACAGTGCTTCCGTGGGTTGCCCGAACCGACTTGGGCCATCGGCTCGTGGGCGACATCACGCAGCGGACACCTTGTGAGCTGCACGCCCAAGTGAGGAACATCTCTTTCAAGGCGGCTCACGGCATGGTCGACCGGTGGAGCCAAGGTTTGGTCATCCATGGCCAACAGATAATGCCGGCTACCTGTGGTCTCGATCGAGGAGGTATGCCCAGGTGCGAGGACTGACCTCGATATTCCCGGAGGTGGCGGACTACGGTTAGGACAGCAGTCCATAATTTCATCCAATGGCGTAAGAAGTACATTATTTTTCGAGATCACAAGGACGTGTCCTCTCCAACACCTTCATCACCTCCGGCACACATAAGCGTCCGTCATCACCTCCATCGCCACCGAAGGAGATGCCTCCCAGAAGAAGCCCGCCTCTGCACTAAGCTCGCGACGCTAAACTCTAACTCCAACATCGCCGCCCAAGACAAGAAAGCCACTACCAAAGAACAAGAAGAGGACGAGGTCCACCCAACCCAAGAAGCTAGCTGCACTTGCAAAGCGGGCGTATAATATGACGGAGGAGGAGACCGAGAAAGTAGTCGAGCCGAGGTCACTAAATTTTTAAACCCAAGTCACCAGAGAAGAAGGTTCGATGCCGTACGGAAGAATTTCTAAAAGGCTTGAGGACAAAGAAAAATTTGAAGGACAAAAGAAAAACCTCGTATCCGACTACGAAGCGCACATTGGTTAAGGAAAGGTCCAAGAAGAAGACGCCAAAGAAGACGACGCCATCACCGATCGAAGGCCAAGGAGATGCAAAATTCATCGAAGAAACCGGTCTTCACCCAGAGCATATATTAGGCGATATGCAGATTGAAGCCGCAGGTCGATGGCAAAATACACCGGCGCTTCCTTGGTCAGGCGTGAGGAGATTGGCCAGCTACCAACTAGGATGCGCCAATTCCATGAATGGTACCTGGATGCGTTCAAGCATGGCCTAATGTCATTTGCCGTGAAGTACAAGGAAGAACAATTTTTTCACGGCGACAGTGAATTTTATGTCCAATGGCCAGTAATGTACGAGCTATACCAGTCAGACACCATCGATGTGGCCATGTTGAGTTGCTGGACTCTGTTAGTGTCTTATTTAATTGCAAAAATCCACCGTGCGGGCCCTTGCACTATACTAACTTGCAAGCCTAACTAATTTCTTCTTATGTAGAATAGAGATAGAAAGATGCAAAAGTGCTTCTACTCTCAACACAGGCTTCCTTGACCCTTTAGTTATCAATGAGACAAATGTTAAAATATCCCCTGCCGATACAGAGACCAACATATACAACGGGCTAATAGGTCAAAAATATCATTCAAAGATACTTTTACCCTACAACTTTGAGTAAGTGTTTTCGCATCACTGCTCTAATCTTTTTCCACAACACGATGTTAGAACTAATTAGTTACCTATGTTCCATATATATGTACAGCTTTCACTGTATTCTTCTCATTATCGAGCTAGATCGTAGCATGACCACAGTTATAGACTCGCTGAGGAGACCAGTTGAAAAGTACCAAAACTTAATCGACATTCTCAACCGGTATTCTTGTTCTTTCCATTATTGTGCTCGTTCTACTCCATTTTAAACAAATTCTAATCATGTTCAATTTGCAATCACGTGTGTAGTGCATTCGCACGTTCCGCATTAAACCGTAGGCTAATTCAACGAGGAATTCGATATTACACTTGCCTCTCGAGTATGTATGCCATCGGGGTAGCTTTTGAGTTAGTTAACTTCATTTCCATGCATCCATTTCACATCGTTAGCTTTTTTCACTACAGTTCAAGGCGTCACCGTCAGCACCAATATATGCGGCTACTATGTGTGCCATATTATGCACATCCTGGCCGAAGGTGCTACCGACTTGAAATGTGCGTCCGATTTCTCGCCGGCGACCGTGAGAGCGATCCAAGAACAACTCGTCGGCTGGATTTTCGATAAGGTTGTAAATCCAACAAAGCGAGTTTCACGCTCCAATAAGCAAATAGGTGGGGCCCTTCGATAAAGACCGTGAACTGTCGGGTCAACATCTACGGCTACCAAGAGCGATGCATATAAAAGATCACGATGAACGTTCTGTAATGAAAGTTGTAATGAATGTCATTGTGATACCTAATAGTTGTAATTAAAGTTGTTAATAAAAGTTTGTGATTTAATTATCAGTTATGCATGATTGATTATATGTGCTTTAATTAATTGTGACTTAGCACACGATATATATATATATATAATAATAATAATATTAGACTTAACACACACGTATTACATATATAATATATACTACCCGACATATTATTTATAGCTCGGGTAGTGCGTGCTCGAGATCGTTGGAGGAACCAACCGGACCGAACAACAACTTTCTCGATACCGATTGGTGCCTCCAACCGGTACTAATCGGGCTTCGGCGAGGCACGGGTAAAGCCACGTGTGCGGCTTCGATGCCGGTCGGAGAAATCAACCGACTGAATAACGAAGTTATCACTACCAGTTGGTGCTTCCAACCGTCATCGAGTGGGGCTGGCGATGCACGGGCTAAAGCCACGTGTGGCCTCCAACCGATACTGATACTATATCAGCACCGGGTGAGGAAACCGGGACTGATGCCATGGGGCATCAGTCCCGGATGGCTCGCACGGTTCAAAACCGATCTCGATGGCCGTTGAACCGGGGCGATGGCCGATCGTAGTAGTGCATTGTGCAAACCCTAGTTATTTGTGATCCTAGCGCATGAGTAAATCGACAACACCTGCGTCACGGTGGCTGGGCGAGAAATGCATTTACATCGCGTGTCATTCTTGCAACAGTAAATTAATACTACATGCATCGATCCATCGATACAAGTTTCAGGCACGAGACTCCACGAGGCATCGAACGTAAAGAAAAATCTCTTCTCGGTCTCCCTCGTGCGCGTCTCTCTTTAGAATCTTCCCATGCATGCGCATCCTGCCGCGCAGCTTCGCCTCGCACGAAGATAGCTACATTACCAGGGAACAGGGATTTTATCCTGGTTGGGAACGGACTACGGTTCCCGTTTCCAAACTGGGATAATCCCAAGGATGATGGCGAAGGCCTGCAGTCCCGTTAGCCACCAACCGGACCGAAGGCCCCGAAAAGCCTCGAGCTGGGGCGCCGAGGCTTATCCGTCCTGTTGGAACTACCAACCGACTAGAGGTCGATTTATCAGTCCCGGTTGGTTGTACCAACCGACCGAAAGGTGTTTTAATATTTTTAGTTGCCCATTGGATGACTTATCGGTCCGGTTGGTTCTACCAACCGGGACTAGAAGGTGTTGTCATTTTTATTTTTTGCCCGCTGGACGACATTTAATTGAAACTCATATAATTAATTGAAACTTAAGTATATGTATATATTTGTGTTAAATCACAATTAATTGAAACTCATATAATTATTCATACACAGTTAACTCGTTATTAAATGAAAGGACATTCATTAAAATTTAACTACAGCTCATTTAATTATAAGTAATTAATAAGTACTACAATTGCTAACTAACTGGGCTATATATATAAGTATCATAAGTACACATTGTTATACACATAATTACAAGTACACATGTTTTTGTTCATCGAGATCATCTATGTGGATTGCTCTTGGTAGACCTAGATGTTGACCCTGACGGTTGATCGGTTCCTCTCGAACGGTCGGGCTCCGGAATCTTATTGAAAAAAGGGTGATGATACTCGCCCATTGGAGCCCCGACCTCAGCTAATATAAAGCCGGCGAGTTGCTCTTATATTGCTTTCACCCGCACCGCCGAGAGTTCCGGACCTTGTTCCAAACCTTTCTTCCCCAATTTTAGAGAGATCTGTCATTAATTAGGGAATTAACTAATCAATCCTTGGATCTATAGAGGTGTCCGGAATAGTTAGGCATTATTAAGGTAGAAATTATAAGTACTCACTCCAAAAGGTTCTCCTTTTCTCGTAGAGGTAGCAGAGCCTCCGATGAAGTGATGCATCATCTCGCATACATAGTAGCCGCACAAATTATTTCCCGGTGCTTGATGCAAGACTTATGGTGAAAAAGTTGTAGAACGTGAAATAACTGCATAGAAATTTAGTGAACTAACTACAAAGCTAGCATTACGATATACTTACATATTTAGCGAGGTGCAACTCAAATTTTTTCTTAAATTCTCCAACGTTTTCCTTTTGGAATCTTGCGAAGGCACTACACAAGTGATTATGAGTTATACAGATTAGAGTTGGCTTCAAACTGAGAGAAAGAAAACAAGTGTGATAATGAAAGGAACGACAATGTACCGGTTGAGCATGGCCAAGAAGTCTTTGTATTTTGCGGGGGTTTTTTTTGAGTCCATAACCGTGGATCGTACTACGATCTACCTCGATAATAAAAGGGCAAAGTGAAAGTCACATATATATATGTCAACAGTAGTAGTTAGTACTTTGAACATCATGGTAAGAAAAAAATTATAACGAGGCGGTAAGAAAACACATACTCAAAATCATAAATTAGAAGTATCTTTGACTTGTATCTTTGTCCCATGAGCCCGTTGTATATGTGCTGCTCTGTCTCTTCTGGTTTATCTCTAACCAGTTTCTCATTGATCACTACTAGGTCGAGAAAGCCAAACTCATAATTAATTCTCTCGGTTTGGCATCGTTTTAGCTCCATTCTACACAACAAGAAATCAGTTAGGTTTGGGGATTGTTACAAAGATATGGGCGTGCACAACAAAATTTATGAATAAGACACTTACAGAGTCCAAAGAACTCAACATGCTCACGCCCGTGGCCCTACCCGGTATAGATCAAATAGAGGTTCCCATTCGATGAAGAACTCGTTGTCCCCACGGAAGTAATGAGTTTCCTTGAACTGACGATATCGCATCTAAACCATGGTTGGCGCGCCAAATACCATTCATGGAGTTGCCGCATCTTCATTGTTAGCCGGGGAGCTCCTCACGCCTCACAAATGACGCACCATGTACAAATTTTCATGCTATCTCCGCAACCAGATGTCCTTGAGGCCCAATACCGATCTGCATCAAGGCCAAGATCATCGTAAACTGCTCATCCTCAGCAACCTCTTCCGCCGTCCGCCCGGTGGCGCCTCCTTGTCGGCCGTCTTACTCAAGACACGCCGTAGTCCGACACGGCGACCTTTACGGTTTATCTATGATGTCCTTCAACGATAGGATAGCCCTCCTAGCTTTGTGCCATTCGTCCGCATCGAGCTGGTCCTCGGTGGAGATGGCTTTTCATGAAGAATGAGGTGACCTCGGCTCTTACAAACTGCGAGGTCTCCTCATCACCATATCGTCGCCAACTTCGGAGGTGATTTCCTTTTGGACTTTGTTGACGTGGGCGTGGACCGTGTCTTTTGAGAAGTCCCGCCCCTATCCGACCTGGTTGGTACATTACTTGAGCTGTTTGTGATTGAGGGGCTGCCTTGGCGATGTGGGAGTTGGAGTTTCGTGCAGGGCTTAGCCGAGAGAGACGGGCTTCTTCGGGGGCGTCTTATTCAAAGGTCGTAAGGTTGTGGAGGTGACGCCGAGACCGTGGAGAGAAAATGCGACGTTGTCTTTAAAATTATGAATCGCTTATGCCACGCGATGAAACGTGTACAAAGATCTAATAGTTTCGTGCTCCCGCCACCTCCTTCAATGTCGAGGTCAAGATCCTCGTACCACTGGCATACCTCGTCTCACGAGACCTTCACGAGCCCAGCGGTATGGCGAGACCATGGATGAGCTGCCTGCTCCACCGGAAAGCCATGCCTTCACCGCCTTTAATGAGAGGTTCCGTGCTTGCACGCAACTCACATGGTGTCGGTTATGTGATGTCGCCCAACGCATAGGGGCCCAAGTCAGCTTCAGCCAGCCCACCGAAGCGCAGCTGCTCCGCCGCCGAGGGACCGATGATGTCTGGATTTCTAGGAGGTTCTGCCGACTTGTCTCCGATGTTGGCTCAAGACTAGTTGCAGCTCTTTTCGACCAAATCGGGTATGCCGGCCTTTGTTGCTCTCGGTTCGTCTTGAAGGTCCTTGATATGTTGTGCGTGTCGACCCTTGGATCTCGATCGACTCTGTAGGTCTCCGCATCATGGGCGAAACCGACCTTCCACGGACGACGCCAACGCCTGTGCGCCCAGGTGCTCCGGGTTCTGTAGAGCCCTTGTTAGCTCGTCGTCCTCCTGCTTGGCACGAAGGAGCCTTGGGCCGACTGGTGTCGCGGCGTCTGGCTCTCTTGACGACTTCTCTCATCGATCACCAAACACGCCCTGCCGTCATCGCTAACGCCTTTGTTATGACCGAAGAACCAATTTCTCAATCTGTTGGACCAATCCAATGTGGCGGGTGGACACCCTTAACCAAAGAAGTCACGCTTCTCTACTCCCATTTGGGTAGGGCCTTGCGGTAACCACCAGTCCGAGGCGATGGTGGTATTGCTTCTTCGCTGCATTCTGCTTGTTCCTTTCAGCCAAGTTCTGACCTAGCTGTGAATTTTTGTACCCCACAAATTCATCCCAGTGATCTTGTAGCTTTGGGTACTTGTTGAAGTCGGGGACTAAATTCTTCTTGACGTACTCGTTGTTCAGCTTCTTTTTGTACGTCTGAAAAGCCATTGCCATCTTCTTTAATGTGTACCTTTTCACCTTATCTTTGGTCCCTTAGGGAAGGTGAACGTTTCCTTCATATCAGTCCATAGGGTGTTCTTCAGTTCTGCAGGTACCTCGTCCCATTTCGCAAAGCTAATAGGCACGTGGTCCCTAACGATCACGCCGAACGTCGATCTGAACGGCCCAATCGCATTTTCTGGCTTTAGAGGCTCGCCTTCCTCACTGACTTCAGTGAATATGTGTCTTACCCTCGGCTTCTTGCTTTGACCTCGACGTGATCGGCTACTCGTTTGACCGGTCTCAGTGGCTTCGACGGCCTCACTGGCTTGGGTGGCTTCGACGGCCTCACCGGTTTGGGTGGCTACGGCCGTCTCTGGTGCTTGGGTAGCATGGGCCGCCTCTTGTCCGAACAACTCGCTCAAAAACTCGTCACCAAGAAAATCCATTCGATCAAGATAGAATTGAATAGAAACATTCAATTGGGATTTCAAGTAGAATTGAATAGTATCATGTAACGTTATTCTTAGTAAGATATGATTACACATACATTTCACATAATGTGCAGATAAGAGTAGCATATATATGCACAATAGAACTTGATTACAGGACCACTTAGGAAAAAAAATCATTTCACAAGTGTTGATAATTAGAGCACATAGACTTGCATTCATCTCCTACACAACGATGTTTTCAACGTTTTTCCCTAGCTAGTCTCACGTTTCACCATCTAAATACACAAGCAGGCATTACTTCATCTTCCTTTGGACTTCGATCTATCAATGCATATTACTTCATCTTCCATTATGCACCTGCAGGCCATAATCAGGTATACTAGGTCCATGATATATGAAAACCATGATATAGCTATTACATATCAGGGCTAAGTTAAACAAGAGGAGCAAGGATTTTCATTGTCAATCACGGGCAAAACAATGCAAAATCGTTGTGTAGAGACAAGAAACTCGAGCTATAGTTGAGGATTTTGCAAGGGTAAAAGTTACAATTGAAATATATACTCTTGCCATATATAGCCATGATGAATTAAAAGAACATATATGTTTTTCAAGATGGTCATTCCCAAGATATATATATACCTTGGATCAAGGTGGCGGAGCCGTAACTTTTGAGGAGCTCAGGCAATGTAAACTAATGCATAGACTACTAAAGAGCGCTAAGACATTATGCATTCATAACAAAAGCAAATTTGACACATAAAACACTCAATTTTCACTCAAGTCATTGTTCAACACCGATGCCAATATTTAATATCGAAAGAAATGAGAAAAAGCTTGACAAATATCTAAATAGAGGCCAATCGCATAGAAAGGACCACCAAAGAAGTCCCATTACAATCTCTGCAAGATAAATATATTGGTTAGACACTTGCGCATAATATAAAGTTATAAAATAACACTATTAAGCTTTATAAATTCATTTGATAGTAGTGGGGCTGGTTAATGGAAATTGGGCCGGGAGCCCGGGCACGAGCCCAGGGTCGCCGGGCCCTGGCTCCGCCCCTGGACTTGAGAGAGCAAACTCAACAAGCCCTTTCTGTGCACAATCGAAAGCATTAACAATATGAAAACCAGAATCATCATTTATACTGGAATTATCCGCAAAAGGCTACCATCGTTCATTATGACAGTGTTAGTGAATTCCACCTCTCGAACAAGTAACAAATCTTTGCAACATCAGCTCACGAAACACTCTCTTTTCTTCTAACATTTTTATCGGTGAATATTTGGCCTTGGATGACGCCTAGGAGATCGTGCTGATCCAAACTAACCGGGATTTTCTTCCCAATAGATTACATATATTATTGGATGAATTAGAATGAACGATGGATGAAGATGGAGCCTAGGCTCACCGGAGGCAAGGCGTTGGAGGCGGGAGGAGGGATTGGCGTCGTCACCAGGCGGCGACGGCGAGGAGGTGCACGGCGGCGAGGAGGGCGGCGTCACGGGCGGCGGCGGCGGAGGAGGGCGGCATCACGGGCGGCGGCAGCGAGGAGGTGCAGCGATGAGGAGGAGTGGCGGGCGTCCACGGGCGGCGGCAGCGAGGAGGTGCACGGAGAGAGAGGGGAGGGCGGCGTCACAGGCGGCGGCGGCGAGGAGGTCCACGGTGAGGAGGTGCACGGCGAGAGGAGGGAGGGCGGCGTCACGGCGGCGCGGCGATCTAGGGTTGGAGCAGCGAGGAGGGCACGGTGTGGCAACCGGTAGGAAGATTGGAGGACTAAAGTGTCCGCGAATTTGTATTTTGACCTTCAATCCCGTGAAGACAACAACCGAGATTGACTAGACCTTCGGTCCCTGGCTGTCTCCAACCGGATTGGAAGTGGTGCTAGCCCCACAAGTCGAATCTGGCGCTAGGTGGTTGACCTTCAATCCGGTTCAAAACAACAACCGAGATTGAAGGAAGCTTCAGTCCCGGGCTGTCTCTCCAACCGGGATTGCTAGTGGTGCTGGCCCCACCCAGATGCGTAGGAGGTGGTGGACCTTCAATCCCGGTTGGTATCTCCAACCGAGATCCATCGGCGATCTTCAGTCCGGGTGGGTTTCCCCAACCGGGATTGATTGGTGAGCTGCCCCACACGTCAGATGCAAACGGGACCAACGCCCGAGTGCTAGGGACTATCAGTCCCGGTTTATTATACAAACCGGGACTGATACCCAAAAATAAAAGAATGCAGTAGAGCGAGCACTGGCTCGAACCCGTGACCGCAAGGTCGGGAGACAGCGCCAAGCGCCTGGCTAGCCAAGGGAGAGGAGAGATGTTCTCTTTTCTTAGGAGCTAATTATTTTGTACCTTTCTTGGTCTTTAGTGGAGGAAAGGAAATTTTTTAATTGTATTTTAATTCCTTATTTGTATTTTAAATCCATTTTCCCATTATATTTCCTTTTTTAAATGTATTTTAATTCATTTATTGTGGAGAAAGCCATGTTTTCCTTGACATGTGGGCCCATATATGGTGGGTCCCATATGTCAGTGGTAGTAATTTGCCATAAATTTCTTCAAAATTATAGAAAATTGTTGGGAGCCTATTAAAATTAAATAAAAATTTCACAAAATTCATAACAAATGTGCAAAAATTGACATATATAAAAATGAGTTGGGAACCTTGAAATTTCTCATTAGTTTATAAATGAGATGGGAATAATCTACTTATACATAAACGATGGGAATTTCTCATAATTGGCAAGCACGAACGGTTCTTTCCGGATCAATATGAATTTAGGGACAAATATCTAAAATATTACATGACTACTTTATTTTTACAACTGATCCTTCGTTATGATCCTGGCGTACGTACAGAGCTTCCTCATCATCGCTAAGGACACTAATGTCTACGTCCGCTGAGAAAGGCAGCAGCTCGTCGAACTGATTATACTCTTCTTCGTCTGTGATGCCCTCAACTCCAACAATCCTTCTTTTACCAGAAAGAACCACGTGGTGCCTTGCTTGATCACTGCTGTAGTCTTGTTCTTCGTCTTTTATAGTTTTACCCTTATGAACTTTTGGTTTGTTGTCCATGTCCATCACATAGAATATCTGTGTCACATCGTTGGCGAGCACGAATGGTTCATCCCTGTAGGCCACTTGCTTGAGGTCCACGATTGTCATACCATAGTCATCGATCTGCACGGCTGTCAGTTTCACCCATTGGCACCTAAACAGAGGGACTTTCAAAGGTCCATACTGAGCTCTCGGATCTCCTCTATGAAACCATAGTAGGTGTCCATCTTTCCATTTTGTCCAAGGCATCTATACGACGGCGCTTGTTTTGGTTGGTGCTCTTCCTATCCCGGGTCATCGTGTAAAATGTGTACCCATTTATCTCATACCCTTGCCATGATACGATTGTTATGGATGGTACCCGAGCTAAGAGTCAGAATCTGTTCATAGACTCCTCCTTGCCCTATGAGATGCTTTGGTAGCCAACCACCAAAGCTCTCCACTTACTTGTTCACGATCCACTTATCTGACTTATCTGGGTATTGGTCTCGTAATATCCTCTCGTGATCAAGTACATACGGAGCCACTGAAGATGCTTGTTTCAGTACCGTGAAATGTGCTTGTTTAAATGAGAGTACATCGTCACAGGAGGATTCTTTTCTCCCCAGGGTCCCTTTTCCCCGTAGCCTCCCCTCATAGCGTGATACAGGGACGCCAATCGGATTCAGATCATCAATGTAGTCGACACAAAACTCAATCACTTCCTCTGTGCCAACACCCTAGGCAATGCAACCTTCTGGACGAGAACGGCTACGAACATACTTCTTCAGGACACCCATGTACCTCTCGAAAGCGAACATACTGTGCAAGAACACTGGTCCGAGAATTTCTATCTGTTTGACCATGTGAACCATGAGATGAACCATCATATCAAAGAAGGATGGAGGGAAGATCATCTCAAGGTTGACCATACTAGCGACAATGTTATCCTGCAGATTAGATAACTTATCCGGATCTATGACCTTTTGTGATATCGCGTTGAAGAACGAACACACCTTTATGATTGTACCTCGTACCATGTCTGGTAGAATACCTCGCACCATCACTGGGAGCAACCAGGTCATCAACACATAACAATCATGGGATTTCAAGTTTACGATTTTATTCTCTTTTGTGTTTATGAGTCTTCTTATGTTCGACGAGTACCCGAAGGACCTTAACACTGTTCAACAACTGAATCATGCTTTTTTTCTCTTCTTTGCTTGGTGTGTAGCTCGCGGGACAGAGGTAATGCCCTTTGTCTCTCTCTTGTGGATGTACTTCTTCCCTGAGACCTAACAATTGTAGGTCCTTTCGTGCTTGAAATGTATCTTTTGATTTGCCATACATATCTATGAAGCCTAGCAGCTCACGCATACATTCTTTGTGATATGCATGAAGTCCGAGGAGTGACGGACCTCTAAGTCTTTCCAAGAAGGCAAGTCCCAAAATATTGACTTCTTCTTCCAGCTAGGCTTCTTCCTAGATTCTTCGGTGGGAGTGGCGGGGCGGGTTTGCTACCAGACCCTTTCCAAATACTACGTCTAGATCCTTTACCATAGAAAATACTTCCGCCCCACTGCGATGCTTGGGCTTCTTTCGTTTCTCTTCAGTTCCATCAAAATTAACATGGTTACTCCGTAACGGGTGCTTCAAATTGAGGAACATACGATGGCCCATGTAAACAACCTTCCGAGAGTTTGTTAGGTACTTGTCTTCCGTATCATCCAAGCACTGGATGCAGGCTTTATACCCCTTTATAGATAGGCCCGATAAGTTACCAAGTGCAGGCCAGTCGTTGATGGTTACTGTGAAGCTAACCACGGCGAACAGAGGGGGGGGTGAATGAGAGCCTCGAATTTTTACGGCCGTTCTTTTTCGAATTCACCGGCACCCCAAAATGTGAACAACTTGACAACTATGTATACCCCTAGCATGAATGAGAGTCATGGAATATGTGGGGATTTTTCACACACAATCCTGGTTGTCAAGTGTCCAAAAGAGAAGAATCAATTCAAACCTTACTTTAAGAAAGGAGATCAAGCCAAATAACCAAAGTGACTTTCAGAAAAGCAAAAAAAGCAGATTTGTTCTCACTTGGAGGAGATGGATGGTGGCTTTCTGGTGCTCATCAAATTTTGGGAATTTTTCTCCCTATTTCTCAATGGGCTGTGCACAACTTTACCAAAAATCATCTCAAAAAACTCCATGTAGATAAAGCATGAAAATTCAAACATCACAAGCTGCTTTCTGGAAAGCAAAAAAAACAGAAACCCCAGAGTTTGTTTCCATTTGGAGCAGAGGGATGGTGGATTTCTGGTGCTTCTCAATGTTTGGAAATTTTTCTTCCGATTAATCAATAAGTCATGAAGCACTCCACCAGAAATCTCCTCAAAACTCCTTTTACAGAAAATATGAAAAATCAAAAACCACGAGCTGTCAAGAACATCGAGCAGAAAGTTTGGGGCTCGGTTTTCACCTCACTGCTCCAAAACGGTGCAAGAACAGGACTCCAAATTTTTATAGTGAATAGATATATGAGTCACGCACCTTCTCCAATAAGAATTACTCAAAAAGGAGTTTTCTAGATTTTTATAAAAATCAAACACTGCCTGCTACGCGGAGAACAAGACAGGAACTTCAAGAACAGATTTTAGCCATCAAAGCATATAGAATAGAAAAGGAGGCACGGGAGTTTTTCAGGGATGGCTCAAGATCGAAACAAGAACACACACAAATCCCACAAGATCATTTCACTCTACGGTATTTAAATGCTGAAAGTAAGTGCAAGAACGATATAAAAACGCTGATCTATTAGCTTATGAACAGAACTACAGATCAGGGACCCGGTAGACGCAGCTCCCCACACTCACACCTATGTTGGCTGGCTACAAATGGCTCAAGGGACACCCTCCAAGTGAAGCCTTGGGGTCCTATTTATAGCCCAAGCCACACATTTGTGAAAACACCACAGGCGGCCGGAAACCCCAAAACACACTCGGTCTCTCTCGCACGAATCCTGAAGCATTGCCAACCACCTCCAGAGGTTCCGATGCTCCCAAGACTTCGACGAGGTCGTGCACGAGCGATGTCCAGTGCCCGGGCGCCCGAAAAACCTCCACCGCAGACTCGCGACCGTCCTCCGCACCACCGCCAAATTTCACCGGCCGGTTCTTTCATGGCGCCAACCGCATTGAGACCATCACTGCGTACACGAGAACAACACGAACACAAGGAAACAAACCGATCTCCGATCGGGATTACGGTTCATCCAGAACAGTGAAAAAATGCCGAGCACGACAGAAATCGGTGGACGGACGCCGTCCGGTGATCTAGGAGCGATTCGGCACGGGAACCAGAGGTTCCGTGGACCGTTAAGCGCAACGACTAAGTGCAAGCTCCAACTGCAGGGGTTCAAAACTTCGCAAGAATCAAATTTGTAACATGCCAAATCAAAAGTGGATTTGAATTTTGAATTTAAACGAAAACCACCATATGCTCATCACTCATGACTTCACAATCTCCCCCTTGATGAGCATGTTGACAAAATTTCCCAAAATTGGCCATGAAAGCGAAGTTTTGATTTCAAACTCAATTTTCAGTTTTGAAACTCCCCCTGAAATCATGATTCTCCCCCTTTTTGTCAAATGGTCAGCAAGACACCAATCATGAACCCGAACAATGCATATGCAAAAGAAATGAAGAAAACCTAACCAAGGGCTTTGCCAATTAGCCAAATGGTCACCAAAGTTGAATATCGAGGTTCAAATGAAGTTTGAGGTTCTGGTGACAAGATGCATAAAGGTACTAAGGCATGGAAGGAGCAAAACAAAACATTTTTGTTGATTCAAGTCATGTGCACATTGGCAATGAATAGACGTTTCAAAATCAAAATGGGTGCACAAACTTGAGAAACATCAAAACAACGAAAAACAAGGTTGCCAAATCAGAATGACCAAGACCAAAATGTGTCCAAAGAGTGCCCAAACTGAATTTTATTTTTGGCCTTAATCTCTCCTTTTCCTTTTTTTGTTTTGTTTTGTTTTGTTTTGTTTTTTTTTTGTTTTGTTTTGGAGAGGCCTTCTTGACTTTATTTGCACCTATTCACATGGTGAATGATTGCTAGTAGAGCACAACCCAAGGGTAACTTGGAACCGACCCCCTAGGTCACCCACAAATTCTACCAAATGCAAACCTCAGGGATTGAAACCCATGTTTGGTTGCTTTATTTTAAGCAAGGGGCAAATGGACTCCACTAAAGAAGTGGTCACGATCAGAAGAAGGCAACTCGAGTTTCAAAATCTCGACGGAGATCAAGAAAAATGTACCGACATTTTGACAATGAAAAGCCCAACCATGAAAACATGCAAATGTCAAGTTTTGCAATGATTTTCTCAAAGATTTTAAGCTCCTTCTAGCCTTTTCTCAAACTCATGTCAAATCAAACAAGTTTGCACACAAACTCAAATGGTACATCAAAACTCAACATCGATGAGACCAACAAGCCTAATAGGCAAAGCACTTGCAAAGAAAAACAAAAACTAGATGCAAATGCAATGCTTCAAACCTCCCCCTCAAAATAAGAACCCGAGGCAAAAGCGCATAGAGGAAGGAAAGAGGCGAAAATCGGTTTGCTATAGAACAGGAAGAGAAACAGCAGACACTCTAGCGTAAGGCACACTCCTAGCTACAGAAGATAGGGAAGCAAGCCTAAACTCGACTACTAGAGAGAACAAACACAAACCTGCTACCTGGTATCCTCCACATACCGTCAACCAATAAGTCTATGTGAGACTCTCTAACTAGAGCAGAGGACATTGCTAATCACGCATGATAGCGACCTAAGAGATAAGAGGTGCCAAAGAAAGTCTGTGATTCTAGCAAGTTCTAAAAACAAACCCACACGAAAAGAATATATACAATATAGTACAAGATCAAGCTCCCCCTCACACGATACCCCCAGCACTAACCAAGCCAAGCTCTCCCCGGAGAGTGGCAAACCTAGGACCATCTAAGGGCTTGGTGAGAATATCTGCAAGTTGATGATCACCTTCTACAAAACCTAGCCCTATATCCCCTTTCTCTACATGGTCTCTAAGGAAGTGGTACCTGATATCTATGTGTTTGGTCCTGGAATGCTGGACTGGGTTTTTGGCAATGTTGATGGCCGAGGTATTATCACACAGGAGTGGGACGCTACCAACCTCTAACCCATAGTCCCGAAGCATTTGCCTTAACCAAAGCACTTGGCTGCAACAAGCGGCTGCAGCTACGTACTCGGCCTCGGCTGTAGACTGAGCTACACTGGTCTGCTTCCTAGAAGACCAAGAGACAAGTGAAGTGCCTAGGAACTGGCAAGTGCCTGAAGTGCTCTTCCTATCTATCCTACAGCCAGCAAAGTCTGCATCAGAATAGGCTCTAAGAGATAGACAAGAAGCAGAAGAAAACCAGATTCCTATCTCAGGGGTGGCCACTAGGTAGCGGAGGATCCGCTTGACAGCCTGAAGGTGAGAAATCCTAGGGGAAGCCTGAAACCGAGCGCACAGACACACGGCAAAGTGTATGTCTGGCCGAGAAGAGGTAAGGTACAGCAGTGCTCCTATCATGCTCCTATAGAGCTTCTGATCTACGGGCTCAGCATCTAAGTCGCCTCAAGCACGAAGTGGTTGCCATGGGAGTGAAACAGGCTTACTATCGACCATGGCAAACCGTTTGAGCAGGTCTCTAGTGTACTTGGATGGTGAAGAAAGATCCCCTGAGGGGTCTGCTTAATTTGAAAACCCAAGAAAAAATTCAGTTCACCCATCATGCTCATCTCAAATTAAGAGCTCATGACGGAAGCAAATTCAGAGACCAAAGAATCAGAAGACCCACCAAAGATAATGTCATCAACATAAATCTGCACAAGGAGAAAATCGATGACTTGCGTTTGATAAACAGGTCTTATCAACGCTGCCCATTGAAAACCATTTCCAATCGATAACTCTTGAGACGTTCGTACCAAGCTCGAGGGCTGCTTGAGCCCATATAAAGCCTTCGAGAGCTTGTATACGTGATCGGAAACTCAACACAAACAAAGCCGGAGGTTGCCGAACAAAAACTTTTTCCTCAATGAAACCGTTCAAGAAAGCACTTGAACATCCATTTGAAAAATCTTGAAACGGTGTGAAGCCATAAAAGCAAGGAAGATCCGAATGGAATCATGTCGAACAACCGGAGCATAGGTCTCATCAAAGTCAATCCCATCGACTGAGTGAAACCTTGTGCCACTAACCTAGCCTTATTTCTCACAACTACCCCATCCTCACTCTGCTTATTTTAAACACCCATTTAGTACCTATGATATTGGCGTTTCTTGGGCATTCCACTAAATCCCAAACCTTGTTTCTCTCAAAATTCTCTAACTCTTCGTGCATGGCATTGACCCAATCGAAGTCGCCAAGAGCTGAGCTATGTCCTTAGGCTCGAGAGAAGAAACGAAGGCAGCAGAGAGGAGGGGTGGTGTGCTCTAGACCTAGTCACACGCTCACCTATAGGTCCTATAATCTGATCGGGGAGGGTGACTAGCCCGAGCGTGCCTAGGTGCACCGGGGTGGCCTCTACCTCATGTGAAGCCGAGGCGGATCGAGCCACCAAGGGAGGACTCTCAGGGACACCTCGGAAGAAGAAGTCCTAACAGGAGTGGGCTCGAGGAGGTGGAGGCACGGAGGCTCGGGAGGATCGAGCGGTGGGTCGACTATGGCTTCTACTGGAGGAGGTTCGTCATCGGGGACCGACGAGCGATCATCCCGACTCACCTTCTCCTCTACGAAGATAGGCTCAAAGGAAAGATCGGGCGGGAGATGTCGGCCTAGAACCTGGTCTAGCCTCGTCAAAGTGACCTCACAAGACTCCACAACCCTCCGCCTAGTTATGTCCCAAACCCCAGAGATCCTAGAGGACTTAGTGTACCCCAAGAAAAGACCATCAGAAGAGCGAGACTCGAACTTGTCCAAATTGCCAGATTTTAAAATGAAGCACTTGCAACCAAAGATCTGAAAGTGTGAAACATTGGGCTTGCGCCCATATCGAAGCTCGTACGAGGTCTTGTGCAACTTGGCACGGAGAAACACTCTGTTGGAAACATAGCAAGCAGCAGAGACAGCCTCAGCCCAGAAGTGTCGCGGGGTGGAGTACTCATCTAGCATCGTCCTGGCCATTTCAACCAGGGTTATATTCTTTCTCTCTACCACCCCGTTCTGCTGGGCTACATAAGGCGAAGAAAATTGATGCTCAACTCCAGAAAGTGTGCAAAAAGATCGAAAGAAGTATTCTTGAATTCGGTGCCATTATCAGAACGAATGGCCCGAAGTGTACCTGGAAACTCAACTGCAAGCCTCCTTGAGAGGTTTCTGAACAGCTCAAATGTCTCCTCCTTTGAGGCCATGAAGAAGACCCAGGAGTAGCGAGAAAAATCGTCAACAATAACAAGCACGTACCACTTCCCACCAACCGATCGCACTCGAGCCGACCAACAAGTATCCATATGCAAGAGCTGTCTGATGCATCGATCATTATGCATGAGACGTGGATGGGAAGCGGCAACCATCTTGCCATGACGGCAAGGAGCACAAACCAAATCCTCAGCAAGAGAAAGCTTGGGCAAACCGGAAAGCAAGTCTGAAGAACTGACACGCACAAGGTGATCAAAACCAATATGTCCAAGGCGCCTGTGCCAAAAACGAATATCCCGAGAATCAGAAGCAAGTAAACAGTGAGGAGCACCAACTGAAGAAGTAGGAAAATCAGCTCGGAAAACTCGGTGAAAGCGGGAGATCCCGCAAACCAACTCGCCAGAGGGACTCAGGACACAAGAACCAGACGCCCTAAACCTAACCTCGTAGCCCTGATCAACAAGCTGCGACACAGAAAGCAGATTATACTGCAGCTTGCTGACAAGAGCTACGTCCTGAAGTACAAACTGAGGGCTAACCTGGACTGAACCGCGAGCTAGGACACGGCCCGACGAAGCGTCCCCGAAGGTGATCTGCTCACCGTCGGGATCTGAGGCTAGGGAGGCAAACCATCGTGACTCACCGGTCATGTGGCGACAACAACCGGAGTCAACGATCCAAATGCCCTTCCTCCCAGCCCCACGAACCTGAGTCAAGTAAAAGAGAAACGGGACTCAGCCTGAGGACACACTAGTGCAGACCTAGGTACCCAAAACTGAGTCACACCCCCGTAAGCACCTACTGACTCTACGGGAACGAAACCTGGGGGAACTCTGTCGGACCTACGTCCAGAAAACCTCGGACTGTCCCAAGTCCGAGAACCACTCCTCTGGTCAGCCCATCTGACACTGGGAGGAAACTCACGCCGCGGGTGTCTGCCTCCACCAGAGAAAGAAGGTACACCCTGAGGACGGCGGAACTCACGCAACCTAGCCTGGTCGAACCCGCCGAGGAACGACACTCCTGAAACCTAGCCTGGTCTGCCCGAGGGACTGAAAACTCCTGCCTAGGGGCGGTGCGGTGTGTGCTCTAGGTGGTCAGCGCCTCTCCCTAGAGTGACCTGTGGAAACCCAACGAGCCGGTAACAAGTCTCGGCTCGGTGACCGAACCATGGCAAGAAGAACAGTGAACCTAGCCTTGGGCTTTTGTTTAGGCTTGGCTTTGGTTTTGGCTTTGGTCAGGGAAGAAGTCTGCAGGAGGTGCAGACCGTGGATCGCTAGGTGCTCTTGCCCTTTCCAGTGATGGTGCTACAGAGGAAGCAACCACCTGGTCAGGAGCAACCTGGAGACCTGCAGACCTAAAAACGGTCTTGGTAGGAACCCCTGGAGAAACGACGGCTGCTCCGCCGCTCTCGGCTGTGACAACTCTGGAAGGGTGACACTTGATGTGATCAAGCCAGTCAAACCCAAGACCTCTACCCTGTGATATCTTGGGCTGATCCAAGATCAAGTTCAGCTTCTTCTTGCCCCCACGAACTTCTCAAGAATGCTTATCGTATTCACACTCTGATGTAGACGGGGCAAAACTCACACGAGGGAAGAGAGGACTCGGGAGACTTATCCTGGACACCCACCTGGTCCTTACCCTTCAACCTACGAACCTTATCACTCAAGATAGTGATCAAATTTTGAAAAGCCTTGCAGGAGAGACACTTAGAGTTTTGCACAGAAATAAGGCGAGACTGGAACCTAAGACTCATGTCCTCTAGCGCTCTACCCATATGTTCATCCAACTCATCACAGCGCAAGCAAGGGGAGCTATCAGCTAGGGAACTCAAATCTGCAATTTTACTCTTGAGTTTTAGGTTCTCTAGCCTCAAGGACAAGCACTCATCACAAACAAAGGCGGACACAAAGAATCATCATCGAGCTAGTTGGGTCCTTAGGCTAAACATGATCTCTCAGGTCCTCAACTAGACCGACATGGTCCTTAGGTGTGTCAAGTGTGTGAGCGTATGATCAGACAGCAACAAGCTCAATGAAACAAAGCAGAAAGTAAAGCACTACGAGTCTCCTCTAACTCGTCAAGCACACTAAGATGTTTGTCCTTAAGCTCTTCAAGCTCCTTGTTCACACTAGCATGAGTGGTCCTTAGCTTATCCAAATCGAGAGGGCCTCATCACGCACCCTCCAAGCCTCGAAGTCGGCACAAGCATCATTACTAGGCGCAGCCCTAGCATTTTCTAGTTCAGGTGAGAGGTGTGCTACTTCTAACTTGAGGTCCTTAACCTGCGGTTGGATTGAGCAAGAAAGCCGCCTAATTTGAGAAATACGGCATTCAGGTCATCGAAGTTATCAAAGCAAGGTACCTTAGAGTCGGTGTCGGCGTCGAAGAGTCGGAGAGGTGGCGGCCATGAAGCACATGCGGCGTAGCCGTCGTCGTCGACGTCGTCGTCGAGCGTCCTCGCCGTCGTCCGCTGGCCTCCTCCTCCTCGTCAACGCATAAGCCGAGTCCAAGGCGGCAAGCACCTTCGGAACGACTTGCGCCTTCGGAAGGAGGGCTTCGCCGCCAGAGGAAGCTTGCCTCCGGCTTGCATGTGCGGCCCGGTGATGGTAGTGACTTCTTGGGTGCCTCCTCTCGCCCTTGTTCCTCGGTTGGGACACTCGGCACGCATGTGGTTGACACCACCACACTCGAAGCATCTCACAAGGCTCCTCCTCCTCTCACTCACTCTCTGAAAGCTCTCGAAAATTTCTTGGAGAGGAGGGCAAGACTCTCTTCGCACAGAGTCCAGATGCTCGTCAAAAGTTCGAGCAAACAAGTTAAAGAGACACCACCCAAGTCTATGGAGGAAGTAGACAGTGGGTCACAAGAGCGATAGAGTCTGAGTCATCTGAATCGAAAGATGCTCCTCCTCATGGGACTTCAAGTTTGAAAACAAGCCATCCAAAGTAAGTTTGGTAAGGTCGGCGGCTTCCCTGATAGCCACGACTTTGACCCCCCAAATCTTCATGTCAAGCGCAGAAAGCAAGTGACGAGCATTGTCAGCTCCTTCATAGTTGATGCCAACAGACCGCAAAGCGCTCAAGATTTTAGTGAACCGGCTGAAACAGTGCGTTCAGCGATTCACCCGGCTTCGAGCGAAGCGGTTGTATTCCCGCTTGTGCTGGTCCTGGCGGACGGTCTGAATTTTGACTGTCCCCTCATGGAAACTTTGGAGGGTAGTCCAGACCTCATGAGCCGACTCGAGATGACCAACTCGGTCGTACTCATTCCGCCCCAACCCTTGGAACAGAATGTTCCGAGCTTTGGCATTCTGCTCGTACTCCTTCTCATTTTCGGGGGTAACCTCATCTTCCTTTGGCACCTTGTATGGGTATTTCACCTTCCTCCATACACCAAGTCCTTGTGCCATGAGGTATGAACCCATCCGCATTTTCCAAAAGGAGAAGTCGGAGCCATTGAACACTGGCGGTTTGTTTGAGTATTTCTCTTCAGCGATGGTGAGGGCAAAAGGAAAGGTTCAACAGATCCGCAAGAATCACGAAGAACGCAACCTGGCTTTGATACCACTGTGAAGCTAACCACGGCGAACAAAGGGGGGGTGAATGAGAGCCTCGAATTTTTACTGCCGTTCTTTTTCGAATTCACCGGCACCCCAAAATGTGAACAACTTGACAACTATGTGTACCCCTAACATGAATGAGAGTCATAGAATATGTGAGGATTTTTCACACACAATCCTGGTTGTCAAGTGTCCAAAAGAGAAGAATCAATTCAAACCTTACTTTAAGAAAGGAGATCAAGCCAAATAACCAAAGTGACTTTCAGAAAAGCAAAAAAAAGCAGATTTGTTCTCACTTGGAGGAGATGGATGGTGGCTTTCTGGTGCTCATCAAATTTTAGGAATTTTTCTCCCTATTTCTAAATGGGTCGTGCACAACTTTACCAAAAATCATCTCAAAACTCCATGTAGATAAATCATGAAAATTCAAACATCACAAGCTGCTTTCTGGAAAGCAAAAAAAAACAGAAACCCCAGAGTTTGTTTCCACTTTGAGCAGAGGGATGGTGGGTTTCTGGTGCTTCTCAATGTTTGGAAATTTTTCTTCCGATTAATCAATAAGTCATGAAGCACTCCACCAGAAATCTCCTCAAAACTCCTTTTACAGAAAATATGAAAAATCGAAAACCACGAGCTATCAAGAACATCGAGCAGAAAGTTTGGGGCTCGGTTTTCACCTCACTGCTCCAAAACGGTGCAAGAACAGGACTCCAAATTTTTATAGTGAATAGATATATGAGTCACGCACCTTCTCCAATAAGAATCACTCAAAAAGGATTTTTCTAGAATTTTATAAAAATCAAACACTGCCTGCTGCGCGGAGAACAAGACAGGAACTTCAAGAACAGACTTGAGCCATCAAAGCATATAGAATAGAAAAGGAGGCACGGGAGTTTTTCAGGGATGGCTCAAGATCGAAATAAGAACACACACAAATCCCACAAGATCATTTCACTCTACGGTATTTAAATGCTGAATTTAAATGCTGAAAGTAAGTGCAAGAACGATATAAAAACGCTGATCTATTAGCTCATGAACGAACTACAGATCAGGGACCCGGAGACGCAGCTCCCCACACTCACACAGGAGACGCAGCTCCTCAACTCACACCTATGTTGGCTGGCTACAAATGGCTCAAGGGACACCCTCCAAGTGAAGCCTTGGGGTCCTATTTATAGCCCAAGCCACACATTTGTGAAAAATACCCTGGGGCGGCTGGAAACCCCGAAAACACACTCCGGTCTCTCTCGCACGAATCCTGAAGCATTGCCAACCACCTCCAGCGGCTCCGATGCTCCCAAGACTTCGACGAGGTCATGCACGAGCGACGTCCAGTGCCCGGGTGCCCGAAAAACCTCCACCGCAGACTCCGCACCGGTCCTCCAGACCAGCCGCCAGCCCACCTGGCCGGTTCTTTCGCGGCGCCAACTGCATTGAGACCATCACCTGCGTACACGAGAACAACACGAACACAAGGAAACAAACCGATCTCCGATCGGGGTTACGGTTCATCCAGAACAGTGAAAAAGTAACAGGCACGACAGGAAATCTGACTGACCGGACGCTGTCCGGTGATCTAGGAGCAGTTCGGCCTGGGAACCAGAGGTTCCGTGGACCGTTAAGCGCAATGACTAAGTGCAAGCTCCAACTGCAGGGGTTCAAAACTTCGCAAGAATCAAATTTGTAACATGCCAAATCAAAAGTGGATTTGAATTTTGAATTTAAACGAAAACCACCATATGTTCATCACTCATGACTTCACAGTTACAAATAGCAATGCACGTAAGCTGAAATACTCTCTTTTGTACTCATCCCATACACGTACACCATCATTCCATAGCGTTAGCAGATCTTCAACCAACGGTTTGAGATACACGTCGATGTCGTTACCAGGTTGCTTAGGGCCTTGGATAAGCAATGGCATCGTAATGTATTTCCGCTTCTGACATAGCCAAGGAGGAAGGTTGTAGATACATAGAGTAACGGGCCAAGTGCTGTGACTACTGCTCATGTCACCGAACGGGTTCATCCCATCCGTACTCAATGTAAACCTTATGTTCCTCGCATCGTTCGCAAAGTCCGGATATTTTCTATCGAGTTTCCTCCACTGCGAGCCATCTGCTGGGTGCCTTAGCTTTCCGTCGACTTTACGATAATCTTTATGCCAACGCATCATCTTAGCATGCTTTTTGTTCGCAAACAAACGCTTCAACCGAGGGATTTTAGGAAAGTACCACACTACCTTAGCAGGGGCTCTCTTCTTCTTACGCCCCCCCTCTACCTCACATGGGGCATCACGCTTGGTCTTATACCGTGATGTTTTGCACACCAGACATTCTTCCAAATCCTTGTACTCATTACGATAGAGGATACAATCGCTTGGACATGCATGTATCTTCAGATCTCCAACCCCAAAGGGCGAGAACTTGTTTGGCTTCATACGTAGTTTCAGCAAACGTGTTACCCTCTGAAGCAACTTCTTCATGAGGCCTAACAACTCATCAAATCCCTTATCGATACTCTATTAGTAGCCTTCCATTGCATCAATTCCATTAATGGTACGCAACTTTTGTGGCCCTACCCACGCTTTGGATATAACAATGTTCCTTGGCCCTCCAGCAGCGCCAAACTTTTCGTAATGTCTTTCATGGGTGTATTCTCCTCTCCATCATGCAACATCTGTTCTAGATCATCGTCGTCAAACTCCCTAGTATATGTTCAATAGAACCGTGTTGGCCAACATCGCCATATAATCTGCCACATCTTCTTCGTCACCATCTTCTTCTTCACCGTCTTCTCGTATAATCTCTTCTTCACCGTGTTTGGTCCAACAGGTATAGTTTTTCACGAAACCTCTTGAGATCAAATGGAAGTGAATTTGCTCAGAGTTTGACCACTCCTTGTGATTCTTGCAGTCTATGCATGGACAACATATATAGCCTGATCTTGTGCAGGCACTTGCCTGACGCATAAAAGTTTTCAAACCCTCCACAAACTGTGAGGAGCGGCGGTCCATGTATATCCATCGCCGATTCATCTACATTAAGTTACATCAAGGTAGTTGTTAGTTGATTTTTAAGTTATTTAATTTTTTAGGTCAATACTTCAATTTTAGGTTAAATACCTTTTTAAAAGAATTATTTTTAAGCTGATAATATTTTATCACATATTTTATCACAATCGAATCAAATTCTAAGGTAATGCAACAAAGTATTTGGCAACCCACTTAAAATGATATATCTAGATCTACCAACTTATAATTTTACATCAATGAAGTGAGTAGAGATCAATGAAGTTATAATATTTTATCACATATTAATTAATATATAATGTTAATTTTAAACAATCAAAATCTATGCAAAATCTACTTTAAACTCTACTCCCAAAATTTCTCCATGAATCGATGAAACCAAAATTCTAAATTTGAGTCACCTCCATGCATTCAATGTGTGCTACATCACAATCCAAGTAAATTCTAAGCTAATGCAACAAGATTTTACAATCCACTTCAAAATTTGGTCCACGAAAGTTAAGATTCAAAATCATAGATCCATGAAACCATCATCTAAATTTAATTAGCTACAACTACAAATTCAATCGAACTACGTCTTAATCCAAGCAAAATCTAAGATTACACAACAAGTTTTCGCCAACCCTTTCAAAAGATCGAGCTATATCTACCAATTTATAACATTTCATCAAAGATGGGGAATAGAGACCAAATTTTCTCATATTAAATTTAAAGCAAATATAGAAACTACATTTCATATACAAGTAGTGAGAAATGAAGTTACTAATCTTGGTTAACTTGGATTGAAGTGAAATGATCAAATTACAAAAAATTTGAGCAGCACCTCCCCTCAAATCCCGTAATGGCGGCCGAGCTCCTCCTGTCGGGTTACAGTGGCTAGGGAAGGTTACGATAGCTCGGGGAGGAAAGGTTAAATACGCTAACCAATCCCGGTTGGTGTTACCAACCCGGATTGATATCCCCACCCCGTCCCAGCTGGTGTTACCAGCCGGGACTAAAATTCCAATTTAGTCCCGGTTGGTATTACCAACCGGGACGGATATCCCACGCTGCCACCTGCCTTTTTTGAGGCCATACCCGTCCCGGTTGGTAACACCAACCGGGACTAAATGGTCCCCGTGCCCTCATGGACCAAGTAGCCGCTCAACCGGATCACAGACTCGCTGAGTCCCGGTTGGTGGCTAACCGAGATTGATGGACCGGTATGGAAGGCCTGTTCCCTGGTAGTGTAGCTTCCTTCCTCGTCAAGCTCTTTCTTATGGTTCTTCATTTGTCGCCCAAAATCAGACTTGTAGACCCGTTTCACTATCTAGCTCTACCGTAACACAAATACCTAACTGGCTTATTCATCGGAACGTTTCTAAAACACAAAACCCAAACACATAGACTTGTAGGTATTTCTTAAAAATCTCGATATAAATTTTCAAAACTCTTAAAAACAAGCCGAACACTTTTCAAAACCCCTTTTCCATGCTCTCAAAGTTTAGCTTTAAATTAACAAATCAGCTCAGTCTTTTAGAAAAGACAACGAATAATCAAACAGTAGTACCAAGCAGCTACGCCAACTGTCTACCATCTCTCTATAAAACCTCACTAAACCCAATCATAAAGCGTCTCAGCAACATCAGGAGAAGCACAAATGGAGCTGGCATGGCCTCTCATGCTCGCTACTCTTATGCTAGCTTCGGCTATATTCCTCCTCTCGCATGGCAGGAATGGTAGTGCGACGAATCGCCGCCGCCTGCCGCCGGGTCCGGCCACCGTGCCGGTCCTCGGCAACCTGCTGTGGGCGACGAACACGGGCATCGACATACTGCGCGCCATCCGCGAGCTTCACGCGCGCCACGGCCCGCTTCTCGCGCTGCGCATGGGATCACGGCTGGAGATCACGGTCGCCGACCGGAAGCTCGCGCACGTCGCCCTCGTGGAGCGCGGCGCCGCCATGGCCGACCGACCAGACTACGCCAACAACGGCATCCTCCTCGGCCTCAGCAGCGCCACCATCTCCAACTCCAGCTATGGCCCGATCTGGCGCTTTTTCAGGCGGAACTTCGTGGCCGAGGTCGCGAACCCGGCGCGGCTCAGGCTGTTCGCGCCGGCGCGGGCGTCGGTGCTCTTGGAGCTCAAGGACAAGCTGCGGCAGCGCCCGGAGGATGGCGTCGACGGCGCGACGGCGGGAACCATCGTTGAGACCTTCCAGTACGCCATGTTCTGTCTCCTTGTCGCCATGTGCTTCGGCGAGCGGCTCGACGAGCGCGCTGTGCGCGACATCGCCGCCGCGCAGCGCGACTTGCTCCTCTACTCGTCGACCAAGCTCAGGGTCTTCGCCTTCCTCCCCGCCATCACGACGCGCCTCTTCGGCTGCCGCATGAAGGCCATGCTCGCCATGCGTCGGCGGCTCAAGGACATCTTCCTGCCCTTGATCGACGCTCGGAGGCAGCACAAGAACCTTCTAAAGCTAGATGCAGAGACGACGTTGCCACACTCATACGTCGACTCTCTGCTCGACATCAGGCTCAGCGAAGATAGCGGCCGCATGCTCACCGACGACGAGATGGTGGCGCTGTGTTCCGAGTTCCTCACCGGCGGGACGGACACCACGTCCACGGCGCTGCAGTGGATCATGGCCGAGCTCGTCAAAAACCCGGCGATACAGGGCAAGCTCTACGACGAGATCACCGCCATTACGGGTGCATCACCGGCACGAGGGAGATCCGGATGATGCCCTTCGGTGTCGGCGGGAGGATCTGCCCAGGGCTGGGCGTCGCGATGCTGCACCTCGAGTACTTCGTGGCGAACCTAGTGGCGGCATTCGAGTGGCGGGCGGCGGAGGGGGAGGAGGTGGACGTAGTGGCGGAAAAGGCCGAGTTCACCATCGTCATGAAGAAGCCGCTCCAGGCGCAGCTCATGCCTAGAGGAGCAGTTGAATGAAAGCGTTTAGTCACGGAAAAAATTATTCTTTTGAACACGGGCACAACTCCGAATACAATTTGACTACTAATTATTGTTCTCAAATACTAGCAGAGTGTTTGTGCTTTGCTACAAACAAATATCATGTTACTTTCTACATTACCACATTTAATATATTTGGCTCATGATCTAAGATCTGTTCTCACACTCAACTGCATTGTGTTCATGATCTAAGGGCATGTTTAATAGTGACCCTATGTTTTTACTGTAGGTGATCGTACTACTGGGAAAAGAAATGAGATTGTGAATTGTGAAAATAGAATTAGAAGTAAAATATAAGAGAGAGATACAAAAGAATTGGGTAAATAGGGTTAGGATTGTAGAGGCGAATAGTAAAATGAGGTTATAAATAGGATGTGAATATTAAGTGAATAGTAAAATAGGGCTAGTGTTGCACATGGCCTATGATCCACTTTTATACTGGAGTGCATCTTGCTCCACACGTTGCAAGCAGCAATGAAAGGCAGATATGGTGGGTAATTTAGTGGTTGGGCCATATGGTGGGTACTTTTAGTGATGATTGCATATGGTGGCTAATTTTAATGATGGTGGAGGGAGATTTTATGATGGCTTTGATGGATAATTTTAACAAATATGAGACCACCCACATTAATCACTACACACTTTTTAATAGCAGAGATTTGATTGCGATGAATTCATGATATATAAATCACCATATCTATTTATTGGTGCATGATTATGGACTAATTCGTGTTAGCACCGCATTTTGGAAAATAGTTGATATTTCTAGAAGTTAATAAATATCTAAAGAAGATTCTAGAATCAAGATAACCAGGTCGATCAGTTACGACTGTTGAGGAACCCTTGCTACCGGGTGTAGTCCAGGGGTTCCCCGATGCACTCAGGGATTGCAAACATGAACATAGAAATGAACACAGAGATATAGAGGAGGAACACTGCTTTTCATTATTCTTAAATTTATTTACAATGGGGTATCCTCCTCGTTATATAGTGATGGCTAGGGTGTTGGCTAGGTCCACCTAGACCCTTCATGGGCTAGTTTCCCAACAGTCCCCCTTGGACCTTAGCTGCGAGATGTATATGCCGCATGAAAACTCCATAAAACCCAGTGAGAACATTTCTTGGAAAAAGAGTGCATAGCATACGCTTTTTATGCTGCTCGGATTGCCTCGTTAAAAACCTTATGTGAGAAATTTCAATTGAAACTCACGTAAGGGAAAAAGAGTACAACCCACCAATTTTACTTTCTAACCTTCAAGATTATATTAGGTAGTTGAACTTTGTGTTCAAGATTTAATTCAGAGTGCATGAGGTTTCTCCCCCTGAATTCTGCACTTCTCTAAGTCTCCTCATTTTCAATTTCTCTAATACACCTTTTAAAGATAGATGCTAGGAGTGACTCAGTGAGCTAAATATCAGTTTCATTCATCCTATGCATTTCATGAGCATAGAAGAGTTGGGGTTTATGAGCTTCATCAAATTGCTCTTCACGTAGCACATTTGTATTTGAGCGACACAAAATTCATTATCTTCATATACGATAGTGGGGGTTCATTCAAATGATCCGTTCCACATAACTTCTAGATGTAGAATATTCTTCTTCTTCGAAGCCATGCATATTCATAAAATCATACAATGCAATGATTTCCTAGTGGTTTGTCAACGTTGACACAAGTATTTGCTTTGACGACTTTTATGTCATTGCAGTTTCACCACATAGGGAAACATTCATATTAATATTCAAGTTCAAGTATTGGTTATCTTTATTCAAGATCTATGCTTCTCTGGTGGTAGCGGAGGATGTCATTGATTCCTTTCAAATGTCTCTTTTTTTGCTCTACATTATACCAAACCAGCAAATTAATGACAAATATAATGTCTACTCATATACTGTTTATGAGGTACATGAGCATTTTAATTGCACTCAAATATAGGTCCTTAAGTACTAGGACTTCCTTCCCCTCCCCATCCCTAGGTCTGTACTATTCTAGGTATGCATGTAATGACCGACTGACCATTGGGATTTTATAGATACGCCTTCTCAAACCTTTCCAACACCTTTTAGGTGTAGACTGGCTGGTGTATCTGAATTCATTCAGGCATATGCTCAAGCTGTAAGCCTAAGTTGCAATAGCCAAATCATTCATTTATTTCTTATACTTTAAGTATGTGCCTGTTTCTTTTCTTTACTTCAGTCCTTATGGTGACTCACAGAGTTACACCATACAGATTTCTATTTGCTCTGTTTTGATTCAGGACAATGATACTTCATGTATCTTCATATACATGCCTGAATCCAAGCTCTATACATATATTCAGTGACAACATCCCTAATTTCATTTTCAGTTTTATTTTTAAACTTCAAGGAGTACTGCCAATAAGATCAAATATTATCTAAAGTAATTCTGCCCATGATCAGGGAATAGGTTTCTGCATGAGTAAAACCTTGAGCGATCAGCTGTGTGTTTGTACCTTACCACTTCATATTCATTTATTTTCCAAACAAAATACCCATCTAAATGGGGAGGTTTGTAGTTTCTATGCCCTAACACCTCACTTTTGTTTAGAGATATAAGTTCCACATTAATTGTCTTCTTTTATTCTTCCTAATCTTGCCTTTTATTTCGCTCTGTGGGAGATACAGGTTTTGGATCGAGTTCAATAATGTTGGCAATTTTCTTTGTAGAATTTATATCAACAGTGGCTATTGCTCTATTCACAGTTTCTCTAGTTAATACAAATTTTATGACTATTTCTTGATGGGGTGCTTCTTGCACATCTACTTGCTCTTCACCGCTATTTTCTATCATGGGACCAAGTTCCTTTAGTTTATTATTGCCAATGTGCACGCTGAAGGGAATGTGCCCTAGAGACAATCATACGATGATTGTATAACGTCTCTGTTCATGTACTTATGATAACATTGTGAAAGTGCATCTAGGCCCCTTATATGTTTTGGGGGTTAATGACAAAATGATTAAGGGACTAATGAGATTTCTAAGGTGTTATCTTCAGATCTTAGTCCTCCACAGTGAAGTTATGGGCATTGACGAACCCTAAATTCGAATGAAGCAAAAGACGGTACCTAGACTTGTGATTTGTAATTTATTTAAATTTTGAGTCTAAGGATAGCCGTACTATTAAGAGGGATTTGACGGGAAATAGTGTTTAGATATTCTAGGTGCTCTTGATGGAAATTAGTTAGCAATTTACAAGTTTTAAACCCATGTCACCAAATCCAAAATCCAGACACAAAATGTCTTTTGTCACTCGGAGTATCCGAGTAATTACTCAGATTGTCCGAGCTAACCCCCTCTGTCCTCGCAGAAGGAAAATTGTCTTTGAGGCTAAGTCCCATTTGGAGTATCCGAGTTTTTCACTCGGAATGTCCGAAGTCACTCGGAGTATCCGAAGAAAATTATTCGGACTATCCGAGGTGACCCTCTCTGTTTGCTGGGTAGTAATTATTCGGACTATCCGAGATTTCTCTCGGAGTATCCGAACCGCTCGGAGTATCCGAAGGTTCGGACTATCCGAAGAATCAACTCGGAGTATCCGAGATGGGTGTCTCTGTCTCTGAGGTTTTACACTATTCGGAGTATCCGAGTATTTACTCGGACCATCTGAACTTATTCGGACCTGAGTCAAAACGGCTAGTTTCAAAGGCTCATATATATACCTCTCTTCACTCTCACCTAACAATAACTATTCACTCAGAGCATTCACTCCTCCTCATTTACTCCTCTTCAGCCCTAGTTTTTCTCTCTCCTCTTGAGCTTGTTGATTGGATTCTCTAGAGGGAGAAAAGAAGTGAGATTTGAAGAGTTTGAGCTTGCTTAGTTCCATCTTGAGCACCGGGTTTCATCCTCTCGTGGATTTCTCGCCGATCTATTACTCTTGGAGGTTAAGGAGGTGAGCTCCCAAGCTTCGTGTGGTGAGCCTCCGGAAGTTTGTGAAGGTTGAATCCACCTCCGCAAGGAAAGGATTCAAGATAGTGAAGTCGGTGAGTGCTTGGTGCAACACCGAGAGGATTAGGGTTGAAAGAGACCCGGGCTTTGTGCCTCCTCAACGGAGACGTAGGATCCCCTCAAGGATCCGAACTTCGGAATAAAATATTTGGGTCTCCGTTTTCATCTCTTGGATTTCATCTTCACTCTTGTGTTCGAACTTAAATCTTGGTGTTTGAAGTGGTGATCTTGTTTGTAAAGAAGATATTGTTGACCATACTTCATTCATAGGTACTCAGTGCTCACTAACACTCTTTGGTGCAGGAAACATCTCTCAAAGAGCCCAGATTTACTTTTGCACGTTTCCTTACTCTGCTATCTTCGGACTATCCGGATATACTTCGGACTATCCGAAGTACTCGGACAGTCCGAGCTGTACTTGGACAGTCCGAACCTTTTATTTCTGCTGCAATCAATTTAGTGATAAATTTAATTACGCCTATTCACCCCCCTCTAGGCGACATCCTGATCCTTCACATTGCTTATCGGTTCCATGAATTAATGTCACGACTTTGTTCATCAAATATGATTTGGTTGTGAGACACATTGTCATTGTGATATTTTTCTAAACGATTCCTAGTCCATATCATTACGAGGAGCGGTAATGATTTGATCAGCACATGTATTGATTGATGGTACTGTTTCACATACTATAAATATGGAGATATCAAATCAATAATGTGAACACATGTTAGTGAACATGGGTGGTTGGACAGACCTCCTCCGAGACGTTGCTAAGATTGTTATCTACAAAGTGCCATCAGCGTGTAGTCTCAAGTGGTACATCTATATGATCCTTAGACCTAAGATCATCATGGAGACCCAGCTTGTGGAGTCGTATGCTTTGGTGTTATCAAACGCTACACTGTAACAGGGTTGTTATAAAGATAACTACTGGGTATGCCGCGAAGCTTGACGTAGGGATGTGATTGATCAAGATAGAATTTGCCTCTCCTCGATAATGGGAGAGATATCTCTGGGCCCCTCGGTGTGGATGGATAAGGAAAGCGCACGACCGTGCTGATATGATTAAAGAGTTAATCATGATATTTATATCCATCACATTGACGAGTCAATGGTCGAGCTATTACAAGAGTGGCACGCATCTCGCATTGAGCTTGACTGGTATCGTGTGGCAAAAGGATCAGTATGTTGAGTGTATCAGGGTTCAGCCGATGAGATCATTATGTGCATTCAAGCGTCAATATGTACTGCTAGGTACCACTATTGATTTTGTGGATTGGAAAGGGACTTTTCAGATTCACGGCCGACTTGCACATGAACCTAACGGGTCACACACTTAACGGGTTGGAACATATCTAGTGGATTTGATCTGTTAGAAGAAGGGTTTGTGCGCGGATACGATCCGCGTGGGAATTGGAGTCCTAGTGGGCCTAGACTTGAGCCCGCTAGCACGTCCATAAAAGGGGAGGCCTGGGGTGGCGCCAGTGAGGACAGATGAGCTCACACCAAGCCCTAGCCGCCGCGCCCCTCCCGCTCGCCCGAAACCCTAGCCACGTGGTGAGATGCTAGCACACCCTGCATGGTGTTCCTGCTCGGTATGTGTGAATACCGGTAAAGGCGCTGCCGTACACGGACGCGCTTTTCGGTTGGATCTATGCCGAGCACTCAACGACCAGTCCGATCACTTGCCGACCACTCGACGATCACTCGGCGACCAGTCCGATCACTCGACGACCACTCGGCGACCACTTGGACCAGTCGGTGAGCAGCCCCGAGCACTTGGCGATCAGTCAGCGAGCACGACGTGTACTGCTCAGATCTGATAGGGACGTGTACGACTACTTCCACGACGCATGCGCATCTGCTTCCGTTGCATCGGCGTGATCCTCTACTTGCATGTGATCTTGGGTGAATCGCGGTAGAATTTTTTAAATTGTGCTCGCGTAGCCTACCAGTTCCCCTACACGCGCACACATTTCCTTTGGCTTCTTCTTCTTCTTTCACCGGTGCATTCAAATCTGGGAGTGCCTCACTAGCAGGCTGCTCACCAGTGCTGCCCGATCTCAACTGGCTCCCCTTCTTTTCTTTCGGGGCATTTTCGTGATTGGCTGTGGCAAGCTCTCTTATCCATTTTTCTCCAAATGTCCCCGGATAATTAGGATTCGAGTAACCAGATTTCCTGTACTTTTCTTTGAAGCCTTTGAATAGGATGAGGGATACCTTCTATAGTATTACAACCCTCTCTGGTGCATTACTACTTGTAATGCGACTTGATCACATCCTTCAAATCATAAAGATGATTAGGCAGTACATTTTTTCATTGCTTTAAAATATCTTCTAGACTTCTTCATTTACTTACTAGTGCAGGGTCATGTGTGGGGATCCATGTGGCTTTCCACGTGATTTCACGACATTCTTCTTTCAGGGGTTCTATTCCTCCCCCTAATGATGGGAATTGATCTTCAGTCATTTTCAAATTCTTTGCAAGTGTGGTATATGTGCACAAACCATGCATTCAAATGTGAGAAAATTTTTCTTATGACCCCTTGCACTAGTTGGATGTTGTAGAACTGCATGTCCCTTTGCACTAATTGATGAGGGCTGCTCATAGGACATTTTGTCCTTTATTCAATAAATTACTACTCTGCAAGTGCGGCCTGACATCTCTAGTCCATTCCAATTCCTTATGCGTGGACATGAGATACTTAATGCTCTTCTGTAATTCTCAATATAATACAATGATCATCATATGCTTTTGAAGTTATTTCTCCAGCATTATCCTATTCTATTGGACTTCACGTGATGATCAGATAATATATTCTTAATTTTTAAGATCTATGAGATCAGCTTCGCAAATGCATGGTTTTTCGTATGGAGTAAGCATACATTTGACCACTTCAAGAAAGTATGAATGAGCACTATAAAGTACCTAGATAGCCCTAGTGAGGGTTAAATTCAGCTGCAAATCTCTCCTATATTCATTCCAGAAAGGGAGAATTCTCAACTTTCGCTTTAATAGGAGAAAGCCTAGTTATCAGTTTTCCGGTGGCATATGCAGGCACACAAAATCTTCATGATTCGAAAAATTTCTAATACTAATACTATGGCTTTGTGAGTTGTTTATTTAGTTCCACATCATTCTAATATTAGGGTGACAATTCTACACTTGCCATAGGGGGAAGAGTTCAGAGCTTCTAAATACAGCATTTAGGAAAGTGTACACTTTGAGTGCACAGATTCAAGATGTAGTATCGCTTAGGTTAAAATGGAGGAAATTTCTTAATACTGACTTCTCACATCCGACATTCTTTACAATACATAGGTATTCTTTACTATTCTCTTCATTGGTTTCTGCATGAAACCCATTTTTACTGATGTATTTAAGAGAGTTCTAGTGGATTCTAGGTACAATAAAACTTGTTCAAGTGCTGATGTAGTACCATATGCAATATAGTTATGGCTCTTCCTGAGCTTGCTATACTTAAATCGTAATACTAATAGTGTTCTTCGTGATCAACTAGAGTACTTGGTCTCTCTTAAAATGGATTTTTGTTCTTCTGCTTTCAACAATTCATACCTCCAAGGGCACTACACTAGTTCTATATATATGGTTGCAATCAGGCAATGGCAGGATTCATATTTCATAAAATTCAAATATTGATTGCAACATCAAAATATACTAAAATTAAAGGATAGATAATCATGAGAATTAATGTTTGCTCTTTCGGAGCTTCAATTCTTTCTTTCAAATAGTTTACTCTTCAAGATCTGCATGCTAAAATTTATACAATGTCTACTAGCAACCACAATATAAAAAAAATGCTAAAAGTGCTATTCATGCACTAATTAGATTCTGCAAAGTATGCATTCCATTCGGCTTCAATTCTATTTTTTGGGATCTTCTCTTCTTTATCCACTTCATGTGTGATTGTAATCTGGTCAAAGGGGGCAAGTAAGAGAGTGTCTCTGCATGAGTGTCCTCTTCTATGAGGTCATCCATGCCTTCCAAGGCTAGGTGAGCCTCTACTATTGCTTTTCTATTTATTTTGGTCTGATAAGCCACAATTACATGCTTAAGTATGTGGCGAATCTTTGACCAGTGCCCCAAATGCCACATTCATAGCATGTCCGGACTAGTTGGTCGTACGGCTTGTATTGTACGGCTTCTCCTTGTTATTTTGCTTCTCTTAGACAACGGACCTTCTTTTCTAGTTGATTTCTTTTTATTTTTCCCCTTCTTTCCCTTCTTTAAATGAATGGACTTTTCTCCTCTAGTACCTGCTCTAATTGCACTATGGTGAAAAGTAGGGGTGGGATGTATTATCCTCTCGTTTGTGATCTTGCCACATAGAGAGGGTTTAATGCAAATTCTAAGCAGAATAGAGTTGTACCTTGGCCACAGTTCTATAGTTTGCAAATCTCATGTGCACCAAATTTTGTTGTACTAGCTTATGGCGGGGTAGTGTACTTAAGCTTCTTGAACCACTTTTAAAGTGCAGTCCATGGCTCCAGTGCGCTCCCCCCCTCAACCATACATAGGTTCTTTAGAGTGATAGAGATGGTGGTGCAAAAAGAAGTGTAGTGCTTGATCATTCTGCTTATCAATAGCCTTCTTTTTCTCAATGGGACCTAAGCCAATGGAAACACAAATCTTCTTCTTACCAAGTACAATCTTTCACGTCCGATGTCCAAGTAAGGTAGTTCAGGCCATACGGGGCCAGTTCCTCAAATTCATGGATGATGATACCCAATATGTCGTATGAGATTACTGCGTGTAATACAATAGAGTGGTGTATGACATAATTCTCATGAATTTCAATATTTCATATTCAAATGTGCCATTGCATTACATAAGTAAATTTAGAAATATAATTGACAATCATAATTCAAATGTATAGAACTAATTAACTAGAGTTAAATAAAATTCAAATGCAAAAACAGAATCGAATTTCCAATTCCCGAGGGGATTCTATGCCAGAATATGCAACTTTTACCTAGGCTTATTCATGTCGACTCACCAATTCAAAATGAATAGCTAGTATATCCTAGATCAAACACAAATTAGCAGCTCCATTGAAATTTCATTATAAAATTTTAACTGTAAAAAAGGAAATAAAAGAGGGGCTTCTTCTTGTACTTTAAGGGAAGTTGCATCCGTAGAAAGGCCAAGCTGCTGTCCTAGTGCCGCCGCTCCTCAATCCGCTGCTCAAGACGTACTGCTGTAGCTGCTCGTTCTAGCGCCGTCGCTCCTCAGTAGCCCGGCTGCAACTCCTCAGCGAACCTATGGCGTTGGTGCTGTAGCTATTATGCACGAAATTGGAGAAGCAAGATTGCGGCATTGGGATTCAGCTGACATCGAAGATTGCTAACTGATTAATTAGTTGGGGATGCGGTCGTTGCGGCTGCTGTGCAGCTGCTGCCGTTGGGGAGCTACTGCCGCGTGCTGCTCTGCAGCGTGCAGCCTCGCGGTGGCTATCTGCTGCTGCGTGCGCTGACGTCCAGCGCGCAACCCCTCGTGGCCAGCAGCTGCAGCGTGCAGCCGCAGCGTGCTCTCGCGCGGAGGCGAGCTGCTATCGTGGAGCGTGTTGCGGCGCGTGCTCCCACGCGAGCACGCGGAGGCTAGCCGAATGCTCTCGCGCAGATGCTGGCCTTAGAGGATTTTAGGGCTAGTTCGTTGGAAATACGGAGGCTAGATCACAGATGCAAAGATTGATTGGAAGTCATGGAAGAAGGGAAAAAGGGTTTGAAGTATAGCCGACAGATTTGGGGATACGGTGGAATTGGGGATTTAGGGATTTGGGGGGTTTTGGGATGGATGTGGACATACGCAGCGGAGAGAGCTTGTACGCGAACCAAAAATGTGACTTAAGTGAAAATTTTGCCAACGCGTGCACACATACCACGCGCACACAACACCAAAAGTTTTTCACGCCATTTTCACATTGAAAGTTATAGTGCTGCATTTAATTACTTTTCAAAGCGGTACTACTATCTGCAAATAAGTAGGTTTTTACAAGCGGTCCCGCAACTGTGAAAACATCATTTACAAGTGGTGTATACACCTGCTTTGCAATCAAAATTTTATTCCTATATGTACTAGCGTTTTTAAATATATCTTTTCCAAGCAGTCAGACCGCAGGAACCGATAGGTTATCCTCTAGTGAGTATAGACCCACATATAATCCCGATTCTTCATCCTTCTTCATTTTTCTCTCTTTCCTTGTCTCCTATGTTTCTGTTTCCTTCATCGTGCAGGTGGTGGGACGGGCTATAAGAAGCTCGCTGCTCCTGATACACTTGATGGGGCGGGAGGAGGGGACGGGGTGGAGACCGACAACGCGTGGGACGGGTCACACGAAGCGGAGGCAGTCAAGGCGGCCAATGAGATGCTGTGCGTGAAGAGGAGAGCATCAACTTCTACAGCCCAGCCGACCGCCATCACCTTCTTGGCCAATGCCACCTCCGTCCGCACCATCTGCCGCACCGAGCAGCATGGCAGCCGGTGTCGTCATCATTTGTGAGGTCGCCAACTTGTACGCCAATGCCGTCATCTTCCCAGCGGCACCCCGTGCCCATGGTCCGTCCTTTCCACGGAGCTGCCGAGCACCATGAACGAGCTCCGATGTATCATCCCAAATTTTCAATTTGTGATTGATATAAAATTTCAGAATAAATTAAAACTTTATTTGAGGCAAAACTTTTCAAAAAATGAATTTATGCATTCAAAATGATATTTGGTAAAGAACCAAAGGTTTTAAAATCAATATTTGAGAATAACAAAAGGAATTTTATTTGTATAATAAACGAAATCTAGAAAGTCCATACTTCAGTATTATTTGAAAATTAATCTAATTTGATTTTTGCGAAACAACTACCATTAATAAAATTAATTTATGAAGGGATCAAGGTATTTTAAATTCTAAAAATATCAAAGCAAGGGAAAAATCCCCTAATTTTGAAATTTTCCAAAATTTATCCATTCTTCCCTCTCCTTTTCTTACTTTCTCTCTGTTCCTTATGGGCCGTCCTCCTCCTCTTCGTTGTCCTGCGCAGCCAACCGTGCCGGGCCGAGCCAGTCGGCCTGGCCAGCCCAGCCGCAGTCCCTTCACCTGTTATCACCGCCATGTGGACCCCACCCGTCATCCTCTTCTTCTCTTTCTTTTCATCCTCCTGCTTCCTCCTCTTGCGCAGCGGCACCGCCGTCCAGGTTCTCTGCAGGCCGTGTCGCGCCCAGATGGTAGGAGCCCGATGACCTCCCCGTCATCCCCGCCATCACTGCCCCGCGTTCTCCCCCCACACACACACACTCTTTCTTCCTCACACTTGCTTCCTTTCCTACTGCAACCGCGCCGCCTCCCCTCTTTCTTGCTACGCGCCTGCGCGCGCTAACCCGAAGAAGGAAACATCGAATCTGCGTAATCACGTCCTGGAAATTCTGGTGATTATGCTACTGTCCAAATCTCAGGCTCTGGAAACTTCACCTCCGCCCTATAAAAATCGCGGAAGCCCATCTCTCAAACCTCCAAATCTCAGGCTCTGGAAACTTCACCTCCGCCCTATAAAAATCGCCGAAGCCCGTCTCTCAAACCTTAGCCGCCCCTCTTTCTGCTCGGCCTAGCGCCGCCTTGTTAGGTATAATCTTGATAAGTTCAATGAGTCTGTTTTGTATTAAAGTAGATTTGAGTTCGTCTATGAATTGGAGTTGTCTTAGAGATGAAGTTTACTTTTATACGGGTAAGAGTCCTAGTCGGTTTCATGTAATCTACTGGTATAAATAAAGGGCCAGGTGTTAGATAAGTTAGATAAACTTGTAATTGTAACCTTGCAACGAAACCTTGGTGCTGATCGGCTTAAGATAGACTTGTTCGTTTCAGGTTGTTAGTCTAGATTAGGTTGGATGTAATTAGCCAAAGCTATCTATATATAGCCGATGCATGAGGTCGTTGCTCCTTGTAACAGATCGGCGCGTTTCGTCGCCCCATATAAACACGAAGGCAACGCACAGGAACGGTGCGGCTGCTTCCTCCAAACCTTCCGCTCCTCTGGTTTACTTTCATGGTATCAGAGCTGAGGATTAGAACTAACTCATAAACATGGCCGGCAGTTCATCGTTCCCATCCGACTCGCCTCCATGATTTCCCATCCTGTTCAAGAGAAGCTCGCCAAGCATAATCATGCTACCTGGAGAGCCCAGGTGCTCGCCACGATTCGTGGCGCTCGTCTAGAAGGCTACATCACCGGCAGCGCCGCGAAACCTGCTGCGGTGATCGACAGCAATGAAGGCGACAAGATCGTCAAGATCGCCAATCCCGCCTATGAAGATTGGTTCGCTTCGGATCAGCAGGTCCTTAGCTTTCTCCTCGCCTCCGTGTCCAAGGAGGTCATGACTCAAGTCGTAGCTAAACAATCCGCGGCAGAAGTCTGGAACGCGATCGAGATCATGTTCACGTCGAAGACACGAGCCCGCACAGTAAACACGCGTTTAGCTCTGGCCACCACCCACAAAGGGAACATGACGGTGACCGAGTATGTAGGGAAGATGCGTTCTCTCGGCGACGAGATGGCTGCAGCTGGGCGGCCATTAGAAGATGAAGAACTGGTAGAATACATCCTCACTGGGCTAGATGAAGAATATGACTCGGTGGCTTCCTCGGTTCTTTCCGGGCTGAAGCGATCTCTGTAAGCGAGCTGTACTCTCAGCTGCTTGCTTTTGAGACTCGGTTGAATCTGCGTAACAACGGCAACAACTCGTCGTCCTCGGCCAACGTTGCAAATCGACGTGGACGCGGGAGCTTTGGGCGTTCTGGACGTGGTGGCCACGGTGGATGTCCTGGAAACACTCCTGCACAGCGCAGCGGCCGTGGGTTCATCTCCAACAGCAACACTCCTCGTCAAGGAAACAATGGCGCACGCGTGAACAACAATGGCAGCTCTTCTGTGAAACTAACCACGGCGAACAGAGGGGGGGTGAATGAGAGCCTCGAATTTTTACGGCCGTTCTTTTTCGAATTCACCGGCACCCCAAAATGTGAACAACTTGACAACTATGTGTACCCCTAGCATGAATGAGAGTCATGGAATATGTGGGGATTTTTCACACACAATCCTGGTTGTCAAGTGTCCAAAAGAGAAGAATCAATTCAAACCTTACTTTAAGAAAGGAGATCAAGCCAAATAACCAAAGTGACTTTCAGAAAAGCAAAAAGCAGATTTGTTCTCACTTGGAGGAGATGGATGGTGGCTTTCTGGTGCTCATCAAATTTTGGGAATTTTTCTCCCTATTTCTCAATGGGTCGTGCACAACTTTACCAAAAATCATCTCAAAACTCCATGTAGATAAATCATGAAAATTCAAACATCACAAGCTGCTTTCTGGAAAGCAAAAACAGAAACCCCAGAGTTTGTTTCCACTTGGAGCAGAGGGATGGTGGGTTTCTGGTGCTTCTCAATGTTTGGAAATTTTTATTCCGATTAATCAATAAGTCATGAAGCACTCCACCAGAAATCCCCTCAAAACTCCTTTTGCAGAAAATATGAAAAATCAAAAACCACGAGCTGTCAAGAACATCGAGCAGAAAGTTTGGGGCTCGGTTTTCACCTCACTGCTCCCAAACGGTGCAAGAACAGGACTCCAAATTTTTATAGTGAATAGATATATGAGTCACGCACCTTCTCCAACAAGAATCACTCAAAAAAGATTTTTCTAGATTTTTATAAAAATCAAACACTGCCTGCTGCGCGAAGAACAAGACAGGAACTTTAAGAACAGACTTGAGCCATCAAAGCATATAGAATAGAAAAGGAGGCACGGGAGTTTTTCAGGGATGGCTCAAGATCGAAACAAGAACACACACAAATCCCACAAGATCATTTCACTCTACGGTATTTAAATACTGAATTTAAATACTGAAAGTAAGTGCAAGAACGATATAAAAACGCTGATCTATTAGCTCATGAACAGAACTACAGATCAGGGACCCGGGAGACGCAGCTCCCCACACTCACACAGGAGACACAGCTCCTCAACTCACACCTATGTTGGCTGGCTACAAATGGCTCAAGGGACACCCTCCAAGTGAAGCCTTGGGGTCCTATTTATAGCCCAAGCCACACATTTGTGAAAACACCTGGGCGGCCGAAACCCCGAAAACACACTCCGGTCTCTCTCACACGAATCTGAAGCATTGCCAACCACCTCCAGCGCTCCGATGCTCCCAAGACTTCGACGAGGTCGTGCACGAGCGACGTCCGGTGCGGCGCCCGAAAAACCTCCACCGCAGACTCAAGACGGTCCTCCAGACCACCGCCAAATTTCACTGGCGGTTCTTTCGCGGGACCAATTGCATTGAGACCATCACCTGTGTACACGAGAACAACACGAACACAAGGAAACAAACCGATCTCCGATCCGGGTTACGGTTCATCCAGAACAGTGAAAACAGTAACAGGCACGACAGGAAATCTGACTGACCGGACGCTATCCGGTGATCTAGGAGCAGTTCGGCCTGGGAACCAGAGGTTCCGTGGACCATTAAGCGCAACGTCTAAGTGCAAGCTCCAACTGCAGGGGTTCAAAACTTCGCAAGAATCAAATTTGTAACATGCCAAATCAAAAATGGATTTGAATTTTGAATTTAAACCAAAACCACCACATGCTCATCACTCATGACTTCACAATCTCCCCCTTGATGAGCATGTTGACAAAATTTCCCAAAATTGGCCATGAAAGCGAAGTTTTGATTTCAAACTCAATTTTCAGTTTTGAAACTCCCCCTAAAATCATGATTCTCCCCCTTTTTGTCAAATGGTCAGCAAGACACCAATCATGAACCCGAACAATGCATATGCAAAAGAAATGAAGAAAACCTAACCAAGGGCTTTGCCAATTAGCCAAATGGTCACCAAAGTTAAATATCGAGGTTCAAATGAAGTTTGAGGTTCACAAGTTGACAAGACAGACAAAGGTACTAAGGCATGAAAGGAGCAAAACAAAACATTTTTGTTGATTCAAGTCATGTGCACATTGGCAATGAATAGACGTTTCAAAATCAAAATGGGTGCACAAACTTGAGAAACATCAAGACAAAGAAAAACAAGGTTGCCAAATCGAGAATGACCAAGACCAAAATGTGTCCAAAGAGTGCCCAAACTGAATTTTATTTTTGGCCTTAATCTCTCCTTTTCCTTTTTTTGTTTTGTTTTTGTTTTGTTTTTGTTTTTTTTTTTGTTTTGTTTTGGAGAGGCCTTCTTGACTTTATTTGCACCTATTCACATGGTGAATGATTGCTAGTAGAGCACAACCCAAGGGTAACTTGGAACCGACCCCCTAGGTCACCCATAAATTCTACCAAATGCAAACCTCAGGGATTGAAACCCATGTTTGGTTGCTTTATTTTAAGCAAGGGGCAAATGGACTCCACTAAAGAAGTGGTCATGATCAGAAGAAGGCAACTCGAGTTTCAAAATCTCGACGGAGATCAAGAAAAATGTACCGACATTTTGACAATGAAAAGCCCAACCATGAAAACATGCAAATGTCAAGTTTTGCAATGATTTTCTCAAAGATTTTTAAGCTCCTTCTAGCCTTTTCTCAAACTCGTGTCAAATCAAACAAGTTTGCACATAAACTCAAATGGTACATCAAAACTCAACATCGATGAGACCAACAAGCCTAATAGGCAAAGCCCTTGCAAAGAAAAACAAAAACTAGATGCAAATGCAATGCTTCAAACCTCCCCTCAAAATAAGAACCCGAGGCAAAAGCGCATAGAGGAAGGAAAGAGGCGAAAAATCGGTTTGCTATAGAACAGGAAGAGAAACAAAGAGACACTCTAGCACAAGGCACACTCCTAGCTACAGAAGATAGGGAAGCAAGCCTAAACTCGACTACTAGAGAGAACAAACACAAACCTCGCTCTACCTGGTATCCTCCACATACCTGGTCAACCAATAAGTCTATGTGAGACTCTCTAACTAGAGCAGAGGACATTGCTAATCACGCATGATAGCGACCTAAGAGATAAGAGGTGCCAAAGAAAGTGCTGTGATTCTAGCATGTTCTAAAAACAAACCAACACAGACAAAACAGAAAGAATATATACAATATAGTACAAGATCAAGCTCCCCCTCACACGATACCCCCAGCACTAACCAAGCCAAGCTCTCCCCGGAGAGTGGCAAACCTAGGACCATCTAAGGGCTTGGTGAGAATATCTGCAAGTTGATGATCACCTTCTACAAAACCTAGCCCTATATCCCCTTTCTCTACATGGTCTCTAAGGAAGTGGTACCTGATATCTATGTGTTTGGTCCTGGAATGCTGGACTGGGTTTTTGGCAATGTTGATGGCCGAGGTATTATCACACAGGAGTGGGACGCTACCAACCTCTAACCCATAGTCCCGAAGCATTTGCCTTAACCAAAGCACTTGGCTGCAACAAGCGGCTGCAGCTCGTGCGGCCTCGGTTTGTGAGATCGAGCTACACCGGTGCGCTTCCTAGAAGACCAAGAGACAAGTGAAGTGCCTAGGAACCGCAAGTGCTCAAGTGCTCTTCCTATCTATCCTCTGACCAAAGAAAGTCTCGCATCGAATAGGCTCTAAGAGATAGACAAGAAGCGAAGAAAACCAGATTCCTATCTCGGGGTGGCCACTAGGTAGCGGAGGATCCGCTGACACTGAAGGTGAGAAATCCTAGGGAAGCTCGAAATCGAGCGCACGAGACACACGGCAAAGTGTATGTCCGCGAGAGAAGAGGTAAGGTACAGCAAGGCTTCTATCATGCTCCTATAGAGCTTGATCTACTGGCTCAAGATCTAAGTCGCTCAAGCACGAAGTGGTTGCCATGGGAGTGGAAACAGCTTACTATCGGCCATGGCAAACCGCTGAGCGGTGTCTCTAGTGTACTTGGATCGTGAAGAAAGATCCCTGAGGGTCTGCTTGATTTGAAAACCCAAGAAAAATTCAGTTCACCCATCATGCTCATCTCAAATTCGAGCTCATGACGGAAGCAAATTCAGAGACCAAAGAATCGAAGACCCATCAAAGATAATGTCATCAACATAAATCTGCACAAGGAGAAAATCGAAGACTTGCGTTTGATAAACAGGTCTTATCAACGCCGCCCATTGAAAACCATTTCCAATCGATAACTCTTGAGTCGTTCGTACCAAGCTCGAGGGCCTGCTTGAGCCCATATAAAGCCTTCGAGAGCTTGTATACGTGATCGGAAACTCAACACAAACAAAGCCAGGAGGTTGCCGAACAAAAACTTCTTCCTCAATGAAACCGTTCAAGAAAGCACTTCGAACATCCATTTGAAAAATCTTGAAACGGTGTGAAGCCATAAAAGCAAGGAAGATCCGAATGGAATCATGTCGAGCAACCGGAGCATAGGTCTCATCAAAGTCAATCCCATCGACCTGAGTGAAACCTTGTGCCACCAACCTAGCCTTATTTCTCACAACTACCCCATCCTCACTCTGCTTATTTTTAAACACCCATTTAGTACCTATGATATTGACGCCTGCTGGGCATTCCACTAAATCCCAAACCTTGTTTCTCTCAAAATTCTCTAACTCTTCGTGCATGGCATTGACCCAATCGAGGTCGCCAAGAGCCCGAGCTATGTCCTTAGGCTCGAGAGAAGAAACGAAGGCAGCAGAGAGGAGGGACTGGTGTGCTCTAGACCTAGTCACACGCTCACCTATAGGTCCTATAATCTGATCAGGAGGGTGACTAGCCTGAACGTGCCTAGGTGCACCCGAGGTGGCCTCTACCTCATGTGAAGCTGAGGCAGGATCAGAGCCACCAAGGGAGGACTCTCAGGGACACCTCGGAAGAAGAAGTCCTAACAGAGTGGGCTCGAGGAGGGTGGAGGCACGGAGGGCTCGGGAGGATCGAAGCAGTGGGTCGACTATGGCTTCTACTGTGGAGGAGGTTCACATCGGGGACCGACGAGCAGTCATCCCGACTCACCTTCTCCTCTACGAAGATAGGCTCAAAGGAAAGATCAGACTGGGAGATGTCTGGCCTAGAACCTGGTCTAGCCTCGTCAAAAGTGACCTCACAAGACTCCACAACCCTCCGTCTAGTTATGTCCCAAACCCTGTAGATCCTAGAGGACTTAGTGTACCCCAAGAAAAGACCATCAGAAGAGCGAGACTCGAACTTGTCCAAATTGCCAGATTTTAAAATGAAGCACTTGCAACCAAAGATTCGAAAGTGTGAAACATTGGGCTTGCGCCCATATCGAAGCTCGTACGAGGTCTTGTGCAACTTGGCACGGAGAAACACTCTGTTGGAAACATAGCAAGCAGCAGAGACAGCCTCAGCCCAGAAGTGTCGCGGGGTGGAGTACTCATCCAGCATTGTCCTGGCCATTTCAACCAGGGTTCTATTCTTTCTCTCTACCACCCCGTTCTGCTGGGCTGCATGAGGCGAAGAAAATTGATGCTCAACTCCAGAAAGTGTGCAAAAAAGATTGAAAGAAGTATTCTTGAATTCGGTGCCATTATCAGAACGAATGGCCCGAAGTGCACCTGGAAACTCAACTGCAAGCCTCCTTGAGAGGTTTCTGAACAGCTCAAATGTCTCCTCCTTTGAGGCCATGAAGAAGACCCAGGAGTAGCGAGAAAAATCGTCAACAATAACAAGCACGTACCACTTCCCACCAACTGACTGCACTCGAGCTGGACCAACAGTATCCATATGCAAGAGCTGTCCTGGTGCATCAGTCATTACGCATGAGACGCGTGGATGGGAAGCGGCAACCATCTTGCCATGACGACAAGGAGCACAAACCAAATCCTCAGCAAGAGAAAGCTTGGGCAAACCGGAAAGCAAGTCTGAAGAACTGACACGCACAAGGTGATCAAAACCAATATGTCCAAGGCGCCTGTGCCAAAAACGAATATCCCGAGAATCAGAAGCAAGTAAACAGTGAGGAGCACCAACTGAAGAAGTAGGAAAATCAGCTCGGAAAACTCGGTGAAAGCGGGAGATCCCGCAAACCAACTCGCCAGAGGGACTCAGGACACAAGAACCAGACGTCCTAAACCTAACCTCGTAGTCTCGATCAACAAGTCGCGACCGTAAAGCAGATTATATCTGCAGCTTGCCGACAAGAGCTACGCCTGGCATCTAACCGAGGGCTAACTCGACTGAACCGCGAGCTAGGACACGGCCCGACGAAGCGTCCCGAAGGTGATCTGCTCACCGTCGGGATCTGAGGCTAGGAGGCAAACCATCGTGACTCACGGGTCATGTGGCGACAACAACCGAGTCAACGATCCAAATGCCCTTCCTCCCATTTCCCCACGAACTGAGTCAAGTAAAGAGAAAGCGGACTCACCGAGGACACACTAGTGCAGACCTAGGTACCCAAAATCGAGTCACACCCCGTAAGCACCTCTGACTCTCACGGAATGAAACTTGGGGAACTCTGTGGGACCTCGCCCGTAAAACCTTGACCGCCCCAAGTCCGAGAACCACTCTCTGTCACCCCATCGACATCGGAGGAAACTCACGCCGCGGGTGTCTGCCTCCACCAGAGAAAGAAGGTACACCCTGAGGACGGCGGAACTCACGCAACCTAGCCTGGTCGAACCCGCTCGAGGGAACGACACTCTTGAAACCTAGCCCTGGTCTACCCGAGGGACCTGAAAACTCCTGCCTAGGACGCGGTGCGGTGTGTGCTCTAGGTGGCTGCTGCCTCTCCCTAGAGTGACCCTGTGGAAACCCAACGAGCTGGTAACAAGTCTCAGCTCGGTGACCGAACTGTGGCAAGAAGAACAGTGAACCTAGCCTTGGGCTTTTGTTTAGGCTTGGCTTTGGTTTTGGCTTTGGTGTGGGCGAAGGCGCAGGAGGTGCAGACCGTGGTGCTAGGGTGCTCCTGCCCTTTCCAGGTGATGGTGCTACAGAGGAAGCAACCACCTGGTCAGGAGCAACCTGGAGACCTGCAGACCTAAAAACGGTCTTGGTAGGAACCCCTGGAGAAACGACGGCTGCTCCGCCGCTTCTCTCGGTGTGACAACTCGAAGGGTGACGCTTGATGTGATCAAGCAGTCAAACCCAAGACCTCTACCTGTGATATCTTGGACCGATCCAAGATCAAGTTCAACTTCTTCTTGCCCCCACGAACTTCTCAAGAGTGCTTATCGTATTCACACTCGATGTAGACGGGGCAAAATTCACACGAGGAAGAGAGGACTGGGAGACTTATCCTCGACACCCACCGGTCCTTACCCTTCAACCTCTGAACCTTATCACTCAAGATAGTGATCTCATTTTGAAAAGCCTTGCAGAGAGACACTCGAGTTTTGCACGTAAATAAGGCGAGATGGAACCTAAGACTCATGTCCTCTAGCGCTCTACCCATATGTTCATCCAACCCATCACAACAAGCAAGCAAGGAGCTATCGGCTAGGGAACTCAAATCAGCAATTTTACTCTTGAGTTTTAGGTTCTCTAGCCTCAAGGACAAGCACTCATCACAAGCAAGGCGGACACAAAAGAATCATCATCGAGCTAGTTGGGTCCTTAGGTGAAACATGATCTCTCAGTCCTCAACTAGACCGACATGGTCCTTAGGTGTGTCAAGTGTGTGAGCGTATGATCGGGACAGCAACAAGCTCGTGAAACAAAGCAGAAGTAAAGCACTACGAGTCTCCTCTAACTCGTCAAGCACACTAAGATGTTTGTCCTTAAGCTCTTCAAGCTCCTTGTTCACACTAGCATGAGTGGTCCTTAGCTTATCCAAATCGAGAGGGCCTCATCACGCACCCTCCAAGTCTCAAGGTCGGCACAAGCATCATTACTAGGCGCAGCCCTAGCATTTTCTAGTTCACCGAGAGGTGTGCTACTTCTAACTTGAGGTCCTTAACCTGCGGTTGGATTGAGCAAGAAAGCCGCCTAATTTGAGAAATGCGGCATTCAGGTCATCGAAGTTCTTAAAGCAAGGTACCTCGAGTCGGTGTCGGCGTCGGAAGAGTCGGAGAGGTGGCCGGCCATGAAGCACATGCGGCGTGCTGCCGTCGTCGTCGGCGTCGTCGTCGAGCGTCCTCGCCGTCGTCGCTGGCCTCCTCCTCCTCGTCAACGCAAGCCGAGTCCAAAGCGGCAAGCACCTTATGAACGCCTTGCGCCTTTCCGAAGGAGGGCTTTTGGCGCCAGAGGAAGCTTGGCCTCCGGCTTGCGATGCGGCCTGGTGATGGTAGTGACGGGCTTCTTGGGTGCCTTCTCTCGCCCTTGTTCCTCAGATTGGGACACTCGCACGCATGTGGTTGACACCACCACACTCGAAGCATCTCACAAGGCTGCTCCTCCTCCTCTCACTCACTCTCGAAAGCTCTCGAAAATTTCTTGGAGAGGAGGGCAAGACTCTCTTCCGCACAGAGTCCAGATGCTCGCCGAAAGTTCGAGCAAACAAGTTAAAGAGACACCACCCAAGTCTATGGAGGAAGTAGACGGGTGTGTCACAAGAGCGAGAGAGTCCGGAGTCATCTGAACCGAAAGATGCTCCTCCTCATGGGACTTCAAGTTTGAAAACAAGCCATCCAAAGTAAGTTTGGTAAGGTCGGCGGCTTCACGATAGCCATGACTTTGACCCCCAAATCTTCATGTCAAGCGCAGAAAGCAAGTGACGAGCATTGTCGCTCCTTCATAGTTGATGCCAACAGACCGCAAAGCGCTCAAGATTTTAGTGAACCGGCTGAAACAGCGCTCAGCGATTCACCCGGCTTCGAGCGAAGCGGTTGTATTCCAGCTTGTCTTTGGTCTGGCGACGGTCTGAATTTTGACTGTCCCTCATGGAAACTTTGGAGGGTAGTCCAGACCTCATGAGCCGACTCGAGATGACCAACTCGGTCGTACTCATTCCGCCCAAGCCTTGGAACAGAATGTTCGAGCTTTGCATTCTGCTCGTACTCCTTCTCATTTTGGGGTAACCTCATCTTCCTTTGGCACCTTGTATGGGTATTTCACCTTCCTCCATACACCAAGTCCTTGTGCCATGAGGTATGAACCCATCCGCATTTTCCAAAAGGAGAAGTCGAGCCATTGAACACCGGGCGGTTTGTTTGAGTATTTCTCTTCAGCCATGGTGAGGGCAAAAGGAAAGGTTCAACAGATCCGCAAGAATCACGAAGAACGCAACCTGGCTCGATACCACCGTGAAACTAACCACGGCGAACAGAGGGGGTGAATGAGAGCCTCGAATTTTACTACCGTTCTTTTTGAATTCACGGCACCCCAAAATGTGAACAACTTGACAACTATATGTACCCCTAGCATGAATGAGAGTCATGGAATATGTGGAGATTTTTCACACACAATCCTGGTTGTCAAGTGTCCAAAAGAGAAGAATCAATTCAAACCTTACTTTAAGAAAGGAGATCAAGCCAAATAACCAAAGTGACTTTCAGAAAAGCAAAAAGCAGATTTGTTCTCACTTGGAGGAGATGGATGGTGGCTTTCTGGTGCTCATCAAATTTTGGGAATTTTTCTCCCTATTTCTCAATGGGTCGTGCACAACTTTACCAAAAATCATCTCAAAACTCCATGTAGATAAATCATGAAAATTCAAACATCACAAGCTGCTTTCTGGAAAGCAAAAACAGAAACCCCAGAGTTTGTTTCCACTTGGAGCAGAGGGATGGTGGGTTTCTGGTGCTTCTCAATGTTTGGAAATTTTTCTTCCGATTAATCAATAAGTCATGAAGCACTCCACCAGAAATCTCCTCAAAACTCCTTTTGCAGAAAATATGAAAAATCAAAAACCACGAGCTGTCAAGAACATCGAGCAGAAAGTTTGGGGCTCGGTTTTCACCTCACTGCTCCCAAACGGTGCAAGAACAGGACTCCAAAGTTTTATAGTGAATAGATATATGAGTCACGCACCTTCTCCAATAAGAATCACTCAAAAAAGATTTTTCTAGATTTTTATAAAAATCAAACACTGCCTGCTGCGCGAAGAACAAGACAGGAACTTCAAGAACAGACTTGAGCCATCAAAGCATATAGAATAGAAAAGGAGGCACGGGAGTTTTTCAGGAATGGCTCAAGATCGAAACAAGAACACACACAAATCCCACAAGATCATTTCACTCTACGGTATTTAAATACTGAATTTAAATGCTGAAAGTAAGTGCAAGAACGATATAAAACGCTGATCTATTAGTTCATGAACAGAACTACAGATCGGGGACCCGGAGACGCAGCTCCCCACACTCACACAGAGACACAGCTCCTCAACTCACACCTATGTTGGCTGGCTACAAATGGCTCAAGGACACCCTCCAAGTGAAGCCTTGGGGTCCTATTTATAGCCCAAGCCACACATTTGTGAAAAACACCTGGGCGGCCGAAACCCGAAAACACACTCCGGTCTCTCGCACGAATCCTGAAGCATTGCCAACCACCTCCAGCTCTCCGATGCTCCCAAGACTTCGACGAGGTCGTGCACGAGCGACGCCCGGTGCGGGCGCTGAAAAACCTCCACCGCAGACTCGCGACCGTCCTCCGCACCACCGCTAGCCCACTGGCCGGTTCTTTCATGGACCAATTGCATTGAGACCATCACTGCGTACACGAGAACAACACGAACACAAGGAAACAAACCGATCTCCGATCGGGTTACGGTTCATCGAGCAATGTGAAAACAAAGAATGAGCACGACAGAAATCGACCGACGGACGCCGTCCGGTGATCTAGGAGCGATTCGGCCGGGAACCAGAGGTTCCGTGGACCATTAAGCGCAACGTCTAAGTGCAAGCTCCAACTGCAGGGGTTCAAAACTTCGCAAGAATCAAATTTGTAACATGCCAAATCAAAAGTGGATTTGAATTTTGAATTTAAACGAAAACCACCACATGCTCATCACTCATGACTTCACATCTTCAGATCGGCCTCAATGTCAAGTCTGCCTCAAGACTGGCCATACAGCAGATAGGTGCTGGCACAGGTACGATGAGAACTATGTTCCTAATCAGAGATATGCTGCTGCTGCCACAGGATCATACACCATGGACACAAACTGGTATACGGATACAGGTGCTACTGATCACATAACAGGAGAATTGGAAAAGTTGTCATTCTGAGACAAATACAATGGTGGTGATCAAATTCACACAGCAAATGGCTCAGGTATGGACATTAGTCATGTTGGTAAATCTATTATTCATACCCAGAATCGCAATCTTGAACTGAATCATGTCTTACATGTCCCACAAGCCACAAAGAATCTTGTTTCCGTTCATCGCCTTGCCACTGATAACAATGTCTTCCTAGAATTTCATCCTACATTTTTCTTGATAAAGGATCGGAGCACGAGGAGCACACTTCTTAAAGGGCGATGCCACAAAGGGTTATATCCTCTACCACCAGCTCCAAAGCAAGCCTTCAGCATCAACAAACCCTCTTTTGATAGATGGCACAATCGTCTTGGTCACCCTGCAGTCCCGATCGTTCAGAAAGTCATTAGCAATTTTAATCTTCCATGCCGTATTGAGTCCAATAAAGAGTCCGTGTGTAATGCTTGCCAGCAAGCAAAAAGTCATCAATTGCCATTTCCAAAGTCTTCTAGTATTTCTAGTCATCCTTTAGAACTAGTTTTTTCAGATGTATGGAGGCCTGCACCTGATTCTGTTGGCAGGTATAAATACTATGTGAGTTTTATTGATGATTTCAGCAAATTCACTTGGATTTATCTCTTAAAATTTAAATCTGAGGTGTTTCAAAGGTTTCATGAGTTTCAAAATCTTGTGGAACGACTGTTTGATCGAAAGATAATTGCTATGCAAACCGATTGGGTTGGTGAATATGAAAAACTTCACCCCTTCTTTACAAAAGTAGGTATCACACATCATGTCTCCTGCCCCCATACACATCAACAGAATGGCTCGGCTGAGAGAAAACATAGACATATTGTTGAGGTTGGCTGGTCTCTCCTTGCTCAAGCATCCATGCCACTTAAGTTTTGGGATGAAGCTTTTCTTGCTGCCACCTTTTTAATCAATCGAACACCCAGCAAGGTCATCTCATATGCCACACCTCTTGAACTCCTATTCCACATAAAACCATATTATTCCTCTTTACGCATCTTTGGGTGTGCTTGTTGGCCCAACTTGCGCCCATATAATCATCACAAAATTCAGTTCCGTTCCAAAGAATGTGTCTTCCTTGGTTATAGTAATTTGCATAAAGGGTTTAAATGCCTAGATGCTGCAACAGGTCGCATATACATCTCAAGGGATGTAGTTTTTGATGAAGAGGTGTTTCCTTTCTCTAAGCTTCATCCCAATGCAGGTGCTAGACTCAGATCAGAAATTCTTCTCCTCTCTCCAACATTATTGGATAACACTTCTCCATCTGGGCATGAATTTGTAGATGATCCACTGACTAATGCTCCTGAAACTGATGAATCTTCTCCAGCTATGCATGACGTGCAGGTTTCCAGTGTTACACCAGACCCTCATGCAGGATCCCATGATGATTCGCCTGCACCTGCATCGCCTCCAGGATCTTCACCTGGCCGGACAGATCACTCTCTCACGCCGGCAACCACTACGGCTTGCCAACCTGCTTCTCACCAGCAGGACGATGACGCGCGTTTGGCTGATTCCATGCCTGCCACAGCCGGGGGCGCCACCAATCCTGCTGCTGACAATGCTACATCCGGCAATGATGAGATCGAGATCATCGCACCGGGTGACGTGATCTCATCTGGACTTCAGCCGGGAACATCTGCATCTGCACCAACAAATCAGCGACCAGCCACAAGACTTCAAGGTGGCATCCGTAAACCCAAGGTATACACAGATGGCACTGTTCGCTATGGCTGTTTTGCTACTACTGGTGAACCACAATACTTAGAAGAAGCCTTGGGAAATACAGATTGGAAACTTGCAATGGATACTGAATATGATGCCTTGATGAAGAATAAAACCTGGCATTTAGTTCCACCTCAGAAAGGGAGAAATGTAATAGATTGCAAATGGGTATACAAAATTAAACGCAAGGCAGATGGAAGTCTAGATAGGTATAAGGCTAGACTGGTTGCAAAAGGTTTTAAACAGAGATATGGCATTGACTATGAAGATATTTTCAGTCCTGTTGTCAAATCAGCAACTATTAGAATAATCCTTTCCATAGCAGTCACAGGGGGTTGGAGTCTCCGTCAATTAGATGTTCAAAATGCTTTCTTACATGGCTTGCTAGAAGAGGAGGTCTACATGAAGCAACCTCGAGGATATGAGGATAAAACCAAATTTAATTATGTTTGTAAATTGGACAAGGCTTTATATGGCTTGAAACAAGCACCAAGGGCATAGTACTCTCGTTTGAGTGTCAAACTGCAGAGTCTTGGTTTTTATCCTTCAAAGGCTGACACGTCCTTATTTTTCTTTAATAAAGAGGGTGTTATCATATTTGTGTTGATCTATGTGGATGATATAATTGTTGCTAGTTCAGCACATGATGCCACTCAAAGGTTGTTGCGTCAGCTTAGTCAAGAATTTGCTCTGAAAGATTTGGGAGAACTCCACTATTTTTTGGGCATAGAGGTAAATAAAGTTCGAGATGGCATAGTCTTAAGTCAAGAAAAATATGCTTCTGATCTATTGAAAAGAGTAGGGATGACTGATTGCAAACCAGTAACTACACCTCTAGCAGCAAATGAGAAACTTTCGGCCTCAGAAGGTAATCCTCTAGTGTAGGGACCCGTCAAACGGAGTCGAGTCCCTGCTGTGCTTTAACTGTACTAGTCCCTGGATCAGTAGCTAGTACACACAGTTGAACAGTTTGGATCATTGCCATTGAACGTAAAAGTATAAATTACATCAGAGTGCGCCAAGCATGGCGTTAAACAACAAAGGGCTCATTGGCCTTACAGGGGTGAGACAAAAAGTCTCAAAACTCAAAAGAAGACTCAAAACAACTCCACAAGCACGGCCGAAGTAGAGCTCCTAGACGTCGGGGCAATCCTCATCTTGAAAACTTGCGATGGGGCCTTCATCTTCATACGTCTCCACCTTAGGGTTCTGCTGATCGCAACCTGCTCGTTGGAATGAGCAGCCCCGCATAAAAGGCGAGGGTGAGTATACAACATACTCAACAAGCAAGGCTGACTAAATGCATCTAAGGTTTACAAAGGAAGGTTGTGGTTCTTTTGCATAAAGCCAGTTTTGCAAGTTTTACCTAGATTTTGTAAAAGGTTTAAAATGAATTAAGAGAAAACAAATATTTGAATCATTTTCTTTTGGATTCTCCGGCCTAAACCGGTTTTGCCTGCACTGCTACTCACGGCACCCACCGTGCAACATCCTCATCGCCACAAAGACACCATCGTGAGGAGAGAAAACAAAACGCACGACACCAATCGTGATTTTCCTTTAAAACACTTTTTGAAAACAAAAAGGGTAAGAAGTACCATGAGGCAGCTCCCGTCGTCTGGTCCTGACCGCGACACGGCTATCATGATAGTTGTACACTCGCAGAGGTTGCACGCTTTACCCATGCGAGGTGGTTCTTCCTCGGGTGCCCCTAAAGAAAAATGGTCACCACAAGGCTTTTCTCCAACCTTCCCTAGCTAGGGCATTCCCGCCGAGGTTTCCACGCAATGCCCTCTTGCGCCCGCAGAACAACACCGATTGCTGCTCCACCGATTTGGAATGCCAAAGCTAGAAGTCCAAGGATACTAAACCAGGGCCGCCCATACAGCACACATGGTCGCACTTTGTTAAACTTAGCTTGTCTACCTCAAGGAATCGGTCCTTAGGGACCGGGTGGTTCCATAGATCGACCCAAGTCTCGTGCTTCTCGCACCAACCTTGCAACCACCACCCCGATCAGGTTTTATAAAACATTTTACCCGATAGCACCCACTATCAACTACACCTATTTGTAAACACGACAGCACCCACTGTCTTTTAAAATCATTGATGAAATAAGCATTGAGATTATCATGTCCAAGTTCCATGTGATTACAACTAAGCAGGGCTAATATGATTTAAAACCTAATTCAAGGGTGTAGGCATTATTACACAATATAATATTAACCTAGGGTGGCATAGAAGGTGTTTATATTGATATTGTTAGTGGGATGTTTAGCTAGAATCTAACCAATTAGCATTTTTTAACTTTAACATAGCATGCAGTTTAAATATCTAATAAAACCATTTAAAATCATAGGACCAAGATTCAGCACTTGCCTTGACCAGCAGAAAACCCTAAGTCTTCCACGCGATGTCGGTCACAATCCCGGAGTCGCACGTTCCTAATCGCGAAAATAACGATAAATGAAACAATAAATACCATGCGAAAATATAGATGCACATGCATGAAAATGCTCTAGTAAAGTGTACAGGGCAGTAAAAAGGTGGTTTAAAACTAAATAAGCCACTGTACAATTTTCTGGAATTAAAATGGAAAGATTATGCACTTAAACTAATTAATTTGCTAACCAAAAATCTAAAACAGTGGGTAAAATAGTTATCAAAAATCTCATGGAAATTACAGATGCAAGGTAAACATTTTAAAGTCATTTTAAAATCGGTTTGACAATTTTTGGACAAGTGAATCACCCTAAACAATTTAAACAAGGTTTCTTAGCATTTAAATATTCCAAGTAAATTATGAACAGTGACAGTAACAAAAATTGACATATTTAAATAGGTTGCAATTTTGTGAGTCTAACAAAATTTGTTTGGTAATTTTTGGAATTTTCTACAAGGAGATATGAATTTTTGAAGCTTGGTAAAAATCTGAAAAAGGAATTTGAGGGGTGGCTCACCGCCATCGACGGATGGGGCCTGCATGGCAGTGAGACAAAACAGGGAGGCGGCGCCCGGCTCGGACAGGGCGGCGGTGGCGCCCGGCGACGGGCGGCGGCGCCGGCGTGGGGGAGAGGGAGAGGACGGCGCTGGAGGTGGTGGTGGCATGCATGGGCGAGGCGGCGGGCGGCGGCGGCGGCGGCACAGCATGGCAAGGCATGGAAGGCCAGGCCGGAGAGGTGGGGAAGGAGGCCGGGAGATGCGCTGCGGTGAGGATAGCTCAGGCGGCACTGGCACGGAGGGCCGAGGCGGCGCGGCCATGCGGCGGCGGCGGCCATGGCGTGGCTGGGGAAGCGCACCGGTGGCGGAGGAGATGGGGTAGGGCGCCGGGAGGTGCGCTAGGGCGAGGGGAGGCGGAGGTGAGGTCGGCTGGGTCGGGTCGACCAAGGCGGCGGGCGGCATGTGGCCGGAGGGGAAGAAGGAGCGCGCCGGGACGGCGTGAAGCATGCGCCGAGGGCGGTGGCGGCGGAAGGTTCGCACGGCACCGAGGAAGGTGAAGGAGGAAGGAGAGAGCCACACGAGCGGGCGGCGATTTAAATGGGAGCGGCGGTGGAATTCGGCGAACTCGGCTCCTCTTGGCGTCCAAATCCGGCGATCCTAGGGCATGATACAAAGAAAGTTGTACATGGGAGATGAGCGCGATGACGAGACGAACAACGTCTTTGAAGGAATTGACGAAAGGAGCTCACCTCGGCGAGAATTCAAGAACAAGGAAAGAACCCGAGGGAGCGGTGTGGAGTTTTAAGGGGAATTGGGGGGTTTGGAGCCGTTTCTCTGCGAATTGAGGGGTGGAAGAGGGAACGGCGCATAACTCGCCATAAAAGGGAGTGATTGAGGGAGGAATTCCATCCAAGGGTGCTCGCCATGGAAGGCACAGAGAGAAGGAAACAGGAGAAGAAAGAAAGAGAGAGGAGGAAGGAAGAGGGAGGTGGGGCCCACTCGCAAGAGAGAGAAGGAAAATGGAAAGATAGGGATTTCTAGGACCAAATCAGATAAAGAATCTATTCCAAATGATTTTATATTTCTAAACAAATATATTTGAAAATACTTTCCAATAATAATGTTAATTTCCATAAATCTTTTTGTTTGCACTGTTCTTTTAAATTAAATATTCTTTTCAAGGTTTGGATTCAAACAACCTTTTAAAATTAGTTGTTTAGTGTTTTATAAAACTAAAATTCAAATTCGCGTTTAAAGAGGACATTTTAGTTTTGTTTAATCGAGCACGAAATCAAATACCACTCCAAGGGTTTTGGGCTTGCAATAAATTAGAGTTGGAAATCCAATTCGAAACCTCATTTATTTAAGTAACAAAATCGTTTCCAATTGTTTTTGAATTTAAAAGAGTTTCGAGAGTTGCAGTACCAAAGTGTTTATTAAACCAAAACTTAAAGGATAATATCATTTTGTTTATAAAATATTTGCTCCCTTAGAAATTTAAATCTCTTTGAAAAGGGTTTTATTGAAATTCAAAATATACAAAACGGGGATTTTAATTTTATTTGCTTGAACACAAAATCTGAACAAGATACGATATAGTTTGTTTATTTTGAATCCAAAACGATACGGCAAAGCTTTTAGGTTTTATAAAGCTCAAGGGTTAAAATAATTATTTTAAGGAGTTAAATATTTTCCTTATTGAACATTGAAAAACAAAATTGCTCCTTTTTGGAATTTCAAATTCCTTTGGAAAGATAGCTTCAAAGGTTTAATTGTTTGAGCCCAAAACCAAACAAAGCTTAATTTAAGCTTCGCGAAAATAAAAACCCAAACACTTTTCTTTTAGAGCTGAAACCATTTTCTTGTAAAGTAGTTGAAAACAAACTTTTGTTTTCATTAAAAATCAACTTTTGTTTTTTTTGTGAAAGTTTGAAAATATATTTTAAAAGGAGCATATAGTTTCACTCTATTTGAATTTAAAGTTGGCAAAGTACAAGAGTAGATTTATAAATCCAAAACCTAAATCAAGAATTTAAGAAGTAAAAGTCTTTGGGACTTTTCAGAATTAAATAGCTTTGCCACGTATTCTTTTAAGATAATTGAAAATAAAATTCTTTTGTTGGTAATTCAAATTACTTTATTTTAAAACAACCTTAGTGTTTTCATATTGAAAGTTCAAATGAAACATTTATTAGTTTATGAATACAAATCTTTTTAAAGCAACCATTTAGGAAGTGAAATTATTTTTCCTTCTTTGAAAATCAACCAAAACAATAAATATTTTGGCAAGGCATTTTGTTTGAAAACAAATGCTCTGTTTATTTAAAATTCAAATTACTCAGAATAGAAATCTGAAAAATTTTGATGTTGAAAGTCAAACAAGATTATTGGTTTAGAAAACCACTGCTTAAAATGATCATTTTCATGAAAATGAAATCCTTGGAAATCTGATGTTAAAATGAAGCCAAATAATTTTAAGTTTATAAAACCACCCTCAAATCATTTAGTTTAATAAAATAAAATTATGTTTATTTTATTCGAAAGAAAACCACATTTGAACTCAATTCATTTTATAACCCACAACAGTTATCCTCTTTTAAAAACTCAAGCATTTACAAAGGTGTTTTATTTTCAATCAAAACACTAGTGAAACCAAATTAGTTTTAACAATTTAAATGTTTTTCAACAGTAACATACTCATTTTCAAAAGTTTTAAATTTTTGTGATTTTTAATGACATGCAATGACATGATGCACATGAGTTTTAGCTTTTGAAAATGAGGATGTTACATCTAGGACCGAATGATGCAACACAATACAGGAGTATAGTTGGTGCACTTCAATATCTGACCCTTACAACCTTACAAGACCTGATCTTGCGTTTCCTGTTAACAAAGTTTGTCAATTCCTTCATGCTCCAACAATGATTCACTGGGCAACAGTAAAGAGAATATTGAGGTATCTAAAACACTCAATCAAGATCGGGCTTAAGATTGGCAGGTCTAACTCTCTCTTAGTCAGTGGATTCTCTGATGCAGACTGGGCTGGTTGTCTAGATGACAGGAGATCCACAGGTGGCTTTGCTATTTTCTTAGGATCAAATCTAGTATCCTGGAATGCAAGGAAACAACCAACAGTATCAAGATCAAGTACAGAGGCTGAATATAAGGCAGTAGCTAATGCAACAGCTGAAATTATGTGGATTCAAACACTCCTGCAGGAACTTGGCATTGAATGTCCACGGACTGCTAAGCTGTGGTGTGATAATATTGGAGCTAAGTATCTATCTGCAAACCCTGTTTTCCATGCACGTACCAAATATATTGAAGTTGATTATCATTTTGTGCGTGAAAGAGTTTCAAGGAAATTGTTGGAGATTGACTTTGTTCCTTCAGGGGATCAGATTGCAGATGGCTTCACAAAGGCTTTACCTGCTCGACAATTGGAGAATTTCAAACACAATCTCAACCTTGCAAGGTTGTGATTGAGGGGGGCTGTTAGATAAGTTAGATAAACTTGTAATTGTAACCTTGCAACGAAACCTTGGTGCTGATTGGCTTAAGATAGACTTGTTCGTCTCAGGTTGTTAGTCTAGATTAGGTTGGATGTAATTAGCCAAAGCTATCTATATATAGCCAATGCATGAGGTCGTTGCTCTTTGTAACAGATCGGCGCGTTTCGTCGCCCCATATAAACACGAAGGCAACGCACGGGAATGGTGCGGCTGCTTCCTCCAAACCTTCCGCTCCTCTGGTTTACTTTCATCAGGGGCAGAGAAAAAGTGCAACAGTTGAGACACCAAAAAATCATTTTGCATTGTGTTATATTTTTGTTCTCTGCGTTCGTTCCGTCGATGTGAGTTCTCACTGCGCGGAATACAAGAACGACGATTGAACAAGCTGGTGTAGGCCTGCGTTGTTTACGTGTGCGTACTCTGCTGCCGGAGCAGCAGCCTGCGGGCAAGGCCTCCAGGACAGCGATCGGCATCGACCTCGACACCGCCTACTCGTGCGTCGGCGTGTACCACTTTGCTGCTTGTGCCCGTCTTAGCATCCTGTTTCACGGCGGCGGCGGCCGCAGCAACGACGGAATGCTATAGATCGATCCTATTTCCAACAATTGGTATCAGAGCTTGGTTGTGATCAGCGGCGCATCGGACGCATGTGCCAGGTGGGCATGTTCGTCGTTGCGAGATTAAAATTGGTAGGAGGTTAATAAGTCATTGGATGTGGGCGACGGGCATCTCGGATGTGCTGATTCGTCATGTGAATCAGGCGGGTCATGGGGAGTGGTTGTTGCGAGCGGTGCAATGGCGAGTTCTTGAAGCGTTGGCTCACAGGTGGTGAGTTTGAGGAGTCGGGTGAGATAGAGTCGTCGGTCTGTTGTGTCATCGGATAGGAAGAGGGACGTGCTACAGATGAGTCTAGCATTGCTTCGTGTTGATATGGATTCGATGAGTTGAGTCCAGAATGTTGAGAAGTTGAGACGCCATCCTGAAGTCGAGTTCAAGGAAAGGTTGGCTTCAACGAGTTGTGTCCAAGACGTTGAGGAGGTGTGGCGCCGTCTTGAAGTTGAGCCAGGTGAGTTGATTTCGATGAGTTGTGACCAGGGCGTTGAGTAGCTGTGTCGCCGTTCTGAAGTCGAAATCAAGGAGTAGTGGGGCGTTGAGTAGTTGTGTCGCTGTCCCATGTTTTATGTGGAGTTGAGCATGTCGTAGTTGTATCCGACTGCTTCAACAAGTTAGAGTATGAAGATTAAGGGGGAAATTGTTAGGTATAATCTTGATAAGTTCAATGAGTCCGTTTTGTATTAGAGTAGATTTGAGTTCGTCTACGAATTGGAGTTGTCTTAGAGATAAAGTTTACTTTTATACGGGTAAGAGTCCTAGTCGGTTTCATATAATCTACTGGTATAAATAAAAGGCCAGGGCCAGAGAAAAGGTGCAACAGTTGAGGCACCGAAAAATCGTTTTGCATTGTGTTCTATTTTTGTTCTCTATGTTCGTTCCGTCGATGTGAGTTCTCACTGCCCGGAATACAAGAACGACGATTGAACAAGCTGGTGTAGGCCTGCGTTGTTTCCGTGTGCGTACTCTGCTGCCGGAGCAGCAGCCTGCGGGCAAGGCCTCCGGGACAGTGATCGGCATCGACCTTGGCACCGCCTACTCGTGCGTCGGCGTGTACCACTTTGCTGCTTGTGCTCGTCTTAGCGTCCTGTTTCACGGCGGCGGCGGCCGCAGCAACGACGGAATGCTATAGATAGATCCTAGTTCCAACACGCCTCGGTACGTAATTGCTCAAGCCGTTCGAAGAGGTTCTTCCTCTCTTCGCCCTGGAGCTGTTACATTCAAGAGCTTAGAGATCCGTTCCATAGTGCACCGGATTTAATCGCCGAAAACTCAGCCGGATTTTGGCCGCAGCACCTCTTTGTCGAATCGTCGATTTCGTACAGTAAGATTCCAATTTGTCGCTTCCCTTAGCTTCCTCAATCCTTCCTCTTTTTCCCCAGGCCCTCGCCGCCCGTTCCCCTTCACCGGAGCGTCGTCGCCGCCGTGGAGCACCGCCAAAACGGCCGCCGAAGCCGCTGGACTCGCTGCTGTTCTCAGTTGGCCGAGCCGAGGTCACTGACAAGTTTCCCATGCCACTCTGCATCTGCCACCCCACCCTCCGGTCCAGCAGCGCCCCGTTCGTCGGCGAGCTCGCCGTCTAGAGCCACCGCTGTCTTGGCCTGTTTCTTTTTTCTTTTTTGTTTTTCGGAGTCTTGGCTTCTTGGCCTGTTTCTCTGCCGTGCGCAACCTCTTTCTTTTGCCTTCTCTCTCTCTGTTCCAGATCCAGTGTTTCGTGGGCCAACATGGCAGCCGCATGCTTGCTAATTGGACATCTACTCCAGTACGCTGTACAATCTTCCAATGACCATCCAAAATTCATCTGATGTCCAATTGACTTCAAATAAATTTCTATATTCTTATTAGATCCATATCTTTCCTCTTGTCAATTTTCAAATTTTTCTGAATTTGTGTTATTTTAATTATTTGTGTGCAATAATAAATATGGTTAATTTCATATCTTTTAAAATACAAGTCCATATTGAATGAAACAAATTTCTAAAAATTCATAGATTCAACATCTCCATGTATATTTAATTAGGTATTTATCGGAGTTGTTGTATTTCTTCCTATTTATTATTGCTCTGTTTTCTGTGTGATAGAAACGAGAGAGTTAGCGGGAGAAGAATAGCCAGAAGATGAGTAGGATCAAGCATTGGATGACGGCAAGTCTTTTGGTGCATTTTGCTCTCAGACTAATTTTACTTTTATATAGATATTCGAACAACACTTCATGTTAGTTCCTCTAAAAATAAAAATAAAATTAGTTTAATAGATTAGATAAAATCCTACATAAGTAATTGTTAATATAACCTGTCCTTTTATGCCCTAGATTCAATAGTGTTTATCCATGTTTTATTTAGGATATTATTGCTTAGCTAATGCATAGATAAATATTACCTTGAATATATTCATGATTTTATCTTGTTTGTAGGTGGGCAAAATGGAAAGATTTGGGGGAAAAGATTGAGGAAATCGTGAAGATATTTTGGGAGATTTTGGGTTCCTGGTAGGAACCGTGTGTGTAGCCATGAAAGGTTGGAGCATTCAAAGATTGGTGGGTTATTGGGTTTGTGGTTGCAGCAGGGGTTATGTAAAATACTTTATCATAAGGACCACATTCTTTATCATAAGACTCTCTCCAACCGTTTCCCACACTTCCATTCCCTTCCCAACCCCTGACGGGAATCCCTTCCCAGATTTCATTCCCTTCCCAGCCCCTCACTCCAATAGCATCCCTTCCCCAATTCCCTTCCCTTCCATTCCTAGTTATTTTAATCATTCATACGTAACCGCCATTTCACATACGACGTACGTACGATGTTGTATTTGTAAATGACAAAACAAATATTTGTAAATACATAAGATGCCACATAGTTAATTATAAATAATAAATATATTACTTTGAAAAATGAATATATTCGTTGGATTAGCTGGAAAATTAAATATATGTAAAAATAAAATTAAATACGTATGAATGTGAAGCCACATGGGCATCACATGTCCGGTCTTCCCCAGGAAGTCTTGCTACAGTGCCGAAAAGATGCTCTGCGACGCCACATGGGCATCACATGGCCTGCCTTCCGCAGCTAGAGCTCTCTACAGTGTCGACAATAATTTCAGGGAAGCCTCATGGGCATCACATGTCCGGGCATCCCCAAGAAGTCTTGCTACAGTGCAGAAAAGATGCTCTCTGACGCCACATGGGCATCTCACATGGCCTGCCTTCCGCAGCTGGAGCTCTCGACAGTGTCGACAATAATTTCAGGCAAGCCTCATCCGCATCACATGGTCTGGCTTCCCCCGGAAGAAACACCATGTGGCACAGGGATCTTTGCAGTGGAAGGAACCGGGGTGGAACCTGTATAAAGAGGGGTGGTGCGGCCTATCCCAGTTTATCCCATTGTTTTACACATTAAACAAGCATCTGCCAAGAAAATACAGTAGACATGAGTTCTTCGCGATTCGGTTCGACCTCTGCCGGTCGTCGTCTGCGTCGTTGGGCTAACGACGATGACGAGGACGAGGAAGAAATGGTCTTCGTAGCCGCAATAGAGGAGGAGCAAGTCGCTGCAAATGAAAGCTCTCCCTGTTGGGGGGGCTCCGTTCCGGGCCATGTGGTCGTGAACCGAGGTCATGCTGAGGGGGCGGCCAGGCTTTTCAACGATTACTTCTCCGACTGTCCTATGTATGGACACACCTTGTTTAGGCGCAGGTAATGCTCTGTCTTATTATGTACGTTCGTATGATTCTAGAAACCTAAGGAGTTGCATTGGTTTTTGCAGATTTAGGATGAGCAGACACCTCTTCCTTCGGATTGCAACTGCAGTGGAAGGCCACGACGATTGGTTCAAGCAGAAGAGGGATGCCGCTGGGAAGCTGGGACTGTCGTCGCTACAGAAGTTCACTGCTGCTATCCGGCAGATTGCCTACGGAGTGCCTGCCGATGCTATTGACGAGTATGTGCGTATTGGCGAAAGCACTGCTCTTCAAGCACTCGAAAGGTTTGTGCGAGCAGTGGTTGAGGTCTTTGAGGGTCAGTACCTCCGAGCCCCGTCCCACGAGGACACCGCTCGAATGCTAGCTGTAGGTGATATGCGCGGCTTCCCAGGGATGTTGGGGAGTATTGACTGTATGCACTGGGAATGGAGAAATTGCCCGAAGGCATGGCAGGGTGCCTACACAGGCCACACCCGAAAGCCCTCTATTATTCTAGAAGCAGTGGCCTCGTATGACCTGTGGATCTGGCATGCATTTTTCGGAATGCCCGGTAGCATGAATGACATAAATGTGCTTCATCGTTCTCATGTGTTATCTAGGTTGACTGACGGAACGAGCCCGGCGGTGAGTTACATCATCAATGGGAACAACTACAACATGGGGTACTACCTCGCCGATGGTATATACCCCGAGTGGGCCACCTTCGTGAAGCCCATCCATGCTCCTCGGGGAAACAAGCGCGCGTTATTTGCAGAGGCGCATGCGCCGGCACGGAAGGACGTGGAGAGAGCTTTCGGTGTGCTCCAAGCGCGCTTTGCAATTGTTCGAGGGCCAGGTAGGTCATGGAATCAAAGAACCCTCCATGATATCATGACAGCATGCGTCATTTTGCATAACATGATTATTGAGGATGAGAGGGACGGGTCAGGACAGGATTCCATGTACGAAGGCATGGGGGAACATGCGTCTCTTGAGCGTGGTCCCAACCGGACCATACTACACTGCATTGAGGCATCACAGTCAATCCGCGACAGAGGAGTTCACCGCCAGCTTCAAGATGACCTGGTCGAGCACCTGTGGACTCGGCACGGAGGGGAATAGCATGGTTTTCTTGTCTGCACTAATAAAATTAGCTCCCTGCTTGCAATCATGTATTATTTCATATTTTCATCTCCGATGTATAACCGTATCCTTCTATGTTGCTCTACGTGTAATAAAAGTGCAGTTAATTTTACTGACAGTGGAAATTAAAATTCATATACGATAGATACAAATCACTATGTACGTTTGATTTACCCGATACACATACCATTTCAATGAATCACATAGCGAATTTGTTCCCCCATGATTTGCCACTCACAACCAAAAGTTCAGCAACACACAGCACAACGAATCAGGGCCTATGTTGCAGTTATGACATGAGTACAACAACTAGAAGGGAAAATTCCACGCAATAACCAACAGCCGACCAAGTTTTGCAGGAATGAGATTCAAAAGGAGTACACCACAATCTAGGTAATAAGTTGAACCTGTTTCTGCCACACCATTATGAACACACTACTGAACTGAACACTCATAAGCCACAAATTCGTACACACTTATTAGCACGCTAGTCTTCCTGGAATACTCTTTCTTCATCGCTGAGATTTCATCAACAATCTGCAGCAACTAGGTGTATGCAGCCAACAGTCCAGACTTTCTGACATTCCAGGCCGAAGCTCATCCATGTCGCCGTCACTGCTCCCTGCATTGACATTTAAACTAGGTAAGTGATTGCAATTACATATGGAACATAGATAAACCAGAAATGACACGTAGGTTACGGAAAATTTCATAACGTAATGGAAGGAACATATAAGAGAGTGCTGTTACCCCGGCCCAAACATCCTCCTCACTATGTCTTCCTTGCGTTTCCTGAAATACGCCCTAGACATAGCATCCATCTTGTCCAAATCCATGGCCATGATCTTGTCTAAGTGCTCTTCCTTCATAATATTGACCTCTTCGCGCCTAAGCTCAATAAGAGTTGCCTTGTGCTGATTCATCTCTGCAAAATAGTCACTGTATGCACCGCCGGTGATACTACCATGGGAAGAGCTAGAGGAAGCACCTCGGGCTCTAGCCTTCTTAGCGGAGTCCCGGCCAATAGGTCTAGGTAGGTCATTACCCATTGGTGCATCATTGGAACCATCCCCTGCTGGGTTAGATGCTGGGGAGGCCAAGTCATTTGTCTTCTGCCTTTTGTTGACTAGGTGAGCAGCCCACTTGGGGTGCTCACTAAGCATGCCCCAACAGTGCAGAAACCCAAATGTCTTATCCTCAATCTCCTTGAACATCTTCGCAGCCATCCCCAACTACAACAATATGAGACAAAAAAAACATATATTACACCTATAGTGTCTAGGTAAGTGAATGCAAATGCTCAATGTTACTAACTACGTACCCTGTCCCGGTGATTTGTTCCACTCGGGTTGAGGGCCTCCACCTTATTCATGTGCCCAGCAAACTTGCTTGCATCGGCGCTGATAGCTTACCAATGATTGATTAGTCCCTTCATCGACCTCTCGGGCCAGGTGGGCTGTCCATGTCTCTTGAAATATTCTACTATATGACCCCAGTATGTCTCAGAGGACTGGTTTGACCCAACTATAGGGTCCTGGCTAACGTTCAGCCAAGCGGACACAAGCAACGAGTCCTCTTCGGGTGTCCAAGTAGTCCTATTGGTCTTTGCTGCAGCCTTCTTTTGCTTCTTCTTTCCACCACTACTTGCACCAGCCACGTGAGATCCCCCCGAGCACTGGGTAAATAAGGGGGGACTCGACTCATTTGCAGGAGTGGGGTTTGGGCTGAAGTGACCCATCCCCTCGCCCCCTGAAGCACCTCCCGTAAGTGGCGTGCCACTCCAGGATATGTGCCCAACTCCTTCCTGCAGGAAATTCTCGTAGAAAGGATTCATGGAATCCCTGAAAGGAAGCATGACATTGCAATAAAGATAACATTGACATGTCATGCTCAAAAAATTTCAAAATTCAGATGACATAGATAGAATAGTACAGTACTACTTGTAATGAGAAAGGTACACTCATGACCCGAAGGCGACGATGGCATTCGTATAATGTCACATACACGCCATACAACAAACCCACAATGACATCTATGGTTCACACGAACGATGAATTACAGCTACACCTTCAATCAGGGGTACAAGCAGCAGCCCATAAAGGACATTACGCGATGCGGGTCAAATTCCACGATCGATCGGACTCCCAACCGTCTGAGCTATCATCATGTCCGTAGTACTCCTGTGGCTGCACGTAGTCACTAGGGATTATGTCATCGGGGTCTACGTCGTCCGTAGCATCGGCATCGACACCAGACGGCCCCGCCACATTTTTTCCCTTGGTTGCAGCTTCGAGGAGGTTCCAAGCTTGCATGGACAGTTCCTCCAGGCGGGTCGCAATGACATCGACCTCCAACAAAGCCCGATTCATATCCAGATGAACCGTTGAGGTCCTGGCCGAGAAATTGTCGATGACAACTTTCCTAAGAGCCGCGGCCTCGACATCGACATGTTCAACCAGCATGCGTAGAGCTGCTTCATTCGTGGGTGCATCCATCTACACTACACATAAAAAATTTTAGGGACATTCACTAATAACGATCCCATCCTTCCCCGTTTATATATGTCAACTATAGCCCCAATAAAAACCCTACAATTGACAATTCCGAAACTTGAACAATAAACATAGCAAAGCAAGTGTTGGAAGTACAGAATATCTGAATTATATCCTTGAGTTATATAGACATACTCTTTACTGACACAATAAAGCAAGTCTGGAATTTGACATTCACAAGGAACATTCAGTGGTAATTAGCCAAATATGTAATGTTCATCACAAGGAACCATCTGAAATATCAGTGGTAATTAGCCAAACATGTAATGTTCATCACATGCTCTCTCTCATTCAAGTTGCCAAGTAAAATTAATATGACATAGAAGTGGTAATTACCAAGTAAATCTCAAATAAACAAACTATACATGCAATTTGGGTTTTTCAGTAATCTTCTTCAACAGTACATATCGAGATATGAACTTGCAAGTAGTGGCTGGTGCAAGTAGTGGTGGTGCAACTACTAAAACAATGAAGGTTTGCTCACTTTGTTAGCAAAACTACTAAACCTTCACTGGGCAAACTATCATGCGGATTTAGCAAATCTTCAGCACAGCAGACCCTTCATGCCGAACCAAAACAATGAACCGTAGGGCACCTTTACTTGCAAACGTTTTAGATCCTCCTAAAATAAGAAAGATACGGTATTAACCAAACCTAAAGAAACCCTAAAAATCTCGGGGCCAACGTTTTAGCACGGGCTGGAAGCTACAATCAGGCGGCTTTTCTCTAGGGGATTGCAGACGATGACGAACATTTGCTCACGGAAACGATTTCATCGCTCCCCCGTGCAAATCGCCCGCACACAACCATCAAATTGTCCCCAAATCCGAGCCATAGTTCAACCCTAAATCACCCAAATCCAGTGTTTTCCATACAAATCCAGTACAATCGGACCGAGTTTCTACCAAATAGTGCACAAACGGGGAGGGATTTGCTAACCTCGAGCCGCCAGAGGTCCTCGTCGACGCTTGTTGGCCGCCGCCGCCTCCGCTCGCCGCTACCGACCTCGCGCGCATCCAACCGCTAGCTGCCGCTCGCGCCCGCGCCAACTGCAGATGGGAATGGCCTGGCCTTCCCGGCCTTCGGGGATTCTCGCTCCTCTCCCAGGGGATTCCCATCCGGGACGGGAGGCCGTTGGAGCGGCGCTGTGGTTCCCGTCCCAACCATTTTCCCATCGCGAGGAGAAAGGGATTCGGGACGGGACATCGTTGGAGAGAGTCTAAGGCCTCACTGACCGAATCAGAAGCCACCTCCTGCAACGCACATCGAGGAAGGGAATTCATTGTCGACCGCACATCGAGGAAGAATTTTTGCTGCAATGGATGAATGACGCGTGAAGTGAATGTGTACAAACTCTGCAGAGTTAAAACTATTCGAATAATCGTCCCCACGGTTAAAGGCGAGCAAAGGGTGCTAGCACACCGTAGTCTCCCACCCATTGTTTTGTTTGGCCAAATAAAATGTTTTAGGAAGGGAATTTCCGGGATTAGATGATTTGGCATAGGATGCCCTGAAGGCCTAGTTCTAAGAAAACGTTGATCTTTTTAAAATGAATTTCTCTTTAAAAATTGCTCTTTTATTCAAAACAGGATAAAAATGGCTTTATGCAAATTAAATTCTCCTTGCCCATAAACTTTCCTCATACTGCATTTCTCCTGACTTGCTGAGTTTTGTATACTTATTCTTGCACGCTTGTCCAGGACTTCGGGTTGCTAATTCCATGAGGAGGGGTCTACGAAGTTACCGAAGAACCACTAGAGGAGACAGGATCTATGGATGAGTACCCAGACGTCTAGGATGTGATCTTCCTGTCTTTGCCCATGGATTTTCATACAGTTTATTTGTTATTTTCACTTTATTTCAACTGCTGTAATAAAGCTTAAATGCCGCACTTTATATTCTGGTCTTTATGCCACCATTTGAGATGTAATAAATTTATCGATTTGGCATTGATTCATCGTGTAAAATGTGAGTACTAGCATATAGATCCAGGGATTGGAACGGATAAAATGAGAGGCTTGAATAACCCAGATCGAGGCCTCATAGTTACTTGGCTGGCCCACCGCCTTACGCCCACGTGCACTCAGCCTCCCCCGCTGTTAGGCTCGTCCACATGCTGTTTGTTTTTCTAGAATAATAGAATTTCCATTAGATTATTAACCAAAGAGTTATAAACGTAAGAAAACTATTAGAATGTAATACTACCCACTGAACCAATATTTACTTGAAGCAATATTAAGACCAACTTGCATTCCTCTTATCTGGATCAAGCATTTGTAGCATGTTTAGTATAATGCTTCCAATGGTAATATCATACTAGGAATTTTATGCACATTCTAAAAGGCATGATTTTTCTTTGTCAGAGATGATGCACAAACACCCCGATCCAGCTGGTCCACCATTCTTCTCTAATTTGCCTCTATCGACTCATCTGTAGATCAGCAAAAGCATCCGACATCATCGTGGAGAGAAACTCTAAACAGCAACTCGGCACAAAACTGCCACAATAAGAGATAAATCCTAATAGCCCATGAATAGATCAAGGAGCACGGACACAAACCCTACTAATGACACTGTCAAGGAGGTTACCGAAGGCAACCATCATGCTAGGGAATCTTAGAAGGACGCTTATTACCACACCAATTTGCTGCTTAGCCATCGACGCTGCCGCAAAGAACGGGACGAACTACAAACCTAACCCTAAAAAATAGATTTGGGTAAATATTTGAAGCTTGAAAACAAGAAGAGGGTGCCCATCACCTCGCCAATTCTGGCAAGGTCAACGAAGTTAGGGGATGAGGGGTCCATGCAGCTTCGACCGTTGGATGCTCGAGCCGCTACCCATGTCTACTAGAGCAATGCACTAGAGGCTTCTCTACTATGCTGTTAGTTGCTGACCCATTGGCTCGCCAGGGTCAAGCTTCATTCAGGCTGGCTACCCGTTGTGTGCGTTGACACCTCGGATCCTCAGTGTGAAATCTACTTCCCCTCCTATCTCTCTGACTCATGCATCCCTAACTATCTCCTTGGAGATTAGCAGTGGCAGGCCCTGTCCTAGCATTTTAAGGCCTTTGTGCAAAGTAAAACAATGTTTTAAATGGGGCCTAAAGATCACATTACAAGAGACCAAATGTCAAACGAGACCCAAAATGGAGCGAAGTAAAACAATGTTTTAAATGATATGTAATCGGGGTAGTTTGGCCTAACAACGTGCCTTTGGACAGTAGGAGATATTAGTGATATGTCCTAAAGACAGTCATGTAATATGATTATATCACGTCTATGTTTATGTACTCTTAGATAATATATTATCAGTTCCATGAATAAATATTATTCACATTGTTCATCAAGTACGATTTGGTTGTGAGACACATTGTTTATATGATCTTATTATAAATGATCCCTAGTCTCATATCATTATGTGGGATGGTAATGATTTGATCAGAAAATGTATTGATTGATGATAATGTTTCAGATACCATAGATATAGAGATTGTTAACTTACATGTGCTATTAACCTGTAATTTCGAGTGGTATACCTTTATGATTCTTAGACCTAAGATCGTCATTGAATCCCAATATGCGTAGTTATATACTTTGGGTTATCAACCGCTACACCATAACTGGATAGTTATAAAGATAGCTTTTGGGTATGCTATAAAACATGTCGTGGGTGTGACCGATCAATATAGAATTTCTCCTCCTTGGTAACAGGAGAAATACCTCTAGGCCCCTCGATGTGATTGGATTAGAAAGTGCATGGCCATGCCAATGTGATTAAAGAGTTAATCATGATTTAGAATCCATCACAAGATTGAATGAATGGTCGAGGTATCACAAGGGTGGCATGCATCTTGCCTTGAGCTTGACTGGTATCGTGCAACAAAGGGATCTATATGTGAGTATATTAAGGTTCAGCCGATATGATCATTATGTGCTTTTGGGGGTCAATATATACTATTGGGAACCACGGTTGACTTGTGGTTTAAAAAAAGTTTCCGGGGCAACGACCACTTGTGCATGAATCAAATGGGTCACACACTTAATTATCTAATGGATTGGATTCATTAGTATGTTTCACGGATACTGATTTGTGTAGGAATAGTTTCGCAGATACTGTCTCGTGTAGAATTAGAGTCCTATTGGGCCTCTAGCATAGAAGCCCATTAGTGCGCTTTATATAAGGGGAGGCGGTGGGGTGGTGCATATACACGAGTTTGCCATCACGTAACTCTAGCCGTCACGCCCTGTACTGACTCATAGAAACCCTAGCTGCGCGCGTGCGGTGCTAGCACACTGACACATGGCGTTTGGCCCCTGGACGTGTGGATACCGTAGAGGCGCTGCTGCGGTTTCTACGGCGTTGATCGGTGATAAGGATGAGAATGTCGGCGAGATCGACTACTTCCTCTACGGAAGTACATATGATGTTGCTGCGGTGGTGTTCGGCGAGGAGGTGACGTTCAGCTCGACGTGAACAACTACTTCCTGTATCTCAACGCATGCGACATTAGACTCAGCTACTCGGACTCTCCTTTCGCTGTGATTGCGCGTCAAGGGTAATGATTTGTGATTCTCTATTTGCATGATGTCCTGGTTGTTTGTGACAGAAATTTTTAAAATCGTGCTGGCATAGCCTACCCGTTTCCCTTCAGTACTAACCCTGTCTTTCATGTGGGGCTGCTTATTGTACGAGTAGGTCAGGAGTACGAGGATATGCCAGACGATGTTGGAGTTTTTCTAGTTGGTGATCTAGGCTTCTACAGCTTTCCTAGTCAGTTTGCCCGTGATTGATGATGGGCCTACTTCAATTTGTTCTTATTGTGTTCTTTTTAGACTATGAATTATTGTAGTAAGTGGCTTCGCTGCACTCTCATTTACTTTCTAGTTAATATTCAGAGTTGGCATCGATACTATTTCTTTTTTACTGTGGGTATATGCTTTGATTCTTGGGGCACGTAATGTTAACACAAAGGGACTCGGTTTGGTCCCAACAGAAAACCAATTAAAGCTTATGAAAAGATTAAAGAGAATTTACAAATTCAAAGATATCAACTCCATCGACTTCAGTTGATCTAAACTAATAGATATAAAAAATGATGAAATTTATTGGTTTTGACCTAGGTTCAAACTAATAGATATAGAGATACACAAGCTACCACTAACCAATGCAATCAACTCAGTAGCAAGACGAAGGGTAAACAGACTATCGACTGATTTGTAAAGCAAAATAAGTCGATAGAAGGAGGATAGAACCTAACCATTTGCATGAAACGGCGATGCGTACCAATATCGAGCAAAGGTAGTATTCTCGTAAGACCAAAGCCGTTTTAAGCCCATAGATGGAACTTAATCGAGGCAATACTTACTTGCAAGGAACTTACGATGAGTTGTATTGTGTAATAGATCAAGAAGGCGATGCACAACAAGTCGATCTAGAATGAAATAAGGCAAATCTAAACCAAGTGCAATGAAAAGTGAAGTATAACAAAATAGTAGTTTTGTTTGATTGATGTTAGATGTCCTACTTGCCTATATCGGCTACCTATTTATACTATAATATATATAAACTCGTATAAAATACAGATTCCAGCAAAATACTTACCTATATTTTTACTAAAGACTTTTCTAATTTTACGTACTTAGCCAATACGGATTTTCTCCGAACACGATTTCCAATTTCACCCCTGGCTAGACGATATTTCCATAATTTTTATAAAATCTTCTTGAAACATCGGCTATTCCAAAATTCAGTGTTAAAATGGGGGGCTATATGGAGGAAAGCACACTCCTCCGCTAGGTCCCGGTTCCTATAAGATAAGGGTGAATGGTCTTTAGAAGCAACAGTTGGGCCTCATCGACGCCATCCAAATTAACGGTGGTGATGGTGGAGTTGATGGTTCTTAGCCGAAGGTCGTCAGAGTCCAGTATGTGGTAGTATCACCTCTATAGTTATGTGGGCATTAATGACAACCATTGACCATGGCCAAGACTTCGATCCAACTAGTCGAACCATGGTAGTCCGATCGGACTGCGGGGAAAACTAATCAACGATGAGATAACTCCATTTGGGATTTCAGTTATGATAGAATGCATACAAATCTAGAAGATTTGGCGTGTTATCCTAGTGCGATCATTTCATTCTGTCGAATATTAGGAAATCAGCTCCTGTCGAGTTTACTTCTTGATGAAGGGATCAATAAGGTCTCTTTTCGCCGGAGGTTGGCTTTGGAAGCACAAGAAAAATTCTCAACACTCAGAGTGAACAATAGGCATGTTTTATCTTGGTTTGGGCATCTCATGGTGGAGATAATTATGCTATTCCAGTGTGTATGTTGGCTTGTGTAAATCCAATTATAAAAAAGGTGGCCTCTCTCCCCTCACTCTAGGTGAAAGAGGATATTTATATTGTTACATAGGGGTGGCGACCCAACACACTAACTTTGCTATTTACTCTGTCGGATACAAAGAATAATGGCAATAATATCCATGTTGAATGCAGCGTCTTGTTTGCGTCATAAGTAAGGGCTTCAAGATCATGGACGCGGTGGGCGCATCCATCAACGCGACTGTTATGCTCGGCCTCGGGCTTCCGAGCTAATGTGCTTGGTTGTCTTATCCAGCATATGCTCATAACACGAGCATGTCAGGCGGACTTTCAGATATGTGCTAATGCGGTAACACTCATGTAGGCATTGCTCACAGATTGTCAGAGCTTCTTATCAGGCACAACCTCTGAGGGAATTCAGAGGGGTAATGACATGCCAGCAATGGGTAATATGTAATTAAATATCTTATCCAATACTCAACAGCTAGCCTCCGAGGCTCACATGAAGAACTACATGGCCAGGCCTTCCTTTTAAGCCTTCAAACTCAATGGAGGGATTGGTGACTCATCAAGGGAAATGCGGTTATGCTACGGAAGAACGAATCAAAAATCAACTGCGAAAACCTAGGAAATCTTATAAGTAGATGATCATAGATCATTGTTGATTGATGCGTAGTGCAGCAGAAGAAGAGTCGTTGAAGCTGGTTCAACGATCAGCGCGTAGTCATATGGAGGTACTAGATTGTCCAACGCTGATGTGTAGTAGATCGTCTTTGATCAGCGCCACAAATGCATCGCCTCTACATAGTCTACAAATACAAGGAGAGTAATGCATCCACATGCGGTGTGCTAGCGCCAGCATGCGTAACCTAGGAGATCACGCCTAGGTTTCGGTGGACGAGGAAAACTTAAAGGTGGTCTATCTCTCTAGTCTCCACCTTCTCCCTTTATATAGCCCCATAGTGGGCCCCTATGACAGAGGCCCAACAAAGTTCATAACCCACGTCCTATATGGCCCATAAAGCACACATCATACATGGCCCATCTTCACTGAGCCCACATCCCATGTGGCCCATGATTGCTATTGGGTATAAAACCCAATAATCTCCTACTTGCATACTAGACAATTATGCAACAATTTATTCCAACCCCCTTAAGTACACATTCTACGGATCAATGACGATCTCAGATCTAAGTATCTCATAGTCACTATGTATGAGATCAAGAGATGACACTTAAGAATATAACAATTGTCGTAATGAAATACTGAACCTGGTGACTAGAGGGAGGGTGAATAGGAGCCAAATAAATTTTCTCGCAAGGGGATGAATGATGCTCTTCACCCAACGCGCCTCAAAGATGACAACCCGCAAGAAAAGCCAAGAGAGGTTCTTTCTTTGTTCAAGATCTTGGAAGAAGAGATCAATCTACGATCGTGCTTATGGGTGTCTTTGTGATCAAAAAGATCCTATGATGATATCCCATGAAGAGGCACGAAGATTGATCCCAAAACTCCCAAAAACAAAAACACTCAACAGCTATACGTACCCCTAGTTGCACAGGTGAGAAACCGTGTTGGAATGAGGGGAATTTCAAACCATATTCCTGGTTGTTGAGTGCTCAAACAAAAAAATCTCAGTCCAAAGTGGTTGCACTTAAGACAAAACACCCCACCTAATAAAGGTGCTTTAGGAAAAGCGGGCAGGAATATTCTAGTAGAAATCAATTCTGATCACAGGAGTGGTTGCTGTCTTTTTGAGCTCTAAAAATTATGGGACTTTTTCTCCCTATTTCGTAATGAGTTTTAAAGCTACCAACCATGTTTCAGATCAAAACTCCTCACAGAAAAATCAGAAAAATCTGTGAGACAGGAACTGTCTGGAACTCGCGCATAGAAAATTTGGAGCTCGGTATTCACCTCATATCTCCCAAACAAAGAATCCAAATAACTCTAAAATTGTTTCACAGGTAGATATGGAAGTCACGGACCTTCTCCAAGAAGAATCACTCAGAAAAAATCTCGGATGATTTTTCTAAAAATCCTACACTGACTGCTGCGTCGGAAGAACAAATCTGCCAACTTGAACAAAAGTGGGAAGAACGTGATCTCTTGTTTATCACAGGTTGCCAAGGGTGTCAAATCATATAAGCAATCTCAAAACATCATGGATCAGCATTATGCAGAAGGAGGTAAGGCAAATAAACTTGTTGCAAATAAAATCACTAAAGAAACTAGATCAAACACATGAACAACACAAGAACAAAGCCATGATTTGAGAAACTAGTTTCAATTGTTTGAGAGGGTTTGTTCACAGCCACACCTAGGTGGACAAAGCTCATAAAAGAGCAGAATACAAGCCACAAAACCTCAGCCCAAGACTTGGTGGAGGCAGCCCCCTCCACCCCTTCTTTTATAGGGCTACCAGGTGAACCACAACCATTGATTTCTTACCTCAACCCTAAGCAACCAAATCAAAGGCTAAGATTCACCCACTCAACCAGCCACTTACATGGGCCTAAACCACTCACACACAGCCCAACATGGCCAAATATTCTATACATGGGTTTTACACAAAACCCGATTAACCCAATGCAATGGGCCTTCATCTGCCGGACTTGACCACTCCGTTTCCGTACCTTCGAGCCTCCAACTTGAATCGAAACCTGTGAGCCACCTTAAGTCCTTTTCCATGGCGTCCTCATGAGCCCCCAAGCCTGAGCCCATCCGTCCCGCGACATCATCACCGTTCTGGACCTCGATCCACCCGATTTAGTCCTGGCACCGTCGCCGACCACGGTTGCTGCCAAGCCTTCACCCATAAGGACCAAACCATTTCCCGCAAGCAAAATTTTTTTTTTACCTTTGATTCCTACATGTTAGTCCAATTTCATCATGAATTCAAACATATATATGACTACATGCCCAAGTTCCCACTCGAATTAAAACCGAAACCTCTCAAACCGGTGCTTCTCTCAGCACAACAGAACAAAGATGGAAATTTTAAAATACTTCGCTTGCTCAAATGAAAAAAAAGTTATAATATGAAAAATATGCATATCGAAATTCTCTACAAAATCTGTTTATAATATTTTTCTATCTGAGCTTGGGAAGACTCTCAAAAGCGCAAACACTCTGTCCTAGCACAAATGGTCGAACCGGCTCAAATTAGTCTCCAAAACAAACTCCTCGACCAAATCAAATCAAGTCACATATACTCATCACAACATGAAGACCTCCACATGGTCTCACACGTAATGTCTTATTGCGGGTCGGTCCAAACCTATATTCTCCAACATGTGTCCATATGACTAGTTTGATATCTCTATATCCATGATCTAGGAACGTGATCATCAATCAATACATGTGCTGATCTTTGAAATTATAATTGTTCCATGTTACGATGTAAGATCATGGAAAATTTAGAATAACTTCATGTTAGTAAAGAGTTTCACGAATAAGTCGTATTAGTTAGTCAATACAAATGATGTTTACTCAAAGAACCAGGGTAACATATTATCCAAAAATGAAAAACATAGAAATGATGTAGTCATCTCCATGACAGGCTGATAGGCTTATCATCAATAATTTTCCAATTTCACTAGAGTCTTGTAACAGCCCAAAATTTGTGTTTTGTTTAAAAAATACTTCTGCGATGATTGTATGAGGCTACGACAATTTCCTTTAAGCCATGATTTGCCAAAAACATAATTTCAGGATTTTAAAATTCTAAAATAGATTAGAATTTGGTAATTTACTCAAATAAATTGAGAGAATTTTATGTTAGGTCATGAATATGGATAACAAAAATCTAGCAATGTATAGGCTAAGTTGAATTAGTAATTTTAACTCTCACTCTAAATTTACTATGTGTGTATAATCACCTATGCATATGAGTATGTTATGTATATACATAAATGTATATATATATATATATGTATATACATATGTATATACATATATTTGCACACAAACACATATATGCTTTTGGTATATATATGATAAATCACATTAAAAATCCTACAAAAATTCTAGAGAACTAATTTGGACCCTAACTAACAGTTTGACCTGATTGTTGACTAAATTGACTATGTGGGACCCAGTTGGCAGCCTCCTTCTTCTCTTGCTCTTGTGAGCAATTCATCGAGCAGCTTGGCTGCCACAGCCCTACCTCCATCCTCACTGGTGCACTGACCTTCCGTGGCCAAATCTCCCTCGAAGATCCACATCTTGGCAGTTTTGGATGTCGCCCTGGTCTTGTGGACCCCGCCCCCGCGCTAAGGTGCCACCCCGCCACTGCTTGCCGCCATTTTTCTGCCGCCGCTGCCGACCAAGCCGCCTTGTCGGGAAGGCAAAGACAGGCCGCTCCAGGCACCGCCCAACTAGCCCAATGGCCGCCCTAGTCGCGCCATCAATGCCTCTGGCATCCGCCGCACCCTCGGGCTGGCATTGCCGCCTTGCACAAGCTACCTCGCCGCCATGCTCGGTCACTCGCCGTGCGTGAGTAAGCCACCGCCCCAGTCCACCAATGGGACGCCGAGCTTCCTTACAACCGCCTCTGCATTCTCGTGACCGCTGGACAATGAGTTCCACCGATTAGAGCCGAAATACGGCCTCGCCGCACCGAATTCACCCCTTCACCCTTTCACCCTCTCGTCGACTGCTCACTCCGGAGCTCCCCACTTTCCACCCGTGCGCGCACTAGCCTCTCCATTGTCCTACCTTGCTCCTGCCCGAAGGGATCGACCCGGGAAGCCCCAAGCTCGCCGGAACGCTCTCACCGCCGTCGCCGCCAGCTTCTATCCCCTTCTTAATTCCTTCCCTCTTGGTGAGCTTTGCGGCGATTCCTCGCACGCTGAGCTTCATGTGGCTTTCCCTCATGCTATGCTCATCTTTGTTTGACCAAGGATTCGCCGGCTTTTCTCTGCACTGTGAGCGCGCCGTCTCCTCTATTCGGCCTCCTCGTCGACAAGCCACCGTGAGTCTCCCCAACCCGAGATAACTGCTCGGTAAGCATTCTTGACACTGCTGGTAGCTCATGCGCGCGCCATTCCCCCATGAACCTTCCTCTAGATCTGCTACCCATGCTCGCCGAGGTTGTCTTCCGCAGCCGCAACTGGCACCGCCGCGTCCGGCCGTCTCTGGCCTCGGCGTGAGCATCGGTAGATGCGCATAGAACCACCGATTCTAGAGTGCCCAAGACCGTCCCAAATGGAGCACCATAGCTCCAGCTTGACCGTCGCCAAGTCTCAGCCCTGCATGGCCTGGCTGGAGTTAGACGACGACGGCGAGCCGCTAGATCTGCGCTTAGATTCGTGCGGTCCCACCACGTTGTGTCACTGGTTGGCGGGCCCTGGCTGTCGGGTGCTCGCGGTTTTAAAATTTCCCGCGGAGCCTCAGCGTAACACTAACATGTGGGCCTGGGACCCACTTGTTAGGGTTAGTGGAAGCGTCCTCCTGCTGGTGCCTTCCCATACTCGTTGCGCCTTTTCAAATTACGCCTTCGGCGTGGCCTGCTCGGCCGGAGAGATGGCGGGCCGGCCCATTACTACTCATAGGATTTTCCCAAATTTAGTAATTAAAGCAATAACAGTATATATAAATGATTTATTATAATAGCTAGACTTCTCAAAAAAATTCTAGAAAATTTATGGTAATTACTAGACCTTATTCTAGATTTAATAAAAATATTACCCTGAATAGTAACAGAAGATTTATCCCAGAGTAATTTCAATTACTTGCATTTAGACTATTTAAAATAGACAAAAATGGTTTTTTTGTTGTCTAAAAATAATTTGACATCTAATAAAAATCTAAGAAAATGTAGGATTACCACTAATATCATGATACACATAGTAAAATTTTAATTTGGACAGTTAACCCTCTTTTAGCCTCTGGATAAATAAAAAATTCACCTCTTTAGCAATTTATAAATAGGCTTTCCTATTGTATTGATTTGCTAATAAGCTGCTAAAGTCATGAGAAAATTCCAGAGGAACCGATTGATCATTTAGGGAATTAATATATTTATTGAATAAATTTGAGGACCTGTAAATACCCAATGAGCAATTATTTAGCCTTATTTACCACTTTTTCCTATGGACATATTTAACAATAATTAAACCCGAATCTTTTTAAATACTAAATGACTCTAGAAAAATCTTAAAATCTTACAGACACGTTGTTAGCCCCTAACAAATTTATTAAAATTATGAGACCTCAATAAGGCTTAGTAGGATTATTTAACTAATTAACTAGGGTAAACCGAGAACTTAATTACCCCTATACCTACGGATGCTCTTGTGTTAATAATTCTTCCTTTATTTAAGAATAATATAAAGAACACCAAACCAAGCACAATAAGTATTCTTCCGAGAGTTGATGAAGGAAATACTTCAAACAAAAATCTATTTTTGCTTTATACGTCTAATTGCTAAATCTAAGGGTAAACTATTAAGGGTAGCATTTTGCATCATCGCATATCATCTTCATCATGTCCACACTACCGTTATCCTTTGTAAAATACTATGCAGTAGTAGGATCATGGAACTTTCTCGAAATCTAGATTAAGACTTAAAGTCAAACGTCGATCGCTAGATTTAGTGAGAGCAGGTCATGCATCATGCTTCCTCTTGCATATTGGTGTTTTATTTATTATTCTCCGAAATTGTTCCGTTAATAGACGCCGAGGAGCCCGAAGGACATTTTGAAGATCAGCAGGAAGACCCCCACTACGCACAGGACCATGGCGAGTTAATTTCCACCTTAAAGGGTGTTTGCTTTTACTAGGGAGAATCATGATTTTCCCCAGTGCGAGTTAACAACCTTCCTATTAGGTGTTTACTTTTATTAGGGAGAGTCTATACTTTCCCTAGTGTGAGTTAACATTCTAATAGATTATATTGATTCCCAGTTTATTAAATATTTTATTTACAATATTAAATTGCATGCCTTTTTAAGTAAATATACCTGTTTGCTTAATCATGGGATACCATGCCATGTTATCTTTGTTATTGTTCTACCTTGATGATATTGCCTTGATAATAATCATCTGTCCTTTGACTTTATGAATGATTGCCTTGATAATTACCCCTGATAGCCTGTTAGGTTGAATAAAATAATTTTAGACTCTTAAGTCTTGGTTAAAATTTGCTTAGACATTGCTCAGGTCCAATTAATAATTTTTGGGCTTAATTGGCCTCGGAACGGTGAACCGACATTCACCGGACATGATTACCTAACAAACCTGGAAACTGATAATTGGGCCTGGCATGCCAGTGTGTCTGTGTTTGGTTGTGGTTGGGAAAGAGGATGTGGTCCGGCTTGTGGTTAAGGTGGAAGTAGCTTGGTTACTGGTGTGATGTGAAGAGGGCTATACGTTCACAGACGCGGTCTTGAGGGCCTTGATGCAACACGCGTAAGCTAATCGCTGCCACCAAGGGTGGTTTCGCCACATCGTGTGCAGGGCACACGGAGGAACGATAGCAGCAGAAGGAACTGATTGTGAATGTGTGTGTGGACTGGTCGGTCAGATGTGACTCCTAGAGAGGATCGGACGAGCGTGCAGTGAGGCACGCAGCGGGAAGTCGCTGACCAAATGCTTGCGGGATTTGGTTCCTATCACCACAACGCGTGGCCATCGTGCGGTAGTGCAAGTAATGGGATTTAGGGGTAGTACGACCTGCGGGCGTACCCTGTTTGCTGCCATGCTTGAGGTGAAGACAGGATTATATCGTCATCCGTGGGATGATCTAGGTCTTACGTGACTGGGAGCCGTGACTCTAGTGCGGGCGTGACAACCCGGCTAGGGAAGAACGGGCACTTCGCTGGCGTAAGATCCACAATGGGTGCGCCACACCCGAAATATGATGACGAGTGTGTGCAGTAGTTCTAGGATGGTGTGGAGTGCTAATTGTGGATTGTGGAATGTGGATTGTGAGTTGTGGATTTAAAATGATGAAAACAAAGATTAATAGAACTTTGGGTTAAAAGTTGCTAAGTCATAGGATCTGGTTTATAAAACATGCTTTCCGCAAATAAATAAACCCCCAATCTTTCCTTTGGAACCCCTATCACTAAAATTGCATCAGGTTGGGTGTTAGCTCGCCAGTGTTTGGATGACACTGACCTCGCATTCATATTCTCTTTTAGATGGAGAGTATGAACAAGATCAGTACGCCTGCCATGAAGATGAAGATCAAGACTTTGCTAACGATCAGGGCGAGGCATAGGGTGTCTCTCCAGTCGAGTGCTTAGGCATAGCCGGCACGAGACCCTTTTGGATCTTTTGGGTCTTACGTACTCTGATCTTTTGGACTTTCTGACTATTTGGGCCAATGTGCCGTTTGTAATACTTAATAGCCCCTTGGGCTTAAGACATGTATTTGTGTAATTATAAGACTTTCGCTTGTATGAAATGATTTTGGCTATGTGAAAGGTGTGCACTAGTGTACTGATCTTGGGACTAGTGCAGATCGTGTGGTGGGCAAAGGACAGGCCCCACAGCGCTGGTATCAGAGCATACGATTGTAGGAGCCCTAGACCTGGGCTGTTGGTCTAAATTATTTTTACTTATTAAAAGAGATTTCGTTACTCTCAAAAATCATCTCATTATAAGTTTGTGTTGTATTCTTTTCTTCTGGATGTTCTTGCCCTGAAAAAAGCACTAACTCTCTCTAATTTGTAAAACTATTTTGTAGATGGAGGTTCCGCACGCGGGTATCGCGGATCAGCGTTCCACCTTTGGGTTTCCGTTGGGACCTCGAGGGGAGAACTCCCGAGTGCTGCAGGAGTTGACGGACTACTTGGGGTTCAAGGGAGCCCCCACTTACTTTTGGAGGCTTGTATGGACCTTACCCCGCCTCGCCTACGAGGTTGAGGTTAGGGTTTACTACATGCCCGACGTTAAGGCACACCGTTACCGGACGGTGGTGCCCTGAGACCAACTGTACTATGCCATCAGCGACGCTGCTATGTTAGCGATCCAGGAGCTCCAGAGGGAGTACGCCCTCGACCTTGTTGGAGGACCCTTCGCGCACCTGTTGGACGTCCCCCTTCACCTGCTCCCCGGCCTTGGAGAGGCCAAGTACGGGGAGCTGGACCCAGAGCTTCTCCGCCTAGTCCGCCTGCACGGCGGAGCTGGGCACGCTCAACGCGGAGCCTTGGAGGAGATTCAGATCCTCCGTACTTCACTACGGGAGGCGGACACTTGCGCCCGTAGCTCTTACCGCCAGGCCTACCATCTCTTCCGCCACCTCCAGGTCTGCCGGCAGGAGAGGGACGAGGCCCTTGCCGAGTTGGATCTACCGGATCCCGCTCACCACCCTCGTGCTGGGATGGACCACCCCGGTCCACTTCCAGGATCACCACCGCCAGCACCACCACGCCCCCACCGGACACGCTCCCGCGTTAATCCCCGGAAGAGGTGCGTGCCGCCCAGGGCCTTGGTGGGGATTCCCCGCCATGACCCTCCGCTGGAGGCTCCTCAACCTCTAGCGCATTCCACCAGTTCTTCTGACGCTACTCCTCTGGCGTTAGCTTTGGAGGACTACCTCTACGCTCCGGGGAGATACCCCACAAACAGTCCACCGTACACCTACTCCTGCCGTACCCATTAGGGGGTAGTGGTTGTAGGATGTACTACTTTTGTTGTCTAGCTCATCTGTAGGAGCTAGAAACCGTAGCTATAGATGTTGCTCAGGAGTAATCTACACACAGCCTAGACGATGTTCTGTTGCTTTTGTCATGCCGTAGCGGATGATCGGCATGAACTCCTTGTACTAGTGAACCTGTTTTAAAACTATGTATGGATTTGTCTTTCCTTCACTTGTGGTTGCATTTGGATCTTATTTCGCTTTTTGTGATCATCATGCATGCATATAGAAATCACCTTTAAATTTAATAGTAATTATGCAGATGGCTTGTGGGCGTGCTGTCGCGAGAGGCCGAGGTGCCGGCGCCGCTAACAATCGGGGCCGTGGTCGAGGCCATGGCAACCTGCCCCCGCCACCTACTGGAAATCCTACCACAGCGCAAGTGTTGGCATATCAGGGCCAGATGTTTGGTGCCATACTAGAAAGCCAACAAGCGACACAGCAAGCCGCACAGCATCGCCAGGGATCTAAGCTGGTTGATTTTATGAGGACTAAGCCTCCAACCTTCATTTATGCCAATGAGCCCACTGACGCAGAGGATTGGCTGAGGATCGTCATCCGAAAGCTGAACCTAATCCGCTGCCTAGATGAGGACAGGGTGCTATTCGCCACCCAACTGCTTGAGGGACCCGCTGAGGTTTGGTGGGAAAATTACCTTGCTACCCGCTCAGAAGATGTGGAGGAGGAAGATGTAGAGGAGGCCGATGGTAATGAACCAGGTCAAGATGCTGCCAATAATGCCGAGGGAGGAGATGAGAATGTAGTTGAAGAACAACAAGAAATTCCAAACCTAGAGGCCACTACTCAGAACATACCATGGGCTGAATTTGAAAGCGCTTTTCGGGAAAATTATATTCCCCGAGGTGTGCTCAGGATGAACAGACAGTAGTTCCGCAACTTGCGACAAGGTACCATGACGATCAATGAGTATTTGACCAAATTCAATTTGCTTGCTCGGTATGCTCAACAAGACATAGCTGATGATGAAGAAAAGATTAACAAATTCCTGGAAGGAATGGTCCCTACTTACCGCTTGAAGCTTATCTTGCATGATCACCCTAACTTCCACCAGTTGGTGAACAAAGCACTTATCTTGGAGAAGGAGCTGAAAGGGGAAGAAGCCAGCCGCAAGCGCAAGCTGGAGGCACAGTCAGCACAAGGAACCAGTCGCCCTGGACCCTCTCGCCCCACCTATCAGTCAAGGCCGCCACCCCTCGCATCCAAGGATATCCTGCACGGACTTACCAGGCTGGTGGTAGCCGACCTGCTCCTCCTCCTGCAAGGAGGCCTACACCTCCGCCTACTGGTGCCCGTCGACCCGAGTGGTCTGCTAATGATAAGGCCGCCGGAACCTGCTTCAAGTGCCATCAGCCGGGACACTTTGCCAATGAGTGCCCGACCTGGAAGACCCAGCAGCCGCGCTTTGATATCGCCCCACCTCACAGCTAGCCCCCAGCCGGGCGTGGAAGAGGAACTGCTCCAGCCAAGACTACCCCGCCAGCCTATGGAAGAGGACGTCTCATTCATCTTTTCACGGAAGAAGCCGAGGAGGCTCCAGGAGTACTTATGGGTATGTTCGGAATCTATCACCACCCTGCTCAAGTACTCTTTGATTCTGGAGCATCTCATTCATTCATATCTAAGGGTTATGTGGATAAGCATGAACAGCAAACTTTTTCCTTGGATAAGCCCCTAATTATAAAGTCACCCGATGGAAATCTAGAGGCCACTAGGGCATGTAGGTGGGTAGACATTTCACAGGAAAGGATAAATTTCCAGTTCGACCTAATGGTCATTTCCAATATGGGAATAGATGTGATCATTGGTATGGACTGGTTAACCTTCTATAAAGGGGTGCTAGACTGTGAAAAGAGAGAAGTGAGACTCATTAGACCCCCTGGGTATGAGGGGGTATGGAAGGTAGATGCCCCCTTCAGATGGGGAAGAGCTATTTGGTTCTTCAGGCAAGAAGATCCCGCGAAGATGCCAGTTGTTAAGAAATATCGAGATGTGTTCCCTAAGGATCTGCCAGGGCTGCCACCTTATCGGGAAATGGAATTCACCATTGAGTTGGTACCAGGCACGGCACCCATATACAAAACATACTTCAAGATGAACCCTGTAGAATTGGCAGAGCTCAAGAAACAGCTAGAAGAGTTAATGCAAAAATGATTGATCCGCCCCAGTTCATCCCCGTGGGGATCACCAGCCATGTTCGTCGACAAGAAGGACGGAAGCCGTAGGTTGGTAGTGGATTACGGAGCCCTCAATGTGGTTACTATCAAAAATAAATACCCTTTGCCCCGAATTGATGACCTGTTTGATCAGCTTCGAGGAGCTAAGAGATTTTCAAAAATTGATCTTCGGTCTGGGTACCACCAAGTCAAGGTCAGAAAGGAAGATATACCCAAGACTGCTTTCACCACAAGATATGGGCTGTATGAATTTTTGGTTATGTCCTTTGGACTTACCAATGCCCCGGCCCATTTCATGAATATGATGAACATGATCGTAATGGAGTACTTGGACTAGTTCATCGTAGTATTCATCGACGACATCTTGGTGTATTCCAAAAATGATGAGGAGCATAAGAAACACCTAAGATTGGTCCTCGACAAGCTCCGAGAACACAAGCTTTACGCCAAATTCAGCAAGTACGAATTTTGGCTAGATGATATCAGCTTCCTAGGGCATATCATCTCCGCTGAGGGAATCAAGGTTGATCCCTCTAAGGTGGCGACAGTTATGGATTGGAAATCCCCAACCACAGTAAGGGAAGTAAGAAGTTTCTTGGGATTGGCAGGATACTACCGAAGGTTCATTGAAGGATTCTCCAGAATTGCCAAACCCATGACCCAGCTACTGAAAAAGGAGCGAAAATTCAACTGGACTAAGGCTTGTGAGGATTGCTTTCAAGAGCTAAAGACCAAACTGACCACCGCTCCTGTGTTGGTAACACCTGATACCAACAAAAAGTTTGAGGTATATTGTGATGCCTCAAAGCAGAGATTAGGCTATGTACTTATGCAAGAACGAAGGGTAGTTGCCTATGCCTCTCGGTAACTCAGAAAGCATGAGGAGAATTATTCGACTCATGACCTTGAGCTAGCCGCTGTTATACATGCTCTCAAAATTTGGAGACATTACCTGATGGGTAAACAATGTGACGTCTACACGGATCACAAGAGCTTGAAATACATGTTTACCTAAGCCAACTTAAACATGCGCCAAAGGCGATGGTTGGAACTGATCAAGGACTACAACTTGAATGTCCTATACCACCCAGGCAAAGCCAATGTGGTAGCTGACGCCCTTAGTCAGAAGCCGCAGTGTAACCATGTTACAGTCCAACATACAGCTACCCCTATGGATATGATCTGCGGACCTGAGATTCCTGCACAAATCATAAAAGATATGGACACTCCGAGCCTAAGTTTAGTGGATACCGGTTACCTAGCCACCTTGGAGGTTCAACCGGATTTGTTCGACCAAATCAAGGAACTGCAAAGGAATCACTCTAGCGCCCATACAATAAGAGACCTTATGAAAAGAAGTCATGGATACAAGGTCATAGAGGATGAACAAGGAACCTTATGGTTGGGACAAAGGATTTTCGTCCCCTATGACCAGGAGTTCAAGAATCGTATCCTAAGGGAGTCCCATGAATCCCCTTTCTCCCTTCACCCCAGGTGCACCAAAATGTACCAAGACTTAAGGACCCTCTTCTGGCAGCCCCGGCTAAAGCGAGATGTGGCTGAATATGTGGCCAGGTGTCATACCTGTCAAATGGTTAAGGCCGAGCATCAGCGCCCAGCAGGACTTTTGCAACCCCTAAAAATACCTAAATGGATATGGGAAGAAGTGACGATGGACTTCATCTTAGGGCTTCCATGCACAAGGACCGGGTGTGATTCCATTTGGGTCATAGTGGACAGACTAACCAAAGTGGCCCACTTCATTCTGGTCAAAACAACTTATAAAGGAGATAAGCTAGTTGAACTCTATATGGCAAGGATAGTCAGCCTGCATGGAGTTCCTAAAAGAATAATCTCGGATCGAGGATCCTAGTTCAATTCTCAGTTCAGGGGTAAGCTACATAGCACCCTGGGAACCAGCTTGACTTTCAGGACAGCTTACCATCCTCAGACTGATGGACAGACCGAGAGAGTCAACCAAGTCCTAGAAAACATGCTTAGGGCATGCATTTCGGAGTTCTCCACAGATTGGGAGAAATGGCTGCCATATGCTGAATTCTCCTAGAACAACAGCTATCAAGCCAGTTTAAGGATGTCCCCCCTTTGAGGCCTTATATGGACGTTGTTGTAGGACACCTCTACTTTGGTCAGAAGTTGGAGAACAACAAGTGTTTGGAAGGGAAACATTGCAAGAGGCTGAAAGAATGGTAAAAGTTATCCGAGAACGCCTATTAACAGCCCAATCCCGGCAGAAGAGTTATGCAGACCGTCGTCGTTGAGAACTCTCCTTCGCCATCGGCGATTCCGTTTATCTCAAGGTGTCGCCATCCAAGGGAAATCAACGATTCCAACAAAAGGGAAAATTGGCCCCACGATATATCGAACCATACCAGATCATTGCCAAGAGAGGTCGAGTGGCCTACGAGTTGGAATTACCTACTTGTAAGTTCATGTAGTACTTATGTGGTTTTGGTGATTAATGAATAACACATTTAATAACAATACATTATTTAGTGCTTGATTTTATGATATCATCTAATATGCTTATTGCCTTGAGACTAACGTGTTTATTGTGTAGATTTGTTTAGTCTCACCCTATTTAGAGGAAAACCCTATATAGGTCAAGTAGACAAGCTATTCATCCTAACAAGGTATGCGTTACACTAATCATGTTGTTGAGACTAACACACTTGCTGGTTGATCTTATTTAGTCTCATAAGTGCAAGTAGGTTAGATTGCTAATTGAGGTATGTCTTACAGTTAAACTTCACATTGCTATGAATTGGTTTGTGCATGTGTACCTTGTTTATATATCTTCTCATGCACATCACTTAGTGAAGTTTAATCTAGATTGTTCCACAACTTCACTCTTGCCTAAATATGATTTGCATATATGTAATTCTTGTATATTCTATCATGTGCATCATTAAGAGAAGATTATGGTACTTGTCATGATTTAGTTGATTCATCTTTCTGTCAATCATCTCTTTAGTGCATATAGATCAATTGTATATTCATCGTGGTGCACTTAGTAGAGATCTTTTCTATGTCAAGTGTTTTCATTTAATATTGTGTTTATTTATATGAAACACTTGACACGCCTTAATTGCTCACAAACATCAACTTATTCATATCTATTGAGCTTTTGGGACTAATAACTTTTATTTGGAAAGATTTAGATCCTGTGAGTATGTGTAATGGCCAAGGTATGTTAAAGGATGACAGTTAAGCCGAGGTCAACAAGACGACGGTGTTACCAAGAGTTGAGGAATAAGTCAAGATCGACTTGGCGTGGAGATCGTCGGGGAAGATGATCAAGTCAAGGTCGATGGGATGAGAGTCTCATGAGGTGAACCAAGTCAAGGTTGACAAGGCAAAGGCGTCATCAATCATTTGTTGAAGGTCATCACGCACAATGCATCCAAGGAGAAGATGGTATGTGGATTGAATGTAAGACTTAGTTTTCTCGTTTTAATTTGAGTCTAAGGATTGCCGTACTATTAAGAGGGATGTAACATTGAATGACTTAGATATGTCTCAAGTGCTCAAGTGATCTATCTTTGTGAAAGATTGAGAGACACAAATCACATCTTGTACACTTAGGTGTGGGTGGTTTGGTATGAGGGGGAAAAGTGTTGGTGGTGTTGGGAAGTGAGGATTTTGGGTCTCTCTTGGCTTTCTTGCGGTTTCTGCACTTATCCTTTGGGATTTGGGCAGTCAGACCTTTTTGTTTTGTAGCCCTTGTTCTTAGCTTTCCGAAGAGCCTAGGATCACCCAAAACGGAGTCTGGAGTCAAAAATTACACCCGTTTTTGTCGGGCTGCGCTGTGGGCTGAATTTAATATCGGACTATCCGATGTCATATCGGACTATCCGATATTCTAAAGTTCCGATCCTCTATTCGATTGACCCCTCTCTCTCATAAAATATCGGATACTCCGATATAGACATCGGATACTCCGATATGCCGCAGAATGGTCTCAACGGCTAGATTTTAGGGTTCTTGAGCCCTAAACACCTCTCCACTCTTAGATCTTAGTGATCCCCTTTGAGAAAAGGGTTGGGAAGAGTTGGAGGAGGGAAGTGCTAGGGTTGTGAGAGATTTGATCTAGTGAGCACTTGAGTTCATCTCCAAGCTTATTCTTCATGGCATTTGTTACTCTTAAAGGTTGAGGACTCCTAAACGGCTAAGAGGTCGCCTACGAGCCACCGGTGCTTTATGTGGTTGGCCGTGGGAAGGTTATGAAGGCCCGGTCTCCGCCTCTGAAAGGAAAGGAGCCAAGCAAGTGAAACCAAGGGAGCTTGGTGCGGATCTTGGTGAGGGAAAGGGTTGAAAGAGACCCGGGCTCAAGTGTGATCGAGCCTACCTCAACGGAGACGTAGGATCCCCTCAAGGATTCGAACTTCGGGAAACAAATCGATGCGTCTCCTCTTCACTTTGGTTTTACGTCCTTTACTCTCTTTACTTGATTCTCTTTTTGATTGAGCTATCATTCTGATTGAGTAGCTTTAGTAGCTCCTACTGCATATTTACATGATTGAGAATATTTGGTTGTGGGTGGTATACTTGATTGTCAGCAGATTTGAGCATTTCTACTCTGAACATATCGGAGTATCCAATATAGACATCGGATAGTCCGATCCACATCGGAGTATCCGATATCCATATCAGATAGTCCGATATTTATATTCCGCTGCTTAATTGCTTCAAATTTGTAGTCGCCTATTCACCTCCCTCTAGACAATATCCCGGTCCTTTCAATTGGTATTAGAGCCTAATCTCCGATATTAGGCTTAACCGCTTAGAGGGTTTGGATGTCTATAGACGGGATGGGTGAATGTGGAGCTAATATTTCTTTTTATCATACTAACATGAATGCTAGTGAATCTTGTCTTATACCCACTTTCTTCGGTTGGGCACCATATTTTGATAGTACACATTATGGCCCGTGGAAACACAAGATGAAGATGTTCCTGAGAGCTTTCCATCCTTCAATTTAGGATATTGTTGAAAAAGACTTTATTGTGAAGGATGAAGACAATCTCACTACCAAGGAGGAACAAAATGAAGAAAAGAATGTTCAGGCTATGGATGCTCTATTTAGTGTTTTGAGTAAAGATGAGCGAGAGAAGGTATGCCATCTCAAGAAGGCTCATGATGTGTGGATGCAAATTCAAGAAAATCATGAGAACTCTAAGATTGATAAAGTGGACAATTCACAAGTATGGACTTCAAGTGATGCTTGCTCCACATCAAACTCAAGTGAAGATGAATCTCCAACACCTTCCACATCACCTCATTGCTACATGGCTCAAGGTAATAATGAGGTAAATGAACACGAGTCCTCTCATGATGATTTAATACTTATGTGTGGAAACGTCCATAAGCATCTTGAGAAGGAGATTAGAAAATCATATGATTTAGTATGCAAGCTTGATATGCTCCAAAAGTCATATGATACCTTGAAGATAGATCATGAAAATCTCCTCCTTAAGAATCCTACTAGCAATAAGGTGGATGCTTGTATTTCTTGTGATATACTAGATGATGTGTCATGCTTAGATTCTATTCCTAGCACTTCATCTAGTCATAATGTCTCCACCTCATTTGATAAATTAAATGATGATTTGCTTGACATGCCTAATCGCTCTAATGCAAATGGTTCCATTTCCATCATGTCTTGCAATGATCAAATTAATGAACCTTGTTGCACTAGCACATATGTTTCTAATTCTTCCATATCTTGTGATGGTATAAATAATGTGCCTTGTTGCTTAAATATAAGTGCTCCTATTTGCTCTAGTGCTTGTTATACTAATGATCTTCTAGAGGAAAACAAAGAGCTCAAGGCACAAGTGCAAAAATTGAAGAATGACTTGGAGAAGTGCTACAAAGGGAATGCCAACCTAAATGCCATATTGGGCAATCGAAGATACATCAAGAACAAGATGGGACTTGGCTTTATCCCCAACAAGGGAAATGATGAGACAAGACACTCCAAGTCTTCTCAAAATAAAGTTAGTAAGCTCAACAACAATCCAAAGCACCAAGTCGAGATGATAAAGACTATCAAATGCTTTAGATGCAACAAATTAGGGCACTTTGCCTCTAAGTGTCCTAACAAAGTGGAGACCAAGACTATTTCTCTAAAGAGGCAAACCGACAATGAGCAAGTCAAGAAGAAAAGACGTTCAAAGCGTACTTGCTACAATTGTCGGGAAAAGGGACATATTGGTAAGGATTGTCCCAAGGGTAACACTCCTAAGCTCTCTCTTGTCAATAATCATTATATGCTTAGAAATGATAAAAATGGCAATTTGTTTGCTAAAAATATTACCCCAACTAAAACTAATGCAAAAGCTATTTGGGTGGCAAAACACATAATTCGTGACAATTCTCTTGGGGAGAGGGATGTCTTGGGTAAGAAAGAAAATTGGAATTTACCCAAGGATGGTGGTAGGATAAGCCCCAAGGTGAACTTTGTGAAAAAGGGTGTGTTTTGCTCATTTGCAAGTCATTCCAAACCAATGGCTAATTCTTTTACTAATTGCCCAATTGTGAAATCTAATAGTGGTAAGTCCTGTTGCTCTCATGTTAACTCTAAGGGCAAGCCTTATACTAGGGCACCAAAATGTATTATTACTAACTCTCATGGACCCAACAAGAATTGGGTACCAAAACTTGCTTGAAGTGCTTAATAGGACTTGAAGAGACATTGAAGGTGTTGGGACCCAAAAAACGGAGTCGAATCCCTGCTGTGCTTTTACCTGTACTAGTCCCTGGATCAAGTAGCTAGTACACACAGTAGAACAGGTTGAATCATAACCATCTCACGCTTAAACCAAATACATCAGAGTACAGCCAACACAGCCATTATTACAATAGTTTGGCACTAAGGCCTTGCAAACATCAGTGGAAACTCATAATAACATTGTTTAAACTTCAACAAAATAAAATCTAACTCCAGAGGCAGAACTGTAGAGACACACTCCTAGGCTTTGGGGTAGTCTTCATCTTGAATTCCTTCAGTGAAGTCCTCGTCTTGGTACATCTCCTCATCGGGGTAGGGGCAGTGCTGATCCAGACCTGCTCGTTAGAATGAGCAGCCCCGCATAAAAGGTGAGGGTGAGTATACATTATACTCAACAAGCAAGGCTGACTAAATGCAACTAAGGTTTACAAGGGAAGGATATGGTTCTTTTGCATAAAGCCAGTTTTATAAGTTTGCCTAAGTTTTTATAAAACGGTTTGAAAGGTGTTGAAGGAAAAACAAATATTTGAATTGTTTTCTTTGAAAGTCCGGCCTCAACCGGTTTTGCCCAACCTGGCTACTCACGGCACCCACCGTGCAACACCCTCATCGCTCACAGCACCCACTATGAGGAGAGAGAACAAAACACATGACTGCGATCGTGGTTTTTCTTTAAAACACCATTTTGAAAACAAATAGATAAGAAGTACCATGAGGCAGCTCCCCGTCGTCCGCCCTTGATCGTGGGCACGGCTATCATGATAGTTATACACTCTGCAGAGGTTGCACGCTTCACCCATGAGAGGTGGTTCTTCCTAGGGTGCCCCCAAGGAAAAATGATCACCATAGGGCCTTTCTCCAACATCCTCCTAGTTAAGGCATTCCCGCTAAGGTTTCCACTGCAATGCCCCTCTTGCGCCGATAGAACAACACCGATTGTCTACTCCACCGACTGGAATGCCAAAGCCAGGAGTCCGAAGGATACTCAACCAGGGCCCGCCCATACAGGCACACATGTTCACACTGTTATACTTAGCTCGTCTACCTCAAGGGATCGGTCCTTAGGGACTAGGGTGGTTCCCACACTGGGCCCAAGTCTCGTGCTTGCTGCACCAACCTTGCAACCATCTACTCCGATCAGGTTTTATAAAATATTTTTACCCGATAGCACCCACTATCCCGCCTACACCCATTTGCAAACATGACAGTACCAACCGTCCTTTAAAATCCACGTTAAACAAGCATTTGATATTATCATCATGTATCTAATTTTAATATGATTGCAACTGAGCATAGCTAATATGATCAAAACCTAATTCAAGGGTGTTGGCATTATTTTAATAATATTATAATAACCTAGGGCAGCAAGGAATGATTTTATAACGGTATCTTTATTTGGGGGTTTTTTTAGCTAACCAACTAATCAATTAGTAATTTTTAAGTTTCAACATAGCATGCAATTTAAGCATCTAACAAAGTCATTTTATAAACATGGGTACGAGGTTCAGCACTTGCCTTGATCAGCACAGCTTTGGTAGTCTTCCGGAGGATTGATTGCAACACTATCGTCGCTAGATCCTAATAGAGAAAATAACCACAATAAACACGAATGCCCCAAATAAGACATGAAATGACCTGTATGCTTATGCTTATGCAAAAATAACACGAAAAGATAAATTAAATTCTCTGGTAAAAACTAAATTTATTTTGCAATTTTGTTGAAGCTAAATTTATCTAAATACCATTTTTAAACATTTTATCAATTTACCAATTAAGCAAAAATTTCAATATTCTTAAATATTCATGAAAATTACCGAATAGAAGAACTCATTTTTATGAACATCATGAAATTTATTTGGTGATTTTTAGACTTATATAATTAAAGATATGAATTTAACAATTTTAGTGAAAAAGAAAAATAGAAACAAATTAGAGGTCGGTTGGTTAGTGTGGCTGCCCTGCACACGACGTATACATACAAGACGCCCAAGAGGCGGCGGTCTGCCTGCAGCACGACAAGGCAGTGCTGGGCGAGCGCCCAGCCATGTGAGTGGCCCGGCTTCGCGAACGCAGGCGATGGCGGGCAACAGCGGGGCGCGTGGCGGCCCACCACCAACCGAGGCACGCCAGCAACGCAACGCCCATGCGTCAGAAGCGATGGCGTCCCAGCGCAGCATGTAGCCCAGCGAAGCTGCTGCGGTTAATGGCCTAAGCGCGCCTTGCTAATGGCGGCGGCTTGACGGTAAGGCGGCGCCGACGCAATGCGCGGCTCGCGCCGTTGATGGATTCCGGTGGCGGCGCGGACCCCAAAACACTGCGCCAAGACCAGAGCATGCATAGGAACTAAATGGAAGAGGTGGAGCTCACTACGGCGCCAAAATCGAGGAAATGGGAAACTCCGGCGAGGTCTTCGGCACGCGATTCCCGGAGCTATGGACCTCGGATCCACAAGTTCCTGGGCAAAACGGAACCGTGAGGGAAAACTCTAGGACGTCCCGGAACAGTTTTGAAAATGGAAACTTACTTACGGCCGAATCGATGAAAATTGAAACGAGGGAAGGAGGAACTCGGCTGGGAGATTTTAAGGGAGACAGAGAGATGGGGGGGGGGGTCTGCTCAGTGTCCATTAACACCCCTAATGGTAGAAGGAGTTTCATGGGTGGTTTACGGCTAAGAGGGTTAGGAGTTAATGGGAGGGGGTTAGAGAGTGAATGGAGGGGAGTTTTGTGTGTGCTGTACACACATAGAGAGAGTGTTGTTGTGTGGAGAGGGAGATCAGTGAGAGGGAGGGAAGCAGAGAGGGAAGAGCAAGGAGGGAGGATGACAAGTGGGACCAAGGAGGAGTGGAAGGGATTTTAAATTACTTTTATTTCTGATTTTCTCTTTTGAAAACAAATTTCAATTAAAATTTTATTTTCCCCTTTTGAAACCCAAATACATTACTTTAATTATTTTATAGAATATTTACAAAACAACTCAATTAATTTTTAAAGTTTTTATTAAACAAGTAACATACTCATTTTATTGAAAATTATTTTATTTAAAAGAATTTTAATGAATGCAATGTATGATGCACATGAATTTTTTTATTTTTGAAAATGAGGATGTTACAGAAGGCTTGCCATATATTTGAAGAGGTGGAGTTCACCATCAACCATTTGATGCCAAGCATGAGGATATTGAAGTATATATCATATACCGATGCCACTTTGGTAACAATTTAATTTCAAGCATTTTGCCTTGTGTAGGTAATTGTATTTCATGAAAAATCATTTTAATCTTTAGTCATTCATCATGCTCTTGTCTAAAACCTTCAATGAATTTATATGAGCATGATGAGTGTTGTGGCACATTTAGAAATAGAGCTAATACATATACATGTGTATCACATTTCCTAAGTGTGCCCATATTTATTAAGTGCTAGTGTTGAATATCAAAATGAGCCATTTTAGCCAAAATGTGAATTTAAAGTAAACATTTTAAAATTGTTTGAAAAATGTTCCAATGTGATTCTCAAATGTTTTCAAAGGGTTTTGGCTAAAGAAAAACCTATTTTCATCAAAAACAAGTTTTGAACTAAACTTCTAGTTACTAGCATCTTGTTTTTGCCATTTTCGGTATTTTTCATAGAATTAATTCTAAACCGAATTTGGGAAAAGTTTCGTACCAAAAACATAGAGTTGGTCATTATAAATAACTTTTGTATTCAAATGATTTTCAAATGACCAACATATCTCACACTACGAGGCTTTGAAACTCACCAAAAATCTTGCTTTTACCAAAAGAGGCCAATTCTAGCACTTAAGTGAGTTTTGCCATTTGGGCCAAATTTCTTGATATAAATTGGCTCGAAATGGTATTTGAGACTCATGAAGACCATTTGGAAACTAAATACCCTTCTAGTGCTCATTTGGTAAAATTGGAGAGACATTTGAAAAGTGGATTTATCTTTCAAACCTAAAAGCTTACTTTGATAAAATTTATTTCAAAACTCTTGAATGACCTCTCCTAGTTGGGAATGCTCCAAATAACATATATGTTGGATCTCTTGAATATATTTGGAGTCATGAACAACTTCCCTAGATATCACTCTCTACTCTTTGCTAAATACCACTTTGACCTTTCTTGATCTAATTCTTTAAGTAATATTTCTTTCCAACTACCTATCTTTCATCTCTAATGCCATTTGGTCGCTACAAGTGGTATCTCTAAGGTAGTTTATATCTTGATCTCGATATCGATATATAGTCAACATATCAAAAACCTAGAGCTGAAATCCAACTTTCATATCGGAATGTCCGATGTTCACATCGGAGTATTCGATATCAGTCCGGAACTTCCGCTCCTAGGTCCGATCGACCCTGCTCTGCCGTCCTCGCCAGAAAAATATCAAAACATCTGATATACTTTCGATGCTAACTCCGATCGGAGCCTCTCTGCCAGTCTGCCCAGAAAAATATCGGACTATCTGTGGGGCCTGTCCTTTTGCCCACCACTTGCTCTGCACTAGTCCCTGGATCAGTACACTAGTGCACACCATTCACATAGCCGGATCATTACATACAAGCGGAAGACTTAAATTACATAAAATATCTGTATTAAGCCCGAAGGCTATTAAGTGTTTACAACATGGCACATTGGCCCAAATATTCCAAATGTCCAAAAGATCAGAGTGCAGAGAACCCAAAAGATCCAAAAGGGTCTTGTGCCGGCTATGCCTAAGCACTCGACTGGTGAGACGCCCTATGTCTCGCCCTGATCGTCAGCAAAGTCCTGTCCTTCATCTTCATGGAAGGCGTACTGATCCTGCTCATATTCTCCATCTAAAAGAGAATATGAATGCGAGGTCAGTGTCAATGCGAGGTCAGTGTCCTCCAAACACTGGCGAGCTAGTTTCCAACCTAATGCATTTAGTGATAGGGTTCCAAAGGAAAGGTTGGGGCTCATTTAGTTGCAGAAAGCAAGTTTTATAAATCAAAACCTATGACTTAGCATATTTTAACCAAAGTTCTACTAATCAATGTTTTCCATTTTTATTCCACGACAGTTTTCATGCACACTGCCAAACGTTTTCCAAACCACGATAGTTTCCTTGAACACTGCCAAACGTCTCCAAACACCCGCCATCATCTTCCGGGTGTGGCGCACCCGTTGTGGATTTTACGCCAGCGAAGTGCCCGTTCTTCCCTAGCCGAGTTGCCACGTCCACACTAGAGTCACGGCTCCCTGTCACGTAAGACCTAGATCACCCATCAGGATGACGACCTACTCCTGTCTTCACCTCGGACTAGGGGTTGACCCTGACGCTATCCAGCAAGCCAGCGGGCCCCTAAGTCCGCACTACTGCGCGATGGCCACGCGTTGTGCAGGAACCCCAGTGGGCAGCATAAAGCTACACGAAAACTACTCGCGCTCCGACTGGCACAGCCGAGCTTGGCTGCCCAGCACCCCTGAAACTCACGTTGTGCAGGAACCCCATTGGGCAGTATAAAGCTACACGAAAACTACTCGCGCTCCGACTGGCACAGCTGATCTTGGCTGTCCAGCACCATCTCCGTGGTCCCGCCTTCCTTCAGACCATGTAGCCCAGCTACATCACACCATAACCATAACCGGAACACATCCGTGTTCCCAATCTACACACTGGCATGCCAGGCCCAATATCCAGTAAACCAAGTCTGTAATATTCATCATGTCCGATTAATGTCGGTTCACCGTTCCGAGGCAACTAAGCCTAAAATTAATAATTGAAGCTGAGCAATGTCTAAGCAAGATTTTAACCAAGACTTAAGAGTCTAAAATTGTTTTATTCAACCTAACCAGGCTAACAAGGGTGATCATCAAGGCAATCATTTAGAAGTCAAATGATAGATGATTTTATCAATGCAATATCATCATGGGGAATTAAATACAAGAAGTAAGCATGGCATGATACATCATGATTAAATAAGTAGGCATAAATACTTAAAAGAGCATGCAGTTTAATACTGTAAATAAAATATTTAATAAAACTGGGATCCAATATGATCCTTTTGAATGTTAACTCATACTAGGGAAAGTATAAGCTCTCCCTAATAAAAGTAACACCTAAAGGAAGATTGTTAACTCGCACTAGGGAAAATTGACATTTCCCCTAGTGAAAGCAAACACCCTTTAGGGTGGAAATTAACTCGCCTTGGTCTTGCGGGTGAAGGGAATCTTCTTGCTGTTCTTCAAATTGCTCCTTGTGCTCCTCCGCGTCTATTAACGGAATGAATTCGAAGAACAAATAAATATAATACCAATATGCAACGAGGAGGCATGATGCATGAATGCACATGCATCTAAGGCGATCGCGATTACGGATGGTAGTTATGCTAGTATTTCAAGCGTAGTAGCGTCGAGTGATGCAATGCATGAATATGCGCTAACATACCTTTAATTTAGACGACCCTAAACTGATAATAACCTAAAGCGGATAAAATACTTGGTAAAATATTTATCTGCATTATTTGGGAATCAATTATTGTTTTGAATGAAATTATACACATTTGTCTCTAATAATACTACAGATGAATGGATTAACTAGCTTTAAGAATTTCCCATAGAGTTACAAGGATAAACTAATTGGTGAAAATAGATAAGCACTGATTTGCTTTGCTTAATAATTTTATAGATCTAATCTTTGGTTTAATTAAACATAGACATGTAATATACTATTAAATGTATTATCTAATAGCTTGGAAATTATGTAAATTCAAACAAATTCAGAAAAATACGAAATTTATATGGGAGCTAGAATATACCCCGATCTATCTATTTTAACCTGTTTTACCTAAATCGGATAAACGCTGAATTTTTGGCGGCCTTGCAAAGACATATTTCCTTGCTCTCCAGTAGCTGCTGGAAGAGGCACCCAGCAACACCGCAGCTAAACCCCATCAGGTCCAGCAGCTGCGAGGCAGCAGCTGGGCAGTAGCAAGGCAGCAGCACGGGCAGCAAGAGCAGTAGCTCCAACTTCAGCAGCAACAGCATTGTAGCAGGTTCAGCTAGGCAGTAGTTAGCGGCAGCAGCAAGAAGCAGTGCAGGAAGAAGCAGCAGCAGTAGCATCTTCTTCAGCGTGCAGCAGCTGCATACCAGTAGAAGCACCAGCCAGTAGGAACAGCAGCAAGGCAGCGATGCCTTCATCTTGTCATGTTACATACATGCTCCAAGCACTTGTTTTGGATAGGATTGCAAAAAGGAAAAATAGGGGAAAGCTCATCAATGGCTGCTGCATCTAGTGACAGAAAAACAAAAGGGAAGAAGGAGATAGATCTCACCGAAATCAATATGCATGTCATTAACACTTGGATAGATGAGAAGCTTGGGAGCTAAGGAACAAAATTGTTTCAGCACCCATAGGTTAATTTTTGGTGTTTGAGGGTGTTTGAGAGGAGAAAAGAAGAGAGCTCACTGCTGTACAGCTGCTTGCTGCGTTGGGGAAGAAGGGGGCTGGGGCTGCTGCTAGCTATGGGGAAAAAAGGAAGGGGAGGAAGAGATATATAGAGAAAAATCATTAGTGTTTTTAGAGGAAAATTAATATGCTAAGAGTGGTAAACTCCTTTTTAAACTACACATAATTTGGAAATCCTCAAGAGTAGGGGAATAGGACTAATTGGTTTTATTTTCCTAAAAAGGGTCCAAACAGGCATTAACTTAAGTTTTAGAGTGCAAGAACAATTTTTAAAATTAAACAAATAACTAACAGATTTTAATATTACAAGAAAAGGCTAGATTTATGGTTTGTATTTATTTAAAGAATAAATACCTTTTCACGGTTCATGATTTATCCTTCATTTTGGTTTCCATGGATTTAAAATAGTGTTACAGTTAGATAGATTATTAGTTTATATAATGCTAGGATTAATGTAACAACGACTAGACGGGGCTTACATATTTTTAATAATTTATTTTCTTTACTGAACAGTTGGCTTAAAATATTTTCTAGGTACCTTACCTTTGGTAGTATTTACAGAAAAAGTTTCATGAATTTTGAACATCGTTTACTATCTTAAATAAATCCTAGAACTGTAATATAGATATGCGGGTTAATTGCCAAATAGGGGAAACGGGCTGGCTTGGGCTGGTTTTGGGCTGCACCATGGCCAACAGGCCGGAGGCGGGTTTTGGAAATACGCGAGGTATAATGGAAAGCATAAAACATGAATTACACCACCATTAACATGACATGTGGGGCCACGGGCCCACAAGACCGTCTCACAGCGGCCTGTGCAGAGAAGGTCCTCTTCCTCCTCGAGCTGGTCTAGGCACGGCGGCCATTGGCGGGCGAGACGGAGGTCGGCGCGGGCGGGGAAGGCTAAGGCGGCCTGGCCCAAACCCGGAAATGGGTTTTCCTGGGACCCTCGCACCATTCAGTGAAGACGGCACGGCCAGTGGCGACACGAAGCTGCGGCGCGACGAATAGCAGGGGCGCCCATTGGGGGCACGGGTCGATGGACATGACGGGGAGGCAATGCGCAGAGCGCAACGCTGGTCACCGACGTCCAAGATCCGGCGGACGTCAGCCACGGGATTTTGACAGGGCAGGGAGGCCGCGGGTTGGGCGAAACGGGCGGTGGCGTGCCGGCACAGGGAAGACCCTGTAGGGGCGGCGACACGGTTGGCCAAGGCAACCTCGGCGTGCCTCGGGAGCGCTCGCGAGAGAGAGAGTGGGAGGTGAGAGACGAGCGAGAGAGATGAGCCGAGGGGAGGGCGAGCCGACGGGTAAGCCGGGCGAGCGAGCCGGCTCGGCTTGGAAAGAAAGGGGGCTAGACCGGGGGTCTAACCGGGTCGATCGGCCAAATTTAGGCCCTAAAATGGGTTCTAGACACTAAAAGGGATTTTTGACGAATTTTGGGGAATTTTCTCAATGCAAGAATACACACACACACATAATTTTGACCGTGCATGTATAAGTATATACATATATATATATATATATATATATATATATATATATATATATATATATATATATATATATACATGCACACAAACCAGTAGGTTAAAAGATAGAAATTTATGAGTAATTACGAGAATTGGTTTGGGGATAATTTGGTTTGGTATATTTATAACATTGAAACTTAAATTTGCTCTCATTAGGTTTTTCTTTTGAACAGGTGCATTTTATAAAAGGTGCAAAATTCTAAATTAGGCTTTATAATAGAATATGTTCCTCTCATATATGATTCCTTTATATGCTTAAGACTAATGTACTTTGATACCAAAAGGATTTTGAAAGATATTTTCCCCAAATACATGCACATCGCATAATTTCTAAAATGTCCGAATAGGGGGGTGTTACACTATCCGATCCAGTTCCGATCGAACCCTCTCTGTTGATCTCGCTTGGAAAATATCGGATGTTCCGATACTAACATCGGAGTATCCGATATGATTTTGAGGGCAACGGTCTGATCTTCACTCTGGGCTATAAATATGAGCTCCCCACCTCATTTGGACCCTCTCGAATGCACAAAGCACGGTTCTTCCTTCTCAAGAGCTCTAAACTCAAACCCCTCTCACTCTCTCCTTAGATCTGTGATTCAAACACAAATTTTATCATATTTCTCGAAAGAAAATGGATTTATTGAAAATTCTTGTTGGAAAACCTTCTCTTCCATCTTAAGTTCAAATCTGAAAATTTTCAAATTTATTTGAACTTATTTACAAGATTGTTGACTTTATTTGACTTAGTGTCAAAACCGAACCTCCAATGCCCTATTGACTTAATTTTTTATTGGAGTGTGATCTTTGAGAAATTCCACTTGGAATAGTTTCTTAGATGTACATGAATCATTTCTACAAGATTTTATAGACCATGGACTTCATTTGATCAAGTTTTCTCCTTATTTCAAAATGTTCAGCTTGCTGAAATTTTCAGTTTCGAGCTAATTTTGGGCTGTATTGTGATCTTCGTATCTCGATAAGGGTTCATAATTTGTGGAAGATATGATAATGAGTTTTGATACTCTATAGTTGGTCTACATGGACAAATTTTCACAAATGTATTGAACCATATTTGTATATTTCTTAGGCCCTGTCAAAAAGCTTAAATGGATTGTCAAATCTGAATTTTTCAGCACCATGCATTTTTGAAATCTTGCATCTCTTTGAATGTTTCGAGTATTCCTTTGGATGAAAACTAAGCTAACTCGAGTCATACCTCCGTGATTCATCTAAAATTATTCGGGAGCACATTTGTTCAAGTTTTTCATCCTCGGGATCATTTTAAGCGAGATTTTCTTTTCCCGAAACCTTCGGTTCAGATTTTACTATTTTCATATTTTTGGGGTTTTTCTTTGCTCAAATGGATTTTCGGCCTTCATAGCTCTCGAAGAGAATTTCGAGACGGATCTTTTTTGCGTTGATGACTTTTGCATTTGAGCAATGGTTTAAGAGGTAAAATTCATTTTGTGTTGCTGCTCGCATGTTTTGAGAATTCTAATTCGGAGTTTTAGCAAGCCTTTCAAGGTGAAAAATATGTGAACTTATTCATTGCTCCAAGCCTCAAAGTGGAGCATATCTATTCAAGTTTTCACTCGATTGAAAGTGCTACTTTTGGCTAAGTTCATTCTGCAAATTGGATTTAATTGCATCTTAGCCTCAAAATGTTTCCTCTCTTGAATGTTTTGGAGTATTATTAAAAAGAGAAAACTTCCCTTCTAAGTTCAAGTGTGAGCTTGAATGTGTTTTATCTATTGTCTCTCTTACAAGTGGATTTCAAGTGGCAATAGATTTGAATAAGTTTCAAATCCTCATCTTGCAAATTCGTAGAATGAAATTATATAATTGGTATCTTGAATCTTCCAAATGACATGCAAATAGTATCATCACGATTATCACCTACATCTTGCATTTTGTATTTAAGACACTATCAAGCTAACATGGGTCAAGTTGAAAGATATTTGTTCCCGAAAATTGTGTTCTTGTCTATTGATGTTCAAGGAATTGGAAGAGGGGTCATCGTCGATGGTGGGATGAAGGAAAGGAGAGGAGCTCCATAGTCCGAGGGATCCAAGGCCGTGCAAGTTGATCATGATCAATTCGAGCATGTGGTAGATAAGTACCAACAAAAGGATGTATTTTCTTTGACCATATTCAATAGTGTCTTTACACATCATTATGCTAGATTGTCTCATTATAAATGGTGTTATGTATTTTAAGTGGTATACTTTACTTTCAAATTACTTTTAAGTGTTGTCTAATTTGCATTTGGCATAGCCAAGAATTGAAAGGTACATATGGATGACACGTTGCAAAAAGATATGCCCTTGACAAGCGTATGAAACTCTTGATCATCAAAATTTACTTCACTTAATCTTCTTAATTCATGATCTTGTGCATCTTATGGTCATATAAGCAATGACTTATGTGTTATCTTCTCTTTGATCATGATGCTTAATGATTAATTCCCTACTTGGTATCATATCCATTTGTCATGTGTGAGCTTCACTTATATCTTGAAAATCATGACTACAGTTGATTCATCTTGTTGGATTCATCCATTACCTATATCTAGGATTTATTACATGGGATCATACCTTGCCTAGATTTAGGGGAGCTTAATATCATGTCCTTATCACTAGCTCCTTGATTTTATCTTGTTCTCTCTAATCTTTTATTTAGTATACTATCAAGGGGGAGAAAAGATATTCCTTAGTGGATTATAGATGATTGACGACTAAGGGGGAGTTCAACCCTCAAATGGATAATGAAGGTATATATTGTGGATCTTTTTGGGATTAATACCAAAAGGGGGAGAATGTTTGAAAATCAATTGCCAAGAAAGGTTGATTATTTGGAATTATTGTTATTCATTGCAATTGATATGAGGTTTGTCATAAATCACCAAAAAGAGGGAGATTGTAAGTTCATGTAGTACTTATGTGGTTTTGGTGATTAATGACAAACACATTTAATAACAATACATTATTTAGTGCTTGATTTTATGATATCATCTAATATGCTTATTGCCTTGAGACTAATGTGTTTATTGTGTAGATTTGTTTAGTCTCACCCTATTTAGAGGAAAACAATATATAGGTCAAGTAGACAAGCTATCCATCCTAACAAGGTATGCGTTACACTAATCATGTTGTTGAGACTAACACACTTGCTTGTTGATCTTATTTAGTCTCATAAGTGCAAGTAGGTTGGATTGCTAATTAAGGTATGTCTTAGTTAGAGTTAAACTTCACATTGCTATGAATTGGTTTGTGCATTTATACCTTGTTCATATATCTTCTCATGCACATCACTTAGTGAAGTGAAGTTTAATCTAGATTGTTCCACAACTTCACTCTTGCCTAAATATGATTTGCACATATGTAATTCTTTTATATTCTATCATGTGCATCATTAAGTGAAGATTGTGGTACTTGTCATGATTTAGTTGATTCATCTTTCTGTCAATCATCTCTTTAGTGCATATAGATCAATTGTATATTCATCGTGGTGCACTTAGTAGAGATCTTTTCTATGTCAAGTGTTTCCATTTAATATTGTGCTTATTTATATGAAACACTTGACACGCCTTAAATGCTCACAAACATCAACTTATTCATATCCATTGAGTTTTTGGGACTAATACCTTTCATGAGTGATTTGGAAAGATTTAGATTCCGTGAGTATGTGTGATGGCCAAGGTATGTTAAAGGATGACAGTTAAGCCGAGGTCAACAAGACGACGGTGTCACTACAGGAATCCGACTTATTTACGTCGGCCAGAAGCCGACGTAAATAGGGCAAAAGCCGACGTAAATAGCTATTTATGTCGGCATGCCGACGTAAATAGGCCGACGTAAACCGAGCGACGTAAATAGCATTATTTACGTCGGCACCGACGTAAATAACCCTTATTTACGTCGGCCTCGAAGCTGACGTAAATAGGAATAGTGGTTCTCAGCCCACGGCATGGAGCTGACGTGGCAGTTATTTACGTCGGCCCGAGGCCGACGTAAATAGCTGTCGCCGTGGAAGGCTTATTTACGTCAGCCTCCAAGCCGACGTAAATAGGCTTATTTACGTCGGCCAGGCTGACGTAAATAGGCTTATTTACGTCGGCCAGGCCGACGTAAATAGTTGTGGCCATGGAAGGCTTATTTACGTCGGCCTCCAAGCCGACGTAAATAGGCTTATTTACGACGTAAATAGGCTTATTTACGTCAGCCCGGCCGACGTAAATATTTGTGGTCATGGAAGAAGTATTTACGTTGGCTTCCAAGCCGACGTAAATAAGCCTATTTACGTCGGCTTTTAGGCCGACGTAAATACTGGAGAATTCAGAAATAGCCAAATAAATAGGCCATATATATATATATATATATATCCATCCATACATATTGCACCATCCATCAATTTATATAAATCAACATGGATCGGTCCATTCAACCGTACATTCATATAAACCAATATCAATCCGTCCATTCATATCAGATTATAGCATCCATCCACAATTATATATATGTATATAAACTTAAACATGGCATACAACACATAGATCAACCATTATACTCATTGTTCATATAAACGTCAATTTGGAAACATGACATAACACAGATCAACCATAGTACTCATTGTTCATACAAACATCAATTTGAAAACATGACATATAACATAAATCAGCCATAGTACTCATTGTTCATACAAACATCAATTTGAAGGAGTATCGTCAAATCGATGTCCACTACCGACGTCGCCTCCCGCGTTTAAGAAGTCAGCAACTGACGGCGGAGTCTTCGAAGAAGAAGCGTTGTTGCCTCCAACATAGGCATCCGGTGTGGGGGTCACCGAATCCTATATTAACGAACATATGTTAGAGATAGCTAGATTACGTTAAAATAAATTTGAATAATTGATGATACCATGTTGGGAGATTGCGGGGTAAATAAGGGTGGAGGTTGGAACGGAGAAAGATTCAGTGGTTTTCCGAACTGCTGCGTCATATATTCCTACAAAACAAATGTAATTGGCAAATTTCATTAAATAAGAGCACGCAAAACTAGATTTCGACAATAGTAAGTTTAAATTTGTAGTTTGCTTCTAGTTATAACAGAAATGGTAAAATATATAACCATTTATTTGACAATTTCATGTACTTGGAGCAAAAACGAGGAATTGTTTTGAAATACAACTATAATTGGCAAATTACATTAAATAATTGTTGAGAGGAATGCTAAATTGACTAGTAACAGCTCGCCAATTTTTATGTATATATATAGCCAGAACGACCAATCATCGACATATACAAGGCTAGCTAATTAGCATTTAGTCCTTTAAAAAATTTATAACTTCCATATAATTAAAGCATGAATACAAACATACAACGAGGCAAATGTGAAGCCCGCTTAGACTAGAGGCTTTCCAAAGAAATTGCAGGGATCATGATGCACAAACAAATACCTTTGAACAATCCAGTTGGTCCACCAGTTTCACTTCCCGTTGGTTCCATGAAGATCGCCTATGAATAACTGAATATAATAGTATCAAACTACACATGAATATTAGTGGATTGGAGACTCCAATTTTCTCAAGTAATATACCTTTGAACCCAAATAGCAGTTTCCCTTCACTCAGTCCAACACTATTCTTTACAGCATTAATCAAGTTCTGTAATCCGATGTACTCTACCATTTCAGGTGAAGGTCCCTTGATCTGATTGGCAAAACAAATAATATAGTAAACATGATTTTAGAGAGAAAAAGTAACTAATGCTAGAATGAGGATCTCATAAATCAAACTTATTATACATGAGAATATGTATTGATGCTGCTACCTCAGGTTCAAAAAACTTGATGCCCTGCATGAACGAGATAAAAGTATATCATTTTGTGTATATGAGATACACTGACAATAAAAATATGATGCAGTAACATAAAATTTTCACAGAAGATATTATTGTTAGATCATATGACATACTTGTTTATACTTCTGCCTGTCTGGTGTATCACCTTCTTTTGGTCCTACTATGACAGAAACTGTGTTGACAACTTTCTTGACCCCTTTGAAGTAACTAGGATCGAGTGTATTTTCCTTTATAATATCTCCTATAATCTGAAACAAAGCACAAATTTAAATATTCAATTTTGGATTACATGATTCTTTGCAGGCATTGGACCATTGATCATATTATCAATAATATGAACCATAAATAAAGTACTAGCAAAGAGATCAGAAGATCCGTACAGTTTGAAAGAAAATGTTAGGAAAAAATGCACTGCAGTTTCTACTGTCATATTGGACTACAAAATTCCATAATTTTATTTTCCATGAACAGGTTTGCAAAGATGTAACATTGAGGTTTATGTCAAACAACCATGTTCCTAAACAGTATTATGTAATGCCATAGAGCGCTGCTAATACTCTGTAGCCATGGCAGTTCTAATTTTTGCTTGGTTGCTTTTGAAATAGATACAACTTATTGAACTAAATCACAATGCCTGACATGAACCAAAGTTCAACAAAAAAAAAATGTGGCATACCAGGTCCACATCAGGCCCCAGCATGCTCCTTGCCTTCTCTTCATTTCTAACCTGCAATCGAATATGAAATCAATATTATGAGGACTGAAGTGCTAATAGAAGGAGGTTGGTCACTGTACTAACGCAGGCAAGAGCACCTACTCACCCAGGGGTTGGCAAGAACCGGAGGAGAGGCGGCGGGGCGTGGCGCGAGAGGCGGCGGTGGGGTGAGACGCAGCGGCGGGGTGTGGGGCGGTGGTGGGGCGAGAGGCCGTGGCGGCGGGCGTGGCGCTGCGGGCGGCGGTGGGCGTGGGCATGGCGGTGGCGGGCGCAGAGGCGGCGAGATGAGGGCGTGGCGGCGGTGGGCGTGGGCGGTGGCGGCGAAACGCAGGCGGCGGGCGGCGTGGCGGCGGCGGGCGTGGCTACTACGAGCGGCGGCGGCGGCGTGGCTTTGGCGAGGGCACGCACGCGTAGCTAGGCTAAGATAAAGGCTCGGCCTATTTACGTCGGCCAGGCCGACGTAAATAGCCGCCACGTGGGGTTCGCGTTATTTACGTCGGCCAGGCCGACGTAAATAAATCTATTCGTCGGCGGCCGACGTAAATAGGTCTATTTACGTCGGCCAAATAGGTCTATTTACGTCGGCCCGGCCGACGTAAATAGGCCTCCCCGATTTTGAATTTTATGGGCGCGTGATAGCCTTTATTTACGTCGGCCGGACCGACGTAAATATACGACACATGGCTCTCGGGCTATTTACGTCGGCCTGGCCGACGTAAATAGCCGCCACGTGTCCTATTTACGTCGGCCTGGCCAACGTAAATAGGCCTTCCCGATTTTTAATTTGGTGCATGCGTGAGGAGCCTTTATTTACGTCGGCTCGGCCGACGTAAATAGGACACGTGGCATATTTACGTCGGCCTGGCCGACGTAAATGTGTCTGTCCAATTTTTAATTTTCTGGGGATGGATAGAGCGCTGTTTTCGTTGGCTTGGCTGACGTAAATATAACTATTTACGTCGGTTTGACGTGGCCGACGTAAATAACTCAGGGTTTACGTTGGTATTTTTTAAGCCGACGTAAATAGATTTGGCCGACATTTATAGGTCGGATTCCTGTAGTGTGTCACGAAGAGTTGAGGAATAAGTCAAGATCGACTTGGCGTGAAAATCGTCGGGGAGGATGATCAAGTCAAGGTCGATGGGATGAGAGTCTCATAAGGTGAACCGAGTCAAGGTTGACAAGGCGAAGGCGTCATCAATCATTTATTGAAGGTCATCACGCACAATGCATCCAAGGAGAAAACGGCATGTGGATTGAATGTAAGACTTAGTTTTCTCGTTTGAATTTGAGTCTAAGGATTGCCGTACTATTAAAAGGGATGTAACGTTGAATGACTTAGATATGTCTCAAGTGCTCAAGTGATCTATCTTTGTGAAAGATTGAGAGACACAAATCACATCTTGTACACCTAGGTGATTTGGTGTGAGGGGGAGAAGTGTTGGTGGTGTCGGGAAGTGAGGATTTTGGGTCTCTCTTGGCTTCCTTGTGGTTTCTGCACTTATCCTTTGGGATTTGGGCAATGAGACCTTGTTGGTTGTGTAGCCCTTGTTCTTAGCTTTTCGTAGATCCCAAGATCACCCAAAATAGAGTCTGGAGTCAAAAGTTAGCTCCGTTTTCGTCGGGCTGCGCTGTGGGCTAAATTTAATATCGGACTATCCGATGTCATATCAGACATATCGGACTATCCGATATTCTGAAGTTCCGATCCTCTATCCGATTGACCCCTCTCTGTCATAAAATATCAGATACTTCGATATGGACATCGGATACTCCGATATGTCGCAGAATGGTCTCAACGGTTAGATTTTGGGGTTCTCTATTTCAAGCCTCTCCTTCCCCACTTCGTGCAGACTTTTGGAGAGGGTATTCTTGTGTGGAATGAGAGCTAAACCCTTGTGTTCTTGAGCCCCAAACACCTCTCCACTCTTAGATCTTAGTGATCCCCTTTGAGAGAAGGGTTAGGAAGAGTTGGAGGAGGGAAGTGCTAGGGTTGTGATAGATTTGATCTAGTGAGCACTTGAGTTCATCTCCAAGCTTATTCTTCGTGGTATTTGTTACTCTTAGAGGTTGAGGACTCCTAGACGGCTAGGATGTCACCTACGAGGCACCGATGCTTAGTGTGGTTGGCCGTGGGAAGGTTGTGAAGGCCCGGTCTCCGCCTCCGCAAGGAAAGGAGCCAAGCGAGTGAAACCAAGCGAGCTTGGTGTGGATCTTGGTGAGGGAAAGGGTTGATAGAGGCCCAGGCTCAAGTGTGACCGAGCCTACCTCAACGGAGACGTAGGATCCCCTCAAGGATCCGAACTTCGGGAAACAAATCGACGCGTCTCCTCTTCACTTTGGTTTTACGTCTTTTACTCTCTTTACTTGATTCTCTTTGTGATTGAGCTATCATTCTGATTGAGTAGCTTTAGTAGCTCCTACTACATATTTACATGCTTGAGAATATTTGGTTGTGGGTGGTATACTTGATTGTCAGCAGATTTGAGCATTTCTACTCTGAACATATCGGAGTATCCAATATAAACATCGGATAGTTCGATCCACATCGGAGTATCCGATATCCATATCAGATAGTCCGATATTTATATTCCGCTGCTTAATTGCTTCAAATTTGTGGTCGCCTATTCATCATCCCTCTAGGCGACATCCCGGTCCTTTCACTACTGAGCTTGGCGATGTACACAATGTGTTCCATGTTTCACAACTCAAAAGATGCCTGAAAATACCCGAGGAAGAACACATCTCCCAACCACCAGCACCATTAGATAAAAATCTCACCTATCGAACTTACCCAGTTTGAATCGTTGACTTCTCTGACAAATAAACAAGAGGCAAGACGGTCAAATTATGTAAGATCCAGTGGGATGACAAGTCTGGACGGCAATTCTCATGGGAGCCCGAAGACAAGCTTCGCAAGGAGTACCCTCATCTGTTCAGTAATTAGGTTTTCAAATCTCGCGGTCGAGATTTATTTTTAGGGGGGAGGGATTTGTAACAGCCCAAAATTTGTGTTTTGTTTAAAAATACTTCTGTGATGATTGTATGAGGCTACGACAATTTCCTTTAAGCAGTGATTTGCCAAAAACATAATTTCAGGATTTTAAAATACTAAAATAGATTAGAATTTGGTAATTTACTCAAATCAATTGAGAAAATTTTATGTTAGGTCATGAATATGGAAAACAAAAATCTAGCAATGTATACGGCTAAGTTGATTTAGTAATTTTAACTCTCACTCTAAATTTACTATGTGTGTATAATCACCTATGCATATGAGTATGTTATGTATATACATAAATGTATATATATGTATATACATATATTTGCACACAAACACATATATGCTTTTGGTATATATATGATAAATCACATTAAAAATCCTACAAAAATTCTAGAGAACTAATTTGGACCCTAAGTAACAGTTTGACCGGATTGTTGACTAAATTGACCATGGTGGGACCCACATGGCAGCCTCCTTCTTCTCTTGCTCTTGTGAGCAATTCATCGAGCAGCTTGGCTGCCACAGCACTGCCTCTATCCTCACCGGCGCACTGACCTTCCCTAGCCAAATCTCCCTCGAAGATCCACATCTTGCACTACTACAGAAATGGCCTTTCATACCGGCACATCAGTATCGGTTATGCATGAACCGGACTGACAGTTACATCAGTCCCGGTTCAACGGTCTACTGGTCCGGGGGGAACATCAGTACGAGCTGAGACACCAACCGGTACTAATGTTCTAACATCCATGCCGATTGGTGTAACCAACCGGTACTAAGCAGGCTAGCTGGCCCGGGGTCTGCTTAGTACTGGTTGGTTACACCAACCGGTACTGAGGCTACACCAAGTTGTACTGATGTTCAGTACCGGTTGGTGTAACCAACCGGTACTAAGCAGGCTAGCACTTCACCCTACGTGCATTGCTATTTGTAACCATGAACGACTGGCCTGCACTTGGTAACCTGTCAGGACTATCTATCAAAGGATATAAAGTCTGCATCCAGTGCTTAGAGGATACGGACAGCAAGTATCTGAAAACTTTCGAAAGGTCGTGTACATGGGCCACCGTAGGTTCCTCGATATGAAGCACCCATTACGACGGAAGGGTGAGAATTTCGATGGGACAGAAGAAAAACGTAAGAAGCCCCTGCATCGCAGTGGGACACTTGTATTTTCTCGGGTAAAGGATCTGAAAGTAGTATTTGGAAAGGGTCTTGGTAGCAAATCTGTCCTGACTGAACAAAGTCATATGAAGCCCATTTGGAAGAAGAAGTCAATATTTTGAGATTTACCTTACTGGAAAGACTTAGAGGTCCACCACTCACTGGACTTCATGCATATCACAAAGAATGTCTGCGTGAACCTGCTAGGCTTCCTAGATATGTACAGTAAATCATAAAATACACTTCAATCACGAAAGGACCTGCATCTACTGGAACTCAGGAACGACCTATATCTGGAAAAGAGAGCGAAAGGACAACATTACCTCCACCCTGCGAGCTACACTTTGAGCAAGGAAGAGAAAAAAAACATGATTAAGTTCTTGAACAGTGTGAAGGTCCCTTCTAGATACTCCTCGAACATAAGGAGACTCATCAACACGAAAGAAAATAAGATAGTACACCTAAAATCACATGATTGTCATATTTTGAGACTGTTGCTCCTAGTGGCGCTGAGAGGTATTCTGCCGGACTGGGTACGAGGGACAATCGTAAAGCTGTGCTCATTCTTCAACACGGTGTCGCAGAAGGTCAGCGAACCACGGAACTTATCTAACCTGTAGGATGACGTGGTCGATAGTCTGGTCAACCTTGAGATGATCTTCCCTTTGTCCTTTTTTGATATTATGGTCCATCTCATGGTCCACATTGTCAAAGAGATAGAAATTCTCGGACCCGTGTTCCTGCATAATATGTTCCCTTTCAAGAGGTACATGGGTGTCCTAAAGAAATATGTTCGTAGCCGGTTTCGTCCAGAAGGCTGCATTGCATAGGGTGTTGGCACAGAGGAGGTGATTGAGTTCTGTGTCGACTACATTGATGAGCTAAATCCGATTGGCATCCCTGTTTCACGCCATGAGGCGAGGCTATGGGGAAAAGGGACTCCAGGGAGAAGAGAGTTCTTTAGCGACGATCTACTTTCATTTAAACAAGTACATTTCATAGTCTTGAAATAAGCAACTGTAGTGGCTGAGTTTATCCATGAACATGAGATGATTCTACGCGACCAATACCCAGAGAAGTCAGAAAAGTGGATCGCACTAGAGAAAATGGATCGTTTCGGTGGTTGGTTACAAAAGCAACTGATGGGCTCCCGGACAGACAATGAACAGTTAAAACTCTTGGCTCGGGGACCATCCATGACAATCGTATCATTCCATGAGTATGAGATAAATGGGTACATATTTTACACGACTGCCCAGGATAGCAAGAGTACCAACCAAAACAGCGGTGTCCGTATAGATGCCTTGGACAAAAATAGAAAGATAGACACGTACTATGGTTACATAGAGGATATCTGGGAGCTCGAGTATGGACCTATAAAAATCCCTCTGTTTCGGTGCCAATGGGTCAAATTGATAGCCGTTGAGATCGACGAGTACGGTATGACAACCGTGGACCTCAAGCAAGTGGCCTATAGGGACGAACCGGTCGTGCTCGCAAATGATGTGACACAGGTATTCTATGTGATGGACATGAACACAAACCGAAAAAGCAAAAGGACAGGCCTACTAAAAGCAAGAAGCAGAAGGACAAGCTTACCGAAGATAACAAGCAGAAGCAGAAGCAGAAGAATAGCGGTAGCGATCAGCCAAGGCGCCACGTTGTTCTTCCAGGAAAAAGTAGGATCGTCGGAGTTGAGGGCGTCACAGATGAAGAACAGTACAATCAGTTCGACGAGCTACCTCCTTTTATGGTGGACATAGACAGTACTGTCTTGAATGATATAGAGGAATCCCCTATGTACGACACGATCATAATGAAGGATCACTCGTAAAAACAAAGTATGTTAGAAAATAAGTCGAACAGTGTTATATAAACCTGTGTATGAATTATGATTTTTTATTAAGCAAGGAAGCAATAATTGAATTTATAAAACAAGGTGAAAATCTATATTAAGATGGTTGGAAAATAATAATGTAAAGAATATATGAATTTTTAATTTATTTTATTTTTGAAAATCATTTTAGTGTGGAATAAGTATGATTTATAATTTTTAGTAAGCAATGAATCAATAATTGAATTTATATAAAAGGTGAAAATTTATAGTAAAATTTGAAAAATTAAAGAGATTTCAAGGCTCCCAACAGTTTTCTATAATTATCGAGAAATTAATGGCAAATTAGTACCAATGACATATGGGACCTACCAGAGATGGGCCCACATGTGAGTGAGCTCATCCCTTTCTCCTAAGAAGAGTACAAAAAAGATTCATGTCGTGTTGGACCGATCAAAACCCCCTCCTCTCCTCACGGCTAGCGGCGTGCGCTTGGCGCTTGGCTCCCGTCGTCTTGATCACGAGTTCGAGCCCGCTCACGCCACTGTATTCTTTTATTTTTGGCGTAATCAGTAAAAATGAGCATTCAGTCCCGGTTTGTTACACCAACCGGGACTGATGTGAGCAAGAAGTCCCGGTGTAATACACCAACCGGGACTAACGTGAGGTTAGTCCCGGTGGATGACACCAACCAGGACAGATTCCCCCATCATATAAATTCGAATACGAGAAGTCCCGATGTATTACAGCAACTTCCAATGTGATTTTCTATAGTATTATAATTTATATTATACAGAATGTTTTATACTTTTGATTTTTAATTTTTGGTACATGAATGTATTTGTGAATAAATGTATAAAAATTTGTAGAAAATAGTAATAGGCTCAAAAAATGTGAGGACAAATCTTATGGGTCCGAAAACAACATATATTATAGGAAATGTACATATATTATACCATTATAATAATTTACAAATAATGGTACCATGTACAATGTCCCACAGGGTTACCACAAAAGATGGTAAAAGCTAATTTCTAATAATATACTAATTAACTAATTAATTTTTATTATTAATAACTAGTCGTCGTTTTCGTCGTCGTCGGCGTCGGCGCCATCATCGGAGGCGTCGTCGTCGTCGTCGTCGTGGTCCTCCTCCTCCTCAGGATCATCGTCCTCCTCCTCGTCCTCGTCCTTGTCCTCGTCCTCGTCCTCCTCCGCGACGACGTCCTCGTTGTCGAAGTCCTCGTCGTCCTCGTCATCGTCGGACAACTCGTCCGACATCGAGAACTCCGCCGGGTAGAAGATGGACTCCTTCCTCGGCTGGTTGTGACGAATGCGCTTCCGAGGGGGACTCTCGTCCTCGGAAGATGGCGGCGGCGGCGGAGGCAGACCCGCAGGCGGGGCAGGCATCGGTGGTGGTGGTGGGGCGGAGGAAGAGGCAGATGAAGAGGAAGAGGAAGAGGAAAAGGCAGAGGAATAAGCCATGGATCGAAGAGGCAGAGGCGCGCGGCAGAGGAAGACGGTTAGGCAGAGAAAGATCGTCGGTTTTATAGAAGAGGCCGAGGAAGACAAAGAGGCAGAGGAAGAGGCAGAGGAAAAGGCAGAGGCGGCTCCACGGTTGGCGCCAATATTGCGTTGTTTCGAATTCTCACATAGTCCCCGTGAGAGGCAGAGGAAAAGGCAGAGGCTGCTCCACGGTTGGCGCCAATATTGCGTTGTTTCGAATTCTCACATAGTCCCCATGAGAGACACCAACCGGGATTTACATAGTCCTGATTGGAGACACCAATCGGGATTGCTTCCCCCAAAATGGAGGTCACGGACTTGTGGTTTCCACATGTCAGTGGTAGTAATTTGCCATAAATTACAAAGTATATTAGCAAATAAGTCCAACCGTGTTATATAAACCCGTCTATGAATTATGATTTTTTATTAAGCAAGGAAGCAATAATTGAATTTATATAAAAAGGTGAAAATCTGTATTAAGATGGTTGGAAAATAATATTGTAAAGAATATGTGAATTTTTAATTTATTTTATTTTTTGAAATCATTTTAGTGTGGAATATGTATGATTATTATTTTTTAGTAAGCAATGAAGCAATAATTGAATTTATATAAAGGTGAAAATTTATACTAAAATTTAAAAAATTAAAGAGAAATTTCAAGGCTCCCAACAGTTTTCTATAATTTTCGAGAAATTAATAACAAATTAGTACCAATGACATGTGGGACCACCAGAGATGGGCCCACATGTCGATGAACTTAGCGTCTTGGCTTGAGCTGGATCCCGTCACAGCACAGTCCGAGTTCGAGCCCAGCTCGCGTCTTATTTTTGGGAAATCAGTCCCGGTTGGTGTAATTAAGCGGGATTGAGGGAGACCGAGTCCCGGTTGGTGTCATCAACCGGGACTAAGTGAGCATTCAGTCCCGGTTTGTTATACTAACCAGGACTGTTGGTTCCTAGGGCACCACCTGATAGGGGCGTTGGTCTCGGTTGGTGTAACCAACCGAGACTGATGTGAGGTCAGTCCCGGTGGATGATACCAACCGGGACTGATGCCACCATCATATAAATTCGAAAGCGAGAGAGGTTGGAGACATAAGTGTTATTGTCTCCAACGTCTCTCACCGACGCCGTCTTCAGCCCCCGCCGTCGATGACCCACGCGCGCCGCCGTCTTTCCCTCCTCCGACAACTGTGGACAACATGGGCCCCGGGTATTCCAAGTTATCCAGTTGGGCGTACCACCTCTTTGGGCCGAGTCGCACGGATCTTCCAGAAGGCGGGTTTGGAGGCTGGCGCGGCCTGGCTTACTCTACAAGGAAACGAACTCGTTTCCTTCTCGAATACATGGAGATAGACGTGACCAACCCAGTTATATCTCTACATTCCTTATACGGATTAGGGAACCTATCTGTAACCTGACCCCTTGCACTATATATAGGGGGTCGGGGGTCCCTAGTTAGATCTGATCATCTCATCATCATACACACATCCAAGATCATTGTCTGTTCTCGTGCCATCTAGACGAGAACATACATTGTAATCGACATCGACCATATAATCCACGAGCGCAGGAGTACGGTATTGCCTCATCTTGAGGGCCTGAACCTGTATAAATCCGGCTCCCTGTGCTACCATCGTAGTTGTGATCTTTCACATTGCCCCATAAAATATATTGCCGACGCAAATCGTTGACAGTTGGCGCGCCAGGTAGGGGCTAGCGTCACGATTAACTTCATCAACTTTGATGGCCTCCATCGGCGGATTCATCTTCACCTACGTCATCGGCCAAGGCTTCGTCTTCAGGGATCTCAGCTTCCTTGCCGATGACTCTGGCGAACTCCAGCTATCGCAGCCGGATAACGTCCAGGGAAGGCTGAATGCAATTTCGGCCAAGCTACACCACGTCGGCTCGTCTCTTCCAGACTCTGATCCGGAAGAGATCCGATCTGGTGACAATGACTCTGACTACCTCACCGTAAGGACCCCCTTCGGTTCCAGTCGGGGTTACGAGCTTATGGTTCTACCAGCGTCCTCCGCTGGTAATGAATCAACTGTCAATGCTGTTCCTAATCTGGATCGCGTTCGAATCCAATTAGGAATTGCGACTTTTCAGTTGTCTGGCGTCCCGTTCGGGTTAAGAAATTCGGCCGCTGTTTTCCATGAGATGACACGCCGCCTTTTTCAATCTGGGCTAAGGAGCGCCGCACAACGCACACACACTGGGATGAGTTTTCCGAGTCCTGGCTCAGGGACAACTCTAACCAGATCAACTTCCCGAGTGGGCATACCACTCGGATTGGTCAATTCGAATGCAAGATTTCAGCAGATCAGTTCTGCCGAATCTCAGTCGGACTCTCTTATGCCAGACGATCCGGCACGTGAAGTGGGAGTTATAATCACTCCCATCGACCAGCCAACAAATCGGGATCAGTTGAGCCTCTCTTTCTCGGAATCCGAGTTAGACCAGAGCGTCAACGGCTTCCCCGACTTTCGCGGCATCTATGTGCTGGATGGACAAGCCTCCGGATCGACTCGGCGCCCATGGATGAGGCGGAAGCCAAACATAACGGTGGAGGCGGAGAAGATCTGCGCGATAAATTAAGCGGTCACGCACAAGAAGTCCGGGAGGAACTGCTTCAAGTCCGTATGGGAGATCACTCGGTCTTCCGTACGCCCCAGCAAAACATCCTCGCATGTAAGACCCTCCTAGATAATGTTGGTCCTTTGCTTGGAGAGAACAGCCCGGCGACGCCAATCATGGAGCAGATCAAAGCCATGGTAACGGTAGCGGCTGTCCAAGGCACTTGGGATCAATAGGCCGACTCGGCCAGAAGGCAGACTGCCACGAGTAGCACTCGGCGCAGTCGGCATACGCCAACTCACGGGCAAGACGCCCGCTGAAGTGCAAGTCGCGACCTCCGCCATGACATCGAAGCCCGGCGGAGGGAGCGAGATGAAGACCGGCGCCGCACTCCACCGCGCCGGATCCTTCCCCGTCAGTCTCCTCCTCCTAGGGACGGATTGATTGACGGGATCAAGGCATTCACACCCCGACTTCGTCGAGTAAAGCGGCGAAGGTTCAACCCAAAGGGAATAGTGAAATTTGACGGAGAGCGGGACCCAGAGACTTGGTTGCAGATCTACTCTTTGGCAATCAAGGCCGCGGGCGGAGGATACAACGTGATGGCAAATTATCTGTCCGTCATATTAACTTCTCCGGCTCAGGGTTGGCTCGCGGGCCTTCCAGAGAACTCAATCGGTCCTGGGGAGTGCTTTGCGACCAATTCCTCGCCAATTTCCAAGGTACTTACGAGAAGCCTAGAACCCAATGGATCCTTTATCAGATTCATCAGAAAAAAGATGAGTCATTAAGGGATTTCATTCGGTGTTTCACCAAGAAGAAGAACACAATCCGAGAGATTTCGGAGGTGGTCATTGTCGCGGCCTTTCAGAAGGGAGTTCGCGACCCCGATCTGATCAAGAAAATACCTCGGAAGCCCCCGACCACCGTCAAGGAGATGTTCGCCTCGGATCGATATGTTATCGTGACGCTTCGCCGAAGCGCCAAGAGGATCACCCGAGTAAGAACGAAGGCAAGAAGGACAAGCCCGAGTCGTCCTCCAAGAAGGACAAGAAGCGCAAGGGTGAGGAGTTGGTGACGGTCGCAGATCATGGTCGGCAGAAGCCGCCCCGCCCCGTTGACTACAACAAAGTTACGGAGGCGCCGTGTCCTTTCCATCCGAATGGAAAGCATGCGGCAAAAAATTGCAATGTCTTGAAGAGGTTTGCTGAGGAGCACAACAAAGATGCTCCGAAGGACGCTAAGCAAGACGACAAGCGTGACCCCCCTCAGGGTGACGCTTACCCAGAAGCTGAGCGTGAGCTCAATTACATATTCGGGGGATCGGATGCATACAAGTCCAAACGTAAGCAGAAGCTTACTACTCGAGAAGTTAATGCAGCTACTCCGGTGACCCCTGAATACATTCGATGGTCCGAAGTTCCGATCAAGTTTGATCACTCCTAAAGTGGAGCTTGCGATTGAACACATCGTTCGTTCAGTAACTAGTAGTAGGCCCCCGGCGGCGAATCTTGCGCTGGAGGAACCTTCCGGATCTACTTTGATTTCACTCAACCTTGGACCAAACCCTTCGAGTATAACGCAGACCACGAGAATTTAGCCTGGTGGTCTTGGAAGTCAATACACCTGCATATGAAGATGGCGAACCTATCTTATACACGTAATCTCACGTCAGGAGACATCAAGATTTTATATTACCTTGATAAGGAAGGACTTCCACGCCTGGAGTGTCGGCCTGATGTTAGTCACGCCGCATCCACAGGCGAGGCTAACCACCAACAAGCCATCTAAATTAGCATCAAGCCGCAATATGTAAGCGTATTCGATTTCCTGCCGCGGCCCAATGCCTACGCTGGCCAATGAAAGGCGAGTCGAATTATATAAGGAAAAGAAGGCACACCACGCGTATACCCTCTAGGTCGTAGCCGTGCGTCCGAAGCATCGAATGCCACATCCAAAGGAGGTCACAAACACAGCAATGCGCTCGTGAGAGTGAGCTCGGCCGAGCCATCAACTGCGAGATCACCAAACTAGTGCCACTATATGAAATTACTACACACATTGGTTGCATCTGATTAGTTAAGAACTAAGATGATATAAAAGAAGAAGATCAATACACGGACGTGAACAGATGTGGCTCGCTGATTACCTTGACTTAAAATGTCCGGATCCGTTAGGACTACCTTCATCCACCAGGGTTATCACACCGCCACTCGATTCCAAGCCGCCGGTTATGAGTACAGATGCCTACTCATGATTAATCCATCAGTTAAAATTGCATCCTGATACGTTCTGATCCGGGTCGCCATCCATGTCCATGAATAGACCTGCCGAGCAGACGCCTGTATATCAATGATTTCAGCGATGTTTCCAGCTAAGGCGCTGTGGTGGAGAGGGCTGTAGATGATGGATCTCGCTCGAAACGAGGCTGAGCCCGCGATGGCATACAACATGAAATTAAACGTCGTGAGGCCTGAGCGCTTCGGGTCCTTAAAAGTTTTGTGGTGTTTCATCGGGAATTGAAGCTAACGAAAGATCAAAACCATCATGGAGATGAACCTATGCCGCAAAAGGGACATCCAGCATCGTGCCAATGTGCATGGTGGTCGACTCTCGCGACGGACTCATTCCGATTACGAAACTTCAACTCCTTTGTTGAGCTGTTGAAAAAACTTCAAGTTCGATGCAAGCACAGCATCTTCAGACACCGCCGCATGTGCACTCACACTGGGTGGGCTGATGTACATATACCACACTCAGTCGTGGTAGTGGAATCTATGTAGCTCTACTACGACTTGGCATAAATCTGCTTGGCATAAATACCGAATGATGTACGCTAGTGGACCGAGCATGATACACGCTAAATGTCCAGTGTGTCTTTTATGGGGCTACCTGCAGCCATGAGTAGAAGCCAAGTCATTTTGGCTCATCAAGCTCTGGTGGCTCGAGAGAGGTAAATTATGCTATAACTGTCGATGTCACACTTTCTGAAGCACTACTTTCAAGAACACTCTCAAGAACATCATTGGATGCCTACCCATCCACGGAGCTCCTCAGGTCGCCACGCCCAAATATTATATAATCGAGGACTTCGCCGCTACCTAGACGTGATAAAGTGAGCATCGAAGCAGCCTCGGCAAGAGCCGCAGCCGAGCCACTAGTCAATGCCATCTCCACGGAGAACAGCATGCATCGGAAGCCAATGAGAACGCACGGGTCAAGATGCTGTACTGCCATGGTCCTACTGACTGGCTCCGCGAGGCTCACCAAACAACAATTGTTCAAACAAACATCCTCAGAGCATATGTGTCCTCCAGATTGCGATGCCATATCGCCCACGTCCACATTCCAACATCCTGCCATAGCCTGCTCCAAAGGTGGACTTGGACATTCATGTGACCGTGAGTCAGCTCGTGACGCAATTCCAACAACCGTCAGAGGTCAAGGTCGAAATGCAGATGAGATCCCACGAGGCATCGCGCGCCGGAAGAAACACGCCGACCGGGAATCACGGATGTCCCGTCACCCAAACCGGGAGCCACCCCGGTGTCTTAATCCAGCGTACATCACCGTCGACAATACGATTTGGTCAGATCGCAACCTATTGTGCGGGTGGACATTACGCGCGAACCCGCTTGACGGAATCGTCGAGAACGAGCCACACGCCGCTCGTGTCTTACGCGGGTATTCGTATCCATATGTAATGAATCAGCTAAGCGCCCGCCGGGATCCGCCATATGCGGTGTCTGCGGGAAATGTCGGTCAATTCCGCCGTAAAGCTTCCGTATGTAACAAGGCTTCTAAAGCTGCCGTACATATTAGTGTAAAGCCGCAGTAGAGGCAGCCGCTGCCTCTGTCAGTTTCACTGCGATCGAATAACAGTGAGTCTCAGTTGTTGCTCGCCAGAAGGCCCAGCTCTTCGGCCAGAACTTCTCACGGTGGAACTTCTTCTTTGATCCCATCGATCGCCGCCGTCACTGGGTCCCTCTCATTGTTGACCCCGCCCGGTGGTTTTGAACACATCTTAAATCGCCATTGACAAGTTCATAAATGGATTGAAGCCTGCCTCGACCAAGATTTGGCCATGGCCTGCATCGTCATCGCGATCTCATCATCTACTGGTTTGTAAGCCAGCGATATCTGTACGAGTTTCAAAGGCGAAGTGGGCTCAGGCCAGCAAGACCCCCAGGCGAATCAAGAAAGTTTATGAGCGTGCTGTCGACGTATCTTGATGACTTGATCTCATCACTCAAACTTTGGGGGCTCGCTAATAGATTGAACTCCCTGAAGGCCGAAATCAGTCTGTGTCCCGATACTCCAGTGACCCCTCCCGTCAGAGAGTTGCACGGTCCTCACCTCGATTGGTCAGCGAACAGCGGAACTCTGAAGTAGGGCGCACGTTGCAGTCGGTCAGTTATGACGTTAGTCTGAGTCGACCAAGGTTGCACGCTGGAAGACACCCGGATCAGCACCAAGGTCTCGTCTCTAACAATGCCTTCGCTGAGAAGCCTCCGCACCGTCCTTCGATTGGCCATCAATCCGCCGGCAGCTACAAACTCTCAGGTCCGTATTGGTGACATTGTGAGGACAGCACGCATCACTGAGAAGTCTTAGGCCACTGACAACTCAATGACTCGGAACATCCGAACAATTACGCATGGTTCTCGTACAATATCGTTGGTCTATATCACATGCTTACAAATAAATAAAAGTAAGTTTCACGTTGCACAATTTTGCTAAGAGCTGTCAATGAGTTGACTTACTACTTGTTGGTGTTTCATTAATTGTAGTAAGTAGGTGTGTCTTAAGCGTCCATGTTAAGCTCAATGCTTGCAATTACTACCTGCATCTAAAGCAATTTTCTTTTGTTGAGATTAATTTGACTTGCCCCGATCCGACTAGCGAAAGTCTACATAGGTAGTCGCCGATCTTTTTTCAAGTCCATGTTGAGCCTCGTTAAGTGTTAATTGTCTGACGTATATACTTCGTTCCTAAGCAACACTATACTCCCGTAGGTCATCTCTGGAGAGCGAGCTCGCCCATCTAACTCTAATGCTAAGGATTTGATTGTGTTGGGGAGTGCTTAGTAAAGAACTTACTTTCTTGCTTGTTCGAGCGAGGCCAAAATGCATGATGACTTTAGAGAACCGACCGACATTAGCAGCATATATTATATTGGGAAAGAAAATCATGTATATTGATAATTTTCATCTACTACTGATCAAGAAATTAAATCTGGCCTGGCCCACCAAAATGTAGAGGAGTGGTGGCCGAAGTGACTAAGCGCAAGACACATCGGAAGAGCGGAGTACTATCTATCCTATTAGCTGCGCAAATTTCTTGAGCCAGTGATCAACTGTCATTCTTCAGTATGATGGAGAGAGAGATTAGGATCGCAGAATGCGTAATGAAGCGCTGTACAGACGACCGGCCTTTTGATGATAGCTGAGTAATTCCTGAGTCTGTGGCGATGAGTTCCCAAGCGAAAAGTTCATTGGACACGTTCCTTCAAGGTACATGGTGCATGGTAAATAATAGCAATTGGCAATTCTACCATCTTGGCTGCTATTCGTGTGCGCGGAGTGTCACCTCCCAGAAGGGCGCCGCTTGCGACTTAACACAGCAGGGCCTACCGAAAGAGGGCTAGGTCTCGTCGTAAGCCTCTTTGAGCCGACTCTAGTCGTGCAGCTGCCGCTATCGGTAGCCTGCCTTATGCTAGCATCAATTTTGAGTGCACTTCTTCGTGCATAATTACTCCTTTGATCCAGGTTTAACAGTGATGTGTGGGACATGTGCCTGCCCCCGGTCTAAGCTCATAAGCTGATGGCCCTTATGCCATCTGCCGGATCGGCGGACAACTAGGAACTGACCTCAGCGATCGCTTGTCACCACGCGGACAAAGGGCATTTATCGTCGTCATTAGCGACACCACCACTCTCGGAAGGACACAACAGCGATTAGAATCATTAGCTTGACTCGCACTTATCGCTTATCTCGCGTATGATCGTCTGTTGTTATGTCTTGCACAGCGCAGCCACATAGATTTTCATGATTAGCCATCGATGGGTGACAGCGATAATCCCTTTTTGTATGCCTCCCTCACGGACTCCTGCTACTGTTTACCACATAACTACACCTGACACCTTAAGACTTGAGATTTTCTCTTAAGTCCTTTCCTTTACTTTATACAGGTTGTTTGATCAAGTGTTACTTACATGGTAAGGGACTTCATCGATCCACAAAGTGACATCCTTGGTTCAAGGACCGAGCAAGCTTCAAGCAGCTACAACAACATCTGCCGGAAGTGCCACTTTCATTTGGGCTAATTGGGACAACAAATATGGGCCCGTGTATTCAAGATATCCAGATAGTTCCTTCAGTACTAGTAGTCTTGGCGGATCTTTTTAGAAGGAAAGCGGGTCCTTGCCTTCGCAGTCGATTTATAATAGAAACTAACTTCGTTTTAACTTATATGGAGATAGGCGGACCCTCAAGAATTAGATTAGATTCTTACGTTATAATTAAGGAACCTATCTATTCATTCGTGGAATCTCCACCCTGCACCCTTTGCATATATAAGGGGGTCCTTAGTTAGAATCATCTCATCATCACACAACATCCATTTATGATCATTATTGTACATTGTCGGCTCCCCACGCCATGCACAACATCGCATGTCGAATCCCGACAGCATAGTAGTATGGTATTATCTCATTGAGGGCCCTAACCTATAAACTCGCCCTGCCCCTCGCTCCTCATGTAGAAGTTGGGATTCGAGCGCTCTGCTAAATGCATCAAGACGATCGAACCACCAACGACAGCAACTCGCCTTGCGCCGCTCCTACTAACCATCTCCCGACCATCTAAACTTTAAACGCTCGCAATGCAAACTGTAGCTGCAGCCTGCGCCTTCTGCTAATAGAGACAATGGCTCTATGCTCCATCTCATGTTGCCTTCTCACAAGGTGCAGTCAAGCAGGTAGATCGCCGTGCGCACAGTAGTGGAATGCGAGGACACAGGACAGACAAGTAACAAACAAAGTGGTCTTGCTGGCACGATACGACCGGGTTACCCAAACGCCGTCGCCAATCGTGAACCTCGCCGATCTATCGGTAAAGTTATTGCCAAATAATTGGTCCTAGATATAAATTTTACATTAAAAAAAAACATAACATGCAATAAAAATGATGATGGAATGATGGAAATAGTGCCTTATAATAATAATATTATTAGTAGGTCTTCATCATTTGGAAGCTATTTTAGCAGCATCAAGAATATCCCTATCCCCCGCCAATAAATATGATCTAATAGTGTATCTTGTATCTTATTTGTATGTACTAGCTAGTTTTTAGATAATGGAACATCTCTATACTTTATTTATATGAATTTTGAGATGTATATGTATATACCAATTTATAGCAGAATATGATGTATATGTCAATTATGAAATGTGTGGGTCTGGTTGTCGGGATGACCCTCGTACTACTCTCCTTCTACCCATCCGCCACATCGCCTCCTTTGTCACCCGTTTATGTATAAGTATATGTGTAAATGTATAATATATATAAATGAAATGAAAAAGTACTTTGTTAATCTTTAGTCGCTTCAATGCCTTAGACTACTACCATAACCTCAGAGGGATTTGATGGAGGCGAGTTCATGAGAAGTTTGATTTGGGAGAAGATGGTTCGGCGAAGCTCGATGATTCCATCGAGGTCGAGGCCGAGGCAGGTCAAGATCGGCCCTTAAGAATCGTCGAGTCGAGATGACGATGCTCCCGAGCAGGCCGCGTCCACGATGACCATCACCGAGACGCACTATGGTAGATGGCCGTTGCCACCATCATGCTAAGTCACATTTTTAACACGAGATATTATTGTCATATTTTCAGTATCACGCTAGATGAGGAGAAAGTCGGTTCACCTCTCGACAAGACATAGCGTTAACCTCTTAATAGCTTACTTAATGGGCTCTCACGTTAACCTTGGGAGCATCATCCGCTTGGCAATCGATTAGTATCGAGAGAGGGATAATGCCGTATGACGAATATTCTGAAGAGATTCACGAGGAGGGCCAAGAAGAAGAAGACGCTGATGAAGATGGCCATCGCATTCCAAACATATAGCATAAGAAGTTGAACACGGAACACGGCACATCAAGAAGAACCAAATGCGGCGGGCTTCAACAAACCCAAAGTTGCACCGGATCACTGACCAGAACTACAATCAATGTCAAGACGACCGAGCCACATCGTGCTAGAAGAAGCAATACCAATACCACCACCACACCACACCACTCAACGCAGTTTGTGTAGACGAGGAGGCACCGACGGCATCTGCAAATCCGAGATCGGTCCGAAGTGGCTCATGGTACTTTGGCTCTAGCCCTCGCCGTTCTACCACTGAGCCTCGTGGCGTGTACACTGCTACAGAAGACTGGACAATGCATGTGGCGGCGGGCACCTTCTGGGCAGGCAGCGCGGAAAATGCCACGTGTCGTGGGCCGTCCCCGGATTGTAAGAAGTAAGTCGTTGTCCTATCTGAATCGAAAACCTGATGCTTGGAAAACAGAGAAGAACAGACCATGGAAGAGAGTGTGTCCGTGCAGGACTTAGTGCGATTACGGCCAGAACCTCCTACAGCAGCGCGGTGAAGCAAAGCGCTCCTGGGTTTCTGAATTAGTCCCTGTCCTCAAGTTGTGAGGGACAAGGTGGGTTACTGTAGCAAGCTAGACGACGTGGATCGTCACGTGCTACTCTCTGAGCCGCAGCGCACTTGCCCATCCAAGAGGCACGCGGCTCACGACGGCAAGCCGGCTCGTAATCTGGACTAAGGCACTGCCATGCTGGATGGTCAACAATGGGCATCAGAAGATTATCTTCCTTGGTGCTGTGGGGTGGGAACCTGAAATATTCTTCCGAGACTACTCTGTTGGGAGAGGCAGGCAACCCTCATCCTATGGCACAGTATTACATTATTTTTTCATCGAAGTCCCAACCTCTCACAACGTTATCATAAATATTCCATCATCACTGCACATAAGAGGTCCATCGCCTCAGGAAGCCCGCCGTGACCCGGCAGACGAAGCAGATCTTCAGACGCCACAAACATAGACAACATAATCGACACCTACCAGGACCTTACAGCTCATGAGAGGTCCACCCAACCACGCAATTGTCCATAGTGCGTAGTGTGCATTTATGTGTGGCGACGAGTAAATCAGGTCACTAAATTTTTAAACCAGTCAACACAGAACCGAAGAAGGTTTAGCCTTACGAAGAATTTCTAAAGGGAGGGCACAGGAGGAAAATTGAAGGACAAAAAGAAAACCCTAGAGTATTCCGATGACGACTACGACGATGGTCATTGGTCAAGGAAAAGGTCCAAGAAAGTCAAACGCGCATCATCATCGATCTGGCCAAGGAGATGCAAAATTCATCGAAGAAACTAGTCCGACAGAGATCATAATAGGCGAGGCGACATGAGGCGCCGCATTATTGAGCCGCGAGATGGCCATACACCGCTTCTTTGAGAGACTTGCCCAACTACCAACTAGGATGCGCCCAATTCCATGATGGTACCGGATAATGCTCACTGCCTTCAGCCATTTGTGGTCAAGGAAGAACATTTTTCATGGCGATAGTGAATTTTATGAATGGCTAGTAATGTATGAGCTATATACCGGGCGGTCGACAGACGCGCATCGACATATTGAGTTGCCGGACTCTCTGTGTCTTATTTAATTGCAAAATTTCGCAAGCCCAGCACTATACTAACTTGCAAGCCTAACTTTTCTTTATGTAGAATGGAGATACAAAGATACAAAAAGTAAGAGCATTTACGACGTTGACCTTTTAGTTATCAATGGAGCACAGACTATCCGCACGCCACAACATAACACAATAGGTCAAAAATTTAAGTCAAAGATACTTTTACCTCCAAGATTTGAGTAAGTGTTTTCACACTACCTTCATACTCCTTAATTTTTCCATAACACGATGTTAGAACTAATTAGTTACCTCGTTACTACCCCTCTACTGCACATAAAGCATCTCTCTCATTATCGAGCTAGATTCGAGCATGATCCACGACTTGATGGTGAGCAGGAAATAGTAGTAGCAAACTTGATCGACATGCTCAATGCCAACCGTATTCTTGTTCTTTCCATTATTGTGCTAGTTCTACTCCATTTTAAACAAATTCTAATCATGTTCAAGTCACAATCACATTCGCATGGTTCCGCATTCCATGTTCATCGAATTGCTGGGCTGAGATACGATGGTGGGGCGAATTTCACTTGCTGCCTCAAGTATGTATGCCATCATGGTAGCTTTTGAGTTAGTTAACTTCATTTCATGCATCCATTTTACGCTTTTTTTTTTCAGACGTATATGTGGCGCCGCCGGCCACCGTCATAATGTGTATGCTATATGTGTAAAGTGCCTATCCCTCCCGATGCACTACATGCAAGACGAGCTAGGTGCGACGACATTTGGTTAGTTCCTCGAGCCGTAGAAGAAAAGCGATCCATCCACAACTCACTCATCCCCGTGACTGTTGCCGAAAAGGGCCAGGCACACAAGGCCGCTAATCGATGTAAAGGTGGTGGGATAAAGACGTTGAACTATAAGTAAAATTAGGTCTAGCTACCAAGACAGTACAAGACATTATCTGCAACCAGAGATGCTCGAAACGCTCACGATAAACGCTCGATGCTCGTAATGTTATGCTGACCAGCATGGCGTTAGTAGCTACGATTGATTCATTGTGATACCTAATAGTTGTAATTAAAGTTGTTAATAAAAGTTACTTGGTGATTTAATTATCAATTAATTATGCATGATTGATTGTATGTGTGTTTTAATTAATTTGACTTGCAGACTGACGATATATATATATATATAATATAATATAATAATAACATAATATTAGACTTAACACACATACAACACACATATAATAATATATATTATCACACGCATATATATATATATATTTAGCCAGTGGGAGATGCTAGCTTATAGGATTTATTCATTGCAACGGGGTGCAATTAGTGCTTAGTTGACAAGAATATTAGCGCAACGACTACTCGATGTTATTATGCTTAAAGTTCAGGATGCAAAAGCTGTATCGCACGGCTTCAAAGCTAGGCCGCTTTCTCGTTTCAAATACTATAGCAACAACGGTCGCAGACATGTCTATGCATCGCCTCCAACCGCTTGTCGACTTCGGACGGTGCCTATACGACCGCCTAACCAATGGCCTGATATGTTCGAGTGATAACGCCCGAGAAAAACATCATGGCAGTATCGATGGCGCATCTCTCGGTAGCAGCCGAGTTGGTTCGACCGGCCATGTCAGGTGGTCTGTAGGTGACACACGAGGTGCTTCGACGACCTCTCCCTGTCGTCTTTCGGAAGGCAAAGTCGGCCGTCGGCTTTACAAAGCCTTTGTCCCAACGCCAGAAGTACTGATCAACTGGCCCGAACGATGCATACGCGAAGCACGAAAGTCCTAGCCATGCTGCTCCGCCGCATCTAGCATTCGCCTCGGCGGCAGTCATACGGCATGCGCTTAACTACCACATCGGATCCGAGTAAGAGCCCTTCTTGGTGATCCACCAAACAAGACACCACCGCCTTCCCGAATCGATTTCTCAATGATTAGACAATGGTCAAGCTCAAGACCCAAACCGCTCTTACCACGGCGATTCACTCTTCACACTTTGCACACACCCTCTCACTCTACTGCGATCGATGCACATCTGCAATCGCGGCGGCCTGTTCTTCGACGATCATGGAACTCAAGCTCACGGAACGCTCACGGAACGACAGCCGCTCACAAGCGCAAATCCCTTCTCTTGAGCATCCGTCAATCCTCTGGTGAGTCCCCATGCGTGCTGGCGTTGCTATCTGGTTTGGCGAGCTCGCTCGACACTGCAGCATTATATCTGCGCTTAGATTTGTGCGGTCTCACCATGTTGTGTCATTGACTGGCGGGCCCCGGCTGTCGGGTGCTTGCGGTTTTAAAATTTCCCGCGAAGCCTCAGCGTGACACTGACATGTGGGCCCCGGACCCACTTGTCAGGGTTAGTGGAAGCGCCCTCCTGCTGGCGCCTTCCCATACTCGTTGTGCCTTTTCAAATTACGCCTTCGGCGTCGCCTGCTCGGCCAGAGAGATGGCGGGCCGGCCCATTACTGGTCATAGGATTTTCCTAAATTTAGTAATTAAAACAATTACAGTATATATAAATGATTTATTATAATAGCTAGACTTCTCAAAAAAAAATCTAGAAAATTTATGGTAATTACTAGACCTTATTCTGGATTTAATAAAAATATTACCCTAAATAGTAACAGAAGATTTATCTGAGAGTAATTTCAAATACTTGCATTTAGACTATTTAAAATAGACAAAAATGGTTTTCTGCTGTCTAAAAATAATTGGACATCAAATAAAAATCTGACAAAATATAGGATTACCACTAATATCATGATACACAAAGTAAAATTTTAATTTGGATAGTTAACCCTCTTTTAGCCTTTGGATAAATAAAAAAATTTAATTCTTTAGCAATTTATAAATTGGCTTTCCTATTGTATTGATTTGCTAATAAGCTTCTAAAGTCATGAGAAAATTCTAGAGGAACCTATTGATCATTTAGGGAATTAATATATTTATTGAATAAATTTTAGGACCTGTAAATATCCAATGAGCAATTATTTAGCCTTATTTACCACTTTTTCCTATGGACATATTTAACAATAATGAAACCCGAATCTTTTTAAATACTAAATGACTCTAGAAAAATCTTAAAATCTTACAGACACGTTGTTGGCCCCTAACAAATTTATTAAAATTATAAGACCTCAATAAGGCTTAGTAGGATTATTTAACTAATTAACTAGGGTAAACCGAGAACTTAATTACCCCTATACCTACATCCTTTAATTAATAATTCCTCCTTTATTTAAGAATAATATAATCAACACCAAACCAAGCACAATAAGTATTCTTCCGAGAGTTGATGAAGGAAATACTTCAAACAAAAATCTATTTTTGCTTTATACGTCTAATTGCTAAATCTAAGGGTAAACTATTAAGGTAGCATTTTGCATCATCACATATCATCTTCATCACGTCCACACTACCGTTATCCTCTGTAAAATACTATACAGTAGTAGGATCATGGAACTTCCTCGAAATCTAGATTATGACTTAAAGTCAAACGTCGATCGCTAGATTTAGCGAGAGCAGGTCATGCATCATGCTTCCTCTTGCATATTGGTGTTTTATTTATTATTCTCCGAAATTGTTCCGTTAATAGACGCCGAGGAGCCCGAAGTACATTTCAAAGATCGGCAGGAAGACCCCCACTACACACAGGACCAAGGCGAGTTAATTTCCACCCTAAAGGGTGTTTGCTTTTACTAGGGAGAGTCACGATTTTCCCTAGTGCGAGTTAACAACCTTCCTATTAGGTGTTTACTTTTATTAGGGAGAGTCTATACTTTCCCTAGTGCGAGTTAACATTCTAAGAGATCATATTGATTCCCAATTTCTTAAATATTTTATTTACAATATTAAACTGCATGCCTTTTTAAGTAAATATACCTATTTGCTTAATCATGGGATACCATACCATGTTATCTTTGTTATTGTTCTACCTTGATGATATTGCCTTGATAATAATCATCTGTCCTTTGACTTTGTGAATGATTGCCTTGATAATCACCCCTGATAGCCTGTTAGGTTGAATAAAATAATTTTAGAATCTTAAGTCTTGGTTAAAATTTCTTAGACATTGCTCAGGTCCAATTAATAATTTTTAGGCTTAATTAGCCTCGGAACGGTGAACCGACATTCACCGGACATGATTACCTAACAAACCTGGAAATTGATAATTGCGCCTGGTATGCCAGTGTGTGTGTTTGGTTGTGGTTGAGAAAGCGGACATGGTCCGGCTTGTGTTTAAGGTGGAAATAGCTTCGCTACTGGTGTGATGTGAAGAGGGCTATACGTTCACAGACGCGGTGCGGAGAGGAGCGCGGGGCAACACGCGTAGCTGCCAATCGCTGCCACCAAGGGTGGTTCCGCCATGTGCAGGGCACACGGAGGAATGATAGCAGAAGAAGGAAGTGATTGTGAATGTGTGTGTGGACTGGTCGGTCAGATGTGACTCCTAGAGAGGACCGGACGGGCGTGCAGTGAGGCACGCAGCGGGAAGTCGCTGACCAAATACCTGCGGGATTTGGTTCCAATCGCCACAGTGAATGGCCATCGCGTGGTAGTGCAAGTAATGGGGATTTAGGGGTAGTACGACCTGCGGGCGTACCCTGTCTGTTGCCATGCTTGAGGTGAAGGCAGGATTATGTCGTCATCCGTGGGATGATCTAGGTCTTACGTGACAGGGAGCCATGACTCTAGTGCGGGCGTGGAAACTTGGCTAGGGAAGAATGGGCACTTCGCTGGCGTAAGATCCACAACGGGTGCGCCACACCCGGAATATGATGGCAGTTGTGTGCAGTAGTTGTAGGATGGTGTGGAGTGTGAATTGTGAATTGTGGAATGTGGATTGTGGATTGTGAGTTGTGGATTAAAAATGATGAAAACAATGATTAATAGAACTTTGGGTTAAAAGTTGCTAAGTCATAGGATCTGGTTTATAAAACTTGCTTTCCACAAATAAATAAACCCCTAACTTTTCCTTTGGAACCCCTATCACTAAAATTGCATCAGGTTGGGTGTTTGCTCGCCAGTGTTTAGATGACACTGACCTCGTATTCATATTCTCTTTTAGATGGAGAATATGAGCAGGATCAGTATGCCTGCCATGAAGATGAAGATCAAGACTTTACTAACGATCAGGGCGAGGCATAGGGCGTCTCTCCAGTCGAGTGTTTAGGCATAGCCGGCACGAGACCCTTTTGGATCTTTTGGGTCTTACGTACTCCGATCTTTTGGACTTTCTGGCTATTTGGGTCAATGTGCCGTTTGTAATACTTAATAGCCCCTTGGGCTTAATACAGGTATTTGTGTAATTATAAGACTTCCGCTTGTATGAAATGATTCCGGCTTTGTGAAATGTGTGCACTAGTGTACGTATCCAGGGACTAGTGCACATCGTGTGGTGGGCAAAGGACAGGCCCCACAAGTCTACCAATTGAATATCCAATATCCATTGCTCATGTGTGCCTCAGAGAGGTTGTGATAAATAATTGTCCATTCAGGAACACTTCCAACTTAGTACACCTCCATTAAGTATCAATTTGGAAACCAAAGCGTGATGTAACCATTACAAGTCGCATTTCCACACCACAAAAACAAATAACACATTCGTAATACTTCTCAAGTATTTAGAACGTTCTTTAAAACTTTATAGTGACATTCACATAGATTTCATTGATATCTGCATATTTGGTAACATTCACCTGAATGCATAGGGCATAAAAACCCTTCTTTGGCACTCAAAAAGCTCTTCAAGTATCTAAAAACACTGAATCTTGCTTTCCAATGTGACATGCACAACAACTGATTATTGCCCGTTGAACCATTCAACATATTGTCAATATACATATTCTGGCACAATCCAATTAGCTTTTTAGATCTATCTCTCTAGATCTTTATGCCAAATTTGCACCTAGCAATGTTAAATCTTAGGAAAAAAAAAGGTCTAAATTGCCTTTATTTTAGTAATTTACTTCTGAGTTAGGAAATTTCTGTAAAAAGTTGGGGATTTGTTGAGTTCACATAGTATTTAAAATAAATCAGGTTAAGCTGTACCATTATTAATGCTTAAGGAAAATGATTTAATCGCTTATACAAATTATTCAAAGAACAATATAGATGCTAAAATTATACAATAAATTTTTTTAAATTCTAAACTATGTTTATGCTTCTCTAGAAATTTATCATGATTTTAGGAACTCATTAGCTAATTTATTTAAATAGAAAGGCTGTTTATAATATTATTTAAATGGCTTAAATGAGGTTTCTGGATTAAAATAGAGTGTTTATGTGGGTTACTGTACCATTATATTAGATCCAGCCTACAATCTAGTATTTCTAAAATTTTCTCATAATTTTTGGTGGTTATCTACTATTGTTAATAAATCTATACCATTTACTGGATTTTCTAAAATCAGAAAGCTGGAAAATACTTTAAACAGTAATGGGCCAAGCCCAACACTATGCGGCTGACCGAGCATGCGCACGGCCTAGTTGGCCCATGAGCAGCCCGCGCATCGCGCGCGTTTGCACGAAGGCGTGACCCAACAAAGAAGACGTATTCCCATGAATACGGTTCCACTAATACTAACGAGTGGGATCAAGGCCTACCTTTCAGTGATTGATTAATCAATCCATGGGAGATTTAAATGCTTAACCGCCTGACATGCTGGTCCAGCATGTCTGCGGCACAGTTCACAGTGATTGTGAACCATGACGCCAGCAAGACGCCAAAGTCTCGGCTGGATCGACGGAGCTTAGGCACCAGACCGACGGAGCTACAAGGCTCTAGGGTCGGAGTTCCAAAGCACTATGGGTTCAGGGTAGCCAGGGTGACCGTGTTGCCGGAGATGTCACTAGCAACGAGCCGAGGTGGCGACGCCATGGCCAGAGGGGACCGAAGCCATAGGAAACATGCACACACGGCGAATCTAGGTGTTCTAGTCCTAGATTTTAGTCAGAGAGCAACTAGGGGCTACTAGGGATCTTACCGAGCGGATGGATCGAGCGAAGAAAGCTCGGTGCGGGCTGGCGACATGGAAGCCAAAAGCGGTCAACACAGGGGCATCGACGCGGGCTGACACGGCGGGTTCTCCGGTGAGCTGTGAGGGGCCAGAGCATTAGGCATCCCTTGAGGTTGCTTGAGCCCTAACGGATTGAAGAATGGCTTCCCGAGCAAGCAGAAATCGGAAAGGGCTAGAGCTCAATTGCTCGCGGCTAAAGCACCCTGTTGGGTGGAGGAGACAGTAGAGAGGGACAGCTGGGGGAAATTGTGCGCTGGGAGGCTTGGTGATGGGACCACGGTTGCAGGTGAGAAGAGCAGAGGTGCGGCGAGTGAATATAATGGCTAGAGCGGGGCAGGGCTGCTCAGTACGTGTCATGCGTGCGAGGGACATGTCAGGGACAGGAGATGCGATAGAGAGAGACGTTCCAGCGGCGGGTGTAGGCGGTACAGCGGCGCTACCAATGCGTGGGCACGGGCGGCGCATGTGCACAAAGGCAACCACGCCACAGGGTGGCAATGGCAGGGGAAGGGGTGCCATAGGGCTGGTGCGGCAGAGCGCGGGCGCCAGCGCCGCGAGGAGCAGGGGTGGCGGTCAGACCGCTGGGCAAAAGGGAGGAGTCAGGGAGGAGACCGCTGACTAATATTGACTCATCTCACTTTTTTTTGTTACTTTTTGAATCTGTTTTATTTTTATTTCGTAGGCGAGTCTAAAAGCTCCCTAAATTTTAAATTTCAAGACATCCGACTCTCGAGGCCATCTAGAAAAATTCTCGAAGTTGGAGATAAGACAGATAAGTCAGACTAGATAAGCCCAAAAGAACATGGCCAAAATAAAACCTAATTATTCGGCAACTAGCACAAGGAAAATTATTCAATTCGATCCAGATTTGTTTTTTCACAGCATTTATTTTAAGCAAAGCAAGTAATTTAAAATTTTCATTGTTTAATTTGCATGCATATAAAAAGAGACTGAGACGATAGAGTGTAGAAATATACAAACAAGGGTTGTCCTTGCAATGATGTAATTACCAATCTGACAAAGTGTCAGACCAAATTACTACATCCAGTCAAAAAATTGACTTTTGACATTAATGACATATAGGTTTCTCAATTAAATTATATTCTTTATTTTGTGGGAAAACATAAAATATTTGTAATAATTTGGCAGCAATGTCAAGATAACTTCAAAAAAAGTCCTTTTTTGGAACAATTCCTTTTGGCAAATAAATATTCCATGAACTGAGAAAACCATTTACATAATTATTTAGTACCCAATATTAAAGTACAAAATGATATTGTAGTAAATTTTATTTTTAAAGTATATAGCATTCAAAAATTAAAAAAATGTAAAAGTCCACAATATCTTGAAATGTGAATCCTAGCCTGATGTCCCAAATTCCCAATTGTACAATCTTGTTATAATATCTTGTTTCCCTTCATTAGCCTTCTGTATATACTCTCTCTGGATTACTTTAAGATGTCTCTTGTAGGAACAAATAATTTATACTTTGAAACTTTGTCACAATGGCTCTTTATCGTTTTTCCACTGAGCAATATTTTTTTTTGTTAACTTTAATTTTAACACACACCATGCAAACCTTGTGTATGCCACTGATTTTACCCCTCAACTCTTTGTCCGTTTGTGAAGTCCGGCCGGTAATGCGGGCATCTAAGGATTATATATGTAGCAAGAAACTACATGCATGAAGAATAACGGAGCGCCAATAACGGCTCTAGTATTGCCCACGTCGCACAGCAGCTCCTCGACGCACGGGTACGGCGGCATGGGCGGATCGCCGAGCTGCTCCATGGAAACGTCGGCGTCCGCCTCAACGAACACCACGCCTTCCCCGGTGCACTCGACAGCCAGCTTGCCGCCCGCAAGGACCCGCAGACGGCCGGCGAGCGGGTAGTAGTGCACCAGAGCCTCCGCAAGGGCCGCCTTGACGGCCATGGCGACGTCGGCCGGCGCGCGGTCTTCGACGGGGCTGCAGGCGCGGAAGAACTCCACGGCGGGCTGCAGGTATCGCAGCTCGTGGTGGTCGTCAATGTCGGAGAGAGCCTTCGTCTCCCGCGGCGTCGCCCGTGACGGTGCCACCAGCTCCGGCTTGCTCCGGCGTACCGTGAAGAACATGATGCTATATGCTAGCCTATCTTGTCGATGTGTGTGGCTTAACTGCGCACCAATTTATACAGGTGATGGTAGTAACTTGTGGAGACAAGCTAGGACGGTCTTTTTCGCGTCGTGCTTAATTCCGTATATACTAGCAATTTATACATAAGAATAGTTTTACTCAGAGCTAGTCCTGTGTGGCATATCCAGGAAACGGAATGAGGACAAAAAAACTGTCCTTTTAGAGTTTGAGAAAACGTATTTGTCTTCTTTTTTAATAGAGAGCCTTGTTGAAATTCGCCATGATATTTACAACCGGGCCAGGACCATGGCAAAGCATGCAACACGAGAGATTTTTGTTGCCACGAGTCCGCCACAGAGAAAACTAATCCTCAGAGAACCGAGCATACAGCCGGTTCGGTTTTTAAGCTCTCCAGCTAGGTTAAATTGGATATGTATCCTTCGTTCCATTCGATTCAACAACCTAGGTCGTTCATAATTTTTTTATACTACACTCAATCAACATATATGGTAGCATATATCCGTAGGTGCAAAATACATGTTGCTATATATTAGTCTTGAGCCGAGCGGTGGGGCGTAGTTCAGGTAGAGCTGTATGTGAGACAATGAGGCGTAGGGATTTATGTTGTGAAAGACATCCAGAAAACAAAAAGAGAACAGAAAAAAACTGTGCTTTTATGTTTGAGGAAACAGTATTAATTTCTTTTCCATTTTATTTCTTATAGAGTACGTTGTTGTAATTCTTGTCATGATATTGACAACCCGGGCAGGTCCATGGCAAAACATGCAACACGAGCTATTCCCATGGCCGCGACTCCGCGATAGCGAAAACTACAGGTCATAGAGTTACGGGGTTAATTAGATATCTGCAGTTGTGTACCCATTTGTACGTATTCTCTATACCGAATATTGCTCCAGTGTTGGATAAAAAGATTGAATTAATACTACACAGATGATCCTAAATGCCTTATCATAATGGTTCTCTATAATCCTCCAGTGATAAGTCACAATGAAGTTACGGCAGATGGTTTTAACATCGCGACCGTCATGTTACTACTGATGGAAAGATCTGACCATGATGACCTATTTATCATAGATGGTTTTGTACCAATCACAAACGGTTCTTTTAAAATAGAGTTTATAATTCTTCACCAATGGTTTGAATAGACTGTTTTAACCCAAGCCAAATTTCAATTTCCCGCTTACCTAGCATTGAATTTTCTTTAATCATCTCTCTTTTAATTAACTTCTCGTCTTTTTAGCGGCCTCTTCTTCTCATTCTTCCTATTGTCCTCTCATTCCCTCCTTACCCAGCGGGAGCTTTCTGCAAATAACACTCTTTAAAATTCGCATTTCGCATTTCACCTTATGACATCCTGGCCCATTGTCATTGATTCAGATAGTCACACATGTCATAGACATATTTCTTGAGACGTGCGAATTGAATGTCATTTCCTGAATTTTCCCTTGCGGTTAGCAGCCCACTACAACCTCGCCAGCTCCGTTCCGATGCCAGCGGCCTTATCTCTGATCACATTCGGTTACAAGGGTACAAAAAATTTCAGTCTGAAAGTTTTTAACACAATTCGAGTATGATTTAGTAAAATAGTCATAACTTTTGTATAAGAACAACATTTTTGATGGTGCAACTTGTTCAAAACATAATGAAAAGTTTGTTACCAAAATCCGAAATTAACATGCATGTCTAATTCTTTTCACGAAATGTTTGCTCCGAAAAATAGTTGTTTAGGGCCTCAAAACGACTTTCGAAGTATCTAGACCCGCTTCAATGTCATCTTTTCATTCTTAATGCGTTTTCATTCCTAGTTTGTTGTATTCATTTGTTTTCCACTAATTTGCATTAAAAAATTACCCTTATTTTGGCTTTAATTAGTGGAGCAATCATAGACGGTTATAGTTAAATTCAGTATCGTCATAGACTATTATATATGGTTCTAACTCCAAACCTACAGTTACAATGAGAGTAGACGGCACTACTACAGATAACCACGTCAGTGCCGGTTCGGAACCGGCATCACTGCTATTTTCTAAACCGGTACTCTGTAAGCGGCAGTGATAACTACCGGTTTTAGAATCGGCACAGATGCCTGGCATCACTGCCGGTTCATGGTAAAACCGGAAGTGATAGAGGGGGAGCGCCTGCACCCAGAGCATTGCAGCCCTCATCAGTGTCGGGTTGTTATTAATGAACCAGTAGTGATAGTATTTTCGGGAGTTTTTTAAATGATATTTATGTACCCAGTATTTGGTATATTAGTACCTATTTTTCACAAACATGTATTATTACGGTATATTAATAGCTAGACTAATGAACTATTCACGGTCACAATTAATATATAATATAACAAGATATATATGTACATATACACACAGGTGACGTCTAACTAGTTTTTAATTACAACAATTCAAATATTCAACGTAGAGACTTTTTTTTGCTCCCACTAGCTAGGTGAGTCTTACTTTTACTCCCACTAGCTAGGTTAGTCTTGCTTTCCCTCCCGCTAGCTGGGTCAACCATTTTCCCCCACTAGTTAGGTCAGCTTTTGCCTTGTCCGCCTTGGGCATGACTCGGCAATTAGGATTGTAAAATTTGCCGTCAATATCAAGAATCTCGGTAAGGATGAATCTAGCGAGATGTTCTTGAATTGGTAGGAGTTTATTAGCCAGTAGTGAACTTGTGGATATTTGCAAACGCTGTCATCCAAAGAATCGAAGACATATGTTATTTATTGAATAACATGCATGGAATATTTATATATGAAACATTGCATGTGTTTTATAATAAATTTAGTAGACCTCAATATTAGTTGTGCCCAACACGTCCCTAGTGAAGTTGTGCATGAACTTTGCCGCATAGTACTCATAGAGATTGTTGCCAGGGGGTTGCCTATGACACTGAGAAAGAGAAATAATATATTTATAAACCTTTTTTATATTCGTCAAGTAGGAATTGCGAGACAATATTATTTCGTACGTACAGGAAAGTTTGTTCTGACAGTGAATTTCTTCTGATAAGGACGGTGGCGATTAATTTTTTGACAATATCGTTTAAAAACAATTAAGGATATCAGTGAGCAGTCTTAGATTCGACATTAATTGCAACATAGAAAAAAATGTAGCAACTTAGAAAGATGATATAATTTACTTGTCAAGCAAGTTTATGATGGGTTCGTAACTTTCTTAAGGTTTCCTTTTCGAATCGAGGACAACTATCTCGCTATCCAATGGCACGATGACAAGTATGATCCAGTGAAAGCTGCACATGTGGCAAATTAAATAGCAGTAACATCTTTTCCCTAATAAATTATATAACAATAAGGGTACATGACACATACTTGAACACGTAGGGCAGTAGTATCGAACTCTTTAGTTTTTGCTTGATCACGACTTTAGCTACATAATCCTCGATTGTTTGATATTTGTCCCTGACAAGCGTCTCGTTGACCATCCCTAGATCGAGGAACCCTATCCCTTGAATGCCTTCTCTCTTGCATTTCTGAGCCTCCATTTATACAAAGGAACAACGCTAATTATGCGTGCAATATAATGGCACAACAATGAATTATACGCAACACACTTACAACACACTTACAGAGTTCAGCACCAAAGCATGCTGACGTCGAGGGCATCTTGCTGGTACAATTGATACAATTGATCGAATTCCACACAGAATGCACCGTCCCCGTTGTGCAAATATTCATCTTGGAGATTGGCGGAGAACATTTCGCAGCCCATGTTGCTGTACTCCATGCACCAGTCATGTAGTTGACGCAGTCTAGTTGTTAAACCAGGGAGCCAAGTTAGGGGGACCAATGGTTTGCCTAGTTGAAACCGCCATCTAAGAGGTGTGATCGGAATATCTTGGTCTTCTTTATATTGTAGTTGTGCAAGTTGATCCGGCGTAAGTCCTGCTTCTGCACGGAACCTATTAATTCCAAACTGCACCATGTCAGTCTTTAGGGTGATACGCTCGTCGTCTGACTTTGGCTTTTCCGAGGACCCCGTCTGTTTACTGCTGGCCATGGAAATGAAAAATTCACGAGCATGTTTAGGGACTTCATATTGCTCGGCACTCTGACCTGGACGATTCATCAAAGATGTTATGCTTCCACTGATTTTCTTTTCCTTTTTGAAGGATGGAGACGGAACATCAGACGCTTGCGATTTCTGTGAAGACTGTGATCTGTGAGATGATGATGGTGCTGATTTTTTTTATAGGTGACCGTTTGGGAGTAGGGCTTTTGATAGGTACTGCTGCCTTTTTTATTGGTGGTGGTTGGGGAGTAGGGCTTTTTCTAGGTGGACCCTGCGGAGGACTTGCGCTTCTTGTTGCCGGTGTTGGGGAAGGACTTGGGCTTCTTCTACTTGGTGAGGGGGGGGGGTCTCTTCGCGGCTCCTTTTGTCATCGTCTTCTTCTGAGTCCGAGCCGAAAACTATGTATCGCTTTCTCCACGCAACGAAACTGTCGACGTTGTCTCCTAGAGTGTTTTTCCCCTCCTTACCAGGGAAGTCTAACTTAAGTCTTCGGTACCTTTTGGGAAGTATATTGTCAATGCAGACTTTTCCATAGCCGGCCAGTATGGGGCGGTTGTGCAACTGAACACCTTCCCCTGATGGAAAAGCTTGCCGGGTGGCCACCTTTGTTGAAAAGTTGAGAGCCTGTACGTACAGCTTGCATGCAGTCGATTCCTTGATGTCGTCCACAGGGTAATGGGTGTTAGGATCAGCTTCTACAAGCCCCCTAGAGGCACAACTACTCCGTCGAGCCCCGGGGCTACCGAATACATCGACGGTTGCTGCCGGTTGCTGGCTGAGAGCTTGTTGTATCTTCTCTCGTATACTTTTTATCAATTCTTCTTTCATTAGCCCCATTGCCTCATCTCGATGTTCTGTACTCCTCTTCCGACTATCATAGATGGAAGCATCCTGGGGAATGCTGCTACCTAAGGCACCAAGCCAACGTCTCACGCACGACCAGGGTGTTTCTTGTTTCCCATTGCCATGGTGAGCTCATCCTTCTCCCTACTAGCCTTGAATGAGTCTTGGGACAACTGGGCGTGCACATCTGCAATCTTTTGCGTCACCCCTTGGTCCCATTGGCCTCTAAAGTTTAAGGATCCATCATCCGCTAGTATAGCCCCCCTTCCATAAAGGTAGTGCTTCTCACGTGGGACCCACTCAGCCGTCGTAGGTGTGAGACTACTAGTTGTTAATTCTTCTTCCCCCTTTTCTCACTTGGCTACTTTCTTCACGTAACCATGCGAACCGAGTGTGTGAGGGTAAACATTCTTATCCGCATTAAGCTTGTTTGCTTTGCTTAACTGCATTGCATCCTCGGACGTCTTGAACTCGACAAATTCATCCCAAAAATCTTTCAACTATGGAAATAAGTTGAAGTCTGGCATCCTCCGTTTCTGAACCAAATCTCTATTTGGTTTGCCCTTCCAATTCTTGAACGCGATGCCCATTATATTCATCGCACGTTTCTTCGCTATGCCTTCAGTCCCTTTAGGGAACTCAAACTTTTCTTTAATCTTGCTCCAAGAGAAGTCTTTAACCTTATTAGGCACCACATATTGCTCGTCTCTTTGGCCACTCCATCATCGATAGTTTATTGTGACATGATCCCTGACGACCACCCCACAGGCTGTCGTGTATGGCCCGACTACTGAATCGGGGGCGATAGGTTCTCCAATTGTTGATATCTGGGTGATAACCGTTCGCCCCTTGGGCATCTTGCTAGGACCACGGCCATGTCGAGATGATTCAACGTTCGTTTCAATTGATTGAGCCAAGGAGAAGTACATGGAAATAGAATCGTTTCCATCTCTCGAGGCAAACACATATACAAATGAATTTGTATCTATATGTGCACCGATGAATTACCTCATCGGCGTCACGATGCTGGTCCAGGTTGAGATAATCAATTGGACTACAACTCCTTTGTGGTGTTGCGTCCTGGTTCGATCCGTCAGATTGTTGAGGTACCATTATAGGTTCGATAGATGAAAAAGTATCTACATATTTAACAAACTAATTCACATCACATAACAAATTAAAAATCATTGCGTGGATAATAAAAAAAGAAGCAATCCAAATCAAACCGTATGCACACATCAATGTAGATTGGATAGTTCACAACATTGGAAAAAATAACAATACCAACAATGTTACAAGTACAGATAATTCACAACAAAATTAAAAAAAAATTACAACATTGTTCAAATCATACAAAGTCTGAAAAGAATGAGTCACGGGCTCAATCCAGGTCGATCTCAATGTCAACTGAAGAGTCTGAAGAGGAAGACTCACACTCGCACATGGATGACTCAGACTCAACAACAGATCCTGTAGTCATCGACACCTTTAGGCCAGTCACTGACACCTCGACACCATGCTCCGACACCTGCACCTCTAACTGTTCACCATGCGCTGACCCTTCTTTTTTGGATTTTCCCTTTTTAAAATTTTAATCCCACCTCCGCCAGACACTTTTTTTTGTTTTGTTTTGTCTTTGTCAGGCGGGGTGGCACGTGGAAAACAAGTGCAGTTCGTGTAACATTTCATCAAGCAATTGAAAATGCAACACATCTGTACGGAGCCCATGGATGTGACAACTGTGCTAAATAGTTTATGTCATGCACCCCGGTATTTCTACCGGCTTGAGTGACCGAATACTAGTCCCAGAAGACCATAACTAGTATTGCACTCAAGGACATTTGGAATATCATCGCAGGCATTGCATTTAACTAGAATTTAATAGTTTACATAGCATAAATAGCATCCCAGTTGACATAGACATATATAGAGTCCTGCACAGGACTTAATTCAATAACATAAAGTAAACACAGCGGAAGACTGAAAGCGATGATATCCCGAGGTTGACCCGGAACGCGCAGCTAATCACCTTGACCCTCCTGGTCACAACTGGCACCGTTGCTGAATCTTCGCCTGAACAAAAGATCCGTGGTCCATATAATGAGTACACGGCTACTCAGCAAGCGGTCCTTAATAATGAATGCAAGGTCAAAGAACAGGTTTAATTATTTTGCTAAAATTGTCACCTATCTACTTGTTTATTTGTTCTTGATTCTTTGAACACATGATAACACACGAGTGGCCAAAGGACGGCTAACCAGCTCGAGAGAGGCAATCCCTGCCTACACTACCATCAAGTTATTAATTAAAACACATTGGACTACCTTGAATTAAACTCCTTTTCCTGTCCATAACCGCGGACACGGCTATCATGATAGTTTTAACTCTGTAGAGTGTGTACACGTTCCCCGCAAGTCCTGTCTCATCCCGAGGGAGAAACAGTACAAAACCGTTCACTGCTTTCACCTGTCCCTTACTGTACCCTTTCTTTTGGTTTCACGCCCCACATGCTACGCTTCGACCAGGCCGACAGTCATGCGCATCTCCTTCAACCGGACCTGATAGCGCACCATATGAGGTTAGCCCCCATTTAAACCATTCGGAACCGGTGATCACGAATCACGTCCGCCCACTATGAGTACAGCGAAAACTAGGCTTTCACAGCTAATAAATTAGGGCCAGAAGGCATAAGTTGCTGTACAGTTCAGGTCCGGTATGGTAATCACAAGTATTCGGTCCTTAGATGACAGAGGAGACCTGCACGTCTCAACCACAAGCCCAAAATCCGCCTCTTCTAGGTCTCCTCAAATCAACACACACCATGTTGATTTTAGTTGATTAGGTTTATCCAAAAACAGCACCATGAAGTCGAACTTCACGGATAAAAGTTTATAATAAGTGAAACCTATCATCTACCGATCCTAGAAGTAAGGCTAAGCATCTGCACAATGGATAGGCTAGGAAAATAGTACCAATTGGGCTAACAATGGTAGGCTACATCATATCAGTAGAGGACTAATATGAAATCGGAACAAAGTAACACCTACGATGATAATTTAAGCATGCAATGTAAATAAACATGAAATAATTAAATTTTAGCAAACTAGGAATTCAATATGAATCTAGCTTACCTTCGAAGAAGTTGGGTTCTGGTTCTCCTCCTTCGAACGGCTCCGAAACGTCTCCCGGACAGCAGGTGCACGTCGGTTCTAGGCGAAAAGTAATAAAACAGAAATAAATAACAAACATACAGAAAATAGTATGATAAAAATATATAAAATTCTTGGGATTATTTATGATTTTTGAGCTCTGGAATATCTAAATCGGAGTTCGGGAACTCCCTAAACAATTCGGAAAAGTTTGGAAAAAATCAGAAATCCTATAAAAGATTAACCGCCAGTTCCGCGTGAAAACCGAGGAAAACCCGGTTAATCCGGCGCGGGAAACGTGGCAGACGCGGGCCGGCGGGTGCGGTGTCACACGCGGACACATGGCGGCCTTAGGTTGGGCGGCGGGCGGCTGAACCTGCGGCGGCCTCGGGTTAGGCTGCGGCGGTGGCGCTGGTTGGCGCTGAGGGACAGCCAGCGCCGGCAGAACACGGCGTCTTGGTCTTGGCCTTGGCGAATAGCGGCGCCGCGTGGCGAGGCGGTCGGCGGTGACGGGCGCAGCGTCCGGCGGGGCACGCGGCGTCTGCGGTTGGCGGCGGTGTCACGCAGCGCGATTCGTCTTGGCGGCGGGGACACACAGCGACAAGCGGTAGTGGGCGGCGTGTGTCCGCAGCGCGTGGAGGCGAGTGGCGGCCACGGCGCGGTCATTAGGGCAGCGTGGGTGTGCGTCGGCGTGAAGCGGGACGGCGGCAGCGGCTCGCCGGCGGCGATGGCGGTGGCAGATTCCGGCCATTCCTTCGGCGCTCCATATCTCCTCCAATTCTCCACCAAATTGGGACTTCCATATAATCAAATTGATCAGCACGACGAGCTCTACAACGTGTTGGCCTTAGGTGACGGCTAGGGTTTCGTGGGGGCTGGGGTGTGATGGCCGACCAGGGGACCTCTAGATGTTTATATATGTCTTGTGTCGCCTTGGATCAATCCTATTATGGGTTGAACTTGAATTGGGTTAGAATTAGGTCATATTTGGTTAAATAAGAGTCCTAGTGGGCTAAGGATTAGATGGAGGGGGTTTTGGGCCTAGTTAAAGCCTAATTAGGCTATCCAAGCCTGTTAGGACCTTTTTTCTATTATTATTTTATGTTTTTAGTTCTTATTTTCTTTATTCCTAGTATGTGACATAATAATTTTATTAGGATGTCACAGTTTAGTAAGTATGGTTGCTGCCCACACGCCACAAAGTTGTGACATCCTAATTAAATTATTATGTCACATATTATAAATAAAGAAAATAAAAAGTAAAAACATAAAATAATAATAGAAAAAGGCCCTAATCGGGCTTGGGTAGCCTAATTAGGCCTAAACTAGGCCCGAAACCTCCTCACCCAAACCTAAGCCCATTAGGACTCCTAATTTCTATCTATAACCTAATTATCATCTAAATCAAACTCTACTCCTACTAGGACTCCACCACGCCCCAAGCCCTATAAATACCCCCTAGACCCCCCTCCCACAGACCTCAAAGTCGGAGCCTCGAAATTGAAGCCCTAGCCACCCAAAACCCTAGCCCCGAAGCAATAACCGAGGTACGTCTCAAATTCTAGTGCCCAAACCCTAGATCTAAAGCCAGCACATTGTAGGACTCATCGAGACGATCCATTTGACTATATGGATCGCTAGTTTTGGTTAAGAATTGAGGAAGATGGAGCTCCCCGAAGTTTGGAAGCCTCCCGGCCGCCGGCGAACCTCGGCGACTGCCCCGCCCGCATGCCGCTAACCTGCCTCGGTTTGATGCCCGCCACCGCGCCCGCCACGCGTCGCCGTCGCCCTTACCCTCGTGGCGCTGTGACCCGCCGTCATGCGCCTCGCCAAAAATTTGGGCGCCGCGTGCCGTCTCGCTGTCGTGTGCGTGACCCGCGTTGCCGCCACGCGCCGCCGCCTAACGCCCTTCGCCGCGTGTCTAGCGCCATCACAAGACGCCGCACATGCGTTTCCACCGACTACCGACAGTGCTTGCCAAGCGCCTCCACCCATTGGCTCCCATCACAAGCGCCAGCCGCCACCCCGCTGCGCCATTGGCGCCCGACGCGTGCCGCCGTGTCCATCAGCTGGCGGCAGCTACAGGTGGGCCTGTCGCCGCCACCACTTGATCTGCACTAGTCCCTAGATCAGTACACTAGTGCACACTATTTACATAGCCGGATCATTTCATACACGCGGAAGATTTATATTACCATACATACCTGCATTAAGCCCAAAGGCTATTACATATTACAACATGGCACATTGGCCCAAAATAGTTCAAGAACCACAAAAGATCAGAGTGCGATAAAAGATTCAAAAGTGTCTCTTGCCGGCTATGCCTAAGCAATCGACTGGAGAGACGCCCTAAGCCTCGACTTAATCGTCAGCGAACTCCTGTTCATCGTCTTCATAGCAGGCATCTTTATCTTGCTTATGCAGCAACAGCAATAGCAGGCGGCACGACTGGGGTAGCAGGTAAGTCCTCGGAGGGCTTCGTTGCTATATCCACCCGATACCCGGCTGGGAGACCGGTGATAGTTTACACTCGTCGCCCCCGCCCTTGAGTAGTTAGTTGGAAGGATTGACTTAGATCGGGAAATGTGTCTTTTGTTTCGCCATAGTAGATGATTGGCGACTTGTGTCCTTGTCATGATGATTGTACTTTTGTTGGGTGATGTAAGACTGGATGGCTATTGCCGCTTTTGGTTATCTTGAATGATATATGTTTCGTTGCTGCATTTTATGGTTTTCATTGGTATTGGCCTCATGTATGCATACTTAGCTATAACTATAAGGATCATCGTAATGCAGATGGTACGTGGTCGTGGGGCTGCCCGTGGCCAAGGGGCAGATCTGGCATGTGTGCCGCTAGGAGGAGCTGGCCAAGCCCATGGTGCCGGTGCTTAGAGGCGTGGGCTCAGGCCGAGGCCGAGGTGATCTACCTCCTCCTCCGTTAGGAGACCCAACTATGGCCCAAGTTTTAGCTTATCAAGCACAAATGCTGGGCCAAGTGCTGTTCAATCAGCAAGCAGACAGGAATCGAAATGAAGGATCTAGGCATGCTGCCTTTATGAGGACCAATCCCCTTACTTTCGCCCAAGCTACTGATCCTGCTGAAGCAGAAGATTGGTTACGCACTGTAACTAAGAACCTGGAATTGATCAGATGTCCGGAAGTGGAGAAGGTGCGCTTGGCCTCTCACCTGCTAGTAGGACCAGCAGGTGTGTGGTGGGATAACTACGTCACCACCTGGCCAGGTGTAGAAGAAGAAGTTGTGGAAGAAAATGAACCCGTTGAAGACGGAGATGCTGAAGAAGCTCATCAAGCTGATGGTGCTGAAGTGCCACCTTATGTTCCCCCAGTCCAAGGGTTTATTCCATGGGGAGAATTCGTTACTGCCTTCAGAAATTTTCACATACCCATAGGAGTCACAAGGATAAAGAAGTACGAATTCCGTCGACTCTCTCAGGGAACGATGTCAGTTTCCGAATACCTCACTAAGTTCAATGAGCTTGCAAGGTATGCCCCTCAAGACATTCAAAATGAAGCTGAAAAGATAGACTGATTTTTGGAAGGGATGGATTTCCGGTATAAGGCTCGCCTTAGGATTGTGGAATACCAAAACTTCCACCAACTCGTCAACAAGGCTTTGGTGTTAGAAAGGGACCTGAAAGGCGAGGATCTCTTGCGCAAGCGCAAGATGGCTGAGCGTACGGCCGCTGGATCAAGCCGTACGGGACAATTTAAATCTCAACCTCCTCACAGAACTGGTCAGCAATCTTCCATGGCCAATCACGGTTATGCTATGAGGGGTGGGCGCGGTGCTGGAACCCCTGGTTTTCGGACTCAAGCACTGACTGCTCCCCGCAATGCACCGGGCACTCAAAACAGGGTACCAGGCAACTGCTACCTATGCCACCAGCCTAGGCACTATGCCACCAACTGCCCTAACCAGAACCGTACAAGGCCTCAAGGGAATGTTGTGCAAGGTCGTGGCAGAGGTCGCCCAACGCAAAATCAAGCTCAAGGCATGGGACGTGGAAGACTCAATCGCATCACCGCAGAAGCAGCTTAGGAGGAAGAAGGAGTACTTGTGGGTACGTTTGGAATTCATGATTCCCCAGTACAAGTTTTATTTGATTCTAGTGTATCGCATTCATTTATATCACAAGAGTACGTAGATAAGCACCAACTACAAACCTTTCCTCTCAATAAGCCCTTAACCATAAGATCCCTCGGTGGAACACTTAAGGCTTATTGATCCTGCAAATGGGTAGAACTAAAAAAAGAGAGGGTAGGATTCCACTTTGACCTAATGGTCATATCTGGATTAGGAATTGATGTCATAATTGGCATGGATTGGTTGATGTTCTACAAGGGTGTATTAGATTGTGCCAAGCGAGAGGTCAGGCTTATGATGGATGGTGTGTTCGAGAGAGTGTGGAAGGTAGATGAACCTTACAGATGGGGCAGAGCTATCTAGTACCTCAAGGAAGAAAATCCGAGTAAAGTCAAGGTAGTCCAAGAATATTTGGATGTGTTCCCAGATGATTTACCTGGTCTACCGCCTGACCGAGAAGTTGAATTTGTTATAGATTTAACACCTGACACATCCCCGATCGACAAGAGCTGGTATCAGAGCATACGACTGTAGGAGCCCTAGACCTTGGCTGTTAGCACTTCGTAATTTAAAACTAAGAAAAGGTATCTTCCAAAATACTTTACTTTGTTAAAATCTTTTGTATTCTTTCCTCCTGAATTGCATTCCAATTCTCTATCCTTTTCAGAAGATTTTGGGAAACTCTTCTCTTATATCTCCTCTTACCCGACGTTTTCAGCTTCTATCTTGTCTCGTATTCTTCTCACGTAAGTTTGTATGCCTTGTTTATTTCTCAAACAAGAGTCATTTCTAAAATTCTCTCCTGATCCAAAGGTCTAGTCGATCTCTCTTTCTCATCATAAGAGACTTGAAGCTACACGCCTCAACAGCATACTCAAGAGCTTCAAGAACAATAAACAGACTTGAAGATGAAGGGCCAAGAGACTCCTTAATCAACCATCACCCCCTACAACCAATAGCAGTGGATCTGAGAAGACGTCAGCACCTACGACCAACGCATCACTTCGTCAACTATAGGCAACTCTATCCCAATATCTCCAATTTCTCTACTCTAGTTTGAAGAAATTGCACACAATATCAGTTGCCAGAACAATTGATAATAAGTGTTCCGTAGTCTTAAGTGTGATCTCTAATCTTATAGGGCATCGCTTTAAAAGGCTTGTTAGTCTCTTAACCTTCAAACTTGTCAAGTTCGTTGTAGGTATGTGAGATTAGTTAAGATATCTCAGCTTTGGCTTTTACGACTTTTGAGTTAAACATTACCCTAGCCTAGAAGCGTAAACTATTTCTTGTAAGCTATAGGACGCCTTAATTAAGTGAATGGTGTCCTACACCTTACTATTTAAATTTGAGATTTGTTAATGTTGTTGGATCTTGTTTACATTTGTTAACTTTGGTTCTTCTGCATCTGCATATCATGCATATGGGCATTGGACTAAAATAGCTTTAAGATTCACCCTAATGTTTGAGAGGTCTCTTAAGGGATCAGTGCCGACAATGGTTGCCATAAAAATAATAGCTTACGACAGTCGGAGTCGTGCCTGAAGGCTAACACCTCCTCTCGTACTAGATATCCCTAGTTTGACCATAGTTGGGCAAAATAGACCCAGTTGCTCCAAGCCCCTGAAGCTGTATAGACCCTCTAGAAACAACAAGAATCAAAGGCTAAAGATTCCCTATACTCTATGTAGCCGAAGACTGTAAGAGCAATGAATAACCCAAGATTACTCAAGTTATAGTCAGAAGAAGCTCTACAGATAGCCAAAGAGCAGAAGAGTTCATGGGACTACTCAGAAGTACAGGCTAGTCTCTCAACTAAGTCGTCAGTTACAAGACCCAGGGAATCTAAATTCTCCATTAAGGATCTCCGTCATCCCATTCTACCACCTCTTCAATAACCAACCATTCAAGTCATCTATTCTCTATGGAATTCCTGTCGTATCCTCCTTCCTATGATTCAGTCTCTGAAAGCCCCACTCTGAATAACATTTTGATTTACACCAAACTATAAGCTATATGTGTCAAGGATTTTCTTCCCAGAAAATTGTTTGTCAAATGATTTCTCTTTAACACATTTGAATACCCTGGCCAAAATCAATTACCATTTTGACAAACACGGTTCCAACTTTTAGAACGTTGTTTAAATTTATCCCCTTATTTTGAAAGCACCAAATATTTGTTTGATATTTTGGGGTACAAAAAAAAATATTGTTTTCTAAAAGGTATTTTTATAATGTATGTTCAAAAGATTTGAAAAACGAGCTTCGCAAAAGTTTTTCAAGGCAATGTTTTGAAATGTTGAAAAGTATTTGAAGACAAAAGTATTAACACAAAATTTATTGTGACTTCATGAGTTAGTTTCAAAGAAATTCTCTTAATCAAACTTTCTCCAACTTAAATTTTGAAATCCCTCTCTTTTCAACCATGTTTCCCCCAGTTTGTTACAACTTTTTGTTTTAAAGAAAGATTTCCCGACTGTTATTTCCTAATCCGTTTACAAGCAAATATGATAAAAGAGGTTTTACTATTCAAAATTATTTACTTTGGTCAATCTCCACTTCAAATCCAATTTATTTCTCTCCCTATTTTGTGGGGTGCAAAACTTATCCCTGCACCGCCATGGGTGAGAACAGAAATTTCTCCCTACCATTTTTACCTTCCTTCATGCTATTCCCTCTTACCTGTCGCTGGGACTTTGATCGGACTGATATAGTGGCAAGAGGCAATGAACATCTCAGAACCAATTAAGAGAAAGCCCTACAATGGATGGAAGGATGGATTAATGTGTGTTGTATATCATAAAGGTTCACATCAATATAAGGCATGATGTCACTAGTGGAGTTGAAAGATCAAAATTAGGTAAAATTATTTTTGGGAGTGTCTGATGATTTTCAGCATTGGTTTAAGTGCATGGTGAAGAAGTTTGGAGATGTGATTGCGAATCTCTTTGATCTTAATCTCGAATGAACAATTCAATTCTAGAGATAGTAAGATGATTAAAATGATTGGTTATCACTGAGTGATTGGTGTATATAGCAAGAGCTCGAAATAAAATTTGGTGGATTTTGATAAGATTATATTAGACATCACTCATATAGTGGTATAAATTTGTGGACGCCATAGGAAGTGTAGTAACCCTACGTCGGTGGAGTAAGTCAATAATTAAGGGTTATAACATGGTGATTCGAAATAAATCATCAATGGTTCAATTAAGGACTATTAGCAATTGATGCGTTTATGAATTGCTTGAAGAATAAGTTGATCTGTCCATTACTCATATTGAATGGACTCCGGGGATTTTCGTTAAAAGTCATTGGATTATATGAGGACTATGATATTGGGCATTGATTGGTGGATCTACTACTTAATTATTGGTTAGGTGATTATGTCGTGTGACGGATTCACAGATGCGACAGATTATCTGTCTTGTGAGGAAATGTTTCATGATGGTTACTCATAGACTCACCCGGTTGTACTTGGATTTGGTAGGAATAACCTTATCTGGGTGACTCGATACAGAAAACAAGGAATTATGTAGGATCATGTCGAGTGGAACAGAAACTTGTATGATTTGTGATATACTTAGAAGGTAATATGATCCTTCAAACTTAGATTTTAGATTGTTAAATTATCATGATTGAGATTGGATAAGTATCAATAGGGTATATAAAAATCTTATGGACACGGATTATACTAGAGGAATTATTAGTACTAATGGTCATTGCAAAATATACGATCTGACTTGGAGGGGTGATAATGGGGTGATAATTGAAACTATTGACTAGAAAATGCCCCTATATTGGTGGAAAATTTTATTTAAGGGGGTAGTCAAACATGATCGTGTTGGATTATAGTCACATATTACGAGGAAGTTGACATTACTATTTAGAAGGATCCGATTTATGTAGAAGTTATTGTGGGATTATTGATTCTAGCTGATGACGATTGTGATTCGGGAACAGTATTGGAGTTCCTTAGGCTGCATCTTAAATTTCGAGTGATGCTTAATGATAATTTAATCTCTGGATTCATAGACCGATATCGGGAATCGGAGTGTTAAGAAGCTAGGTGATCTAAAGCCTTATCGGTGGATGTGCTGATATTTTGAGAATGGGTAACAATTGATTTGGCAAAAGGGAATTAGGCAGTATAATAAAGTTGGGACAAGGAAAATCGTAGCAGACCAAGGTTTGATGTCGAGACTCTAAATTTCGGTGGTATATCATTTAATAGCAAGAGTCTCAAACTGTTATGATCGAATTTTGGATTCTTAGTGACTTACAAAATTGTGATAAGAGTAACCTTGGTGGACAAAATAATAGGCAGAAATATGTTGATTAAGAAGTGGATCTTGGTGAATAATTAAAATAGGAGGTATGTTAGAAAGTATTGTGAGCTTCTTGAATGCAACACCACTTATCCATCCAGTGAGTACTAAGGGCATCTGAAGCAGTCATAACATCACATATCAGTTAGGTTCGCGATCAAGGGAACAAACCACAGAGTTGGCATCTTGACGATGAAGAATTTCCTCTGCCTCTCCCACGGCTTTTTCCTCCTAGTTCTTTCTTACCTCCGTTTTAGCGATATTTCCTCTCTTCTACATTTTAACAACTCGAACGAAGAAGCTTAACGACAAAGGACAAGTTCGAACGACCCTTCTGACATGTGATCCTCTTCTCCCATGATCGACACCATGAGTCGCCATGATTCAAAGACTACCAAGTACTTCCGGGATCAAGATTATTGAGCATATCTAAGAATTTTTTTTTTGGGTCGATGAATGGAAACAATCTTGGAACTATTTGATACTCAAGCTAGCCATACCCCTCACCTTAGGACGTGCTGTCACTTCAAGACTAACACCAGAAGTTCGGTACTGCCCAACGTCGAATAGGCAGTAGAGACATGAACATGAAAGAAATCAGTGGCCCGAATGTTTCTCTTCCTAAAGTTTGCCTTGAAGGTCCCTAGGCACCAACTCTTCGAGTCCCGCTCTTGATTCTTCATTTGTTGACCAGGCGGGTCCCATGTAGGGCCTAACCCTGATATACCTGCCGTGTCTTTCTCGGCAGAGCCTCATTCCCACCAGACTTATCAAATCCCAGAGATTTGCTATCGCTGCAGAAACCAGGGTGCTTGCTTCTCTCTCTCCTCGCCAAGCCCCTATTCGATTCCCTATGCTCATGGCATCGCCAGAGCTCGAAGTCACTATCAACATGCCTTCGGTCCTTGTTCGACACCGTCGTGGCCAGACCTTTCCGGAGCTCCCCGGTCTCTGACGTCGTTCCGGTGAGCTTTCCCTGCTTTCCTTGAGGTCATGGCACTGCCACATCCGATGACATGCCAGATTGTCTAGTTCCGAACTGCCTCACAGTTCCGCTTAACTTGTTCCTAACCATGGAAGTGATCAAATTGTGACCACATGGGATTGTTTCAAGTATGGCAGAAGAGGGGGCGATACACCAACCACAACCTTGTAGGGCATACCGTTCAGATGCCCTAATTTCTTTCAGTCTGTCCTCTAACTCAGTTAGAGTGTTGCAAGTATCAATAGGCCAAGGAAGAATGGAGTTTCCTTAAGCATGAAGATCTGAGTTGTCGACCGAGAATCATGACTCGGAGAATGCCATCGCTATAGGAGTCATCACCACCCCAAGGAAACAGAAGAGTAAGGGCCAGGTCATCAGAATATGCTGAGTCCAACGAAGAAACCAAACGAGAAGACAAGTCTCTTAGAGAAATTAGAAAATAAGCCTTACTTAGCTTTCCCCCATTTGTCTCTAGCTAGCTAGCAATCTCGAGGTCGAGATTGGTTTTTAGGGGGGTGGGATTTGTAACAGCCCAAAGTTGTATTAATATTTTGATAACACTTCTGTGATGTTGCGTAAGGTTATGACAATTTCCTTTAGATTCCTATGTGACAACACAGTTTCAGGATTTTTTTAAAAGCCATTAGAATTTGGTAATTTACTTGAATAAATTATTAAAAGCTATATACTAGGTCCTGCTTAGGAATATATAAATTATGGCAATATTTAGGAAAAGTTGGAATGTGAATTCTAATAAACCTTAAAATGTGTATATATTTACACACACATAAACACATACACATATATATATATATATGTATATATATACACACACATATAGTCATATTCACATAAGCATAAATATGAATAATTGCACTAAAATTCCTAGGAAAATTCTAGAAATTAGTATAGACTAATTGAAAGCTTGACTTAGTTGTTGACCAATTTGAACCACTGTGGGACCACATGGCAGTCCTAATTCCTCTCTGCCCTTGTGGGCATTTCCTCGAGCAGCTGAGCTGCCTCGGCTCACACTACTCCCCGCCGGCAATCCAACTCGCGGTTGCCCGAAATCGCTAGGAGATCCTTCCCTTGGCTGCTTGTGCGTGTCGTCTTACCTTGTGTGGGCCCACAACGGCGCTGAAGTGACATGCTGCCACTGCTCGCCGCCACCGGCAGCCTAGTTCTTCTCCCTTTCCAATTTCTTCCCCTCTAGTGAGCTTCGCGGCAATTCATTGCACTGTGAGCTTCGCGTGACTTCACCTGACACATTGCTCCCCTCTTTTGGCCCAGGGATTCGCGGTCTTCCCAAAGACCGTGAGCGCTGCCTCCTGCTCGCCTCCTCGTCGACAATCCACCTCGGGCGCCCTCGACCACGAATAACCACTAGGTAAGCCTCCACAATGTCCGCCGTTGCTCATGCGCGCGATATTTCTTCATGAGATCGCCTCTAGTTCCCCTATTCATGTTCGCCGGTAGTAGGTTCCGCCGCCGCGCAAGGCTCCACCGCGTCCAGCCGTTTCTGGCCTCGACGAGGGCATCATTAGATGTGCGTTAACCTACTGATTCTAACGCACCCAAGAAATCCCCAAACGGAGCACTATAGCTCCAGCTAGCCGTCGTTCAAGCCTCGGCTGTGCGCACGCCAGCCGGAGGAAGACGATGACGGTGAGCCGTCCAATCAGCACCAAGATCCATGCGATCTCGCCACTCATGGTCACTGACTGGTGGGCCCCAGCTGTCGGGTGCTTGCCGGTTTAAAAACTCCCGCGCAGCCTCGGCGTGTCGCTGACATGTGGGACCTCGGTCCCACATGTCAGGTTAAGTGGAAGCGCTCCGCTTCGCCGGTGCCTTCGCTCGCGTGTTACACCTTTTTGAAATACGCCTTCGGCGTGGCTGGCTCGGCCGCGAGATAGCGGGCCGGCCCATCACTATTCACCAGTTTTTTCCCAAATTTGTGAATAAAACAATGACAGTAATTAGAAACGATTTATTTAAAATATGTAGAGACCTTTAAAAATTCTGGACAATTTATGATAAATACTAGAGCTTATGATGGATTTATTAAAAATAATACCCAAACAGTAACAGAACACTTTCCTCGGATTAAATTCTTTAGCTTATTTTTAGGGTATTAACCTATATAAAAAATAGCAGAAATAGATTGTTGTTTATCAAAAATAGATTAACACTTAATAAAACCCAAGAAAATCATGGATGGTTGATAATAACCTTCTGAACCTAGAAAAAATATAAAACCTATGGTATGACTCCTAATCACATGTCATCTTATAATTGGCCTAATTAATAACCATGGTTAATTAGTTTAGTTTTCCTAAAACTATTTACCTGTCCAAAGTAAGTTATTTCATAACATGTTAAGATAGTAAAACTGTTATTTTTAATTAGTCTTGTAACATGCAATATCATGGTTATATATATATATATATATATATATATATATATATATATAACATATATGAACATATCTTCCACACACAACCACCTAAGCCTTACTATATTAGAATAAAAATGATAAAATAAGTTGATGAAGGAAATACTTCTAAACAAAATGTGGGATTAACATGTTCTCACTTTTTGAATACTTTAAACACAAGAAAACCCTATTTTCTCCTATTGGGCTGATTAGGGAAGAAATTACATTATCATATATATATATATATATATATATATATATATACATACATGTACGAATATTATGTGCATCATCTCGTTAGCACTCTGCTGCCATTACGCTAGAAATTATTACTTAGAAGGATCATGGAACTTCCTCGATAGATATCCATATTATATATATATGTATATATATATATATAGTTAAACACAGAAATTATAACCAAACGGATACGAGCGATTTCGATTGCATCTCATGCATCATTCTTTTCCTCGCCGCATTGTGTTTATGATGAATTATTGATTTTCCGATTAGACGTAGAGGATCCGGAAGGGCAGTTCGAGAACTCTACACAGAACCCGGACTTCAATTCCCAAGGCGAGTTAATACCTACCCTTAAAGGTGTTTGCTTTTACTGGGGACAATCTCGATTTTTCCTAGTGCGAGTTAACATCTTAAACCTTAAGGGTGTTTACTTTTACTAGGGAGAGTTAGCTTTCCTTAGTGTGAGTTAACACTTCACCTATAGGGTATTTGCTTTTACTAGGGAGAGTCTCGATTTTCCCTAGTGCGAGTTAATACCTACCCTTTTGGGTGTTTGCTTTTACTGGGGAGAATCTCGATTTTCCCTAGTGTGAGTTAACATCCAATAACTCATATTGAATCCCAGATTTCTAAAGTATTTAATTTACAGTATTAAACTGCATGCTCTTTAAGTAAATATGCCTATTTGCTTAATCATGATATATCATGCCATGTTATTATTATTTGTTATTGTTTGACCCTGATGATATTGTCTTGTTATAATCATCTGTCATTTGACCTTACTATTGATCGCCTTGATGATCACCCTTGCTAGCCTGGTTAGGTTGAATAAACTGATTTAGACTCTTAAGTCTTGGTTAAAATCTTGCTTAGACATTGCTTAGGTCCAACTATTAATTTTAGGCTTAGAATTGCCTCGGAACGGTGAACCGATATTCACCAGACATGATCACACAATGAATATGGTTAATTGGAAATTGGACTTGGCATGCCAGTGTGTGTATGGTTGTGATGTGCTGCAATGCAGATTGGGTCTGGCATTGGGTAAGAGATGAAGTAGCTGGGCTACGTGAATTAAGGAGCTAATCGCCCACATACGTAGTGCATGGAGGAGGAGCGCGGCGAGACCCGCGTAATGCCGTGAGCTGCCCCAAAAGGAGGGGTTCCGCCACATCGTGTGATTCCCACGGAGGGTGTGAGTTAGCCAAAGAAGGAAGTGCATAAGGGTGAGGCCTTTCGTGGACTAGCTGGGCTGAATCATGGATTCCCCTGACACGGTGCATCGAGGATGCACAGCAGACGCCATCGACTATCTCGCTGCGGAAGATAGTTCCTAACACCACAACGCGCCGGCCATCGTGTGGTAGTGCAAGTATTGGGGATTCAGGGGTAGTTACGACCTGCGGGCGCACTGTCTCACGCCATGCTTAAGGTGAAGACAGCTTATGTCGCTATCCGAGGATGATCTAAGTCCATTCTTCAGAGAGCCGTGAGTCTAGCGTGGGTGGCAGCCCAGCTAGGACGAGACCAGTACTTTGTGGGGAATGTGATCCATTAACGAAAGCGCCACACTCGGAAGATGATGGCGGGAGTGGGAAGAGATCGTTTGGCAGAGTGCATGGAAACTGCCATGGGTTTGGTCTGTGTATTGAAATGGAAATATGATAAATAATCAACTGGATACAGAGATTTGGTTAAACTGCGAAGTCATAGGCTTTGATTTCCAAAACTGGCTTTTCTGCAAATAAATAAACCCAGCCTTTCCTTTCAAACCTCTATCACTAAATGCATTGGGTTGGGTGTTAGCTCGCTAGTGTTTGGATGACACTGACCTCGCATAAATATCTATCTTTAGACATAGAGGACCCCGTTGAAGAAGATGCGTACGATTGTCATGAGGAAGGAGACCCTCAGTACCAGGACCAAGAGTAGTTGCTCAAGATAGGGTTTAGTGCTATCCGCCAGCCGTGTGTGGTTACACAGCTGCTGGTGTGATTTTGTTGTTCCGTTTGGATCATGCAATTTGCATTTTGGAGGATTTTTGCTACTCTGATGAACTCCGGACTGTAACTAAGGCTTAATGCCATTTGCTACTAATGCGATATGATGATCGCGGTTATGTAATATTTGGACAACCGATGTATGAAATGATTCCAATGGTAACTCTTGCACTAGCCTCTCGATCCAGGCCTAGTGCAGTCCGACCACCTCGCAAGGTAAGCCGAGAAGGGTCGCGACACGCCGCCGCGCATGGATGCAGCATAGCCGCCAACCGCCGCCCACAGCAGGCACTCCGCCGCCAGCCGCCGCCCTAATAGGAAGCCGCCACGCATCCCACCAAGATGCGCTGACCACCAAACCATGCCCGACCGCCGTCGCTAGGTTTTTTGGGTTTCTCCTTGGTTTTTGCGTGGTTAACCTGGTTTAATCTTTTTCAGCCTTTTCTATTGTAACATCCTCATTTTTCAAAAATAAAAATCATATGCATTGCATCTCATGAGAATTTATTTAGATATTAAAAGTATTTAAAAATGAGTATGTTCCTAATTAAAAGCTTTTGCAAAAAGAAATCAAACCTTTCAAAACCTAACTGCATAACATTGTTAATTAAAGCTTTATGAAAAGGTTTATTTAAACAAGTAAATGATAAATAATGATTATACTAATTTTTCAAATACTATTTTACAATTTAATCATCAATTGATTATTTACTTGTAATTTTAGAATAAAATAAACCAAAATTTTGGAATCTATAATTATCCTGTCTCTCTTGCAAGTGGGCCCCACTTATTTTCTTTTTCCTCTTTTCTTTTCTCCCTTTCCTATTTTCTTTTCTCTCTCTTCCTTCTTTCTTTCCTTCGTCCCTGATTTCTTCTCGGTTCTTCTTTCCAAACGAACAGAGAGATCCACCCCCAACTCCTATCTTGATCCTCTCCTAGAAATCCGCCCTAAAACCGCCAAAATTGGTTCCCTTGATCGTGGGTGATCAGTCCCTACCCGATTCGACCTCCCTCTTCCGCTAATCCCTCCCCAAATCGCTATATAAACCCTAGCCGCCACCCCTCCCTCACCTTTGCCTATCACGAATTGCCGCCAGTGAACCCCATCGGTCGAACCTCCGAGGACGTTCTTCCTCTCCTTCCATTGACTTATGCCGCCTTTGTTGCCAGAATCGCCGATCGAGCTCGCCAATTTTGACGCCGAAGAAGTCGCTGCTTTCACCGCGTCGCCCTTCTTCGTCGATTAAATGCGCCGCCGGTACTTCTCCTTCGCCTCTCTAGCACCCCTAGGGTCCTAGAAAGTTTTCCCCTCGCCAGCGGCGCCACCGCCGGAGAGCCCGCCGCCATGATTCCTCCCCTCCCACGGCCGCCACGCCGCTGCCCGCCGGCCCACTCCCCACCCCGAGACCCTCCTTCGCCTCCCCACCCGCCATCCTCCCCCCACCCCATCGCCGCCTCGCCGCACACGCCATCAAGATCACACACGCCGCCGCCGCCACGCAGGCTGTTGCCGTCCGCCGCCCTCGCCCATGAGCCTTCCCCATCCTACCCCATCCGGACCCCAGGCCTCCTTCTCCTCTCCCCCTGGCCGGAAGCCCGCGCCGCCGCCTCCTCGAGCCGCCAAGGCCCCTGTTGGTCACCGACAGTGTAGGCCCCACCTATCGTCACCTGTCGGCTCACTGCCAGCTCTGCCCGCTCGACGCTGGCCACACAAGAGCCACCGCCAGACCAAAGCCGCCTCGTGGGCTTCATGGCAACAGGCACGCCGTCTCCGCCTGACCAGCATTGCCATACAAGACGGCCCACATGCTGTTGCCAAGACGCCGTGTTCCGTGGGCAGCGCGCCAAGACGCTGGGCTATGGCAGTCGAGGTCGCCACGGCCGCTCCCTTGGCCCAAATTAAGAAGCCTCTTTCATATTTTTAATAAAGATAGAATTTTAATAATTTCATATCTTCACTTCTATAATTCCAAAATTGTGAAATAAAATTTAAAATGTTTATAAAATTATTGTCTCTTGTTTTATGTAGTTTCATGTGCATTACGCATATAATATTTTCTGAATTATTTATTTGGCATTGTATTTATTGTTATTTGTTTTCGCTATGCTAGACCCGAGTACCGAGTTCGCTTCCGACGCAATGAGGATCCTTCCCACTACGCCGATCAAGGCAAGTGCTTTGAAACCACGAACCCATGTTTTCAAACAAGTTTTGTAGAATTTAAACAAAGAGCATGTATGTTTAACATAAAATAATAAATAACTATATTGCCTAGCTAAATCCCATTGATAATTAATTTTATAAAATACCCTTGCTACCTTAGGATTATTAATTTTGATTAATTATTGCCATATCCTTTATTAGGTTTTGCATCTCGCTTAGTAATGCCCATAGTAAACTACCGATTAATTGCTTGTTAACATTAATCACCATTTTACTTTGTGATCTTTTAAAAGGACAATTGGTGTTGTCATTTGGTTGTATTTGGGCTAGTTGATAGTGGGTGCTATCAGAAAAATGTTTTGCAAAACCCGATTGGGGTGGATGGTGAGACGAAGGCAGTAACGATATACACAGCATAGTGCGACCAATAGGTAGCACCAGAGTGTACTAGTCGACCCACTACAATAGAGCTGACACTTACCGCCGGTGCGGGCGTTTCAGAGCAATGCACGGTGGAGTAGGGTGAGTAGCGAGGAGGCCGAGAGCCAACCTCTCATAACTAGAGTAAGCGCCATCCTTAGCGAGTCGAGGACAAGTGAAGGAGTGCGGTTAAAGGCCGAATGTTCGGTGTTAGTGAGACCTTTCAAATGTGTTCGTTTTTTTTGTTGATAGGGAATGCCTCGAGCGGACGGGAGTCGGTACTTCTTACCAACCTGAGCACCCGGACGTTAAATGTGTTCATTGAGTGTAATTAACGATTGTTCTTCATAGTGGGCTATTGCAGCGATCAAGGTAGTGGTGATAGTAAAAATACTTTTTGTGGGTTCTTAACTCCGAGAACGATCGACCGCTTGTAGTTAAGCAAATACCCACTTCCTTTTTATGCAAAAGAACCTTTACCTCCTCTTGTTAAGCCCTAGTTGCATTTAGTCACTTTGCTTGTTGAGTATAAAGTATACTCACTCGCTTTTTACGGGTCCGCTTATTCCAACGAAAGGTGTTGCTTAATCGAGGAGGAAGTGTACCAGATCGGCGAGTTGCGACCTTGAGAGTGTGCAGTGTACGGGGACTTCGCGAAGGAGTTCAAGATGAAGACTACTCCGGCGTCTAGGGTGCATCCGTCGAACATGCACCGTGAAGTTGCGTCGGGTTTTCCATTGAAGTTGAACTATGTTATTTGAATTTCATTTGCTAGGCCATGAAGCCTAAACTTTGTAATAATTGATGACTCGATGTAATAAAGTACTTTTAGTTGAATGGTGATGATCCAAAGCTGTATATCGTGTGTACTAGCTACTTGATCCGAGGACTAATGCAGGTAAGACCTGATGAGGATTCGACTCCGATTTTCGGGTCCAGCGACAGAGTTGGTATCGAGAGGATGAACCTTAGATAGGCTGGAGTAGTTTCTGGTTTTATGATATTAAAATTATCGACCTTGTCTTCACCTTCTTCTTTCGGCCAGAGAGCCGAGACTCGAAAGACAATGAAGAGGAGCCCATGGAGCGTGTGTTCGATGAGAACCCAGATTCTGAATAAAACCCTAAGTTTAGGTCCCTCAGAGGGATAGAATCGAGAACGCCTTAATTATTATGTTAGCTTTCTAAAGGTTTTAAGAGACCGACTACATCGGCCTTTGTGATGTAGCTTTCTCAAATTTTGGTTTTCAACTAAGCATGTTGTGAATTATTTGTGTTTTGGTGTGCTATTTGGATGTTGTTTGCATAGATGTTGTGACCTCCCCATTAGTGCTCCCCTGGTTTCCCTTCTCGTATCTTATCTTCAAAATTTGCTGTCAGATGGTGGACACCCGAGCTTCTGCTGCTGGCCGTGGTCAAGGTCAGGTTGGACAGGACCAACCCAACCCACCTCCTGTTGGACAAGCTGCTCAAGCTCAACCTGCTGCGGGAGTGCACCCCTTCGCCAACCCACTCCCGGCTATTCCAGAGAACCAGAATCTGCCACCACCGCCTGCTCATCCTCCTCAGCTTAACCAGATTCTGGAGATGCATCTGCAAGCTATTCAGGCCATAGCTCACAACCTGAACAACCTTGCTGCTCCTGTGCAAGCTCAACCACAGCCATATCAACCTCAATCCCGATTCGGTGACTTCATGAGAACGAGGCCGACTGTGTTCACTGGATCCGCGGAGCCTCTTGTGGCAAAGGATTGGCTTCGTGAGATAAGGAGAAAGCTAGACATGACTCAGTGTGCTGATCATGAGGGTGTCAGTTTTGCTAGACACCAACTGCAGGGAGATGCTGCTATCTGGTGGGACAACTTCAGGGCCACACACCAGAATGCTGATGCTATTACTTGGGAGGAATTCTCTGAAGCTTTCACTGCATCCTTCGTTCCCAAGGGTATCATGGAGATGAAGAGGAGGGAACTCCACCGTCTCCAGCAGGGCAACATGTCCATTACTGAGTACTTGAACAAGTTTAACCATCTCGCCCGTTATGCTACTACAGAAGTAGCTAATGAATCTGACAAGATATGGAGGTTCATGGAAGGCATGGACCCGGACATTAAGGCTCTCATTGCCGCTAATGACTTTGCTACCTTTCAGCAAATGGTCAACAAAGCATTGGTGATAGAGGACATCGAGCGCCAATAAGATGGAGAAGCGCAAGAGAAAAATGGCGCGAAGCAACATCGTGGCTCAAGCAACTCTAGGCCCAGTTCACCCAAGATCATCAATCGCCTTCGCTCCACAAAGAACAAAGAAGTCCAGAGGACTCCAACCTCTCAACCTCGCCCGTCTCGAAAGGACACCTCGTCAAGCTCCCAATGCTCGCACCCTCGTAACAACAAGACTCAAGGTGTGCGAGTGCTTCACCATCATCGGGGACACTACGCTAGCCGGTGTCCGCAGAAGAAGACGTTGGATCCAAAGGTCGCTCAATCTTGGATCAAGATCTCGCGCACCACCTTCGGAAGAGGTCGAGAACGCCACCGACCCTCAAGATCGCACCCATCGGCAGAGGCCAGTCAACCATGTCTCTGCGGAAGAGGCGCAGAACGCACTGGATGTCGTGATTGGTAAGTTCCTTGTTAATTCAAGACCGACCCACGCTTCTATTTGATTCGGTGCATCGCATTCATTCATTGCAAAAAGTTTTGTGGATTTAAATGAGTAGAATGTTACAAACCTAAGAAACCCCATGGTTATTCAGTCCCCTGGTCGGACTATGAAAACCGAGAAAGTATGCCCCAGATTAGAATTAGAAGTCAGTGGAGTAAAGTTCCTAGCGAACTTAATTGTCCTTGAGTCACAAGGAGTGGAAGTGATATTAGACATGGATTGGTTGACCAAGTACCAAGGACAGATTGACTATGCCAACCGAGCCATTTCTTTGGTCAATAGTGAAGGAGAAACTACCCAGTTTTGTTCCAACCTCAGCTCAAGAGCCACAAGTTCCTTAAACCAGCTGACAGGAATAGCTTTGGAATCAGTCCCAGTTGCGCAAGAATTTCCTGATGTTTTCCCCGAAGACTTGCCTGGCATGCCGCCGGATCGAGAAGTAGAGTTCATCATAGAGCTAGCTCCTGGTACGGCACCAATAGCTCAACGACCCTATAGATTGTCTGCTAATCTCCTAACCGAGATGAAAAAGCAATTAGAAGAGTTGGAAGGAAAGGGTTTCATTCGTCCCCAGTCACACCGGGAGCCCCAAGAATTTTGTCAAGAAAAAGGACAAAACCTTAAGGATGTGTGTGGACTATCGATCCCTGAATGAGGTGACTATCAAGAATAAATACCCTTTGCCTAGGATCGATGATCTGTTCGATCAACTCAAAGGAGCATGTGTGTTTTCCAAAATAGACCTAAGGTCAGGGTATCACCAGATCAAGATAAGGAAAGAGAACATTTCAAAGACGGCTTTTACGACTCGTTATGGGTTGTACGAGTTTACAGTAATGTCTTTTGGTTTGACCAACGCTCCGCCTTACTTTATGAATTTGATGAATAAAGTGTTCATGGAATACTTGGACAAGTTCGTGGTGGTGTTCATTGATGACATTTTAGTATATTCGAAGAATGAGGAAGAGCATGAAGGACACTTGTGACGAGTTTTGGAAAAACTGCGGGAGCACCAACTTTATGCCAAGTTCAGTAAATGTGAATTTTGGCTAAAGGAAGTTGCTTTCCTTGGTCATGTAATCTCAGCCGGAGGAGTTTCAGTTGACCCAAGCAAGGTCAAGGATGTGTTAGATTGGAAGGCTCCCAAGACAGTAATCAAAGTCCGAGGTTTCCTTGGTTTGGCTGGTTACTATCGAAGGTTTATTGAAGACTTCTCCCAAGTAGCCAAGCCGCTGACTCAACTTCTGAAGAAGGATAAGAAGTTTGTTTGGACTCCTGCTTGTAAGCAAAGTTTCCAAGAGCTTAAGAAGCGTCTTACCACAGCTCCAGTTCTAGTTTTGCCGGATATACACAAGGACTTTGAAGTTTACTGTGATGCTTCAAAATTAGGTCTTGGATGTGTGTTGATGCAAGAAGGCAAAGTAGTGGCCTATGCCTCGAGGCAGCTAAAACCCCATGAGACCAATTACCCGACTCATGATTTAGAATTAGCTGCTGTGGTGCATGCTCTGAAATTATGGAGGCATTACTTAATTGGGAACTGGACTGAGATTTACACCGATCACAAGAGTCTAAAGTACATCTTTACTCAGCCGGACCTGAATATGAGACAACGAAGATGGTTGGAGCTGATCAAAGATTACGACGTTGGAGTTCACTACCACCCTGGCAAGGCCAATGTGGTAGCTGATGCTCTAAGTCGGAAGAGCTGCTGCAATAACCTGATGCTTTCAGAAAACCAACCCGCTTTGTGCAAAGAATTCGAGAAGCTAAACTTGGGTTTAGTAGAGCAAGGGTGTATCCATATGTTGGAGATGCAACCCAGTTTGCCAAAACAAATCAAAGAAGCTCAGAAAGAAGACGAGGAAGTTGCTGGAATCAAAAAGAGAATGGGCGTAGGAAAAGCACCTGCTTTCTCAGTAGACGACAAAGGTGTACTTTGGTTTGGGAAAAGGATCTTCGTACCCAATAATAAGGAGTTAAAAGAGACCATCCTGAAGGAAGCCCACGACACGAAATTATCAATACATCCCGGGTGTACCAAGATGTACTCCGATCTTAAAGAGTCCTATTGGTGGACCGGAATGAAGAGGGACATCGCAGAATTTGTAGCCTTGTGTGACACTTGTCAGAGAGTCAAAGCAGAACACCAGCGATCTGCAGGATTGTTGCAACCTTTAAGGATCCCCGAATGGAAGTGGGAAGAAATTGGAATGGACTTCATAGTGGGGTTACCAAAGACCCAGGCAGGCTACGATTCCATATGGGTCATTGTGGACCGCTTGACCAAGTCAGTGCACTTCATTCCCGTGAAGACTACTTATTCAGAGATAAGTTGGCGAATCAGATCTGCTAAGATAGTTTGTCTGCACGGAGTACCAAAGAAAATTGTGTCTGATAGAGGAACACAATTCACTTCAAAATTTTGGGAAAAGCTGCACAGTTTGATGGGAACTAACCTTAACTTCAGCACAGCATATCATCCGCAAATGGATGGGCAGACTGAAAGAGTTAACCAGATACTGGAGGATATGCTTCGCGCTTGTGCATTGGCAAATGCAAAGAATTGGGACCGACACTTGCCCTACGCAGAATTTTCCTATAACAACAGCTACCAATCTAGTCTGCTGATGGCTCCGTTGAGGCACTTTATGAGAGAAAGTGCAGGACGCCTCTTTACTGGAAGGAGACCGGTGAGCGCATGGTCTTTGGACCGGACCTACTCAAGGAAGCCGACGAACAAGTTCGAGTTATTCAGCAGAGATTGAAGACGGCCCAGAGCCGACAAAAGAGCTATGCTGATCATCGCCGCCGAGACCTTAGCTTTGAGAGCGGAGATTTTGTGTATCTGAAGGTTTCGCCAATGAAAGGAGTGCGACGTTTTCAAGTTAGTGGAAAATTGGCACCTCGCTTCATTGGACCCTTCAAGGTTTTGGCTAGAAGAGGCGAAGTGGCTTATCAGCTGGAATTACCCCCTCAACTATCGTATGTTCATGACGTGTTCCACGTCTCTCAGCTCAGGAAATGTCTAAGAGTTTCGGAAGAGCAGATGCCCTTGGAGCAATTGGAGTTGCAGCAGGACCTGTCTTACCAGGAGTACCCGGTTCGCATTTTGGAAGAAGCTGCTTGTCAGACCAGAAACCGGGTGATCAAGCTTTGTAAAGTGCAGTGGAGCAATCACTCCGAGAAGGAAGCGACTTGGGAGAGTGAAGAAGATCTTCGAGCAGAGTTCCTGGATCTGTTTGAAAAATTTTCGAATCTCGGGGTCGAGATTCCGTTTAAGGGGGGAGGTTTGTAACATCCTCATTTTTCCAAAATAAAAATCATATGCATTGCATCTCATGAGAATTTATTTAGATATTAAAAGTATTTAAAAATGAGTATGTTCCTAATTAAAAGCTTTTGCAAAAAGAAATCAAACCTTTCAAAACCTAACTGCATAACATTGTTAATTAAAGCTTCATGAAAAGGTTTATTTAAACAAGTAAATGATAAATAATGATTTTACTAATTTTTCAAATACTATTTTACAATTTAATCATCAATTGATTATTTACTTGTAATTTAAGAATAAAATAAACCAAAATTTTGTAATCTATAATTATCCTGTCTCTCTTGCAAGTGGGCCCCACTTATTTTCTTTTTCCTCTTTTCTTTTCTCCCTTTCCTATTTTCTTTTCTCTCTCTTCCTTCTTTCTTTCCTTCTTCCCTGATTTCTTCTCGGTTCTTCTTTCCAAACGAACAGAGAGATCCACCCCCAACTCCTATCTTGATCCTCTCCTAGAAATCCGCCTAAAACCGCCAAAATTGGTTCCTTGATCGTGGGTGATCACCCTACCCGATTCGACCTCCTCTTCCGCTAATCCTCCCCAAATCGCTATATAAACCCTAGCCGCCACCCTCCTCACCTTTGCCTCTCGGCAGAATTGCCGCCAGTGAACCCCATCGGCCGAACCCTCCGAGGACGTTCTTCCACTCCTTCCATTGACTTATGCCATCGTTGCTGTGAATCGTCGATCGAGCTCGCCAATTTTGACGCCGGAGTTGCTGTTTTCACCGTCGTCGCCCCCTTCTTCGCCGATTAAATGCCGCCGTAATTTCCCCTCCTCGCCCCTCTCTAGCACCCCTAGGGTCCTAGAAAGTTTTCCCCTCCAAAGCGGCAGACACCGCCGGAGAGCCCGCCGCCGCGCTTCCTCCTCCCACGGCCGGCCACGCCACGCCGCCCGGCTCCACCCCCCCCCCGGAGACCCTCCTTCGGCCTCCCCACACCGCCGCCATCCTCCCCACCCCATCGCCGCCCCTCGCCGCCACGCCACCACACCGCGTCACGCCGCCGCCGCCACGGCCTTGCATTGCCGCCGCCCCTCGCCGCCGGCCCTTCCCGAAGCCTACCCCATCCCGAGGACCCCAGGGCCTCCTCCTCCTTCTCCCCACCGGCCACCCGCTGCTGCCTCCTCCCGAGCCGCCTCGTGGCTCAAGGCTGGCAACAGCTGCCGCCCCGCCCAGACCAGCCTCACAAGCACAAGACGGCCACCGTTGCCGGGCCAGAGCCAGTGTTCCGTGGCTCAAGACGCTGCAGGCTATGGCAGCCGAGGCGCCACGGCCGCTCCCTTGGCCCAGTCCAAGAAGCCTATTTCATATTTTTAATAAAGATAGAATTTTAATAATTTCATATCTTCAATTCTATAATTCCAAAAATTGTGAAATAAAATTTAAAATGTTTATAAAATTATTGTCTACTGTTTTATGTAGTTTCATGTGCATTGGCGTACATAATATTTTCTGAATTATTTATTTGGCATTGTATTTATTGTTATTTGTTTTCGTTGCGTTAGACCCGAGTACCGAGTTCGTTTCCGACGCAGCTGAGGATCCTTCTCACTACGTCGATCAAGGCAAGTGCTGAAACCGTTGAACCCATGTTTTCAAACAAGTTTTGTAGAATTTAAACAGTAGCATGTATGTTTAACATAAAATAATAAATAACTATATTGCCTAGCTAAATCCCATTGATAATTAATTCTTATAAAATACCCTTGCTACCTTAGGATTATTAATTTTTGATTAATTATTGCCATATCCTTGATTAGGTTTTGCATCTGCTTAGTAATGCCCATAGTAAACTACCTGATTAATTGCTTGTTAACATTAATCACCATTTTACTTTGTGATCTTTTAAAAGGACAATTGGTGTTGTCATTTGGTTGTATTTGGGCTAGTTGATAGTGGGTGCTATCAGGAAAAATGTTTTGCAAAACCTGATTGGGGTGGATGGTTGCAAGGATGGTGCCGCGTGCACGAGATTCGGGTCCAGTGCGGGACCCACCCTGATCCCTAAGGACCGATTCCTTGAGGTAGACGAGCTAAGTACAACAGTGCGACCATTGAGTGCTTGTGTGGGCAACCCCTGGTTGAGTACCCTTCGGACTCCTAGTTTTGGCATTCCAGACGGTGGAGTAGGCAATTGGTGTTGTTCTGCAGGCTCAAGAGGGGGCTTCAGCCAACTAGAGTAACTAGCGCTGCGGTGGAATCCTTAGAGGGAGTGCCAGGCTAGGGGAATGTCGGTTAAAGACCTTGTGGTGTTCTTTTCCCTTTAGGTGATTCCTAGGGAAGGTCACCTCTCGTGGGTAAAGCGTGCAACCTCTGCAGAGTGTAAAACTATCATGATAGCCGTGTCCACGGTCAAGGACGGACGACGAGGAGCTGCCTCATTGGTACTTCTTATCTTTGTTTTCTAAATGGTGTTTTAAAGGAAAACCACGATCGGTGTCGTGTGTTTTGATTTTTCTCCTCATAGTAGGTGCTATGAGCGATGAGGGTAATTGCACGGTGGGTGCCGTGAGTAGCCAGGATTGGGCAAAACCGGCCGAGGCCGGAGTTTTAAAGAAATACTTCAAAGATTTGTTTCCTTCAACTCATTTCAAATCATTTTTTATAAAACCTTAGGAAAGACTTGCAAAACTGGCTTTATGCAAAAGAACCTTTACCCTGTCCTTGTTAAGCCCTAGTTGCATTTAGTCAGCCTTGCTTGGTGAGTATAAAGTATACTCACCCTCTCCTTTTACGCGGGGCTGCTCATTCCAACGAGCAAGTTGCGACACCGAGGAGGAAGTGTACCAGGACGGGGACTTCGCCGAAGGAGTTCAAGATGAAGACTACTCCGACGTCTAGGGTGCATCCGTCAGACATGCCTGTGGAGTTGCGTTGGGTTTTCCATTGAAGTTGAACTATGTTATTTGAATTTCCGCTGCTAGGCCATGAAGCCTAAACTTTGTAATAATTCAGTGACTCTATTGTAATAAAGTACTTTTCGTTGAATGGTGATGATCCAAACTGTATATCTGTGTGTACTAGATACTTGATCCAGGGACTAGTACAGGTAAGACACAGCAGGGATTCGACTCCGATTTTTGGGTCCCGACATCTATTTTCCCAAAACTTCCATGAATTGTTTAGTGAGTTTCTGAACTCCGATTTAGATGATTCCAGAGCCTAAAAATCACAAATAATCCCAAGACTTTTATATATTTTTATCATACTATTTTCTCTGTGTTTGTTATTTATTTCTATTTTATTTCTTTTGCACATAGATCCAACGTGTACTGCTGTACGGAAGTTGTTCCGGAGCCTTTCGGAGGAGGAGAACCAGATTCAAACTTCTTCGAAGGCAAGCTAGATTCATATTGAATTCCTAGCTTGCTAAATTTTATTTATTTTATCTTAATTTGATTTGCATGCTTGAATTTTCATCATATGTGCTATTTGATCCTATTTTCATATTAATCCTCCATTAATATGATTTAGCCTACCATTGCTAGCCCCTTGGTACTGTTTTCCTAGCCTATCCTTTGTGTAGTTGCTTAGGCTTGCTTCTGGGATTGATAGTTGTTAGGTTTCACTCATTATTAAACTTATATCCGCAAAGTTTTGGCTTCGAGGTGCTGTTTCGGTAAACCTAATCAACTAAAATCAACGTGGTGTGTGTTGATTTGAGGAGACCCATAAGAGGCGGATTTTGCGCTTGTGGTTGAGACGTGCAGGTCTTCTCTGTCATATAAGGACCGTATACTTCTGACTACCATACCGAATCTGAACCGTACAACTACTTGTGCCTTCTGGCCCTAATTTATTAGCTGTGGAAACCTAGCTTCCGCTGTACTCGTAGTGGACGGATGTGATTCGCAATCACCGGTTTCGAATGGCTTAAATGGGGGCTAACCTCATTCGGTGCGCTATCAGATCCGGCTGAAAGAGATGCGCATGACTGTCGGCCTGGTCGAAGCATAGCGTGTGGGGCGCAAAACCAAAAGAAAGGGTACAATATGGGGTAGGTGAAAGCAGTGAATGGTTTTGTACTGTTTCTCTCTTGGGATGAGACAGGGCTTGTGGGGAACGTGTACACATTCTGCAAAGTTAAAACTATCATGGCAGTCGTGCCCGCGGTTATGGACGGGGGAAGGAGTTTGACATAAGGTACTCCAATGTGTTTTAATTAATTAACTTGATGGTAGTGTAGGCAGGGTGTGCCTCTCTTATGAGCTGGTTAGCCGTTTCTATGGCTACGCTCATCGTGTTGAGCCGGTTAGCCGTCCTTTGGCTACACTCATGTGTTATAATGTGTTCAATGAATCAAGAATAAATAAACAAGTAGATAGGTGATGTTTTAGCAAAATAACCAAACCTATCCTTTAACCTTGCATTCATTTATTAAGGACTGCTTGCTGGGTAGCCGTGTACTCATTATATGGGTCATGGATTATTGTTCAGGAGAAGATCTCGACATCGGTGCTAGTTGTGACCAGGAGGGTCAAGGTGATTAGCTACGCGTTTCGGGTCAACCTCGGAATATCGTCGCATTTGAAGTCTTCCGCTGTGTTCTTTATGCTACTAAATTATGTCTTGTGCAAGACTATGTGAATGTCTATGTCAATGGGAAGTTATTTATGTTATATGAACTGTTAATTTTCTAGTTAATTCAATGCCTGCGATGATATTCCAAAACGTTCTTGAGTGCAATACTAGCTATGATCTTCTGGGACTAGTATTCGGTCACTCAAGCCGGTGGAAATACCGGGGTGCACGACAAAAGTAAGGTGCCCTCCACCACTAGTTCAAATCTAGGAAAACTAGAGCACACACAAATACAACTTGGCATGATAACGGACGGTGGGGAATTACCTCACCGATAGCTACGCATTGAGGCGCCGATGATAAGCAGGCGTCACGGAGGGTGTCCTTCGTTTAAGAAGTAATATGACCATTTAGTTCCACATAAGAACAATATACTTATAGTAATATACATAGAGCAATAGATATATAGCAAAATTCATCACTTGCACTATACTACATATATATAGAGAGGAAAATTCATCTCTTTCTGCATTAATTTTACATACACAACAAGCAAAATTAACCGCTTTCATCCCTTTTTAGTCAAAGAACTTGAATCAATTTCTTAGGGTATGTTTTCCTTAAATAAGTGATAATATAAATGCAAAGGTGACCCAATAAGCATTATTAGATACAAGTTTGGGTGGGCACAATGACAAAGCAAAGTAAGCATGATGAAGTACTTAGGAAGCCCCTTTACAGCTAATTGAGGATACTAAGCATAGTTTTCAACTTGATATATCCATTTTGACATTATGGCTGTATCTACCGAACCACAATTCACTTCCAAAATGATGACCTAAAAGAAGTTACGACATCGAAAATTTTGTCTACAACTCTGCATCAAAGGAGGCAGTTCTAGGGTGAGTGGGGAGACGGCACGGGGAAGGCCGGCGTGGGGGTGAGAGGGGAGGCGGCGCGGGGAGGAGACGCGGGGGTGAGAGGAGAGGCGGCGCGGGGAGGCGGCGCAGGGGGCGGCGCAGGGGTTGAGAGGGTCGACTGCGTGGGGAGGCGCCGCGGGGGTGAGAGGAGAGACAGCGCAGGGGTGAGCGGGCGGGTGGCGCGGGGGTGAGAGGGGAGGCAGCAACGACGGCGACAGCCCAGGGACCGGTGGCGCGGGGGACGAGGGTATAGCTCCAGCAGCGAGGGCAGGGCTCCGGGGCAGACTGGTGGCGGCGTGGGGACTGGGGCACGAGGGAGGAAATGGGGGAACCAGGAGGCCGGGACGGGGTTTAGGGCGGAATCAAGGGCATCAGTGCCGTGTTTAATTACAAATCGGCAGTGATAAGCACTATCAGTGCCGGTTCCTTATTAAACCGGCACTGATAACTGGCATATTAGTGCCGGCTTGTGGAAAACCGGTACTGATAACTGGCATATCAGTGCCGGTTTGTTGAAAACCGGCGCTGATTGTAACAGCCCAGCTGTTAAATTCCGTATAGCTATGCATATCATTAGCATGTTTATTTGTTTTTTTTTGTTGGTTTACAAAAAATTTTGCATTGAACCACCATGCTCTATGGTGGGAACATAAGGCTTTTCACTTTGAACCCTTTGGTCAAGCCACTAGAGTAGTAAGACCTAGCCCGACGGACATGTTCCTTAAATGCCCGAGCTAGATGTAGCTTGTCCGAGCAAGGTAGAGTTCACCCGAGCTCTACCCGAGCTTGGTTGCTGCCCATCCGAGCTGATTATCACTTGTCTGAGCTGGAAGATGTCCGGAGGAAGCCGCCCGAGCTATAGACGGTTGAACCGAGCTACAGAAGACCTGACCGGTCAAACAACCCCGCCACCATATCTATTCTTTATTCCTTTTTGCCCTCCGACAGTATCAGCCAAATCTTCCATCCATTGGCTGACTTGGACGGTACTGGGCAGTATCAGCCGAATCTTCCATCCACTGGCTGACTTGGGCGGTCTTGCAGCAGCCAGCACCTCGCTTTTTCTTACCCAGAATCTTACCCGCAGACTCTCTATTACAGGTGGGACTTGGACCCACTTGTCAATGGAAGAGTATACCTCTATTTAAACCCCTCTCCACCCACTTCAACCAGCTCTCACTCTCATCCTTCCCACGTCCAAGTTCTGGACAGAAGCAAGAACAGCAAGCTGTTCTTGATCTCCACCTCCACCATTTTCAAATATCCACCCAAACCACCAAGAATCCATATAGGGTGTTATATATCGTTGGAAAGCTGAAATCGTTGGCTATCCATTCCACTCCATGGTATGCACATGCACAAAGGTTTGCTATGGATTCCTCTTCCTTTTCTCTTTGCTGTTCGGTTTTGGGACAGCAAAGGCTGATTTCGTTTCCTGCCCATCTATGCCCTCTTTCTTCAAATCCAGGCCATGGAATAAGCAGGAGTAACATCTATACTTCCTAGGCTTCAAGTACATCCAACTCCCTTGCACGTTCACAAGGATTTGGGTGAGTTCTTACTGCCTTTCTTCATCTACTTCGCTGTTTTGAACAGCAGTAAGGTTTTTTTGTAGTTTTCTCATCTTGCATGTCATTTTTCCTCACATGTAAGTTTGGAGATGGCCAAAAAGAGTTCATGCACGAGCTAAGGAGCGTCTAGGAGCAGATCCACGCTACTGGAGTTGAAAGGACCTCAAGGAACAAGCTGAAGAGTCGCTGAACCAAGTTCTGGACAGATTACGGTCCATCACTTCGATCTCCTCATCTTTGGGCTCTCTATTGTTAAGCAAGGCCTTCCTTGCTAGGTGAGAACCCAGTACTCCCTCTCATTTCTGTTCTTCACCATTTAGCATTCATGGTTAAGCCGTTCTTTGGTGGAAACCGAAGCCGTAGAACCCCCAGATCTGAAAACAGCCTGTTTCAGCCTTTCTTTGAGCAGTAGCCTAGTAAGTAAGCTCTATAGAATCAACCGGAGCTCGGATGAAAAAGTGTTCTACATGAATATTATGTGCCAGGAAATTTTCTACAACTTTCATGTTAAGCCCGAGCTTAGCCGAGCTTATTAGGACTCCCAAAAGTGGCTCGTACTGAGCAATATATAAGCTAAGTGACTTTCCCGAGCTAGAGCTAGTTGAGCCCGACCTTGGTCATGTCTTAGCCGACCAAGCTATGCCATATCCGACCTTGGAAACCCACTCTTGACCAAGGCAACATCATTCCCGAGCTAGGAGGCTCATTCCCGAGCTACCTAGGTCAATCCCGAGCTTAGTCCTTACAGCCCCGAGCTAGTTTTGCACTCAACTTCAAATGGCCATATCTCCCTCATCCGAACTCGGATTTGGGTGATTCTTTTTGCAAAATTTGCATTAGATCATGAACTTTATGAATATCTAAAAATATTTGATTTTTCTATTTATTTGGCATTTTATTTGGATTTTATCTGATGTTCTTGCTACCGAACATTAGGCGCCAACGTTCCGGAAGAGCCCGGACTTGATCCAGAAGCTCTCCCCGACTACGACCAGCAACAAGGCACTTATAGTCCCCTCATTTGACTCACCATATTGATCCTCTATTTACATGCATTGATTTAATTATATCCTAATACTTGTTGCATGCTAATTTCGAGTATGTTATCTGTTGGGTAGAAGGTAGTTATGTCCTACCCAGTGATTAGTACCTTACTAGGCTTGACACCCTTATTCCTTTGTAGCCTAAGCAGGTACTATTATTTATGTTGTGTCACGAATACTTAGCAATGCTTAGAGTCAACGAGGTAAAGCGATCAGTGGAGTAGTCCATTGGTCGTGTGATTCAATTATTGATGTACTCAATGTTCGGTTTGGATTGATGAGTATTTGGATTACGTGTTAGAGCTAAGTTGGACTCGAACGGGTGATAGAGGATGATGGGAGGACGGATCCCGGACATGTAGCCCCGTTTGGGTAATTAAGGACCGAACATCGGGTACCTTTCTCTCAAGTACTATACGTACGACCACACATGTTTTATGGGGACACTTGGCTAACTTCCTGTGCATACTTGAGCCCTTGGGTACCAGCGGGGCAATGTGTTTGTGGGTGGGGTGGCAGGGCGGACCATCCGTGATGCGTCCTTGTGCTTGGGTGTGATGGGCCTTGGACAAATCCACTGCAACGGTTAACTCCCTCCTGCACTCGCGGAGTGGGGACTGGATTAAGTTAACTCGGGTGATCCAATGGACTGGCATGTACATCTAGGAGGCTTCGGCATGGCTTGCTGTGTTGTGTGGGTAAAGTCGTACACCTCTGCAGAGTGTTAAACTGTTCGAACAGCCGCATCCTGACGAATCTTGAGTTGGTTAAGCTGCCATTTGTTAGCATTTGGTTACTGGTTCTGGTTATATGGTTTGGTTATGTGTTCATTTGCGAGCACTGGGTTGCTCGCGGTGTCACTGGTCGGATAGAGACCAGGGGACGAATAGAGTCCCGGGTATGTTTTGATATGGCCGGATAGAGGCTATGGACGGATGGAGTCCAATGGATTGATGATGGAGATGATATATTGATGAGATGATGATATTATTGCTAGTCACATTGATTTAAAATGTTTTATTCAAATGCCATTTACAATCTACTTATGTTTACGTCTTGCAAATACACTTTATGCTGAAAATATCATGCTAACCTTCCATTGGATACATTATTCATGAATGAGGATATACATTACCTCCTAGTGCTGAGTACCATCTGTACTCATACAAGTTGCTACTATTTCAGGTAATTATGACCCCACGCTTGAGTATTACCATCAAGCTGGTTGCGATGACGCTAGCGGGCAAGCGGAGTTCTAAACTTCCAGTCGGTTGCCCTTGGGTTATGAAGCATACCTTGCTGGCCCTTTTGGTTTTAAATGATTAAGTCTTCCGCTGTTTTGTTGTAGAACATCTTATGTTTCCACTGCCAAAAAACTCTGAATTATGTTAAACCTATTGTATGGACAGCAGTCCATACCCCGTTGTAATATAAGTTTATGTCCCTTACCGTTTGTGTTGTGTTATCGATCCACATGAGGGTATGTGTGTGATGGTAGCTGATCTTGGGAGCCATCACCGGGCACATATTCAGGTACCTGGTTCACATTCGTTTCAACGAAGGTCGCCCGTGTGTGTCGCTGCCTGCTCGGGTTGGGAGCTAACATGCTCGGCTTGCTCTTGGGCAGCTAGTATGTTATTTACCAACCACATGGACAGCGAATGGGCAATGATTTCTTTGAGCCGAGTGTGAAAAAGGGGTGCCACACTGATATTGTTTTTCACCCTCTATTATTAATTTAATGGATATGCTATTTTCATTTCTTAAATATAGTTTTAGGCATAAGAATAATATATAAATGTTTTGATAAATTTTAATCATTATTCTTGTTGTGATAAAAATATCTTATTTCAGTTTTTCCTATTCGATAACTCTTTGTAAATAATCCAATAAATAGTATCTGAATTATTTAAATTACTAAATGACTTTGGTAAAATCTCTTAAAATTTATAAGAATTTTATAAATAGTTTTCAACCTAGGAAAAATGTGATTCTCACTTATTTAATGTTTAATAATTTTTGTAAAAGTATGATTCATCTCTTTTTTAACGTGTAATTAACAGTATAATTTAGGTGTTAGGGTTTTATGATAAATAAAATTAAAATTACTACATAAGATTACACATCATTTCTTACAACGGAGTTACAATTAAACTAGTAGTCCTTCATTATTATCATGGCGGATGTAAGTAGGTTCATCACTCTCTTCCATTAGACTCAGGTCGACATTCTCTCTGAACGGAGCTAGCTCTTCATACTGATTGTACTCTTCGTCGTCGACGACATTCTCAACCCAAACAATTATTCTTTTTCCTTGTAGAACCACATGGCGGTCTATGTTGGCCGGGTCGCTAATATAGAATACTTGCATAACATCCTGTGTAAGCATGAATGGTTGTTCTCTATATCCAACATATTTAAGGTCCACGGTAGTCATGTCATATTTATCATTTTCCATCATCGCAGGGAGTTGGACCCATTGGCACCGAAAAAGAGGGACCTTCAAAGCTCCATAGTCCAACTCCCAGATCTCCTCTATGAATCCATAGTACGTCTCTATACAGCCATTGTTGTTGCATGCATCTGTACAGACACCACTATTTTGATTAGTGCTCTTGTCATCTTCTGCTCTCGTGTAAAATGTGCAACCGTTTATCTCGTATCCTTGGAAAGTGAGGATTATAGTGGACGATCCACGGGCCAACACTTCCAAGTCAGCAGAGACTGTCTGCATGCCCATGACATGTCTGCATAACCAGTCACCGAATTTATTTCTATGCTCCCTCTCGATCCATTAATCTGACTTCTTCGGGTTATTAGTCTACAGAAATGTCATGTGCATATCGCAATACTCAGCAACCACAACTGATTATTGAAGAACTACAAAATGTGCTTGCGTGAAAGATACTATGTCATTAGTACGCTCTGTTTTTCACCAACGGTATCTTTTCCCTGTAGCCTTCCCTCATGACGGGATACAGGCACACTGATCGGCTTGAGATCTATGTAGTCAATGCAAAACTCAACGACCTCCTCAAATGTCCATCACTAGGCCATGCAGTCTTCCGGCTGATTTTGATTACGAATATATTTCTTAAGAATCCCCATGAACCTCTCGAAAGGGTACATCTAATGTAAGAACACAGGCCCAAGGACCCGTATCTAGGGGACGATATGAACTATGAGGTGAACCATCATATCAAAAAATGTTGGTAGAAAATGCATATCAAGCCGACATAGAGTGTGGACCACATCTTCCTACAGCTTGTCCAGTTTCTGCGGATCGATGACCTTGTGTGAAATTGCGTTAAAGAAAGAACACAACTTTATTATTGTGTCTCGTACTTTTTCGGGCAGAATTGCCCTAAGTGCAACTACGAGCATATGCTTCATCATCATATGGTAGTCATGGGCCTTCATGATGCCAATAAGTATCTTCGAATCTTTTATACTTACCAGCCTCTTCATGTTGGCAGAGTAACCGGACGAAACTTTAACTCCATGGAAGAAAGTACACAAGTCATTTTTCTCCCTCTTGCTGAGTGTGTAGCAAGCTGGGGGAAGGAGTTTTTTTCCATTATGTTGTACTATGTGTAGCTCTTTTCTCAGTTTCATATCTTCGAGGTCCTTACGGGCTTGCACTGTATCTTTAGTTTTACCAGGTATGCCTACTAAGAGTTCAAGAATGCTCTCGCACACATTCTTCTCTATGGGCATGATTTCATGCGTGTGGCAAACATCCAAATCCTTCCAATACGAGAGTTCCCAAAACACTGATCTCTTTTTCCACATACATTCTTTCGCGGTAATTTTCTTACCTCGTCCCTTTCCGAAGACAAACTCGATGTCCTTTACCATCTTGAATAACTGTCTACCAGTGTGACTTTCTGGAGCTGCATCAGTCTTGACAATCCCATCAAAAGATTTCTTATCCTTTCGGTATGGGTGGTCCCGGCATTGCCACCTATGGTGATGCGTATATACCGTTTTTTGACCGTTGCTTCGATACCGACCTCAAGTTCCCTCCATGCACACCACGCATCCATTGTAGCCTTTTGTAACCTGCCCAGATAGATTGCCCAGGGAAGGCCAGTCTTGGATTATTACGAAAAGCATTGCACGCAGGGTAAAATGCTCTCGTTTGTACTTATCCCATACCTATAAACCATGGTTCCACAACACTTTTAGGTCTTCAACCAACGGTTTGAGATACACATCTATATCGTTTCCCGGTTGATTCAACCCTTGGATCAATAAGGGCATCATTATATACTTCCGTTTCATGCACAACCAAGGTGGTAGGTTGTACATACATAGTGTGACTGGCCAAGTGCTATGACGACTGCTGACGTTCCCGAATGGCTTCATCCCATCTGTACTCAGCCTGAACCTTATATTCCTCGGGTCATATGCAAATGTATTCTTGTATTTTCTGTCGATGTTTCTCCATTGCGCACCATCAGCTGGTTGTTTGAGCATTCCGTCATTTTTACGCTCATCGGCGTGCCATTGCATCAATTGGGCGTGCTTTTTGTTCGCAAACCATCGCTTCAGCCTTGGGATTATAAGAAAATACCAGATTATTTTCGCCGGTGCTCCCTTCTTGTTCTGCTTCGCACCAACTGCATTATTGCACCGCTTGTGCTGTGAATCTCCACACACTGGGCACGCATCTAACTCCTCATGCTCTTTGCCATACAAGATGCAGTCATTTGGACATGCATGAATTTTCTGCTAGGTAGTTAAAGTCATGATCCTACTCGTAGGGTTGCGTGATTCTACGATCCTATGGAAGCATGTTGATCTGAGTCGCTTAATGAATCGGGATCAGATAGGATCGGGATCGCGATCCAAATGGTAGAATCGTGTAGAATCCTATAGAATCACGATCCTACTCCAGACATGGTTTAGAAGCTATTACATAGATATTTGTTCTGTTCCATATTTGATCCTACTCCAGACAGTAAGCATAAGGTTAATTAGTGTGTGATTCAATCGAATCATTATATATATATATATATATATCATGCCATTTTATACTAAACTACATGTTAATAATATAGAAGTACAGTGGAGAACAAAAAATACATTTACAAATTAGATAGAATCCTCGATTTTGCGATTGGATACTACGATTCGATTCTTTCCGGGGAAAATCGATCCAACTTAGGATCCCGACTCTGACTACCTTAATTTTCTGTACCTCCAATCCCAATGGATAAACAACTTGCTTGGCATGGTAGGTGGTATCGGGCATAATGTTCCCCTCCGGAAGCACGTCACCCAAGAGAAGTAGCAACTCATCGAAACTCTTATCTGACCAACTGTTGCTTGCTTTCAACTGCAACAGTGTCAACACGATGTATAGCTTCGTGTAATCCTTCTTGCATCCCGGATGCAATGGTGTCTTAGTGTCCTGTACCATATGCTGGAACTTCTGAAACTATCTTTCAGTGGTGAATTCCCCTTCCCCATTACGCCGCATCTGATCTAGGTCATCATCGGTACCAATGACTGTATCTTGGATCTGAATTTTTTTAATGTAAAACATGGGGATTTTTTTGACCTAGAAACCTAAACCAGAGACACCAATACACTCTATTCACAAGTTACAAATCAAAATTTTTTCACACGTAATACAAGCACATGCATTCTATGATTCAACCCAGAACATACATCCTATAGCATTTACACCAACCAAAACGAACCAACCCATCTCAAGTAACTCTCTATGTTAAATAGGATATGTATACCTTTTGACTTTTGTTGTTTGAACATTTCATTAATTATTTAGGCATGTAAATTGCTTCAAATGGGAATGTTCCCAACAAAGAGTTGTATATATCGTTCAGAGCTACTATTTTTAACATTAACGTTGTGTCCATCTGACTTGTTATGAATACCACAACTTTTCTAAACTAGTGGCCATTATTTAGGCATCTAGATGGCTTAAAATAGAAAAGTTCGAAAATAAAAGTTGTAGATCTCATCAATATCTACAATTTTTATATAAAAATGTTGTTTCTATACGAGCTCGTTTGAACAAGTTATGAAATTCTAAAGAGCTATGTGTTATTTAAAATATTATATGTGCCGGTTATTATTTATAATTGGTTTTAATAATAGTCTTATATGTGCTAATTCTTTTAATTTGAGCATTCTTTCAGAAGTGGTGAACGCAGGACGAAAAATGAGGGGGGCTAAGCTAGTAGCCTAGCAAACCAATACATTGTCATCATTATATATGCATTTAAATAACCAGTGTAATCTAATTCATACATAATAGCATAAAAAACAAAAATCATATTTAGACCACAAAATGTACCGTGACATTGACGAGAATGTCTTTGATGCCCAATTGCCCATGCAAAAGTGAGAGAGTGACCATCTAACAAATAGCAAATTTTATAAGGGGTTACAAAAAATCTTAAACGTTTGTAATAAAATGGAAGTACTGAAGTAGTATGAAACATACCACAAAGCTTCTAGTTGTGACTAGGGGCTGGAGGCAAGCTCATTCTATGACTTTTCATCTTTTGAAAACAATCCATAATTGTTATATCATCGAGGCTTTTGAATAGCTCTTTCTCGGTGTCGCACACCATTAAGTCATTGAGCCAATCATTGGATACTTTATTGCGTAAGTCCATCTTGATAATTTTCATTGCTGAAAATATCCTTTCTACCGATGCAGTTGCCACAGGAAGTACCAATGTTAGCTCATGAGGTGATAGACCAATGGAAAGGTTTTGTTTTTCTCGGCTGCAACCATCTTTTCAGCAAGCATTGCACTGTCATGATATCCACAAAATTCATCACTTCGCCTAGCATTGAGAATGTAATTTTGAAGCTGACTTCTCAATATTATATGATCATTGAAGGTGAAATCATCGCCATAAATGTCGGCAAGGCACAGAAGCTTGTCCACATCAAAATTCCCAAATGAGTTTTTTGGATCAAGATGTGACATGCATACTAATAGCTCAATAGAAACCTCACTGAAGCGATGGTTTAACTCTGACTTTGTGGCATCAATGGTACCATAGAAGATATCAAGTCTATAGAAATGATCAAGAGTCAATGTATTACGTCGACACATCATTCGACCCATAATTGAGTGCTCTCGTTCATATTAGGAACACTTATGCCATTTGCTTGACAGAAACTTTTTGTCCTTTCAAAAAATGATTCCCACCCATTATCCCTCATGATTTGCAAATTGTTTTTCACATCAATTATCAAACCCATGGCACGAACAATATCTAAATCCTTTCTTTTAAATTCATTTGACATATCATTTGTAATTCCCCATAAGTCCAACATCAAATATAGGATGAGCACAAATTCAAAGCTCTCCATTTTCCTTAACAAACCATAAGCTCCGCCAGAATTGGAGGGTTGGCGACCATCATCACTAATAATTTCTAATAGCTCCCCTTGTTGCCTCCCACAATTGATACAAGTGGAGCAAAGTCTTGTAATGTGAGCCCCATCTTTTCATCTCTGGGTCTAGTTAGGCTAGTTTGTTGATGCAGTCCGGTTTCTGTGATAACCTAACAACTTTCCCACCTTCTGCTGTAAGACTGCACACTGCTTTTCAATCAATGCATCCATCCTCTTGCAAGATGCACTAACTGTGCTCACAATCAAGGGCACATAATTGAAGAAATCTGCAATAGCTTTTATACTATACTAGAGACCATCACAACAACAAATTGTAACCGATGGACATAAAAAGCATATGGATTATCATCTCAAATTTGTCTTTGCAAGACATTAAATTCCCCTCTCATATTTGATGCACCATCATATCCCTGCCTATGAAGTCTACAAAGAGGTAAATCACATCCTGCAAGAACATCAAGCAATGCAGACTTCAATGAAGCAGAAGTGCACTCTTTGACATGCATAAGTTTAAGAAATCATTCCATGACCTTGCCTTGGTTGTTGACAAATCTACATTAAACATATTTAAGGTGTGCTTAGGAAAATAACATAAAGCATATAAGTCCACAATAATGTTATAAAGGAAATTACTAACCTCACAATGATAGCCATTTGCTCCTTGACTAACATATCTCGAGACTCATCAATAAGCACCAAAAAATTCCTATCTCCAATGTCACCCACGGTCACCTTTGTGACAGCTTCTACAAAAGCTTTTGCAAGGTCTTTCTGGATCCATCGAGACACCATGGTATAATTCCTAGGAGCTATATGAAATGCCTTCTTAACTTCTTCATTTTATATTTATACCTCTCCACTAGCTCTCTAAAATTTCCTCTATTCATGGAAGTAGTAGATTCATCATGTCCACGAGAATCTTCCCTTTGCATTAGGAGAAATCTTGCACAATGTAGAGAAGCTGTGAGACGAATTTTGTATGCAACTTCCTCCTCCCTGCCACGAGCATCTAATTTGTGTGATATGCTTGACCTTTCATTATTAAAATCATCAAAAGCTTGCCTACAAAAGCTGTGGGTGCTATTAGGCCCACCAACATGAGAATTCATTATTTGCAAAGCCTTTTTCCAATTAACAAACCCAACTTTTGTGAATGCATCACTTCCAAAATATTTGGGATGTGAGGAACTCTTAAAAAGGAAGCAATAGAAACAAAAGGCCGCATCCTTTGATACATTATATTCTATCCAATCAAATTTCTTAAAACATGATGCTTCTTTCATTGACCTGTACTCTCATTTCCTCATGGCCGAGCGTTACTTGAACTTGGCGTGTTCGAGAAATAGGTATGCAGAGTTCTCTTGTCCATCTTAAATCACTACTAGAGAACTCACCTTCAGTACCGGTTGGAAACTGGCTTTAGTACCGGTTTTTAAACCGGTACAAGCCATCTGGGACTGATGCTCAAGGAGCATCAGTCCTGGTTCCCTCATCCGGTACTGATAGTACTGGAAAATGTTTAAAAATATCGAGGATGTACGGGAGAAGCGGGACTCGAACCCACAACCTCGTGAGTCGTGACTCTAGCCTTACCCTTCTAACCAACCCACCCACCATCGCGTACTGATATAGATAGAATATGCATTCCTTTTGAACTTTCCTAAAACAAGGCATCAGTACCGGTTCGTAACACGAACCGATACTAATGAGAGGGCATCAATACCGGTTCGTGTTACGAGCTGGGACTAATTTACCCCGTGCCTTCGGTATTGGTTCGTATCACGAACCGGGACTAATGCGAGGGCATCAGTACCGGTTTGTGGCTCTAACCGGGACTACTGCCCTGTACCCAATGAACCGGTACTGATGCCACTATTAGTACCGGTTCCAATCCAACCAGTACTGATGTGCTGGTATGAAAGGTCAGTTTTCTAGTAATGATATTCTATTTGTTTCTAAAATTAATCTACATGAGGCAACAATTACATCTAAATTACTAAATATCGGTTCAATTGAATTGCAACAAAGAGATATGGAGTATAGAGGATTAGAATTTAGAGGTGTCAGGTGTACACTGTACACTAAAAAATACCGAACCGAAGAATGGGATGTAGTCATGTAGCCAAACTGCCAAAGTCTGCACTCGTGCCGTGCCTCCAGGCGCAGCCGCTGCTCACGTCGTCACCACTCACCTAATCGGCGCGTGACACTGAGTCACCGGCACTACTGCAGATAAGAGTTTCACAAACGGCCCATTACAAGCGATTCACTTTGGCCTGCTTGTAGTTTGAGAACCGCAAGCTGTTCGAAACCAACGGGCTGGAGGGCGAGATGAGGCGATCGCAAGCGGTTCGTAATAAGAACCGCTATGATCCAGATCTTGTAAAGCGGTTCCTATTACAAACCGCTTGCAATATTCTACAAGCGGTTCGTAATAGGAACTGCCTGCAGAATAGGGGATTCACAAGTGGGTTTTATTACGAACCGCTTGCAATGAGCTCCCCTCCCGCTCTGCACATTTAAACTCTGTCTTCCTCAGCGAGCTCGCACACAGGACAAAGCTGCTGTTCATGGTGGGCCGAGCTCTGTTCATAGGGGAGGTGCTGCCAAATTTTTAATTGAAGATTTGTGGTCCAAATTAACTGTTTGAAAGGTTAGTAACATGTTGTACATATCCTTCTCCTATAGATATTGATGTTTTCTATGCATTGGATGTTGAGAAATTTTGTTTTATACATGGAAAGGTGTTTATTTTGCTACATCCACTTTAGAACTTTTGAGGCTCTTAGATCCAAATTTATTGTTTAAAAGGTGACTAGCATCTTGTACATATTCTTCTCTTCTATATATTGATTTTTTTATGCATTGTATGATGAGAAATCTTGTTTCATAAGGTGCTATGGTAGCTTAAAATGTTTGAAATGCAAAGAATTGGTTGGTAGATCTATACATATTAAATGAAAGAAAGTAAATATTTCGTGGTAGGTAATAAAAGTAATTATAACTAATAGACGTAGTTAGCATTACTTGAAAATTGTAATAGATGTTTGTATTTTTTTATTGCTATAGATGAATCGATAATGGATGTATAATGCGGATCGTCGGTCAAGAGAGTTCAGGGATGGCGTGAAGGCTTTTCTCGATGCGGCCAATGCATTATTGCCTTCAGGAAGCTTCATACCTTGTCCATGCATAGACTGCAAGAACGAGAAGGAGCACTCCGAAGGATGGTTGGTTACGAACCATTTGGTCATGAAAGGTTTCATGCCAAACTATATCTGTTGGACAAACCACGGCGAAGTAGAGGAGATTCTAGAGGAAGACGATGAAGAATACGAAGAAGACGAAGAAGAGGTTGACCAAGTGAACACTCAATTTGGGTCCGTGGAAGATGCACTTGGCGAGTTTGGTGACGATGAGCTAGACCAGATGCTCCGTGACGGAGAGGGAGAGTTCACGGAGGAAAGACAGTACAGGAAGTATCAGCGCATGGTAGAGGACCACAAAACTCCTTTATACCCAGATTGTAGGCAAGGCCTAAAAAAGCTCCGTACTACACTGGAACTCATGAAATGGAAGGCCACAAATGGTGTATCGGACAAGGGACTCGATGAGTTGTTAGCACTCGTGAAGAAGTTGCTTCCGGAAAGTAACACTCTACCAGAATCTACTTACGAATCGAAGCGAGTCCTCTGCCCATTAGGATTGCAAGTAAAGAAGATACACGTATGCCCTAATGATTGTATCCTGTATCGCAATGAGTATGCCGATCTGGAGGTTTTTTCCAGTGTGCGAGAAATCACGGTATAAGGTGCAGCGTGACGACCCAGGTGAAGTGGATGGGAAGCGTACGAAGAAGAGAACTCCAGCCAAAGTGTTGTGATATTTTCTTGTGATCCCCAGGTTGAAGCGTATGTTTGCTAACAAATGTCATGCCAAGATGATGCGTTGGTACAAAGAAGAGCGTAAGGAAGATGGGATGCTTAGACACTCTGCAGATTGCTCTCAGTGGAGAAAAGTCGATCGGACTTACTCGGACTTTGCAAAAGAGGTCAGAAACATAGGTTTGGGCTTAGCACGGATGGGATGAATCCTTTCGCCGGTTGAGCAAAGATCCATAGCACTGGCTCGTGATGTTGTGCATCTATAACATTCCTCCATGGCTCTGCATGAAGCGAAAGTACATCATGATGCCACTGTTGATCGAAGGACCCAAGCAACCTGGAAACGACATCGATATCTACCTACAACCATTGGTTAAAGACCTTGCGAAGTTGTGGGAGGATGGTGTACGGGATTGGGATGAGTACAAAAGAGAGTATTTCAGCCTGCGCGCAATGTTGTTTGTAACAATCAACGATTGGCCTGCTCTCGGTAATCTGTCCGGACAAACTGTCAAAGGGTTTAAAGCCTGCACCCAGTGTTTGGATGAAACGGACTGCATGTACCTGAAAAACTCTTGAAAGTGTGTGTACATGGGCCATCGCAGCAGTAGTCATGCATTGCGGTGGAAAGGCTGAAAATTCAACGGACAACCAGAAACCCGTGGCAAGCCTCAGCATCGTAATGGCCGACTAGTTTTTGCTATGGTACAAGATCTAAAAGTAGTATTTGGAAAGGGTTCTGGAAGCATGCATGTACCGAACGAGGATGGTCAGGCACCAATGTGGAAGAAGAAGTCAATATTTTAGGACCTGCTGTATTGGGAAGTGCTGGAGGTTCGTCAATCACTGGACTTCATGCACATCATTAAGAATGTGTGCCTAAACCTGTTAGGGTACATAGATATGTATGGCAAATCAAAAGATACCCTCCAAGTGAGGAAGGATCTTGAAGAAATGAAGTTGAGGAATAACCTACATCCAAAAAATAAAAAAGGACAGAACAACTGTACCTACATCCTGCGAGCTACACTTTAAGCAAAGAAGAGAAAAAAAGCATGATAGAGTGCCTAAACAGTGTGAAGGTCCCTTCCGGATACTCCTCGAATGTAAGGAGACTCGTAAACACGAAAGAGAACAAACTCCAAGGCTTGAAATTTCATGACTGTCTTGTGATTATGACACAGTTGCTCCCAGTGGCTATCAGAGGTATACTGCCGGAGTGGGTTCGGGGTACAATCACAAAGTTGTGTTCATTTTTCAACGCCATATCACAGAAGGTCATCGATCCAAATAAACTAAATAAGTTGCAGGATGATGTGGTTCAAAGCTTGATTAGTCTCGAGATGATCTTTCCTCCTGTATTATTTGATATCATGGTTCATCTCACTGTTCACCTTGTGAAGGAGATAGGTATTCTCGGACCTGTGTATCTGCACAACATGTTCCCTTTTGAGAGGTACATGAGTATCCTCAAGAAGTACATCCGGAACCGTTCTCGTCCGGAAGGCTGCATTGCCGAGGGCTACGTGACAGAGGAGGTGATCGAGTTTTGTGTTGATTACATTAGTGATCTTGATCCTATCGGCGTCCCCATATCACGCCACGAGGGAGGCTCCTGGGGAAAGGCACACTAGGAAGGAAAGCAGTTGTATGCAATGATCTTAATGCATTTAAGCAAGCACATTTCACGGTTCTAAAGCAATCAACTATCATCGGCCCCTATATCCTTCAACATAAGAGGTCCCTACAGCGCAACTTCCCAAAAAAGACAGATGGCTGGATAGATTTGAAGCAAATGGAAACTTTTGGAAGTTGGCTACAAACCTACATCCTTTAGAAGGGGTTAAACGATGAAGTACTGCAGCGGTTGGCCCGTGGACCATCACAAGAAATCATGACATTTCAGGGATACGAGATCAACGGTTACACATTCTACACCAGATTCCAAGATAACCAGAACAGCGGTGTCCGTATAGACGCCTAAGACAACAACAGCAGGGTGGACACATATTATGGTTTCATAGAAGAAATATGGGAGCACGCGGGTGAGCCCGCGCCTAAACGCCGCGCTCTAGCCAGGGGGGAGGAATGTTACATCTCAACAAAGACTGGGCACGGCGTCCTTTTCAATGTGACTGACCTCTACAAGCGGTTGCTAATTGAAACCGCTTGTAAAAGAGGGTTCCCGCGGCCCACCCAATATGGCCCTTTGTAAGCGGTTGGTAGTACGAACTACTTGCAGATACCGACCTCCACAAGCGGTTCGTACTACCAACCGCTTGTAGAAGGGGGTTCCCGCCGCCCGCCTAAAATGGCCCTTTGCAAGCGGTTGGTAGTACAAACCGCTTGCAGAGACTGACCTCCGCAAGCGGTTCGTACTACGAGCCGCTTGTAAGGATACTTCTGCAAGCGGTTGCTAATACGAACCGCTTGCGGAGGCCCTTTTACCTTATATCGTACCTTGCACACCCAAATTTTTTCTAAGTCCCAGAACCCGCGTGCCCTACTCGACTCCGTCGCGCCGCCGCTACAACCAAGCACTGCCGTCCTCGTCGCCTCCAACAGCGCGCCGGCCTCGTCGTCTCCTCCGACAACGCGCCGCCGCCGCTGCCACACCGGAGGGCCTAGGTTCCCCTCTCCCATGCTCCCCTCCTCCTCTGTTTGTTGCTGCCCGCAGGGTGTTCGATGAAATGTCCCAACGGGGACAGAGAGGGAAGGCACAGGGGTGGCCGGCTCGGGCTGCGGCGAGGGGATTCGGTGAGGGATATTGGCCTTCCTTGGTGGTCGTGGTGGTGCGCGCGCGCTCGGGTCACCGGGGTTGCGAGCATGCAGGGCGAAGGAGCACTGCAATAGCAATAGCAATAGCAATAGCAATTTGTTGTTAAAGTTACTGGTTTTATAAATTAAAGTTACTGGTTCAACACATATTATAATTTTACTGGTTTTATAAATAAATTGCAATAGCAATTTGTTGTTAAAGTTGTATTTTGGATACCTTGTTCATGTCTATAACATTAAATATTTATGACCATAGGTAGTTTCAAAATAATAGAGATAATTGATGACATGTCATGAAGTTGATATGGTATTAATGGCATACCCTCAAACACATTGGCTTAGATAAAATGCCTTAAGGTTGATGGTATGCGCTTTTATGAATTTGACCAATTTTTGCCATCCAGCACGAGCGAAAGCACAATTTTACCTCTACAGTGCCCAAACCGTAGCGACTCCAAGCTTGGTCGAGCCCAACCAAGCCAGTCTCTACCGAGTTGACTTCAAGACATACCCATAAATCTCGCTTCAGAGCATCCGTAGCAGGCACTCTATAATACTCTATTTATAAAACCAGTAAAATTATAATGAAATTGTAAGCTTAATGCCATAAAACAATTATTTCTCCCTTGGTGGTATATGCTGTCCATGATGATAAGAATCTTGGCACCTGGATGAGATACCGTGAGCAAATTTTAAGTACTCCCAGTGCCTCAAACATCTCACTTCCATCTATTTGTCACTCTAAAGTATTATAGTTCCTTATTATGCCATTTGGGTCCATTAAACTCAATTAACATATCACTTAATGAAATGTACTCATGCTATCTTTTGGTTTGGTCTTTGAGATAGATTGTTAAAGTAATTGTTTTTATTCTATAGATCGCAAAATTAGGGTTTCGGGTCCATGACGACACCAAGACGTGGTGACCCGGATTTTGATGACCAGGAGAACTTCATGTTTGAGACCATTGCATTGTCTACACTCATAAGTGGGCATGTCGATGCGACCGGTAATGCTCCAAATGGTCAGTTGCCGATGCGACCGTAGACGCCTCCAAATGGAAAATTGTCGATGAGGTCACTACGGTGAGGACAATGAGAATACCGTGGACGACTCCGAGGTATATATCAAGTAGGCATGTTCATTAATATAAGTTAATTCACACATAACACATGTTCTCATTTATATCCTATATGTTTTTGTATCAAGGCCGGTACATCGACCACTGCAAAGTCCCTTCAATGAGGACCTAACAAGAAGCTGAAGTCCAAGCATGTGATCATCGAAGTCGGCAACGACGGTAGTCTAATAGCCCCGGTCTCGGCACTTGCACCGTTCAACAACGCAATAAGATACTGCGTTAGGGATCATGTGCCAATCAGCATCAAGACATGACCAAAGTTCCTGCAGCTACCAAGGATCTTATATGGAACGATATCAAGGCAAATTTCAGATTTCCAGATGGTGTCGAAGCGAAGGTGAAGGCATGGGCTTCCAAGAAGATGGCAACTTCATTTCAGCAGTGGAAGTCGAAGCTCACCCGCGATTACATCGACAAGGGAACAAGGCCAGACTTCAATAAGTTTGCTATGCTTGCGGATCATTGGGAAGAATTCGAGAACTTCAAGTCGTCCAAGAAGGCAAAACAAAGAAGGCGAAGAATAGGAGAATGCGCCAAGAAGAAATACCACCACCATCTCGGGAGCGCTGGCTACGTTAGGGCTGCACCAAAATGGGACAAGCGAGAAGAGGAGCTGAAAGGCAAGAATATTGTGCCCGAATGCGATGGTTGGGATGACCGCATGCGCAATTACATCATGGCTCATGGGGGCCAACTCAAGGATGACAGCAGCGTGGTGGTGGAAGCAGACTTGCAAGAAGTTCGTCAGAGGATTGATGAAGGCATCGAAAATATCCGGTCGGGCTCCTTGGTGACGGACAGGGAGAATGACTTACTCACATATGCCCTCCAAAATAAGGAGCACCCAGGACGGACAAGAGGTTTTGGGAAGAAGCCGTAGAGGCTCGGCTTATGCGGCGATGCACGAATACATCAGAGCCGGAGAGAAACAAGAGAAGAGAAGCTTCCAGAGTGGCTCGATTGGAGGCGCAGCTCAAAGCCCACGAGGAAAACGTCGATCAGCTAGTTACACGCAAGATCACCGGGCAGCGAGCCGCACTTCAGGGGGCAGCAGTACTTCCGGTCAATGTTCGAGGGCGCACGGATGCGTGATAAGTCCATCCACGCGACGGAGCAGTGTGTGTCGCCCCGCCCCCAAGATGATCTGCTAGCTCGTCATCCAAAGGACAAGATCACGGTTCGCCGTCCTCGCGAGCTACACGCCGAGATGAGAAATCTCCTTTAAGGTGGCTTATGGCATGGCGATCCGGTGGAGGCAGGCTAGATGTTCCACTGCATTGATATACCACCGGGTTACTCCAAGGTCACGGTGGATGAGGTGGTCGATGGCTTCGGGTATCTAACGCTAGACAATCCTACGGGCGATGACGTGACCAGCCTTGGACAGGCCCTCGATGGCTCATTCATTCTCTGGCGAAAAAAGTACATTATAATTCCAGATGTTGTGGAGGCGAAATCACCGGTAGGAGAGGCCTTGGAGTTGGAGCATGATGTAGGGCCAAGCTTGTCTCCACAACGAGAACGCACGCCTGCTCCAGCGTCGCCGCCGCCACCTACAGCTCCACAGAAAAGCCCGTCTCCGCCGCCACCACCGCAAAGCAAGAAGAACCCTCCAAGGGCAACCACATCTCCAGCATTTCCACCGATAAAGAAGCTCGCTGTCTGGCGTCGGGATCCGGCGGCGGCATCTCCTACCACGACGTCGGGATCCAGCTGAGGGAGAAAGGGAAAGGAGCCGGTTAAGCTTGCATATGACATGACTCCCGAGGAGCTGGAGGCAGCAGCAAAGGCTGATGTGGCTAGGCAATTCGCGCTAAAGAAACCAGAGCCGAAGCTGAAAATTGATCCAACATATCTCCGACAGTTAGTTGGCGGTACGGCACCACCTCCAGTGCTGACCAACTACGAAAGGACAATAGTGAAGAGCAAGACAAATGCTACTAGAAGTCGGAGAGCGGCCAAGAAAAAAAAGAACAATGCAGGAGATGAGGATAGCACTGTCGATCCAGAGATGGTGCGGAAATTCATGGAAGAGGCAAGGCTCGATACCGAAGGAGCAGCTCTAGGAATGACGGATAATCTTCCAATGGCACCGATCAGATGGAAGTATCAACTGGGCCAACCGCTGGTGGACCCAACTGAGATAGATGCTTTGCCTACCAAGATGCGACACATGCATATCTGGTACATGAAACAGGCCATGAAAGGAACGATTATGTTTCCCTTAGTTTTGAAAGACGAGCACTTCCACTGAGGGGACAACACAGAAATATGGCTGGAATTCGAAGACTTGTACAATATATACCACAAAGACGCCGTCAACGTGTCTTTCATGAGCTGCCGGTGCCTGTAAGTGTCTCGAGCTCCTAAGTTTACACCGTTATTTACTCCCGTACTATAAATTTGGACTACAACTAACTAAGTTATATATCCCTCACGTAGATTGGAGATGCAATGGCTTGCTAAAGACGGCATGTCGCATAAGTACGGCTTCATCGATCCATCGATTATCAACGAGAAAGTGTATTCATACCCCCCTCAAAGAAAGACTTTTGAGGAATACATTCTCCATGCAATGTTCGAACAACACAACAAGCTGTACATATTCCTGCCCTTCAACTACGAGTACGTGTTCTCACAATCCTTTTCTTCCTCTATATACTTCTTAAGACAATGATATGTAGTATATATGACCAGCTATTTACATATATGTTGCAATATGTGTCAATAGCTTTCACTGAATCCTTCTCGTCATCGAGCTTGGCAATGGAATTATTAGAGTACAAGACTCAAGAAGGAAGCCTAAGGCAGGATACCAATGGACCATTAACATCCTAAACGTGGCGTACACGGAGTTCAAAAAGAAGCAAAAGGGAAAATTCAAGAAAGAATTCGATGTCCGGCTAAGCGATTGGGCAAGTACTACAAAGATTGTATATTATTATTATATGTGCGTCTTATCAATTTGTCATCTGAATATTTAATTTGTTTATTCTTATGAAATCCTCGGCCCCAATGAAGGTTAGTCGCTGCATCACTGAAACAACTTGTGTGGCTACTATGTGTTCCACTACATGTAAAATTTTCTCCATGGCGATGTTCCCACTAATTTTATCGAAGAGGTTTGTGTGTGCTACTGAACCAGCTGTTAGCTAGCTAGAATAACATACGCTTTAATTACAAGCATATATATGTTCCGATATTTAATTATTTACTTATCGCTTTATTAATTGCCAGCCCAACACCGATCGCCACGTTGCAGTACTGCCGCCTCACCGGGTGCTCGCACTTCAAGAACAGCTCATCGGTTTCGTTGTCAACGAGATCGTAAACCCTCAAGGCGCGTTCCACAGGAGGGTTAACGGTTCTCCTTCCTTTAACACCGCGACCGGCGGCGATATCCACCAAAGATGTCGAGCAAGGCCGAGAAGAGTGACGCGGCGAAGAAATTAACTCGATAGACAATTTTCAATCATTCAAACTGCTTGTAAACGTCGCGTGCGTGCACTCGTTATCACATGTAACATGTATATATATACTTGTGGATTTTTGACAATGTTAATATACTTGTGAATGTTTGTTCAGCTTGTGATGATCATGTCAACATGTGTACGCATATATATATATATATAAAATTACGACAAAAAGCCTCTTCTAGTATTTAGTTTTATTATTTCAAACGATATCGACAAACAACCTATAAAACCATTTTGAAATGGATTCTCCTGTGGAGATTGCTTCTTTGCAAGCGGTTCGGAATTGGAACCGCTTGAGAATATACTCAAAGCGGTTCCAATTACGAACCGCTTGAGAATATCTCGCAGCGGTTGAATTGGAACCGCTTGAGAATATCTCGCAAGCGGTTCCAATTACGAACCGCTTGAGAGACCTCCGCATAGCGGTTCCACTACGAACCGCCGCAGAGCTATCCTAGGTGGCGGCCACTCGCGTGCTCAAGAGGTACGCACCGTTCGTTAGGCTGCATAAGCGGTTGAGGAACCGCGTGTGATACCAGCCGGTATCACACGCGGTTCATCTAAGCGTTCAAAACCGCCAGGCAGGCCCTTACGAACCGCTTGTGATGTTCCGTTCTGCAGTAGTGCGGTAGGCCGGTGTCACAAACTCAATCGTCTCTTGCCTCTGCCCTCTTGGACTGTTGGACAATTGAACTATCGGTGATAATGTGAATTTGCCGTTCAGATCAATCTAGCCATCTAGGAGAATAGGACTTGGAAGCTCAAACGACTTGCTAGTTGCTAGTTGAGTAGTTGCTAGTATTAGTAATACATCTGTGCTGTACCGCTGTCCACCGCAGGCCTGCAAGCTTGCAATGTTGGCCCAAAGGCAATGGTGAATGGCCTGGCCCATGAGTGGAGGAGCCGTTTTAATTAGCTTCTTAGCTCGGCTCCAGTTCAGTAATTAGCACTTCTAAAGCATCTAATTAATTTCTACTAAGTACTAATTGACCTGCTGCATGTCCTGCTCTATGGTGGGGGTGGGGTTACCGGTAGAACGGAGGTGGGGCGCACACCCCAAAGTGCCCTAGGTCCTGTTCCAGTCAGCCCCTGTCTTTCAGGAACCGGCGCTTATATACCGGCGTATATAACCTGTTTTGATACAAGTGACCTGCCTAACTTCTTTACCAGAAAATTCTCAATTGGACGTTCTTCTATTTTTATAAGCTTGCTTCAATTCCTTGAAAGTCTAGAATGATTTCTTGAACATTTAGATCAAACCATAAGAAAAAAAAATTCATCGATCAAGTTTGTGTGGGGACCTTGATCATTAATTTCATCGTCGTACGCGCGATCTGTGTGGACGCGCATGACGATGTACGTGGTGTGACTCACATTTTCTCTTGTTTTGTAGTACACAGCAGACCCTTTGATACTAAAATCATGAATTCAGAATACATGCATATCGATATTAATAATGACGCATACGATTGTCTTGATCATGCCAGGTATACACACCACGACACGAGCTATTTTTTTGTTGCATGCGTGCTTGTGTTGGCGTGATCACAGAAATGATCTTTATCACATCAGCCTCACACTACCAGAGAACAGGACAGCAGTACCGGTTCCAAACCCCCTGCTGTACCGGTTTTTTTTACCGGTACAGCGCAATCGGTACTGGAGGTCCTCAACCGGTACTGCTAGCCCACAGAAAAACAAAATATGTGATGTGTGGAATTCGAACCTGGCACCTCATGACTCCCACCTCAGCCTTGTAACCAACCCACCCACTCATGCGTTTTGCCCACCCACTCATGCGTTCTGATATTAATAGAATTTACATTCCTTTTGACCTGTTCTGAAACAGGCTCCAGTACGGGTTCGTAACACGAACCGGTACTGGAGAGCCCCTTCCAGTACCAGTTCGTAAAACAAGCCTATACTAATGAGTCCCATGCCAGCTGGCCTGCTAGAGGGCTTTTAAGACGGTTAAATGTTACAAACCAAGATTAGAGGAGCCACGAACCGACATCGCAGCTAAAAATTACTTAACCTGAGATCTGCTGGTCACTCTAGTACCGGTTTAAATCTACCCGCTACTGTTTCCTCGGTATTTTTGTACGTTTCTGTAGTAGTGTCAATAAAACAGGAGAGGCTCATGTTTACTCTATGCATGCTTGTTAGTTTGAACATACAAGAAAAGTGGTGTGTTTCACATCTCTTCCTTTGTCGCACCAACAAATCAAAACCCTCTACATTCTTGATCATGGCAGGTATGGACGTGGATGTGCAAAATGTGCTTGATTCGCTTGTTGTTTTGTAGTACTCCACCAATGTACAGGTCCACATCAATGACGACGATACAATTGTCATGCTTCATATGCATGTACGTTAATATGTGGTGTGCATCACAAAATGTCTTGTTTTACACTACACAACAATTTTAATTAAATGAAACATCTAGAATTCGACTCCATAAATGGGCAGCACCACAGAAATATATGTGAATGCACAGATCGAGAGCGTGACCACATGGATGGAGAGATACAAACGTTGAGTGGAGAGACTCGATCGATGTGAGGTCAAGGTTTCCTCTTCTCTGCACTTCTTACCGTATGGAGATCCCCTGCCGTAATTAAGGCAGAGGGTAGTTGCCTTGATCTGTCCCTTGGTCGCGAATCCTACGGATGGCGTTCTTTCTTCCTCTCTCTCCTCTGCCCTCGTCACAAGAGAGGACTGCACTTCTGCCGTAACGATAGAATGCGCATGCACACGTATGTAGGACTCAACGACTCCTTAACCAATGCGTGTCCAGTGAATGGTAACCTAATAATGTAGACACTTCACCCCTTGAAACCCTTTTTAATTAACGTTGCAAGCATATACACACACGCTTACACCATACATAAACACACAATCTAGTCGCATATACATGCATGCGAAATTAAATGAAGGCTCTGAGCATTTGGACAATGCGCACGCGTGTGTGTAGGCAACCTTTAGACTAGTAATAAAATTCGGGTCGATCAAATCCAACAACAGATAAAGTTAAGGTTATTGCGATTGATTGAGTAGGAGTAGTTTTTAATTTCACCCTGATTCCAGTTAATAGTAAAGCAACAAACTTTTTTCCATAATCATTGCAGGTTGTTTTGCATGATCCAAGGGGCCAACTTTTCGCATGCTTTATTATTGAGTTAAGAAGAGTACATGCGTGGAGCAACAGCAAACATAGATGGCTCTCTGCCACTAAATTCACTTTGTTTAATTCATTGCTTCTTTTCACTGCTGTCCTAGCCATGATCAGATGTGCTTTAATTATTAAGCCCACATAGCAATCACAGTCAAAAGATGGAAACTCTCCATTCTTTCATTGAGAAATAACAGATTAATTGTACCGGTATCTTAATTTGAGAAAAGACAGTATAAAAGTATATTGTTACATCCACACAAGAACATAGAATCTGATGTCAACTGGTAAGCTAGTGTAGCCATCAGCCCATGACATATGGTTCTTTTATAAAACTATAAATGATTGTTACATACAGGCGGTTATTACGATAACAGCTTGCGTTTTTGCATGTATTATGCAACAAACCGCGTCTGAGACCTTACACATATATTTCTATGACAACCTGAAACACCACCAAACTATAAATGATGCTACACTACAACAGAACTACCCTTTGTAACCGCCTCATATGTGCCGGTTCAAAGAAAATCGGCAGTGATTAGTTATCACTGTCGGTTTGCAAACTCGGGTAGCAAAAAATCGGAGCATCAGCGCCGGCTAGGGGCAAAAACCGGCAGTGATAGTTTCACTGCCGGTTCCTATTACAATCCGGCACTGATGTTGAGTATCAGTGCCGGTTTTTAATGCACTAAAATGGACCGGCAGTGGAAATCTATTATCACTGCCGGTTTTATACACTCTCCCGCCCGCAGGCTAGAACCGGCAGTGATAGTTATTATCACTGCCGGTTTTGTTACATTTCCCGCCAAACTGGGGAACCGGCAGTGATAGGTAGTATCACTGCCGGTTTTTGTTAAAAACCGGCAGTGATGTATCCTCTATAAATATGCTAAGGTGCAAATTTGTCTCCAGATCGATGTGGGCTACGGGTGAAGGCACATTGCAGCTGTGAGGCAGATTTGAGCTCCAAATTTTGAAGGCTAAGCGTGGAGATTCCAAATCAAAGCAATTGTGTTAGTTTTTATTGCGTGGAGGCTCCAAATCCAAGCAATTGTGGTCGTTTTCATCGCGTGGAGGCTCCAAACCCAAGTACAATTATTTGATTTAGTATATTCCAAATAATTTAGTTTGTTTTCATAATTTGAAGTAATTTAGTTGATGTATATATAAGTACATTTATTTGATTTAGTATATATCAAATAATTTAGTTGGTTTTATAATTTCAAGTAATTTAGTTGAAGTATAAGTACATTTATTTGATTTAGTATATTTCAAATAATTTAGTTGGTTTCTATAATTATAAGTAATTTAGTTGACGTATATATAAGTACATTTATTTGATTTAGTATATATGAAATAATTTAGTTGGTTTTTATAATTTCAAGTAATTTAGTTGAAGTATAAGTACATTTATTTGATTTAGTATATTTCAAATAATTTAGTTGGTTTCTATAATTATAAGTAATTTAGTTGATGTATATATAAGTACATTTATTTGATTTAGTATATATCAAATAATTTAGTTGGTTTTATAATTTCAAGTAATTTAGATGAAGTATAAGTACATTTATTTGATTTAGTATATTTCAAATAATTTAGTTGCTTTTATAATTTCAAGTAATTTAGTTGAAGTATAAGTACATTTATTTGATTTAGTATATTTGAAATAATTTAGTTGGTTTCTATAATTATAAGTAATTTAGTTGATGTATATATAAGTACATTTATTTGATTTAGTGTATTTCAAATAATTTATTTGGTTTTTATAATTTAGTTACGAGATGACCGAGTTAAATAGAGATACCGCTTCTTTGTGAATTTTAGTTCGTAATAAAACCTCCTTAATTAACAAGTATATTTTGATTATGTATATATATATTGTTACAAATGATAAATATATTCATAGGTATAACATTATTAAACTTTTGTTCTTTATTGTAGATGGACAGGAGATGGATGTATGATGCAGACCATCGTGGCAGGAGTTCTTCAACGGCGTGGACTTGTTTCGAGGGTCATTATATGTACAAGTCAAATACCCAGTTGGAGTATATATGTTGTCCATGTGTGGATTGCAAGAACGAGAAGCAGTTTTGTAGCGTAGAGCAAATTCGTTCACACTTGCTTCGAAGGGGTTTCAAAGATCGGTATACATGTTGGAGCAAGCATGGTGAAGAAGTTGACACTGAACATCAGGACTCACAACACACTGCCGATCACGCCGGTGGAAGCGAGATGCAGACTGACGACGTTAACGATGTGGTTGTCGACGATCCCAATGATGACCTAGATCAGATGCTGCGTGATGGGGAAGCGCAATTCACCACTGAAAGACAGTTTCAGAAGTTCGAACGTATGGTACATGACTCGAAAACACCATTGTATCCGGGATGCAAGAAGGATCACACGAAGCTGCACATCGTGTTGACACTGTTGCAGTTGAAAGCAAGCAACAGTTGGTCAGATAAGAGTTTCGATGAGTTGCTACTTCTCTTGGGTGACGTGCTTCCGGAGGAAAACATTATGCTTGATACCACCTACCATGCCAACACAAGTTGTTTGCCCATTGGGATTAGAGGTACAGAAAATTCATGCATGTCCAAATGACTGCATCTTGTATCGCAAAGAGCATGAGGAGTTAGATGCGTGCCCAGTGTGTGGAGATTCACGGTACAAGCGGCGCAATGATGCAATTGGTGCGAAGAAGAACAAAAAGGGACCACCGGCGAAAATAATTTAGTATTTTCCTATAATCCCAAGGCTGGAGCGATGGTTTGCGAACAAAAAGCACGCCCAATTGATGCGATGGCACGCCGATGAGCGCAAAAATGACGGAATGCTAAGACACCCAGCTGATGGTGCGCAATGGAGAAACATCGACAGAAAATACAAGAAGACATTTGCATATGACCCGAGGAATATAAGGTTCGGGCTGAGTACGGATGGGATGAATCCATTCGGGAATGTCAGCAGTCGTCATAGCACTTGGCCCGTCACACTATGTACGTACAACCTACCACCTTGGTTGTGCATGAAACGAAAGTATATTATGATGCCCTTATTGATCCAAGGGCCGAAGCAACCTAGAAACGATATAGATGTGTATCTGAAACCATTGGTTGAAGACCTAAAAGTGCTGTGGAACGATGGTGTATGGGTATGGGATGAGTTCAAACGAGAGCACTTCACCCTGCGTGCAATGCTTTTCGTAACAATCCAAGACTGGCCTGCCCTAGGCAATCTATCTGGGCAGGTTACAAAAGGCTACAACAGATGCGTGGTGTGTATGGAGGGAACTTCAGGTCGGTATCTAACCAACAGTCGAAAAACGGTTTACACGCGTCACCGTAGGTGGCAACGCCGGGACCACCCATACCGGAAGGATAAAAAATTTTTGATGGGACTGCCGAGAATGATCTTTGCTCCACAAAGTCGCGACCGGTAGACGCTTATTCAACCCGTAAAGGACATCGAATGTATCTTCGAAAGGGGCGGGCAACAAAACTACCACGAAAGAAGGGTTGTGGAAAAGAGATCAGTGTTTTGGGAACTCCCGTATTGGAAGGATTTGGATGTTCGCCACGCCGCATGACGTCATGCACATAGAGAAGAATGTGTGCGAGAGCATTCTTGGACTCCTAGTAGGCATACCTGGCAAGACTAAAGATACAGTGCAGGCCCGTAAGGACCTCGAAGAAATGGAATTGAGGAAAGAGCTACACATAGTACACCATAATGAAAAAAACTCCTTCCCCCAGCTTGCTACACACTCAGCAAGAGGGAGAAAATTGACTTGTGCACTTTCTTTCATAGAGTTAAAGTCCCGTCCGGTTACTCTCGCCAACATGAACAAAGCTAGTAAGTATAAAAGATTCAAGATACTTATTGGCATGATGAAGGCCCATGACTGTCATATGATGATGACGATATGCTCGCAGCTTGCACTTAGGGCAATTCTTCCGAGAAAAAGTACGAGACACGATGATAAAGGTGTGTTCTTTCTTTAACGCAATTTCACGTAAGGTCATCGATCCGCAGAAACGGACAAGCTGCAGAAGATGTGGTCCACACTCTATGCCGGCTTGAGATGCATTTTCCACCAACATTTTTTGATATGATGGTTCACCTCATAGTTCATATCGTCCCCCAGATACGAGTCCTTGGGCCTGTGTTCTTACATCAAATGTACCCTTTCGAGAGGTTCATGGGGGTTCTTAAGAAATATGTTCGTAACCGAAATCGGCCGGAAGGTTGCATGGCAGAGGGATGGACATCTGAGGAGGTCATTGAGTTTTGCATTGACTACATGGATCTGAAGCCGATCGGTCTGCCTGTTTCGCGTCATGAGGGAAGGCTACAGGGAAAAGGTACCATTGGCCAAAAAACACAGCGTACTAATGAAATAGTATCTTTTGTGCAAGCACATTTCGCAGTTCTTCAACAATCAGTGGTGGTTGCTGAGTATTGCGATATGCACATGATAATTCTGCAGACCAATAACCCAAAGAAGTCGGATGAATGGATCGAGAGGGAGCACAGAAATAAATTCGGTGACTGGTTACGCAGACATGTCATGGGCATGCAGACGGTCTCTGCTGAGTTGGAAGTGTTGGCCCGAGGACCATCCACTACAATCCTCACTTTCCAAGGATACGAGATCAACGGTTACACATTTTACACGAGAGCACAAGATGACAAGAGCGCTAATCAAAATAGTGGTGTCCGTACAGATGCATCCAACAACAATGGCTCTATGCAGACGTACTATGGGTTCATAGAGGAGATCTAGGAGTTGGACTATGGAGCTTTGAAGATCCCTCTTTTTCGATGCCAATGGGTCCAACTCCATGCGGTGGTGGAAAATGACAAATATGGCATGATTATCGTGGATCTTAAATGTGTTGGATATAGAAAACAACCATTCGTGCTTGCAAAGGATGTTATGCAAGTATTCTATGTCAGTGACCCGGCCAACAAAGATCGCCACGTGGTGCTCCAAGGAAAAAGAAGAATTGTTGGGGTTGAGAATGTCGTCGACGAGGAAGAGTACAATCAGTACGAAGAGGTAGCTCCGTTCGGAGAGAACGTCGACCTGAGTTTAATGGAAGAGAGTGATGAACCCACTTACATTGTAGGGACCCGTTAAACGGAGTCGAGTCCCTTATGTGCTTTAACTGTACTAGTCCCTGGATCAGTAGCTAGTACACACAGTGAACAGTTTGGATCATTGCCATTGAACGTAAAAGTACAAATTACATCAGAGTGCGCCAAGCATGGCGTTAAACAACAAAGGGCTCATTGGCCTTACAGGGGTGAGACTAAAAGTCTCAAAACTCAAAAGAAGACCCAAAACAACTCCACAAGCACGGCCGAAGTAGAGCTCCTAGACGTCGGAGTAATCCTCATCTTGAAAACTTGTGCTGGGGCCTTCATCTTCATACGTCTCCTTAGGATTCTGCTGATCGCAACCTGCTCGTTGGGATGAGCAGCCCCGCGTAAAAGGCGAGGGTTAGTATACAGAATACTCAACAAGCAAGGCTGACTAAATGCATATGGTTTACCATGGAAGGTTAAGGTTCTTTTGCATAAAGCCAGTTTTGCAAGTTTTACCTAGATTTTGTAAAAGGTTTAAAATGAGTTAAGAGAAAACAAAGATTTGAATCATTTCCTTTTGAAACTCCGGCCTAAACCGGTTTTGCCCAGACCTGGCTACTCACGGCACCCACCGTGCAACAACCCTCGTCGCTCACAGCACCCACTGTGAGGAGAGAAAACAAAACGCACAACACCAAGCGTGGTTTTCCTTTAAAACACCTTTTGAAAACAAAAAGGTAAAAAGTACCATGAGGCAGCTCCCCGTCGTCCGTCCTTGACCGCGGACATGGCTATCATGATAGTTGTACACTCTGCAGAGGTTGCACGCTTTACCCATGCGAGGTGGTTCTTCCTCGGGTGCCCCCAAAGAAAAATGGTCACCACAAGGCCTTTCTCCAATCTTCCCCTAGCTAGGACATTCCCGCTGAGGTTTCCACTGCAATGCCCCTCTTGCGCCTGCAGGACAACACCGATTGCCTACTCCACCGACTGGAATGCCCTAACTAGAAGTCCGAAGGATACTAGACCAGGGCCCGCCCATACAGGCACACATGGTCGCACTGTTAAACTTATCTCGTCTACCTCAAGAAATCGGTCCTTAGGGACCAGGGTGGTTCCCGCACTGGACCCAAGTCTCGTGCTTACTGCACCAACCTTGCAACCAGCCAGCCCGATCAGGTTTTATAAAACATTTTACCCGATAGCACCCACTATCAACTACACCCATTTGCAAACACGACAGCACCCAATGTTTTTTTAAAATCATTGATGAAATAAGCATTGAGATTATCATGTCCAAGTTCCATGTGATTGCAACTAAGCATAACTAACATGATTAAAACCTAGTTCAAGGGGGTGAAGGCAATATTAAACAATATAATATTAACCTAGGGTGGCATAGAAGGTGTTTATACTGATATCGTTAGTTGGGTGTTTAGCTAGCATCTAACCAATTAGCAGTTTTAATTTTTAACATAGCATGCAATTTAAATATCTAATAAAACCATTTAAAATCATAGGACCAATATTCAGCACTTGCCTTGACCAGCAGAAAACCCTAAGTCTTCCACGCGATGTCGGTCACGATCTCCGGAGTCGCACGCTCCTAATCGCGGAAATAACGATAAATGAAACAATAAACACCATACGAAAATATGGATGCACATGCATGAAAATGCTCAAGTAGAGTGTACAGGGCAGTAAAAAGGTGGTTTAAAACTAAATAAGCCACCGTACATTTTTCTGGAATTTAAATGGAAGGATTATGCACTTAAACTAATTAATTTGCTAACCAAAAATCTAAAACAGTGGGTAAAATAGTTATCAAAAATCTCATGGAAATTAAAGATGCAAGGTAAACATTTTAAAGTCATTTTAAAATTTGTTTGACAATTTTTGGATAAATAAATATCCCTACACAATTAAAACGATGTTTAATGGTATTTAAATAATTCAAAACAGTTTACAACAGTAACAATAAATAAAAATTACACAATTAAATAGGTTGCAATTTTGTGAGTCTAACAAAATTGGTTTGGAGATTTTTGGATTTTTCTACAAGGAGATATGAATTTTGGATGTTTGGGCAAAATCTGAAAATGGGAAAAATTGGGGTGGCTTGGCTAGGAGGGCCACTTGACGGCGGGGCCCGCGTGGCAGTGAGGGAAAACAGGGGGGGCGCGCCGGCTTGGGCAGGGCACGCGGCGGCGCCCGGCGGCGGCGGCGGCGAGGTAGGGGAGAGGAGAGGACGGCGGGAGGCGGCATGACCGGGCAGGCGAGGCGAGGCGGCGCGAGCCAGCATGGCGCGTGAGGCGGCGGCGGCCACGGATTGCAGCGGCGGCGGTGCTCGGTGGCGGGCGGGCCGCCGTCGGGGGGAAGGGAAGAGGAGGCCTCGGGGCGCGGTGGCCGGGTCGCCGCGGGGGCAGGCGGCGGCGGCCAGTGAGGAAGCAGCAGATGCCGGACAGAGGAAGGGAGGGGAGGAAGGGGGCCTTACCGAGCAAAGGAGACGGATTCGGGCGCGCGAAGAAAATCCGGTGAACTCGGGCCCCTCCTTCGGCGTCCAATTCCGGCGATCCTAGACCACGAAACAAACAAGTATGTACATGAAAGATGTTCGCGGAATCGAGACAAACAACGTCCTCGGAGGAATCGATGAACGGAGCTCACCTCGGCGAGAAATCGAAGAACGAAGAAAGGGAACCCGAAGTGGCTTTGGTGCGGTTTTTAAAGGGATTAGGGGGATGATTAGCGGCGCAATTACCATCAAATTGGATGATAACCGATTCCATTAGGGGAGGAGTGATGGGAAATCAAGGCTTAGTGGGGAGAGGGAAGATCAAGGTGCAATTCATGCGTGAACAGGAAAGATAGAAGAGAGAGAGAAGAAGAAGAAAGAAGAAGAAAGAAAGGAGAGGATGGCAGGTGGGGCCACTCGCCATAGAGAGGGAAAATGGAAGGGAGTAAGAGTAATAAATTGAAATTGAATTTGGCTTGGGAGGGAAATTCAAAATGGAATTTGAATTCCAAGGTTAGGGATGAATATTTGAAATCAATTTGAATTCATTTAAATTTAGGATTTAACTTTCAAATTAGAATCTTGAAGAAAGGATTTAAACCTCAATTTCACTTAAAGGACAAATCAGAGCTTGGTTACTTTGGGTTCAAAAATCAAATATGAGTTTGGGGACAAAACTAAAACATTTCTTTTAAATAAGTGGAACTCTTTAAAATGTTTGAATTCAGACACATTTAAAATTAATCGTTTAGCATTTTATATAAACTAAAATTCAAATCATGTTAAAAAGGACATTTTAGCTTGATTAATCGAGTGCAAAATCAAATACCACACAAAGGGGGTTTTAGGCTTTGCAATAAATTAAAGGTTGAAATCCATTCCAAAACCCCATTTATTTAAGTAGCAAAAATCGCTTTAATTGTTTTTGGATTTAAATGAGTTTTGAGAGTTGCAGTACCAAAGTGTTTATTAAACCAAAACTTAAAGGATTAACTTTTAAAGCGTAAAAGCAATTGCTTATAAAACATTTGAATTTAATTTGCTTCTTGGAAATTTAATCACTTTGAAAAGAAGTTAGGGTTTGAACATACATATACACATAAAGTAATCTGTGCAATATATATTCAAAACCCTTTAAACTTTTAAAATCCAAACCCGAGGGTGAATCAACATTTAGAACATTGTTCAAAAGGGTGAAGTCTTTTTCTTATGAAATATTGAAAAACAAACTTGCCCTTTTTAAATTCTGTTAGGAAGATAACTTTTAAAATTTAATTGTTTGAGCTCAAAAATTTAGGCATGGGATATTTGAAGCTTCACAAAACCAAAAGCCTAAACCCTTTTCTTTTAGGGTCGAAACCAATTTCTTGAAAGGTAGTTGAAAACAAATCTTTGTTTTCGTTAAGAATCAACTTTTGTATTATTGGTGAAAGTTTGAAATTATATTTTAAAAGGAGCATATAGTTTCACTTTATTTGAATTTAAAGTTGGCAAAGTACAAGAGTAGATTTATAAATCCAAAACCTAAATCAAGAATTTAAGAAGTAAAAGCCTTTGGGACTTGTCAGAATTAAATAGCTTTGCCACGTATTCTTTTAAGTTAATTGAAAATAAAATTCTTTTGTTGGTAAATCAAATTACTTTATATTAAAAACCTTAGTGTTTTGATATTGAAGTTCAAACCAAACATTTATTAGTTTATGAATACAAATCTTTTTAAAGCAACCATTTAGGAAGTGAAATTATTTTTCCTCCTTTGAAAATCAACCAAAACAATAAATATTTTGGCAAGGCATTTTGTTTGAAAACAAATGCTCTGTTTATTTGGAATTCAAATTACTTAGAATGGAAATTATAAAGATTGATATTGAAAGTCAAATAGGATCATTGGTTTAGAAAACCACTACTTAAAATGATCATTTTATGAAAATGAAATCCTTGGGGTTTGATATTAAAATCAAATCAAACATTTTAGGTTTATAAGACCACCCTTAAATCATTTAGTTTAATAAAATGAAATTATGTTTATTTTATTCGAAAGAAAACCACATTTGAACTCAATTCATTTTATAACCCACAACAGTTATCCTCTTTTGAAAACTCAAGCATTTACAAAGGTGTTTTATTTTCAATCAAAACACTAGTGAAACCAAATTAGTTTTCACAATTTAAATGTTTTTCAACAGTAACATACTCATTTTCAAAAGTTTTAAATTTTAGGGATTTTAATAACATGTCATGACATGATGCACATGAGTTTTAGCTTTTGAAAATGAGGATGTTACATACATCCGCCGCGATCATAATGTAGGACTAGTAGTTTAATTGTAACTCCGTTGTAAAAAATGTTTTGGTGTTAATAATATTGATTGACCGTTTATACATTATTTTCGTAACATATTTGTTCGCAAAAATACCAAAAATTCAAGATTGAAAGTATTACTTTTTTTGGCAGCACTAAATTTGTCTAGAATTTTTGAAATGTTTATATAGGTTAAACAAAAATATAATTTGCTAAATATGTTTTTCTAATATTAGGCGGAAAAATTATCGCTCTTGGTTTTTATTAAACCGCCATCGGTGTTTAAAACATCGATCTTGGCTTGTGAAAAACCGCATCGATAACTTTTTCGATGCGGTTTATAAGACAAACCGGCACTGATGCCTTTTTTCAGTGCCGGTTTATAAGACAAACCGGCACTGATAACTTTTTTCAGTGCTGGTTTATAACCGGCACAAAAACCGGCACTGATGCACGTATTTTAATACCGGCCGTGTCCCCGGCCTGTCTCCTTGCATTATTGCGCGCAGCCGTCCCCATCCCCATTTTGTCTCCGCCGCCGCCCCGCCCCGCCCCCTCTCTCCCCGCGCCGCCGTCTCCTCTTCCGGCGCCGCCGTCCTCCGCCAGCGCCGCCTTCCTCGACCGCGCCCCCTCCGCCGCCGCCCTCTCCCTTGCGCCGCCCTCTCCCGCCGCCCCCCCGCCTCCCTCTCCGCCTCTCCTCTCCGCCCTCCCCCCCGCCCCTCCCGACAGCCCCGCCCCCGCCTGCCCCATGCCGTGCCCTCCGCCGCGCCTCCGCCCTCTCCCTAGCGGCCGTCCCTCCACCGAAGCCTGCCTGTCCTCCGAAGCGCCTCCTCCGCCTAGCCGCCGTCCCTCTGCCGAGCGCCGCCGTCCTCTTCCCCCGCGCCGGTCCCCTCTTCCCCCGATGCCTCCGGCCCTCTTCCCCAGCCTTGTCTCCTCCTCCTTCCTGTGCTGGCCGCCACATCCTTCCGTTGTTGCAAATTGAAGGTAACTATTGCAATTAGTCTTGACAAAGGATCGAGTTGGGTAAGAATTTGAGATATAGATATATATGTAGTATCAAAATTTTCCTTTTGCAATTAGTCTTGACAGTGACAGAGCATGGGAGATTTATCTTGTTTCTTTTTGATAGATGTACCATAGTGCAAGTGATATCTTGTTTATTTTTGATATATGTTTATTTATCTTGTTAGACGAAGGACACCCTCCGCGATGCCCCTTTATCGTCGGCACCTTGATTTGCGTACCTGATGGTGAGGTAATTAATTTCGATCCCCACCGCCTATACGTACGGTCATGCCGAGTTGTATTTGTGTGTGTTTTAGTTTTCCGAGGTTTGAATTAGTGGTGGAGGGCACTTTACTTTGTAGCGCGTGGGTAACAACCAAACTTACTAAATTATTTGGCACAGTTGTCACATCAATGGGGTCTGCACAGATGTGTTGTATTTTCAATTGCCCAATGAAATGTGTCACCAACTGCATTTGTTCTCCGCGCACCCCCCTCCTGACAAAGACAAAACAAAGCAAAAAAACAAAAAAGAGTCCGGCGGAGGTAGGATTAAAATTTTAAAAAGAGGGAAAACCAAACAAGAAGGGTCAGCGCATGGTGAACAATTGGAGGTGCAGGTGTTGGAGAATGGCGTCGGGGTGTCGGTGGTTGGTCTGCATGTGTCGGTGACTACGGGGTCTCTTTCTGACTGTGATTCTTCCTCTTCCGACTCATCGGTTGACATTGAGATCGATCTGGATTGACCGCGTGACTCTCTCTTGTCAGACTATGTATGGTTTTAGCAATGTTGTAATATTTTTTATTATTATTGTTGAGAACTATTTGTACTTGTAACATTGTTGGTACTGTTATATTTATCTAAGACTGTGAACTATCCAATTTACATTCATGTGTGCATACGGTTTGAACATAGATTGTGAACTATCCAATTTACATTCATGTGTGCATACGGTTTGAACATAGATTGCTCATTTGAATATAATGATTTTAAATATGTTACGTGGCGTGAATTAGTTTGTTAAATATGTAGATACTTTTCTATTTATCAAAGCTATAATGGTATCTCAACAAACCGACGGATCGAATCATGAGGCAACACCAGAAAGGAGTTGTAGTCCAAGTGATTATCTGAACCTGGACCAACATCGTGACGCCGATGAGGTAATTAACACATATAGATACAAATTCAGTTATATATGTGTTGGCCAAGGGAGATTGAAATTCATTTGTCTTTCCATTTACTTGTCCTAGGATCAATCGATTGAAACGAACGCTGAATCATCTCGACGTTGTCGTGGCCCTAGCAAGATGCCCAAGGGGCGAACGGTTATCACCCAGATGTCGACAATCGGCGAACCTATCTTCCCCGATGCAGTAGTCGGGCCATGCAAAACTGCCTGTGGGGTGGTCGTTAGGGATCATGTCACAATAAACTATCGAAGATGGAGTGGCCGAAGAGATGAGCAATATGTGGTGCCTAATAAGGTTAAAGACTTCTGTTGGGGCAAGATGAAAGAAAAGTTTGAGTTCCCTGAAGGGACAGAAGGCATAGCGAAGAAACGCGCGATGAATATAATGGGCATCGCGTTCAAGAATTGGAAGGGCAAACTGAATAGAGATTTTGTTCAAAAACGGAGGACGCCAGACTTCAATTTATTTCCACAGTTGAAAGATTTTTGGGATGAATTTGTCGAGTTCAAGACGTCCGAGGACGCAATGCAGTTAAGCAAAACTAATAAGCTTAACGCGGATAAGAATATTTACCCTCACACACTCGGCTCACGTGGTTACGTCAAAAAAGTAGCCACGTGGGAGAAGAGGGAAGAAGAATTAACAACTAGTGGTGTCACACCTGCGACGACCGAGTGGGTCCCACGTGCGAAGCATTACCTTTATGGGAGGGGGGCTACACTAGCGGATGATGGATCCTTCAACTTTTGAGGCCCACGGGACCAAGAGGTAACAGAAAAGATTGCGGATGCGCATGCTCAGTCATCCCAAGGCGATTTCAAGGCTAGCAGGGAGAAGGATGAACTCACCCTGGCTCTTGGAAACAAGGAACACCCGGGGCGCGCGCGAGGCATTGGCTTGGTGCCTTGGGTAGCAGCCTTCCCCCAGGATGCTTCCATCTATCGCAGTAGGAAGAGGAATGCTGAATATCGAGATGCGGCAATGGAGCTAATGAAAGAAGAATTGAGGAGAAGCATACGAGAGGAGATACAACAAGCTCTCAGCCAGCAACGGGCAGCAACACAAGATGTATTCGGCAGCCCCGGGGCTCGACGGAGTAGTTGTGCCTCCGGAGGGCTTGTGGAGGCTGATCCTAACACCCATCACCCTGTGGACGACATCAAGGAACCGACTGCATGCAAGCTGTACGTGCAGACTCTGAACTTTTCAACAAAGGTGGCCACCGGGCTAGCTTTTCCGTCAGGGGAAGGTGTTCAGCTGCACAACCGCCCTATACCGGCCGGCTATGGGAAAGTCTGCATTGACAATATACTTTCCAAGAGGTACCGAAGACTTGAGTTGGACTTCCCTGGTGAGGAGGGGAAAAACACTCTAGGAGACAACCTGCACGGATTTGTTTCGTGGAGAAAGCGATACATAGTTTTCGGCTCGGACTCAGAAGAAGATGATGATGATGAAGAGCCGCGAAGAGATCCTCCCCCTCATCATGCAGATGAAGCAAGTCCTCCCCCAGCACCTGCAACAAGAAGCGCAAGTCCTCCTACAAAAAGCCCTACTCCCAACCGCTACCAACAAAAAATAAGGCAGCCGTACCTATCAAACGACCTACTCCCAAACGGCCACCTACAAAAAATTCAGCAGCGTCATCATCTCACAGATCACAGTCTTCACTGAAATCGCAAGTGTTTGATGATTCGCCTACACCCTCAACAAAGGAAAAGGAAATCAGTGGAAGCATAACATCTTTGTTGACTCGTCCAGGTCAGAGTGCCGAGCAATATGAAGTCCCTGAAAAAGCTCGTGAATTCTTCATTTCCATGGCCAGCAGTAAACAAACGGGGTCCTTGGAAAAGCAAAAGTCAGACTACGAGCGTATCTCACAAAAGCCTGACATGGTGCAGTTTGGAATTGATAGGTTCCGTGCAGAAACGGGACTTACGCCGGCTCAACTTACAGAACTACAATATGGAGATGATCAAAATATTCCGCTCGCACCTCTTAGATGGGGGTTTCAGTTAGGCAAGCCATTGGTCCCCCCAACTTGGCTCCCTGGTCTAACAACTAGACTACGTCAACTACATGACTGGTACATGGAGTACAGCAACATAGGCTGCGAAATGTTCTCCGCTAATGTCAAAGATGAATATTTGCACAACAGGGACTACGCATTCTGGGTGGAACTCGATCAATTGTATCAACTGTACCAACAAGATACGGCGTCGGCATGCTTGATCTTTGGACTCGTAAGTGTGTTGTGTATAATTCAATTTTGTTCTGCCATTATATTGCCATCATAAGTACTTAGCTTTTTTCTATTGTAGAATGGAGGCTCAGAAATGCAAGAGAGAAGGTATCCAAGACATAGGGTTTCTCGATCCCGGGATGGTCAACGAATCGCTCGTCAGGGACAAGTATCAAACAATCGAGGACTATGTAGCTACAGCCTTGATCAAGCAAGAACTAAAGAGTTCGATAATACTGCCCTATGCGTTCAAGTATGTGTCATATATCCTTCTTGTTGTATAATTTATTAGGGATAAGATGTTACTACTATTTCATTCTCCATATGTGCAGCTTTCACTGGATCGTACTTGTCATCGTGCCATTGGATAGCAAGATAGTTGTGCTCGATTCGAAAAGAAAACCTCAAGAAAGTTACCAACCCATCATAAACTTGCTCGACAAGTAATTCTATCATCTTTTTAAGTTGCTAAAGTCTTTTCCACGTTTCAAGTAATGTTGAATTTAAAACTGCTTACTGATATCCTTAATTACTCACGCACAGGGCTTTTCATCGATATTGTCAAAAAAGTAATCGCCACCGTCCTTATCGAAGAAATTCACCGTCGAATCAACTTTCTGTGCGCATTTAAACAATATTGTCTCGCAATTCCTACTTAATGAGATATGAAAAAGGTTTATAAATATATATTATTTCTCTTTCTCGTGTCACAGCAACCCCGGCACCAATCTCTGTGGGTACTATGCGGCAAAGTTCATGCACAACTTCACTGGGGACGTGTTGGCCACAACTAATATTGAGGTCTGCTAAATTTGTCATAAAACACATAGAATGTTGCATATATAAATATTCCATGCATGTTACTCAATAAATAACATATGTCTTCGATTCTTTGGATGACGTTTTTGCAAATATCCACAAGTTCGCTCTTGGCTAATGAACTCCTAGCAATTCAAGAACAGCTCGCTGGATTCATCGTTACCGAGATTCTCGATCGAGATGGCGAATTTTACAATCCTGACTGGCGAGTCATGGCTAGTGCGGACAAGGCAAAAACGGACCTAGCTAGTGGGGGGAAAAGGGTTGACCTAGCTAGCGAGAGGAAAAGCAAGGCTGACCTAGCTAGTGGGAGCAAAAGTAAGACTAGCCTAGCTAGGGGGAGTAAAAACAAGTCTCTACGTTGATGCAGTTAGTTGTTTAATTAAAAACTAGCTAGATGTAACCAGTGTGTGCATATGTACATATATATCTTGTTATATTTTATATTAATTGTGACCGTGAATACTTCATTAGTCTAGTAATTAATATACCATAATAATACATGTTCATGAAAAATAGAAACTAATATACCAAATAAAAATATCACTGATGTTTATACAAATCCGAGCACATAAATATTATTTTTAAAAACTTCTGGAGATACTATTACTGCCGGTTCATTAATACAAAACCGCCACTGATAGGGGGGCTACAATGCTAGGGGCTGAAGCGCCCCCAACTATCACTGCCGGTTTTTACCATGTATAAACCGGTACTGATGCCCCATCTATCACTGCCGGTTTGTTACCATACATAAACCGGCACTGATTCCTAGTATCAGTGCCGGTTTTAGAACCGGCAATGATAACGGTGGTTATCACTGCCGCTTACAGAGTGCCGGTTTAGAAACAGGCACTGATGCCGCATCCGAGCCGGCACTGATGTGGTTATCTGTAGTAGTGCTATATGCTGCTCTGCCTATATATCTCGCGGATATGCGTACGTGATGGACGACGGCTATATCCCAGGTAGCATGTGTGATTGTGGATGTCGTCGTTTGTCATGAGCCAGCTTGCCAGCTGGTCTCTTTCATGTCATGCTTAATTAACGTATTGGCTATGAATGCATGATTGGCGAGGATTTAACTTAAGTCGACACCTTCATAGTTAGTATTAGGTGGGGGGAGAGTGATTAAGATATATATCTTTGAGATTCTTTCCACCTGCACCCTTATAAAATATCCAGAAAACGGAATGAGAGAAAAAAAAAAACTGTCATTTTAGGGTTCAAAAAACGTATTTGACTAGAAAACTAATTTGACTTTTTAATCTATTTTTTTAATCATGAACAACATCTAAAAACTCTTAAAAATAACATAAATGAAGTGGACCAGCTTCAACAAGCAGATTCAAAAATATGTCAAAGTCTAGCTTAACTTTCAGCTCACCTTAGTTCAACCAACTTATTCATTTAACTCAGCCATCACTACTAGAAAACTGGCCTTTGATACCAGCCCATCAGTACCGGTTGGATTGGAACCGGTACTGATAGTGGCATCAATACCGATTCATTAGCTACAGGGCCGTAGTGGGCTTTCAGTACTGGTTGGAGCCAATGAACCAGTACTAATGCGAGGGCATCAGTACCGGTTCGTGTTACGAACCGGTGCTGATGCCTTATTTAAGAAAAGTTCAAAAGGATTGCATATTCTATCTATATCAGTACGCGATGATGGATGGGTTGGTTAGAACGGTGAGCCTGGAATCACGAGGTTGTGGGTTCGAGTCCTGCTTCTCCCATACATCCTTGACATTTTTAAATATTTCCCAGTACTATCGGTACCGAATAAGGAACCGGTACTGATGCCCTTCAGCATCAGTCCCGGATGGCCTGTACGGGTTCAAAAACTGTTACTAAAGCCAGTTCCCAACCGGTACTAAAGGTTAGTTCTCTAGTAGTGGGATTTGCCGCTCATGAGAATTCACTAGAAAATCATCCATTCTATCGGTTTGGGGTTCACAAGGCGCCAACAATGGTTCATTAAGGGCTTGTTTGGCTAGGGGCAGAAAAATTTCCCCGGGATTTTAAGGCACATGGGGATTTTTTTGTCATTTCCAAACCCAAGGATAATCTCCACTCTTTCCCGTCAAAATCCCCTCGCCAAAATCCCCTAGCCCAAATCCCGCTGCCATCCCAACCACTCCCTCTTCCTCCGCCTCTCGTCTGAGCTCACCGCGCCGCCAGTTTCACCACTCGATTCTCCATGAACCAGGCATCTTCCTTTCCCCTGTACATCCTCCTCCTCCCCCATCGGCCTCTAGATCTCTGGCACCGGAGGCGCCTCCTCGACGGCGGCTGCCACCACCTCAGGGTGGTGCTGCTCCGGGCGGCACCCGGTGACGAAGTCGATTAGCACCTTGTCGGACTCGTTGGTGCCCATGGGCGGCGGCGAAATCCGGAGTAGCACGGCGACGGCAATGCGGAAGAAGCCAGTGGAGATGAGCAACAGTCAGAAGAAGGACACCGCGGCACCGAGCCTGGACATGATGGTGGAGACGGACACCACAGGGGTGGCTACGACCGCCACAACGACCACCTGCAGCCTGTGCTTCCACATTAGCTCCCCGAGCTTCCCCTTGGTTGCCATCGGGGGATCGGCGGCGCCATCGGCTGGACGAGATCTAGACGAGGAGCCCACTGGTATCCGGCCAATGCAAGAAGAATCGGGAGAGACCGAGGGGATTTTTTTCTCGATGGGAGGGGCAATTTTTTCTTGCCCCGGGTTTTGGCTGGGTTGTGGTAGGATTCACCGCATCCCGCTCCATCGAAACAGCACAAGAAATATCCACCGGGATTATTCTGGGCGGAATTTGCTCTCCGGGATTGAACCGGGATCCCAGCTCATCCTGGTGCTCCCAAACAAGCCCTAATGGGGTGTTTCTACCCGGACTGTATGGCTTGGCTTCTGCCCCGTATATCCCTGCGCTATTGGCCGGCCACTTCAGTTACGTGGCTTATAAATAGCTGTCACTTAGATCATGTACGATGTTTAACACAGCAGCTTTCTATAATCTATTTGTTGCAGCTTGCGCGACTTGACACAGCCATTTTGTATGGGCATACACCCTTTAGGGAAGGATTAGCTAGGGGATGAGCCTTTGGTCGCTCCTCCGACTAGAGAGACGGATCCCGTTCATCTCTTGAGCATTGCTGATGTGAAGGCCGTGATGAATTTGATAACTAGTGCATCAACAGGGAGAGAGTACGTTTAGCGCTCCACTAACCGTTGTCCGTTGTCCCCGTAAAATTGAGTTAAGGACGTGTTGACACCAGGTTTCAGAAAAAGCAGATTGTACTGGAATGTTCTAGAATCGGCTAAATTAGACCGAGTACAGCAAGAATTGCCGAAGGCCGGATCGGATTTGGCAAAGAAAACCTATATCGATTTATTAGGTAATGTAGACAGGGTTAATTTTAGATAAATTTGTCAGTGTCATGTGAGATTTCGTATGAAGTACGAATTAGAGTTTTAGTCGATGGAGTCATGAGTCTGTATAAATATACAGCCAATAGCGATGTGTTGAAGGTTCAACACCAACCAATCAAATCTACTATTTACTTGTCATTTACTTTTTCGTTGCATTTAGTGTAGTTTCACCGTATTTTGGTTTCGATTGACTTGTTGCGGATCGCCTTTTGATCGACTTCAATATATAACCCCAGTTGAGTACTGTCTCGATTAACTCTAATCTTCTCGTTTGGTTTATCAAAATACTATTTTAGTCGATATTATTAGACATCGCCATTTTGACTGGGGATTAGGTTTCACCCTCGTTCAACACATTCGTTGATGATAGTCTATTTACCTCTGTTCTATCAACTTATAACTTGCTATTAACCGATAGTCTGTTTATCTTCGTTCTATTGGTTCGATCAACTTGTTGGTTTAACCTATAGTCTGTTTATCCGTTGCTCTACTACATGGTTGATTACAAGTTAACAAATAGTCTGTTTACCCTTTACTCTACTACATAGTTGATTACATCAGCTTGTAGTAAATTGGTTACCTTTTGAATCTACTGCTTTAGACCTAATTGAAAGGATCCCAGAGCCAAGAAGGGGGGCTTGAAGTGGCTAAAAGATATAGCTTTTAATTTTTTTTCTTCTTAATTTAGACAGTAAAAATAAAAATTTCTTCTACACTAGATGATAGCTAGTAAGCAAGAACACTCAAACAAGTAGCACCTAAGAAGACAAGTCAATGAGCAACATATAAGCAAGCAGAAGTGAATATCATAAAGTGAGAGTAGCGATCAAGAGATGCTCATGGGCTTTATCCCGTGGTTCGGGATTGCTCCCTACGTCCACGTTGAAACACTCCCACAAGGAGTATAGCCCCTAGGGCTCATCGCTGGAGCCTAGGCAATCCACTCAGGGTAGTCGAAGTGCCACTCCGGCGAGGAAGACTCCCAACTCCCTTCACAAGAACATGGACTTGTCTCCCACAAGAACTTCTTGAGAGCTCAAGACCACCACCACCTCCTTGTCGTCTCAGAGATGACTTCCAAGAGTAACAAGCTCAATGAAGATGTGTTGATTGCACAAATCAACCTCTACTTGATGCACTGACGAACTTGGGATCACTCTTATCAAAGATTGACTAAGAATCACTCAAGAAATGTCTCTCACTCTCCTTGGGACCCTAACACTTCAACCTGAATGAGAAAGCCAAGAGAGGAGCCTCTCAGCCCCTATTTATACTCCCCAATTCGAAAACTAGCTTAGGAAAACGACAAGCCAGAAAATACACACGGTGGACCGGTCCGTCATTATGGCGGACCATCAGCCGTACACACGCGGCGGACCGTCCGGTGCAACGGTGGACCGTCCGCCCCGGCCAAGACATGCAAAACCTCGAGAAAACATGCGCTCTGCCAAAGTGGTTCGTCGTATGCTGAACCAGTGCGACGGACCATCTGGCACAAAGAAAAAAACAAGGGACCCGATCAGCCTAAAATAGGCCTCTCTGTTAATGTGGTCCGCCACACGTCGGACCACTATGGCGGACCGTCCATAGTGTACAATGACAGACCTCCAACACTTCACCTAGGTTCCTACTTGACTCAAAACATTTCCTAAGGTTTCTAAGACTTGGAAAAATTCAACCTAGGTGCATCATAATAGGGATTAATTATGCAATCACTACACTTTCCCGAAACCCCCTTGAGAGTATGGAAAAAGCGAAAATAAAAGACCTATATCTAAGGATGCCACCACCTCTTCGGCCATCCACTAAAAAAAGATCCTTAGTATTCCGCACTTGATGCCGCAACAAGAGAGCCTAGGGTTCCAGGAAATCCGAGAACACCTCATTTGTCTTCACTTTGTCATCAACACCAAAACTCCTCCAAACATGGGGCCAATAAGAAATCCAACAATCTCCTCCTTTTTGGTAATTGATGACAATATCTTGAAAGTTTTGAATAATATTTGAGAGTTGAAGCACTTGTACTTCAATTACTTCAATGAAGCTCATCATGATCAAAGATATGGCAATAAGGTACTCGATCATGTGTAAAAGATTTTCTCCATATATGGCGGAATATAATTGAAAGAGGCAATAAGAGCATGATTAAACTAAGCAGCAAGAATAGATAACAAAAGGTAAGTTCACATAAGAGTAGCATATCACAACCATACAAGTTCAACTCCAATCTCATAGCAAAATAAACAAGTTCGACCCCAAACTCATAGAAAAGTAAAATAAAAGATCTAAACTCTCCCAAACTACTTCCCCTTTGGCATCAAGTGCCAAAAAGGGACCTAGTCTTGAGGCCGTCGGAGAGAAAAGAGAAGATACTTCATTTCTTGCCCTTCCCTTTGAGATCCTTGATCTTGCGCTGAAAATATGTTGTGAGGCCACTGCGCAAAGTAGAAGAAGTAGGAGCTAGAGGGGGAGTTGATGAATCACTATCATTGTCACCATCATCGTCATCATTATCGTCATCATTATTGTCATCATTATTGCCTTCTCGTTGTTCACTCTCCCTTTGCATATAAGAAGGATGCCAGGAAGGTTCAAAGTTGGTATCATGTGCCATACCAAAGAAATTATCCCCAAGAAGCTGAATCGAGCTAGAAATATCTTGGAGTTGCCGCTGTTAGTTATCATAATTTACCATCATAGTGTTGTTCCATTGGACTTGATTTTGAAAGAATTGAGTTTGATCTTATTTGATCTTCTCAAGTTGTTCATGGAGATACAAGTGATTATCATTGTGGTTGTCTCTCCAATCCAATATCTCTAAAAATTTCCTTGAGTTCTCATCTTCCTTTTCATTCCAATCATGAGTAAAACTCCAAAAATCTGTAAAGTGATCTTGAGCTTGATATGCAAACTCATTCCACCCCGGAAAAGAGAAAGTACCGGCTGAAGAGGAAGCACCGACATCACAACCTTGAGAAGCGGGGGGTGGATGAGTACTGGGAGGCATTGAAGCTGCAGCTGGTGGTGAAGGAGGTGAAGGAGGCACAAATTGTTCATCACCTTGAGGTTCTTGTTCATCGTTAGAACCACTAACTTCTTCCTCATCCTCAGGAGAGTCCTCAGGATTATGAGCTTAAGGAATACTTCTTCCATGAAGAACACCTCGGGGTACGGTGTACTCTTGAATCCTTGTAGAAGGATCTTGCCCCAGCTGATTAAAGTGAATGATGTCTCTTTCTCTCGAGAACAAGCAGATATAAGGAACAAGAGGCAATTCCCGAGTCACCTTCCTTCCTATAGCTTCTTCCATTTCACCAAGGAATAAGTCTGCCACATTAATTTGTCTCTTATTCATCAAGTAATGAAGTGCCCAAGCATATATGACAGTGATATCCCCTTTATTCCCACCACGGGGCAAGAGAGTATAACGGAGAATATTGTTTGCCACAGCCGCACTAGCATTCAAGTATCTAACTTTCATGACATCAAACTAAGCACCATGAATATCCTCGTAAAAATGGTGGCAACGGCCGTTAGAGGGAAATACACCTTGAAGCCATTTCTCATTGACTGGAAAGGCCTTGTCATAAAGTCTGACTTCATCATGAACTAGACCAAGTGACTCTGCAAACTCGGCGGCTGAAAAAGTATATCGGGCACCATTAAGCATGAAATTCAAGGATTCTCAGAAATATAGAGTGTGGCATAAAACTTCATTATAATCTTGGCATCCCAATGGAGATCCTTCCGACTCACAAAATTTCTCAAACTAGGTGTGTGATCAAAGCAATGCATCAATCTATTATCCTTAGTGATGCCCCAATACCCTCTGCCAATCAATGTATTGGTGTACTCTAAGAGGGTGTTCCATCTGGGAATAAGCAAAGAACAGGTCTCTCTAAATAAGAGTGGAAAAGCGGGGATCAAATGTACCTTCCCTTTGCTGAGAAAACCATTGCTCAATAGGCACAAACCTCATCTTTCTAACTTTCTTCCCTATCAGTTTTGAGATATCTCAGGGAAAAGGGGTACCACCAACAGCTGACCCCGAAAACATGCTCTCATCAACCAAATTAGTATCAATAGACTCTTCTTCTTCAGATGCATCATTTTCAGAGTCCTCTGAATCATCTAAGTCATCATTATCATCACCTTATTGTGCCTCCATTCCAAGAGTTGACGGATCACGACACCTCTTAGTTGCAAAAACTTTGCGAGTACCGGTGGGAGTTGGTGAAACTGGACTTGCCGATGCCCGACGCTTGAGATGGATAGTATGAGGAGGATCAGTTCACCTGCCATGAAGACAAAGATCAAGATTATGCTGACGATCAGGGCGAGGCATAGGGCGTCTCTCCAGTCGAGTGCTTAGGTATAGCCGGCACGAGGACCTTTTGGTTCTCTGCACTCTGATCTTTTGAACATTCTGAATATTTGGGCCAATGTGCTGTGATGTAAACACTTAATAGCCTTCGGGCTTAATACAGGTATTTTATGTAATATAAGTCTTCCATATGTATGAAATGATTCCAGCTATGTGAAAGGTGTGCACTAGTGTACTGATTTAGAGACTAGTGCAGGTCGTGTGGTGGGCAAAAAGGACAGGCCACACAATATCAGTGGCCGTCGAAACCAAATCGTTTTCCTGTAGTGTTAGAGGTAAATTTGAATAAGGAAAAGGGGTAAGAATAACTGCCACTGCTAGAGAAACCAGCTTTAGTATCGGTTCCAAACCGGCTACAAGTACCGGTTCCAAACCGGCTACAGTACTGGTTTTGAAACCGGTACTACCTATCTAGGACTAATAGGGAAGGCTATCAGTATCGGTTCACTAAACTGGTACTGACAGTACTAGAAATGTTTAAAAATATGTTGAAGATGTATGGGAGAAGCGAGACTCGAACCTGCAACCTCGTGACTCCAGTCTCACCCTTCTAACCAACCCACCCACCATTGCATACTGATATAGATAGAATATGCATTCCTTGTGAACTTTCCTGAAACGAGACATCGACACCGGTCTCTCATTAGTACCGGTTCGTGATACAAAACCGGTATCACGAACCGGTACTATCTTGAAGGCATCAAGACTGTTCGTGGCTCCAACCGTCTTGAAAGCCCAAGACGGCCCTCAGAGCCAATGAACCGCATCGATGTCACTATCAATACGGGTTCAAATCCAACCGGTAGTGATGATCCGATATCTATACGCAGTTCTCTAGTAGTGTGCAGTGGCATATTTGCAATGGCATGTGAGCAAATATTGGCCTCACGGTGGCATTTGCGATATCACAACTTTGTAGCGGATGGATGAACTTTTCCATTCTTTCTTCTGTGAATGTAAGTACAATCAATAGAGATTCCACTCAAATATATACTTCCTCCATCCAAGTTTATAAGGTGAATTTGTTGAATGGACTTGTCCATTAGTATAGAGCGTATTTCATATTCCAATACAAAATAAATGTGTTATTCCTCAATACCACTAATAAATACATTGTTTTAGCTTGTATTCCCTATGTGCATGTATAGAATAGAGTGATTAGAGATAATAGGTAGAGATAGGGCCTATTTGGTTGGCGCCTAACATTGCCACACCCTACCACGCCTCATGTTAGGCAAGTTTGACCGAGTTAGACGTGTGTTTGGTTCATTGCCACACTTGTGGTACAATTGCTCTCTTTTTGCACGCGTCCCATATGTAGGTGGCTCATAAAAGTGTGGCAAGATTCCCTTAGATAGGCTAAAGTGTGGCGGAGAAATTTATAAACTAATCTTAGGCGAGTTAGACAACTTAGGCATTGCAAATTTAGTCAAATTTAGCTTCAAAGCAATCAGGCCCATAATATAGTCATTTTTAATGCTTTATATTCTTTGACGGACAGAATAGATAATAAGCAAGCCCAATAGGATGTTATGGGCTGCCTAGCCCATACAGGTTCCGCTACACTCGCCTTTGCATCTATATGTGTTTCTCATGTGATAAACACTTGCGTTGTTCAAGGTGTCCAGTATGACATGATATAATCTTACATGTAATATGCTGCAATGTCATTAGACACAAATTGAAGAGCAACAGTGATGCCTAGTACTGAAGCCTACAAATGCCATAGTAGGTAATCAGGGGGGTTTATAAGCGCCGGGATAGATAGGAATGCGGGGCATTTACAAGTGTCGGGTTAGGTCGGAGAATTGGGGACGTTTACAAACGCGCCGGGCTAGGTAGGGAATCCGTGGTGTTTGCAGACACTAGGGTACTTTTCTAACGGGATGATGACTTTTTCTAACGGCACTTTTCTTGACACTTTTTAAACACCTTGGAAAAGGCTTTTTGGGTCGTTTATATCCCTTCTAGGGGGCACTTATAGACGCCCTGGAATATGTGTTGTGTCGTAGTGATATCTACTACAAGATGTATATGTCTCATTAAAACTTCATAAAAACTATATGAACAGATATTAATTGGAGAAAGTGTATATTCAAACGTCTTATGCCGCACGAATTGCCTCAATAAATACCTTATGAGAGAAACCATAGGAAAACTCATCCAAGGAAAAAATACAGCTAATTCACCCAATTTGGTAAGCTGATCATTTTTAAGATTATTGGGTATTTGATCTTTTTGTAACCGTGAACTCCTCTACCTAACTGCTTACATGACTTATCTCTATTTTGGAAAGGAAAAAACTTTCATTTTTTCAGTCCCTTTTTTTCTCGAATGCGCGTCTCAAGGGTTAAAAAAAACCAGACAAACAAAATGGATCTAACTCTCAGTTTGATGATAAGCAAATTAGTAGATATGTTAAGCTAGCGAGGACAGGTCGCGCACAGCTTGCTTTCGAAGCAGTTAAGGAGCACGCGATCCATGATGTAGCGCTTCCGTTAAAGCTAATGAATCTTGATCACTGTCTAAAATGAAACTAATTGTTGTTAGTGTTGCAGTGCATGGTAGCGTGTTTCCCTCCTATTTCTCGTCCTCTCTTTAAAAAGATTAATTATATTAATTATAACAGAAACAAAGATTTTCTAACAAAAATAAATTACATCTTTCTAAAGATTCTCTAATAATAGAAAAACGTAGCTGAAATATAGATGAACAACAAAATACAGTGTGTAAAGGCACAAGCACATCATTCATGATATTGGACACAACCGGCTTCTTCTGTGTCTATATATACCATCCAATAGCATGCTTTGCACTGCAAAACATTTTTCCCTCTATGCTATTGAACATGCTCATTTCCTCACAATAGCGTGCTTAGGGCACTCCCAATGGAGTTACTAAGCTTGTTACTAAGCTTAAGTGGAGTTGATGTAGAAGCTAATTAAAGTGGAGAAAGAAGAAGCTTGGTACTAATTTAAGCAACGAGTACTTCACAGTAACCTAGACAATAGAAACGGAGGAAACGTGCATTGGGGAGTCCAACTCCGTTACTAGCTAGCGATCCAGTGTGGCGTGTTGGGAGCACTTCACCTTCTTGTTTCATGGCCATGACATAGAAGATCCATAGATTTGTACGGGTACGAAACAACCTAATTAATTTTAGTAACGGCTATATATAGTAACAACCCATTGTAGTCCTAGTTTCTTATCTTGTAATCAATGCACTCAGTAACAAGCTTAGTAACAATCCTACTGGGAGTGCCCTTATGCTTCATGGTGAGCTAGCTACCTACCTAGTGCATCAAACTCAAAAGTGATATGAAGGCATTGATGTCCTGTTAGCTAGACTGTTGAACTGTTCTTTTCAAGAAGGACGGATTAGTAGCTGCCATCTTAAGTATATATTCCACGTCTGATTCACGCTATGAGAACAAAAATTAAATGATGTCGATGTCGTTTTGTAAATTAACTATCAACTCAAAAAATGTCAAAGTATCCGGCCTCATCGATACTCACCCACCAAAGGTATATATTCCTCAACATCCAGTACGCATGCATTATCAATGCAGTTAATTAAGCACCACGTGAAAGAGACCAGGAGCATAGCCAGCTAGCTAGCTCAAGACAAACTAATTTGTAAATTAACCATCAACTCAACAAATCTCAAAGTATCCTCATCGATCACTCACTCATCTAAGGTATCTATTCCTCAACATCCAGTACGCATGCATAAGCAATGCAGTTAATTAAGCACCACGTGAAAGAGACCAGCAGGATAGCTAACTAGCTCGCTCACACTACTAGAGAAATGGGTATCACAACCGGTCTAAAAAAGCTCATCACAACTGGTTCATTTCGAACCCGTTGTGATGGTGTACCAGTACCGATTCGTTAGGCCAAGAGCCAGGAAAGGGCTTCTACAACCGGTTTGGGAGACGAACCGGCTGTAGAGCCCAATTTCTACAACCGGTTTATGTTCCCAACCGATTGTGGACTTTTACAACCGGTTGGAGATACGAACCGGTTGTAGAAATTGGGTTTTACAACCGGTTCATGCCCCCAACCGGTTGTAGAAGCTCTATTTTCAAAATGCTAAAAAGAATGTTTATCCTACTCTTATCAGAGAGCACGCGTGGGTGGATTGGCTAAAACGGTGAGGCGTGAGTCATGAGGAGGGGTGTGAGGTCCTTGATTCGAATCCTACTTCTCCCAATATATTTCTAACTTTTGCTAACACCACAACCAGTTCGTGGACCCGGTTGTGATACTCGGAAGTATTACTCCCGGTGGCTTACAATCGGTTCCAAAACCGGTTGTGAAGTGGGTTTGGAAGCGGTTGTAATACCCGGTTCCCTAGTAGTGTCAAGACAAACCAATTTGTAAATTAACCTTCAACTAAAAAAATCTCAAAGGATCCACATCGATGATCACTCACTCATCTAAGGTATACATTCCTCAACCTCCCGTACGCATGCATTAGCAATGCAGTTAATTAATTAAACACAACGTGGAAGAGAGAAACTAAAATGCCTATATAATTTTCGCTCCGTCGCACGTCCATGTTGACGTACCGACAGGGCGACCTATATATAATTATATTGGCCTATCAGAATCGCACGCGCGGCGTTCTTTATAAAAAATTGGCCTATCCAGAATCCCGTGCACATAACGACAGGCGACAGTCTAACACATATCTATTCCTGCTCCCAATTAGCTGCCCATCCTATGCCCTCAGGGATACCAACTCTTGCATAGAGTCCCGCAAAATCCGACTATAATAATTGCTACAGTGAGAGTACTAATAAAATATTATAGACGGTTCTCTTACTGAACCATATATACGTCTATAATAGTATCATAGATGGCTCTTTGAAAGAGCTGTGTGCAAAAATTGTCCCATTATAGATGGTTCTGGTGTAACTAAATGGTCTATAACATTCGCGTGCCTAGAAGCATGACGGGGACATCACTCCTTCGTATGTATACAGCACACACAATCTACTCCGGTTGCTACAAAAAGTCCAATAACGTGCGCCCCACATATGAGTTTGTTGTTAAGTTCACATGCATATGCTTCAGAGGATTTATTACCTAATGATAATATTTTTATGTTTAGAAATCATGGGATGGATCAGTAAGAATGTAACTCTTCACCAAGACAAGTCATGGTCTAGGTCGTTCCCGAGACAATCCAACTTCAAACGAGTATAACATATGCATACGAAGTCTGTTTGGGGCGTTCAAGTACATTACCGAGAAGCCCTTGACAAGATATTTGCAATAGATCTGGTCCTACCTCCAATTTTCTTTTGATTCAATTGTAATCTAAAAAACAATTTGTGACTAGAATCCGCTGACCTACCAGTGTTGCATCACCTCTCTAGAGAGCTCCCGCCCAATGTATCTCGCCTAGGGTTGCGAGCCAACCCAGCCACCACCCCCCTCTCATATATATATACATATATATAGAGAGAGAGTATATATATTATACATATATATATATTATACCTATATATAATTTATAATATACATATATATTGAGTAGTCGTCATTGTTTAGACTCATGTTTTACTTAGATTATCCAGCATTAGCAATTTCGCTGATCTTCGGTTTGTGGAACCCCAACTTCGTGAATTTAATACAACCCGCAATTCAGTTATTTCTTCTATGTTCTTGCTTGTATTCTTGATTCGCAGCAGGAACAAGCCTTCATGGCTACATCGACCGTGTACGCACGTGGTTGATAACCAGAGGAGCCGTGGTGTATAGTGATTGCAGGCTACGATCAGTTTTGATTGGAAGTCGGATTATCAACGTCGAGTCTCTAACAATCAACTTATCCTTTACCTATTGGAAGATTGAGCTAGCATGTCACATCAAAGCATCAAAATATTTGTAGGAGTGGGTGCATCGTGCACAGGTCACCGAAATATTTAGATGGTTGACATTAATTTGAGTGGACGCATCGCACATCACCCATTAATTCCCCTCTCTATCAGTCTCCCACTAGATTCGTGCGGACAGGTTGGAGGGCATGCTATTGGGCACAACGTCGTCCTCTATCCCTCTCTTAGACCTTCTTCTCCCGTCTCCCTCTTAGATTTTGCTCTCCCTCGTTCTTGACATGAGTGATGAGGTCTTTCCCTAGTGGCAGCGACGTCGGGATCTGAGTGGTGGTGATGTCATGTAGTTGGAGGAGACGGGATCTGAGTGGTGGTGAGGTCTCTTCTCTTAGATTTGGTGTGTTCTCCTCACGTTTGGACACTTACCGCGAGATACACATACCTCATGAAATCTCCATAAAAACCCTGTGTAAAAATATTGGACAAAGAATACAAGTCATACATTCGGGTACAAGCAAATTTACGACGATAGCAATGTTCAGTCTAGTGCAATTTGCAACATATATGAGCACACTAATAGCATTCAGTTATCGGAATCCCAGTGATGCGGGCATAACTATGTATCATATTTTGAAATTTAATTTTTGCGCTCATGAGGAAGATCTGGATGCACATGTAGTTGTGTTAAGCTCCATGTTTGTTCGTATGGATGAGATGAATGCACTAGTAGGAGCTCGGACTGCACACGCCATGCAAGGAAGCATGAGGGTATCCAGGTGAGGGGCGCCCCGGAACTGATCCAGGAGTGGCTCGGGAACATATTCCGAGCCTAGGCCTCGGCGGCCGGGAGGTAGGGAGCGCGATCGCTCAGCTCGTGTGGGGAAGTCTTCCGCCCGCTCTGTGTGTCCATCAGGGTCGATGATCCGAGCCACCTCCCCATCAGTGTAATACCCGTCATGGTCGTCGACGTCGCCGAAGATGCAGAGGTCACTTGTATCACCAGAGTTTGACATCCTAGGGAAATTCTTCAGCAGAGAAGACTTACGGTCCCCACGGACGGCGCCAGCCGTCGACGATTGGGAATCGGATTCCTCGTCGAGCTTATTTCTCGATTGAGGGGTCAGAGAGCCCTTTCTGCCGAAGTGTGATTCTGAGATGTCGAAGACTTCCTGACGTGGATGAACCGAAAATAGACAAGGCACTGGGGTTTATACTGGTTCGGGCCTCTCTATTGGGATAATAACCCTACTCCAATACGTGTATATTGTGGAATGTGAGGTTACCATGAGCTGAAGAGCTAACTCCATGTGTGTAGAAAGAGTCTAAAAGTAACTCACTACTACAGAATGAGTAATATAAGACGCACATTTTAAGATAGTTTTGACGTACTTTTTATAGAATCGTCTCTTGTTATGTGGTGACACAAGGAAAGATACGACTTTAAAAGAAGTGCCTCAGATGTTAGGTGTTTTGAAGACGGTTTTAAAAGAAGTGTCTCATATGTTAGATATTTTGAAGACGGGTTTCCAAACAATAAATGTCTCTAATAAGAGTAAGGAATAAGAGTCATTTTCTCACTAGGGAGTGACTTTTATGGATACATATTATGAGACGCTTTTTAGTTAAACGACCGTCTGTTATGTTAAACTACTAATTAGACATGGATATCTAAAACCGACTCTTATGAAGTTGTTATATATGATGTTTGTTTTATATGAAATCATAAAAGACTATAAACAAAACTATCGTATTTTTTTGTGCCATCAAAGACGTCCACTTATTAACCGACTCATATATGTTATATTTAATTAGATGTGATGGTTCGTTTATCGTTTAAAACAACTTATTTGATCTATTAAATATTCAGATTTGGATCAGTTACATATTCAGTGTTAAGATGTGTTACTCAATTTTCATATAAAGGAAGGTAAATAGAGCTATGTGGACAACTTGAGAAATTGAGACCAATCCATAAGCAAGCCATTAGTTTATGAAACAACTTTTATATGTAAATTATAGCTCTCAACGAGATCTACAACCCTGTACTTGGAAAATTTTGTATTTGAAGCCATTTACATGCCTAAAAATTATCGAAGATTTGAACAATAAGGATACATATATAGACCTGCACATCATATGTAAGACAACTAGTTGCTTGAGGTGTGTTGGTTAGGTGGGTTGGGTTAGATCAAGAGGTCATGAGTTCAAATCCCATGTAGAACATATAATTGAATTTTACTTGATAAATTATCCTGATTTTGTGGAATACAATTTTAGGCTATAGTGTAGGTTTTAGGTCAAATAGTATATATTTTTCAAAAATTTTTGAACCAATTTTTAATGTTTTCTACGGTATGACATATAAGACGGTTCCGTATAAAAAATATACTCGCTTATATAAAAAATTTATAAACAGTCTCATATGAATGAAGTTTTTTTGCGACTGGTGTGAGATAAGTCATTTAAAAACTGTCTCTAATAACAAAAAATAACCGTCTTATAAATGCTTTTCTGTAGTAGTGACGTAGAGTGTTTTAAATGATCGTAAAACAGGTATTTATAGGATCTATCCCTAACCATCGGCTGTGGACTTCTGGGAAACAGTTGCGCGTGCCATGGGCGAGCGAACTGATGGCGTGACGCACGCCCGACCGCCCCACGAATCGTACGGATCGAGGGCAATGACTCCCGCAACATGGGGAACATGGCCACTCTTGGCACTGGGACGTCGCCCGGACTGAGCCAAAGCATGACACTGACATCATGGCGGGCCGGACAATCCCATCCTGGTAGCACAAAGTATCTCCTCGAGCAAAGAGCGGCCCGAGCAAGGACCGTACCCGAACTGGGCCATCTTGGGGAACATGTCCAAGGTACTCGCCAATTTACATAGCTGCTAGGGTTCGCCTCGGCCCATGGGCTATTAACCAATCCCCGACAAAAACCCTTAAGACATTCCCATAGTTTTTTTTGTCTAGTTTATTGCCTGGTAGAGCTAAGCGTTGAGTTTGCTTTGGAGGTTGCTCTTTTGCCTACTCCACATGTTATTTCGCGAAGCGTGCAGTTCAGAGAAGAAACACCTTTGAAATTATTTGTTGTGAAGCATTCCGTTAACCACTACTAGAGAAATAGCCATCAGTACCGGTTGGGAAGTGGTATTTAGTACCGGTACAGGCCATCCGGGACTGATGCTCAATGGCATCGGTACCGGTTCAACCAACCAGTACTGATGGGCCTAGGCATGCTTAAAAATGGTTTTGAAATATTGGAAGAAACGAGACTTGAACCTAGGACCTCATGATTTCTCCTGACTCACACCTCACCCTTCTAACTAACTCACCCACCCACGCGCTTTGATAAGAATAGGATATACATACCTTTTAGCCTTTTTAGAAACGAGGCATCAGTACCGGTTTGTGCCTCCAACCGGTACTGATTAGACCCCGTGCCAGCTGGCCTGTACCTGCACTACTAGAGAACAGGGCATCATAAGCGGTTCAATACGCACCGCTTCTAATAGTTGCAACACAAGCGGTTCAATAATTCATGCTAGAAAACCCCCTACAAGCGGTTCATAATGCGAACCCCCTTCTAAAGCCCAAGTAACCCTTTCTAAAGCCCCAAGCACCTCTAGCAGCAGTTGGGGACACGAACCGCTTCTAAAGCCCAAACAACAGAAGGGGTTCGTGTCACGAACCCTTTCTAAAGCCCCAAGCACCTCTAGCAGCAGTTGGGGACACGAACCGCTTCTAAAGCCCAAGCACGAAGGGGTTCAGATATTTAACCGCTTCTAGAGGGGCTTTAGAAGGGTTCAGATACTGAACCGCCGCTAGAGGCCCATTTTTCGAATTGTTAAAAGGAAAGCTTGCGTTATCTCATCAAAGAGCACGCGTGGGTGGGTTGGCTAGCTGGGTGAGGCGTGGGTCATGAGGAGGGGTGAGGTCCTGGGTTCAAATCCCACATACCCTAATATTTTTAACTTTTTAGACACCACTAGAAGCGGTTCGTAGAACCGCTTCTGATGCTCCCGCGAGCATTAGTCGCGGTTGCCTACAACCGGTTCCAAAACCGATTCTGAAACCTATTCCGAACCAGTTGTGGTGGTTGTTTCGCTGGTAGTGCTGCCTGCCAGGGGTTCCTTAATACCGGTTCATGACACGAACCGGTACTGATGTTAGAGCATCAGTACCGATTAGTGCCTCCAACCGGTACTGAGTTGCCTCCCTGATCTAGTAACGGTTGAACTGGTACTGATGCCACTATCAGTACCGGTTCCAATCGAACTGGTACTGATAGGCCGGTATCAAAGGCCAGTTCTCTAGTAGTGAATAAATCAGCTATTACTTTTGACACATAATGATAGACAGCTCTGTGATGATGATTCCAAACCGCCCGTGATATATATGGTTATGGTTTTCTATAGTAGTGGGTGTAGGGAGATTTTCCTAAATTCCAAAGGATACAATATCAATGGTTCTATAACCAAACCGTCTGTGATGGTACTTGAGAACCATATTTGATGACCTCCTACGTAGTAGTGAAGTTTTCATACTAAAAAGGCTGGCTGGCAAAATTCTTACCATATATGGAAGAAAAAAAAATCAATTTAAGAAATTAATAGAATACAAAAATCAAGCTTCTGCACATTAGCCCAAATGGAAGCAACTAGCACTACTAGAGAATAGGCCTTTCATACCGCCACATCAGTCCCGGTTGGACACGAACCGATATTGATAGTGACATCAGTCCCGGTTCGTGCCTCCAAGGCTTCAATCCCGGTTGGGCTCTGATATCAGTCCCGGTTCGTGATACGAACCGGTACTAATAAGTTCTTTGGCAGACGGATACAAAACAACTGGCATGGGTGCTCATCAGTCCCGGTTCGTGTTACGAACCGGGATTGATACCTCGTTTCAGGAAAGTTCAAAAGGAATGCATATCCTAGTTATATCAGAGCGCGTGGAGAGGTGGGTTGGCTAGAAGGGTGAGTGAGTAGTCTTGAGGTCTTGGGTTCGAGTCCCACTACTCCATATATCCGCGAGTTATTTTTAAATATTTGTAGCACATTAGTCTCGACTGGTTGGAACCGGGACGGATGCCTCTTGGGCATCGGGCCTCAAGATATCTGTCCTGTTCAAGAACCGGATCAAACCGGTTCCCAACCGGGACTAATGGCCCATTCCCTAGTAGTGTAGCTAGCTAGGATGAAAACCCCAAGGTTGCATATTCTCAGGTCATCCATATATTCTCTGGTCATCAAATCAGGAACCTTAGTATAAAAATTATGAAGCAATATTGATTCATTCATGACATTATGGCAAACTTTAGTAAATTATTTCTAGGAAAATTATTGTTTATATTTATTCACATAAATTTATTTTCAGTGGAATGTAATCAAATAAATAATAAAAATCCACAAATGGTGATTTGGGATGTTATAAAGAAATGACTTAACAAATAATACATATTGCGTCTGTGGCAGAGCATTAACTCTGAAGTACAGTTTACTTATTGACCACAAATGCACAACCACCAGCAAAGCTGGACTTCTGACGATCTAATTAGCTTTAGAGAGCCAAACTGAGATCTCCTTTGCAAACTTCTCCATGGCCGGTTTTGGCAACAACATTGACACCGCGATTATGTTCTCTCCCTTGCCATTCTTACACCTCATGTGATAGCTTACAGATTTTGAAGACACGTCCCCAACCATAGGCACGCCACCACCAATCCGCTCTGCCCAGCCAAAGTCCAACGCGTCCTGCCCAACCCATTTGATGTCTGAAACTTCATACATCCTGTCCATAGTGACCGTTGGTCGATCACGCAACGACGCCATGAAATCTACCATGGATTCCATGTTGTCGTCTGTCATCTCATGCTTGGCCTTCCGGACGAGTTCAAGTGTGTGCCCAAGCGGATTCCCACATAGCTCACTGACAGTCGCATCTACTGCAGGATAGAACAGTGCATTACCATAGAATCCTCGTGGGATGAGTGCGTGGCGCTTCCATTTCCCACGGGCGTTCAAGGCAAACATCAAGCGCACTCTCTGATGAGGCTCATAACCTAATGCCACGGTGCGGCATCGCCACATCACTGCAGTCAGTAGCTCAAAGCTGGTGGCTGCTTGTGCAAGATGAAGAGGTGCATGGTGTCGGAGAGCCGCTATATCTTTTGGGCCAAAGAGGAAGTACTGGCCAACCATTCTTTCTGGCGGCGTTGAGAACATTACGTCGTCGACAGTGCTTCCTACTCTATCAAGGAATGACTCAAACGCCGGATTTATGAGGGGTGGTGTACGTGCAGTTAAGAGCTCCCTTTTCCATACTGGCAATATGATTTTACCTCCTTCCCCACGGCCGAAATCAGTTATGGCTTTGAGGAATTGAGTGCTACCGAAACCATCAGCGATGTTATGACAAATATGGAGTCCGATAACAAATCCTCCGCATGTGAGTCGGGTAACCTACTCACAGAAACAAAGAAATTAGTACTCAATAATAATGCCAAATAATTGATACTTTAATATAGGTACAAGGCTAGAGTAGTACTTCAAAGATGCAGGCGCTAGAAATTAGTACATTATTTATTGGAGATGAAAGCTCCCTAGTAGGGTAGCATTGTTTTCAGTGTTTGCGTTTGCTTATAAGATGAAAATTTGTAGCTCCTCGATAAGGACACCCGAGAGATAAAAAATTATAGAAAAAATGGTTTTGAGAGCTTTGAAAGAAATAGTAAGACCTACAAAATTTGGCTACCAAATGTTAAAACGTTTGACTTGTATGAAAATAACAAATTTTTAGCTTATAAGCAAACACAAACGTAAATGCTAAAAGAACATTATCTAGATCATTTACTTCAAAGATGCAGGCGCTACACAATATTTAATTATGCAGATTAGCAGCCCAAATTAATAAATAACCCAAAACATGTACAAACTAAATAAAACCTAATTATCCGGCAACTAGCACAAGGAAAATTATTCAATTCGATCCATGGTTTGTTTTTTCACAGCATTTATTTTAAGCAAAGCAAGTAAATTAAAATTTTCGTTGTTTAATTTGCATGCATATAAAAAGAGACTGAGACGACAGAGTGTAGAAATATACAAACAAGGGTTATCCTTGCAATGATGTAATTACCTATCTGACAAAGCGTCAGACCAAATTACTACATCCAGTCAAAAAATTGACTTTTGACATTAATGACATATAGGTTTCTCAATTAAATTATATTCTTTATTTTCTGGGAAAACATAAAATATTTGTAGTAATTTGGCAGCAATGTCAAGATAACTTCAAAAAAAGTCCTTTTTGGAACAATTCCTTTTGGCAAATAAATAGTCCATGAACTGAGAAAACCATTTACATAATTATTTAGTACCCAATATTAAAGTACAAAATGATATTGTAGTAAATTTTATTTTTAAAGTATATAGCATTCGAAAATATAAAAAATGTAAACGTCCACAATATATATCTTGAGATGTGAATCCTAGCCTGATGTCCCAAATTCCCAATTGTACAATTTTGTTATAATATCTTGTTTCCCTTCATTAGCCTTCTGTATATACTCTCTCTGGATTACTTTAAGATGTCTCTTGTAGGAACAAATAATTTATACTTTGAATTCTGTCACAATGGCTCTTTATCGTTTTTCCACTGAGCAATATTTTTTTTTGTTAACTTTAATTTTAACACACACCATGCAAACCTTGTGTATGCCACTGATTTTACCCCTCAACTCTTTGTCCCTTAATTAGTGAAGTCCGGCCGGTAATGCGGGCATCTAAGGATTATATATGTAGCAAGAAACTACCTGCATGAAGAATAACGGAGAGCCAATAACGGCTCTAGTATTGCCCACGTCGCACAGCAGCTCCTCGACGCACGGGTACGGCGGCATGGGCGGATAGCCGAGCTGCTCCATGGACACGTCGGCGTCCGCCTCAACGAACACCACGCCTTCCCCGGTGCACTCGACAGCCAGCTTGCCGCCGGCAAGGACTTGCAGACGGCCAGCGAGCGGGTAGTAGTGCACCAGAGCCTCCGCAAGGGCCGCCTTGACGGCCATGGCGACGTCGGCCGGCGCGCGGCCTTCGACGGGGCTGCAGGCGCGGAAGAACTCCACGGCGGGCTGCAGGTAACGCAGCTCGTGGTGGTCGTCAATGTCGGAGAGAGCCTTCGTCTCCCGCGGCGTCGCCCGTGACGGTGCCACCAGCTCCGGCTTGCTCCGGCGTACCGTGAAGAACATGATGCTATATGCTACTGTGCCTATCTTGTCGATGTGTGTGGCTTAACTGCGCACCAATTTATACAGGTGATGGTAGTAACTTGTGGAGAAAAGCTAGGACGGTCTTTTTCGCGTCGTGCTTAATTCCGTATATAGCAATTTATACATAAGAATAGTTTTAATCAGAGCTAGTCCTGTACATGTGGCATATCCAGAAAACGGAATGAGGACAAAAAAACAGTCCTTTTAGGGTTGAGGAAAACGCATTTGTCTTCTTTTTTAATAGAGAGCCTTGTTGAAATTCACCATGTGTGAACTCACCAAAGCGACAGAGAGGGGGGAGTGAATGGAGCCTTTTTTAAATTTTTAATATTTTGTGCTCCATTCAGAACTCCAACCCAAACACCAGATAAAACAATGACGACGAAGAAAAAAGACTTAAGCCATTTGTTGGAGGTACAGGATATTCTTTAGATACCCAAGGGCATCTGACTATTGAAAGACCCTCCAACAACACCGAGAGAAATATGCAACATGGATCGCCTCGGACTGGAAGGACCTGTTCAGATCTGGAAGCCTGCAACTTGGACCATATCAGACCAGGAAGGACCTGTTCAGATCTGGAAGAAACAAGAAGTAAAGGACCAGTTCAAACCTAGATGGACCAGATTAGTTCTGGAAAACAAAAGCAAAAAGAAAAAGAGAGAAAGCCAAACCATCAAAGATACTTTCAGAAAAGTAAAAACAGATTTTCAGAAATTGCCCCCACTTAGAGCAGGAGGTTGGTGGGTTTCTGGAGCTCTAATTTTTTTGGGATTTTGTGTGCATAATCCTACATGAATCTCGAAGCACTTCACCAAAAATCTCCTCACAACTCTATGTAGAAAAAATATGAAAAATCAAACACTACAGACTGACAGGAACTTCGAGCAGAAAGTTTGGAGCTCGGTATTCACCTCATGGCGTCCAAACGGTGCAATGGAATGACTCCAAACTTTTTCTTCAGATGCACATATGAGTCACGCACCTTCTCCAACAAGAAGCACACAAAAATGATTTTTCTAAATTTGTATAAAAATCAAACACTGGGTGCTGCGCGAAGAACAAAATCTGCAGAGATTTGCAACTTGATGGAAAACTTGATCTCTAGTCTATCCTAGGGTGCAAGAGAGGTGTAAACACCATATAAACACCCTCAAGACATCATGGATCAGAAGCATGTAGAAGGAGGGGAGGCATACAAACAAGTTGCAACAAAAAACATCAAGGAAAGAAGATTGAAACAATAGAACTAGTAAGAACAAGACATGAACATGGAGAAACTAGTTTTGCTTGATTTGGGAAAGTTTTACACAGCCACCCTAGGGTGGAAAACACTCACAAGTGGCTAAACTTCAGAAACTATTGGCTACAAAAGACTTGAGTGGAGACACCCCTCCACCCCTTCTTTTATAGGCCAACCGGTTATAGGGTATCTCGATATATCGCGATATATTGAGATCACCCTTGAACCACCCATGAGCTACTACTGTGTTAGGTAGGCCCAACGCAACCACTTTTTGAGCTCTGTGGTGCTTAGCTCTGGTGACAAAACTCGTGGTAGCGACGATGGCGGAGGTAGAGGTGGCAGCGGTGGTGGCAGAGTCAATGCAAAATTAATGACGGCGCCGCGACGTCGCACCATCCGATTGAAATGCTCCCCATACCCAAAGATGGATGATCCAAACCCCGGTAGTGGCAGTGGCACTGATGCCATCCGAAGTTGGGCGAGCCAGAATTAATTCGATATGGGAAGGGGTAGAGATTGAAGCGAAGCCATGAAGCCATCATAACATACCATTATAGCGCCTCACTAGAATCGGCTGAGCCATCCTATAGCAGACTAGCCATTGCACTCCCGCACCCTGTCTTTCGGATCACCACAAGAACAAAGAGTTGCCTAGCTATATTATTGGGGAATGTAGCACACAGGATTTATCAGTGCAAGTGCTGAAATAAAAATGGCACATATAATAGCTTATATGCGCCGGTTGTTTACTCGAACCGCCACAACAATATATGTGCCAGTTTTTTTTATTATGAACCATAACAAATGTGGAATATATATGTGCCGGTTTTTATTACTAATTTTTCATATTTATTTGTGTTGGCTGGAAAGAAAAGCAGACACATGGAAGGTGGGCATTGGTGCTGGTTTTGATACCGGACCAGCATCCCACCTGCTTTCTTACAAACCGGCACAAATATTACTATCTATGCGGTCCTGTATGAACTGGCAGGAATGTACCGGCTATCAAAAGCGATCAAACATCCTACGACCTCACAGGGTATTCATTTGGTAACCTCTCCGCATTTGACGGGGACGACTGTTAGTGATATGCCTTAGAAGTGATCATGTGAGACACTTAGATAATGTGTTATCAATTCCATTAATAATATCATTTACATTGTTTAAGTACGACTTGGTTGTGAGACATATTGTTTATATGATGTTATTATAAATGATCCCTGGTCTAAGATCATTATGTAGGACGGTAATGATTTTACTACCACATGCATTGATTGATGGTAATATTACACATATTATAGATGTAAAGATATCAAATCAGTTATATGGAGGCATGTTAGAGAGCATGGTGTTAGATAGACCTACCCCGTGACACTGCTGGGATTGTTATCTTACATATACCATTAGTATGTCTCAAGTGGTATACCTATACAATCCATGGACCTTAGATCATCATTGACTCCTAGCATACGTACTTGTATACTTTGGGGCTTCCAATCACTACATGTACCTAGGTAGTTATAGAGATAACTTTTGTGAATGCTGGGGTGTGAGTGATCAAGATGAAATTTGTCACTCCTCGATAATGGGAGAGATATCTCTAGACTCTTTGATGTGGTTAGATTGGAAAGTGCATGGTCATACCAATGTGGTTAAATAGTTAATCATGGTTTTACAATCCATCACAAGATTGAGTAAATGGTCGAGCTTTCATAAGGGTGGCACGCATCTCACATTGTGCTTGATTGGTATCGTGCGATAAAAGAATCGATATGTGAGTATATAATGGTTCAACCCATATGTATGATCATTCTATGCAATTGGGGGTTCCTGCGGGAACCCTATTGACTTGTGGTTCAAAAAAGGGTTTCCAAGCCTAGTGTCGCTTGTGCATGAACCTAACAGGTCAGGCATTTAGAGGGTTAGAACATATCTAATGGATTAGACATAATAGTGGGTTTAGTGGATACTGATCTGCTGAGAATTAGAGTCCTGATGGGCCTCTACTGTAGAAGCACATTAGTGTGCTCTATACGAGGGGAGATGTGGGGCGGCATGGTAGAATAAAAAAGCGAGTTTGAAACCATCAAAATCCGAGCCATCTTGCCCCACGCGACCTTGAGACCTTGTTTGCATACGGCGGTGCAAGCACACCAACTCATGGCGTTCCTCCCCTGAACGTCTGAATACCGTAGAGGCATCGTTGTGGTTGCTATGGCGTTGATCGGCAACGATGAGGAGACGGTCGGTGAGATTGACTATGTCCCCTATAGAAGTATGTACGACGAATCAGCTCGGCATGAACGACTACATCATGTACCTTGATACGCATGACGTTGGAAACGGCTACTCCAATTCTTTTTTCACTACGACTGCGCATCAAAGATAACGATCTATTTTCTCCTACTCGCGTGATGTCCTAGGTGTTCATAGTGGAAAATTTTTTATTTTTGCGTTAGCGTAGCCTACCTATTCCCATTCAAACGATCCTTTGTCTTGTTTTTTTGCTCTTCATTTTCTTATTTCATAGATATTTATGTCAAAACATGATTCTAATTATTGTAGCGAATTTCAATCGCTATATCACTTACATGTAGGGTAATCATAGGACGAATTTGATGCACTTTTGTTGGTTCCTTCGGCAACATAATGAGTTTTTCGATGTTAAATTGGTCAATGAGTCTTTAAATTGATCATGAATTTTAGGTCAAACTTTTGATTCTTGTGAGAATAGGTCATAGATAGCCCAAGGAAAGTTTGTGCATAATTTGCTGTTCATAAGACGTACGGATCAAAAGTTATGACTTAGATCATCTTGAGCAAGAGCTCTATTCTTATCACTATTTCCCCATCCTCTAAAAGATTCCCTCTATCGTGTAAAATCCTTCACACTTTACACTATATCCTATAAGAGATTTGTCACTCCAGCATATACTGTATCCCTCAGAATTCAAATAAATAGTATTTTTCAGCTCCTGCTGGAGATGCTATGATGAAGTACAAATTGAAAGCGCTCGGATTGTGTTCCTATTATCTGCTGAAACTGAACTTTTACGGCTTTGAACAATTACTTTTAAAAGCCAAAAGTAATAATCGAAGCCGGATTAAGAACATTCCACTTGTAACCACTACTACAGAATACTATATCAGTGCTAGTTCGGAAGTAGCATTTCTGCCCGGTTTTTGAACCGGCACTGCGTAGGTAGCAGTGATAACCCTGCCGATTTCAGAACCGGTAGTGGTAAGGACTACCACTGCCGGTTCTCGAAAACACACGAATTTAGGCTTAAAAATTGGTGTAAAAAATAGAAAAAATATTTTATGCCTATAATATAACCCTAATCATCTACCACCTACTATAGGTTATTAGAAGACGTTTTCACACGAAATACAAATATTGTGTTACTCAGGACTCAAACCTACGACCTCTCCACATTACCCTCACTCTTCTAACCATCCCAACCAACCTCATGTTCTGACTTAGGATATACATACCTTTTAACTGCAGTGATAATGAATTACCACTGTCAGTTCGATCCAAGAACGGCAGTGATAAATTCTTTCATTACCGGTTGAAAATTGAGGGCAGGAAGCTTAAAGAAATGATAATGATAGGGTTTATCACTATCGGTTTGAGCAACGAACCGACAGTGACAAGTCCCATCACTGTCGGTTTTCAAATGCACAACCGATTTTTTCGCCACTGAGGTTTACAAACCGGCAGTGATAAGTTATCACTACCGTTTTTGGCCTAACTGACAGTGATGGGTGTGGAGCCTATCCTTTTTGCCCACCACATGATCTGCACTAGTCCCTGGATCAGTACACTAGTGCACACCTTTCACGTAGCCGAAATCATTTCATACATGCGGAAGACTTATATTATATAAAATATCTGTATTAAGCCCGAAGGCTATTAAGTGTTTACAACTCGGCACATTGGCCCAAATAGTCATAAAGTCCAAAAGAACAGAGTGCAAAGAACCAAAAGATCAAATGGTCTCGTGCCGGCTATGTCTAAGCACTCGACTGGAGAGACGCCCTATGCCTCGCCCTGATCGTCAGCATAATCTTGATCTTCGTCTTCCTGGCAGGCGTACTGATCCTGCTCATACTCTCCATCTAAAAGAGAATATGAATGCGAGGTTAGTGTCATCCAAACACTGGCGAGCTAACACCCAACCAGATGCAATTTTAGTGATAGGGGTTCCAAAGGAAAGGTTAGAGTTTGTTTATTTGCAGAAAGCAAGTTTTATAAACTAAATCCTATGACTTAGCAACTTTTAACCCAAAGTTCTATTAACCATTATTTTCATTATTGCAATCCACAATCCACAATCCACAATCCACACTCCACAATCCACCATCCACATTCCACCTTCCACACCGTCCTTAGAACTATTGCACACACCCGCCATCATATTTCGGGTGTGGCGCACCCGTTGTGGATCTTACGCTAGCGAAGTGCTCGTTCTTCCCTAGCCGGGGTGCCACGCCCGCACTAGAGTCACGACTCCCTGTCACGTAAGACCTGGATCATCCCACGGATGACGACATGATCCTGTCTTCACCTCAAGCATGACAGCAGACAGGGTATGCCCGCAGGTCGTACTATCCCTGAATCCCCAATACTTGCACTACCGTGCGATGGCCACGCGTTGTGGCGATAGGAACCAAATCTCGCAGGCATTTAGTCAGCAACTTCCGCTGCGTGCCTCACTGCACGCCCGTCCGGTCCACTCTAAGAGTCACATCGGATCCGGCCAGTCCACACACATTCACAATCACTTCCTTCCTTCGCTATCGTTCCACCGTGTGCCGTGCACACGATGTGGCGAAACCACCCTTGGTGGCAGCGATTGGCAGCTACGCGTGTTGCCCCGCGCTCCTCTCAGCACCGTGTCTATGAATGTATAGCCCTCTTCACGTCACACCAGTAGCCATGCTACTTCCACCTTAACCACAAGCCAGACCACGTCTGCTTTCCCAATCACAATCCAACACACACACACTGGCATGCCAGGCCCTATTATCAGTTTCCAGGTTTGTTAGCTAATCATGTCCGGTGAATGTCGGTTCACCGTTCCGAGGCCAATTAAGCCTAAAGATAATTAATTGGACCTGAGCAATGTCTAAGCAAAATTTTAGCCAAGACTTAAGAGTGTAGAAATCATTTTATTAACCTAACAGGCTATCAAGGGTGATATCAAGACAATCATTAATGAAGTCAATTGACAGATGATTATATCAAGGCAGGATCATCAGGGTGAATCAATAACAAGTTAATAACAAGGCATGATAAATCATGACTAAGCACGCAGGTATATTTACTTAAAAAGCATGCCGTTTAATACTAGAAATAAAATATTTACTAGGGAGTGTTATCTTTCCCTAGTGCGAGTTAACATTCTAATGGATCATATTGATTCCTAGTTTTATTAAATAAAATATTTAATAAAACTGGGAATCAATATGATCCATTACAATATTAACTCGCACTAGGGAAACTAATTCTCTCTAGTAAAAGTGAATACCTAAAAGGAAAAGTGTTAACTCGCACTAGGGAAAATTGAGATTCTCCCTAGTAAAAGCAAACACCCTAGAGGGTGAATGTTAACTCGCCCGGATCCTGTGAATCCAAAACTTAGGTCTTGATCTTCTGGGTGCTCCGCGGGTTCCTCGGAATCTATCGCGAAGAGCCAAGTAATACAAATAAACATCAAAGTATGCAGGAAACATGATGCATGAAATGCAATGCACGGTTGCTAACGTTGATGATGGGTTATGTAAAACATAAATTCGTACTTATCTAGAATGTCCCATAAGCCTTCCTTAGTAATACAATTCTTACCAGTATGAGCAGATGTATGCATGCAATATATGACAACCCTTAATATACTTATATTTTCCCAAAATACTTTATTAAAGATAAATTAAGTTTTCGGACAGCGATGGCCAATGCTTGTGGGTTTGTTCAATTAGTATTACCTTAAACCAATAGAAGGTTAGATTCGACGCTATATCGGTCTAACTAAATTGGAATCATTTTTAATACAATGGTCTATTCTATGAATCATTTAGTAATTTAGTATTGTTCATGACAAAGTATACGGTCTATATAGTTCCTAAGATTGTTTTAGAGTCATCACTTAATTAATGAAATCTTTAATTAATTATAGGAAATTTAGGAAATTCTAGCAAAAAGGGAATTCTAAGGTGACATGCCAAAATTATAATTTTCATTGGTTCCAGAATGTTATTCTATATTTTCTAAGATTTTCTGGTGTGTTTCAGTCTTAGTGTTTTATCTCACTCCCAATTATTTTGATAGTAAGGGCTAATTACCTAAAAAGGGGTTTTACATTACTCTAATTAGGAAATTAGCATAAATACCAAGTCTCAATATTTTAATAATTACCTTAATGGTTAACTATGTCTTTGCAAAAAATTAAGATTTAATTTAAATCATTTGATATTTAAATTAAATCAAATTCTGTTTCTGTTTTATTATTATTAAAGGAAAAGGGTTAAACTGCTCAATTTAATTATCTAGAGAGAATATTGATCCTAAAATTATGCAGTAAATTTATTAAATTTCTAAATCATGTTTATGCTCCACCGGAACTTTATCATCATATTAGGAAATTAATAACTAACTAAATAAGTGGGAAACCTGTTTCTTAATTACCTATAAGAGGGTTTTCTTTTAAATAAATAACTCTAAAAATAAACTAATTATTCTAGAAATGTATTGTGGCGCCCCTTCTAAATTCACATTCGGCTCAGGGAAGTCTTTGCCCACTCGCTGTTCATGTGGTTGGAAAATAACATACTAGCTGTCCAAGAGCAAGCCGAGCATGTTACCTCCCAACCCGAGCATGCAGCGGTACACACGGGTGACCTTCATTGAAACGAATGTAAACCGGGTACCCGGATATGTGCCCGGTGATGGCTCCCAAGATCAGCTACCATCACACACATATCCTCACAAAGATGGACAACACAACACATACATCGTGTGACACAATGTAACATAACCAAAACAGTATGGGCTGCTGTCGATACATTGTATATGACATAATCAGAGTATCGTAGCAGCGGAATAACAAGTTTGTTCAACAAAAACAGCGGAAGATTCATCATATTTAAACCAAAAGGCCAGCGTGGTATGCCCCCATTAATCCCATGGGCAACCGACGGGAAGCTAAAACTCCGCATCTTGCCCGCTAGCGCCGTCATTCCCCGCTTGATAGTAGTACTCAAGCGTGGAATCATCTCCATAACCTGAAATTGCAGCATCCGGGTTGAGTACCAAAGGTACTCGCACTAGGGAGATAATATATATCCTCATTCATGAGTGGCATGTAGCAAAGGAAGGCTTAAAGGTTATCTTTAGCATAAAGAGCATTTACAAGACATAAACATAAGTAGATTGTAAATTGTACTTTAATAAGATGTTGGGGAATGTAATAACGTGTAGTAACCATCATAATTCCTCATCATAAATTCCATCATTATCAATCTCTGGGGCTCTAACCGCCCTTTTGTCTCCATCCTACCTTAATCAAAACATGCTCGGGCTCTATCCGCCCCTGGTCTCTATCCGACCATACACCACGAGCAACCCTATGCTCGGAAAGACACACGGTTATTCCACCATGCCCAAAACCAATACCAAAACTGAACCATGAGCTAACATCAGTGTCTTGCCTCACAAGTTTTCGTCCTTAACCCTGGACGCAGCTGTTCGAACAGTTTTAACACTCTGCAGAGGTGTACGACTTTACCCACACGACACAGCAAGCCATGCCAAAGCCTCTTAGATGTATATGCCAGTCCATTGGGTCACCCGGTAACTGTCACCCTACGACCCCACGTGTCGTGTTGTGATTCGAAGAGTTAACCGTTGTTGTGGACGTTGCCCATGGCCCTCTGTCCGGCCGTCCATGGACCCCACGGAAGCAACGCTCTCTACGACTATCCCCCACACAAAACACCAGCAAATAAACAATAGCCCCAATGGTACCCAACGACGCGAGCATGCATAGAAAATTGGCCAAGTGTCCCCATAAACATGTGTGGTCGTACGTATAGTAACCTGAAGGGATTGACACCATGTTCGGTCGTTAATTCACTCGAACGGGGCTACGTGCCCGGGATCCATCCTCCCATCAATCCCCTATCACCCGTTCAAGTCCAACTCAGAGCTCACACGCAATCCATCATCATTGTTGCCAATATCATAGCAAATCATTCACAATTGAAGTCGTACGACCAACGGAATAACTCCATCGATCGCTTTACCTCGTTGACTCTAAGCATTGCTAAGCCTTCATAAACCAAACATAGATAATAGTACCCACTTAGGCAACCAAGGAAGGGGTGTCAAACCTATCATGGTACTGACCACTAAGTAGGAGATAACTAATTTCTACCCACCAATTAACATATATTTTAAAGTAGTATGCAAGCAACCCATAGAACATAATTAAAATCATGCATTTGTAAATCATGGGATCAACATGATTCAAAGGAGTGTATATAGTGCCTGGTTGCTGCTCATTGGCGGGAAAACTTCTGGATCATGCCTGGGCTCCTCCGGGACGTCGGCTCCTAATGTTCAGTAGCAAGAACATCAAATAAAATACAAATAAAATACCAAACAAATAATAATATCAAATATTTTAGAGATTCATAAAGTTCATGAGCTAATTCAAATTTTGCAAAAAGAATCACCCAAATCCGAGTTCGGATGAGTGAGATCGAGCTATTTGAAGTTTGGGTGCAAAACTAGCTCGGGGCTGTAAGGACTAAGCTCGGGATTGAGCCTCCTAGCTCAGGAAGGACATTACCTTGGTCAAGAGTGGGTTTCCAAGGTCGGATATGGCATAGCTTGGTCGGCTAGGACACGACCAAGGTCGGGCTCAACTAGCTCTAGCTCGGGAAAGTCACTTAGATTATATATTGCTCAGTATAAGCCACTTTTGGGGGTTTAATAAGCTCGTATAAGCTCGGGCTTAACATGAAAGTTGTAAGAAATTTCCTGGCGCATAAATTTCATGTAGAACACTTTTTCATCCAAGCTACGGTTAATTTTATAGAACTTATTTACTAGACTGCTATTAAAAGAAAGGCTGAAACAGGCTATTTTTAGATATGGGGTTCTAATGCTTCGGTTTTCACCAAATAACAGCTTAGCTATAAATGCTAAATGGTGAAGAATAGAAATGAGAGGGAGTACTGGGTTTTCACTTAGCAAGGAAGGCCTTGCTTAACAATAGAGAGCCCAAAGATGAAGAGATCGAAGAGGTGGACGGTAATCTGTTCAGAACTCGGTTCAGCAACTCTTCAGCTTGTTCCTTAAGGTCCCTTCAATTCTAGAAGCGTTGATCTACTCTTAGAAGTTACTTAGCTCTTACATGAACTCTTCTTAGCCATCTCCAAGCTTGCATGTGAGGGAAAATGACATGCAAGATGAGAAAACTTCAAAGAACCTCACTGCTGTCCAAAACAGTGAAGTAGATGAAGAAAGGCAGAAAGAACTCACCCAAATCCTTGTGAACGTGCAAGGAAGTTGGATGTACTTGAAGCCTAGGAAGTATAGATGTTACTCCTGCTCATTCCATGGTCTGGATTTGAAGAAAGAGGGTATAAATGGACAGAGAACGAAATCAGCCTTTGTTGTCCCAAAACCGAACAGCAAAGAGAAAAAGAAGAGAAATCCATAGCAAACATTTGTGCATGTGATTACCATGGAGTGGAATGAATAGCCAACGATTTCAGCTTTGCAACGATATATAACACCCTATATGGATTCTTGGTGGTTTGGGTGGAGATTTGAAAATGGTGGAGGTGGAGATGAAGAACAGCTTGCTGTTCTTGCTGCTGTCGAGAACTTGGACGTGGGAAGAATGAGAGTGAGGGCTGGTTGAAGTGGGTGGAGAGGGGTTTAAATAGAGGTATACTCTTCCTTTGACAAGTGGGTCTAAGTCCCACCTATAATAGAGAGGCTGCAGTTAAGATTCCGGGTAAGAAAAATGAGGGTCTGGGCTGCCTGCAACACCGCCAAAGTCAGCCAGTGGATGGAAGATTCGGCTGATACTGCCGGAGGGCAAAAAGGAATAAAGAATAGATGTGGTGGCTGGGCTGTTTGAATAGGTACGAGCTTACTCGAGCTTCTCCTAGCCCGGTCAGGTCTTCTGTTGCTCGGTTCGACCGTCTATAGCTCGGGCAACTTTCTCCGGACATCTTCTAGCTCGGACAAGTGATTACCAGCTCGGATGGGTAGCAACCAAGTTCGGGTAGAGCTCGGTGAAGTCCGGCATAGTCACTACCTTACTTGATAGAGCTCGGGTGGACTCTACCTTGCTCGGGAAAGCTTGAGCTAGCTCGGGCATTTAGGAAACATGCCCATCGGGCTAGGTCTCACTACTCTAGTGGCTTGGTCAGAGGGTTTAAAGTTAAAAACCTTATGTTCCTACCATAGAGCATGATGGTTGAATGCAAAATTTTTTGTAAACCCACATAAAAACAAATGAACATGTTAAGGATATGCATAGCTATACGAAATTTTATAGTTGGGCTGTCACAAACCTCCCCCCCTTAAAAAGAATCTCGTCCCCGAGATTCCGCTGTCTCGGTGAAGAGGTGCGGATAAGTAGTTCAGAGATAATCTTCACGTTCCCATGTTGTTTCATCTTCGGTGTGGTTGCTCTATTGCACCTTGTGAAACTTGGTTGTCTTGTTTCTTGTTGTTCGCTTCCTTTCTTCAAGAACGCGAATGAGATGTTCTCGATAGGAGGGATCAGATTGAAGATCAAGATTTTTCAACTCGGTGGCTTCGGTTGGAACTCGGAGACACTTCTTGAGTTGAGAGACATGAAAGACATTGTGCACATCGGAGAGGGAAGGTGGAAGATCAAGCTCATAAGCTACTGCTCCTCGCTTAGCTGTAACTTGGAAAGGTCCAATGTAGCGAGGGGCTAACTTTCCTTTCACTTGGAAGCGATGAGTACCCTTCAACGGGGTAACCTTAAGATAGACATGATCATTCATCTCAAAGCTAAGCTCGCGTCGACGACGATCAGCATAGCCCTTCTGACGGGATTGCGCTGCCCTTAAGAGATCTCGGATTATCCGCACTTGTTCTTCAGCTTCAGCAACCATATCCGGACCGAAGAATGGTCTTTCTCCAGATTCGGACCAATTGAGGGGAGTCCTACACTTCCTCCCATAGAGAGCTTCAAATGGAGACATTTGAAGACTAGATTGATAACTATTATTGTACGAAAATTCGGCAAAGGGTAGGCATTTCTCCCAATCCTTGACATAGGAGAGGGCGCATGCTCGAAGCTTGTCTTCAAGAATTTGATTGACTCTTTCAGTTTATCCGCCGGTCTGAGGATGATATGCCGTGCTAAAGAAAAGCTTGGTTCCCATTGCTCGGTGGAGGCACTCCCAAAAATGTGAAGTGAATTGAGAGCCTCGATCTGAAACTATCCTCTTTGGAACACTGTGGAGAGACACGATACGGGATAGATAAAGCTCCGCCAAATTACTCACATGGTAATTGACCTTGAGAGGGAGAAAATGGGCAGATTTGGTTAATCGGTCAATGATTACCCAAATGGAATCGAAACCCTTCGGTGTCTTGGGTAAGCCGGTTATGAAATCCATGCCGACATCATCCCATTTCCATTCAGGCACGGGCAATGGTTGGAGAGTACCCGCTGGCCTGAGATGGTCAGCCTTCACATGCTGACATATGTCACACTCCGTAACATACCGGGCAACTTCCCGCTTCATGCGAGTCCACCAAAATCTTTGCTTCAGATCTTGGTACATCTTGGTACCTCCAGGGTGTATCGAGAAGGGAGAGTTATGAGCTTCATTGAGGATGGACGCCTTTAGCTGCTTGTTGTTAGGCACCGCTAGACGTTTTCCAAACCATAGGACACCTTCTGCATCTTTGGTGAAGCAATCTGCCTTGCCCGCGTTCAAATTAGCTCGGATACGCGCCATGCCCTTGTCCATCTTTTGGGCATCCTTAATCTGATCCAGGAGGTCTGGCTTTACCTCCACGGAAGCAAGAAATCCTTCTTGAACTATCTCCAAACTGAGCTTCTGAAGTTCAACGCATAAGGCATCTGATTCTGACTTGGCTGAGATGCAATTGCATTGTGATTTTCGGCTTAACGCATTGGCAACTACATTGGCCTTGTCTGGATGGTAGTGAAGACTTATGTCATAGTCTTTAACTAACTCCAGCCATCTTCTTTGCCTACCATTTATATCCGATTGGGTGAAGATGTACTTGAGGCTCTTATGGTCGGTGTAGACCTCGCAACGTTTCCCGAGCAGGAAATGTCGCCAAATTTTGAGAGCGTGCACAACTGCTGCTAGCTCGAGATCATAGGTGGGATAATTGACTTCATGGGGTCTCAATTGCCTTGATGCATAAGCCACGACCTTGCCATCTTGCATGAGAACGCAACCAAGTCCATGGTGAGATGCATCACAGTAGATGTCGAAGCTCTTGTGGATATCTGGTAGGACTAGGACAGGAGCGGTGGTCAAGCAGTTCTTCAAAGTTTGGAAACTTTCATTACACTCTTGTGACCATTCAAACTTCTTATCCTTTTTCAAGAGTTGGGTCAATGGTCGGGCAATCTTGGAGAAATTTTCAATAAATTACCGGTAGTAGCCGGCAAGACCAAGGAAACTCCGGATTTCGGTAACATTGGTGGGCTGTTTCCAATTAGTACATCTTGTACTTTGCTCGGGTCTACAGCCACACCACCTTGGGATATGATATGACCTAGGAAGGCAACCTCCTTTAGCCAAAATTCACACTTGCTAAATTTGGCATAAAGTCGGTGCTCTCGAAGTTGGTCCAATACAAGCCGAAGATGCTCTTCATGCTCTTCTTCGGTCTTCGAATAGATCAGAATATCGTCGATGAAGATGACGACAAACTTGTCAAGAAACTCCATGAAGATTGAATTCATGAGATTCATGAAGTACGCCGGTGCATTAGTCAAGCCAAAGGACATGACGGTATATTCGTACAGACCATAACGGGTTGAGAAAGCCGTTTTTGGAATGTCCTCGGATCTGATTCTAATTTGATGATAGCCTAACCTCAGGTCTATCTTTGAGAATACACGGGCTCCGGTCATTTGGTCAAACAAATCATCAACCTTGGAAGGGAATACTTATTCTTGACCGTGACTTCATTCAGCGGTCGATAATCTACACACATCTTTAAACTATCATACTTCTTCTTTACAAACAGCGTCGGGCATCCCACGATGAGGAGCTCGGGCGAATGAAGCCTTTCTCTTGCAGCTCCATAAGTTGCTTCTTTAGTTCTACTAACACTCATTGGGAGACATCCTATATGGTCGTTTTGATATTGGGGCGGTCCCGGGCAGTAATTCGATGACAAATTCTACTTCCAGGTCAGGTGGCATCCCAGGTAGTTCTTCGGGAAAGACATCTGGATAGTCACATACCACATGTACATTATTAACCCCAAGGGAAACATCACCTCTCAAGACATAGAGATGAGTTGATTTGGACTTAGATGAAAACTCGACTTGTTCACCGGTGGTGTTGGTAAGAGAGATAGATTTTTGGGCACAATTGATTTGTCCTTGATTCTTGGTGTAACAGCCCCATTTTGGACATGTAGAAAATCGTAAAGTACGCATGCATTTAGGAAATTACTTTAAAATCCTTTTTGGTCTTGAAATTGCATTTACTCGGTACCCATCGGTATGGATATAATTATATATCCTGATATAGGAACTACATGCTTTATTATAAAAACAATTTAGTTTTAAAATTGATGCAAGATCATATTTTCTTGTATGATAATATAGGTATATACATACATGTGCACTAAAGATTTGGAAATTCTAGAATAACCCTAACACATGGATAATCCAAAACGGAAAATAGTAAATATCATCATAGATTAAATGCAAAGGCATGATTTGTGGATTTCAGTTGAAATCTCAATAAGGACCAAAACACCAATGTTAAATTGTAGTTTAATTCCAAATTCAATTTGAAACTCTATAATGAAATTGGAAAAGATTTAATATACATACACATATACATACATTCATACATATGTATACATATATATATATGTATCCTGTAGCAGTCTCAAATTATCAAATACACAATTGACTGGTCAACCTGCCAAGTGGGTCGCATTGGTCAGCCAGTGAGTAAGCCACTCACTGCTACTCTCTCTCTCTCTGTTCTCTGTCTTCCTCTCTCATCTCTCTCTCACACGCATCGCTCTCTCGCTCCACGCGCGCCAAGCCTCTGCTATCCCTTGTCGTCTTGCTCTTGGATCTCGAGCAGCCGCCGCTACTCTCTCTGCTCACCAAGCAGACGCTATCGCCTCTCTTGGCCAACCGGCGATGCCGCCCTCTGCCTTCGCCGCAAAGCAAGCTCCGACCGTCAGTATTGTCGGCTTAATTGGGTCGCCCACGGTATTCCCCAACCCTCCGTGCTCAGCCCGGCCTTTAAAAGCCACCCAGCTCGTTCGCCGAGTTTCATCGCGTCTCTAGTTTCCGGCGAACTTCGGCGCCTCTGTTCATCCTCCACGGTGCTCCTTTTCTCGCGTTCTTGGTACCGTTGGAAAGCTATGGTCATCCTCTACAACGTCTTTTCTTCAATCGACCGAAGTACTCTCTCGCCGCAGAGAACTCGACGACCGTCCGTGACCACAAACGGCCCTTTTCGATTTCTCTCTCCGTAAGCCGTCTTCGATTCCTCGCATCTTGAGCTTCCTAGGCCGCTCTAACTCGCCCAAACCCGTGTTTGCCCTAGGTCTCGCCGAGTCTGTTGTCGCCGAACTCCTCCTCGCCATCGTCATCTCCTCGTCGCTGGGATGACCCAGCCCGTATCCACCCTTAACGTCGCCGCAGGTAGCCTCTGCGTAGTCCGTATATGCTCTTGAGACCATGCATTAGGCCGTGGCGAAGCTAGTTCATTGCCGCGACGTTCGCCGCCGCCGCCGCCGCTAGAGCTCGCCACGCCGCCACTTCGCCGCTGCTCGCCGTGCCGCTGGCACCATTGGGTGCGGATCGGCGAGAGGATTCCGTTTTGCCTTTTCCCGTGCCGCCATGCACCATAGCGCCGGCCAGCCGAGCTCCACTGGGCTCCTATGGCCTGCTTTGCTTGCTCGTCCGGAGGTTGAAGACAACTCTGTGAGCGAACGCTTAGACTAGTGCTAATAAGATTCAAACGTCTATGACATGTGGACCCTAGGTCCCACTTGTCAATAAGTGGAAACGCATTCTTCGAATCGCGCTAGATGGCCCCTTTAGCATTTAGCTAAGCCACGTTAAGCCCAAATTCGCCCAAGGCCAGCCCAAGCTGCAGACACAATACAAATCCCGAAATCAATATTTCATGTGGTATAATGCACTTATAAGATTCATTTAAAATAGTAAACGATGTCCAAAAATTATGAAAAATTTTCTATAAATACTACAATAGGTAAGGAGCCTAAGAAAAATATAAACCCAACAGTTCAGTAAATAAAATAAAATATTAGAAATATGTAAGCCTTTCTAGTTATAGCAACTTGAAATCCTAGCATTATATAATCTAATAAGTTATTTAACTATAATAATAATATTCAAATCCATGGAAACCTAAATAGAGGATAAATCCTGAACTTTGAGATAATATTTATTCTTTAAAATAAACACAAACTTTAAAATCTAGCCTTCTTCTTGTAATATTAAATTCAATTAGTTATTCATGTAACTTTAAAATTGCCATTACATTCTAAAATTTAAGTTACTACCTAAAATCAAATCATGAACAGAAAAATAGAATAGTGCCACTGTTTTTAGTTCATGGTTCTATCTTTAGAAACTTCTTTTAGAAATAAACCCAAAAAGGGATAATGGTTAATTAAACTAGCTAATGATGTTGAATTATAAAATACTTTAGGACTTCCCTTGGTATTAGTACAGTTGCAGTAAATATTAAACACTGATTGGGCCTAGGAAAAATATTAATGACAGTACATGATCTTCGGAATATTTAGAACTCTAATTAAACATTTAATCAAAACTATAAAGCATAGTAACCTATATGCAATTATTAAATGCACTACCTTGTTAGAAAAATACGAGAAAATATAGAAACCCCTTAGGTCAAGATTATTAAAAGTGAATAATACCACTCTAGACCTAAGAAAAATATTAGAACAATGTATTATTCCAAAAATGTCCCTAAGCTAAGTTATAGGCCATAGGAAGTATTTAAGTATTAAAATACAGTAGCTACTAAGCAATTATAAAGGGTGTTAGGTATACCTAGACACTAGTATTTTAACTGAACACACTCACTCACTCACACCCTAATTATATAACTGGTTCATATTTTTTAAATAATTGAAGGAAATTCTTCAAACGAAACATATTTTACTTTATACACCTATTTACTAAATCTAAGGATGAACTATTAGGGGTAGCATTATGTATCATCGCATATCACCTTCATAACACTCCCACCACCGTTATCTTTTTGTGAGTTATTGTACATTAGTAACTCATGGAACTTCCTCGATAAGTAGAGAAACTTATGTAGGAATCTCAGTAACAAGAAGCGACACGTAGATAGCTGCGATCCTAGCTACGGTTGCATTTCATACATCATATTTCCTGCATACTTTGGTGTTTATTTGTATTACTTGGCTCTTCGCAATAGATTCCGAGGACCCGCAGAGCAACCAGGAGGTCAAGACCCAGGTTTTGGATTCACAGGATCCAGGCGAGTTAACACTTCTCCTATAGCGTGTTTGCTTTTACTAGGAAGAGTCAGCTTTCCCTAGTGCGAGTTAATACTTAACCTTAATAGTGTTGCTTTTACTAGGGAGAGTATGCGCTTTCCCTAGTGCAAGTTAACATCCAATAATATCATATTGAATCCCAGATTTTCAAAATATTTATTTTACAGTATTAAACTGCATGCCGCTTTTAGTACTTATGCCTATTTGTTCAATCATGATATATCATGCCATTTATTTACTTGCTATCAATTTACCATGATGATGTTGCCTTGAATTAATCATCTGTCATTTGGCTTGCTATTGATCGCTTTGATGATCACCCTTGGTAGCCTGGTTAATTTAAATAAACTGATTTAGACTCCTAAGTCTTGATTAAAATCTCGCTTAGACATTGCTCAGGTCCAACTATTAATTTTAGGCTTAGAATTGCCTCGGAACGGTGAACCGACATTCACCGGACATGATCACACAATGAATATGGTTAATTGGAAATTGGGCCTGGCATGCCAGTGTGTGTATGGTTGTGATGTGCTGCAATGCAGACTGGGTCTGGCATTGGGTAAGAGATGGAGTAGCTGGGCTACGTGATTTGAGGAGCTAATCGCCCAGATACGTAGTGCATGGAAGAGGAGCGCGGCGAGATCCGCGTAATGCCGTGCGCTGCCCTAAAAGGAGGGGTTCCGCCACATCGTGTGATTCACACGGAGGGTGCGAGTTAGCCGAAGAAGGAAGTGCATAAGGGCGAGGCTCTTCGTGGAATTGCTGGGCTGAATCAAGGATTCCCCCAGACGGGTGCATCAGGGATGCACAGTGTGACGTCACTGACTATCTGCCTGCGGGAGATAGTTCCTAACACCACAACGCGCCGGCCATCGCGCGGTAGTGCAAGTAGTGGGGATTCAAGGGTAGTTACGACCGCGGCGTACTCGCGCTCGCTGCCATACTTAAGGTGAAGACAGTTTTATGTCGTCATCTGAGGATGATCTAGGTCCATTCTTACAGAGAGCCGTGAGTCTAGCGTGGGTCGGCAACCCAGCTAGGACGAGACCGGGTACTTTGCTGGGGAATGTGATCCACAACGAGTGCGCCACACTTGGAAGATGATGGCGGGAGTGGGAAGAGAACGTTTGACAGAGTGCATGGAAACTGCCATGGGTTTGGTCTGTGTATTGAAATGGAAAATATGATAAATAATCAACTTGATATGGAATTTGGTTAAACTGCTAAGTCATAGGCTTTGATTTCCAAAACTGGCTTTTTCTGCAAATAAATAAACCCAGCCTTTCCTTTGAAACCTCTATCACTAAATACATTGGGTTGGGTGTTAGCTCGCTAGTGTTTGGATGACACTGACCTCGCATAAATATCTATCTTTTGACATGGAGGATCCCGTCAAGGAAGATGCCTACGATTGTCATGAGGAAGGAGATCCTCAGTACCAGGACCAAGAGTAGTTGCTTAAGATAGGGTTTGGTGCGTTCCACCGGTCGTGTGTGGTTACACAGCTGCTGGTGTGATTTTGTTGTTCTTTTGAACTTGCAATTTGCCCTTTTGGGAGATTTCCGCTACTCTGATGAACTCTGGATTGTAACTAAGGCTTAAATGCCGCTTGCTACTAATGCGATCTGATGATCGCTGTTATGTAATATTTGGACACCGTTGTATGAAATGATTCCAGCTGTGTAACTCTTGCACTAGCCTACTGATCCAAGGCCTAGTGTAGGTCCGACCATTTCTCGCAAGGTAAGCCGAGAAGGGGCGCGACAAGAGCTGGTATCAGAGCATACGACTGTAGGAACCCTAGACCTTGGCCGTTAGCGCTCCGTAATTGAAAACTAAGAAAAAGTATTTTCCTAAATACTCTACTTTGTGAAAATCTGCTGTATTCTTTTCTCCTGAATTGCATTCCAACTCTCTACCCTTTTAGAAGTTTTTGGAAAACTCTTCTCTCATGTATCCTTTTACCTGACATTTTCAGCTTCTATCTTGTCTCATATTCTCCTCACGTAAGTTTATATGCCTTGTTTATTTCTCAAACAAGAGTTGTGTTTAAAATTTTCTCCTAGTCCGAAGGTCTAGTCAAACCCCTCTTACTCATCATTATAGACCTGAAGCTACACGCCTCGACAGCATACTCAAAGAACTTCAAGAATAGTAGAGACACGAAGATAAAGGGCCAAGAGACTCCTTAATCAACCATCACCCCTACAACCAATAGTAGTGGATTGGAGAAGACGTTAGCACCTGCGACCAACTCGGAATACGCCAACACATCACTTCGTCACCTATAGGCAACTCTATTCAATATCTCCAATTTCTCTACTCTAGTTTGAAGAAATCGTGCACATTATTCGTCGCCAAAATAATTGGTGATAGTGCCCCCATAGCCTTAAGTGTGATCCCTAGTCTTATAGGGCATCACTTTAAAAAGACTTGTTAGTCTCTTAACCTTCAAACTTGTCAAGTTCGTTGTAGGTATGTGAGATTAGTTAAGATATCTCAGCTTTGGCTTTTACGACTTTTGAGTAACACATTACCCTAGCCTAGAAGCGTAAACTGTTCCTTGTAAGCTATAGGACGCTTTAATTAAGTGAATGGTGTCCTACACCTTACTATTTAAATTTGAGATTTGTTAATGTTGTTGGATCTTGTTTACATTTGTTAACTTTGGTTCTTCTTCATCTGCATATCATGCATATAGGCATAGGACTAAAATAGCTTTAAGAGAACACACTCTCCGACCAAGGTTCTACTTCACTAATCATCTCTAACATAGCCTAGATCCATATCAAAGCCGTCAGGGAACGCATTGAGTAGGTGATATCCTAGTGAACCAGTATCTTCAGGGTCACGAGGATCGGTGAGACGCTGAGGAGGACCCAAGAGAGTAGAAAGACTCTCATGGTTACAAACAAAAGCCCTTGGTAGTTCCACTCCATCAACACGAGGAAGCTGAAAACAAGGTGGAACAGGCTCTAAGGAGATATGCCATAGGATCCTAAGGCATCCCGAGATAAAAGTCCGATCCGAGCAAGGTGGTGAAGTTGCTCACGTGCTGCTCCAAGGCAAGCACGAGCAGTCCAAAGCTCATGAAGAAGGCAGCGATGAGCTCGGTCCGTAGTACAAACCAAGCCCGCCAAAAAACGGATGGTCGGATCCCCGTCCCTTGCTGGTTCAACGAAGAAGTTGTTATGGGAGTCGTTGTCCAATTGTGTAAAATAGGTGTACGGCGCTCGTGCCAACTCCCGGTGCTTACGACGAAGAGAAGACATGGCAATACGGGCAACTTCTTGAATAGCCATGGCAATTGTAGTTCCCCTAGCTTCAAAGTGATTTGGGCTGCTTCTCGCCACGATCCTTGTGGTGATGTCGACCGTTGCAATGTAGTCTTCCATGCCTGGTCCTTGAGTGTAGGTGTAGACAGCATACTTTGGGGCATAAGTGTAATTGGCATTCCAAAGGCGATCTCGAAGAAGAGAAGGATATCCATTGACTCCCTCGGCACGAGTGGCCAAAACAAGTCGTCTGCAAGTCATCTACCATTTTAGAAGGAGAAGAGGAGTTAGGACAAATTCCAGTTTTCAAAACCAAATGAATATGAAGGTAAGAATGAGCACAAGATAGATGAGGAGAAAATTCAGCAAGCTTATGTTTCAAAACACATTTAATAGTTAAAATAATTTAGATTCAAGACATTCTCGCTAGCTAGCAGCCACGTTAAGTTCTAACCTGCAGTCACGCTAAGTTCTAACCTGTAGTCACATGTGCTCTGATACCAACCCCTGCGGCGCCCATTCTAAATTCACATTCGGCTCAGTGAAGTCTTTGCCCACTCGCTGTTCCTGTGGTTGGAAAATAACATACTAGCTGCCCAAGAGCAAGCCGAGCATGTTAGCTCCCAACCCGAGTATGCAGCGGTACACACGGGTGACCTTCATTGAAACGAATGTAAACCGGGTGCCCGGATATGTGCCCGGTGATGGCTCCCAAGATCAGCTACCATCACACACATATCCTCACAAAGATGGACAACACAACACATACATTGTGTGACACAATGTTACATAATCAAAACAGTATGGGCTGCTGTCCATACATTGTATATGACATAATCAGAGTATCGTAGCAGCGGAATAACAAGTTTGTTCAACAAAAACAGCGAAAGATTCATCATATTTAAACCAAAAGGCCAGCGTGGTATTCCCCCATTAATCCCATGGGCAACTGACTGGAAGCTAAAACTCCGCATCTTGCCCGCTAGCGCCATCATTACCCGCTTGATAGTAGTACTCAAGCATGGAATCATCTCCATAACCTGAAATTGCAGTATCCGAGTTGAGTACAAAAGGTACTCGCACTAGGGAGGTAATATATATCCTCATTCATGAGTGGCATGTAGCAAAGGAAGGTTTAAATGTTATCTTTAGCATAAAGAGCATTTACAAGACATAAACATAAGTATATTCTAAATTGCACTTTAATAAGATGTTGGGGAAAGTAATAACGTGTATTAACCAACAAAATTCCTCATCATAAATTCCATCATTATCAATCTCTGGGGCTCTAACCGCCCTTTTGTCTCCATCCGACCTTAATCAAAACATGCTCGGGCTCTATCCGCCCTTGGTCTCTATGCGACCATATACCACGAGCAACCCTATGCTCGGAAAGACACACGGTTATCCCACCATGCCCAAAACCAATACCAAAATTGAACCATGAGCTAACATCAGTGTCTCGCCTCACAAGTTTTCGTTCTTAACCCTGGACGCGGCTGTTCGAACAGTTTTAACACTCTGCAGAGGTGTACGACTTTACCCACACGACACAGCAAGCTATGCCGAAATCTCTTTGATGTACATGCCAGTCCATTGGGTCACCCGGTAACTATCACCCTATGATCCCACGTGTGGTCGTACGTATAGTAACCTGAAGGGATTGGCACTATGTTCGGTCCAAAATTCACTCGAACGGGGCTACATATCCGGGATCCATCCTCCCATCATTCTCCTATCACCCGTTCAAGTCCAACTCAGAGCTCACACGTAATCCATCATCATTGTCACCAGTATCTCACAGCAAATCATTCACAATTGAAGTCGTACGACCAACGGAATAACTACATCGATCGCTTTACCTCGTTGACTCTAAGCATTGCTAAGCCTTCATAGACCAAACATAAATAATAGTACCCACTTAGGCAACCAAGGCAGGGGTGTCAAACCTATCATGGTACTGACCACTAAGTAGGAGATAACTAATTTCTACCCACCAATTAACATATATTTTAAAGTAGCATGCAAGCAACCCATAGAACATAATTAAAATCATGCATTTGTAAAATCATGGGATCAACATGATTCAAAGGAGAGTATATAGTGCCTGGTTGCTGCTCGTTAGCGGGGAGAACTTCTGGATCAAGCCCAGGCTCCTCCGGGACGTCGGCTCCTAATGTTCGGTAGCAAGAACATCAAATAAAATCCAAATAAAATACCAAACAAATAGTAACATCAAATATTTTTAGAGATTCAGAAAGTTCATGAGCTAATGCAAATTTTGCAAAAAGAATCACCCAAATCCGAGTTCGGATGAGTGAGATCGAGCTATTTGAAATTTGGGTGCAAAACTAGCTCGGGGCTGTAAAGACTAAGCTCGGGATTGACCAAGATAGCTCGGGATTGAGCCTCCTAGCTCGGGAAGGACATTATCTCAGTCAAGAGTGGGTTTCCAAGGTCGGATATGGCATAGCTTGGTCGGCTAGGACATGATCAAGATCGGGCTCAACTAGCTCTAGCTCGGGAAAGTCACTTAGCTTATATATTGTTCAGTATAAGCCACTTTTGGTGGTCTTAATGAGCTCGGATAAGCTCGGGCTTCACACGAAAGTTGTAGGAAATTTCCTGGTGCATAATTATCATGTAGAACACTTTTTCATCCGAGCTACAGTTGATTTTATAGAATTTATTTACTAGACTGCTGTTCAAAGAAAGGCTGAAACAGGCTATTTTCAGATCTGGGGTTCTAATGCTTCGGTTTCCACCAAATAACAGCTTAGCCATGAATGCTAAATGGTGAAGAACAGAAATGAGAGGGAGTACTGGGTTTTCACCTAGCAAGGAAGGCCTTGCTTAACAATAGAGAGCCTACAGATGAGGAGATCGAAGAGGTGGACGGTAATCTGTCCAGAACTCGGTTCAGCAACTCTTCAGCTTGTTCCTTGAGGTCCCTTCAACTCTACAAGCGTGGATCTGCTCCTAGACGTTACTTAGCTCGTGCATGAACTCTTTTTAGTCATCTTCAACCTTGCATGTGAGGGAAAATGACATGCAAGATGAGAAAACTGCAAAGAACCTTACTGCTATCCAAAACAGTGAAGTAGATGAAGAAAGGCAGCAAGAACTCACCCAAATCCTTGTGAACATGCAAGAAAGTTGGATGTACTTGAAGTCTAGGAAGTATAGATGTTACTCCTGCTCATTCCATGGCCTGGATTTGAAGAAAGAGGGCATAAATGGGCAGAGAACGAAATCAGCCTTTGATGTCCCAAAACCGAACAGCAAAGAGAAAAAGAAGAGAAATCCATAGCAAACCTTTGTACATGTGCTTACCATGGAGTGGAAGGGATAGCCAACGATTTCAGCTTTCCAACGATATATAACACCCTATATGGATTCTTGATGGTTTGGGTGGAGATTTGAAATTGGTGGAGGTAGAGATGAAGAACAGCTTGCTCTTCTTGCTGCTGTCAAGAACTTAGACGTGGGAAGAATAAGAGCGAGGGCTAGTTGAAGTGGGTAGAGAGGGGTTTAAATAGAGATATACTCTCCCCTTGACAAGTGGGTCCAAGTCTCACCTGTAATAGAGAGGCTGCGGTTAAGATTCCGGGTAAGAAAAATGAGGGTCTGGTCGCTCAAGAAGACCGCCAAGTCACCAATGGGTGGAAGATTCTACTGACATCACGGAGGGCAAAAAGGAATAAAGAATAGATGTGGTGGATGAGCTGTTTGAATAGGTATGAGCTTACTCGAGCTTCTCCTAGCCTGGTCAGGTCTTCTGTTGCTCAGTTCGACCGTCTATAACTCGGGCAGCTTCCTCCGGACATCTTCTAACCCGGACAAGTGATAACCAGCTCGGATGAGTAGCAACCAAGCTCGGATAGAGCTCGGTGAAGTCCGACACAGTCACTACCTTGCTTGATAGAGCTCGGGTGGACTCTACCTTGCTCGGGCAAGCTTCAGCTAGCTCGGGCATTTAGGAAACATGCCCGTCGGACTAGGTCTCACTACTCTAGTGGCTTGGTCAGAGGGTTTAAAGTTAAAAACCTTATGTTCCCACCATAGAGCATGATGGTTGAATGCAAAATTTTTTGTAAACCCACATAAAAAGAAATGAACATGCTAAGGATATGCATAGCTATACAAAATTTAACAGCTGGGCTGTCATATGTATAAACATTGTTTTACTGTACCTACTCTATTTCAGATATTTTTAACCCATTTAATTAGACCTATGCAATTAAGTCACTGTTTATTAACATTTTCCTATAGTTAGAATATTGCATAAAATAAAATATGCTCAAAAAATATGAATAATTCATAGGAGTTAGAATATGTCCCGATCTATCCATTTTAACTTATTTCACCTTAATCGGATGATCGAAGAATTTTTCGTGGCTTATGGAAGGGCTGACATTTTCTTGTCCTTTTAGGCACTGGAAGAAGCTGGCGGCAGCAGTAGCGTCTTCTTCACTAGCATGCAGCAGCTGCAGGGCAGCAGCAACAGCAGCTGCAAGGCAGCCCATCCTGCTAGCACATGGTCGCCACAGGAAGCTCCTCAGTATTTCCATCGCCGGACAGTTCACTAGGCAGGGGAAATAGAAACAGCAGAACCTGGGAGGAAGCAAAAGCTTGGTCTGGAGAAGAAATAGAAGCATTGCGCGGTAAATGGAAGGAACTGGCCGCTGTTTTCTGCGTGGGGGAAGAAGGCAGGCTGGGGGCGGCTGATGGCTGGGGATGAAGAAGCAGGGAGCCGGGCGCAGCAGCACAAGCTGCTTAGGCGCAGCAGCAGCAGCTGCATCTAACAGCAGCAATTTGCAGCACAAGCTGCATCTAGCAGCAGCAATTAGCAGCAGCACATGCTGCAGGGTGCAGCAAGCAGGAGCAGTAGCAGCAAGGGAGGAAGAAGAGCAGCTCTAGCAGCAGAGCAGCGCGCGGCAGCCCAAGCTGTTGGGCGCAGCACTGCACTCCTGCAGGGAGGGGAGGAAGAAGAGCGGCAGGAGCTCACCATAGCTCACTTGCTGGTCTGCATCTTGGAGACAGGGGGAGGCGGCGCTGGCTGGGACAGCAAGGAGGCGGAGCTCGGGGCGGAGGCGGAGTGCAGCTGTGCGTGGTGATGGCCGGGGAAAGGGAGGACACAGAGGCTGCTGTCAGCGAGCAGTTGGCAGAGGAGAAGGAGGGGAAGGAGGCGACGCCGGCCGGTGGAGAACTTGGGGGTGGCGCCGGTGGTGAAGAGCGGATCTAGGCGGGTGGAGGAGGAAGGCAGAGACGAGCTGCTTCAAGGGGTTCGGCTGGGAGGCTAGGGCTCCGTTTCTTTTCGTGGCTCACGGCGGTCGGCAGTTTGCTACAGTAAATTTGTTATTTTTTAATTATCTTTTTAGTCTCATTAAATTTTTTTTAAAGACTTATAAATTTGCTACAGTAAAATCGCCAACCGACAGAAACCGCTAAAAGAAACAGGGCCTAGATGGGGATGGAATGGGTGGAGGGGAAAAAGATAAGGTGGAGAGAGAGACTAGGGACTAAAAGGAAAGAGCCAAGGGGTAAATCAGGGATTTTCCATTTGTCCATGAGAGGCAAAAATAGGCTGCCACAAACGAGAGAGATTGGCACGTGGGATCCACACGTCACTGAGTGGAATAGAGAAAGAAAGATGAAGGAAAGAGGGGAATGACTGATGGGGCCCTTAAGTAAAAAGACAAGCGGTCAGAATTCGATAAGCCGGAACGAAACTTGGTTTAGAAATATTATGCTAATGTATAAATGTCAATGCTCGAAAAATAATTTTCCATGTATTAATTTTAATAAAACAAAACCGATAAATGAATTAGATTTATCAATATCGCTTCTAATTAGTATTTACAACACTATTCTAGGTTTTCACAAATTCAAATTTTTAAACATTAAAACTTAATTTCAAGTTTTCAAAATTTTTGGACGAAAATATGGGTCTTCATTTGCTATTTTGAAAGTTTCAAAATATCCCCAATTTTTGAGCTGTTACAATGGGGACACAGATGACCATTTTTTTACTAGTGAACTTGGATGTTTCCAATCCAACGCAAACATCCCAAAACTCAATTCATCTCAAATTCCACCGAAAATCGATCTATTGCACACCAAGAACCAGAGAAGTCATCGCCGTCATCCACACCGGAGGCCGAAGCCATCATCGCTGTCCGTCATGGTCATCGTCGTCCCATGGGTCTTCGGAGTAGTGGTGGGAATCGGGCCTTGCCGTGCCAGCCTGGCCCGGGCCCGTCGTGCCTCGGGCCGATGCAAACGGGCCAGCATGGCCCGGCCAACACTTCGGGCCGTGCATGGCCCATAAACCTTTCGGGCCGCCATCGGGCAGGGCCGGCCCGAGCACAGCACAGGCAACAAAACAGCAGCAATAAATAATTTTTTATAAATTCATACGTTGCTCAAATGAAAAATTTGTCAACACGAAAAAGATGCGTCTTGAAATTCCCTACAACTTTCGTGTTGAACGGTCCGGCCCAAACTGAGGAGGACATCGCCGGCAAGCTTATGACCCCTACTTCGACTACTTCCACTACGTCCAATATGTCGTCGACGTCGTTGGCCCCTACATCTGCCGATGGAGATGGAAAGTGTCGAGACGGCATGAATCCCCATGCCATGCCATTCAAACCCCTACCAAAGGAAGATAACTAAGAGAAGTCCACATTTCAAGGGGCACCCGCCAACCGGGCCCAAGCCAAGAGGACGTCGAATTCGTCGTCAACTCGGATTCGCGCATCCAGGAGCAGTCCGTATGACCACTTCACGGAAAGCTATCGAGATCATCTTTCCAACTGATCTGACCGCGCCTCAAAATCCCTTCCGCAACAGCGGGGATTCACGTTTTACTGAGGCGTCCAGAATCTGCCAGACGCTGCATCGCCGTATTGTTGGGCCCAAAGCCCATGTATCCCTAGGGTTTGTGTCCAGCACGTGTGGGTCCCACTTTGGGCGCCCCCTCGCTGTCCTCCTCACTATTTAGGGCCGCCGTCATGTCTTGTATTCGCTGGGTTTTGTTTAGTTGATTTCGTCACGTTCGTGTGAGATATCGCCTCGTTCCTTCTTGTGTCGGCTAGACCAACAAGACCGAGTTTTTGGAACCCCAACTTGTGTTTGATCTTAATCATATATTTGCAATTGAGAGATTGCTTATCTTATGTTCTTGCTCGTTCTTCGGTTGCTTGCAGGAACCATCCTTCGTGGAAAGAACCTCGATCGCCTAAAGAAAATAATAATCAAATAATTTAAGAAAACAATCAATAAAGAACCTGGTGGGCCAGTACACAGTATCGATATGATTCTGCGCTCAGCTTGTTTTCAAAGCAGTAAGGAGCACACGATCGGTGATGTAACGCTTCCGTTAGGGCTAATGAATCTAATGGTTGTTAATGTTGAAGTACATGGTAGCGTGTTTCTCTCCTATTTCTCTTTTACTCTCTTAAAAAAGATTATAACAGAAATAAATAAATCTTCTAACAAAATAAATTACATCTTTCAAACATTCTCTAACAATAAGAAAAGCGCAGCTGAAATATGCTATTGAACATGCTCATCTTTTCACAGTAGCTAGTTTATATGAAGGCATTGATGTCCTGAGTTCAACACCTGTTAGACTGTTGATTTTTTTTTTTATAAGAAAGACGGACTAGTTGCTGGCATCTTAAGGATATGTTCCACGTTTGATGCACGCTACGAGAACAAAAATAAAATAAAATGATATCGATATCGTTTTGTAAATTAACTATCAACTAAAAAAATCTCAGTATCCTCACGGATCACTCACTCATCTAAGGTATATATTTCTCAACATCCATTGCGCATGCATTAGCAATGCAGTTAATTAATAATTTGTAAATTAACCATCAACTCAGAAAATATCAAAGGATCCTCATCGATCACTCTTGTATATGGGGTATGCCTGAACCTCCAGTACGCATGCATTAAATGCAGTCAATTAATTAAGCACCACGTGAAAGAGACCAGCATAGCTATATAGCTCGCTCAAGACAAACTGAAATGGCTACCTGTATAATTTTTGCACCATCGCACGTCCATCGATTAAGAATTAAAACAATTGGCCTATCAGAATCCTATGCGTCGCGTTTTTTATAAAATAGAAAGATTCGGTACCCACAGTCCAACAGATAACAGTTCCTGCTCCCAATGAGTTGCCTATTATGCCGTCACCAACACCAACTAGATGCATAGAATACATGGTAAGTTCAATTTGTTAGCCCCATAAAATTAAATTTTAGATTCAGTTTCTTTGCCATACTAGCTAATGTTATAATTTGGCTAACTTTGATAGTACGTCCATCTTCGGTGGTCCATCTACATTAAAATAATTTCATTTCAACTAATAATTCAAAGGTAGATAATTATAATTCAACAAATGGTGGTGGATAGATTACTCTTCTGGAGCACCTAGATCGAGCAAATGGATGTAAAAGATTTGAGCTTCCAAATAGTCCAACACATATCACCAACACAAGTGACATGAATCATTGCAATTACCATTAGCAAAATTACCGTGCAAACCAAGTTAATTCATATCCATTTGCACATAATTAATTTTAAAGCATGCATTTGCAACATAACAAACAAGTTAAAATTTTGTATTACCATCTGGCCTGAGTTGGACTCCAGCCAACAAGGGCACCAGAAGTCCATGTCTGGGTCATTGGTGGGCAGTGGTGGCAGCGGCGAGTGCGGCGCTTGTGACGCCTCATGGGGCCAGCTAAGAAAGAGGCTATGGTAAGCGCCCACTCTACACAGTTTCACAGCTGCTGCCGCGTCCGGTAGGCCCAACGCAACCATTCCCTGTACTATGTTGTCCTCAACCCCGGCGACATCCGCGGTGGAGATGAAGCTCGTGGCAGGGGTGAAGGTGGAGGTGGAGGCAGAGACAGGGTCCCTCATTGAGGCGGCGGTGGTGGCAGAGTCAACACAGGATTAGCAACAATGCCACGATGTTGTGCCATCTGGTAAAACAATCGTAGATGCAAAGAAAAGGATGATCATGGTGGTGGTGGTGGTGGTGGTGGTGGTAGCGACGCCATTCGAAATTTAGCGAGCTAGAATTAATTCGAGATGGGAGAGGATGGAGATGAAAGACGAAGCCGATGATACCATTCCATTATAGTGCCTCACTGGTAGTGCTAGCCAATGGGCCGAACCGTGCCGGCCTGGTTCGGGCCCGGTTTGGTTAGGCTTTGTTCGGTTTTGGCTCGGTTACCTTGCGAACAGGGCCAACTGGGCCACCGGGCCAGGGTCTGAGCCAAGGTTCGGTTCACTTACTGAACCGGGCGAACCTGGCTAGCCCAGTTCTAGTTTAGCCCATTTGGCCCGGTTCGCATATTATATGTCCAAAAAATCAGAAAAAAACGAGGATTCCAAAAATAAAAAGGAAATTCATAAAAGTGATTGAAAAAATTACAATATATAGAAAAAAATATTTGATAAGCATTGAAGAGCTTTATTATTATAGGTATAGTACATGGTTGCCTCGTTAAAAACTTTACCAAGTAAAAACTCAAAATTGAGAAAACTTTGGTAAAGAAAACTCAAGTCTTGTTTTACTAACGACCAGTCCTTCATGCTTAGTAGTATTTCAACCATGTCGCTATGAAGGAAAATGCGTATGTCCTTAAGTATTCTTTCAGCAAGATTGAAAGCAGACTCCGAGAAATCCGTGGAGACTAGAAAGGTTAACATATCCTGTGCTAAGATGGATAGCACGGGTCCACTATGTTGCTGCCACCATGTGAGAATGTTAAACTCCTCCTGAAAGTCGACAGAGTCGTTCGCCAAGTATGACGCAAACTCACCAGAAGATCCGCGTGATGTAGCTTATGCGGTCTAACCGGTGCTCGAAGAACTTGAAGTGTCTTTGCCCATGATGGTATTCCAAAAGGACAACTTCCTGCCCGTCTGTTGAACCGGTGGCGGTTGTTGTGGATGAAATCCTGCATACTTTTCTTCATATTTTCTATACAACTCATTCAGTCTATTCCTAACTTCATGAAAATAGTTAGAATAATCAATGCCAGTAGTAACACCAAGTTGTGTTAGAGCATTAGTTAGTCCAGGGAGTTTGGCCCGAGGGTCCAAAAAAAAGCAAAACAATACAAAAATGGAATGTCTCTCCAATATTTTAAATATTTAGCTTTCATATGGCTAACTGCATCAAATAAAATAGGATCAGTTTCAAATGTCTTCAACTGATTAGCAATATAATAGATGCATTGAATTATAGAACAAGAAGTAGGCTGATAAACAGTAGAGGCAGTTTGTGTGCATTCATAAAAACCTCTAAAAATGAATCTAAATGGGTAAGTACCTGCCAAACCTGTGGAGTCAAAAGTGGCGTGCCATCATGGGTTCGATTGTTAGTGTTAATAAAAACTTCGAAAGGCTGCCTGTATGGTAATACATGCTGAAGCATAAGGTAGGTGGAATTCCACCTAACAGGCATGTCCAAACCAAATTTCCTAGTTGTACATGTAATGCACGACAATAGTTCTTCCATCCACCAATTTTTGTGTTAGAGCTATTTAAAATTGAGATTGCTTCCCGAATAGTTTGAAGAAAAGGTTGCATTCTCTTCAAGCCACTCTTAACAATTAGATTAATTATATGGCATGCACATCGTTGATGCATTAGAAAAGAATCGGCATATGTGGCTAGCACAGGTTTCAAAATATTCACGACAGAATTATTAACTGATGCATTATCTAAGGTAATAGAGAAAATCTTGTCCTTTATTTTAAATTCTTGAACAACATTCATAATACTATCTGCTATATTCTCACCTGTGTGATTGACATCAATAAGTCTAAGAGCAATTATTTTTTTCTCCATTTCCCTGTTTTGGTTAACATAATGAGTAACAACACTTAAATAATATTTCCTAGCCCTCCCAGCCTAAATGTTTGATGTTAAAGAAATTGAAAATGTGCAAGCTTTAAACTGCTCTTTCAATTTTAACTTGTTAGTTGCATATAATTTTTTTAAATCCCTAGTTGTTGTCTGACGAGACACACTAGTAAATCTAGGTTTGTGAGCAGTTTTAATATACTCTTGAAATATAGGGGATTCACCAAAACCCAAAGGTAAATCTTTAGAAGCAATCAGATGACATAAAGCTTGTCTAGCTACTTTGGGATTCTACTCCCAATTACTTACTGTACCATCAGGGTTATAGCTCAATTGTTGCTGCATCATTTGAACGCCTCTCTTCTTCTTACAAGCCAAGGCGTGCCTCCTCAAGTGTCCCGTGCCCGAGCTAGTCCCTGCTGATAACTCCTGTCGATAAATCTTACATCGAGCTGCATACCTCACCATCTTACCGTTCTCGAGGTGCCTCAATTGCTCGTAGTCATCCTACACCTCCGACCGATTAGCTCGGGCCCGCTTCGATTCAACGGTATCGGACCCTAAAGCGTAGGTTGAACCGGAAGAACCATATGACACATCACCAGTTCCTTCTTTTCCTTATGTTTCTTGTGGTTCATCATCCGGAACCGGTATGTTCTGGCCATACGGTTCACAATCCTCCGGTCTTAAACTGAACTGACTAATGGGAAATTCATCATACGGAGAATTTCTGTCGGCCATTTTCAAAACCTACAAAATAACAATCACAACATATGTTAGAAACAACAAATTAGCATATTTCTGCAATATAAACCTCACCGGTTCACCCTACCGAATTTGCAAACTCAAAATATTTTTTGCAAAATTTTTCAAACTTATGCCCAAATTTGCAAAGCACAACTAGATTTTAACTCATAATGCAAAGAACGGAATGGGGTTGAAAGTGTGGCTGGATGAGGAGAGGGTGCACCCCTATTTATAGGAAAACAATTGGGATTTTTGAATTTTTCTGTTATTTTTACCGATTTTTCAAAGCTTCAATGGTAAAAAAGGCTAGGAATCAAATGCGAACGTTAAATTTGATCTAGCAAATCTGTGAATGACGCGTGGCATGGTGCGCCCGCTCGTGTGCGAAAACGCGCGCTCCCGTGTGAAAAGATGCGCTCGCCGACACAGACCGCAGAGCCACATACGCGCTTACGCGCAGGGCCGAGCGCATGGGCCGGGTGCGCCACGCCAGGCGACGCGTGGCTAGGGCTGGCGCACCGAGAGGCTTCGGCGCGGGTGCAGGGACAGGCGACGCATGGCGGTAGCCTGTCCCGGCGAACCGAGCGTGAGTGGGCCGTGCGGGGTCCGAGTGACGCGTGGCGGGCAGTGGTGCACCGAGCGGGACGGTGGCCTAGACGGCCGACGCGTGGCCGGGGAGAAGTAGTAAACCGCGAATCGGCGGGTGGGCCGGGAGTTTGAATTTCAAAACCAAAAACTACAGAACTCTGGGCCTAAATGGGCCAGCCCGGTTCGCATAGTACCGAAACGGTCCATCACTATGCGAACCAAATCGGGCCGGCCCGACGAGCCTAAGGTCAGGCCCAGGTTCGGTTCGCCAGGCCAAACTGGGCTGGCCTGGTTTGTTTTCGAACCGAACCGGGCCTTGCCAGTCTGATGAATAGGACCGGGCCGCCCGGTTTGGCCCAAAAATCCTAGCCCTTTTGGCCAGGTCAGCTTACCGGAAATGGCTAACCAGCTGTCCTAGTGGATCCATGGCACTCCCGTGTTCGGTGTTCCAGATCAGCACCGGAACAAAGAGCTGCCTAGCTATATTATCGGGGAAACCGACACAGAGGATTCATGTAACACCTTAAAAATTTGAGGATTTAAAAATTTAATTACAAATTCAAAATATAATTCAGCGTTTTCTTAAAAAAACTTAATTTCTTTCTTTTCTTTCTTTTTTTCTCTCTTCCCCTTCTCATTCTTTTCTTTCAACCGTGACCTTGGTGGACTTTTGCCCTCTGTCCCAACCCTGGCCAAACCTTTCTATTTCTAGCCAATAATCTAGACATGCAACACATGGACTCCTCTCCTCTATCTCTAATCAATTTGATTAGGAATCCAGCCCTAACCAAATTTGGTTACCAAATTCATCTCCATTTCCATGTTTACCATGCCCTCATCGCGAACATCCCAAAACCCAATTCATCTCAAATTCCACCCAAAATCAATCTGTTGTTGCGTCGAGAAACAGAGCTATCGTCGCCATCATCGACACCGAAGGCCAAAGCCATCACCGCTATCCATCGTGGTCACCACCATCCCATGGGTCATCGGAGTCAAACCCTGAAGCACTGAGGATAGGTCCAAGAAGAACCACCGCTTCCCTCTTCACGCTCAAGCCGAGGTGGCCATCTTCTCTACGTGTCGCCTAGCTCTCTTTCATCAAGTACCGAGCTACGCATAGCCGTTGAGTCGTGCCACCATCGCTAGTTGTAGCACCGCACCATCCCTGCTCACCACCTCAGGCCACGCCGGACGCCCTCGCCACGGCAACGCAAGCCGTACTGGTGCCTCTGCTCTGCCCGTCGTGGAGCCACTACGCGTCGCCCTATCCTAACAGAGCCGACGCAGCTAGCCTGTAATAGGCCAGTTGTAGCTTATTAGAACTTAAGCATGCATATAGCTATACATTATTCTTTTAAAATCTCATTTTTGTATAAATTGGCCTTTTGTAAGAATTATTATGTATATATGTGTATATATGCATGGATATGTGCATAGGTATGCATATATTTTGATAGTAAGCACTAATATCACTATTAAACTATGGACCACCTTTTAGGGGTGGTCTACACTGCACTAGTCTCTGGACCAGTAATCTAGTGCCACACGTTACATAGCTGGATCATTTCATACATCGAGATGTCTTTATTACAAAGCGCAGCCCTCAGGCTGATTAGTAGTCAAACGGCCGTAGCCTTAGTTACAAACCAAGTTCCAAAATATAACATCAGAGTTATGAAATACTTTCAACAAAATCACACCAGTGGCTATGCAACAGCGCGCAATTGGTGGAATGCCCTAAACCATGCCCAACATCCTACTCTTGATTTTGGTACCGAGGATCTCTATCCTCGTGGCACTCGTAGGTGTCATTGCCTCCATCATCTCCATCGACTAAAAGAGCAGATATATGCGAGGTCAGTGTCATCCAAACACTGGCAAGTTAACACCCAACCTAATTGAAAGGAGCGAGATGTCGCCTAGAGGAGGGTGAATAGGCGATTACAAAATTTAAAAACATTAAATTAAAGAAAGCAGAAACAAAGGGTTCGGACTGTCCGAGTTCACCTCGGACTGTCCGAGTACTTCGGATAGTCCGAAGTCTATTCGGATAGTCCGAATGATACAGAGTGACTTCGAATTTAACTCAAATATCACATATTCAAGGATACCACCTGCACCAAAGATAGTTCACAAGCAAGTATAGGTGTAGTAGTATCACACAATACAAGATAATCAATTCAATTGTAAAATAAATAAGTAAATCAAACTTGAGAGTGAAAGGAATAAAACCGAAATGAAGATGGAGACGCGAAGATGTTTGTTCCCGAAGTTCGGATCCTTGAGGGGATCCTACGTCTCCGTTGAGGCGGCTCGGTCACACTTGAGTTGGGGTCGTTTTTAACCCTTCCCTCACCGGTGTTGCACAATGCACTCGCCGGCTTCACTCCTTTGATTTCTTCCCTTGCGGAGGCAAAATCGAGTCTTCACAAACTTGACACGGTGCACCACACAAAGCTCGGTAGCTCATGACTAACTCCTAACCGTCTAGGAGTTCTCAACCTCCAAGAGTAACAAATACCTACGAAGAATAAACATGGAGATGACTACAAGTGCTCAAAGATCAATTCTTACTCAAACCACACTCACACCTCCTCCCAACTCTTCCCAACCCTTCTTCCCAAGGGGATCACCTAGATCGAAGAGTGGAGGGGTCACTAGGGCTTAAGAACACACTAATTCCACAAAGAAATCACCTCCTAACCTTTCTCCTAATTCTCCCTCAATCCCTCCTTCCAACTCTTCCAAACCCTTCTCCAAAGGGGATCACAAAGATCTAAGAGTAGAGGGGTTCTAGGAGGCTCAAGAACACTTAGATAGATCAAGGAAATGATGGTATAACGGCTCTATTCAAGTGGGGAGAGAGAGGGGTTTAAATAGAGGCTTCCACTGATCTAACCGTTACAGACAGTTCTGTGTATGTTCGGATAGTCGGAGTGATATTCGGATAGTCCGAGTAATTACAGCCCGACGAACAGAAAGGGTCAGCTCGGATAGTCCAAAAAATCTTCGGATAGTCCGAGTCATTCGGATACTCCGAGTAAACCTTGGACAGTCCGAGGGCTGAAAACAGCCACTGCACACCCCCGATGAAAACGGGCATAACTTTTGACTCTGGACTCCGTTTTGGGTGATCTTGGACTCTACGGAAAGCTAAGAACGAGAGCTACACAAACAAGAAGGTCTCACACCTTATATCCCAAGGTATAAATGCAGAACTCACAAAGAGGGTAAGGGAGACCTACAACTCTCACTTTCCGACACCACCAACACCACATTCTCTCTAGATTTCACTAGGATGGATCACTTGAGCACTTGACACTTCTAGAAGTCATTCTCCATCGCATCCCTCTTAATAGTACGGCAATCCTTAGATTCAAATTAAATCAAAGAAAATACAAGTCTAGGATAGTCACTTGCTGTCTTTTTCTTCATTATGCATGATGACCTTCACCAAAAGATTGATGAAGCCTTCACCTTATCCAACTTGACTCGATTCACCTCATGAGACTCTCGTCCCATCGACCTTGACTTGATCATCCTCCCCGACGATCTCCACGCCAAGTCGATCTTGACTTAGTCCTCAACTCTTGGTGAAACCGTCGTCTTGTTGACCTCGGCTTAACCGTTATCTTTTAACATACCTTGGTCATCACACATACTCACGGGACCTAATTCTTTCTAAACCACTCATGAAAGATATTAGTCCAAAAGCTCAATAGATATAAATAGATTGATGTTTGTGAGCAATTAAGTACCACAAGTGTTTCATATAAAGAGACACAATATTAAATGGAAACACTTGACAAGAGAAAGATTCTCTACTAAGTGCATCATGATAAATATGTAATGGAGCTAGATGCACTAGAAAGATAATTGCCAATATGATAAATCAACTAAACCATAGCAAGTACCACAATCTTCACTAAGATGGAGCACATGATAGAATATACAAGAATTACACAGGTGCAAATAATATTCAAGTTAGAGTGAAGTTGTGGAACAATCTAAATTAAACTCCACTAAGTGATGTGCATAAGAAGATATACAAACAAAGCATGCATGCTCCAAGTCAAGACATATCAACGTGAAGTTTAAGTCTAGTTAAGACATGTATACTGGAAGCAAGACACATATTGAACTCAAGTGAGTATATATGCACAAATAGATATGAAATGAACCAATGTGCATATATAGGCAATATGATACTTTAGAGCTCACTATGCATTTGCAAAAGAGGAACGCAATAATAAGTAGAGAAGGGATACCGAGATTGCATGCCTCATCTTTGCTTATTCAATTGACCTAAAGAATTCTTCCATTTGGTTGAGACTAAAATAGTCTTAGCAACAAACTTGTTAGTCTCATAATACAAATAAATATATACTAGAGGTTTGACATTAGTTAAGCATTAACTCAAGCATTTACACATTTACTAATAATTGTCATTATATGTGTTTGTCATTAATCACCAAAATCACTTATGTGCCTAGATACACTTTCAATCTCCTCCTTTTTGGTGATTTATGACAAACCCTTTAGCAATTGCACCAAATGACAATACTAAGTTATTTAGCACAAAAACAAATGTGAAGAGAGAACAAGAGATCATACTTACAAACATTCTCCCATAAATTGGATGGACAATTGATAATCTTTATAAATTCGATTCTCTCCCTTTTGTCATTCTCTTCATATTCTCTTCCCTTTTGTCAATCGATTAGGGGGCATTGATAAGTCATAAATTCTTCCCCTTTTGTCATTAATCCCAAAAAGGTCCATAATAGATCTTCAATATCCATTTGGGGGTTTGAACTCCCCTATAGTCATCAATTATCCAAAGATCCACTAAGGAATATCTTTTCTCCCCCTTGATAATGCACTCAATAAAAAGATTAGAGAGAACAAGATAAAATCAATGAGCTAGCAATAAAACAATAATATTAAGCTCCCCTAAATCTAGACAAGATATGACACCAATTATATCCAAGATTTAGGTATGAGGATAAGCTATCATCATTAGGTAAATATGTCATGCCACAAGAGTATAAGTGAAGAACAAATCATGACATAACAAAATTATAGTATTATGTTCATGAGCCAAATGATATAGGTGAAGTACATGCTCATGATTGGATGGAATAAACAAGTTACAAGGGTATATCTTGATGGAGTATCATCCAAATGATATGAAGTAGATTTCACATTAAAGGAACTAGAAATAGCTCACAAAACATGTTAGATGACATTTGGATGAGAATATGCAATAATTACACTTAGGAATACCACTTGTAAGTATGTGAGAGCAAAAAAAAAAGTTTGAAACTAATTCAAACAAGCTCTTGAACTTACAAAGATATCTACAGGATAGATCATTTAATCATCTAGAAATTGTAAAGATCAAGAGCAACTATGAAGATCATATGAATATGGAGGAGCTAAATGAATATTATATCATGCAAGAGCTCCCCCTAAATCTATGCAATTAACCCATTTAATGAGATAATTAATTTCATGGAAGTGCAATGACAATTAAAGATTCGGTGTTGAGAGAGTATACATCCCTTTGTCGATTCCCATCTACCACATGCTTAGATCGATCTTGATCAATTTGCACGGTCTTAGATCCCTCGGACTGTGGAATCTCCATCCACATCCTTCATCCCACCATGGATATTGATCCTCTTTGATCCCTGCACATGCATAGACAAGCAAACGATTTTCGGGAGCAAATATCTTTCAACTTGACCCAAGTTAGCTTGATAGTATCTTAAATATAAAATGGAAGATATAGATGATAAACATGATAATATTGCTTGCATGCACTTTGGAAAATTCAAAATATACCAATTAATAGTTTTCATAATATAAGAGAAATATTTGATACCAACTAAAAATTTCTACCATTTGAAATATTTCACAATATCAATTTCCAAGAGAAATATTTTAAACACATTCAAATTCAACTCTTGAAATCCACTTGTGAAAGAGACAATGTATAAAACACATTTAAAGCTCACTCTTGAACTCACAATGGAAATTTCCATCTTTTTATAATAAACTTCAAGATTTACAAAAGAGGAAACAATTTGAGGCTAAGATGCAATTAAATCCAATTTCTATAAAGAACTTAGCCAAAAATCGTACTTTCAATGGAGTAAAAACTTGAATAGATATGCTCCACTTTGAGGCTTTGAGCAATGAATAAGTTCACATATTTTTTACCTTGAAAGACTTGCTAAAAAACTCCAAATTAGAATTCTCAAAACATGCGAGCAGCAACATAAAATAAATTTTACCTCTTAGACCATTGCTCAAATGCAAAAGTCATCAACGCGAAAGAGATCCGCCTCGAAATTCTCTTCGAGAGCTATGAGGGTCGAAAATCCATTGGAGCAAAGGAAAACCCCGAAAACATAAAAATAGTGAAATCTGAACCGAAGGTTTCGGGATAAGAAAATCTGGCTTAAAATGATCCCGAGGATGAAAAACTTGAATATATGAGCTCCCAAATAATCTTAGATGAATTATGGAGCTATGACTTAAGTTATATTAGTTTTCATCCATAACAATACTCAAAAACATTCAAAAGTTAAGCAAGAATTCAAAAGAGTGAAGTGCTCAAAGTTTCTGATTTGACATTCCATTTAAGCTTCTAAACAGGGCTGAACAGCAGTTTAAACAGTGTTCAACAATTCTGAGAAAATTATTCAAGGTAGATCAACTATAGAGCATCAAAACTCATAATAACAACTTTCTCAGATTATGAACCCATTTATAGATAGAAAATTCACAAATCAGCCAGAAATCAATACAAAACTGAAAATTTCAGCAAGCTGAACATTTTGAATTTGGATCAAAACTTGATCAAATGAAGTCCAATGGCCATGAAATTTTTCATAAACATTCCATGGACTACCAAGAAACTTTTCCAATAGGAATTTTTGAAAGATCATAATCCAATTAAGAAATATGTCAGAAGGAGCATTGGAGGTTCGGTTTTGACACTAAGTCAAATAAAGTTAACAATATATGCAAATAAGCTCAAATAAATTTTAAAATTTTCAGATATGAACTTAATATGCAAGAGAAGGTTTTCGAAAAAGGAATTTTCAATAAAGCAATTTCTTTTTGAGAAATATGGTGAAAGATACAATATAGGCAAATAAGAGTACATAGTTTTCATCAAATCCTCAAAATGCAAGTAAAAATATTTTCAATAAAAATTTGCACTTGCATGGCTTCATATGAATTATATATATACTTATAAGCCATTTATCACAAAGAAATCCAATCAAAATTTCAAATACAACTATATGCAAGAATAGGCCAAATATGGTCAAAAGAGTGATTTGAATGAATTTAATATGGCCATAACTCTTGAACGATTAGGATTTTGGAAAAGCATTGAACTAGAGAAATGTTTGAAATGTCTAGCCTTAAAAGTTTGGTATTAATAATTTCCTCAAAAACTCAATAAATCTTGTTTTAGGAAAATATGCAATTTAATTCAAGAACAAGATCATAAAAGATCCTTTTATAAATCTATTCATGGTATATTAGTTAGGAAGCATCTAGAATACATAAGGAAGCACATTTAACCTTATTGGATCAAAAATTAAGACTTTTGATGAAAATTTCATTTCGAAGTCATTATGCAAAAAGGAGATCCAAATGAGAAAAACGATAACACAATATCCTAATATGGCATAAAATGGATATGAGACAAGACCACAATAGAATAAACATGACGAATAAAATCAATTTCAATTCCCTTTACATATAGGGACTAATAGCAAAAGAATAAGCTCCCCCTTACACAAAGGATTCTTTAAGGGTCACTCATTAAATCATCTTACTAAAGGCCTCAATCTCGATGTTTCTTGTTTGATGGCTTCTTTTATGTCTAATCTTCCTCTCAAAGAATTTTGATATAAGAGTAAAGAAGAGAAGATGTCATCTAAAATAAGAAGGAGATAAGGAGCAATAAGGTCTTAGGGAAGTAAGAAAGAATTAGCTTTGAGTGACTAAATGTCAAGATAGAGATTAAGATATAAAACTACCTTAAGATACCACTTGTAAGAACCAAATGGCATTAGAGATGAAAGATAGGTAGTTAGAAAGATATCACTTCTGAAAAGAAATACCACTTGAAGAGTTTATACAAAGAAGGATCATAGTGGTATTTAGCAAAAGAGAAGAGAGTGATATCTAGATGAGTTGTTAATGGCTCCAAATATTTTCAAGAAATCCAACACAAATGTTATTTGGAGCATTTCCAACTAGGAGAGATCATTCAAAAGATTGAAAATAGATTTTACCAAAATAAGCTTTTAGGTTTGTAAGATAACTCTATTTTTCAAAAATCTCTCCAATTTTGCCAAATGAACATGAGAAAGGTATTTTAGTTTCCAAATGGTCTATATGAGTCTCAAATACCCTTCCAAGCCAATTTATATCAAGAAACTTGGCTCAAATGGAAAAACTCACTTAAGTGCTAGAAATGGTCATTTTTGGTCAAAGTAAGTTTTACAGCGAGTTTCAAAACCTCATAGCTTGAGATACATTGGTCATTTGAAAATACTTTAAATACAAAAAATGTTTGTAATGACCAACTCTAGGTTTTTGGTATTGAAACTTTTCTCAAATTCGGTTTAGAATTAATTCTATGAAAAATACCGAAAATAGCCAAAAACAAGATACTACTAACTAGAATTTTAGTCCAAAACTTGTTTTTGATGTGACTAGGTTTTTCTTTACCCAAAACCCTTTGAAAACATTTGAAAATCATTTTGGAACATTTTTTAAACAAATTTCAAATGTTTACTTCAAATTCACATTTTGGCTAAAATGACTCATTTTGAAATTTAACACTAACACTTAATAAATATGGCACACTTAGGAATTGTGATACACATGGATATGAATTAGCACTAAGCTCTAAATGTGCCACAACACTCATCATGCTCATAGAAACATTGAAGGTTTCATTAGACAAGAGCACGATGAATGACTAAAGATTAAAATGATTTTTCATGAAATGCAATTACCTACACAGGGCAAGATGCTTGAAATTAAATTGTTACCGAAGTGGCATTGGTATATGATATATACTTGAATATCCTCATGCTTGGCATTAAATGGTTGATGGTGAACTCCACCTCTTCATACATATGCCAAGCCTTCAATGTCTCTTCGTGTCCTATTAAGCATTTCAAGAAAGTTTTGGTACCCAATTCTTGTTGGGTCCGGGAGAGTTAGTCTTGATGCCTTTTGGTGCCCTAGTAGAAGTCTTAACATTAGAATTAGCATGAAAGCAACAAGACTTACTACTATTAGATTTTACAATTGGGCACTTACCAATAAAAGAATTAGCCTTTGGTTTGGAATTATTTGCAAATGAGTAAAACACACCTTTCTTGACAAAGTTCACCTTAGGGCTTATCCTACCACCATCCTTGGGTAAAATCCAATTTTCTTTCTTACCCAAGGCATCCCTCTCCCCAAGAGAATAGTCATGAATTATGTGTTTTGCCACCCAAATGGCTTTGGCATTAGTTTTAGTTGGGGTAACATTTCTAGCAAATAAATTACCATTTTTATCTTTCCTAAGCATATAATGTTCGTTGACAAGAGAAGGCTTAGGAATGTTACCCTTGGGACAATCTTTACCAATGTGTCCCTTTTTCCGACAATTGTAGCAAGTGGGCTTTGAGCGTCTTGTCTTCTTGACTTGCTTCTTGTCGGTTTGTCTCTTGATAGATGTAGTTTTGGTCTCCACTTTGTTAGGACACTTAGAAGCAAAGTGCCCTAACTTGTTGCATCCAAAGCATTTGATGCTCTTCATTTTTTTGGCTTGGTGCTTTGCATTTGTCTTAAACTTCCCTTCTTGAGATTGGAAAGATTTGGAGTGCCTTCTATTATAATTTCTCTTCTTAGGGATAAAGCCAAGCCCCATCGTGTTCTTGACGGATCTTTGATTGCCTAAGATGGCATTTAGGTTGGCTTTCCCATTGTAGCACTTCTCCAAATCCTTCTTCAATTTTTGCACTTGAGCCTTGAGCACTTTGATTTCCTCTACAAAATTGTTAGAATAACAAGCACTAGAGGAAATATAAGCATTTGAATTTGAGCAACAAGGAGTATCAACTTGATCATTGCAAAGTATGATGGAGGTGGAACCATTTGCATTAGAGCTTGTAGGCATGTCGAGCAATTCATTGCAAGGAGTGAAATTTATAATTCTAGATGGTATGCAAGAAGTAGAGTCTAAGCATGGCATATCATCAAGAATATCACAAGATAATCCAACATCTACCTTGCTAGTAGTGGTATTCTTGAGAAGGAGATTTTCATGATCTATATTTAATGCATCATATGATTTTTGTAGCAACTTAAGCTTTAGGGTCAAATCATGTGATTTTCTAATTTCCTTCTCAAGGTGACAATGGAACCTTCTAAGCATGTTCATCAATTCTTCACGAGAGGGCTCATTGTCATTTACCTCATTTTTACCTTGAGCCAAGAAGCAATTAGGTGACGTGGAAGGTGTTGGAGATTCATCTTCACTTGAGCTTGATGTGGAGAAATCATCACTTGAAGTCCATACTTGTGAATTGTCCACTTGATCAATTTTGGACTTCTCATGATTTCTTTGAATGAGCATCCACACATCGTGAGCATACTTGAGGTGGCCTAGCTTCTCTCGCTCATCTTTGCTCAAAACACTAAGTAGAGCATCGAGGGCTTGAGTATTCATGTGTTCATTTTCTTCCTCGGTGGTGAGGTTGCTCTCATCATTCACACTATAACCATTTTCAACAATATCCCAAATGGAAGGATGGAGAGCTCTCAAGAACATTTTCATCTTGTGTTTCTACGGGCCATAATGTGTACCATCAAAATATGGTGCCCAACCGAAGGAAGTGGGTATAAGAGAAGATTCACTAGTATTCATGTTAGTATGATGAAAAGAAATATTAGCTCCACATTCATCCATCTCGTCAATAGACATCCAAACCCTCTAAGCGGTTAAGCTTAATTTCGGAGGTTAGGCTCTGATACCAATTGAAAGGACCGGGATGTCGCCTAGAGGGGGGTGAATAGGCGATTACAAAATTTAAAAACATTAAATTAAACATAGCGGAAACAAAGGGTTGGGACTGTCCAAGTTCACCTCGGACTGTCCGAGTACTTCGGATAGTCCTAAGTCTATTCGAATAGTCCGAATGATACAGAGTGACTTCGAATTCAACTCAAATATCACAGATTCAAGGATACCACCTGCACCAAAGATAGTTCACAAGCAAGTATAGGTGTAGTGGTATCACACAATACAAGATAATCAATTCAATTGTAAAATAAGCAAGTAAATCAAACTTGAGAGTGAAAGGGATAAAACCGAAATGAAGATGGAGACGGGAATATGTTTGTTCCCGAAGTTTGGATCCTTGAGGGGATCCTACGTCTCCGTTGAGGCGGCTCGGTCACACTTGAGCCGGGGTCTTTTTCAACCCTTCCCTCACCGGTGTTGCACAATGCACTCGCCGGCTTCACTCCTTTGATTTCTTCCCTTGCGGAGGCGAAATTGGGCCTTCACAAACTTGACACGGCGCACCACACAGCTCGGTGGCTCGTGACCAACTCCTAGCCGTCTAGGAGTCCTCAATCTCCAAGAGTAACAAATGCCTATGAAGAATAAACTTGGAGATGACTACAAGTGCTCAAAGATCAATTCTTGCTCAAACCACACTCACACCTCCTCCCAACTCTTCCCAACCCTTCTTCCCAAGGGGATCACCTAGATCGAAGAGTGGAGGGGTCACTAGGGCTTAAAAACACACTAATTCCACAAAGGAATCACCTCCCAACCTTTCTCCCAATTCTCCCACAATCCCTCCTTCCAACTCTTCCAAACCCTTCTCCAAAGGGGATCACAAAGATATAAGAGTAGAGGGGTTCTAGGAGGCTCAAGACAGTTGGATAGATCAAGGAAATGGTGGTATAACGGCTCTATTCAAGTGGGGAGAGAGATGGATTTAAATAGAGGCTTCCACGGGTCTGACTGTTACAGACAGTTCTGTGTATGTTCGGATAGTCCGAGTAATTACAGCCCGACGAACAGAGAGGGTCAGCTCGGATAGTCCGAAAAATCTTCCGAGTCATTCGGATACTCCGAGTAAACCTCGGACAGTCCGAGGGCTGAAAACAGCCACTGCACACCCCGATGAAAACGGGCATAACTTTTGACTCCGGACTCCATTTTGGGTGATCTTGGACTCTACGGAAAGCTAAGAACGAGAGCTACACAAACAAGAAGGTCTCACACCTTAAATCCCAAGGTATAAATGCAGAACTCACAAAGAAGGCAAGGGAGACCTAGAACTCTCACTTTCTGACACCATCAACACCACACTCTCTCTAGGTTTCACTAGGATGGATCACTTGAGCACTTGACATATCTAGAAGTCATTCTCCATCGCATCCCTCTTAATAGTACTGCAATCCTTAGATTAAAATTAAATCAAAGATAATACAAGTCTAGGATAGTCACTTGCCGTCTTTTTCTTCATTATGCATGATGACCTTCACCAAAAGATTGATGAAGCCTTCGCCTTATCCAACTTGACTCGATTCACCTCATGAGATTCTCGTCCCATCATCCTTGACTTGATCATCCTCCCCGATGATCTCCACGCCAAGTCGATCTTGACTTAGTCCTCAACTCTTGGTGAAACCGTCGTCTTGTTGACCTCGGCTTAACCGTCATCCTTTAACATACCTTGGTCATCACACATACTCACGGGACCTAATTCTTTCTAAACCACTCATGAAAGATATTAGTCCAAAAGCTCAATAGATATAAATAGATTGATGTTTGTGAGCAATTAAGTACCATAAGTGTTTCATATAAAGAGACACAATATTAAATGGAAACACTTGACAAGAGAAAGATTCTCTACTAAGTACATCATGATAAATATGTAATGGAGCTAGATGCACTAGGAAGATAATTGCCAATATGATAAATCAACTAAACCATGGCAAGTACCACAATCTTCACTAAGATGGAGCACATGATAGAATATACAAGAATTACACATGTGCAAATAATATTCAAGCTAGAGTGAAGTTGTGGAACAATCTAGATTAAACTCCACTAAGTGATGTGCATAAGAAGATATACAAACAAAGCATGCATGCACCAAGTCAAGACATATCAATGTGATGTTTAACTCTAGTTAAGACATGTATACTATAAGCAAGACACATATTGAACTCAAGTGAGTATATATGCACAAATAGATATGAAATGAACCAATGTGCATATATAGGCAATATGTTACTTTAGAGCTCACTATGCATTTGCAAAAGAGGAACGCAATAATAAGTAGAGAAGGGATACCGAGATTGCATGCCTCATCTTTGCTTATTCACTTGACCTAAAGAATTCTTCCATTTGGGTGAGACTAAAATAGTCTTAGCAACAAACTTGTTAGTCTCATATTACAAATAAATATATACTAGAGGTTTGACATTAGGCAAGCATTAACTCAAGCATTTACACATTTACTAATAATTGTCATTATATGTGTTTGTCATTAATCACCAAAATCACTTATGTGTCTAGATGCATTTTCACTAATGCATTTAATGATAGAGGTTCCAAAGGAAATGTTGAGGTTTGTTTTGTTTGTAGAAAGCTAGTGTTTTAATTCAAAACCTATGACTTAGCAGTTTCAACCAAAGATGTGCTTTTAATGTGTCAATTCAGAGTTTTAGTTCCAAACCATAAACCCAATCAAATCCCATGACAGTTTCCATGCGATCTGCCAAACATCTCCTTACTCCCGCCATCATCTTCCGGGTTGGCGACCCGTTGTGAACCACAACTCTACTGGATTTGTCGGTCCAGGAAGTGTGATTAAATCACCATCAAGGTGATGTCCCAAGCCGGACCTTCTTAGAAAGAGGGTTCATGGACCCTCCGCTCTTACTACCTCACGATGGCCATGCGTTGTGGTGGTAGGAACTATCTCCCGCAGGCAGATGGTTGGTGGCTTCACACTGTGCATCCTCGATGCACCCATCTAGCTGAGCTCAACTGCACCCTAGCCCGTCCACTTAGGCCTCAACCTAAAATTCCCAGTTATCTTCCTTCTCTTGCTATCGTTCCTTCGTGCACCTCGGCACACGATGTGTCAGAACCATCCTCCTCAGGCAAGTGGCAGCGCCCCCCCCGGTACGCGTATGACTCCATGTTCCTCAACGCACCGTATGTGAACGATAGCCCACATTCGTAGCCCATGCTATTCCAACTGTACCAAACCCTGTCCAAACACATCCTCAAACAAACACACACACTAGCATGCCAAGCCCCAATTTCCATGTATCAAGATTCCAAATATAAGTTTATTATGTCTCAGTGAATATTGGTTCACTGTTCCGAGGCGTCTAGGCCTAAAAGTAATAATTGAGACCTGAGCATAGCTTAGCAAGATTTTAACCAGACTTAGAAGTCTAACAAGTTTTAAATCATAGACTTAATAGTCTAAAAATGGTTTTGTTCCTAAACCAGGTAAATCAAGAATTGATCGTCAAGTCGATCAAAGTGTGATTGAACTAGCAATGATCATCAACACAATCATCATGGGGAACGACAATTCAATAAAGCAAGCATGATATATCATGATTAACAAGATAGGTATTCATAATTGAAAAGCATGCAATTTGATAATTAAAAAAAAATAATTTAATAAAAACTGGAATTAATATGATCTAACTGGATATTAACTCGCCTTGTTCCTCTTGAGTGATGTCCTCGAACTGACCTTCAGTTCCTGCTAGTTCTATTCATGAAAACATTCATAATGAACAACCAGAATGCGTAAAATATGATGCATCAATGCATTCATCTCTAGCGAGGTGATTGATCGACTAAGCGTTGTACAATTTATTTAGGATGTTCTATGAGCTTTTTTGGTTATAGAAAACTATGCATCGAAGGGTGTGATGATATGTTCATGAATGCTTAGATTATATGAATATATATATTAACATATAATTACCCATAGTTTTAGCAAATTAATGGTCTTAAATTACTTTTGTCAGAAGTATTTCCTTTATTCATAGGCTAATGAAATCACAAATACTAGGTGGTGTGTTTTGGTACTTTAGTATTCCTTCTGGATAGAGGATAATTCTTTGGGGCTGCTTTAATTTGGTGTTATTTAAGAGTACAAGATTAATTACACTAATTATCATTATTTACAAGGTTATTTATTTGATCATTGGTGATTACGTGCCATACTATCAATTTAATATTTTTTCTAGGCCCAAAGAGGTTTTAAGTATTTTCTAGAAATTTCTTAGAATTTCCCTATTTAGTGTACTATTTATAATTAACAGAAAACCATTCCAGTGTTAATTCTATATAAGAAAATGTCTAAAGCAACCCTATTCAATTTAAATTGGGACAAATTCTCATTTACTGTTCATGACAGTATTTTTTTATAAAGTCCAAGCTATTTATAATAATTCAATATTCTTTTTTGGATTTAATTGAGTATAATCATTTACATAGATATTGTTTAATAATTTCCAAGGAGCAAATAATCTGGGAATACTTGCTCCAAAATTTATATTATGCTTATAAATTCATTTGTGATTTTCTATGATTTTTCCATAATTTTTAAAAGACTATAACTATGCTTAATAAACCCTTTCCTTTTTTGGATTTATTTTAAAGGGGAAAACGAAATAAACTTCGGCATAGCAACGAGCCGGCCCAGTGACGGGGCAGCCCGGTCAGTCCTAGTGGAGAAAGGGTATTTCTAGAAATACGTTTTCGCCTTTGAGACACGGACTACACTGTCTACGCGTCCACTTAATCTGACGGGTAGGTCCATGGGCCCACCGGTCAATGGCTTAGCTACGGCGAACGTGGGAGGTAGCACGAATCTTGGCGCGGATCCGACGGCGTCACATCGTCGTCTTCCTCATGCTCACTTGTGCGGGGCCGCGGCTTCGCCGAGGTCTAGCCTGCGCTACGGTCGAGCTCTAGACGAGTTCTTGGGCTCTATGGTTTCAACGTGACCTTGTGCACCACATGGTGCTAACGTCGTCGCCGACGGTGACCAGACGCGGCGGGATGCCATGCGGAGGTGGCGGTGCCATGGACCTGGCCATGAAAACCTATGCTATGGCCTCACTCTAGGGAAATAAGCACGCACATGAGTTGTGCGGGGGACTAGTGGGTGCTTACCAAAGCAATGGCAGGGTCGGAGCGTCTCAGGACAAGGTGTCGACGCGTGAGCCAAAACAGGAGCGGTGGCGCGACCTTGTGGACAGCGAACTCCGGCGATGTTCCAGTCGAACCTGAGATGGCAAGAGATGAGTTTGGGTATGTAGATGCTCAAGGTGCATGGGCTTAGGAAATGGCTCACCAAGATGGGAATAATAGAAAAGGGCGTAGAACAGCGCTCTCCCTGGCCAGTGGCAATGGCACGGCTGCTCTGGCAAGCTTGAGCCTTTCCTAGCCGATTCCTTTGAGGTGGAGCAACACGAGGGAGAGGTGAAGCTGCCGATGCGAGTGCAAGAGCTGGGGTTGAGCATGGCGGTCTGGCTATGCCGACGGTAGTTTGGCCAGGCTTAAGTGGGGCACGGCAACCACAACTTAGCGTGCGTGCAGGGCAAGCCATCCATGCGTTCGGCATCGCCACGGGGCAGCTCGGCTAGAGCATAGGCACCAGCGTGGGGGGGGAGTGTGTGTGCTAGGTGGGCCCAAGGTAAACAGTGCCGAAAGCGAACTAATATTTTTGATCGTATGGCGCTGTCAACTCATACCTCTAAACGTCCCAATACTGATTGATCCAATCAACCCATGAACAACACAACACCATATCACAATGTGCGCCTGATCCAAATCCGAAACTACACATGATCGGCTCTGATACCTCTATTGGGGAACGGGTAGGCTACGCTAGCACAAATAAAAAATTTTCTACCGCAAACACCCAAGATGACATGCAAGTAGGGGATCACGGATCGTTAGCGTTAACGCATAGAGGTAGCGGAAGCAGAGTCACACGTGTCGAGGAAGTAGTTGTACACACCGAACACTTTCTCCTCGATGGTTGTCAAGCATTCCCGAGTAGCGCCGAGCAGCACGTGGTCATAGTCGAGCACCGCGAGATCACTGTGTTCATTGTCGTCGGAGGTTCCACCAACCAGCATGTCTGCGTGTGGCAGCGTCTCTAATGGTATCCACACGTTTAGGGAAGGAACACCGTGCGGGGTGTGCTAGTACCTCACCACGCGGCTAGGGTTTCGGGCGAGCAGGAGGAGCGCGGCCACTAGGGCTTGGTGAGAGCTAGTCTATATATGTCGAGCCGCCCCAGGCCTCCCCTTTTATGGACGTGCTAGCGGGCTCTAGTCGAGGCCCACTAGAACTCTAATTCTATCCGCGCGCAAACCCTTTTTCTAATAGATCAAATCCGCAAAGTTCCTTTCCAATCCACAGATCAATAGCGGCACCTAGTAGTACGTATTGACCCCTAAATGCACAGAATGATCTCATCGGCTGAACCCTAATACACTCAACATACCGATCCTTTTGCCACACGATACCAGTCAAGCTCAAGGCGAGATACGTGCCACCCTTATGATAGCTCGACCATTCACTTGTCAATGTCATGGATATAAATATCATGATTAACTCTTTAATCATATCAGCACGGCCGTGCGTTTTCTTATCCATCCACGCCGAGGGGCCTAGAGATATCTCTCCCGTTATCGAGGAGGGGCAAATTCCATCTTGATCAATCACATCCCTACGCTATGTTTGCGGCATATCTAGTAGTTACCTTTATAACTAACCTATTACGGTGTAGCGTTTGATAACACCAAAGCATACTACTCCACATGTTAGGATTGAATCATGACCTCAGGTCTAAGGATTATATAGGCGTACCACTCGACAATACACGCTGATGGCACTTTGTAGAGAACAATCTCAGGAGCGTCTCAGAGTAGGTCTATCTAACCACCCATGTTCTCTAACATTTGTCCACATTATTGATTTGATATCTCCATATATATGGTATGTGAAAAACAATACCATCAATCAATACATGCTCTGATTAAATCATTACCGCTCCTCGTAATGATATGGACCAGGGATTGTTTAGAACAATATCACAATGACAATGTGTCTCGCAACCAAATCGTATTCGATGAACAAAGTTGTGACATTAATTCATGGAACCGATAAGCAATGCTATCATACGTACATGAACAAAGACGTTACACAATCATCGTATGATTACCTCTAGAACACATTCCCTTCAATCTCCCACTTGCACTAGAGTCAATTATACAAGCATCGAATACCCATGGCTCTTGTGTGCGCGTCATGCTTTGACTGTGGAAGAGGCTTTGTTAGCGGATCGGCAACATTAAGATCCGTGTGCACTTTTCAAATCTTCACATCACCTCTGTCGATGATCTCTCGAATCAAGTGATTAACGTCTCAGTATATGTTTGGATTTTTGGTGAAACCTAGGTTCCTTTGCGTGCGCAATGGCACCACTGTTTTCACAATAGAGGTCCGTTGGACAGGAAACACTAGCGACTACTCCCAACTCAGAAACAAATTTTCTGACCCAAACCGCCTCCTTTGCAGCTTCAGAATCCGCAATATACTCAGCCTCTATCGTGGAATCAGCTACTGTCTTTTGCTAAGAACTTTTCTAGCTCACTGCCCCACCATTGATATAGAATACAAAACCGGATTGCGATCGAGAATCGTCTCTGTCAGTTTGGAAGCTAGCATCGAAGTAACCCTTTACAAGGAGTTCTTCCTCACCTCCAAAGACCAAGAACATCTCCTTTGTCCTTCGCAAGTATTTAAGGATGTTCTTTATAGCTACCCAATGACCTTTACCAGGGCTCGATTGGTACCTGCTCATAACACTTAGAGCATAAGACACATCTAGACGTGTACATAGCATGGCATACATGATCGATCCAATAGCCGAAACATATGGAATCCGACTCATTCTCTCTTGCTCATCAGGTGTCAAAGCACACTAGCATACTGAGTCTTGCTAAGATTAACACCATGTGACATTGGCAGAAAACCCTTCTTGGAATTCTGCATATCGAACCATTTCAATACCTTGTCAATGTACGTACTTTGGCTTAATCCAATTAACCTCCTCGATCTATCTCTATAGATCTTTATACCCAAAATATAAGTTGCTTCTCCCAAATCTATCATCGAGAAATATTTGCTCAAATAAGATTGAACAACTTCCAACATTGGAATATAGTTTCCCATCAACAATATGTCATCCATATATAAGATCAGAAACACAATTCTGCTCCTACTTTCTTTCTTATAAATACAAGGCTCCTCTTCATTCTTGATGAAGCCAAACTCTTTGACCACTTCATCAAAATGAAGATTCCAACTCTGAGATGCTTGCTTTTGTCCATAGATAGACCTTCGAAGCTTGCATACTTTGCCAGCATTCTTAGGATCGACAAAACTTTCGGGCTATGTCATATACACATCCTCACTTAGGTTTCCATTCAGGAAAGCCATTTTGACATCCATTTTCCGTATCTCATAGTCATGAAATGCGGCGATCGCTAGCATGATCCGGATAGACTTTAGTATGGCAACAGGCGAATAAGTTTCATCATAGTCAACACCATGAATCTGCTTAAACCCTTTTGCTACCAACTGTGCCTTATAAGGCACATTCCCTTCAATATCTTCATTGCGCACACTAACTTGGTGATATCTAGACCGAAGATCTATTTTGGAGAAGTGAGTAGCTCCTTGAAGTTGGTCAAATAGATCATCAATTTGGGAAAGTGGGTACTTGTTCTTGATAGTAACTGCATTCAGGGCTCTATAATCCACTACTAACCTCCGACTTCCATCCTTCTTGTCCACGAACATTGCTGGCGAACCCCATGGTGAGGAGCTCGGCCTGATCAGTCCTTTGCTCATCAACTCATCCAATTGCTTCTTAAGGTCAACCAATTTCTCAGAATTCATCTTGAAGTAGGGCTTCTAAATGGGAGCAGTGCTAGGTACTAGCTCAACGATGAACTCCGATTCCCTTTCCGGCGGCAATCCTGGCAGATCATCCGGAAAGACATCCAAATACTCCCTAACGATTGGCACCTTACTTGCATCCTTCTCCATAAGGAACCAAACAGCTCGACCCTATCTGTAGGGTTCATTCATCTTCCAGATAACTTCATATGTGCCTAGACACATAAGTCTAACTTCTCTTTTAGCGCAATCTAGGGCTCCATTGTAGTGTGTTAGCCAATCCATACCTATGATGACATCTATTCCTAAGTTGGTTATTACCATTAGGTCAAAGTAGAGTCTGGTGCCCTCCTTTTTAATTTTCAGCCACTGGCAAGACCTAGATGACTTAATTATTCCCCCGGGAGACCTTACTACTAAAGGTTTATTAAGGGATAATGAGTGTAACTTATGGCTGTCCACAAATTCTTGCGATATAAATGAATGGGAGGCTCCAGAATTAAATAGTACTTGCGTAGGTTGGTTAAGGATTCCAAACATACCCATGAGAGCTCCAGAGTCGTCCTATGCTGCCTCCACTATGATATGGTTGATTCTTCCTTCCTGCGCCAAGAGCAGGGTTCCTTGGTGCTTGCCTGCGTCCGCGGCCAATTGCAAGAGGACCATGAGGGGGGGCAAGGACGGTCTGAGTAGACGTTTCTCTGGGGGCAATTTACAGCGAAATACCTGGGTTGGTTATAGATGAAACAAGTTCCCGTAGCTCGATTTTAGCTCCCTTGGTTGGCCTTGAAGGTCGGTGCGGATGGAGGACATGGGTTGGAGGGTGATGCCCCACGTCTACCACCAACTGTTGGTAACGGGCAGCCAGTCCTTGTTGTTGTTTGGGCTGGAACTGGGGTCGCGTAGGAGTTTGGCTCGACCCAGCCGCAGATTGCTCCATTCTCTTCTTTCTACTAGCTTCTTTGCCCATGAGTTCTTTTTCTAGAATGAGGGCCTTGTTGACTAGATGTTGAAAACTCGAGTAATCCAAGACCTTCAGATGGGACTTATAGGTCTGGTTCATTCCCTCTAGGAACCAGTCAATCTTCTCCTCTTCATCTTCAATGTCGTGTGGAGCATATCGACCGAGTTGATTAAACTTGGTCAAATAATTAGTAACTGACATCCCACCTTGCTTAAGGTTCTGAAACTCCTATTTCTTCATCCTTGATACTCCCTTGGGAATGTACATTGCTCGAAAAGCTTGAACAAATTCATCCCAAGGGACATACCTTCCGCAAGTACTTCTTCATGATAGGGTTCTTCCTCGTCAGTCTCTGCCACTTCTTCATTGTTCCCTTCATCTACTTCATTCTCTTCTTCTTATTCAACTTCCTCTTCTTCAACTTCTTCTTCTTCCGTGTCCTTCCAACTCGGATACGCACTTTTGAAGTATGCCAGAGGCGCTTCGGCCTTACAGGATACCTATGTGTACCATGTATGCACGACTCCGACGTTGAATTTGCTCAGCAGCCCCCCGATCATCGGGAAGCTTCTCTTCTTGCAAATATTCCAAATACAGTCGCATCCAATCCGAGCCGAGGGCGAGCACTTCTGACTCGGGTAGTGGTTTGTCGGGTTGGGGTAGTTGCTCCGGCGGTGTGATGGAGGGAGCGTGAAGTTTTTGCACAAAGATCCCAGCTAGGACTGCTGCCCAGCTAGAGCCCATGTTCGCGAGCTCGTCCGCCGCCTCGTTGTCTTGCCGTAGGATATGTATAAGCTCCAATCCATTGAACTTATCCTCCAACTTTCTGACCTCCTAACAGTAGGCGGCCATGTTGTCATTGACACAAGTCCAATCCTTCTGTACTTGGCTCACCACGAGTTGAGAATCCCCGCGAACCACCAATCGCTGGATACCGAGCGATATGGCAATACGGAGCCCATGGATGAGCGCCTCGTACTCAACTGCATTGTTTGAAGCTGGAAAATAAACCTGGAAGACATACTTGAGTCGTTCGCCTCCAGCTGATATGAGAACGATACCAGTCCCCGTGCCCTGTCGCCGGAGAGAGCCGTCGAAGTACATGTTCCAGTGCTCGGACTCTTCGACGACTGGGGGAGCCTGCATCTCTGTCCACTCGGCAACGAAGTCGACGAGTGTTTGTGACCTAATAGCATTGTGTGGCTTGAACGAGAGCTCGAAAGCCCTGAGTTCCACTAACCACTTAGCGATCCTCCCAGTGGCTTCCCGATTACGAAGAATATCTTCAATAGGGAAAGAAGTGACCACCGAAATTGGATGTTCTTCAAAGTAGTGCTTCAGCTTCCGAGAGGCGATCAGGACCGCATACAAAAGCTTCTGCCCTTGCGGATAGCGTACCTTGGACTCGCTCAATACTTCGCTAACGAAGTAGACCGGGCGCTGAGCCTTATAGACGCATCCTTCCTCTTCCCGTTCTACTACCACCGCGGCACTCACTACATGGGTTATAGCCACAATGTATAGTAGAAGCGGCTCCTGTGGCATGGGAGATGCCAAGACAGGTGGTGAAGTAAGGAACAATTTGAGATCCTCAAAAGCCTTTTGTGCTTCGGGTGTCCAGGCAAACTTGTCCTGCTGCTTCTTCAACAGTTTAAAGAAGGGCGACCTACGCTTGCCGAGCCGCGAGATGAATCGGCCGAGTGCCACCATGCATCCATTTAGACGCTGAACATCCCTTCGGCAAGTTGGGGGAGTCATCTCCATGATAGCTCTAATTTTTCCGGGTTAGCCTCGATCCCACGGTGAGACACCACGAAACTGAGTAGCTTTCCCGAAGACACACTTCTCCGAGTTCAATTTCATGTTGTATGCTGACAGGCTCTCGGATGTCTCCGATAGGTCGGTGACCAAGTCGGAGGATACCCGAGATTTGATGATAACATCATCGACGTATGCCTCCACGTTACGCCCGAGCTGGTTGTGGAAGTATCACCGAATGCAACGTTGATATGTTGCTCCAGCGTTTTTCAACCCAAAAGGCATAGTGACATAGCAGAAAGCCCTAAACGGAGTGATGAACGATGTCTTGATGCAATCTTCTTCCTTCAAGCTAATCTGGGGATATCCCGACTAGGCATTCAAAAAGCTCAAAAGCTCGCAACCGACAGTGGAATCAACCACCTGGTCGATGCGAGGTAGTCCGAAGGGATCCTTGGGGCATGCTTTATTTAAGTCTGTATAGTCAACACACATACGCCAAGTACCATTCTTCTTCTGCACAAGTACCGAATTTGCCAGCCAGTCAGGGTGGAGTACCTCCCTTATGAAACCAGCGGCTAAAAGTTTGGTGATCTCCATTTTGATGGCTTGCTTCCAATCCTGCGCAAACCGACGCAGCCGTTGCTTGACAGGCTTGGCTTTATCGTGTACGTACAAAGAGTGCTCGATCACCTCCCTCGGGACACCTGGCATGTCGGACGGTTTCCAAGCGAAGATGCCTCGACTTGCTTGGAGGAAGGTGATGAGTGCCTCTTCCTATTTCGGATCGAGTCCTGTCCCGATCAGAGCCGTTTTGGATGAGTTGGACGGGTCGAGTGAAATTCGTTTAACATCTTCGTCAGGCTTGATGCCCAACTTAGGTTGTTTCTTGTTTGGCACGTCGCCCTCGTCGTGAAGAGTGATTACCGCCTGCTGGATCGTGTCCAACTCGGCAGCTCTTCAGCCGACTGGGTTAAGTCACAGTTTTCCCTATCAAGGAGATAGAAAAACTTGACGTCTCCGCGGACTGTGATTACGCCCTGTGTTCCCGGCATTTTCCTTCAGACGGACGTTACGTACCATGGGATCCAAGATGAGTAGATATCTTCCTGGACATGAGATGTGGTCAGGATGATCCGATCGATCGAACTTGATCGGGACCTCAGACCATCGGAGGTATTCGGGGGTCACCGGAACAGCTACATTGACTTCACGAGTGGTAAGCTTCTGCTTACGTTTGGACTCGTATGCATATGATCCCCCATATATGTAGTTGAGCTCACGCTAGATTTCTTGGTCTACGAGGAGGATCACTTATCGTCTTGCTATGCGCCAGTGCCCTTGTTGTGCTCCTGAGTGAACCTCTTCAGGACATTGCAATTTTTTGCCGCATGCATTCCATTTGGATGGAAAGGACACGGCGTCTCCATCACTTTATTGTAGTCATTGGGCCGAGGCGGCCTCTGCCGACCATGATCCGCGGCTGCCACCAATTCTTCACCCTTCTGCTTCTTGTCCTTCTTGGAAGATGACTCGGGCTTCTCTTTCTTGCCTTCATTTTTACTCTGGTAATCCTCTTGGCGCTCAGCGAGAGCGTCCGAGGTGGTGGCATACCGGTCCACTATGGCGAACATCTCTTTGACAGTAGTTGGGGTTTTCGAGACATCTTTTTGATTAAGTCGGGGTCACAAACTCCCTTTTAGAAAGGCTGTCGAACGCCGACGGCATAATCGGATTGTGTTATCCACTATCTCCTTCCTTGCAAGTCCTGGGTCACTCACATATCCCATCCATGAGGTCCAGGTCATCTGCAGTGGCTCTCTTTGCGATTATACCGTGTGTAAAGTACGAGACCTGCAGTCTCGAGATCGTTGAAATTGTAGTCACCCCCTTGAATTAGTTAGTGCCTATCGGCGGGCCGAGAGACATTAAATAAGTTACTAAGTTTATCACTTGTTAAACTTTGGGCTGGGCGCCGGACGGTCGGTGGCGGTGATGTCTGATCCCATCAATCAATCATTCCATCCGTCGGGTATTATCGGCGTTGACGATACAAGCGGCCGCAAGATTACGCACCCGGGCGCGCGTAGTATCACGACGCGGACATACGCCGACGCCTGCCGGTAAGCGTCCAAATCGTTTGATGTTGGGATGGTGGAGCGTCTTCTGTGTGCAAGTTGACTTCGAAGTTACCTGTGGTACGCTTCACTCTTGGTCTTGCGACCGTGCATGCATACCGGAGAACTCGACGGTCTCGAAGTCGTACATGGGCTGACTGCGAACCTGTACCCGTTGACGGCCGCCTGATTTTCCCGTATACCACGGGGAACCGGTGCTCGGCGCATTGGGACCTAACCGAGAGTGGACCAACGTTGTCAAGACGTTGTCAAGGAGTCTCTATCTCCCATATTCCCATGAAATTATCTATAATTCCTCATCGTCGCAATCATTCCGCGCGCCCGTGCGGCTTCATAATGTCTTTCGGATCTTCCCTTCCACGAAGCATGCCCCGTCTTCAATCTCCAGGTTGTAACTTTGCCTCTATAGTCGTTGACGTCCAACTAGTGCCACTAGACGTTTAATGTCAGGATGTAGGTTGGTCATGATCCTAAGGTTTAACTGTGTCTCAACTTGGATTTCCTCGATCGCGTGCCGGCTCTCGTTTCCCGATGATTGGTGATTCAAAGTCAGACCTGCACATTATCTCCGCTATCGGCAATATATTTTATAGGGCTATGCGAAAGACCACAACTCGATGGTAACACAGGGGGCAGGATTTATACAAGTTCAGACCCTTGGAAAGAGGTAATACCCTACTCCTGTGCTCGTGGATTTGTATTATAGGGTGTCAATCAAGATGATCAGAGGATGATCACAATGATGATTGAGAATTCAGGATGCCGAACTAAGGACCCCGACCCCCTTTATATAGTGTAAGGGGTAGGGTTACATATTGGTTTTCTAGTCCGTATTAGGGAGATAAGGGATAAGGCCGAGTCGGCTACGCTTATCTCTACGTATTCGAGTAGAATTAGGATCCTACTCCTTATAGAGCAAGTCGGGCCGCACCGTCCACCAAGCCCGTCTTCTGGAAGATCCAAGCGACTTGGCCCAAGGAGGTGGTGCGTCCAATCGTCTATCTTCGAAAACCCGGGACCCATGTTGTCCACAGTGGTGCCAAATAAGGTTAAAGACTTCTATTGGAGCAAGATTAAAGAAAAGTTTGAGTTCCCCAAAGGGACTGAAGGCATAGCGAAGAAACGTGCGATGAATATAATGGGCATCGCGTTCAAGAATTGGAAGGGCAAACTAAATAAAGATTTTGTTCAGAAACGCAAGACGTCAGACTTCAACTTATTTCCAGAGTTGAAATATTTTTGGAATGAATTTGTCGAGTTCAAGACGTCCGAGGACGCAATGCCGTTAAGCAAACCTAACAAGCTTAACGCGAATAAGAATGTTTACCACCACACACTCGGCTCGCGTGGTTACGTGGGGAAGGTAGCTGAGTGGGAAAAGAGGGAAGAAGAATTAACAACTAGTGGTGTCACACCTGCAACGGCTGAGTAGGTCTCACGTGCGAAGCACTACCTTTATGGAAGGGGGGCTACACTAGCAGATAACGGATCCTTAAACTTTAGAGGCCAATGAGACAAAGAGGTGACACAAAATATTGTGGATGCGCACGCTCAGTCTTCCCAAGCCTCTTTCAAGGCTAGCAGGGAGAAGGATGAGCTCACCCTGGCACTTGGAAATAAGGAACACCCTGGTCGCGCGCGAGGTGTTGGCTTGGTGTCTTGGGTACCAGCATTCCTCAGGATGCTTCCATCTACCGTAGTCGGAAGAGGAGTGCAGAATATCAAGATGAGGCAATGGAGCTAATGAAAGAAGAATTGAGGAGAAGCATACAAGAGGAGATACAACAAGCTCTCAGCCAGCAACAGGCAGCAGCCGTCGATGTATTCGACAACGCCGGGGCTCGACGAAGTAGTTGTTCCTTCTGGGGGGCTTGTAGAAGCTGATCCTAACACCCATTACCTGTGGACGACATCAAGGAACTGACCACATGCAAGCTGTACGTGCAGACTCTCAACTTTTCAACAAAGGTGGCCATCGGGCAAGCTTTTCCGTCAGGGAAATGTGTTCAGTTGCACAACTGCCCCATATTGGCCAGCTATGGAAAAGTCTGCATTGACAATATAATTTCCAAGAGGTACCGAAGACTTGAATTGCATTTTCCTAGTGTGGGCCTGTCCTTTGCCCACCACTTGATTTGCACTAGTCCCTGGATCAGTACACTAGTGCACACCATTCACATAGCCGGATCATTTCATACATGCGAAAGATTTATATTACACAAAATACCTGTATTAAGCCCGAGGGCAATTAAGTGTTACATCACGACACATTGCCCCAAATGGTTAGGACATTCAAAAGATTAGAGTACGTGAGAACCAAAAGACCTAAAAGGTCTCCTGCTGGCTATGTCTAAGCTGTCGATTGGAGAGACACCCTAAGCCTCGCATTGATCGTCAGCATAATCCTGTTCCTCGTCTTCATGGCAGGCGTACTGATCTTGCTCATACTGTCCATCTAAAAGAGTATATGTATGCGAGGTTAGTGTCATCCAAATATTGGCAAGTTAACGCCCATCCTAATGCATTTAGTGATAGAGGTTTCCAAGGAAAGGTTAGGGTTTATTTGGTTGCAGAAAGCTAGTTTTAATAAACCAAATCCTGTGACTTAGCAGTTTTAACCAAAGTTCTACTTTCAATGTGTTATATGACAGTTTAAGTTCCATACCTTAAACCAAATCATATCCCATGACAGTTTCCATGCACTCTGCCAAACGAATCCAATCCCCTGGCTGTTTCCATGCACTCTGCCAAATGTATCCAATCCCCTGGCAGTTTCCATGCACTCTACCAAACGTTCTCCTTACTCCCGCCATCATATTCTAGGTGCGGCACACCAGTTATGGGATCACACTACCCCACAAGAGCCTGAGTCAAAAGCTAGGCTGCCAGCCCACCCTAAAGGCCGCAACCCAAGTAGGTGCGATCCAGATCACTCGCAGGTGACGGTGTCCTCCGCCTTTATCTCAAGTATAGTGGCATTCGAGGTACGTCCACTCTCAGAGTCTCGGATCGTACTACCCCCGAACCCTACTCATACTTGCACTACCGCGTGATGGCCACGCGTTCTGGTGGTAGGAACTATCCCCCGCAGGCAGATAGTTAGTGACTTCCAACTGTGCATCCCCAATGCACCCGTCCGGGAGAACTCGTCTCTACCCTAGCCTACCCACTTAGCGACACTCGGGGTACGTCCACTCTCAGAGCCTCAGATCGTACTACCCCCGAGCCCTACTCATACTTCCTTCACCGCTATCGTTCTTTCATGTGCCCTACAAAGGTTGTGACAGAACCCCCTAGACAGCGCTAGGCAGTACGAGTGTTCCATCTGCGCTCCTCTCAACACCATGTTTGAACGGATAGCCCTCATCAAACCGAGTAGCCAAGCTACTTTCACACCCATATCCATATGCCGGACCACGTCTACATTCCAATCACACACACACACTGGCCTGCTACGCCCAATTTCCAATTTAACCATGTTTGTTATGTAATTATGTCCGGTGAATGTCGGTTCACCGTTCCGAGGCCATTTAAGCGTAAAAATTATTAATTGGACCTGAGCAACGTCTAAGCAAATTTTAACCAAGACATAAGAGTCTAAAATCATTTTGTTCAACCTAACCAGGCTATCAAGGGTGATCATCAAGGCAATCATTAATAAAGTCAAATGACAGATGATTATATCAAGGCAATATCATCAAGGTAGAACAATAACAAATAATAACATGGCATGATATATCATGATTAAGCAGATAGGTATAAATACTTAAAGAGCATGCAGTTTGATACTGTAAATAAAATACTTTAATAAACTGGGAATCAACATGATCTATTGGAATGTTAACTCACACTAGGAAAAGTTTAGACTCTCCCTACTAAAAGTAAACATCCTATAGGACAAATGTTAACTCGTACTAGGGAAAATTTAGACTGTCCCTGATAAGAGTAAACGCCCTTTAGGGAAGATGTTAACTCACCTGGGTCCTGAGAGTAGTGAGGGTCTTCCTATTGCTCTTCGGGATGTACGCCGGGCTCCTCGGCGTCAAGGGGTCGGTTGGGTTGGAGGTGGGCCCGAGTTGTCCGATGACGGGGATGAGGGCGGTAGGCAGAAATGGTTCACCGTCGCAAGATAATTCCACCGAGGGAGGAGATATTCAAAAGGGGGCAAAATGCGGGAACTCTGGTGTGACATCCTAATAAAATTATTATGTCACATGTTAGAAATAAAGAAAATAAAAACTAAAAACATAAAATAATAATAATAAAAAAAAAGGTCCTAACAGGCTTGGATAGCCTAATTAGGCCCTAGCTAGGCCCAAAACCCCTCCATCTAGTCCTAAACCCACTAGGACTCATATTTGACCAATTAAGACCTAATTCTAGTCCAACACAAATTCAACCCATAATTGGGTGACCCAAGCCGACCTAAGCACTATATAAACCCCTTAGGGTTCCTCGGTCGGCCACATCACCCCAATCCTCGAAACCCTAGCCGCCTTGGTTTTCGTGGTCAACCCGGCAAACCGAGGTAATGCTCCTATTCCGTGCTCAAACCCCAAATCCAAGGGCATCACGTTGTAGAGCTCGTCGTGCTGATCAATTCGGATATATGGATCGAATTTTGGTGGAGAATTGACCAAGTTATGGAGTGCAAGGTTCGCGGATTTCACCGCCGCCATCGCCGCCGGCGAAGCTGCCGCCGCCGCTTCGCTTCAAGGCAAGACGGAAAACCTGCGCGCCAAGCCAACCACCACCACGCCACCCCGCTGCCGCTGCATGCGACATCATGCCGCCGCTGCCCACTCCGCCGCTGCCACAGGTTCTGGGCGCCAACCGCCCACAGGACTTCGAGGCCAACCCACGGGCGACACGTGGCCACCTCCGATATTCCCACAAGATCCTGCGTCAGCTGCTCGGCGAGCCGGATTCTCCGGTTTCCTTGGTTTTCATGCGGTTAACCGCCGTTAACTGGTTTTTTTTTCCAATTTTTCGATTTTCCATAAACTCCCGAATTGTTTAGGGAGTTCCCAAACTCCAAATTAGATGATTCCAGAGCCTAAAAATCACAAATAATCCCTAGAATTTTATATATTTTTACCATACTGTTTTCTGTATGTTCGATATTTATTGTTGTTTATTTATTCTTTCGCGTAGAACCGACGTGTACCTGCTGTCCGGGAGACGTTCCGGAGCCGTTCGAGGGAGGTGAACCAGAACCTAGCTTCTTCGAAGGCAAGCTAGTTTCATGTTGAAACCCTAGTTTGCTAAATTTTAATTATTCCATGTTTATTTAAATTGCATGCATTAATTATCATCGTATGTGCTATTCTGATCCCGTTTCGTATTAGTCCTTTACTAATATGATTTAGCCTTCCATTGTTAGCCCGATTGGTACTGTTTTCCTAGCCTATCCTTTGTGTAATTGCTTAGCCTTGCTTCTGGGATTGGTAGTTGATAGGTTTCACTTAATATTAAACGTTCATCCGTGAAGTTCGACTTCATGGTGTTGTTTTTGGATAAACCTAATCAACTAAAATCAACGTGGTGTGTGTTGATTTGAGGAGACCCAGAAGAGGCGGATTTTGGGCTCGTGGTTGAGACGCAGGTCTCCTCTGTCATATAAGGACCGAATACTTGTATTACCAAACCGACTGAACCGCACAGCCACTTGTGCCTTCGGGCCCGACCGTTAGTCGGGAAACCTTGCTTCCGATGTACTCAGAGGGACGGACGTGATTCGCGATCACCGGTTCGAATGGCTTAAATGGGGCTAACCTCATGCGGTGCGCTATCGTGCACGGCCAAGGAGTGCGCATGATCATTGGCTCGGTCGAAGTGTACCGTATGGGCGCTAAACCAAAAGAAAGGGTTCATTAAGGCGGTGAAAGCAAAGAACGGTTTTGTACTGCTTTCTCGATGAGACAGGCTTGTGGGGAACGTGTACACACTCGCAGAGTCAAACTATCATGGTAGCCGTGCCCGCGTTATGGGCGGGAAAGGAGCTTAATTCAAGGTAGTCCAATGTGTTTTAATTAAATAACTTGATGTAGTGTAGGCGGGGATTGCCTCTCTTGGAGCCGGTTAGCCGCCCTGGCTACGCCAAGTGTTATCATGTGTTCAATGAATCAAGAAACAAATAAACAAGTAGATAGGTGATATTTTAGCAAAATAACCATTCCTTCCTTTGACCTTACATTCATTTATTAAGGACCGCTATTTGAGTAGCCGTGTACTCATTATATGGACCACGGATATTTGTTCAGTCAAGATTTCAGCAACGGTGCCACCGTGACCGGGAGGGTCAAGGTGATTAGCCGCCGTTCCGGTCAACCTCGGGATGTCATCGCCTCAGCCTTCCGCCGCTTATTTTTATGTGCTTGAATTAAACCTGTGCAAGACTATGTATTTGTCTATGTCGATTGGGATGATACTTATGTAAACTGTTAAATTCTAGTTAAATGCAATGCCTGCGATGATATTCCAAATGTCCTTGAGTGCAATACTAGCTATGGTCTTCTGGGACTAGTATTCGGTCACTCAAGCCGGTAGAAATACCGGGGTGCACGACATCTGGTTGGCGGCGAGGAAGTCGTGTCGCCAGTGGCATACAGGGGATCTCGGGTTGATTCCCCCTAGGACGGTGAAGGTGAATAGGGGTGTGAGAAGTGGCTGTGAGCTCAAGAGACGAGATGACTTTGCCATGCCAAATTGGCTCACTGGAGGAGTGGTGAGAGCGATATGAAGAGAAATGAAGGAAGGAGGAGCCCGAGCGGCTAGTCAGAAGCCTTGCGCGCGGCGGCACGGTGAGTTGAGAGGGAGAGCGAGGCGAGCTAGACGCTCTGACATGAACGAAAAAGGAGGTGTGGCAGAGGTCAACAATGGCGTGCGCAAGGCTGCAGTGGCGAAGTCGATGGCGGCGAAGCACGCTGTGAAGGGCAAACTAGCCACGTGATGCTATTGGCAGGGAAGGCTTGCCACGAGGCGGCAATGAGCAGAGCATGGTTGCCAGCGCGGGGGCGACGAGCTGGCGCTTGGACAACTGGTCAAAGGTTAGTGCCGATGTGGGGCGGGCGTAAGACGCAGCACAAGCGCAAGCAAATCAGTACCGCACGGGGCCGGGCCAAGAGAATGGTCTTGTGGCGCGGGCCACTCATTTGGGCTAGCAAGAGGAAAAGGGAGGGGAGAGGAAGAAAAGAGAGTGGTGGGCTAGATGGCTAGGCCATGAGCCCAGGGGTTGAGTAGGGATTTAGGCCCTGCAAAAACAAAATTTTAGACTTTTTGAAATATCTTTTATGAAATCAATGTTAAACAATTTTCAAATTTGATTTTGAGATGAAGTTTTCACATAGGTGGAGAATTTTGTTAGTATGGTTTGATTTATTTCAGTTAACTACGACGGGGTTCAATTAACCCATATAAATGACTACATTTTCTAAACAGAGGGTTAATCACATCTCATGATTTGATTAGTACTTGTGCAAAAACTAATACTTGAATTTTACTTTTTAAATATGGTTCGAGTTGTTATTCCTTATATTTGGAATTCTACTAATGTGTTTTGGATCAGCACCATATTTTTGGGGATTCGAATTTGATGAATTTAATGGAGTTTTCAAAGAGAGTTTTAGGAAAATTCTTGATTTTCAACGATTATCGAGTTTTCTATGGCAAAAATTCTAATAAGTGCAAGAAAATATATCTATAAGCATTGATAATTCCTATGTCCAATATTTGGGGCGTTACAAATCCTACCCCCCTAACAATAAATCTCGACCTCGAGATTTGATAGGCTAGAAGGTAGAGAGAATAGAGAAGTTGCAATCCGTTCTTCGTTTCAAAAGGCTCTTGGTTAAGCTCAATAATTTTGATCCTAGGAATAATTGATAGCCTTGAATCCTGGCGATTCGTGTGTTGATCATGGGAGGAGAGGCAGAGAAATCTTCATCTTTGTGAGGCTAGCTTGTGGCTTTGTTCCCTTGGGCAAGAACATAACTTATCTCTGGTGTTATGATTCCTTCTGACGCCCTTGGTACTCAATGGATGGATGTGTGGTGTTGCATTCAAAAAACTCACAATACCATCTAAGATGCCTCTTAATTATTAACTCAGATTCAAATCTTATTCGACATATACTTTGTCTAGTACTTTATCCACTAATGTTACCAGCATCATGACCCAATCACCTAAAATTCCAATTTTAATCACAGCTTATAACTACATCCAAGGTCTGATCATAATTGTTTGAGACACTTACTAATAAATGATATATCACAAAAATTTAGAGTCTCGACCTCGTTATTATTTTTCCACCCATCAAGTCTTGGTCTACTAAGATTTTCTTTGTCCCAACTTTACTCTACTGCCTAATTGCATTTAGCCAAATCAATTGTTACCCATTCTCAAATATCTACGCATCCAACGATAAATGCTTTGGATCATCTAACTTCTTAAAAATCCGATTCCCGATATCAGTCTATGAATGAAGAAATTGAGTTATGTTTAAACATCACCCACAACTCAAGATACGGTCTAATAAAATCCAATGCTGTTCTTGAATCACAATCGTCATTAGTTAGAATTAATAATACCATAATTTCTTCTAGGTTAATCGGATCCTTCTAATAAGTAATATCAACTTTCTCTTAATATATGTGATGCAATCCATCACGGTCGTGTCTTGTCTGCTTCCCTTAAATGAATTTTTCCACAAATATAGGGGCAATTTTATGTCATTAACTTTATTTTCATTCCTCCAAGTCAGACCATATACCCTATAATGGTCATTAGTACTAATAATTTCACTAGTATAATCCATATTTCAAATCCATTGCAATCCTGTCCATAAGATTATTATGTAACCATGGGTACTCATCAAATCGTAATCTTGATAAGTTAACATTCTAAAAATCCAAATTCAAGTGATCCAATCACAATGACACAAGTTTCTATTCAACTTGACAGGATCTTGACCGAATCATAGTTTTCTATATATGGTCTCCTAGATAAGATTATTCCTACCAATCCAAGTATAATATGGTGAGTCCATAAATAACCGTCAGGAAATATTTTCTCAAATGATAGAGAATCCGTCACATCTATGAATCCTTCACATGACATAAAATCACCTAACCAATAGTTAATCAGAAGATCCACCAATCAATGCTCAATATCATAGTCCTTATATAATCCAATAATTTCCACGAAATCATCTGAGTCCATTCAATCCAAGTAATGGACTAATAAACTTCTTCAAGCAATTCATAGTTGCACCAATTACTAGTAGTCCTTGATCGGATAATTTGCTTCAAATCACCATGTTATAACCCTTAATCATTGACTTCCTATGGCATCCACATATTTATACCACCATATGAGCGATGTCTAATATAATTTTTTCAAAATCCCCTAAATTTCCTTGGAGCTCTTGTAAATACACCAATCACTCTGTAATATCCATTCATTTTAATCATATCACTATCCCAGAGTTGAATGGTTCCTTGTGGTTAACATCTAAGAGATAATCAATCGCATTCCTAATCTTCTTCACTATGCGTCTTAAATCACTACTAAAATCATCATACGCCTCCAAGATAATTAAATCAAGGTTTAATCTTTCAACTCCTCTAATATCATCAAGTCCTTTATCGAAGTGAACTTCTATGATGTACAACACACATCAATCCATCCATTCATCCATTATCCATTATAAGGCTTTCTCCTAATTGGTTCCCAGACGTTCGTTGTCTCATGCCATTTTATGTTTCCGAATCAAAGAGAACTTAGGCGGGGTTATGGTGGAGTCCGAACGTACCCATAAGAATTCCAGGGGCTTCTTTGACATCGAGGTGGTTGAGTTTTCCATAGCCATAAGTTGGAGGGGTTGATCTTGGTGGAACTGTTCCCTTGCCTCGGCCGGCTGCAGGTTGGCTGCGGGATAGAGCGATGTCGAGTCACGGCTGTGGTGCATTACATGTCGGGCACTCAAAGGCAAAGTGACCCGGTAAGTGGCACTTGAAGCATGTGCCAGCAGCCTTATCTTCAGCTGACCAACCAGGTCAGGAGGAACCTGTCTGAGGGGGTGCTGGTCTTGTAGAGGCATGAGAGGCAGGGCGATTACCACCCGCTTGATAGGTCCGTGTAGTGTAGCCTTGGGGGCCAGGAGGAAGTGGTGGCCTTAACTGGTAGGGAGGGCGGTTGTGGAAAACATGAGCCCTGAGTGTCAGAAGATATACTACAGGACATACCACCTCCTTGGGCCGAGTCGATTGGGCCTTCCAGAAGGCAGGCTTGGAGGACGGTGCGGCCTGGCATGATCTGCAAGGAAACGGATTCGTTTCCTACTCAAAACATGGATATAGGTGTAGCTGAATCGGTTATATCTGTATCTTCCATATGCGGATTAGGGATTCTATCTATAACCCGACCCTCTGTACTATATAAAGGGGGTCCGGGGACCCTACTTCGGCATCCAATTCCACATCTCACAATCATCATCATCACCCACCATAATACAATTTACGAGCATAGGAGTAGGGTATTACCTCTCCCCGAGGGCCCGAACTCAGATAAATTCGCCCTCTGGCTACCATCGAAGTTGCGATCTTCGACGCCCCTAAAATACATTGCCGACGCAAATCGTCGACAGCTGGCGCGCCAAGTAGGGGCTAGCGTCACGATCAACTACGTCGACTTCGATGGCTTCCATTGGCGGATTCGTCTTCACCTACGCTCCTGGCCAAAACTTCATCTTCGGAGATCTCGGCTTCATCGCCGGCGACTTTGAAGAGCTTCGGCTGTGTGAATCGAACTTCGTTCGGTCCATGCATTACCGGGGGAGATGGTACGCGATTCCGACCGAGCCTCACCACTTTGGGATCTCTTCCCTGGATTCCGACCCAGAGGAGATCCGATCTGATGATGATGATGATTCCGACCGCCAATCGCTGATTTCCCGCCGACGGCCGGGATCCACCGCTTCTCTCGCCACTCTTCATGTTGACGAAGCATCGAGTGGCGATCCGACTCGCCAGAACGCTTCTCAAATCCAAATCGGGGTTACAATCCTCGCCGTGTTCCGTTACGCTCGATTTGAAAACTCACCGCCGCTTTTCCATCGGATCACATGCCGCTTTTCCAATCCGCTAAGGAGCGGACACGACACATACACACCGGGCGAAGCCGAGTCAAGACTCGGGGATAACTCTGCCGTGCCAAATTCTCAAGTGGCTATGCCATTCGGATCGGTCAATTCGACCAAAGTTTCAGCAGATTCGCTTCGCCAAACTCGCCGGATCCTCGATGACCAGAGATCCTGCACGTGAGGTGGGAGTCATAATCACTCCCATCGACGAGCCAACGAATCAGGACTGGTTGAGCCTTTCCTTCTCAGAATCTAAGTCGGAAGAGAACATCAATAGGTTCCCCGATTTCCGCGGCGTCTACATGCTGGACGGCCAAGCCTCTGGATCGGCCCGGCACCCTGCAGGGGAGGCAGGAGCCGAACCAAACCGCGAAGGTGGAGAAGACTTGCGGGACCAATTACGCGGTCATGCGAGGGAAGTCCGGAAGGAACTGTTTCAAGTCCGTATGAGAGATCAGTCGGTCTTTCGTACGCCACAGCAGAACATCCTCGCTTGTAAGACCCTCCTGGACAATGTTGGCCCTTTACTTCGAGAGAAGAACCCCGCATCGCCAATCATGGAACAAATCAAGGCCATGGTAACGGCAGCAGCTGTCCAAGGCACTGGGGACCAACCGGCCAACTCGGCCAGGAGCCAGACTGCCACGAGTAGTACTCGGCGCAGTCGGCACACGCGGAGTCGTGGGCAAGACGCCCGCCGGAGTGCGAGCCGTGACCTCTGCCTCGACATCGAAGCCCGACGCAGGGAGCGAGACGGAGATCGCACCGCATTCACCGCCGCCGAATCTCCTGACGATCTCCTTCCCCTAGGGAAGGGTTGATCGACGGGATCAAGACATTCACTCCCCGACTCCGACAGGTAAACTGGTCCGAGGGGTTCAACCCTAAAGGCATTGTGAAATTTGATGGAGAACGGGACCCCGAGGCTTGGTTGCAGATTTATTCTTTAGCGATCAAGGCCGCGGGTGGAGGATACGACGTGATGGAAAATTATTTGCCCGTCATGTTAACCCCTCCGGCTCAGAACTGGCTCGCAGGCCTTCCAGAGAACTCGATCGATTCCTGGGGAGAGCTCTGCGATCAGTTCGTTGCCAATTTCCAGGGCACTTACGAAAAGCCTGGGACCCAGTGGGACCTTTATCAGACTCATCAGAAAAAAGATGAGTCGTTAAGAGATTTCATTCGGCGTTTCACCAAGAAGAAAAACACAATCCGGGAGATCTTAGAGGCGGTCGTCGTCGCGGCCTTCCAGAAAGGAGTTCGCGACCCCGATCTAATCAAGAAGATGTCTCGGAAGCCTTCGACTACCATCAAGGAGATGTTCGCCCTGGCGGATCGATATGTTACCGCCTCGGATGCTCTCGCCGAAGTCCAAGAGGATCACCGAGCAAGCACGAAAGCAAGAAGGACAGGCCCAAGTCGTCCTCCAAGAAGGACAAGAAGCACAAGGGTGAGGAGATGGTAGCAGTCGCGGATCAGGGACGGCTAAGGCCGCCTCGACCCGCCGACTACAATAAAGTCATGGAGGCGCCGTGTCCTTTCCTTCCAAACGGGAAGCATGCGGCCAAGAACTGTAACACCTTGAAGAAGTTCGCTGAGGATCACAACAGCGACACTCCGAGAGATGCCAAGCAAAATGAAAAGCGCAACCCTCCTGAGGGCGACGCCTACCAAGAAGCCGAGCGAGAGCTCAACTACATATTCGGGGGATCGGATGCATATGAGTCCAAGCGTAAGCAAAAGCTTACCGATCGGAAAATCAATGCAGCTATTCCGGTGACCCCCGGGTATCTCCGGTGGTCTGAAATTCCGATCATATTTAATCGCTCAGATCACCCAGATCATGTCCCATGCCCAGGAAGATATCCACTCATCCTGGATCCTGTGGTACAGGGCATCCGACTGCGCAAGGTCCTGGTTGATGGCGGGAGTGGATTGAATATCCTTTTCGCTAAAACTCTGGGCGAGATGCAGATCCCAAGAACGGCGCTCCAGCAGACAGACACGCCGTTTTATGGTATAATTCCGAGAACCTTATCGGTGCCAATCGGGAAGATCGCTCTTCCTGTCACTTTTGGCACTCGGGATAATTACCGGACGGAGAACCTCAGCTTTGAGGTGGCTGATTTCGAGACTGCGTATCACGCGATCTTGGGAAGGACTGGCTTGGCCAAGTTTATGGCTGTTCCACACTATACCTATCTGGTTATGAAGATGCCAGGTCCGCGGGGCGTAATCACGATCCGTGGAGACGTCAAGTTTTCCCACCTCCTCGATAGGGAAAATTGTGACTTCGCCCAGTCCATCGAGGCGGCAGCTGAGTTGGACAAGATCCGGCAGGCAGCCACCACCCTCCGCGACGAAGGCGCTCTACCAAGCAAGAAGCCAACTAGGTCGGGCAGCAGGCCTGGCAAAGATAATGAGTAAAGAGGCGCCTGGCGTTCTTCCGCAAGTAAATCAGGACGTCCTCACATCACCCAGCATACGCCCGGGGCTCGCTTGGGCAAAAGAACATCAAGCAGTCGCGTCGGTGCATACCTAAACGACTATTGTAATCCATGTTTACAATAAAATAAAGATAAATTTTCTCTCACATTGTCTTAACGCTTATGCAATTCAGTCTCTGACTTGCTACTTATTTGCATGTCAATTAAGTAGTAAGTCGGGGGCTACACCTAATTAGGTGCGCAATCGCGCACCTAATCCTTGTCTAACTCAACATTACTACCTCGAAGCTAGTAACTCAGGGGCTACACCTAATTAGGTGCAGTCTGCGCCTAACCAATACCTAATCGATTTTTTCTCTTTTAAGTCTATGATGAAGCCTAGAAGTTTATTCGGGCCAGAGCCATAACTTAAGTGGAGAAAAGATGGTTAGCATATGCCATGTCGAAAATGGAAATCATATACATGGATAATTTACGAGTTCCTATATTTTTACAGGAAATGTAACTCTAAGTTGTCTAAAAGGCACTCGGCTGTCGGCTTCACTTCCTCGAGTAGCGCCATCGCCCCCTCTTCCGAGCAGGCGAAGCCATCCTTGACAGCGTCAAGAACGATTCGAGGATAGTGTGACTTGACGATGCCCAGTACTTGACTGGAACTCGTCAGGCCGACTTCCCTGAGCCGCACCTTCAGTTGCTGGGGGGCTTCGGTCCACCTCTGGATCAGCTCGGCCCGAGAACTCGGTTCGACTTCGCCGGCATAGAGTTGGCGTCGAGTGGGTTCCACCGCCACCAAAAGCTCATCATATCGCGCTTGCGCAATCTTGGCGTTCTCCTGAAGAACGTCATACTGCGCTAGCGTCTTCCTCCTATGCTCTGTCAAAGAACAGGGAGTACACAATTACATAACCATGTAAACACTGAGGTTCTGAGTCGGTCGGGTCTGGGGGCTTACCCTCCAACTCGGCGACGGCTTTGGCCTCCGACTTCTCCAGGCGGCTTCTCCGCTGAAGCTCAAGCGACAGGGCGTCATGGCGCACATGATACGGGACACAACGTCATCCAATCACACACAAGACAAGCAAATTCTGACTTAGGTCAGGGTACTTACAACGGAGGGAACCCGCAAGGTTGAACTTTTCGTCCTGCAGCCTCCTAATCCGGCTCTGCCCCCGGCCTCCTTGGCGCCTCGGTCCCGACCCGATGACCTCCCTTCCACGGATTTAATCCATTCTATTTGGGGGAGGAAGTAATTGAGGAACTTGTTTTTCCTCTCGGAGTATTCACCGAGTTCCTGCAAAGACGAAGGATGGTCACCGTCCTAACTCGAGCAAAAGGAGATTTACTCAACAAATCAAAAAGCTTACCCGAGCCATTCGACCGCACTCAGCGGCATACTCGAAGAAGGCTTTCCTCATCTCTCCCTCGGCCTCGTCATCAATAAGGGCCCAGTTCCTTGCCTCGTCCCTCCAACCTGCTGAGAGCTTTGGCTCAGTCTCCTTTGGGAGGTGGGGTCATGAGGATCTCTCTACTCAGGCTCATTTCCCGCCGCCTCTCACGGACAGACTGGTCGGAGGTCAGCGTAGCACCTCCCCCGACCCCAGTTCCCGACGTGGCTTCCGCCGGCTTTGCTGGTGGGTGCACCGCACCGGCTGATGGAGGAGGAGCCCCCTGACTCGGCTTGGCAGGCTCTGATACCGGCTCGGTCGAGCAACTTGACGGAACCTCTACCGATGGTTTCCTAAAATAGGGAATATTTCGGTCACATGGAATGCAAAGGAAGACTATCGAAGGGTGGCGGAGTTGAGCTTACCGGTTGGTGGTCTTAATCTTGATGCCGACGCCCTTTCGAGAGGAAACCCCGCTCGAAGAGGCGTCGGGTGGGCCTCTCGGCCTAGCTTGGGGGGTAGAATTCTTCTCCCCCTTTGGCGTCGCACTACCGCCCGTCCTCGGGGGATGAGTCCCCTGACTGCACTTGGAAGCCGAAGTTGGTTGGCCCGTTCCCTCTTGGGGAGCCTCGCCCACCTTTGGCCCCGAGCTTCGCGGGCCGCATCCTTCGGACGGTGGAACTTTTTCCTCCACTAGGGGAGCCGGGCCCTTGCCTTTCTTGGCAGCCGGGGTGTCTTCAGGTTCTCCCCCTGGGCGCTTCTCACCCTTGTTGGCAGGAGCATCAGGAGTTGGGGCCGCGGACACGAAAGCCTGGCGAACCTACATAGGAACACGACATCCCCAAATAAGCTTCAACAATAGGTTTGCCTGGTGTTCAACGCAAATAAAAAATATATACTCGAATCTTACCTCAGGAGGTGGATAGTTAAGAGAGAAGCTCCTGGGACCCCCAGGATTTGAAAAAATAGTTCCAGGAGCGAAGAACTCGGAGAGTCGATCGATGGTGTCCGAGTTGGAGATTGGGACATCTGTTTCTCTGGTAGAGTCGGATGGCCCGGTGTACTCGAACCCGAGCCTGATCCTCTCCTTGAGTGGCTGCACACGGTGTTTCGTAAAGGAAACAGCAATAGCAACGCCGGTCAACCCCTCTTCTTTGAGACATTGGATCAGGCCAAGTAACTCGGTCACCTGACCCATTTCAGAGGAAAGAGGGGGAGAATTCCAAGAGGAGGAAGCTCGGGGCTTTCTCCCATCAAAGCAAGGAAGACTGGGGTTGGAACAAGAAACTAATCTGATGCCACCCTTCAAAGAAGTCCGGCGGTAGGCGAAATACTCCTTCTTGAGGCCACTCCGGAGTTGAATTGCCCCACGACACCTTAGGGCGTTGTCGGTCAGGGTTGGCCTTCAAGAAGAAGAGATGACTAAAGGGCTAAATGGGGAGCGATCCCGGAAAAGCCTCACAAAGATGAACAAAAATTGAAAGTTGAAGGATGGAATTGGGATTCAAATGGAAAAGCTCAATCCCATAATGATGGAGCAAACCGCGAAGAAAGGAGGATGCGGGGAGTCCGAACCCGCGGGAGAAGAAGGATTCGAAGACAACAATCTCCTCTTGATGAGGAGTGGGGGAGGATTCACCTGCGGCGGCGCGCCAATCGATGAGCTCCAGCGTTGGGAGAACGCCGGCGTCAACGAGGGCCTGCAGCCGCTCGTCGGTGGTGTTTGAGGTTGCCCAGTCCCCCGCCATTGGAATGTGGTGGGTCTGAAGTTTGGCGATGGCGACGGTGCTAAGATTGCTCGGAGGCGGCGGAAGCACGAAAACCCTAGCGGAGGATTTCGGGGAGGTGAACGGTTTGAGCGCTCAGTGCGAGCGTACCGGTTCGAACTCCCCGGTTGGCTTCACTTAAAAGGAAGCGGGCAACATTTCGTTTCCGCGCAAGGCAGGAAGGAAATGAAGCCCTAGAATTATCATTTAAAGACTTGGGTACAGATCTAAGTCCCTGAGGACACGCTCTATAAGGGCCGTGAGCTGTACACGATTTACTCGGGTACAAGTGTCACTCGGGTCAGCTTGGTTGGGAAAATAGCGTGCCCTCCGTTGCGCTCATTACGAGTCTTCAATTCGAGGATTGGGCACTTCCCAAAGTCGTGACCCAGCTTTTGATGTGCCCCCCTGGGGACGGTAGTCGGTTTGGCTTTTTAAGCTGAACCGCGCATCAGAATTTCTTCAAAATTATCCCGGTGGCACATCTCCGGATCGTTTGTCATCAAGACAAGCACCACTTGGGTAAAAATTAATCCAGCTCTTGGCGTACCCCTTGGGGTCAATGGCTGGTCCGATTTCTGATCGGATTAGGCGCCAAAAGTTACCTCTTCGCTGGGTCTCAATGGCACATCTCCGGATCGTTTGTCGCCAAGGCAAACACCACTAAGAGGACCTCAACTTGGAGGTGGGCGTATTCCTCTAGGGATCACTAGCTTCTGTCCGCATTAGTCGGGTCAAGGCGTCTGAACACCCTACACAAGTTGTGGCATATCCCATGTTGGATCGAATGTCGAGCTCTGCAAGCCAGGCTTGAATGCCATAAGCTGTAACAGGGAGGATAACGCTGGGTAGCACTGCATACTCGGCAAAGTCCACTCTCCTAGTATGCCTCTCCGTGGGGCCATTAGCCAGTATTCCGATCTGTCGGGCTGGGTGCTAGATATCTTTAATAGACTTGAGAATTTTTCTCGAGTTCTTTGCAACTGTGTTGTTTGATCGCCAGTTACTCGGCGAAAGCGATTCTATCACCAGATTTAAGAGTGACGCCACTGTAAACATCTGAAGGATTGCGAGCCGAACCCCGAATCAAGACAACCCAGTCCCGAAGCACTCGGGGGCTACTGTGGAAAACATGGGCCCTGGGTGTCCGAAGATATACTACAGGACGTACCACCTCCTTGGGCCGAGTCGATTGGGCCTTCCAGAAGGCAGGCTTGGAGGACGGTGCGGCCCGGCATGATCTGCAAGGAAACAGATTCGTTTACTACTCGAATACATGGATATAGGTGTAGCTGAATCGGTTATATTTGTATCTTCCATATGCGGATTAGGGATTCTATCTGTAACCCGACCCCCTGCACTATATAAAGGGGGTCCGAGGACCGTAGTTCGGCATCCAATTCCACATCTCACAATCATCATCATTACCCACCATAATACAATCCACGAGCACAGGAGTAGGGTATTACCTCCCCTCGAGGGCCCGAACCTTTATAAATTCGGCTCCCTGTGCTACCATCGTAGTTGTGATCTTTCGCATCGCCCCTAAAATACATTGCCGACGCAAATCATCGACAGCGGTAAGGTCCCACATGACTGGTTCCTTGCGCGGACCGGGCCTTTAGCTTGCGTTTATGGCTAACTTCTTCTCCCTTAAGCTCCTTCTCCAGAGTGAGAGCCTTATTCACTAGGCGATGGAAGTTGGGGTGGTCATGTAGAATAAGCTTCGACCGGTAAATGGGGGCCATCCCCTCGATGAATTTATCCACCTTTTCTTCTTCGTCCGCTATGTCTTGCTGGGCATACCGTGCCAGCAGGTTGAATTTGGTCAAGTATTCGTTGACCGTCATGCCTCCTTGTCGCAGAGTACGGAATTCTTGTCTCCTCATCGAGAGAACTCCACGAGGAATATAATTTTCCAGAAAGGCTTTCTCAAACCCGGCCCAAGAGATATTCTGAGCAACTGTCTGTAAGTTCGGAACTTCATGTTGCTCTTCAGCTGTGTTGTCCTTGCCTTCATCGGCATTGTCGCCATCTTCTTGTCCAGCTTCTTCCTCATCATCAGCCTCTTCTTCCACATCATCCGTATCTTCTGAGCCGGTAGCTAAGTAATTTTCCCACCATACTTCGGCGGGTTTTTCAAAAAGTTGTGTGGCGAATAGCACCTTGTCTTCTTTAGGACATCGGACGAAGGCTAATTTTCTAGCGATTATCCTTAACCAATCCTCTGCATCGGTAGGTTCAGCGGCATAGGTGAAAGTTGGGGGCTCGGTCCTCATAAATTTAGCTAGCTAAGATCCCTGGCGGTGCTGCATAGCTTGTTGGCCTTCTAATATGGCACCCAGCATTTGTGATTGACAAGCCATGACTTGTGCCATGGTGGGATTGCCAGCTGGTGGTGGTGGTATGTTGCCGCGGCCTCAACCACGACCCCGGTTGTTAGCGGCGCCATCACCTCGGCCTCTTGCGGCACCATGACCACGAGCCATCTGCAGAGTCACTACTGATTTAGATGCAAGTTCTACATGATGATATGTATGCATGATGACCATAAAATCCAGAAAATTCCAAATGCAAGCCAAAAGCTTAGAAAGGACACCTCCATAAATAATTTGAAATAGTTCAACTAGTACAAGGTAGTTCCTGCCGATCATCTACTTACGATTCTTGAAGCTCCTCCCTATGTATGTTGTCGAGACGTGTAGCTTCAGGTCTTGCCAATGATATGTAAGAGGGGTTGACTAGACCTTTGGATTAGGAGAAAATTTTAGACACGATTCTTGTTTTGAGAAAGAAACAATACATACGAAGATATGTGAGGAGAATATGAGATGAGAGAGAAGCTAAAAATATCGGGTAAGAAGTGATAGGAGAGCAGAGTTTTCCTAAAACTTCTGACAAGGTAGGGATTTGGAATACAAACAAGAGAAAAGAATACAGCAGATTTACATAATAAAGTAGTGTGTTTAGGAAAATACTTTTTCTTAGTTTTAAATTACGGCAAGCTAATGGCCAAGGTCTAGGGCTCCTACAGTCGTTTGCTCTGATACCAGCTCTGTGGGGGTTGTCCTTTGCCCACCACTTGATCTACACTAGTCCCTGGATCTATACACTAGTGCACACCATTCACATAGCCGGATCATTTCATACATGCGGAAGACTTATATTACACAAAATACTTGTATTAAGCCCAAGGGCTATTAAGTGTTACATCACGAAACATTGGCCCAAATAGTTAGGACATCCAAAAGATCAGAGTACGAGAGAACCAAAAGATCCAAAAGGTCTCCTGCCGGCTATGCCTAAGCAGTCGAATAGAGAGACACAATAAGCCTCGTCCTGATAGTCAGCATAATCCTGTTCCTCATCTTCATGGTAGGCGTACTGATCTTGCTCATACTCTCCATCTAAAACAATATATGTATGTGAGGTCAGTGTCATCCAAACACTGGCAAGTTAACACCCAACCGAATGCATTTAGTGATAGAGGTTTCCAAGGAAAGGTTAGGGTTTATTTGTTTGCAGAAAGCCAATTTTAATAAACCAAATCCTGTGACTTACCAGTTTTAACCAAAGTTCTACTTTCAATGTGTTATATCACAGTTTAAGTTCCATACCTTTAACCAAATCACATCCCATGGCAGTTTCCATGCACACTGCCAAACGAATCCAATCCCCTGGTTGTTTCCATGCACTCTACCAAATGTATCCAATCCCCTGGCAGTTTCCATGCACTCTGCCAAACGTATCCAATCCCCTGGCAGTTTCTTTGCACTCTGCCAAACGTTCTCCTTACTCCCGCCATCATATTTCAGGTGCGGCACACCTGTTATGGGATCACACTAGCCCATAGGATCCCGAGTCAAAAGTTGGGTTACCAGCCCACCCTAAGGGTTGCAACCCAAGTAGGTGCAATCCAGATCACCCGCAGGTGATGGCGTCCTCCGCTTTTATCTCAAGTATAGTACCATTAGGGGTACGTCCACTCTCAGAGCCTCGGATCGTACTACCCCCGAACCCTACTCATACTTGCACTACCGCGCGATGGCCACGCATTGTGGTGGTAGGATCCATCCCCGTAGGCAGATAGTCAGTGACATCCCACTGTGCATCCCCGATGCACCCATCTGGGAGAACTCGTCTCTACCCTACCCTACCCACTTAGCGGCACTTGGGGTACGTCTACTCTCAGAGCCTCATATCGTACTACCCCCGAGCCCTGCTCATACTTCCTTCACCACTATCGTTCTTCCTTGTGCCCTGCACACATTGTGACGGAACCCCCTGGGTGGCGCTAGGCACTATGCATGTTCCATCCGCGCTCCTCTCAACACCATGTTCGAACAGATAGCCCTCATCAAACCAAATAGCCAAGCTACTTTCACACCCTTATCCATATGCTGGACCACGTCCGCATTCCAATCTCCCCATGTAATGAAGTGGACTTTTGTATCAGCTCTGGCACTGTTGCATCCTGGTAATCATGCTTTCGAGGGAACATTTTTCGGTAAGATTAAACCGGGAATTGGTCCCCACAAAGCGACTATCGAGACAACCCACTCATAGGCCAAGCCTGGCTTGCCCACTGGGGTAGGGCTCTGGGCTGTCTCGATGGCCCAGTGGACAGCCATTGAGACAGGTCCTTGGTAGGTCAGGCCTAGCCCGAGCGGCTAGGAGGGCCTCTTAGGAGGGTTGTTGGACGACCGTTGAGCTAAGCTGCATGTCCTGACGGTTCAATTCAGAACCGTCGAGACATGCCTCTCTAGGGCCATTTGTCAGCTGGCCGTCAAGAGACATTTGTCTCGACGGTCTCCGTTGACTACCATCGAGAGAGGTACCCCTGTCTCGATGGTTCAGGGCAAAGCCATCGAGACAAGCATCTGACTCGACGGCCCCTCCTTCTTTGGCCACTAGTGGTCAACCCCTGTTGTTTTGATTTTTATTGAAAAAATGAGTTGACATTATTGACCGTAGCCTTTGATTATATTGCTCCATATGAGACTTAGCATGCTCCAAAAAAGTTTCAACAAATTTTGACTTTTTGAGCTATTGAACCCTTTATAATCGCCCTAATCGAGTCACTGGCGGGGTATAGTGACTATAGACGTTTGGAGACAATCCCCTCTACATTTGCCGGTTTCATCGCACCGTCACACCAATCATTTCAAACCATTTAAAAAATTCAAACTCTACATGGTGCCCTGTTCGATACTTGAATTTTTTTAATTTTGAATAATTCAAACGTTTATTGTTAAATCAAAACCATTTTCATCTTTACGAAATATATACAAGTCATATGGCCTACTTTCATAAATCAAAACCATGTTAAATTTTGAACAATTAAAATCTAGAAGAACTACTTCTCTAAACCTTGTAATGCCTATTTTTATGATTGCAAGCTATATAGCCAACCACATGTATGAATTTGGCAAAATTTATGAAAATACAGTCTCCCTCGACGTCTACAATGTAGGCCGTCGAGAGGGAGGGGCATGGCCCACCTGGCAGAGATAAGCCACACCAGGCACTCGGGTCAGGCCGCTCTCGACGGCTGACAGCTAGGCCATCGAGACAGCCCATGGCCCACCAGTCAGACATGCACTCCCAGGCGCTCAAGCTAGGATTAGCCTACCTGAGCGGCTGTCTCGATGACTGTCATCTGGGTCGTCGAGAGTGCCCATTGTCCACCAGACAGAGGTACGCCCTCCCAGGCTCTCGAGCCAGGCTTGGCCTACAGAGTGCTGTCTCGATGGCCGCCAGATAAGGCGTTGAGAGAGCCCATGTGCACCAGCGAGCTCGTGCAAATTTTTGTTTTCCCGCTCTAGTTGTCTTGACGGTTGATGGATGGTCGTCGATAGAGACTAACGCCGTGAGACGTGAGTCAGCCTGCGCTTCCGTGAGGGGGCGTCATATCTCTCTCGATGGCTTAAGTGGGAGTCGTCGAGATAGCTTAACTCACTCGATGGCTAGCCGTCGAGAGAGATTAATTGTCTCGATGGTCAACTCGTGGCCGTCGAGACAGCTAGGCATGGTCAATTTTCGCTGCGTTTCCTATAGTGTGTGTTCTTAACCTTTGCAAGCGTCATCTTTGCGATTTTGTAAGTCTGTTGGGAACCCACCGTGGCTTGGATTCTACCGGCTTCCGTATGCACTAACTTGTCGTTGACCAGTACGGTAAAAAAGAAGTGTTCGGAGTAGTATATTCGATTCCCATCAAAGATGGTACCATAGCCTGTACCATAGCCATAGAGACGATGGCACCGTTCTTTTTTGCAAACCGCCAGCGGTCGGCGGCGGCCGGCGGTTTGCTACAGTAATTTTTTTTAAAGATTATTTTTTGGATTATTTAAAATTTTTTCTAAAAACTTTTAAATTTGCTACAGTAAAACCGCCAACCGCTAGAAACCGCCAAAAGAAACAGAGCCGATATGTTTGAGCCCTAATTGGAAGTGATCATATAAAACAAGTCACTAAGCGCAATCAGAAAGCAAAGAACGTTTAGGTACCACCGTTCCAATAATTTCTCCTTAATTATGTATACGTTTAGGTATACCACCGTTCCAATAATTTCTCCTTATATATATACAACAGCCTCACCGAGCTCAATCAGAAAGCACCACACCTCATTCGAGAGAAGCAAAAATAATGGGGTTTATATCGCTTCTCCTCTCTGCTGCTCTTCTTCTTCCTCTCGTCGTCCTACTCGTCCTCCCCAAAGTCAAGAACATTAGTTCTAACAATGGCAAGAACCACCGCCTTCTTCCGCCAGGGCCGCGCGTGGTTCCGTTGCTCGGGAATCTCCTATGGTTGACACAGAATGATAACATGGACGTCCTGTACTCCCAGAGCCGCCTCCACACACGCCACGGCCCACTGGTCGCGCTCCGCCTGGGCTCCCGCCTGGAGGTCACCGTGGCCGACCGCCGCCTCGCCCACGTCGCCCTCGTCGAGCGCGGTCTCGCCATTGCCGACCGCCCGGCGTTCGCCCAGCGCGACTTCCTTGGTCTCAACGCTTACACCATCGCATCCACCAACTACGGCCCTCTGTGGCGGCTCTTCCGCCGCAACTTTGTGGCCCAGGTCGCGCACCAGTCCAGCCTCCGGCTTTTCGCCCCGGCTAGGGCCTCCGTCGTCGCCGACCTTACCGACAAGCTGTGGCGGCGCCAGCAGGAACACAAAGCGGGCACGATCAGATTCAGGGAGATCTTCCAGTACGCCATGTTCTGCCTCCTCTCGACCATGTGCTTCGGCGGGCGGCTTGGTGAGGACACGGTGCGTGACATCGAGGCCACGCTGCGTGACCTGATGGTGTACTCCATGACCAAGCTCGACGTCTTCGCCTTCGTCCCGGCAGTCACGACACGCCTCTTCGGTGGCCGCCTGCGGGTAATGGACGCAATGCGTCTCCGGCTCAAGGACATGTACATGCCCTTGATCGCTGCGCGGAGGACTCGAAAGAAGCTGGGAGACGGCGACGCGGCGCCTTCCATGGAGACGACACTGCGGCACTCGTACGTCGACTCCTTGCTCGACCTCCGGCTCGACCATGACGGCGGCCGCGCCCTCGACGACGACGAGATAATTGCGCTGTGTTCCGAGCTCCTCGCGCAAGGGACGGACACCACGGTCACCGCTCTGGAGTGGATCATGGCTGAGCTGGTGAAGAACCCGACCATCCAGGCTAAGCTCTACAACGAGATCAAGGCCACTACTGGTGGCCATGAGAAAGGCGCTGATCAACTCTCTGAGCAGGAGCTGCAGAAGATGCCGTACCTCAGGGCGGTGGTGCTGGAGGGTCTCCGGCGCCACCCACCTGGATTCATCTTGGTGCCACACGCCGCGGCAGAGGACTTGGAGCTCGGTGGGTACATGATCCCCAAGGGCACGACCGTGAACTGCATGGTGGCCGAAATTGGCAAGGACGAGGGGGCATGGCATCGACCGACGGAGTTCATGCCGGAGCGATTCCTGGAAGGCGGTGACGGCGACGGGGTGGACATCACCGGCACAAGGGAGATCAGGATGATGCCATTCGGCGCCGGCAGGAGGATATGCCCGGGGCTCTCCGTCGCGATGCTACACCTCGAGTACTTCATCGCCAACCTGGTGCGCTCGTTCGAGTGGCGGGAGATGGAGGGGGAGGAGGTGGACGTCAACGCTGAGGCGGCCGAGTTCACCGTCGTCATGAAGAAGCCACTCCAGGCACGGCTCGTGCCCAGAGACGTTCCTTGAGTGAGAGCAGTAGTCAATTTGACACGTTGAACCACAAACCATGGATACTGTGGTGACTAATGAATGAAAAGTTAATGTCGCGTGTTATATTGTTTACTGTTTGTTACATGTAAGCTGTTGAGGAACCCTGTAACTGGGTGTACTGTAGGGTTCTCCGATATGTTCAGAGATTGCAAGCACAAACAAAAAGATGAACATAGAAATGTAGAGAGAGTTAACTTTTTATTATGGGCGCGACTCCTCATCAATCGTCTGAAAATAAATAAAATCTCAGTCGACGTGTTTTACACGAATAAATAACTAAATTTACATATGGTTTGATGTTGTAAAAAAAAGTGCATCAATTGATTGGATGGTATTTTTTAGTTGTTGCAAGATCATTCAAAATAAAAAAATAAGGTACACAAAAGGCTACTTATAAAACTGAAGGTATGACTTTTTTACAGTTAATTATACACTTCTTATATATCCAATTATATGTAAATGTAGTTATTTACTAGCGTAAAACACATCGACCGAGATTTCACCTATTTTCAGGTGACTGCAACTAACAGGAACAATTCCGTTTTATTATTCATCATCAGATGTGTTACAATGGATGTATCTCTTTATATAATGACAGTTAGGGGCTAGAGTCTACATGGGCTCTTCGTGGGCCTGGTTTCCAAATACTCCCTTGTTGGACCAGGCTGCGAGATGCATATGCCTCACCAAAACTCCATAAAAATCCAGTAAAAAAATTCTTTAAAAAGAGTACATAGCATACGCTTATTGTGTTGCTCGGATTGCCTAGTTAGAAACCTCATGTGAGAAACTTCTACGAAAACTTATGTAAGAGAAAAAAAGAGTACAACCACCCAATTGTGCTACATAATCTTCAAGATTAATATTGGATACTCAAACATCACGATCAAGGTATAATTTAGAGTGCGTGAAGTTTCTCCCCCTAAATTCTACACTTCTATAATCTTAGTGAATAAATCTGCGAGATTTCCATATGACTTATTATGCTGAATATTCATGAATTAATGAGCCTCATCAAATTACTCTTCACGTAGCTCATTTGCATTTGAGTAACATAAGATTCATTATCTTCATATATGATAGTACGAGTTCATTAAAATTCAATCCACATAATTTCTAGATGCGGAATATTATTCTTCAAAGTCATTCATATTCATGAGAGGCTTCATTCAAAGCTATGATTTCTGGGTGATTTGTCGACATTGACACAAGTGTCTGCTTCGACAACTTGTATGAGATTGCAATACTACCAGAAAGGAAAACATATTCATATTCAAATTCAAGTCTTGATTCTTTCTATCCAAGATCTATGCTCCTTTGAAAGGAAAGGATGTCCGCGATTCCTTTTAAATGTCTCTTCATGGGCTCTGCATTGTACCAAGCTAGCAAATTAACAGTAAATGCTATGTTCAATCGTGCCCTATTCGCAAGGTACATGAGCGGGTCAATTGCACTCAAGAACTTCAAGTTCTAGTATGGAACTTCAGGTTCTAGGACTTCCTCCCCTCATCACTAAGTCTATACGGATCATGATTTGCTTACAAAAACATACCAACAATTAGGGATTTCAAATGATATGCCTTCTTAGAGCCAAACTTCTCCATCACATTCTAGGTCTAGGTTGACTGGTGTATCAAAATTTTTTTAGGCATATGCTCAAGCTTCAAGCATATGAAATTCTTGGTTTTACAAACTCATACCCCAAGCAAGAGCTTGCTTTTCCTATTTCTTTGCTTCAGCCCGTATAGTGACTCTTAGAGTTACATTATACATATTTCTATCTGCTCTATCTTGGTTCAGTACAATGATACTTCATGTATCTCCATGTACGAAGCCAAATCCATGTATCTATCCATATATTTAATAACAACATTCTTCAATTTCATTTTCAATTTTTATTTTCAACTTTAAGTTTGGTACTACCAATGAGAACAAATATGTAAAGGTAATTCTACCTATGATTAGGAAGTATGTTTCTTGCATGAGTGAAATCTTGATCGACCAGCCGTGTGCTCTACCTTACCACTTCATATTCATTTCTTTTATAAACAGAAAAAACCCATTTATATGGGGAGGTGTGTAGCTTATGTGCCCTAACACCTCTATTTTGCTCGGTGATACAAGTTCCGTGGTAATTGTGTTCTTCCATTCTTCCCAATCCGGCTTTCCATTGCACTCTACAAGAGATGAAGGCTCTGGGTCGTGTTCAATAATGATGGAAATTTTATTTCCAAATATATGTCAACAGTGGCTGTTACTCTATTAATAAATTCCATTGCTAATATATAATTTATTTCCATTTCCTCAGGGGTGTGCTTTGTTCACTTCGACTTGCTCTTCACTGCTATTGCACATCACGTGAGCAAGTTCCTTTAGTCTTTCATCGCTTTGTGTGTGGACATATTTTCGCCAACATCTTCCTTCAATGGAAGCTTCAAATCTCGGATTACCTCGCCAGCAGGCTGCTCTTAAGTGATCCTTGTGAATTTCCACGTGATTCCCCGACATTATTATTTCAGGGGGTTCTATTCTTCCCCTAATGATGGGAATTGATCATTGGTCATTTTCAAATTCATTACAAATGTAGTATAGGTACATAAACCATACATTCAAAGGTGCAAAAATTTTCTTATAACCTCTCGCACTAGTTGGATATTGTTAGACTATGTGTCCCTTTGCACTAATTGATGAGAGCTGCTTTTAGGACTTCATGTCCGATATTCGATAAATTATAAATATATAAGGGAGCTGGGCAAAAATTTGATTATTTTAATTAATGACATTTCTAGTCCATTATTCTTCGTGTGAACATGACATACCTAGTTCTCTACTTTAATTTCCAATACAGTAGAATAATCATCAGGTGCTTTTGAAGTAAATTATCCAATATTGTCCCATTCTGATGGACTTGATGTGATGATCTAGGTTGCTTTTGAAGTAAATTCTCCATCATTGTCCTATTCTAATGGACTTGACGTGATGATCTGGGAATATAATCTTAATTCTTATGATCTATGAGACCAGCTTCACAAATACATAGTTCCTCGTAGAGAGTAAGCATACATTTGATCACTTTGAGAAAGCATCAATGAGCACCATAAAATATCTAAATTGGCCTAATAAAAGGCTACATTCAGCCGCAAACATTCCCTAGATGTATTTGAGGAAAGGAGAATTCTCAACTTTTACTTTAATATAAGTGTGCCTAGTTATCAATTTTTTTGTAGCACATGTAAGACACAAAAAAATCTTCTTGATTTAGAAAATTTCTAACATTAATATTATGACCTTGTGAGTCGATTATTTTGCTCTTCATCATTCTATAACTAGGATGGTAATTCTACAATGCCATAGAAGGAAGAGTTTAGAGCTTCTGAATGCATTCTTTAGGCAAGCGTACACTTCAGGTGTATGGATTTTAGTGTAGTATAGCCCAGATTCAAATGGACGAAATTTTCTAATATAGATTTCTCACATCCGGTATTTTTCACAATGCATAAATATTATTTTCTATTCTATTCTCTTCATTGGTTTCTGCGTGAAACTAATTTGCATGGATGTCATTCAAACATAAGGTAGTCCGAGTGGATTCTAGATAGAACAATTCTTTTCAAGTGCTCATGTAGTACCTATATGCAATATAAATATGGCTCTTCCTAAGCCTACTATGCATCAATCGTTGTATGTGATTGTTCTAATACTAGCAGTGTTCTTTGTGATCTTTCTTAAAATACTATTTTTATTGATTGGAATGGTTCATAATATTCAAACACACTGGACAAAAAATTCCTCACCTAGTGTAAGAATAAATGCATAAACAATCATGAGAATTAATGTTTGCTCTCCATGTGTAAGACCAGACTAGGTGGCAAGAAAGGGGGTTGAATAGACGCCAAATTGATCTTGACACTTGCTTCAACAACACGTCCCAAAAATCAAGAGAAGGATGACCACAAGCAATTGACCCTCAAGAAACAAGATGACCAATGAATCATTCTTGGGACAGCATGACATACACATAGTAAAAAATATCATAAATAAAAATTCATGGGTCATGTAGCCATAAGGATTTTTTTCATAGGTGCTTCTGGTTAATGAAGGTCCAACAAAAAAATAATCAACTCCAAAGCAATTTTAGAAAAAAAAAAAGAATTAGTACAAGCCCAACTTCTTTTGGAAAGCAAAAGTGAATTTTTAGCTGAGAAACACCTTGGTCAAGAGGTGATTTCTCTGAAATTGTGACTCTTTTGAATTTCCAAATTTTCCCCTACAGGGGATAGGATGTCCCAAAGCTACGCATACCAAAATTCACCTCAAGATCAAGAGTAGAAAAAATAGAGAAAAAATAACAAGCATAGCTGCTCAGAAAATTTGGACAGAACATTTGGGGCTCGGTAAAATCTTCATTGTATCCAAATGGTAGCTCCTATGCAATTGCCACTTGGAGTGGTAGATATGTAAGTCACACAACGTTTCCAACAAGAATCACCTCAGAATGACGTTGGATGAATTTTCTACAAAAATAAGCAAAAAGATCAAAACTTGATCTCGGTGTTCTTGGTGAGTTGAAAGATGATGATAAGTGATATGGGCAACCACAACACCTCCTAGATCAACATGTTTTCAGCATGTAAAAGGAGGGGAGGCAAAGAAAATAGTTGCAAAAGAAATAAAGAAACAAACTAAATGAAACAAATAGAACATAAGAAGATGAAAGTAAAAAACTTTTTGTGGAATCTTTTTCTATTGCTTGGTTGGTTTTTTATAGACACACAAGAGTGGGCAAAGCTCCTAAGGAGCACATGATTCTAAAATAAAACGCTAACCAAGACTTAGGTGGAGGCATCCCTCCACCCCTCCTTATATAGGCATTTTGAGTGCGTCTCCAGCCTTCAAGGGTGAGAAGTTACAATCGACTAAGAACTATTAAGTAAAATCAAGAATTACTAGTGGACGATTTCCTGGTATAGGGGTTGGAAGAACTTGGATGAGACGATGAGGCACTCCCCTTGTCTTCATCTGGCTCGTTGATTTGGGTATTTTGATTGAGGAGGTCAGGAAGGTCCGGATAGAGGCGGTCCAGCGGATCTGTGGGGAAGATGGCTTCCGAGACTTGGTGCCACCATACCCTGAAGTTGGTAGAGGTCCTACCACCTAGACGGAGAGGTGGCAGGGATGGAAGGGATAGATCATCGGTTAAATTGGTAATTACACTAATTGTCCATGGAGCCGATGATGTCATAGGTTGGAGTCGCTGGTTCAAGATGAAATTCGGGACTAGCTAGCCAAAGCCAAGTTATCTGGCATAGGCAGAAGGATGGTAGATCTCGTAAAAGGGCTTGAAGGTTCTGGCCCTTGAGTTTAAGCCAATGACGAGGGTGCAAGGAGAGAGAGGCAAAAGGCTAAGAATTTGCAAGAATCTTCAGAGAGGTGCTTTGAAAGACAAAAGAAAAGAAGGGATTATGAACAATTGGGCATTGTCATAGCAGAAGAACTGAGCAGAAGGGATATCCTCAGCTCTGAGTTCAGAAAAAAAAAAAAAGCAAAGTAGGAAGCGAAAGCCGATGCATTAATTTAGCATCCCCTGATTGGCCGAGAAGGCTTTCCCAAAGGAAATACTTCCCCTAAATTGCATCAGCTCACCTTCCCTGATGGCTTCACGAGGGAATTCTACGCTAGGGGACATTGGAATCTCCCACAGCCGATGGAATTGGGCATAAGCCCACAACTGGAAGAACCACATAGGGCCTCTAACATTTTCGATGGGGTATTCCCTAAACACAGTGTATAGGTGTGACCGGATGATGTGCATCATTTGGTAAGTTGATCCCAGGAGGAGTTTTGCAAGGGATACTTTACCATCGTCTAGTAACCTCTCAGCGAGGCAAAGAAACTAGTTGTTCTCCATCTGGCTTAGGCTGCAAAGCATGGCTACATCTAGGAGAGTCGGTCCTACTGGTCCCAGCCTTAACATGAGGGCTTTGAAAGTGTCCGACCAGTAGTAGCTGGCTGCAGCTAGCATCGACTTATTGGCAGAAGGATCGGCTAAGGAAAGGGAGAGGCAGTCTGCTATGCCTGTTCTCCTCCACTCATGTGATTTTTAGGCCGATACCCTAATGTACCAGTCCCTCCACCTGGCGAGAGGAGTTGGCCAAGCCCTAAAGCTATCCTTCCACCCTCTAATGTTAACACCTGAGGTGTTAAGGGGGAGCCTAAGGACATCTAAGTCTATAACCAGGAAGGATTTGAAGGACCCATTGGACCAAGACTGAAACGATTGAAACAACCAAGGATTGCAAGAAGTACCTAACTCGTGGTGAAAAGATGGAGAAGTTGACAGAAGGGAAGTTGAGGGTGAAAGAGCCCATGGCCATGTTCAGAAGTCGATTGTTGAGCGTCAGAGTTCGAGGAAGCATGCAAATGAAAACAACAGCGGCGCTATTTATAAGAAGTAAAATCCTAATAGGTGAAAAGACGAGAATGTCCTTGGAAAACTGATGGTTAGCTGAAGAAGGATACCAAAGGTCAGGGGCAAAATAGATAAAGGGAAAAATATGAAGATGAAGCCGATACTTGAGGAATTTCGAGACATGATTCTCATATCCCAAAATTGGGGGGCATGTGTTGACACCTGAATCAGCCCATGTTAATTTTTGGAAATCGGCTTGGGCTTCAAAGAGATACGGGCTGGAAGCAGATGCAAAAGGAAAGCCCAAATCGTCTAAAGGTAAATATAGGAAGAAGAGTTTCGACCGGATTGATGTGTACAAAGGAAAGTGCAGGTCGGGTAAGTCCGGGTATATTATGAATAGTTAGGTAAAATTAGAAGATGAGATCAAGTCTATATCAGTTACGGGATAAGAGTCCTAGATTAAATCAGGGTGTGAAGGTCTGTATAAATACTTAGCCTCTGGGACGTGTAAATCATCATCACATTAATACAACATATCTACTTTTTACCTGTTCTTCACTTTTCATCGCATTACAACAGTTTCGTCATATTTTGTCCTCGATCAACTTGTTGTGCATCGCCTTTCGTTCGGCTTCAAGGTACAACCCCAGGTGAGTACTGTCTCGATTAAGTTCGATCTTCTCTCTCGGTTTAACGAAATACTATCTTAGTCGATATTGCTGCGCATCGCCGTTTCGACTAGGGCTTAGATTTCACCTTTCTTTCTACTAATCAGCACATTCGTTGGCAGTGGATTGTTTATCCTTCGTTCTATCAGCATATAACTTGCTATTTATCGATAGTCTGTTTACCGTTTGTTTTATCATCTAGACCATCTGATTCGGCTACTTGATAGTCTATTCACCCTCTTTCTCCTACTTTGTTGATTTTTATCGGCTTAGTGGTAGACTATTTACCCTTTTGAATCTATTGGTTTAGATCTAATGTAAGTCAATAGTTTCATTATCTTTCACCTTTGCCTCGACTTGTCTCAAGTATTACCGGTTCTTCGCATCTAGATTTAATCAGCTATCTAAAGCTGATTGCTTCTTTTTTTTGCCGATTGTAGGTCAAATTGGCTGGCACACTAGAACTCTACTTCCGGTGCTGTCAGGGATTCAACTCCCTAAGCCCGCGTGTGTTGGCGTCAAACCAAATTGTGGCCATGTGACCTGTCGGTGGCATGCCTGTGTGTTGCAAGTGTATATATTGTTCATGAACCATCAGATGTAATCCAAGGGATAATAGATAGAAAAATCAATCACAAGCAAAAATCATACAAAGGCAGAAAATCACAGAGAGACATCTAGATATAGGGGACTGCCTTTCTTTTTAGAAAATTGCACCCATACCACTTCAAAGTTGAAATATCTCACAAATATCATTGCAAAGTCAATATTTCCTCACATGCCACTACAAAGTTGGATTGCTTGAAAGTATGCCATTATAAGCGATGTTAAATTTTTTACCAAAATACTTTCCCATTCTTCTTCTTGCTCCATCCATCTTGTCCCTTCTCTATCTTCTCCATCACCGGTCTTACCCCTCCTCCTTCTTCCCCTAGTGCCGCCAACTTGCTAAGCCTCATCACCAATCGAGTTGGCTTTGTCGTACGCTACTCCCTCTCTATCTTCCCCCTCGTGTCGCTATCCCGCTGTCTCCTGAGCTCTCGTCGCACTGCTGAGGTCACACTATGGCCCTACCTCACCCCGTCATCCATTCGTCGCCCCTCTCCTTACTCCCAGTTGAGTCGCCATCCTGCCATGCTGCTCTGCTGCATTGCTAAGGTTGCAATGCTGCTTGTAAGTGCTTCTAGGCCCCTTTGTGGGTTTTGGTGATTAATGATGACATAATTAGAGAACTAACCTATTTATTTCAGAAAAGTTCAACAGTGTTTTATTCATAGCAAAAGGAGTTGATTTGGGGGTCCCTACGCCATTTATTCAAAATCAAGAGGCATCAAGTCAATTAATTGTAATATTTTTCTTTTCAATGAGTTTAAGGATAAGCCGCACTATCAAGGGGAATTCGACGAGAAATCACTTTTAGGATACTCTTGTGCTTATTTGATGGATCTAGTATCAGCAAGAGTGCCCAAACAAATTTCTAAAATCATCCTTGGGCAAGCTACTGCCAAATATACGGACACTCTGGATTGAAATTCGGATACTCCAGATTCCATCCCGGATACTCCAGGTGGCACTCTTCTGTCTCTGACCCATCTCCTATCCGGATGTTTCGGATATTAATTCGGATACTCCGGAGACCTGCACTGAAACCCGGAATGTTCCGGATAAAATCCAGATTCTCCGGATAGACCCTCTCGGACTCCTAATTCATCTTATCCTTAAATTCACCTAGAGCCTAATTCTTGGTCCTTCTGTATCCCTTGCAGATGGACCCCTCCTAGGCTGGTTCTAGTGGTGGCAAAAGGGTCCCTGAAGACTCTGCGGCTTTGTGTCGCATAGTCGCATAGTGAGCGAAGGACCAAGAGCCACCACGACCAGCCTTCCGGTGACTCCTCCGGAGCCCCCTCTAGTGGCAGGGTGAGAAGGACAGTGTGGAACGTCCCCAGGACTAGGGCTGGTCATCATCATCCTCCTCCTCCTCCAGTTCGTTCTACCAGCCCACCTGAGGAGGATGAAGATGAGTTTGTAAATGTCCACCCTGCAGACGTTCAGGCAGAAGTCAGGGAGAAGAAGAGGCAAGATCAAAGGAGGTCTAAAGAAGTTGTTGGACCTCTTGTCATGAGTAAGCCCAGATGGAATTATTTTAGTGGGGTGACTCCTCGTCGGATTGTCAATTATGAGGAAGGGAAGGGGCAGTCCAAGGAGATTGAAGAGCGAAGGGCGATTGATCCTTACGTGGATAAGGGATTCTGGAATCAGTTCCACTCTGACTTCTATGAGACAGCACTTTTCCGCACGGGCCAGCCAGTGTTGAAAGTCAAATACATTGACTGGGACTTCATGGCAGCTCAAAACTACAGAGTGTTCGATGAAGTCGTTGATATCTGTGAGAAGTTTGGGATCAAAGGGTTGATGAGCTTCTGCTACCCCTGGAATGATGAGTTGGTGACTCAATTCTATGCCACTCTCTATGTGGACAAGCAGGAGGACTGTAGGATGTGGTGGATGTTAGATGGCGTGTGGTACAATGTTAACAAAAGGAGTTCGCCAACTGCCTTGGTCTCACCTACACTGAGGGAGAGGAAAAGCTGCACACCTCCAGGCCTCTCAGACCAGAGGCCCTTAAGCATCTCTATGGTGAGGGTCTCTATCAGATTGGGACCACTAAGGGATTGAAGCCTGTTCCGGCCATCCTCTATCGTCTTCTAAGGATGAACCTATGGCCCAAAGCAGGAGATGCCACAAGTATAAACTCCTATGGACGGAACTTGCTTCTGAAGCTCTGTGAGGGGACAGACACCTTTGATGTTGTTGACTTTGTGTGGGAGGCAATGCTCCTAAATTCCTTCAGTCAACTGTCCAGCTGTCGGTATGCTCCCTTTGTTCAGGCTGTCATCGATCAGAGGACCGGTCTGAAGTTCGTGAGGGATGTGGATCCTCTGTCCTACAAGGTTCATCCTATTGTAGCTCCAGCTGTCCCATCAGCGTCAGTTCCTTCTGCTCCTAGGACCAGGGCTCGGGCTTTTGATTTGCCCTCTTCGTCTGCTGCTCCTATGGATCCCTCTGAGTCTTCCTCTTCCTCTGCCTCCAGTGCAATTAAGAGGATGCTCCGTGCTATCTTCTGCCTCCAGGTCAAGAACAGGAAGACCTTGAAGAAACTCAGATCAAAAATCTGCCAGAACAAGACAGAGATCGGTCACATCAAGAACAAGCTTCAACTTGCGCCGACCGAGATTCTTTCCGACTCCGACTCGTCCGACACTCTTGATGATGATTCTCGAGAGCTGTTTGGCTTCTCTTCTAGGGGGCATCCTTCGGCGACTGTCGATGATGCCACCTATGAGCCTGCCGACGACGACGAGGATGGCGACGATGAAGACGATGAGTGATTCTCTCCTAGTCTTTTCTTCCTTTTTGGTGGCTTGATGCCAAAGAGGGAGAAAAGGGCTTCTACCCTGCCTTAGTCTTCGTTGAATGTCTCCGGTGCCAGTCTGTTTCTGTGTTTCTTTCTTTCTTTCTATTTCTGTTTCTTGTCATATTGTCAGTGTATTGATATATTGCTACCTCGGTATCTTTGTTGGTTATTTATCCAGTATTTGCTAGACTTGTGGTAAATTTGGGTGCCCCATGCCATGACATATGCATATCTCTATTCTTTTGGTCACATTATACATGCTCACTTGTATTTGCACCCACGGATGCAAGGATATAGGGGGAGCTCTTGCCAATTGCTTCGCTCCAATATATGCATGTGGTTGTTCTCTATATCTACATGCATACATTTAGGGGGAGCTCCACTAGATTCTTGGCTTTCAAAAGGCTTGATTCCCTTATTGCTTTCTATTGTGAACTCTCATAGTGTTGTCATCAATTCACCAAAAAGGGGGGAGTTTGTAAGTTCATCTAAGCCCCCTTGTGGGTTTTGGTGATTAATGACAACATAATTAGAGAACTAACCTGTTTATTTGAGAAAAGGTCGATAGTGTTTCATTCATAGCAAAAGGACATGATTTGGGGGTCCCTACTCCATTTATTCAAAAGCAAGCGGGATCAAGACAATTAATTGTAATATTTTCATTTTCATTGAGTTTAAGGATAAGCCGCACTATCAAGGGGAATTCGACGAGAAATCACTTTAAGGATACTCTTGTGCTTATTTGATGGATCTAGTATCAGCAAGAGTGCCTAAACAAATTACTAAAATCATCCTTAGGCTAGCCACTGCCAAATATCCGGATACTCCGGATTGAAATTTGGATACTCTGGATTCCACCTCGAATACTCCGGGTGGGACCCTTCTGTCTCTGACCCATCTCTTATCCAGATGTTCGGATTATTAATCCGGATACTCCGGAGAGTCTGCATTGTAACGGTCAGATCTAGACCTTCACATAAATATCTCTCCCCACCTCTACCTACCCGTGGACAGAACCATTTACTGCTCTTTAGTGCTTCAACTCTCTCCCTCTCCAAGCTCTTGAGCCCTAGCCCTTTCCCACCTTGAGTGCTTAGTGATTTGAGGTTTTTGGTGAGGAGAAGGGGCAAGATTTGAGTGCTAGTGCTTGCTTGATCCATCTTGAGCACTTGTTCATCCTCCAAGCTCGATTTCTTGGCGATTTTGTTACTCTTGGAGGTTGAGGCCTCCTAGGCGGCTAGGAGTCACCGATGAGCTTCCAACAAGGTTGTCGTGAGCCCCGGAAGGTTGTGATGGTTGGTCTCGCCTACGCAAGGGAAGAGACAAGGAAGAAAGCCGATGAGTGCTTTGTGCAACGCCAGGAGGAAAGGGTCAAGAGTGACCTCGGCTTTGTGCCGCCTCAACGGAGAGTAGGATACCCTCAAGTATCCGAACTTCGGTAAAAAATTGTGTGGTTCCTTTCTTCGCTGTGTGTTCAGTTTGTTCTCATCGTGCTTGTGCTTGTGCTTGTGTTGAACTTGTGGAGTCTCGATCTACTCGTGTGGTGTGCAACACATTGGATTTCCACTTGCTACAATTATCCTGAGCTGAACTAACCCTTTTGGTGCAGGTAGTATCCGCAGATTCGCCAGGGATTTGAAAATCCCCAACAGCAGCCTTACACCTGGAACATTTCGGATACAAATCCGGATACTCCGGATTACTTCTCCGGAGTATCCGGACTAAATCCCGGAACCTCCGGATTAGTGTCTGCTGCTCTTAATTATTTTTCTGCTGCAATTTAAATTCGCCTATTCACCCCCCTCTAGGCAACATCCTCGATCCTTCACCGCTAGAGTTCACCCTATCGTCGGCCACCCCCTCTTCCTCGCTACTATAGAATACCCCAATCCATGCCGCCTCACCACTGTCGATTCATCAAGAAACGGCAGTGATCACTGCCGGTCATAGGCCGTAGCGGTGAGAAAATCATTGGAGCTTTAAAAACCGGCACTGATAGGAATTATCACTACCGGTTCACGTCACAAACCGGTAGTGATAATGGAGGCAGTATCACTGCCGGTTCGTAATACGAACCAACTCATAATAGATTGTAGCTCATTTTCGGAAATTCATAACTTTTTCATACGGAATCGGATGGAGACAAAATGTATGTGAAAATTAGCTCTCAACGAGATCTACAATTTTGTAGTTGGCAACTTTTTTATTTGAAGTCATTTAGATGCCCAAATAATTATTAAAATATTCAGAAAAAAGCGTCAAAAGGAAAAATATGGCATTGCTCTCTATAAGCACTGATAGGTGAGTTGGTAAGGATGCTTCGCGTGACCTGAGAAGTCATGGGTTTGACCCCCATTAATAGTACCCATGCATATCTCGCACGAAAAAACTCATGACTATGTGACTTGTGACTATGTACATGTAGATGACAGTACTAGGGTGCAAGAAATTTTTTTAGCTTGTTTGAAGCAAAAAATGGGACATACTATCACTGCTGGGACATAGTACCACTACCGGTTTCTAAACCGGCAGTGATAACCATGGGTTATCACTGCCGCTTATTCACTGTCGGTTCAAGAACCGGCAGTAATGACAGTTCCGAACCGGCAATGAAGACGTTTTCTGTAGTAGTGCCTCCTCCCCTCGCGCCACTCCCCAAGTATGCTCCATCGTCTACCGCCCGTTCTCCCTCCTTCCTCTACGCCGCCGTCGTCCTCCGCCTCTCCGTCATGCTGTCATTCACCTCTATGCCACGACGCTGCGATGCTGACATTGCGCCATTGCCGACCGAGCTGTCCGAGACGGGACGCCATCCGTTGGACCACCTACGCCACTGTCCACCGAGAAAGGAGGTCATGAGAGTTGGGGGAAAAGGGGAATAGGAGAGGAAGAAGAGGCCAATGGCATATTACACTAAAGGAATGCCAATTATTTTCGTCGGCCAAAAACCAACGAAAATAGGCCAAAAACCGACGAAAACGACTAGCCGACAAAACTAGATCGACGAAAATAGAACCTATATCGTCAGCTGCCGTTCGTCGGCCTAGGCAAGCCGACGAAATTAAGGTCCCGATGAGCAGCAGCCGATCCATATGCTGACGTGGCGATTTATTTTCATCGGCCTAGCCGACAAAAATACATCACATTTTCGTCAGCTAGGCCGAAGAAAATAATGAATTGGCCATCAGCATGCCATACCCATGGTGCCCTATTTTCGTCGGCCATATTTTTTGGGGAAAAACACAGGATACCTAAAAGTTCCCAGAAAATTCATAGAAAATCACACAATTCACATACAAATCTCAGAAATTCACATAAATTATCACATGCACATACCATCACATAACATTCATCGATTACATCATCTCATACACATTGTCACATCCACATGACCACATATCATCACAATGGTGCAAGCACCATTTTACAAGCACAAAAGTGCATAGAACTAAACATAGTGTTCAAATCATTCCATATCAGTGACATAAGCCGATAAACAGTCACATAGGGCACGAATTAACATAGAATTACATTGTTCAACTTGTAGGTGTGTGGAAGTTGTGGCCACTACCTGAATCACCCCCTGAATTGATATATTGGTTGACAGGCGTCCCCGAACCACTAGCGACATCACCTCCAATATTTGTTTCCGGTCCAGCAGGCGGTGTTGTCGAACCCTATAGGAATCAAAGTGGTTATTATTTAATTTCACAGAAAAGACCAACGTTCTGAAAATGACAAGTTACTAGTACATACCATTTGCGGGGATTGGAAGAAAGGAGGTGCAGGAGGAGGATGAAATGTGGGCAAGTTAACAGTAGTGGATCCAAGGTGCGAAGCTAAAATATCCTAAAAAATTATAGATACAAGAACTTTAACAAATATAATTGCTGAGACACCAATTAGTAAACTAAACGATTAAGTCTATAAAAATTACATATGATTTGCCCATTAGCCCTATATGCAAGTATGGATCATCAAAATTTGTCATTCCACTTCATGCTATGTAAAAAATACAAGAAAATACAAAATAAATGAGGCACGAATGATATAAATTTGATAAATTTATTGAAAATGATAATATCAAGTGCTTTAAGCGTAAACGATCAATTCTATAGGAAATTACATACAATTTGCCCATTGCCACTATATATATGCAAGTATGGATCATCAAAATTTTCCATTCCACATACATGCTCAACCATAGCGAAGCATTTACAAAACACACCTAGCACGTATGATATAAATTTGATAAATTTATCGAAAATGATAATGTCAAGTGTTTTAAGCCTAAATGATAAAGTCTACACAAATAGTCAAAATGTACTCATTGTATGCATAATAATTTACTTATGTTATCTACCAAAAAAATAAATTTACTAATTGATAAGAAAAATTAGACTTACGTAGAAGGAGGCGGACGACGGCGGGGCTAGGAGCAAGCCTTGGGCACAAGAAGGGCGGAGGCGGGCCGAGTGGGTGGCGGCACACCAGACCGTGGGCGAGGCCGGGCTAGAGGCGGGCGGCGGCGTGGGCATGGCAAGCACGGCGGCACCGTGGTCGGACACAGGTGGCACGGCCAGCCGAGGTGTGGGCGTGCCACGAGCACGGGCGAAGAGGCATCGGGCGGCACAAATGGGCGATGGAGCAGCCATTGCCGGGCAGGGGGCACGGCCAGTTAGGGCCGTGGCGACGCGACCGATGGGCACCTACACGGGCGGCGGCGGGCAAGGGCTGGGGAGCGCGGCCGGGCGGAAAGAGGAGCGAGCCGGGACGGGGTGGTGGCGAGGCGGGGCGGCACGGCCGAGGCGGCGAGCAAGGCAAGGCGGCGGCATGAATGGGGCGTACACACGGGGGAGGCAAGGCCGAGGGCAGGGGTGGCGTGGCATGGGGGCGGGGGCGAGCAGGTGACAAGGGCGGGGCCCGATTCGATGGGGATTCGGTATAATAGAAATCCATCTATTAACGTCGACCCGGCTAACGAAAATAGGGGCGGCCGTCACGTGGCATTTTTTATCTTTTATCTCAGTCTATTTCCGTCGGCTAAGGCGACAAAAATAGAGCGTGGGATGCGTGGGGTTTTTTTAACTCCGTACGCATTTTTTTAATTATTTTTATCTTATTACCGTCGGTTGAGCCGACACAACTACTATTATTTTATTTTTGCACGCGGCATTCACCCAACTATTTTCGTCGGTCAGGCCAACGAAATAATTCGTGGACCTGCAAACGTTGGCGCGTCCGACGAACATATCTTTAACGTCGGCTAGGCCGACTAAGATGCCGTTATTTTCGTTGGTTTTGCCTTGGCCGACGAAATAAAATATTTAATTATGTCGGTCTCTTTAGGGCCGACGAAAATATCGGTGGCCGTCGGAACCAAATCATTTTCCTGTAGTGTTAGAGGTAAATTTGAATAAGGAAAAGGGGTGAGAATAACTGCCACTACCAGAGAAACCAGCTTTAGTACCGGTTCCAAACTGGCTACAGTACCGGTTTTGAAACCGGTACTACCTATCCGGGACTGATAGGGAAGGCTATCAGTATCGGTTCACTAAATCTGTACTGATAGTACTAGAAATATTTAAAAATATGTCGAAGATATATGGGAGAAGCGGGACTCGAACCCGCAACCTCGTGACTTTAGCCTCACCCTTCTAACCAAGCCACCCACCATTGCATACTGATATAGATAGAATATGCATTCCTTGTGAACTTTCCTAAAACGAGGCATCAGCACTGGTCTCTCATTAGTACCGGTTCTTGATACAAACCGGTACCTAGTACGGGTTCGTATCACGAACAGTACTAATGCGAGGGCATCAGTATCTGTTGGTGGCTCCAACCGGTACTGAAAGCCCAATACGGCCCTGTAGCCAATGAACCGGTACTGATGTCACTATCAGTACGGGTTCAAATCCAACCGGTAGTGATGAGCCGGTATCTATACGCAGTTCTCTAGTAGTGTGCAGTGGCATATTTACAATGGCATGTGAGCAAATACTGGCCTCATGGTGGCATTTGCGATATCACAACTTTGTAGTGGATGGATGCACTTTTCCATTCTTTCTTCCGTGAATGTAAGTACAATCAACAGGGAGTCCACTCAAATATATACTTCCTCCATCCAAGTTTATAAGGTGAATTTTTTAAATGGACTTGTCCATTAGTATAGAGCGTATTTCATATTCCAATACAAAATAAATGTGTTATTCCCTCAATACCACTAATAAATACATTGTTTTAGCTTGTATTCCCTATGTGCATGTATAGAATAGAGTGATTAGAGATAATAGGTAGAGATAGGGCCTATTTGGTTGGCGCCTAACATTGCCACACCCTACCACGCCTCATGTTAGGCAAGTTTGACCGAGTTAGGCGTGTATTTGGTTTATTGCCACACTTGTGGCAGAATTGCTCTCTTTTTGCACGGGTCCCACATGTAGGTGGCTTATAAAAGTGTGGCAAGATTCCCTAAGACAGGCTAAAGTGTGGCGGAGAAATTTATGAACTAATCTTAGGCGAGTTAGACAACTTAGGCGTGGCAAATTTAGTCAAATTTAGCTTCAAACCAAACAGGCCCATAATATAGTCATTTTTAATGCTTTATATTCTTTGATGGAAAGAATAGATAATAAGCAAGCATAATAGGATGTTATGGGCTGCCTAGCCCATACAGGTTCCGCTACACTCGCCTTTGCATCTATATGTGTTTCTCATGTGATAAACACTTGCGTTGTTCAAGGTGTCCAGTATGACATGATATAATCTTACATGTAATTAATATTCTGCAATGTCATTAGATACAAATTGAAGAGCACCAGTGATGCCTAGTACTGAAGCCTACAAATGCTATAGTAGGTAATCAGGGGGGTTTATAAGCGCCGGGATAGATAGGAATGCGGGGCATTTACAAGTGTCGGGTTAGGTCGGAATTGGGGACGTTTACAAACGCGCCGGGCTAGGTAGGGAATCCGTGGTGTTTGCAGACACTAGGGTAGGCCTAATTAAACACCGGGATGATGACTTTTTCTAACGGCACTTTTCTTGACACTTTTTAAACACCTTGGAAAAGGCTTTTTGGGTCGTTTATATCCCTTCTAGGGGGCACTTATAGACGCCCTAGAATATGTGCTGTGTCGTAGTGATATCGATGTGCCGTAGTGATATCTATTGCAAGATGTACATGTCTCATTAAAACTTTATGAAAACTCTATGAACAGATATTAATTGGAGAAAGTGTACATGTCACATGTCTTATGCCGCACGAATTGCCTCAATAAATACCTTAGGAGAGAAACCACAGGAAAACTCATCCAAGGAAAAAATACAGTTAATTCACCCAATTTGGTAAGCTGATCATCTTTAAGATTATTGGGTATTTGATCTTTTTAATTTGTAACCGTGAACTCCTCTACTTAACTGCTTACATGACTTATCTCTATTTTGGAAAGGAAAAATTTTTCATTTTTTCAGTCCCTTTTTTTTTCTCGAATGCGCGTCTCAAGGGTTAAAAAAAAAGCAGACAAACAAAATGGATCTAACTCTCAGTTTGATGATAAGCAAATTAGTAGATATGTTAAGCTAGCGAGGACAGGTCGCGCACAGCTTGCTTTCGAAGCAGTTAAGGAGCACGCGATCCATGATGTAGCGCTTCCGTTAGAGCTAACGAATCTTGATCACTGTCTAAAATGAAGCTAATTGTTGTTAGTGTTGCAGTGCATGGTAGCGTGTTTCCCTCCTATTTCTCGTCCTCTCTTTAAAAAGATTAATTATATTAATTATAACAGAAACAAAGATTTTTTGACAAAATAAATTACATCTTTCTAAAGATTCTCTAACAATTAATAGAAAAACGTAGCTGAAATATAGATGAACAACAAAATACCGTGTGTAAAGGCTTGTCACATCATTCATGATATTGGACACAACCGGCTTCTTCTGTAGTCTATATATACCATCCAATAGCATGCTTTGCACTGCAAAACATTTTTCCCTCTACGCTATTGAACATGCTCATTTCCTCACAATAGCGTGCTTAGGGCACTCCCAATGGGGTTACTAAGTTTGTTACTAATTAGCTGATGTGGAGTTGATGTAGAAGCTAATTAAAGTGGAGAAAGAAGAAGCTTGTTACTAGTTTAAGCAACGAGTACTTTACAGTAACCTAGGCAATAGAAACGGAGGAAACGTGCATTGGGGAGTCCAACTCTGTTACTAGCAATCCAGTGTGGCGCGTTGGGGAGCACTTCACCTTCTTGTTTCATGGCCATGACATAGAAGATCCATAAATTTGTATAGGTACGAAACAACCTAATTAATTTTAGTAACGGCTATACACTACTAGCGATTTGGCTTTTACAAGCGGTTCCAAACCACTTTTACAGCGGTTTTGGAACCGCTTGTAAGCAATCGCTTGTGATGATCTCCGGGGTATCACAAGCGGTTTTATACCTGCTTGTAGTACCCAGCGGTACCGGTTAAAAAGAGAAATAATTTTTTGGGAGGAGTGGGATTCGAACCCAGGACATCACCTTTCTCATGACCCACGCCTCACCCTGCTAGCCAACTCATCCCACGCGTGCTCTCTGATGAGATAAGGCAAGCTTTCCTTTTAGCATTTCAAAAACTGGACTTTTACAGACGGTTCGCTTTACAAGGGGTTCGTGTCCCAAACCGCTTGTAGAAGGTTCGGGAGACGAACCCCTTGTAAAGCTTGTAGCCTTTACAAGGGGTTCATATCCCGAACCGCTTATAGAACTTTTACAAGGGGTTCGGGACACAGACCCCTTGTAAAGCTTGGGGGTTCAGAACACGAACCCCTTGTAAAAGTTATATCCTGGCTCAGCATTTTAAACCGCTTGTGATGGCACTATCACAAGGGGTTCGCAATGAACCCCTTGTGATGTGCCCCTTATGATGCCTATATCTCTTGTAGTGATAGTAACAACCCATTGTAGTCCTAACTAGTTTCTTATCTTGTAATTAATACACTTAGTAACAAGCTTAGTAACAACCTACTGGGAGTGCCCTTATGCTTCCTGGTGAGCTAGCTACCTACCTAGTGCATCAAACTCAAAAGTGATATGAAGGCATTGATGTCCTGTTAGCTAGACTGTTGAACTGTTCTTTTCAAGACGGACGGATTAGTAGCTGCCATCTTAAGTATATATTCCACGTCTGATTCACGCTATGAGAACAAAAATTAAATGATGTCGATGTCGTTTTGTAAATTAACTATCAACTCAAAAAATGTCAAAGTACGTATCCGGCCTCATCGATACTCACCCACCAAGGTATATGTTCCTCAACATCCAGTACGAATGCATTATCAATGCAGTTAATTAAGCACCACGTGAAAGAGACCAGCAGCATAGCCAGCTAGCTAGCTCAAGACAAACTAATTTGTAAATTAACCATCAACTCAAAAAATCTCAAAGTATCCTCATCGATCACTCACTCATCTAAGGTATCTATTCCTCAACATCCAGTACGCATGCATCAGCAATGCAGTTAATTAAGCACCACGTGAAAGAGACCAGCACGATAGCTAACTAGCTCGCTCAAGACAAACCAATTTGTAAATTAACCTTCAACTAAAAAAATCTCAAAGGATCCTCATCGATGATCACTCACTCATCTAAGGTACACATTCCTCAACCTCCCGTACGCATGCATTGGCAATGCAGTTAATTAATTAAACACAACGTGGAAGAGAGAAACTAAAATGCGACCTATATAATTTTCGCTCCGTTGCACGTCCACGTTGACGTACCGACAGGGCGACCTATATATAATTATATTGGCCTATCAGAATCGCACGCGCGGCGTTCTTTTATAAAAAATTGGCCTATCCAGAATCCCGTGCACATAACGACAGGCGACAGTCTCACACACATCAATGCCTGCTCCCAATTAGCTGCCCATCATATGCCCTCAGGGATACCAACTGTTGCACAGAGTCCCGCAAAATCTGACTATAATAATTGCTACAGTGAGAGTACTAATAAAATATTATAGACGGTACAACTGAACCATATATACGTCTATAATAATATCATAGATGGCTCTTTGAAAGAGCTGTGTGCAAAAATTGTTCCATTATAGATGGTTCTAGTGTAACTAAATGGTCTATAAAATTCGCGCGCCTAGAAGCATGACGAGGACATCACTTCTTCATATGTATACAGCGCACACAATCCACTCCGGTTGCTACAGAAAGTCCAATAACGTGCGCCCCACATATGAGTTTGTTGTTAAGCTCACATGCATATGCTTCAGAGGATGGGTTACTACCTAATGATAATATTTTTATGCTCAGAAATCATGGGATGGATCAGTAAGGATGTAACTCTTCACCAAGACTAGTTATGGTCTAGGTCGTTCCCAAGATGGACTTCACTTGAGTCACCACAGAGCAGTCTAACTTCAAACAAGTATACCAGATGCATACGGAGTCCGTTTGGGGCGTTCGAGTACATTACCGAGAAGCCCTCAATGAGATATTTGCAATAGATCTGGTCCTACCTCTGATTTTCTTTTGATTCAATTGTAATCTAAAAAACAATTTGTGACTAGAATCCGCTGACCTACCGGTGTTGCATCACCTCTCTAGAGAGCTCCCGCCCCATGTATCTCACCTAGGGTTGCGAGCCAACCCAGCCACCACCCCCCTCTCATATATATATACACATATATATATAGAGAGTATATATATTATACATATATATAATGTATAATATACATATATATTGAGTAGTCGTCATTGTTCAGACTCATGTTTTACTTAGATTATCCAGCATTAGCAATTTCGCCGATCTTCGGTTAGTGGAACCCCAACTTCGTGAACTTAATACAACCTGCAATTCAGTTATTTCTTCTATGTTCTTGCTTGTGTTCTCGATTCGCAGCAGGAACAAGCCTTCATGGCTACATCAACCGTGTATGTGCATGGTTGATAGCTAGAGGAGCCGTGGTGTAGTGATTGCAGGCTACGATCAGTTTTGATTGGAAGTCGTATTATCAACGTCGAGTCTCTAACAATCAACTTATCCTTTACCTATCGGAAGATCGAGCTAGCATGTCACATCAAAGCATCAAAATATTTGTGGGAGCGGGTGCATCGTACGTAGGTCACTGAAATTTTTAGATTGTTGAAATTAATTTGAGTGGACGCATCGCACATCGCCCATTAATTCCCCTCTCTATCAGTCTCCCACTAGATTCGCGCGGACAGGTTGGAGGGCATGCCAGTGGGCACAACGACGTCCTCTATCCCTCTCTTAGACCATCTCCAACCATTTTCTCTTCATTTCATTCCCTTCCCCATTCCCTTCCCAATCCATATTCCCTTTATTTCCCACTATCTCCAACAGCTTCCCTTCGAAGGGAATGGTATAGGAAAAAGAGAGAGAATCCCTTCCTAGAGGGATTAGAGAGAGAAATCCCTTCGCGAAGGGATTGCTGAAGGGAATCCGTTGGAGCGCTGAAGGAACGGGAATCCCTTCGTGAAGGGAACGGGAGCCGCGAGGGGACACCGTTGGAGATGGTCTTAGATCTTCTTCACCCGTCTCCCTCTTAGATTTTGCTCTCCCTCGTTCTTGACATGAGTGATGAGGTCTTTCCCTAGTGGCGGCGATGTCCGGATCTGAGTGGCGGTGATGTCATGTAGTTGGAGGAGACGGGATCTGAGTGTTGGTGAGGTCTCTTCTCTCAGATTTGGTGTGTTCTCCTCACGGTGGACACTTACCGCGAGATACACATACCTCATGAAATCTCCATAAAAACCCTGTGTAAAAATATTGGACAAAGAATACAAGTCATACATTCGGGCACAAGCAAATTTACGACGATAGCAATGTTCGGTCTAGTGCAATTTGCAACATATATGAGCACACTAATAGCATTTAGTTATCGGAATCCCAGTGATGCGGGCATAACTATGTATCATATTTTGAAATTTAATTTTTGCGCTCATGAGGAAGATCTGAATGCACATGTAGTTGTGTTAGGCTCCATGTTGGTTCGTATGGATGAGATGAATGCACTAGGAGGAGTTCGGACTGCACACGCCATGCAAGGAAGCATGAGGGTATCCAGGTGAGGGGCGTCCCAGAACTGATCCAGGAGTGGCTCGGGAACATACTCCGAGTCCAGGCCTCGGCTGCCGGGAGGTAGGGAGCGCGATCGCTCACCTCGTGTGGGGAAGTCTTCCACCCGCTTTGTGTGTCTATCAGGGTCGATGATCCGAGCCACCTCCCCATCAGTGTAATACCCGTCATGGTCGTCGACGTCGTCAAAGATGCAGAGGTCACTTGTATCACCAGAATTTGACATCCCAGAGAAATTCTTCAGCAGAGAAGACTTACGGTCCACACGGATGACGCCAGCTATCGACGATTGGGAATCGGATTCCCCGTCAAGCTTATTTCTCGATTGAGGGATCAGAAAGCCCCTTTCTGCCGAAGTGTGGCGTTCTAAGATGTCGAAGACTTCCTGGCGTGGATGAACCTAAAATGGACAAGGCACTGGGGTTTATACTGGTTCGGGCCTCCCGAGAGAGATAGTAACCCTACTCCAATACGTGTATATTGTGGAATGCGAGGTTACAATGAGCTAAAGAGCTAACTCGATGTGTGTAGAAAGAGTCTAAATGTAACTCACTACTACAGAATGAGTAATATAAGACGCACATTTTAAGATAGTTTTGATGTACTTGTTATAGAATCGCATCATGTGTTAGGTGTTTTGAAGACGGTTTTAAAAGAAGTGTCTCATATGTTATTTATTTTGTTTCCAAACAATAAATGTCTCTAATAAGAGTAAGGAATAAGAGTCATTTTATTACTAGGGAGTGACTTTTATGGATACATATTATGAGACGCTTTTTAGTTAAACGACCATTTGCTATGTTAAACTACTAAGGCAGCATATCTGGTGTACACGGCACCCCCCGTGCACACCCGTGTACACCATGGGGGAAAAGTTTCAAAAAATTCCAAAAACAATTATGAATGTACATCTCAACTTACCCCATCTAGATATAAAATTTCATGATCAAATTCGTCCTATGTTAAGAGTAATAAAAAAGACAAATTTCTGACAAACTTAAATAGTTTAAATGCACTCCAAATTTGTCTTTTTTGTAACTTCTAGTATAGGGCGAATTTGATCATGAAATTTTATATGTAGATGGGGTAAGTTGAGATGTACATCCATGATTTTTTTTGGAAGTTTTTGAAACTTTTTCCCCATGGTGTACACGGCGTTTTCACGGAGACAGCCGTGTGCACCGGATATGCTGCCAACTACTAATTAGACATATGGATATCTAAAACCGACTCTTATAAAGTTGTCATATATGATGTTTGTTTTATATGAAATCATAAAAGACTATAAACAAAACTACCGTATTTTATTGCGCCATCAAAGACATCCACTTATTAACCGACTCATATATGTTATATTTAATTAGATGTGATGGTTCGTTTATCACTTAAAACAACTTATTTGATCTATTAAATATTCAGATTTGGATCAGTTACATATTCAGTGTTAAGATGTGTTACACAATTTTCATATAAAGGAAGCTAAATAGAGGTATGTGGACAACTTGAGAAATTGAGACCAATCCATAAGCAAGCCATTAGTTTATAAATTTTTTAATTTATTCATACAAAATCAGATGGAAACAACTTTTATATGTAAATTATAGCTCTCAATGAGATCTACAACTCTGTAGTTGGAAATTTTGTATTTGAAGCCATTTACATGCCTAAAAATTATCGAAGATTTGAACAATAAGGATACATAGGCCTGTACATCATATGTAAGACAACTAGTTTTTTGAGGTGTGTTGGTTAGGTGGGTTGGGTTAGAGTCAAGAGGTCATGGGTTCAAATCCCATGTAGAACATATAATTGTATTTTATTTGATAAATTATCCTAATTTTGTAGAATACAATTTTAGGCTATAGTGTAGGTTTTAGGTAAAATAGTATATATTTTAAAAAAAATTTTGCACCAATTTTTAATGTTTTCTACGATATGACATATAAGACGGTTCCGTATAAAAAATATACTTGCTTATATAAAACAATTATAAACTGTCTCATATGAATGAATTTTTTTTGACTGGTGTCAGATAAGTCATTTAAAAACTGTCTCTAATAACAAAAAATAACCGTCTCATAAATGTTTTTCTGTAGTAGTGACGTAACGTGTTTTAAATGATCGTAAAACAGGTATTTATAGGGTCTATCCCTAACCATCGGCTGTGGACTTCTGGGAAACAGTTGCGCGTGCCATGGGTGAGAGAACTGATGGCGTGACGCATGCCCGGCCGCCCCACGAATCATACGGATCGTGGGCAATGGCTCCCGCAACATGGGGAACATGGCCACGTGGCCCGTTATGACGGGCCACCCGGCCAGTTATGCCGGTGCCTGGGCAAGCGGGACCACTCCTGGCACTGGGACGTCGCTCGGACTGAGCCAAAGCATGACACTAATGTCATGGCGGGCCGGACAATCCCATCTTGGTAGCACAAAGTATCTCCTCGAGCAAAGAGCGGCCCGGGCAAGGACCCTACCCGAACTGGGCCATCTTGGGAAACACGTCCAAGGTACTCACCAATTTACGGAGCTGCTGGGGTTCATCTCAGCCCATGGGCCATTAACCAATCCTCAACAAAAACCCTTAAGACATTCCCAAAGTTTTTGTCTCGTAGAGCTAAGCGTTGAGTTTTCTTTGGAGGTTGCTCTTTTGCCCACTTCACATGTTATTTCGCCAAGCGTGCAGTTCAGAGAAATAACGCTTATGAAATTATGTGTTGTCAAGCATTCCGTTAACCACTACTAGAGAAATGGCCATCAGTACCGGTTGGGAAGTGGCCTTTAGTACCTGTTTTTGAACCGGTACAGGCTATCCGGAACTGATGCTCAATGTCATCGGTACCGGTTCAACCAATCAGTACTGATGGGCCTAGGCATGCTTAAAAATGGTTTTGAAATATTGGAAGAAACGAGACTTGAACCTAGGACCTCATGACTTCTCCTGATTCACACCTCACCCTTCTAACTAACTCACCCACCCACGCGCTTTGATATGAATAGGATATACATACCTTCTAGCCTTTTTAGAAACGAGGCATTAGTACCGGTTTGTGGCTCCAATCGGTACTGATGAGACCCCATGCCAACTAGCCTGTACCTGCCTGCCAGGGGGTTCCTTAGTACCGGTTCGTGACACGAACCGGTACTGATGTTAGAGCATCAATACCGATTGGTGCCTCCAACCGGTACTGAGTTGCCCCCCTGACCTAATAACCGTCGAACCGGTATTGATGCCACTATCAGTACCGGTTCCAATCCAACCGGTACTGATGGGCCGGTATTAAAGGCCAGTTCTCTAGTAGCGAACAAATCATCTATTACTTTTGACACATAATGATAGACAGTTCTATGATGATGATTCCGAACCGCCGTGATATATATGGTTATGGTTTTCTATAGTAGTCGGTGTAGGGAGATTTTCCTAAATTCCAAAGGATACAATATCAACGGTTCTATAACCAAACCGTCTGTGATGGTACTTGAGAACCATATTTGATGACCTCCTACCTAGTAGTGAAGTTTTGGTACAAAAAAGGCTGGCTGGCAAAATTCTTACCATATATGGCAGAAAAAAAATCAATTTAAGAAATTAATAGAATACAAAAATCAAGCTTCTGCACATTAGCCCAAATCAAGCTTCTGCACATTAGCCCAAACGGAGGCAACTAGCTAGGATGAAAACCCCAAGGTCGCATATTCTCAGGTCATCATACTGATGATGGCATTCCATCCATATATTCTATGCTTGAATTTGTCAAATCAGGAACCTTAGTATAAAAATTGTGAAGCAATATTGATTCATTCATGACATTATGGCAAACTTTAGTAAATTATTTGTAGGAAAATTTTTGTTTATATTTAGTCACATAAATTTACTTTCAGTGGAAAGTGATCAAATAAATAATAAAAATCCACAAATGGTGATTTGGGATGTTACAAAGAAATGACTTAACAAATAATACATATTGCGTCTGTGGCAGAGCATTAACTAGAAGTACAGTTTACTTATTGACCACAAATGCACAACCACCAGCATAGCTGGACTTCTGACGATCTAATTAGCTTTAGAGCCAAACTGAGATCTCCTTTGCAAACTTCTCCATGGCCGGTTTTGGCAACAACATTGACACCGCGATTATGTTCTCTCCCTTGCCATTCTTACACCTCATGTGATAGCTTACAGACTTTGATGAGATATCCCCAACCATGGGCACACCACCGCTGACCCGCTTTCCCCATCCAAAATCCAACGCGTCCTGTCCAACCCATTTTATGTCACAGACTTCGTACATTCGATCGATACTTAACGGTGGTCGGCTACGCAATAATGCTAGAAAATCCACCATTGCGTCCATGTTGTCGTCTGTCATCTCATGCTTGGCCATCCGGACGAGCTCAAGTGTGTGCGCAAGTGGCTTCCCACACAGCTCATTGACCCTAGCTTCTACTGTAGGATAGAACAGCGCATTACCATAGAATCCTTGTGGGATTGCCATGTTGCGCTTCCATCTCCCACGGGCATTCAAGGAAAACATTAAGCGCACTTGCTGATGAGCCTCATAACCTAATGCCACGGTGCGGCATCGCCACATCACTGCAGTTAGCAGCTCAAAGCTGGTGGCTGCTTGGGCAAGATTGGTAGGTGCATGGTTTCGGAGAGCCTCTATCTCTTTTGGGCCGAAGAGAAAATACTGTCCAACCATTCTTTCAGCGGGCGTTGATAGCATAACATCGTCGGCTGTATTACCTAATCTGTCATGGAGTGACTCATATGCCGAATTTATGCGCGGTGGGATACGTGCCTTGAAAAGCTCCCTTTTCCATACTGGCAATATGATTTTACCTCCTTCCCCACGGCCGAAGTCAGTTATGGCTTTGAGGAATTGAGTGCTACCGAAGCCATCAGCGATGTTATGACATATATGAAGTCCAATAACAAATCCTCCACATATGAGTCTCGTAACCTACTCACGTTGCACAGAGAAATTAAGAATGTTACTAATAATGTCGAGTCGTTGGCATTAGGTAAATCCATAATTAAATTTAGATTGAAGTGAGAGAATACTACATATTTTTTTAGTTGTCCAGCTAGCTAGTAATTACATCAAGATGCGCACAATAAATATTTTACAGTTGAGGGATATATTACTATACTAAAAATAAGATGCGGACTAGTATAACCCAAACATGTCAAAGTTGATGTTACACTACCAGAGAACGGGCAGCAGTACCGGTTCCAAACCCTCTGCTGTATGGTTTTTTTTTTACCGGTACAGTGCAATCGGTACTGGAGGCCTCCTCCAGTATCGGTTGAGGAACCGGTACTGCTAGCCCCCAGAAAAACAAAATATGTGGTGTGTGGGATTCGAACCTGGCACCTCGTGACTTCCACCCCAGCCTTCTAATCAACCCACCCACTCACGCGTTCTGATATTAACAGAATATACATTCCTTTTGACCTGTTCTGAAAAGAGGCTCCAATACGGGTTCGTGTTACGAACCGGTACTAGAGAGCAAAACAAACCCATAATAATGAGTCCCATGCCAGCTGGCTTGCCGGAGGGCTCTCCAGTACCGGTTCGTGTTACAAACCGGTACTAGAGAGAGCCACGAACCGGTACTGCAGCTAAAAAATTACGAACCGGTACTGCTGCTCACTCTAGTACCGGTTTAAATCTATCCGGTACTGTTCCGTATGGGTTAGTATGGGTATTTCTATAGTAGTGTTAGTATGGGTTGTCCTATCATGCAAATTAATTAATACAAAATAGCAAAAAGTAATAGAACAAACCATGACATCTGATCATGACAAAATTACCTTTTTACTTTCATTGTCGACAAGATATGGGTTTCTCTATTATTTCTTATTCTTGGGTATTTGAAAAAACTATTATGGCAGCACTTTCCAAGGTAGCAGGTTTACTGAAATCATTTTCTTCATATTCGAGCTAAATATTTTGGGGATAATTAACTTTATTTTAGGCATTTGGTTTGATCGGTTTTAAATTATTTGCTATTTTGATTTGTGTTTGACGAAATTGACTAATGGGATGCAGTTTTTTTGTGTAAAAATTGGGAGTAAGGAAAGAAAAAAAGAAAATGAAAACGGTGAGCCAACTCTACATGAAAGCCTCCATGACTTCTGTCCCAAACTCCTATCCTACTGTGCAACTCCTATTTACACTCCCGCTTATCCTCACGAGCATTGCACGGATCCCCTACTCTCCAGTACTGCTCGATGCCAACACCCCCCCCCCGGCAAGGTACAAGTTGCCCGAGCGATCTGATCATCCACTATGCGAAATCACTCTTTTATCCAAGGGGTCCACACTCCCATCGCCCCCAATTTGGCCACGTGACGTGCTAGGTCTATAACTTTGGAAATGTTTTTGTGTTGTTCCATACAGTACATCATATTCTCATATCATAAACTTGTAAGTGTACTTCATTGTGTGTTGTTCAATGCAACTTGATAAGAATGGCTAGTTATATGGGCAATAAGGTATTTATTGATATTGAACCGGTTTCTTTTGTTCTTATGGATATCGAACTGATGTTTTATATGGTAAATTTGTTATCTTATTCGAATACTATTATATCTAAAAGATCTTATCTACCAATTTAATATACATAAACAGTATATATGCACAGCCGTACAATTAACGCGTCCAACTGGACAGAGTACCTGCATGAAGAACAAGGGAGCACCAAGTACAACTCTTGTATCGCCCACGTCGCAGAGCAGCTCTTCGACGCAAGGAAACGGAGGCAACGGAGGATCGCCGAGCTGCTCCATGGATACGTCGGCGTCCGCCTCCACGAAAACCACCCCTTCGCCGGTGCACTCGACCGCCAGCTTGCCGCCGGGAAGGTCCACGAGACGGCCAGCGAGCGGGTAGTAGTACACCAGGGCCTCCGCTAGGGCTGCCTTGATGGCCTTGGCGGCGTCAGGCGGTGCCGTCCTGCCGTCGACCGGGCTGAAGCGGTGGAAGAACTCGACAGCGGGCTGCAGGTACCGCAGCTCGTGGTCGTCATCAATGTCGGAGAGGGCCTTCGTCTCCCGCGGTGTCGCCCGTGAAGGTGCCACCAGCTCCGGCTTGCTCCGGCGTACCGTGAAGAACATGATGCTATATGCCACTGTGCTTACCTATCCTGTGGATGTGCGTACGTGATGCACGACGGGTAAGTCACAGGTTGTATGTGTTAATTGTCAATTTATACAGATGATTGCGGTCGTTTGTCATGAGCTAGCTTCCCAGCAGGGGTCTCTTTCATGTGATGCTTAATTAACTGCATTGGCTATGCATGCATAATGGGCGAGGGTTTAAGTCAACACTGCATTGATTAAGATATTTTTCAGATTCTTTCTACCTGCACCCTTAAAAATGTTTTTAACAACGTAGTACCGATTTGATCTCTAATTAAACTATGACTCTTGAGCCAGCTCGATCGGTCCCGCAACTTTAAAAATAGATTAACATGGTCCTTGAATTGTCCAAATTGCACAAATTTCCCTTAACCGAGCCGGTGGAGGTTTTTATTGGTTAAAGTGGTTTGAGCGAAGCGTTATATATTTTAACATTAAATTATTTCACAAAATACAAATTAAATTACATATTTGAGTTTATTATGATTATCTAAACTAATTATTTCACTTTTTAAAAAAATTTACACAATTGTTCAGCATTTTTCCAATTTTAAAGAAGACTGAAAAATCAATAAAATCATAAAACATTTATACAATGCAAAAATACGGAAAAACATTTATATGAGTCTGTCGAACATCTAGGAACTCAAATATACAATTTGATTTTATTTTTGTAAACTATTTTTGTTTAAATATACACGTAACACTTTGGTCAAACCACCTTTAACCCATCAAAACGACCCTCCTTTGACTGGTCCAAGGATTATTTTGCCAGTTTTGATATTTCGATAAACGAGTTAACCTAGTTTTTGAACTTAGGGACCAAAACGATACCTTTTCCTTTTAAAATGACAACTTATGAAATTATTGATATTGTAATTACAGATTTAGTGAACAGCCGACAGAAATCATGCATTGAAATTAACTGATTTTTTGGCTGTTTGATTGCTTTAAGACTCATGCTTATCCCAAACCCTCTAAACATCCTACTCCTCTATCGTCCCTAGCTTCTTCCCCTCTCCTCCCTGTTGCTGCTTCTTCTATAGCCACTGCATCTGCTTCTTCTGACGCCGTTATCATTAGAACTCTACCATCGGCCATGGGGTTAGGGCTACGGTTCACGGGGTTAACCCCCTAGGGGTTCACGTGTGCCCTCGGGCTTAGAGAGATCACTACTACAGAAATGCTAATCTATGCCAATTCTAAACTAGTCATTAGTGTCAGTTCCTGAACTGATACAGAATAATAATAGCAGGCAATGATGTGCCCTAGTCATCTGTGCTGGCTCGGAATCGACAGAAATGAACAATCATATGTGCCGATTTTTTGCTAGAACCAACACAAATATTTTTGAAAATATTTTTTGAATTTGCAAGCCTAATGGTGGTGCACTAGGCAAGTTGCTGGCCTACACCCTAGCTACATCCAGAAGTATGGGTCGTCATCCTCCCCCCTTCTCGCTGGAGTAGAAGGAGACGCCAAGGAGAAGGAGTCGCCCTTGTTGGAAAACCTCAGGTGATTAGGTGCCTCCTCCTCGTCCTCATCGTAGTTGGAGTCATTATCATCGGAGAACATGACGCGGATCGATAGGCCCTCCACATCTGACTCTTCCTCCTGCTCCTTGTCGTCAGTGTCATTGATGATGGTGACGGTGTTAGTGATATGCCTACAAGTGATCATCTAAGAAGATTGTATCACGTCTATATTTATGTACTCTTGGATAATATGTTACCTGTCAGCGGTTGGGAGTTCAGGCTCTCAGGTGCCGAGCTTACTTGTTGAACTGGGCATCAACGGGCCCCTTTCCGCACCGGGCGAGGACTTCGGGGATGCGCTAGGCTTCCCACAATATGACTTCAGGAGAGGTGAAGACCACCTGAGGAACACTTCAAGCTAGCTAGGTAAGAAAGGGTGATAACGCGGTTGTTTTTTACCTTGGTTCGGGCTTCCCACTACCAGGATAACAGCCCTACATCCAGCCTTGCTTCATAGCGAAAGAGGGTGTACAAGGGGGAGCGACCGAGCCACAAGCGGATCGGGCGCTCCTAAACCGAGTACAAGTTGTGTTTCTAACTATGGGTGTTCGTGTGCGTGTGCGTTTCTACGTGCTTTCGTGAATGCCTCTCAAATGGTAGCTACGAGCCGCTAATTATACCGTCGCCAAGGGACAACTACTCCCGATTAACCGCTGGGCACACGCGACGGACTGTGGGACTATGCCACTGTAGCGCATCGGTGCTGACGTTAGACCATGCTACCCCCCACGTTGTGACACCGGAACAGTTCGGACGGGATAGATGCGACAGTCGCTTTTGTCTTTTGCGCCCTGGGACCAGTCCGCTACGTAGGAAAGCAGGTGCACGTGACCGCCACATGTTCGTCTGTGCAAGGGACCTCCTGGGGAGGCATCTGAGCAAGAGCAGGGCCATTGAGCTCGGGGCATAGCTCTTGCTCGCAGCCAAGCAACCGCGCATGGTTGGCCCCTGCTAAACGCGTGCTTAGGGTCGCTCGGGGTGTTTAATACCAGGGGCATAATCCGAAACCCAGACAACTAGCCCTCGAGGCTCAAAAAGGCAGTTGCTTCCTCTTGAGGCTTTATAGAAGAGAGTCCCTTGGAGGGGTTGGAGTCAATTCAGAATCTCATGGCCTTCTCAAGTGCCCCTACAGTTCCATCATGGAGGATCTCCGCCGGTTAGGACGTTCCTCAAGAAAGGCTAGGCTACGCCTTTCCTCTCCTTACCGCAGCCGTAGCGAGCGGCGAAGAAGAACCTCTCTTCACGGCACCCGGAGGATAGACACGGCGTCATGTAAAGCTTGCCAAGGTCCCAGGCCAGTGCGGCAGGGTGACGTTCCGCGAGTTCGCGTGCGGTGTAGGTTCTCTCTGTCTGCGCATGCAGCGTTGTGGATGTCGCGTGAGGCAATGACCAAACGTGGTATCCGCGGAGCAATGCTTCCTTCCTAGCGCTCGATTTATCTAGGGCTTACAGTGCGAGTCGTAAGCCCACTGCGCAGAGGAGGACCTCGACCCTAGGGCGGGAATGTCTCTCGAAGCGCGCGCAGAGCTTGGCTTGACCAGCGAACTGCCGTTTGCTGAAATTTGATGTCGTCGTGCTTGGCCTCGACCATTTGGATGTGGTTAGGACGTAAGGAAGTCGTGTCGTCAGAAGAGGAGTGCCGTAAGGCAGCAATCCAAATGTAACAGTAGGCATGGCCAGTTACGAACACATGCTATGTCAGGCACAGTCACAACAACACCACACAACACCAAGTAGTATGTGTGGTACGGATGTGGATCAAGATGCAATCACTTGGTTCAAAGACTACAGGACCTCGATCATTATTCGCTCGAGTCTAGATGCTCGAGCTCGGCTCGAGAGGGAGAGGAGAGGGCAAACTCTATCGGGCCAAGACTCCAAGACACTATGAGCCGGGCCAAGACACTGCCTGCAGGAGTTGCGGGGTAGCCCTGCCCCCTGCCCCAGTGCTCTTTGACAAACAAATGAAGAGCAAACGAAGAGTGGACTAGATCTTCGGAGGTGCACGACAAAAGTGCCCTGATGCCGAAGGCCTCAGCCCTTCAAACGGAGTCTCCAGAACAGGGGAGAGCCACGATGGATGGGTGCGCATTTGACCCCGCCCTGACCGCCTACCTACGCGGGCGAAGCAGCCGGGCAAGCTGGCAAGACCTAGGTCAACCTCGTCTTCTCTCCGACTAGGTAGGCGGTGAGGATGCATGCGCCAGTAGGATCTTCTTCGATCTTGATTCAAGCAAGCTTTGCTTGTTGATTTTTTCTCTCGCTCTCACCTGCGCCTTCAGGATGGCGAATGTGGGCAAGCCCCAGTCGTGTGATCCCAAGCGCGGACTGACGCGACACTCAGGTCGCGAGCCGGCTGCGGGCAGATCTTGCTAGGACGTCACTTGCGGCTAATGCTGGCATCGTGGCATCTGGGCGAAGAGCCTTTCACAGACTTGCTTTCTGGAGTGCTACGAAGACGCCGACTATACCGCCTCGATGCTCAGCAGGCCCTCTGGCACAACTCTTCCGAAAGACTGCAGGAGCCAACCGCGCCAACAAGCCGTGGATTCAGTCGTAATTCAAGGCGACGAGTGGTGGGGAGAGTGATTGGATGATGGTCTCCCGAGCCCACTTCTTTCATGCCCCGCTTTTCCGTCCGAGGAAGTTCACCTTTCTGAGATCCTAAAGCTTGATCATCGCGCTCCACAAGAAATTAAGATTGGCCCGGGAGTCTTCAGCAACTTGGCAGAGTCGACTCACAACATTCTGGCTATCACCCGTTGCCTGGTACTCTTCCATGCGGTTCTTCTTGAAGCTAGTTTCTTCCTCTCATCGTGAACTAGGAGAGCCCGCGCGATGGTAATGAGTGCCAGTCTGGAAAGAGCCTTCGTAGTACTTGCGGGATAAATGAACGTGGCGAAGTGTAAGGTCATTCGCCGCGCGGACGTGAAATAGAAAGTGCGCGATCACAGTTATCCTCATCCACGGCTTCTCCTAGACCGCGGAGCCTCAGGCCGTGATAGGCTCGGCTCTCTTCTAACAAGCGGACGAGTCCGGTCCTCGTGGAAGGGTCAGGCCGTGCATCGAGGAAAGATGGGGTGGCTTGGAAGGAACGGGATGCCACAGGAACGGGGAGTGGGAGCTAGCCATTCTTATAATGAGGGGGGCCTTTTGTACCTGCACTTGTAAAGACAACTGCTTTTTTAATGAAAGAATTTTTCGATGTGCCTTGCTCATGCCATACTTATCTTTTCTTGTTCATTTTCTTGCAAAATGAATAGATGACGAGCACAAGCAAACAAACGACGAGCACGAGAAAAAGAGGCAAGACGAAGCACATTTTAGAAAACGTGGTAGTCACCCCTATCCAGCCCCCGCCTATGGCTTGGTCGTTGAGCCTGGCTTTGCAAACAAGGACCTGGCCACAGGAAGGAAGACATGCAAGTTTTTGCTACCGTTAGCGCAGGTCGTATGTAGGTCTTTAGCCCGGACTAGTGCAGCACACTGCCAAGAGCCTACCGGCATGATGAGGATCAACTTATCCGAACAACGGAACTCAAGGTGTGGCACGTTCATGATCTTTCGACCGTTCCATCGCTCGGCTTGGCATCAAAAATTCGCGCGCGGGCAAAGTGATAAGAGAATTGAAGCGAATTCTCGAACCGCCCTATTTCTTTATTTAACGTGCTTAGGAAACGTGAGCAGAAGACACTTGACAAGTCCCTTAGTTAAATAATGGAAATAGGGAGGGTACACGAGCAGCGGGTTTTGTGAAAACCGAGCGAGAGGAAGAAGAGAGACATAAAGAAACAAAGCCAAACTACGCGTAGAACCTGCACAGCTTGGCAATGTTCCACGAGCTACTGAGGACGTGCCCAGTCGGCAAGGCGAGACGGACAGCCCCTGGGCGTGATGTCGCCGCGACCGTGAACAGACCTTCCCAGTGAAGGGTAAGCTTGTTGGCGTGGGCCAAGTTCTGAACTTATCGTAGAACAAGGTGCCCAACTTGAAATATCCTGAGTCGAACCGATCGAGCCGCGTGCCTACACAGAGCCTGCAGGTAGGTGGCCGATCAGATCAGGGCTTGTTCACGCCTTGACTAAGATAGGTCTAAGTCCAGCAAGCGCTCTTGCTCTTGGTTGATGTGCTCCACGAGGTCCACGCGAGTAGAGCCTAGTGCTATCTCAAAGGGCAACACTACTTCCGCACCGTATACGAGCCGAAAGGGAGTTTCCCCTGTCACTCGGCTGAAGGTGGTTCGGACCAACCATAGGATGGAAGGAAACTCGTCCACCCAGCCTTGCCGTAGCTCGGAGAGACGGTAGTAGACCCACTTCTTGATGCCTTCATAATTGGTCCTTCGGTGCGCTCGGCAGTGCCGTTGCTCTGCAGATGCGCTATAGAAGCAAAAGCTATTTTGATGCCAAGCTCCTCGCAATATTCCTGGAACAGCTCACTGGTCAACTGAGTTTCATTGTCCATGAACAGCCGGCTTGGGACCCCGAACCGGGTGACCACGTTATTGCAGAAAAATCTCTTTACGGCGAGCGCTGAAATAGTTGACACCGACTCGGCCTTGATCCACTTAGTGAAAGTGTCGACAGCGACGAGCAAGTGCGTGCAACCCTAGATGCCTCTAGGGAATGGACCTATGATGTGCATCCCCTATGTTGCGAAGGGCTAGGACAGGGGGATCGTCTGCAGGACATACGATGGCTGGTGAGTCCACCGAGCATGAAATTAGCACGCCGGACACTTGGTGACCAAGTCCCGAGAGTCAGCTGTAGCCGTGGGCCAGTAGTAGCCTATTCTAAAGGCCTTTCCTATGAGGGTCCTGTGGGACGAGTGCGCCCCACAGACACCATCGTTTACTTTCGTTAGTAGGAATTTCCCCTCCTCCTAGGAGATGCACTTGGACAGGATTCCAAGCGCACCTCTACGGTATAGGGAGCCGCCCACTAACCTGTATAGTGGGGCTCTCCTAATAAGCCGGGATCTCTCAGCTTCCTCCTCGGGCAATGTCCCGTGCGCAAGATATTGGATGAATGGCATCATCCACGTTGTGTCTTGCTTGAGAAGGTAGATGTTGCCGTGCGTCTCTTTTGCCTCCTCTCCGGAGGGAATGGAGGGTTTTAGTAAGTGCTCTACAAGCACCCCCCGGGATGGGTTCTTGTGAAGAGCTGAGCTTTGCAAGCTAATTGGCTAGGGTGCTATCCCTTCTAGGAACGTAGCAGACTTTGAAATACGTGAAGTGCTTTTCTAGTTTCCTCACTTCAACTAGGTAACACGCCATTGAGTTATCGAAACACTGAAATTCCTTGTTAACCTGGTTTACGACAAACCGTGGATCCTCTTCCACTATCAGTCGCTTAACTCCTAGCGCAGCGTATGCTCGGAGCCTGGCCAAGAGGCCTTTATACTCCACCGCGTTGTTGGTCACGGCAAAGTGGAGCTGAACTACATGCTGGAGTTGTTCTTCTTGGGGGGAGACGGGAACAAAACCGCATCCCGAGTGCTCGAAAGAACGTGAGCCATCAAAGAACATGGTCCATCGACCCAGTCCGGGCTGCTCAGGCGAAGTAGGACTGGTCCACTTGGCCACGAAGTCCACAAGCACCTAGGACTTGATCGCCGTGTGGGCGGCGAACTAGATATCAAATTCTCCTAGCTCGACCGCCCACTTGGCCATGCGCCCTATAGCGTCCGGCTTTCTGAGGATCTCCCTTAGCGGAAAACTGGTCGGGACCGTAATCGGATGAGATTGGAAATAGTGGCGCTACTTCATAGAGGCCATGAGCAAGGCATAAACAAGCTTTTGAACCTCAGGGTATCGCTCCTTTGGTCGATGGAGCTCCTCGCTCACGTAGTAGATAGGGCAATTGGTGTCTTCTCGCTCGGCCGTCAAGATTGCACTGGCCGTCTACGATGCGCTCCCCCTTCCTTGGGTGTGGTTAGGACAGGCGGACTGGACAAGTAACGCTTCAGCTCTGCGAAAGAGGCTTCAGTTTCCTCTGTCCAGACAAAACCGTCATGCTTGCGTAGGGCCTTAAAGAAAGGCATGCCATGCTCACCAAGCCGGGAAATGTAATGGCTAAGGGCCACCATTCGCCTGGTGAGGGATTAGACTTCTTTCACACTAGAAGGGGTCCGCATCTTGTCAATGGCTTCGATCTTTTCAGGATTGGCGCCAATGCCTGATTTGCTGATAACGTAACCGAATAGCTTCCCAGTCTGCACACCGAACACACACTTCTCTGAATTGAGCTTCACTTGATGGCGTTTAAGATTTGCACAAGTTTCCTCTAGATTGGAAACATAGGTGTGCGGGACCTTGCTCTTGACTACAATATCATCCACATAAACTTCCAAGTTGAGCCCTATTTGTTTGGGGAAAGTTTTTTTTGCATTAAACGCTGGAAGGAAGTCCCACATTTTCCAGACCGAAAGACATGGTCATATAGCAAAAGGGCCAAAAGGGGTGATGAAGGCAGTCTTCTCTTCATCCTCCGGTGATAGACTAATCTGGTAGTACCCGTAGCACGCGTCCAGAAAGCTCATGAGCTGGGACTCCTCCATCACATCGACCAGCTAGTCTAAGCGCGGTAAGGAAAAATTATCCTTAGGACATGCGGCGCTGAGGTCCCGGTGGTCGACGCACATGCACCACTTACCACCTTTTTTCTTGACCACAACCGGGTTGGCTACCCAGTCGGAGTGCTCGACTTCACGGATGAAACCGGCCTTCAGGAGCCGGTCGAGCTGCTCCCGAATAATATCGATCTTCCACTGAGGAAAGAGTCTAAGTGCTTGTCGCACGGGTTTCTTACCAGGCTGAACCGCTAGCCTATGCTCAATCACCTCCCTTTGGACACCGGGCATGTCGGACGACTTCCAGGCGACGGTGTCGATGTTTGCCTGGAGGAAGGCGACAAGCTCGAGTTCCTATTTGGGGTCCAGGGAGGTCCCCAAATGAACGACCTTGGTCGGGTCCCCGTCAAATAGAGGGATCGCCTTGGTCTCTTCCTAGGTTGCAAGGCAACCCTCAGCCGAGCAGTCTTGGCTGAGGCTTCTCGGGACCGGGCGCAGGGAGCTGGCCGACCATGGCCAGAGAGTTCTCGTCATATGTTAGGGCTGCCTTGTGGCTGCTTTTAACTGTAATGACACCACTCGGTCCTGGTATATTGAGGCACTGGTACGCGTGGTGCGTAGCCACCATGAACTTGGCCAGGGAGGGTCGGCCTAGGATGGCATTGTAGGCCAACTTGTGGTTGACCACGTCGAAGGTGGTGAGCTCGGTGCAGAAGTTGCTCGGGCTCCCAAACGTCACGGGCAGGCCCACTAGCCCGAGGGGTCGAAGGGAGGAGTCAGGGATGATCTTGTGGAACGGCACGTCAATGTCGTTGATCTTGGAGCGCAGGATCTGCATCTCATCCAAGACGTGATCGGTAATGACGTCGAGCGAGCTATCGCTGTCGATCAGGACTCTAGTGACCCTGGTGTTGCTGATGGTCGGGCAGAGGATGAGCGGGAGCCACTGCAGCTTGGTCATTATAGGGGGATAATCAGCCCTAGAGAAAGTGATGGGGGTGCCTGACTAATGGAGCGGGTCCGCGGCCGGCTTCCCCTGATCAATGTGGTAAACCTCTCGAGCAGCAGCTTTAGCTCACGCCAGGAGGAGTAGCCAGAGAAGCCACCGAAGATGACATCAATATGGTGATCCGCCTCCTAGTATGCTTCTTCTTCGTCGGCACGAGCAGGTCGGCAAGCAGCATTTTCGGCGGGTCCTCCATCGGGAATTGTAAGCATTAGACCTCTACCATTGAAGTCCACAAGTCGAGCCGCCCAGGTGTGCAAGTTGCGCACGTCGTGACAGAACGCCTGGTGCAACAGGCAGTAGCGGTCGATCTGGGGAGCCTGCGGCTGCGGCGCTCCGGGTGGCGCCCGAGGCGGCCTCTGATCACCGCTCACGGGACGCTGATCACCGCCGCCGGCTAGTGGGGAACGAGGATTCCTATGGGCCTAGTTGGTTACCCGGGCCACCTCTTCCTCGACTGCCATTATGAAGCTCGGTGGGGACGCCTTCTTCTTCTTGATCTTCTTTTCGGTGACCCTGGTTTTCTTCTTACCGCTAGACTCTGTGCTGGGCTGGGCTGAGGCTTTACCGTCCCCGTTGAGCCTTTTCATCTCAACCGTTTTGTCGGTGTTTTCTTCGTCGACAGCTCAGTGGCGGTGCGTACCTGGAACAACTCAAGGTCCTGGGCGAATCGAGCATTCCTTACCCCCTCCTTGAAGGCTTCGATGATCGCCTCGTTGGAGATGTTGGAGATTGTGTTGTTGGTCTGGGTAAATCTTCAGACGTAGTCCCACAAGCTCTCGCCCTTATCTTGGACAACCCGCTTGAGGCCATGCAGTCTTCCAGGGCAAGCGTAGCAGCCCTAGAAGTTGGCCCATAGGGCTTCGCACAGCTAATCCCAGCTGCGAATGGAGCCCTCCCGTTGGTTGAAGAGCCAAGTTCTAGCTGGCCCCTCGAGCACAGCGGGGAATTAGTTAATCAAGATGGCTTCATTGCCGCTGGCGGCCATCACAGCTGTCATATAGATCGTGAGAAATTCGTTTGGATTCTGTGTCCCGTCGAATTTCTCCATGTTCTTGGGTTTGAACTTTCGAGGCCATGCTATCTCGCGTAGCGCTCGAGAGAACGCTGCACAGCCGCGCGTGACATGACCTCAAGCGCCCCAAGCGTCTAGGTCGTCACAACCGGGCAACGGGCCGAGGCGAGCAAAAACCTCGCGCCAGGGTTGCCCGGGCGTTCGGATCGAGGAGGCGCTCTATGCGACGCAGTACTACCGATCGTTGCCACAGCCGCGGTCCCCCGGAGCGTCCCCCCATGAGAGCGAGCGGGGTCACGCCCTTTGCCGCGATCGTGCTATGGCAAGTTGTCATGCCTCCCCCGGTGTGATCGGTCGAACCCAGCGGACTGGTTGCCCTAGGAACCGCTCTAGGAGCAGACCGACACATCGAGGTTGGCCGCGAGGCTTTCCAAATCTTCCGTGACTGCAGTGCCCATGTCGGCCATGCCAAACCCCCGCGGGTCCTGCTGACGGTTCCGCACGAAAATGGCAAGTGCTTTCAGGCTCTCCCGGCTCTGGAGCAATGGGTCGGTGAGTACACGCGGCATGAGGGCGGTAGAGACGACCAAAGCGGCCTAGCAATTGCCGGCGGCCGCCACTGCGGCGATGCGCGATTGCCCGAGCATGGCGGAGGCTCGCCAAGGTCCGGTTGACGGAATCGGTGAGGTGGCCGCTCACGGCCTCGCGTAGTTGGCGCTCCTCATCCTACTGCCCTGTTGGGTCCGGCGTATGGACAGAGCTGGCCGCGAAGACGTCGCGCGGAGCCGCCGAGCAAGAAGGCGACATCATGGTGTTGCCAGGCGATGTCGTCCCTCCATCGGACTTGTACTTTCAGGCTAAAATGCTAGTCTGGCCGTACTAGCCACCCTCACCGTAGGAATGCATTACGGTGTCCTGTCCTGGAACCTCTCGGAATGGGTCCACAGTGAGGGCAGGAATGTACTCTGCGTCTGCACCATTGTCCTTGGATTGCGCTCGTGCTTGTCGAAGTAGTTGTCATAGTCATCGAAGCCAATATTCGCGAGGTCACGGGTATCTTGGGATTTAGGCATTCTCGAGGACTTCCGACACGGAGGACTCAGTCGATCCCCACGGACGGCGCCAGCTGTCGGTGGTTGGGAGTTTGGGCTGCCAGGTGCCAAGCTTACTTGTTCAACTGGGGATCAACGGGCCCCTTTCCGTGCTACGCTAAGCTTCCCATGATATGACTTCGAAAGAGGTGAAAGCCACCCGAGGAACACTTTGGGCTGGCCGGGCAAGAAATGGTGATAATGTAGTGGTTTTTTACCCTGGTTCGGGCCTCCCACTCCCGAGACAACAGGTCCACGCCCATCCTTGCTTGATAGCGAAAGAGTGTATACAAGGGGGAAGCGACCAAGCCATAGGTGAATTGGGCCCTCCTAACCGAGTACAAGTTGTGTTTCTAACTTTGGGTGTTTGTGTGCGTGTGTGTTTCTACGTGCGTTCATGAATGCCTCTCAAATGGTAGCTGCGAGCCACTATTTATACCCGCGCCGGAGGACAACTAGTCCTGATTAACCGCTGGGCAGACATGACGGACCGCAGGACATAGCACCACTATAGCGCCTCAAGGCTAACGGTAGACCTTGTTTTCCCCCAAGCCGTGATGCCAGAACAGTGCAGACAAAATAGATGCGATAGTCACTTTTGACTTCTGCGCCTTGGGACCGGTCCACTACGCAGGAAAGCAAGTGCACGTGACCACCACATGTTCGCCCCTAGCAAGGGATCACCCGGGGAGCGTCCGAGCAGCGAGGCTGCTTGGGGCAGGGCCATTGAGCCCGGGACGTAGCTCTTGCTCACGGCCGAGCAACCGCGGATGGTCGGCCCCTACTATGCGCGTGCTTAGGGTCACTCGGGGGTGTTTAATACTAGGGGCATAATCTGAAACCCCGACATTATCAGTTCCATGAATAAGCATCATTCACATTGTTCATGAGGTACGACATGGTTATGAGTCATATTGTTTATATGATCTTATTCTAAATGATCCTGGTCTCGTTTCATTGATGGTAATATTTCACATGCAATAGATATAGAGATATGAAATTAATAATGTAGACACATGTTAAAGAACATGGTGTTGGATAGACCTACTCTGAAACACTGCTAAGATTGTTATCATACATGTGCCATTAGCCTGTAGTTTCAATGGTATACCTATATGATCCTTAGACATAAAATCATGATTGAATCACAGCGTGTGTAGCTGTATACTTTGGGGTTATCAACCACTACACCGTAACTAGCTAGTTATAAACATAGCTCTTAGTATTCTATGAAACATGATGTGGGGTCTAAGCGATCAAGATGGAATTTGCCCCTCATTGATAATAGGAGAGATATCTCTGGCCCCTCGACATAATTGGATTGGAAAGTACATGGCCATGCTAGTGTGATTAAAGAGTCAATCACGGTTTAGAATCCATCAAAAGATCAAGTGAATGGTCGAGCTATTACAAGGGTGGCACGCATCTCGCCTTAAGCATGACTGCTGTCGTGCGGCTAAGGGATTGGTATTTGAATATATCCAGGTTTAGCCGATATGATCATTCTATGCATTCGGGAGTCAATATGTCCTGCTACAAACTTCTATTGACTTGTAGTTTGGAAAAAAGTTTCCGAGGCCCCAACCACTTACACATGAACCTAATAGATCACACACTTAATGGGTTGCAACATGTCTAATGGATCGGATTCATTAGTTGGTTTCACGGATACTAATCCATGTAGCACTAGAGTCCTAATGGGCCTCTAGCGTAAAAGCCTATTAGTGCGCTTCATATAAGGGGAGACAGTGGGGATGGCATAGACAGACGAGTTCGCCACCATGTAACCCTAGCCGTCGCGCTGGCTTCCGACTCCTAGAAACCTTAGCCACGTGCATGTGATGCTAGCACACCAGCACACGGCGTTCCGTCCTTGGACGTGTGGATACCGTAGAGGCGCTGCTGCGGTTGCTGCGGTATTGATCGGTGACAAGAAGGAGAAAGCCGGCGAGATCGACTACTTCCTCTACGGCAGTATGTATGATATTGCTGCGGTGGTGATCGACGAGGAGGGGACATTCGGTTCGATGTGAACAACTACTTCCTGTACCTTGACGCGCACAACGTTGGACTCAAACACTCCAACTCTCCTTCCGTTGCAACTGCGCATGAAGGGTAACGATCTATGATCCTCTACTTGCATGACGTCCTGGGTGTTCGTGGTAGATATTTTTGAAATTGCGCTAGCGTAGCCTACCCATTCCCCTCCAGATGGGGCCGCACACTGAAGGCAAAGATGCCGACAGTGATGGAGAAGGCCGCCAACATCACAACTTGGCTATGAGCTCCTTGTCCTCATCGTCATCCTCCTTCTAGTCATCCTCCTCCTTGCTAGAGTCCTCCAACATCGATAACTCCTCGCCATCCTCCTCCTCTTTGCCATCTCCTCCTCGTCGGCATCCTCCTCCAACTACCACCGCTCGCCGATCTGCTCAAATGATGACGACGACTTACCGGCCTCCTCATCGGTACCTTGCAGAGATGATGGCAGAGGCAAGGGCAGTAATGGTCATAGGGACGGAGATGGTGGGAACCATTGCAAGCTGGAGGGAGATTGGGCAGAGACAACCATGGCAACAATAGCAGAGACAAGGTCGACGATGTCGACTGGGCTGTGTTCGTGCCAAAAGTTGGATCGCCTAAACACATTGTGGGCTTAGGATCGCTGCCAGCCGATTTGATCATGCAATCAGCAAGAAAAGTCGTAATTAGCTTCAGTTAACTGATTAGATCTTATAATATTCGCATACCTATTTGATCCTAAGTGGACAAGAATAGTCAACATATTCAAAGGATAATGAACTATTGGTTAAGATTGGATCTAAACGAATAGAATCAAAGATAACAAATGTATTGGTTTAAACTGAGAACTAAAAGGCTAAACAGGCAACTACTAAGCCAATGTAACTAACAAAGTAGTAGAACAAAGAATAAACAGATTATCAACCAGCTTGTAAAGCCAAACAAGCCGATAGAGCAAGGGTAGAACCTAACCCTTTGAACGAAACAAAAAAGTGCAACAATATCGAGGAAAGATAGTATTCTGATAATGCCTAAACTGATGCAAGCCCATAGGTCGAATTGAATTGAGATAATATTTACCTGCAAGCGACTTACAACATTTTGTATCATGTAATCGATAGAGAAGGCGATGCATAACAAGTCAATCAAGAACAAAATACACAAGAATTACAACTAAAAGCCGATAAAAAGTAAAGATCAGAAAATAGAAGATTTGATTGATTGGATGTTGGATGTCTTACACGCCACTATTGGCCACCTATTTATACTAGACTCACTAAATAATTTACTAAGATACATACTCAAGCTTTTGTAATTTATCTAAGACTCTACTATGCTTACTATATCTAGCCGATATGGATTTTCTCCCAAAATACCTGATCCAGCCTTCAATATTTCTGCCCATATTTAGCTGGTTCTAGAACATTCTAGATGAATCGGCTTATTCAAAATCTGGTGTCAATAGGCGGAGACCATGGCAAGCTAGGTGAAGACTAGGGTGGAGATGACCATGGCGACCATGGCAAGAGTGGTAGAGACCGAGATAACATTGCTAAATTGCAAAGCTAGAGAATAGGGGCAAATCGAGAAGTTAGAGCAATGGAGGCGGAGACGACAAAGAAATATAGAGTATGAGATGTTTTTTCCACGAAATACATCGGAAAAAAGAAACTTTATCTTTGTCGGTTATATTTACTAGGTGGCACATATGAAATGTTAGCTATGCTAATTCTAATTACTAATCGGCTTAGATAACATGAGCATCTTTGTCGATTTGTAACAAGAATCGACACAAATATATATATGTCTGTTTGTGAGGAATCCTATCACATATAATCTAAATAACTACATTGGTTCTCAAATAAAATTGATACACATAAGCTTTTCTTGCGTGCCTACTTAAAAATCGGCATGAACAACTGGAACGAATATATAGGTAAATGTAATATGTTTTAGTGTAGGGCAGTGCAGCGAGGTGGCAGTGGCGCCACTGAAGATGTAGATTGTTGGATGGCAGTATCGGTGGCTGCTAAGGGATCGACACATGGTGGCGAAAGGAAGACGGGCACAGTGGAAAGGGTGCCACTCGTCGTGGGTAGTTGGGGCAGCAAGGGTGGTGGCGGTGGTTGATGCGTATGGAGCACATCCGAAAGATGAGGGAGAAGGGGAAGGAGGAGGGGTGTTGTAGGGGTGATATACCCACCCCTACAACATGACGATCGAAGCAAGTCTGGAGCCTCACAAGACCTTCGCCAGGAGGCCCAGGTGAAGCAAGTCCAAAGCTTCGCAAGACATTCGCCAAGATGCCCTAGGCAAAGCATGTCTAGAGTTATCGACGATTAGGAAATCGGTTCCCCTCCGAGCTTACTTCTTAAATGAGAGATCAATCTGGCCCGTTTTCCTAGAAGTTTAGCTTTGGAGATGCAGGAAAGCCCTTAGCACTTAGGGTGGACAATGAACTCGGTTTATCCTGGTACAGGCCTCACACAGTGGAGATAATAACCCTACTCCAGCGCGTATGTTGCGTAAAATCTATTACAGAGGAAGGTCTCCCTTACAGAGGAAGGTCTCCCCCTTGGATTAAGAAAAGAGGGTACTTGTACTGTTACAGGATAATCAGAACCCATGCACTAACTTCGATAAACATATATTAGTGGCAAGAACTATGCTCTAAATCCTCGTTAAACATATATTAGTGGCAAGAACTATGTTCTAAATCCTCGTTAAGGACCACATCAAAGCTGTGAAAAGGTGAACAGTCTAGAAATCATGGACGTAGTGGGCGCTTTTATCGGAGTGGCAATTTCACCCGTGCAGGGACCTCCGGGCAACCATGTTTGGTCGTGTCAACTAGGGCATGCTTGTGATCCAAGCATGTATGCTCGTGAGTCGAGCATGAATGCTCATATAGTCTCACAAGCTCGTGCCAGGCATGGCAACACTCGTGCAAGCATTGCTATATGGGCTATCACGAGTTTCTCCTTGGGCACAACTTCCAAGGAAAATCTAAAGGTGTCATGAGCTATCCGCTAGGGGTAAATTTGTAATTAGGCATTTTAGTCAATCCCCAAAAGCTAGCCCCTAGGGCTCAAGCGGAAAACTGCTCGGTCAGGCCTTCCCTTGAGTTTCTCAACTCATCGGAGGGATTGATAACTTGCGGCAGATTTCTGCAGCAGCATCCAAACATAATAAGCATGAAAACGAGCTTGCTCCTTCCTGCACGAGCACTATCAGTTGGTAGGACCCTGGACTAGCTTCATGCAGTTAATCTTCAACGCTTAATTTTGGAAAATCTACTCGTTTCTGCGACACTTCGCTATAGTGTGTTTTGATTAGACGGTTTCGAAAATAGCATCAACACGTGTCGACTTGCGAACAGACAGAAGCATTTCTAGGCCCTGACCAGCCTCGATTCTTTGGCTTCTTTTTACTGTCTATATAAGGGACACCGTCATAGGGTAAACTCCACACTTGTTTTTGTGCCCAAGTGCTACAAACACTAAGCACTCAATCTCCACAAGTCCTCAAACCACTCTCGCTCTCTCATTCATTCAAAATTATTGTCGGATCTCATGGCAAAATTCGAAGTGACCAGGATTAAAGAGGCGCGTTCAAGGCTCTATCAGAACTAGGGTTTCTCAACATCGACTCGTGGCGAATTCCCAGCGATGAAGAGATTCTACAACTTGTGGATGATGAGAATGTATCCTACGAGCTTTTCTCCATCCATAGGCTCTGATTTCCCGAAAGCTAATTTTTGGAGGCTGTTTTCGTGCACTCTGAGAGCGAGATCATCAACCTCAACCCCAAATCCATCCTGATCATGGCGATCTTCTAGCATCTGTGCAAGGGGTACCTAGGCATCGTGCCTATGCTGAGCCTACTTCCTCACTTCACTCCCTCTTCCGCATTGGCAAGGCTTCTTCTCCTATCGGTTGTGTCTACCTTCGCCTCCAGACCACCCGTCCATACGATTATCAGAGCCTGTCCATCATGGATGTCGTCTCCAAGTGGGTTGAATACTTGTTATATTTGAAGAGCGCAAAGAGAAAGAATTCCCCCGAATGTCTGTGCAATTGCAGGAGGAGAGACCGCTAAACACCATCACTGAGCTCATGAGCATTGAGCTCTCTAGGCGAGAAATAGCCTAGGATTATCTGCGTAACAGGGTGAGCCTGCTGCAAAGGCTTGAGCACCCTTTCTACGAGTTCACAGGGTGGCACGACATCACCCGCATGAGCAATATCGGTAAGCTCGCTCCCTTACTTCTCTTCTCTGGATTGTTATCCCATTGTTCTTTCATAGACTCCCTCTTGCCATAATTGCAGCTCTAAGCAAAGTCCAAGTCCAATCGGTCACGAGGCACCACCGTCCTAACTCGGTGTGCCATGGCGTCGGGCAATGAGTAGTACACCCTAACCTCAACCTCGTAGGCTAGGCGGGGTAGGGTCCGCACGAGCCTCCAGTAGTACCTAGGGGCCCCTCGAACCCCAGGTAGTCTGACAACTCCTGAAGCACGCGGGCATTCTCCCCCTCGGGGTCCAGATGGGAACCCGAAGGTCGAGCGCTCGTCAGTGAAGCCAGCGTGGGGGATCTCCATCTACAAAATAAGTTTTCAAAATAGAGAGTTAGTACATATGTAGGATAAAGCACCTAGAAGAAAAGAATACAACACAATTTTATAATGAGGTGGTTTGGATGAGGAAATCTTCTTTTTTGATGATTTAAAATAAAGGGGCTAACGGTCAAGGTCTAGGGCTCCTACAGTCATATGCTCTGATACCAGCTCTGTGGGGCCTGTCCTTTGCCTACCACTTGATCTGCACTAGTCTCTGGATCAGTACACTAGTGCACACCATTACATAGCCGGATCATTTCATACAAGTGGGATACTTATATTACAAAAAGTGCCTGTATTAAGCCCTAATGCTAATAAGTGTTATAGCACGGCGCAATGGCCCTAATTAGTTTCAAGAACCACAAAAGATCAGAGTGTGCATTTAATAGTCCAAAAGAGTCTCCTGCCGGCTATGCTTAAGCAGTCGACTTGAGAAAGGCCCTAAGCCTCGCCCTGATCATCTGCGTAATCCTGTTCGTCGTCTTCATAGCAGGCATATTGGTCTCGCTCATACTCACTATCTAAAAGAGTGAGCGTGTGCGAGCTCAGTGTCATCCAAACACTGGCGAGTTAACACCCAACCTAATGCATTTAGTGATACGAGTTCTAAAGGAAAGGTTGGGGTTTGTTTATTTGTAAAAAGCCAGTTTTATAAACCAAAGCCTATGATTTATCAGTTTTAACCCAAAGTTCTACTAATCAATGTTTCAAATTTTAGTTTTCCATTCCATACCACAATCCATACCACAGACCATATCCATCCTAAGCTTCCTCCTAACACCCGCCATCATCTTTCGGGTGTAGCACATCCGTTGTCGGTCATATTCCCATAAAGCGTCCGGTCTTCCCTAAATTGGTTTGCCAAGCCCAGCCTAGAGCCATGGCTCCTGGCGACTTATGACCTAGATCATCTGTCCGGATGACGACATGAGCCTGTCTTCGCCTCTGACTAGGGGTTACCCTGAACATCTCCAACAGTCAGCGGGCCCCAAGTCCGTACTGCCACGCGATGGCCACTCGTTGTGCAAGAAACCCTAGTGGGCAGCATAAAGCTACAAGAAAATAACTCACGCTCCAACTGGCACAGCCGTCCCTGGTTGCCCAACACGCCTAGAATTCACGTTGTGCAGGAACCCCAGTGGGCAGCATACAGCTACACGAAAACAACTCATGCTCCGACTGGCATAGCCGTCCCTAGCTACCCAGCACCTTCCTTGTGGTCTAGCCTTCCTTCTCTCGCTATCATTCCTTTTATGTGTCCTGCACATGTTGTGGCGGGACCACCCAATGGCAGTGCTCGACGGTACACGTGTTGCCTCGCGCCCCTCTTAGCACTCTATTGGAACCGATAGCCCTCTTCACACCATGTAGCCTAGCTACATCACACCCTTAACCATAAACCGGAACACATCCGTGTTCCTAACCACACACACACTAGTATGCCAGGCCCAATATCTAGTTAACCATGTTTTATGATGTTATCATGTCCGGTGAATGTCGATTCACCGTTCCGAGGCAACTAAGCCTAAAATTAATAATTGGACCTGAGCAATGTCTAGGTAAGATTTTAACCAAGCCTTAAGAGTCTAAAGTATTTTATTTGACCTAACCAAGCTATCAAGGATGATCATCAAGGCAATCATTATTAGAGTCAAATGACGGATGATTTCATCAAAGCAAGATCATCATAGTAAGATAATACAAGTAAATAACAGGGCATGATATATCATAATTAAACAAGTAGGCATATTTACTTAAAGAGAGCATGCAATTTGATACTTTAAATGAAATACTTTAGAAAACTATGATTCAATATGATCTAATGAATGTTAACTTACCTTGGTCCTGATTGTGATGGGGGTCTTCGGGCTACACTTCGAGATGTCCCTCGGGCTCCTCGGCATCTAATAATGGAATGTATTCGAAGAACAATAAATAAAACCACAATATGCAATAAGAAAGCATGATGCATGAAATGCAACTCGCATAGCTTAGCGATCGGTGACTTGACGATATGTCTTAACCTATATATCAAGGAAGTTTCATGAGCCTACCTTTATATAATAATCTACAAAAAGGTAGCAGTGGTGTGAGCGTTTATGAATATGATATGCGATGGTTGATGATGCATAATGCTACCCCTAATAGTTTGCCCATAGATTAGCAAATAGTTGTACATGAAAAATAGTTTTCGTCTAAAGTATTTCCTTCATCAACTCCAGGTAAATAACTCGTTGTTTATGGATAGGTGTGTTGCCATAAATTTTAAGCTGATAATAAATTTCTATATTATACTCTATAGGTCTTATTTACCCTACTTAAATGATTAAGTAACCCTTGGAAGGTTAATTGAGGTCCTATAATTTTAATAAATTCATTAGAGGTTAGCAATGTTTCTGTAAAAACTTGAGATTTAATTGAAGTCATTTAGTATTTAAAATAAATCAGATTCTGTTTCTGCATTATGCATATATAAGGAAATTGGTAAATTCCTCTCAATTAATTATCCAGTGGGCATTAAGGTCCTATAATTGTTCAATGAATTTCTTAAAATCTTAAATCACATTTATGTCCCATTAAAATTTTCTCATGATTTTAGGAACTCACTAACCAATTAAAATAATTAGAAACCTATTTATAAATTACTAAAAAGTGGGTTTTGATTTATCCAGAGGCCTTCAGTGAAGTTTTTATGGCAGCAAATAATTTTATTAGACCCAACTTGCTAGATGAGAATTTCCTAAAGTTTCTCAGAATTTTATTTTGTCATATGATATTCTTAGCAGCCGTACCCCTATTTCAGCATTTATTTCCAAAAGGAAAATACCTCAAATTATCTTATCAAGCTTACAGAGACTTACCTCTACCTTACTAATTGCCTAGATAATTTTATTAAGTCTAGCAAGTCATATAGTATTTAACATAATTTTTCTAGGATTTTAGAAGTAGTCTAACTATTTATAGAAATGTATTTGCATTTACTAAGATTTCTAAATCGAATAAAAGCTGATAAATTGATCGAACAGTAATGGGATAGCCCAACAACGGCACAGCCCGCGAGCTACTACACAGAAGGTGTATTTCCAATTTACGCTTTCGAACTACGAACACGCACTTCCAAAAAGGCGCTACCACTAATAATGACGAGTGGGACCATAGGCCCCACTAGTCAGTGGCTCATTAGCTCTAATCGCGCAAAATTTAAAGTCTTAAACATAGTTACGTTCGGTCCCACATGTCACTGACACCATCACACGCAATAATGTGCTCCACACGAATCTTGGTGCTCATCGGACGGCTCTGGGTCGTCGTCGTCCTCGCGCTAGTGTGCGCGTGGCCGCGAGGCTCGCCAGGGCCTCGCCAGCGGTACTGACCACTTTTGGGAGGGTTCTTAGCCTCTACAGGATCAGTGGGGTCGCGCGTGACTGCTGGTGCTCACGTCGAGACCGGAGACGGCCGGACGTGGCGGCGCGATGAGCGGTGACGGAGTTTGGCTCGGGTTAAAGATGGACTCGGTGCTACGATACAGCTCATGGGGAGCTAGCACGTGCATGGGCTATGCAAGAAGGTGGGGAAGCTCACCGTGGTGATGGCGCAGATGGGGAACCACTGGAGCGGGCCGGCGACGTGCGGGTCCGAACCGTGGCGGCGGCGCTCACACGCGGTCCGGCGAATCCAATGAACGGCTGTTAAAGAAAGGAAGTCAGAGAGGAGGGCGATGATCTGGAGATGTTAGGACTGATGGAATTGAGCTGAAGCTCACTGGAGACGACGAGCGGCGAAAGGGGAAAGACGGCTGGAACAGAGTAATGGCGGGGGAAGGGGAAAATAGGGGGTTCCAGTTGGCTTTTAAAGGCCAAACGTGTTAGTGATATGCCCTAGAGGCGATCATATGAGATGATTGTATCATACGTCTATGTTCATGTACTTATTAGTTCCATGAATAAATGTCACTCCTTTGTTCATTGAGTATGACTTAATTGTGAAACACATTGGTTATGAGATATTATTCTAAACGATCCCTGGTCACATATCATTATGTGGAACAATAGTGATCTGACCAGCACATGTATTGATTGATGGTAATGTTTCACATACCATAGATATAGAGATATCAAATCAATAATGTGGGCACATGATAAAGAACATGGGGTTGGATAGACCCGCTCGAGACACCGCTTTGAGATTGTTATCTTAGAAGTGCCATCGAGTATAGTCTCGAGTGGTATACCTATACGATCCTTTGACCTGAGATTCTTATTGATTCTCAAATGCGAATTGTATACTTTGAGGCTATCAAATGCTTCACCGTAATAGGAAGTTATAAAGGTAGCTTACGGGTATGCCATGAAACATGACGTGAGATGTAAGAGATCAAGATGGAATTTGCCCTCCTTGATAACGGAGAGATATCTCTGGGCCCTCGGTGTGGATGGATAAGAAAAGTGCATGGCCATGCCAAAGTGATTAAAGAGTTAATCACTTAATTATATCCATTACATTGACGAGTGAATTTGTCGAGCTATCACAAGGGTGGCACGCCTCTGCCTTGAGCTTGACCGATATCGTGTGGCAAAAGGATCCTATGTGAGTATATCAAGGTTCAAATGATTCGATCATTGTGTACATTCGGGGTCAATATGTGCCGCTAGGTACCGCTATTGACTTGTGGTCCAGGGAAGGGTTCTCTCGGGACCGCGCCGACTTGTACATGAGCCTAATGGGTCACACACTTAACGGGTTGGATCATATCTGATGGATTGGATCCATTAGTGGGTTTATACGGATTTGGATCTTCTGACGTCTTAATGGATTTCTATTGTAGAAGATCCATTAGCGTGAGACCTAGTGGGCTTCCATATCCATTAGAGCGAGACCTAATGGGCTTCTATCGTAGAAGGCCCGTTAGTGCGCTCTATATAAAGGAGGCATGGGGCGTCTTGTGTGTTAGTCTCCCCACCACGAGCCCTAGCCGCCGCCCGCCCCATCGCCCTAAGAACCCTAGCCGTGCGGCGTGGGTGCTAGCACACCAGCAGCGGTGTTCCCACCCCGACGTGTGGATACCGTGGAGGCGTCGTCGCTCTCGCGTCGGCGCCGATCGATTCGATCGGCTACATAACTCAGACGACTACGTCGACGTTCTTTGTGACAGCGATCGCGACGAGGAGAAGTTGTACCACGTCGTGTTCGACCACGTATAGTGCTTCGCAAAGACGCGGGAGGCTTCACCCACTCTACTGCCCGCTAACGTGCTCCAAGGGTAATGCTCCATGATCTCCGACTCGCATGTTGCCTGGGTGTTCGCGGTAAGAAAAATTTTGTTTTCGGCTAGCGTAGCACTGCGTTCTCCTACAAAACGGTGGTCTATGAGGAGCAACGGTGTACGGTAGATGCGAGGGACAAGTCGAGTGGGCGGTGAAAGCAGCGCAGGGAGGGAGCAAGCCACGGACTGGTCCAACGAGCGGTTTGGCGTCGCCTGTAACGTTCCAATTTTATTAAAAGGAATAAAACTTGGATTGTTTTAAAAAATAAAAATAAAAGAAACGAGTTATTAAAAACATAAAGCAGAAGGAATTCAATATTTAAAAATTTAAAAGATCCTTAAAAGTGACAATTAGAAGTTGGACTCTATTAGGGTACTACTTCAGAAAATTTTAAAATATTTTCTACTCCAATCACCCTTTTCTTAATAGGATAAATAAAAATAAAAAGAAAAGACAAAAGAGAAAATAATAAAAATAAAAAGAAAAGGAGAGCCGTGCAACCTTGGCCCCACTCGTCAGTCTCCCCCTCCCTTTCTCTCTCTCTGTCTTTCTTTTCCTCTCTCTGCTCTCAGCTCTCTCGCTCACTCTCTTCCTTCTCTCCGACCTTTCCCATTCCTCCTCCGTTCCCCGGTCGGCTTGGCATGCCGCCGCATCACCCTCGTTCGCGCTCGCGCGCCCTGACTCCGGCACGGTTTGCACCAACTCGCGCTAGGACGCGGTGATCGTGGCCGCTCTCATAATCGCCGCCGCATGCCCGTCTCGCACCCTCAACATCGCGACAGGTGGGCTCACCATCCATGCACCGTACGAAGCGACCTCCCCTTGGCCTCTACTCCTCGTCGCCATGCTTGTGTCGCAATCAATTCCACCCTGTGCGACGCGACCCCGTGTCTGATCGGCGCGTAGTTTTCGTTCGTGACGCATCTTACGGGTGCTTTGTACCGCGGACGCTCACCCACCGCCAGAAAAGCCTTCAATGTCAGCTTGGGCTCGTCGTCGTCCTCCTTTAAAGGCTCGGCGCAAGAGCCCTAGTCTTGGTTTTCAACACCATTTCCCCACCGCTTACCGCAGCCGCCCCAACCGTCTAGAGGCGAACGCAGGTGAGGTCGAAGGCCTCGGGGCAACTCCGATCCGCGCCACCACCCGTAGCGACGCCCCAGGTAAGCACCATGCCTTCCTAGAGCTGCTGCTGCTGCTTTGCTGATTTTTGCTTAGATTGGGCGCGTGTAGTTTGGATAATACAGTATCAGCTCCTAGCAAACTGTAGCTTGCGTCAGCGGCGACGGAGTCGTCGATCGTTGAAATCGAAACCGGGAGTACCTGCGGAGGCGCTAAGACATGAGGAACTCATTTTTAGAATTAGTTCATGCATTTAAGCCCTCTGGCACCGGTGCCGAAGCTCACTGTCGGCGTTCATGGCTGCAGCTAGCCACATGCACGTAAGGTTGAAGAAGCTGTACAGTGCATGTGCTGTTAGTTTTGTTTACTAGAGATGTCACCCTTGCAGCTTATGACATGTGGGCCAGCATATAGTAGATGCTTGTTAGCTGGTAAGTGGCTGACTAGTGGACCTGGTCCCACTAGCTAATAAGTGGAAACGTAATTTGCAAAGTGCGCTTTCAACCTTAGTGCAGCAAACCAGTTAAATTGATAGCTGATAACTTTTCCCCATTAGCAAAAATAGCAAACGAAGGCACACAGTTACGAAACTTTTTGTATAGCTTTCCAAAAGCATTAAAGACACAGGAAAATTACTGCACCTGTTAAAAAGTAATAACAAATATATTTAAAAATCCAGTAGCACTTTAAGGGCTATAAAATGAATTTCTAAATGCATGCAAAACCTTTGTATCTTCAATCCGAAAAATTCTAAGAAAAATTCTGTAAAATCCTAGGGATGATTCATGATTTTATAAAAATAACAAACCTAGCACTTCAATAAGATTGTTAGTGTTTAAACATCAAATAACCCTTTGGAATGGCCCAAAATGGAAACCTTTACACTCTATATGTAAGAATTATAAAAATTCTTTTCAGAAAAGTTTTTCAAAAATTTAATTTTTGGTGTGATGCTTGTGTGAGGATATTCTTGTCCCGTACATTTCCGGTACTTGGGCCTTGGGCTGGGGTACTTGTTGAAATTCGGTGGAAGGTGTCTAATGCTACAAAAGGCTTTGTGATTCACCGATGAACAAGGGCCAAGTCTTGTTTAGGTTTTGTGAAGGGACGCAATAATATCGCCATAGAAGCAGGATAAAGTGGGCCCAGACTATCATGATGGCCGTGCTCATAGTACGGTAAGTCGAAGGACTAATGCGGATGCAGACAGAGAATTACCGATCCTTCTCTGTAACAAAGGAGTTACACCTGCTGCAAAACCGCTTGGATATAAACCGCAGCTATCTCAAGTCTTCTATAAATGGAAAACTACGCAGTTCATTATATTATTTTGGTGAACCCTCTCCACCACATAATTATTACAAGTACCAATGACAAGTACTCTCGTGCGTGTAGACGTGGCAGTGCTGACGACGGTCTACGGTTGAAATGGCACCTAAGTGAGTCATGTCTTATCTGGTGTGCTGCATAAACGGTTGGAGGGATAATGACCATGCAAATGCGTGGCTGCCATTCTCGCTGCCCAGCTGTCCCAATTAAATTCCGATTCGCGACTGCTAAACTCTAAACTGATTCATCCCATTATTGTTCGACGTGAATCAGCGATTTGTTAAGGGCCTATTAGGTGTAATGACACATGGTGAGGGTATCACATAGTGGAGCCGGCCGAGATATCAAACGCCCTAATGAAAGCGAGCTCCCGATGCATTTACATCACCTTTCTGGATGGAGACAGACGAAGACGGCCAACAGCGCGAATGCTGCCTGGTCTCAGACATGGTGAAGCACGAGACACTGAGGTGTACAACGGTGTACGGCCCTTGACGCATGCGCTGAAAGCCATGGCATTGGCGAGCAGGATGCACGCGGTCCGCAACGGCGATGGGGAGTCTTTTGAGACGATCTCTGACTGACGTATTGATATGATAGGTAGCAGGACATCGAGACACGACATTGTAACGAAAGGGCGAAAGATTCGTATAGGGTGCTCATTTCACGTAGTCGCAGATATGGTATATCTGCGAAATTCTTCGAATAAAAATTATCAGCCTCAGCCTGGCCTTCACGAAGACATTCTGTAATGAAGATCTATAACGACACGAGGCAGGTTACTAATCAATTAACGAATCGCTAGTTACTTAACATACATAGCAATACTCAAAATATTTCTATCATGAAATATCAAAAGAATATTAAAGAGAAAATTTGGCTAATTCCTAGTAAAAAGGAAAAATAATTCCTAGTAATAGTTTCCATAAAAGTCCTCCTATTCCTATTATGTGTATATATAATATAAATATATATACACAATTAAATGAGAAAAAAAATTATATAATATATATATATATATATATATATATATATATATTATATTGTATATTATACATATGTATGTTTATAGAAAGAGACTTAAGAATATAAGTAAGTGTTCAATATATATAAGTGTGCCCTTTTTCTTTAAAGAAGTCATTGCCGTTATTATCGCATCTTCATATGCAATACACTAGTCAGCTAGGAACTTGTGAGCAGCCAGCTTGTCGCAAAGCTGTTACACCGCGTAGGACCCATCCTCAGTCATCTTGATACCGATCAGATGAGATTAAACTCAGCGCTATCATCACAACCCATGGATGGATCAAACTTAGTGCGGACGGTAGGACATAAATATCAGCAGGACTAATTGTACCAATAAGTTTAACATAATCTGTAGTTTTTAATGGCAAAGCGAAACATAAGATGTTCAAAACAACAAACAAATGAAAGTCTTAATCATACTAAAACCAAAAAGGGCCGTAAGGTATAGAGCATTTGGACCGATTTGGAAGTTTAGAACCGGCCCTGTGATGCCACTACTGAAGATACACCCGCTCACATGCCATCATAGAATCGCCATATTACTCAGCGCATAATAATATTAAGCTAAATAATAGATATAATATGGGAATGTAGCAGGAGGTGTATATCCTCATTCATGAATAATGTATCAATGGAAGGTTAGTATGACATTTTTTAGCATAAAGTGCATTTGCAGAGATAAACATAAGTTGATTGTAAATGGCATTTGAATAAAACATTTTTAAATCAATGTGACTAGCAATAATATCATCATCTCATCAATATATATCATCACCAACATCAATCCATTGGACTCCATCGCATAGCCTCTAGGCCATATCATACAGGGACCTCTATGACTCTATCCGCCGGCACTCTCTATCCCACAAACGAACACCACGAAACGCCCGCCCGATTCAAAGGTGCAAATGAACTCATATCCAAACCATATATACCCCTAAGAACAAGAATAACAAGATGGAAGTGCATGGCGAAATGGCAAGATGCCAAGAACCGGACGCGCCGACATACGAGATACGACTCAAACGTGAGCCTCCAACTTATGCAACAGAAGTTAACGATGCCGAAGCAAGCATGCAAACTACGATGTGGGCTACCCATTCATATAGAGAGATGTATAATGGGGATTATCACGCGCTTAGCCATGAAAAAGTGCATACATCATTTACGAGGCCTCTGGTCATTTTGGTTATGCACTGGTCCGGCCCTGCCACCCCAATGCAAGCAAGTGTCCAACTGCAAGGGCTAACTTGAAGGTACCCATGTAGCAGGTACTTGAGAAGACCGTTCGGCGATGATGTTGGTCATACACGCGGTGGTCGATCCTATCTTCATGTTGGTCCTTAGCCTCACGCCTTTCTTAGCAATCTAAAGTCGTAATCGACATTAGTCGTAAAAATAACCAACCGATATTGACTCGCTCGCTTTACCTGGAATCACGACCGCAATCCATACTACCTCTCGGCTAAGCATGCTGAGCACAACAATTATACATAAATAAGTACAGTACCTTGGGCTACAAAGGAATAAGGGTGTCGCTAGAGGTACTCGGTAGGAACGTAGAGTATACTCTCTACCCAACATACCATACAACAAGTAACATACTCAAATTAGCATGCAACATAGGATATAATTAAATCAATGCATGTAAATAGAGGATCAATATGGTGAGTCAAATGAGAGGAGTAGTGCGGCCTGGCTCTGCTCTCGGGAGAACGATCAAGTCCCTCCTCGAGACGGCGGCGTGTAATTAGGCGTAAAGTCAGAACATCAAATAAAATCCAAATAAAATACCCAACAAATAGTAACATCAAATATTTTTAGAGATTCAGAAAGTTCATGAGCTAATGCAAATTTTAAAAAGAATCACCCAAACCGAAGTTAGGACGAGGAAGATATAGCCATTTGAAGTTTGGGTGCTACTCAATGTGTGTCCTCCTAGGGATTGAATGGCCTTGTAGTCGGAGAGTGGGTTCCCAAGGGGAATGGTAGCTTGGTCGGCTAGACCAGGTCGGGCTCAACTAGCTCTGGGCTCGGGTCAGGCACTCAACTTATACGCTGCTGAGTACGGGTGACACTTTATGGGGTTAAGTGCGGCTAAGCTTGGGGGCTTAACATAAGTTCGTAAGCTTGGGAAATTTCCTGGTGCACAATTTTCATGTAGAACACTTTTCAATCCGAGCTACGGTTAATTCTACATAGATACTATACTAGGCTCTTGCTCGAAAGGCTACTGCCAATTTGTTTCTCTGCAAGGTGACAGACATCTAGTCAGGCCTGTTTCCCAAAACGAACAACAGCTTAGCCATGAATGCTAAATGGTGAAAAATAGAAGTGAGATGGAGTATTGGTTCTCACCTAGCAAGGAAGGCCTTAACAATAGGATGAGGAGATCGGTGGTGGACGGATGTTGGACTTGTCGAGAATCTCCAAAGCTGCAACCTTAGCCGAGGATCTGCTCCTGCTCCGACCACCGTGCACCGCCTCACGCCCTTAGTTCTAAGTTGTCAGCCACGTTGGCTTGCTCACCATGTCACATGAACATTGCCGCTCAAAACAAATAGAAGAAAATCGAAAACGACGAAAAACCTTGCTTGTCTGCTGAGTCCTTTTCCACAAGGAAGGAGGTACTTGCATGGCCCGGAGATAGGTACTGCATGCGATTTAGGAACTCCCATCCTCATTTAGCACCATACTTGTGCATGTGTGTTACCATGGAGGAATGGACCAATAGCATTTTAGTCTTATATAACACAATTTATATGGATTCCTAGTGGTTTGGGTGGAGATTTGAAAATGGTGGAGGTGGAGATGAGAAACAGCTCGTTTGGCGGCCTGCCCGAACTTGGGCGTGTGGAAGAGAAGGGCTGGTTGGTTGAAGCTGGTTGGTGGAGATAGGTTTAAATAGAGATATACTTCTTCCATTGGGACGGTCGGTGTCCCACGGGTCTCTGTTATAGACCAGAAGATAGAGAGTACTAGATTCGTAGTGCACTGCCACTGCAGATGAAGATGGAAGATTCGCCGATCTACTTTTGTCGTTGCCCGGCCGCGTCAAAGACGAGCCGCGTCTAAGTGAATGGATGGAAGATTCACTACTACGACTCGGAGAAAATATAGAATAGATGGGTGATTGTTTAGGCGACTTCGGTCGTCTATTCAGTTTAAGGCGCTCCTTCACGACATCTTCTACGACAAGTGATAGCGGATCGTGGGGCAGCTCTCTCTGTAAAGCTCTCATGAACTCTTACCTTGTGCTGCTGTTTCTCGACAAGCTACATCTAGGTCGGCATTTACGCATGCCCCATTCGCTGCTAGGTCTACTACTCTAGTGGCTTGGCCAGGTTTAAAGTTAAAAAACCTTATGTTCCTATAAGTATGGTGGTTAAATGCAAATTTTTGTAAACCAACGTGTAAAACAAATGAACATGCTAATGATCTGCGAAAATATTCAAGTGTTTATATACATATACATATAGATACATATAATATACTACTGCACCAGTATGGTATATATATATATATATATGTATATACATGTATATATATAACAAATATATGTATATTCACAAAAACAATACTTATATAAAAATGTACACCCATCTTTTGGACTTGAGTATGTATCTTGGTAACTTGAAAAGATCATTCAAAATCTTTGTACTAAAGCATGTTAGTATTAGACATATAAAAAAAAAATTTGAGAAGGAGGGGTGTTTCCATTATAAAGCCTAGGGTACCATCTTCTCTCATTATAAACCTAAACCTTATTTCGAGAAAACTTAAGAGCTAAATTTGTTAGATATTATGATTACCAAAACCAAAATTATCCCGAACAATTCTCGGACACTGTAAACCAATGGCTATCTTATATTATGTCGAGCGATTTATAGAAGGTATAAACATTTAAACAGTATTTACACATTTAGTATAGGTATACTATGTACTTACTTATTGCAAATTATACATAAATGTATATATATTTATTTTGCAAAAAAAACTCATCAAAATTCCATTAGAGTCTAGAACATTTTCATTTTGGGAACATTTTGTGTCACCTAGACCTCTGACGGAAGCCCCACACATAATCTCATATCCCCGCGCCTGCCTCCGAGCGCTCCCTTGGCTGGCTTCGCTTGAGCACGTTCGCCGTCGCCGCGCAGCCTACCAGGCTTGTGTCGCAAGCGGTCATCTCGGCCGAACGAATCGCCTGCGGTCTCAGCCCAACGCCATTCGCCCGCCGTCCTGGCCTGTCTGGCAAAGCATGATCCCCCGTGCACCGTGGTTCCCCGACATTCCGCCGCTCTTCCCGAATGCTGAAGAACCGTATCGACAATATCGGCCTCAGCGCTATCTCGGCCATCTGGTCGGCATGATACTCAATCTTGAGACGCCACCTTTCGGTTTCGCCTTAGCCGGCTGTTTCCACTAACCACGTTCGGCCGCCGCCGCGCCACCGTGGGCCGCTGCGTCCTCGAACCTCGTGGACCTAACAACCTAGTTTTCTTCCCACGCACTAACCTAGCACTTCGGCGAGTGCTACCGTCTTCGTCGGACATACACCACCGCCTCAGACACCCTCGTCATTTTCGTCAGCCTGGAGACCTCGAACTGCAGCTTACCTTTACAATCGCGCTAATTTCGGCCGGCTCGCGGGCTTCACCGAAAAATCACGATCGCCGGTGAGTCTCCTTCAATTCCGAGTCTCCCAATTGCCTTGAGTTCCTCAAGCATCGCACAGTTACGCTACAATACTTACAACTCCAACACATCATTCAGATCTGCCCTGCTCAGACGGTCTGGGTGTGCTTGCTGGAACAACTTTCTACTTGCTCAGAAGAACTTAAATCCGATGGTTTTTAGTTTCAGAAGAACTCTCTAAAGCTATGAGGTTGGTCGTAGCTCCACAGAAACATTCCTTCGGTAGCTTTTGGCACTAATCGCAAGCGTCAGCATTGACGTGCAGTAGTACTTAGCTATTAGCAAAGCTTCTTCTTAGCTTCTTCTCGAGAGCATAGAGCTAGCTTTGTCGGCAATATGGATTATCTTACGCGGCCACGAGCCTGGTGGAAGAACACTACCGGAGATAGATGGCGTCACCAACCGACGCACTACGGAACGCTTGCGCCAACGCCTAAGTATTAGCATGGGACATTGGCCTTCGTATGATATTAGCCTTCCCGCGCCGCCGGCTGCGGGCCTTAATACATTCAGACAATACGCATCCCTACGTATAACACTTCTGGGCCTGGCGCAGCTCGCCACGGGTCCTATGGGTACCATGTGCTAGCTGCAAGTTCCCGAGATTCCAAGAATTGAGATTTTAATGCGTTTAAAACAATTAGGAAATTATTAGGGTAATATATTTAGAACCGGTCCAAAAAATCCTAAAAAATCATGATAAATATTAGATTACCGGATTTATTAAAAGCGATGAAGCGAAAAATCATATAATTTTTTTTTTTGCAAATACTTAATCCTATTCTAGGATTTTTTAGGAAAACCCAAAATTGGATAGAGCTAAAAAAATGGGATATGACCTTAAAAAATCTGAGAATTTATGGGTTATTATGAGAAACACATGTAAAATTTTATTTGGACAATTCCCTTTATACCTTTTGATGATAATATTTCACCTCATAACAATATTTAAAAGGGATTTCAAACTATAAATTTGTTACATCTTAAATTCATAAGAATATTGAGGAGGACCTAAATGTAATTTAGGTAATTAAAACAATTATTAAAAAGACTTTTAGAACAATCTATTAACCTCCAAGCAATTGTTTAGCCCTATTTACCATTCTCCTATATACATACCGCAATAATATTTGATTTATTGCATATATTAAATGATTAGATTAAATTCTCAAATTTCCTACATGAACCCTAGTGCCCTTGTTAGAAGCTTTGAGATCTTAATTAAACTCCATAAAATTACTTAGCTAAATTTTTACTAAGAATAAAAACCAAGTACCCACCCTAGTATTACCCTTTATAAATTCATGTTTTGAGTTGATGAAGGAAATTCTTCAAACAAAATTTTGTTAAATATTATATGCTTAAACTATGGGTAGACTACTATGGGTAACATTTTGCATCATCGCATATCATCTTACGCCGCTTACTATCTTTTCGAAACTATTATGTAATAGAAGGATCATGGAACTTTCTTTCGATATTGATGAGTTTTACATCGTCACCAAACCGCACGATCGCTAAACTTAGCAAGAGCATTTCATTGCATACATCATACTTTTATCGGTGATTGTGTTTTATCTATGGTGGTCTTTTCAACTCGTTCCCGCAGGCGAGGGTGACACACCTTTTGAACACGACCACCACTACGTCCCCTCTTTAATTCACTCTCTCTTTTAGGTTGTTGCTTTTACCGAGATTACCTTCAATAAAGAATGCTAATAATGCTTTTACTAGGGAGAGTGGAGGATGCTTCGGTAGTTAACATCTTAAACCATAATTGTTTTGCTAGCTTTTATAGAGTTATTTTGGCAGCGTTTCCTCGCTACTCTAATGGATCATATTGATTCCGCTTATTAAATAGTTAAATAAATTTTATATATTATTAGATTTGCATGCTTTAAGTATCAACTACTAATGTATTAATCATGATTTATCATGCCTCGTTTGTAATTCATATGTGTTCTAATGATAATATTACTATCTCATTTCGTCCGCTTTGACTTTGACTTTGAATGAATGATTGCCTTGAAAATCACCCTTTTTGGCCGTAGGGTAAATAAACAATTTTTAGACTCTCTATCAATGCGTATGAATTGCATCCTTAATTTTCAAATTCGCCTTGCTATGAATATCACTATTCCGATGTGGATATTATTTCGACGCAAAGCCGATGCCAAAGTGTGTTGTTGATGGGAAAACGGACGGTCCGATCCAATTGGGGAAAACGGACGCGGGTGGGAAACGATGGTAGGAAATGGAAGGTGGAAGCATGAGCTACTTAATAACCGGAATTAGAGGGCTATGGCTATCATCGCTCGCGACGAGCATTGAGGAGGAGCCTGCGCGCATCGAGGGTACAATGGCCTTAGACGCCAGTGGTTCGTTCTGTTCGAAGAACTCGCGTTCGATCGTGCCGTAAAACCTTAGCGAGGGTGAAGAGTGCAGCACGCGTGAATGTGCGGCGGGATTGACCTGAGGCACACCACGGTGGCATGAGGCACCAAGGGCACTGTGCACACGTGCAGCCGTGCCGCCAGTGATCAACGCTGGCTGGTTATTACCTCTACGCTGCTCGCCGCATGTTTGAGTGTGCCATGGTGCGACGCATTTAATGCGAGTGAATCACCTATCGCTTGAGAAGTTGAAACACTGACGAATCATCGTGATGTCTTCACGGGGGCGGTTGATCGGGGAGTTTCAGGCGGCGCTGCACGAAGCGAAGCACATGCAACCCTTGTATGTGTGCAGCGCGATTAATGCGAGATCTGTACCATCTGTAGGACCTGGCTTGTAATGGTGAAATGTGAAATGTGAATCAAATTAATGAAAATAATGATTAGCGTAACTTTGGGTTAAAAGTGCTAAGTCATAGGCTTTGATTTAGAAAACTTGCTTTCCATGAAACAAATAAACCCCAACCTTTCCTTTGGAACCCCTATCACTAAAATTGCATCAAAGTTGGGTGTTAGCTCGCCAGAGTTTGATGACATCGACCAAGATTCATATTCTCTTTAGATGGAGAATATGAGCAGGATCAAGACGCCCGCCATGAAGTTGAAGGACAGGATTTTGCCGATGACCCGGGCGAGGCTTAGGGCGCCTCTCGGCCGAAAGTGCTTAGGCATAGCCTGCACGAGACTCTTTGTATCTTTTGGGTCTCCTGACTCGATCTTTTGGACTTTCTCGACTATTTGGGCCAATGTGCCGGTTGTAATACTTAATAGCCCCTGGGGCTTAATACAGGTATTTGTGTAATATATAAGACTTCCGCTTGTATGAAATGATTCCGGCTATGTGAAAGGTGTGCACTAGTGTACTGATCCAGGGACTAGTGCAGATCGTGTGGTGGGCAAAGGACAGGCCCCACAAAAAATTCCACAAAAAAATTACATAAAATAGCTTATACCCTAGTGATAGCCTGAACTAGGTGTTGACCAAATTTGACCTTGGTAGGACCCACTAGGCAGCCTCATTTCTCTCTCTGCCCTTGTGGGCATTCCATCCCGTGACTTCCTCCAAATTAACACTTAACAAAATCTAGAAAATTCATGTGTGCCATGAAATAACTTTCTGACTTAGGAAAATATAAACTCTATAATATAACTAATAAATCACTAGTCATCTATTATTGGCTTAATTATTAACCAAGACTTGTTAGATTATTTGGACATTTGGTTAATCAAAATTATTACACTAGACCAAAAATGTTAAATCACCAGCATTAAAAGACAGTTAGGTTTTATTTGGATCTCAAAAATATGCAAGTTCATGGTTAGTTGTATAAATATATATATATATATATACATATATGTTCATATATAAATAAAAATATAACCTATAATTATGACTTCCACCCACTTAAGACACTTATTACAATAAGAAATCAATGGTAAGAAGACTAGATAGAGGAAATACTTCAAACAAAAATCTATTTTTGTCTTATACGTCTATTTGCTAAATCTATGGGTAGTCTATTAAGGGTAGCTTTATGCATCATCCCTCATCGCATGTCATATTCACTCATGCTCGCCCCGTTATTTCTTTGAGAATTATTGTACATTAGTAGGATCATGGAACTTTCTCGATAATTAGGATAAGACCTAAACGCCGATCATCGATCGCTAGGTTAAACGCGTTACATTCCATGCATCATGATTTCTTATTGCACATTGCTGCTTTATTTATTGTTCTTCGAATACGCTTCGTTAATAGACGCTGAGGAGCCTGACGTATATCCCTAAGAGCAACAGGAAGATCCTCACTACTCTCAAGACCAAGGCGAGTTAATGTCCACCCTAAAGGGTGTTTGCTTTTACTAGGGAGAATCTCGATTTTCCCTAGTGCGAGTCAACAACCTTCCCTTAGGTGTTACTTTTATTAGGGAGAATTTATACTTTTCCTAGTACGAGTTAACATCCAAAAGGATCATATTGAATCCCAGTTTTATTAAATATTTTATTTACAGTATTAAACTGCATGCTCTTTAAGTAACTAAACCTGTTTGCTTAATCATGATATATCATGCCATGCTATCATTTGTTTCTGTTCTACCTTGATGATATTGCCTTGAAATTATCATCTGTCCTTTGACTTTATGAATGATTGCCTTGATAATCACCCTTGTTAACCTGGTTAGGTTGAATAAAACAATTTTAGACTCTTTAGTCTTGGTTAAAATCTGGCTTAGACATTGCTCAGGTCTAATTATTAATTTTAGGCTTAGTCGCCTTAGAACGGTGAACCGACATTCACCGGACATGCTGAACATTATAAACTTGGTTCACTGGATATTGGGCCTGGCATGCCAGTGTGTGTAGTTGGGAGCACGGATGTGTTCCGGTTTGTGGTTATGGGTGTGATGTAGCTGGGCTACATGGTCTGAAGGAAGGCTGGACCACGGAGATGGTGCTGGGCAGTCAAGATCGACTGTGCCAGTCAGAGCGCAAGTAGTTTTCGAGTAGCTTTATGCTTCCTAAGGGGGTTCCTGCACAACGCGAGTTCTAGGTGTGCTGGGCAGCCAAGCTCGGCTGTGCCAGTCGGAGCGCGAGTAGTTTTCGCGTAGCTTCATGCTGCCCACTGGGGTTCCTGCACAACGCGTGGCCATTGCGCGGTAGTGCGGACTTGGGGCCCGCTGGCTTGCTGGACAGCGTCAGGGTCAACCCCTAGTCCGAGGTGAAGACAGGAGTAGGTCGTCATCCTGATGGGTGATCTAGGTCTTACGTGACAGGGAGCCGTGACTCTAGTGCGGGCTTGGCAACTCGGCTAGGGAAGAACAGGCACTTCGATGGCGTATGATCCACAACGGGTGCGCCACACCCGGAAGATGATGGCGGGTGTTTGGAGACGTTTGGCAGTGTTCATGGAAACTGTCGTGGTATGGAAAACATTTGGCAGTGTGCAAGGAAACTGTCGTGGAATAAAAATGAGAACATTGATTAGTAGAATTTTGGTTAAAATATGCTAAGTCATAAGCTTTGATTTATAAAACTTGCTTTCTGCAACTAAATGAGCCCTAACATTTCCTTTGGAATCCTATCACTAAATGCATTAGGTTAGAAGCTAGCATGCCAGTGTTTGGATGACACTGACCTCGCATTCATATTCTCTTTTAGATGGAGAGTATGAGCAAGATCAGTACGCCTGCCATGAAGATGAAGGACAAGAGTTTACTGACGATCATGGCGAGGCATAGGGCGTCTCTCCAGTCGAGTGCTTAGACATAGCCGGCATGAGACTCTTTTGCATCTTTTGGGTCTCCGCACTCTGATCTTTTGGACATTTGGAATTATTTGGGCCAATGTGCCATATTGTAAACACTTAATAGCCTCCGGGCTTAATACAGGTATTTATGTAATTTAAGTCTTCCGTTTGTATGTAATGATCCGGCTATGTGAAAGGTGTGCACTAGTGTACTGATCCAGGGACTAGTGCAGATCAAGTGGTGGGCTAAAGGACAGGCCCCACAATGGGCCCACTGCTCAAATTTCCAATTTTAATATAGTTTTCAAAATGGATAAAAGAAATTGGATGGGAATTTTGGGTGAATTTTTGGGAAATTTATAAAACTCAAGCATTTGTATTTACATGATTTGGATTATAAGGTATTTGGTTTATTGGATTATAAGTCCTTAATATGGTTTTATCACTTTCGTTTTAAAATAGGATAATTCTCCTAATTTGGTCATAGTTCCTCATTCTCCTAATCATCTACATTTTCTCTATTGGGGAAATCTTAGGGTTAATAGTAGAGTATAAGAAAAGCAAAATTTGGCTATAAATGAATAGGTCAATTTTGGAGGAATTCCAATTAAGTGCAAATTTTAGACTTCTTTAGTGGATCAAGGTCTCCTAATGTGAAATACAAGAATGATTCCAATAGCTAATAGCTAACTCATATAAAATATAACTTTGCACAAACTTTAAAATAAATTGTAAAAATTGGTTTCATGATAAAACCTGTACTTCCATATAAGATAACTTTTCATTTCATTTTTTAAAAAAGTTTTAGAATAAGGCGATAAAGGTAGTTCAAAACTAAAAAGGATTCGAAGATATTTCCCCAAATGCATGCATATCCCATAATTTTTCGGATGTCCAAAATGGGCTGTTACATGACTGTTTCATATGATTAACTTGAATGGCAACATTAACATGACAAAATTCACAATCTTAGTGTCTCATGTATCAAGTTCTTATTATCTCATCTCATAGTCTCAATTTAGTTCTCACACTACGGGAGAAGTGCTTATCGATGACATTATCGATACATCACCATAAATCACGAAATCATCATTAATGTACTTCTGTCACGAAATCGTCATGGTTATCGCGTCATAGATGACTCCTCATGACGAAATGCCAGTTTTCGCCATAGAAAAGGTGCTCTTCTGCGACGAATTATAGGTGCTTATTGATGACGAAACGCTAGTCTTCTGTGATGAATTATAGGTGCTTATTGATGACATTATAGATATGTTACCAGAAATCATGAAATTGTCACTAATGTACTCTGTGATGAAATTATGACGAAAAAAATCATCATGGTTATCACATCACAGATGACTCCTCATGATGAAACGCTAGTTTTCGTCATAGAATATGTGCTCTTCTATGACGCCAGTTTTATGTGACGAAACATAGTTGTTGGCTCGCCATTTTTGTGACGAAACTTTTGTCATAGATGGATGCCACGTCGACATGCAATTTCATCAATGAATATTTCAGTGACACATCATCATCCTAGGTGGCGGGTGACTTGTTATATCTCTGCCACATCATCATCCGAGGTGGTTGGTTTGTGATTCCAGCCGGTAGTGAAACAACCCCCTCCAGCCTAGCCCTGGCCTTGGATGCCCTTGTAGCCATTGGACCGGTAGTGATGCAATTCTAACCGGTAGTGATGGACCAGTAGTGATGCCTAGTTCTCTAGTAGTGTGAGCATATGGTGTTTGCCAATTTGTTCTACGTATATACATTCAGCTTAATCGGTGGTGAGGAATGGGGAAACCAGTAAAGAAAAGTTTCAATCCAATTTTGTGTTCGTTTGTAAAGTTCCAGAATTAGATGCGTTATTTTGTCAGTATTATGAATATTAATTTGCATTGTTTTGTGATTAAACACTACATTATGAGCTATATATCAATGAAACATATTTTGCATGGGAAAATTATGAAAAAAATACAAATCCCAAAATCAAATTACAGAAAAATACAATATGTAACCGTATTTATGAAAATAACACTCGTATTCGGCACGTGATATGCCAAATACAGATGTAGTCGGCATATGATATGCCGAATAGACAGTATTCGACATGTGACGTGCCGACTACACACGTATACGCCCGTTTTCATGTACGCTAGTGTGAAGAAAATATACAAGAGTACAATGCAAGGTGAAAGGAGATAAAGTGGGACCACATCATGGAAAAATGATATTTCATATGTTTTGAAGATGTGTATTGGAAACTATCATAATTATGAGTATTATTGTTCCATCCGCTATCACATTTTATCTTAGTTTTTATGTAACAAACCATGTGTTTTTTTATGCTCCCACCCCGCTCATTTCTTCGGGCGCGGGCTTCACTTCCGTTATTTTTCTCTATAGGCCATTGCCTCTCCTACCTTTCTCATGGAACAGTGCCTTATCCTCTTTCTTTTTTCTTTGCCAAAGCGACATGGCCCTGCTCTGCTCTTCCTTTCACCTCGCATTGTACTTTCGTATATTTTATTTTGTTCACACCGGCGTACGCAAGAACAGACATATATGGGTGTAGTCGCATGTCACATGTCGAATACGGTGTACACCTGTATTCTGCATATCATGTGCTGAATACACCGTAGTCGGTGTCACATGCCGACTACGTGTATTCGGCTAATCACGTGCCAAATACACATAATATTTTCATAAATACGGTTACGTATTGTATTTTTTTCTGTAATTTTTTTATGATGTATTTTATCATCATTTTTCCTTTTGCATGTGGTATGATGGTCCATTGTTGTATGTGTTACATGTTCGACTACAAATTTATATGCATAAATTGAGAGCATTAGAGGTCTACAAATGCCATTGTATAAATACAATCGTGTTTATAAAGGCCACTGAACTGCCAAATCATGGGCGTCAATTTATAAATGTCATAGTAGTTGTCAAAATCAGCAGCAAACAATATAAATGAAGTGGAAGGTATAACTGGGGCATCCACAATAGGTGATTATCTGGGGAGATCATAAACGCCCACTGCTAGAGAATTGACCTTTAGTCACAACCAGCGAACCAGCTATTACAACCAGTTCGAAACAGGTTTCAGAACCGGTTTTGGAACCGGTTGTAGGCAACCACGACTGATACCCTTCGAGTAACACTCACGGTTCGCCCAACTGCTTGTGGTATGACACCACAAGCGGTTCGGAACGCTCCCTGACAGGCTGGTGCAGTCGCCACGTGGGTGCTTTCTACAGGCAATTCGTGTTACCAACCGCTTATGGAGAGCCTCTCAGCCAACGAGGGGGAGGCGCCACGTGTGCCCTCTCCACAAGCGGTTGGAGTTTCCAACCGCTTGTGGAGAGGCTGAGTGCAAATTATATTCAATATAGAATATGTTCTCAGAGGGGTTTTCAATATGAATTTTGACAACAAAATTAAATACAACTACACTAGTTTTTCACAATTAAATATATATTATGATGTGTATCATTCACACAACCACAAATTCATTTACACAATAATACGAATGAATCAAAAATGGACAAGTTGACATACACATGAAATAATGAGCACATGAAAGCAATGTTTACACATTTCAAGAGTGCAAGGGTGAATCTTGAGGTCATTTCTTGCATACATCGCTATTAGTGCCCTTAGATGATTCCAATATTTCACCTGTCCTTATAGAAGGACAATCTCTCCATCCCTTTGTGTGGAACTCGCCTTTGGTGGATATAATCTCGTCGACAATGAAGCCGATGAGTTGTTCTTGGACTGCTATAACCCGGTGCGGCGGGATCACACCTTGCACATCGAGGTAAGGCTGCCAAAGCAGGAAATAAATAAATCTCTGAACACGTAAAGTGTAAGTACTAAGAAATTGAGATGCATCATTAATTTGGTATTTTTGACACACGCACCTCGTCGTTTCTTTTGGGCACATCGCCTTGGGAAATATTTTGCATGTACTGGCACACATAAGTTGTTTCCAGCCGTTTGCTGTATAACCTATGATAAAATTTAAAAAGAATACAATTATTGAGATGAAAAACTATCACTAAAGAATATGAATTAATTAATATGCTTTATTACATACTCGAGTGCTTAATTTAACTGTGAATTCGTTCTTGAAAGTTGCTTTATACTTCTTTCAGAACCTTGCGAATGCCCTGTGATGCGTTATTACATGAATAGTAATTATTAGAGTTCGAATTAATTAAATAGCTAGGCATTTCAATATAATAAGAAAACCATCTTATAAATTAATATGTGCCATATCGATTTAGCGTGTCAATGATATATTGATATTTTTGTTGTGGTTTCCTTCTTGAGTCTCGAACAATGATCTTGCAATTATCAAGCATGATAACAAGAAGGATCCAGTGAAACGTAATAATATATTTCAACATATATATGTAATTAGTCATATTATGTATGCTTTAAAAAGATAGGAACGAGAGGTTGTGAGGACACGTATATATACGTACTTAAAGTTGAAGGGCAGAAGTATCTATGGTTTGTAGTGTTGTCCCAAGAATGCATCCAGAATGTAATCCTCAACATCCTTTGGTTTGTATCCAAAAACAACCTCGTTGACAATCTCTGGGTCTATGAAGCCCACGTTGAAGGCGGCCTGTCTTCTACATCGTTGTATCTCCATTCTACATAGAAAGGGCTAAGTTATTAGAGTTGCAACTTTCTAGTACGAGTAAGCACATGGTAAACTTATTAGCTTAACACTTACAGACCCCAGCAGCTCATGAGAGACACGTTGACAGCGTCCTGATGGTAAAAAATGGTAGAAGTCTTTGACTTCTTGCCATATTTGGTTGTCCCCGCGATAGAAATCTTCGTTTTTGATACGGAGGGGGAACATACTTCTTCCTTGAGCGGACTCTACCATATGCTATTCATGAAATTTTCGCATCTTGGTTGTTAAATCCTTTATGTTTTTAGGGTCAACCAACTCCCGGCCCAACTCATATTGCCATCTCACTTCTGTCATTGGAAGATCATCCGTTAATCCAAGAGCTTCAGCTGTAGAACCGAGTCTTGCCTCTTTCATGAATTGGTCATGCTGTTTTTACTCTTTCTTCTTCTTTGCCGCCTCTGCCTTAGCCCGTTTAGACTTCAGTGTAGCCTTTGCTATTGTCCAGTTGTGGTCTGACGGCAATAGCAGTGGCACTGCATGGCATGTTGCGAAGTGTTTTGAAGCTTTTTGATCAATTGCTTGCTTCAGCGCTGGCACCTTAGTTGTGAACTGTGTAGCAACTTTTGCGGCAACGATTTTGCTTGTCTCCTCATCCGTCGTATCATATGCCCTTTTTGAAGGTTCCTTTGACCTTGTTGATCGACAGGACTGGGCCTTCTCGGGAGGAGGATGTCTCTTTCTGATTTAAAGCTTCTTTCTCGGAGGAGATGGTGGAGGCGTGCTTTTCCTGGGGGTTCATTTTCGTCGAAGGTGTTGGTGGAGTTGGGCTTCTGCGTGGAGCAGGTGGTGGAGCAGGAGTACTCTGTATTTGGCGGCGAGGCATTACGTGGAGGTGACGTTGGAGGAGGCGTGGTTTGTCGCTGTGGAGGAGTCGAGCTTCCTCCAGCCGGCTCCAATTGTTCGAAGTCTCTAGGTGGAGATGACACCTCCACGCCATCTGAAAACAAGATGTACCATTTTCGCTAGAGGATGATACCGTATAGGGCCTGTCCAAGCTTGGTCACCTCATCGCCTCTAGCAATATCGAGCAGAAAATCTTCGAAACTGCTTAACACCTCCTCCACGGCGATCTTCGAGTAACCAAGGGATATCTCGTTGCAGTGGAATGTCTGGCCCGGCTTCACTGGAAACGCCATGTCGTAAGCCACCTTTATGGAGAGGTTACGCGTCTCGACGTGTAGCTCACACTGGCGGCGAACCTTGATGTCGTCCACTGGAAAATGGCCCAGTTCAACCCTTCAGGTGTCGCGGTGGACGCGCAGCTGCTCCGCCGTGTGAAGGCCTGCGGGCTGATCATGGCGTCTGGCAGATTGTTCGGACCTGTTCCCTGAAGTTTGCTGAGGGCTATGTGCACTTGTTGTGCAACTATGTCGCCGATGCTAGCCTGGGTAGCTCTTAGCTCCCTTTTCAATTGGTTGTATTTGTATAGCTCTCTGGTTTTGCTTCTTGCTCGACTCCTGTACGTTTGGGAATTCTTCGCCAATCTGTACTTCCATGGCGTCGACGAACCAATACCTCTTGTCCGTCCTAGGTGCTCAGGGTTTTGGAGGGCATGTGTTAGCTCGTCATTCTCCCTGTCTGTCACTAAGGAACCTAACTGAGACTGCTCAACGGCTTGTACAATCCTTTGCCCAACATCTTGCACTCCCGGTGCCATCACCAAGCTACCGTCATCTGCAAGGGCCCCCCCGTGAGCCATGAACCAATTTTGCAAGCGGAATTCACAGTCAGCAGGAGCAGGTGCAACATCCTTGGCCAATAATTCTTCCTCCCGCTTCTCCCATTTCGGTATAGCCTTGATGTAGCCACCGGTGCCGAGATGGTGGTGGTATTTCTTCTTCTGTGCATTCATCTTGTTCTTTTGGCTCGAGGCTTGGCCTTCAGCTGACACTTGTCCTCCTCAAATGCTTGTGATCCGCCAGCTTAGAAAATAGACTGAAGTCAGGCCTTTGTCCTTTCTGCGCATACTTGGGATTTAGAGACGACTTCCACACCTGAAATACGGTTGCCATCTTCTTCAAAGTGTATTTCTTTACTTTGTCTTCGAACCCTTCAGGGAATTTGAAATTGTCCTTAATATCTGTCCATAGCAGGTCCTTGGTAGCTTGAGGGACTTCAGCCCATTTCTGGATGCTAATTGGGAGTGGTCCCTTACATGGTAACCACAAGAGTTGTTGAATGGGCCAATTGTTGAAAGAGGGGCAACCGGTATCCCGTTGGAGTTAACATCGGTAAAAACATGCTTTGCCGATGGCTTCTTGTCAGGTCCTCGCTTCGCTTGGTTGCTCGATGTACCCTGCTTAAAGTACAGAAACATATGAGCGTGTCAGAGTGTTTTATATCAGTTGAAAGGTGGCATGTACCAGGGCATTATTGTGGCATTACCTCGCTGGCCCCAGTGTCCACGGCATCACCGGAACTACCAGCAATAGCGTTAGCATCACCTTCGTCGTATCCTCTGATGCTACCTTGCGCGATTGAGTCTAGCAGGAACTATTCTCCCTCATCGAAATTAGGGTCACCACGGCCTGGTTGCTCCAACTATATATCATAATTGCGAAACAATGTTAAATTAGTATTCCTACTTGTGCACAGGAAATAATTGCGAAACAATGTTAAATATGTTTCATGACTCTCTACCTCTCTCTCTATATATCTCTCTATATATCTCTCTCTATCTCTCTCTCTCTCTATCTCTCCCTATCTCTCTCTCTATATCTCTCTATATATATCTATCTCTATCTCTCTATCTCCATATCTCTGTATATATATATATCTCTCTCTCTCTATCTCTCCCTATCTCTCCAATCTCTCTCTATCTCTCCCTATCTCTCTCTATCTCCCTCTCTCTATCTCTCTTTATCTCTCCCTATCCCTCTCTCTATCTCTCTCTATCTCTCTATCTCTCTCCCTATCTCTCTCCCTATCTCTCTCTATCTCTCTATCTCCCTATCTCTCTCTATCTCTCCTATCTCTCTACCTCTCTCTCTCTATCTCTCTCCCTCTCTCTCCCTATCTATCTCTCTCTATATCTCTCCCTATCTTTCTCTCTGTCTCCTTATCTCTCCCTATCTCTCTCTATCTCCCTATCTCTCCCTATCTCTCTCTATCTCTCTATCTCCCTATCTCTCACTATCTCCTTATCTCTCCCTATCTCTCTCTCTATCTCTCTCCCTATCTTTCTCTCTATCTCCCTATCTTTCCCTCTCTCTATCTCTTTCTCTATCTGTTCCCGTTGGGGCATTTTATCGAACACCCTGTGGACAATCATAAAACAGAAGGAAAGTGCGGCGTGTGCATGGGCAACCTAGGTCCTCTAGGGGCTTGGGGGGAGGGGGTTTCTCGTTAGGTCGACGACGCGGTGGAGATCCAACGGCGAGACGGTGACGAAGGCACGCACACAGCGATTTGGAGGCCTCAACAGTGGTAGCGGGGCGCGGCGACGAGGGTGCGCGCACGGCATTGGCCACGCAGCGACGAGGGCGCACGCACGGTGGTGGCGAGACGGCGTCGAGGGCGCGCGCACGGTAGATGAGGCGTCTAGGGTGCGCACGGTAGATGAGGCGTCGAGGGCGGCGCGGGGGCTCGACGGAGAGATGGCGGCGCGACAGAGGAGTGAAGCGCGTGACGGCTCAGGACTTAGAAAAATTTTGAGGAGAGTGAAGCGCACGGGGAAGACGATCTAAAATATATAGGAAACCTCGTCTACAAGCGGTTTGTAATACGAACCCCTTATAAAGGGGCCTCTACAAGTGGTTCGTAGTACCAACCGCTTGTAGAGGCCCCTTTACAAGGGGTTCAGATATTCTGAACCGCTTTGTCTGGGGCTTTTCAGAGCCTCATGAGGAAAACCTCTCTATTCTTCCTTTTTATTAAACATTTATTAAAATGTTTTTAATTTCAGTACTTGTGTTTCATATTTTATTAAAATGTTTAAAATTTCATTGCTTAATTTCTATAGATGCTTCAAATATACAAGTTTCATTTAAAATTTGTAAAAATTCTTTCTTCCTTTTTTATTAAACTTTTATTAAAATGTTTTTAATTTCAAGACTTGTGTTTCATATTTTATTAAAATGTTTAAAATTTCATTGCTTAATTTCTATAGATGATTCAAATAAACAAGTTTCATTTAAAATTTGTAAAAATGCTTTCTTCCTTTTATTAAACTTTTATTCAAATGTTTTAATTTCAAGATTTGTGTTTCATATTTTATTCAAATATACAAGTTTCATTTAAAATTTGTAAAAATGCTTTCTTTCTTTTTATTAAACTTTTATTAAAATGTTTTTAATTTCAGTACTTGTGTTTCATATTTTATTAAAATGTTTAAAATTGCATTGCTTAATTTCTATAGATGCTTCAAATATACAAGTTTCATTTAAAAATTTGTAAATGCTTTTTCCTTCCTTCATTATGATCACGGCGTATATATGGAGCATCAACATCTGTGTTATTCAGAATACTTATGTCGACTTCCACCGCAAAATGAGGGAGCTCATCGAACTAACTATACCCTTCCTCGTCTGTGATGTCCTCAACTTTAACAATCCTTCGTTTGCTTTGGAGAGCCACGTGTCTCTTTGGCTTGTCCTTCTGCTTCTTAGGTTTGCTTGACATGTCTATTACGTAGAAAACCTGTCTCATATCGTTGGCGAGAACGAATGGTTCGCGCCTATAGCCGACTTGTGTGAGGTCTACGGTTGTCATGTCATATTTGTCGATCTTCGCGCCGCTTGAACTCAGTTTGACCCATTGGCACTTAAATAGAGGGACCTTCAAAGGTCCATAGTCAAGCTCCTGTATCTCTTCTATGAAACCATAATATGTGTCTACCTTGCCAGTGTTTTCTGCGGCATCTATACGGACACCGCTGTTCTGGTTTGTGCTCATCTTATCCTGTGATTTCGTGTAAAATGTGTAACCATTTATCTCGTACCCCTTGAATGTCCCGATTTCACTAGATGGTCCTTGAGCCAGGCGTTGCAACTGTTCATTATCTGACCCTTTGGAAAGGATGTAGTTTTGTAACCAAGCACCGAATGAATCCATGTGCCTCAGTGTTATCCAATCCACAGACCTCCCTATGAATTCACGCCGTAGAATACTCTTGTGCTGAAGGACATTGTTTCAGAACCGTGAAATGTGCTTGTTTAAATATAAGAAGATCATTGCATGCAATTGCTTTTCGTCCTAGTGTCCCTTTTCCCCGTAGCCTCCCCTCATAGCGTGATATAGGGACACCAATCGGATTTAGATTATTAATGTAATCCGCACAAAACCTCCTCTATGCTATACCCCTTGGCTATGCATCCTTCCGGACGAGAACGGTTACGGACATACCTCTTTAGGACACTCATGTACCTCTCGAAAGGAAACATGTTGTGCAAAAACACGGGTCCGAGAATACATATCTCTTTGACAATGTGAACAGTAAGATGAACCATAATATCAAAGAATGCAGGAGGAAAGATCATCTCAAGGCTAACCGCACTTTGTACCATGTCATCCTATAGCTTACTTAGATTATCTGGATCGATGACCTTCTGTGAAACTGTGTTGAAAAAGGAACACAGCTTTGTGATTGTCCCCCGGACCCACTCGGGCAAAATACCTCTCACAGCCACTGGGAGCAACTGTGTCATCAACACAAGACAGTCATGGGATTTTAGGTGGACTATTTTATTCTCTTTCATGTTTATGAGTCGTTTTACATTCGAGGAGTATCCGGAAGGGACCTTGACACTGTCCAAGCACTCTATCATGCTTTTTTCTCTTCTTTGCCTAGAGTGTACTACTACAAAACACCACATCAGTGCCGGTTCGGAACTGGCATTAGTGCCGGTTTTTGAACCGGCACTGCATAAGCAGCAGTGATAACCCAGGTTATCACTGTCGGTTTTGGAACCCGCAGTGATAGCCTTATCACTGTCGGTTCTCGAGTAAAAATCGGCAGTGATAGTCCCTGCTGAACTGTGTAAAAAATAGAAAAAATATTTTTTTATACTCGAAATCTATACACTAATCATCTACCACCTAGTATAGGTTATTAGGACACATTTTCGCGTGAAATATAAATATTGCGTTACCCGGGACTCGAACCTGTGACTTCTCCACTCTACCCTCACCCTTCTAACCATCCCACCCAATCTCATGTTCTTAGTTACAAAGAATATGCATACCTTTTAACCTTTACTTGTCAGTGCCGGTTTTTGACAAGAACCGACAGTGATAAGTTATCACTGTCGGTTGTTGGCTAGAACGTGATAAGTTCTTTCACTACCGGTTGAAAATTAGGGGCGGGAGGCCTAAAGAACCGGCAGTGATAGAACTTATCACTGTCGGCTCTTTTCTCAAACCGGCAGTGATACTTCACTGTCGGTTTTGAGCAACGAACCGATAATGATAAGTCTTATCATTGCCGGTTCTCAAGCGCACAACCCGCTGAGGCGTACGAACCGGCAGTGATAAGTTATCACTGCCAGTTTTGGTCTAACCGGCAGTGATTGGGGGCACGGATGACCATTTTTATAGTCGTTAGCTCGCAGGATGTAGATAATGTTGTCATTTCCCTGTCTTTTCTGGATGTAAATCGTTCCTCAGTTCCAAAAGTTTTAGATCCCTCTAAGCTTGCAGTATATCTTTCGATTTGTCGTGCATATCTAAGTATCCTAGTAGGTTCACGCAAACATCCTTCGTGATGTGCAAGAAGTCAAGTGAGTGACGGACCTCCAAAACTTCCCAATAGGGCAAGTCCCAAAATATTGACTTCTTCTTCCATATGGGTGCTTGACCTTCCTCATTCGGGACAGATTTTCTCCTAGGACCCTTTCCAAATACTACTTTCAAATCATTTACCATAGCAAATACACGCGGCCCACTTCGATGTTCAGGCTTAGCACGAAGGTCTGGTTCCCCGTTAAGATTCCTGCCTTTCTTCCGCAACAGGTGCCCATGTACACAACCTTCCGAGAGTTTTTGAGGCACATGCTGTCCGTTTCATCAAAGCACTGCACGTAGGCTTTACATCCTTTTATTGTTAGGCCAGACAGGTTACCAAGTTCAGGCCAGTCATTGATGGTTACAAACAACAATGCACGTAGGGCGAAATACGGCCTTTTGTGCTCATTCCATACCCGTACATCATCCTCCGACAACGTTACAAAATCTTCCACCAATGGCTTCAGATAGACATCGATGTCATTTCCGAGTTGCTTGGGGCCTTGGATCAACAACGGCATCAATATGTACTTTCGCTTCATGCACAACCAAGGAGGAATGTTATAGATATATAGTGTAACAGGCCAGGTGCTATGGCTACTGCTCAACTCGCTGAAAGGATTCATACCATCGGTACTCAACCCAAACCTTATGTTTCTCACCTTATCTGCAAAGTGCAGGTATGTTCGATCGACTTTCCTCCACTGAGAGCCATCAGCGGGGTGTCTAAGCATCCCGTCATCCTTACGCTCTTCTTTATGCCAACACATCATCCGGGCATGCACTTTGTTAGCAAACAGACGTTTCAATCGGGGGATGACAGGAAAATACCACACCACCTTAGCGGGAGGTCTCTTCTTTGTATACTCCCTATCTATTTCACCTGGGTTGTCTCGCTTTATCTTATAACGTGATTCTTTACACACTGGACAAACCTCAAAATCCTCGTACTCATTGCGATATAAGATACAGTCGTTAGGACATATGTATATCTTCTGTACTTTCAATCCCAAATGGCGTACGACTTGCTTGGCTTCATATGTAGATTCAAGCAGAGTGTTATCTTCCAAAAGCAACTTCTTTATGAGTGATAACAACTCATCGAATCCTTTATCTGACACACCATTTATGGCCTTCCATTGCATTAGTTCCAGTGTGGTGCGCAGTTTTTTTGTGGCCCTACCCACAGTTTGGGTACAAAGGAGTCCCGTGGTCCTCTAACATGCGCTGGAACTTGTCGAATTGTCTTTCATCTATGTAGTCCCTCTCTCCGTCACGCAGCATTTGGTCCAGCTCATCATCACCAAACTCCCCGAGTGTATCTTCCACGGAACAGTATTGCGTGGCGCCTAGGATACTGTTCAAACCCTCTTATTCTTCCTCGTCTTTTTCATCGTCTTCCTGGCTAATCTCCCCTACTTCGCCAAGGTTGGTCCAACAGGTATAGTTTGGCATGAATCGTGTCATGATCAAATGGTTCATAACCTACCATCGGTGGGAGTGCTCCTTCTCATTCTTGCAGTCTACGCACGGACAACATATGTAGCTGTCTGGAGGCAAGAAGGCAATGGCCGCATCGAGAAAACCCTCATGCCATCAATGAACTCTCTAGAGCGACGGTCCGCATTGTACATTCATTGCCGGTTCATCTACACCAAGTTATATTTTATTAAAAAAATACAGTTACATTTAAGAATCTAAAGCTCACAAGCACTTAGATCTACCTTTGTAATTAATTTTGTTCTTTTTGAGTATACAATTAAAGACAATATTTTTTGCTGCAACAAAAAAACCTCCACCAACACTAACTCTTTTTTGTCCTTCTACATTTATTGAACTAAAACTAACTAATTGTTGCATTTTTTTTATTATTTTTATCCTTCTACAATTTTGAACTAAATCTATCTAATTATTTTTTGTCTTTCTACCTTTGTAATTATTTTTATCCTGATATATTTTTAACTAAAACTAACTAATTATTTTTTACCCTTCATATTTATTGAACTAAAAATAACTAATTGTAACATTTTTGTAATTATTTTTTTATCCTTCTACAGGTGCTCGGGAGGAAGGTGTTTGCTGGATGTGCAGGTAGAGGAGCAGCAAAAACCAAACAAGAGCTTAAGCGAGCCTAGTTAGAGCATGGCTAATAATATAGCCCACTGCTGGCTATATGTGATTGCCATGTCATCTACAGCCATCTAAAAGCCCACCCATATAATAAGTTAGCTGTAAAAACAACCTACACATTAATAAATGGCCCATCCATCCATCCTCTCATCTTCTTTGGAATCTGTGTTATAGCCAGCTTAGAGCTGGCTACTGAACAAGAGCCCGCTTCTTCTCTCTCTTCTCTTCTCTCTCTTTCAACAAAGCAAAAATGTGACGTGGCAACTTTTATAGCCCGCTTATATCATCTTATTATACTTACTCTTAGAAGAAGCAACACAACTAAACGTGGTGACTTGGATGCGCTGGGCGCGCATCCACAGGCCTGCATGCACAAGCGAGCCTGGCTGGAGGAGCAGCACAACCAATAACGCCTTTATAGACTCGCCAAGTACCTGTTCGTGTTGCCGTGATGTTTAACTAACATAGCACAACTTTTACGGACTTAGCGCGCGCAAATCTGGCGGATATACAAACACGGTATCTCCTAGCTTTGGCGGGATGAAACACAATGAAAGAGAACACAAAACTCACAATGTCGTTCGTGCCGCACAAGCCATCCAGAATTCCAGAAACTTAATGAAATTTGGAAAATAGTTGAGCACTATCCAATAAGTGGCTTTGAGATTTCCGAGCAATGGTTTCGAGAAGAGTGTTGAAAGAATAAATTTGCAGCTATAAATTATAATATAAAATTAAATTAAGTATATAATTGCCTTGTGTTGCTTGCATTTCCTATTTCTTGCCAGGGAAAGGTGTTCCCGAGAGACCGGCAAAAAAAACCTATCTCGATATCCGAGCCACTCAGCTAGTTTAGTTACGGCACATACGATTTAGTACTGTGACAGTATAGCAGGTATTTTATCCTCTCGCATTTATTTAATGATATCGTTTTCTATGGGAGGCATCTGTCTTTCTGGAAGATATAATACAGAGCCGCCTTGCATAATAAAACTGATATTTCGCAAATGAACCATTTGATTTATGACCGATATTAAAAATGCCCACGAGAAAATGACCTTCAAACCATTCAAGATATGCGCATCCACGAAATAACAAGCACGAGATGCCCTCGTGGCCCACGCTTGGTCTATTGAATTTCTTTAGTTAGGCAGATATACCTAGCAAGCACCATTTCCCGAAAAACAATTGTGACAGACCGGCCAGGGTAAAAATAACAGTGCAACAATTTTACCGGTAGGCAGTGATACAAGCACGGTGATAGCTAGGTTAATTTTTGGGATTCTTTTTGGACTAAAATTTTCAATCGAAATAGGAAATTTCACTTTTGTACGGTCCAAAATTGCCTAAATTCAAGGTCACACAAAAATTTTGGTATATCACCACCAAAATTTTCTTAAATATAAAAGTATTGAAATATTTTAGCTGATACACCGGACCACACCGGTAATACCTTGCCGAAATTTCTGATAACTTTTCCCACGTGACTGACTACTCCTCTGTTTCACAATACTTGCCCAAACCATAAAATAAGTTTGAGAATTAATTGAATATATCACTACTGAGCATGGGACCTATACTACCGGTTCCAAGCCGGCTCTAGTACCTACACTACTGGGCCTCGTTTGGCACCAATAAGGGATTCATTACCGGTTTGTAACCGGTAGTAGAGCCTCAATTGCTATCTGACAACAGGGGATTCACTGCCGGTTTGTATTATTAGAGCCCTTATTGCCCATCCGACAACAAGGCACAATTTACTTTCAATTCAGGTTTAATTGCAATCCACATTTTAATCATATTAATAATTCACAGATTTGCATACCAGATTTCAACATCCACACCTAATTCATTCACAACACAACTAATTCATCAAAGTACATATTCACATTCAAATAATATTTACATCAAGTACACATAAGGGAACTCAAGTTTACAATTCAATATACAAGAGTTTATTTTTTTTATCCATCGCTTTTTGTAACCGAGGTTGAGCCCATTAGTTCGCTAGTCCTTATCGAATGGCACGCTTTGAATGCACGTTCAGGGTACTCGCCCTTTGGAGATATGATCTGATTAACAAGGAAGCCGACGAGTTGTTCTTGAATTACGCCTTTCTTATAGTTGGTGAGCTGTTATTAGGTGAAGTGAAAAAATTAATCAATCCGTGAACTTGCATGTGTATGAAGTGAGAATTAGGAATCGATAAGTATGTACACATCCATTCGGTACTTTGCATCTGATTGCAATTGATGGTGAAATAACGCATGAACTCACATACATAGAAGCCACATAAGTTGTTTCCTGACTCCCGCCTTATATACTGCGGTGAGAGAAGTTGAAATCATCCATTACCGGTATAAACTTGCACACCCTCAATGTACTCCTTCGAGCATCGCTCTGTATTGTTCATCCATTGTCGGTCCATCTACAATAGGATGTAGCAAGCTAATTTTCAACAAATTTTCACACAATGATTTATCAATTTTTAAAATCTCATGTAATTAATAATTGTCAAACGAAAAAACTTACATTAATTTACCAATTGAGTTACATACACTACAATTTAATTGCAATATACTTTAAAAATTAGAGCTAAACTGGACTCTAGCTCTTTCTAGGTTATTCACCATGCACATAAATTAATCAATTAAATTATTCAAATATGTACCAAAAGTTTTAAATTTTAAATTAAATCCTTCATCAATTAAGGAACTCTAATTTTAAATTTGAGGTAGATGCCTACCTTCCATGGCAGTTACATCTTAATCTAGGTGAACTCTAAATATACATAACAAGTTTTTTCTAATCTACTTCCAAAAATGATCGAGCTAGCTCTAGATTCAAAATTCTTCATCGATCATGTGAACTCCATGCCAATTACAAATTTGAGCTTGATCCCCACCTTTAATTGAAGCTACATCTTAATTTAAGTAAACTCCAAACATATATAACAAGTTTTTAGCAATCTACTTCAGAAATAATCGAGCTAGGATCTAGATTCAAAATCTTTCATCAATCATGGAAAAACCCACGCTTTCTCCAAATCTAAAACAAAGAGGCACCTATATCTAATTACAAATGAAGTGAGTACGATGTTACTAACCTTCAAGCAACTGGATTGGAGTAAAATCACTAAATTTTCAAAAATTTGGGCAGCACCTTTCTTCAAATTTTAAAAATCACCACGGGCAGCACCTCCCCCCTTCTCTGTTCACGGGCGACAGATCTGGAAGGAAGACGGCTGTTTAAATCTCAGTGGGACCTCCCCGCTAACTCTACCGACAAGTTGAACCAACCGGTAGTGAACCCAATGATCTACTACCGGTTTGTGATGTGATCTGGCCCCAGGGAGTCACTACCGGTTTGTGGTTCCAACCGGTAGTGAAACAGCCCCTCCAACCTGGCCCTGGTTTTAGACACCCTTATAGCCGTTGGACCGGTAGTGATGCAACTATCACTATGGGTTGACATCCAACCGGTAGTGATGAGCCGGTAGTGATGCCCAGTTCTCTAGTAGTGTATGTGCGTACCCATTTCCCAGTTAAATAATGTATTACTACCACTTAGCATCATCCAATGCTGTAATATTGCAGGGTTAGTCAGCGTATGCAAGTACAACTATAGCTTCGATATTTATTTCTCTTGACAAACAATATGAAATGACACATTTAAGTGCATTGGAAAAATTCCAGTGAGAGGAGTATCTTTTTTAACATAAGAAACAAGTGTTTGTTTTGTAAAATTTAGGACATGTCATTTATAGTGAAATATTAAATATCATCACAAAAGTGTTTTGTAGAACCAATCTGTTATATAATTCAAGCAAAGGTCGCCCCACCCGTTCCCGCCACGTCCAGTCTTTGGTTGCTTGTGCATCCGTCGCACCTCGAGGCCATGAGATCCGGGCACTCCCGTCGTGTCCTGCCTCGGGTGGGATCCGGCTGTCCCCGACACAAGTCGCCTAGAGTGTAATACCTCAACCCAACCCAAGGGCCATTCTATTTAAGGGGCAACCAGGTGTTGGTGATATACCCTAGAGGCGATCATATGAGATGATTGTATCATACGTCTATGTTCATGTACTTATCAGTTCCATGAATAAATGTAACTCTTTTGTCCATTGAGTATGACTTAATTGTGAAACACATTGGTTATATGATATTATTCTAAACTATCCCTGGTCACATATCATTATGTGGGACAATAGTAATCTGACCAGCACATGTATTGATTGATGGTAATGTTTTACATACCATAGATATGGAGATATCAAATCAATTATGTGGGCACATGTTAGAGAACATGGGGCTGGATAGACCCGCTCCGAGACACTGCTGAGATTGTTATCTTAGAAGTGCCATCAGGATGTAGTCTCGAGTGGTATACCTATACGATCCTTTGACCTGAGATTCTTGTTGATTCTCAGCATGCGTAATTGTATACATTGGGGCTATCAAACACTTCACCGTAACAGGGGAGTTATAAAGGTAGCTTATGGGTATGCCACAAAACATGACGTGAGATGTAAGAGATCAAGATAGAATTTGCCCCTCTTGATAACGGAAGAGATATCTCTGGGCCCCTCGGTGTGGATGGATAAGAAAAAGTGCATGGCCATAGTAAAGTGATTAAAGAGTTAATCACGAATTATATCCATTACATTGACGAGTGAATTTGTTGAGCTATCACAAGGGTGGCACGCTTCTCGCCTTGAGCTTGACTGATATCGTGTGAAGGTTCAGCTGATTCGAACATTGTGAACATTCGGGGGTCAATATGTGTTGCTAGGTACCGCTATTGACTTGTGGTCTGAGGAAAGGGTTCTCCGGGACCGCGGCCGGCTTGTACATGAGCCTAATGGGTCACACACTTAATGGGTTGGATCATGTCTGATGGATTGTATCCATTAGTGGGTTTATACGGATTTGGATCCTCTGGCGTCTTAATGGATTTCTATTGTAGAAGATCCATTAGCGCGAGACTTAGTGGGCTTCTATATCCATTAGCGCGAGACCTAGTGGGCTTCTATCGTAGAAGGCCCGTTAGTGCGCTCTATATAAAGGAGACGTGGGGGCGTGCGGCGGGAGGGTCTCCCCACCACAAGCCCTAACCGCCACCGGCCCCACTACACCTAAAACCCTAGTCGCACCCGTGGGTGCTAACACACCAGCGTGCGGTGTTCCCACCCCAGACGTGTGATACCGTAGAGGCGTCACCGCTCTTGCGTCGGGGTTGATCAATTCGATCGGCTACATCAACTGTACGACTATGACGACGTTGCTGTGACGGTGATCCACGATGAGGAGAAGTTGTACCACGTCGCATTCGACTACATACAGTGCTTCGGAGCATGCGGGGAGGCTTCACCCACTCTACTTTCACTGCTAACATGCTCCAAGGGTAACGCTCCATGATCTCTGACTCGCATGTTGCCTGGGTGTTCGCGGTAGAAAAATTTTGTTTTCGGCTAGTGTAGTACCGCGTTCTCCTTCACCAGGGAGGGCCAAGCCCAGCCGTCATCCCATACCCAAGCCACCACTGGTCACCTCGTCGCCTCGCCTCGCTGCCACCGTCGGATGCCTCGTCACTGCCGGTCGCCTTGTCATCACCGCCACCGGTGGCCTCGCCTCGCTGCCAGTCACCTCGTGCCAGCCACCTCACCGTCGTCTTCCTGCTCATGCGCAGCCGCCGCCTCAGCCGTCGCTGACCTCCTGCCTTGGCCACCCTAGCCACCATCTTAGCCGTCGCCGCCGCTTGGCCTGCCGCCGCCCTTGTCTGCTCTACTGCGCGTGTAGGAAGAAGCAGAGAAGGAAGGTAGGGAGATGTGACATCCTAATAAATTATTATGTCACATATTGTTAATAAAGAAAATAAAAAGGTAAAAACATAAAATAATAATATAAAGAGGCCCTAATCAGGCTTGGGTAGCCTAATTAGACCCAAACTAGGCCCGAAACCCCTCTCATCTAACCTAAGCCCATGAGGACTCTTAATATTCCAAATATATCCTAATTCTAGTCCAAATCAAGTTCTACTCCTACTAGGACTCCTCCATCACGCCCCAACCCCCTCCACCACTATGTAAACCCTCCTAGAGGTCCCCTGGTCGGCCAACACACCAAACCTCCACGAAACCCTAGCCGTACCTCGGATCTCGTGCCAAACCGAAGCAAATCAAGGTACCTCTCTTATTCTCGAACTCATCTATTTTTTTAGATTGCACCATGTTGTAGATCTCGACGAGCTGGTCGATTTGGATATATGGATCTCTATATTTGGTTAAGAATTGAGGGAGTTAGGGCTCGCCGAAGATTGGGAGTCCCTCCGCCCCCGCGCGCCGACAGCTGTCCAACCCCGTACGGCAGTCGCGTCAGCGCCACGTGTCGCCACATCACTGCCACGTCAGCCAAAACCGAGCCCGTGCCACGTCAGTGCCACATGTCGCCACAACACTGCCACGTCAGCCAAAACATGAGCCCGTGCCACGTCAGCGCCATGTGTCACCACGTGTCACCACGTCAGCGCCACATGTCACCACGTCACTGCCATGTCAGCCTTGTGCCACGTGTTGGCCACGTGTCGCCCCCGCATTGCCACGTCGTCGCCGTGTCAACCGAAGCCGCCACGTCAGCCACGTCGCGCCCGGACCAATCCGAAGCCGCCACGTGTCGGTTCAGAGGTTTAGCTGGTTTTTCTGGTTTATTATTTTCCTGGGATTTTTCTATTTCTCTGAAACTTTCCGGAATTGTTTAGGGAGTTTCCGACCTCTGATTTAGATGATTCCAGAGCTCAAAATTCACAAATAATCCCAAGAATTTTATATATATATTATTTATTTCTATTTTATTTCTTTTCCGTATAGATCCGACGTGCACCTACTGTCCGGGAGTCATTCCGGAACCTTTGGAAGGAGGATATCCAGATCCAAACTTCTTCGAAGGCAAGCTAGATTCATATTGAATTCCTAGTTTGCTAAAAATTATTTATTTCATCTTAATTTGATTTGCATGCTTGAATTATCATCATATGTGCCATTTGATCCTATTTTCATGTTAGTCCTCCACTAATATGATTTAGCCTACCCTTGTTAGCCCGTTGGTACTGTTTTCCTAGCCTATCATTTGTGTAGTTGCTTAGCCTTGCTTCTGGGATTGGTAGTTGATAGGTTCACTCATTATTAAACTTGTATCCGTGAAGATTTTGGCTTCATGGTACTGTTTTGGTCAACCTAATCAACTAAAATCAATGTGGTGTGTGTTGATCTGAGGAGACCCAGAAGAGGTGGATTTTGGGCTTGTGGATGAGACGTGCAGGTCTCCTCTGTCATATAAGGACCGTATACTTGTGACTACCATACCGAACCTGAACCGTATAACCACTTGTGCCTTCTGGCCCTAACTTATTAGCTGTGGAAACCTGTTTCCGCTGTACTCGTAGTGGACGGACGTGATTCACGATCACCGATTCTGAACGGCTTAAATGGGGGCTAACCTCATACGGTGCGCTATCAGGTCCGGCTAAAGGAGATGCGCATGACTGTCGACCTGGTCGAAATGTAGTGTGTGGGGCACGAAACCAAAATAAAGGGTACAGTATTGGGGCAGGTGAAAGCAGTGAACGGTCTTTGTACTGTTTCTCTCTTTGGGATGAGACAGGGCTTGTGGGGAACATGTACACACTCTGCAGAGTTAAAACTATCATAGTAGCCATGCCCGCGGTTATGGGCGGGGGAAATGAGTTTGACACAAGGTAGTCCAATGTATTTTAATAAATTAACTTGATGGTAGTGTAGGCAGGGAGTGCCTCTCTTTTGAGCTGGTTAGCCGTTTCTATGGCTACGCTCGTCGTGTGCTAAGCCGGTTAGCCGTTCTTTGGCTACGCTCATGTGTTGTAATGTGTTCAACGAATCAAGATTGAATAAACAAGTAAATAGGTAACGTTTTAGCAAAATAACCAAACCCATCCTTTGACCTTGCATTTATTTATTAAGGACAGCTTGCTAGGTAGCCATGTACTCATTATATGGATAACGGATTATTTGTTTAGGAGAAGATCTCGACATCGGTGCCAGTTGTGACCGGAGGGTCAAGGTGATTAGCTATGCGTTCCGGGTCAACCTCGAAGTATCGTTGCATTTTAAGTCTTCCGCTGTGTTCTTTATGCTATTGAATTATGTCCTGTGCTAGACTATGTGAACGTCTATGTCAACTGGGTGCACGACAGGAGAAGAGGAAGAGAAGGAAGGAAAAAGGAGAAGATGATGCTGGAAGAAGAAGCCAGGGAAAAAAAGAGAAGGGAGGCTAGGGTTTTGTGCATCGAATCTCGAGGGTAATGGATCTTCTATAGGATGATTAGTTTGAGATCTAGAGGCATCTTGTTGTTCGTATTGGTTAAGTTATTTAGCTAGTGGATTTCAGTTTTTTGCAGTGAGTTTGATTACTATTCTGGGGCATTTAAGTCAAGATTCAGAGCTATTTCATGTTATGGAAAACATGGGTTATGTTCTTTGCGTTCCATATAGTCTTAGGGCATGAAATTCGGACGAATGGTTTGAAAGTTATGGCTTTCGCAAGGCTGCTGTCATTATAATAGTCGTAATTTATTCAGGGCAATAGAAACTGTAAGATTAAATAAGGAAGATGACATCTTTTCATCCCAGTCATAGAAACAATGTTGTAGCCTGTTGTATAAGTTTTCAATGAAGTCATAGAACATTAATTTTGGATAAGCAGATTGAGAGTTATGATGTTTTTAAGCTGCTGTCCAGAATGTTGAATTACGGGTTTCTAGAGTTTGGATGGTTTTAGGTAGATTATGTGGGTAGAAAGAAAGAGAGCGCTTGTAGGTATGATGTGATTTATATATCGTTTTGTCTGTTTGTGAGTGTCTTGTGCTGAGAAGTGCATTGTTATGTACATGTTGGTATGGGGCCAGCGTCATCCGCACATCATCCCAGTTCTCGGGGTTGAAAGGCAAGTATATGTTATTCAAGCGTATGTTATTCAAGTGTGATGTGTTGCATGCTTGCTTTTATAATGAATCTGTGATTGATAATATGCAAGTGCATATTTAACTAAAGAAGCGTGACTGAAATTCTTTTTTTCCTGTATGGTTAATGCTATGTTAAGTATTCCACAGGTAAATGATACTTGCAAATGTGCCCTGCTCTTATGGGATGACAAAATGGTAAGTGCTCTGGCTAAATCATTTGCATTCATGTGCATGGGTCGGGTCGGAGAATGATCATATAATAGTCCGGATTGCTTTGGGTCAGGTCGGTGCGAAAGCTATATGATTAGATCCGTGAGCCCTAAGTCCTATGGGAGTAGGCACTCCACTAGAGTGGAGGAATTGGTTCCGCCTGATTCAAGACGGGCAAGAGTGTGCACCGACGGGTGACATTCTAACTATACCGGTATGAGCTCACAATAAACAGACATATAAGCATTGCATTGACCTTTTAACAGTGACAAACAATAAAAGAGTAAAGTGATAGTTATGATATGATATGTTTATAATGGTTATCTTATTGTCTTCCTTGTTTAATATATATACTTGATGAGTCGTGGACTCACTCTTGCTTGTTTTTTATTTTTTTAGGTGACCGTTGATGGCGACATGCATGGGGTGGGAATAGTCATGCACATTGACAGTAGAACACAAAACAACTACCCCGTAGTTAGGTCTACTTAGTTTAATTTAAACACTTTGATAATTTGACTCGGTTGATAATAGATTAGAATATAGGACAAGTTGAATTTTGTCCTTATTATGTTTGTGTAACGTGATTTGGCTAAGGTCATATGGGCTTCCGTCGACGCAAACGGTAAGCGAGGTAAGAGATGATTGTGTTGGGGGCCCCGTTGAGAGGGAGCCGACAGGCTAGCCTATGGGGGCTTGAATGGTGATATTATTGTTATATATGTGCTTATGCTATTTTTTGTCTTCTGAGTGAATGTTCGAATTTAGGGGAGGTTCTGCTGAAATTTTAAAGTTTTAGGGTGTTAGTAGCATTCCGAGCCTGGAGGGGCTAGGGTATTGCAGTTGGTATCAGAGCAGGCTTTAGGTCCGTTATGGGTGAATTAATGGATTAAAATGGATGTGCAACATAAAACTTTGATTTAGTGAGATTGACTTAATTAATCAAGACCTGACACAATCAAGCACAATAGATCGGGTATGGGAATGCATTGCATTTATGCTTGTAAATTTGATGCTATTAATGATTTATGTTTTGATTATGAGATTGATGTTATGATTTTAAGAGGCATGATTATGCCAGAATCTTGTACTTGTGTAGGTGGCCATGCCGAGGCTTTGTCAGGAGCTTCGGAATCCTGTATTATTGATTTGGGAGCCTTCTATGGAGGGCTCTCATAGTGAATATTAATTTTGATGGTACGCCTTAGACGAGTGAGTTTGTCACATCGGTGATGTTTTAGTGGTCCAAGAATTTACTGACTCCTACCCTTGTTTCTGGGTTTCTAGTGTTGCTTTTAAGGGCCATTCCAGGAGTAGTAGTATTACCCTTGGAAGATACCTAAGATTTCTAGACTCGTGTCTCTGCTTCGACCCTTGTTGAAGAAGTCGAGGTTCCATCTTTTAGCACCCTAATTTTGCTCTATCTTGTCGCTAGCAAGGCATGTCATCACTATGTTGAGGAGTGATTGCAAGACATGAAGTGTTGCTTTCGATGAGGTCCTTTGGACCAATGCTTCTAGTAGTTACGTAATCTCTTCTGTAGTTTGTGGTAGATGGAGCCTATATAGTTGTTGTCCTTCGCTGCGAGCGGTTGACTCGTTCTCTAGTTTTCTTGTTTTGTACCTTTGACCTTGTTGGGTCTGTTTGGAACGGATCTGATTCCTAGTTGAACACCTTCATAGTTTTCTCATGCTTGATGCTTTGCATCTTTATCTACACTAGGGCTGAAATCTTAGGCTGTGCGCTTAGCCAAATTGTTCCCAGACACTTAAGTGGTGGTGTCTCGGTTCCTTTGTCCTAATTGTATGACCTAGTGTTATTGCATATCGAGTTGTCCCCTAGTATGCGTGAGAATCTAGTTCTGATTTCTCCTAAAGTGTTGGGATACCGTCAAAGCAGAAGGTGAAGTACCGTTTTGATTTTTTTCCTCTTGTGGTTTGACCCAGCTTTCATCTCTGTATCTTTTGGCATATTTATGACAAATTGTCCATGACATTTAGTGCTAAAATGGATATATCTTTTGTTCTCTTCATTTTATGTTGCTTGCTTGGTTTTGAAAATTTTATTTAATGGCGGTCTGCAATTCATTTCATGTTTTGTTGAAATCCTAACAGCATCCGATATTATATTTTTTTGTTTCTTTTCTTTGCACATTTAAAATGTGTGCTCTGCCATGTGGGTTGATTCTAAATATATATATATATAGTTATATCTTAGGAAATGCAGTATACATCAATAGTTTTTATGTCTCATTAGCTGTGAGTTCTAACCATAAGTTTCTTGTGACGACACTTCATCGGATGGGTTCCTTGTTTGTGCTGTACTCCCATTCTGAATTAGCTTTTCAGGGTTATTTTGTTGCATGTTAATAGTTGCAAAATTGATGCAGCTCAGTTCAGCACTAATACAAGTAATATACCTAATTTCTAAATGTTATTGAGGGTTCATCAAGGTCCTTACATCTGTTGCTTTTCCAGATTTTCCTTTGCTGTTATGGAGCACATAAAAGTTATCTTGTTTTGTAGTTCCATCTTAATTCTTTATCCGTATCAGTCTTTATTTTTGTTGTCCATTTTATACATTGTATTGTTTTGGTGAATATGATTACATTTGTTATTTTTTGTCAGTCTGTGCAGTTTGCACCTTTGATTATATATCATGTTTAAATTAACAGTACTATAATTTATTTGTTGGTGACTAATTACCTAGATGCTGTTTAACTGGTTTTTTTTCTCTTTTGAAAATGTTAAACAATTTCTAAATATAGAGTTAATTGAAGATGAATAATTGAGTTGGTGCTAACAAGAAAAAGGGAATGTTAAGGTTGCCTGAAAGAATCGTCATTCTTGTTACTTTATTTCTAGTATTTTATTTGGATTGAATATGGAATGCTGATTTTGTGTCATTTGAGGCTGTCATACATCTCTTTTGCATGTCGATGCCTAAACAAAATAATTGTCAATAGGAGCCAGTCATTATCATGTTGTCACTTAAAAAGCATGGACAGTTCATGTGGTATATTAATGTAACGGTGTAAATATTGTAAATATTCTTCCCACTTAGGATTTGAATTTTTTCTTCCATCTATACTAGGATTTTTGGCTTCATTACATCGTGTGCTCATTCCAGTGTTAAAACAATGTCCTAACTTATTCGTAACACCTTGAAATTTATGCTTCCTTAGACAAGTACTCTAACTTATCGGTTATGCTTTTAGGGTTTGCACTCCTAATCTTGCTACCCCTTTGATTTAGGGCTATGATTTTAGTTGCTCTTGTTAATATATCTTGAAGTTGCGTGCAGATGCTTTTGCCTCGATTTGGGGATTGGTAATCTGATTAGTTAATTTGGTTAGCATGCAATCTTTGGACATGAGATGGAATGGAGTTGATGAAAAGTTGTGTGATTTGGATTTGTCTTTGCAGCCATTCATTATCATTGGGTTACGATCTTTATTAGGATGCTTACCTTTTGTGGCTATATCTGTCAGATTATTTGGAGGTTTGTTTAGATCATTTGAAGGTTATTTGAAGTTGTCAGATTATTACTTGGTTTCTTTAATGTGCTATGTCGTAAAGTCTGTGATAGAGATGAAGATGTTTTCTTGGGTAGTTTTTGAATGGTTCAGATGTTTTTGGTCACATGGTTCTTTAATTGCACCTTCTTGGTTAGTTTGGTTTGAAGATAAAGGTTCTCCTGAGTCATTTGCTTCATGAGCTGAGAAGAGTTTCCTTTGCTAAGTTGCAGCTACTAGTTTTTTCTTAAGTGGTATGTTAAGGTGTTATGTCAGATTGCAGTATGCTTACCCATTTCAGTGTGGGGTGTTCTAACTTATGGGTTCAGGGTGTTCCAATGTTAAAGAGTATTCCAACTTATCGGTTCAAGGTATTGTGGTGTAAGGTATGATCCCGTTCAGGGTATTACAAGAGAGGTCAAAGGGGGTAATTGGGTGAACAGGTTATTTAAGTAGTGGGGTTGTCGTTATGTTTCACTTACAAGAGAGGTCAAAGGGGGTAATTGGGTGAACAGGTTATTTAAGTAGTGGGGTTGTCATTGTGTTTCACTTGGCGTACTCTTGTTTTCATACCAAGATGATATAGAAATTTAATGTTGCCTTCTTCAGTGGGGTTTTGCTAATTATTTAGTTGTGTGCTTGGGTCTTACCTTTTGAATTACCTTTTGTGTGGGTGTCCCTTTAGGGTGGATTTGTTGGACTAGTTATGTGGGAGTCGACCTCGAACTCTTGTTTGTGCCCATGTAATTTTTCCATGGTCCCTAATAGTATGAGTGAGTTTTCCTGACCTAGTTAGCATACGTATCGAGTGCATGATCAACCACGACGATTACCCATACTATTCATGTGACATCCTAATAAAATTATTATATCACTTATTATTAAAAATAAATGATAAATTAAATTAAAAGATAAAACATAAAATAATAATATAAAAAGGCTCTATTTAGGCTTTAGTAATCCTCTTGGGCCCAATAAATCCCCAAACGGAGCACCATAGCTCCGGCTAGCCGTCGGCCAAGTCTCGGCCGTGCGAACGCCGATCGGAGGAAGACGATGACGGTGAGCCGTCCGATCAGCGCCAAGATTCATGCGGCCTCGCCACTCTCGGTCACTAACCGGTGGACCCCAGCTGTCGGGTGCTCTCTGGTTTAAAAATTCCCGCGCGGCCTCTACGTATCGATGACATGTGGGCCCTCGGTCCCGCATGTCAGGGTAAGTGGAGGCGCTCCGCCTCACCGGCGCCTTCGCTCGCGCATTACGTCTTTTTGGAAATACGCCTTCGGCGTGGCTGGCTCGGCCGTGAGATTGCGGGCCAGCCTAACACTGTTCACCGATTTTTCCCGAATTTGTGAACAAAACAATGACAGTAATTAGAAACAATTTATTTAAAATATGTAGAGATCTTTAAAAATTCTGGAAAAATTATGATAAATACTAGAGCTTATGATGGATTTATTAAAAATAATACCACAAACAGTAACCGAGCACTTTCCTCGAATTAAATTCTTTAGCTTATTTTTAGGGTATTAACCTATATAGAAAATAGCAGAAATAGATTACTGTGTATCAAAAATAGATTAACACTTAATTAAACCTAAGGAAAATCATGGATGGTTAATAATAACTTTTGGGACCTAGGAGAAAGATAATAAAAATCTAGGGCATAATTCCTAATCACATGTTATCTTAAAAGTGGCCTAATTAGTAAATGTGGTTAATTAGTTTAGCTTTCCTAAACCTATGTACCTGTCCAAAGTAAGTTGTTTTATAGCCTGTTAAAATAGTACAACTGATAATTTTAATTAGTCTTATAACATGCAATCTCTTGGTTATATGTATATATATATATATACATATCTATATATATATATACACACATATATGATTATCACTTCCACACGCACTACTTAATCCCTAATCGGCTAGAATAATAGTGATTTAATATGTTGATGAAGGAAATACTTCAAACAAAATGTGGGTTAACATAGTCTAGCTTTTAGAATGTTTTACGCGCAATAAAACCCTATTTTCTCCTATTGGGCTAGTTAAGGTAGAAAATTACACTATTACCTATATATATATATATATATATATATATATATAATATATACAAGTATTATGTGCGTCATCTCGTTAGCACCCCGCTGCCAACACGGTAGAAAGTATTACTTAGAAGAATCATGGAACTTTCTCGATATAGATTCATGTTATACATATCTATATATTTAGTTAAACACGTGAAATATATAAAGGAACGAGTAAGAGCTATGGCGATTGCATCTCATGCATCATGCTTTTCCTCGCCGCATTGTTTTTATGATAAATTGTTGATTCTCCGATTAGACGTAGAGGATCCGGAAGGACAGTTTGACGACTCCACACAGCACCCGGACTTCAACATGAAATATCATGCCATTTATTTACTTGCTATCAATTTACCATGATGATTTTGCCTTGAAATAATCATCTATCTTTAGACATGGAGGAACCCATGTAAGAAGATGCCTACGATTGTCATGAGGAAGGAGATCCTCAGTATCAGGACCAAGAGTAGTTGCTCAAGATAGGGTTTAATGCATTCCACCAGCCGTGTGTGGTTACACAGCTGCTGGTGTGATTTTGTTGTTCTTTTGAACTTGCAATTTGCCTTTTGGGAGATTTTCGCTACTCTGATGAACTCTGGACTGTAACTAAGGCTTATGCCGCTTGCTACTAATGCGATCTGATGATCGCGGTTATGTAATATTTGGACAACCGATGTATGAAATGATTCCAGCTGTGTAACTCTTGCACTAGCCTACTGATCCAGGGACTGGTGCAGGTCCAACCAATTCTCGCAAAGCCGAGAAGAGCCGCGACATGCTGTCCCCCGGCCGCGTGCCCGCCACACGCCCGGGCCCAACCCGCCGCCGCCACCTATTGCCCGCCGCGCAGCGCTATCCCCCGGCCCACCAACCCACGCCACCCGCGCAGCGCTGTCCCCCGGCCCACCAACCCACCAAACCGGTTTATTTTTTTCTGGCTTTTCTATTTATCCCAAAACTTCCAGGATTTGTTTAGGGAGCATCCGAACTCCGATTTAGATGATTCTAGAGCCCAAAAATTGCAAATAGTCTCAAGAATTTTATATATTTTTATCACACTATTTTCTCTGTATTGATTATTTATTTCTGTTATTGTTGTTTCTCGCATAGATCCCGCATGTGCCTGCTGTACGGGAAACGTTCCGTAGCCTTTCGAAGGAGCACAATAACACCAAGACTTCTTCAAAGGCAAGCTCGATTCATATTGAATTTCTAGTTTGCTAAAATTTTATTCTTTCATCTTTATTTAAATTGCATGCATGAATTATCGTCGTATGTGCAATCTTGTCCCTTTTTCATGTTAGTCCTCTACTAATATGAATTAGCCTACCATTGATAGCCGTTGGTTATATTTTACCGACCTATCCTTTGTGTAGATTCTTAGCCTTGCTTCTGGGTTGGTAGTTGTTAGGTTTCACTCATTTATAAATTTGTATCGTGAAGTTACGGCTTCGTGGTATTATTTTGGTAAACCTAATCAACTAAAATCAACGTAGTGTGTGTTGATTTGAGGAGACCCAGAAGAGGCGGATCTGGGGCTTGTGTTTGTGACATGCAGGTCTCCTCTATCATATGAGGACCGTATACTTGTGACTACCATACCAAACCTAAACAGTACAGCCACTTGTGCCTTCCGGCCCTAACTTATTAGCTGTGGAAACATAGTTTCCGGTGTACTTGTAGGCGGTCGAACGTGACTAGCCATCACCGGTTTTGAATGGCTTAAATGGGGGCCAACCTCATGCGATGCGCTATCAGGTCCGGCTGAAGGAGATGAGCATGACTGTCAGCCTGGTCGCAGCGTAACATATGGGGTGTGAAACCAAAAGAAAGGGTACACTAAGGGCAGGTGAAAGTGGTGAACGGTTTTATACTATTTCTCTCTTTGAGATGAGACAAGGCTTGTGGGGAATGTGTACACACTCTACAAAGTTAAAACTATCATGGCAGCCGTGCCCGCGGTTATGGGCGGGGGAAAGGAGTTTGACACAAGGTAGTCTCATGTGTTTCGATTAATAAAAGTAATGGTGTAGTTTAGGTAGGGAGTGCCTCTTTTGAGCTGGTTAGCCGCTTTCATGGCTACGCTCATCGTGTGTTGAGCAGAATAGCCATCCTTTGGCTACGCTCATGTGTTAAAAGGTGTTCTATCGTGTTCAATGAATTGAAAGTAAATAAAAAAAATAGATAGGTGATGTTTTAGCAAAATAACCAGATCCATCCTTTGTCCTTGCATTCATTATTAAGGACTGCTTGCTGAATAGCCGTGTACTCATTATATGGATCACAGATTGTTTGTTCAGGAGAAGATCTCGACGTTGGTGTCAGTTGTGACCAGGAGGGTCCAACTTAAGGTGATTTGGGGAATTAGCTATGCGTTCCGGGTCTTCCGCTGTATTTTTTATGCTTTTGGTTTATGTCCTGTTATTGAGTACAAGACTACGTAAACGTCTATGTCAACTAGATATTATTTATGTTATGTGAACTGTTATTTTTCTAGTTAATTCAATGCATGCGATAATATTCCAAAATGTCCTTGAGTGCAATACTACCTATGATCTTCTGATACTAGTACTCGGTCACTCGAGCTGGTAGAAATACCGGGGTGCACGACAAATTTGGTATCAAAGCCAGGTTGACTTTAGGATACCGTAAATAGTTTGCCTAAACCCTAAGGAGCTAAAAAACCTTTTCAAAAATAATTATAAAAACACTCTTCTCCTCATCGTTGAATTATTCTTGCTTGGCTCTAGAATTATTCTTGAATTATTCTATCTTGTTCCTTCTTAGATGGCTGAAATCTTGGATGAAGGAGGAATGCCCTTGCTACTCCACGCGATGCTGGAAGATTTAGGGTTTGAAGACCCTATGCCAGATTACGAATGCGAGCAGGTTCTAGTTGATGCTTTCTAGCAATGGAGGTGTAAACTAACAATCAAGCCCCGTAACCCTGTCAACGGAGAGCTACCACTTATGTTCAATACCTTTGAAGACTATGAGACGGTAGCACACCAAGTAGTCGCCAGGGAGGCCATTCTACATCTTGGGAATGTATATAAAGCCAAACTAAAGGGTTCTCGCTACCATTACCTTCCTCAAAGACAACGCAACACCCCAAGAGACGAGCCCAGTGAAGTTCTAGACTTTACACATGAGCCTGATAAACAGTTAGTAAATCAGCCCTGGTATTTAAAGGCACTTGATAGAATGTATCAAGCAAAGGAGGAACCGACCGAAGTATTAATCAAGGAGCTAGATCAACTCCATGAGGAAGAAAAAGTGAGAAAAGAAGCGTTCATAAAAGAAAAACGGGAGTTTTATCAAGCCAAGTGGACACAAGATATGAGAATTGCATCAGGTGAGTTACTAAGGATTGAAGTGGAAAAAAGGGAAGAAAAATTAAAGGCAGAAAAAGAAGCTACAGAAGCCCTGAAAGGAATATTAGAGAAGAAGAGGAAGAATTTCCAGGAACATTATGAGTCCATGCAAGGTGATTATGATAATATTCTAGACTGGAATGAGGAACTACATGAGCGGGATGAACAACTGGATGAAAAGGAAAGACAACTGATCGCCCGTGAGAAAGAGCTAAAGGCAAAGGATGAACATCTCGACAGGCGAGAAAAAGAATTGAATGGAATAAATGAAGATATCAAGGAGTATCTTAGTATCCAAATGGACAAGCTACATGAGAAGAGGTTGGCCTTCGAAGACCAAAAGCACAAGTGGGAAGAGCAAGTCGAAGCTGAAAAGAAAAAGAGGCCCTATACCAGGAGTTCCGGTCGAGCCACTTAGAGTCAAACCATTGTTAGCTTAATTCGTAATTTATTAAAGTGTTTGGAATAGACTGTATCGGTTTATGATTTCTCAATGTGATATGGCTATTCATTACCTAAGAATATTAATAAAGTTTCTATTAGTTAAATCCTAGTGTTTGTGAACTGTTTAAATTACCGCATCGACGAGTAGTCCAAGAGAAGAATTTGAAGATGCAAGGAAGCGCAAGAGAAGATTTCGAAGTTGGAAATAAATTCTGGAAAGACTTTTTAGCAAGGAGAAAAATATTTTTTTAAAAAAATATGTCCGTACACCCATACCCGATGTCTGTACAGATCCGTACAATTCCGTACAGTTCAAAAATTAATTGTCTTCTTTAATTTAAAGAGCTGATCCTCCATTAGAATAGACTATTAGTACTCCCTAAGTATAGGAGATTAATTAGCTATTAATAAGGCATTAATATAACAACTAATTTGTTGCATATGCGTGTAAATCATGTAATGATTTGCGTCTTAATTGCGTCTTAATTGTGACTAAGTATCATCAGCTGTATGTACTTGGTCTGGTGTGTTAGATCTTTATTTGGATCTTTATAATACGTGCCAAAAAATTGTTTTCTCAAATTACTTTCATTAAAAGGATGTCACTACTATCTTTGGTGCTCATCTTTCCCATTCCTTTTCTAGGAGCAGATGCCGAGAGGAAGAAGAAGAGGTTGTGGTATCTCCGTAGGCCGTGGTCGTGGCCGAGGCCGTGGATGTCGTGCTGCAACACCTGTCAATGGCATGGAAGAAGCTGCTAGTCAGAACCAAAATAGAGTTCAGCAAGAGGAGGAAGCTATCAATCAAGCCAATGCTGCAGCCCAACAGGCTCTAGTTGCCGCCGCTGCTCAGCAACCCCAACCAGCTGCTCAACAACAGCAAGACAATCTGGTGTTGCAAGCACTGAATCTTATTGTGGAGAGGTTAAATAACCCGCCGGTTGAGCAACAGGCGCCACAAGTAGCACCGTTCCACCCGCAGTCCAAGTTCAGCAATTTCATGAGGACAAGGCCGCCATAGTTTTCTGGAACCAGAGATCCGGCAGAAGCAGATGACTGGGTAAAGGACATTGAGAAGAAATTATATTTGGCAGATTGTGATGATTATGAGAGCGTTCAGCTTGCTACTCTAACCAATAATAGAGCTACCGGTTTATTTAACCAACCGGTAGTGGATCTACTACCGGTTTGACTCCGGTTTGTTTAACCAACCGGTAATGGTCTCAACAAAAAAAGAATGTAGCGGAACGAGCGGGGCTCAAACCCACGACCGCACACGGGGAGCCCGCGATCAAGCGCACGCTGCTAGCCAGGGGAGAGGTGGGAGTTTTGTTCAACCATTTGGGGCGCGAAACTATTTCGTGCCTTTCGTGGGGAGACGAGAGTAGAGAGGAATTACTACCACTGACATGTGGGCCCATGCTTGGAGGGTTATTTATTGTTGGGAGCCCATAAAAATAAAATAAAAATTTGACAAATTGATAAAAATATGTAAAATTCAGATATGCTGCCAATTTATTTGATCTTTTTAGAAACTTCAAGAGTGAAAATTATTTTAGAGGATTTTTATTGATTAAATTTGTCTTCGAGGGTTATTTATTGTTGGGAGCCCATAAAAATGAGTTGGGAGCCCATAAAAATAAAATAAAAATATCACCAAATTCAAAAAATATGTAAAATTAAGCTATCAATTTAGAAACTTTGAGTGAAAATTCAAGAGTGAAACTTTAATATGCTATCAATTTATTTGATGTTTTTAGAAACTTCAAGAGTGAAAATTATTTTAGAGGGTTTTGTAATGTTGTGAGCCATACAAATGAAATAAAAATATGAAAACATATTCATAGGTCATACACATGTACCAACAACATGGTACGTCTTAACTATTTACATACTTTATTTTAACAAGTGTTCCTTTATTATGACCGCGGCGTACGTAGGGAGCTTCCTCAATATCATCTAGAACACTTATGTCGACTGCCACCATGAAAGGAGGCCGCTCGTTGAATTGATTATACTCTTCTTCATCTATGACATTCTCAACTTCGACAATCCTTCTTTTACCTAGAATAACCACCTGGCGCTTTGGCTGATTGGTACACATGTTCTTCTGTTTGTTGCTACTGGTAGACTTGTCCTCTGTTTCTTACTTTTGGCAGACTTGCCCTTCTGTTTCTTGCTTTTAGTAGACTTGTCCTTCTGCTTCTTCGGTTTGCTAGACATGTTCATTACATAGGAGACCTCTGTCACATCATTGACGAGCAGGAATGGTTTGTCCCTATATCCGATTTGTGTGAGGTCGATGGTTGTCATACCGTATTTATCGATCATTACGCCGCTCGCTGACAGTTTGACCCATTGGCACCGAAATAGAGGGACCTTCAAAGATTCATAGTCGAGCTCCTAGATCTCCTCTATGAAACCATAATAGGTGTCTTTCTTTCCATTGTTGTCTATGGCATCTATATGGACACCGCTGTTTTGGTTGGTACTCTTGTTATCCTGGGCTCTCGTGTAAAATGTATACCTGTTTATGTCATACCCTTAGAATGTCAATATTGTACTGGATGGTCCCTGAGCCAAGCGTTTGAACTGTTCATTGTTGGTCTCCTTACCCATCATGTGCTTTTGTAACCAACCGTCGAAAAGATCCATGTGCTGCTGTGTGATCCAATCCTCTTACCTGCTAGTGTATTGAGATCGTAGAGTCCTCTTGTGCTCATCGACATATGGAGCCACTATAGCTGATTGTCGCAATACCGTGTAATGTGCTTGCTTGAATGAAACAAGATCATTACTGATGATTGATTTTCTCCCTAGTGCCCCTTTTCCCCGTAACCTCCCCTCATGACGTGATATAGAAACGCCAACCAGATTCGGATTGTCAATATAATTGACACAAAACTCAACCACCTCCTTTATCTCAACACCCTAGGCAATGCAGCCTTCTGGACGAGATCGGTTACGAACATACTTCTTTACGACACCCATGTACCTTTCGATAGGGAACATATTGTGCAGGAACACGGGTCCGAGAATGTGAACCATGGGATGGACCATAATATCAAAGAAGGATAGAGGGAAGATCATCTCAAAACTCACTAGGCTTTGGACGACATCATCTTATAGCTTAGCTAATTTATCTGGATCGATGACTTTCTGTGATACCACATTGAAGAATGAACACAACTTTCTGATTATCCCTCGTACCCTTTCCAGAAAAATACCTGTCACTAGAACTGGAAGCAACTGTGTCATCAACACGTGACAATCTTGGAATTTGAGGTGTATGATTTTTTTCTCTTTCGTGTTTATGAGTCTCTTTATGTTTGAGGAGTATCTGGACGGGACCTTAATACTGTTCAAGCACTCAAACATGTTTTTTCTCTTCCTTGCTTAGTGTAGCTGGCAGGATGTAGGTAATGTTGTCATTTTTTTCTCTTTTTCGGATGTAGGTCATTTCTGAGTTCCAATTATTTTAGGTCCTTTCGTGTTTGAAGTGTATCTTTTGATTTGCCCTAGAAAGCCTAGCAGGTTGACGCAAACATTCTTCCCTAGGTGCATAACGTCAATTGAGTGACGGACCTCTAAGACTTTCTAATAAGGTAAGTCCCAAAAAAATTGACTTCTTACACATGGGTGCCTTTCCTTGTTCAATCGGGACAAGTTTGCTACCAGTGCCCTTTTCAAAGACTACTTTTAGATCCTTTACCATAGCGAATACCCATGTCCCATTACGATGCGTAGGCTTAGTACGATGGTCTAGTTTCCCGTTAAAAATCTTATCTTTCTTCCGTAACGGGTGATTCATAAGAAGAAATTAACGGTGGCCCATGTACACAAGTTTCCAATAGTTTTCAGGTACATGCTGTTAGTATCATCTAAGCATTGGATACAGACTTTATATCCTTTGATAGTCAGGCGCGCTAGGTTACCAAGTGCAGACCAATTGTTGATGGTTGCGAATAACATGGCGTGTTGGGTAAAGTGTTCTGATTTGTACTCATCCCATACCCATACACCATCGTTCCACATTATTATTAGATCTTCAACCAATGGTTTAAGATATACATCAACATCGTTTCTAGGCTGCTTCGGGCCTTAAATAAGCAACGACATCATAGTATACTTCTGCTTCATGTACAGCCAAGGACTAAGGTTGTAAATACATAGAGTCACAGGCGCCAAGTACTATGACTGCTGCTCATCTCGCTAAAAGAATTCATCCCATCCGTACTCAAGCCAAACCATATGTTCCTCACCTCCTCTGCAAGTCCGGGAATGTTCTATTGACTTTCCTCCATTGGAAGCCATCAGCGGGGTGTCTTAGCATTATGTCATCCTTATGCTCTTTTTGTGCCAACGCAACATTTAGGCATGCGCTTTGTTCACAAATAAACGCTTCAACAGGGGATTATAGGGAAATACCACACCACCTTAGCGAGGGTCTCTTCTTCTTAGGCTCTCCATCTACCGCACCTGGATCATCACGCTTGATCTTATACCGTCATTCTTTGCACACTGGACAAGCATCCAAATCCTCGTACTCCTTGTGATAAAGGATCAGTCATTAGGATATGCATGTATCTTCTGTACTTGCAATCCCAAAGGACAGACAACTTGCTTGGCTTCGTAAGTATTTTCAGGCAGTGTGTTATCCTTTGAAAGCAACTTCTTTATAATATATAACAACTCGTTGAATTCTTATCGGACAAACCATTTGTTGCCTTTCATTGCATCAAGTCAAGTGTGGTACATAACTTTTTGTGGTCCTACTCGCAGTCTGGGTACAAGAGTGTTCTATGGTTCTCTAACAAGCACTGGAATTTTTGGAGTTGTCTTTCATCGGTGTAGTCTCCCTAATCATCACGCAGCATTTAATTTAAATCATCCCCATCAAACTCCCCCAATGTATCTGCCATTGAACCAACAGCGTCCGGCGGGGTTATGCTATCTCCCTCTTCTTTATCATCGTCTTTCTGTATAATCCCTTCTTCACCATGCTTGGTCCAATAGATATACTTAGACATATGAAACCTCTCTAGAGCAAATGGCTGTGAAGGGGCCATGAGTTTGAATACTCCTTCTCATTCTTGCAGTCTAGGTATAGACAACATATGAAGCCTGATGGCTTGTACGCAACGGCCACACTGATAAAAGCATGCACACCCTCAATGGACTCCTTTGAGCATTGGTCCGTGTTGTACATCCATTGCCAGTCCATCTACAATAGGATGCAGCAAGCTAATTTTTAACTAATTTTCACATGATGATTTATTAATTCTTAGAATCTCATGTAAATTAATAATTGTAAAAGGGGAAAACCTACATTAATTAACCAATTGAGTTACATACATTACAATTTAATTGCAATATACTTTCAAAATTAGAGCTAAATTGGACTCTAGCTCCTAGGTTATTCACCATGCACATAAATTAACAAATTAAATTATTCAAATATGTACCAACAGTTTTTTGCAACCTACTTCAAAACATGATCGTGCTAGCTCTAGATTCAAAATCCTTCGTCGATCATGTGAACTCTAATTCGGTATAGTCGCATGTCACACGTCGAACGCGGTGTATTCGGCATATCATATACCGACTACACCTATATTCGGTATATCATATGCCGACCACACCTATATTCGGCATATCATGTGCCGAATACACCGTGGTCAGTGTCACATGCCGACTACGTGTATTCGGCAAATCACGTGCCGAATACAGGTGATATTTTCATAAATACAGTTACGTATTGTATTTTTTCTGTAATTTTTTTATGATGTATTTTATCATCATTTTTCCTTTTGCATGTGGTATGATGGTCCATTGTTTTATGTGTTACATGTTTGAGTACAAATTTATATGCAAAATTTGAGAGCATTAGAGGTCTACAAATGCCATTGTATAAATACAATCGTGTTTATAAACGCCACTGAACTGCCAAATCATGGGCGTCAATTTATAAATGTCATTAGTAGTTGTCAAAATCAGCAGAAAATATAAATGCCGTGGCAGGTATAACTGGGGCGGTCCACAATAGGTGATTATCCGGGGAGATCATAAACGCCGTGGTAGAGGTGACTAAGAAGGTTATCGATTGTGGCGTTTGTAAATGCGTGGATTCACCTTTCCTAATGGTACTTCTTTTGACACATTATAAAACACAAGGTCAAATTCCTGCTAGGACGTTTACAGCTGTACTAGGGCATTTATGGCGTGTTTGGTACGGTTCTCGGCATACGGCGCAGCTAGGCTTGTCTCTTGCATCAATTCAGTGTTTGATTGACTCAACTCACCTAGCTAGGAGCTAGACCCGTGCTGTGCATTTTCACTGTAGCATGCAGCCAGGCTTCAAGGAAACACCAGAAATGGTTATTTCTCCCGAGCCTGGCTCGCTCGGTGCAAGACAAGTGCACAGGGGCTCAGGGGTGCTCGGAAGGAAGGTGTTTGCCAGATGTGCAGGTGGAGGAGCACAAAAACCAAACAAAAGCTTAAGTGAGCCTGGTTGGAAGGACCAACACAACTAAGGCAGTGTTTTTTTCGGCGGTTGCGGTTGCGGTTGCGTTTAAGCTGAGAATTTGTATCTCCTCGATTAGGACCTCTGAGGGACCAAAAAATATAGTAAAAATGGTTTTGAGAGTTTTGAGAAGAAATAGTAAGATCTACAAAAACTGGCTACCAAACGTCAAACCGTTTTACTTGTAAAAAATAATAAATTTTCAGCTTATAAGCAAACGCAACGCAAACGCAAAAAGAAACACACCCTAAACGTGGTGACTTGGACACGCTCGGCTGGGCATCCACGGGCCTGCATGCACAAGCTAGCCTGGCTAGAGGAGGCAGCACAACCAGTCACGCCTTTATAGACTCGCCAAGTACCTGTTCGTGTTGCAGTGATGTTTAACTAAGATAGCACAACTTTTACGGACTTACCACGCGCAAATCTGGCGGATATACAAACACGGTATCTCCTATCTTTGGCGGGATGAAACACAATGAAAGAACACAAAACTCACAATGTCGTTCGTGCCGCGCACAAGCCATGCATCCAGAATTCCAGAAACTTAACGAAATTTGGAAAATAGTTGAGCACTATCCGATAAGTGGCTTTGCGATTTCCGAGCAATGGCTTCGAGAAGAGTGTTGAAAGAATAAATTTGCAGCTATAAATTATAATATAAAATTAAATTAAGTATATAATTGCCTTGTGTTGATTGCATTTCCTATTTCTTGCCAGGGAAAGGTGTTCCCGAGAGACCGGCAAAAAAAAACCTATCTCGATATCCGGGCCACTCAGCTGGTGTTAGTTACGGCACATATGATTTAGTACTGTGACAGCATAGCAGGTATTTTATCCTCTCGCATTTATTTAATGATATCGTTTTCTATGGGAGGCATCTGTCTTTCTGGAAGATATAATACATAGCCGCCTTGCATAATAAAACTGATATTTCGCAAATGAACCATTTGATTTATGACCGATATTAAAAATGCCCACGAGAAAATGACCTTCAAACCATTCAAGATATGCGCATCCACGAAATAACAAGCACGAGATGCCCTCGTGGCCCACGCTTGGTCTATTGAATTTCTTTAGTTAGGCAGATATACCTAGCATGCACTAATAGAAAAACGAGCATCACAAGCGGTACATCACAAGTACATCACAAGCGGTTCGATGCGCACCGCTTCTAATAGTTGCAGCACAAGCGATTTAATAGCTCAAACCAGTAAACCCCCTCTACAAGCGGTTCGTAATACGAACCCCTTCTAAAGCTTAAGCAACAGAAGGGGTTCGTGTCACGAACCCTTTCTAAAACCCCGCACCTCTAGCAGCGGTTGGAGACATGAACTTCTTCTAAAACCCAAGCAACAGAAGAGGTTTGTATTACGAACCGCTTCTAGAGGGGGCTTTACAAGGGTTCTTATTACGAACCGCTGCTAAAGGTCCATTTTTTGAATTGTTAAAAGAAAAGCTTGCTTTATCTCATCAGAGAGCACGCGTGGGTGGGTTGGCTAGCTGGGTAAGGCGTGGGTCACAAGGAGGGGTGAGGTCCTGAGTTCAAATCCCACATACCCCAATATTCTTTACCTTTTTAGTACCCCAATATTCTTTACCTTTTTAGTCGCGCACTACCAGAGAAATGAGCATCACAAGCGGTCTATCACAAGGGATTCGTAACGAACCCCTTGTGATAGTTTATCACAAGCGGTTCAAAAGGCCCCAGTCCGGAGAGCCCCTTTACAAGCGGTTGGGAATACGAATCCCTTGTAAAGCCTAGGTTTTACAAGGGGCTTGTGTCTCCAACCCCTTGTAAAGCCTCTACAAGCGGTTGGAGACACGAACCCCTTGTAAAGCCTGGGATTTACAAGGGGTTCGTATCCCAAACCGCTTGTAAAAGTCCAGTTTTCGAAATGCTAAAAGGAAAGCTTACCTTATCCTATCAGAGAGCGCGCGTGGGATGAGTTGGCTAGCAGGGTGAGGCGTGGGTCACGAGAAAGGTGAGGTGCTGGGTTCTAATCCCACTCCTTCCAAAAATTATTTCTCTTTTTAACCGGTACTTAGCAGTACTACAAGCGGGTATAAAGCCGCTTGTGATACTCCGAGAAGCATCACCAGCGATTGCTTACAAGCGGTTCCAAAATCGCTTTTAAAGGTGGTTTAGAACCGCTTGTAGAAAGTGATTCGCTGGTAGTGGCGATTGCTTAGAAGCGGTTATATAACCACTTGTGTTGCACTGTTCCCTGGTAGTGAAGCACCATTTCCCCCCAAAAACAATTGTCACAGACCGACCAGGGTAAAAATAACAGTGCAACAATTTTACCGGTAGGCAGTGATACAAGCACGGTGATAGCTAGGTTAATTTTTGGGATTCTTTTAGGACTAAAATTTTCAATCGAAATAGGAAATTTCACTTTTGTACGGTCCAAAATTGCCTAAATTCAAGGTCACACAAAAATTTTGGTATATCACCACCAAAATTTCCTTAAATTTAAAAGTATTGAAATATTTTAGCTGATGCATACACCGGACCTCACCGGTAACACCTTGCCGAAATTTCTGATAACTTTTCCCACGTGACTGACTACTCCCTCTGTTTCACAATACTTGCCCAAACCATAAAATAAGTTTGAGAATTAATTGAATATATCACTACTGGGCATAGGACCTACACTACCGGTTCCAAACCGGCTCTAGTACCGGTTTTGAAACTGATTGAAGGCATCTAGGAGTGATGCCAAGGGGTACCACTACTGGTTAACCTAACCGGTAAACCTTGCTAGAAAAGGGGAGCTCGTTTGGCGCCAATAAGAGATTCACTACCCGTTTGTAACCGGTAGTAGAGCCCCCATTGCTCATCTGACAACAGGGGATTCACTACCGACTTATATTACAAACCAGTAGTAGAGCCCTTATTGTCCATCCGACAACAAGGCACAATTTACTTTCAATTCTGGTTTAATTGCAATGCACATTTTAATCAGATTAATAACTCACAGATTTGCATACCAGATTTCAACATCCACACCTAATTCATTCAGAACACAACTAATTCATTCATAACACTAATAAATTCAACAAAGTACATATTCACATTCAAATAATATTAACATCAAATTAATTTAACACATATTCATATCAAGTACACATAAGGGAACTCAAGTTTACAATTCAAAATACAAGAGTTCATTTTTTTTTGTCCATCGCTTTTTGTAACCGAGGTTGAGCCCGTTAGTTCGCTAGTCCTTATCGAATGGCACGCTCTGAACGCACGTCCGTGGTACTCGCCCTTTGGAGATATGACCTCATCAATAAGGAAACCGACGAGTTGTTCTTGGATTACGTTGACTTGGTGTGGCGAGAGTATACCTTTCTCATAGTTGTTAACTTAGTGCGGCGAGAGTATGCCTTTCTCATAGTTGGTGAGCTCTTATTAGGTGAAGTGAAAAAAATAATCAATCCGTGAACTTGCATGTGTATGAAATGAGAATTAGGAATCGATAAGTATGTACACATCCATTCGGTACTTTCCATCTGATTGTGGTTGATGGTGAAATAAAGAATAAACTCATATACATAGAAGCCACATAAGCTGTTTCCTGACTCCTGCCTCATATACTGCGGTGAGAGAAGTTGAAAAACATCCATTGCCGGTATAAGGTTGCACACCCTCAATGTACTCCTTCGAGTGTCGCTCCGTGTTGTACATCCATTGCCGATCCATCTATAATAGGATGTAGCAAGCTAATTTTTAACTATTTTCACACAATGATTTATCAATTTTTACAATCTCATGTAAATCAATAATTCTAAAAGAAAAAACCTACATTAATTTACCAATTGAGTTACATACACTACAATTTAATTTCAATATAGTTTAAAAATTAGAACTAAATTAGACTCTAGCTCTTTCTAGGTTAGTCACCATGCACATAAATTAATCAATTAAATTATTCAAATATGTACCAAAGGTTTTTAAATTTTAAATTAAATCCTTCATCGATTAAGGAACTCTAATTTTAAATTTGAGGTAGATCCCTACCTTCCATGGCAGTTACATCTTAATCTAAGTGAACTCTAAATATACATAACAAGTTTTTTCTAATCTACCTCCAAAAGTGATCGAGTGAGCTCTAGATTCAGAATCCTTCATCGATTATGTGAACTCCAATTCCAAATTTGAGCTTGATCCCCACCTTTAATTGAAGCTACATCTTAATCTAAGTAAACTCCAAACTTATATAACAAGTTTTTAGCAATCTACTTCAAAAATAATCGAGCTAGGATCTAGATTCAAAATCTTTCATCGATCATTAAAAAAACCACACTTTCTCCAAATCTAAAACAAAGAGACACCTACATCTAATTACAAATGAAGGAAGAATGATGTTACTAACCTTCAAGCACTTGGATTGGAGTAAAATCACTAAATTTTGAAAAATTTGGGTAGCACCTCCCCTCAAATTTCAAAAATTGCCATGGACAACACCTCCCCCCTTCTCTGTTCATGGGCGACAGATCTGGAAGGAAGACGGTTTTAAATCGCAGCGGGACCTCCCCACTAAACTCTACCAGCTAGTTGAACCAACCGGTAGTGAACCCAATGATCTACTACCGGTTGGTATCACCAACCGGTAGTGATCTGGCCCTGGGGAAGTCACTACCGGTTTGTGGTTCCAACCGATAGTGAAACAGCCCCCTCCAACCTAGCTCTGGCCTTGGACACCCTTATAGCCGTTGGACCGGTAGTGATGCAACCATCACTATGGGTTGATATCCAACCAGTAGTGATGGGCTGGTAGTGATGCCCAGTTCTCTAGTAGTGTATGTGTGTACCCATTTCCCAGTTAAATAATGTATTACTTCCACTGCTGTAATATTGCAGGGTTAGTCAGCGTATGCAAGTACAACTATAGCTTCGATATTTATTTCCCTTGACAAACAATATGAAATGACACATTAAAGGGCATTGGAAAATTCTGGTGAGAGGAGTAGCTTTTTTAACATAAGAAACGAGTGTTTGTTTTTTTTAATAAAATTTAGGACATGTCATTTATAGTGAAATATTAAATATCGTCACAAAAGTATTTTGCAGAACCAATCTGTTATATAATTCAAGCAAAGGTCGCCCCACCCGGCCCCACCTCGTCCAGTCTTTGGTTGCTTGTGCTTCCGTCGCACCTCGAGGCCATGAGATCCGGGCACTCCCGTCGTGTCCTACCTCGGGTGGGATCCGGCTGTCCCTGACGCCGGTCGTGAACAGTGTAATACCTCAACCCGGCCCAAGGGCCATTCTATTTAAGGGGCAGCCATGGAGGGCCAAGCCCAGCCGTCCTCCCCTACCCTAGCCGCCATTGGTCACCTCGTCGCCTCGCCTCGCTGCCGCCGTCGGTCGCCTTATCGCTGCTGGTCGCCTCGTCGCCGCCGGTCGTCTTGTCGTTGCCGCCACCGGAGGCCTCGTCTCGCCGCCAGTCGCCTCGCACCAGCCGCCTCGCCGTCGTCTTCCTGCTCGTGCGCAGCCGCCATCTCAACCATCGCTGACCTCCCGCCTTGGCCCCCCTAGCTGCCATCTTAGCCATCGCTGCCGCTCGACCTGCCACCGCCCTTGTCTGCTCTACTGCACTTGCAGGAAGAAGCAGAAAAAGGAAGGAAGGGAGAAGAGAAAGGGAAGGAAGGAAAAGGAAAAGATGCTGGAAGAAGAAGAAGCCAGGGAAGAAAAGAGAAGGGAAGCCAGGGTTTTGTACATCGAATCTCGAGGGTAATGGATCTTGTGGTCTTTCTCCTGTTAATTACCCTTCCATAGGATGATTAGTTTGAGATCTAGAGGCATCTTGCTGTTTATATTGGTTAAGTTATTTAGCTAGTGGATTTCAATTTTGTGCAGTGAGTTTGACTACTATTCTGGGGCATTTAAGTCAAGATTCAGAGCTATTTCATGTTATGAAACACATGGGTTATGTTCTTTGCGTTCCATATAGTCTTAGGGCATGAAATTCGGACGAATGGTTTGAATGTTATGGCTTTCGCAAGGCTGCTGTCATTATAATAGTCGTAATTTATTCAGGGCACTAGAAACTGTTAGATTAAATAAGGAAGATGACATCTTTTCATCCCAGTCATAGAAACAAAGATGTAGCCTGTTGTATAGGCTTTTAATGAAGTCATAGAAGATTAATTTTGTATGAGCAGATTGAGAGTTATGATGTTTTTAAGCTGCTGTCCAGAATAGTGAATTATGGGTTTCTAGAGTTTGGATGGTTTTAGATAGATTATGTGGGTAGAAAGAAAGAGAGCGCTTGTAGGTATGATGTGATTTATATATCGTTTTGTCTATTTGTGAGTGTCTTGTGTTGATAAGTGCATTGTTATGTAGGTGTTGGTACGGGACCAGCGTCATTCGCACAACATCCCAGTTCACAGGGTTGAAAGGCAAGTATATGTTATTCAAGCGTATGTTATTCAAGTGTGACGTGTTGCCTGCCTGCTTTTATAATGAATTTGTGATTGATAATATGCAAGTGCATATTTAACTAAAGAAGCGTGACTGAAATTCTTTGTTTCCTATATGGTTAATGCTATGTTAAGTACTTCACTTGTAAATGATACTTGCAAACGTGCCCTGCTCTTAGGGGACGTCAAAATGGTAAGTGCTCTAGCTACATCATTTGTATTCATGTGCATGAGTCGGGTCGGAGAATGATCATATAACTAGTCCGGAGTGCTTTGGGCCAGGTCGGTGAGAAAGCTATATAACCAGACCCGTGAGCTCTATGTCCTACGGGAGTAGGCACTCCACGGGAGTGGAGGAATTGGTTCCCGCTTGATTCAGTACGGGCAAGAGTGTGCACCGACAGGTGACACTCTAGCTATACTGGTATGAGCTCACAGTAAATAGACGCACACTGCATTGCATTGACCTTTTACCAATGACAGACCGTAAAAGAGTAAAGTGATAGTTATGATATGATATGTTTATAATGATTATCTTATTGTCTACCTTGTTTAATATATACTTACTGAGTCGTGGACTCACTCTTGCTTGTTTTTTGTTTGTTTAGGTGACCATTGATGGCGACATGCTTGGGGTGAGAGTAGTCCTGCACATTGGCACTAGAACACAAAACAACTATAGTTAGGTCTACTTAGTTTAATTTAAACATTTTGATAATTTGACTCGGTTGATAATAGATTAGAATATAGGACGAGTTGAATTCTGTCCTTATTATGTTCATGTAATGTGATTTGGCTAAAGTCATATAGGCTTTTGTCGACGCTAACGGTAAGCAAGGTAAGAGATGATTGTGTTGGGAGCCCCATTGAGAGAGAGCCGGTGGCCTAGCCTATGGGGCTTGAATGGTGATATTATTGTTATATATGTGCTTATGCTGTTTTCTGTCTGCTGAGTGGATGTCCAAATTTTAGAGAAGGCTCTGCTGAAATTTTGAAGTTTTAGGGTGTTAATAGCATTTCGAGCCTAAAGGGACTGGGGTGTTACAGAGTCACCACGAGGAGATGAGACAAATGAGAGGGTGAGAGATGGGGGAGAGATGAGAGAGACGATGGAGGGTTGCAGTGATAATAATAAGGGACACATGGATGTGTGATTTTTTTTCTTGCAACACGCGCCATTTTTCCGTCTCCCACTCCTTTACGATGTATGTTTGTATATATACTAATCCTTACCTTTCTTGTATATATACGAAATCCAATTTTCAAATGTACGTTTGTGAACTGTCAATTCAAAAAAAAGATGGAATTCAATCACAGAGAAAATCCTACTTTACAATGCAACATTGGATAATAGTGATGGTCAACCTGCTAGTTTCGCTATAAAATGACACCAAGCCCCATCACGAGCCACCACAGCTTGACACGGCCACAAAAGCAATGGAGCTCACATGGCTTCTCCTGCTCGCTGCTCTTCTCCTTCCACTCATTTTCTTCCTCCTTCCGCGTACCAAGAGCAGTAGTCGTAGCGGCGGCAAGAGCGTCCGCTTACCACCGGGGCCAGCCCCCTTGCCGATGCTGGGAAACCTTCTATGGTTGACCATCTCAGATTATATGGAAATCATGGCTGCCCTACGCCGCCTACACGAGCGCTATGGGCCGTTGCTCTCGGTCCGCATGGGGTCCCGTCTCGAGGTCACCGTCGCCGACCGCCGCCTCGCTTACACCGCTCTTGTCGAGCGCGGGGCCGCGCTCGCCGACCGGCCGGAGGACTCCGACCGTGACTTGCTTGGCCTCAACGCCACCACCATTTCATCATCCAACAATGGCCCGTTCCTGCAGCTCTTCCGCCGCAATTTTGTCTCCAGGATCGCGCACATGTCTCGCCTCCGGCAGTTCGCGCCGGCGAGGGCGTCGGTGGTCTCCGAGCTCACGGATAAACTGCGGCGCCGGCAGGAGGAAGACGCCGTGGACTCGGGAACAATCATGGAGACCTTGCAGTACGCCGTGTACCGTCTCCTCCTCGCCATGTGCTTCGGTGAGCTGCTCGACGAGCGCGCCGTGCGAGACATCGCCGACGCGCAGCGCGACCTCCTGCTCTACACCACGTTCAAGCTAAACGTCTTTGCCTACGTCCCGGCCGTCACGACGCGCCTCTTCCGCGGCCGCCTGCAGACCTTGGACGCCATGGTTACGCGACTCAAGGGCTTGTTCCTGCCCTTGATCAAAGCGCGGAGGGAGCGCCAGAAGCTGGGTGCCGCGGCGGCGCCGCCCCTGAATGTTACGACGACATTGCCGCACTCGTACGCCGACACGCTGCTCGACATCAAACTCAACGACAAGGGTGGCCGTGTGCTTAACGACGACGAGATGGTGGCGATGTGCTCCGAATTTCTCAGTGCCGGGACGGACACCACGGCCGCGGCGCTGGAGTGGATCATGGCCGAGCTGGTCAAGAACCCGAATATCCAGGATAAGCTCTACGCAGAGATCAACGCCGGTGGCTCCAAGCAGGGAGGCCAAGTATCCGAGGACGACCTGCAGAAGATGCCGTACGTCCGGGCGGTGGTGCTGGAGGGTCTCCGGCGCCACCCACCGGCCCACGTCTTGGTACCTCATGCCGCGGCGGAGGACATGGAGCTCGGCGGGTACGTGATCCCCAAGGGCACCAAGGTGAACTTCATGGTGAGAGAGATGGGCTTGGACGAGAGGACGTGGAACCGGCCGAGGGAGTTCGTGCCGGAGAGGTTCTTGGCGGGCGGCGACGGTCACGCGGTTGACATCACAGGCGCGAGGGAGATCAAGATGATGCCTTTCGGGGCTGGCCATAGGATCTGCCCGGCGCTCCCCGTTGCGACGCTGCACCTGGAGTACTTCGTGGCGAACCTGGTTGCGGCGTTCGAGTGGCGGCAGGTAGACGGGGAGGAGGTGGACGTTGCCGCGGAGAAGGCCGAGTTCACCGTCGTCATGAGGAACCCTCTCAGGGCCGTCCTCGTGCCAAGAGGAGCTGCCTTGCCTCACTGACAATTGTTCATGCAAGACTATCATGCAACACTACTGGGAGTTCGTGTTGCCATCATGCAGTACGTTTGTACCAGCTCTGTCTACATCATCATCGTGTATCGTATCAATAAACCACACAACATGAGTATCCACTTTATCAATTATCCAATAGCGACAGGAAATCATCCCTTAATTGTATAACTGAAATTCAGTATTATCAATGATGTGAAATACTCCCACACTACAAGAAAAACATATATATTACTACTAGTAAGCATGCAGGTGCAAAACACGTTTTTCGTGGTGTAGAATCACATTGGCATAAACGACTTTCATTCGAGAAAAAAAAACACTATCTGTTATGCACGTTCATGAAAAAATGTATAAAACAAAATAAGAGAAAAAATAACTTGCATTTTTTCAATATATTTTTTTAGATAAAGGATAAAATCTGGCCTCTATATCCTGAAATGTACCCAACTCACACAATATCAATATTTAGTTATTACAGCACTAAACCGAAAAAGAAGTGATACCTAAAGAGGTAAAAGGAACATCACGATAAAGCAATCCAAAAATTATGACGCTATCCATGTCAAAATAATAAAGTTGCCAATACTTCGAATGACTGACATTTGGTTGAAGTAACGACCAATGTTAAAACCATGTTGCCTTGAATATAACCTGTGTAAAAGGGCAACCTCTTCTTTTGTCAAAAACCATATCATTACGAGTCAGCCAAATCGACCAAAAAATTAATGCAACTCCCACCCAAATATGCTTTTTTAATTAGCATCCCAGCCAGTTCCCAGTTAAGTGCTGGAAATTAAAAGGAGGTTGCAATCCTAAGGCAATTTCAATTATATGCCAAACTGACCGTGTGATATGGCAATAAAAAAATAGATGTAGTTGAGAAGTTTTCCTCATCATACAAAAACAAGACGTTAAACTTCCTTTCAGGATAACATTATTCCTTCCAATAAACTAAAGAAATATCTTGATATTCAAGGGGATTTTTAATCGCCGCAAAAATTTATTTGTGAATAAAACTTGTTGGTTCACTAGTTTTTTATGCATAGATTGTACATTGAACTGGCCATTATTGTGCAAAGCCCAAATAAATTGATCTCTTGCTTCACACAACCGAATGTCTGGCAGCCTGATCAGTATGTTTTGCCATCTGATAAGATTTTGTCCCCATAGCGATCTTCTAAAAGACACATCTATAGGCCTGGAATTCAAACCTTCCGCAATAGTAGATGTTAACACCAGTTTTTTGAATAGCCGACGAATGCTCCGAAAGGTTCTGGATTGTCGGTTGCAGAGATTGTACGAAAGAGTCACTAAGGGTCATATTAGGTATGTAGAAATTGACTCGGTCTTATATGTTTTTTTTATAATATATCCTAGTTTGATATGTATATAATAGGAATAAATCAAGTCCAAGATGGATACGAAAGGTCATGGTGGGTATAAATATGTAGCCCTATGGGGCGTGTAAAGGGTCCATCACCGATCAATCAAATCTTCTTTTTTACATGTCCTTTACTTTTTGTTGCATTTAGTCTATTTTTGCTGTAATTTGTTTTCGATCGACTTATTGCGCATCGCCTTTTCGATCGGCTTCAGGATACAGCCCAGGAGTTGCTTGCAAATAAGTACTATCTCAATTTAATTTGATCTACGAGCTTGCATCAGCCTTTTATTTTATCGAAATATTACCTTAGTCGATATTATTGCACATCGTTGTTTCGACTGGGGGTTAGATTTTACCCCTTGTTTGTGACACCCTAAGAACTATTTTCTTAAAATTTTTCTGAATTTTAAAGCAATTAAGAGCTAACCTCAAATCCATCGTGATTGGGCCCAGCCCAACTCTAGCCCAACTTGAACAAATCCCTAACTCTCCTTATCAATTTATAGATTTTGATAAAATTGCTATTCAATTAAATTATGCGTATTTGCTATAGAAATTTCTAATGTATGTCGTTTATTTACATGGTATGCACCCATTATCATGACAAACCCTAGGAACCGGGAGTGATTCCTACTTACATGATCATCACACCGTAGTGAAGTGCGCAGTGTTAGCGGCTAAGATCGCGGTATCAGCATATAAGACTGTTTATCTCACTTGTGTGTCTATGTATCTTATCCTTATGAGGAAGCAGAAGCCGTGGCGTGCTTATTATACAAGGCACCTATCCCTTTGTCCCACACGCCCTGTACTTTTATCGTTATAGGTACCGTTCGTCATCCATAGCTAGCTTACTTACATGATACATTGATGTAGAAATCTTTTAGACTTTTTAAGCTAGGCGCTTTCTATAGTCCTCTTTTCTTGAGTGTCGGTCAGTCAATCGATGAAAATCGTAGCGTCTTCCCAAGCTCGGGCCTTACACACTTGGGAGCATAGCAACCCTCCAAACCACCTCAAGACTGCTTTGTCGTCTATAGTTACCCCGCCACAATTGCAACAAGGCTCTTAGAGCCGCACCGCCTCACCTCACCTCGGTTCTGCATCCTTGAGCGTGTGAAGGCTCGCTCGGTTGGGCTGCAACCGCCAGAAAGGCTCGCTCTCTGTGCGAGATCTTCTTACTTTGCGGCTCAGGGTTGTATACTCCATATGACTCCATACTCCATGTATACTGAGGTTATTGCCGAATGTAAGATAGAAAGAAAAGTATGCACAACCTCATTCCTATGTAGAATACCTTTTAATTTACCAAGTGTACTAAGAATTATATATATATATATATAGAGAGAGAGAGAGAGAGTTGAATACGATTGTTTCATCGAAGACTTTGGCATGTCTTAGCCGTCTAGTTTGAAAAATCCGAGATCAAATGGCCGATCTAAACCATCCATCTTAATATTTTCATTGAAATCTCTTAGATGACCAAATTTCGTATTTTTTTGAATTTGTTTGCTATTTGTTTTGTATTTTTGAAAATCACCGATCTAGTTAGTTGTGAAGCGTCCAATTTGCTGGTTTTCAAAAATACAAAACAAATAGTAAAACAATTCAAAAAAAATACAAAATTTGGTCATCTAAGAGATTTCAACGAGAAGATTAAGATGGACGGTTCAGATCGGCCATTTGAGCCTCGGATTTTTTAAACTAGATGCTTGGCGTATGCCTTTCCGTGCTTCATACACCATAGCCCAACTCTCTATATATATAATACTATGTAGAACAAATATATATATATATATATATATATATATATATATATATATGGCCCATTCCACCATCATGCATTATATAAGTAGTTTATTAAGAAAATCAAAGTGTACTGCTATTATATATGATATTTGCTACAATGTGAATATCAAATCTGCTCCACGCTTTACAATGACAATGAAGAGGGACACCATCCTAACATATCCAAATGGAACAAAATGTAAGAGCATGTATGTTTAAACATAAAAAGAAACTAAATATTTGCATTAAGTTTAAAAAATAACCTGCCTGACTTGCATACCTCATTGTCATGACAATATTGTTTGCCCTAATACCTCACAGCAAGAACCACAATAATATGTACACAAAAGAAGTAGCAAAACTACTGCAAATAGCAACATGGGAGGCTGGGAACAATTTCCATAGGAGAACAATCCCATGTCTGAATAAATCTCATATTTCTGATTTCCTAACAACCAAAATATTTATAAAGTTTAGAGCTATGGCTTGGAACCCGGACGGCGGCGACGGGGTCGGGAGCTCGGGGCAGAGACGGTGATGAGGGCGTGTGCTTGGGGCTCCAACAACGTCGACGAGGGTGGGCGCTCGGGGCGGAGATGGTGACGAGGGCAGGTGCTCGGGGTTCCGGCGACGGTGATGAGTGAGGGCACTTAGGGCACTTAGGGCGGGCTCGGGGCACCAGCACGAGTGACGGGCGCTTAGGCGAATGGCAAAACCTAGCTCTCGTGGTGTTAGCTTAGAGCGAAGATGGCAAAACCTAGCTTAGAAAAAGAAAATTTCAGGTGCCAAGTCACGAGAGGAATATAAAGAGACCATATCACTAGCGGCTCTAGAAATGAACCGCTGCTGATACTACCATATCACTAGTGGCTCTCTCTATGAGCTGCTAGTGATATGGAACCGAGCCCGTACAGGCCAGCACCACCACCGTATCACTAGCGGCTCCAGAGAAGAACCGTTGCTGATACTACCATATCACTAGCGGCTCTCTCTATGAACCACTAGTGATATGCTGTGACATACTAATAAAATTATTATGTCACATATTAGTAATAAAGAAGAATAAAAAGGTAAAAACATAAAATAATATTAGAAAAAAGCTCTAATCAGGCTTAGGTAGCCTTATTGGACCCAAACTAGGCCCAAAACCCCCTCATTTAACCCTAAGCCCATTAGGACTTTTAATATTCCAAATATAACCCAATTCTAGTCCTAATCAAGTTCTACCCCTAATAGGAATCCTCCACCACGTCCAAAGCCCTATAAATACCCCCCAAGACCTCCTCCCTCAGACCCCAAGGTCGGAGCCTCAGAATTGGAGCCCTAGCCACCCAAAACCCTAGCCCTGAAGCAATAACATAGGTATCTCTCAAATTCCAGTGCCCGAACCCTATATCTAAAGCCAACATGTTGTAGGTCTCGTCGAGAAGATCAATTTGGATATATGGAAACCCCAATTTGGTGGAGATTGGAGCAAGATCTGGCGCCAAGTTTGGCCTGCCATTCTTTGCCGAGCCGCCGCCGCCGCCCAGATCCCCAGACGATGACTCCCATCTTGCCGCCCAACCACCGTGCGCCACGCCACCCGCCCGCTGCCGTCGCGCGTGTGCGGGCACACGTCGCCGTCCTGTAACGTCCCCATTTTCAAAAAAAAAATTAAAAATGCATCATCATGACATCATCGCATGTGAATCCAAGCCATTTAAAATAATTTTTGAAAATGTGCACGTTACTAGAGTTAGTTTTCTAAAATCCAAATTAAAGGTTTAAGCTATTATAATATTTAGTTTCAAAATGTTTAATTGCTAAAAACCTATTTTAGCAATTTTTAGATTAATCATTTCATTTTGGGATTAGGAAATAGCCAAATTTGAACTTAAATTAAATAAGATCTAACATCAAATTTAAACTAATTAGATTTAGCAAAAATATATTTTGGCCCTAGCCCAAATTCTTTCTCTTCTCCTATCTCCATGACAAGTGGGCCCCACTTGTCATTTATCCCCAAATGGGACTTTCCCCTTTTGCCCTTTCCTAAATTGGATATTTTCCCAAAACAGCCCCCCCAAACTCCTCCTTTCCCTTTTTCCCTCCCCCTCCGACCAAATCACCCCTGCCTAGCCCCCCTCCACCTCCCCCCGCGTTTTCTCACGCCACCCTCCCCCTCTCTCCCTGATTTTTCTCTCAAGCACTCCCCCTCGCTCCCTCACTGCCCCTCTCTAGCTTCGCCCAGGTAACCCCTCCCCGGCCAATCCCTTCCATCACCCTCTTCCTCTCACTCCCCACACTCCATTTTGCTAGGCCGCCACCTCGCCGCCTTGGCTACTTGCCTCATGCCGCTGAAATCACCTGCCTCGGCGACGCCTGGCGCCTCCCGGTAATCCTCCTCCATCCTGCTCCTTCCCCCTCCCTAGCTCCCTAGGAGCCTACCCACCCCCTCCACGGCCCCCAGAGCCCTCTCTCTCTCACCCCGTCGACCGCCGCTTGCCTCCCCGGCCTCCAACACGCGCCATGTGCCACCCCACCCCGGCCACGCCGCCAGCCCTCAGCCTCCCCGCCTCACACGGCCCCCACCCCGAGCTTCCCCTCACCTCTCTCTCGACCTCGCCGCCGCTCCTCCGCCGACGCTGTCATTTCTTGACCATCATCGCTTCGAGCCACCGCCGACCTCATCGCCGCCCCTCCCCTCTCGCACCAGCCCCTTCCCCGGAACCGCCGCATCCCCCTATCTCCTTCCTCCTCTATCCCCTCGCCAGAGCGCCTCTGCCGTTGCCGGAATTCACCCACGCCTGAGCCGTCCCCACCGCTGCCTTGCTCTGGGTCGCTGACGGGTGGAGCCCACCCGTCGACCACCTTCGCCACAGCGCATGGGCGCGCCGTCTCGCCGGGGCACTGGTCAGCTGAGCCATTGGCTGTAAGCCCAAGCCGCCCCGCTCCGTCTCCTCTCCGCCGTCAGGCTGTTGCCGTTGCCGTTAAAGCCAAGGCCGCACTATGCCATACCGCCTGCCTTCATGCTGCCGCTTAGGCCATTATAAGACGCGTCTTGGCCGTGCATCTTGCCGCGTTGCAGCCAAAGTTTCAGGCCGCACGTCTGACCCAAGCTCCATTTTCCTCCATTTATTCTTTTAGAAAACTGATTTAATTTATTTAATTCACAGTAAATTCATACAAACTCGAAAAAACATGAAATAAATTTATAAATGTTTATAAAAATCCATTCTATCTTGCATAAAATTTTCATGCATGTTGCGCCTATAAAAATTTTCCGTTGGATTTAGTGTTTCCAAATTATGTCTTAAAATAATTCCAAAAAGGATTTGGAATTTCTAAAAATAACAAATTGCTTTCAAAAATTATGAAAAATTTTCCAAAAACACTAGGTATTGGTCTGAGCTTAGGAGAAATATAAAACCCATATATTGTAAGTTAAAAACATTTACTAAAAACCCTTAAGCTCTCTTTAGCTTCATAAAAATGGTTTTTCCCCTATATTAAGTTTCTAAAAATTCATTCATAAATAAATGTCTACTGTTGTACTTGGTTAGTTCATTTTCATATACTGCATACATTTTCTGATGCAATTGTTCTTATTTTCATATCATACGTGTAGAACCGACCGTGTTCAACGCCGTCGAAGACTCTCGAGCAGAAGAACAAGTCCTTGCAGCAGAAGGCAAGTGCTGACCTTGTGCCCTATAATTTTGAAACTCAATTTCTAGAAGTTTACAAAATACATGTTATATTTAAAACTAAAAATGCTAATCACTTAGGTGCTTAGATAACACCCAATTGATAATTACTTTGTTAAAACATTCCTTGCTACCCTAGGTTAGTAAAATTGCTAATTCTGAACATCACCCTTGAATTAGGTTCTGCACAAATGCTTAGAGATGCTTAGTACTAAATTGTTGTCCACTCTTGATAGTTGCAATTATTAAATGATTGTTTAATTGATGGATTTAAAAAAGGACAGTGGGTGCTGTCATGTTTGCAAATGGGTATAGTTGAGATAGTAGGTGCTATCGGGTAAAAATGTTTTGCAAAACCTGATTGGGGTGGATGGTTACAAGGTGGGTGCAGTAAGCACGAGATGTGGGCCCGGTGTGGGAACCACCCCGGTCCCTAAGGACTGATTCCTTGAGGTAGTCGAACTAAGTACAACAGTGCGACCATTGAGTGCCTGTATGGGCAGGCCCTGGTTGAGTACCCTTCGGACTCTTAGTCAGGCATTCCAGGTGGAATAGGGAGTGGGCATCTGGATACATCTATCGAACAGAACCTTCCTTGGTGGTTGGGAGTGGGTATCCAGGTGTGTCCATAGAATAGAACCTATCGACACAAGAGGGGCATTGGTATGGAAACCTTAGTGGGAATGCCGGGTTAAGGGAAGGTCATGGTGAAAGACCATGTAGTGAGCATTTTCCTTTGGGTGATTCCTAGAAAAAACCACCTCTCATGGGTAAAGCGTACAACCTCTACAGAGTATAAAACTATCATGATAGCCGTGTACACGGTCAAGGACGGACGATGGGGAGCTGCCTCAATAGTACTTCTTATCTATTTGTTTTCAAAATGGTGATTCAAAGGAAAACCACGATTGCAGTCGTGTGTTTTGGTTTTTCTCCTCACAGTAGGTGTTGTGAGCGATCGGGGTATTTGCACGGTGGGTGCCGTGAGTAGCCAGGTTGGGCAAAAACTGGTTGGTGCCGGAATTTCAAAGAAATTGATTCGAACATTTGTTTTTCTCAACACGTTTTAAGTCATTTTATAAAACCTTAGGTAAAATTCTACAAAACTGGCTTTATGCAAAAAGAACCCTTAACTTTCCTTTGTTGAGCCTTAGATGCAAATTAGTCAGCCTTGCTTGTTGAGTATAAATTATACTCACCCTCGCCTATTATGTGGGGCTGCTCATTCCAACGAGCAGGTTGCAAACAGCAGTGGTACCCCGAGGAAGAGATGTACCACGATGATGGTTTTGCCGCCGGGATCCAAGACGAAGATTACTTCGACGCCTAGGATTGCGCTTCTCTAGCTCTGACTGTGGGGACTTGTCTTAGTTTATTTCTTTTGGAGTTTCAGTTGTAATATAAAGACTTCCTCTTTTGTAAGGCCTTCGAGCGGGACTTTTGTAACCACGCTGCTAGACGTACTCTGATGTAAATTTATGTAAATTAATCGTCATGGTTGTGATCCAAATTCTGTATCTGTGTGTACTAGCTACTGATCCAGGGACTAGTACAGGTAAGCACAGGTGGGACCCGGCTCCACCAAGGGGGGTCCCGACATGCCCAGTCCCTATCTGCCGCGTGTCCCCGCTAAGCTGCCCGCGCCGATTGACCGGGTTTTTCTCAGTTTTTGCCCGGTTAACCTTCGGTTAACTCGGTTTAATCTTTTCTAGCCTTTTCTATTTTCTGAAAACTTCCCGGAATTGTTTAGGAGTTTCCGAACTCCGATTTAGGTGATTCCAGAGCCCAAAAATCACAAATAATCCCAAGAATTTTATATATTTTTATTATGCTATTTCTCTATGTTTGTTATTTATTTCTGTTTTTTCTTTTTCACATAGATCCGATGTGTACCTGCTGTCCGGGAGTCGTTCCGGAGCCTTCCGAAAGAGGAGATCTAGAGCCAAGCTTCTTCGAAGGCAAGCTAGATTTATATTGAATTCCTAGTTTGCTAAAATTTATTTATTTCATCTTCATTTGATTTGCATGCTTAAATTATCATCTTATGTGCTATTTGATCATATTTTCATGTTAATTCTCTATTAATATGATTTAGCCTACCATTGTTAGCCCGTTGGTACTGTTTTTCCTAGCCTATCCTTTGTGTAGTTGCTTAGCCTTGCTTCTGAGATTGGTAGTTGATAGATTCACTCATTATTAAACTTGTATCCGTGAAGTTTTGGCTTTGTGGTACTATTTTGGTAAACCTAATCAACTAAAATCAACGTGGTGTGTGTTGATTTGAGGAGACCCAGAAGAGGCGGATTTTGGGCTTGTGGTTGAGACGTGTAGGTCTACTCTGTCATATAAGGACCGTATACATGTGACTACCATACCGAACCTAAACCGTACAGCCACTTGTGCCTTCTGGCCCTAACTTATTAGCTGTGGAAACCTGTTTCTGCTGTACTCGCAGTGGACGGACGTGATTCACGATCACTGGTTCCGAATGTCTTAAATGGGGGCTAACCTCATACGGTATGCTATCAGGTCTGGCTGAAGGAGATGCGCATGACTGTCGGCCTGGTTGAAGTGTACCGTGTGGGGCGCGAAACCAAAAGAAAGGGTACAGTATTGGGGCAGGAGAAAGCAGTGAACGGTCTTTGTGCTGTTTCTCTGTTTGGGATGAGACAGGGCTGGTGGGAAACGTGTATACACTCTGCAGAGTTAAAACTATCATGGTAGCCGTGCCCGCAGTTATGGGCGGTGGAAAGGAGTTTGACACAAGTCATGGTAGCCGTGCCTGCGGTTATGGGCGGTGGAAAGGAGTTTGACACAAGGTAGTCCAACATGTTTTAATTAATTAACTTGATGGTAGCGTAGGCAGGAAGTGCCTTTTTTTGAGCCGGTTAGCCGTTTCTATGGCTACGCTCCTCGTGTGTTGAGCTGGTTATCCTTCCTTTGCCTACGCTCACTCATTATAATGTGTTCAATGAATAAAGAATAAATAAACAAGTAGATATGTGATGTTTTAGCAAAATAACCAAACCCGTCCTTTGACCTTGCATTCATTTATTAAGGACTGCTTGCTGGGTAGCCGTGTACTCATTATATGGATCACGGATTATTTGTTCAGGAGAAGATTTCGACGTCGGTGCCAGTTGTGACCAGAAGGGTCAAGGTGATTAGCTACACGTTCTGGGTCAACCTCGGAGTATTGTCGCATTTGAAGTCTTCTGCTGTGTTCTTATGTTTTGATTATGTCCTGTGCATGACTATGTGAACGTCTATGTCAGCTGGATGTTATTTATGTTATATGAACTATTAATTTCCTAGTTATTGCAATACCTGCGATGATATTCCAAACTATTATTGAGTGCAATACTAGCTATGATCTTCTGGGACTAGTATTCGGCCACTCAAGCTGGTAGAAATATCGGGGTGCACGACATATGCCCACCACAGGCTAGCTCTTAACATGAATCGCAAGTGATATATTATTTCCAAAAAAGGGAGTTCGGTGGCGCTCGAACCCGCTACCCGCACGAGGAGCAGCGCACCTAGCTCAACCCTATCACTAGTGTGCCCTTGGGACTTTGTCATTCTAATGTGGTTTTTTTCTTTTCTCATCTTAATTTTAGAGTTTTTATGGAATTTTTTGTAATTTTAGTTCTGAGTGTGCCCTTGGGACTTCATCAAAACATGGCTGTCATGCGACTTCACCCCAGACAGTTTAAAATTGTCCATCGAAACAATCCTCTTCAAGTTGGCAGAATAACCTAACGGGTATTTGACACCATGCAAACACTTGCAAAAATCGGGTTTCTCGGCCTTCGAAAGAGTATAGCATGCTGGAGGGAGGAATTTTTTGCCTGTACTAGCATCAACCGGTGCTAACTCACTTCTTATCTTCATATAAACTAGGTTGAGCCATGCATTGAGCCCGTCGTTCGTTTTGTCCTTCATATTCAGCAATAACCCGACCAAACTGTTACAGACATTAAGCTCAACATGCATGACATCAATGCAGTATCGAACCTCCAAGTCTTGCCAATAAGGTAGGTTTCAAAAAATTAACCTTTTCTTCCATATGCCATTCTGAGTAGTCTTCTTGTTTTCACTCTTCGTACGACCTTTTCCCTTTTTCCAAACTCGACATGGAAATCCGTAAGTATATCATGAAGTTCTTTTCCACTAACTGTTCGTGGAGCTGAGCATTCCTCCTTAGTTCCGTCAAACTGCCTAGTCATCTTTCGATACGGATGATGAGTGCGAAGAAACCTTCGATGGCACATATACACGGTCTTCCGAGAGTTCCTCAGCCACATGCTTGCGGTATCCTCCAAGTATTGAGGACAAGCTTTGCTACCTTTCATTGTCATGCCCGATAGGTTTCCAAGTGCGGGGAAATCGTTGATGATGCAAAACAACATTGCTCTTAGCGTGAAGGTCTCCCGCCGGTCTGTGTCCCATACCTTCACCCCATTGTTCCACAGTGTCTAAAGTTTATCCACCAACGGTGGTAGGTACACATCAATATCATTTCCAGGTTTCTTTGGACCTTGGATTAGTATACACATCATAATATATTTTCTCTTTATGCATAGCCAAGGAGGAAGATTATATATGCATAGATTCATAGGCCAAGCGTTGTGCTTGCTGCTCCAGTCACCAAATGGATTCATACCGTCTGTGCCCAACCCAAACCTCACATTTCTGGGGTCTGTACCGAATTTCGGGAACTTATGGTCAATGTTTCTCCATTGGGGACTGTCTACAAGGTGTCTGAGCTTGCCATCTTTCTTACGATCCTCTGAGTGCCACCTGATCAGTCTAGATTCCTTTTGATTTCCAAACCAACGTATCAATCGTGGAGTTAACGGCAAGAACCACATAACCTTACCTAGAGGTCCTCGATTTATCTTGATGTCCCGATCACCGTCGTCTTGGCCTTTGGCATTTTTTTGTAGCGGGATGCTCCACAGACTGGGCATGAATGCAAGTTTGTGTACTTTTTACGGTACAGTATATAGTAGCGTGGATTCTCTGCACGTCCATTCCTAGGGGACAAAAAACCATTTTTGTGTGGTATGTTGTTTTAGGCAACTCATTACCATTTGGAAGAAGACCCTTTAGAAATCCTAAGAGCTCCGTAAAACTCTTATCGGACTAGCGGTTCTTTGCCTTCAATTGTAGTAGTTCAAGGACAGTCGCCAACATAGTGTGTTTTTCCTTGCAACCATCAAAGATTGGTTTCTTCGACTCTTTAGACTATTTTTTGAACTTAGCAAACTCTTCTGTAGTCTCATAGTCCATTTCTATGTTGTGCATCATCTTATCGAAATTGTACTTATCGTCACACCATAATTCGTCAACATCACTCAACACCCGCATCATCGTTACACGCATCATACTCTTCTCTCTCTTGCTCACTGTGACTCGTCCAACATGAATAACCTTCTTTGACTCCTCGCTTCATAAGATGAAAATCGATCTGATTTGAGTTTCTGAACAACTTCATATTAGCGCAGTCAATACATGGACAACATATCGCATCAACCCCTCTCTCCTGCATGTCATCCATGGCAGCTCTTATAAACCCTTCTATGCCTTTTACATACTCTTTTGTCGCACAATTTCCCGTGTACATCCATGTTCTATCCATTATCTGCACAAATTTAATATGGCAATTTAATTAAGTAAATTCTTCATACATAGTTTTAGTCAAAAAAACAAAGATAGAAATGGATATTAATTAATCTCACCCACCTCATATAAGCTATACCATGAAACTACCTATCATAAACAAACCATGGATAATGATAATTATTTTCTTCCACCACAAACTAACAATCATAAACAAACCATGGATATTAATAAATTATTTCCATCTACCACAAACTATCTACCATAAACAAACCATGGATAATAATTAATTATTTTCATTCACCGCAAACTAACTATCATAAACAAACCATAGATATTAATTAATTATTTTCATCCACCACCAACTAGCTATCATAAACAAACCATGGATATTAATTGATACATTTCATCCACTACAAACTAGCTATCATTAACAAACATGCATATTAATTATTTTCAACTACCTCAAACTAGCTAGCTATAATTAAGCACATGCATATTTATGAACAAAATGGATGTTAATTATTCTTATCCACCTCAAACTAGCAAGCATCAATCAAAACACATGGATATTAATTATTCAACATCTGTCGTGCACCTCGGTATTTCCACCGGTTTGAGTGACCAAATACTAGTCCCAGAAGATCATAACTAGTATTGCACTCAAGGACATTTGGAATATCATCGCAGGCATTGCATTTAACTAGAATTTAACAGTTTACATAGCATAAATAGCATCCCAGTTGACATAGACATCCACATAGTCTTGTACAGGGCATAGTTCAATATCATAAAGAAAAACACAGCGGAAGACTTTGAAAGCGATGATATTCCGAGGTTGACCTGGAACGCACAACTAATCACCTTGACCCTCTTGGTCACGGCTGGCACCGTTGCTGAAATCTGCACCTGAACAAAGATCCGTGGTCCATATAATGAGTACACGGCTACCCAGCACGCAGTCCTTAATAAATGAATGTAAGGTCCAATGACGGGTTGGGTTATTTTGCTAAAAACATCACCTATCTACTTGTTTATTTGTTCTTGATTCATTGAACACATGATAACACACGAGCGTAGCCAAAGGATGGCTAACCAGCTCAAAAGAGAGGCAATCCCTGCCTATGCTACCATCAAGTTGATTAATTAAAACACATTGGACTACCTTGAATTAAGCTCCTTTCCTCGCCCATAACCGCGGGCACGGCTATCATGATAGTTTTAACTCTGCAGAGTGTTTACACGTTCCCCACAAGCCCCGTCTCATCTCGAGCGAGAAACAGTACAAAACCGTTCCCTGTTTCCACATGTCCCAATACTGTACCCTTTCTTTTGGTTTCGCGCCCTATACGGTACACTTCGACCAGGCCGACAGTCATGCGCACTCCTTCAGCCGGACCTGATGTTGCACCGCATGAGGTTAGCCCCCATTTAAGCCATTCGAAACCGGTGATCGTGAATCACATCCGTCCCACTCTGATACAATGAAACAAGCTTCCACACCAACGATCGTAGCGAGAAGGCACAAGTGGTCAGACGGTTCAGTTCGGTTTGGTAGTCACGATATACGGTCCTTATAAGACCGAGGAGACCTGCACATCTCAACCACAATCCCAAAAACCACCTCTTCTGGGTCTCCTCAAATCAACACACACCACGTTGATTTTAGTTGATTAGGTTTACCAAAAAGAGCACCACGAAGCCAAGACTCCACGAGTACCAGTTATTAATATGTGAAACCTATCAACTACCAATCCCAGAAGCAAGGCTAAGCATCTACACAAGGATAGGCTAGTAAAACAGTACCAAAATAGGCTAACAATGGAAGGCTACGTCATATCAGTAGAGTACTAATATGAAATCGGAGCAAACTGACACATATGATGATAATTAAAGCATGCAACTTAAGTAAACATGTAATAATTAAAATTTAGCAAACTAGGATTTCAACATGAATCTAGCTTGCCTTTGAAGAAGCTAGGTTCTGGATCTCCTCCTTCGAACGGCTCCGGAACGTCTCCCGGACAGTAGGTACACGTCGGTTCTACGCGAAAGAGAAATAAAACAAAAATAAAAAACAAACACAGAGAGAATAGTATTATAAAAATATATAAAATTCTAGGGGATTTTTGTGATTTTTAGGCTCTGGAATCACCCCAATCGGAGTTCGGGAACTCCCTAAACAATTCCGGGAAGTTTCTGAAATCAAAAAATCCCAAAAAGAATAAACCACACTGTTCATATAGAAAACCGGGAAAACCTGGAATTAACTGGTTTAACCACGGTTTTGGTGTGAACAGTGGTGGACACGTGTCGTCTTCCGGTTGGTCCACGCGTCGGCTGACGTGGCGCCGGGAGGTCGGTTTGGGGTGACGTGGCGCTGACGTGGCATCCATGTGGCGCTTACGTGGCTGCGTGGTCGACCGGTCAGTAGCGGCGGCGGCAGCGGTCTGTGGTGACACGTGGCGGCTGCTGGTTGGTGGGTGCGGGGGCAGCAGCCGATCCGAGGGCGACACGCTGTGGCGGTCGGCAATGGGCGCGGATCGCGCAAGACGCTCTTGCGGCGGCGGCGGCGGCGCGACACGCGGCAATGGGCGAGCGGCGGCGGCGTGTGTCGGGCGGGCAGCGAGGCGCGCGGGAGCGCTGGCGAACACGTGGCGGCGGGCGGGCGCGCGACAGGCTGGCGGGCGCGTGGCGTCCGTTGGTTGGTGGCGCGGAATCGCGGCGGCACGAGCGACGAGGCGGGCCGGAAGACGGCGCCGGCGGCGAGGATCTTCGGCGGGCAATTGCGGGGCGTTTCTTCACGGTTTTTGACGATTCAAAAAGCTACGGATTCGTCTCGACGAGCTCTAGGCCGCCTAGGTGATGGATTCACGATTTGAGGAGAGATTAGAGGGGTTACCTTGGAGAGAGGGAGGAAATCGGATCCGAATACATGGTAACCGAGGGGAATTAGGGGCTTGCTCTTGGGTGGCGGCTGTGGAAGGTGTAGGGGTGTGGTAGGTCGGCTTGGGAGTGCAGGGCACACATATATATAGGGGGGAGAAGGGATTAGGGTTAATTATGGGCCAAAAGCCCAATTAGGGTTTTACTAGGTTTTGACCAAGGTTGACCACGTGGAAAAAGGTTGACCCTGCTTTGGAAAACATGCCAAATTACCTGGATTAAATTTGGTAGCTTCCTAGGGCACTTATATCACACTAGGGTTTCCATTAGTCCTTATCTGAGCCTTTTACACATAAAATAATAATACAAAATGTATATATTATTATTTTATTATTATTACTATTTTTTCTTTTTATAAAACAAGTGACAACCTAATAATTTTATTAGGATGTCACAAACCTCCCCCCTTAAGGATAATGTCATCCCTGAGATTCGGAAAGATCCTTGAAGGACTCCGGGGATTCTGTCTGCAGTTCCTCTTGTCTCTCCCACGTTGCTTCTTCTTCGGTGGGATTGGTTCATTGCACTTTGCAAAACTTAATCATACGATTGTGAGTACTGAGTTCACTAGGAACTTACCAAACACAACATTGGGTGCCTCCTCCACGGTGACGTTGTTGATGCGTCCGGATCCCACGTTCGATGTCGTCCTTGGTGCGTTCTGAACACTCTTGTTCGAACCAACGTGCGAAGATGCACCTCCTTGATTCTTCTGTTGCTGGTTCTCCGGCTTTGTCGGGCATTGATGAGCATAGTGCCCCACTTGACTACATCTGAAGCATGTAACCCCTGTTGCTCCACTTGATGTACTCCTGTTTGAACCATGACTTGCACTCTGATTGGGACGTTGAGTCTGCTGATTGATCGTTTGGCTTTGACTCTGTGATTTTGGCACGAAACTTGAGGTCTGACTTGGGTATTGATGGTTATGTCCCAGATATTGCGGCCTGTTGGAGTTTTGCCCTTGCGAAAAGCGACGATGGACGTTGCATTCGTTCTGCCCTTGGAAGTTTATCTTCCTCTTCCTATCTTCATTGTGCTTGCGTTGAGCTCCCTCCAAGATTATAGCCTTCTTAGTCAGTTGCTCAAAGTCTTGGCATTGGAAGGGCAGCAACTGTATTCTCATGCCTGAATCCATTTCTTCAGTAAACCTCGAGATCTTGGCTTTCTCTGTAGGAATCAGGTCTGAAGCATAACGTGACAGCTCAATAAACTTGTTGATGTATTGAGCGATGGTCATGTTTCCCTGACGTAGGTTTTCAAACTCCCTTTTCTTCTCATCCCGCATGCTCTGGGGCACGTAGGTGTTCTTGAACAGCTCAACAAATTCATCCCACATCAAGTTATGATAATTTGGGTGGGCATTGCAGTAATTTTCCCACCAGTGGGCAGCATTCCCTTTCAGCATGTGGGTAGCAAGTTGGACGCTCTCATGGTCATCACAATCCACCAGATACAGCTTCTTCTCTACGTCCTTGATCCAGTCGTCTGCTTCTGCTGGATCCCTGGTTCCTGAGAACTGTGGTGGTCTTGTCCTCATGAAGTCACTGAACTTGGACTGCGGGTGATGCGGTGCGACTTGAGGTGCTTGGTGTTGTACTGGCGGGTTGGTCAATCTTTCCACAATCAAATTCAAGGCTTGCAGGACCAGATTGTCTTGCTGCTGTTGGGCTGCGGGTTGAGGTTGAGGTTGCGGTGCAGCAGCGGCGGTTTGTGGATCTTGCTGGGCAGCAGCATTGTCTTGAGGGGCACCTTCTTCCTCTTGCTGAACTTGATTCTGATTCTGGCTCGCAACTTCTTCCATACTGTTGACTGGTGATGCGGCACGACGTCCACGACCTCGGCCTCTTCCTGCGGGCATGGAACAACCTCTTCCTCTTCCTCTCGGCATCTGCTCCAAGAAAGGACTAGGAAAGATGAGCAACTAAGACGGTAGTGACATCCTTTAGCGAAAATAATTTGAGAAAACAATTTTCTGGCACTAAGTACAAAGATTCAAATAATTAAGATCCAACACTCTTATCTTGATTACATCCTAGGTGATACAAGATATAAGTAAGAACCAACTCAACATGGTTTTACAGTCATAATCAATAAATTAGTTGTTATAATAATGCCCTTATTAATGGCTAATTAACCTCTGATACTTAGAGAGTACTAAAAGTTTACTTTAATGGATAATTCATTTTTTTAATCAAAGAAAACAATAAATTTTTGAAATTGTACGAAACTGCACGGAATTTTTTTTTGGGAAAAACACTTTTTCTCCTTGCTGAAAAGTCCTTCCAACTTCAATTTCTTCATTGTTCTTCCTCGCGCCTTCGAATTCTTCTCTCGAACTCCGTGTCGTTGCGATAAATAACACAAGCAATACACCAAACATTCTAAAACTAAATAACTAATTATTTTTATTACCTTAGGTAATGAATAGCCGCACCTCAATGAGAAAACCAAATATTGATACGGTCTACTCCAATCAACTTTTTATGAAAGTACGAGCGATCTTAGCAACACCTAATTAACTTAATCTTGGATCTTCCTTCAATTCAGGTAATTGTTCTTTTAGGTCTTCTTCTTTTAGTGTAGATATCTTCTTTTCTTGGTGTAGATAAAACTCTGTGTTGGGGCACGTCGATTCTTCAACTTGGCTTGACATGTCTTGACAGCGACACCTGATTTCTTTGGACTAGGTTCAACCAACTAGGTTTGAAATAGATAAGTAGTGAAAATAAAAATTTGTTCAATCAGATGAAAAGGAAAGAATCAAGAATGAATCCAGAAGGTAAGTTCGGAAAGTTGAGAGCATAGAATTCCTATATAGGAAAGAGACTAAACCAAATAGAATTGTATAGATAGAGATAAGAAAGCAAAGATTCTTTTAAATCCTTTTTTTTAATATAAAATATTTTCCTTAGGGTTTTAGGTCAACTAGCTACGGTATCCTAAGTCAACCTTGGCTCTGATACCAAATCTGTCGTGCACCCCGGTATTTCTATCGGCTTGAGTGACCGAATACTAGTCCCAGAAGACCATAGCTAGTATTGCACTCAAGGACATTTTGAATATCATCGCAGGCATTGCATTTAACTAGAATTTAACAGTTTACATAAATATCATCCCAGTTGACATAGACAAATACATAGTCTTGCACAGGGTTTAATTCAAGCACATAAAAATAACGCAGCGGAAGATTGAAGCGATGATATCCCGAGGTTGACCCGGAACGCGCGGCTAATCACCTTGACCCTCCTGGTCACAGCTGGCGCCGATGCTGAACTCTTGACCTGAACAAAGATCCGTGGTCCATATAATGAGTACACGGCTACTCAGCAAGCGGTCCTTAATAAATGAATGCAAGGTCAATGGATGGGTATGGTTATTTTGCTGAAATGTCACCTATCTACTTGTTCATTTATTCTTGATTCATTGAACACATGATAACACACGAGCGTAGCCAAGGGACGGCTAACCAGCTCCAAGAAAGGCAATCCCTGCCTACACTACCATCAAGTTGATTAATTAAAACTCATTAGACTACCCTGTGAAAACTCCTTTTCCCCGCCCATAACCGCGAGCACGGCTACCATGATAGTTTTAACTCTGCAGAGTGTGTACACATTCCCCACAAGCCCCGTCTCATCCCGAGGGAGAAAGCAAGACAAAACCGTTCCTGTTTCCACTGTCCCAATATCTTGTACCCTTTCTTTAGGTTTCATACCCATACGGTACACTTCGACCGGTAAGCCGACAAATCATGCGCACTCCTTCACCGGACGATAACGCACCGCATGAGGTTAGCCCCATTTAAGTCATTGAGCGGTGATTACGAATCACGTCTGTCCACTACGAGTATAGCGGAAACAAGGTTCCACAGCTAACGGTCAGGGCCAGAAGGCACAAGTGGCTGTACGGTTCAGGTTCGGTTCGGTAGTCACAGTATACGGTCCTTATAAGACCGAGGAGACCTGCACATCTCAACCACAATCCCAAAAACCACCTCTTCTGGGTCTCCTCAAATCAACACACACCACGTTGATTTTAGTTGATTAGGTTTACCAAAAAGAGCACCACGAAGCCAAGACTCCACGGGTACCAGTTATTAATATGTGAAACCTATCAACTACCAATCCCAGAAGCAAGGCTAAACATCTACACAAGGATAGGCTAGTAAAACAGTATAAAAATAGGCTAACAATGGAAGGCTACGTCATTTCAGTAGAGTACTAATATGAAATCGGAGCAAACTGACACATACGATGATAATTAAAGCATGCAACTTAAGTAAACATGTAATACTTAAAATTTAGCAAACTAGGATTTCAACATGAATCTAGCTTGCCTTCGAAGAAGCTAGGTTCTGGATCTCCTCCTTCGAACGGCTCCTAACGTCTCCGGACAAACAGTATACGTCGGTTCTCTGAAAAGAGAAATAAAACAAAAATAAATAACAAACACAGAGAGAATAGTATTATAAAAATATATAAAATTCTAGGGAATTTTTGTGATTTTTAAGCTCTGGAATCATCCCAATCGGAGTTCGGGAACTCCCTAAACAATTCCGGGAAGTTTCTGAAAATCAGAAAATCCCAAAAAGAATAAACCACACTGTTCATATAGAAAACCGGGAAAACCTGGAATTAATCGGTTTAACCGCGGTTTTGGTGTGAACAGTGGTGGACACGTGTCGTCTTCCGGTTGGTCCACATGTCGGCTGACGCGGCGCCAGGAGGTCGGTTTGGGGTGACGTGGTGCTGACGTGGCATCCATGTGGCGCTGATGTGGCTGCGTGGTCCACCGGTCAGTGGCGGCGGCGGCGGCGGTCCGCGGGGACACGTGGCGGCTGCTGGTTGGTGGGTGCAGCGGATTGCGGTGCGCTGGCGCGCGCGGGCTGCAGCCGATCCGGGGCGACACGCAATGGCGGCGATGGCGAGCGGGCACGGATCGCGCGCAGCAGCGCTGCAGCGCGGCGGCGGCGGCGCGACACGCGGCACCGACGAGTGGCGGCGGCGTGTGTCGGCGAAGCGGCGAAGCGTCTTGGGCGGGCGTGTGGCGTCCGGTGGTTGGGTGGCGCGAATCATGGCGGCGCGGCGGCGAGGCGGGCGGAAGACGGCGGCAGCGGCGAAGCTCTGGGCGAGATTTTCGGCAATCAGCTGGGCGTGTTTCTTCACGGTTTTTGACGATTCAAAAACCTACGGATTCGTCTCGACAAGCTCTAGACCGCCTAGGTGATGGATTCACGATTTAAGGACAGATTAGAGGGGTTACCTTGGAGAGAGAGAGGAAATCGGATCCGAATACACGGTAACCGAGGGGAATTGGGGGCTTGCTCTTGGGTGGCGGCTGTGGAAGGTGTAGGCGTGCTGTAGGTCGGCTTGGGAGTGTAGGGCACACATATATATAGGGGGGAGAAGGGATTAGGGTTAATTATGGGCCAAAAGCCCAATTAGGGTTTAACTAGGTTTTGACCAAGGTTGACCACGTGGAAAAAGGTTGACTTGGCTTTGGAAAACATGCCAAATTACCTGGATTAAATTTGGTAGCTTCCTAGGGCACTTATATCACATTAGGGTTTCCATTAGTCCTTATCTGATCCTTTTACACATAAAATAATAATACAAAATGTATATATTATTATTTTATTATTATTATTTTTTCTTTTTATAAAACAAGTGACAACCTAATAATTTTATTAGGATGTCACAGGGAGGGGCATGGCGTGCGCGGATTGGTCGGCACGGAATCCGGCACTGGTGCGGCTGGCGAGAGCGGCGCGGTCGCCGAGGTTCGCCGGCGGCCGTGGAGCCTCCAAACTTCGGCGACTTGGATCTCCTTCATTTCTTGGCCAATATGAGACTTCCATATAGTCAAATTGATCAGCGCGACGAGCTCTACAACGTGTTGGCCTCGGATTTAGGGTTTGGCTACTAGAATAGGAGAGATACCTCGATTTTCTTCAGTTTGGCATGGAAATCGAGGTGGCGGCTAGGGTTTCGAGGGGGCTGAGGTATGATGGCTGACCAGGGGACTTCTAGGGGGTTTATATAGGGGTTAGGTCGGCTTGGGTCGTGTTGGGTCAATTCTAATAGGGGTAGGATTGGGTTTAGATGAGAATTAGGTCATAATTGGTCAAATTAGAGTTCTAGTGGGCTTAGGATTAGATGGAGTGGGTTTGGGGCCTAGTTAGGGCCTAATTAGGCTATCCAAGCCTGTTAGGACCTTATTCCTATTGTTATTTTATGTTTTTAGCTTTTATTTTCTTTATTTCTAATATGTGACATAATAATTTTATTAGGATGTCACGACATCCAATCTAGATCTAGATCTACACATGCATATATCTGTCATCTACCTCAAACAAGCAACAAGGGAGAAATTAGAAAATGATATAGGTACCACTGACCTTTAAACACCTAAAGCTCCTAAGATCTTCAGAAAATTTGTAAATTTGTTTAACCTTCTTACTGTTTCCCCACAGCTGCCGCCGCTACATTTCGGGAGGACCACAGTGAGCAGTAGTAATGTAGCTTCCTGCCCACTGGGAGTAATAATGGAGAACTACGTCACTGGCGGTTCACCTAAAGAACCGCCGATGATATTTCCCTAGTTGTTCCTTTCAAAATTTGGCGAGATTTGGGGGGGGGGGTTTGTACCATATCACTGGTGGTTCAGTCACTAAACCGCTAGTGATAGTTTCACTAGCGGTTGAGTGAACGAACCTCCAGTGATTACCATATCATTGGTGGTTCAGCCACTGAATGACTAGTAAAACTATCACTAGCGGTTTGGCCACTGAACCGCTAGTGCCAAACCGCCAGTGATATGGTACCATCACTGGTGGTCTGCCGTACATGTGCCATCACTGGCAGTTCGTCGTGTCCCCGGCGTGGAGCGGGGTTGGTGCGAGCCACTTCACTGGTGGTTCTACACAAATCCGCCAGTGATGGGCATTTCTGTAGTAGTGCTTGTACCATCTGTCTAATTTTGCTAGCTTTGTGATGTTGTTTTGTCTAGTTTTTTCAGAATTGGTCATTTGTAATGCTTACATGTCGAAATAAACCCCGTTGCGGAGAAGTTAGTTTTGTACACCACATATCTTTTGAGATATGAAATTTTTAAGACTTATTATCTTCAGGTTGATGTTGATGATCGAGACCATGGAAATAAAAATACATCTAGCTCCACGAATGATGGCGAATAGGCGGTGCCAATGATTTTGGTTAATTGAAAATTGAATTGCATTTCCTGTAATTACTATTCACCATCTAAAAATTATTTAATCTTCAAATTCAAATCCTAATTAGAGAAGGGAACTCGCTTCTTAAATTCAAAATTCAGCTTTGATATTGAGTTATCACTGCCTCCCGCCCCCAATTTTCAACCGGTAGTGAAAGAACTTATCACTGCCGACTCTTGTCAAGAACCAGCACTGATAATAAATTATCACTGCCGGTTCTAGCCAAGAACCGGCAGTGATAACTCATAAGTGCCGGTTCTTGTCAAAAACAGGCACGGATAAGTAAAAGTTAAAAAGTATGCATATCCCTATAAGTAAGAACGTGAGATTGGATGGGATGGTTAGAAGGGTGAGGCTAGAGTGGAGAGGTCGCAGGTTCGAGTCCCGAGTAACGCAACATTTGTAGTTCGCGTTAAAATGTGTCCTAATAACCTATAGTAGGTGGTAGATGATTAGTGTGTAGATTTCGTGCATAAAAAAATATTTTTTCTATTTTTTTACAAAGTTTGGCAAAGACTATCACTGCCAGTTTTTACTCGAGAACCGGCAGTGATAAGGCTATCACTGGGGTTATCACTGCCGCTTACGCAGTGCTGGTTCAAAAACCGGCACTAATGCCAGTTCCGAACCGACACTGATGTGGTGTTTCGTAGTAGTGGGTTCTCTTTATTGGATCTTCTTGATAATATGCACACTCATGTGGTGTCTGACAACTCTAATCTTACCTACACATAAAGAGGTAGCTAATTTATTTTGCCAGCTCTATGATGTTGTTTTGTCTAGTTTTTCAGAACTGGTCATCTGTAATGCTTACATGTCGAAATAAACCCCGTTGCGGAGAAGTTAGTTTTGTACACCAGATATCTTTTGAGGTATGAAATTTTCAAGACTTATTATCTTCAGGTTGATGTTGATGATCGAGATTATGGAAATAAAAACACATCTAGCTCCAGGAACAATGGCGAATAGGCGGCGCCAATGATTTTGGATAACTGAAGGGAGCAATCCGGCCGCACGACCATACTTGCTACAGAGGAGCTAACCACAAAGGAAGCAGAAAGTTTTGTTTGATTGGGGTGAAATTAATGCTTATATTAGGTAAGAGAATCCCATAAGCATTAAAAAAAAAGTAAATGAAAGAAAGACAAGGATATCAGCAACTCCATCCCATCCATTGCTTGAGTTTATGGTATTAAATTTTGAGATTTTACCGCATGTTGTCAGTCTAGCCGGTAATCGGAAATTGTCGACCAGCATATTCAAATAAAAAATTTTAATTAAAGAAATCATCTAAAACCTAATTCATTTGAATTTAACAAAATCGAAGCAAATTAAAACAAAATTAAAAATAAAGGGTGTGACCGGTGTAACAGCCCAAAGCTAGCCTGCATATTGAAAAGTATTTTTGAAAGGATATATATGATGATATGACATGGTACCTTAAGGTAAGTTTGGTGAAAGCGCAGAATTTCCTAAACTTTTGCATTGAACCTAGGACAAGGCCCTTCGTCAGGAATAGGACTGTAATTATGGAGACTAAGGACCTGATCATGAGGGTAAGAAAACCTAGATAGTTACGACTGAATAAAAATACAAATGTAAGAATAATTGAGCAAGAAAGATTCTTAATTACTAAAGAATTAATGAAAGGTCAGCTATTCACCCTAACCACTCTACTAAATTCAGGATCATTAGCGAATATAGTGGTACATCGACATATATAAATATATGTATATCTTTTGTGCTTAAATTATATAGTTTGCCACATAAAATGACAACTTGCTAATGAGCTAGCTATCCACGTAATTAGGTAAAATACATATTAATTATCAGAAAACTTGCTGACCAAGCCTTAGAACCATTAGGCTACTTTGGTCTATTTTTGGACCAAATTGGACCTGGTGGGACCCACCCAGCAGATGAACAAACTAAGAACATGCCATATTGGCATTTCCCCGAGCAGTTGGTGGGTTGAGGAGGATCATCCTCCTCTCTGCAAATCTCTGCTCCAAATCTCTGCGTGCGCGACGTTGGATAGCTTGGGGAACTGGCATTTGTCGCATTGTGGCTGGCCGCACTTGCGTGAGCCGCTCCTTCAAGCCGGCGCGCCGCTGTTGCCAAATCCCGAGCCCTGTCGCTCTGCCATGTCCGGCCGACCACATCGGGGAAGATTTTGACCCGCCAATCGAGCTCTTGTGCACCTGTGCACGTTTACTTGCTGCCCAGGACTGCCTCTGCAATGACACTCGAGTGCCCCGGGCACTTCGCCGCCTGACAAGCCGCTCCGCGGGCCGCCGACGCTAACGGGCCACGCTTGCTTCTCCAACACCCTACCGTGTCCGAGCCTCCCTTGCCGAGCGCCTGCTCACGCCTTCAATGCGGAGCCTTGCGTTATAACTGAGTTGCTCGACACACACCTTCTCGTCGCCGGGACCGCCGCTTTACTGCCGGCTGTGCACGCTATTTGCTGCACACCTCGAGTGCCGCGCTGTCGCTCCATGGCCGCCGACGCTAACGGGCCACGCTTGCTTCTCCAACACCCTACCGTGTCCGAGCCTCCCTTGCCGAGCGCCTGCTCACGCCTTCAATGCGGAGCCTTGCTGGGGAAGCTCCTATATAACTGAGTTGCTCGATCACACACGCGCACCGTGAGCCCAAAAACACCTTCGCGTCGCCGGGACTCTCCGGAGCCCCATAGCCATTTTCATGAGCTTTAGGTTCGCTTAGCTCCCGGTGCTCCCAGCCCAAGGAATCGAACGGGAGGGCCCTCGCACCGGAGCTCGTTTCTTCCTCCGCCGCCGATAAGCTCTTCTCGGCGATTCCTCCCTATTGAGTGAGTCCTTTTTCAATTCTTCGCGCCATTAGCCTCTGTGTAACCTTGTTAACCTTTCGCCCAACTTAATTTCACGAAGGATTCAGCGAAGGCGTGGGGCACTGTCTCCCCTGTTTCTTCCCCTTTCGGCACCACCGACGCCAGCTCACCGCAGCGCTTCTTTGACTCAATCCTCCACTCGGTAAGCCCCCCTGAAGACCCGAGACATTCCTTAGCAAAAAGCCTCAAGCATTGGTGAGCCATGATGCGTAGATAGCCCCGAACCGTAGCACTCTTCCGCCGTAGTTAGGATTGTCGCTAATCGAATGTGTTCCATAGAGGTTCTTGCTTAGACATGTTAGGGCTTGGCCCGCTCTTTTATTTTCCGCAAGAATCACCAGAAATGGTGGTCTGAGAAGCTCGCTAACCGTCGCTGAGGGCCTCGCCGGAGTTCCGCCGGAGTTGGAGAAGACCCCGTGTGTGCGCGCCGTCCGCCAGGGATGAGTCACTGACACCCCGGGGCCACAACGGTGGCTCACCGTTTTAAAATCAACCGCGCGCCGCGATTGGGAGGCTGACAATGGGCCCTGGCCCCACTTGTCAGCATTAGTGTTGGCGCATTTCTAAAACCCGCGTTCGACGTGGACGGGTCGTGCTGGGACGGGCCGGCCCAGTACTGTGTTCGCGTATTTTTTTTCTTTCCCGTGATTTAATGTTTAAAACAAATAGGGAAATTAATAGGAGATGATTATTATATCTAGAACCCGTCCAAAAATCTTAGAAAATTATGATAAATATTAGATTACCTAGTGGATTTATTAAAAATAACAAAAGGAAATTATATCATATAATTTTGCCCCTGTTTAATACTTAATCCTATTCTAGGATTTTCCTTTAGGGAAATAAACCCGAAAAATGGATAGTGGTTAAATAAAATAGGAAATGACCTTAGAAAAATCTGAGAATATATCGAGTTACCATTTATAACAGAACACATATAGTAAAATTTTATTTGGACAATTAATTCCCTTTTTGCCTCCAGATAGATAATATTTCACCCCATAACAATATTTAAAAAAGGGGATTTCAAATAATAAAATTGTCTCATAAGCTCTTAAATTCATGAGAATATTCCAGGAAGACCTAAATGTAATTTAGGGAATTAAAACAAATTATTAAAAGATTTTAGAACTATCTATTAACCTCTAAGCAAATGTTTAGCCCTATTTACCATTCTCCTATATACTAATACCGCAATAATCCTTGATTTATTGCATATACTAAATGATTTCAATTAAATTCTCAAATTTCCTACAGGAAAATTATTGAACCCTGGTGCATTGTTAAAACTTTGTGATCTTAGTTGAACTCCGTAGAATACTTAGCTAATTTTACCAAGAATAAACCCGAATACTTAGTTACCCTACGCGTATAATTAGTCATGTGTTTTAATCACACCACACCAAACGCAGTAGGTATTCTTCCGGGAGTTGATGAAGGAAATTCTTCAAACAAAATTATTTATGCTATAATACATTTACGTGCTAAATCTATGGGTAGTCTATTAAGGGTAATATTTTGCATCATCGCATATCATCTTCATAACGCCGCTCTACCGCTATCTTTTGTAAACTATTATGTAATAGAAGGATCATGAAACTTCCTCGATATCTAGGATAGAATTTATCGCTCTTCAACAAATCGCTAGACTCGGTAAAGGCATTTCATGCATCATGCTTCTATTTGCATATCGATGCTTTTATTTATTGCTCTTCAAATTCATTCCGATTATTAGACGCCGAGGAACCGGAAGGACACTTCGAAGATCAACAGGACGATCCTCACTACCCACAGAACCAAGACGAGTTAACATTCACCCTCTAAGGGATTGCTTTTACTAGGGAGAATCTTGATTTTCCCTAGTGCGAGTTAATACCTACCCTTAATAATGTTGCTTTTACTAGGGAGAGGATGCGCTTTCCCTAGTGCGAGTTAACATTCACCCTCTAAGGGATTGCTTTTACTAGGGAGAATCTTGATTTTCCGAGTTAATAACTACCCTTAATAATGTTACTTTTACTAGGGAGAGGATGCGCTTTCCCTAGTGCGAGTTAACATTCACCCTCTAAGGGATTGCTTTTACTAGGGAGAATCTTGATTTTCCTAGTGCGAGATGGAATAATGTTGCTTTTACTAGGAGAGGATGTGCTTTCCTAGTGCGAGTTAACATCTTAAACCATAAAAGTGTTTGCTTTTATTAGGAAAGTCACTTTGCTTTTATAGTCACTAGTAGTGCGAAGTTAACACTCTAATGGGTCATATTGATTCCCAGTTTTATTAAATATTTTATTTACTGTATTAAATTGCATGCTTTTTAAGTAAATAATACCTGCTCACTTAATCATGATTTATCATGCCTTATTATCATTTGTTATTGATCTACCTTGATGATATTGCCTTCATAATATTCATCTGTCCTTTGACTTTATGAATGATTGCCTTGAAAATCACCCTTGATAGCCAGCTAGGTGAAATAAAATAATTTTTAGACTCTTAAGTCTTGGTTAAAATTTGCTTAGACATTGCTCAGGTCCAATTAATAATTTTAGGCTTAGATTGGCCTCGGAGCGGTGAACCGACATTCACCGGACATGATTACATATCAAATATGGAAATCGAAATGCAGCATGGTGATGCATGAGAAAGTCCATGCAAGGACGCGCTAGTCGCCAACAGTCTGCCGATCAGGCTACAAGGAGGAACTATAATCGCCCAATCAACCATGGCCACAGTGCCCTGGCCGCAGATCATCTAGTGCATCGTAGACGCATCGTGTCAGAACACAGTACAGTGAATCCGGAACCTGTGGCGAGTGCGTAGAGTGGACTAGTGCGGAGTGTGTGTGAGCGCCATGCGGCCACGCACACGGGCACAGTATTCAGGTGCGGAGTCGCTTGCTGCTAGGCGTGGCCTTGAGCAATCAGATTCATTGAGGACGGGTCCGCGCAAGTATTCACGATTACCTGCGTATTGGGTGCTAACTGGCAACCGGTAGTTGGTCTTGCGCGCCATAGACTAGCAATGATTATGCATGCTGATTATGCAAGATCTAGGTCTTCCGTGTGAGTGAGTGCGTGGTGTGTCGCTCCAGTGCGTCTGACGGCTTGCCTTACTATGAACAGAAGCACTTGCGAGACATAACGGCCTGACCTAGTGGTGGTGATGGTACTGTGTTTAAAACTTGACCGGTTGGTGGGATTGAATGTTAATAATGATTAGCGAACTTTGGGATTAAAAGAGAACTTTGGGAAAGTCCTTTGGGTTAAAAATGGGCTAAGTCACTTTGCTTTGTTTAGATTTAGCAAACAAATAAACCTAACCTTTCTTTTGGGAACCCCCACCACTAAAATTGCGAGTAGTAGCTAGCTGATAGAGCTTAGAGGACGACCCTGACCACGCATATATTACCATGATATGCACGGGAACACCATGAAAAGAAACCTGTAGGCCGCATCAGAAAATGGAAAGTAGCCCAAGACGCATGCCTTCCAATGCAGGCTAGGCATCGCCGCTTTGGATTAGTCTTAGGACTTTTTTTTATTTGGGCTAATGCCGTGCTTGCTATATATTCATGCAGTGTTGTGTATTATAACTCCGCCAGGCGAGACGGCTTATAGGCGGCATTCCTTTACTGGTGGATGATAGTAGACTTGCAGATCGTCGTATCAAGCGGTTAGCGGCCACCGGTTATCAACTATCTCATTAGAATAACTACTATGCACTAACGTATAATACTCATTTAGAACCTACTATGATAGTAGGAACACAACATGTTCAATAGCCGAGGGGGAGGCCAACAGGAGACACAAATCGTTCGTTGTAAAACCACTATCGCACAATGAGCGATCGTAATGTCCGCGACCTAGCTCAGCTACTACATTCAACATTTTGACATCACAAAGCGCGAGGATCACTGAACACACCTGTTACTCTCTTGAGGGCTTGGTGACACTGATTCCATCTCTATTAGTGGAGGCACCAGGTACAGGCCATACATGCCACTAACATTGTAGGTACACAACTGCCAGAAGCCAACCTAGCCCTCTCCTGGCGAGTAGTTGTGCTTGAACAGCATGTACGAACAGCAGGAGAGTGCCTCGAGCCTCAGGCCTCAGCCTTCTGACACCAGAGGATGCTTACGATTAGTTAGCTTGTGGAGAGGTATGATATTCAATATAGAATATGTTCAGAGGGTTTTCAATATGAATTTTGACAAAATTAAATATATACTAACGCTACAATATTTTTCACAATTAAAAATATAAATATGTGTCCTCATTCACACAACCACAATTAAGTTCATTTACACAATATCTGACATATTTAATCAAAATATGTACATACATGAAATAAGACATAAGCAATGTTTATACATTTCAAGAGTACAAGGTGAATCTTGAGGTCATTTATTGTGCCTACATTAGCTATTTGTGGCCCTTGATGATTTCAGATTTCTGTCCTTAAAAGGACAATCTCTCTGTGTGTGGAACTACGGCCCCCAAGGACAACTCTCTCTCCTCTCTCGGAAATCTCTGCCAAACGAACGCGATAATACCTGGCACCATCGTGAAGTGTCGGGATGGGCGCCGTAAACCGAGGTCGATCTCTTTAAGTGTAACATTGTGTAGTACTAGTACTGAGATGCATCATTAATTTCAATGCATCATTAATTTGGTACTTTTGACATACACGCACTCGTCGTTAATTTTGGGACATACACCAACTCTCTGTGGGCGCTGCCTTTGAAAATATAGCATAATAGCCACATAAGTTCTTTTACCATTGTATAACCTATGATAAAATTTAAAAAGAATACAAGTATTGAGATGAAATATCTATCAATATTAATTAGCATGCTTATATTATGGAAATTGATAATTGGGTGAGTGAACTTCAAAGTTCCTTTTATGCTTCTTTTTAACTTTTGTGCAGCTTGCTACTGTGATGTGTTAATACATGAATAGTAATTATTAGAGTTTGAATTAATTAAATAGCTAGGCTCAGGAATTTCAAAACCCATCTTATAAATTAATTATAATATATGTGATGATATTTTTTCTCATGGTTTCTCTTTTGAGTATTGAATGATCTTGCTATATTCATCGCATGATATAAAGCCCTTGAATCCTATTAATATATTTCAACATATATATGTAATTAGTCATATTATGTATGCTTAAAAAGCTAGGAATGAGAGGTTTGTGAGGAGAATATATAAAGTTGAGCGCGAGAAAGTTACGGTTTGTTTCTTGCTAAAAGTCCGTAGTGAGACTCTTCAAACAACCTTTTTGGGTTTATACTATCAGAAAGCCTCTGACGACCGTTGACGTTGACCGTAAAGCGTTTATGTTGAAGTCATCTCTCGTCGTATCTCCATTCTACATAGAAATGGAAAAGCTATTAGAGTTGCAACCTCCGGAGAGGAAGCACATGGTGAACTTATTGGCACTGCGACACACCGGCTGCTCGAAGCTGACCCAATACCACATGCTCTGGTAAATACAAGTCTTCATTCTAGCCATATGGTCCCTCCCTGCCCCGGATAGCTGAGGACCATATCTTCTTTGAGCGTAAATCCTCTATGCCAACTCCCGCCCCTAATAATCTTCGTAAACATTAGGATATAACCATCGTTACTTCTCAACTTACTTGATCTCATCATCCGTTAATTTTCAAGAGACGTAACCGATCGAGTGCGACCGAGTCACGCTGTTCAAGCTCCAAGCTGCTTTGCCGCCATCGCTTTGCCTGCTTAGACTTTTCTGCCGGCGCCTTTGTGTTTGTAAATACGTGTGCTGTTAAGGCAAGGTTCTATGTTCTAGCCATGCGCCGGTAATCTTTTTCGATCAATGCTTGTTTTGTATGTACAAGCGCTGCTTTATCTCGCATTTTGCTTATGTCTGCTGGCTGGCTAGGCCCAGGCCCTTTGACCTTGTTGACCTTCGGCCGACGGTGGCCTTAACTTGATGCCTTCTGGTGAAGCCAAGGGGTCACTGTGAGGTCGGGTGGAGTTGTGTTTACGGTCACAGCGCGAGCTTCAGGAGCCATCGCGTACTCAGAAGCAAAATTGAGGAGCAGGCTTCGGGGCGTCGGTGAGAAGCGTGGAGTTTGTGAGGAAGGTCAGTGAGCTTCTTCGGTAGCCAATCGTGTGTGGTGGAGATGACCTCCGCCATCTGATGATCTCTCCGCCTGGACATGACTTATGTACCAGACGATCTTTGTCTTTGAGAGCTGCGTAAGCTGCGCACTCTTATCGCCGATCGCCTCCACAATATCGAGTATAAGATCTTCAAAACCGCAACAGCAACTTCCTCCTGCGACTTCACAACTGGAGCATGGATAACGGCCCGATCTCGGCCCGATCTCGTATGCTCTCTGGGAAACGGAACTTTTGCCATGCCACCTTTTTTGGTTTGCCGGACATGTAGCTGCTCAACCGCGCGAACCTTGATGTAGTAATCGCCACTTTCGAAAATGGCGGAGTCATCCCGCTTAGCGGTACCACTGCTCAGCATGGATCATGGCTAGTAGCGGACTTAGCGAGATTCTTTCTTCTCAAGTCCTGGCTATTTGACTTGTTGAGCAATGCGCCCTGTAAGCCACTTAGCCCCCCGAGTATATATAGCCTTTAGCTCTGGGTTGCTTGCCTTGTGCATCGTTTGAGAATCCTTTGTGAACTCTCTTCCATGGGTCGGCGAACGATATAATTACGCTTGTCCGTCCACGGTGGAGAGGGATTCTTCATCCACTCGTCACATCCACTATGACCATCTCGACCGGAACAGCGAGTTGAACTATGAGCGGCTTCACTTGTACGATTTGTGGGCCCCGATTGACTTCCGCGCATATTCTTTCATTCTCAACTATCTATAAGCTACCAATTTCAGAACCATCCCCAAACATTCATTCCTCATTCATTCAGAAATTCTCCTGGGTACACATCCCCTCTGGTATCCTGTAACATTTTTGGATATAGTCAGGTGGTGGTTTCTTCTTCTTCCTCTTCTTTATCGACACTGGTCAGCCAATGTGTCCAAAGGATCGTATTCCTCAAACGCCGCTTCCCGATATTATCGCTGTATTCCTCAAACGCGCTTATCGTCTTTACTTTTCCGCTCCATTTGCGCCTCTGAGGCGTCTCCTGAAATCTTACGGTCAAATCGGTGAAATCGGTCTGAAATTCTTCAAAGTTAGTGTACCGCGATATGTCTACTTCAATAATATTTGGTGCCATTCTTCCCAACCCATCTTCCTATGGTAGGACGCATCCAGCCAACGTGGTCTATAACTTAATTTAACGGAATCAATTCTTTATGCTTCGGAGTTAAGGTCCTCGCAGAATTTACATTGCTTTCGCGAGAGTTCCCATATGGTCGAGTTAGATGAAAAAATGGTATAGACCCATGAGTGTAAAGGCAGGCGTGCGCCATAGCATTACTCACGTTGACTGCGATAAGCGTCGGACCTCATAACGTTAAGCGCCGCTTTGCCTCGAACTCCTGATGCGCTTCGTGCTACCTGTATTAGCAACAACGTAGCGGCCGGCCAGTTCCACTTAGGACATAATTCCGATTACATTTGCGGTGTTAATTGGCTCCTTGTCCCTTCTTGAACATCTACCTATATATAAATTGAGCTATACTCCATATCTCTCTCCCAATTCACTAGCAGAACTCATAATTCCCATAATTAATCTCTCATAATTGCGGTTCACATCCAAATCTCCCTATTATCAGACTACCTCCTTTCCTTTGTATATCAATTCATCGAAATCTATATCTCCTCCCCAAGCGGCACTCACTATCTATCAAGCTATCCCATCTCTATCTCATCTATCCCCATCACATATCCTTCCTAGCTCCAGCCTCATCCTCTTCTCACCATAGCCAATATCACACACTAGCACATAGCATCCTAAGTCCTTTTCTCACTATTCACCTCCCCACACCTATCCTAATCTATCTATCAGGGCGTTTGTAAGGCTATAAAACGGGATCATAAGGCCTCTCGGGCTTTCCCGGCCGTTCACCGACGTGGATCCCGAAGGCGTCACACGGTGTGGCCTTATCGGCGTCAGGCCTGTCCATGCCTAATAGCGCGTCGTGACGGCGTGGGCGTGATGGTGGGCCAATTTCATACTTGTGTTTCATATTTCATTAAAATGTTTAAAATTTCAGACTTGTGTTTCATATTTCAAGATAATGTTTAAAATTTCAGTACTTGTGTTTCATATTTTTTAAAATGTTTAAAATTTCAATATACATTTCATATTTCATTAAAATGTTTAAAATTTCAATTACTTGTGTTTCATATTTCAATATAATGTTTAAATTTTCAAGACTTGTGTTTCATATTTTTTAAAATGTTTAAAATTTCAATATACATTTCATATTTCATTAAAATGTTTAAAATTTCAATATTTGTGTTTCATATTTCATTAAAATGTATAAAATTTCATTGCTTAATTTCTATATATGCTTCAAATATACAAGTTTCATACAGGAGCACATCTTAACTAGTAACATACTTTGTCTTTACAAGTGTGCCTTCGTTATGATCGTGGCGTATATAAGGAGCATCGACATCTGTGTCATTCAGGACACTTATGTTGACATCCACCGCAAAAGGAGGGAGCTCGTCGAACTGACTATACTCTTCCTCGTCTGTGATGTCCTCAACTCCGACAATCCTTCGTTTGCCTTAGAGAACCACGTGTCGCTTTGGCTTGTCCTTCTGCTTCTTAGGTTTGCTTGACATGTCTATTACGTAGAAGACTTGTCTCACATCATTGACGAGAACGAATGGTTCACACCTATAGCCGACTTGTGTGAGGTCTACGGTTGTCATGCCATATTTGTCGATCTTCACGCCGCTTGAACTCAGTTTAACCCATTGGCACTTGAATAGAGGGACCTTCAAAGGTCCATAGTCAAGCTCCCATATCTCTTCTATGAAACCATAATATGTGTCCACCTTGCGGTGTTGTCATGGCGTGCATGCAGACGCCGCCATTACGTTCGTGCTCATCTTATCCTGGGATTTCGTGTAAAATGTGTAACCATTTATCTCGTACCCCTTGAATGTCACGATTTCACTAGATGGTCCTCGAGCCAAGCGTTGCAACTATTCATTGTCTGACCCTTTCGAAAGGATGTAGTTTTGTAACCAAGCGCCGAATGAATCCATGTGCCTCAATGTTATCCAATCCTCATATCTCCTTGGGAATTCGCGGCGTAGAATACTCTTGTGCTAAAGGACATAAGGGCCCACTACAGTAGATTATTTCAAAACCGTGAAATGTGCTTGTTTAAAAGTAAACAGATCTTTGCATGCAAGTGCTTTCCGTCCTAGTGTCCCTTTTCCCCGGAGCCTCCCCTCATGGCGTGATATAGGGACACCAATCGGATTTAGATCATTAATGTAATTCACACAGAACTCAATCACCTCCTCATGCCATACCCTCGGCTATGCATCCTTCCGGACGAAGCGATTCTGGACATACCTCTTTAGGACACTCATGTACCTCTCGAAAGGAAACATGTTGTGTAGAAACATGGGTCCGAGAATACCTATCTCCTTGACAATGTGAACAGTGAGATGAACCATAATATCAAAGAATGTAGGAGGAAAGATCATCTTAAGGCTAACCACACTTTGTACCACGTCATCCTGCAGCTTACTTAGTTTATTTGGATCAATAACCTTTTGCAAAACCGCATTGAAAAAGGAACACAGCTTTGTGATTGTCCCCTGGACCCACTCGGGCAAAATACCTCTCACAGCCACTGGGAGCAACTGTGTCATCAACACAAGATAGTCATGGGATTTCAGATGGACGATTTTATTCTCTTTCATGTTTATGAGTCTTTTTACATTCGAGAAGTATCCGGAAGAGACCTTCACACTGTTCAAGTACTCTATCATGCTTTTTTTGTCTTCTTTGTTTAGAGTGTAGCTCGCAGGATGTAGATAATGTTGTCCTTTGCCTGTCTTTTCTGGATGTAGATCATTCCTTAGTTCCAAATGTTTTAGATCTCTCCGAGCTTGCAGTGTATCTTTTGATTTGCAGTACATATCTAAGTATCCTAACAGGTTCACGCAAACATTCTTCGTGATGTGCATGAAGTCAAGTGAGTGACGGACCTCCAAAACTTCCCAATAAGGCAAGTCCCAAAATATTGACTTCTTCTTCCACATGGGTGCCTGACCTTTCTCATTCGGTATAGATTTTCTCCTAGGACCCTTTCCAAAAACTACTTTCAGATCCTTTACAATAGCAAACACACGCGGCCCACTTCGATGCTCAGGCTTAGCACGAAGGTCTGGTTTTCCGTTAAAATTCTTGCCTCTCTTCCGCAACGGATGCCTCGTAAGAAGAAACCTACGGTGGCCCATGTACACAACTTCCGAGAGTTTTTGAGGCACATGCTGTCCGTTTCATCTAAGCACTGCACGCAGGCTCTATATCCTTTTATAGCTAGGCCGGACAGGTTACCAAGTATAGGTCAGTCGTTGATGGTAACAAACAGCAATGCACGCAGGGTGAAATACTGTCTTTTGTGCTCATCCCATACCTGTACACCATCCTCCCACAATGTTACAAGATCTTTAACCAACGGTTTCAGATAGACATCGATGTCATTTCCAGGTTGCTTGGGCCCTTGGATCAACAACGGCATCAATATGTACTTCCGCTTCATGCACAACCAAGGAGGAATGTTATAGATACATAGTGTAACAGGCCAGGTGCTATGGCTGCTGCTCAACTCGCCGAACGGATTCATACCATCCGTACTCAACCCAAACCTTATGTTTCTCGCCTCATCTGCAAAGTGCGGGTATGTTCGATCGACTTTCCTCTACTGGAAGCCATCAGCGGGATGTCTAAGCATCCCGTCGTCCTTACGCTCTTCTTTGTGCCAACGCATTATCTGGGCATGCGCTTTGTTAGCAAATAGACGCTTCAATGGGGGGATGACAGGGAAATACACACCACCTTAGCGGGAGGTCTCTTCTTCATACGCTCCCCATCTATTTCACCTGGGTCGTCACGCTTCATCTTATAACACGATTCTTTGCACACTGGACAAACATCAAAATTCTCGTACTCATTGCGATACATGATACAATCGTTAGGATATACGTGTATCTTCTGTACTTCTAATCCCAAAGTACAAACGACTTGCTTGGCTTCATATGTAGATTCAGGCAGAGTGTTATCTTCCGGAAGCAACTTCTTTATGAGTAATAACAACTCATCAAATCCCTTATCTGAGATACCATTCGTGGCCTTCCATTGCATTAGTTCCAGTGTGGTGCGCAGCTTTTTGTGGCCCTGCCCACAGTTTGGGTACAAAGGAGTCCTATGGTCCTCTAACATGCACTAGAACTTGTCGAATTTTCTTTCATCTGTGTAGTCTCCCTCTCCGTCATGCAACATCTGGTCTAGCTCATCATCACCAAACTATCCGAGTGTATCTTCCACAGAACAGTATTGCCTGGCGTCTGGGATACTGTTCAAACCCTCTTCTTCTTCCTCGTCATCTTCATCATCTTCCTGGCTAATCCCCTCTACTTCGCCATGGTTGGTCTAATAGGTATAGTTTGGCATGAATCCTCTCATGATCAAATGGTTCATAACCTGCCATCGGTGGGAGTGCTCCTTCTCATTCTTGCAGTCTACACACGGACAACATATGTAGCTGCCTACAGGCAAGAAGGCAACGGCCGCTCTCAGAAAACCCTGCACGCCATCAATGAACTCTTTAGAGCAACGGTCCGCATTGTACATCCATTGCCGGTTCATCTACACCAATTTATGTTTTATTAAAAAAATATAGTTACATTTCAGAATCTAAAGCTCACAATCACTTAGATCTACCTTTCTAATTACTTTTTGTTCTTCTTCAGTCTACAATTAAAGACAATATTTTTTTGCTGCAACAAAAAACTCCACCTACACTAATTCTTTTTTGTCCTTCTACATTTCATGAACTAAAACTAACTAATTGTTACATTTTTTAATTATTTTTTATCCTTCTACAATTTTGAACCTAATTATTTTTCCCTTTCTACCTTTGTAATTATTTTTATCCTTATACATTTTTAACTAAACCTAACTAAAATTTTTTACCCTTCACATTTATTGCACAAAAATAACTAATTGTTACATTTTTAATTATTTTTATCCTTCTACAATTTTGAACCTAATTATTTTTCCCTTTCTACCTTTGTAATTATTTTTATCCTTATACATTTTTAACTAAACCTAACTAAAATTTTTACCCTTCACATTTATTGCACAAAAATAACTAATTGTTACATTTTTTAATTATTTTTAATCCTTCTACAATTTTTAACTAAATCTAACGAATTATTTTTCCCTTTCTACCTTTTTATTTTTTTCCTTCTAATTTTTGCCTTATTTATTTCATACTCCAATAATTAGTTCCCAAAATTAGGGTGATCAAGCTAGCTAGCAAATTTATCGTTAAATTTTGGATCCTAAAGCAAACAACTTAATTTTGAGATCAACTCCCTAAAATTAGATGATCAAGCTAGCTAGCAAACAAGTTAGGTAGCTAGCAAACAAGCAAAGAAACTTTTCAGTGATGAAGCTAGCTAGCAAACAAACACACCTTTCAACAAAGAACAAATCAACATTTCTCCACATCCAATGCAAAAAAAAAGCAATACTTAGGTGAGAAGGATGTTAACATGACGTTACTAACCTTGAAACACTTAATTTGCAGCCAAATCACCTCAATTGAAAAGTTGGGCAGCACCTCCCCTTGAATAGTAGCTCGGCCCTTCCGATTAACACTTCCCGTTCACCTCTGCGCCCTCGGGGAGGAAGAAGATGTTTTAAATGCGCTGGGCTGGATGGTTCTACAACCGGTTTGAGATACAAACCGCTTCTAGAGCTTGCCTTTTACAACCGGTTTGTGTCTCAAACTGGTTCTGGAACCCACAACCGGTTTGGGACATAAACCGGTTGTAGAGGTGGGACTTTATATGCAGTTCGTGTTTTAAACCGTTTCTGGAAGCCCTCTCCCGCCCGTTGCCCACGAACCGGTTCTAGTACGAAGATTACAACGGGTTCGCACCAAACCGCTTCTGATGGACTGGTTGTGATGCCTAGTTCTATAGTCGTGAACCCAATTTCTACAACCCGTTTGTGTCCCCAACCGGTTATGGACTTCTACAACCAGTTTGAGACACGAACCACTTGTAGAAAGTGACTTGTACAATCAGTTGGGGACACGAACCGCTTGTAAAAGCTCAGTTTTCAAAATAATAAAAGGAGTGCTTGTCCTACTCTGTCAGAGAGCTGTCAGAGAGCACGCGTGGGTGGGTTGGCTAGATGGGTGAGGCATGGGTCACGAGGAGGGGGTGAGGTTGTGGGTTTGCATCCCACTCCTCCCAATATTATTTATCTTTTAAAGTGCCTTCACAACCGGTTATAAAACCACATGTGATACTGTCTGGAGTATCACACGTGGTTGCTTACAACCGGTTCCAAAACCGGTTGTAAAATCCAGTTAGAACCGGTTATAAAACCCGGTTCACTGGTAGTGGCAGCCCGTAACCAGACTACTGCCACTGTGTAACAGCCCATTTTGGGGTCCTTTTTAAAATTTTCAAAAAATTCATAATTGAATTGCATTTCCTATAATTACTATTCACCATCTAAAAAATTCTTTAATCTTCAAATTCAAATCCCAATTTGAGAAGCAAGCTCGCTTCTTAAATTCAAAATTCAGCTTTGAAGCTTTTTTTCAAAAAGTTGAATTTAATTTCCAAATTTGAATTCAAATTCAAATTATAAACTCCAATTCATTTTATAAGTTGAAAATTCTCTTCATAATCCAAATTTGTTTTTCTAAAATTCTAAATCCTCTTCTGGGCTTAGCGGTGTCCCAACCCAATCTAGACCTAGCCCGGCCCAGCACTACTAGAGAATAGGCCTTTAGTACCGGCGCATCAGTCCCGGTTGGACACGAACCGGTACTGATAGGGGCATTAGTCCTAGTTCATGGCTTCAAGGCTTCATTCCCGGTTGAGCTCCGACATCAGTCCTGGTTCGTGATACGAACCGGTACTAATAAGTCCTTTGGTAGGCAGGTACAAAACAGCTGGCATGGGTGCTCATCAGTCCCAGTTCGTACCACGAACCCCGACTGATACGAACCCAGACTGATGCCTCCTCATCAGTCGGGTTCGTGTTACGAACCGGGACTAATGCCTCGTTTCAGGAAAGTTCAAAAGGAATGCATATCTTAGTTATATTAGAACGTGTGGAGGGGTGGGTTGGCTAGAAGGATGAGTGGGTAGTCTTGAGGTCTTACGTTTGAGTCCCACTACACTCATATATCTACGATTTATTTTTAAATGTTTGTAGCACTATCAATCCTGGGGTAAAGGAATCAGGACTGATGCCTCATAGGCATCAGTCCTGCATGGGCTGTCTTGGTTCCAAAACCGAGACTAAAAAGCACGTTTGGAACTGGGACTAAATGCCCGACTCCTAGTAGTGTAGGCCTATTTCGGCCTAACCGAGCCCCCTATCTCTCTCGCTCTGTCCGAGGGGTTCCTCAAGTGCCGTGCTAGCCTGGACGTGCCGCACATGTCACCTCCCCATCGCCATCACCTCAGCAAAGTTCAAAAGGAATGCATATCCTAGTTATATCAGAACGCGTGGATGGGTGGGTTGGCTAGAAGGATGAGTGGGTAGTCTTGAGGTCTTACGTTTGAGTTCCACTACACTCATATATCTACGATTTATTTTTAAATATTTGTAACACTATCAATTCTGGGTAAAGGAATCGGGACTGATGTCTCACAGGTATCAGTCTTGCATGGGCTGTCCTAGTTCCAAAATCAAGACTAAAGCATGTTTGGAACCGGGACTAAATGCCCGATTCCCAGTAGGGTAGGCCTATTTCGGCCTAATTGAGCCCCCCCTCTCTCGTGCTCTGTCCGAGGGGTACCACGCGCGTCGCGCCAGCCTGGACGGGCCGCACATGTCACCTCCTCGTCGCTGTCACCTTAGGTAGCTCCCTAGTAGTCCCTAGTTGCTCCACGCACCAGCGAACTGACCGCCGCCCCCACCCTTCATCGGAGAAGCATGCTCCCGTAGCTTCTCGCCACCCGCGCCCATGGCGACGTTGTTCTGGCTTGCCGCAGGTGATGGCTGGCCACGACGTCCTAGGTCTCACCTAGCCGAACCCATTCCGATCATGAACCACTAGGATAGTGAACCGTAGTGCTATCAATCCCCAGCCAAAGGTTCGCCGAAGTTTGGCTGGAGAACCCAGCGAGCCGTCGCCTGGCTGACGTCACCCCAACGTCGGCCGTGAAACGAGTCGTTGACATGTGGGACCCACACTAACAGTGATTAGCATTTAAATCTTTCGTGTTTAAGCGCTGTCAGCCACTTATATGTGGGTCCGCAACCCCACCTGTCAGTATTATTGGAGGCATACTCCTAGTTTACACCTTCAGTTTGTGGGCTTCGTTCGGGCCGCTTTTGTCTCATGGACCTGATCGTCCTAGGCCGAACAATGTAGATTTCAGCCTAGTCCTATTTAGAAATTTCAATCTTTTCCTATTTTAATTAATCCAAAAGGAATTATTGATTTTCTAAAAATATTTAAACATCACCTAAAATATTAGAAAATTTATGATTAATACTAGACAGCAGGCTAGATTTAATAAAAATATAAATTTGAACAGTAACCCAATTTTGGCCTCTGTAAAATACTAGTATCCCTAATTCAACCTTTTTAGAAAATACTTTAAATAATCTTTCTGCTTAAATAAATTAGTTTATGATTTCTATAAATCTTGGAAAAATTTCATAGAATAATAGATGTAGTTTTGAACCTATGAAAATTATTTGAACAATTTTAAAAGAATTGCTATCCTCAGAAATTTATTGGTTGCAATTTAAACCATTTTCCTTAAGGAATATTATTGCTGTAAATCAAACAGATTTATTTAAAATACTGTTTTAACTCTGAAAATTTCCAAATTTTCATAGAAACATTTTTTGTTCCACAGCAATTTAATAAAAATATGAAATCCATTTATCATTTGGAAAAATTTGGCAAATAAAAGAAAACCCCTAAATGCTTAGGAAATTATTATTCTAAAATACCTTAATTATGTTCACAAAATTATTTTCTAGTAAGGGTAATAGCACCTATGGGTATCTAAAGCATGTTCATTCATATTATACAATGTCAGGTAGGATCCTTGTACTGACATTAGTATTTCCATTCGTGCATACATGCATCATTTCTTTTTTGTACTTGTTTATACATTGTCGCTGTCTTCCTAAGTAGACGTCAAAGATCCTGAAGGAAGGTTCAAAGACACCGAAGAAGACTTCCATGCCTTAGGACTAGGCAAGCTAACATTCTTAGTTTATGTCTTACCCAGTTATACTTAATGTTATTTTGATTCACTTAAGAAATTGCATGCAATATGATTTTAATACCTAGCTTGTTAATCATGTTATACACATGCCATGACCCTTGACAAATTTGATTACCATGCTATGTTCGCCTTGAATGTCAAGCTATGACTGCCTTGATAGTCATATCCCTTGTGACACCAATTAAAACAAATCAAACATTTGGACTCCTAGTCCTTATGTAAAACTTGTTTAGGTCTAATTAATGTTTTGTTTTAGCGGTATAACAACCCCATAGTGGTGAACAGTACCTATCACCACTACAATTACTACTTTATTCTATGAATTGGTTGTAGTCTGGTTTGATATAGGATGTGTCAGTTGGTCTCGAGATACGAGCCGGTTGGGCTAAGATACTGGTTGAGACCCGGAGATTGGGTTTGCAGTCTAGAGTGGCTCTAGATTGGAAGGTTGTGGACCTATTGAGATTGAGGTAGAGAGCGGAGTATGGTATCTTCGGCTTTTGGGCCATGAGAAGCGGGATCAGAAGGATCCCTTGGATATGAATCAGTGTTGGAAGCGTCTGACACAACACACGACCATCGTGCGGTAGTGCGGGTGTGGAGTCCAACGCGGTGCTCTGTAGAGGCCCTGGAAGATAATCCAACCCGGTGGGCAGGCAGAAGGGCACCGTCACCTGAGGGTGATCTAGATCATGGGTGGGTACAAGAAGGAAGAATAGGAACCGTCGTTCTAGCTGAGTTTTGTGTTTAGCCTAGTCGTACCATGGGATGATACCGCAATAGATAGGATTGGTTAATCTAGAAAACATCATTTACTCTCTTCCCTTGATTTGAAATTGGCTAAATCATAGATTTATACTATGAATATTTCAACTAGATTTATGCATATAAATAAACCCTAGCCTTCCCTTAAAGCCATCATCATTAATGCATTAGGAGAGTGTTAACCACGTACTTGCCCTCGCAATCACTCACTCTTTAGATGGAGAAAACCTAGAAGACACCTATGCTTGCTTTGAGGATGAGGACCCTGGATATGATGGCCAAGACGATGCTTAGAGCGTAATTCTCTCCAACCACTTGCACGGATGCAAAGTCGTTGGATCCCCTTTTGTTGTAATGAAGACTTTCGCATTTGTAATCTGAACTCTCGTGTGTACTGTACTGATATTTGGCCTAGACAGTCCTATTGTAAGAACTATTCGCTGAAAGACGTTAATTTCGTTAAGTTATCTATTTTACTCTGATCATTGTATATATTATGATCTGGCTATGTAATGGTATATATTAGTCTACCGATTTAAGGACTAGTGCAGGAATCATTTGGCAGGTCTCCGAGCGAGGCCTCCACACACTGCTTCCTTGATTTAGAATCCCATGTTATGTTGTGGAAGGGTCAAGGTTAGTCAAGAGTATCGCCAGGGGCGGATCAGAGTATCGGCTGTATCGCAAGTCCCGAACTAGTTTAATTGTTCATTTCAACAACAAAGATCCAATCATAACGGTAAAAAAAAAAAAGTCCAGTAGTGGAAGCACAAAGCATCCATCGCGAAAAACGTCAGTCTTGCTTCCATCCAAGACAAAAGTAAGCTATCAGACAAAACTTTCAGTCGCCATGCTTCCAGTGCAGTCAGTGCAGTGCAGTGCGGCCGACACTTCACTTCCCTGGAGTGTTTGTTGAGCCTAGGCTGTCCGCTTCTGGCTCAGCCTTCAGTTGCACGCAGGACTTGCCCTAAAACCCTAAAATCGAACCGAGTCGATCGAACAGCGCGATCCCCAATTCCCGATGGGCGCCGTCTTTAGCTGCTGCTGCGCCCGCCGCCGCCGCCGCTCCTCGCAGCCACCCGCGGTTCCGTATCTGCCCAACGACATGCTCACAGAGGTGTTTGTCCGGCTCCCGGCACACCCGGCCGACCTCCGCCGCGTCTCCCTCGTGAGCGAGCAGTTCCGCGGCGTCGTGGCCGATCGCGGGTTCCTCCGCCTGTTCCGCAGTGGCCACGGCAACAAGCCTCCTCTGGTGGGCCTCTTCACCAACCACGATGAGCACCGCTTCCTCCCTATCCGCGGTGGCGAAGTCCGCGCCGTCGCCGGCGGCGACGGACCGCTCCGCCCGGATGACGCTGACTGGTTCATTCTCGGTAGCCGCCACGGCCGTGTCCTCCTACACAGCCCGGCCCGGGACCGTCTCCTCGTCCTGGAACCCATGGCTGGTAGCCGTGTGTACCTTCCCGCGCCGCCGGAGCACAAGGCCTCCTACTTCAGCAGCGCCGCCGTGCTCTGTGCCGCCGATCACGCCGCCCACGATGACTGCCACTCTTGCCCATTCCTCGTAGTGTTCGTCTCCTGCCACCACAGCGAAGCCGTCGTATCGATCTACTCCTCCGAGACAGACGCCTGGAACGAAGTCGCGTCCGGCGTCATTCTGTCCGCCGTCGACATGACACCCAGCGTCCTGAGGGGGAAGATGCTGTACTGGGAGCTGATCTCGCACAACATCCTCGCCTTCAACATGGATACGAACGAGCTGCGCGAGATAATGGTTCCAGAAGGCGTCTACGACAACATCTTCGATGCCAACTTTAGCATCATGGTGATGAAGGACGGCAAGCTCGGTCTCGCCGTCGTGTCGGGGTACATTCTCACGGTGTGGGCGTTCCGGATCTACGGCCAGGATTCCTCGGAATGGGTGCTTCGCAAGCTTGTCAGGCTGGACGCCTTGATCCCGCTGCGCAGCAATTCAAGATTCAGGGCGCTCATGCCGCGGACCGAAGGGGCTCCGGTCAGAATAATTGGGCTTGAAGAAGATGAAAATGTGGCTTTCCTATGGGCAAGAGATGGGGTCTTTGCTCTCAATCTTGAGACGGTGTCGCTGGAGAAGGTGCTCAAGGCATGCATCAGGATGGATGTTGTCTACCCTTACAAGAGTTTCTTTGTTTCTGCAGGTACTAGAACCTTTAATTCTGCACTACTCATCGCGCCGTTTAATTTGCATATAATTATATTTTCTTTATCACATATATATAGTCTGGAGCTCATGGAATATTACTTTTTTTTCCCTTCTAGGAGATGTCTATTTCTACGATGACCCGTGTATATTTAAGTATAATTGTTTACTATCTCAGGTCTCACTGTCACGCTGAAAATTTGTAAAAATCCAGTAAGCTAAAACAGACTTCATTTTGAAAAGTAGGATTTGTCAAACTTCAATTTGCATTTTTTGAAGCTCCAGATAATTTTTATTTCTTTTTTTATATTTGTAGTTTGTGTCTATCTTGCATACTACATGATTAATAGGTCGGTAATGTACGTGTGGTACGAATCGTATAGGTGTTTAAAAAATAGGATATCAGCCAAATAATTTTAATAAGAATGTAAGAAAAATTGATTTTTTTTAACACACAACTGCCTGTAAACAAACAGTCCCTAGTACGGTTTTGGACACAGCCCCAAGTATAAATCACCTTTTTGCAACACTGGATATATGAGCCCTAGAACCAAAAGAAACAGACCCATTAAAGTTAATCGGAAGGTTATGTAAGTTTGATTCGAGTCAACAAGAAAACTAGTTCATTATCTAGAAAAAACAAGAAAACTGGGAAAATAACAACCAGTTCCTAGTTCGTATTGACATTTATTGTGTTTAATTAAGTATAACAGTTTAATTTACTAATCTATCGTTGCACTGAAAATTTGTGAAAACCTGATCAGATTCAATTGCAACGGTTGTGTTTGTAAAATTACAGTCCTAGCTAATTCACAATTTCAGAATTCCAGTACAATTATATTGCAGTATAAGTTCAGTTATATATATATATATATATATATATATATATATATATATCTCTGTGTGTGTGTTAGAATTAAATTCTTCTATACGATTTGTCAAACTTCATTTTGTATTTTCAGCTTAAAAGAAGAAATTTTTCTTTTTTCAAAAAGTGTTGTTTATGTCTATCTACTTTTTTTTTTTTCATAATTGCTGTTTATGTCTAGCTACTTTCTTTAGCACTTATTGCAGTCTGGAGCTTGTGATCAATATCTTCTCCATTTAGTTTTAGAAGGTGTCTATTTTTAAGACAACTTCTGTTTCTTTTAAGTATATAACAGTTCTGCAAATTCACATTTCCCTATAATTTTATGAAAAATCAACTCAAATTGCATAATAATATGTCTAAATTTGCCATTTTTATTAATGTGTAATTTTTTTACAGTTATTTTTTTACTTTCTAGATTTAATTTATAGGATTTTAAAACTATTTTTGCATTTTGCAAGTATAAATAATTATTAGATTCTTTTGTTGCCTTTGTATTAATCTAGTGTACTATACATGAGTCATACTTTGTTAATCTAAGTGTAGTGGGATTTATACAGTCAGATTAAGAGATTATTAGCCATAAGATTTTTATTAGAAGTTAGTGGATTTTTTCTAAAACACAACTGCGTGCATTACTACGGCCTCTAAATATAAATCACATTCTCTAAACAATAGATTGATCAGCCTAGATCGAACCCACAAGAACACACACACTCCTTAAAATTAATTAAAAGGATATATAGAGTTTACAAGTAACAATCTGTTCCTTGTATCCACAGCTAGAGTCCTAAGCAGGAGTTTGTGATCTTATTGAAATAAATAATGTTTGAAAATAATCTTTTCCTATATATATATCATATTGTTTTGACAATATTGTAGGAAACAAAAATTTCCCTTTTATAGTAAAACTTATTTTCTGTCCCTTAGGTACCTAGTTCTTAAGAATATGTTGGCGGCCACCATCTATTTATTGCAGTGTTAGCTAAAAACTTGCCTTTACAAAATGTGATTACACATTTCATAGGCTACATATTTGTTCACTAATGATATTTAATAAAATGGACGTTGAGATTATTATGGTTAATCAATTAATAGATATTAATTAATTTTTTCCTAGTTGTAATTAATATTTTTTGTTGCAAGGAAGTGTAAAATTACATTGCAAAGTAGCATTGACATGATTTTGGTAAATCATTCAGGAAGCAATGGTAGGACGTGTTATTTATAAATGTCACCAAAATAGAAAACTTACTTGTCCATGATTTGTTTTATAGACACTTGTCCATGATTTCATATATAGCAGATTAGAGGATGTGAGAATTCCTAGGGTTCTGTCCAATTTGAATGATCTAGTTCTAGGTGCCTGAGGGTAATTAAAACTATCTAAGCTGACAGGGCTGGCAACAAGCTGTTAGGACTTAGGACTGACTATATTTTCCGTGAATGCCCGTGATTATTTTGGGGGTATTTCTGATAGAGGTGGAAAAGGTACGACACTCTTGGAGATAATTGCTGAGGAAGACGGCCCGGTTGGGGTCATTATAATCTCAAACAAATGAATATTAGTTGGATATATATAGTTGCATCATCGAGATTATGGCTTTCACTAATTGTTATTTGTCAAAAATATTTGTAAATACTATCTTATGACAAGCTAAGCTAAGATGATATGTATGTTCAAAAATGCAGTCTGGTTCATTCATGGTACCATTTTGAAATATTGTGAGATATGTGTTTAGTTTCTTTCAGTCTGCATATGGTATATTTATTGTATTTTGTCTCCACCTTTTTTATTTCATGAATTTTGTGACAACACACTATGGTATATGCATGTAATCTAATTAAGATGCTCAAACAGTCCGTGAGCATCTGTTAAGTGGTACTTAAGTCTCTATATTTATTATCTCAAAAAATGTCGCTAAATTTACTGGAGTAGATATATTTTACATATCACTAATGAAATAAAATAAGTGTTTATTTTCCTTTATTAATTATTTCTATCTTAATTTCTTAATTGGTTGGTGGTTGGTGAGGTATTTATGATTGGACATGAGACATCCATCGGCAAGCTAGAAAATCTGCTTCAAAATTAACTTGAAAACCTGAAGGCCGGGTTGATGTTACAGTGTGCTAGCTAGCATGCATATGTTCACTGCCTTTTGACCTGAGTTTGACTGGTCATAGTTGAATTCACTATTAATTTTTAGAAACATTTTCTTCTAATTATTTTTTTGAATGGTTGAGTATTTTGTTATCTATTTCGGATTTTGCTTGGATGGTACTTGGGATGAAGTCATACGTTATTCATCTCTACATGAGCATGGCCATGGGATGAAGTTTTAATTGAATATTTTTGGATAAAAAGGATAAGTTGATCTGATTTGCTAATCATCTTATTTGTTGATAAGCTAAACTTGAAAAGCTTGCTAAAGTGGATTGCATATTCTAGTCCGCTTGGTAATACATCTTCAAAATAAAGAAGTCTCAAAATACCGAAGTGTTTGTGTTTTTGAAACCGAAGATAAGCAAATAAGCTTTGGAGGGCACATCATATTTTTTTTCGAAGTTATCAATATATAGCCCATTATTCTTGAGAATTCCAAAGTGCTTCGATCGATTTCATGCTTCACATCTTTTGTTTATATGTTACATGTTGCAGAATTTCTTTTAATTTGACCTTTCTATCTTTCGAAGGTTTGTTCCTAATCGTTTCAACTCGCTCAATTGCAGTTGGCAGTGGCGGATATAAATGATGGAGGAAATTTTGAAGTTGAAGAGTAAGACATGATTTGGTTATGGATATCCAGCAAGCAGCTGCGTAGAAACTCTTAAGCTGGACAATTTGGTGGTGGTTGTTCCTATTGATATGATGCTACCTAGTGACATTTTAATGCAATCTCTACTACAGAATACCTCTTCACTGCCGGCTCGGAACAGGCTTCACTGCCAGTTCTGGCTCTGGCAGTGAATAAGCGGCAGTGATGAGGCACCTTATCGCTGCCGGGTAGAGAACTGACAGTGATAGAGAACTATCACTGCTAGCTCATGGCATGAGCCGGTACTACTAGGGCCATATCACTATCGGTTAAGCTACCAACCGGCAGTGATATGGCTCTATCACTACTGGCTTAGGCCATATGAGCCGACAGCGATATTTATGTATTCCTACCGGCTTATGCTATCAGCCGGTAGTGATAGGCTGTATCGTTGAGCCGGCAGTGTTATTTATATCACTGCTGGCTAGTAAATATATCCGGCAGTGATACCCCCCCCAAAAAAATGCATAAATCATACAGATCAATTTCATCACCGGTATGCACTTCAAAAGATTCACCACACAAATATCAATGTCATCACCGGTACAAATTCACCATACAGATCAATGTCCCCATATAAATTAATATCAATGTCATGGCCAGTACAAATTTACCATACAACACAATATGTATAATGCACAATTTGAAACCATCCAGATGCACAATATGTATGCATACCTGCTTTTGCTGCAACTGTATGATGAAATTCACCATACCTGATTTCATAATATGTATGTATACCTGCTTTTGCATGCATACCTACATTCTCAGCAGTAAATGGAAAATCAGTGAATAAAAAGGGACTGTGAAATAACATAGAACGGAAAAAATTAAGAATAGGCTAATGATGTTGCCCACACACAAAAAAATGCATCGTATTGACATAGTACACCATAGAATTTTAGTGAAAGGATTGCTCTGAGACGACGATTGCAAACACACAATGTGCTGCCTTCTCGATGCAAGGTCTAGACTTACACAAAAAAATATAATTTAATAATCAAGCTAGAGACTGATTTAAAACATTCAATTGATCACAAATTACATGGAGTCTATAGCTTGGTCAGCAAGATCTGACAGGAAAGCAACTTGAATTATTAATCATAGTATTAACTGACATGAGTGGTTCTTATGGTCTCTTTCAATGGAATCTAAGGCTGATGATTATTTATTTCATGCTCAATTTAAGATTCAAGTTTCTGACATTCATAGCATATGTATAAAGAATAAAGCAATTTTGTGAAACCGAGCTTGTTGTAATAAGTAATTAAGTGTTGGGCACCTAGATTTGTTCAAAAAGGTAGGAAACAATATCTTGAAAATTTGGCCCTAAAAATCAATGTGAAGGTAGGAAACACCTGATTATTGGAAAAGTCATATTACATTATCGCTCTTTAACTCCATCCTACATTCACATTGATTTTCAGGTCCAAATTTCGAAGATACTGTTTCCCACCTTTTTGAACATTTCTAGGTGCACAACACGTACTTATCCCAACAAGCACGGTTTCAGAAAAATCCTAGTACTCTTCCTACATATGCTATCACTATCTGAAACTTAAATCTTAAATTGAACAGAAACATAATAATCATCTGCCTTAAATTCCATTGAAAGAGTTTACCATAAGAACCACTCATGTCAATTAATATTATGATTAACAATTGAAGTTGCTTTCCTGTCAGACCTTGCTGATCAAGTACAAGCCAGCCAGATACTATATGAACGGATAAAACCTCTAAAAGAATGGTTAAGTCAGTGTCTACCTTGATTAATAAATTATCACAATTATCAAGTATAGACCAATTTCATCATCGAGCAAAATCGAAGCCCCCACAATATGTATGCATGCACAGGTTTTGGTGAAGTTAGAAAAAAAAACATATATAACTATAGTTTTACATATTTTGCACAGACAAATTAATTACAAACACATCAAGTTTTCGAATGGACATGCTCATTTTTTTTTCTTGGTCTTCGTACTATCTACTTTGCCCTCTTGGTCCGCTGGCTAGCCCTCGGCTCGCCATGCCTTAGTGTAAAACTCGCCACGTGGATTGGCGACCTCCGTGAGGATGAACCCAGCTAGCTGTTCCGTGACGACTACGATTTTGTGGGCCAATAGCTTATTTGTGGATAGATTTATGCGCTGCCATGAAAAGAATGGCAAAAATTAATCGTTAATTACTACGGGATTTACAAAACTATGTGCTTTAAACCGAAACATACCTACGCATCACTAGTTGTTTCATCGGACATGAAAATGAGCATGAACTTATAAACATAGTACCCGCAAAGATTGGTGCCCTATTCCTGCCTATGGCACTGAGGAAGAGAATGTCAGCCTTGTTGTATTGACTGTTAAGTAGGAAATGCGAACCATGAATGCTCCATACGTACCTTGAAGTTTGTTCTCACACTAAAGAACTTCCTATAAGGAGCATAGCGTTTGCTCTTGACACAGTAGCATGCGAAATCCCTGTGCATACATAGATGGTAATCGGTCTTAGATTAAATTGAATGGAAGAAAAATATAGCAATCACGAAACTCTGATTAACCTGTTTAGCAAGTCTATGATGGATTGGTAATTCTCTTGAGGTTTATGCAATGAGTTCAAGACGACGATCTTGCTAAGTGAGGGCTGGATGACAAGTAGGATCCAGTGAAAACTGCACATACGTCACTAGTGCAATCAGTGCTGATATCGTGTTGCTCATAAAAGAGTAGAACAAGCAGGGTTATGTGTACGTACCTAAAATTATAGGGTAAAAGTATAAATGTCTTGTGATCCTGAAGGAGCATAGCATTGCATACATAGACTTTGGTGTCCTTAGGATACATCTAGGTCATCAACTCTTAAACGAGTCTGGGGTCGAGATACCCTACTCCCGTGTTGAGTTATTTTTTAGCATTTTTGAGCCTCCATTCTATAAAAGAAGGTAGTTAGACGTGCCATTCAATGGTACAATAATGCATACCAATGCAAGACACTTACAGAGTCTAGCACCGAGTCAAGGAAATGTCGAAGACGTCTTGCTGGTACATTTGGTAGAGGTCGATGAATGACATCCATAATGTGTCGTCACCATTAATGTGGTAAAATTCATCATTTATCTCGGCGGCGAGCGCATTATAGCCTGCACTGGACTGCCTCATATACCATTCATGTAGTTGCTGCAATCGAGTGGTTAGATTATGGAGATCCTCAGGCGGGACCAACTGTTCGTCTAGCTTGTACGGCCATCTCAGAGGTGCGAAGGAAGTAGATCATCTCCACGTTCAACATGCTCTAATTGGGATGCCGACAGTCCTGCTTCTGCAAGGAACACATCTCTGGCAAATTGTTGCATATGAGGCTTCTTGACGATGCGTTCGTAGTCAGACTTCTCCTTTCTTGGACTGGACCCCGTGTGTTTAACTGTAGCCATGCGAATGAAGAAGTCTTGTGCCAGCTTAGGGACTACGCTTTTTTTAGCGGATGTCTCAAGTCCTTTCTTCCACAATGATGTGATTATTCCACTCGCTTTTTAGATGAAGTAGGGGTTGCGACTCCTAAGACACTACCCGTCCTCGCATCTGAGACAAATTTGACCTCTGAGATGGTCCCGATGCTTGCTTTTTTGCAGTGGCAGTGTAGGAGTATGCCTTTTCGTAACTGCTGTCGGTGGAGGAATATTGCATAGTGGAGGAGTAATACACCATGGTACGGGCCGTGGGCTTTGGCTTCTTCTGCTCGGTGACGAGGGGTCTCTCCGTGGAGCTTCGTCATTAGAACCGACACATGTAAAGATTTTCCCACGTGCTAACTGAAGAGGCACGTCGCTCTGTTTTCATTTCTATCAGTTCGTAATTACAACTGACATACATAACGTTTCGTCTCCCGAGGCATTTCGTGGGTATTTTTTCTCCATACACATCTATGTAATCTTAGATCCAATAGATCACCCCATTGCAATCGATCTCTCTGCCACTTCCCACTTCTAGATCTTTGTCTCTTCCTACTCCGCCATGGCCTAATCACCTTCTTCACCCTTGTTACAAGTGCCCTCTCCACCAACCTCGTCACCGTTGCCCCCTCTAGCACCTGCCTCATCACCGCAACCCTCTCCACCCGCCTCGCCACTGAAGCCCTCTCCACCTGTCTCGCCATCATTGCCCTCTTGACCCACCTCGCTGTCATAGTCGATGCCCTCTCCACCCGCCTCCCCGTCACGGCTAGGCACGCCATAGTCACCAAGGTCTACTGGTGATCCGGTGCCCCGCGAGAGCAAGCCATAGCCGGCCTTACCATGGTACCATGGCTTGCCAACGATCTGACGCCTTGCGAGGAGGAACGCGTCGACGAGGAGCCTTACGAGGAGGAACCCCGTGAGGAGCCACCGACCGGCGAGGAGCCCCGCGATCTGGAGCCGGTTCCCAAGCGGCACTAGGCCAAACCTCCTAAAGAAGAGGAGGACGACAATGATGATGAAGAGCTCACCCCTATCGTGTCGTCTGAGGAGAAGGCAGTCGAATGGGCCGGATAGCTGTCCGACGATGGGGACACCTCCTCTGATCCCCCAGAGAGCCCTATTCCACCAAGAGATTGTGACAACTTCTCCCCCGACTACCCTAAAGTGATAGGCTGCGGCTACGAGGACTACGACATCGTCGTCGTCGATGACTGGTGGATGTAGGATAGCTATAGGGTATGTAGTGTATATCGTAGCTGGTGCTAGCTAGGCTAGCAATTTAAAAAATATTGGAAATATATATGTGCCGATTCTAGCCATAAACCGGCATAGATAATTGGTCATTTGTGCCAGTTTGTAACTAGCATAGATGACTAGAGACTTAGATTTAAACCTGATCCGCCATGTCCCAACACGATAGCCGGGTGGAGGTCGGGTCAAGTCCCTATTTCCACCCGAGTCGGGTCTGGGTCAGACCTAGCCCTGACCTGACCGACCCTCCCCCAACGTCCATGCTATCTGTAGGATCTAATCCTATAGCCAATATTCACCCCACCTCTCCCTAGCCAATCCCATGTGCCTCGCCCACCCCACCCAGCCCTATTTGGCACCATGAGTCCGCGACCCATCCTCTTCTTATACTCTCCCTTTCTCTCTCACCTATTTGGCGCCACAACCCTACCTGCCCTCCTCCTCTCTCCTCTGCCCCGTTGCCTAGCACTGGCTAGATCTCGTCTTCCTCCAACCTCTGCGGTGGCGCCCTGATTCTGACGGCCCTCGATGTGGCACGTCTCCTACTTAAGCTTCGTCAGCTCCTCCCACAGTGGCACCCTAAATGCGGTGCACAACGATGCGGCGGCGGACAACAATTGGTGACGGCGACCCTCGATGTGACGCATGGGGATTATCGGCAGCCGATGGCAGACAGTGATGCAACGGCAGCCCTCTTCCTCCTACCCATCTCCTCCATAACCAGCATCCTCTTCCCTTCTCTGCCTCTTTTCCTCAGGTCCGATCTAAGCTGAAGCAACGATCGACGGGTCGGGTCTGGGCAGGGTAAGCGCGGTTCGTTTGCATAGTCACCCTCACACACACTCACTCTTTTAGGCAATGATGGAGGAGAGGAGAATCCCTATGAGTGTTATGAGGACGAAGAGGTCTAAGAGGCTGATGATTAGGACAGGTGTTAGGCGGGACTCCAATCGCTTGCCTGGCAGGTGGGTGGCATACCCTTGGAATCCAAATCCTTATCTTACTTTTCTTTTTGCATAATTGAACTCTGATAATAGATCATTTTGGTACTGTGATATTTGACCTAGTCAGCCTAACAAATTTGAGCCACTATGTATTTAAACTTCTATGAAAGAATGTTCTATCTATGTATGTATGAAATGATCCAGCATATTATAATTCGTGCCGTGCTAGCTGAAGGAGAATGCGGTGCTACGCTAGCCGGAAAACAAAATTTTTCTACCACGAACACTCAGGAAACATGCGAGTCAGAGATCATGGAGCGTTACACTTGGAGCACGTTAGCAGCAGAAGTAGAGTGGGTGAAGCCTCCCCGCGTGCTCCGAAGAACTGTACGTAGTCGAACACGACGTGGTACAACTTCTCCTCGTCACGGATCGCCGTCACAACAATGTCGTCATAGTCGTACAATTGATGTAGCCGATCGAATCGATCAGCGCCGACGCAAGATCGACGACGCCTCTACGGTATCCACGCGTCTGGGGTGGGAACACCACGCGCTGGTGTGCTAGCACCCACGAGCGCGGCTAGGGTTTTAGGGGCAGTGGGACGTGGCGACGGCTAGGGTTTATGGTGGGGACACGCTAACGCCGCACGCCCCCATGCCTCCTTTATATAGAGCGCACTAATGGGCCTTCTATGATAGAAGCCCACTAGGACTCGCGCTAATGGATCTTCTATAATAGAAATCCATTAAGACGCCAGAGGATCCAAATCCGCATAAACCCACTAATGGATCCAATCCATCAGACATGATCCAACCCGTTAAGTGTGTGACCCATTAGGCTCATCTATAAGTCGGCCGCAGCCTCGGAGAACCCTTTCCCCAGACCATAAGTCAATAGCGGTATCTAGCAGCACATATTGACCCCCAAATGTACACAATGATCGAATCAGCTGAACCTTGATACACTCACATAGGATCCTTTTGCCACACGATATCAGTCAAGCTCAAGGCGAGAAGCGTGCCACCCTTGTGATAGCTCGACAAATTCATTCGTCAATGTAATGGATATAATTTGTAATTAACTATTTAATCACTTTGGCATGGCCATGCACTTTTTCTTATCCATCCACATCGAGGGGCCCAGAGATATCTCTCCCATTATCAAGGAGGGACAAATTCCATCTTAATCTCTTACATCTCACGTCATGTTTCATAGCATACCCGTAAGCTACCTTTATAACTCCTCTGTTACGGTAAAGCGTTTGATAGCTCCAAAGTATACAATTACGCATGCTGAGAATCAATAAGAATCTCAGGTCAAAGGATCGTATAGGTATACCACTCGAGACTACACCCTGATGGCACTTTTATGATAACAATCTCAGCAGTGTCTCTGAGCGGGTCTATCCAACCCCATGTTCTCTAACATGTGCCCACATTATTGATTTGATATCTCCATATCTATGGTATGTGAAACATTATCATCGATTAATACATGTGCTAGTCAGATCACTATTGTCCCACATAATGATATATGACCAGGGATCATTTAGAATAATATCATATAACCAATGTGTTTCATAATTAAGTCATACTCAATGAACAAAGGAGTGACATTTATTCATGGAACTGATAAGTATATGAACATAGACGTATGATACAATCATCTCACATGATCGCCTCTAGGGCATATCACCAACACTAGCAAGCACTACTAGAAAACTGACCTTTTATACCGGCACATCAGTACCGATTGAATTGGAACCGGTACTAACAGTGGCATCAGTCCCGGTTTATTGGGTACAGGGCATTAGTCCCGGTTGGAGCCACGAACCGGTACTGATGCCCTCGTATTAGTCCCAGTTTGTGATACGAACCACTACCGAAGGCACGGGGTAAATTAGTCCCGGTTCGTAACACGAACCGGTACTAATGCCCTTTCATTAGTCCCGGTTCGTGTTACGAATCGGTACTGATGTCTCGTTTCAGGAAAGTTCAGAAGGAATCAAATCAGTACACGATGGTGGGTGGGTTGGTTAGAAGGGTGAGGCTAGAGTCACGAGGTTGTGGGTTCAAGTCCCGCTTCTCCCATACATCCTTAACATTTTTAAACATTTCCTAGTACTATTCAGTACCGGGTGAGGGAACCGGGATTAATGCTCCTAGTACTATGTTTATCCTTGAGCATTAGTCCCGGATGGCTTGTACCGGTTCCAAAACCGGTACTAAAGCCAGTTACGAACCGGTACTAAAGGTGACTTCTCTAGTAGTGGAGGTATATTCTGGACTAGCGCAGACAGTTTGAAGGCTTCCGGTTTGAATGAAAATCGGTTGCTGACACTATTGCATGAAGATAATGTGTGAAACCTTCTTGATTTCCTTGTCTCTTGCTATGAGCTCCCAGGCCGTGTGGATGACTTCCCTGGCCACGTGAGCATTCCAAGCCGGGCTCCCTTCTTTTTGTCCTTCGGCATGCACAACTAATGCTTCTTTCTTCTCTAGTTTATCTTCCATGCAAACTAAAATAACAGCTTCGATATTTTCTAGATCACGCACATAAGAATCAAATTCAAGAAATTAATTCCTAGTCGTTCCCATATCATCCTCCTCTTCTTCAAGTAAAACCATCCTCATCCTCGGTTTCAACCTCAGCTTGAAAACAACTTCTTTTCTTCACAACAACTTCACTCTATATTCATCTTCAAGAAAATCAACATGCATGGAGCAAAACGAAGCCGTGTACATTTCCACATGAAAGAAAAGCCACAATCACCCTAATTCTGATTTCTTGCGGTGACGCCTTCATTGTCGCACTATGTTTATCACAGCAACAGATGACATAACACCATATGCATTAGAATAACATCGCGTCTCACCTCGCATATACTACTACAAAAATGATCATCCATGCCCCCCAATCACTACCGGTTACACTGGAACCAGCAGTGATAGGTTCGTAAGTCTCAGCAGGTTGTGCGCTTGAGAATCGGCAGTGATAGGACTTATCACTGTCCGGTTCGTTGCTCAAACCGAAAGTGAAGTATCACTGCCAGTTTAAGAAAAGAACCGGCAGTGCTAAGTCCTATCACAGCCGGTTCTTTAGGCCTCCCGCCCCCAATTTTCAACCGGTAGTGAAAGAACTTATTACTACTGGTTCTTTAGCCAAGAACCGGCAGTGATAAGTTCTTTCACTCCTGCCCCTAATTTTCAAACCGGCAGTGAAAGAACTTAGAACCGGCAGTGATAACTCATTATCAGTGCCGGTTCTTGACAAGAACCGGCAGTAATAATTATAACTGCCGCTTTTTGTTAAAAACCAGCATTGATAAGTCACTACTACAGATCTGGACATCAGTACCGGTTCACAACAGCCATCATTACCGGTTTTTGAACCGGTACAGGCCATCCGGGACTGATACCAATGGCATCAGTCCCGGTTCCCTCACCCGGTGCTGATATATTATCAGTACCGGTTGGAGGCACCAACTGGTACTGATAAGCTGCTGATCAGTCCCGATTGGTGTCTCCAGCCGGTACTGAGTAGCCACCACTTGAGCTATGTATAAATTTTATGCTTGTGAGGTAATATATATTATATATGTGTCTGTGTGTGTTAAGTCTAATATTATATATATGTGTGTGTGCGCGCGCGCTAAGTCACAATTAATTAAAGCACATATAATCAATCATGCATAATTAACTGATAATTAAATCACATAACTTTTATTATCATCTTTAATTACAACTATTAGGTATCACAATGAATCAATAATTCCTATATATAGTACACATATACAGTTCACATAACATTTGTTACAACTTTAATTACAGAACGTTCATCATGATCTTTTATGTGCATCGCTCTTGGTAGCCGTAGATGTCAATCCCGACAGTTCACGATCTTTTTCGAAGCACCTATTTGCCGCTGGATTGTGAAACTGGCCTCTTGGATTTACGACCTCATCGTAAATCCAGCCAACGAGTTGTTCTTGGATCGCTCTCACTTTCGCCGGCGAGAAATCGGATGAACCTTACAAGTTGCTAGCACCTTCGGTCAGGATGTGCATAGTATGGCACACATAGTAGCCGCATATATTGGTGCCTGACGGCTGACGCCAGATCTGTGGTGAAAATAGCTAAAAGCGTGAAATGGATGCATGGAAATGAAGTTAACTAACTCAAAAGCTACCATGATGGCATACGTACTCGAGGGGCAAGTGTAATATTGAATTCCTCGTTGAATTCGCCCACGATTTCAGTATGGAACCGTGCAAATGCACTACATACGTGATTGCGAATTGAACAGGATTAGAATTTGTTTAAAATGGAATAGAACTAGCACAATAATGGAAAGAACAAGAATACCGGTTGAGCATGTCGATCAAGTTTTAGTACTTTTCAACTGGTCTCCTCAGCGAGTCCATAACTGTGATCATGCTACGATCTAGCTCGATAATGAGAAGAATCCAATGAAAATTGTACATATATATGGCAACGTAGGTAATTAATTAGTTCTAATATCGTGTTATGGGAAAAGATTAGAACAAGGCGGTTCGAAAACACTTACTCAAAGCTATAGGGTAAAAGTATCTTTGACTAATATCTTTGACCTATTATCCTCTTGCATATGTTGGTCTCTGTATCGGCAGGGGATAGTTGAACAGTCGTCTCATTGATAACGAAAATGCACTCCCTTTTGTATCTTTGTATCTCCATTCTACATAAGAAGAAATTAATTAGGCTTGCAAGTTAGTATAGTGCAAGGGCCCGCAAGGTGGATTTTTGCAATTAAATAAGACACTTACAGAGTCCAGCAACTCAACATGGACATGTCGAGAGTGTCTAACTGGTATAGCTCGTACATTACTGGCCATACGACATAAAATTCATTGTCGCCGTGAAAAAAATGTTCTTCCTTGTACCTGACGGCAAATGTCGTTAGGCCAAGCTTGAACGCATCCAAGTACCATTCATGAAATTGGTGCATCCTAGTTGGTAGCTGGCCAAGCTCCACACACCTGACCAACGAAGCACCCGGTGTAAATGGCCAAGCTTCAATCTGCATGTCGCCTAATATTTGATCTGGGTGCAAACCAGTTTCTTCGATGAATTTTTGCATCTCCTTGACCTTCTGATCTGCTGATGACGTCTTCTTCTTGGACCTTTCCTTGACCAATGTGCGCTCGTAGTCAGATACACGAGGTTTTTTCTTTTTGTCCTTCAAATTTTTCACTGTCCTTGAGCCTTTTAGAAATTCTTCCGTACTAGGCTGAACCTTTTTCTCTGGTGACTTGCGTTTAAAAAAATATAGTGACCTCGGTTCTAACTACCTTGTCGGTCTCCTCCTCTGTCATATCGTACGCCCGCTTTGGAAGTGCAGCCAGCTTCTTGGGTTGGGTGGACCTCGTCCTCTTGCGAGCTGTCGGGCGAGCTGGCTTGCTTGTCTTAGCTGACAATGTTGGAGTTGGAGTTTCGCGTGCAGGGCTCGGTGCAGGAGACGGGCTTCTTCTAGGAGGCATCTTCTTTGGTGACGATGCAGGTGATGACGGACCGCTTATGTGTGCTGGAGGTGATGAAGGTGTTGGAGAGGACACGTCCATGTGATCTCAAAAAATGATGTACTTCTTGCACCATAGGATGAAATTGTGCACTGCCTCTCCTAACTTCGTAGTCCCATCACCTCCGGGAATATCGAGGTCCAGGTCCTCGCACCCTGGGCATACCTCCTCCACCGAGACCTTGGAGTAGCCTAGCAGTATCTGTTGGTTATGGATGACCTGCCTCAGCTCCACCGGGTGAGCCATGCCGTGAGTTGCCTTGAAAGAGATGTTCCTCGCTTAGACGTGCAGCTCACAAGGTGTCCGCTGCGTGATGTCGTCCATGGGCCAGTGGCCCAGGTCTTCTTCGGGCAGCCTACCGGAAGCGCAGCTGCTTCGCCGCCTTAAGGGGCTAATGACGTCCGGATTACTAGGAGGTTCCTGGCCCGCATCCAGCCGTTGGCTTAAGGCTAACTGCACCTGTCTTTGGACCTCTTCTTTCATGCTCTGTTGTGTTTGATTCAAACGTTCTTCAAGCATTTGAAGCTATTGTGCCTGTCGGGACTTGCTTTTCACCCGACTCCTATAGGTATCGGCGTCCTTAGCGAACCCAATCTTCCACAGAACGACGCCAACGCCTCGTGTACGCCCAGGGTGCTCCGGCTTTTGTAGGGCCCTTGTAAGCTCGTCGTTCTCCCTGTTTGGCACGAAGGTGCCCTGGGAAGAGTCCTCGATCGAATTTACAAGTCTTCTGGCCACATCTGTCAGCACATTCCCAAACACCGTGTTTCCATCATCGTCAAGGCCGCCGCCGTGAGCAGAGAACCAGCTCTTCGCTCTATCTAGCCATTCCATTGTCGTGGGTGCGATACCCTTCGCCAGCAGTTCCTGTTCCCTCTTCTCCCATTTGGGCATCGACTGGCTGTAACCACCAGGGCCGAGGTGGTGGTGGTATTGCTTCTTCCAGACCCCAGGCCGTTGGGCTGCAGTGCACTCGCAGGCCTAACGCAAAGCAGCGGGTCGAAGGTCTCTTGGGCTATCTCTCCCTAAAAAGCTAGCTCAATGAGAGGGTGCTCCCTCACCCTTATAAACCATGCTCAAGCCTTTCCAGCAACCAATGTGGGACTATTCCCAACAATCTCCCCCTCACACATTGGGGCGAGACTTGTCTGGGAACCATCTGGACAACCTAGGCTCTGATACTAATTGTCAGCCGGACCGCCAGCCACATACTTAGCGCGTCCGGACCCCAGGCCGTTGGGCTGCAGTGCACTCGCAGCCCTAATGCAAAGGAGTGGGTCAAAGGTATCTTGAGCCATCTCTCCCCAAAAAGCTAGCTCAATGAGGGGGTGCTCTCTCACCCTTATAAACCATGCTCAAGCCCTCCCAACAACCAATGTGGGACTATTTCCAACAGTATTGCATCTTCTGAGCATTCTGGCTGTTCCTTTCGGTCATACTTTGACCTTCATTCGAATTCTTGTAGTTCACGAACGCATCTCAGTGATCCTGCAACTTGGGTACTTGTTGAAGTCGGGCATTTGGTTCTTCTTGATGTAGTCCGTGTTCAACTTCCTTTTATATGTTTGGATTGCGATGGCCATCTTCTTCAATGTGTAACTCTTCACCTTCTCTTCGGTCCCTTGGGGAAGGTGAATGTCTCCTTCAGGTCGGTCCAGATCATGTTCTTTGTATCTTTAGGGACATTCTCCCATCTCGCGATGCTAATTGGCACATGGTCCCTAATGTGGATGCCGCATGCCGAATTGAACGGCCGAAGCGCCCCTAGGGGTGCAAGAGGTTGGCCGTTACCGCCGACTTTGGTGATAACATGTCTTACTTTCGACTTCTTGTTTGAACCTCGCTGACGTGATTGGTTACTCAATTGACTGATCTAAAAATATGGTACAATAATGAATGAGTTAGAATATTGGCTTAGCATGATGGTGGAACCGGCATATACACATTCGATCTAATTACCATGGTCGTCTCAGTGGCCTCTGGGCCTCATCGGTCTCGACGGGCCTTGCGGCCTCGGCGGAATCATCGAGCTCATAATCATCATCTCCCGAAATCAAACTTCTCATGAACTCATCTCCATCAAATCCTTCTGCCACCATCGTAGTTTCGTAGTCTATAAGAAGGCATTGAAAATTAACGAAAAAAGATCAACAAAAGTATACTTGCACATTTCACATATACTTATACATAAACGGGCGGCAACGACGAGGAGGGCGATGGGGAAGAGGAGGTAGAGGAGGACGGGCGACGGCGACGAGGACGGTATATGCATTACATTTCACATATACTTATACATTTCACAATTGACATATACATCTCAAAATTCAAATTTGCTATAAAATTGGCATATACATATACATCTCAAAATTCATATAAATAAGATACAGAGGCCGGAATGTCTTCCATTATCTAAAAAACTAGTACATATAAATAAGATACAAGATACACTATTGCTAGCTAAGCTGTAAGCCTGTAATGCTTATCATGCATTCATATGCTCTTGTATCTTTGTATCCTCTCTCTTTTGTTAACCTCCTCTGCAATTTTTAACACCTTGTGAATGGATGTAGCAACACCCAATAGGAAATTATGCTTGGTTCAAAAGATGTTATGCGCAATCCAAATATGAATGTGAATATGAATACAAACATAATATAATTTGTTAATCAGATGGAAAAATCTATATTTTATTTGTATCCTAATGAATGCTATAGTCGAATGATACAAACATTTCACATCTATTTTCTACTCCTAATTAATCTGATGCCATAATATGAAAGCAAAACATACGGATACTCTTTGAAAACTCTTAACACCATAATGTGGAATTACACGAATACACAAACCTCCAATAGCCGATGACCCGGGCACAATAAAAATAAAGAAAAAATCTATTAGCGACATGCCATAGGTTTGGGCATTTCGTGGAACACTTTGTGGGCACACCGTGGTCATGCCCGCCTGTGTCACGCTCCGTCATGCTTGCCCGTGCCCGCACTCACTGTCCCATGCTCTGCCTGCACCTTGCTGAGGGGCGAGGAAAGGGAAGGAGAGAGGAGCACATGGAGCACCTTGCTCGCGGGGTCGTCGGAGGCGAGGAAGACGACAGCGCGCGGGGGTCGTCGGTGGCGAGGAGGACGGCGGCACGCGTGGGGTCGTCGTTCGCGAGGAGGACGGCGGCGCACATGGGGTCATCGTTGGCGAGGAGGACGGTAGCGCGAGTGGGGCCGTTGGAGGCGAGGTAGACAGCGACGGCGAAGGCTGAAGGCGGCGTCGGCGAGAGAGGTTGGAGACAATAACACTTGGTCTCCAACCTCTCTCGCTTTCGAATTTATATGATGGGGCATTAGTCACGGTTGGTGTCATCCACTGGGACTGACCTCACATCAGTCCCGGTTGATTACACCAACCGGGACCAACGCCCCATCAACTAGTGCCCTAGGAACCAGCAGTCCCGGTTGGTGTAATCCACCGGGACTTCTTACTCACATCAGTCCCGGTTGATTACACAAACCGGGACTGATGCCCCCATCAGCCCGCCCATGTATGGTGCCCTAGGGACCATCAGTCTCGGTTGTTGTAACAAACCAGGGCTGAATGCTCACTTAGTCCCGGTTGATTACACCAACCGAGGCTGACTTCCCAAAAATAAAATAATGCAGCGGCACGAGCGGGGCTCAAACCCGTGACCGCAAGGGGAGCCCGAGCTCAAGCGCACACTACTAACCAGGGAAGAGCAGGGAGTTTTGATCGGTCCTACCAGGCACGAATCTTTTTTATACACTTCTTAGGAGAAAGGGATGTGCTCACTGACATGTGCGACCATTTCTGGTAGGTCCCACATGTCAGTGGTCCTAATTTGCCATTAATTTCTCAAAAATTATAGAAAACTGTTGGGAGCCCATAAAATTAAAATAAAATATCACAAAATTCATAAAAATGTGAAAAATTGACATATATAAAAATCATAATTCATACACGGGTTTATACAACACAGTTGGACTTATTTGCTAACATACTTTGTTTTCACAAGTGATCCTTCATTATGATCGGTAGATAGGGGGTTCCTCTATATCATTCATGATAGTAATGTCTACATCCACCATAAAAGGAGGTAGCTCGTCAAACTAATTGTACTCTTCTTCATCTGTGACGCCCTCAACTCTGATGATCCTTCTTTTACCTAAAAGAACCACGTGGCACGTTGGTTGATCGCTACCGCTATTCTTCTACTTCTGCTTGTTATCTTCGGTAGGCTTGTCCTTCTGCTTCTTGCTTTTAGTAGGCTTGTCCTTCTGCTTTTTTAGTTTGTTGTTCATGTCCATCACATAGAATACTTGTGTCACATCATTGGCGAGCACGAATGGTTCATCCCTATAGGCCACTTGCTTGAGGTCCACGGTTGTCATACCGTACTCGTCGATCTCAACGGCTGTCAATTTCACCCATTGGCACCAAAACAGAGGGACTTTTAAAGGTTCATAGTCGAGCTCCCAGATATCCTCTATGTAACCATCTTTCCATTTTTGTCCAAGTCATTCTTCGTGATATGCATGAAGTCCAGTGAGTGGCTGACCTCTAAGTGTTTCTAGTAAGGTAAATCCCAAAATATTGACTTCTTCTTTCAAATGGGCTTCGTATGACCTTGTTCAGTCGGGATAGATTTGCTACCAGGACCCTTTCCAAATACTACTTTTAGATCCTTTACTACAGAAAATACAAGTGTCCCACTGCGATGTAGGGGCTTCTTACGTTTCTCTTCTATCCCATCGAAATTCTCACCCTTCCGTCGTAACGGGTGCTTCATATGGTTACTACGGTGGCCTATGTACACGACCGTTCGGGAATTTTTCAGATATTTACTGTTCGTATCTTCTAAGCACTGGATGCAGGCTTTATATCCTTTAATAGATAGGCCTAACAAGTTACTAAGTGCAGGCCAGTCATTGATGGTTACGAATAGCAATGCACGTAGGGTGAAGTGCTCTCTTTTGTACTCATCCCATACACGTACACCATCCGTCCACAGCGTTAGCAAATCTTCCACCAACGGTTTGAGATACACGTCGATGTCGTTTCCAGGTTGCTTTGGCCCTTGTATAAGCAACTGCATCATAATATACTTCCGCTTCATACACAGCCAAGGAGGAAGGTTGTAGATACATAGAGTCACGGGCCAAGTGATGTGACTGCTGCTCATCTCGCCGAACGGGTTCATCCCATCTGTACTCAACCCAAACCTTATGTTTCTCGCATCCTCAGCAAAGTCCGGGTATTTTCTATCGACTCTCCTCCACTGGGAGTCGTCCCTTAGCCTTCCGTCGTCCTTACGATCTTCTTTGCGCCGGCGCATCATCTAGGCATGCGCTTTGCTCGCAAATAAACGCTTCAACCAGGGGAATACAGGGAAATACCAGACCACCTTAACGGGGGGTCTCTTCTTCTTACGCTGCCCCTCTTCCTCGCCTGGGTCATCACGCCTGGTCCTATACCTCGAAGTTTTTCACACTAGACAAGTTTCCAAATCCTCGTACTCATTGCGACAAAAGATACAATCGTTCTGGCATGCATGTATCTTTTGTACCTCCAACCCCAAAGGGCAGACAACTTGATTGGTGTCATACGTAGTTTCAGGCAGCGTGTTACCCTCTGGAAGCAACTTCTTTATGAGGCATAACAACTCGTCGAATCCCTTATCAGACAATCCATTGGTCACCTTCCATTGCATGAGTTCTAGCATGGTACACAATTTTTTTGTGGCCCTGTCGTCGGTTTGGGTACAATAGTGTTCTGTGGTCCTCCTACAGGCGCGCTGGAACTTTTCATAATGTCTTTTATCGGTGTATTCTCCCTCTCCATCAAGCAGCATCTGGTCTAGGTCATCATCGCCAAACTCCCCCAATGTATCTTTGAAAAAACCGTGTTGGCCAACATCCGGGATTTTGTTGTCCCCCTCTTCTTCTTCACCATCTTCCCGTATAGTCTCTTCTTTACCGTGCTTGGTCCAACAGATATAGTTTGGCATGAAACCTCTTGAGAGCAAATAGAAGTGAAGGTGGCTGGATTTTGGCCACTCCTTCTCATTCTTGCAGTCTATGCATGGACAACATATGTAGCCTGACTTCGTGTATGCATCGGTAGCACGAACAAAAGCTTGCAAACCCTGCAAGAACTCCGGGGAGCGTCGGTCCATATACATCCATCGTGGGTCCATCTACATTATGTTACATCAAGGCAGCTGTTAGCTCATTTTCCAATAATGAATTTTTTAACATTTCGTAAATTTCAAATTTAAACCAATATTAAATTTATTTAAAAATTTTAGGTGGATAAATTTCATTAAAAAATTAATATTTTTAAAATGTCAATACTTCATTACATATTCAATTTTCATGATAAAATTTCATCTTTTTATATAAATTCATTTATTTCTTCATTGCTTAATAAAAATAATAAATCATACATATTCCACACTAAAAGAATTTTCAAAAAATAAAATAAGGGTATTAGTCTTTTAAACCAAAACCTACATTTGAGCTAGATCCACATCTAAAATAAATGACTTGGTAGATAAAAGTCTAGATTCAAAATTCTTCATCTATCGATGGAATCAAAACCTAAATTTGAGCTAAATCCACACCTAAAATGAATGACTTGGTAGATAAAGTCTAGATTCAAAATTCTTCATCGATCGATGGAACCTAAACCTAAATTTGAGCTATATCCACACCTAAAATGAATGACTTGGTACATAAAAGTCTAGATTCAAAATTCATCATCTATCGATGGAATCAAAACCTAAATTTGAGCTAAATCCACACCTAAAATGAATGACTTGGTAGATAAAGTCTAGATTCAAAATTTTTCATCGATCGATGGAACCTAAACCTAAATTTGAGCTATATCCAGACCTAAAATGAATGACTTGGTAGACAAAAGTCTAGATTCAAAATTCTTCATTGATCAATGGAACCAAAACCTAAATTTGAGCTAGATCCACACTTAACATGAATGACTTGGTAGATCAAAATCTATATTCAAAATACTAATTGATCGATGGAACCAAAACCAAAATTTGAGCTAGATCCGCACCTAACAAGAATGACTTGGTAGATCAAAGTCTAGATTCAAAATTCTTCATCGATCGATGGAACCAAAACCTAAATTTGAGCTAGATCCACACATTCAATGCGAGCTATATCTAATCCAAGAAAATTCCAAACTTACACAACAAGTTATTGCAACCTACATGAAAAGATCGAGCTAGCTCTCTACATTCATAATCTTTCATCGATCATGGGAAAAGCTTAAATTTTCTTCACATTTCAAGCAAAGAAGAAGCTCCATTTTACACCAAATGTAGCGAGAAACGATGTTACTAACCTTGGTTATCTTGGCTTGGAGTAAAATGATCAAAATTTTAAAATTTTGGCAACACCTCCCCCTTCCTTGAAGCTCTTGGCCGGCGCTACACTGTTCTTGATCGATCATGAGAAAAGCTCAAATTTTCTTCACATTTCAAGCATAGAGAAGCTCCATTTTACATCAAATGTAGCGAGGAACGATGTTACTAACCTTGGTTACCTTGGCTTGGAGTAAAATGACCAAAATTTTGAAATTTTGGCAGCACCTCCCCCTTCCTTGAAGCTCTTGGCCGGTGTTGCACTATTCTTGATTGATTATGAGAAAATATCAAATTTTCATCACATTTCAAGCAAAGAAGAATCTCTATTTTACACCAAATGTAGTGAGGAACTATGTTACTAACCTTGGTTAACTTGGCTGAGTATAAAATGACCAAAATTTTGGCAGCACCTCCCTCTTTCTTGAAGCTCTTGGCCGGTGCTGCACTATTCTTGATCTGGCAGAGTGTAGGGAGGAGGCGGGGAAGAGGAGGTTCAAATAAGGCTGCTTAGTACCGGTTTAAGAAACCAACCTGTATTGATGCTCTAACATTAGTACCGGTTGGTGTAACCAACAGGTACTATGCAGGCCGAGTTTCTATTGGTGTAACCAACTGGTACTGATGTTAGAAAATCAGTACCGGTTGGTTTCTTCAGCCGGTACTGATATTCCCCTCCGGACCATGTTATGGAAGGCCATTTCTATCCAGGGGGTTTTTGTACCGGTCCATGTTATGAACCGGTACTAGAGGGGCACCCAGATCACCATTTCAATGCAAATCAGCATTTGCACATATCACCAATTCATTGCACAGATCACCATTTCAAATTGAAGAAAAAGACTAACACCGAACCATAATTCATTTAATGAACATTTGCACATATCACCAATTCATTGCACAGATCACCATTTCACCATAACTCATTTGATGAACATTTGCACATATCACCAATTCATTGCACAGATCACCATTTCACCATAACTCATTTAATGAACATTTGCACAGATCACCATAACTCACAAATAACCATTTCATCATCCATCACACACTAATACAAATAATTCATAATTAAGGACATCACATAATTAAACACTGATCCCATTTCATCACAAAATAATTCATCACATAATAACTAACATAGATCCACTACATCACATAATTAAACAACATACATACATAATAACTAACACTGATCACAACATCACATAATTAAGCAACATATATACATATATAATAATAGCAATATTTTAGTCGTCATCCTCCGCCATCAGCGCCTCCCAGTCGATTTCGTTATCGTAGGGCAGAGGACGAGGCGCAGGGGGGAGGACGAGGCGGCGCATGTGGCGCGGGATCCCCACTTCCATATGCATCCGATCACAGATCACCATAACTCACAAATAACCATTTCATCAACCATCACACACTGATACAAATAATTCATAATTAAGGACATCACATAATTAAACACTGATCCCATTCCATCACAAAATAATTCATCACATAATAACTAACACTGATCCACTACATCACATAATTAAACAACATACATACATAATAACTAACACTGATCCACTACATCGCAAAATTAAACAACATATATACATATATATATAATAGCTATATCTTAGTCATCATCCTCCGCCATCAGCGCCTCCCAGTCGATTTCGTCATCGTCGGGCAGAGGACGAGGCGGCGCAAGCGGCGTGGGATCCCCACCTCCATGTGCATCCGATCCCAGAAGCTTGGCGGTGGCAACAGCGGCGGCAGCAGCAAGGTCAGTTCCTCCCAGCTGCGAGGTTGATATGGCGGCGGGTAGAAGATGGGGCGCCGGCGCTCGAAGGCCCTCCATGCCTCCTCCAGGTTGGTGTCGGAGGTTGCGGCGGAGGAGGTGAGCTGGGCGACGCGCGAGGTTGCAGCGGAGGAGGTGGGTGGGGCGGCGCGGGAGGTTGCGGCAGAGGAGGTGGACGAACCTGCTCAGGCGGTGGAGGAGGTGGACGGACCGGCGCTAGCAGCAGAAGGTTGCGGCGGAGGGTGGGGATTGCAAGTCGCCCTGCAGGTCTTGAGGCGGCGAACCATGGCGGAGGGGATGCGGTCCAGCTGGTGGCGGTGGCAGAGGAGAGAAGGGGATCAAAATGGTGCGGTATTGTTCTCCATGTGTATGGAGGGGAAAATATAGAGGAGGAGAAGATAGAAGGTCGGATCCATTAAACACACAACAAATTCCAATGTAGTCAAATGTGATTAAACACACAAAGCAAATTCCAACGAAGAACTGCAAATTCCAATGCGAAATCAATAAAAACAAGTTATAATGAATGAAAAAACCAAGGAACTGCAAAAGTTTAGTAATTGAAGAAATCCAGGGATGAACTGAAGCCAAGGTGGGACGAAGAAGAAGAGTGTGGGGAGGAGCCGAGGAGGCTGTGTGGACAACATGGGCCCCGGGTATCCGGAGATATACAATTGGATGTACCGTCTCCTTGGGCTGAATCACACGGGTCTTCCAGAAGACGGGCCTGGAGACTGGCGCAGCCCAACTTGCTCCACATGGAAATGAATTTGTTTCCTACTCGAATACACGGATATAGGCGTAACCAACTCGGTTATATCTTTATCTTCCTTATACGGATTACGGAACCTATCTGTAACCCGACCCCTTGCACTATATAAAGGGGGTCAGGGGTCCCTAGTTAAGAGACACAATCATCAAATTATCACACGGGTCTTCCAGAAGACGGGCCTGGAGACTGGCGCAGCCCAACTTGCTCCACAAGGAAATGAATTTGTTTCCTACTCGAATACACGGATATAGGCGTAACCAACTCTGTTATATCTTTATCTTCCTTATACGGATTACGGAACCTATCTGTAACCCGACCCCTTGCACTGTATAAAGGGGGTCAGGGGTCCCTAGTTAAGAGACACAATCATCAAATTCTTCATATCATTGTCTGCTCTCGTGCCATCTTGACGAGAGCATACATTGTAATCGACATGCACCATGCAATCCACAAGCACAGGAGTAAGGTATTACCTCACCTTGAGGGCCCGAACCTGTATAAATCCGGCTCCCTGTGCTACCATCGTAGTTGTGATCTTTCGCATAGCCCTATAAAATATATTGCCGACACAAATCGTCGATAGTTGGCGTGCTAGGTAGGGGCTAGCCTCACGATCAACTTCATTGACTCCGATGGCTTCAATCAGCGGATTCGCCTTCACCTACGCCCCCGGCCAAGGCTTCGTCTTCGGAGATCTCGGCTTCATCGTCGGTGACTTCGGGGAACTTCGGTTGTGTGAGCCGAACGCTGTTCGGTCCACGCACAACCGGGGGAGGCTGTATGTGACTCCGGCCGAGCCTCACCGCCTCAGGATCTCTCTGGATTCTGATCCAAAAGGGTTCCAATCTGATGATGACAATTCCGACTGGCCTACCCCTGGATTCCCCTTCGGTTTCGGTCGGGATCTTGCGCCTTTGGCTTTACCAGCTCCTTTTGCTGATGAAGAACCAAGTGGCGATGCTGTTCTTGATCTGGATCGCTATCAGATCCAATCGGGATTCTTAGCTTCTCAATTGTGCTTCGCCCCGTTCGTGTTAGGAAACTTGGCCGCTGTTTTCCATGACATAACACGCCAACTTTTCCAATCCGAGCTAAGGAGCGGAACACAGCAAGCATGCACTAGGATGAGTTTTTCGAGTTCTGGCTTGGGGATAACTCTAACCAGATCGACTTCCCGAGTGGACAACAAGATGCCATTCGGATCGACCAATTCGGCTGCAAGATTTCAGCAGATCTACTCTGCCAAATCTCAGTCGGGTTTATTTCGGACAAAAGATCCATCATGGGAAGTAGGAGTTATAATCACTCCCATCGACGAATCAGCGAATCAGGAACGGTTGAGCCTTTCTTACTCGGAATCCGAGTCGGAGGAGAGCGTCAACGGGTTCCCCGACTTCTGCGGTATCTATGTGGTGGATGGACAAGCCTCCGGATCGGCTCGACGCCCCTTAGAGATAGGAGCCGAACAAAACCACGGAGGTGGAGAAGATCTGCGCGACAAACTGCGCAGTCGTGCGCGTGAGGCCCAGGAGGAATTACTTCAAGTTCGTATGGGAGATCACTCGGTCTTCCGTACGCCACAACAGAACATCCTCGCGTGTATGACCCTTTTGGACAATGTTGGTCTCTTACTCGGACACAACAGCCCCGCGACGCCGATCATGGAATAGATTAAAGCCATGGTGACGGCAGCGGCAGTCCAAGGCACTCGGGATCAACAGGCCGACTCGGCCAGAAGCCAGACTGCCATGAGTAACACCCGGCGCAGTCGGCGCACACCCGTCCGCAGGCAAGATGATCGCCGGAGCACAAGCCGTGACCTCCGCCTCGACATCGAGGCTCGGCGGAGGGAGCGAGTGGAAGGCGTGGGACGTCACCAAGATGACGGTGATAGTTCCGGCCGAAGCTGGGATCGTCGCGACAACAATGCAGCACGTCGCAATGATCGGCGCTATACTCCACCGCGCAGGATCCTTCCCGTCAGTCTCCGCCCCCTGGCGACCGATTGATTGACGGAATCAAGGCTTTCACACCCCGACTCCATCAGGTAAATTGGCCCGAAGGGTTTAACCCCAAGGGGATAGTGAAATTTGACGGAGAGCGGGATCCAGAAGCTTGGTTGCAGATCAACTCTCTTGCAATCAAAACCGCGGGCGGAGGATACGATATGATGGCAAATTATCTACCTGTCATGCTAACTACTCCGGCTCAGGGTTGGCTCGCAGGCCTTCCAGAGAGTTCAATCGATTCCTGGGGAGAGCGTGGCGACCAATTTGTTGCCAATTTCCAGGGCACTTATGAGAAGCCTAGAACCCAATGAGACCTTTATCAGGTTCATTAGAAAAAAGATGAATCTTTAAGGGATTTCATTCGGCGCTTCAAAAAGAAGAAGAACACTATCCGAGAGATTTTGGAAGTGGTCGTCATCGCAGCCTTTCAAAAGGGAGTCCGTGACCCTGATCTAATCAAGAAAATGTCTCGGAAGCCTCCAAACACTGTCAAGGAGATGTTCGCCCTGGCGGACCGGTACGCTGCCGCCTCAGACACCCTCGCTGAGCGTCAGGAGGACCACCCGAGCAAAAACGAAGGCAAGAAAGAGAAGCCCGAGTCGTCCTCCAAGAAGGACAAGAAGCGCAAGGGTGAAGAATTGGTGGCTGCTGCAGACCAGGGGTGACAGAGGCCGCCTCAGTCCAATGACTACAATAAGGTAATGGAGGCGCCGTGTCCTTTCCATCCAAATGGGAAGCATGCGGCGAAAAATTGCAATGTCTTGAAGAAGTTCGCTGAGGAGTACAATAAGGATACTCCGAATGATGCCAAACAAGACAACAAGCGTGACCCGGCTCAAGGAAACGCTTACCAAGAAACTGAGCGCGGGATCAACTACATATTCGGGGGATCGGATGCATACGAATCCAGACGTAAGCAAAAGCTTACCACTCGAGAAGTCAATGCAGCTGTTCCGGTGACCCCCGAATACCTTCGGTGGTCCTAGGTCCCGATCAAGTTCGATCGCTCGGATCATCCCGATCACGTTCCTTGCCCAGGAAGATATCCACTCATTCTGGATCCTGTGGTACAGGGCGTCCGACTGCGCAAGGTCCTAGTCGACGGCGGGAACGGATTAAATATCCTTTTCACCAAGACCTTTCATGAGATCAAGATTCCGAGGACAGCGCTCCAGAAGACAGATGCGCCATTTCACGGCATAATTCTGGGAACATCATCAGTGCCGAGCGGGAAAATTTCTCTTCCGGTCACTTTTGGCACTCGGGATAACTACCGGACCGAAAACCTCAGCTTTGAGGTGGCCGATTTCGATATTGCGTATCACGCAATCTTGAGAAGGCCGGGCTTGGCCAAACTCATGGCCATCCCACACTGCGCCTATCTGGCTATGAAGATGCCGGGTCCGCGGGGCGTAATCACAGTCCGCAGAGATGTCAAGTTTTTCCATCTCCTTGATAAGGAAAACTGCGACTTCGCCCAGTCAAACGAAGCGGCTGCCGAGTTGGACAAGATCCGGCAGGCGGCCGCCACTCTTCGCGGCGAGGGCGACCTACTGAACAAGAAGCCATCCAAATCAGGCATCAAGCCTGACGAGGATGTCAAGCGTATTTCGCTCGACCCGTCTGATTCAGCCAAAACGGCTCTGATCGGGATAGGGCTCGATCCGAAATAGGAAGAGGCGCTCGTCACCTTCCTCCAAGCGAATCGGAGCATCTTCGCTTGGAAACCGTCCGACATGCCAGGTGTTCCGAGGGAGGTGATCGAGCACTCCTTGAATGTACACGACAAAGCCAAGCCGATCAAGCAGCGGCTGCGTCGGTTCGCGCAAGATCGGAAGGAAGCCATCAAGACGGAGATCACCAAGCTTCTAGGTGTCGGCTTTATAAGGGAGGTGCTCCACCCCGATTGGTTGGCAAATCCGGTACTTGTAGAAAAAAAGAACGATACTTGGCGCATGTGTGTCGATTATACCGACTTAAATAAAGCATGCCCCAAGGATCCGTTCGGACTTCCTCGCATCGACCAGGTGGTTGATTACACTGCCAGTTGTGAGCATTTGAGCTTTCTAGATGCCTACTCAGGCTATCACCAGATTAGTTTGAAGGAAGAAGATTGTATCAAAACTTTGTTCATCACTCCGTTGGGGCTTTTTGCTATGTCACTATGCCTTGTGTAGGAGCAGATAATGATGTGGATGCCACAAAACAGAACTGCATCTCAATGATACTTACAATTTACGCTCCAATCGGCTCAGTAGCGAAGGAATCGCGCGTTTGAGTGACCTCTCGGCAAGGCTGAGCACTCGGAAACTCTTAAGCCAGCCGAGCCGGAGCACTACTTTCCAATTCGTGGTCATGGAGACATCCTCCATAATTCGGAAGACCGAGGATCCTCGCATAATATTGGTCGGGCTAAGTGTCGGCCAGATCGCTAGGGAGTGGTCGCGCCATCGAGCTTCGCTGCTTGCCTCTCATGACACCATTACAATAACTCGCCATACTGCTACGGAAGACGTTGGGCCGAGTGGACTTGAAATGTGCTCCTCGAGAATCCGAGTGGACGGCGTAGTCGAAGTCCCCGAAGAGGTCCAGACGAATGGGCCTTCGCCGATGTGCCCGAATCTCAGACGACGGCTGCCGATAGGGGCTGGGTTATCGATGGATTATCACAAGACACGAATGGGTATGTCCTCTTATCGGAGGCTAATGACCAAGTATGTCCACGCGCTGGGCACGTCCAGGCGCCATATTTTCGACTATCGGCAAGCACGCTCAGATACATATATATTGTTCGCAGGGGTCACCATTCGAATGGTCACGTCATATACCTCGAGATCTCGGGTATATGAGAAGTCAACGATGACCATGCCACCGAGCGCTAACTGGCATATGGGCTCAGCAAGTCAGTGTTGCGAGGGTTCGTAAACATGGAACTGGCTTTATGTAAATCTTCAAGTGCGCACGTAGGAAGTCGGGCTCGCCCGAGGTCGATTTTGATTTTAAATGATCCAGCTTCACACCATGCACTCACTCTACGAGTCGTCGCGCTCCCGTGCAGCGGACGGGGCTCGCTCGGTATTGGCGCACGCCGCCTATGCAACCGCATACTTGCATACTTATTCGGGGCGGAAATGCGTGGAAAACTGTTGTACGCAATGATCGAGTACCATCTGAGCCAGTCGAAAAGTGTCAAAGCATTTTGCCAAGTACATGGTCCGAGGCCAAAGCACCATTGGTCACCGCCAAAGGGGCATTACATTTGCCAGAGCCTCACATGTCGGCAGGCCGCTCCACCTTGTGAACGAGGTTATCGGTTCTGAGATGAAGGTTCGGTTCTTCGTAGGCTCGTTCTTAGTTGTCGTCAGCAATGTCGTCCCACTGCTCACCCGATCTTCGCCGCGCGACAAATTCACCGCCGGGTTTGCGCATGTCAAAGAGGCCGATCTCGATCATCTCGTAAGACAAAACCTTCGAAGTTCTGTTGATGAAGCCCGCCTCAAGCGAAGAGTCTTTCTTGATCGCGGTCCGGGTTCGGTTAGGAGATCGATCGTCGGCCGTCAATTCATTATCATGCGATCAATTCGCTAAACAAGAATTTGTCAGCGCGGAGCACATGTGGTCTCAGTCAAAGCCTCCAGGCCTGAATCCGTATATGCGGACGATAAAATTGACACCTAATCGATACCTAATCGATCTTTCTTTTCAAGTCCATGACGAGCCTATGTTAATCGTTCCGAGTAACGAAACTCTTGATTCCTAGCAACACTCATACTTCCCGACTGCGTTTTTGGAGACAGAGCTCCGCGCCAACTCCTAACGCTAAGGAATTTGATGCGCTTGGCAGAGTGCTTAGTAAAAGGAACCTAACCTACTTGGGCAAAATACATGACTTGGATTACAGAAAAATCCATTAGCTTGTATTATATCAGCAAAAGGAGACAAAACAAACAAATTTATTAAACTTAAAGATGGCTAACAAGCCAATTACAGGAGATGTTGGTGAGTGCGGACTAGCGCTTCCATGACCACATCGCCACCAAGCGAGAGCCGGACGACTCGATCAGATCGCGACGGTGGCGGCGTCGTCATGGCACGGGCTTCTTCCTCGGCAACCTTGGCGAGAGCGAGATCGTACTCCGCCCAAAGAACTGCCATGAACTCTTCGTGATCCATGGGAGCAGGCGGAGAAGGTGGGACGGTAGGAAGAAGTTTTGGGATGAAAAGCGGCAGCCGCAACGGCCTCTTTTTATAGCCAAGATTGGGGAGTCGAACCAATTCCAGGAGTAATGGCATCGGGAAGCAACTCCGATAAGGATCGTTCCCAAGATTTGACGTGGATGTCTCTCTGGACAAGGCACAGCAGTCAAATCGACGATCGGCATTCCAGTAGACGGCGCTAGCGTTGCCCTGTGGCGGCGAGGGCGCTAAAACCTAGCGGCAGCGTTTTGGGGAGACGAACAGGTTCGGGCGCACGATGCAAGCGTAACTGTTCAAATGTCCCGGCGTGCCCTATTTAAAAGAGGATGGGCGACTTTTCTTTTCTGAGCTGAGCGGGAAGGAAATGAAGCCCTAAAATTATCGCTTCAAGATTCGGGCCGGGACCTAGGTTCTAGAGAGCATGCCCCACTCGGGCCGCAAGCTGTACACGTCATTACTCGGGTACAGATGCCACTCGGATCAAACCTAGTCAGGAAAATAGCGCGCCCCCAGTTGGGCCTTATGCCAGTCTTCAGTCTCTGAGGACTAGGCGCTTCCCAAATTACAACTTAGCTTTTGATGTGCCCCCGGGACAGTAGTCGGTTTGGCTTTTAGTCGTACCGAGCATCGAAAGTTACCTTTTTAGTTGTCTTGGTGGCACATCTCCGGATCGTTTGTCATCAAGACAAATACCACTCGGGCAAACTACAATTCAGCTCTTGGTGAACCTCCTGGGGCCAATGGTCTGTCTGACTTTTTGTCAAATCGGGCATCAAAAGTTACCTCCTCTGTTGGGTCTTAGTGGCACATCTCCGGATCGTTCATCATCAGGACGAACACCACTCGGATGACCTCAACTAGGAGGCGGGCATATTCTCCCGAGAATCACTAGCTTGACTCCGCGCTAGTCGGGTCAAGACGCCTGAACGCCCTACACAAGTTGTAGCGTGTCCTCTGCTGGACCGAATGTCGAGTTTTTCCGGTCAGACTCGAATGTCATAACTTGTAACAGGGAGGATAAAGCAGGGTGACACTGATCACTCGGTTACATCCACTTTTTGGTATGCCTCTCCGTGTGGCCAACAGCCAGTATACCGACCAGTCGGACTGGATACCAAACATCTTTTTGAGACTTGAAATTTTCTCTTAGAGTCCTTTGCAACTGTGTTGTTTGATCAGCAGGTTACTCAGCAAGCAGAACTTCATCAACCGAACAGAGTGACGTCACTCGAGCTACATTTGATGGACTGCGAGCTAAACCCAGAGTCAAAACAACTCGGTCATGAAGCACTCGGGGGCTACTGTGGACAACATGGGCCCCAGGTATCCGGAGATATATGATTGGATGTACCGTCTCCTTGGGCTAAATCACACGGGTCTTCCAGAAGACGGGCCTAGAGACTGGCGCAGCCCGACTTGCTCCACAAGGAAATGAATTTGTTTCCTACTCGAATACACGGATATAGGCGTAACCAACTCAGTTATATCTTTATCTTCCTTATACGGATTAGGGAAGCTATCTGTAACCCGACCCCTTGCACTATATAAAGGGGGTCAGAGGTCCCTAGTTAAGAGACACAATCATCAAATTCTTCGTACCATTGTCTGCTCTCATGCCATCACGACGAGAGCATACATTGTAATCGACACGCACCATACAATCCACGAGCACAGGAGTAAGGTATTACCTCACCTTGAGGGCCCGAACCTGTATAAATCCGGCTCCCTGTGCTACCATCGTAGTTGTGATCTTTCGTATAGCCCTATAAAATATATTGCCGACACAAATCGTCGACAGGCGGGGAAGAGGAGGTTCAAATAAGGCTGCTTAGTACCGGTTAGCATCAGTACAGGTTGGTGTAACCAACCGGTATGGATGTTAAAAATTGCATCTGCTGGTGTCTTCACCAGCATCGATAAATTCCCTGCACTATAGATCGCTGAACCGGATCGATGTAATCGCTACCCCGGTTCATACATAACCGGTACTGATGTGCCGGTATAATGTGCCGGTATAAAAGGTCATTTCTCTAGTAGTGAGTAAAGGTTAAAAGGTATATATATTCTCTGTAAGTAAGAATGTGAGATTGGGTGGGATGGTTAGAAGGGTGAGAGTAGAGTGGAGAGTGGAGAGGTTGCAGGTTCGACTCCAAGGTAACGCAACATTTATATTTCACGTGAAAATGTGTCCTAATAACCTAGAGGAGGTGTTAGATGATTAGTGTATAGATTTCGGGCATAAAAAAATATTTTTTTTATTTTTTACACAGTTCGGCAAGGACTATCAGTGTCGATTTTTACTCGAGAACCGGCAGTGATAAGGCTATCACTGCCGGTTCCAAAACCAGCAGTGATAACCTAGGTTATCACTGCCGCTTACGCAGTGCCGGTTCAAAAACCGGCATTAATGCCAGTTCAGAACCGGCACTGATGTGGTGTTTTGTAGTAGTGATAATAGTCGCCCAACGAGAATTGCACGTTGACATGCTTTGAGATCTTGAGAACACTATCGTACCACTACAATAGGTATGGCCACGGATGCGCCATCATCTCCAGATGTTCAACACTAGCAGCATTGATTGGACTTTCATTGTCGATCGTCATGGCAGCAGACGAGCACATATAATAACATGATAGAGGAGTAAGTTGCAGATGAATCTCAGAGCAAGATCAGGCAGTTCTGACCATGTCTAGAAAACTTTGTAGTTGCGAGAAGACATTACCGTTTCTAGTTCCACGGTTCAACTGCCATCCAACAGTACAACACAACGGTGCAATGTACATCTGGTGTATTTTAGCTGCCAAAATGCATATTGTATCTCAGGTTTTGTCATGTGTACCCACTAACAGTTGCTGGAAACAACACTGCTTGTAATACATAGAGTTTACAACACTATTGTAATACATAAAATTTACAAATGTGTATGGTACTGCAATTTGGTCCTATCACATTCTGGCCAATATAACAATAAATCCATCCATGAAATGTCTATTTTCCCCCTCCCTTGCTTCTCTCCTCTTTGAAAGGATCCTAAAGCTTAGATAGGGGTGTGTAAATAGGCAATTTTATTTTTTTTATGTTTTACTTGAATTATTGCACAAGGTTAAAACGTTGCTATTCAACAATGCTAAAGCAGCCTAGAAAAGATAAAAACAAGAAAAGCGAGCACAAAACAAATATAAGTGTGAAATATAAATTCAAAAGGAAAAAGTACCGATTTGGTCCCCAAACTTTCGCCATCGTCTCATTTTGGTCCTCGAACTATTAAAACCAGACTAAGTCCCTTGACTGGTCAACACGGTGGTTTTGGGGGCAATTTGCTAACGTGGTGTCCACGTGGGCAGTTTTAGTGTACATGGCACAACCATGTGTAATGCCATGTCACCCAGACCACCACGTGTAATGCCACGTTAGCAAAACCGTCCCGAACGCTATTTAACCGGTCAAGGGATCAACTTAGTCTAGTTTTGATAGTTTGAATTAACCTGATTTTGGAATTCAAGGACCAAAATAGGGCGAGAGCGAAAGTTTGAGGACCAAATCGATACGTTTTCAATGCAAAAACATAAAGGGAAGATACAAAGGCTCAAGATTTTTTTCTGAGGTCTTGGAAGATAGCTTTCACCTACTAATTGGAGCACTCTCCTCTGAGAATTTTCCTCCGACCCAAGCCCCACTTGTCGTAGTCCTTCACCGCTTCAGTGAGGCGGACCTTGGTGGTCTCCACTAGTTCCTCGATCCGAGGAAGTTCACCAAGTACAACGCCTCTCCAAGCCATGTACGAGTCGTCATACTCCAAGGGTAACAATCCTAAGGTGAGTTTGATCCACTGGACCAAAACACGATACAGACAAGATTTAGTCTTGACTCTCTAGGATTCACCAAAAGTAATTAGCCCTCTCAAGGTGGTGTCTCCCTCACAAGACTAAGGTATGCAATTGAGTCTCTCTTTCATACCAAGAATTCTAGAAAAAAAAAAGCCATTAAATTGGCCAAATTCAAAATTCTAGCCCTTACTCAACTTTCTGAAAGTCACGCTTACAGGGTGATCCGTCCAACCAAAGCGGACGGTCCAGCTCCAACGCATTTGGCAAAAGTGTCAACTAGCCATTTGAGCGAGCCGAATGGTCCGACTCAAACCAGGAAGGTCTGAGACCTAGAGGCACCACTCTGCCATGATACAATACCAAACTTTCGTGCTCCTAGACGCGAACCCAGATGGTCTAGCTCAAACAGGGCCAACATTGCCAAACTCAACAATGTACTGGACCAACTGTTCGTGGTCCTAGATGGCGACCAAGACGGTCTGGCATAGACAAGATAAACATGGCTGCCTAAGGACAATACTGGGCCAACCATCTGTGGTCTTGAACGGTGACCTAGACGGTCTGGCTCAATCGGAAGAAAACCTGACTCGAGCCAAACGCTATCGGATCAACCGTCTGGTGCCTCGGACGTTCTGGCTACAACTGGGCACGCACAGACCCGGGGCAACACGGTTCTAGACCAACCACATGGCGTCCCAGACGGCGTCCCGGACAGTCCAGCCCTAACGTGTGCAGCATGGAGCCGGTCCAAGAGGCGGACCCTAGGCCAGACTGTCCACACCACATGCGCACCACTAGACCATCTCTCTCTCTTACCCAAAACCACACTAAGGGTGTAAACTTGGTTTGGGGTTCTTCCATCACATGAGAGCTACAACCTGGTCCGATAAAACAAAATTGACTCGAACCCACTAGTGCAGAATATGTCATCACTGGCGGTTCTGAACTCACATCACAGGCAGTTTTTGAACCGACAGTGATTATGTGACGGTGATAATCGGGGATTTTTACTGGCGGGTACGGAACCGCCAGTGATATGAATTATCACTGGCGGTTCGTAACAGAACCGCCCGTGATATTAATAATTTCACCGGCGGTTGTCGTGATAACCGTCGGTGATAATTGATTTTCACTGGCGGTTTAAATCAAAACCGTCGGTGATATGTAAACCTTCACCAGCGGTTTTAATTTGAAACCGCCAGTGACGGTGCATAGCATTGGCGGTTTTGGTATGAACCGCCAGTGATGTATTTTCCAGGGTCAAAAAAATAATTTTATCCATACACATCCAGAATTCATCCATATACATATACATCAATAAACATCCAGATTTTATCCAGAATTCGGAATAAACATCCATATTCATCCATATACATCCAGAATTCAGAATAAGCATCCATATTCATCCATATACATATACATATACATCCAAAAAAATACATATACATCCAGAATTTCATCCATACACATCCAAAATTCATCCATACATATCCAGAATTCATCCATATCCATATACATCCAAAAAATAATTTCATCCATATATATATACATCAATAAACATCCAGATTTCATCCATATACATCTAGATTTTATTTAAATAAGAACAACATCAAATTCAAAGGAACATATCATATATTAATATAACCAAGTTATTAGAGGACATGCATGCACTTCATACAATATGTCTGTTATAGTTAACTATAGGCATCCACTGTTTACACGATCATTTGGGTTAATAACGTGGTTATTAATAAACGTAGCCAAACTATCTCTAATGCCTGCAAGAGAATTGAAATCGACGTTTGTATCTCCAATATTCAGATCTTCATTTGGTCATAACCCTAAAATGATTTGCATATATCGCGCAATGTAGAAGCCGCAAGCATGGCCTCCGGGCTGCTGGTGGCACTACATAAGGAAGTATAAAGATGACAAGGCACAATAATCAGTGGGGTAGGCACTAAAAAAATTTCCATTTTATTATGAGGAAAAGTGTGAATAGACACTTACCGGAAATTTCTCTATATGCCTAAGTTCTATGCCCATCGCAGCATTGTGCCTACCCCCACCCTTGACATGCTGCACCTATGTCTTTTAATGCGGCAAGGGTATGCAGTGGTTCTCTCATCTGAAATTTTTTCCCTTTCTGCACCCAGTGAATCTTCCTCTTAGGCGCTCAAGATTGACGGATGATTCGCTTCTTCTTCGGGGAGCAATAAGCGACTGGTGTCGAGGACGCAAAGACGCTTATTGCTTTGTGAGCTTGTCATCAAAGATTGAGGGGCTGCCGCAGACATGGCTTTCTTCGTTCTCTTCTCTTCATCGTTACGGTTCGGATCTATAGGTCCAACGCCGCCGGCCTCAATTTCTTCAAGATTTGGTAGAAGAGTAATATCCTTTTTGGGCCACTGGACGAAACTATGGACAGCATCCCCAACTGTTATGATTTCATCATTGGGGGAATTCACAAGTGGAATCTTCGCTACGGTACACCACACCGCGGGCCACCACGATAAACACTGGCGCTATACGAAACTTGGAGCAAGCAATGGGTAATCTCCTTGATGTCGTCCACCGGGTATTTCGTTGGGCCAGCCTTATCGGGGGAAGGTGCGGAAGCGCAGCTACTTTTAAATGGAGGGGTGCAACCGAGAGCTTATGTATTAGGGTTGGCTTCGGGTCTGTTCCTTACGAGTTCCTCCAACTGTTGTATTCGAGGCTCCCATTCTCGCTCAGATCTTCTCAAATTTCACAGATACCCTATTTTGAATTTTCTCCTCTAAGTTATGTACACATTTCTTTTTCTTGTAGTAGAGATAGTCATTGGGGAACCCCTCCTTCTAGGTAACGTAGACCCCGATGCCCCACGTACGGCCTGGGTGCTCCTTGTTTCCTAGGGCCTCGCTTAGGATGTCTCGCCTCTCGCTTTCGACAAAGAAGCCTTGCGATGCTTATGCGTCATACTCAATCTGCAATACATGGAGAAATTGTAATTGGGGTGTTACGAAGTAAACATTGTAAGGGTCATTGTGCACTTACCACTTTTGAACCACCTCGCCAGCCTTTGGGCGTGGAGAAAATCGCCCCGCTTGCAGGACTTTGACCCTAGCCCGGATCCAAATGACAAGACGCTGCGTGTTGGTGAGCCTTGTGGCTTCAGATTGCTCATCGGGCGCAATGGCCAGCTCCCCACTCGCTTCTTTTGTTGCAGATATCCAGCGGTGCCGAGTCTGGTGGGTGGGTGTTCTGGCCTCAATGGCCTTGTGTTTGATGGAAGACTCCTTGAACTCCTTCGTTGTCTTCAACCTCTTGAACACCTCCCACACCTCATTCAGAATGAAAGGGTACTTCAAATGGGGTCTTTTCCTCATTGACTAAATCCTTGACAAGATCCACCTTCCAGCTTCTTCCAGCGATCCCCATGCGCTTCAGTGGTGTTCTTCCAAGACCTCAGAAGAGAGTTTTCAGGAATTGAAATGACCGCTTGAGCTCCTCCCATAGTTGGTCCCTTTCTTGAGCGGTGAGGTCCTTCCAGGTGTTGGTGGTGCAAGGGACTCGTGCCCTAGCCACCACCCCGCACATTGTTTGATACGCTGATGCAGCTTTCGTGGGAAGGACCGGTATACCTCCTGTCCGGACCTCTGTGATGGTATGAACAACATCGGTCTTGAGCTTGCTTGGCCCTCTCCTAACCCTTCTTTTCACAGCTGGGGTGGCCTCGGGCGCTGTCCCCGCTTGAGGGGTGGCCTCAGGGTCCATTCTACATACAAGAGAACACCAGACAATTTAGCCTTTCAACATACAAGAGAAGCAATTAACTTTCTATAAAAACATATCCCTTTGTGTTGTGCATACTACCGATACATCATAAGTGTATGGACATCTATGGACATCGTAAGTAGATATCCACCATTATCTAAACCAGCACTTTGCCACAACCTATGAAGGGTCAAAATTGAATTGAGCCGAGCGGAGGACCAAAGTGGTCTTTTCTTTCTCTGCTCTCTTAATTTTCAATATATTCGATAGCATGTATAGTATCCTTATTTACTTATGTCTTGTTTTAGAATTGTTGTAAATAGTGCATAATGAGCAAAATGATAGCAGAAATAATTCCATATATAGTTAACAGCAATATAATGTCATGGAAATTAAATATAATCACAATTCCTATTAAAGGCAACATTAGGGCAACTAGAAAAATGATTATCCAGCATGTAACCATGACAAAATAGCAGGTATAACAGGTATAAAATCAGTAACTAAACTCAGATTTTATTTGTAATTGATTGTTCTCAGATTGCTAGAAGGGTTGCTAAATGAATTAGCCGTCCAACTTCATGAGGACTATATTTTCACAAGTTGTATAATCTGAAATTTCAGGATTACAATCCTAGAATTAGCACTGCTCTTGCACAGAAGATATAATCACAGCTCTATATGTATGACTAAGCAATATCACTATGAACTAGTAATTAAAAGGTTAATGTATCAATTCAGCTCATATACAAACATTCAATAAACTGAGATGAACAGCAACATGCTAACACACTGCATCAACTAGTATTAGGCCCAAGCAATCATACTAGTTCTCCAAACTTGCACATAAGTAGTGCAGCAGTATATTGACCAAATAAATTAACTTCATTTTACTTAATTATACACAATAAGCCTCCAAATTATCAGCTAAGAGCAGTACTTATCTAGGTCTAACAAAATCCTTTAATTAACAGATTAAACAAGCCTCAATCTCAAGCATCATCATCGAAAGCAAGAAGCCCATAGTCCGTCTCGCTTCCCCAAACCGAAGCCAAGATCAGCCCCTTGTACCAAGTACAAGGTCCCCAAATCCACTTCGGTTGGCACAGCACGAGAACAAACTAAAGAAGCCGCAGAGAATTCTTACAGTGTGCCGAACCGAGCCGGCAAGAGGAGACAAAGCGCGAGGGCGTGGCTCCGGAGCCGGGGAGAATGGCTGACCTTAAGTGTGGGGCGGTAGAGGGCGTGGCGCCGGAGCCGGAGGACGCAGACATCGAGGAAGCCATCCACTTCCTGTCGAGGGATCGGCGACGAGGGCTGCTGCGACGAAGGCGACGTCGAGGGCGGCGGTGACTAGGGCGGCGTCGAGGGCGGCGACGAGGGCTCAACGACGGGGACGATGGCGAAGATGGTGGTGTCGTCGGGCAATCCTGCCGACGGTGAGATTCAGCGCCCCTCCCCGGTGCTGAAGAGGACGCCGAGAGAAGTAGTGGTGAGAGAGCGGGCGCTCAGTGAATAAACTAGAATGCTAATGTGAATGATCCGAATGCCTGTCCATTTCATTGATGAGTTTAACAATTTATACAACTCTAGGGCCAGGGTTTACATACATGGGAAATACCCAAATTACCCTGGCCCAGGGGATATACCCAAATTGCCCTGATCTCTAGATCGTCGATCATAAGATCGACGGCTAGGCTAGCTTTCTTACAATCCAAGTTGCTTTAATTCCTAATGTGCCCTCGGGGGACAACATCGACAAAGTTGTTGATTTGATTCGCTTCATGTCGAAGTCGTCGCGGGTCTTCGCCTTCTAGGCCGGACTTGTCGATTTTGCCATTTCAAGCAGGTCTTCGTGAAGTCTTCGACGATCGCAGGTCTTCGTGAAGTTTTCGCGATCGCAGGTCTTCGTGAAGTCCTCGGCGAGACCTCTCTCTTTGCCACCCTTCGATAGGCCCCACTCTTTGCGGATCACGCTTGAACGCTTTTACCCTTCAAGGCTTCCTCCTCCCGACTCTTTGAGATGGGGTGGCGGATGTCCACCTCGAATCCAGTCTCTTCCTTCCATCCCAAGTGATCTTGAGGTTGTCTTAGACACGCTTCATCGCTCACCCCGCTTCGTGTAAGGATCTTCATGAAGGGTCTTCACACTCTCTTCAAACACACAACCCCCGCCGCCGACATCGCCGTGACATCCACCTTTCTTCCGAGATGGGGTGGCTGCCCATCGCCGAATGGGTTCAGCCCCGATTACGGCATTCATGTTGCCACCTCGCCGGCGAGGTTTTTGTAGTGGTTGCGACGCTGTATTTGTGTAGTCCTCGAACCTTGATGGCCCCGAAGAAGATCTTGAGCCCTCGCGACTTTGCGCGACTATCTTGGGAGCCGACAATGAGGATGACCCCACACTCTTCTCGGCAGCCAGTACTCTCTTACGAAAAAAGTGGGGCTGCTAGACGATACAGTTGGCGCCCGCTGAAAGGACTCATGGGATAGAAACTCTTCGTTTTAGGCCGATGGAAGGTGTAGATTGTCCGCGACCGAGACTCCGACTTCGCATACAAACCCGGATGTGCCCGTCGATCGCCGCCATGCTCCGCCGCTAGGCATGCGAATGCCTTCGTAGAAGCTCGATGCTTATTGGAGGAGACAAGGACCGTGACGTGTGGCACCTTACCTCAAATGTTGGACCAGCGTGGCTGCAAAGTTGAAACGGAACCAAAGGAAACGGCCGACCCGAAGACCGAGATCGAGACATCATGTTGTGGGCGCCACGCAATCAATGTAACCCTTGTGCCGGTTGGGCCGCACAAAATACGATCCGTTAGCATAACCTGGCGGGCCATCTGAACGACCCCTGGCGACTTAGCTTCGCAGAGTCAGAGTCGCCGTGTCCGCCGCGAGGCCTCAGTGGGCCCCAAAAGTCGGCGCATCGACTGATTCTCGCTTTTCTGTCAAGGAGGGCGCCCGGTGCCCGAAGATTTTTAACCCGGATTCGCGACGGATACAGACGGGAGCAGTGTCCGCGATTTCGCGCAGCAGCGTCGCCTTAGTTGGCTGACCATGACTCACTTGACGCCTTTGGTGCCCGTCCACTTTCCTCGGCCTGGCCGAGCTCCGGGATAACATTGCGCGCCGGTTCGATTACTCTGTGCACAGCCTCCGTGGAGGGAAGCAAGGATTACATGTAGCCTTAGCCGGACTTGCCCCAACTAACTTCATTCTCTTTCATGAGGTTGGTTTGCTTGTCCTGTTGTGGAAGCTCCTTGTTTGTTACCATGCTTTGCTCCTTTTTTATCTTGTTTTTCTTATGAGGTTAACGAGAGTTAAGAATACCCGTCGTTCTTTTTTTATCAGGGGCTAACATCACGATCGATGCGCACGCCTTGGCACGATGCCATCTCGTGGTCATCCGTGCCCCAAGAGAGGTGTCGGTACTTCCCCATATCCCCCGGCCACGGAGGAGACTTGCAAACGGACAAGTGTCACGGCGTGCCGCTCCATCGCGCGGCGATTCATGGCGCGGTCACAGTTCTGACTCCACTGCGTTCTATCCTAGTATCGCACAGCTCGCGCCGTCTCCAACGGCGCCGGCAATCGGGATGCAACAGCTAAATCGAATTTTTTTAATGTTCCCTGCTGCTACGAATTCCTTTTTTTGCCTACCTTGCGAGCCTTCCATGCTCTACTTCTGGTAGACAAGTCGATACATGGGACGTTGTATGCGAGCTTGGCCTGATCGTGCAAGTCACTTCGGCGCCATACCGGTAGTATCGCGGCAGCCGGCCAAATGTTTGAAGGAAAACCCTTAGCGTTATGCCTTGAGAGGAGGAGACAGATCCCCTCCTTCACATGCGACGGCGTGCAACTGAATGACGGAGCTGCTGCCTCTTGCAGGAACGAGCTCTCAGCGAGCTCGAATATTTCAGGAGGTTTCTGGACGAATGGATAGTGGAGCTTGGGACTTTCTAATGGAGAAAGGTTTAAGTTTGCACTTGGGAGCTCAGTTTTTTTTGCTAAGGAGAGATTACCAAACTTGGGATCTGGATCTGACGTTGAGCCGTGAGCGCCTTCTCAAGGAACCGCTTTCCTGCCAAATATTTGAAAAGAAGCCATCGGACTTCTTTTCGCGAGGGTCTATCGCTGTAAGAGTAAGACCGCGTCTGCTTTTTTATTTACAATGAACGCTACACATTTTTTAGGTAGCTCATTTCCATACCCCGGCCTTCGCCTATAGCTGGCTCGGCGCATAGGTTGTCAGGGATTTGTTGAAGTACGAAATTTGAAAGAAAGCGCTACCAACAAGGCCACATATAGCCGCGCACCGCGAGGAAGTTGATCGCTCTACCACTAGGATAGTGGAGCCTGTAGAGTGCGAGCGACGCGGCAAGATCCTCCACGAAACGCTGCTGCAAGGTCCCCGAGGCCCAAAAGATCTTGTAGATCCAGAAGGGCAAAAACCGCGGAGTAAATTGTAATAGTTTTAGGTTGTAACCTTTGCTAATGTAATATACACAATCTCTTTTGTAAGTCCGTAGACAAGACAGTGATGTTTTGTTTTTATATTTGCGCCATGGTTTTTATAGATCGCCCTCGTGATATTTTTAGCGTATGCTCCTTGGTTTTTAGCTCATATTGGTTCAAAGCGTCTTCGCCTTAACTCCCCCACGTACTTCTTTTTAGCATGTTATACGCTGCTCATCACGAGGTCCCGCCTGGTGCTAGCTTACTTAGTGTCGGCAAATCCCTAGGCTCTTAAAGGCTCATCCCCTGCTATTGCCCGCTTTATGGCCTAGAATGGCTTGGCCAACAGGTCAAGTGGCCCGCGATCGGGGTGTGCCGGTGCTCGACTCATCACATACTTTCTAACTTTGGCTGGTGTCTGGCGCGAGTCATTCAATTGACCATACTTTGCGCCTGGTCATGATTGGCCTCTGCTATCATCGAGGCCCGCGACTTTGCGTGTTTGTACGTCTTGGTGCTATTAGCTAGCTATATAGCCTTGGCCAGCTCGTGCTCTGGGTATTTCGAACCTTGCTGCTAGAACGTTCTCGCCTGGCGCAGCCGCCCGACGCACCGGTGATTGAGTCCCTATAATTGCCTCAAGGTGGTACGACGCGGAAAGCTATGATAGTCCAACGCCACGAGGTGGTACTGCTATCATGGCCCCCTATATATCAAGGCCCTTCGTATCTTGGCTCATCAATTACAGAACAACACATATACAAATGGTCGATGATTTTCGACAGGCGTGGTGATTCTTGCCCTGCCTTTATGCTTCTTTTCATCCGCCTTGGAGCGATGAGCTGGAATTCTTACTCTGTGTCCGTGCCCGCTTATACTCATCACGCCACTCAGCTCTACGATATGGAGTACAACGGAGTCATTCTGTTCTACGCGCGTATCCTTTTCCATTCCATTTGGGGATAACGACTTACATCTTAGCGGTTACATTTCCATATGAATTCTCCGTCGCAATTGGTTTTAGCGTCTGAGCCTCGTTAAAAACTCTGCTCGTAAAACCCGCTAGGGAAAAACCGAGTCGGAGAAAAGAGTACTCAGCGCTTCTTCATCGCTTCATTGATAATATTTGATCAGGCTCTTCGCGTTCCATGTGTTTGGGACCGAAGAACCGTCGAGACTGGAGAGATGGAATGATCCTTGCCTTGTTTCATTGATTTCATAATGTTCTGGTTCGCTCGCTCTTTTATCTTCGTCTCACTTTTCGGCCTGACCTAGGGCTTGTAACCCTTCGGTCTGTGTTGGGGGTCTATCCTCTCTGTGGTTTGGACTGGCTTGAGCCTTCGTATGCCTTCTAGTTCATTTTTTCTTGCTGATTGCTAATTTCCTCGAATGGTGATGACTCCCCCTTCGGCAGGCATTTTCATACACAGGTAGCTGTGATGTATGATTGCCCCGAAGACATTGATGATTCCTCTCCTAAAGATGGCGTTGTAGTGGTACTCCATGCCAATAACATCAAAGCATATGCTCTTTGTGATTTTTCTCTTGCCTTCATGGGAAGTTACAGGTAATGATATCTGGCCCATGGCAGCCACGGGCTCTCCTCCGAACCCTATGAGAGGCATGTGCGATGGTGTCAGTCTGTCTTCTGATATATTGAGTTGTTCGAATGCGCTGACGAAGATGATATCTGCTGAGCTTCCTCCGTCCACCAGCGTCCTTTGGACGTCATATTCTGCAATTTCAGCTGTGATCACCAAGGCATCTTGGTGTGGGAACTTGACGCCTTTGGCGTCGGTTGTGTCGAAGGTTATCGACGGAGCCGGTGTTGGTTTACTTGACACCGAGACGTGCGACACCTCGCGAATGAATTCCTTTCTCTTTCTGTTCGATGGGAGATTCAGCGAGGATCCTCCGGTGATGACATGAATTACTCTTCGGTTTTGCTGTTCAACATTGTGAACCATCTCAGGAGATTCGCGGTGCTGATCCCTTTGTCGCTGGTCTTGCCTTCGCTGACGCTTTTGATTTTGGTAGGTCTCACGTTGTGCTTTAACAGCACTGCACTCCTCGGTTGTACCACGCAATATCTCTTTTCCCTGTTATCCTGATCTTCTCCTCAGAGCCTATCATTCCTATGGTAATTCTCCCTACGGTAGTTGTCATTCCATCGATCATCATTTCTTCTTGTGCTCTCTTTGTGATAGCTGTACTAGTCCCTTCGGGAATGATCTCCCCTTCTATTGTTGTCGATGGCTCTCTGCTCGTCTGCTTGTTTGGACTCAATGTTGCTTACCCTTTTGTTGGAGCTTTGATGTCTCTTGTTCTTCTCTGAATTGCTCTCTTTGTGACCGTCACGATCCTTATGTGTATTCAGCTGGTCTTGTCTCCTTAAGTTTTTCTCTTCTCCCTTTGCATATCCCTCAACTTCATCGTAGAGAAGCGCAGCTGTTTGCGGTGAGTCCTGAGTCAACTTGTTTAGAAGGGGTCTCGGTTGAAGTCCTCTTCGGAATGCGTTGATTACCGAAGAGTCTGATACATCTCTTATCTGGCATCGTACAGCAGCAAATCTTTTGTAGTAGTCCCTTGTGTTTTCTTTCTTTCCTTGTTCCAAGGCGAAGAGGTCTCATTCCACCATTCTCTGGATATAATTGCCTTGAAAGTTGTTAGCGAAGGCGTCCTTAAGTTGATTCCATGAGTGTATGGATCCTTGTGGTAGTGAAGTGTACCCATGACAGTGCGGTACCCTTCAGTGTCAGCAACAAACTCTTCGCCTTGATATCATCATCTCCTCTAGCTGCTTCAACCGCCGTGTCATATACATCCAAGAATTCATTTGGGTCGGTGTCTCTGGAGAACTTGAATACACTTGGCATTTTGAATCCTTCGGGCCATTTTTTGCCACGAAGGTGTGCACTCAGAGACCCTACGTTAGCCTTCCTCGGCTATGCCGCCACCACGTTTTGCCGATATTGCTCATGGTTTTCCTCCGGGTATGGGATTCTTCGGGGCACATAGTGCTGCTGGGGCTGCATTGTCATGAGCTCTCTTCGGAGCTGGTGTGGATTTGTTCCTCAAACAGTCTTCTCCTGTCTCATAGGATGTCTTCGGCAGGTGTGGGATCTTCACGTTGATGCTCTTGCATGGGATGGGTGGATGGATTTTGCTGCATCTCCTCTCTGATGACTCCGCTGGGTCCTGGCTCGTCGAGTCTATCACCGCCCGCATCCGGGGCGCCTTGGCCCTGGTTCCTCCAGCCCTGCAGGTTGATGCCCAGGGCTCTTGGGATGCTTCCGCCAGGTCCTTGCACCGCCGTGTCTTCCCACCGCCGTTCAGTCGTTGGCGCGGTGGCGATCGCCCTTTGGGCCGCTCCCTCCGTTGTCTCGCCAATGATGTCTTGTTCGGTCTGGGCTTGCCGCTCCCGCCTTGCGTATGCTCCGTCGTGCCCCGGTTCCGGCGGCTCGCCTCCGGCAGCTGCGACACTCCTCCTAGGTCTGGCCATCACCGCAAACGCTCGGTCCTCCCCACGGACGGCGTCAACTGTCGTCGAGCAATCCCGCCGACGGTGAGATTCAGCGCCCCTCCCCGGTGCTGGAGAGGACGCCGAGAGAAGTAGGGGTGAGAGAGCGCGCGCTTAGTGAATAAACTAGAATGCTAATGTGAATGATCCGAATGCCTGTCCATTTCATTGATGAGTTTAACAATTTATACAACTCTAGGGCCAGGATTTACATGCATGGGAAATACCCAAATTACCTGGCCCAGGGGATATACCCAAATTGCCCTGATCTCTGGATCGTCGATCATAAGATCGACGGCTAGGCTAGCTTTCTTACAATCCAAGTTGCTTTAATTCCTAATGTGCCCTCGGGGGGACATATACTGACAAAGTTGTTGATTTGATTCGCTCATGTCGGAAGGCGTCATGGTCTTCGCCTTCTAGGCGGGACTTGTCGATTTCCCGGTTTCAAGCAGGTCTTCGTGAAGTCCTCGGCGATCGCAGGGTCTTCGTGAAGTCCTCGGCGATCGCAGGGTCTTCGTGAAGTCCTCGGCGAGACCTCTCTCCTTTGCCACCCTTCGGGATAGGCCCCAAGGATCACGCGAACGTTTTACCCTTCGCGTCCTCCTCCCGACTCTTCGCGGATGTCTGAGTCTCTTGCTCCCATCCCAAGGGATCTTGAGGTTATCTTAGGCACGCTTCATCGCTCACTCTTCTGTAAGGATCTTCATGAAGGGTCTTCACAACATCTTCGTGGACATCCACATTTCTCGGAGATGGGGTGGCTGCCCCTACAACAGGCGGCGACGAGGGCTCGGCGACGAGGGCGGCGGCAACGAGAGCCGGAGGACCTTGAGCGAGAGGCGGCAGCTAGGACTTCGGCAACAAGAGAGTCTTGGGGGACTTGTGAAAATTTTGGGGTTTGGCGCGGCTAGGATATGTATAGTAGTAACTGTACTGGCGGCTCATACCATACCCGCCAGTGGTAGTGGATCATCACCGGCGGCTCACTATATAACCGCCAGTGATAGTGATAGTGTCACAGGCGGCTGATGTGATAACCGCCAGTGGTAGTAGACCATCATTGGCGGCTCAAGACATAACCGCCAGTGACAGTGATAGTATCACTGGCGGCGCACGAGATAACCGCTAGTGATAGCTATATTAGAACTATACAGGACTATATAGGATATAATAGGACTATATTTGGGCTATATAATAGGATTATAATAGTACTATATAATAGGATTATAATAGGACTATATTAGGGCTATATAATAAGATTATAATAGGACTATATAATAGGATTATATTGGATTACATTATACATTTTATAATAGGATTACATTACAAAATGGGATTACATAACTCAAATATAAGATACAAATAAAACAGTATAATCAGTCCTCAACGATCAGCCCTTCTTGATGATCGTTGCGCACATAGGTGGTTGCATTGGCCATGTTACTTGATTTTGGGTCAGTTTCATCATGTAATGGAAGTATTTCATCGACTTGGTTGTAATCCTCCTCGTCCACCACATTCTCGACTCCAACGATTCTTCTTTTTCCACTAAGAACAACATTTTTGTTCTTATTAGCAGGATCTATGACATAGAAGACCTATAAAACTTGGGTTGCGAGGACAAAAGGGTCATCTCTATATCCCACTCGGGCGAGGTCAACGGTAGTCAAACCAAACTCATCAGATTTGTTAACCCCTCCACTTTGGACCCATTTGCACCGAAAAAGGGTTATTTTGAAAATCACGTAGTCCAGTTCCCAGATCTCCTCAATGAAACCATAGAACGAGCTCTTGCGTTGTGTTACTAGGCCTTGGTTGTGCTCCTCATATGCATCTATACAAACGCCGCTGTTCTGCACTGTGCTCTTCCTGTCTTGAGATATCGTGTAGAATGTGTACCCATTTATGTCATATCCTTGCCACGTCACCACCATGTATCGAGCCGTGCGTTTAGTCCATCGTTCATTTTGTCCTTCATATGAAGCAATGAACCAACCAAACTATTGCAAAAATTAACCTCCACGTGCATCACATCCAAGCAGTGTCGAACATATAGTTCCTCCCAGTAAGGTAGATCCCACAAAATTGATCTTTTCTTCCATATGCCGTTTTCACTGGTTTTTGTTTTTTTCCTCTTTCTCCCCATTTCACATTTTCCAAACTTAACATGCAGGCCTGTAAACATGTCATGCACTTCTTTTCCACTAAGTATGCGTGGAGCCGATCCATTTTCCCTGGTTCCATCGAACTACTTGGTCATCTTGCGATATGGATGATTCACACGTAGAAACTATCGATGGCGCATATACACAGTCTTCCGGCAATTCCTGAGCCACACACTTGCTGTATCATCTAAGCAGTGAGGACAAGCTTTACTTCCTTTTGTTTTCATGTCCGAAAGGTTTCCAAGTCTGGGGAAAATCGTTCTTTGGTGCAAAACAACATTGCACGTAGCGTGAAGTTCTCTCGTCGATCCGCATCCCATACTCTGACCCCTTCGTTCCACAGCATCTGTAGTTCCTCTACCAATGGTGCAAGGTACAAATCTATATGGCTGCTTTGGTCCTTGGATTAGTAGGCACATCATAACTCTTCATGTAGAGTCAAGGAGGAAGATTATATATGCACAGGTTCACAAGCCATGTGCTATACTTGCTGCTCCAATTTCCAAATGGATTCATGCCGTCTGTGCTCAGTCCAAACCTTAAATTTCTAGGGTCTGCACCAAAATCCGGAAACTTGTAGTCAATGTTTCTCCACTGCGGAGCGTCTGCAGGGTGCATAAACTTTCCATCTTTCTTACGAAGCTCTGAGTGCCACCTAAAAAGTCTAGACTCTTTCTCATTTCCAAACCATCGTGTCAAACGATGAGTGACTGGCAGATACTACAAAACCTTTGCTGGAGTTCCTCGATTAAGGTCGTCATCCTGATCCTCATCGTCGTTACGGCCTTTGACATTTCTCTTATAGCGGGATGCTTTACACTCTGGGCATGAGTGCAGGTTGCTATAGTTATGACGGTATAGGATGCAGGTTTGGGGCATGCGTGGATTTTTTGCACGTCCAATCCTAAGAGACAAATAACTTTTTTGGCACGATATGTTGTTTCTGGCATCAAATTTTCCTGGGGAAGATGTTCCCTCAGTATTCGTAAGAGCTCCGTGAAACTCTTATCAAACCAACAGTTCCTAGCCTTTAATTGTAGGAGTTCAAGTACAGTCGCCAATAAAGTGTGTTTCACCTTACAACCATGAAAGATTGGCCTCTCGGACTCCTCTGACCATTTTCTGAATTTAATGAACTCTTCTGTAGTACCATAGTCTGTTTTGACGTCACGCATCATTCTATCGAACTCGTAAACTTCCTCATCTAATGTTTCACCGACATTATCACACTCGACACCTGCATCATCACTATCCACTACTTCAAAGGCGTCATCTTCACCCTCAGTTGTACTTTATGTCTCACCGTGGCACGTCCAAAAGGAGTAACCTTTTTTGAAACCCCGTTTAATGAGATGAAACTCAATTTGAGATGAGTTTCTATACAATTTCAAGTTATCGTAATCAACACAAGGATAACATATCAAGTCAACCCCTCTCTTCTGCATATCCGCCAGCGCGGCTCTCATAAACCCTTGCACCCCATTCACGTACTTTTCCGTTGCGCGATTTTCTGTGTACATCCATGACTTGTCCATTATCTGTAAAAATGTATCCAAGGTTTTCTTAATTATTACATGGTTACACTTCTTTCGAAATAAAAGACTTTATGAATAAAAGTTTACCTTAGGACGACAAAGCTAGTATGACAAATAGTTTGCTAAAATAATTATTATAAATAATTACTAGCTAAAATAATTACTTCCTCCTATATATTAATATAAATCAATTGTTGCTTATCCCATTAATTGTGACTACAAACTCAAGAACATATTAATATGTTGTTAATTATCCCATTAATTACTTTTCTCGCATTCTACACATGCAAAACACATCACAAGCCAAAGATATTAATTATCCTACTCTCCATGTACATCACAAACCTACAAATATTAATATATCTAGATCTCAAAGCACTTAATCTAGAGTAGGTTCTTTAATCTTCAAAAACAAGATGTACAAAGAAAAATAAAAAACATCACTAACCTCTAGCACTTGGATCTTTAAAAAACCACTTGGATCTTTAAAAACCCACTTGGATCTTCAAAAAAATGGTTGAAATTGAACCAACTCTAGCTACAGCAGCCGCTGCATCCACCGCTACAGTCGAACAGGAAGAAGACAGAGTGCGCAGAGCACCAATAATGGAGGTAGGGTCGGCACTATGTAGTGAAAACTATCACTGGCGGTTATCTCTATAACCGCCCGTGATATGCTAACTATCACTGGCGGTTCTCTTTAACACCGCCAGTGATAGTTTCCTTTCACTGGCGGTTCTCACACTAACCGCCAGTGAAAGTTTCCGTTTCCCGCCAACTCCCGCCAGTTTGTCCTACACAACTATCTCTGGCAGTGTTAAAGTGAACCACCAGTGATATGTAACTTCACTAGCGGTTTTAAAGTGAACCGCTAGTGATATGTAACCGTCACTGGCGGTTGGCCGTACAACCTCATCACTGGCGGTTGGTGTTTTGTCGCAAGCCGCGCGGGAGTCCTGTGACCCTCATCACTGGCGGTGACAAAAATAGCCGCCAGTGATGAGGGGTCGGGGATGAGCCATTCTGTAGTAGTGACCCCTTAATAGTACTGTCAACCAAAAAAGAAAGCACTAATTGAGCAACACACCCGATCCAACCCCCTAAACATTAGCCTTCTATACTTGATGTCATTGTCTTCAAAAATTCATATTTCGGGGTTGCGAGAATAACAAGAATACTAAGGGCATGTTTGGTTTGTAGCCCTGGATAGCCATGCCAATGCAAAGGTCATGGCCAATACAGGGCATGACCTTTTAAAGGTAAAATTTTAGGCGTTTAGTTTGAATCTAACGAAGAATGACCAATGAAATATTAAAAATTATTAAAAATTTCAAAAAATTTGAAAATTATTTAAAATGGGTTGCTTATTATTTTAGATGAATTATGAAATTTATTTTATGTAATTTGGACACTGTATAAAATTGATGTAAAAATAAGAAGTTTAATCGGATTCAAAAAAGAAAAACAACTTAGGGAAGCGTGCCATTAGTTGCACTGACCGGCGTGCGTGCGTGAGGCTGCGTGTGGGCCAGAGGCGCGTTATCGCGGGCGCGATGGCGCGGGCGCGACATTTCCGCGCCGTCGCCGCGGCCGCATGCGACGCACAAATGCGATGGCGTGCCAAATTTTGGCGTTGGCAAGGCGCATGTTGGCTACCATCCAAACACACACCAATTTTCAAGGGCACGCCAAAATTTTGGCATGGCGAGGTCGGGCTATGATCCAAACACGCCCTAAGAACACCCTAATTACTGTCATCAACACCAAAACCACCAAAATTCACCTACTCAAATAAATAGAGGCCTAGATGTCTACTCTCTTACTTTCTCCAATGGTGACACGTCTTGGCCACCACTTTGAGCCTCCAGCGAGGAGGTCATCCATGGGAGCTCAAATTTATTAGCTCCGACTGACCGACCGAATCAATTTAAACAATGATTTGAATAATTATATGGATGTGGATACAGATACGGATACGGATATGGATACCTGGTATGGATACGGATACAGAAATAGATAGTGCGGATAGTATTCTTTAGATAATATCCAAAGAAAAATATAGATAATATCTGACAGATATTGTCCGAACCCTTGCTACTTGGTAGGCATCGGACTCGGCCCAACTTTCTGGCTATTGTTCACTGTGGTTGTGCCATGTTCCGTGTCAATACTCGATAGACATGTGTTGACTCGCTATACATCTTTATTTGCTAATTGTTTTCTTTACCTTGATTAACAGTATGTGGTGATATACCTCTTCGCCGACAAACTATTGAATCCAATACCTATATTATTGATGGCATGTTTTCACATATTATATGTGCAGCTCGAATGTTTGATGTTTCTTTCCTAGTCTGTGTTTTCGCATATTATCTATGGAATTTATTTGCTCTGACCGATATCCAAGGGTGTATTATTTGTATTCGTATCTGATATTGATATTATCCGTATTAATATCCGAAACTATCTATGTCCGTATCTATATCTCTATCTATGTCCGTATCTATATTTGGCACTGTCCGCGCCTAGAAAAAATATGACTATGAATACAATATTTCTAGTATCCAATCGCATCCCTAAGCTCCTAGCCCTGCGCTGCCCATCAGTCCATCACTCTGGCCCCCAGCACCGCCCGCTGCTCCAGCCACCCATATTTCTTGCCACCACTTCGACCGGTCGTGGTGCTCAGCGCGCTGCTCCGGCCACCGGTGCCACCTACGTTTCTTGCTGCCGTTTCTAAACAACTCCGTTTAATTCTAATTTTCATTGGAACTGCAACTTGTTTGCTATGCATAGTTTTGTGGATACCAAACTTTGACTAAATTTATTATTGTCTAAGAAAGACAAGATTGAAGACACTATTTTGATCAAAATTTTAGAGAAAACTTGGTGAGAAATGGAGTTACAAAAACTCCAAAATAACCATGGCCAAAACCAAATTAGGTTTATGGAATAGAGTTTTAATTTCGTGTAAGCATCCCATTATATTCTAAACCATGATAATATTAGAAAACGGGTTTTTTTTATTGGAACCACAAAATAACCATGTTGCCAAACAGGTGGATATACGCTGTTTCCCATTGTTGGAGGAGTCAAAGACATTCGCCCCTATGCTCCTCACACCACTGTGTTTAGCGTCATAAAAAACAAAAACGCTCGGTCAATCGAATGGAATATATACTGTAGTTTTTTTTTTTCTCAGAGCTAACACTACACTTGTTACAGGTAGGACTGGGCAGAAAGCTCAAGGCTCACAGCTCGGCTCGGGCTCGGGCGAGCCTGGCTCGGCTCGTGCTGGCTCGTGGCTCGGGGCGAGCTCGAGCCGAGCCTAGTTTTCTGGCTCACAATTTAGACGAGCCGAGCCGAGCCACGAGCCGGCTGGCGAGCCAACGAGCCGACAGACAGCATGTTGCTATCGAATTGTTTGAAGGCTAAAATGTTCATCATGGGTTTGGTAGCTTGGTTGGTCATGGTCATGGTTGTTTTTATGTTTTATTTTACTATTGTTGTTACCTATTGATCAATATTGTCTGCTAGATGGCTACTGGAGTGCTGCTGTGCTTGTGCTGAAGTGCTGAACGGCCTGGCTCGACGAGCCAACGAGCCGGCTCACGAGCCAAGACCGAGCCAAGCCGAGCCGCCCTTTCGGGCTCGCTGAATCACCGAGCCGAGCCTTGGCTCGGCTCGCTACCTGACCGAGCTCGAGCGAGCCGAGCCGAGCCGAGCCGAGCCCGGCTCGTTTCCAGCCCTAGTTACAGGAACCTTTCGAAAGATACGCCCCTTACGTGTCACGCCAGATATCTCAAGATCCTGATTGCATGCATGTTCATTGAAAAATATTTCTTTGTCTGTTCCATCGAGCAAGCCTCAGTAAGGAATCTGATAAAGGAATTTTTAGGGAAATACAAATAAAAAGCAAATTACAGAAATAAATGCAATAAACTGCTGTGTTTGCCAAAATAACAATCAAATTCGGTAAATGAAGCACCGAAGACATGTATAAAAGAGGAAGATATAGGTTCGTGACGTCCCCCAGTTACCTGGCTCACTCAATTCTTTTCTTTTCATTTTGTAGTCCTAATTTTCGCAGTGAACAATTTGTATGCTAGAACATTTTGTGGCTAGGAGTGGATAGCAGCAAGATGCATTGACTATTGTTGTTATTTCAAGCAAGCTCATTATACCTGTAGGAACACTAAATATATTTCTTTCTGTAACATTTTTTTGCTGCTATAATTCACTCAAGATTGACAAAACGTACACTAAAAAAACGATCCGAGTATATCAATAATAAGGTAGATGGAATAAAAGAGAAGCAACTCTTTCGTAATCAAATTGACAGATTAATACACATTGATCTCTTATATACATCCCTCAGATGAGTTAAGTCAGCAAGAAAGAACACAGCAAGAAAGAACACAGGATGGTGCCAAAATGGAATCTACCGAACTGGAGAACAAATGATACATCAATGGATAAGAATTTTACCCAAGGTTGGTGAATAACAGCCCTGTGCAGCTTACGATGACAAAACATCCTTTGTGGAATGCTGATCCAGCCAAGATATTATGTCTTCAAGAACTTGAAAAATTGTCTCATCAGGTTCACCTTCTAGGATAGCATGGTATGCATCTTTATAAAGGCGCAGCGTCTTGTCTGAGCTCTTTGCTTTTCCGTAGAGAGCTTTACTCACGGCTGGGTCAGTTACCAAATCGGCCTCACCATGCAAAATGATAATGGGCAGAGAAACCTAAATGGTATAGAGAAGTAGGTTTCAACCATCAAAAAACTGAAACAGTAAAAAAAAAGACCATGCATAATGCTAGTGTAATACGACATTAAAAATTCTTTCAAAACAGCACAGTTCCTTAAAATGAAATATTGTAAGGACAAGTGTCTGGCGAGAGCAACAGATTATATCAACCATATCCATATGCCTATCTGATGACAACAGTTTACTTTATGCTAAACGCGTTAATTTTACCTACTACAACAAAGCTTAATAACAAAAGATCAGCTCATAAAAAACTTAAAATATCAAATTAGGAATTAAATTCAAAGCATAAGAAAAACAATGTTGGAACAGAGTATGATTTGTAGAATGCATTTAGATATGTCACATACACTATGTCTAAAAGAGAAAAAAATGTTAGCTATCCAATGAGGAAGAACTGTGCCCTTCATGGAATACTATGATCTGAGGAGTTTGGGTTAAACAGGAGAATTAAGTTTGAAAATCTCTGTCTGCCAGCAGCAGCAGCAGGACATGAGGCATATTTCAGAGTTTATCAGTATTATTCAGAGTTTATCCAAGTAATGGCCAAGGCATATTTCAGGCAATCAGTATCACAAGCTTTGTAGTAATCAAATGGGAACTAGGTTCCTCGTGTGGACTCGCTAAAAATCAACGAATTTTCTCAATCCACTTTCACTACAGAACTTCTCATCGAGACAATTGGAGTAGGTGCATGTATTAGCCATGCTGCCATGAATGACATCCGAATAATACATGCAAATTCATGAATGCCAATTGTCCAGACCAAAGAACCACAACTCTCATTGTTGTCAAAAGGGGCCATGTTATAAGCAACTGTACGAAACTTACATAGCATGCAAAACATGATAACAGAACCAGCTAGAGTAAAGCAAAATAAGCCACATACGTCTTCGAGACGACTCTCTATCTCTTGTGTGGTTTTCAGCATCTCCAAAGCTGTTCGGAGACGTGGTTTATCCTTGTAGGCAATAACATTGTAAGAACACTGCATTGAGCAGAGAATTAGTAAAATTATTTTTTTCACAACACATAAGCCAAGACTAGCCTTAATTGGACAAGGGATTTCTCAATGAATTAAGTTAGGCTCTCATTCAACAACAAAATCATTCTAAAAGTAACAGACCTAACAGCACCTGCTTTTGAACTGTATATTCTCTGGGATAAATTTACCCAAAACTGGAAGCAAAAAATAAGAAAGGAAGATTGTCTGCATGCCATTAGTTCTTTGAACTGCTTATTGGAAACAGAAGAGAATACTCGTTCTTCTGAAAGTGGGGGCATGAAGCAATATTAAGACGCTGTTCTCTTCAACTTATCTTATTTACTTATCTTCTTATTTGTTTATAAGTTGAACTTCGAGAGTTTCCCGAAGTAGTTTGGAAAGTCTTGTCTGCTTCGTTTGACTTGTTTTTAAGAGCTCTGAGACGTGGTTTCGAGATTGCAAAAAACAAACTTGAAAAGCCAAAGCGTTTAGAGTTCCGATTTGGAGATAAGTAGATAAGTAAATCAGCCGAAGAGAACAACCAATCTTGAGTTTTTTCCATTATTTTCTTCAAGAAATATTCTGAATACAGCTATTGTAAAAAAAAATTGTGCAAATCAGTTGAAATGAAACTAAACAAGAAAAGGTGATAATCAGATAAGAGAATACAAATAACAGTTGCAAAGAAGTTCATATGACAAATATTGACCTGCTCTTGTTTTTTCTTCTCTTTGAATGCCAATTCTGCTAAATCTTTCTGTGGAACAAGCTTCCCTTTTGGAAGTAGTCTAGCCAAAAAGATTAGAGCTTGTTGAACAGGCCAAGGTGGAACAACATCATCTGCAATCTATAAAGAAACATGTCTGTGAATAAGTGGTCGGACATAACTGATGTAGTGGGGGTCTAACTACCTTACACATGGGTGCAACTAGTATTGCACCATTCCATTCATTTGGTTGCTTAAAGTGAACCTTCAATGCAACTGCTCCACCCAAAGATTGACCAAACAGAAAACACGGAAGACCTCTATATTCAGATTGTCCTGCCAACATATAAATTGCACTTTTACAGTGAAATGGGTACTCTTAGGATTTCAGGTATTACAGTTACAGAGGAAACGAGAAAGAAGGAAAACAATATGTCTGAACAGTCGATTGAAAAAGATAATATCATTAATGAGGGAACATAAATACTCGATTGATCAATCCGATTTTATCTCAAAGAAAATTCGCTTTTATCAATTTGTCAGCCTTTCTCATGTTTGGAATGTGGATGTTGCACACAACATGAATATACCTGATTCAAACTGAAACCAGTTGTCATCAAACTTACCCAGTGCAACTGCCTCCTAGTTATCACTACCAAAATTCCATCCATTAGTTTAACAGTTCCACATGATTGATTAACTCATATGAAAACATTAACAATCAATCTCAATTTTTTTTGCCACAAACACCGCATTGGTAGTGCTGCTCCGCAGAATAGTACTCCCTCCAGTTCAAAACAGATGTGTTAGCTGTGGCATGAAATGGAGAAGAGCTACTTCAAATATAGTATCGGATCATGATTCTCCTAAACCTTAAGCCTAGCTGCACGGCTTTTCTTCTTCCTTTCTCCAATTGCATTGCAAAGGATCTGACCATATGTGTCATCTTTAGCACTCCTGTGTCAGATCACTTCGCCCAAACACAAACCACCCCCCCCCCCTCACCCACCCATCCACGGCAACACTGAACCCTGGTGCCCTTCACCAGATTTGTGCCATCCTCAGGCGTGGGTCACCCTCGAACTTAGCAAACCCTTATTTGGCCTATGGCGCACGCGCAAAAAGATAGTTTCCAGCGATAATGCAACAATGGCCATTGATCATCAGTGTCACACAGCCCATTCCCCCTAGTATATGTGTATGTGGATTTTCTGATATTTGATGTAGTTTAGGACATGCCATATTTGACCGATGCAATACACAAGAGCTATTTATTTCTGGTTCACAAATAATTGTCATTTTGGTTTTTTTTAATACAAGATATTCCAACAAATTGCCCATATTGATTGATTTTGGTAGTGGTGTTTAGAGCTCTAGGTGACAATTAATGAGAGTGAACTATGTCAAAAACTGAAGAATTAATTCTTTCTCGTTCAGTGTGCATGGAGCTTAACAAGTAATTCAGAGGACTGAAGGTAGTATATGTTCTCTTTCATAATTTGGAAGAGAACAAAAAAAGCTCTTTAGCCTGTAGCTACACTGCACGAAAATAAACAAAGCAACTAATTCCAATACCAGACCCTAATGATCACACAATTACAAGATTCATGACGATGTCTTTTTTTGTTAATAATGTAACTCTCACATTAAAAGGCAAGGCTGTCATCAAACATTTCAGCATGTTACGTGAGCAGAAGTTAAAGTTACTCAACATATTCAAGAAAGTTTTTATTAAATTTGGCATATGAACTTCACCAGCAGAGATTTTAACCAAAACAGACATCTTTTTTAGGTATGAAAAATATAGCAAGTTAGTGACACTACACAAATGCTTCTCGAAAACTTGTATACAAAAGGAGAGCATGAGGAACCAGCAAGGTGGCAACAATGTAATGATAGCATACCTTTAATCTTAGCAAAATGCTCGGCAACATCATCAACAAGAGTATCAAAACTTGGAATATATCCATGAAGTCCTTCTGAAAGACCAAAACCAGGGTAGTCCAATGCAAATACCCCATATCCAGCTGAAGCAACCTTCCTAGCAATCCCTTAAAGAGAAACAAACTTTAGAAATGTAACAAAAACAAAGCATCAGATCAAACACAGCGTTCAAGTATCACAGGACAAAAGGTACCATCAAGGAAAAAGGTACAGGTGTCACCATAACCATGGCAGAGACAAACAATTGCTTTCATGCGATGATATTCTGGAAACCAACATTTCGAGAAAATCTCCACACCCCTGGAGTTCACCTCATATGACTGTTGAAGAGAAAAAATTATCACATCATAAGGATGGAGAAAATATAATCAACAAGTTAGCATAACCTTCAGAAGAGCAACAGATCAACTGGCATGTCGTCACGGCTAAGAAACTAGGATTATCATTGAGCAAATTACATTTTTTGCATACCATCTTAGGCCCTGTTCTTTTGGGCTTATCTAATCTGACTTATCTGTCTTATCTCGAACTTCGAGAATTTTCCGAGGTGGCCTCGAGAGTCGGATGGCCTTGAAATTTAGGATTTAGGAAGCTTTTAGACACGCCTATGAGATAAAAATAAAACGGATTCAAAAAGTAATAAAAAAGGTCAGATAAGTCAATATTAGTCAGATAAGTATCCGACTCTCGAGGCCACCTCAGGAAATTCTCAAAGTTGAATATAAGACAGATAAGTCAGAGCTCGTAAGCTCAAAAGAACACCCCCTTAGTGCCTTATAGTGGCTTGCAAACCAGCAAACAATGAACTATATGGTAGTCGATTTCAGTTTAAGCATATCTAAATGTGAATGCTAATCCTTCACAGCAAAACTTATGCTATTGAATAAATGGAGGAACTAATGGATATCTGACAAACCCAATGTGCAACACCATTACCCTGGCTTTATAGTATTCTGAATTGTGCTCATTTTCTCAAAACTGGATCTCATTGTTTACGTTTTCTGGATTATGTAGAGTGGACTCTCTAGAATCTCTTCATATGGAGCACACACTACCGTGAAGAAGATGGAAAACACTATATGCCTTAGCAGTGATCTACTTATTATGATGAAATTGTATAAAGCAATGGCTACACCAAGAAATAGCACCTCCTTTGTCCCAATGCCACTATATTGTTCCTGCATCATAGAAAAATGCAAGTAAGAGAAGTCATCCAAGGCATTGCATAATATCAAAAGAAGAGAGAAGTCATCCAAGGCATTGTATAATATCAAAAGAAGAGCTAGCATAGAAAAGCACGTAAGAAACTAAGGAATAGACAAAAAAAGTATTAGCCGTTTGCTCATGATGTGAAAAACCATAACACTTGGTCTGGCACTTTACAAAGGTTTAAACTTTTGGCGCTACTTAAGTGGTCGTACTCTTTTGGCACTACAGTGCCAATTTTTCATTCTCTAAGGAAAAATGTTGCTCCACCTCCACATGTGGAAGAGCTTTCTCTCATAAATAATGCAAATCCGTTCAAGCACCTCCAAAAAAACTAACAGGCTTTAATAAAGGCCCTAACCAACTTCCCATAGGCATATAACAAAACTTTTATAGCCCATAATCCCAAACTAGCCTTTACACCTTCAGTAATTACACAAATCAGTAGTATGTCTGGGCCAACCTAATCAACTAGTCCATCAGATATTGTAATTATTCCGCAAACTGGCTGCTGGCATATGGCCATGTGGACGGTGAACCGGACCAATCACAATCACAAAGCTTTTGTGTGGGCACAACAGTAATCCGAATTTGGACAACTCTGATACAAAATTTCAAGCTCTGGGTCTTCCCCAGGCAGGCCTCTCCTCCCTAGAGTAGACACATATGCCTAAAGGGGTTTTTAAGTAAAAAATCTGATCACGTGAAGGATTTATCTGACAAAATTAACACTTTCTTGACCCCATTAGGACAGCAGCATCGAATCTCGATTCTGGATTGTAAGGCAGGAAAGGAAAGAGGGCCGCACGGACCTTGAAGATGCAGTGGTCGATGCTGAGCTGCACGTCCTTGAATGCCTCGCGGACGCGGCGCCGCTCGGGGGCTTGATCCAGGCACGCCCTCAGCACCATCCTCTCCAGCGCTGGGTCCACCCCGTCCCACCTCCTGGGCGGCGGCGGCGCAGCCGCCGCCGACGTCCCCGCTCCGGTCGCCGCCACCGCAGACACCTTGGCGTTGACTTGGGGCATGCGGAGGTTCCGCTGAACTCCCGAAATCCTTGGACAAACAAACTGCAGGTAAAATCCTAGGTAAACTGAACTGTCGCAGCAATCGAATCCAACCGAAGAAAGCTAATAAGGCTCTTGCCAGCAAGATGAGGAATCGATTCTGTGCCGGGATGGATCTTCGGTCGACGCGAGTCCAGGACTAGCGGAGGCGGCAGGAGGGCGGCGACGCGTCCGGGCAAAGAGACGGCTTGGGGTGGAAGGAGGAGGTATGCCTGGGTTGCTGTGACCAGTCGCCGGCGGTGAGGAGGGCGGAGCAAATTTTGAGGTGAGGGGAGGTCGTGGGACGGCGAGGAGGTGCCGAAGATCTTCGCGAAGCCCCGTGGCTACGACGCCATTTATTGAGGAAGACTTCCTTTTATTTATTCTTACTAATTTTTCTTTATTTGTTAATTGTTTTCATTCTACTCCATAAGGGCATCCATAAGGGCATCTCCGACAGACGCCCTATTTTTCTTTTGCCCCATCCCTATTCACGTGTCACCTCACCAAATGAGGCTGTTCCATCCCTATTCACCTCCCCAACAATTGCCCCATCACTATTCATACACTCTACTTTTCCTATTCATACCCCATCACTGTTTGCTACAGTGCTAAACAGTGATGGGACTTGGGCACTGCTGGAGATGGCCTAATGAAACCCTACATGTCCATGTGTTTGGTCGCTCCTTCCACCACTATCCAGGATGAACTATTAAAATTTGAGGTGAAATGGATTCCTAAATCTTAAGGCATGGAATCATCTTTGTAGCTTGTTTGGTTGGTGTTGTGTACCAGCCCAAAATTTGGGATATTTTGAAAACATGCATGATACTAGGAGGCTTCATGAAAATAGTAATTATTATCAAACAATTAAATTTTAGACGGTATGATTTGTGGATTTCAATTAAAATCCCAGTTTAATAAGGACCAAAGCACCAATGTTAAATCCTAGTTTGAATTCAAATCCAAGGTGGACTAATTTGGCTAAATTCCAACTTTAATTACCATTTTAGCTAAACCAATCCAATTCCCTAACCAAGTGATGTTTACACTTTGCCCTTTTGACTCTAGTCAACCTTCAATGACATATGGGACCCACTAGCTAGTCTATCTCTCTCTCTCTCTCTCTCCCCGGTGCTCTCTCTACCTCACGCTGCGCGCCCCGTGGCGCTCCTAGCTAGCCCGGCCTCTGGTGGCATTCGGACCTGCCTTGCCTCGCGTGGCATTCTTCTTCCTTTCATGACGCCACCTAAAGCCAACCATTGGTCTCCATCGTCGCTCGCGCCTCGCATTAAGCCGAGCTAGCCCAGTAGTTGTCTGCCTTCACCCCAACCGGTGCCCATCCTCCTCTACCACGCCTAGATCCACCATCCTCCACCCCGAGCTCCACCTTCACTCCATGGTGCCTCCGCCCACCTCTCCATTAGGCGCCCATGCATCGCCACCCTCTGCTCCTCCATGACCGCTCCACTCCGTCGTCACTCCACGGTAGGTGCAGCCCGCTCCTTCACCTCCACGCCCCATGTTCCAATTCTTTGCCTGCAAGCAAGAAGTTCTGCCGTGGATGAGCGGCATTCTTTGCTCACAGACTTCTCTTGTAGCGGCGGCAATTCGATCCTCGCAACTGGAGTAGTAAAGCTTCCTTGCTAGTGCGGCACGCTCTCTGTGCCTTCTTCCTCCTAGTTCTTGATGTTCTTTGCCATTCTTTGAAATCCTATTTCTTATTCTTCTTCTTTCGGCTCGTTCTTGTGTTGGGCTGCCACGAGCTTCTTCTTTCGTCTTCTTCTTGCCGGAGGTTGCTTTCGTCTTTATTCTTGCTTCAGCAAACAATCACCGAAAAAGCTTGATGGTAGAAAACGTAGTAGCGTGCTAGTAGTTCTGCTAGCTAAAATGGCAAAAAAATTTCAGTCTTTACAAGGCAGCTAAAATTAAATGGTTCCTCGGTTAAGGTGAAACAAGTTAAAATGAATAGATCGGGTACATTCTAGTTCCTATGAATTTTCCATATTTTTCGAACATATTTTATTTTACGCAATATTCTAGCTATAGGAAAATATTTATAAACAAATGACTTAATTGTTATATCTAGTTAAAAGGGTTAAAAATATCTGAAATTAAGTAGATAACAGATAAAACAATGTTTATACATTTCTAGTATAATTAGTTTATTTTAAGAGTCAATTATTTAAAAGAAAACCTTTTAATGGTAATTAAAACGGGTTTTCCACCTTATTTAATTTAGTGATTAATTTCCTTACATGACAATAATATTTCAATGGAGCATAAATATGGTTTAGAAATTTAATAAATTGATTGCACAATTTTAGGATCAATATTGCTCTCTAGGTAATTAAATTGAGCGGTTTAACCCTTTTCCTTAAAATATTAATAAACCCAAAAGGGATAATGGTTAATTAAACTAGCTAATGATGTTGAATTATAAAATACTTTAGAACTTCCCTTGGTATTAGTACGATTGCAATAAATATTAAACATTGATTGGGACCTAGGAAAAATATTAATGACGAGAGATGATCTTGAATATTTAGAACTCTAATTAAACATTTAATCAAAACTATAACGCATAGTAACCTATATGCAATTATTAAATATACTACCTTGTTAGAAAAATACGAGAAAATATAGAAACCCTTAGGTCAAGATTATTAAAAGTGAATAATACCACTCTAGACCTAAGAAAAATATTAGGACAATGTATTATTCCAAAAATGTCCCTAAACTAAGTTATAGGCCATAGGAAGTATTTAAGTATTAAAATACAGTAGCTACTAAGCAATTATAAAGGGTGTAGATATACCTAGACACTAGTATTTTAACTGAACACACTCACTCACTCACACCCTAATTATATAACTAGTTCACACTTTAAATAAAAGAAGGAAATTCTTCAAACAAAACTTATTTTGTTTTATACACCTAATTGCTAAATCTAAGGGTGAACTATTAGGGGTAGCATTATGCATCATCGCATATCATCTTCATAACGCTCCCACCACCGTTATCTTTTTGTGAGTTATTGTACATTAGTAGCTCATGGAACTTCCTCGATAAGTAGAGAAACTTATTTAGGAATTTCAGTAACAAGAAGCGACGCGTAGATAGCTGCGATCCTAGCTGCGTATGCATTTCATACATCATATTTCCTGCATACTTTGGTGTTTATTTGTATTACTTGGCTCTTCGCGATAGATTCCGAGGACCATGAGCAACCAGAGATCAAGACCTGTGTTTTGGATTCACAAGATCCAGCGAGTTAATATCTACCCTCAAAGGAGTTTGCTTTTACTAGGAGAATCTCGATTTTCCTAGTGCGAGTTAATACCTATCCTTAATAGTGTTGCTTTTACTAGGGAGAGTATCGCTTTCCTAGTAATGAGTTAACATCCAATAATATCATATTGAATCCTGATTTCTAAAGTATTTGTTTCTGATAGATAAAGCGCATGCCCTTTTAAGTACTTATGCCTATTTGTTCAATCATGATATATCATGCTATTTACTTACTTGCTATCAATTTACCATGATGATGTTGTCTTGAATTAATCATCGTCATTTGGCTTTGCTATTGATCGCTTTGATGATCACCCTTGGTAGCTGGTTAATTTAAATAAACTGATTTAGACTCCTAAGACTTGGTTAAAATCTTGTTTAGACATTGCTCAGTCCAATTATTAATTTTAGGCTTAGAATTGCCTCGGAGCGGTGAACCGACATTCACCGGACATGATCACACATTGAATATGGTTAATCGAATTTGGGCTGGCATGCCGGTGTGTGTATGGTTGTGATGTCTTGCAATGCGAGCGGGTCCGCATTGGGTAAGAGATGAAGTAGCTGGGCTACGTGATTTGAGAAGCTAATCGCCCACATCGTAGTGCATGGAAGAGGAGGCGGCGAGATCCGCGTAATGCCGCGGCGCGCCCCAAAAGGAGGGTTCCGCCACATCGTGTGATTCACACGGAGGTGCGAGTTAGCGAAGAAGGAAGTGCATAAGGGTGAGGCCCTTAGTGGATGGTGAAATTTGAATCAAGGATTCCCCAGACGGGTGCATCGAGGATGCAGTGTGGCGTCACGGACTATCTGCTGCGGGAGATAGTTCCTAACACCACAACGCCGGCCATCGCGCGGTAGTGCAAGTAGTGGGGATTCAGGGTAGTTACGACTGCGGGCGTACCTGTCTGCCGCCATGCTTGAGGTGAAGACGGTTTCATGTCGTCATCCGAGGATGATCTAGGTCCATTCTTCTGAGAGCCGTGAGTCTAGCGTGGGTCGGCGGCCCGGCTAGGGCGAGACCGGTACTTTTTGGGGAATGTGATCCTAACGAGTCGCGCCACACTCGGAAGATGATGGCGGAGTGGGAAGAGAACGTTTGGCGAGTGCTGAAGCGCCATGGGATTGGTATGTGTATTGAAATGGATATATGACAAATAATCAACTTGATATGGAATTTGGTTAAATTGCTAAGTCATAGGCTTTGATTTCCAAAACTGGCTATTTCTGCAAATAAATAGACCCAGCCTTTCCTTTGAAACCTCTATCACTAAATGCATTGGGTTGGGTGTTAGCTCGCCAGTGTTTGGATGACACTGACCTCGCATACATATACTCTTTTAGATGGAGAGTATAAGCAAGACAAAGATGCCTGCCTTGAAGACGATGAGCAGGAGTTCGCGATGATCAAGTCGAGGCTTAGGGCGTCTCTCCAGTCGATTGCTTAGGCATAGCCGGCAAGAGACTCTTTTGGATCTTTTATCGCACTCTGATATTTTGTTGTTCTTAACTATTTTGGGCCAATGTGCCGTGTTGTAATATTAATAGCCTTTAGGCTTAATGTAGGTATTTAATGTACTATAAGTCTTCCGCTTGTATGAATGACCCGACTATGTAAATGGTTTGCACTAGTGTACTGATCCAGGGACTAGTGCAGGTCCGACCAATTCTCGCAAGGTAAGCCGAGAAGGGGCGCGACAAGAGCTGGTATCAGAGCATACGACTGTAGGAACCCTAGACCTTGGCCGTTAGCACTCCGTAATTTAAAAGTAAGAAAAAGTATTTTCTTAATTACACTACATAATTATGGAAATCTGCTGTATTCTTTCCTCCTCAATTGCATTCCAATTTCCTACCCTTTTCAGAAACTTTTGGAAAACTCTTCTCTCATGTCTCCTCTTACGACATTTTAGCTTCTATCTTGTCCCATATTCTCCTCACGAATCTTCGTTAGACTTGTATATTTCTCAAAATGAGAGTTGCTTCTAAATTCTCTCCTAGTCCGAAGGTCTAGTCAAACCCCTCTTACTCATCATTATAGACCTGAAGCTACATGCCTCGACAGCATACTCAAGGAGCTTCAAGAGATGTTAAAGATATGAAGATGAAGGGCCAAGAGACTCCTTAATCAACCATCACCCCCTTCAACCAATAGCAGTGGATCTGAGAAGACGTCAGCACCTACGGCCAACACATCACTTCGTCACCTATAGGCAACTCTATTCAATATCTCCAATTTCTCTTCTCTAGTTTGAAGAAATCGTGCACATTATTCGTCGCCAAAATAATTGGTGATAGTGCCCCATAGCCTTAAGTGTGATCCATAGTCTTAGAGGGCATCGCTTTAAAAGGCTTGTTAGTCTCTTAACCTTCAAACTTGTCAAGTTCGTAGTAGGTATGTGAGATTAGTTAAGATATCTTAGCCTTGGCTTTTACGACTTTTGAGTAAAACATTACCTGCCTAGAAGCGTAAACTATTGCTTGTAAGCTATCGGACGCCTTAATTAAGTGAATGGTGTCCTACACCTTACTACTTAAATTTGAGATTTGTTAATGTTGTTGGATCTTATTTACATTTGTTAACTTTGGTCCTTCAAGATCGCATATCATGCATATAGGCATGGGACTAAAATAGCTTTAAGATTCACCCCGATGCTCGAGAGGTCTTTCAAGAGATCGAGTCGATAATGGTCGCCGCAAAAATAATGGCATATGGCGGCAGAGTCGTGCTGAAGGCTAACACCTCCTCTCGTACTAGATATCCCTAGTTTGACCATAGTTGGGCAAAATAGACCCAGTTGCTCCAAGCCCCTGAAGCTATCTGGACCCTCCAGAAACAACAAGAATCAAAGGTGAAGATTCCCTACACTCGATGCAAATGAAGACCTGAAGAGCATAAGAGTTCATGGGACTACTCGACGCATGCAGACTAGTCTCTCCACTAAGTCGGCAGTTACAAGACCCAGGGAATCTAAATTCTCCATTAAAGATCTCCGTCATCCTATTCTGCCATCTCTTCAATAACCAACCATTCAAGTCATCTATTCTCTAAGGAATTCCTGCCGTATCCTCCTTCCTTTGATTCAGTCTCTGAAAGCCCCACTTTGAACAACATTTTGATTTACACCAAACTATAAGCTATATGTGTCAAGGATTTTCTTTCCAGAAAATTGTTTGTCAAATAATTTCTCTTTAACACATTTGAATACCCTGGCCAAAATCAATTACCATTTTGACAAACACGGTTCCAACTTTTAGAACGTTGTTTAAATTTATCCCCTTATTTTGAAAGCACCAAAATTTTGTTTGATATTTTGGGGTACAAAAAAAATGCTGTTTTCTAAAAGGTATTTTTAGAATGTATGTTTAAAAGATTTGGAAAATGAGCTTCGGAAAAGTTTTTCAAGGCAATGTTTTGAAATATTGAAAAGTATTTGAAGACAAAAGTATTAACAGAAAATTTATTGTGACTTCATGAGTTACTTTCAAAGAAATTCTCTTAATCGAACTTTCTCCAACTTAAATTTCGAACTCCCTCTCTTTTCAACCATGTTCCCCCCAGTTTGTTACAACCTTTTGTTTTAAAGAAAGATTTTCCGACTGTTATTTCCAATCCGTTTACAAGCAAACATGATAAAAGATGTTTTACTATTCAAAATTATTTACTTTGGTCAAACTCTCCTTCAAACCCAATCTATTCTCTCCCTAGATTTCGTGGGGTACAAAACTTATCCTTGCACCGCCATATGTGAGTCGATCTTTCGCTCCTCTAGGTTGCTTGTTGGTACACCTAGACACTGTAAGGAAGTCGTCATCGGTTTTGTATTTTGTGGGATAAGAAATTTCTCGCTACCATTTTTACCTTCCTTCATGCTATTTCCACTTACTATTGCTAGGACTTTTATCAGACGGATCACAAAGACAAGAGGCAAAACAATGAACATCTCGAAACCAATCAAGAGAAATCCCTATAATGGATGGAAGGATGGATTGATGTGTGCTGTACATCATAGAAGTTCGCATCGATATAAGACATGATGCCATTAGTGGAGTTAAAAGATCAAAATTAGGTAAAATTATTTTTGGGAGTGTCCGAAGAGTTTAGCATTGGTTTAAGTGCATGGTGAAGAAGTTTGGAGATGTGATTGCAAATCTCTTTGATCTTAATCTAGAATGAACAATTCAATTCTAGAGATAGTAAGATGATTAAAATGATTGGTTATCACTGAGAGATTTGTGTATATAGCAAGAGCTCAAAATAAAATTTGGTGGATTTTGATGAGATTATATTAGACATCGCTCATATAGTGGTATAAATTTTGTGGATGTCATAGAAAGTGTACTAACTCTCGTCGGTGGATTAAGTCAATAATTAAGGGTTATAACATGGTGATTCAAATAAATCATCAATGGTTCGATTAAGGACTATTAGCAATTGATGCGTTTTGAATTGCTTGAAGAAGAAGTTGATCTGTCCATTACTCGATTGAATGAACTCGGGATTTTCATTAAAAGTCATTGGATTATATGAGGACTATGATATTGGGCATTGATTGGTGGATCTACTACTTAATTATTGGTTAGGTGATTATGTCGTATGACGGATTCATAAATGCGACAGATTATCTGTCTTGTGAGGAAATGTTTCATGATGGTTACTCATGGACTCACCCAAATTGTACTTAGATTGATAGGAATAATCTTATCCGGTGATCGATAAAAAACAAGGATTTGTGTAAGATCATGTCAAGTGGAATGAAGCTTGTATCATTTGTGATCCACTTAGGAAGTAATATTCTTGCTCGGACTTGGATTTTAGATCGATAAACCATCATGACTGTGATTGGATAAGTACCCATAGGCTATATAATAATCTTATGGATATAATTGCAGTGGATGTGAAATTTGGATTATACCAATGGAATTATTAGTACCAACGACCATTGCACAATATATGATCTGATTTGGAGGAGTGACATTGAAACTATTGACTAGAAACTTCCCTATATTGGTGGAAAATTTTATTTAGGGGGGGTAGTCAAACATGACCACATTGGATTGTCGTCACATATATTAAGAGGAAGTTGAGATTACCCATTAGAAGAATCCGATTTATCTAGAAGTTATTGTGGGATTATTGATTCTATCTAATGACGATTGTGATTCGAGAACAGTATTGGAGTTACTTAGACTTCATCTTAAATCTCGAGTGATGCTTAAGGATAATTTAATCTCTGGATTCATAGACCGATATCGGGAATCGGATTGTTAAGAAGCTAGGTGATCTAAAGCCTTATCGGTGGATGTGCTTATATTTTGAGAATGGGTAACAACTGGATTGGCAAAACACAAGTAGGCAGTAAAGTAAACTTAGACAAGGAAAATCTTAGCAGTCCAGGATTTGATATGTGGGAAAAATAACAACAAGGTCGAGACTCTTAACTTTGGTGGTACATTAAATAATAGTGAGGATCTCAAACTATTATGATCAGACCATAGATGTAGCTATAAGATGTGATCAACTTTGGATTAAGGAAGTTGTGGTAATGGTAACAATGGTAGATAGAATACCATACAAGAACAAAGTTGATTAAGAACTGAATCTTGGTGAATATTTAAAATGGAGGCATCTTAGAAGATATTGTGAGCTTCTTGAATACAAATACCACATATCTATCCATTAAGTACTAAGGGTATCAGGAGTAATCACAACACCAAGTATCATTTATGTTCTTGCTCAAGAAAACAAGACCACAGAGCTGGTATCACGAAGATGAAGATTTCTCGTTGCCACTCTCTTGATCTTTCCCTCATTGTTCCTTATTACCTTGTTCTAGAACTATTTCCTCTAATCTTAGCGGCAAAGGACAAGCGCAAACAACACTTCTGACAGTTCAAGACAAAGATCCTCTCCTCCCATGATTGACACCACAAGTCGCCACATTCAAAGACCACCGAGTACTTCCGGGATCAAGATTATTGAGCATATCTAAGAACCTTTTTGGGTCGATGAATGGAAACAATCTTGCAACTATTTGATACTCAAGCTAGCCATACCCTCACCTTAGGGCGTCTTTGTCACTTCAAGACTAACACCAGAATTTCTGCTTGCCCAACGTCGAATAGGCGGTAGAGACATGAACATGATAGAAATAAGTGGCCCGAGTGTTTCTCTACCTAAGGTTTGCCTTAAAGGTCCCTAGGCACCAACTCTTTGAGCCCGCTCTTGATTCTTCATTTGTTGACCAGCAGATCCCTTGTAGGGCCTAACCTTGATATGCTGCCGTGTCTTTCTCGTGAGAGCCTCATTCCCACCAGACTTAACAAACCCCGAGATTTGCTATCTCTACGAAACCAGTATGCTTGCTTCTCTCTCTCGCCAAGCCCCTGTTCGATTCCTTGTGCTTATGGCTTCGTCATAGCTCAAAGTCGCTTCTGATCGACACGCCGGTCCTTGTTCGCACCGTCATGGCAGACCTTTCGGAGCTCCCGGTTTCTACCATCGCTCGGTGAGCTTTCCCTGCCTTCCTTAAGGTCATGGCACTGCCACATCCGATGACATGACAGCTTGTCTAGTTCCGAACTGCCTCGCACTTTCTCTTAACTTGTTCCTAACCACGGAAATGATCGACCTGTCACCACATTGGATTGTTTCAAGTCTGGCAGAAGAGAGGGCGATACACCAACCACAACCTTGTAGGGCATACCGTTCAGATGCCCTAATTTCTTTCAGTCTATCCTCTAACTTAGTTAGAGTATTGCAAGTATCAAGAGGCCAAAGAAGAATAGAGTTTCCTTAAGCATGAAGATCCGAGTTGTCGACTGAGAATCATGACTCGGAGAGTGCCATTGCTATAGCAGTCATCACCACCCCAAGGAAATAGAAGAGTAGGGCCAGGTCATCAAAATATGCTAAGTCCAACAAAGAAACCAAACGAGAAGACAAGTCTCTTAGAGAAATTTGAAAATAGGCCTTGCTTAGCTGTTCCCCATTTATCTCTAGCTAGCTAGCAATCTCGAGGTCGAGATTGGTTTTTAGGGGGGTAGGATTTGTAACAGCCCAAAATTTGGGATATTTTGAAAACATGCATGATACTAGGAGGCTTCATGAAAATAGTAATTATTATCAAACAATTAAATTTTAGACGGTATGATTTGTGGATTTCAATTAAAATCCCAGTTTAATAAGGACCAAAGCACCAATGTTAAATCCTAGTTTGAATTCAAATCCAAGGTGGACTAATTTGGCTAAATTCCAACTTTAATTACCATTTTAGCTAAACCAATCCAATTCCCTAACCAAGTGATGTTTACACTTTGCCCTTTTGACTCTAGTCAACCTTCAATGACATATGGGACCCACTAGCTAGTCTATCTCTCTCTCTCTCTCTCTCTCTTCCCGGTGCTCTCTCTCTCTACCTCACGCCTCCTCAGTGGCGCTCTAGCTGCCGGCCTCTGGTGGCATTCGGACCTGCTTGCCTCCGCGTGGCATTCTTCTTCTGCTTTCAGACGCCACCTAAAGCCAACCATTGGTCTCCATCGCCTCGCCCGCATTAAGCCGAGCTAGCCCACCGTTGTCCGCCTTCACCCCCAACCGGTGCCCCATCCTCCTCTACCACGCCTAGATCCACCATCCTCCACCCCGAGCTCCACCTTCACTCCATGGCTGCCTCCGCACCTCTCCATTGGGCGGCCACGCCATCGCCACCTCTCTGCTCCTCCACCAAGACCGCTCCACTCCGTCGTCACTCCACACCGGTGCAGCCCCACTCCTTCACCTCCACCGCCCCATGTTCCAGTGCTTGCCCTGCAAGCAAGAAGTTGCAGCCGTGGATGAGCAGCATGCTGCTCACAGACTTCCTCTTGTAGCAGCGGCAATTCAGTCCTGCAACTGGAGTAGTAAAGCTTCCTTGCTAGTGCACCGCTCTCGTGCCTTCTTCCTCCTAGTTCTTGATGTTCTTTGCCATCTTTGAAATCCTCGCTTATTCTTCTTTGCTTTCGGCTCGTTCTTGTGTTGGAGCCGCCACGAGCTTCTGTCAGGTTCTTCTTGCCGAGGTCGCTTTCGTCTTTATTCTTTGCTTCAGCAGCAATCACCGAAGAAGCCAGATGGTAGAAGACGTCAGTAGCGTGCTAGTAGTTCTGCTAGCTAAAATGGCAAAGAAATTTCAGTCTTTACAAGGTCAGCCAAAAATTAAATGGTTCCTCGGTTAAGGTGAAACAAGTTAAAATGAATAGATCGGGTACATTCTAGTTCCTATGAATTTTCCATATTTTTCGAACATATTTTATTTTACGCAATATTCTAGCTATAGGAAAATATTTATAAACAGCGACTTAATTGTTATATCTAGTTAAAAGGGGTTAAAAATATCTGAAATTAAGTAGATAACAGTAAAACAATGTTTATACATTTCTAGTATAATTAGTTTATTTTAAGAGTCAATTATTTAAAAGAAAACCCTTTTAATGGTAATTAAAACGGGTTTTCCACCTTATTTAATTTAGTGATTAATTTCCTTACATGACAATAATATTTCAATTGGAGCATAAATATGGTTTAGAAATTTAATAAATTGATTTGCACAATTTTAGGATCAATATTGCTCTCTAGGTAATTAAATTGAGCAGTTTAACCCTTTTCCTTAAAATATTAATAAACCCAAAAGGGGATAATGGTTAATTAAACTAGCTAATGATGTTGAATTATAAAATACTTTAGAACTTCCCTTGGTATTAGTACAGTTGCAGTAAATATTAAACATTGATTGGGACCTAGGAAAAATATTAATGACAGTAGATGATCTTCGGAATATTTAGAACTCTAATTAAACATTTAATCAAAACTATAACGCATAGTAACCTATATGCAATTATTAAATATACTACCTTGTTAGAAAAATACGAGAAAATATAGAAACCCCTTAGGTCAAGATTATTAAAAGTGAATAATACCACTCTAGACCTAAGAAAAATATTAGGACAATGTATTATTCCAAAAATGTCCCTAAACTAAGTTATAGGCCATAGGAAGTATTTAAGTATTAAAATACAGTAGCTACTAAGCAATTATAAAGGGTGTAGATATACCTAGACACTAGTATTTTAACTGAACACACTCACTCACTCACACCCTAATTATATAACTAGTTCACACTTTAAATAAAAGAAGGAAATTCTTCAAACAAAACTTATTTTGTTTTATACACCTAATTGCTAAATCTAAGGGTGAACTATTAGGGGTAGCATTATGCATCATCGCATATCATCTTCATAACGCTCCCACCACCGTTATCTTTTGTGAGTTATTGTACATTAGTAGCTCATGGAACTTCCTCGATAAGTAGAGAAACTTATTTAGGAATTTCAAGAATAAGAAGCGACGCGTGAGATAGTCTGCGATCCTAGCTGCGTATGCATTTCATACATCATATTTCCTGCATACTTTGGTGTTTATTTGTATTACTTGGCTCTTCGCGATAGATTCCGAGGACCATGAGCAACCAGAGATCAAGACCTGTGTTTTGGATTCACAAGATCCAAAGAGTTAATATCTACCCTCAAAGGAGTTTGCTTTTACTAGGAGAATCTCGATTTTCCCTAGTGCGAGTTAATACCTATCCTTAATAGTGTTGCTTTTACTAGGAGAGTATCGCTTTCCTAGTACGAGTTAACATCCAATAATATCATATTGAATCCTGATTTCTAAAGTATTTGTTTCTGATATTAAACCGCATGCCCTTTTAAGTACTTATGCCTATTTGTTCAATCATGATATATCATGCTATTTACTTACTTGCTATCAATTTACCATGATGATGTTGTCTTGAATTAATCATCTGTCATTTGGCTTTGCTATTGATCGCTTTGATGATCACCCTTGGTAGCCTGGTTAATTTAAATAAACTGATTTAGACTCCTAAGACTTGGTTAAAATCTTGTTTAGACATTGCTCAGGTCCAATTATTAATTTTAGGCTTAGAATTGCCTCGGAACGGTGAACCGACATTCACCGGACATGATCACACATTGAATATGGTTAACTGGAATTTGGGCCTGGCATGCCAGTGTGTGTATGGTTGTGATGTACTGCAATGCAGACGGGGTCTGGCATTGGGTAAGAGATGAAGTAGCTGGGCTACGTGATTTGAGGAAGCTAATCGCCCACATCGTAGTGCATGGAAGAGAGCGCGCGAGATCCGCGTAATGCCGTCGCTGCCCCAAAGGAGGGTTCCGCCATCGTGTGATTCACACGGAGGGTGCGAAGTTAGCCAAGAAGGAAGTGCATAAGGGTGAGGCCCTTAGTGGATCGTGGGCTGAATCAAGGATTCCCCGACGGGTGCATCGAGGATGCACAGCAGACGTCATCGACTATCACTGCGGAGATAGTTCCTAACACCACAACGCGCCGGCCATCGCGCGGTAGTGCAAGTAGTGGGGATTCAGGGGTAGTTACGACTGCGGGCGTACTGCTGCCGCCATGCTTGAGGTGAAGACAGGTTTCATGTCGTCATCCGAGGATGATCTAGGTCCATTCTTCTGAGAGCCGTGAGTCTAGCGTGGGTCGGCGGCCCAGCTAGGACGAGACCGGTACTTTGTGGGAATGTGATCCTAACGAGTCGCGCCACACTCGGAAAATGATGGCGGAGTGGGAAGAGAACGTTTGGCGAGTGCAGAAACGCCATGGGATTGGTATGTGTATTGAAATGGATATATGACAAATAATCAACTTGATATGGAATTTGGTTAAATTGCTAAGTCATAGGCTTTGATTTCCAAAACTGGCTATTTCTGCAAATAAATAGACCCAGCCTTTCCTTTGAAACCTCTATCACTAAATGCATTGGGTTGGGTGTTAGCTCGCTTGGTGTTTGGATGACACCGACCTCGCATACATATACTCTTTTAGATGGAGAGTATAAGCAAGACAAAGATGCCTGCCTTGAAGACGATGAACAGGAGTTCGCTGATGATCAAGTCGAGGCTTAGGGCGTCTCTCCAGTCGATTGCTTAGGCATAGCCGGCAAGAGACTCTTTTGGATCTTTTATCGCACTCTGATATTTTGTTGTTCTTAACTATTTTGGGCCAATGTGCCGTGTTGTAATATTAATAGCCTTTAGGCTTAATGTAGGTATTTAATGTACTATAAGTCTTCCGCTTGTATGAATGACCCGGCTATGTAAATGGTTTGCACTAGTGTACTGATCCAGGGACTAGTGCAGGTCCGACCAATTCTCGCAAGGTAAGCCGAGAAGGGGCGCGACATGTTGGATGAGGTTGTGTCTAACCAACTGACGTTATTCTATCCCAAAACAACGGTGACCACCATCTTTCTCATCGTTTCGTGGATTCTCCACCGTTATAAAGTTTCTATCCAATTCCTTGCACCCACATGAACCACATCAATCACTCTACTCTTTCCTCCATGTTTAATTCCCCAATGAATCAACATGGAGCATTGTCACAGACCATAATAACATACTTAAGAGGCACCCCCGGTGAGGGTCAGGCGATCTTCTTCGAGGGTGACCGATAGGGGAAGCACAAGGTAGAGTAGAAAATTGGTAAAGTGATGTACTGTTTATATTGAATTTTGGGTTGGGTACAATGTGCCTTGTCCCCTTATATAGGGGTCATTACATGGTACTCGAAATGGTCTCTTTGCCTATCTCATCGTACTTCTAGACTACAAACTGTTGGATTTTTACATGGCTTTCAACATTATACACTTTGGTTTTCTTATTGTCTCAATGTGGAATTATTATTGGCATGTATCATTGCATGTGACCGAAAATATTTGATACGAAAATTCACTCGAGGCATTGATATTCGAGGTGCCAAGGATGGCTGAATACAGTGGAGGAATTAGATGAGATCCGCTCTACCGGAATTTAACTTGTATATACATGATTTATCTAGGTACAACACAGGTTGGAATAGCTAGGTTTGTCTAGCAGGATCGGCTCTGCTGGCTGTTAACCTACATGATTAGATTGGAATTGATCTCATATATACAATATGATCATGGCGCATAGCTCACATGTCTGCTTGGGACTATTGAATTTTAGACTCACGTAACTGACTTGTCTGATCGTGGTTGGTGGTATGGTTCACGAGTCTCACGATGTTCCGGAAACAGATAGGCCATATAACACATGAAAGTAGAGTCTATAAATAGATACCTACCCTCTAGCCTCATAATACAATTGTGAGTGGCACCACAGATAAGGTAGAGAAATAGAAGGTAGCCAAGATATTTATGGTAAATTGTCTACTCCCACTAAACGTCAAAAGATATATTTCATCATATTCATTGTTGATTATTAAAGATATGGATGTCTTTATCATCTTAAACACAAATCAAAAGTAAAAGAATTAAAGTTCAACGAACAAATCATGGAGGAGAATACACTTCAAAAATACTAAATAATTTTTGTAAAGAGTATGGAATTATTCATCATTATACTATGTGATATACTCCACAACAAAATGGCGTGGCCGAATGGCGGAATGAAACTCTTATGGATATGGTTAGATCCATGATGGCATATTCGAATCTTCCTTTGTCTTTCTAGGGTGAAGTTTTACATATTGTTGTTTATTTATTAATTCATTCACCATCTAAAGCTATCACTGTCACTCCATACGAGTTGTGGACTGAAAGGAAACACTCGCTTCGTCATTTAGCTGATTAGGGTTGTAATGCTCAAAGGAGAGTGCCAAATTAAAATCGTACTAAATTGCAACCTAAGAGTACACTAAGAATTTTCATAGGATATTACATGAAATCAAAAGGGTATTGTTTTTATAATCCGAAAAATGATAAATTGGTACAAAGTAGGAAAGTAATATTTTTAGATCAAGATACACCATGTTGTGCAAAATGGGCAAGGGTGGAATTATCGGCAATACCACTGGAAACACAGATGGATACATCTAAAACTAATACACACAATGAGGAAAATGCAACCTCTGGTGTAGGCACAACACAAATTCCCATCCCTAACATGCCTAAGAGAAGTAGGAGAAATACACCAACGCCGTCATATTTGGATGATTATTATTTTTTGGGGGGGAAGTACAATCTAAAATTTCAGATTTAGAGGAAGAACCAAAGACTTATAGAGAAGTTATTAGTTGCCCTGAGTAAAAACTATGGATGGAAGCAATGTGAGAAGAATTAAACTCGATGAGGAAGAATAAAGTTTGAGAACTTGTTACTTTATCAAACAACGCAAGCCCATAGGTTGTAAATAGATTTTTAAAAGGAAATTAAATGCTACAGGCTTAGTGAAAAAATTTAAGGCTAGGCTTGTTGCAAAAGGCTTTACACAAAGGGAAGGTATTGACTTTATGGAAACCTTTTCTTCTGTTGCAAAATTTACTTCAATTCACTCTATTGGCACATTGATGGCTTATTATGATCTTGAACTCCACCAAATGGATGTTAGAACTACTTTTCTTATTAGGCATTTAGAGGAGAAAATATATATGGGACAGCCAAAAGGTTTTATAGAAAATGGAAATGAAAATAAGGTTTGCAAATTGAATAGATCAATTTATGGCCTCAAACAAGCTTCACGTCAATGGTATATTCTTTTTGATAATGCTATCACGTCATATGGTTTTTCAATGATAAAAGTGTTAGTGATATGCCTTAGAGGCAATCATGTAATATGATTGTATCATGTCTATGTATATGTACTCTTGGATAATATGTTATTAGTTCCATGAATAAACGCCGTTCACATTGTTCATCAAGTACAAATTGGTTGTGAGACACATTGTTTATATGATTTTATTCTAAATGATTCTTGGTCTCATATCATTATGTGGGCAATAATGATTCGATCAGCACATATATTGATTGATGATAATATTTCACATACTATAGATATAGAGATATCAAATCAATAATCAATAATATGAATATATGTTATAGAACATGGTGTTGGATAGACCTACTCCGAGATACTGCAGAGATGTTATCTTACATATGCCATCAGCATGTAGTTTCGAGTAGTATACCTATATGATCCTTAGAGCTGAAATCATTATTGAATCCCAACATGTGTAGTTGTATACTTTGGGGTTATTAACCGCTACACCGTAACTGGATAGTTATAAAAAATAGCTTTTGGATATGCTATGAAACATGTCGTGGGGTGTGAGCAATCAAGATGGAATTTTGCTCCTCTTTGATCACAGGAGAGATATCTTTGGGCCTCTTGATATGATTGGATTGAAAAGTGCATGGTCATACCAATGTGATTAACGAGTTAATCATGGCTTAAAATCCATCACAAGATCGAGTGAATGGTTAAGCTATCACGAGGGTGGCACACATCTTGCTTTGAGCTTGACTGGTATCGTGCGACAAAGGGATCAGTATGTGAGTATATCAAGGTTCAGTCATATGATCATTCTATGCATTTGGTGGTCAATATGTCCTGGTAGGAACCGCTATTAACTTGTGGTTTGGAAAAGAGTTTCTGTGGCCACGCCCACTTGCGCATGAACTTAACGAGTCACACACTTAACGGGTTGGAACATATCTAATGAATTGGATTCATTAGTGCGTTTTGCCAATATTGATCCATGTAGGATTAGTTTCACGGATACTGATTTGTGTAAGATTAGAGTCCTAATGGGCCTCTAGCGTAGAAGCCCATTAGTGTGCTCTATATAAGGGGAGGCGGTGGGGTAGTGCACACACATGAGTTCGCCACCACGTAACCCTAGCCATCACGCCGCCTACTGACTCCTAGAAACCCTAGCCACGCGCGTGCGGTGCTAGCATACCGGCTCACGGCGTTTCGCCCCTGTATGTGTGGATACCGTAGAGGCGCTGCTACTATTGTTGTGGCATTGATCAATGACAAGGAGAAGAAGGTCGGCGAAATCGACTACTTCCTCTATAGCAGTACGTACGACGTTGTTGCGGTGGTGATCGGTGAGGAGGGGACGTTCGACTTGACGTGAACAACTACTTCCTATATCTCGACGCACGCGACGTCGGACTCAGCTACTCCGATTCTCCTTCCGCTGCGACCATGTGTCAAGGATAATGATCTATGATCCTTTACTTGCATGATGTCCTGGCTGCTCGTGGTAGAAATATTTGAAATTGCACTAACGTAGCCTACCCGTTCCCCTTCAGGAAGGTGATCATTGCATATATACGAATATTATTGGTGGAAATTTTGTATTATTGTCTTTATATGTTGACGATATTCTGGTTGCCTCTAATGATAAAACTACATTGATGGAAGTTAAAACTTGGTTGCCTTCTAAATTTGATATGGGGAAAGCTTCCTTTGTTTTAGGAGTAAAAATACATAGAGATCAGAATAAATGACTTCTAGGTTTGTCCCAAAAGACATATCTTCGTAGTGTTTTAAAATGATTTTCTATGAAAAATTACAAGCCTGTTAGTGTACCTATGGTAAATAAAACTAAACTGAGTGAGGAATTATGTCCAAATACTCCTGAGGAAATATGAAGAATGAATGATGTTCCTAATTCTTTAGCTTTGGGATGTCTTATGTATGCCATGCTATTTACAACCTGACCTTAGCCGTATAATTAGAGTTCTGAGTAGATATCAAAAGAATCCTAGGGAAGAGCACCGGAAGCAAATTAAATATATATTGTGTTATGTCAAAGGAACTATGGATTATTCCCTATGTTTTAATGGTCATAATCTTTAGCTACAGGGTTATAGGCAGAGGGATTCGGATGACCAAAAATCTACTTCTAGTTATATATTTACTTTGGTAGGAGGTGCTATTTCGTGGTGCAACAAGAAACATGACTTAGTTGCTCTTTCCTCCATGGAAGCTGGATATATTGTTGCATCTGAAGCAATAAAGGACGGTATATGGTTAAGGGAATTTTTTAAATCACTTACGGTCGTGGAAAGTGTGTCACAACCTGTCACTATTTTTGTGATAATCAGGCGCCAATCAAGGTCTCCAAAGATCCCAAATTTCATAGTAAAAGTAAACACATTGAGGAAAGATATCATTATATTTGTGATGTAATAAATAGACTAAAGTCTATTCGTTCAGTTTATTTACCTAGTGCTAGCATGGTTGTTGATCTATTGACTAAGCCACTTAGTCAGGAATTATTTTCTGAGCATGTTAGAGACATGGGACTTCAAGTATTTAATTAAATGTTTTAGGCAAGTGGGAGATGTTGGAGTTTTATGCGGTTTTCAACATGATATATTATGGTTTTCTTATTGTCTTAATGTGGAATTATTAATGGCATGTATCGATGCATGTGATGGGAAATATTTGACACGGAAATTCACTTAAGGAATTAATACTCGAGGTACCGAGGACAGCGGTGCTGGAATACAATAGAGGATTAGATGAGATCTGTTAACTGGAATTTAACTTATACATACATTATGTACATTATCTACCTAGGTATAGCATAGGGCAAAATAGCTAGGTTTGTCTGGTAGGATCGGCTCTACGGGCTATTGACCTAAATGATTAGATTGGAATTGATCTCATATATACAATCTGATCATGGCGCATGTCTCCCACATGTGTGCTTCAAACTATTGTTATGTAGACTCGTGTTCTAATTGTGGTTGGTGGCATGGTTCAAGAATCTCACGGTTTTTTGGAAACGAGCGAGCTATATGTAACACCTAGAAGTGGAGTCTATAAATAGGTCCCTACCCTCTAGCCTCATAATGCAGCACCATGGATAAGGCAGAGTAATTGAGTTAGACCAGATCACAAATCCTAACACAAACAACACTAAGGCCAAGAAAATCTGTTAAGAGGATTTCCTCCTTGCCCTTGGACGGGCTCACAGAGTAGGGGCTTTAGGGTCTTTTGGTGGTTAACGACCTTGCTACCCCTGGTCTGGTCCAACAAGCGGTGGTTAAGAAGTTTTGCATGAAGGCTGACATATGATGAACATCTGGGTGGAGATTTAGTTCGATGGATGTTGTGCTACCTGGCCATGGATAGGTCTATGATAAATTGCCGGTTTGCTCTAGGCCATGGGTTGTCTATTAAAGCAAATTGTACGGTACTTTTAGGCGAGCTATCTTGTCTAATCTACATTTTATGCTTTTTTAGATTAATGATTTGTAATACCATATCTACAGGATATATGGATGCACATTTTGACAATTTTTGTGTGATGATGTATTGAAAAGTTTTGTGTTTAAGCTTGTGTGCATTGATCCATACTTGCAAAATTTAATTTGGAGCATTAGAATAGTTTGCCGAACCAAGGCCAATAGAGGGCCGGACCGGCTGTCCAGGTCGGACCAAGTTATAGAGGCGATTGGTAACCATTGATCAACTGCGGACTGAACCCGATCCATCAAGTAGTGTGGGCCAGAATAACACGCGCAACTCACATGCAACTTTACTTTTGGAGACCTTCCCATTCTCAAAAAATGAAGTATTATATACAAAAGTCGTATAGAGTTTAATGACATCTTTTTCATGTTGACAACTTTTTCATTTGAGGAACGAAAAATTTCATAAAAATATTTTAAGTTATCTGTTGTGGAGGGACTTAGGTGCTTGTGGTCATTTGTGTTTGAATTGTAAAATATTTTGGTTTGGCATTTGCTTTATGTAATTTTCATGATGGTTTGGTGTAGGTGTTTATGGACTAATGTGGATCAAGTTGAGATATACTTGTTTCCGAGAAAATGGTTTGCTTGCCTCATGTGCGCAGGTGACTAGAGTGGGTCGATATTGGCGAAGGGGATCGAGGATGTGGATGGGTAATCCATGGTCCAGGTAATCAAGGGTTCATGTGAGTGGATCGGAAATGGGTCTCGGTTGATTGGAGAAGAAAGCTTCAATGTACGCAAGTCAGTTTGGTCAAAGGGAATTGGGCGTGGGATGAACTTGGCGACCAAGGAAGCGATAGACGACGGTTTTGAAGAAACCATGGCACAAGAAGAAGTGGGTTAGCTCTCGATTCAGCTTGGAGAGGAAGTTGGATCGAAACAGGTTGCCGCGTGTTATGTATGACCCACTTTAAGAACCATGCTGTGAGAGAGACAGCCTGGTGTCTTCACGGGTTTTGAATGAGCCCAATGTGTAATGAGAGGAAACCCTAAGTGGGATGGATAGTTGAGCCTCCACTATAAAAGAGGTTCATGACCTAAAAAATAGGTGAGGATTTTGAGAGGATTTTATAGGTTTTTGGAGAGGCTTGAGGAGATAGGTTTAGCCAAATCACTCAAGGTTTGTTGGAGATAGGTTTGCGTTGATCCTTCCCAATTATTCCACTTATTCCACTGTAATCATTTCTCCTTAACATCAAGCAAGCTTCAAATCATGGTTTGAATTTCGTGCTCCCTTTCTCCGATTCGATTTTTGCCTTATTCTTGAGTGTTCTTGGCTTAAATCCTAGGTAGCATTGTTACCCTTGTTTTGGTTGTGTTGGACTTGTGATTTAGGATCATAAAACCTGTAGGAACATATCTAGGTTCACCTCATACAAGCTTCCCAACGATTATGGTCTTGTATTAAATTTTTATATCATAACTCTGGTTCATGACCTATATTTTGAAAAACATAAAAAGGTTGAGTTTTTGGGAACTATAGCCTTGATTCTTGGATGATATAGGTATTAGACATCCTAAGGAAGCTATATTTCAAATTTGAGCTAAACCAGACGTTCCAATCAAGAATTACACGAAATTTCGTTTTGTCTCAGGCTATGAATAGTGCCTGGCCCATCTCAACACTACATGTGGTCTGGCCCAACACTAGTGTTGGTCCGTTTCATCACTAAACTTGGTCCGACCCAAGAGAGAGGGAGGATGATAGGCTATTTCCAAGTTTCGAACCAATTTCTAGGTGCTTTTCCTATGGATTTTAGTTCTAGTTGCTTGATTATTTAGAATTGAGAGTTGATTGAATTTGTTGAACGTTTGGAATTTTGGGGCGCGTTGTGAATATAGGGTTAAAATTAATTTGGTTTCTATTCACCCCCTCTAGTTGCCCATCTGGTCCTTCGCAATTGAAAGGTCATATTGGTTACCGTTGCTAGCACCCTAGAGGATGCATCCTCTTCCCCTCCTCTGTGAGATGGGATGGAAGTCATAAGAGAAGTTCAAGACAGCCATGGATCATATCACACCGAAGGTATTGGAATAGCACGGATTGAGCTCCATCTTAAGATCCCTAAGGTATTAAGGGAGTGTCGTTTTCTTCTACACCTTAACTTGCGTATAATATGTTTCAATGGGGTACTATCTAGACTATATCGATGTGGGTTTAGCATACAACATAACTTTGGTTATTGTTTCGATTTATTTATCAGATTTTTTTACATTAGTATATGCATGTAAATGCGACTTGAAGCAAAGGTCCTAGATTTGGAGTAGATTGAGCAGGAAGGTATGGTGTTCAAACTGCTATTCATTTTTTCAGTTATAGGAAAAAAGAATATCTTAGAATATATGAGCCTAGCCCATACTATTTGAGAATACTTCCTAGAAAAATCTCAAAGGCCCACATATAGAAGAAGATGCGAGAACTCTTTAGTACCACTTTGCTAATTGAGGTGGTAAGATACTAACTTAAATAGTAGAGTGTGCTCCACCCAACTAGCTCATGTGGGAGAGAGAAAGAGAGGAACACGTGTGATCGCTCGCCTCATTGATAGAGATCGTGTTGTTCAATTGTGCGATCTATATACAGAGAAAGAGAAGATAATGAAAAGCTAGGGTTTTGCCACTTCTGTCTGCGCCACCACCATTAGAATACTCCATCCTGTTACGCCGATGTGCACTCGTGATTGGGAGAGCGGATCTCTGGAACCCATCGCCCTTGATATCCTACACTGGGAGATGGCGAATAAGGTTTGTGGGAAGCATTTGGCGTGACTGCTCGTGATCTTCTTTGTCTACATCGTCACCGTGGTCTGAGATCCTGCATCGAGGGAGGGAGAATAAGGTTTTTGGGAAGCACTTGGCTTGATTGCTCGTGATCTTCTTCGTCTATGTTCTCACTGTGATCTGCTTCCTCTGCATCGTCGCCACGATCTACTTCATCTACAGCATCGTCGTGGCGGGGTCTTCTACGTCTCTTCCTGGTTTCGATCCTTGCGAAGATGATTGGTACGTTCTGATGTCTATCTTACTTAATCTCCTATTGTTTCTGCTTACGAGTATACGAGAGGATATTTGTGTACGTCTGTTACATATATGTCTACAATATACTCGTGTTGCATGATTATGCTAGTGATTTAGTTGTTGCCTAAAATTATCTCGTGATTAAATTAAACCTAAAAGTGCTGATTTATCCAACAGAATATATGCAATGCCATAGCTTAACTCTGTTTTATTACAAAAATGTGGATGATCAATTTGCTTAAGAAGCATGGTAACACTTGGCCGACAACAACATGAAAAAGGAATGGACAAACAAGATTGTGAATGTATGCTATGTGCTTTTCTTATAAAGATCCAACAATAGTTTAAAGTACTTAACAATATGCATGGTACCTAGGGTTTTGCCTCTTCCTTTTGCCGCACCTTCACCATTAGACAGCTCCGTCTCGTTGCGCCGGAGCGCACAGGTGATTGGGAAAGCAGGTCTCCAGACCCATCGCCCCTGAAATCCAGCACCAAGAGAGGACGATTAAGGTTTTTGGAAAGCGCTCAGTGTGACTGCTCATGATCTCTGTCGTCTACGTTGTCACCGTTATCTACACATCGCCTTTGAGATCCTACATCGGGAGAGGGCGAAAAAGGTTTTTGGGAAGCACTCGGAGTGACTACTCGTGATCTCCTTCTTCTACGTCGTCATCGTTATCTGCATCCTTAGCATCATCGCCACAATGTGCTTCGTCTCCAGCATCGTCATGACGGGGTCTTCCACATCTCTTCCTGGTTTTGGTCCTTCCGAAGACGATCGGTATGTTCTAATGTCTATCTTACTTAAGCTCTTGCTGTTTTTTGTTTACGAATATATTATAGGGATATTTGTGTACGTCTGTTACATACATGTCTAAAATATACTTGTGTTGCATGATTATGCTAGTGATTTAGTTACTGTCCATGATTTATCTCATGATTAAATTAAACCTGAAAGTGTTGATTTATCAAACAGAATATATGTAATGCCATAGCTTAACTCTGTTTTATTACAAAAAAAAAGTGGACAACCTTTGCTCAAGAAGCATGGTAACACATGGCCAACAACACAGCATGACAGACACTACTAGAGAAACAGCCTTCCATACCGGCTTATCAGTCCCGATAAGATACAAACCGGTATTAATAGTAGCATCAGTCCTGATTCGTAGTTCCAAGGCTTCAATCCCAGTTCGTCGCTCACATTAGTCCTGGTTGATAATACCAACCGGGATTGATGCTCCTTCCATGCAGGCTTGTACAGCCCAGCTGGCATGGAAGCTCATCGATCCTGTTAGTAATACCAACCGGATCGATAAACCTTTAGTCGGTTAGTGTTACTAACCGACTAAAGCCTCATCTAAGGAATCTTTAAAAGGAATGCATATCCTAGTTATATCAGAAGGCGTGGGTGGGTGAGTTGGTTAGAAAGGTGAGTAGGGAGTCACGAGATCTCGGGTTCGAGTCCCACAGAAGCCATATGTGCGCATTATATTTTTAAATATATTTCTAACATCTATCCCGGGTTGAGAGCAACCGGGACTGATGGCTCCATGCCATCAGTCCCGAATTGCCTATCCCGGTTCCAAAACCAGGATTGATGCCAGTTTGAAACCGGGATTGAAGGCTCAATCCGTGGTAGTGAAAGGAATAGACAAACAAGATTGTGCATGTATGCTATGTGCTTTTGTTGTAAAGATCCATCAATAGTTTATAGTACTTAACAATATGCATGGTACCTAGAGGTTTCCCTCTTCCTTTTGTTGTATTATTTGTATTTCCAAGTGGCTTTATACAAATGAAAGAACCAAGTGGGATTTGATTGCATTCACACTTACTCTTGCACTCACTAACTCTTTTAGATAGAGATCAAACCGAGCATCCTTATGAGTGTCATGAGGATGAAGGCCCGGATTACGGCAGTCAGGATGAAGTGTAGGACAACTTTTGATATCTGGATGAACTTTTGATGTCTTGTTATGCTTTCTGCAAGTCGTTGAACTCTGAACCTTCTTTTGAATGCAATATAACATTTGGTCTGTCCTGTCCGACCCTGATGTAAACTATTTGCTGAAAGGTGGTAACTAAGACATGTCTGTATTGCTTGTATGCATATGAGCCGACTATGTAATTGTGTGCGCTAGCCTACCAAACTAGTGCAGGAAACACCATGGCCCTCAAGGACAGGAAACTTGAGGGTTTACAACGGGCAAGGTGGTGAAGGACGCCGGGCAGCACAGTCCACGGCTTGGCTGCGGCGATATCATGTGGTGCGGTAGGGACGGGGCCGGGCGCTCGAGTGACGAACTCTCTGGGTGTCGCTTGCGGCTTGGGTGGCGCGGTTGAGGAAGACATGGCCGACAATGGCGCCGAGCGTGGCTGCAAGGCTCCAAGCGGCACGGTTGGGGTCGGCCCAAGCTCTCCAAGCTCCTTCCCCTCTCGACGCCTCTCTCTCTTTCTATCTTGCAGGTTGCTCCATGATGGGAATAGTCCCACATTGATTGTGGGGAGGGCACAAGTATGGTTTATAAGGGCGAGGGAGCATCTCCTCATTGAGCTAACTTTTGGGGGAAGATGGCCCAAGAGACCTTCAACCCGCTGCTTTGCGTTGGGCCTGCGAAGTTACTGCAGCCCAACGGTCTGGGTTCGAACACGATCCGACTGACAAGTGGTATCAAAGCCGAGGTAGCCCAAGTGGTTCCCAGATAAGTCTCAGCCTAATGTGTGAGGGTAAGATTGTTGGGAATAGTCCCACATTGGTTGTGGGGAGGGCACAAAAATGGTTTATAAGGGTGAGGGAGCTTTTTGGGGGAGATGGTCGAAGACCTTCGACCAAGTGCTTTGTGTTGTGCCTACGAAGGTATTGCAGTCCAACGGCCTAAGGTTCGAACGTGGTCCGGCTGACACTCCATCATCCTCGACTTCGTCTCCATCCTCGATGTACGACGCCGCCGGGAGCCCACGCGTCCTCGGCCGTGCTGCCGCACGTCACCACGTGTTCCCTGCCGCGTCGTCGCGCTGCGCTGCCGTGCGCCACGGCGCAGCGCACCGCTGACTTTGCCGTCACTCACTGTGTACGAGACGTCCTTGCCATCCAGGGCGCCACCCACGTTCAACAGCCCATCGCCCAACATCCCGACTGCAACGGCTACGCCGCGCCTGCCGCACATCTGCCCTCAGCCATGCGCGTCGACCTCATCCCCGACCGCACCTCGCCCTAGGTCGCTCGGACCGACCCGGGGAGCTTGCCGACCAAGAAGAAAGGAAGAGAGAGAGAGATTGGCAGCTTTAGGGGGAAGAAATAGAGGGAAAAGGTGGGGGAGGGTTTTCAAACTACAGCTTCACTGCTACCTCAAAAGCAAGGGAAGTAGATGGAGGGGAGAGAGATGGAAAAAAGATGGCAGGGGAGATGGACATGGGAGAGAGAGAAAAATCACAGGATAGATTCTTTTCTAGCCCCTTTCTTACCTTTCCCCTTCTTGGTTCGCTCATGTCTGCTCCTTGCTAAATGCTCACGATGGCGAGATTGCAATCTGCTAAACCCCCTCTATGGCAATTTTCTCCTCCTGAATTAGCAGCGTTGCCTCCCCCATCCAATGCCCGAAAACTACGCCACCAGAAAGCTTTCGGCATTTTATAGGGTCGTCGGGAAGAGATAGTGACCGGGAAGAGATGGAGTTTGCCACCACTTGCAATCCTATGTTATCTGTTAAGAAATAATCTCCAATAAAATTTGTTTTCTCAGCTATTCTAGAATCTTCCGAATAGCGAAAACAATCTTGGGTTTTTCTTGACGAGGACTCCCTTGATTAAGACGTAAATAATATTTTTTTACATCCAGCCAATGAGGAGCGGCTCACCGAGCTAGAGCCTGCTCTTGATGGGATCAAGGCCTCGGTGGCCGGGCTACAGAAGACGACGGCGGAGTTCCTGAAGATGTTGAAGTCCAACAAGGAGCTCAAGATGGACATGGGGTTGCACAGCGCCCATAACGCTCACACCGATGTTGCCGCCTCAACATCGGGCTGGAGGGGGCACAACGATAACACTGATGTGTCGATGACGAGCAGCGCGGAGATCTCGCGCTGTCAACCCCATGCCGGTCTCCTTCCAGGTCATGGCTTCTAAGACAACAAGAAATCATGCATATTAGTCTATGTCCTAAAAACGATCATAGGAATGATTGTATCACATCCATGTTTATATACTTTTAGGATAATGTGTTATCAATTCTATAAATAAATATCATTTACAATACTTTTCGATAATGTCTTATTAATTTATAAATAAATATCATTTACACTGTCCATTGAGGACTATTTGGTTGTGAGACACATTGTTTCTATGATGTTATTCTAAATGATCTTTGATCTAATATCACTATGTGAGACAATAATGATTTGACCAGCACATGTATTTTTATATACCATAGATATAAAGATACCAAATCAATAATATGGACATATGTTAGAGAACATGGTGTTGGACCAGACACAGCTGAGATTGTTATCTTATATGTGTCATTGCTATGTCTCGAGTGTTATACCTATGTAATCCTTAGACCTAATATTGTTATTAAGTCCTAGCATGCGTAGTTGTATACTTTTTAGCTATCAACCGCTACACCGTAATAGGATAGTTATAAAGATAGTTTTTGGGTGTGCGATGAAATATGGCATGAGTTGTGAGTGATTAATATGGAATTTACCGCTCCTCGATGATGGGAGAGATAGCTCTAAGTCCCTCGACGTGGTTGAATTGGAAAGTGCATAAACATACTAATGTGATTAAAAAGATAATCATGGTTTAAATATCCACCACAAAATCAAGTGAACGGTCGAGCTACCAAGCGTGGCATGTATTTCATCTTGTGCCTGACTGGTATCGTGTGACAAAAAGATGGGTATATGAATAAATCAAGGTTTCAGTCAATATGATCATTATGTACATTCGGGGTTCAATATGTCCTTCTAGGAACCGCTATATATTAACCTGTGTATTAACTTGTGGTTCGGAAAATGGTATATGGGGCCATGGCCACTTGTGTATGAACCTAATGAGTCACACACTTAATAGGTTGGAATAACTTTGATAGATTGAATCGATTAGTGGGTTTTGCAGATACTGATTGGTATGATATTAGAGTCCTAATTAGCCTCTAGCGTAGAAGTCCATTAGTGCGTGCTTTATATTGATGGTAGCATGGGGATATGCGGCCAAGCTAGTTTGCCACCACGAAACCCTAGCCGTCGCACCCCGCCCGACCTCCTAGAAACCCTAGCCATGCACGGGGGTGCTAGCACACCCGTGCACGGCATTGCGTCCCTCGACGTGTGGATACTGTAGATGCGCTACTACGGCGCCGATCAGTGATGAGGAGGAGACAGTCTGTGAGGGTCCTCTATGGCAGTACGTGCAACTTGCTGCGATGGTGACTGGCTGGGAGAAGGTGTTTGGCTCTACGTGAACGACTACATGCGGTACCTAGATGCGTGACACATTAGAACCGGCTACAACTCTTCTTCAACTACGACTACGTGTCAAGGGTAACAATCCATAATCTTCTACTCAGATGTCCTGAGTGACTGCAATAGAAAAATTTTGATTTGCACTAACGTAGGCTGCCTGTTCCCCTTCACTTCAAGCGTAACGATGTCATGGCATCTGGTGCTGCATCGCTCCACATCTTCCTCCAAGTCGAGCGCACACTCGGTGACCGCGACGTCAACGTCTCCATCCTCACTGACGGATGGGCCATAGACATACTACGCCCTCTTGGCTACGTCACGCTCATGGTGACAAGCTTCATCTTCAGCATCGGCGTCAAAATCTTAGGCGTGGTTGTGTCCATCTATGCCATCAAGATCTCCTAGAATTCAACCTTGAGGACTAGGTTGATTCGCATGGGAGTAATGTTATGCATCAGCCCAGCATGGCCTGGATGACCCATAAACAGTGTCATGGTACTATAGCGCATGAACAGTCTGTGATACTGTAGCACATGGCCGTGGGCTGCAATTAGAAAGTTAGAATATTATATGATTAGTTTCTATCCATTAGATATTAGGCCTTATTCTTATTAGCTTATCTTATCTGAATTATTTGTCTTATTTGATTTATTTGACTTTTCTTCTAATTTCGAGAGCTTCTTAAGGTAGTCTTAAGAGTCGAATTCGCTTGGTTCGACGTATGTTTTAAAGGTTTTAGACAAGTAACTGAGATAGAAAAAAAGATTCGAAAAAACAAATATTTTTATTTTTGAAGAAAATAAGCTCTAACCCCAAATAAGACAAATAATGCCTTATAAGCCGACAAGAACAGGGCCTTAGTTGTTATTGGTTAGGGATTACTTCCTTGGGGTCCAAGTGAGTCATCCCGATAAAAGGTATGTCATGTATCCTTATGATTTTATCCGAGCAATGAAGTGATTTGAAATTCAATCTTGTTGGTAGTGGATTTGATCAACAACTAAGACGTTAGTTTCGAGAACAACTCGTGTCGCGCACGTTAAGAATCGTATCCATCCTCGTTGCGTGCTTGCGATCAAGCACGTAACACCTTAATCAACAATGACTTTTTTTTAGTAATAAAACTTTTACTCCAGCCTCTGTATCGTGAGATGTACACGGTCTCAAATAAAAAACAAGTCTCAGCTATAAAGCTCACAAAAAGGGAAAAAAGCCAAAGATGTTTGAAATAAAATTCAAACAGACTCAAGGAAATAGCCTCCAATGAATGCCTTGCTTTAAGTGTGTCATCTCTTATTTCCTCCTTTTTCAAACAATGTCCAATGAGCAACCAGTAGATTCTCCTGAAAAGATATGAAGCCCGTCTGGCAGTCGACAATGGCATATAAGAGAACAACTGGAAAATGCGATATCACAGATGGGTAAAGTGCTTTAGTGATGAGAAGGATAAGTTAAGGATCTTCTGATAATAGCACACAAAGGAATTTTTCAATCGTAATGTTGAGTTTGTTCCTCAAAGTCTGCTGGTAGCCCTAGCTTACGTCCGTAAGGCACTATTTTTTCTTTTTTTTTTAAGAGAGAAAGAAAGACTTTGCTAGTTTGCTTTCAATAAAGTAACACACGAGTATAGTCCAACTCGCCACAGCCTTAGCTTAAGCGGCAAAGAGGGCGAAAAAAAGAGAGGTGGGTGACCCTGGCCAGATCTGGTTGTCTCCCTCGCCTCTAGTGGCCTCTAGGCTGGTGCCGAGGTGAGGGAGATCGGGATCTTGGCCCGGGGATGTATAGCTGTAGGTTTAGGGTTAGGATATAGGGAAGGAAGAGAGGAGGTTGAGGTGCGTCTCGACGGTGAGCTGGTTCGGCAACGGTGGTCTTGTGCTGGCAGGTAAGTCGTCTAGCTTCTTCGCCTCTTTTTAGCGAAGAAACTTTTGGTTCAAGACCTCGGCATCTTTGTCCTCTCCTTGGAGATTTTCAGATCCAAGAAAAGGGGAGAAGACGCTGGTAGGATGGAGAGAGCAGGGATGGCTAGAGTATGGAGAGACTCTAGCGCCGGTGAGGTTGCAGACCGTGACGGTGGTCAGCGGCGGTGGATTCAACTTGTCGTCCTCTTGTAGAGCTGAGATGGAGGTTTGTGCGTTCATGATGTATTTGCTTGATGTTGATATGGTTCTCCATCACCCAAAGAGGAGTTGACCAGAGGAGAGGGTTGCTGATCTGTTGTTGTGTCCAAGGTCTGTCGTCTTTGACGCCGGTGTGAGGAGAGATGCTAGAAGTTTCCAGAGTGTTATTTGTAGCCCTAGGAAGATATTGTTTTCTTAGGGGTTGTTTTGTAAGATGAAAGTTTTTAGTGCAATGAAAAGGGTTCCCTTGTTTTTTTAAAAAAAGCAACACATCAGGCCGTACAAAGTCGAGGCCAACTGCTTAGATTTCTCTTACAAATTTCTCCAAGTACTTATTCATTAATCTCAAATTCAGACAGGTCGTCCACCTAATGAGAACTTTATTCTCCTTTAACCATTTCTCTAGCTCAGCGGCCATGACAGCCATAAAAAGCACGGTAGAACTCTTAGCTTTTCAAGGAGATGTAGCCGTTGTTGATCATCCACTCAAGATTCCAGTGGTTGTTGACATTCTTGAGCGTCCAATACGACCATCCAAACGTGGCTTGCCCATACACTTCTATCTGCGCCTTAGCGTACCTCTGGTACTCTTCCTTGGTTGCATTGGGCACCCTCCACTCAGCCACCCATTCTCCTGCACAAAATATGAGTTACAAACTCGTTACTTCCTCATAGTTTGCTACGTTCCATCTATTTATGGGCATGTTCAAGCTGACTGAGTTAAATGTTAAGTTAGATTTTAAGGGTTTTTGAATCTATTTCTTAAAGCTGATCTGTTTTATTTATGTTATTTATAAAAGAGCTTTTAAATGTGACTTGATGATAAAAAATATTGAACTAAAAAAGACAAAGCATTTAGCTTTTTAATTCAGCGAGAGCTAGGTTTAAAGGAGCAAAAGCCAAGCTAAGCGGGCAAATCTTGGAAAACATGATAAAATCCTGAACAAACTGCTATCCGGCCAGGGTTATGCAATAGCCAAGAAAGCACGTGGTGCAGGAAAAAAAAATGCTTGGAGCCACTTGCCTACAAAGGTGAGGGGCCCGTTCTGCGTGGTGACGGCGACGAGGTCGCCGGAGAAGTTGGTCCTGATGAAGTCGATGTTCTGCTGCACGGTGAGGTTGTCGAACAAGCTGTTGAACACGGTGTAGTAGTGCACGTCGATGACGGCGCCGGGGAAGCCGCCGGCGAACGCGAGGAGCTCGGTGGAGTTCCCCGACAGCCGGTTCGACATGACCACGTACGCCCTCGACGAGTGCTTCCTCACGGCGTTGTAGCCGTCGCGGTAGTACTTGGTCAGGCTCTCCAGGGACGCGCGAGGCGCCAGTGGCTCGTTCATCAGCTCCACGGCCAGCAGGCTCGGGCTACTCGCGTACCTGTAGATCGAGAGGCAACCAAGATTCATAGGGAAATCGATTTCCCTAGCTTAATTTGCTCCGATTGTTCAGTTCATGGTGGCAGAGCCATGCATGGCCTCTGATCTAGGGAAAAAAAATCTTTCACGAAATTTCATTGCAGGTTGCAATTATAACCTTTTTTTACAAAATCTATTTGGACGAAATTTTTAAATCAAAAACTGAATTTGGAAATTTGTACTGGCTGAAATTGGAGGAAACTTTCGGTCTATCGGCGAAATTTACTTTAAATTTGAATACAACGAGTTTTTCTGTCAACATTTATTTTGAGCAGACCCCATCAATCCTGGTGAAAGCTGCTGATAAAAGATGAAATTTCGCCGATCATGCTCTCCATTATCAGGCCTGGGTGAAATCTTGTAATCAAAAACTGAATCTCGAAACATCTACCGACAGAAATTGCCGAAACTTTGGTGTTACCTAAAATTCAGGTCTATCAGTGAAATTCTTTTTAAACTAAGTAGAACGAATTTTTTGGCTAACATTTATTTTGGCCGGACCCTACCGATTCAGGCGATAACCATAGACAAAAAACATGAAATTTCGCGGACAATGTTTTCCATTGTCTGACCTGGACGCGAGGAAATCGATGACCTGCACGGTCTGCGCGATGTTGGCGTCCGTGGTTCCCCACTCCTGCGTGCCATCCCTGGAGGAGCTGTGCTCCCAGGGGTTCTGCGACCCAGGAGCCGCGTGCAGGTCGATGATCACTCCCAGCTTGTACTTCCTGCACATCCGTGCAAACAAACAACACCACATGGATGCTCGATTCACTGTTTCAGTCTGAACCGATTGCGAACGACAGGAACTGAAGATCCAGTGGTTTACTGCCACTGGACACTGAACGCTGAACTCTGAACACTTACTCTGCCCATGTGAAGGCATTGTCGAGGGCTTGGAGGGAGCCTCCGACGTAGGGAGCCGGAGGGTTCGCGCCGCTGGCGATCCACCATCCCACCGGGATCCTCACCGCCGTCAGCCCGCTCGCCGAGATGAACCTGAAGTCATCGTCGACGATGTATGTGCTCCAGTGGTTCTGCCCAAGCGACAGCAAGTGGTCCGCAAGATTGAAGCGTGGTATCAATTCTATTTTAACCAACAATTCTTAGATGCAAAGATTAGGAATCTAGGATTTTTTGGGGGTATGCTAGTGAGGTTTAGAACATAATACATGGTACAACTTGGCATGTAGGCCCACTTCTGATAATCGTTTGGTGAGGCTTGCTTGCCCGGCCCCCTAATCAGAATACTCAGACCCGCTAATTAAGGGGCCGGTTGTCACTTGCTGACCAAAGATTTGGAAGGGAAATAGTCTATAGAATAATAAGTTTAGTGCAGAGAGAGAATAATACTGAAGGACTGCTTACATAAGATAAGACCGAAACGTATTTCTCTAACCGAGCAAAACTGCAAAACTGAATTTGCATGCCAAACTGTACTCTCTCTCTCTGTGTAAAACTAATACGTCAACCCTCCACAGGTTCTATAATGCTTCTCTTTATAATTTGTACATGTTTCTTTTTCTATTTGTAATTAGGCCCTGTTCTCCTCATCTTATTAGACTTATCTGCCTATTTACTTATCTTTGTTTAAATTAAAAATAATTTGGTTTTTGAATCTATTTTTTCTATCTTGAAAACTTGATTAAAAGCTCTAAAATATAAGTCAAATGAAACAAATCTGACTCTCGACCCTATCTTGAAAAGTACTGAAGTTAGGATATGAACTAGATATCTAGATAAGTCATATAAGTTAGGTAAGAGCATCTCCAGCAGAGCCCCTAAACCAAAAAATAAGGATTATGGTCAAAAAATACACTCCAGCAGGGCCTCTACTCAAGCCCCTAAAATAAGAAGGCCCCTAAATCTCCTCCACTCTAATTCCTGTGGGTCTTGAGAGGCCCCTACTTTTCTTTCGGGGTGTTTTTCCTCCGCGTAGCTCTACTACCTCCGTCGCGTCCCTTGTTATTTGTGCATTGGTGGCCGCCACCCCTTCCGCCTCACCCAGATCCGACGCCGCCGCCGCGCCAGATCCGACGTCGTCACTTTGCCATTGCCATTGCCGCTGTCACCCGTCGCCGTTGCCGTCTCTCCTCTACCCTTGCCGTCTTCTCCATTTTCGCCGCCACTATCGCCGCCGCTCGTCGCCTCGCCAGATCCGACGCCGCTGTCGCTCGTCGCCTCGCCTCGCCCAGATCTGACGTTGCCGTTGCCCGCCGCCGTCGCACCGCCAACCGCTCGTCGCCGCTCCCCCTCTGTCTCGCTTGTGAAGAGATGAGGGAGGAGAAAAGAGGAAAAAGAAGAAAGAAAATAAAAGGATATTGAAAAGAAAAACAAAGAATCATTGACAAGCCGGTCCTACATGTCATAAGCAAATAAGGCTTGAGATTTAGGGCTAATCTTTGGAGTTGAAGAAAATCGATGCCCTAAAAATAGGGCGACCTCAAATCGAAAGTAGAGACTGCTTTTAAAATTTATTGTTGGAGATGCTCTAAGGAGAACACAGCATCTGGATTAGCTTTGATGCTTGTGCCTGAATCAAGTTTTGACACAATGGTTAGCAAAAGGCATCCCAAGTTTATGATGCCCATAATGTAAACATTCAGCATTTTAGGTCTTCAGAAAAGCCCAAATTACTTTGCATCGCCCAATACAGGACAAAAAAAAAATAAAACTCCATCGCATCTTAATCCCAGGGAAAGGAACATAAGATTTGTCACCACATGATGTGGCGATTTTATTATACCTACATGGCTACACCTATCTGTCCTGTTTTGCTACACATATCGGTGCTCCGATGCCGTACTACCGAAGGGCGAAGGCAAAGCAGAGCTGCATGGCCACACATGCGATTGCTCCTCGACACATGATGGGATATTGCCTCCAAACTCCGGGCAATACGGAGCTATTCGGTGCAATAATTGCTTCCTTATTTCGTTGCGTCGTCCTCCTCGCAACAGACATCAGACATGGACACGGGATACAACGAAGCGAGAGGGGCACGGTCCTGACGGCAGGGATCCCCCCGTATCACGTACAGCTACTCTGCATTGATTCAGTGTATTTTGAAGAAAAATTTTATGGTACGGTAAAAAGAATACGAGCCCGCCAAGGTCCGACGGCTCGGATTAAATTCGATTTTTTATACCTCTCGACTAGTACGTGTGTACTCGAATGAAAATATACCATTGTGAGTGACACCCTCAGAAAAAACGGCTACGCTAATCATCTCACGCTGGAGTTTTGTTTTCGATCCCAAATTTCAGCAAAATTTATATGCGCAAATAGAGCCTTTTTGTTTGGCATCAAAGTATTTTTATAATTTAAATATAAAACTATGGTTTCTTAAATTACCATGGTTTTCAAAACTATGAAGTGTTCGGACTCAAAATAACTCTATTCCAAAACTATGGTTTAGTAGAAACCATGTATTTTTAAAGTATTTGTAACTCCACTACTAAACAAAGTTTTTACTATTTTTGCTAGCTCCTTGCCTATTTTCATGAGTTTGGTATCCTCAAAACTATATAACAAAACAGGTTATAGTCACAATGAATACTAAAGTTGGGTGGAGTTTGTTAAAACCATGATTTTCTTATACATATTTAAAACTTTGCATATTACAAGACCATGATTTATTAAATTAAATTATGTATCCATACAGGGTCTCCGTGCCTTACCCTGAGAACTGGTGCCGCTTTGTCCGTGCCGTAGCCGTTGCAGATCTGGTACTCCCCTTGCAGCTCCCCGACCTTGGTCACCGCGAACACCGACGGGTCGTCGTCGCCCCAGCTCGTGCTTTCGCCGTAGTTTGCCGTCACTGAATTATCTCTATTTGCCTGCCATCATTGGAGATTGTACAGCTCTCGTTTATGAAAATATGAAATCGTGACACAGTAAAGAAGAAATCCTTTTACGGTTTGTAGCGGTCACAGCACCTACAAAACAGTGGTGGTACCGGTACCGGTATAGGTACACGATGATCGCTATTGAAGATAAAGAGGGGTACATGTTGACTAAACGCTTGCACGATTGCGCGTAAATCATTGGAGAATTTTGTCTAATTTTTTCTTTCTACGGTGCGGTGATTTAATGGCACATGGATATTTTCCAATTCGGCCACTTGTAGCCAGTGCAGATGTAGTCCCTCCGTTCACTTTTATGCAGTGTATCTTGATTTGAAAAAAATCGTAAGTTTTCATCAACAGTTAGTCAAATTATATGCGTCTTTAGTTTATAAAAGTTATATCAATATGTTTATATTTTAAATTGCTTTTGAAACAATCTTACTATATGATATAATAGAAGAAACTTAACGGTCTAACGTCTACCTTTACACGGGGTACATTTCACCACTCTGGTGGCCATGGGCCACGCATGCATGGATGGTTAGCACTAGTGTTTAATTAGTTGGACTGCCACTACTCAAGACACATGGGAAGGAGAATATCCAGTGGCTGCAGCTCCTCCTGCCTGCCCACTACGTGACAGTGACCCCGTCAGTGCAGCGTTTCTTATCTCGTTACCTGCACGAAGTACCCGTTTGGCGCCCTAATCCGGACCCGGTTCTTGTCGCCAGCGCTGCGCACCATCTGGAACGTCTCCGACGCGCCCGGCGCGGCCGCCGTCGCCACGACGGCGCCGCTGGTAGCGACGCCCATGAACTGGTTGCCGAACACCCTCAAGTTGAACGTCGTCTCGTTGATCCTCCACAGCTGGAAGAATCAAAGGCAACTCTGATAAAGACAAGAAACCACATGGTCCACGACGACGCTAACGCTACTGCACTGCAGAAGAAGATGCTGATCAACCTTGAAAGTCTCCCAGCCGGAGGCCTGCGTCCGGTTGGCGACGACCGCCGCACCGCCGCCCTGCTCGGCGGTGAGGTACACGCGCCGCGCCACCGACTTGAACTGCAGCTGCGTGCCGTCCTGCGCCGTGCTCGGGAGAGAGAGCGTCGTCAGAAATGGAGCAGGAGCATTGTATACGCAGATGAATCGAGTTTAACTAGCAATTACCAACAAGTCTTTGTTGGGGATGCCGTCGAAGAGGGACGGGAGGATCCAGCCCTCCGTGACGAGCCAGCCGCCGAGGCACACCGCCCGGACGGGGAGGCGAGGATAGGCCGGGCTCTTGGTGCGGTCAGACGGCGGCGCCCTCTTGCCATGGGAGAGGGAGCAGAGCCACGAGGAGCACAGGAGGAGGAGCCAGGCGCACCGGACGGGATGGTTCACGCCGTGGCGGCTCATTGCCATTGGCTACTTGCTCCCTCGATCGAGTGGCAGATGGTGACTTGCAAGAGAATTGCAAATTTGCAATGCAATGGCGATGGCCTGGTGTTGTGCTAGGCTCTTCCCGCTTATATGGGTGTAGGGATTAGGTGATCGATGCGCAGCTCAAGTGGTGCCTAATGATTAGGGTGTTTTAAGTGCGTCGGTGAAGTGAAGATCAGAACGGGACTACGGGGGCTTGTCCTTGTCAGAGGGCGACTGGGGTTTCCATCAACAAGCTAGCATGCTTGCACTAGTGAGAGTTGCATGATCTACTATTAACCAATTGATGGGTTTCGCGAGTCGGCTCCTTTTTTTATTCGGACCAAAATGTTGGGAGAAACTACTTAGATCATTTTAACTGGGTTCCTTTTTCTTTCCTTTGTACAAAAATTAGATTCAATCTCAACCATAAAAGAAAGGGACTGAGGCCACTGAAAAAAAAAGACAATCTCAGTCAATTTTTTGGAACATCCAACAGTCCAGATATATTTATGCTTTCCAATACAAAGTCCTACCACAACGCTAATCCACATCCTCCCAACATTGATGTAGCTCATGGTGCTCCTTCCTCGTCACAATGGATATATAATCCCTAGGCTTCTCCTACCTCTGGCGCTGGTGTTTTGCTCTTTCTTCTTCATGTCCGGCCATCCACCCCGTTGTCTTCTTCCTCCTCTCTGGCGAGGTCCCCCCATCTTCATCATCTTCAATGGCAGCGGAAGCTACTGGATATGTCAAGCACCATCTGGCACCACCTAATGACCATCAGCCTTGTCATCAATCCGCCGCCTGACTTCGACCACTTCCATCCATTGTTGTCATGGCCGAGGCGGTGGCATTGCTGCCTCACTGCCCTACCACCACCCAACACTAACCGTCGGGCCTCCGCCACCCTAAATTTTCCACTAAGTCGGGGGAGGAGCGTGGTGAATCCTAAACCTTAATCGGACAACAACGACATAAGAAGCTTGGACAACACAAGAAGCTTCAATGCTCTGTGAGTGAATCGATTGAAACTTTGAAAATTTTTACATGACTGCTTCCTAGCTAATATGTAAAAGAAATGCTTGCCGAGATGGACACTCCATGCAGTTTCAACATTACTTAGTTATTCAATGCAATTTCAACATTAATTAGTTATTCAATACAATTTTTAGCCATGTAGACTCATAGCAACACAAGGGCATACTAACTAAACTAGAACTAGTCTGGTGCCCGTGCTTCGCGACAAGAAAAAAACTTTAAAAAATAGGTGCTTCTTCGTGAAATCAGGGAACTAGAAGGACGAAAACAAAAGAAAACCGGAGTTCTATCTGCAAATTAAAAAATCTTGGTGGATGAAAACAGAATTAAAAGAAGGGCCTATATAGAGTGGTATACGATGGGTAATTTTAGAAACAGTGGAGGATAGGAGGAGGATTTTATAGGAGAGATATGATAAGAAATTTTAGTGAAGTATAACACCATTCACCACATGAGTGTAGAGATACACCAACCTCTTCTTTGAAATAACCCATGTTCTCGTTAATTTACACCCTTCTTTTCTTTTTGAGAAAAGTTTACTCCCTCCTTTTCGGAATACATAGCCTCATCCTTGTGCGTACGTACGTATGGACCAGTGAGCATGCATGCATGGTAGATGGCAATATGGCATCACATTACACACTGCCACTGTTACTACAAAGGCAGACAGTACGCATGCAGGCAGACGACTCCAGACGCATGGGATATACGTGAAATACGAGAGACAATGCTGCCATGCATCTGTCCATCTATCTTCGCGGCCAAAGAACCATGGTCCTGTGCGGCCGGCGTGCGGGCATGGAGAGAGGGGTTTGGCCGGAGCGCTGGGGATCGAAGGACCATGCATGGTCGCCGTCGCCATGCTCTTGGATACTTCCATGGAGGTTGGTGCTCCCGTGAGCGAAAGAAGCTTTGGCGCCTACGCGCTCGGCTCCCCCACGTTTGTCCACCGGCGGGCGACCGTGTCAGCCACGGAGTGTGACGATTAATTTGTTCGTTTTGCTCTCCTCACGAGCGTGGCTGCTGTACAGTCCGGTCAGCAGTTTTGGCCGGAGTGATGTCAAATCCGATGGATGCAATTCCTGGCCTTCTCGGCATATCCACCACGGCCGGAGTAACGCAAACAAGACTAGAGTTTTTTAATGATTCATTAAATGATTCAGGTAACTTGTATTTATAATTTTAGAGTGTGATTATCCGTCAGGGCAGATCCAATGACTCCTATGAGCCAGTATACCTCCTAGTACCATTCCTTTATATTTGGATGCACCAATTTAAAAGGGCATTTTAGTCATTTTACTCCCACACTCTCTATCACGGTGAGCGCCACAACATCGGCCGGCGGCTGGTCTCTTCCTCTCTCTCTCCACGCTTGGCCATCTGGCACCATCATCGGCCGTCAACCTTCCTGCACCGTAGCTCCTCCGCCACCCACTCCACTCGCTGCCTGCCTCCACCCTCGCACATGCTCTAGCTGAACACTGCTGCTGGCCGCTGCGTGCCACCGGGGCCGGCCCCCAACGCGCCATTGGCACTCGTCAATGTAGTGAGAAGAGAGAGGAGAGATGCTTCATGTTTCTTCCAATAATGCATTTCGATATGAACGGTCAAATTTAATTTGGCACCTCTTTGTATCCGGTACATCTTGCTACTTGGTAATGGACTATAAAAAAGTTCTATGATTTAAATATACTGCACATAAATGACGTGCAGTTTTTTAGATAATAGAAGTATAGCTCATGGCTTCTACACCAACCAAAGATGCATAGTCATTAGACAACCAAAAGCTAAACACTTATTATAATCCAAAGGCCAAACACCAATAGAGATATGACAAACAAATTGTCATACTAAATCTAGCCTAAGAAAAAAAGATAAAAGATAATGCCTTTTGGCTCAAAAAAACCAAACAGTCCTAGCTTAACATGACGGTTGTGACCTTGTTCATATTTCACACAAAAGATGGCCACCGACTTTCATAGCATTCATTTACAGTTTCATAGAAACACTTCAAAGCCCTGATTCCGAAGGCTTTCTAGATCATGCAAATGGGAAGAGAGAGAGAGGATAAGACAAATGGTCAATCCAATCAATCTAGAGGAGAACCATTGCTAACCAGTTGAAACCAAGTGTAATAACCCAAAATACATCGCTAAGTTGGATCTATCGGTGGATCCGGCTGCACCTGACCCAACCGTGGAGGCTCTAGCTCCTAGAGGAAAAGTTGGACTCCTCCACACCCTAGCCATGAACCGATGAGGCCACAACACCACCAGATCGGTGCCTTAGCCCCTATCATGGCTAGATCTGGTGGCCCATCCTCAATTGTCATGGCCATCCTCAGTGCCAAGATCCTCCTCCACTGCTTTGACAACAACAAGAACCGACAAGGCAGAGCTGCTAGATCCAATGCATCAGCCCCCGTTGCTACCAGATCTGGTAACACAGGAACACCGAACTCTTCCTCAACATGGCCACGCCCCATCTAAGAATCGACGAGGCCTCAATGCCACCAGATCCGACGCCTCATTCCTTGTCATGGCTAGATCTGGCCCATCCTCAACCCCCTATGGCTATCCTCAATATCGGGCTCCTCCATTCTTCAACAAGAACCGACGAGGCCTTAACGCCGCTAGATCCAGCTTCTCGGCACCTGTTGCAGACAAATTCAGCCTATCCTCAACCGCTATGGTTGTTGTCATGCCAGCTAGCTCACCCACGTATCGAGGTCGTCCCTAGGAGTAAATACTTCTCCTGAGGATGGAGGCGACCCACTGTGGAGAGGAGACCTAGAGGCCCAGGGAGAAGATGCCTTAGGTTTGGAGGATCTGTACAGAGTGGAAGGAGGTTCTCAATGGCATACTACTTGTGTAATATAATTCTCTGATTAAGCGGTTGGATCTAAACATATTACCTCCTCATAATGTACCCTAAAAGTGCTTGCGCTTTTACATTTGCTGCTGTCGCCCTGGTTGTCTTTGTACATGGAATTGTTATTGCCTTAGCTAGTGAATGCTGTGCGATAAGAGTTTCCTACGGTGAAAGTTTACCTGCCTCTATTTTCTTCGGAATTCCTTCATTCCAAACAACATTGACCCATTTTACTTCTGTATGGTTTGTAAAGAGTCCATTTAACGTCGTCAATTACAAAAGCAGGTATGTAAGAAAATAGGTCGATCTGCATATATGCTAAGGTGGTTTTCAAGGGCAGTTTCGCAGGTAAACCTTACAGCGGTTTTGCCATGTTGGTAGCCATGGCATCGGTTTTTCTGACATGGATCCAAATAAGAGGAAGTATGATGAGAATAACAAACAGAAAGTAGAGAGAGAAGAGTAAGAAAATGGTCGATGACATGAGCAAAGGGCATGTGCAGTGCAATGTGCTTTTGCATGGAAATTTAATCAAAGAAAGTGTTGATGGAATTTTGCGCAATAGATGTTTTTAAAGCACCTCTTCTCTGAACCACACACCTCGCGAGACAGTGTGTCGCATAGGCGAAGGAGTAACCTTAAATGGAAACTCAATACTTAGCTTTTGCACTGCTAAAAAAAACCTTATTTGTGCTGGTTCAAAACTGGTCATTTGTGTCAGTTTTTGAACCAGCACAAAAAAAAAAGAGGGTTATCTGTGCCGGTTTTTGAACCGACACAAAAGAGATCATTTGTGCCGCTGTAAGGTGTAGATCTCATGCCCTGAAGAGAAAATCAAGGCATCTGCTAAATGACCTCCTCTACAAAACCAGGCCACTATTTAGATCTATAAAACCAGGGCACACCAGACTTTCATGCTAAATGACTAAGCTATTCCCACCGAACAGCTAAAGTGAGGGTAAAAATGTCTGGACTTCTATGTTGGAGACACCTGACAAGAATGCCCTCCCACCATCATGCTATAGTGGGGCATAAAAGGAACTTTCCCCGTTACAATCTGTCTCCTCTCAGAGGGATCTAATGATACTTATCCTAACAAGGGCATGGGCCCCTCTTATACCATTTGTCCCGTGGGCTACTTTGGCCACTAAGTTGGTCCTCCCTTCGCCAAGCTCTGCTGGTTTGGACGGGACGAAGCTCGGGATCGGTTCCTCCAAGGGCTGTCGGTGAAGGTCTAGTGGAACCCCTCTCCTCTTCGCCTCGAGGACTAATTTGGGACAATCCTACTTGTTGGCAATGCGGGCAAAGGTCGGGTGAAGCTTCCTCTCTGCTTCGCCTTGTTAATCCTCTCGAGACCTCCGGCTTGCCTTCGTTGACTTCAGCGGAGCAACCTCGAGGGTGTGGCGAAGCTGATGCTTTGCTTTGTCCCGCCTTGATTCATCAAGTCGCAGGGAGTGGGTGTATTGCCCTCACAATAGAAATGGTGGCCACATCATTAAGCACCTAAGTAGAAAACTCCTTTCTAATTCATGCAAGTTTATATAGGTACTTAGATATTGCTTCCTCCTCTAAGCACATCTCCAAGCACGTTTTTTCTTCTAAGCTATGGCATTATACATGGTAAGGTGGAGTGGAGCTTTATTGAAGCTATCGTAGTAAAAAAGGGAGCTAATTATGAAGTGTGTCAAAACAATGCGCTATAAAGCCATTGCTAGCAGTTGCCTCATTTGCCCCTACACCATTGAAAGAAATCGAGTACCCAAGAGGGCAGGGTGAATTGGACTTTTTAAATTTTAAACTTGATTACCAAATTATGAATTTGTGTTCAAAACTTAGAAGATATGTGGAAGCTAAGTAGAACACAAGAGCTCTAAGTCAATTAAGTTAGTTTATTAAAACAACAACCTAAATCTAAATAGAGGTTTACAATTCTAGGGTGAGAATCAAGCAATTCATTTCTAGGAATATAATTGCAAGGAAGTAAATTGCTCAAAGTGAATAGACACAATAAAGCAAACAACAAATGACACAAGCACTTTTTACCGCGGTGCTCGGAGACTTGCCGGTCTCCCCTAATACACATTGAGGCTAGGTCCGACCAACTCGAACCAGCTCCTTCTGAGCCAACCTCCTCAATTCCACTAGAGGTCACTACTTCCTTTGTCTTAGTGGTGGCAAGCAGCAACGCCACGCACAGGTTCACCTAGGCCTTCTCACAACCTTCTTTGAGAAGATCATCAGCGCACAATGCATCCTACGCCGTCTAGGTGCCGGCAAGTACCAAGAGTAATAAGACCGAGATGAATCGGTCACTCTGAATCAATCCAAACCTTGAAGCACACTCTCAAGGTGAAATTGGATATCTAGGGTTAGGGGCTACAAGAACACTTCTCTCAGCTCAAAGCACCCTCTCACACCCAACTGGATTCAAATCTAAGCAAATGGGCAAGTCACACCCAAAAATTACACTATAGGAGGCCTTAAATAGCTGGAGCTATGAACTAGCCATTGTGGCTAGCTAGACCGATCCTGGTGTCCCGGACCATGCTGGTCTGGTGGCACAACTTCTTCACGGCCAGACCAAGTGGCTAGACCACGGCACCACAGCTGGACCAACTCAGTCCAGCGGCATACGCGCTGCCTTATGCTGTCGGACCTCCGCTATGCACTCGGACCATGCTGGTTCGGCGGCATACACACTGCCTTATGTGGCTGGACCATGCCAGTCCGGTGTCATATGCACTCCCGCAACCTTTCGGACCTTGGTCCGGCCCACCCGGACCACCGAGTTCCAAAGGCAAGGGGCCGGTCCAGTGGCATAAACACTCACGCAACCTTCCAGACTTTGGTCTGGCCCACCCAGACCACTGAGGTCCAGTGGCATAGACCGCTCCAACGACACACTGCCACCACAACACTCACACAGGAGACCAACTAAAAAGATTTTAGGTGTGTGCAACTTGGTGTAGATGATCCAAGGTGATCCAAACATCTTGATACCATCTTAATAGTATGACAGTCTATCCTACCAATCTGGTTTTCAAACAACACCGAGACCGATAAAAGACTAAAAAAAATCCTTAGCCCTATGCTAGCCATACCTTCACACAGTGCATCCTTTTCTTGATGATGTTCCATACACAATGATGCCTTCGTTTAATCAACCTTGACTATCACCAATTCTTGATGACTCCTCCGTCCCGTTGACCTTGACTTGACTATCCACCCGATGATCCTCCCATCCTATCGACTTCAACTTGATCATCAACCTTGAACTACTTCCATCTTGTTGACATTTGAGTTGGCCGTCATCTCTTGATGTCACTTATGAAGGGGAACGGATAGATTACACTAGTGCAATTTCAAAATTTTCTATTGCAAACAACTAGGACATCATATAAGTAGAGGATCATAGGTCATTACCCTTGACGCGCAGTTGCAGGGGAAGGAGAGTCGAAGTAGCTGAGCCTGACGTCACGCGCATCGAGATATTGGAAGTATTGTTCACGTCGAGCTGAACGTCCCCTCCTCACTGATCACCACCGCAAAAATGTCGTACTTACTGTAGAGGAAGTAGTCGATCTCGCTGACCTTCTCCTCCTTGTTGCTGATCAACACCACAGCAGCGCCTCTACGATATTCACACGTCTAGGGGAAAAATGCTGTGCACCAGTATGCTAGCACCGCACGCACGCGGCTAGAGTTTCTAGTAGTTGGTAGGGGGCTTGGAAGCTAGAGTTACGTGGTGGCGAACTCGTATGTCTGCACCGCCCCTACCGCCTCCCCTTATATGGAGCACATTAATGGGCTTCTATGCTAGAGGCCTATTAAGACTCTAATCCTACATGGATTAGCATCCCGATAGGACTATAATCCTGCACGGATCAGTATCCGCCATACCCACTAATGAATCCAATTCATTAGACATGTTCTAATCCATTAAGTGTGTGACCTGTTAGGTTCATGCGCATGTAGCCATAGCCCCGGAAACTCCTTTCCAAACCACAAGTCAACAGTTGTTCCTAAAAGGACATATTGACTCCAAAATGCACAGAATGATCATATCAGCTAAATCTTGATATACTCACATACTGATCCCTTTGTCGCATGATACAAGTCAAGCTTAACCCGAGTTGTGTGCCACCCTTGTGATAGCTCGATTATTCACTTGATCTTGTGATAGATTCTAAATCGTAATTAACTCTTTAATCACATTGACATGGCCATGCACTTTTCAATCCAATCACATCGAGGAGCCTTGGGATATCTCTCATGTTATCAAGAAGGGGTTAATTCCATCTTGATCGCTCACACTCCACGTTATGTTTCATAGCATACCCAAAAGATCTTTATAACTACCCAGTTAGGGTGTAACGGTTGATAATTTTAAAGTATACAACTACGCATGTTAGGATTCAATGACGCTCTCTGTCTAAGTGATAACAGCAGGGGTCCCGATCTTTCGATAAGAGGGATAACTATCGATTGGTGGAGGAATCGACGTTGACGGCCCGATTACAACCGTCTAGGACGATGCGCCTTAGCGACCGATACACCAACTCTAGAGGGTTATTGATCTCGCGGGCGCGGGATCAACCTGACCACAAAGGTCTTTGTTCCTGCAAGCAATCAAAGAATGAGTAAGAACAAGATAAACGCAATCTGAAATTGCAAATATGAATTAGGCACAAACGAGTAGGTAGGGTTCTGAAGACAAGTAATACAGACAGTCTAACCGACAAGCGCGATTACAAGAAAAAGTAACAAAGGCTAAACTTTAATCTAACAAAACCTGGGTCTAAACGATGACGGCTACTGAATTTATAAGAGGGAGATAGCTAGGAGGGAAGTGCTGGATGTCCTAGGGTTTTCCTAGGGCGTCCACCACGTGGGCTTGGGCCCGATGTGCTTACAAGGCTCAGTTTGGCACAATTGGATGATGCAGCATCTTGTTTTGATGATTTTCGATGCTCTAGGAGAAATTTTGCAATTGGACAAGATCAATTGGAAAGCTTATCTCCTAAGCTTTCCGTGAAGTGGTAGAACATCAAAAACGGACTTCATATGTGGCCTGCGCGTCCGTTTGAAGTTGTATTACGCGCAGACGGCCAAACTGGACTCGTGGCCAAATTGGGCTTTCTCTTGGGCCAGCCTTTGAGAAACGTGACTTGTATAACCTGAGGGGATGGACGAGGTGGAGGTATGCCTTTCTTGAATACGCCGTTAAACATGGGAGGCAGCCAAGGTGGTGGCCGAACTGATGAAGGTGTTGTGCCATGTCCAAAAGCCGAGGAGGACAACTGTGTGATCGACCTGGCCAAGGTGGAGATTGATGAAGCAACGTTGATGGAGCCGCCATATTAGACGTAGATAAAGTAGAAGATGTCATGAACTGTCGCCAACTTGTCGTAGATGTAGTGGAAGATGCCGACATAGCCGAAGTAATTGCGCAACACATGGTAATAACCATATGTATGCGGTGTTGGTTCTATCCATGATGAGCATGGTCTCATCACTAAGAATCATATAGGTATACCACTTGAAACTACAGTCTGATATCACATATAAGATAACAATCTCAGCAGTGTCCATATTATTGATTTTATATGCAACTCCATGTTCTCTAACATATCTCCGTATTATTGATTTGGTATGCAACTCCATGTTCTCTAACATGTGTCCACATTATTGATTTGATATCTCTATATCTATGGTATGCGAAATATTACCATCAATCAATATATGTGCTCATCAAATCATTACTATCATCCACCTTTATGGAACCTAATTCTCTTCACATCACTCATGAAAGTTATTGGTCCCAAAAGCTCTATAGAAGATAGGTAACTTTGATAGGCTTTACCATTTAAAAAGTACAAGTGTTTCGAAATAAAGATTATCATGCATAAAAAACACTTATTATAGTATAAGACCACAAATGAGTGTATCTTATGAGAGCACTAGATCATAATGCACAAGATAGGAAGATACCAAAAAATGTTTATATTACAATCGAATGCATATAGCTATCGATTCAAGTCATATTGATTTCAACTAGATCCACATTAGTCAAAAACCACATATGCTATTACAAAGCATCAATGAGTCAACAATTAACACAATGCTAAACAGGAGCTAAAAAACTGTTAGATATATATATGTGTGTGTATGGGCCTTAGGTCTCTTCTGTTGTATTTGGGCTTTCCTCTTTTGCCCCTTGTACTATGCATATATATACTGGTCTTTTGGCCTCAGATGAATAAGTGCTATTCATGACATGGTATTAGAGCAACATTAGGGTTTCCCTTACCTCTAGCCGTCTAGACGATTCTCCCCCTCCATTGGCGTTGCACTTGCGCCAATTTTCCACCATAGTTTCTTGCCTCTCTTCTGGATCTTCTTTCTAGTTCTGCTCTACACCGCACAGCCACGGTCTGTCAGATCTGCCACTGCTCTCCAAAGGGCGACACCGTCGGGCGTCGCTATTCTCTGAGCCACGCGCTACCGCGCAAGATCCACCACCGCGCTCGTCGGGATTTGCCATTGCCGTGAGATCAGCCGTCGTAGGATCCGCCGCCACTGTCCCACAGCCATACCTTCCCAGGCCCGCCGTCGCTACCTCCCTGGGTGCCGATGGTCCCAGATTTTCCTAGGCCCGCCATCGCTGCCGCCACTGTCGCTCTGGTTGGCTTCTCCCGCCGTTGCCGCTGTCGGACCATCGCCAGGCGGGTCGTTGTCGCCAGTCGTTGATTCCGAATTAGCCGTTGCTCTCGGTTGGTTTCAAGGTGGCCGACCTGTGGCTGACTCGCTCTCGGTCAGTTTCAAGGTAACCGACCCATGGCAAACTGGTTCAGCATGTGTAATTAGTTAAAAAAAACAAAAACAAAAAAATGGCGTCGGGCACCGTTTCAGTTCCTCATTGCCCAGTGCTTTTCTCTGGTCTCAACTATTAGGATTGGGCTCTCCACAAGCATCTTCATATGTGTGGTCAGCATCTTTGGGATTTTCTCATCGACGAGGTTCTTGTCCACCGCGTCCTAATCCTCCTGCGCTGCCTGCTCTGAAGCCCGATAATGATGATGCTGCTAAGAAGAAGGCCTCTGATGATCATAAGGAGGCTATAGAGTCTTATCAATCTCAATTTGCTGCCTACAAGTTCTGGTGTGATATGGATGCGTGTGCCTCCGCCATTTTGGTTGCTAGCATGGAGGTGCATCTCACTGGTGAGGTGGTTTCTTTGGGACTGCACTGTTGATGTGGTCACATCTTCATGATCGCTACAAGCCTACTGGTGACTCGCAGCATCTTGCAGTTGTGCGATAGGAGTAGTCACTCCAGCAGGGTGACTCTACAGTGGATGAGGCCTATGCTTAGTTTTCTTCGGTGTGGCATCAGCTTGACTTGCTTGATGCAATGGAAGTACCTGCTCATCATGATACTCAGACTTGTGCGTGCTGTCGATGCACGGGGTCTCACTTGGTGTTTTGTCGCCTCTACGACATCCTCACATGGCTTCGTCCTGAGTTTGAGCAGATCCATACTCAGCATCTTGCCCGCTATCCGCGTGTCTCTTTCTTGGAGGCTCTCGCTGCCCTTCGTACTAAGCAGACTTGTCTACGTGGTGTGGGCCTGCTGACTTCCCTGTCAGTCTTTGCTTTTTGTCCGCCGGCTTTGAAACCTGCTGGTTCTCGTACTCCACTGCCACTAGTTTCGCCGTCTTCTGGAGTGACGATGAAATCTGGTCTTCATTGCACTTATTGTAACAAGGATGGTCATGTGAAGCAGTTCTACTATCAAAAGAAGAAGGATCTTGCTCGTTGTCGTCTACCCAAGGGTACTGTTGCATCAGTTCTAGGAGAATCATACACTTCTTCCTCTTCCTAGAGTGGCCCTGACATTTCTGCTGAGATTCTTCTGCTATTGCGTCAATTGGCTGCTTCTACACCAATAGGTTCCGCTAGTTCTGCTTTGGAATCTTCTGCTGAGACCACCCTCTTCTGCTCCAGGTACATCACCATGGATTCTTGACTCAGCTGCTTCTTTTCATATGACATCTGACTCTACCTGTCTAACTTCCATCAGTCCCTTGACCACTCCTTTAACTGTTTAGACGGCAGATGGTACCTCTCTTTCTATCATAGGACAAGGCACTCTTCTGTCTTCTTCTTTTCATGTTCCCACAGTTTCTCATGTTCCCAAACTAACCATGCAGCTTATATCCGCCGGCCAACTTACTGATCATGGCTGTCGTGTGATTCTCGATACTTATTCTTGTTCTATTCAGGATCGTCGTACGGGTCTTTTAGTTGGTACTGGCCCTCGGCGCCATGATTCGCAGCGTCTTTGGGAGCTTGACTGGCTTCGTCTTCCTTCCGCTGCTCATGCCAGTCTCTCTATCTCCACTGCTTTCTCCACAGCGTCTTTTGCTCAGTGGCATCATCGTTTGGGACATCTCTGTGGTTCGCGTCTGTCATCTTTAGTTCGCCTTGGTCTGTTGGGGTCTGTGTTTGGTGATGCTTCTTTGGATTGTGTGGGTTGCATCCTTGGCAAGCAGGTGCAACTCCCCTATCCTTCTAGTGAGTCTGTGTGAGCTCGTCCGTTTGATCTTGTTCATTCTGATGTCTGGTGTTCAGCCCCCTTAGTTTCTCAAGGTGGTCATAAATACTATGTTATTTTTATAGATGATTTTCTCGGCACACCTGGATACATTTCATGTCCTCTCGTAGTGAGGTTTTATCCATCTATAAAAATTTTGTCACCATGATTCGTACTTAGTTTGACTCTCCTATTCATGTCTTTCGAGCTAACTCTGCAGGGGAATATCTATCTGGGGCTCTTCACGGTTTTCTTACTGAGCAGGGCACTCTCTCTCAGTTCTCTTGTCCTGGCGCTCACGCTTAAAATGGTGTTGCTGAGCGCAAACATCGACATCTTCTTGAAACCATTCGTGCGCTCATGATTGCCTCATCTGTTCCACCTCATTTCTGGGCTAAGGCTGTTTCTGCTGCTTGCTATCTTATCAATCTCCAGCCTTCTTTTGCCATTAAGGGTGGCATTCCAGTAGAGCGTCTCTTAGGGCACACACCGGACTATTTTGGTCTTTGCACTTTTGGGTGTGTGTGCTTTGTTCTCCTTGCTCCACGTGAACGTACTAAGCTAACTGCTCAATCAATTGAGTGTGTTTTCCTAGCGTATAGTATTGAGCACAAGGGATATCGTTGTTAGGATCCTATTGGTCGCCGGATGAGGATTTCTCGAGATATTACCTTTAATGAGTCTCGTCCTTTGTATCCTCCTTCTTCTTCTCCAGCTTCTACCATAGAGTCTCTCTCTTTCTTGACTTTCCCTGACACTCCTCTTTCCCCTATACACCCTCATCTTGTGTCTCCTTCCTCTCCGGAGCCTTCCTCATCCCCTTCTAGGTCTACCTCTCCAAATTCTCCTCTACCTCCACCAGTTCATTTTGCTTCTCCTTATCCAATTTTCTACACTCATCATCATCAGCCAGTTGAGGACCCTCCTACTACCTCATCTCCTTCCAATGAGACAGCTTCTACCTCTCCTAGATATGCTCTTCGTGATCATGATCCATTCGACCTCCTGAGCATTTTGGCTTTGCTGGAGCTTCCCTTGCTGAAGCGTATCGTGATGCTGTTGTTCATCCCGAATGGCAGCATGCGATGGCCGAGGAACTTGTAGCTCTGGAGCGTGCTAGCACTTATGATACTGTGCCTCTTCCTTCTCACGGTCATCCCATCACTTGTAAGTGGGTCTATAAGGTTAAGACTGGCTCTGATGGTTCTTTTAAGCGCTACAAAGCCCGTCTTGTGGCTCGTGGTTTTCAGCAAGAGCATGGTGTTGACTATGATGAAATCTATGCTCCTGTGGCTCACATGACCACTATTAAGACTCTCTTTGTTGTAGCCTCTGTTCGTAAGTGGCCTATCTATCAGCTTAATGTTCAAAATTCCTTTCTTAATGGGAAGCTACATGAAGAAGTTTATGCTGCCTCCGCCGGGGTATTTTGTTTCTGAAGGTATGATTCTTCGCCTCCGTTGTGCTTTGTATGGGCTTAAACAAGCTCCCTGGGCCTGATTTCAGTGTTTTTCTTCAGTAGTCACAGTGGCTAGCTTTTTGGTTAGTGATCATGATCCTTCGCTTTTTATTCACACCTCGCCCTGTGGTCGCACTCTTCTTCTGCTCTATATTGATGACATGATCATTACAGGTGATGATTCATCATATATTGATTTTGTCAACACTCGTCTCAATGAGTAGTTTCATATGTCTGATTTGGGTCCTATTCATTATTTTCTTGGGATTGAGGCTACCTCCACACTAGATCTGATCATGGGTAGCCTGGCCCAGTGACCCGGCCTAGACCCGGCCCGATTTTTTCGGGCCAGGCTTGTCCGTCGGGCTGAGCTCGGGCTGGAAACCAAGCCTGTCGGGCCGGGCTCGGGCTCACAAAAAAGCAGAAACCCAGTGCAAAGTCGGGCTTTGGGTCGGGCTTTTGCCGGGCTTTCGGGCTTCGGGCTGGGCTCGAAGCATGATCAATTCTACTCCACACCAGAGGGCATCTTTTTGTCCCAAGAGAAGTATATTAGCGATCTTCTTGATCGGATTTCTCTTACTAATCATCAGATGGCTAAAACCCCCATAGAGCTTAATCTTTAGCTTTGACCCACCGATGGGGAACCTCTTTCGGATCCTACTCGGTATTGTCACCTTGTTGGTAGTCTAGTCTATCTTGGTGTCACTCGTCCTGATATTTCTTATGCTATTCATATCTTGAGTCAATTTGTCTCTACTCCTACTCTGCTCCACTATAGTCACCTTCGTGTTTTGCGCTATTTGCATGGAACTATCTCTCATCGTCTTTTCTTTCCTAGCTCCAATTCTTTACAGCTTCATGCTTACTCTGATGCTACCTAGGTTGGGGATCCTTCTGATCGCCGGTCTCTTTCTGCCTATTGTATTTTTCTTGGTGATTCTCTCATTGCTTGGAAGACTAAAAAGCAGAAGGCAGTTTCTTGTTCGAGTGCAGAGACTTTGTTGCGTGCTATGGCTCTTTTGATGGCAGAGGTTTCTTGACTGCGTTGGTTATTTGAGGATTTTAGTGTTCTGTTACTACGCTGACTTCTCTTTTGTCTGACAGCACAAGAGCTATTGGTATTGCTCGTGATCCGATGAAGCATGAGCTTAAAAAACATATTGGTGTGATGCTTCCTACATGAGGTTGCAGGTTCAGGAGCATGTTGTGGCTCTTCAGCATGTGCCTTCAGAGATTCAGCTGGTAGATTTCTTCATGCAGACATAGACTCGATAGCGGCATAGTTTTTATCTCTCCAAATTCAGTGTTGTTGACCTACCATGAATTTGAGCGGGTGTTAGATATATATGTATATGGGCTATATATGGGCCTTAGGTCTCTTCTGTTATATTTGGGCTTTTCTCTTTGCCCATTATACTATGTGTATATATATACTGGCCTTTTGGCCTCAAATGAATACAAGTGATATTCATGACAAAAGCAACCTAACCACCTAACATGAAAGTGCAATTTTCAGCATCTTTCACAGCATAGCAGCACACAAATTAATTTATATAATCATACAATGAACAAATGAAAAACTCCATATTGCTAAAAAGATGTGTCTCGAAATGCTATACAACTTTCATGTATAAATTTTTTTCATCTGAGCTCGCGAAGACCTCCAAATGATCAAGATACCACGAGCTGTCCGGCCGCCGGACCCAGACTGAACCTCACTAGACGATGGTTAGGTGAGGGGTTTGGCCAGGCCAGACCACCTTGGTCCGGTAGGCCATGTTCCATCAGACCATCTTGGTCCGGCTATCCTCAGTCCGCCAGACCATGCTGGTCTATCGGACCCCTTTCAATAGAGGATTAAATTTTACTATTAAACATATATTTTTCCTCTATTTGAAATACGAGACAAAAACAAATCAACAATAAGTAAGTTAGTCTCATATGGAGTTTTTTCATTAATCAAGCACTAAATCAAGCATTCAATACATTTACAATACATACCTTGCTTAGATGAATAATTCTTTATATCTAAATAGAGACTAAAGAGATAGCATCAAATAAGCCACATTAGTCTCAAAAGGATTAGTTAATAAATTCTTGTTATACAACAATATTTATCATTAATTAATGTTTGTCATTAATCACCAAAATCACATAAGGGCTACCTTGAAGTACCTTGAACTTGATAGAAGTTGCATGAAGTGATGTTAAGCTCCCTCCTAAATGTGATTTCTCGACAGAAGTTGCATAAGAGCCAAAAGAGCATGTTAAAACTTTTGGCAATTCTAAAGTGGCTTACGAAGGACAAACAAATTAGAGAATAAGACCACACTAGGACAAACGATTGATTTGTACACATTTTATGTTGCAAGGTCGTATTGAACATGATTTGCTCCCTCTTAGTGTGATAATTCCATCAAGCTCACAAAAGGCGATACACGTGAAAAATAAAAAGAGAAGGTGTCTTTAAAGCTTAATGAATAAGAGGGCAAGATATAAAGACAAGATAAACCATTTTGCTCCTCTCTATGGCCTAAGAGAGAATTGAGCAAAAGCAAATCCGTACTTAGAGTAAATGATTTTTAAAGACAAGTTCAATGCTCTTTGTATATATAGAGACTCAATATCTACTAGATTGAGCTCCCCCTTACACAAAGGGTCCTCTATGAGATCGCTTAAGAGATCTACTCCTAAAAGCCTTATTCTTGATACTGCTAGTATGAACATTAATAGTCTTTCCCTTATAGCATTTTGAAATGAGAAGATACCACTTAAAGCAAGAAAGAGATAAAGAGCATCAAGGTTTTAGGAAAAATAAGATTGTTAATAAAGAATAAATAAGAGAAGCTCAATACCAAGATCAAGTTTAAGAAATTAACTACCCTCTAAGAATACCACTTGTAGAAGCCAAATGGCATTAGAGAAGAAGGATATGGCAATTACCAAGATATCACATAGAGAAGAAATACCACGTGAAAAAATTTGGATAAAGAGGGTCAAAGTGGTATTTAGGGAATGAGGGAATAGTGATATCTAAAGAAGTTGTTCATGACTCCAAATTTTCAAGAAAACTAACAAAAAATATTATTTGGAGTATTTCCAACTAGGAGAGATCATTCAAAAGCTTTGAAAATAGATTTTAGAAAAATAAGTTTTTAGCCTTTAAAGATAAATCCATTTTCCATAAATCTCTCTAATTTTTCCAAATTAGCATGAGAGGCGTATTTAGTTACCAAAAGGTTCATATGAGTCTCAAATACCCTTTCAAGCCAATTTAGTTCAAGTGGCATAACTCATTTAAGTGCTAGAATTTAACATATTTGGTCAAAACTAGTTTTTCAGTGAGTTTCAAAACCTCACAGCTTGAGATATGTTGATTATTTGAAAATCCTTTGAATATGAAAAACTTTTGTAATGACCAATTCTAGATGCTTGGTATTGAAATTTTTCTCAAATTCAGTTTAGAATTAATTTTATGGAAACTACCGAAAAGGAACAAAAACAAGATACTAGTGACTAGATTTTTGGTTAAAACCTTGTTTTCAAGGAAAATAGATTTTACTTTAGCCAAAACCTTTCGAAAACATTTGAGAATCATTTTGGAATATTTCTCAAACAAATTTTAAATGTTTTACTTGAAATGCACATTTTGACCATAATAGTTCATTTTGAAGAATAACAGTAGCACTTAACTAACATGGCACACTTAGTAAATGTGATACACGGATATATGAATTAACACTATCTCTAAATATACCACTACACTCATCAAGCTCATAAGCAATATTGATGGTTTGAACACGAGGTAAACAAACAAGATAAAAGATTTTTATGCAATGCGATGAAATGACCTACACAAGGCAAATTATTTGGATTTAAATGGTTACCAAAGTAGCATTAGTTCATAATGGTGACTTGAACATCCTCATGCTTGGCTTCAAATAGTTAGTGGTAAACTCCACCTCTCTATGCTCAATCCAAGCCCTTAATGCCTCTTCTAAACCTATTAAGTACTTCAATAAATTTTGGTTCTCACCCCTTATTGGGTCCATGAATGTTAGTCGCAAAGTATTTTGATGCCCAAATAAAATTATTATCCTTACAAGCAACATAAGCACAACTAATCTTGCTAGTATTGGATTTGATCTTAGAGTAATTAGCAAGAGGATATGCCTTTAGTCTAAGATTAATTGTAATGAAACAAAATTTATCATCCATACCACAATTCAACTTGGGGCTTATCCGACCATCTTCCTTGGGCAAAACCTAGGGATTATCTCCCAAACAGTTCTTGCCCAAGGCATTCCCTTACTCCACAAGTGATTTGTCAAGAGTGATGGATTTTGGACCCAAATGGCTTTCACATTAGTTTTAATGGATCTAAAATTCTTAGCAAACACGTTGCCATTTTTATCTCTCCTAAGCAAATAGTGATCATTGACGATAATTGGCTTAGGAATTTTACCATTGGAATAATTTTTACCAATATGTCCCTTTTCCTATCAATTATAGCAAATGGGCTTTGAAACTCCACGAGTCTTCTTTTTAATTGCTCCCTGCCAGTTTGCTTTTTCATGCATGTAGTCTTGGTCTCCACCTTGTTTGAACACGCCAAGACAATGAATCCAAGGTTGTTACATCCAAAGCATCAAATAGTCTTCATTTTTTTGGCTAGGTGCTTAGGGTTGTTTTTTTGGTATATTTTGGACTTAGAGTGTCTTATATTGTGTCGTGTTGTCATTGCTCTTCTTGGCGATGAAGCAAGTCCTTTCTTGTCCTTGATGGATCTTTGCTTGCCCAAGGTTGCATCTAAGTTGGCCTTCCCCTTGTAGCAATTCTCCAAGTCCCTCCTCTTCAATTGGCTGACTTGGGACTTGAGCTCTTTGTTTTTCTCTACAACATGATTAGTATTGCAAACACTAGAGGAAGTGGAAGCATTAGAACTAGAGCAATAAGGTGTGTCAAGCAAATCATCACATGAAGTGGATGCGTAAATTTTAGATGAAGCGCAAGGATTAGAATCTAAGCAAGGGAAATCATCAAGAATATTGCAAGTTATTCCTATATCCACCTTAGTAGTATTTAATTCCTTGAGGAGGAGAATTTTATGATCTCTCTTTAAGACATCATATGAATTTTGTAGCAAATCAAGCATTTACACCAAATCATATGATTTCTCATCTCCCTCTCAATGATGTGCACACGAGGGTGCCCGATCTTCTGGTGAGAAGGATAATTACGGTTTGGTGTATTGATGCGCACATGGGGGTGCCTGATCTTCTGGTGAGAATGATAACTACGGTTTAGTGTCACGGCGACCTTGACGATCCGGCTACAAACCACGAAGGATTGGAACCCGATAATCGCTAAACCACCACGACGAGTGTTATCAACCACGCCAAAGCACGATCAATCTAATCACGAAGATATGTTCCTGCGATGCAATCGAAGAACAAAGCAAGAACAAGGTAAAAACAATCTGAATTGCAAATATGGATGAAGCTCACGATATGTTTGAGGTTCTGAAACTCGATTTAGTTGGTCTAACCGACACAAGTAACTCGAGGTGGTTTCACGCACATGGGGGAAAACTCAATCTAATCAAAACCTGAGGATGAAGATAGGTGGTGGCGGCCATACATAGAGGTATGATGGCCAAAGGGGCGTGCTGACCATAGAGGCACGCACCCCACGCAACCCTAGGTGTATATGGGCCTTGGGTCTAGATCAGAGGTGGCGCAGCACCTGGCAGATTTGGCCCGCTTGATTGTTTCGTCGATTTTGAGCGATCGGGATGAATTTGGAGGTGAGGCTGGATCCGTTGGAAAGCTTATCTCCTAAGATTTTCAGAAAGTGCTCATTTGCCTCAATCGGATGTTGTATGCAACCTAGGAGTCCGTTTGAAGTTAGACTAGTCACCGACGGCCAAACCGGGCCTTTCAGAGAGCTGGGCTTGCACTTAGGCTTTCTTGGACATGGGGGAGGCACATGGTTCTTGGTTGTGGCCTGCTGGACCTCCCTCATTGTTGGCTTGAATGGCTTGGCTGAAGTGTTTAAGCCCACTTGACATTTCTCGTCGACATGCTACTATGGCGTTCAGCACGTCGACGTGGCGTGCATGTCGACGACGTCGGCAGAGTTGTAGTGGTAGGAACAAGAGGCGTCATGTTCACATCCGTCTTGGTAATGTCCTCATCACTCAATATGCTCATGAAGCCTACCAAGCATGTGCATTAATTCATCATGAGAGGGCGCTCATCGTCATTTACCTCATCATTACCTTGAGCCGCAAAGTAATGAGATAAAGTAGGAGGTGATTGTGGTTCATCTCCATTGGAACTTGATGTAGAGAGATTTTCACTTGAAGTCCAAACTTTTAAGCTATCTTCTTGATCAGTTTGTGACTTCTCATAGTTTCTTTGAATGTGCGTCCACACATTATGCGCACTTTTGAGATGGCTCACCTTATTTTGCTCATCTACACTCAGAGCACTAAATAGAGCACCAATAGTAAGAGCGTTGAGATGTGAATTTTCTCATTGTCAATAATTAGAACCTTGGAGTTCATAGGAGGAGAAAAACCAACATCTACAATCTGCCATATATTGAAATCCATGGCAGCAAGATAACTTGACATATGAATTTTTCAGTAATTATAATTAGTACCATCAAACATGGGTGCATCACCTAGGTGCCTAAAATCCTCCATGGTCATCCTTTAACTCTCTAATACCAATAATTGCAATTAGTGCCATCAAACATGGGTGAAGTTTATCGAGTGAGAGCCTTACCTCTGATACCACTTGAAAGGAATTGGATGCCCAAGAGGAGGGATGAATTGGGATTTTCAAATTTTAAACTTGGTTACCAAATTATAACTTGTGTTTAAAACGTAGAAGATGTGCGGAAGCTAAGTAAAAAGTAGTTTAGAACACAAGAGCTCTAAATCAACTAAGTTAGTTTACTAAACCAACAATCTAAGTCTAAATAGAGGTTTGCGATCCTAGGGTGGCAATCAAGCAATTCATTTCTAGGAATGTAATTGCAAGGAAGTAAATTGCTCAAAGTGAATAGGTACAATAAAGCAAACCACAAATGACACAAGCACTTTTTGCCGTGGTGTTCGGAGACTTGCCGGTCTCCCCTAATACACGTCGAGGCTAGATCCGACCAACTCGAACCAGCTCCCTCTCGAGCCAACCATCTCAATTCCACTAGTAGTTGTTAATTCCTCCGTCCCGGAGGTGCCAAGAACCAAAACCGCGCACAAATTCGCCCGGGCCTTCCCACAACTTCCTTTCAGAAGATCACTTGCGCATGACGCCTCCCACGTAGTCTAGATATCAACAAACACTAAGAGTAATAAGACTGAGATAAATCAGTCACTCCGGATCAATCCAAACATTGAAGCACACTCTCAAGGAGAAAATGGATATCTAGTGTTAGAGGCTACAAGAACACTCCTCTCAACTCAAAGCACCCTCTCACACCCAACTAGACTCAAATCTAAGCAAATGGGCGAGTCACACCCAAAAATTACACTACCGGAGGCCTTAAATATCCGAAGCTATGAACTAGCTGTCGTGGCTAGCCAAATCAGTCCAGGTGGCCCGGGCCACGCCAGTCCAGTGGCAAAGCTTCTTTACGGCCAGATTAAGTGGCTGGACCACGGCACCATCGTCAGACCAGCCCGGTCCGATGACATACACGCTGCCTCATGCGGTCGGGCCGCCATTGTGCGACCAGACCACATCGGTTCGGTGGCATACGCACTCCTGCAACCTTCTGGACCTTGGTCCGACCCACCCAAACCACCGAGGTCCCGCAGCAAGGGCCCGATCTAGCGGGATAAACACTCCCGCAACCTTCTGGACCATGGTCCGGCCCACCCAAACCACTGAGGTCCAGCGGCATAGACCGGTCCGGAGGCACACCGCCACCACAACACTCACACAGGGTACCAACTAAAAAGATTTTATGAGTGTGCAACTTGATATAGATGATCCAAGGTGATCCAAATACCTTGATCCCCTCTTAATCGTACACTGGTCTTTCCTACCAATCCAGTCTTTCAACCAACACCGAGACCACTAAAAGACTAGGAAAATCCTTAGCCCTTTACTAGCCATACCTTCCACAGTACATCCTTTTCTTAATGACGTTTCACATACGATGATGCCTTTGTTTAATCAACCTTGACTATCACCAATTCTTAATGACTCATCCGTCCCGTCGACCTTGACTTGACCATCCACCCAATGATCCTCTTATCCTATCGACTCTGGCTTGATCATCAACCTTTGTTGACTTCCGTTTTATCGACATTAACTTGGCTGTCATCCCTTGATTAGATGAACAATTCATATCTTGCTTAGATGAACAATTCTTTATATCTAAATAGAGACTAAAGAGATAGCATCAAATAAGACACATTAGTCTCAAAAGGATTAGTCAATAAATGCTTGTTATGTAATAATACTCCCTCCATTCCATTTTATAAGGCATATTTTGACTTGAGCAAAGTCAAACTTTATAAATTTTAACTAACATTTAATCAAATTATATGCATCTTTAGTGGATAAAAGTTATATCAACGTGTTGGCCTTTCAAATTGCTTTGAATACAGTGTGATATTATAGAAATCGCCAATATATAATAAGAGAAATTAATGGTCAACGTTTGTCTTGGAAGATTTTTTTCAAGCCAAAATACGCCCTATATTTTAGAATGGAGGGGATATTTGTTATCAATTAGTGTTTGTCATTATTTATGAAAATCACATAAGGACTACCTTGAGCTATCTTAAACTTACACCCACCACTATTCATCTACAGTGTTATGACATGTCCCAATACTATTAATTGCCTCATCACTATTTACCTTCCAATAATAACCCTATCATTATTTCTATTCTTTATATTCACTATTACCTCCTAACAATAACTCTATCACTATTTCTACTCTGTATATTTAGTGTGGGTTCTTTTCAGCTTATATTATCCTACTTATTTGCCTTATCTCGTCACTTCGAGAATTTTTCGAGATAGCCTCGAGTGCCGGTTGGATTTTAATTTTGGGGTTTAGAGAGCTTATAGACACGTCTACTAGATTAAAAAGCCGACTCAAAAAGTAATAAAAAAAGTGAGATAAGTCAAATAAGACACGAGATAAGTAGGATAAGCTGACTTATCTCGTGTCTTATTTGACTTATCTCATATTTTTTAATTATTTTTTTAGTCGGTTTTTTTATCTAGTAGACGTGTCTATAAGCTCTCTAAACCCCAAAATTGAAGGCCAACCGGTTCTCGAGACTATCTCGAAAAAATTCTCGAAGTGACGAGATAAGGCAAATAAGTAGGATAAGATAAGCCGAAAAGAACCCACCTTACTATTCACTGTCCTGTTACTATTCATCTTCCCAGCGGTATGTTCCAACCTAGTGGCTCTGTTTCTTTCGGCGGTTTCTAGCGGTTGGCGGTTTTACTGTAACAAATTTATAAGTTTTTTTTAAAAAAAATAATCTTTAAAAATTTTCTTTGAAGAACAATGACAATGATCATTGCCGTGTCCTTATAAAGAACGGACCCAGTGTGTCCCAAATTTCTCTGCTACAATCTCAGACGTGGCAACGGCTAGAGATGCCTAAAAGGCTATAGTGGATGTAGATGTGTAGTCCACCAGTTTATGACATGCAAGGCGATTGAATGAATGCTGGGCTTTTATTGCAGCTGCAGTGAGCTTCAGATCTTCTCGTCAGCTGTGAAGGTTGTCTTGAGCGACAGCGACTACTTGTTGTTGTCTTCCGGGAGCATACAGCGTTCACTTGTAGAGCTTGGTACCGGACCAGGAAGTGGTAGCAAGAGGCGAGCAGAGTGAAAGCTGATCAGCTGGACTTGGCAATTCGGTGATGACCGATTTTTGTGAGTATGCTGTTCCAGCCTCTGTTACTGGTTTTGTAAAAGGCGACTTGCCTGCCCAGGATTCGTTTACATAGTACTCTTAAAAGACAATCATGGCAGTTGCCCCCAGAATTGCACATCTAGCTGCAGGGAACGCCCAGCCACAAGTCACTTGAGTTGGTCGGACTGCAGGCATGTAGCCTGATGCCATAGCATCCCAGCAATTAGCATGCAACGCCAAGAGCAATCATCCGAGTGCCAAACAAGGCAACAATACGATGAGCCATACATGCCACAACAAGAATGATCACACAACAACTTCATGGATGCTTCGGTGACCAAGAATTCTAATGAAACTCCCTACACTCTTCACCTGATTTTTACTACCACCCCAACGAATGAACAAGCATAGAAATTCTCAAGTTCGAGATGCTTTTTTTATGGTAGCTAGAGAAACCATTAGATCAATCACTCAGACACAACCAACTCGTACTCCACTAGTGACAGGTTATTGTCTTCTTTCACGGTGAAATTAGCAGGCTCTATAACCTCCACACGTCCCCACTTGTCGACTGCAAGCCTCATCGAGCCCTTGAACATATCAATTCTAGCATTACGCAGAATCGCTGTAGAGCCTGGCTTCAACAAATCAACTGCAAAAGTAGAGCCACAGCATATTGTCAGGTTACTAATGAGTAGATGAAAAATAGACAATGATGCATTGATGCTCATGTCATAGGTCTATTTTAAGTTTAACAAAGAATTTCGGCGACATGAAGGATGATGAACACATGGGTGGTACAGAGCATGACAGTCATGAAACAACAAACAATAAGTTATCATGCACATGAGTTCAAGGTAGTACATGACACATCAGACAAAGGCTTCTGACTAAAAAACAGGGTATTATGCATCCGACTGTTTCAAACACACTTATTTCGTATCAATGAAAATCTTAAAATAATCTCCCATGAACAGTCAAATTGCAGTCCTGCACCTTTTTTGGGGGGTATATCTTATACTGCTGGTCCGCTGCCAGCTATGACACTAGTCCTTTACGAAAGAGAATGGACAAATATTCAGTATATAATATTTTTATTGATTAATGTTTGGATATTGCAAGGTTTGAACAAAAACAATTTGATTGGAGAATACACCAATCCAATATATTGGGTTTTGTATATCATGTACTAATGCTGTAGTGCATTCAGATCAGCCATCTAGTATTCTATACTAAATGATACAATTGTACTGAGAACCATGCATATGAAAGGATGAGAACATCGCGAGCACGCCAAAACTTCAGAAATAATAAGGACAATCATCATGAGTGGAAAGATGAAAGCATTAGGCGCTAGTCGGGCAGTGGGGGGGTGCCTAGTGCCTAGGCGCCGCCTATGCAGCCAAGCTTCAATGGCTTTTGAAGGGGAGGGAGGGGGTGAGGGGTGAAAGGGGTGGGGGGAAGAGCCAGTGGGTGGAAAGAGGAAGAAGATGAAGGAGAAGGGCAATGAAGGTGGGCTGGCGGCTGCTGCTTTCGGGTTTAGGGAAACCCTAGTCAATTCAACAGTAAGCCCATTAGGGCAGCATCTATCAGTTCAACCATCTATTTCATGCAAGTCTCAACCTCCAATATCAGCCATTCTTCTCTTCTTCTTCCCTTCTTGATCTCTCCCTCTCCATTCTATCCAGCCTCCCTGCTCCCTCTTCACCTCTCCCTCTCCCTCCCCCCTTCTCTCTCTCTCACGCGCGCGCGACACACACACAAAGAGAGTCAGGCAAAGAGATGTCAGGCGACGCCTAATGATGGCGGCAGTGATGGCAGTGGCAGTGAGGCCTATGGTGGCAACTAGGGCAACAATGGGAACCCCTGCTCCTCAGTGCATCGTCGTCACCTCTGCACTTCCTCTAAACGTCGCCTGCTCCTAATCGGAGTGCCAGCCTGCTCCTTCTCCGGACTCCGGGAGCGCCTAGGCAACAGAGCGCCTAGGGCTCCAACTAGGACCAAATTGCCAAAGTTGCGTGGTGACGAGCGCCTAGGCGTCCACCTAGGCCGCGTTTTACAACACTAGAAAGATCACAACCAGCAGCTGCATATTGATATCTACAACCCACAGGAATATAAATTATCATATTAGGCAACATTAGAGTAAGAAATATTGTGTGTCATATGATTGACAATTGGCAAGGTTTCATATGGAAGAGAAGACCAAACAAATCAAAAGGTATCCTCAATTATCATATTAGGCAACATTAGAGTAAATTTGTATCCGCTTCTTCTGTTGTGCATTTGCCTTTGCATTTTTTTTATGTGGTGATGATATTCTCTCTTTTCAGGAATACAACGACACCCTCATGACATACCTTGCAATGCTCTCTAACAGTTGAAGGTATGCCTCAGTTTCTTTATAGAACTTTTTGATGTGAAAGATTGTCACATAACACAAAATGGAAAAAATAATTCAACAATAACCCTTATACTACTTAAAAAGAGCCTAATGGACACAGTAGTATGTCACATTCAAATTTACCATTCCTTCCCTCCTTCCTCTCACATACCTTGGATAACTCTATATCTAATTAATTTAGTAAACTGAGATCTTAACTGCTGCTTCTGCTGCTGATTGACATTTGCAGACGTCGCTCTTAATAGCTTGATTTTTTTTATTTTGTACATTCAGATTGATGCTAATGTGATCCTTGCCTTCCATAGCCATCTCTGGCTTCTCTTGGGTGATCAGCAGCCATATCAGTTTCTTTATAGAACTTTTTGATGTGAAAGATTGTCACATAACACAAAATGGAAAAAATAATTCAACAATAACCCTTATACTACTTAAAAAGTGCCTAATGGACACAGTAGTATGTCACATTCAAATTTACCGTCCTTTCCCTCCGTCCTCTCAAATATCTTGGGTAACTCTATATTTAATTAATTTAGTAAACTGAAATCTTTATTAGTGCTTCTGCTGCTGATTAAGATTTGCAGATGTTGAGACCTTGTTCTTTTTGGCTGAAACCAACGGTAGATTATAATCTGAAACTCGGACAGCCCAAACAAATGTAAAAAAAAAATGTTTTTGGTAGCTTTAAGAAGAACCATTAAAAGCCTCATAAAAATGGCTACAAAGTGTTACAACGTTTGGCCTGCACAAAAATGACAAATTTTCAGCTGTAACTTTTAATTTTAATTTAAGCTGAAAAGAACAAGGCTACTTTTTTTAATTTTATACATTCAGATTGATGCTAATGTAATCCTTGCCTTCCATAGCCATCTCTGGCTTCTCTCATGGATCAGCAGTCATCTCCATTTTATTCATTCAATTTGACTATTTTTCAATGTTTCATCAATTCATAGATGAGGAGATCACAACTTGGAAAAAGAACTTCTTTGGTTTAGATGGGAAGAACCTGCAACGTACATACTAAACTTCTTTGGTTTAGATGAGAAGAACCTGCACGTACATACTAAGACATAAATATAACATGTCCCTGTTTTTCTATCTTTTTGTGTCTATGGTAGCTTTTAATAACTATTTACTTCATTTGTCACCTCCTGGCTCCCTGCTTTGGTCTGGCACCATCTTCGACTGGGAGCTAGGCGAGATGACAAGGAGATGATTGCCATGGCACCTCAAAGGGCTTGCCGAGGAGAGCACTTTGTGTCACCCAACCTCTATAGTTTTAAGCCTATTTGTAATGTATATTGCTACATATTGATCAAAATCGACATATATAAAGTTTATGCTTCTTGGGAAACAGAATCGGCATTTAAAGTTTATGCTTGTTGGCAAAAAAATCCCTTATGTTTGGTCTTTCCAAATTGACTGAAAACATGAAACTAATCTATTTGAAATCAGTAGCAAGCACGGGCGCTCAACTAATCCTAGCCAGTTGCACGAGGGGAACTCCACATTCCTGACAAATCTATTGGGGAAACTCAAATACGACCAAATTGTGATGAGACAAACTATGCAAGTGAGGAGTCATGTATGAGGATGCAGCAGATTGTGGCTATCAAGGCAATAAAGCAAGGAAATGCACCAGACCACCCCGATACCTAGGTGTTTTACGCATGTGGCATGGTGACACCTAGGTTACCCGGATACTTCCCAAAATTGCTGAACCCATATCCTGATATGTACCAGGTACGGATACGTATAGGATACGCCCCGATACATATCAGACATGTATCGGAAGATTTCTCATTTTTCAAATAAATAAAATAAATCAGGATACTTCCCCGATACTTTTGGATACCTCCTACCTAACCCTATTGCGCGGTGGTCGACTGGAGCTGTCTCACAGAGGCAAGATTTGGAGTGCACTGGCTATCTTGGAGCTCTCCCATCAGCTGGCATCCAGGATCTGGTCACCTCACTCACCAGGAACCTCGAGGAGGGAGACGGCGGTGTCCTGGCGGGAGATGGGAGCCGCAGGGCGGCGACAGTCTGGCCGAAGGAGGAGAGAGTAGGAGGTCGCCAACTCGCCACCCGCTGGACTAGATTTGGTGACCACAACTCACCTGGAGCCTGAGGGAGGAGGGAGACAGCAACGTCTAGGCGGGACTGGGAGGCGGAGGCAAAGGCGTTCAGCCGGGAAGTGGGAGGCGGAGGCGCTTCATCCAATGAATGGGAGAAGAAATGGAGGAAGGCGGCGATGTGCGTGAGAGAGAAGAGGACGAGGGTGAGGGCGGCGGGCGTGTTTGTGGGAGCCAAACGACAAGGACTGGGGGAGGCAGGTTAGGGTTCAATATGGGCCGGGCCATTCTCATATGGGGATTTTTTTTGGACAAGCCAGATGAACGAGCGAACTGGATTATTTTCTTATATTTTAGTCCTCTCAACAATATTCCCCAAATCTCATTTCAATAGAAAACAATATAAAATTATATATATACAAACGTATCCCCATATCGGGGTTTTTGAGAAATCTACGTATCACGTATCGGCGTATCCAGGTAACGAGGGTGACACCATATGAACCAAAAACCAGAATATAGCAGTAATTAGAGAAGGAAGTGAAAAAGGATCCATAAAGCCCAACAAGCCCAAAGACCTAACAAACCTTACCCATGCACTTTGTGCCCTATGCCATGTACAATGCAGGGTCTTCAAAGAGATGCTTAGAAAGACAACCTGTTTTTTGCCACATAGGATAGAAAGGTGCTTAAGGAAGTGCTTGCAGGAGAGGGGGAGTTCTTAACTAAGCATCTATGCTTAGTACATGCTTATAGGAGGTTGTAACATTTAAGCACCAATATAAGCTTCTTTGCATTGGAAGATATGTTTTATATAGGTGCTCAGTGATGTAGCATACTCTCTCTCCCAAAGCACTTCTACATAACTATATAAGCACCTTGCATTGTGCATGCCCTAGGCAGCCACCAAACACCAGAAGGCATGTAGCGGCCAGAACAAGGGCAGACTAGTAGGGCACTAGCCACCACTGCTGGAGCTTGCCATTACTGCTCACTTGCTAGCTATGGGAGCAGCAAAAGCATCAATCTCAATGATCTACAAGGTTGCAAAAGGCGGTAGGTGGCTGTGGAGGACCACCTAGCACCTAACTCGCCTAGGCCCTGCGTAGGCGGCTGAATTGAAACAGCTGATGAATGGGTAAAGGGAAGGAGAAGAGGAAGAGGAACGGGAAGAAGAACCTGGCAGCTGCAGGCTGCTGGGTGAAGAAAGGGAATTTTAACCCTAGAGACAGGAAAACTCCTCACTGCCTCCTCACGCAGCCAGCTGCCACATCCTTTTTCCGCCTTGCCTCTCTCCCTTGCCCCTTCATCTGTGTCACCACTCACTAGCCCCCTCCCTCCAGTGTAGCATGGTGACAGCGTAAGAAGGGCAGACAGTAAGGGCACAGGACAGTTCAGGGGACCATACTGATGCCCAGAGCTGCCCCACCTTAACCCACCTGGGCGCGCAAGAGCCGTCCCACCTTGCCTACATGGCTGGCCGCCTAGGGTGCCAACTATGGCAAAATTGTGGCGCGGTCGCAGCACCTATCCCCTACGCAGCACTGAGAAGGCGCTAGACAGCGCCTAGGGGAAGACATCACATAGGACATGTTCCAACAATAATAAAGCAAACAAAGCAGCACCACATAGCAAAGCAAAGCAGCAGCAAATTTGCACCTAAAAGGCTAGGCAACAGCGAGGGCTAGAAGGCGGGCGACAGCGAGAGCTTAGGGTGTGTTTGGATCATAGCCCTGGTTGGCCATGCCAATGAAAGGTCATGGCCAATCCAGGACATGACCTTTTGAGGGTAAATTTTAAGGCGTTTGGTTTGTAACCCTCAAAAAGTTGCCAACGAAAAAATAAAAAATCAAAAAATTTGAAAAGTATTTAAAATGGGCTGCTTACAATTTTAAATGAATTATAAAATTTATTTCATGCAATTTGGACAACGTGTGAAATTTATACAAAAATGAGAAGATCAAATTGAATAAAAAGAAAAACGCACTTGCTTTGTTAGTCATTTGGAGTTGCCGTGGCGTGCCTTGAGAAGGTGAGGCCGCATGATCACTTTAGCATGTGGGGCCGTTGCCGTGACGCGCCCGCAGAAGGCGAGGGCGGCAGAATCTGGCGCCCTCGCCAATGCCTCCACGCGAGTGTAATTTTCATTAGCGAGCCGTTGATTGGCAGGGCTGGCCAAACAAAGGTCACAATCCAAACGATGGCCAAAATTTCAGGGCGTGCCAAAAAATGGTAAGGTCAGCGAGGGTCACCATCCAAACACGCCCTTAAAGCCAGCAGCCACAAGAGCTAGGAGGTAATGGCAGCCAAAGCTAGGAGATGGCACCAACGAGGCCTGGGAGGTGGTGACAGCGACAGCTTGGACGCGGCATCGCAAAGATGGTGCTGGATTGGAGGTGGATGTAGCAAGGGCGAATGGCTAGGAGGCACTTACGGTGATGGCTCCCATGCTCAGCGACGGCAACATAAAGGAGATGGGTGGAAGGTGGCCCCGAGTGTCGCATAGCCCAGCTCATATCCGCCTCCGACCGCCTAGTGCTGCCTTGCTTACAAAGAGGCGCCTTTGACCGCCTTGGACCATACAGGCGCTCTGGCCAACTAGAGTACCAACTAGCCTCCTATATCAGTTGTTCCCCAATGCATAGCACCTCTACGCCACCACCAACCACCCAGGTGAAAAAATCCCGATGCTTTGGCGACACCTTGACAAGCATGCAATGGGTGACAAAATATGATACCATGCTATCAACACAAGTAATTTCTTCCCTGGTCATTGTCAGGGGCCTAAGAAGCTGCTATATCATGGTGTGATGTCCATCTTCCTCTCGCTTGCCTGTAGCATCTAGTGATCTACTATTCTTTCCCAAAAATTGATCATCCTCTCACTTGCCTGTAGCATCTAATGGTCTACTATTCTTTCCCAAAAAGTAATCATCCCTTGTGTCTTATGAACAAAAAAGGGTTCACTAGATATATGCCACTGCATAGTGGCTACTTCACACATATGCCATTATAAAATGCAAAATCGCCCCATGCCACTACAAAGTTTCAAATCTCACAAATATGCCATTATGAACATCTTAGAGCAATTTTAGACCAAATTGCCCCTCTTCTCTTCTTCCTCACCATATCCCTTCTCCTTGTTCTTCTCCTGCCTCAACTCTGGCCATGGCCATGGACACCACCAGTGATCCCCTAGCTCCCTCTCTCGACAACGTGGCCATCCTCCCTCTCCCTTTGCCAACGGTGCCTCTCCATAACGCCCTCTTCTTCCTCTTCTCCTCTCACCATCTCCCTACTCCTTATCCTTTTCCTGTCTCGACTCCGACAATGGCCATGGCCACCACCAGCGACCCCCCAACTCCATCTCTCGATGACATCAACCCTCCCTCTCCCTTTGTCAAGGACAGGTCAGCAGCCCTTCATGACATCCCCCGCCCATGCCAGATACATAGTGACTCCCAACTCCGTGAACTCCACTAGCCAGATCCATGCGGCACGGCCATGGCCAGATCTAGCCGTGGAAGTGCCTGGCCAGGGTGGTGGCACTGCCATGGCCGGATCGGGACCAGGGCAGCGACGGCCCATGGCGGCACTGCCATGGCCAGATCTAGAACCAACGGTGAGCTCGAGGCCGTGCTGCACGCTCTAGTCAACCTCGGTGAGTTCGGGCTTGGGGGAGGAGGCATGGGGAGGGCAATTGGCGCTGGGTTCACTGATGCTGGTGGAGCTCACAGGAGATGTCGGAGATGGGAGGCAGTGGCTGAAGTTGGGGAAAAATTGGTTGATAGAAGGAAGGAGGTAAGGAAGAAGAAGGTAGGAGAGTATTTTGGTCTCCAAATTTCCATAATGGCTTATATAGTTATATGTCTTTGCAACTTTGCAATGGCATGGGGTGATTTCATATTTTATAATGGCATATGTGTGAAGTGGCCACTTTGTAGTGGCATGTATCTAATTAACCCAAAAAAATCAAGGATATTAGCGGTTCCTGCAGGCATAACCAGGGTTGCCTGTGGCTACAGTTGCAAGCCTATATATCTAGTAATTCACCAATATTTGCCAGTTTCCACATGCCAATCTGCAAAATTCTGTCTGCTCTTTTGGAAACTGAATTGTAAGCATTTTTGTTAAAGTGTGTACTGTCAAGTGTGCAGACACAATTGTGCTTACATTAGGTCAAGATTAAGAATACATCAAATCAACATGAAAAAGTGAAGGTAATGGATAGTTTATTTCATTAAAAAAGAAATAAACAAAAAGTGTGGTAAAGAAGCCTCATGTTAGATCCAATATGAACAACCCGTGCACACGTCCAAGAACGCAACAGTATGAATGCAACTCAAAGCCACCCTCACCTTGCTCGTTGCGGGCGGTGAAGACGATGACCCCGGTCTCGTCACCGACGAGGCACTCCGCAATGCGGACCGGACGGGAGCCGACGGCGACAGCGCTGGGGCCGCCCGCTCCGCCGCGCCCGCGGCCGGGGATGGGGTTTGCGCTGACAACCCTGACGGTGAGGGTGTGGCCGCAGGTGCCCGGCTTGAGCTGGTCTACCTTGGTAAACACCGGCTTCCTCAGCGCTGGTTTCTCGCCTCCCTTCGCTGCCGCCGTCGCCATGGTCGCTGCGCCGCCGCAGAGGGTTAGGGGTGACGACCAGTGGTGGTGCTTGGATCAGTGTGGAGCCGGAGGCAGTTGCAGAAACCCTAGGGCGGGGGATTTGCGGCGAAGCGTCGAGATCGGATAAGAGTAGGAGTGTCTTTGGATCGCGGCCCTCGCTACCCATACTAATGATTTGATCATGACCAATAAAAAACATGACCAATTCATTAGTAAAAACGTGTTGTTTGAATTGAAACCAATTAAGGGTTATCAAATTTTGGCAAAGTAGGTGATCTGTTTGGTTTGTTGCCAATTAAATGTGCCAATTGTTCCTATAATCAAATAAAATAATTATAAATTCAAATAAAGTATAAAAATTAAATTTTAAATTTTAAAACATATTAGAAAATAAAAATTACCAAATAAAGTATAAAAGTACAACAAATTATAAATTATAAAAATTACAAAAATAGGTAGATTGGGATTTTATATGATTTATAAAATTTGTTCTATGTAATTTGGACACTGTATGAAATAGATACAAAAATCGAAAAATAAAAACATTTGAAATGATATCCGAAGAAACTAACTAGCTTACTACTAGCAGCAACACAGCGCGCGGGCGTGATGGCACGAAGGCGCGGGCGGCCGAATTCCACGCCATTGAATGGCTAGCTTCTCACGTTGAAATCTCCAAGACGTGCCAAAATTTACAAAGGCACGCCAATAATTGGCTATGAACCAAACGAACGCCAAATCCTGAAGACATGACCAATTTTTAGTATGGCTAGCGATGGTCGTGAACCAAACACGCCCTAGAAGACGCGGTGGATTTGACTGCAACGTCTGCCGGAGCTATAGGGCCCAGTGACCCAAATGGGCCATCACACGACATGACAAAAGAGAAACATACGGGTTACGGCCCTTTGAGCTCCAAGTAGGGTACATCAGAATCCATTTCGAGTGCTAGAATTTCTTAAGAAAACATTAATTAGAAATGTTTTCATATTTCAAATAGATATTAGAGTATCAAGTATTAAAAGAGCCATAGAGGCTTGTTATCAACTTATCATGAACACCATCCAACTTATCTCACGGCTCATATTACTCTCAATCTTTCATTGTAGCTATCGTTGTGAATCTGAGAGATTTCGAGTTTGAACCGACCCCAACGCTCACCGTTTCTTTCCATTTTCCATATGCATTTGCATCATCGCTTGACATGCGCTAGTCCAAGCCGATGGCACAGCACCTCCACCCTCCATGTCCATCTTCGCAACTGGCCATCGTCTCCTCCTCGCTCACCCTCCTATCGTCAGAGCGCCTCTATCCTCTAACCGTCGTTGTAACCTTCCGCCACCGCCAATCACCCTGTATTACTCGGCCTAGCGCACCATGGCGGCCATCTACTCCCCATCCATTCTACCATCGCCGGAGTGTTTCCTTCCTCCCATGTCACCTCCTGCCGCCAAACACCCAAGACGCCTAGCACAACACACCATGGCAGCCATCATCTCTCCCACCCACTCTCCCATTGCCAGAGCACCTCCCGACACCATCGCCAAGCACCCCTACCGCCCGGTATGCCACAGACCTAGCACCTCTTCCCTAGGAAGGCCACATCCACTGTCCTACTATACACACCCAAACATAAGTCGTCGCCACCCACCATCTTAGGGCCTATTTCCTTCCATGACACCGCCACTTCAATGTGTCCTCTAACCACATTACCATGCCTCTGCCTCCATCCATTGCTCTTTGGCCTAGGTCGCGTTGTTGATGTCATCTCCTAGACCAGTGATGCGGCAAGCTTAGCAATTTCAAGTGCACTCAAGAAGAACAATTGTGTTGGCCACTTCGTTGGATGTTATTTTGCTAGAATTGGGAAAATGTGATTCGGATTGGCTACGAACGAGTGGATTGCTAATGGCTCAGCTATGCAAGGTTCTGAGAACTCTCTCAAAAAAAAGGTTTTGAGGAATTTGTGGCTACTTATTCCATTTTTTAAGTACAGGTAGCGTCTTTTTTAGGTCGGGATATTATTATCTGTTCCCTCTCTGCTAGAGGCAAGAGCTGTGACTCTAGGCCGACCTAAGCATCATCTTAGATACATTCACCATTTTTGTCACCAACGACCATCTGGTCATCAGTGTAGGTGGAGGATGGCAGATCTGGGTCGATATGTGTATAGCAGATTTGTAGGGTTAGGGGCAGGGCTTCTCCGTCACCGGTTAGATCTGGCAGTAAAGCTCTTGGTCTTTGGTGGAACGACAAGAGACATTAAGGGTAAGCCAGAGGTGGAGGTCCGGTAGCCGAAGTCTGGGATGAGGAGGTGCGAGGGCACTGGCGAGATGTGTGCGTCGGCTGTCGAGACGCAGGAGCCACGAGCTGTTGTTCCTGGCGGCTATGCCTATTAGGGGCTCGGTGTTTTGGAGGCCATGGCAGTGCAGGTGCTCGATCTGCGCCCGACGCCTTGACGAGGTGTGCACGAGCTTGGGGATGCCCTGCTGTCATAGGCGCTCGCGCTCTGCCTCCTCTCGGATGACGTGATGCATGCTCAAGGCGTGAACACCTCGACGTCATGCTCACTATTGGCCGAAGTCTAGCTGCATCGAGGGCTGCCAAAGCAGGGTGCTATTAGCTTTCTTGATTAAATAGGGTGGTTGTCGGATATTCGCATGCATAGTGTTAGTTTTACTTAATGAAAGGTATCAAAATATTTTTAGACTTCGGGGCATAGTGTTAGGAGCCAAGGAATTGGATGCCACCTAGCAAACAAGAATCACATAAAGATGTGATTACAAGGTGCTGCTTATCTATTTCACTAAGTTTCTAGCGGTGATGACAAAGCTCAGCAGAACTTAAATGAATGTGGATCTTGTCCTGCCATAAGTTATTAGAGGGAAAGTGACTTTAGTGAAGTACCTTTTATTAAATTGTTTAATGAAGGGTACACAGCATAAACATAGTATATTTGACAATATCTATAACCTCTTAGTGGTTGAGATATATCCTTGATAGGAGAATCTTGATAGTGAATACTAATTGATATTGAAATCTGAGAGCCCAACCCCAAGGATTGATGGGCCACTTTTAATAGGAGAATCTTGATAGTGAATACTAATTGATAGTGAATATAACATAGACGTTGGCACACTTTTAATAGCCCAACCCCAAGGATTGATATTAGAATTAAATAATTGTTATTATATTCCCAGCCTACACAAAATCAATGTTTTTGCATCATGTTGGGGAGCAGGAGGTTATGAACCACGAATAAAGAACAATTGTAGTTCAACTCATTTGATTTATTTGTTTTATGGGCATGTTCCATTGGTGAATGGACGTGTGTTTTGAATCCTGAGGATATACTTATTTTTCTACCTTTGTCTTCCATTATCCCTCTAGTACACTCTAGAAATAGATGCATTTACTTTTAATATGGTTCCATCAAGGCACAAAGAAGTCACCATATGAGATATGAATCGGAAGGTCTTCCGTACTGTGTTTTATCAAAGTTTGGAATGTGAGGCATATGTAAGGCGTTTGACGTCTGATAAGCTTATACTTGACTAAGATAAATATTTCTTTGTGAGATACAAAGTGTTTGTATACTACTTAAAGTGGACGAGAACAAAATGTTTGTTTCTCGGTATAATGGCTCTTTTGGAGAAAGTGTTTTTCCAAAATGGTTAGTGTAAGCATGATGTGACTCGAAGTAACTCGGAAATCATTAGAAAAAGTTTCTACTCCTACTAAACTTTCGCATAATGTACAAAATGTTGTACATTTTATGAAAGCAGAACCAACCCTACATAGTTCTAAAGGTCACATTAGTCGTCTATATGGTATAGGTGTGACACTTTGTTGGATAATGACGAGCTTAAGACTTATGAAGAAGTAATGATGATCCCAAACTCTGAGAGATGGCTTAAAACCATGAGATCCAAAAGGAGTCATGTGTAACAATTAAGTTTTGAACATAAATAGTCTACTCGATGGTTTTGAAAAGATAGGCATGGATGAAAGTGTTTATATCCATGGAGCGTGATTGGTGACAAGAGTTTTTAAATAAGTTCAAGATGTTGAATTTTATAAAATTCTCTTGTTCGTCACTATGCTTAAGTCTATCTCGATCAATCTAGCTACTGCTGCATATTTTGATATCAATATGGTTGTCAAAACGGCTTTCTTAAATAGAGACCTAAGTGAGGATGTGTATTTGATATAGCCTCGAGGTATTGTTGATCCATAAAAAGAGTAGAGAGATGTGCAAGTTTAACATATCCAATTGTGAATTAAAACAAGCATACCAGAGTTGGAATATTTATTTTGATGGGAAGGTCAAATAGTTTGGCTAATTCATCAAGAGCTAATGGGAGCGCACTTGTTTTTTTATCTTATGTATGTATGACATATTGTTGATCGGAAGTAATATTCATGTTGTTGTATTTGTCAAGTCTTAATTGAAAAATAGTTTCTCTATGAAAAACTAAGGACAAGTCATATATTTAGCATAAAGATTTATAAAGATATGTCTAAATGACTAATTGGATTACGCAAGAATATGTATGCTGATAAGACGATGAATGGTTCAACAAGCAAGAATGAGTTCTTGTGCATGTCACATTGGATTGCGAGATTTTGTGTCTTTTACATACCTGATGAGCTTTCTAAGTGGCAAAAAAGGGTTTTCATATCCTATGCATTAAGTTGAATGCCACTAAATATGCAGATATCAATCAAATCCGGGTGAATATCACTGGAAAGTTTTAAAGAATGTTCTAAAATACTTGAGAAGTATTACGAATGTATTCTTTGTTTTTGGTGGTTAGGAATTGCGACATGTAATGGTTACATCGTGAGCTAGTTTCCAAACCGTTACTTTATAGAGGTGTACTGAGCTAGAAGTGTCATAGATTGACAAATATTTACCACAAACTCTCTGTGAGGCACGGATGAGCACTGGATATTGGATATCCAATTGGTAGAGTCAGGTGCATGTGGAAAATTATTGGTGATAAACCTATCAAGCGGCCATGGAGATGACTATATCATTTCTATGTTTATAATTTTTGGATAATACATTATTCTGGTTCCTTAAATAAATATTATTTGTATTGATTAACAAGTACGACTTATTCATGAAACTCTTTACTATTGTCATGTTATGCTAAATTGTTCCGGATCTTACATCGTAATATGGAACAATTATGATTTCAAACATCAGCACATGTATTAATTGACGATTACATTCCCGGATTATGGATATGGAGATATGAAATCAATAATGTGGATATATATTAGAGAACTTGGGGTTGGACTGACTCGCAGTGAGACACTATGAGAATTATTATATTCTAAGTGTCATCAGTTGGTTTTATACATAGTGATTGTGGGATCCTTAGATTTGAGATTGTCATTGATTCATACTTTACGGCTGCAAAATGCTACACCGTAACTGGGTAGTTATAAAGATAGTTTTCGAGTGTGCCATGAAACATGTCGTGGGATTTGAGCGATCAAAATAATATTTGCCCCTCCTTTATAACGGGAAAGATATCTCCGGGCCCTTCGATGTGATTGCATTTGGAAAAGTGTATGGTCATGCCAATATGATTAAAGAGTTAATCACAATGATTAAAGAGTTAATCATAATGATTAATGTGTTAATCACGGTTTGAAATCCACTATAAGATCGAGTGAATGGTCAAGTTATCATAGGATGAACCCAACTCTCTTGCCACGCTGCCACTACTGCTCGTTTTTCTTGGGATGTTTCGGGAAGAAATTGGAATGGAATAATATTGATTGATACAGAGAAAAAGGTTCTCTATTGATGCAAATGCTATACATAGAGGATAGAAATGTTTTGCAGTGAGTCAAGCATAATACGATCAAAAAGGAAATGGGGTCGATGCAAAAACTAAAACAGTTCTCCAGAGGGGCCCCGGGTGGATATAGTGAGCATGTTTAAGCATGAAAGATTCACTGGTTTTTACTATTTTTTCTTTTACTTTTGAAATTAAGTGAATGCAGTGAAAAAAGAAATTGAATTAGACTACCGGCTCCATTGATCTTACCCCAAGCTACAAATACACTGTCTTGCTCAATGTGCAAAGGACCAGTCCAGACAAACCTGTTTCTAGCTAGTTTCTGGTGTCTGGTTTCTTTTCATGAGTTTCTAATTCTTGGATTGTGCGTATAAGACGTATGTGTCTCGGTTGTATCTTCTCGTTTTCATCTCGGGGCCAAACACTTTTTCTCGCAGGTCGAGCTTTCTACAAAAAAAAAAGGCGATGCGAGAGCGTATTCTCTTTCTAAGCTTCCTCCCTTCGTTGCCCCCAAGAAAAGAGGGTGGCATGGCCCCTTTTCTTCTTATCATATCACAAGGGTGCGGCTCTATATGGGGGCATTAATAGGCTCACAATTCGACTTTGATTGTTATGGATTGGTACATAGATCAAGTCCTAGGCAAGCAGACCTAATTTTAACAGCCGGTACGGTGACAATGAAAATGGCTCCTTCTTTAGTGAGATTATACGAGCAAATGCTTGAATCAAAATACGTCATTGCTATGGGAGCATGTATTTTCACTGGGGGAATGTTTAGTACTTCTAGCTAGTTAGAGAGTCGATCTCTCTTCTCTTTCTAGTGGAAAGTGTCGATAGATAGAATCTAGTCAGTTTGAATGACTCGGAACTTAACTAATTGCTGAAAGAGCTGATTCGATCAAACAACCTCACAGCTTTAGTGCAACAAGCCGATCAAAAGCATTCATCTTTATCGACTAAATGCTTTGTCTCTTCCGTCCCGTCAGTCGAAAGACGACGAAGCACATCCATCACGTAACGGCCAGACTCTGTACAGAAACAGAGGCAGGAAGAAACCGGCAACTCTTTCAACAGACTCGCAAGCAGATACCTTCGTTCGGTCATTTAGGCATGAACTTCACTGCCGGTATAGGAATGCTTTCTATTTGGGTAATGGTACGTCTTTTCGGACTCTTTATTTGTTTGTGGACAACTAAAATTCAAACACGAGAAAAGACGATCATTCCATTTTGAACACACTCATCTATCTCATCTGACCTCTCCAAATTCCCGAGTAACGAATCATGGGCTATAGATGGTTCAGGCATATCATCATCCGAGAGGTGCACAATCTGAGGAGAAGTTCTCTTACTTTCCTGGTAATGTGCTTATAGGTTTCGATGAGGAGTGAGGTAATATTTTATTAGCCTTGAGGCTGTCCAATTGTTGGAGCCTCGTTGATGGAGCCACCCGGGGGTTCATGGCTCCCTTGTTTCCCAGGTTCCTAGATACAGGGAAGCTGCATAGTTGTGGAATGTCTTCTCCAAGTTCTCTTCCATTTTGACGTAGAGCCCGCACCACCTAGTGCAATGTTAGAACCTATTCGTGCTCGGGCCGTTTTTTGCAGCACCTTAGCTATGAATGTCTTTGATGTGCCTTTTGTTAAAGGTCGCAAAGAGGGCTTCGAAAAGAATAGTGTTACCTTTTAGGCAGGTCAAGCTCTAGGTTACTATACCTCTTGGCCTCTGTTCACACTTGCATTATCAAAGTCGTCAACTAATTCAGAGGCTTGGATGCTACTGGCGCTTCCAAAAGCGAAGCTCTCGTCTTTGGCGACCAGCAAACGGAGGGCTAAAACCAGTAGTTTTGAAGCAAGGGATGAGCACGAAAGCCATTGTGCTTCCGTACACACACATACGTTTTCTTGCTCCGTCGCACGTTAGTACAATAATGCACATCCATTTTCTTGCTGGGGCGGATACAGATATCTCTCTAAAGGTGAAGACTCTGAAGTGGGTGAACACTCAGCCCAGCTGACACATTTTGAAGCAGTGTCTGGGTGACTTGGTGTTGCAAGAGAGAGCCTGTAGTCTCCCTCTCAACGATAGAAAATTGGGTAAAATCCTCTATCGTGAAAGAACAAGCGAAACAAGCAACGGAGCAAGCGCAGTAGCACGAAAGCCGTTGTGCGTTAGCACGCACATACATCATTTGCAAAGCCATTTACCCTTTCAAAAACCCATTTTTAGAAGAGAAGAGTCAACTATATGAACACTCACTTCGCATGCTCTTAACCGTGAGCACGGCTATCATGATAGTTTTAACTCTGCAGAGCGGATACACTTTACCCTTAGGAGATTACGCACCAGGGTGCGAATTAGAAAGCCGTTTGGGCCGTAAGCTCTAATAGCAATTGCTCCGCGAGTCATCCCTAGGCACCTAGTGGAGGATCAATTCCACGGCCCTAGTTCTCACGTTGTATAGGAAGGTCATGGAAAAAGGTTCAAGGCACCGACAGACGTGGAAAAATGGTCCACACCCGTACAACCTAGATGTCTACAAAGGAAATCTCCACCAACAAGTTGCTACTAGAGATTAAACCTTAATAGGCCAGGTCCGTCCCATAGCAGAACTCGAGGCTCTACTGTAAGGCTCAGTTCGTAGGTTCATAAGATGAACAATCCTTAGACTAGGGGAGGAATACCAACACAAACCCAAAACCGTGCATAGCCTGCACCAAACCGACAACCTGGTCCTTCCTAGTTAGAGCATTTAAGGGAAGGACAGAAAAATACCCCAATCCTAGCATTCTTTCCAATGCCTCATTTTACCTAAAACTCATTTACAAACATTGCAATAACATGCCAACCGTAGTATAAACATTTAATCCGCATGAATCATTTTTTTTCTATTCCAAGATAAGTATGGCATCAAGGTACTTTACATTTAGTCCTACGGTGCAAGATTAGTAAGGGTATGAAAATCCTTTTATATTTCCCGGTTATAGCTAACACTAGGAACTACTTATTTTAAAGGTAGCATGCAGGTTTAACATTCTATAAATTCCTTTAAGGCCCTATTTGTTTTGGCTTCTAACTAGCTTCTAAACTGAAGAAGTCAGAAGTTCAAATAAAGAGCCAGCTTGTGGACCTTGCTTCTTCAAAAGCTAACTATCCAAAAGCCAGTGTTACAATTGGGACCGAAAAGCCCAGTTTCACCGGCTTTTGTGGCTTTTGAGGGTTGAACTTGCGATACCGCCACCACCACCTCCTCCTCCTCCCTCGACGCCGCCGTGGTCGGCTCCTCCTTCCTCAACGCCATCACAGCCGGACTTGCCTTGGTCGTACTACCTTCGCAGACGACAACACACACCAAACAACACAACTCAGACGTTTTGTGTAAACATTTTTTCAAAATTTTTTAGATTAAAAATACAAAGTTTTGCATTCTAGAATTTCATTTTATAGCCCCTAGCATGCTATTGGATTTTTAAATACATTTATTCTTAGTGGTGTGTCTGGCTCAATATTTTTTCTAAGTCTAGAAACATATATAGTATTTTGCAGATTTTTTCTAAAATTTTTAGAAGTCTTTTGCTATTTTTAGTAAATCCATTTGTCGTCTCTGCCTTTATAAAATAACTAAAGGCCGAAAAAATGCCTCAGCATAGTGCTGGGCTCGGCCTAGTACCATGTAGAGCGGGCCTGTGCAGCAGAGAATACGTACTCTAGGAAGTATGTGTCCACTTAAACTGACGGGTGGTTCCTCTGGTCCCACCTGTCAGCGACAGGATCTCGCGGACTGGGTTAACCCTGTGGTTAATCCCTATGGGTCTTGCGCGTCAACGACACAACGAACCCTAACCATTAATTAACAGCTAATCGCTCGGTCCACCAGTCAGCGACTTAGCCGGAGAGACGTGATGCTAGCCGGCATCATCGTTATCTTCCTCTGGCTGAGCGCAGCCATGCAAAGGAGAGCGATGGTGCACCGGCGGCTCGGGCCACCATGGCTCACGAGCACCGGGGCGAAAGCTCTATCCCTTATTGCGATCCTACGAGAAGTGACGAATTCGCCAGAGGCTGTTGATCACGGCAGCACGACAAGAAAGTACGGCAGCGGTCACGGTTCATGGTGGTGCTGGGAATTTCCTAAGGTACTGAGCATGCGCGATAGGTGCAGAAGCTATGGGAAAGTACCAAGGGGCTACCTACAGCGATGACGAGGATGGGGGAGGGTTAAATCATCCTGACGTCGTGGAGGTCGGCAGTGGGCACAACAGGGGCCTTGTTGATAGCGAGCTCTGGCGAGTCCTAGACCAACATAGGTGCACGGGGGTGAGTGTGAGGTTCTGGGGATGCTCCTAGAGCAAGGAATCGGGAGGGGGCTCGCCGACAGCGACAAAATCGGAAAGGGGGTGATTCCTAGCCGGGGGCGCTTTACGGGCACTCTAGTGAGCTGCATGGCAAGAGAATCCGATTAGAGGGAGAGCAGCGAAGAAGAGAGGAAGAGCTCTCTGCTGAGCTCAAGTGTGAGCCGAATAGCTCACCACAGTGCGCGGGAGACGGAGCTGAAGCACAGCAGCGAAAATAGGCAGAAGTGTAAAAAAGGGTGAAGGGGCAATTCGGGCCTTATATGACCAGGGAAGATGGGTAGGGTGCACAGGCAGTGGCTTGGGGTGCTGGCCCGCGGGTCCACGCCGTTAGCGGAGGGTGTGGGTGGCAATGTCGGTGAATAGCACCGTGGCATTTGTTGCTTGTCGCTGGGCAGGTGTGTGGCCGGGTTAGCTGGGGATGGATAGCGAGTTAAGGCGCGACGACCGGTCGGCGAGGTGGGACATTGTCGTGCAGTGTCGTGCGGTGCCGTACCACCTTGGGAAAGGCTGGCTAAGGCGACGGCACCCTACACATGGCGTGGCTTGAGCTGTATGGCGTGGCGTGACGGCCATCAAGGAGGAGGTAGAGGCAGGGGCACGTCGTGATCGATCTTGCCGTCGTGTCGCGCGCCGTACCGTCTGACAGCGTCTTAAGCGATGTCTTGTAGAGTGCCGCTAGTGCCGCGCATAAGCACGTGATGGCGCAAGAGGGAGAGCGAGAGCGAGGGAGAGATAGAGAGGAGAAGGAAGGCAGGCGGGCCTTGGCAGCGAGGCCGAGCTGAAATTGTGGCAGGCTGGGCGAACAAGGAGACGGCCCAGGGGTGAGAGGGAGAGGGAGGACAGGCACCGGATGGGCTGGGAGCACGAGGAGGCGGCCTAGGAGAGAGGTGTCAGGAAAGGGGGGAGGATGGGCCGAGAGGAGGGGGGCTGGGCCGAGGGAGTTTTTTCTTTTTCTTTTTTTCTCTTTTCTCTTTTCTTTCTTCTTTTATTTAATCCATATATTAATAGGGTTCGGGGGTTTATGGGTTTTAAAAATTGTCAAAGTATTTTAAAATTAGGTTTTAATTTATATTTTGAAGATTTAAATTTTTGCAAGCTTTTGGGATTTTTATTTCTTGCTTTGCCCTTCTATTTTATTAAATAGTTTTGAAAATTTTAAAACATTTCAATTTTTCTTATTTAATAAAAATTGGGATGTTACATGGACTGCGCATCGGTTAGTAATATCTTATGATCATCTACTTGTAAGATTTTCTGGGTTTTCACAATAGAATTTGATTCTGTGGTAAAGTAGCATAATCGCGTTTCCCTTCAACAATGGTGGGCCGAACCAGCCCACCCTGTATAAATGACAGTGCAGGTGAGTTAGTTTGGGCCGGCAAGCTCGGCTCATTTGGCCACCTCTACTAGTCATTATAAATTTTATCATAAAATTTTGTGTGCCATAGAACATCCCTTCCTCCATGCGCATCAACGTTTTAAACACCATTGTCATACATACGATTTTCCCTATGTTGTTGTGGGAAGTATGAACAATATTTTAATTCTAGGTCTTTATGGAAGGCTTAAATCTTAAGTCCAGATTTTAAGCGAAGAGATGAATTGTAATATTAGTGATGCGTAACTCAAAACCAGCTAAGCTGGTGTTCAACGCTAAAATTATTTGATTACTCGCTGAGACTGAAACTTTGATCGTTTTGACTAGTGGCCTCAAAAACTTAAAATTAATAATCAAAACCGGATTTAGAAATGTTCATCTCGTGACCTCAAGATTGTCAAGAAATGACATTTAAAAATCAACGTGATAAAAAGGATAATCAAATAATTTTTCGAATCAAATTATTGCAACATCGTAGAAAACCCTCTGAAGTGTGCATGCCGCAAGACCTGCTACAACGTGTCACGTTCACATGTCACATGATATTCATGCAAAGGTACGTGAATATGTGCTCGTGTTTAGCCCCATCCCACGCTAGTCACATGCCATGTGGCACATATGTCGAGGAATGGCACCAATTCTATGAGCATCCACTGTGTTTATAAGCTCTAAGTGGGATCCATTTAAGGCTTAGTCAAACTTCCCACAATGCTTACAGGCTGCAACAGCCTCTAAGACAGAGCCCATAAGTATAATTGAAATAAATACAAATTAGCATCTAGTATGATTTAGAGTGCACCAAGTTTACCTCTATGATGGAACCCACGAGTACGCTTAGTGGCTGTCTATAAACTTAGAGACTGCACAAGTAAAACCGCAATATTTTTTTTAGAGAAAATACAATGCTCAATTAGAGGCAACCTTAGAGACCGTATTGCATGCTCTAAAGGTTGGTTCCACCTTGACTAGAGCCCGGATAAAGAGGACCATAATTACAGCAAAATTACGAATTTGCCAGCTTCTCGATCTTTTGCCCCAGCATCTATCATATGCAGTTAAACATAGATAGAAAACGACAAAAAAAGTTTGTGATTCTGTTCGTGTTACAATTCCTAGATTTTGTAATACAAATATACAATACAGCCTTACCTACATATGAAACTGAAAGGATAGTACATTCAGTATTTCAGTGCTGGTTTTGGATGATCATGCAGCCTGTGACCTCTGCTTAAGTATAGGGAACAGGAATTCTATCTGGACCAGACTCCATGTCCTCTCGGAGAATATCAGATAGGGCAAGAGTTATCTTCCCCACTTGTCCTGCAATACCAAAACTGCATTGATTAATGCACGTATACAGTTATCATTTAACTTTTTGTTTGGTCAATTATATGCTAGGTTTATGGTCTTCGCTGTAGTTAGCTCAGGTTTTTTTCAAACAACTTTTAAAATTGGTTCATATGTCATCAATTACTCCCTTCAATCTCAAATACATGTATATGCAAGTCAAAATTTTGAATCTTTAGCTGCAAATATCTTAAGAACTATTTATATTGAATGCATGAAATTCAGTAGAAGAGTTCTTAAATAATATTGTAATTTTAGCGGGTTTTATAAATGAGTTGTACACTTAATTAGTGGTCAAATGTATTTTGGAGATCGTGCTAATATAAGAAAATGATATGTATTTATGATCAAAGAGAGCCGCGCTTTTTAATCTTGGTTGACCAATACTGAAGTTTTCAAGCACTTACCGTCACCAACTGGCTGGTCATGCCATTCAACGATTGACAGCAAGGGAAGCCCACTCCCCACGAACATCATCTCAGCGCACCGCCTAGCCTCATCGGCAGCAATACTTGCAGCACTGACACTCTTCAGAAGCCCAGCTTCGACCAGTTTTGGCGCCAAAACCAGGAGCCGCTTCGCGGTGCACCCGCCGAGGATCTTGCCGAACGAGGGGAGCACCAGCTCGCCGTCTCTCGTGACGAACGCCACGTTCATCGTCGGGCCCTCGGCGACGCACCCCTCCTCGTCGACCCACACCGACGTGTACGCGCCTCTCTCCTCCGCCTCCACCATGGCCAGCGCGTTCGGGAGGTAGTTCACGCTCTTGATCGCGGCGAAGAAGGGGGCTTTCATGGGGACAGTCGCCGTGATCACCTTGACCCCGCCATCCCCGCGTTGAGAGTGGCTGGTGGTGGCGCCGGCGGTGGCCACGACGGCGTAGAACGCAGGCCCCGTGCAGCCCTTCGGCGAGAGCAGGAAGTCGCCGGGGCCGGCACTGAGCCAGAACTTGATCGAGCCGTTCCTGCACCTGGAGGCCGCGGTCATCTGGATCAGTATGCCACGGAGCGTGTCGCGGGGAAATGGGGAGCCGATCTTCGCTTTCGCTGCAGATGTTAGGAGCCGGTCCAGATGTGAGTCCAGCTCGTACAAGCATCTGCACAAACAACCAGAATGCTACTCACAATTCAGGCGCTGTATCAGTATCAAACTTTGATCATCAGAAGCAGAATGGCGAGGTTGGTTTTTTTTTTTTCAGTCTGAAGAAATAAGCAGAAGGGTGAGACGATAGCTAACCCGTCAGAGATCATGGCCGTGTCGAAGACGCCGTGCCCTCTGTGGACCATGTGATCGTCGATGGGGATGACCATCATGCATGGGTCAAGTATGATACCACCAACGACGCTGGAGTACATTGCTGGATATCGTTGCTTGGTGGGCGTCCATTTATCCTGAAGCTTTTGGAGCACCTGGAAATATTCAGAAGTGTATAATGGTATCATAAGAACTGATGGACTTAAAACTAATATATATCATGCTAAGCACACCAATTTTCCTACTAATGAAATAATACTCACCTAGGATCAAAATAGTACACTTCTAACTTGTACTTTTTGAAACGTCAAAAAGCATGAAGTCCGTGGTTTACTTGTATGTTATGCTCAGATGGTGAACTCAAAAGGTTATCACAATATGCTCTTTCTCGCTCCATATCAGTTCAATGGTAAAGTGAGAAAACGACAAGCAAGAAAGGGCTAAACAAACTAACCTTGACCAAATTAACCAACAAAATTATGGTAGCCTGTTTTCCACTGTTCAGTTTCTTATAACAGGCAACACACTAGAGCCATCATAGCACAAATGAAAATTAATCCTCAGTTTTTCTATATCATAGAGTTTCACACCTAACGCACATACAAAATCAGATATAAATATAGCTCGGATAACAGACGATCAGAAATTCAGAATCACCTGGGAGCCTGTTGCGTACACCGGGACTTGGCGATCCTCCCCTGAAACCAAAAAGAAACCAGTAAAACAATCAATTCGCCATCCAAATGCTCATAACAGCAATCAGAAATTCAGAATCCTAAAAGCAGAAGCTTCGATGAAGAAGCAAACCTTGCATCCTGTCTTACTCGGACAAAGACAGTGGAAGGATTACCAGTGTTTGAAACGCATTGCTTGTAGGGACGGAGCTGTGTAGATAGAGGAGAAGAGGACGGTTTTGCCTCGTAAGCTGTCGTCAGATCAGCGTCAAAAGCCAGGGGAAGCAGAGCAGCAGAGTTAGGGATGGCGGGAGCATTTACCAACGGAGAGCAAAAACCTGCGGCTGCCTGCTGGTTCCCCCCACTGTACGTACGCCGCTCGGAATTGACGACACCATTTTCATTTTGTGTTGTGTAGCGAAGCAGAAACTGAATCGTCGAGTAGTAGGGGCACGATGTTGTTTCCGTGTGTATTTTCAATCAGAAAAGGTGACAGTTCACAATGTGCCTCTGGAAAACAGCGTGATTCCTTTTTTGAAAAAAAAAATCTACGTGATTCACAGCAAGCCCAAATTATTGTGGGGGTTGAGATCAGAAAACTTTACGAGCGAAATTCGGGGCTACTGGACAAAAAATTTCGTTTTTGATGAATTTTATCAAATGTTGCAATGTATAAAGAAGTATTGGTGATACCCTGAGTGCAAAGCGGCCCATGTAGCCCGGCGGGTTGGGCCCTTGCTCACAAAGGCGAGGTTGTGGGTTTGACGCCCTCCGAGCACATATTTCCAAACATTTTATTTAAAGTTCAAAAAATTCAAATTTTTTGTTTGAAATTTTCCATCAAAAACTTTTCCAAATTAATTACCAGAGGGACCGGTAAAAATTTCAAAATATTAAATATTTCCTTGCCTGAGATAGGAGACACCTACAAAACAGAACCCAACTTACAATGACTTTTAGGTTTGGCTTCTCAAGAAAGTCCACTTATCCTGACAACTATAAAATGTTTCATTGTACATACCTAACAAATAACCCTTGAGTGATTTTAAAAGTGGTTTTGCTATTTCTAATATAAATAAGTGAAAGGAGCGGGATGTTGCCTAGAGGGGGTGAATAGACGATATTAAAATTTTAAAACAATAAACAAAGTTAATTGTGGAAGCTGTATCGGACAGTCCGATGGTACAGGGTCGGACAGTCCAAGACTAGTATCGGACTGTTCGGTCTGCACAAAAAACAGAGTACTTCGATTTAAATTTAAATCTCACAAATTTAAGGATACCACCTACACCAAAAATAGTTCACAAGCAAGTATAGGTGTAGTAGTATCACACAAGATAAGATAATCAATTCAATTGTAACATAAGCAAGTAAATCAAACTTGAGAGTAGAAATGTAAAACCACGAGCGGAGAGGAGACGCGTCGATGTTTGTTCCTGAAGTTCGGATCCTTGAGGGGATCCTACGTCTCCGTTGAGGCGGCTCAGTCACACTTGAGCCGGGGTCTTTTTCAATCCTAATCCTCTTCAAGGTCCGCACCAAGCTCTCTTGGAATCCACTAGTTGACTTTTTCCTCACGGAGACGGAGTCCGACCTTTACAAACTTGACCCGGCGCACCACACAAAGCTTAGTGGCTTGTGACCAATTCCTACCCGTCTAGGAGTCCTCAACATCGAAGAGTAACAAATGCTACGAAGAACGAACTTTTAGATGAACTCAAGTGCTCAAAGATCCAATCTTGCTCAATCCCTCCTCTCAACTTTTCTTAACCCTTCTCACTAAGAGGATCACTTAGATCAAAGAGTGGAGAGGTCACTAGAGCTCAAGAACACACTAAATCTATAAAGGAATCACCACCCTACCCTTTTTCAATTCTCACTCAATCTCTCCTCCCAACTCTTTTCAACCATTTTTCAAAAGGGAATCACTAAGATCTAGAGTTGAGGGGTGCTATGGGGGCTCAAAAACAAGGGAAGGCACTTCACACACCTTGGCACACAGCCTTCACAACGGCTATTTGGAGAAGGGCGTTTTAAATAGGAGCTTCCACGAATCTGACCGTTACAGACAGTTCTGCGCAATATCGGACAGTCCGATGGTCAAAGGTCGGATAGTCCGAACTAAGTATTAAGTCGGGACAGAGAACCCCAAACTCTGGAAGTTCGGACAATCTGATTTGCACAACATCGGACAGTCCGATATAAAACATCGGACAGTCCGAACAGAAAATTAATTTCAGACAGTGAACCCTGAACTCTAAAAAATCGGACAGTCTGATTTACGTTTATATCGGACAGTCCGATACAAAACATCGGACAGTCCGAGGCCTGAAAACAGCCACTGCACACCTTGAAGAAAACAGGCATAACCTTTGACTCCGAATTCCGTTTTGGGTGATCTTAGACTCTACGGAAAGCTAAGAACGAGAGCTACACAACCAACAAGGTCTCGCTTCTCAAATCCCAATGGATAAATACAGAATTCACAAGAAAGGCAAGGAAGACCTACAACTCTCACTTTCCGACACCGCTAACACCTCTCTCTAACTAAGTTTCACAAGAATGGATCACTTGAGCACTTTGACACATCTAGAAGTCATTTTTCATCGCATCCCTCTTAATAGTACGGCAATCCTTAGACTCAAATTAAATCAAAGATAATACAATCTAAGATAGTTACTTGCCGTCTTTTTCTTCATTATGCATGGTGACCTTCACCAAAAGATTGATGACGCCTTTACCTTATCCAACTTGACTCGATGCACCTCATGAGACTCTCGTCCTATCAACTTTGACTTGATCATCCTTCCCGATGATCTTCCCATCAAATTGATCTTGACTTAGTCTTCAACTCTTGGTGACACCGCCGTCTTGTTGACCTTGGCTTAACCGTCATCCTTTAACATACTTTGGTCATCACACATACTCACGGGACCTAATTCTTTCCAAACTACTCACGAAAGACATTAGTCCAAAAGCTCAATAGATATGAATAGATTGATGTTTGTGAGCAATTAAGTATAACAAGTGTTTTATATAAATAAACACAATATTAAACGGAAACACTTGACATAGAAAAGATTTCTACTAAGTGCATCATGATAAATATGTAATGGAACTAGATGCAGTAGGAAGATAATTACTAATATGAGAAATCAACTAAACCATGGCAAGTACCACAATCTTTACTAAAATGGAACACATGATATAATATACAAGAATTACACATTTGCAAATAATATTCAAGCTAAAATAAAGTTGTAGAACAATCTAGATTAAACTTCACTAAGTGATGTGCATAAGAAGATATATACAAACAAAGCATGCATACACCAAGTCAAGTCATAGCAATGTGAAGTTTAACTCTAGTTAAGACATGTATACTAAAAGCAAGACACATATTGAACTCAAGTGGATATATATGCACAAATAGATACGACATCAACCAATGTGCATATATATAATCAATATGTTACTTGAAACTTACTATGCACTTGCATAAGAGGAATGTAATTATATATATATATATATATATATATATATATAAGGTTACCGAGATTGCATACCTCTTTTTTTTGCTTACCCATCCCATTTTTATATGTGAGACTTACCTTGCTACGATGGATAGATTGTTCACTTGGCATATATGATTTTCTCTAAATAGATGAGACTAATATTCAACTTGGCAATAAACATGTTAGTCTCATAGCAACACAATCATATTAGAGGTTTGTCACTAGGCAATTACTTAGCCAAGCATTTACACAAATTTATCATTTATAAATAGTTGTCAATATATGTGTTTGTCATTAATCACCAAAATCACTTAAGTGCCTAGATGCACTTTCGATAAGTTGATTTTACACCCTCAAATTGTTGAAAAAGTCCGATGAACCTTCTAAACTACAAAAGAAATCATAAAACATATCGATTTCTTTAAAACATTGCACAAAAATGTATTCGTTTCAAAATTTTATAGTTCAAGGATTTATTGGATTGTAAAATTTTCTTATAAAATTTTGAAAGGCTATGTTTTCATGTATTTTTTAAGAATTTAAATATTTTATAAGTGGTAATATTTTGCGAATATTATAAAGAATTTGAATTTTTTTGAAATGGTTATATTTTGGTGAAAAGTCCATTGTTGCCCTATTGACAGTAATATTTATAAAATTCAAGATTTTGAAGGAACTAAATATTTTTTAATATTCTTTTACAGTTTTAAGTTCATTGGACTTTTTCAATATTTTGATGGTGTAAAATAGACTTATTCAAACTAGAAATGGTTAAACCACCTTAAAAATCACCCTTTGGTTATTTGCTCCGGGTTTCATAGTTGAGTTATGTAAAATGAACCGTTTCGTAGTTTGGAGGATTTTGTGAACTTTTTCTATTGTATGGGCATGTAAAATTGGCTTATTCCTTTTTTAGAAAAAATATACGTGATTTACAGTATGCCCATTATTGAGATAGGGGACACCTACAAAAGAGAACGTCGGCTTACAATGACTTTTGGTTTGGCTTCTCAAGCTTCTATTTTATATCAAAGTTGCTTCTCAAAGGTCTGCAAGTTAAGGAACATGGCCTAAACTAAGCACAGATTTGGAATCTAGAGACTACCAAGAACCTTACCACGACAATACGCGACTTTGGGGATCTCTGGTGAGCTCCGTCGACCTCCAACTACGGCGGCGGCGCGCGGTCTCAACGACATCGACACTCCGGTGCCCCCTATGACATAGACACGTCACGACATGGATCGCGACGATCAAACATGGCTCTAGACTAAGAATTGAAGGCTAAGAATTACCGGCGAAGGTGGAATTGCTCGTCGAAGTTCTCGGGCCTCAAAACCTTCCCTAAGCTCTCCTCGGCGGCTCCGTCCACCTCGGCTCAAGGCGACAATGGCTACAGGATCAAGGAACCCTAGCACAGCGGCCGGGGGTTTAAATAGCCCTAGAAGCCATAGGTTGGCAGCGACGCCAAGGCCCGACCCATGGCGGTACAATGGCTGGTTCCAAATTGGCCGCAGAGGCGAAGACTGTAGTGACAGCGAGATCCAATGGCTCCAGTGTGGCTACATCACACAAATGGGCACCTAAGATCCAAGGATACCGGTTCGCTCGGATAAGTGGAATCTAATGGCTGCCAACGCACACATGCGCATGACAATAATCCAGATTGCGCCATGTCACCCCTCTCTGAAAAAGAAAAAGAAAATCCTTTTCCCCTTTTTAAAAACTAAATAATGTTTTCTTTGGTTTAAAAATACCAAAATGCTTCAGAAAATTCTAAAACAATTCCAAAAATCCTCTAAAGCATTTAGAACTTAAGAAAAATTTATCCTCTAAAATCCATACCAACTTCTTCCCACTTCTACTCAGGTACTTTCAATGGTTGCAAAAATCTTGCTGGCCTTCGATGCTCAGTCTTTACTCTCTGGCATACATCACACAAAACAACATATTCCGTGACTTCCTGTTTCATGTGTGGCCACCAAAATTTCTCCTTCAACTCCTAGTACATCTTTGTGCTACTCAGCTCAATCAAATATCCTGAAGCATGCGCCTCCTTGAGTATCAGTTCCTTGATCTCCTTATTATCTGGTACACAAATTCTTGATTTCATCCACATGGTACCTTGCTCATCAATTCGAAATTCTGAGTCCTCACAAATCTTGGATTTTATCTCAATGAGCTTAGGATCATTTTTTAGTCCTTTCCTGATTTGATCCTCCAAATCGGGTTTAACTTTTAGAGCGGCCACATAGCCCCATGGTACTACTTCTAATCTTATACTTCTCAACTCTTCTTTAGATGTGGTGACGGTTGAGGTACTCCCTTCTTACCACATCCATCCTTCCGACTCAAAGCATTTGCAACAACATTTGCTTTGCCTGGGTGATAATTGATACCCACATCATAATCCTTTATCAATTCTAGCCATCTCCTTTGTGTCATGTTGAGTTTCGACTGAGTGAAAATATATTTCAAACTTTGATTACCCGTGTGTATCTCAAACCTTTCTCTCATGAGATAATGTCACCATATCATCGAAGCATGTACAACTACCGCTAACTCAAAATCATGAGTAAGGTAGTTCAACTCATGTGGTCTCAATTGCCTCGATTCATATGCTACAACTTCCCATCTTGCATTAGCACACAATCTAACCCTTGCTTTGATGCGTCACAATACACAACAAATCCTCGGCTCACATTTGGTGGAGTCAGGACTGGTGCAGTTGTTAACCTCTTCCTCAATTCTTGAAAACTTCTTTCACATTCAGGCGTCTAAGAAAATTTCTTCTCCTTCTTCAACAATTGTGTAAGGGGTCTGGCAATAGTCAAAAATCCTTCTATGAACCTCCTATAATACCCAGGCATTCCAAGAAAACTTTGAATCTTGGTAACCGTATTGGGTTGTTCGTAATGAACCGATTCTATTTTACTTGGGCCAAGTGCCTCTCCTACCTTGGTATTACGTGCCCCAAGAATTCCACTCTTCTTTTTCAAAGTTCACACATGCTAAACTTGGCATATAACATGTTCTCGCAATTTCTGCAAGACCAATCTCGAATGTTCTGCATGCTCTCTCTGATCCTTGGAGTAAACCAATATTTCATTGATGAACACCACTACAAATTTGTCGATATAATCTATAAATGACTTGTTCATCATGTTCATGAAATAAACACGTGCATTGGTAAGTCCAAACGACATCACCGTATATTCATAATGCCCATATCTGGTTGAGAAAGCAGTTTTCAGTATATCCACTTAATGAATTTTCAACTGATGATATCCTGATCTAAAATCTATCTTGGAGAATATTCCTATTCCCTTCAACTGATAAAAAAGATCGTCCATCCTGGATAAAGGATATTTGTTCTTGATCGTCACATCGTTCAACGAACGATAATTCAAACATATCCTCAAACTGTCATCGTTCTTCTTGATAAAGAGAAACTTGGTCTCACGAACCCTCTCTCTTGTAACTATTCAAATTTGCTTCTTAAATTCCACCAATTCATCATTAGGCATCTTGTATGGTCTCTTTGATATTGGCGTTGTGCCTGGTACCAAATCAATCACAAACTCAATATCTCTGTCAGGCGGTATTCCTAGTAGCTCCTCAGGAAAAACATCTGGAAACTCAACCACAACCGGTATTTCCTCCACCTTTAGGGTTTGCACACTACTAACCATTAATTGTCCATCCACTGTTTTCACATAAGTGAATTTTACCATCTTCTCATTTGAACCTTGTATACTCATGATTCTTTGGCCACAATCTAGGACTAGGGTTATGCTTGGATAACCAATCCATTCCTAGTCTAAAATCAATACTTTGGGTATTCAAGATAACAAGATTTGCCTAAAATTCTACGCTATTGATTAACATCTTCACTCCGAAACATCCACATTTAGTTTCTATTTTGGCTCTCAGTGATTGCGCTGATAATGTATGTTTGAGTTCTATGGTTTCCATTTGATTCTTAATTATCAAAACTTGCGATATGAAAGAATGTGATGCTCCTGAATCAAATAAAACAACTGCTGGTACTGAGTGTACAAGAAACATACCCACAACCATGTCAGGTGCGTTTTGGGCTTCCTCAGTTGCCACATGATTAACTCACACACGAACTGCTGATTGGAGTGTTCCTGTAGTAGGTGCTAGGGTCTGAAATCCTTCATGATTTTCTAGTGGGTTTTGGGTCTTGACGGGTGTGTTGCCCAAATAAAAGGACACATGTGTTATCACCTTCCTCTCTAGACAAACATTTGCAAAATGCCCAGGCTTCTTGCAGTTGTAACATATTGTCCCTTGAGTTGATGCATCTCCAGTAGCTGGTACTTGAGATGTTGTAGTATGACTGTTTTGCCCAACCGGACGATACACCATATGCTGATTCCTGTACTGAACTTATTGTGTCTAGGGTCAAATAAACTGAGTAGGGTTTCCTCTGCCCCTCTGCTGGCTTTGCGACACTCTTGCCTGCTCAAAATGATGCTTCCTGTTTTCACCCAATTCCTTCATATTGCTCTCTAGCAGAAGTGTCATGTTCATTAGTTCTTGAAAAATCAGGAAAAAGGATGAGTCATGAGACCAACTTGCAATCCATCATTCTGGCCCTTTAGAAACGAGACTGCCTAGTCTCGTCCACAGCCACATCCTTTGGTGCGTAGCTAGCAAGTTCCGTGAACTTGTTGAGATACTCATTCATGGACATGTTTGCTTGCTTCAGTACTCTAAATTCCTCCTTCTTGAGTTCCTTGATTCCTTCAAGTACATAATAATGACGAAAAGTTGTACTGAATTCCTCCCAAGTGATTCCTCCTTGTGCTACTCTCGCCTCACGATAGTTCTCCCACCATTCTACAGCAGATCCTTCCAACTGATGAGTAGTGTACAACACCTTCTCAGCATCCTCACACTATATAACACTCAGCTTCCTCTTGATCATCCTTAGCTAGTCATCACCTTCCATGGAGTAACACCACACACAAAGGTTGAGGGATGAGTCCTCATAAAGTCTGCCGAACACGACTGAACCCGTGGTACTTGTGGTTGCACATTTTGATGTCCCTGGTTGTTTTGGCCTTATCCTGCCTGATTTTGTTGCATCTATGCCATCACATCCTCATCCACTAGGTTTGAGCTGCAAGAGAAGCTCCAAAGTTGGTTGCATCAATCTAAGGTGTTGGGCGTACACCTCCAGCTGGCACATCATTCTGCTGGTTATTCTGGTTGTTGCCACTCTGATCACCACCATTGCCAGTGCGAGTCTAGATTAAATGGGTATTTTTAGACTTCTACATTAAAAGATATGAATTTTACAAGTTTTATCATATTTTTAAACAATTGGAAAAAATTTCTGGAATTAATTTTCTATTTTTTAGAAAATTCCCTACGCCAGACTGACAACTAGGCCCTGTCTGTCAGCCTTACAGCCCACGGTGGACGTAGCCTACACAACCCACATGCGCGTGCTCATGGTGCACCCTGCGTCGATCTAACACGTGGGACCCACATAGCAGTGACACGGTTCACCGTGAACTTGGCCTACTGGACCGATCCAATCTAAACCAGACCGCTCCCACTTAGATCCAATCTGTCTGATCTAGATGGCTACAACCTCTCCACGTCTCCTCGCCACTCCAGCAACCAACTCCACGGCGGCGCAATCCTCAAGCGCGGCGGTGCAACTCCGTGAGCTCAATCTCGTGCTACGGGCTGCTAAACTCCATGCTCCTAGGCTCTACAACTTGCTCTCAACCTCGCCAACTCACTGGGACACACGGCCATCGCTGGCAATGAGAAGCGGTGGTGCTCCACGGTTTACATGCAACCGGATGCTACGAACATCCCTAGCCTAAACTAAGCCTAGATTCAGAATCTAGGAACTACCAGGAACCTTACCATGGCAACGCGTGACTCCGAGGACCTTTGGTTAGCTTGGGCGACCTCCAACAACAACGATAGTCCTAAAGCTCAACGGCGATGACGATATGGCCTTTCCTACGGCAAAAGCAAAACACCATGGGGATCGCAACGATGATACACGGCTCTGGACAAGAATCGAATACTAAGACTCACTGACGACGGCAGAATTGCTCATCAGAATTCTTGCGCTCGAAACTTTCCCTAAGCTCTCCTCGGCGGTTCCGTCCTCCTTGAGTCAAGGTTACGCATCTACGAACCATAGCACAGTGGCTCAAGGGTTTCAATAGCTTCAGGAACCCTAGGTTGGCATTAACACCAAGGCCCAACCCACGGCAGCACAACGGCTCCTGTGTGGCTATGTCACAGTAACGGGCGCCCGATATCCACACGTACCGGTTCGTTCGGATAAGTGGCATTCGATGGCTGCTCACGTGCACGCATGCAAAACAGCGCCTAGATTGCACCACGTTGTCCCTCTCTGGAAAAAATAAAACCATTTTCCCCTTCTCTAAAAGGCTAATTAATATTTTCTCAGGTTTAAAAATACAAAAACACTTCGAAAAATTCTGAGAAAATTCCCATAAATTCTCTGAAGCATTTAGAACTTAACAAAAATTTATCAAGCACTGTATTTATATTTTTCCTTATTTAATTGTTTTAAATCTCTATGTTAATTAGAAAACACCCTTTTAATTATTTTAATTGCAGAAAAATTATAAAATTAGTTTATTTCAATTATTTGATAGAAATCAAAGTATTTTAAACTCACTAAATTTTTAAGATGTTACAACTATCGTACTTTTTTTTTGTAATATCATGCTGCCTTACTATGATATGAATATATACTTTCATCAATGTAATTTGCGTCAAAGACTTTTGAGTCGGCCAATGACGTCTTCGGAGATTATTTAGGTGCAACTACATCAAAATAGCTCACCAAAAAGATACGGCCTCAGGTCTCTTGCCAACTAACATTGACCTGCATGCATGCGCCTTATTAGTTTACTCAAGAAAGTGATTTTGTCTTAAACAGGGTTTTAGTTCCCACCGCCACTAAACAGGAATTGTCGGTAGGGGCTGGTATGTGTTAAGTAACCACGCTACCGGGTGTAGTCCGAGGTTGCTGATTCGCACGCAAGACGTAAACGGAAAACAAGATCGACAGATACACAAGTAGATGAAACACAGATGTAGGGAGAGAATAGATTCTTTATTGCTTTCAGGTGTATATACAATGGATGGATCTCTCTCCTATTTATAGTGCTGGTTCATATGGTTTAGCAGGTCCACGGATACACCTATCCGGATACGGCTTGGAGAGCCCGTAACCGAATAGGTTTCCTAATACTCCCCCTTGGACCTTGCCGCGTAATGCATATGCCTCATCAAAACTCCATAAAAACCCTGTAGGAAAAATTCTTGGAGAAAGAGTGCATAGCATACGCTCGCTGTGCGCACGGATATGCCTCGTTAAAAACCTTATGTGAGAAACTTCTTTGAAAACTCACTTAAGGAAAAAAGAGTACAAATCCACCCAACATTGCTTCATTACTTCAATGTAATAGTTGGGTACTTGAACTTCTGCTTCAGGATTTAATTCAAAATATATGAAGTTTCTCCCCCTGAATTCTGCATTTCTCTAAGTCTCATCATTCCTATGCCTTTAATGCATCTTTCAAAGATAGATGCAGGTAGGGACTTAGTAAATAAATCTGCGATGTTTTCGCACGACTTAGTGTGCTGAATATTGATTTTATTCATCTTATGCATCCCATGTGCATAAAAATACTTGGAGTTTATATGCTTAGTGAGGTTGCTCTTCACATATCCAGCCTGTACTTGTGCGACACATGCTGCATTATCTTCATAAATGATGGTGGGGGTTCGTTCTATTTGCAATCCACATGACTGGAGAATGTGGAATGTCATTCTTCGAAGCCATGCACATTCACGTGCGGCCTCATACAATGCAATGATTTCTGAATGGTTAGTCGATGTTGACACAAGTGTCTGCTTTGACGACTTACATGATACTGCGGTTCCTCCACACAGGAAAACATATTCTGTCTAGGACTTACCGGTGTGCGGATCTGAAAGATAACCCGTATCTGCATATCCGACCAAAGTCATATCTTGGTTCCTTCTATAAAATAATCCAAGATTGACTGTTCCCGTTAGGTAGCGGAAGATGTCCTTTACCCCTTTCCAATGCCTTTTTGTTGGCTCTGCACTATACCTTGCTAATAGATTTACGGCGAACGCAATGTCAGACCGTGTACTGTTTGCTAGGTACATGAGCGCTCCTATGGCACTTAAGTATGGGAATTCCGATCCCAGGACTTCCTCCCCCCTTCTCTAGGTCGATATGGGTCTTGGTCTGCTTGTAATGACCTTCCGACCATTGGGGTTCTTGATGCGTACGCCTTGTCAAAGCTAAACCTCTCTAACACCTTCTGGGTGTAGGCGGCTTGGTGTACGAGTATTCCATCTGGCATATGCTCGAGCTAAAGGCCTAAGCAAAATTTGCTTTTACCCAAATCTTTCATTTCAAATTCAGATTTCAAATATGAGCTTGCTTCTTTAATTTCATCATCAGTGCCAATGATGTTCAAATCATCCACGTAAACCGAAATTATACAAAAATCATCTTGTGATCGTTGTATAAAAACACATGGACAGTCTTCATTATTCGTATAGCCTTTCTTGCTCAAGAACTCGCTCAAGCGATTATGCCACATTTTTCCTGACTGCTTTAATCCATATAAGGATTTCTGCAATTTTACACAATATAATTCTTTCTTCTCTTTATTCGGGGTTGGCATGCCGTCAGGTACTTTCATATACAATTCAGAGTCCAGGTTACCGTAAAGATAAGCTGTGACCACATCCATCAATTTCATTCTTAAGTTCATATTCACTGCCATTGAGATGAGATATCTAAAGGTTATACCACCCATGACCGGGGAATAGGTTTCTTCATAATCAACGCCTGGGCGTTGAGTGAATCCTTGAGCTACCAGCCTTGCTTTGTACCGTACCACTTCATTATTTTCATTTCTCTTCCGAACAAAAACCCATTTATAGCCCACAGGACGTATATGGGAGGGTGTAAGGCACACAGGTCCAAACACTTCTCTTTTGTTCAGCGAGATTAGTTTTGCGGTGATTGCTTTCTTCCATGCCGCCCAATCTGGTCGGTGCTTACACTCAGAAAGAGATGCCGGCTCTGGATCGGGATCTATTCGCTTGGCAATCATTTTAGCAAAGTATATGTCGACATTGGTCATTGCTCTATTCATCATTTCCGATTCTACAAAGTTTATGGCCATTTCGTCATGGGGTGCTTCGTGCATTTCTACTTGCTCTTCACCGCTATTTCCCAACACGGGAGCAAGTTCCTTTAGCTTATTATTGCCGATGTGCGCACACGTATTTCTATCGGCTTCTTCTTCTATTACCGGTATATTCAAATCTGGGAGCGCCACGCTAGCAGGCTGCTTCTCACTAGAGTTGCCAGGTCTCAACTGGCTCCCCTTCTTTTTCTTTCGGGGCACTTTCGTGACCAGTTGTGATAAGCTCTATTATCCACTTTTCTCTAGGCGTCCTCGGATACTTGGGATTCGAGTAACCAGATTTCCTGTCATTTTCTCTGAGGCCTCGGAACAGGATGAGGATACCTTCTATGGTATTTCAAACCCGCTCTGGTGCATTACTAGGAGTAATGCAACTTGATCACACCTTCAAATCACAAAAATGATTGGGCAGTTCATTTGCTAATTTTCTATAAATCGAGGATCTTCTAAACCTCTTCGTTTGCTTCTCTAGTACGGGGATCATGTGCAGGAATGCCAGTGGCTTGCCAGATGATTTCACGGCATTCTTCTGTTAAGGGTTCTTTATCTCCCCCTAATGACGGGAAATTATCCTCGTCAAAGATGCAATCAGCGAAACAGGCGGTATGCAAATTATCGGTCGAGGGTTCTTAAATACTTGATTATAGACACTGTCGCATAACCAACGTATATCCCCGGCCTCCGGAAAGGGCCCATAGCTGTTCGCTGTGGTGGTGGTATCGGTACATACACCATGCATCCAAATTTTCTTAAATGGGAAATTTTCAATGTGATCCCCTGAGCTAGTTGCATTGGTGATTGGACGTTGTACGCTGATGGTCTATAGTTCAATAATGCCGCTGCGTGTAGGGCGGCGTGGCCCCAACACGTGTTCGGTAAATTACAACCCTGCAAGAGCGGCTTTGCTATGAATTTGATCCTTTTAATCAGTGCTTCTGCTAGTCCATTCTGAGTGTGGACATGTGGCACTGAGTGCTCTACTTTGATTCTCGATGCCATACAGTAATCATCAAATGCCTTCGAAGTGAGTTCGCCGGCATTGTCCAAGCGAATGGACTTCACGTGATGATCCGGAAATGCATTCTTAATTCTTATGATCTGAGAGATCAGCTTTACGAATGCGTGGTTTTCTTGTCGAGAGTAAACTCACGTTTGACCACTTCGAGGAAGTATCAATGAGCACCATGAAGTACCTAAAAGGACCTGATAGGGGTTGAATGGGGCCGCAAATATCCCCTTGGATGCTCTCAAGGAACGCGGGGATTTCATCTTGCACCTTCATGGTCGAGGGCCTAGTGATCATTTTCCCAGTGGCGCATGCCTGACATATGAAGTCTTCTTGATTAGGGAAATTCTTTATATTAGTTCCATGGCCCTGAGAGTTGGTAATTACATTTCTCATCATCCGTAAGCCTGGATGACCAAGTCTACTATGCTAAAGAGAGAAGAGTTCAGCACTCATAAAAGAAGTTTTAAGGGAAGTGTATTTGTCAGGTGCTTTAATTCTTGTGTGGTATAGCCCAGTTTCAAATGAAAGAAATTTTTCTAAAATTCTTTTTTCGCATCCGTCATGCTTCATAATGCACAGGAATTCTTTGCTATTTTCTTCAGTGGTCTCAACGTGGAAACCGTTGGCACGGATGTCTTTAAAACTTAAGAGAGATCTAGTGGATTCAGGGTACAACAAAGTTTCATCAATTTTCAGTGAAGTACCTATAGGCAGAACGATCGTGGCTTGACCGGAGCCTGCCACACACGAGCCACTTCTTCCAATTGTGGTTATACTGCCAGTGCTTTTCTTAACAAAATACTTTGTCTCTCTTAAGATGCTATTCTGCTATCAACAATGCAGATCTCCTTCATATGGGCGCTTCATAAATTCATATAATTTCAATTAGGCCATCATTCATATTGCAAGCATTCACACAAATATACTGGGAATAAAATGCATAACTGATCACGAGAATTAAAGGTTTGCTCCCCCTGGAGCTCACATTTCTTCATTCATGATGAGATCACAAATGTCTTCTAATGCTACCACACTAAAAGGGCCGACTAGTGATGCTATGTATACACTAAATAAATTCTGTAAAATAGACTTCTACAGTGTCAGCAATTTCTTTTCTATGATGGCATCATCTTCTTTAGTAGCTTCTGCATATCTCAGGCTTGTCCAGTCCTACTGTGCTTATGGCAGGATAGTGTGTTTGAGCTTTCCGAACTGCTTCTTAAGTGCGGCCCAAAGATCAATAGCACTTTTCATTGCCATGTATTCATTCTTTAAAGTATTGAACAGGTGTGCCTAATGAAATGCGGTGCTTGATTATTCTGTGGTCGAGTATTGCCCCTCGCTACAATGCTAATGGTGATGCGGGGAGCTTCATGTGCGTAGCCGGAATTCATCAAACTCACGACTCACGATGCCAAACATTGGCATAATTCAAATTCTTTGCATAAGATACTGTGGGTAATCATAGTGTGTATTGCGTGACATGGATCTATTCATAAATTCTCGGAATTTTCAGTATAAACATGCCAAAATAATTATTACAAGAATTATAATAGCAATTTCATGGGGTAATTCTATGCCGGAATATATACATTCAGTAAATTCTTAATTTTTGGGGCTTTCTATGCAAAAATTCTTAATTTTGGTGAATTTTCAGATAATTCCCCAAGGTTTCAGGGCTTTTCTACGAAATTCAAGCCCAATTTCTATGATAGCAATGTTGATTCATGACTACTATATGTAATCTGCATATATTCTTATATTTCTTCAATAAAATTCATGGTTTTCTACTATTCAACATGCTATTTTCAATTCATAGATTAAATGTAATGAACGAACACCACAAATAATCAGAAATTCACATTCACAATTCATATGCATAAATTCTATTCATAAACAGGCATAAACTAATAATTATAACAGCTAATTCATCATATAATAGCATGAAAATAATTATCAGGGGTAAATTAAAATTTGGAATTTCGAGATGTTTTTATGCCCGAATATGCCTTTCTATAATTTCTGCTGATTTCATGCACTTCTATGAAAATTTCAGTGTCTCCAAGGACTTTTGCAAAATTTTCAATGTCACCAGGGACTTCTACGAAAAATTTCAGTGTCCCAGGAATTCTTCTTGTGTAGTTACTTAATTTTCTGGGGTTTCTTGCAAAGTTCCACGCATATATTTTTTTTCTTTTTCGTTTCTTTTCCTCCGGCCCGGCCTTTCTTTTCCCTCCCTATGCGCTGCTCGCTTGATGGTGGCCCGATCCTGTGGATCTTGCTGGGCGCCCGATTCTCTCCGCGTGGCTGCTTCACTTCTTCTGCCGCCCGTTCGGCGTGCTCGTCTGCTGCTGCCGCCCGCTTCGGCGTGCTTCGCCCTGCCACCGGCTCGTTGGCGTGACTTGGCGGTGGCTGCTCCCCGGCTCGCGATTCGGCGGCTGCTACCATAGCTACCGGCTTGGCGGCTGCGCGACGGTTCGGCCATGGGCCGAGAGGCCGCGGGGTCGCTTCGAGTGCGATGGCGCCTGATTGGTGACGAGCGGTGGCAGCGGTCCGGGCCGCCGAGGTTCGATGGCGCCTGATTGGTGAGCGGCGGTGGCAGCCGGTCCGGGCGCTTCGAGGGCATAGAGGGCGGCGCGAGAGCGCACGAGGCGGCGCAGCGGCACGGTCACGGTCGACTGGAGGCGACGCGCGGCCAGCGGAGGCGGCGGCTATGCGCGCATGGTGCAGTGGTGGTGCGGGCACACAGCCGGCGCACGGCTACGCTGCATAAGGCACGCGCGATGCGTGGCCTATGGCCGGCGGTCAGTGCTGGGTTGACCGAACAGAGTTGCAAATTCCAGATTCAAACGAGAATCCCTAATTTCCTTTCCAATCAGATCTGATCTACTATTCAAAATTTGATTCAATGCAATACCTTTCGATCTACATGATCAACCTTCTGTGATTCCGTAGACTGTCGCGTAGGACAGCAGTCGCGTAGGACAGCAGTCGCGTAGGACTGTTTTCGGCTATCCGAGTGGAAGCCGGTGTGATGACGATTCGATGCCAAAAACGCCGGTGTAGACGAACAGCCGTAGTCGATCGATCTCCTCGTGCTTGTAGTTCCTCCTTCCGAGCGTGTCGTGCTGATAACGTATTAAGTAACCACGCTACCGGGTGTAGTCCGAGGTTGCTGATTCGCACGCAAGACGTGGACGGAAAACAAGATCGACAGATGCACAAGTAGATGAAACACAGATGTAGGGAGAGAATAGATTCTTTATTGCTTTCAGATGTGTATACAATGGATGGATCTCTCTCCTATTTATAGTGCTGGTTCATATGGTTTAGCAGATCCACGGATAGACCTATCCGGATACGGCTTGGAGAGCCCGTAACCGAATAGGTTTCCTAATAGTATGTTTCTGAGACGTTCAGCCAAAAAAGTTTTGGATATTTTTTGGTTTTTAACATTTTGCCGAGATTAATTGCTGACAATTTTCTGATGTTTTACTGAGATTTCGGTCACTAATATCCAAATTAAAATTCAAGGAAAAAAAATCTCCGTCGAGATTTCCGGACTAGTGACGTACTGGATATCCATGCCAGTCCTTGGTCGTACGGACGTACGCACGAGAAGTTTAAAACAAGAACGAATTGTTAGCTTCCAACTCCCAAGGACCGGAAGCTCTACTACTTTACTCGAAAACTATTCATTCAAAATTATTTAGATCACACTGATAATCACAAGAAAGTAACTGTACGTCCTCTAAGGGAATAAACGTTCGAAATCAGTTTTCCCTTCAAATCTTCGGTGCAAGAACGCGACAGAAAGAAGCTAACGTTTTATAACAAAAAAATATCACTTCTCTTATATCGTAGACCAAATAATTATAACATGGGAATGATGCTTAATTAGAACGCAACTCTACAGAAAGATCCAACACCCTCTATTAGAAGTAATATGAAGAGCATCTTTCCTTTCTCTTTACATATGTGGCACAACATTTGTACTCGTAAACACAAGCTAGACATTTTATTCACTTCCTGAGGGGAATACCTTTTCCTTGTAAGAGATGTCGCTCGAATACCCAAATGCAGCTTCTTCACAAATCCGATCAGATATGCTTTCGTCAACCTAACCCGGCATCACCGTGCCTCAGAAGTGCTTTAGGATCCAGTACGACCTTTGACTCCTAGAACACTGACATGAGCCCGCAACTAGCTCTAGACCGAGACAAAACTCCACCACGGGGAAATCTCACTAGCCCACCAACAGATCGGGACCAAGGGTAACAATCCTATCCAAGACTCTGTTGAGGAGGATGCTGAGGATAGCCACCACACTAGATAGTTTTAGAACAGAGCTTACTATCATACCTTGTTGCACCGCCATCAACGACACCACTAGAGATGAAATGGCCAACAAATTTGTTGGGACCCGGTCGTAAAAGACCGAACCCTTCCTATACATGATGTACTAGTCCTAAGAATCATTGCTAGTACACACAGTTATCAAACAGAGTGATACATTGCCATAATTATATAAGGTATATGGTCAGGGAACTCGTCCCGATTATTTTACATACATGTCAGCACGCAGGCTAAACCATAGAGTATACAGCGGAAATCACGGGTTAAACCCACAATACAGCTACTCTTAGATACAGAATCCCACAGGCATCTTGATTGTAAGAACGGACCCTAAGCTTTATTCCTCAGAAGACTCCTCGTAGTCCGACTTGTTGTAGTCTTCATCATCTGCCTCGGAGTCAAATCCTGCCTCTTCACCATTTGAAATTTTTAAAAGAGGGGGAGAAAATAGGGGTCAGTACTAATATTCAGCAGGGAAAGGATGTGAAACGGTATGTTAGCTCTGTACAGAGGTGGCTTCGAGGTTTTGCAAAAAAGCCTTGAACAATTTTTCCTAGTCAGTTAAAAGTTACGGTTTTAATAAACAACATTTTCAGGGGCTTCAATCATGTCTAGCTCGGTCATTCGGCCTAACGGAACTATTCCGATCGACCCCTGGCAAACTATGCTCCCTGGCTCGGTCATTTGGCCAATGGGACTGTTCTAGCCATCCGTCGACGTACTAAGTTCGGAACCACCATCGTCTCACGACTGGTCCCAATAGTAAAATCTGAAACGACGGTCCTTTGCCAAATGGTTTTAGAAGAACCCCAGTTTTTATAAAAGAAGTGGCTACCATATGAACACTCTCTTTGCACACTCATGACCGTGAGCACGACTGTCATGACAGTTTTTAACTCTGCAGAGGGGTGCACTTTACCCTCGAGAGGCTTCCCACCGAAGCGTTCAGCCACAAAGTCCTCGGGCTCTAACTCAATTGCTTCCCACCAGGAGGTCGCAACAGAGCCAGAGGACCGAGAACCAGGCCTGTCCCATACCAGGACCCAAGGTTGTACTATAAAGCTAGGTTTGTAAGTTCATAGGATGAACAGTCCTTAGACTAGGAGAGAACAGTTTTTAAGCCCCGGTTTGCAAAATCCACGGTGTTAGAAAATACCAACACGGTGCATGAAAGCATCCACTGGTAGAAAGTTCCTCCTAGTTGGAATATTTGAGGGGAGAAGAATAAGAATATCCATACCCAGCATCGTGTCCCTCTGATGCCTACTTTCCAAACGAGTTTATAAAGACATTTCCAATAAACATGAAATATAACATGATTTCTTTTTACGGACATTTTCTTTTAAACAACCTAAGTCCAATGGAAAGTAGATAACAATTAATCTAACTACACCTAGTTTTATATTAATTTGTTGTTATAGCAATACTGTTAAATAGGTCTAGCTAGTCACTATTAAACTAGTTTTAATATTTTAATAAAACTTTTTAATAAAAACAGGCTATAAACAATATGCGTCAAAGGACCTGCCTTGAGTTTCGGGAACCTGGTAGCGGTACTTCTCGGCGGTGGTGCCCTCCGCGGCGTGTCCTCCTTCTGATGGAAACGACCGCGCACGCGCGAATATGCCAAACAAGCCAAGCACAGTACAATCAGGCTATGGTACGAGTGATAATATTATTATTATTATTTTAAAATGGTTTGGCTATTTTTAAAAGAAAAACCCCGATGCGATGATTAACTGAAAGACTAGTCCTAAAGCTACAGACTGACAGAATTTTTAATAAATAACCGGGTCTCAGAATTAAGCGGAGACAGCTCGACTAACTAGACGTGAGCTACGCGAAAAAGGATGGGATGCTTACCGGGGTTCAGGGGTTCTCGCGCAGCCCCGAACGGTCAGGCACCGAAAAACCGACGCGACGCAGTGGCGAAGCGGTTCAGTGTCTAGCGGCCAAAGCCAGAACATGAGAGGAGAACCTGGGGGGCGATGGGGGCGAAAAGAACTGACAGTACTGACTGAAGCCGATGGCGACGAGAAGGCGCAGCCAAAAGGGGCGGCGAAAAATAGAACCTCGATGGTTCCAATATAAGCGCGCGACGGCGAGCGTCGTTAGGACTTGCTCGTGAGGAAGTGAGCAACCGGCGCTCGTGCGGACGTCGCGTCGCGGCAGGCGTGCGGCGCGACGCAAAGCTATGGCAGCAAGCTAATTAATCAAGGTGCAATTACTCGGCACTGACCACGGCAGGCCAGCAAGCAATTCAAGGCGACGTCAATCGGACCTGAGCACAGGACATTGAGGTGACCGGTCGGGGCAGAGGACGCAGAGGGGCAGAGCGAGGGTGACTGCATGCGGCTTGAAGTGCGGTCGGTAGCAGACGATGAGAGGATCGAGAGCGATCACGTGGTCGAGGCAGAGGCTGCAAGCAGCAAAGAAGGACAGCTTGCTGCTGCTCTGCAGTGGCAGCAATAGGTAGCAGCAAACCATGTGCAGTGGCAGCAACGTAGAGAGAGCCGAGTGCTATAGAGAGTGACCGAGCTGTATAGAATGAGTGTTAGAGAGAGAAACAACAACGGGAGAGAGAAAGTGGCTGCAAAGAGCAATGTGGAGGGAGATGGTTGGGCTCTAGAGAGTGAAAGAAAGAGAGAACGTGAGGGAGAGATTAGTAGGGAGATTAGGGTGGAGTAATTAAGCTGCTACTGTACAAGAGCACGTGCAGGTGCAGCAGCATGCAAGGAGAGTGAGGGAACGGGAGATGGCTAGGGAAATTAGGTGAGGGAGGAAGATATTAGGTGAGAGAGTGAGTGCTGCGGCTGTGAGCACGCAAGGGAGAAAATAAAGAGAGAGAGGGAGAGAGGGAGAGGGAGAGAGAGAGAGTAGGATTTGACAAGAGAGGGAGTGAGTTGCTTGCCATCTTGCCAGGCACAAGTGCCTGCACTTACACAAGGGGGAGGAGGGAGGAAATTAAAGAGAGAGAGATTAAGAAATGTAGGCTAAGGAGGGATTAGGGAAAATAAGGATTAAGGCTAATGCTCAGCATCTCAAGCGCGAACAAAAGCCAAACACTACGAGAATTATTATTTAAAATTTGTTTAAAATTATCTTTACAAAAAATTAAAAATACTTAACATGCCAAATTAAATTATTGAAAATTTGGGATGTTACAAACTCCTAACCCTAAAAAATTAGATCTAACCAAAAAACTACTAGAGCATGGTGAGGAAAAGGGTCTCTCCACTACACCAAAATATGCCATATATACCTATATATATACCGGCCAGCACAAATAAAGTTACTAGTGCCAGTTTTCAGTGGACACAGGGCAAAGGCTTTTATGTGACGATGCTAATTACTAGCGTCTCTTCCAACATTTCTTCCTCGACCTCCAACCGCTATGGTCCAATTGCCTTCTTCTCCATTCTTTTGGCCTTCTCCATCCTCCTTGCCTCCGCAGTCGTTGCCTTCTCCACCCGCCTTGCCACCAGCCCGGCCTCACTATGGTACCATGGCTTATCGGCGATCAGGAACCTCGCGACGGGAAGCCCGCCAGCAAGGAGCCCCATCGAGGAGGAGTCGGCGGCCAGCGAGGAGCCCTGTGATGAGCCGACGCCTATGCAGCGGTGCACCATATCATTGCCTGATCCGTCCTCGGATCCTTTGATGTGCGGCCCCTCCGACATGTTGTAGGATGAGGAGGAGGACGACGATGATGACGATGACGATAAGGAGTCCATCCTATGTCAGAGGAGGAGAAGGAGGAGGTGAACGGATAGACTTGAGGGTCCGATGATTGGGACACCTCCCCCAATAACTGGCCCGGCAACCCCGACGACTGCGACGACGTTGCTGGCTACTCCAACCTCGAGGCGGCAAGCGACGCCGACACCGATGCCGCCTCCTTCATGAAGATAGCTAGCTAACTAGTAGTAGCAGCCTAGCTAGCACTGGTACGGTGCTAGTGCTAGTTCTAGTCATACACCGACACTAAGAATGGGTTATCTCTGCCAATCTCAAACAGGCACAGATGACTGGTCACATCACTGATTGTTGTTTTGTGCCCGTTCAAAAACCGCTACTACTGGTGACTTGTTTTGTAATATGTCCTGACCCTTCCACCTCTCACGAGATCTCTGGAGTTGAGGGGTGAGGGGGCTGGGAGGGATTGGCGGAGGAGTCAGGAGTGGAGGAGACCAGGAGTTGAGCGGTGGCCTTCTTTTTTTTTTTTTTTTTTTCTCTAACTGACGCAGCCCACCAATAAATCGAAATATAAAACTACTTCCTCCCTCAAGGAAATGACACAGATACAGATCGAATGAAGATGATAACACTAAAATTTGTAAATGAGCCAGCAGCAACGGGGCAACTTGGCAAAAGAACAACTGCATGAGCACATTAATTTCTCCTGAAAAACAGCTGCAAGGATCACCCGGTACATCTCGATCGATCGTTGATTATCTCGTGAGTGAACTACCATGCATGCCACTGGTGGAGTGGACGCATTGCTAATGGCATGGGCAGAGGGGATCAGTGACCACATGGAGGGAGTACATGACGATGAGGAAGTAGACGACGAGCGCGACGAAGCCGGCGATGAGCGCCCCCATGACGTGGCTGCAGTAGGCCTGTATCTGCCCGCACACCGGCAGCCACCCGGCGTGCGTGTTGCCGTTCTTCGCCACCTCCGATATCGCGCCCGTGGCCGCGACGGCGCCGGTGAGCACCATCCCGACTATCTGTGCGCGCGACGGCCAACCAGATCACACCCATGCAACACCAGTAGCCATTCAAATTGACAATGCAATTCAGGTCGTTCTTGCAGCTGTGGTATATATGATGTACTTACCACATCGCTCATGACGACGAGCCTCGAGGCGGTGCTCCCCGGCGGCACGAAGAGGACGAGCAGGCTGTAGGCGCACGCCACGGCGTAGGCCGCCACGAAGAATCTACGAAAAGACGATTTTAACCATCTCACGTACAAACACATAACTACATGTATGCATGAATCGAGCTAGCTCTTACACAAACGACGGGGTGTAGGAGTACTTGGCCTCCATTTCCAAGCCGAAGAAGCTGGTGGTCTCGTGGCTGGTCACCATGATAATGGCCGCGGCAGCCGCGGCACCCGCAGCGGCGAGCCTGAGCACGGCGGTGATCAGCCGGTGCACCTTGGCCATGTTGCTTCCTTCTCTGGTGTAATGTTCTGTGGTAGCTAGTGTCTGTGTCAGTCAGTACTCAGTACTGATCAACGTACGGAGAAGAAGCTAGCTAGACCACAGGAGGTCTCTGGGGTGGTGACGTTAAATAAGTGGACAGTTGCGTGCAGTAGTTTTGGTAGTTCAGATAGGTGGAAGAGTAGGAAGATTATGCATGCGTGGGCACTGGGCAGGTATGCTGGTAAGCAACTTTGGCTTAACTTGTTGCCATGCTGCATGCCTTCTCTCCGGCATGTGACCGTCTCGGTACCATGATAGTTGGAAAATATGAGAAAATTTGAAGACATTTGTTGTTTCTTGTGGCACCGACGATGCTAGAAACTTCCTGGTGTTACCCAGAAAATTTGTTTCTTGCCGTTTGCACTCAATCCATGGGAAGAAGTCTAGGCTGAAGGAAAGTGACTGCTAAACTGCTGGTTTTCTTGTGGACGACAGCAGTAATTAATTAGGTGTTCAGTATTTGCATCGTTTTATAGGCTTTTTTTTTTCTAAATTATTAGAGCTCCAGATTTTACTGAATCAGATTTTGCTACGACTCCCCTTCGGTCCATTCCTAAAAATATGGTTTTCCTTGCTCAATCGTAGACTAGAAGTTGACCCGTGCACTCCCTATATCCCTTATTACAACGCTTTCTAAAAATATTCTCTCCCTATATCTCAACCATCTTCAATAACACTCCCTAAAATCCACTCTATTCTCTCTTTTGTGTTTTATAGTCACATTTTGTAACCGCCATAACCGATACGTGCTATTAGATTTGAAACATGGACGTTCCAACGGCTATTTTCCACCAGCGAGATTGCAACGGGTAGTCATACATTGTAAAATTTTGGATCGGAATTCCAAATTCACTTTGAGACAAATTTATGTTCTTTCTTTTTACTATGCAATTTTTTTTACTTTTGTCATGTTTAATTTTTTAAATTTTTTATTCTTTCTTCGTATTCTTCTTTCTCTCCCCACTTCCAGAACTCTTGAGAGGCTCTTCGTCTTTCTTGCTGCCTGAGCCCCTCCCCTCCCCCGCAAATCCGGGACGAAGCCCCGGGCCGGGCGGTGCGTCGTGGAGTGGCTAGCCGAGGCGGTGCCGTGGGCTAGCGCTGGAGCTGCCCTGCTTCGCCACATGACGACCATCGCTGCCGGCGTTCCCCCTACACGGCGCGCCCCACCGATTCGGAGCGGGATTTGAAGCGACGCTGCCCGAAGTCTAGCCACGCCACCTCGGTCCACTCCACTCGCTCTCCTCTTCATGCGACTGTCGAGGCACGACTGTCCACGTTGCAGTGCAGGCCTCCTCGTTGGTCCCATGTGGGCTCAGGAGGACCGAGTGATTAAGGCAGGTACGATATGGGGAGCGCGATGGAGACATGAGAGAGGATCAACAAATTTTGTGAAAACATAAATGTAATCACCTAAAATTACAAAATAGTAGGCCTAAAATTTAACTCAAAACCTATGGACAATTTTGTTTGAGTTACAACGGGAATTTTAGTTCAATTTTGCCTTTCTATTTGAAGGATTCAAATATATTGGATTTTTTTTTATCTTACAAGGTTCATCTAACATAATTTTGTATTTATCTTGGTTGAAATATGTTGGCAGAATGCTCCGAACAGACTATTTCAGGAACACCCCTTCTCAGGTCCGTGCACCTAGCGAAACAATGCGTGACCCCAGCAAATGAGTAACCTCGAGTGAGAACTCAACACTCAGCTTTTTGGGGCGAGAAAGCTCTAGGAGTATGTTATCTCTTTTTTTAAGGTCTTGAACCCCTTTACATGTACATATGCATGCATCCCTATTAATATGGAAAAATTTTTACACTAGAGGGTCTAGAATGGCCATTTAGATCTACAAACATAGGGTTATATACTTTGGCCCTTTATGCTAAATGACCTATTTGCCCCCGCTGAACAGCTAAAGCAGGGATAAATATATCTTTATATTTCTTGTCCTAGAGACCTTCGAACTAGAATGCCCTCCCACTATGATACTAAAGTGAAGGTATAAAGGAGAATTCCTGTTCCCGGGTGGTTATGGCTTGTCTCCTTCTAGAAGGATCCAATGTTACTTATCCTGACATGGATATAGACTCTCCTTGTATTGTCTGTCCCTAGGTTGCCTTGACCGCTACACTGGCCTTTCCTCCGTGGGGCGTTCTTGGTGAGGGTCCCGCGGAGCTCATTCTCTGCTTCGCTTCGGCATTGGTTCGGGGCCTCTCGCTTTCCTCCAGCAACCTTAGGGGAGCGGATGCAAGGGTATAGCGAGGATCGCACTTCGCTTTGCCTCAATGAGTCGTCTGGGAACTCTGGCTTTTCGTCGGCAGGCACAAAGGTCCCTCAAAGTTCATGCTCTACTCTGCCTTGAAGTTCGGTCAACGACCTCTTTGCTTTGCCTGGATTTATCAAGTCGTAGGGGTGGGCATATAGTGATTTTTAATAATTTGCTCACCTAAAATCGCTATTTGCTCGTGTATAGATCGCCTAGAATCTTAGCTAAAACAGATTACAATACATTTAGAAACATAATAACCACATGATGGGGAACTAAACAAATTACTCACCATGAAATTGACTGATTTCCAATAAAACACAAGGCGGTTGTTGCATAGACAGTCCCTTCTCCTTTCAATAATTAACTAGGGTGAGAACGTGCATCGCACATTAATCTTCTATGAAATAAATTAAAGCCGAATAATCCACCATCGACCTATCAGAGAGAGAGATATACATGAGGACCTGCATTTTGTTAATGGTTAACCTAAAACCAACCAAGCTTGAACAGATGGAGGCCTAGAGAAGGTGGAGCCAAAATTGGTTGCTTTTAGGTGTTCTATACACGAGGAAATAGCGATTATTTAAAAATATCCATTTTGAAACATAGTGAGTGTCCCATGCTTTGCTAAAAAAAGTATCATATTACTTTCTACTGCATCATATTTAAAATGTTTGGCTCCTACCCTTGTCTTCACTTTCACGCTTAATTGATTGTGTTGTGTTTTTGCATCTAGTTCCACTTTCATACTTGATTTTATGTGCTTTTGCACCCTAGGGCCGTTCCTGACATTTTGGAGGCCTAGGACGAGATAAAAATGGGTCATTTATGCTAATAAAACAAACAAGAATGCCTTTTTGGTTAATTTGATTTATGGTACTATAAAGTGGCCACTATTGAAAATGACAATAAAAGTTAAAAATCTGGTCGGTGCCACTCCAAAGTTGATGAGGAGGTGACTAGATGAATCCTAGCAATTGAATACATGTGGGAGGATGCAATCATAGGGAAGAGGTCATCCACGTGTTAGTCGTTTGTGCCACCCCAATGCACATGCAAAGTATGACTTTTGATAATGAAAATTAGTTTTGTCAACCCCTTTTTATATGCAAGTTTTGGGTAAAATAAAAATATAAGACAATTATACATTCAAAAATTCCTTTTTATAGTAGATGAGTTTAAGAGCTAAGAAAGATGAGATTTTAGCACAAGTTTCAACTTTTGGGCTAAAACATGGAAAATTTTGAAAATTCATGCCAAAAACTCTTTCTTTTGTCACATATAGGGATGTCCAAGATATATTACATTATACCAAGCTCCCCTTATAAGTGATACCCATCAAAACACCAAAAGATCTATGGAGACTTAGCTCAACAGCCAAATGATATTGAGAGATTTTACAAGACATAGTAGAATGAATTTACAACTTGAGCCAACTTATGCAAAGTTAAAGCCATCTAGTATGTTGAGTTCATTTTTTAATTTGTAAAACCGCGCCTCGTCAAGTGGTTTAGTGAAAATGTCCGCTAATTGGTCTTATGTACGAACGTATTAAAGTACAATGTCACCCTTAGCTATATGATCACAAAGAAAGTGGTAACGGATGTCAATATGCTTGGTATGCGAATTTTGGACCGGATAGTGGTAATTTTCACCGCGCTCTCATTATCACAAAGAAGTGGAATTTTTTTCAAATTTTAGCCCAAAGTTAAGGTGTGAATGTTTCATATAAACTAATTGCGCACTGATAGTACATCTAGGCCCCTTTGCTGATTTTGGTGATTAATGACAAATAATTTATGGACTAATGAGTTTTATTGAGAATATGGACAGGTACAAACTTCTAGTTGATTTTTGGTTGAACATGCACATTGTTCATGTAGTTTTTGGTGAGAAAGTTGTCTCAAGCTTAGTCCTTAGAACTTAGTGCTAATTGTTTTAATTTTGAGTCTAAGGACAAGCCGTACTATTAAGGGGGATGCGATGAAAAATGGATTTTTAGATGATTTGTGTGCTTATTGGAAGAATCTTGCACTTAGATTTCATCCCAAACAATTTCCAGGTCATTCGGGCACTTTTCACATCGGAGTATTCGATGTCACTCCGATGTGCATCCGATATGACCCCCTCTGTCTCTATTTCATTTTTAACATCGGAGTATCCGATGTGGTTCCGATGTCACTCCGATGTTACCCCCTCTGTTTGAAATCTTTTTAAACATCGGACTATCCGATATGGTTCCGATGTGTATCCGATGTTGACCCCTCTGTCTGGAACTCAAGAAAACATCGGAGTATCCGATGTGACTCCGATGTATGCTCCGATGTGACCCGCTCTGTCTTTTGACATCGGAGTATCCGATGTGACATCGAATACTCCGATATCTTCCAGTCACAACGGCTCTGTGAGGTCTGGTATTTAACCCCTCCTCTCCTAGCTCAGCATACAACGGTTCATTCCTACTCTCCCACAAGCATCTTGAGTTCTTGAGCTTCCAAAACTCCTCTCTCCCACTCCGTTGAGATCTAATCCATCCCATCATTTAGTGAGTTGGAGAGATTGAATCTTGTTGCAAGATCTGAAGAACTTCATCTTCCTCAAGCACTCTTCTCATCTTCAAGTCGTTTTTTTCACCGGATTTGTTACCCTTGGAGATTGGGGGCTCCTAGACGGCTAGGAGTCGTCCCCGAGCCACCAAAGCTTCGTGTGATTAGCCGAGGAAAGTTTGTGCATGTTGGATTCCGCCTCCGCAAGGGAAGGAATCAAGGAGTAAGCCCGAGAGTGCATCGTGCAACTCGGTGAGGAGAGGGTCAAGAGGGACCCGGGCTAAAGTGTGACCTAGCCTTCCTCAACGGAGAGTAGGATCCCCTCAAGGATCCGAACTTCGAGAAAAATATCCTTGTGTTCTTGTGTTCATTATTCTACTTGCTCTTGTTTCGTTTTTCTCAGATCTACTTGTGTAGCAGGAGCGTGTGTGCGAACAAATTTGTTGCAGGGGCTCTACTTGGTGCCACGAAGCTCAGATTTGCTCAGATTTACTTTTGCCCTAATTTCATATCGGAGTGTCCGATATTGATATCAGATAGTCCGATATCTGATATCTACATCGGACAGTCTGATATTGTTTTTCCGCTATGCTATCTTATAATTTGAGTTAAAATTTATAATCGCCTATTCAACCCCCCCTTCTAGGCGACATCTCGATCTTTCACGCACAACAACTCCCTGCCACTATGTATTCCGCTTCTGCGGTTGATAGGGCCACGGAGTTTTGCTTCTTTGAAGCCTAAGAAACAAGTGATCTCCCTAACATTTGGCAATCCTCTGAAGTGCTCTTTCAGTCAATTTTACAACCGGCATAATTGGAGTCCGAATACCCGGTCAACATAAAATCCGTACCATTTGGATACCAGAAACCAACGTTAGGAGAGTGTTTTAGATATCTCAAAATTCTTTTCACTACAACCAAATGAGATTTGCTAGGAGAGGTTTGAAAACGAGCACACATGCACATACTAAACATTATATTGGTCCTAGAAAGAGTGAGATAAAACAACGATCCAATCATAGAGTGATACAAGGCGTGATCAATTGATTTATCTCCCGCGTCCAAATCAAGATGTCCATTGGATGCCATGGGAGTCTTGATGGGTTTGGCATCTTCCATGTTGAACTTTGTGAGAAGGTCCTTCACATTTTTTTCTTGTGAGATGAAGGTCCTCGATCTCAATTGTTTGACTTGAAATCCAAGAAAGAAAGAAAGTTCCCCAATTATTGACATCTCAAATTTCTTGGTTATCATTTCTCCAAAGTTCTTGCATGACTTATGTTAGTGCAACCTAATATTATATCGTCCAGATAGAGACACAAGAAAAAGTCTCCCTCAATGATTTTAGTGAAGAGTGTTAGATCAAAAAACTCGATTTTGAACCCCTTTTTAAGAAGAAAGCTTCCAAGATGCTCATACCATGCTATAGGAGCTTGTTTGAGACCGTATAACGCCTTAGAAATTTTATTTACATGATTTGGTTTGTGTGAGTCCTCAAAACTGGGTGCTGTTTCGCAAACACCAACCCATCAATATATCCATTGAAAAAGGCACTTTTGACATCCATTTGAAAAAGAACCAAAAGCAAGGAGATATCGAATGGCCTCAAGCCATGCCACGGGTACATAAGTTTCACCATGATTTAGCCCTTCGATTTGTGTAAAACCTTGTGCCACGTGTCACGTCTTGTTGCGTGTTACCATTCTATATTCGTCTTGCTTGCTGTGGAAAATCCATTTGGTGCATATTACATTATGGTCCTTGGGTCTTTCTATCAATTCCCAAACATCATTCCTCTTGAAGTTGTTGAGCTCCTCGTGCATAGCATTCACCCAATTTGCATCTTGAAGAGTTTAATCTATATTCTTGGATTCTACAAGAGAAACAAACGAGTAATGTTCACAAAAATTTGTATGATGAGAACGAGTCTAAATTCCCTTGCTAATATCCCCAATAATTTGATCCATGGGGTGTTCTTTTGCTATAGACTGATGGCTTCTCAAAAATTTTGGAGGCTCCTTGAGAATGTTACCATCATCTTCGATTTCTTCTCTACCACTAGCTTGAGGCACCATGGAAAAAGTTGGTGGAGGAAGATTTTGATATTGAGTAATGTTTCAAAAAATTCATCAGTTATGTTTCATGCGTGTACCAAACACATTGATGTTGATTTTTATTTCATCTACGAATTAAAGGTTGCCTGCAAAATGCGAGCTAGACATTTGGTTTATCTCGTCAAAAGAATAGTCAGCTAACATATTCACCAAAATATTGTTTGTTCGGCAGTTCTCAACATTTCGTCATAATCTCAAACCTGATTGGTATAGTGGAAATGTGAAGAAGGTGTTAAAGAAATGAGATGTTTATGTTAACATTAATTTGTAGATAGCTCCTATTCATAGTTGTTAAGAACTTAATTAAGATCAACATATATATATATATATATATATATATATATATATATATATATATATATAAATGTATTGCATTATCTCTGTATGGTATATCTCGTATGACTATATGACAACAAGACTGTATAAGAAGTTCAAACTCCTTCCTTCTTGCACACAACTTACAGAGAAATATAGAAATGAGTAATAAAGTGATAAACCTCTTTTATTGTAACATACAATGAGTACATATGGGCACTTTTGGTAGATAACATAAAATGCAACACTCAATTGCAAGGAACAAAACTTGTGCCCAAAAATGTCATTTATAAACAAGTAGTCATTTACAAGTTGGGAATGCCGTCTCTTCTTTATGTCTTTCCTATAGATGTTCTCTCTTTTATAACATCAAACCCGCATGTCCATTTGTGCCACTCATGAACCCCAAACCGAGAGAAGTGAAACAAATATTAAAAAAAGGAACTAATTTCATATGCACATGGCCTCATATAGCAAAGAAAAAAGGTGTTGTTTTGGTCTCTGAACTATAGCCCTCAACCCATTTTGGTCGTTAAACTCTAAAACATGGTTAACTCGGTCTTCAAAATGTAAAAACCGAGCACAAATAGTCCCGTTACTGAGTGAAAGGCAGTTTTGACCGGTCAAAAATGGTTTGAAATAAGTGTTATTTGTATTTTTACATAAAATATCTCACAAAATCCAAATTTGAGTTTTTTTATATGATTATCTAATCTCATAGAAAATTTTCACATAATTTTCTAAACTTTACCCAATTGTTTAACATTTTGTCATATTTTTAAGACTACTAAAAAATGCTAGAAAATTTGATATTACAACGTGGTAAAATGCGGGTAAAATTTCTAAGAGCTTGTAAAATAACTAGGAGCTCAAATATAAAGTTTGCGTTGATATCATGACAAGAAATATATGTTATGCTTTGGTCAAACGATCTTTGAGGTTAAAACCACTTTTTGACTAGTCAAGAGACCATTTGTGACTGGTTTTGATATTTTAAGGACCAAGTTAACCTAGTTTTCGAGTTTAAGGACCAAAATAGTACGTTTTCCTAGGGTAAAATAGAGCCCCCCCTCCGAAAGGAAAAATATGGTGTTTGTTTTTTTTTTAAAAAAAAAGTAGCATAGTGGTCTACGGATGTGTTGCATACTGTTCTAATTGACAAGAAACATGTATAACAGTCACTAACATGGTGGTCTACTTATCCCAATCTATTGTTTGATAATTTGTGGTTTTCACTGTTTTAGGCTACATTTGGTTTAGGGTTAGATTAACTAGATTAGCTAACCTTAACCCTGCTAGGTTAGTTTATCCTAGCTTACCCTAAGTTTTCTATTTGTCAACTAATTCAGCTATTTGGCTAGGTTAGTGGGATTAGTAGAGAGGGATAAGTTATCCCATCCTTTTGTTAGGTTTGGTAATCCTTGGTTAGCAGGGATAAATAGCATTGATCGGATTAACTTAATCCCACTTAATCCAAGGGTGTTTGGCGGATTAAACCCTTAATCCACCCCTGAACCCTAAACCAAATGCAGCATTAGTGTTTTCACAGACAAATTGACGGTATGGGGCTGTTCAGTCCTTTCTCTAGCTGTGGAGGTAGAATGTTATGGCCTTGTGAGTTGTGACTATTTTTAGAACACCATGATGTTTTGTAAGGTTATTAAAAGCTTTTCAAGAAAGGAATGAAAATCTAGCTATCCAAATTGTAATCTCAACCATAACAACTTGTGAATATTCTTCCCGTAGTTATATATAGCCAATCACATGTTCCTCTACCTCTATATATTTCCATTGCCTATTCGCAACACAGTCCATTCTTCCATCTCTCTGCTCTTACGTTCATCCTGATCCTATTGCTTCTAGATCCAGCTGCCATGGCTGGCCAAGCTGACCAACCGTCTCAATAGGCTAATGTCCAACATGTTCTCAAAGGTAAGTGACAAACTTCAATCCAGCTATTTCCCTCTGAAAGGTCTCTCTTTCTTCACAGCCGAGCTTGTGTCTGTTTGAAGAGGTCATCATAAATTATTAAAGTATGTCTGTGCCTTTTTGTTCAGATATAACTCCGATATTATTGTTGTAGAGGTCCATATATAGGTGAATGAGTTTGGGTTTGATACTTTGCTGCATGTTTTATTTTGATGGGGGTTTAGGGCTATCTGGATGAACATTTCAAGCAGCTGCAGATGCTACAGCATGGCTCCCCAGGCATGGTCACGGAGGTCGTTACCCTCTATTGTGAAACTGGTGCATGGATCATTGGCGAGCTTACCATGCTCCTGTACGTATTATAATAGCTCATGTAATTATGGTTTGGGAACGATCTTTTCATATCGGTTTTGGATCAATAGAATTGGTGGTCGCATCTGCAGGGAGCAATCAGATGTGGATTTCAACAAGGTTGACATGCACCTATGACCTATGTGCATCAGTTCATGGGGAGCAGTGCAAGGTAATTAAGGTTCTTTTCAGTGCTTGCATGTCTATATATGGTAGGTACTAGTATTGTTCTTCTTGCGTCTTGGGCTCTTGGCAAGCATGTCACATGATAACTCGTGCTAAAATAGGAGAATCCAAATGCATGGTACATGTCATGAGGCCAACATTAGGGAAGGATTACCGTACACTTGTGCTTAATTTGTAGCGGCCAACGAAGTAGATCCAATGAACTTGGCCCATTCTAACAGTAATTAGAATGCTCAAAGAGGGAGGACAAATTATTTCTTGTCTGTGGGGACGTACTTGCGGTCTTCTATATTGAGTTGTAGGCTGTGGTAAAGGCAGGTCACTAGTCTACACTACGGTGTTTTAGGTATGGGGGTAGTGAATGAGTGTTTCGTGCCATACATTCGTATTGGAGTGGTTTGGTTTCAACGCATTGTGCGTACTTTTGAAAATGGTTCGATTTTTCAGCATGAAAATATATATTGATAATGCTCGTAGGTATAGAAACTATCTATGTAATTTTTTCATGTGAAGAGATAGCATGGTCTCTGTTTTTGCAATTTAAAGAAAGTGCATGCCATAATTGAACAACATACATCATAGGATATCTAGTTGTTTCTACCATTTAAAAACATGTCAGAATTCACTACTACAGATCGGCCGTCGATCTTGGTTCACAATAGCCATCGATGCGGTTTTGAACCGTGCAGAGCCATCTGGGATCGATGCCCCATGGCATCGATCCGGTTCCTCACCCGTCTTGATATAGTATCGATAACGGTTGGAGGCCACACGTGGCTTTAGCTCATGCCTCGCCGAAGCCCAGTCGATGTCGGTTGGAAGCACCAATCGATCTTGATAAAGCTATTGTTCAGTCCGGTTGATTCCTCCAACCGTCTTGAAAGCAGCACACGTAACTTTAGCCCATGCCTCGCTGAAGCCCGGTCGATGCGGTTGGAGGCACCAAGCGAATGCGATAGGTCACTGTTGAGTCCCGATTGGTTCCTCCAACCGATATTGAGCAGGCACCACCTAACCTATAAATAATATATATATATATATATATATATATATATATATATCTGTGTGCTAAGTCACAATTAATTAAAGCACATATAATCAATCATGCATAATTAACTGATAATTAAATCATAGAACTTTTATTAACAACTTTAATTACAATTATTAGGTATCACAATGAATCAATCATGCCTATATATAGTACACATACAGTTCACATAACATTCATTACAACTTTAATTACAAAACGTTCATCGTGATCTTTTATGTGCATCGCTCTTGGTAGCCGTAGATGTCGACCCCGACAGTTCACCGGTCTTTATCGAAGGGCCCCACCTATTTGCCGCTGGAACGTGAAACTCACCTCTTGGATTGACGACCTTATCGAAAATCCAGCCGACGAGTTGTTCTTGGATCGCTGTCACGATCGCCGGCGAGAAATTAGACACACATTGCAAGTCGCTAGCACCTCCGGCCAGGATGTGCATAATATGGCACACATAGTAGCCGCATAAATTGGTGCCCGACGGCTGACGCCAGACTTGTGGTGAAAAAAGCTAACAGCGTGAAATGGATGTATGGAAATGAAGTTAACTAACTCAAAAGCTACCCTGATGGCATACATACTCGAGAGGCAAGTGTAATATCGAATTCCTCGTTGAATTAGCCCACGGTTCGATGCGGAACCGTGCGAATGCACTACACACGTGATTGCAAATTGAACATGATTAGAATTTGTTTAAAAAAGAGTAGAACGAGCACAATAATGGAAAGAACAAGAATACCGGTTGAGAATGTCGATCAAGTTTTGGTACTTTTCAACTGGTCTCCTGAGCGAGTCTATAACTGTGATCATGCTACAATCTAGCTCGATAATGAGAAGAATCCAGTGAAAGCTGTACATATATATGGCAACGTAGGTAACTAATTAGTTCTAACATCGTGTTGTGGAAAAAGATTAGAACAAGGCGGTACGAAAACACTTACTCAAAGTTGTAGGGTAAAAGTATCTTTGAATGATATTTTTGACCTATTAGCCCGTTGTATATGTTGGTCTCTGTATCGGCAGGGGATAGTCGAACATTTGTCTCATTGATAACTAAAGGGTCAAGGAAGCCTGTGTTGAGAGTAGAAACACCTTTGCATCTTTCTATCTCAATTCTACATAAGAAGAAATTAGTTAGGCTTGCAAGTTAGTATAGTGCAAGGGCCCGCACGGTGGATTTTTGCAATTAAATAAGACACTTACAGAGTCCAGCAACCCAACATGGCCACGTCGATGGCGTCTGACTGGTATAGCTCGTACATTACTGGCCATTGGACATAAAATTCACCGTCGTCGTGAAAAAAATGTTCTTCCTTGTACTTGACGGCAAATGACGGTAGGCCATGCTTGAACGCATCCAGGTACCATTCATGGAATTGGCGTATCCTAGTTGGTAGCTGGCCAATCTCCTCACGCCTGACCAAGGAAGTGCCCGGTGTAAATTGCCATCTGACTTCTGCAGCTTTAATCTGCATGTCGCCTAATATTTGCTCTGGCTGAAGACCAGTTTCCTCGATGAATTTTTGCATCTCCTTGGCCTTCTGATCAGCTGATGACGTCGTCTTCTTTGACGTCTTTTTCTTGGACCTTTCCTTGACCAATGTGCGCTCGTAGTCAGATACACGAGGTTTTTCCTTTTTGTCCTTCAAATTTTTCACTGTCCTCAAGCCTTTTAGAAATTCTTCCGTACCAAGCTGAACCTTCTTCTCTGGTGACTTGGGTTTAAAAAATTTAGTGACCTCGGCTCTGACTACTTTCTCGGTCTCCTCCTCCGTCATATCGTACGCCCGCTTTGCAAGTGCAGCCAGCTTCTTGGGTTGGGTGGACCTCGTCCTCTTCTTGTTCTTTGGGCGAGCCGGCTTGCTTGTCTTGGGCGGCGATGTTGGAGTTGGAGTTTAGCGTCTGCGAGCTTGGTGCAGGAGACGGGCTTCTTCTGGGAGGCATCTCCTTAGGTGACGATGGAGGTGATGATGGACCGATTATGTGTGCCGGAGGTGATGAAGGTGTTGGAGAGGACACGTCCATGTGATCTCGAAAAATAATGTACTTCTTCTGCCATTGGATGAAATTGTGGATCGCCTCTCCTAACCGTAGTCCGTCACCTCCGGGAATATCGAGGTCCAGTCCTCGCACCTGGGCATACCTCCTCCACCGAGACCACAGGAGTAGCCCGGCATTATCTGTTGGCCATGGATGACCAGCCTGCTCCACCGGTCGACCATGCCGTGAGCCGCCTTGAAAGAGATGTTCCTCACTTGGACGTGCAGCTCACAAGGTGTCCGCTGCGTGATATCGTCCACGGGCCAGTGGCCCAAGTCCGCTTCGGGCAACCCACCGGAAGCACAGCTGCTTCGCCGCCTTGAGGGACTAATGAGGTCCGGATTAGCAGGAGGTTCCTGGCCCGCATCTAGCCGTTGGCTCAAGGCTAACTGTACCTGTCTTTGGATCTTTTCTTTCATGCTCTGTTGTGTTTGATTCAGGCGTTCTTCAAGCATTAGGAGCTGTTGTGCCTGTCGGGACTTGCTTCTCACCCGACTCCTATAGGTATCGGCGTCCTTAGCGAACCCAATCTTCCACGAAACGACGCCAACGCCTCGTGTACGTCCAGGGTGCTCCGGGTTTTGTAAGGCCCTTGTAAACTCGTCGTTCTCCCTATTTGGCACGAAGGTGCCTTGGGAAGATTCCTCGATCGACTTTACAAGTCTTCTGGCCACATCTGTCAGCACATTCCCGAACACCGTGTTTCCATCATCGTCAAGACCGCCGCCGTGAGCATAGAACCAGCTCTTCGCTCTGTCTGGCCATTCCATTGTCGCGAGTGCGACAACCTTCGCCAGCAGTTCCTGTTCCTCTTCTCCCATCTCGCATCGCTGGCGGTAACCACCGGGGCGAGGTGGTGGTGGTATTGCTTCTTCCGAGCATTCTCGCTGTTCCTTTCGGTCGACTTTGACCTTCATTCAATTCTTGTAGTTCACGAACGCATCCAGTGATTCGCAACTTTGGGTACTTGTTGAAGTCGAAATTCGGTTCTTCTTGACGTCTTGCGTGTTCAACTTCTTTTTATATGTTTGGAATGCGATGGCCATCTTCTTCAACGTGTAACTCTTCACCTTCTCTTCGGTCCCTTGGGGGAAGGTGAATGTGTCCTTCAGGTTGGTCTAGATCATGTTCTTCGTATCTTCAGGGACATTATCCCATCTCACGATGCTAATTGGCACATGGTCCCTAACGTGGGCGCCGCATGCGAATTGAACGCCCAAGCGCCCTAGGGGTGCAAGAGGTTAACCGTTATCGCCGACTTCGGTGATAACATGTCTTGCCTTCGACTTCTTGTTTGAACCTCGCTGACGTGATTGGCTACTCGATTGAGTGATCTGAAAATATGGTACAATAATGTCTACGTGTTAGAATGTTGGCTTAGCATGATGGTGGAACCGGCATATACACATTCGATCTAATTACCATGGTCGTCTCAACGGCCTCAGGAGCCTCATCGGTCTCGACGAGCCTTAAGTCCACGACAGGCCTTGTGGCCTCGATGGAATCATCGAGCTCGTAACCATCTTCTCCCGAAATCAAACTTCTCATGAACTCGTCTCCATCAAACCCTTCTCCCGCCATCATAGTTTCGTAGTCTATAAGAAGGCATTGAAAATTAACAAAAAAAGATTAACAAAAGTATTCTTGCACATTTCACATATACTTATACATTTCACATATACTTGTATATAAACGGGTGACAACGAGGAGGGCAGTGGAGAAGTTGAGGTAGATGAGGACGGGCGACAGAGACGAGGACGGTATATACATTACATTTCACAATTAATTGACATACATCTCAGAATTCAAATTTCCTACAAAATTGGTATATACATATACATCTCAAAATTCATATAAATAAGATACAGAGGTCAGAAAGTCTTCCATTATCTAAAAACTATTACATACAAATAAGATACAAGATACACTATTCGATCACATTTATTGAGCGGGATATCTTCTCCAAGGTTACCGATGATGCTAAAATAGAGCGTTTCCAAATGATGAAGACCCTAAAATAATATTATAAGGTACTATTTCCATCATTCCATGCTCATTTTATTCATGCTATATATTTTTTTCATCTAAGAATTTATATCTTGGACCAATTATTTGGCAATTTAACTACTTTACTCCCTAGTTCTGAAATCCTGGCTCCGCCACTGCGTAGGTTTGGGCATTTCGTCGAATGGATGGTCGGATCCCCGTTCGTTGCTGGTTCAACGAAGAAGTTATTATGGGAGTCATTGCCCAACTGTGGAAAATAGGTGTACGGCGCTCGTGCCAACTCCCGGTGGTTATGACGAAGAAAGGACAGGGCAATACGGGCAACTTCTTGGACAGCCATGGCGATTGTAGTTCCCCTTGCTTCAAAGTGATATGGTTGGCTTCTCGCCACGATCCTTGCGGTGATGTTGACTATTGCAATGTAGTCCTCCATGCCTGGTCCTTGAGTGTTGGTGTAGACAGCATACTCTGGGGCATAAGTGTAATTGGCATTCCAAAGGAGATCTCGAAGAAGAGAAGGATATCCATCGACTCCCTCGGCACGAGTAGCCAAAACAAGTGGTCCGCGAGTCATCTACCAATAAGAGGAGTTAGGAAAAATTCCAGGTTGTGAAACCAAATGAATATGAAGATAAGAATGAATATAAGATAGATGAGGAGAAAATTCAGCAAGCTTATGTTTCAAAACATATTTGATAGTTAAAATAATTTGGACTCAAAACCTTCCAGCTAGCTAGCGGCCATGCTAAGTTCTAACCTGCAGTCACATGTGCTCTGATACCAAACCCCTGTGGCGCCTCCTCGGAATTCACATTCGGCTCAAAGAAGTCACTTCCCATTCGCTATCCATATGGTTGGAAAGTAACATACTAGCTGCCCAAGAGCAAGCCGAGAATGTTACCTCCCAACCCGAGCTTGTAGCGGTACACACGGGTGACCTTCGTTGAAACGAATGTAAACCGGGTGCCCGGATATGTGTCCGGTGATGGCTCCCAAGATCAGCTACCATCACACACATATCCTCACAATGATCGATAGCACAACACATACATTTTCGGGCATAATTTACATCCAACCGGGCAACATGAACTGCTGCCCGAATAATAAGTTTTAACATCATCAGAGTTTTACTGCAGCGAAAATACATGTTTGTTCACCAAAATAGCAGCGGAAGAACATCATAAATAACAAAAGTCCAGCGTGGTATGCCCCCATAAACCCTATGGGCAACCGACTGGAAATTAGAACTCCGCTTGCCCGCTAGCGTCACCGTGCTCGGCTTGGTAGTAGTACTCAAGCACGGGGTTGTCTTCACCTGAAATTGCAGCACATTGGTTGAGTACAGATGGTACTCAGCACTAAGAGGTAATGTATATCCTCAATCATGAATATTATGTACTCAAGAAAGGGCTAGCAGTTTTTTTAGCACAATTTGCATTTTTGCAAGACATATAAGTATGAGTAGGTTGTAAATTGCATTTGAGGAAAAACATTCCAAAATATAATGCTCATAGTATCCATCATAATTCATCATCATAAATCCATGGGGCTCTATCCGCCCTTGGTCTCTATCCGACCATAACCACAACATACTCGGGCTCTATCCGCCTTGGTCTCTACCCGACCATACACCACGAGCAACCACATGCTCGGAAAAAACACGGCTATCCCACCATGCCTAAAACCAGTACCCAAACTGAACCATGAGCTAACATCAGTGTCTCGCCTCGCAAGTTTTCGTCCTTAACCACAGGCGCGGTTGTTCGAACAGTTCAACACTCTGCGAGAGGTGTACGACTTTACCCTGCACGGACACAAGCCATGCCGAAACCTCCTAGATGTACATGCCACCATTGGGTCACCCGAGTTAACTTTATCCGGTCCCGCTCCATGAGTGCGGGAGGAGTTAACCGTTGCGATGGATTTGTCCAAGGCCCATCACACCCAAGCACAAGGGCGCCCCACGGATGGTCCACCTTGCCACCCCACCCTCTAACACAAGTTGCCCGCTGGTACCCAACGCGCGAGCATGCACAGAAATTGGCCAAGTGTTCCCATAATACACGTGTGGTCGTGCGTATAGTAACTGAAGGATTGGCACCATGTTCGGTCCTTAATTCACTCGAGCGGGGCTCGTGTCCGGATCCATCCTCCCATCATTCCCTATCACCCGTTCAAGTCCAACTCGAGCTCACATAATCCATCATCATCATCACCAGTATCACATAGTAAATCATTCACAATCGAAATCGTACGACCAACGGAATTACTCCATCGATCGCTTTACCACGTTGACTCTAAGCATGGCTAAGCTTCCGCTGACTGAACCCAATTAATATTATATTCTTAGGCTACAAAGGAATGGTGATATCAAACATAGACCACTAAGTAGGAGATAACTAAGTTCTACCCACCAAGTGACATATATATTTTAACTCAGCATGCAGGCAAGTGATAGAACATAATTGAAACCATGCATTCATAAATAGAGGATCAATATGGTGAGTCAAATGAGGGGAGTATATCTGCCTGGTTGCTGCTCGTTGGCGGGGAGAGCTTCTGGACCAAGTCCGGGCTCCTCCAGAACGTCGGCTCCTAATGTTCGGTAGCAAGAACATCAAATAAAATCCAAATAAAATATCAAACAAATAGGAACATCAAATATTTTTAGAAATTCAGAAAGTTCATGAGCTAATGCAAATTTTGCAAAAAGAATCACCCAAATCCGAGTTCGGATGAGTGAGATCGGGCTATTTGAAGTTTGGAGTGCAAAACTAGCTTGGGGCTGTAAGGACTAAGCTCGGGATTAACTAAGGTAGCTCGGGAATGAGCCCCCTAGCTCGGGAAAGTCACTTAGCTTGTATATTTCTCAGTACGAGCCACTTTTGGCGGTCCTAATAAGCTCGGCTAAGCTCGGGCTTAACATGCAAGTTGTAGGAAATTTCCTGGCGCACAATTTTCATGTAGAACACTTTTTCATCCGAGCTACGGTTGATTCTATAGAGCTTACTAACTAGGCTACTACTCAAAGAAAGGCTGAAACAGGCTGTTTTCAGATTTGGGGTTCTAAGGCTTTGGTTTCCACCAAAGAACAGCTTAGCCATGAATGCTAAATGGTGAAAAACAGAAGTGAGAGGGAGTATTGGGTTCTCACCTAGCAAGGAAGGCCTTGCTTAACAATAGAGAGCCCAAAGATGAGGAGATCGAAGTGATGGACGGTATTCTGTTCAGAACTCGATTCAGTAACTCTTTAGCTCGTTCCTTGAGGTCCCTTCAACTCCAGAAGCGTGGATCTGCTCCTAGATGTTCCTTAGCTCGTGCATGAACTTTTTTTGGCCATCTCCAAGCTTTCATTTGAGGGAAAATGATATGCAAGATGAGAAAACAGCGAAGAACCTCATTGCTGTTCAAAACAGCGAAGTAGATGAAGAAAGGCAGCAAGAACTCACCCAAATCCTTGGGATCGTGCAAGGGAGTTGGATGTACTTGAAGCCTACGAAATGTAGATGTTACTCCTGCTCATTCCATGGCCTGGATTTGAAGAAAGAGGGCATAGATGGGCAGAAAACGAAATCAGCCTTTGCTGTCCCAAAACCGAACAGCAAAGAGAAAAGGAAGGGAAATCCATAGCAAACCTTTGTGCATGTGCTTACCATGGAGTGGAATGGATAGCCAATGATTTTAGCTTTCCAACGATATATAACACTCTATATGGATTCTTGGTGGTTTGGGTGGAGATTTGAATCGTGGAGGTGGAGATGAACAGCTTGCTGTTCTTGCTGCTGTCCAAAACTTGGACGTGGGAAGAATGAGAGTGAGGGCTGGTTGAAGTGGTTGGAGAGGGGTTTAAATAGAGATATACTCTTCTATTGACAAGTGGGTCCATGTCCCACCTGTAATAGAGAGTCTGCGGGTAAGATTCTGGGTAAGAAAAGCTAAGGGTCTGGGCTGCCTGCAGCATCGCCCAAGTTAGCCAGTAGATGGAAGATTCGGCTGATACTGCCCAGCACCGTCCAAGTCAGCCAATGGATGGAAGATTCAGCTGATACTGCCGGAGGGCAAAAAAGGAATAAAGAATAGAGGTGGTGGCTGGGTTGTTTGACTAGGTACGAGCTTACTCGAGCTTTTCCAAGCCCGGTTAGGTCTTCTGTTGCTCGGTTCAGCCGTCTATAGCTCGGCCAGCTTCCTCTGGACATCTTCTAGCTCGGACGAGTGATAATCAGCTTAGATGGGCAGCAACCAAGCTCAGGTATAGCTCGGTGAAGTCCGACATAGTCACTATCTTGCTTGATAGAGCTCGGGTGAACTCTACCTTGCTCGGGCAAATTACAGCTAGCTCGGGTATTTAGAGAACATGCCCGTCGGGCTAGGTCTCACTACTCTAGTGGCTTGGCCAAAGGGTTTAAAGTTAAAACTTTGTGTTCCCATCATAGAGCATGGTGGTTGAATGCAAAATTTTTGTAAACCAACATAAACAAGAACGAATGAACATGCTAGTGATATGCATAGCTATACGAAATTTAACAGCTGGGCTGTTACAGACCTCCGACCCTTAAAAAGAATCTCGTCCCCGAGATTCCGCTGTCTCGGTGAAGAGGTATGGATAAGTTGCTCGGAGATAGTCTTCACGTTCCCATGTTGCTTCTCCTTCGGTGTGGTTGCTCCATTGCACCTTGTAGAACTTCATGACTTTGCTTCTTGTTGTTCGCTTCTTATCTTCAAGAATGCGAATGGGATGTTCTCGATAGGAGAGATCAGATTGGAGATCAAGACTTTCCATCTCGATGACTTCGGTTGGAACTCGAAGACACTTCTTGAGTTGAGATACATGAAAGACATTGTGCACGTCAGAGAGGGAAGGTGGAAGATCAAGCTCATAAACTACCGCTCCTCGCTTGGATATGATTTGGAATGGACCGATGTAGCGAGGTGCAAGCTTTCCTTTCATTTGGAAGCGATGAGTACCCTTCAAAGGGGTAACCTTAAGATAGACATGATCGTTGACTTCAAAGGTAAGCTCACGTCGGCGACGATCAGCGTAACTCTTCTGGCGAGATTGCGCTGCTCATAATCGCTCTCGGATCAACCTAACTTGCTCCTCGGCCTCAGCAACTAAGTCAGGACCAAATAATGGCCTTTCTCCAGATTCGGACCAATTTAGGGGAGTTCTACACTCTCTCCCATAGAGAGCTTCAAATGGAGTCATTTGAAGACTAGACTGGTAACTATTATTGTACGAAAATTCAGCAAATGGTAGGCATTTCTCCCAATCCTTACCATAAGAGAGGACGCATGCTCGGAGCATGTCTTCAAGGATTTGGTTGACTCTTTCAGTTTGTCCACCGGTTTGAGGATGATAAGCCGTGCTAAAAGAAAGCTTGGTTCCCATTGCTCGGTGGAGACACTCCAAAAAATGTGAAGTGAATTGAAAGCCTCGATCTGAAATGATCTTCTTGGGTACACCGTGGAGAGACACGATACCGGATAGATAAAGCTCCGCCAAATTACTCACATGGTAATTGACCTTGACAGAGAGGAAATGGGCAGATTTGGTTAATCGGTCAACGATTACCCAAATGGAATCGAAACCATTTTGTGTCTTGGGTAAGCCGGTAATGAAATCCATACCGACATCATCCCATTTCCACTCGAGCACGAACAACGGTTGGAGAGTACCATTGATGCGAGATGGTCGGCCTTCACACGCTGACATATGTCACACTCCGCAACATATCGGGCAACTTCCCGCTTCATGCGAGTCCACCAAAATCTTTGCTTCATATCTTGGTACATCTTGGTACCTCCGGGGTGAATTGAGAAGAGAGAGTTGTGAGCTTCATTGAGGATGGATGCCTTTAGCTGCTTGTTGTTAGGCACCACTAGGCGTTTTCCAAACCATAAGACACCTTGGGCATCCTCAGAGAAACAATTAGCTTTGCCTTCTTTCATTTTAGCTCGGATATAGGTCACACCTTTATCATTCTTTTGAGCATCCTTGATCTGATTGATAAGGTCAGGTTTTACCTCTATAGCAGCAACAAATCCTTGTGGAACCATTTTCAAACCGAGCTTCTGAAATTCAGTGCACAAAGCATCCGATTCCGACTTAACCGAGGTGCAATTGCATTGTGATTTCTGGCTTAACGCATCGGCAACCACATTGGCTTTGCCCGAATGGTAATGGAGACCTATATCATAGTCCTTGATCAATCCGAGCCATCTTCTTTGTCTACCATTCAGATCTGACTGTGTGAAGATGTACTTGAGACTCTTATGATCGATATAGACCTCGCAGCGTTTTCCGATAAGGAAATATCGCCATATCTTAAGAGTATGCACTACTGCTGCGAGCTCGAGGTCATGGGTGGGATAATTTACTTCATGGGGCCTTAATTGCCTTGATGCATAAGTCACGACTTTACCATCTTGCATAAGAACACAACCAAGGCCGAGGTGAGATGCATCACAGTATATGTCAAAGCTCTTGTGAATGTCCGGTAGGACTAGGGTAGGAGTGGTGGTCAATTGGTCCTTCAAGGTTTGGAAGCTTTCTTCACATTCTTGTGACCATTCAAACTTCTTATCCTTTTTCAAGAGTTGGGTCAATGGTCGGGGAATCCTGGAGAAATTCCCAATAAATCGCCGGTAGTAGCCGGCAAGACCAAGGAAACTTCGGATTTCAGTGACAATAGTGGGCTGTCTCCAATTTAGTACATCTTGTACTTTGCTCGGGTCTACAGCTACACCACCTTGGGATATGATATGACCAAGGAAGGCAACCTCCTTTAACCAAAACTCACACTTACTGAATTTGGCATAAAGTCGGTGCTCTCGGAGTTTTTCCAATACAAGCCGAAGATGCTCTTGATGCTCTTCTTCGGTCCTTGAATAGATAAGAATGTCGTCAATGAAGATGACGACAAACTTGTCAAGAAACTCCATGAAGAGGGAATTCATGAGGTTCATGAAGTACGCCGGTGCATTGGTCAAGCCGAAGGACATGACGGTATACTCGTACAAGTCATAGCGAGTAGAGAACGCCGTCTTAGGGATATCCTCTGATCTGATTTTGATTTGATGATAGCCCAATCTCAGGTCTATCTTGGAGAATACACGGGCTCCGGTCATTTGGTCAAATAGATCATCAATCCGGGGCAATGGATACTTGTTCTTGACCGTGACTTCATTTAGCGGGCGATAATCCACACACATCCTTAAACTATCATCCTGACGATTTGCGCTAATTGCGACAGGGAACCGAAGACTCGCCAAAGGTCTACCTAGCTCAAGGGAATCTTTTGTCCCACCTAACTAGTGATTTGCTATTAATTCTATTAATATCTCTAACTAGATAGAGCTCTTGATTATATTAAATATTATCAATTTCATTTTCATCAAATTCAATTTCACCTGCTAGTCATTGCTTTTACCTAAAAATAATAAATCTTATATACATTGCTTCATCTTTAATACTTATTTAATAAACTGATTTCGATTTAAAAAATACCATCTTATCTGTAATTCACATATTCATATAACTCTCCAATAACACCATCTTAATTTCACAAACCATACTAACTTTCCAAAATATAAACAATTATCTTCCTTCCTTACCTTTTATAAAATATAATTCATAATTATAATGCTTCCAACATACTGTAAATTATAAATTTACCTATCATGTATCGACCATGATTTCCATTTTTAATTCCGATTGATTGATTGTCCTCTCAGGGACTATGGTGGCTTACACGGGACGACGAATTCATTACAGGACAGTCATAATGGAGACGAGAGTTGCCTCGACGAGGCTGCCTGACAGGAAGAGCGAGGAGTTCAAGAGGCTTTTCGCCTCTCGGGCCCTCAAAATACGACGATCTTCGTCATAACTCTTGTCACTGCCTCTTGCCGTTTTCCGTTCGCTTGCGCGTTCGCTCTAACCCTATCTAACTCCGCGCCATGATATGCTGCCAGTCAAGGGTCCTTTCCAGTTAGCACGGTCTAGGCATTAAGCGCAGGTCTTCCGCTCATAACAACAAGCAAGCTTGCAGGGCGAAAGCCGTCCGTCTGTCGACAGCCTTCTGCTTCGAGGTAGCGAGGCGGACTCGGCGAGCACGGGGCCACGATACCAGAGACTTCGGCACGAGGCCTAGAGATAATGAAGATGTCCTCACGAGCGAAGGAGGGGAACAGCGAACGAATAGGGGCACGAGGGACATTTATTAGTTATTAATAATAGAAATTAATTATTAGTTAATTAGTATATTATTAGAAATAGCTTTTAGCATCTTTTGTGGTAACTTGTGGGACATTGTCACAGTACCATTATTTGTAAATTATTATAATGGTATAATATATGTATATTTCCTATAATATATGTTGTTTTTGGACCCATAAGATTTGTCGTCACATTTTTGAGCCTATTACTATTTTTCTACAAATTTTTATACATTTATTCACAAATACATTCATGTACCATAAATTAAAAATCAAAAGTATAAAACATACTTATAAACTATAAATTCGATACTAAAGAAAATCACATTGGAGGTTCTTTGTAATACAAGACTTCTCCCTTCAATTTATATGATGAGAATCGGTCGGTTGGTGTCATACCTGGGACTAATATCTATCGATCGGTTGGTTTATTACCTTTGGGGTTGCTTGTTCATATCAATCGGTTGGTGTAACAAACGGGGTGAATCTTTCTTAGTCAAACAGATTACTGAGAAAAAATAATAAAGAATAACTGGCCTTGGGCTTCGAACCTGATATAAAAAAGAACCTAGCAGTATGGCTTTCGAACCCGTGATCGCAAGAGCCGCTCAGCGCCTTGTTGCTTAGGAGAGAGAGGGGTTTGATCGGTTCTTCTCGACGCGAATCTTTTTGTACCCTTCTTAGGAGACATGTGGGCCTATCTCTGGTGGGTCCCACATGTCATTGGTACTAATTGCCATTAATTTCTCGAAAATTATAGAAAAGCATTGGGAGCCTTGAAATCTCTTTAATTTTTCAAATTTTATTATAAATTTTCACCTTTTATATAAATTCGATTATTGATTCATTGCTTACTAAAAAATAATAACTCATACTTATTCCACACTAAAATGATTTTCAAAAATAAAATAAATTAAAAATTCATATATTCTTTACATTATTATTTTCCAACAAATCATACTTATTAATCTGATTTTCACCTTGTTATATAAATTCAATTGTTGCTTCCTTGCTTAATAAAAATCATAATTCATATACGGGTTTATATAACACGGTTCGACTTATTTGCTAATATACTTTGTTTTTACAAGTGATCCTTCATTATGATAAATGTCGTACATAGATCCTTCATTATGATTCCTCTATATCATTCAAGATAGTAATGTCTCGTCCACCATAAAAGAAGGTAGCTCGTCGAAGCCGATTGTACTCTTCTTCATCTGTGACTCCCTCAACTCAAGCGATCCTTCTTTTATCTGGAAGAACCACGTGGCGCCTTGCCCTGTCGCTAGTCTTACATACCTTGTTATCTTGGTGGAAGCTTGTCCTACGCTTCTTGCTTTTAGTAGGCTTGTCATACCTTTTTCGATCTGCTGTTCATGTCCATCACGTAGAATACCTTTGTCACATCATTTGCGAGCACGACGGTTCGTCCTATAGGCCACTTGCTTGAGGTCCACGGTTGTCATCTGGTACTAAATCGATCTCAACGGTACATCAATTTGACCCATTGACACGAAATAGAGGATTTTTAAAGGTCCATACTCAAGTTCCCGGATATCTTCTATGTAACCATAGTAGGTGTCCATCTTTTATTTTGTCCAAAGCATCTATCTGAGGCCTTGTTGTTTTGGTTAGTGTTCTTGCTATCTGGGCGGTTGTGTAAAATGTGTACCCATTTATCTCATACCCATGGAATGATCGATTGTCATGGATGGTCCCGAGCCAAGAGTTTTAAGCTTCATTGTGCTGCGTCAGGAGCCCATCGGTTTCTTTGTAACCAACCAAAAGCGATCCATTTGCTCTAGTCGATCCACTTTTTGACTTCTCTGAGGTCTTGTGGCGTAGAATCATCTCATGTTCATGGATAAACTCAGCCACTCGATTGCTTCTTTCAAGGCGTGAAATGTGCTTGTTTAAATGAAAGTAGATAAATCGCTAAAGAATTCTCTTACGCCTAGAGTTCCTTTTTCGTAGCCTCCCTCATGGCGTGAAAGCAGGGCCAATCAGATTTAGCTCATCAATGTAGTCGACCGAGAACTCAATCACCTCCTCTTTGCCAACACCACATGCAATGCGTACCTACGGGCGAGACGGTTACGAACATATTTCTTTAGGACACCCATATACCTCTCGAAAGGAACATACTATCAGGGAACACGGTCGAAATTTCTATCTCTTTGACAATGTGGACCATGAGATGGACCATAATATCAAAAAAGGAGCGGAGGAAAGATCATCTCAAGGTGACCGGACTATCGGCCACATCATCCTGCGGCTTAGATAAGTTCCGTGGTTCGATGACCTTCTGCGACACGCGTTGAAGAGAACAGCATAGCTACGATTGTCCTCATACCCGTCCGTGAGAATACCTCTCGGCGCCCTTTGGGAACAAGCTGTGTCATCAACATGTGACGTCATGTGATTTCGGTGTACTATCTTATTCTCTTCGTGGTGATGAGTCTCCTTATATTCGAGGTATCGAAGGGACCTTCACCGTTTAAGAACTTAATCATGTTTTTTCTCTTCCTTGCTCAAAGTGTAGCTCGCAGAGGTGGAGGTAATGTTGTCTTTTCGCTCTCTTTTTACGGATGTAGGTCGTTCTGAGTCGATATATATGCGAGTCCTTCGTGCTTGAAGTGTATGTTTTGATTTACGTACATATCTAGGAAGCCTAGCAGGTTCGCAGACATTCTTCGTGATATGCATGAAGTCGATGAGTGGCGGACCTCTAAGTCTTTCGATGAGGTAAATCCCAAAATATTGACTTCTTCTTCCAAATGGGCTTCGTATGACCTTGTTCAATCGGAACGATTTGCTACGGGACCCTTTCCAAATACTACTTTCGGATCCTTTACGGAGAAAATACAAGTGTCCCATCTGCGATCTGCGGGGGCTTCTTACGTTCTCCTCTGTCCCATCAAAATTCTCACCCGTCCGTCGTACAGGTGCTCCAATCTGAGGAACCTCGGTGGCCCATGTACCACGACCTTTCGAGAGTTTTTCGATATATTCTGTCGTATCCTCTAAGCCTTTGGATGCGGCCTTTATATCCTTTGTGAGATAGGCTGACGAGTTACCAAGTGCGAGCGATCGTTGATGGTTCTGAATAGCAATGCATGTAGGGTGAAGTGCTCTCTTTGTACTCATCCCATACACGTACACCATCGGTCCACGGCGTTAGCGAATCTTCCTGCGGTTTGAGGTACACGTCGATGTCGTTTCTAGGTTGCTTCGCCCTTGGATAAGCAACGGCATTATAATGTACTTTTGCTTCATACACAGCCAAGGAGGAAGTTTGTAGATACATAGAGTCACGGGCCAAGTCTTGTGATTGCTTTGCATCTCGCCGAACGGGTTCATCCCATCCGTACTCAACCCAAACCTTATGTTTCTTGCATCCTCGGCAAAGTCCGGTATTTTCTATCGACTTTCCTCCTTGGGAGCCATCGGTGGGTGCCTTAGCCTTCCGTCGTCCTTACGATCTTCTTTGTGCGGCGCATCATCCGGCATACACTTTGCTCGCAAATAAACGCTTCAAGCGGGGATTATAGGAAATACAGACCACCTTAACGGGGGTCTCTTCTTCGACAGCTGCCCTCTTCCTCACCTCGGTCATCGCGCCTAGTTTTATACCTCGAAGTTACGCACGGACAAGCTTCCAAATCCTCGTACTCATTGCGTCTGAGGATACAATCGTTCCAGATGCATGCATCTTTTGTACCTTCAACCCCAAAGGCGGACAACTTGCTTGGCCACGTACGTAGTTTCAGGCAGCGTGTTACCCTCTGGAAGCAACTTCTTTATGATGCATAACAACTCGTCGAATCCCTTATCAGACAATCCATTGGTCGCCTTCCATTTGCATGAGTTCTAGCGTGATGCACAATTTTTTTGTGGCCACATCGGCGGGTTTGGGTACAATAGTGTTCTGTGGTCCTCCCATAGATGCTGAAACTTTTCGTAATGTCTTTTATCGGTGTATTCTCCCTCTCCATCAAGCACCATCTGTTCTAGGTCATCATCGCCAAACTCTCCCAATGTATCTTCGAAAGAACCGTGTTGACCAGCATCGGGGATATTGTTGTCTCCCTACTCTTCTTCTTCTTCAACATCTTCTCGTATAGTCTCTTCTTCACCATACTTGGTCCAACAGGTATAGTTTGGCATGAAACCTCTTGAGAGCAAATGAAAGTGAAGGTGGCTTGATTTTCGCCACTCCTTCTCATTCTTGCAGTCTATGCATGGACAACATATGTAGCCTGACTTTGTGTATGCATCGACCGCACGAAGAAAAGCTTGCAAACTCTGCAAGAACTCCGGGGTGCGTTGGTCCATGTACATCCATCGCCGGTCCATCTATATTTTGTTACATCAAAGCAGCTATTAGCTCATTTTCCAATAATAAATTTTTTAACATTTCACAAATTTCAAATTAAACCAATATTAAATTTATTTGAAAATTCTGCATCGATCGATGGAACCAAAACCTAAATTTGAGCTAGATCCACACCTAACAAGAAAGACTTGATAAATTAAAGTCTAGATTCAAAATTCTTCATCGATCGATCGAACCAAAACCTAAATTTGAGCTAGATCCACATATTCCACGCGAGCTACATCTAATCCAAGTAAATTCCAAACTTACACAACAAGTTATTGCAACCTACATGAAAAGATCGAGCTAGCTCTCTACATTCATAATCTTTCAGCAATCATGAGGAAAGCTCAAATTTTCTTCACATTTCAAGCAAACAAGAAGCTCCATTTTACACCAAATGTAGTGAGAAACGATGTTACTAACCTTGGTTAACTTGGCTGGGAGTAAAATGACCAAAATTTTGGCAGCACGTCCCCCTTTCTTGAAGCTCTTGGCCAGCGCTGCACTGTTCTTGATCGATCATGAGAAAAGATCAAATTTTCTTCATATTTCAAGCAAAGAAGAAGATCCATTTTACACCAAATGTATTGAGAAACGATGTTACTAACATTGGTTAACTTGACTGGGAGTAAAATGACCAAAATTTTGGCAGCACCTCCCCCTTTCTTGAAACTCCTGGCCGGCGCTACACTGTTCTTGATCGATCATGAGAAAAGATCAAATTTTCTTCACATTTTAAGCAAAAAAGAAGCTTCATTTTACACCAAATGTATTGAGAAACGATGTTACTAACATTGGTTAACTTGGCTGGGAGTAAAATGACCAAATTTTGGTAGCACCTCCCCCTTTCTTGAAGCTCTTGGCCGGCGCTGCACTGTTCTTGATCGATCATAAGTAAAGATCAAATTTTCTTCACATTTCAAGCAAAGAAGAAGCTCCATTTTACACCAAATATAGTGAGGAACCGTTACTAACCTTGGTTAACTTGGTGGGAGTAAATGACCAAAATTTTGCAACACCCTCCCCTTTCTTGAAACTCTTGGCGTGATGTTCTTGATCTGGCGGTGTGTGGGGAGGCGGGAAGAGAACTGTTCAAATAAGGTTTGCTTAGTCTTGGTTTAAGATACCGGCTGTCTTCGATCTTTGAACATCGGTCCCGGTTCTTGTAACCAACCGGTATTAAGCAGGCCGATTTTCGGTTGGTGTAACCAACCGATACTGATGTTAGAGAATCAGTACCGATTGGTTTCTTCAGCCGGTCCATGTTATGGAAGGCCTGTACTGATTCTCTAACATCGGTCCCGGTTCTTGTAACCAACCGGTATTAAGCAGGCTGAGTTAGTTTCTTCAGCCGGTCCATTTCAATGCAAATCGGCATTTGCACATATATATCACCAATTCTTTGCACAAATCACAATTTCAAATTGAAGAAAAAGACTTAACACCGAACCATAACTCATTTGATGAACATTTACACAGATCACCAATTCATTGCACAGATCACCATTTCACAGATTTATACTTGTACTCATTTGTTGATGAACATTTTTGCACATATCAACAATTCATTGCACATATCACCATTTCACCATAACTCATTTCGTTGCACAGATCCCATTTCACAGATTCATACTTGTACTCATTGATTCACAGATTCATACTTGTACTCATTGATTCACAGATTCACAGATTCATCACATACATACATAATTAAACACTGATCTCATTGATTCCATCACAAAATAGTTCATCACATACTACATAATTAAACTACATACATACATAATAACTAAACTACATACATAATTAAACTAAACGTCAACTATATTTTAGTCATCCTCCTCTGCCATCAGCGCCTCCCGATCGATTTCGTCATCGTCGACTGCAGGACGAGGCGCAGGAGACGAGGCACGGCGACGCGGCGTGGGATCCCACCTCCATGTGCATCCGATCTCGAAGCTTAGGCGGTGGCATCGGGCGGCGGCCCAGCCTTCCTCCCAGCGCGAGTTGATATGGTGGCGCCCGAGAGATGGGGCGCCGGTGGCGAAGGCCCTTCATGCCTCCTCCAGGTTGGTCTGGCGCCGAGGTTGCGGAGGTGGTGGCGGGCGACGCGAGGTTGCGCGGCGGAGGTGGGTAAGCGGCGGGCGGTTGCGGCGGAGGTGGGCTGCCTGCTCTGGCGGTGGAGGTGGATGGGCTCGCACTTGTTGCGGATGTTGCAGCGGAGGATGGGGATTGCAAGTCACCCGGCAGGTCTTGAGGCGGCGAACCATGGCGGAGGAAAAGCGGGCGGTTGCACCAGAGGAGAGAAGAGCGAAATGGTGCGGTACTGTTTTCCATGTGGATGGAGGGGAAAAATATAGGGGAGGGGAAGATAGAAGGTCGGATCCATTAAACACACGGCAAATTCCAATGCCGCAGTCAAATTGATCGATTAAATACACAAAGCAAATTCCAATCTGAATCGCTAAACGCAAAAGTTTAGGAACCGAAGAAACCAGGATGAACCGCCGAGGTGGGAGCTAGGAAGAAGAAGAGTGTGGGGCTAGCCGCTAGCCGAGTAGGCGGGGTTCAAATTAATACAGGTTGGTTGCACCAACCTGTACTGATGTTAGAGCATCAGTACAGGTTGGTGTAAGCAACCGGTACTAAGCAGACCCTGGGCTAGCTAGCCCGCTTAGTACCGGTTGGTGTAACCAACCGGCATGGATGTTAGAATATTAGTACCGGTTGGTGTCTTCAGCCCGTACTGATGTTTCCCTCGGACCAGTAGATCGTTGAACCGGGACTGATGTAACTGTCAGTCCTGGTTCATACATAACCGGCATTGATATGCCGGTATGAAAGGCCATTTCTGTAGTAGTGATTACTGTTGCATTCCGAAAATGACATGTGCGTCTTCAAAAAAGAGTAAATTGCACCATAGTACCATACATTTTTAAATGATGTGTGTCTTTAACAAAATAGAGTAAATTGCACCACAAATCCTTAAACATGTATTTGGGTAATACAGACTTCTAAAAATACTATGCACTATCGGTAAACACAATATATACAAAAGTTGATGCGAATTATGAAGGATTCGAATTGGTTAAGTAGCATATATGCATATCTTTGTGTGTGAGAAAAAAATTTATCTGCTCGATGAAACATGCGTGTGAGATTATTTTGGTGAAACATTATGAAACTAAATGGAAAAGTAGAATAAGAAAGCTCTGCTCCGGCGTGTCTAGACGCTCAGCATATGTCTTTAGTGAGTGGGCCAAGCATCCAAAGTCCGCAATGGCTGCGGAGGATCAGCTTAGCCACTCGCAGCCGAACGCTCAATGTTTAGCAATAGCCAATAGCACCAGCTGGTTTTAGGCCAGTAGGCTTTCTAGTTTCGAGCTGGTTTTTACCAGAAAAATAGTTGCCTAGAAAACAATATTTAGATACAGAACCATCTATAACTAATCAAACTATGCCAACCGGTATGATTCCATTTTAGTTCATATTATTTTGTACATCCCTATCATGAAGCCCACTAGGTACTAGAGGAGCACTAGGAAAATCATAATAAGAAGCAAGAGAGTGCGCCATGGTGGTGAGGAGCATGGTGTGTCTTGTGGGAAAAAAAAAATTTTAGCCTTTTTTTAATAAATATTTTAATATTAACCCTAGCGAAAAAATATTTTTATTTCTAACCCTTTTGGCCGCGCCACTAAATACGGCGCGGCTCACAGCCACTGCCGCGCTAGTAACTCTAGCGCAGCAAGGGTTGCCACGCTGGCGCCCGCGGCGGGCTGCCGGTGACGTGGCAGGTGCGGGCCCCACCTTTTTCTCGCTAATCCTTCCGGCGTGGCAGTACTGACAAGTGGCCCCGGTGCATCTCCCCAGTCCCGCAGGAGCGAGAGATCTGGGCCCACCCTGCCGCGCCATACCGCCTGGCGCGGCAAGGCCTGATACAATATCCTCGAGAGCTCCTGGCGCCAGTGGCTGCCGCGCCAGTGGTACTGGCGCGTCAATATTGATTTGCCGTGCCTCTTGTTATGGCGCGGCAGTCTATCACACACGCTAAGGAGATCCAAGCTTGCTCTCTAAAAGATTCCGGGCTTTACCCGCGTGGACGCGGGCTTCTATAAGAGAATGAAAAGCTCTCTCTTTACAATAAAACGCGAACCGCGCGGAGCCCGCCCTTTTTCGTTTTCTGCCGCCATTAGAATCCGAGCAAGACGAAAATCAATGTGTTCAGCCGTGTTGTGATCCAGTTCAAGCACAACTCCAAAATCTCTCGCACCAGTTTCTCTTGCTCCTCCACAAGCCTATCACCGGATCTCATTTCAACCATTACGAAAAAGGTCTACTCACCATCTCCCTCCCCTTCGTTTCCTGTCAAACCCGGCACTGCACACCGCGTCAATCCGCAAGAAAACGACATTGTGTGCTCTTACATTCTATACGAACAAGCAAAAATGAAAAAAAGTACTAGTTAATAAATCTATTTAGAAGTAAAGTATGGGAGGAGCAGTAGCTCACTTCGTTCTTTCCTCAGCACTTGCCAATCAAATTTACGAAAGCCAAGGTAGTGAGGGGGAGAGTCAGGACGGAACAGTGATTAAGATAGTTCGAGTGAGGCCATTGCTTGTTCCCAAAGCTTGCCTTAAAAAGCAAAAACCAATTCTCGGAAAGAAGAAGCGCTTTACAATTCAATACATCCGTAAACTTCCTATTTTTAACTTCAGAGAGAACAACTAGGATTTTCGTATTGGTCTTTCTTGCTCGTAACTTGCTATGATTCTTCCGGCAAAGGCAAAGTCAAAGCTGGGATAATCAGACAATTGTTTTGGAACCTAAATGTCTAAACAATAGATATTACTCAGTTATTGTAGCTATTCTTCTCCTTTGCTGCTCTATTAGTTCGATAGTTGAAATAAGTCGATCAATGGAACTACCCTTGTTTGCTACTCTTAAAATCTGAATTTTTTTTTTCTGGTGGTAAAGGATGTATAACTCGCTGTGAAGTATATGGTGGGTTCTCAGAATTTTTGTGTATTCTTCTCTGTTTTGTTTCAAATGTAGTACAGTGGCTCACTCGTATCAGTTCGTAAGTGTATCACTGCCGGTTTTGGTCTAACCGGCAGTGATTAGGGGCACGGATGACCATTTTTGTTGTAGTGATTATTTTTGTTTCATCCGCAATAGCCTATGGTGCGATGTACTCACAGTATATCGTGTTATTTTCTAACTCGTTATTATATCAGTCTAGCATGTACCGACTATTTACTATGTTCTATGGAACAGATTAAAGAGAATCAAAGTTGAGATGCCAATGAGCATGACTGTTAGATATTACATATCTAACCGTGTACATAGGGACGTTACAAAGTGGGTATTCAACCGGATAGATTGTTCGGACTAGGCTTGTATTTGATTGGCATGTTAACTAAAGAATTGCTGATCAAAGAGGTAAACTGTGTATTTGATTGACTTGAGGGTGTGAACGTGGAGGGTTGAAATTTGAAATCTACTTTTCGTTGTTTCGTTTCATCAAAGTAGTTTTGGTGCATAGACCTGAAGTTATAATTCCATTATCTAAAAAAAATAAAGTAGTTTGGCAGCAGCCACCTGATCCTCGGTTTTATCTATGCATTGCAGTGTTGGTGCTGAGAAAGTGGAGAACAGTGTCACGCAGCTCTGTCAATTTTCTCGTGAGAGGAGCAGAGATAGGTTAGTATCTGGTTACATATGTAGAATGGCCTAATATCGATTTTCTTTTTTTTCTTCATTGAGATAATCCTATGCGAACCTAAATGTGATGGCCTGTTTGCTCCGGCATAACGTTTCTGTCTATTATCTCAGATTCTCTACTGTCTACAGAGTCTGACAACTTTCATTGTTCTTCGTTTTTGCCTTGTTGGCATAGTTCAACCTTGGTTAACAAAAAAAAAAGCAGTCATGTTTTTTAAAGAACTGATGGTATGATTGTAATTGCTCTGATGATCGATCTCATTGGATTCAATATTGTTAATTGTGGCAACTTTTGGCCATAATTGTGTGGATTTCAAATGCCACGGAACTAGCAGGTATTCTACTATGTCACCAAAATAAGTAAGATCTTCAGAAGGAACCCATACTGTACAGTAAAAAGAACTAGAACATGTTGATATCTAAATCTGCTGATAGACTCGCCTATATCATCTTTCCATATTCTAGTAACAGTTAGCTGTGTTTGGGTTTGTTGAAATATATTATTGTCTTTCCTCATCAGCTTAATATTTTGGATGAATTTATCGGAGCATGCAATTCAATAGGGTTATCATTGGAATCACTTGCTTATGATATTAAGAGCTGTTGGAAAACTATTAGCTCTTCACATATATATTATATATAGAGAGAAATAGTTTTGCTATGGTACTCTGTAAAGTACAGATCCTTCCATGCTTTGCGTTGCGTTTGAAAAAACCAAGACTTAAACGGCTAATCCGAACATTCATCTTGTTTATCTCATTGAAATCTCATTACCGCCCAAAATTTTATATTTTTTGAATTTTTAACTATTTATTTTATATTTTTCAAAATTAGCCTTATTGGAGGCTCTACGACTACTTAGATTACGGATTTTCATAAATATGAAATAAATAGTAAAAAATTCAAAACAATTTAAAATTTGGTCGGTAGTGAGATTTCAATAAGATGAACAAGATGGATGGTTTGGATCGGCCGTTTAACTCTCGGTTTTTTCAAACATAGCGCAAAGCATGAAAGGATATGTGCTTTGCAAAGCACTATAGTAAAACTATATATATATATATATATATATATATATATATATAGTTGGGCTATGGTGCTTCGCGAAGCACGGAAGACGCCGTGCTTCACATCTAGTTTAAAAAATCTGAGAATCAAATGGCCGATCCGAACTGTCCATCTTAATCTTCTCGTTGAAATCTCTTAGACGACCAAATTTCGTATTTTTTAAAATTTTTTGCTATTTGTTTTGTATTTTTAAAAATCACCGATCTAATTAGTTGTGAAGCGTCCAATTTGCTGGCTTTCAAAAATACAAAACAAATACCAAAAATTCAAAAAAAATACAAAATTTGGTTGTCTAAGAGATTTCAACGAGAAGATTAAGATGGACAGTTCGGATTGGCCATTTGAGTCTCGGATTTTTTAAAGTAGACGCGAAGCACGGCGTCTTCCGTGCTTTGCGAAGCACCGTAGCCCAACTCTATATATATATATAAGGAAATTACATAAGGCTCCATGATCTATTACCAGTAGATTGCGCTTTGAGATTTGTGATATTTGGTATTTGTATATTTATATTCCCACTAAAAAAAAATTTGAGATGTCAAACTCAAAAAAAAATAAATTTAACTTTAGTTTAAACTACTTTTAAATTTAAGATAAATATAGTTCAAACTAGTTTAAACTATATATATATATATATATATATATATATATATATATATATATTTGCTAGTGTCTATGGATATACGGATCTCTCCGTGCTATCCCAGAATTCAAGTCGAGACGAAATAGGCGATCCGAACCGTCCATCTTGTTCATATCAATGAAATCTCACTACACACCAAATTTCAAATTTTTTGAATTGTTTTAATATTTGTTTCATATTTTTGAAAACTGGACTTATTGGAGGTCCATGACTAATTAGATCAGCGATTTTCAAAAATACGAAATAAATAGTAAAAAATTCAAAAAATTTGAAATTTGGTGTAGTGAGATTTCATCGAGATGAACAAGATGGACGGTTTGGATTGTCTATTTCGATCTCAAAATTTCCAAAACCCGTGGATAGCACGGATCTCTCCGTGCTATCCATAGCACATTAGCTATTCTCTCTCTATATATATATATAGAGGCAAAATATGTGGTGCAAACCACCCTTTCCGTGAAAACTCCGTGAAAACCACCCGTAAAAGTTTTGAAAAATTCTCAAAAAATTACAATATGTAGGGGAGGTGAGCTTCTACAATCCTACAAAATTTGAAGATGAAACTCAATCGCATTTGAAAGATATGAAAAAGACAAATTCAGCCTAAATAGTAATTTTTCACTGTTTAGCATTATTCATTTTGCTGTTTGTCTTTTTCATATCTTTCAAATGCGATTGAGTTTCATCTTCAAATTTTGCAGGATTGTAGAAGCTCACCTCCCCTATATATGGTAATTGTTTTAGAATTTTTCAAAACTTTTACGGGTGGTTTTCACGGAGTTTTCACGGAAAGGGTGGTTTGCACCACATATTTTGCCATATATATATATATATATATATATATATATATATATATATATATATATATATAGGAAAACAGTTCAAGGCTCCATAGAGTCTAAGCTCCATGATCGAATACCCTATGTTATGCTTTGAGATTTGTGCTATTTGACGTGTACATCTTTACATATCTACTGAATAAAATATTTGAACATTTGAATGCAAAGGCATATTTTACCATTGGTGACTGCATACTCTGCAATGAGATAATAATGTCATATGAATGCAAAACTTCTGTTCTTTTCTGCACTTTTTTTTAACTTTGGTGCTCCTAATGTTATCATTATAAAAACCAGATTTAAATGGCCACGAGCATTTTTGCTGTCACCTAAATTTTGTTTTTGGTGTTCCCTATGAAATGTACCTTCAGATGAATTACTGAAATATTTTTATTGTCAGGTGCATTAGGGCATTGGATATTGTGAAGGAAGAATTCAATGATATGCGCAACATGTTTGAGAGTATGGTTCAAGTATTACCCTATGATCTTGGCTCTCTGTTGTAGATAGGATTCCATTCTAAAGTTTACTTGTTCTGCAAAACATCTATTTAGATAGCAATCAGGTTGTTAATGAAATTAAATCTAAACTGAAAACCTTGTATAAGTGGTTACTGTTTACACTCCAATCATATGTATATGCTAAAACATTTGAACTGCTGTTGCAAACATCGTATATTTTCTTCTCCAGTCATCCACACGCTTCATGCACTTCTTATTTTGATCTGGGTCGTTAATTCCCTTTTTTTTTATAGATGATGGAAACAATCACCGGTAGTTTCTAATACATTTTGGTCATCATTGTTTGTGGTGCAAACGGTTGTAAATGATTTGTTCGACTGACATGTTGCTTTGCAATGCAGCTGGAGCGGCAAATTAATCCTTGATCTGGATAATCCTAAACAGCAGCAGTTACTGGACACAACAAATGGGGAAAGCAGCATGTTCACGTGATGAATGAATCTTTGAAGATATAGAACATGTGTGTTCTTGGAAATTCACTTCATTTTATTTAAACTGGGAAGTCTGTTGTTACTTAGCAATATTCTGAATCGTCTTGTGAGGAGTGTGTGGACACCTTTATTATTGTACTATCCTATGATGGGGATGATAAAAAATAGTAGCGAATTTATCGTGTGTGGACACCTTTATTAATCCTATGATAGGAATGATAAAAAATATTAGCGGATTTATCGTGCTTCTTTGTTTGGTGATTCATGCTACTATTCTAGTAATTCAGTAGCTATGCAATTTCGCTTGAATTACAACTTGCTATGGCTTGACACAATGATTAGGGGTGTCAGTTTTTATCCGAACTATCTATTTTTATTCGACATCCATACTCGGCATGATATGAATAGATATGTTGCTACTAGTGTGATTCTCTATAGTTAAAATATGTAGGGCTTCTTTGATTCAAATGAATTTGAAAGCAAAAATGGAGGAATGAAAAAAAAATCTCATTAGGGGTGTTTGATTTATATGGTCGCTTCAAAGGAATTTCATCGGACATGATTTATATGACATCCCATCCCATATTTTTAAAATCCTATGAATCAAAGAAGCCCATAGCGTTCCACTTAGAGTCTGCCCTAGCTGAGCACAACCCTCCACCACATGCGACCTCCTCTTGCCATCCATTTACTTAGGTGAGATTGAGATGATATAGGTAAATTGGTACCATTTACATGGCAATTGAGAGGGGGGCATAGTTCGGAGGAAGAACAACAAAGGTAGTGTTCTTTTCAGCGTTTGCGTTTAAGCTGAAAATTTGTAACTTCTTAATAAGGACATCCGAAAGATCAAAAAATTATAGAAAAATGGTTTTGAGTGTTTTGAAAAGAAACAGTAAGATCTACAAAAATTGGTTACCAATCATCAAAGCGTTTGATTTGTATGAAAATAATAAATTTCCAGCTTATAAGCAAACGCAAACGCTGAAAAGAACACTGCCAAAGATATAAGCTAGAGATGAATAGTAGGAGGAGTAGAGGAAAACATGTTGTTCTGCTGTTGATCCTATATACCCGCTGACTGTTGTCCACTAAGGGGGTGTTCTTTTGGGCTTATCTAAAAGTCTAATCTGACTTATCTCGTAACTTTGAGAATTTTCCGAGGTGGCCTCGAGAGTCGGTTTTTATTACTTTTTGAATCCGTTTTTTTTATCTCGTAGACGTGTGTAAAAGCTCCCTAAACCCTAAAAATCAAGGCCATCTGACTCTTGAGACCACCTCAACTCGAAGTTACAAGATAAGTCAGATTAGACTTTTAGATAAGTCTAAAAAAAACACCCTCTGACTTGTCCTCTGCCTTCACCGCTAAATCCCTATCTCCACCGGCCCATCTACGTGATATCGGCAGCTCATGCACAAGACTCCATCCTCCGTACAGGCCATGCACTTGATGGGCCGCACAGAGCGCACAGGCCCAGACGATGGCGTCCATATCGACCTGAAGCCCGTCGATCGAGATCACGGATCCCACTTTCCCATCCGGCAGCTCAGCCACCGCCGCGACCAGGAAGGACGCGAGCAGCCATGGTATGAGTCCCCGAGCGCCCCCGCCCCCCTCTTCTCTCGAGCACCCCCCTCTCCTGCTCGTTCGCCTCATCGGATTCGGTGGATCTGCCAATCTAATTCGTGCTTCTTGGCAGTCGGCGCTGTTCAATTTCAACTCGTTCCTCATCGTGGTTCTGCTGGTGATCTGCACCTGCACCTACATCAAGATTCAGTTCCCCGCCATCCTCAACGACCGCACTGGGTAGTTTTCTTGTTTCTTTGCCCTCGCTTCCCAAGGGGTTCCATCATGCGCTCTCTGAGCTGCTCATTTTGGATTTTAATGATCCTAAATGCAAGTATTTGGACAGTCAAAATCAGTATGCAGGAAACCGTGTGAATCTGGTCAAACTTGGGTTCTTAGTGGAGCTGCATTAATGCAACATGTAACTGTTGGGTCTAGGGTATTTTAATTTAGAACTGCGAATGTCCTACCTTTTGCTTCCTACTCCATTGCATCCTGTGATAAAGATGAAGCTCAATGTGGAAGAATTGTGAAACTAATGGGTCAACCTAAGGGCGGAGCGGAGTAGAATCCAGAGTGGCACGCAGTAGAAAACTCGGAGAGGGTCATGTCTGTGCTTTTTATGGATGAGATGCACAACCTAGCCGTCATGCCGGTTGCCATCCACTGCTACAATTCACTGCTACTAGGCCTGCATTAGTGCTTCAGTCACTGTTGTTGACCTCCTCTGGCCTACCAAGAACTTGCTGATGTAGCTGAGTATGCTTTGAGGCTGCTTGTTAACTCAATTCTGGTCGATGCTACATTCTCGCCCACTGGCAGGCTCTTTTCCACCACGACTGACTACTTCAGATTCTTTTCTTCTCCAACACCGACCATTGCAGCCTGCATGGGACAGTGAGAAAGTGTGGCAATGTCACAGACAAGGGAGGTGGGTTTGTTGGTGAAGATCATGGCAGCTGCCCTTCTCAGTGACCACAAATATTGGCCTCCAGTGATCTGCAATCTAATCAAATTTTAGTTGGTGCTGCCCTTCTCTGTCTCCATTGCAGTTAAAGATCCACACAGCCATTAGCCTTGCTCTTTGATGGCAATATCTTACCTTCCACCTGCCTTGGATCAAGGAGCAGAGAATGGAGTGATGGGTTTGACCATGGTTCGGTTCAGCGAGTTCTGTCCAACAGGCATATCTTTCCATTTTCTCTATCTTGATTTCCAAAAATGTGGAAAGGGAAAAAAAGAAAATTTGAGAGAAGCTGATGGAACGGCAAATAATGGAATGAATCGAAACTTAGGTGGTATCGAAATGAACCATGAAAACTCAGAGATATTTAATTAAAGGTGATCTTTTAGTACTATAGAAGCAATCATCCTGATGAGTTATAGAATAGCCTGTTCTTGGTCATAGATTTGCAATGCACACGTGTTTATAAGTATTTTTTATAACTTCATCGAGAGTAACTTCATCGAGAGCTTCTGGTCACTCAGAGTTGGGTTGGCATAATTGATCTGTGTAAGAAATGGATCAACCTGTTGTTCTGCACTTTCTTTGAGTGAACCTTGGTTCTTATAAAGTTGACCATGTTTTACTTCGTGACCACCACAAGCTAACTTCATAAGGAACAAAATATATAGTGTTCTTTATATGAACCATTTAAGCATGCACACCAGTTGCAGTGTGATGCTAGCTGTCTCTAATGATCCCACCTAGGATTTTTGTGATGTGGAAAGAGGGAACATGGAAAATTGAATCATATCTCACCCACGAGATAGCTTGGGCCCTGGGCATGGAAAATTAGGTGAAAGAGAGTTACAAATTGCATTGTAATTGATATTCTTTGACACACATTTTGATGTGAGGAATATGGAAGGAGATAGTATAAAAGGATAGATAAAAGGTGATGTTGTTGTCTCTAGATAAAATTTCCTAAATTTGGAAGGCCCATGTATCCTGTCAAATTTGGATCAAATGTAGAACTGAAAGGATCTTCTTCATACTGTTTTTCTTTTTGAATTGTGAATTATTAAATTTTCTGATACTCTTCCTTTTTTACATGATTCTCTTGACAGATTCCGTGGTTTCTTTTGGAAAGCAGCCAGAATAGGTACACTTTTGTTTCTGCTTCTACCTCAAATACAAAACTAGTTATTTCCGATGTGCTGAAATCTGCTGCCTGCTGTATGGCCCCCGAATTTGTCAAGTGATTTAGTTTATGCCCAGTGTTTCATCTATGATCTATCAACCTGTATTCAGAGATGAAAACAGCAAGATATGTTCGGTTTACTGCTACTTCTGGTGCTTAATGGTGGTTCTTATTCTTGGTGGCTTAATGTACTCTATATAAGGCTGTTCTTAATGTCGTTGCTCTTCATTTATCTTATTAGATTTGTTTAAATAAATAAGTGAAAGCTAGCTGAATTATCTTTGTTTAAATAAATAAGTGAAAGCTAGCTGAATTTTTTTTTTGCAAAAGGGAAAATATTCCCCATTTCCATTAACTAGAACGGAAACCACAAGTTCTGAAGTTTACCATCCAAAACATCCAAAAAGAAAGTTAAACGTCTGCGGCCGGCCACTCACACAGACTAACCAGCAATCACCACAACAAAACAACCGAAACGGCCGGTATTGCTCAGTACAACCATAGATAACAACCCAAAACCAAAACCCTGCATTAACCTAACCACAAAAGGCTTCCTCTACACCCATAACCTTCTTTCTCGCGAGTCTCCAGCAACTAGTCTTCATCAGCATTTCTCTTACTCTTCCCTTCTTCACCCAGCGCTCTAGCAATTGAGAAAATTTTCTCAACGCCCAGCTCCACGAGCGTCTTATCATCCAACTTCAAAAGACCTGTCCAACATCGAAGCCACACGCACACATCAAAGACAGCAACAAATGGGTTAGTAACCTGCACCTCATCAAAATAACATTTGTTTCTTTTAAGCCAAATAGCCCAAATGACAGCAGCTAAACCATATGTGCCCAACCCTCCACTTTTAGGGATAACTTTCTCAATCCAGCGAAAAAACTGAGCAAAATTTCTTGGGATCCCACTCAAACTGAGACAAGACGCAATACATCCACAGACAATTCTAGCCAAACCACATCTAAAGAACAAGTGCTCATGAGTTTCAACCTCATTACAAAAAACACAACTCTTGTCCCCACTCCAACCTCTCCTGTAAAGGTTCTGCTTAGTCAAAATAGCATTTCTCAAAGACAGCCACAAGAATATTTTGACTTTCAAAGGAATTCTGGCCTTCCAGATAGGAGAGAGATTGATCTCAACACCTTTCCACCACAAAGCATACATGCTGTCAACTGAGAATATCCCATTTTTACCCCCTTTCCATTTCACCAGATCCTTCCCATACCCACTAAGCAAATTAGGGATTGTTTCAATGAAAGCTCTCCATCCATTCATTTGCTCCGGGTTTGGATATCTTCTCATATTGAACTCCCAATTCTTTGTAGCTCCAGCAGCAATAGAAATATCTTGATCGTTACAAATATCATAAATGTCAGGAAACTGACGCTTCACTGTATTGCACCCTATCCAATGGTCATGCCAGAAACTCACATCCTTACCATCTCCTACCACAAATTCTCTGTTACATAGGTAGTATTGCCTAACTTTTATCAAATCCGACCACACATGAGAATCTTGGGCATGAGATTTGACTAAACTTACTGGGCAAGATTTCACATATCTCTTCCTTACCATATTTTGCCACAAACCATCATCATGTTCTAATTTCCACCACCATTTGCACAGTAGGCTGATATTAAACGATCTAATGTTCTTAACCCCTAGCCCACCTTTGTTTTTAGGTTTGGTCACATCTTCCCATTTTACAAGATGGAATCGTTTTTTATCCAGGCATCCTTCCCAAAGAACTTTTCTTCTAATCATATCAATTCTCCTAATTACGGTCTTTGGCAACAGGTACATAGACATGTGATACAAGGGGATACTGGAAATACAAGCTAGCTGAATTATCACAGTTTTCGTCATATTTCTTATTATTGGTCTTGTGCAGTTTCTGTAGAAGAATGTTCTAAAAAACCAGTGAATTTCATGTTTCCTGTTAGTTACGTTTTCTTTTCATTTTAGAAAAAAATAAAGAAAAATTTGATCTTCTCAATCTTTTGAAGTCCTGTTCACATTTGTCCTTAATCAGCAATGGATAAATTTTGCTGAACATTTAGCATCATAGCATTGAATTTATTTAGCAAAGAAGCCAAGTTCTGCCTGTCGGTGCCTTTTTACATTGTCTATACACTGCATTGTTATGGTCCTCATGGTCGATTCATGAAATAATTTCTCTGTTTAACACACACCAATTAATTATTTTATTATTTAGTGACTTCTTTCTGTACTTCCAGAGCTTTTAACTGGAACAAGCATAGTGAAAGCATGCTAAAGATTTACAGGTCATACTTGAATGTTGCATGGCTGAGTTGGATGTGCAATCTACTTGTAAACTGCAACCTTTCTTACTTCACTCAAATGCTCTTGGTTCTGACCCTGCAGTTAGATATTTTGCGAATACTTTGTAATTGTTAGTTATATGAGCAAGTAATTATCAACGTTTTTTATTTTGGTTTTATTTTGGAATTTTAAATGAAAGCAAATAGTTCACTTGGTAGAAAAAACTAGAGCTTAAAATAATATTACCTGTGAAGAAATTTGAACCTGCTTGGTCTCTGTAAAATTTCACCTGATCCAAGGCATACCTAGAAGCTCCAGTATCACCTGGCTTCATAACTTCATGCAAGTTTCTGGTCACTCTTGTCTAGAAACCATAACTCTCAATTTGAACATATCTGGCCTGGGCAAATGAACTTATGTAAGTTTATGAAAGAACAACTGAATCTGTATATATCAGGGGACACTCAACTCTAGAGAGCTATATTCCAGCCTAAAATCAGAAACCGACGGTTAATACTTGGTTTATGATGTTTTCCCCTCCTGAATCTCTGTTGATTGGGTATTCAACTGCTTATAAATGGAGTATTTATTTTTTGGGACACAACCACAAAGCGATAGTTGTGCCATGTGGTGCATGCTCTCATTCAATTGATAGTGGTGTGGTGTGTCAAGTTTATTTAACAATACATATAATGCACCTTTTTGTTTCTGAAGTGTTCAAATTTCACTCTTCTCATGTTTCTTTATCAGGTGAGCGCTTGAGCCCTTGGGTAGCATTTGGTTGCTTTGCAATGGGGGTATCCACTGTCTTCTTCTGATGGCAGGGCATATTGCATTTGTAATCTAGGTCACACAAGATTATTGCACTTGTAGAACAAACCATGTCATCTTGCATTGTTGTTCATGTTTCTGGAGAAGTTTTTTTATTTCTTCAGTTTTAAGTGTGGGATGTAGAGAGGTGCTAGTCTGGCAAAAGCTGCATTTTGCTACCAGGCTTGTCAATGTACTCAGGTCGGTGCCCTTACCGGGCATACAGAAATGACACTATGATTAATGTATCTATTAAGGTTTATGTTGTCTGTTCAAGATAATGATGATTTCTAACTGTTTTAAAGAACTGATGAAGGATATTGTACTAGCTGGTGGAAGGTTTTTGGACCCATTTTGACATCTTTTTGGATAATATGCCACACGCACAAGCATACTCACCGCTCACAAGGTCACTGGTTGGTGAATTTGGTTTGGTCACCAGACTGCACACAAGGTCAATGCCCTCCTGTTGCCTACTCGCAGATTTTTGCATTCATGGTTGTTGGAGTTGGGTTTTGTGAAACACTGAAACCTTATGAGCAGATAATCTGGGGTTAAATGTCACTAGCAAAGAAATATAGGGTTTTATACAGCTATGACTATAAAAGCTGTGGTTTTCTGGATGTTTTGTCTTTTTTATTACGGAAGCAATGCTTCTATGATTTTCTGAATATTAACCATATGAAAACTGCTTGTTTTCGATAAAAAAAATTATTGTGTGAGTTATCACTGTAAAACGATGCAATTTGTTCGTAACTATATAGAATTTGTTCCCCTTCTTTGGCGACCTAGATCACTTGCCTACTTAAATTACATGATAGGAAGTATATGTGCATAATTAACAACAATATATTGTAACAGAATCTGCTATTTAATCTCTGAATACATTTCTTCATGTCCCTGGGGGTGTTTGCAAATTATTTAGGAAGGAATCGACCACCTCGACCTCTTTCCCGCCAGGAAGGAACTTCATGCACATCGGTGGCTGCACATTGAACATGGTGAGCATCACTGATGGCAATGTAAATAGCCCTTCTCCACATATCAGGCCTGCTGCGACTGCCGTTGACAGCAGCTCTGCACCCTGGCTGTTCATCTTAGTCCAGATGATGAGCAGCACGCTCCCTAAGCTCATGTCTATGGTGAAGTAGGACCCGGCGAAGAACGGCAACGCCACCACTGTCATACTAGGAATGTAGTTGTGTATCTTCCAGCCTCTCCTCTGGGATACCACTGCGAGTGACTTGATGACTGCCGTTATGCAGAAGGCAGCCCAGCAGAATGCAATGCAGTGGTCAGGGAGCTCCTTCACGCCTCCCATGCCAATGGCTCCAATGGCACGGTACAGCCCTGAATAGGGGCATGGGTATTCTGAATGGATTGATCCAATGGGGACATTGGCTTTAGCAGTTCTTTGGAAGGCATGGAAGATGCATGGGTTCACAATAGAGCCAATCAGTACACCGAATATCTGTGCAATGACCATGGCTCTTGGTGAGGTTAGTGTCATGAAACCTGACTTCATGTCCTGTGTTGCTTGTGAAGAAACATGGAGACCCGCCATGATTATCCCGCAAGCTACTAGGCTGGCGATAATGGCGCCGGGTTTGGCAATCCACGCTGCTATGACAAAGATTGTGAACTTGGCATAGGTTGGTGAGACTGACCAGTCGGTGAGTCCTGTTCCATAGGTGTTGCAGAAGGCAAAGACTGGGATAACAATGTACAGCGTGGCTACATGATAGTATTTGATCTGACTGAAGAACCATGGGATGAAAATTGTGCAGATTGTTCCACATAAGATGTATCCGGCCACTGGAATGGAAACAGGGATTCCTTCGCCAATAAATACCTCTATCCTTTTACGATCGTCGTAGTTCAGGCTGGGGTGTCTTTTCATGTAGTCAGCCAGCCCTGAATCTTCTTTCCTTTTGTTGTTGAAGTCAATTGAGCTTGTTGCAATGAGTGTGATTAAGTTGAAAAGGCCATCAGCAATGATAATTGCTATGCTCATGAACACCTGTCATATAACTTAGAAAAATGAGGCCTATTTTTTTCTTTTTTTTTTGAAAGAAGAAAATTTAGAGCAGTGACTGTTTCTCACTCATGAAAATGCTAGTATAATGGATCAAAACACAGGAAAATAATTCAATGCATTGGAAATTCATAAGATCTTTTGAGATAACTAACGCACACAAGGTGATGAATCTGTGATAGAAAGTTGCAACAACAGGTGAATATTACTAAGTCAAATTTGTATTGAAGAGATTTATGTACTGCCTCATATTTGTTTTCTACTTGTACTCAGATATTTAACCCAACAATCTAGCAAATCTCTGGCTCGGACGGAATAATGCATTGGAAAATTAAGACTTGGAGAAGTACAGCTTTTTGGTTAAACATACATCTAGAAAGAGGTTAGGGATGCAAGGGGGCATGAACTAAACCCACATCAATATGTCAACTGGAGGATTTGTCAACCGAGGAGCACTTGATTTGTGTCCAAGTATACTGCCTGCCTTTTTTCATTATTAACTTAAGCTTTGGGTGGATTGTTGAGCGTATGCAATTCAATATAGAATCAAGAGGTCTTGAACAAAATATAAAAAATTAATAATTGCAGCCCCTTTTGGCTGTTATCGATGATTGTTGTTATTGGTGGGGCTCAGCTGTAACAGCCCAAAGTTATGATAATATTTTGAAAACACTTCTGTACCATTGCATAAGCTACGACGTTTCCCGTAAAATTTCTATGTGACAAACACACATTTCTAGACTTTAGAAGCCATTTGAAATTGATGATTTTTGTTTGAATAAAGCACTAAATAGCTAATTAATAAACCCTTGCATGAGAATTTATAATTTATAGCACTATTTAAGAAATTGTTGAAATATAAGATTCTAATGGACCTTAAATTGGGAATATATTTTCATATTCATAAAACATCCATACACACATATATATATATATATATATATATATGTATATATATGTATATGTATACACATAATCACATAAGCCTAAATATGTTAAATTGCTCTAAAAATCCAGGAAAAATCCATAGATTAGTTTAAACCCTAATAGAGAGTTTGACTCAGATGTTGACCAATTTGAACCGATGCCGCGTTAGCTCATCGATTCCACCGAACCCAAGAACGCCCCAAACGGTGCACCCTAGTTCGGTTAGCCGTTTGCTAAGCCTCGGCCGTCTGCGCCACGGAGGAAGACGATGACGGCGAGCCGTCCGATCTGCGCTAAGATCCGTGCGGCTTCACCGTGTGGTCGCCGACAGTGGGCCCAATCGCCCGCCATGGATTTAAAACTCCCGCTGCTTCACGTCATCGACATGCGGGCCCCGGTCCCACATGTCGTGTAATGAGGCGCTTTATGACCCCAAATATTTCTCTCGAAGAGTACGCCTTCGGCACGCTTCGACGTGGTTGGCTTGGCCATGAAGTTAGCGGGCCGACCAAGATCGTTTCACCCATTTTTCCGATTTTTATAAATAAAACAAAGACAAGAAATAGAAACGATTTATTTAAAATAGGTAGATATCATTAAAAATTCGGAAAAATTAGGGTAAAAACTAGAGCTTGTGTTGGATTTAATAAAAATAGTACCTCACACAAGAACCAAACACGGTTCCTAGATTAAATCCATTAAGCTTATTTTAGGTATTAATTCACATAGAAATAAGCAAAAATAGAATGTTGTGTATTAAAAATAGATTAACAATTAAGTTAAACATAAGAAAATCATGGATGCCGATAAATGACTTTTTGGACCTAGGTGAATATAGTATAACCTATAATATGTTTCCTAATTACATGTTAACTCAATATTGGTATAATTAGGAAACATGAATAACTAGCTACATGTATCATGTTAACATATTCTAACTATTTAAAGTACTTTAAAAGACGATAAAACCATATTTTGTCCTATTGGGTTAATTAGGGTAGAAATTACATTACACATATATATACATGTATCATGTGCATCATCTCACAAGCACTTCGCGGCCATTCCGCTATGATTCATTATTTAGAAGGATCATGGAACTTTCTCGATATATATATATATATATATATATATATATATATATATATATATATATATATATATATGGATTCATGTAGATAGTTAAACATAGGAATCGTAAATGAGCGAATACGAGCGACCTCGATTGCATTTCATGCATCATTCTTTTCTTCGCCGCATCGTGTTTATGATGAATTGTTGATTCTCCGTTTAGACGTAGAGGATCCGGAAACACTGTTCGAGGACTCCGCACAAGACCCGGACTTCAATTCCCAAGGTGAGTTAATATCTACCCTCAAAGGAGTTTGCTTTTACTAGGAGAATCTCGATTTTCCTAGTGCGAAGTTAATACCTATCCTTAATAGTGTTGCTTTTACTAGGAGAGTACTTTCCCTAGTGAGTTAACATCCAATAATATCATATTGAATCTGATTTCTAAAGTATTTGTTTTACAAGATTAAACCGCATGCCCTTTTAAGTACTTATGCCTATTTGTTCAATCATGATATATCATGCCATTTACTTACTTGCTATCAATTTACCATGATGATGTTGTCTTGAATTAATCATCCGTCATTTGGTTTACTATTGATCGCTTTGATGATCACCCTTGGTAGCCTCGGTTAATTTAAATAAACCGATTTAGACTCCTAAGTCTTGGTTATAATCTTGCTTAGACATTGCTCAGTCCAACTATTAATTTTAGGCTTAAAATTGCCTCGAACAGTGAACCGACATTCACCGGACATGATCACACATTGAATATGGTTAATTGAAATTGGGCTGGCATGCCGGTGTGTGTATGGTTGTGATGTCTTTGCAATGCGATCGGGTCCGCATTGGGTAAGAGATGAAGTAGGGCTACGTGATTTGAGGAAGCTAATCGCCCACATACGTAGTGCATGGAAGAAGAGCGCGCGAGATCCGCGTAATGTCGCGGCGCGCCCCAAAAGGAGGGTTCCGCCACATCGTGATTCACACGGAGGTGCGAAGATTAGCCAGAAGGAAGTGCATAAGGGTGAGGCCCTTAGTGGATCGGGGGCTGAATCAAGGATTCTCCTGACGGGTGCATCGTGGATGCACAGCAGACGCCATCGACTATCGCTGCGGGAGATAGTTCCTAACACCACAACGCGCGGCCATCGCGCGGTAGTGCAAGTATTGGGGATTCAGGGGTAGTTACGACTCTGGGCGCATTCTGCCTGCCGCCATGCTTGAGGTGAAGACAGCTCATGTCGCCATCTCGAGGATGATCTAGGTCCATTCTACAGAGAGCCGTGAGTCTAGCGGGGTCGGCAACCCGCTAGGACGAGACCGGTACTTTGTGAGGAATGTGATCCATTAACGAGTGCGCCACACTCGGGAAGATGATGGCGAGGGAAGAGAACGCTTGGCGAGTGCCTCGAAACCGCCATGGGATTGGTTGTGCATTGAAAAGGAAATATGATAAATAATCAATTTGACAGGAATTTGGTTAAGTGCTAAGTCATAGGCTTTCATTTCCAAAGCGGCTTCATGCAAATAAATAAACCCAACCTTTCCTTTGAAACCTCTATCACTAAATGCATTGGGTTGGGTGTTAGCTCGCCAATGTTTGGATGACACCGACCTCGCATAAATATCTATCTTTAGACATGGAGGAGCCCGTCGAGGAAGATGCCTCACGATTGTCATGAGGAAGGAGATCCTCAGATGTGACCAGGAGTAGTTGCTTAAGATAGGGTTTAGGCGTTCCACCACCGTGTGTGGTTACACACATTCCGGTGTGATTTTGTTTTTTGAACTTGCAAGTTGCCTTTTGGGAGATTTCCGCTACTCGATGAACTTTGGTCTCAGAATTAAGGCTTAAATGCCGTTTGCTACTAATGCGATCGGATGATCGCTGTTATGTAATATTTGGACACCGATGTATGAAATGATTCCAGTGTGTAACTCTTGCACTAGCCTCATCGATCCAGGCCTAGTGCAGTCCGACCGATCTCGCTAGGTAAGCCGAGAAGGGCGCGACAGAGCTGGTATCGAGCATACGACTGTAGAGAACCCTAAACCCTGCCGCTAGCTAAGGATTGCGATAGTTTATATAAAATATTTTTCCAAAACTGCTCTTGTATATCTTGTCTTTTAACTTTCACAACTATACTATTTCTTACTTAAAGGAATTCTTCTTTTCGCTTTTTGTAGATGGATGAGCAGTTTCCCATGACTTTTTCTCCGGGAGCTGCTACCTACTGCTACGACGACCTTTGCACGCCACCACCAGATGGTTCTTGTCCTCCGCTTTGTCGGACTTCAGCGCGCTTTAACGACCGCCCTTGCTACTCGGAGGCTCGTTCGCACTCCTGCCCGCTTAGGGTACATTGTAGAGGTTCGAGTCTACTACCACCACAGGACACAAAGGGCCCACGCCTACAGGGACTGAGACAGGCCAGACCACTTGCCCCCTGCTATCGATGATGCGGCAAGATTAGCGTACTGGGCTACAGGAGAGGTACCACGACGACTTGAGGGCACTTCTTTCGTCCGACCTTCCTTTCAGCGCTTCGACTTCTCCCAGCTTTACCGGTGCCCGCCTTCACCGAGGACCACTTGAGAGGGTTGCGCGCTTTCTCCAGGTAGCGGAGACGCACCGTGATAGCGCTTGAGGAGATCGGCTTCCGCTACTCTCTTCAGACAAACAGACAACCGTCATGGGTGGTTGGACGGCGTTTTCACCACTACGTCGTAGCCTCGACGATGAGTAGACGCCAAAGGACTCCGACTTGCCCGGTTGGCGCGACAAACAGCGAGGGACCTTCCCTCCGGGGCCCTCGGTTTCCTCCACTGAGTACCCTAACCGCCACACTACCATGCGAAACGGGTCTTCCTCCTAGTGCCTTGGTGGGATTCTCGTCACGACACTTCCCGGCCGACCTCTTTGTCACCGCAGAGTACTCTTCGACTCGAGACCTCCGTGGACCTACTTGCTCCCCGCTTGAGCCACCCATCGCTGTTGCTTGTGCCTTCTCAACGATCGCTAGAGGACTTCTGGTTACTTCCACCCGCTACCCGCTTGGGAGACCGGTGATAGTTTACACTCGTCGTCCCCGCCTTGAGTAGCTAGTTAGCTTGACAGATCGACCTAGATCGAAATGTGTCTTTTGTTTCGCCATAGTAGATGATTGGCGGCTTGTATCCTTGTCGATAATTGTACTTTTGTGGTATGATGTAAAATTGATTTGACTATTGCCGCTTTTGGGTATCTTAAATGACAAGCGTTTACGTGGCTGCATTTATTCGATTTCTTTGATATTGGCCTCATGCATGCATATTTAGCTATAATGTTAAGGATCACCGCATGCGATGGTACGTGGTCGTGGAGCGCCCGTGGCCAAGGGGCAGATCTAGGCATGATGCCGCCAGGAGAGGCGGGCCAAGCCGTGGTGCTTGCAAGCAGCCTAGAGGTCGTGGCATGGTCGAGGCCGAGGTAATCTACCTCCTCCTCGGCAGAGACCCAACCATGGCCTGTGTCTTAGCTTATCAAGCACAGATGTTGGGTCAAGTATCGCTCAACCAAAGAAGTGACAGAATCGAAATGAGGGATCCAAACATGCTGCCTTTATGCGACCAATCCCCTACCGATCGCCAAGCTACCGATCCCATGGAAGCGTAAGACCGGTTACGACTGTGACCAAGAACCCGGAGTTGATCGATGTCCGTGAAATGGAGAAAGTACGCTTGGCCTCCCACCGCTAGTAGGACCTGCGCAGCGTGGTGGGATAATTATGTCGCCACCCGGCCAGTGTGGATGAAGAAGAAATGGAAGAAAATGAACTCGCTGAAGATGGAGATGCCGACGAAGCTCAACAAGCCGATAATGCTGAAGTGCGCTTTATGTTCCCCACCCAAGGATTCATTCCATGGGAAGAATTTGTCACTGCTTTCAGAAATTTTCACATACCCATAGGAATCACCAGGATGAAGAAGTATGAGTTCCGCAGATTCTCTCAAGGGACGATGACAATTTCTGAATATCTTACTAAGTTCAATGAGCTTGCAAGATATGCCCCCCAAGACATCCACAATGAAGCCGAAAAGATAGATTGGTTCCTAGAAGGGATGGATTTTCGGTACAAATCCCGCCTTAGGATTTTGGAGTACCAAAACTTCCACCAGCTCGTCAACAAGGCCTTGGTGTTAGAAAGGGACTTAAAGGGAGAGGATCTCTCGCGAAGCAGCTTAAGATGGCTGAACGCACGATCGCCGGGTCAAGCCGTGACGGACAATTCAAACCTCAACCTCCTCGAGAGCTGGACAACAATCTTCCATGATCAACCGTGGATATGATATGAGGGTGGGCGCGGTGCTAGAACCCCGGTTTTCGCACCAAGCACCAATGGCACCCGCAATGCACCAGCACCCATAATAGGATGACAGTAACTGCTACCTATGCCACCACCGACACTATGTCGCTAACCGCCTAGTCGAATCGCGCAAAACCCCAAGGGAATGTTGTGCGGGGTCGTGGCGAGGTCGCCACCGCAGAATCAAGCTCAAGGTATGGGACGGGGAGACTCAACAATATCATCGCAGTATAAAGACAAGAAGATGAAGGAGTACTTGTGGGTACGTTTGGACTTCACGACTCCCAAGAGACAAGTTTTATTTGATTCGTGCATCACATTCCTTTATTTCACAAGAATACGTAGATAAGCACCAGCTACAAACCTTTCCTCTTAATAAGCCCTTCACCATTAGATCTCCTTGGGATACTTAAGGCCTATAGGTCCTGCAAATGGGTAGAAATAAGGAAGGAAAGAGTAGGATTCTATTTCGACCTAATGGTCATGTGCGGATTAGGAGTTGATGTCATAATCGGCATGGATTGGCTAAGACTCTATAAGGGAGTATTAGATTGCGCCAAGCGAAGTCGCTTGTAAAAGATGGTGTGTTTGAAAGAGTATGGAAGGTAGATGAACCCTACAGATGGGGTAGAGCCATCTGGTACCTCAAGGAAGACAACCCGAGTAAGGTAAAGGTAGTCCAAGAATATTTGGACGTATTCCGGATGACTTACGGACTACCGCTGCATCGAGAGGTAGAGTTTGTTATAGAGTTAACACTGCAGTACAGCCCCAATCTACAAAACATATTTCAAGATGAACTCGAAAGAATTAGAAGAACTCAAGAAACAATCGGGCGACTTATTAAGAAAGGGTTTGATCCGCCAAGCTCATCTCTGGGGATCCCCGCCATGTTTGTGGATAAGAAGGATGGTGGACGAAGATTAGTGGTGGACTATAGGCGTTGAACGCCGCCACTATTAAAAATAAGTATCCTCTGCCCAGATCGATGACTGCTTGACCAACTCCAAGGAGCTACACGTTTTCCAAGATCGACCTTCGATCCGATACCATCAAGTAAAGGTGCGGAAGGATGATATACCCAAAACAGCCTTCACCACTTCGGTATGGCCTGTTTGAATATTTGGTCATGTCCTTTGGGTTAACCAATGCACCCTATTTCATGAACCTCATGAATTTAATCCTAATGGAATACCTTGACAAGTTTGTTGTCGACTTCATTGACGACATCCTTGTGTACTCCAATTCGGACGAAGAGCATGAAAAGCACCTGAGAGCGGTGTTGGATAAACTCAGAGAGCATAAGCTATATGCAAAATATAGCAAATGTGAATTTTGGATTAGTGATGTCGGCTTGGGACATATTATATCTCGTGAAGGAATTAAAGTGGACCCATCTAAGATAGACACGGTCATGAATTGGAAAACACCCGCCATCAGAAGGAAATTGCAGCTTAGGTCCGCAGATATTATCGGCGTTTCATCGAAGGATTCTCAAAAATTTCCCGACCACTAACTCAGCTATTGAAAAAGGAAAGGAAGTTTGAATGGACCAAGATTGTGAACTCGCCTCGTGAAGCTCAAAACCCTTCTGACCACCACTCCTGTTTTGGCCACACCTAATATCGCCAAGAAGTTTGAAGTATACTGTGACGCTTCCCGACAAGGATTAGGATGTGTATTGATGCAAGATGGCAAGGTTGTGGCGTACGCATCACGGCAGTTGCGCAAGCACGAGGACAATTACCCAACCCATGACCTAGAACTTGCTGCCGTAGTTCATGCACTCAAGCTATGGAGACATTTTCTGATGGGAAAACAATGTGACATCTACACAGATCACAAAAGCCTAAAATACGTTTTCACCCAAGCCAACCTCAATATGAGGCAAAGAAGGTGGTTAGAGTTGATTAAAGATTACAACCTAAATATATTATACCACCCTGGCAAGGCCAACGTGGTGGCAGATGCTCTAAGCAGAAAGAACCAGTGCAACTTCCTGATGGTGATCCCAGGAGAAGACATGAATACTCAGGAAGATACTCCTCAGAACAGCTACTGGAAGAATTGAATAAGTTATGCCCGAATCTCGTAAAATCTGGAGAATTAGCCAACATCACGGTTCACCAGATCGATCGATCAGTATCAAAGATAAGCAACAAGATCATCCCGCAAGACTTTAGGCTCGAAGGACCGATGAATAGGGTTTTGAACAAAAATTGTTATGACTAACAAGGAATTCTCTCGATGGAGAAGAGGATCTTTGTGCCTCACGACCCGAATTAAAGGAAGAAATCTTAAAAGAAGCACACGAGTCACCGTTTTCCATGCACCTGTGATGTACAAAATGTACCAAGATCTCAAGGCAATCTTCGGTGCCCCGAATGAAACGAGATGTAGCGTAATATGTGGCCAAATGTAATACTCGCTGTCAAAGGAAGGCGTAACACCAACGTCCAGCAGGTTACTGCAACCAATCAAAATCCCAGAATGGAAGTGGGATGAAGTGACCATGGACTTTATTATAGGACTTCCCCGGTCTCGAAGTGGACATGACTCTATATGGGTAATAGTAGACCGGTTGACCAAGGTAGCTCATTTTATCCCAGTCAAAACCACTCACAAGGGTAGCAAACTAGCAGAACTATTCATCGCCCGGATAGTAAGCCTTCATGGAGTTCCCAAGAGAATTATATCTGATCGTGGATCACAGTTTACCTCAAAGTTTTGGGAAGAACTCCATAGTGCCTCGCACCAAATTGTCATTTAGCATGCCTACCACCCTCAAACCGACGGACAAACGGAAAGGACTATTCGAACTCTAGAAGACATGCTTGAGCTTGTGCTTTGGAATTCCCAAAGAATGGGAAAAATGGTTACCTTATGCGAATTTGCTTATAACAATGATTATCAAAGCGATCGCAAATGTCACCTTCAAGCTCTATACGGAAGAAAATGTAGGACCCTCTTTATTGGTCCGAAGTCCGAGAAAGGCGGTATTTGGAAGGAACACCGCAAGAAGCGAAGCAAAGGTCAAAACGATTAGGAAGCAATTGCTTGCTACCCAATCCCGACAAAAGAGTTATGCCGACCATCGCCGGAGGGACCTATCTTCGAAGTTGGAGACTATGTGTATCTCAAGATCTCACCCTTCAAGGGAACAAGAAGATTTCAAGTCAAGGGAAAATTGGCCCCAAGGTTTGTGGGACCTTATCCGATCTTGTCTCGTAAGGGTATGGTCGCCACGAACTTGACCTTCCCAAGGAGTTGGGAGAAGTGCACAACGTGTTTCACGTGTCCCAACTCCGAAAGTGTTTGAGAAACTCAAGGAGAAGTAGTTCATTTGCTCACGACACCCTACAACCCAACTTGGGATATCAAGTCAAGCCTATTCAAATATTAGAGACTCAGAAAAGAAGCTCAAGAATAAGACCATTCGACTTTGCAAGGTGCAATGGAGCAATCAATCCGGAGGAGGATTTCATGGGAACCCGAAGAGAAAATGCGCCAAGAATTCCTACCTATTCGCTCATAGAAATATCAATCTCGAGGTCGAGATTTGTTTTTAGGGAGGATTTGTAATGCCCAAAGTTATGATAATATTTTGAAAACACTTGCATCCATTGCATAAGCTATGACGTTTCCGTAAAATTTCTATGTGACAAACACACATTTCTAGACTTTAGAAGCCATTTGAAATTGATGATTTTGTTTGAATAAAGCACTAAATAGCTAATTAATAAACCCTTGCATGAGAATTTATAATTTATAGCACTATTTAAGAAATTGTTGAAATATAAGATTCTAATGGACCTTAAATTGGGAATATATTTTCATATTCATAAAACATCCATACACACATATATATATATATATATATATATATATATATATATATATGTATATATATGTATATGTATACACATAATCACATAAGCCTAAATATGTTAAATTGCTCTAAAAACCTGTGAAAAATCCATAGATTAGTTTAAACCCTAATAGAGAGTTTGACTCGAGATGTTGACCAATTTGACCCGAACTTGGGGCCGTGACCGCCAACCGCTGCGAAGCTCACTCAATCGCCCGCTCGGGAAACTCCCCCTGGGATCAGATCTGGCGGGAAGAGAGTCGAATCGATCCGCGCGTCGAAGTCCTTGACAGCGCTGGACGATCCTTGGCCAGCTGCTGGATCGGGCAGCATGGCCATTGCCAGACACGATTTGTTTACCGATGTGGCTTGGACGACGCGGTAAATATGTGCCCATGCCACTAGAGTGTACACAAACCGCCGTCAGCCGCGCCGCGCAGGATTACGTGCTCGGCTGACATTCTCAGCCTTGTCACGTATTCTCACTTAGCTATGCATGCGTGTACCTGAGCAAGGCCTAGAGCCTTGCGGATGTGAGGCCGACGCTCTGCCGGCGGGAAGATTGGTGAGTCATCCCGGCCAGCCTGCACCCGCTCGCGTCCAACCGTCACGCAGACCTTGCTTCTTCCCCTTTCCGCTCGCTCATCATCTTGCCAACGAATGAAGTCCCGCCCCGGCCTCTGGAATTAGGTCTAGTCTCTGCCTTCAAGCCATCGGAGGCGGCGTATCTTGGTTTCCCGGTTCTTCCCCAAAGATTCGTGAGCGCCGCCTTTCCGTGGTCGTGGCAGCGGTGCACGGGGTCTTGTGCTCCCATCCCTTTTTGGCCATGAGCTCCGCTTAGCCCTGCCTCTCGGATCTGGCTTGCTTGCTGCCATCTCTCGCGGCTGCGCGAGGGCTCAGACATCACGTAGCTGAGCCCGCTAGCGTCGCTGAGCTTTTTCGACCACCTGTCTCGGCTAACCTCCCAGTCACTTGTGCTCGCAGATAGAGCTCCGGATTGGCAAGGGGCTGCTATGTCTCCATGTTTAGTTGTTCATCCGTCAATCTTCTTCGAGGCGGACGGACCTTTGACCCGACCATGCTTCACGGGGCTCACGTGGCCCCACCCATTCGTCACGGCCGGTTTTGGCTTAACCGCGATGTCGAACACATGAACGTCAGTCCCATTATTTAAAATAGGTAGATATCATTAAAATTCGGAAAAATTAGGGTAAAAACTAGAGCTTGTGTTGGATTTAATAAAAATAGTACCTCACACAAGAACCAAACACGGTTCCTAGATTAAATCCATTAAGCTTATTTTAGGTATTAATTCACATAGAAATAAGCAAAAATAGAATGTTGTGTATTAAAAATAGATTAACAATTAAGTTAAACATAAGAAAATCATGGATCTTAGATAAATGACTTTTTGGACCTAGGTGAATATAGTATAACCTATAATATGTTTCCTAATTACATGTTAACTCAATATTGGTATAATTAGGAAACATGAATAACTAGCTACATGTATCATGTTAACATATTCTAACTATTTAAAGTACTTTAAAAGACGATAAAACCATATTTTGTCCTATTGGGTTAATTAGGGTAGAAATTACATTACACATATATATACATGTATCATGTGCATCATCTCACAAGCACTTCAGGCCATTCCGCTATGATTCATTATTTAGAAGGATCATGGAACTTTCTCGATATATATATATATATATATATATATATATATATATATATATATATATATATATATATGGATTCATGTAGATAGTTAAACATAGGAATCGTAAATGAGCGAATCTGACGACCTCGATTGCATTTCATGCATCATTCTTTTCTTCGCGCATCGTGTTTATGATGAATTGTTGATTCTCCGTTTAGGCGTAGAGGATCCGGAAACACTGCTCGAGGACTCCGCACAAGACCCGGACTTCAATTCCCAAGGTGAGTTAATATCTACCCTCAAAGGAGTTTGCTTTTACTAGGAGAATCTCGATTTTCCTAGTGCGAGTTAATACCTATCCTTAATAGTGTTGCTTTTACTAGGAGAGTATCGCTTTCCTAGTGCGAGTTAACATCCAATAATATCATATTGAATCCTGATTTCTAAAGTATTTGTTTCTGATGATAAACCGCATGCCCTTTTAAGTACTTATGCCTATTTGTTCAATCATGATATATCATGCCATTTACTTACTTGCTATCAATTTACCATGATGATGTTGTCTTGAATTAATCATCGTCATTTGGTTTACTATTGATCGCTTTGATGATCACCCTTGGTAGCTGGTTAATTTAAATAAACTGATTTAGACTCCTAAGTCTTGGTTATAATCTTGCTTAGACATTGCTCGGGTCCAACTATTAATTTTAGGCTTAAAATTGCCTCGGAGCAGTGAACAGACATTCACCGGACATGATCACACATTGAATATGGTTAATTGAAATTGGGCTGGCATGCCGGTGTGTGTATGGTTGTGATGTCTTTGCAATGCGCATCGGGTCGGCATTGGGTAAGAGATGAAGTAGCTGGGCTCGTGATTTGAGAAGCTAATCGCCCACATCGTAGTGCATGGAAGAGGAGCGCGGCGAGATCCGCGTAATGTCGCGTCTTGCTGCCCCAAAGGAGGGTTCCGCCACATCGTGTGATTCACACGGAGGTGCGAGTTAGCCAAGAAGGAAGTGCATAAGGGTGAGGCCCTTAGTGGGTGGTGGGCTGAATCAAGGATTCCCCAGACGGGTGCATCGAGGATGCACAGCAGGCGTCCTTGACTATCACTGCGGGAGATAGTTCCTAACACCACAACGCCCGCCATCGCGCGGTAGTGCAAGTATTGGGGATTCAGGGGTAGTTACGACTGCGGGCGTGCCTGCTGCCGCCATGCTTGAGGTGAAGACAGTTTCATGTCGTCATCGAGGATGATCTAGGTCCATTCTTCTGAGAGCCGTGAGTCTAGCGTGGGTCGGCAACCCAGCTAGGGCGAGACCGGTACTTTTGGGGAATGTGATCCTAGCGAGTCGCCACACTCGGAAGATGATGGCGGGAGTGGGAAGAGAACGTTTGGCGAGTGCCCGAAACGCCATGGGATTGGTTGTGCATTGAAAAGGAAATATGATAAATAATCAATTTGACAGGAATTTGGTTAAGTTGCTAAGTCATAGGCTTTCATTTCCAAAAGCGGCTTCATGCAAATAAATAAACCCACCTTTCCTTTGAAACCTCTATCACTAAATGCATTGGGTTGGGTGTTAGCTCGCCGGTGTTTGGATGACCTTGACCTCGCATAAATATCTATCTTTAGACATGGAGGAGCCCGTCGAGGAAGATGCCTACGATTGTCATGAGGAAGGAGATCCTCGATGCAGGACCGGAGTAGTTGCTTAAGATAGGGTTTAGTCGTTCCACCGATCGTGTGTGGTTACACATTTGCTGGTGTGATTTTGTTGTTCTTTTGAACTTGCAAGTTGCCTTTTGGGAGATTTCCGCTACTCTGATGAACTTTGGTCTGTAACTAAGGCTTAAATGCCGTTTGCTACTAATGCGATCGGATGATCGCTGTTATGTAATATTTGGACACCGATGTATGAAATGATTCCAGCTGTGTAACTCTTGCACTAGCCTACTGATCCAGGGCCTAGTGCAGGTCCGACCGTTCTCGCTAGGTAAGCCGAGAAGGGGCGCGACATCAGCAATAAAAAAATTCAGGTGCATCTGAATGTAGAGACCATCAAATTCTAAAATTTGAATGCATTGTCTTAAAAAATCAAGTGCATTTTAAAATCTGAGTGCATCAATATTTTTCTTTTGTCTCAGTTGATGAAGAATCAATTCAATGAAATTCAATCAGTTCATCAGGATTTTGGAAAGGATCTAACCATGGCCTTCGATTTTGTAATGGATATGCTGGTTTGAGCGAATGTGTGAGAAAGCACGATTAAAATGTGGAACTTAATTATTGCCCTATCTGGTCAACTTGTACATATGAAAGATATGCGAATGTCACTCAAATGTGATATTACAGTGCTAGAACTCTAAAAAATTCGATCACATTTGTCCTTCGTTGATCTCTTGCAGATGCTAACAAACCTGATGTGTTTCAGATGCCAGACATGGTGTTCCGAATAAACATGGGGATGTGTTTTGTCATAATAGTTTGTAAAACAATTTTCACCATTCTGTTTAGAAGTAGTAAAACTGAAATAAAATAGATGAATTTACCATCAATGAGAATTTGCCTTTTCTTGTACGTACCTTGTATCCATTTGATCCCTTCAAACTTGTAGTACTATCAGTATGATACCATTGCCCTTTTTTGCTGTCAAGAAACGGGTACAAGAAACCCCAAGATATGATGGCCCCACCAAGCAATCCAAAATTTACCAAATGTGGGCAAAGCATACCCAGACCAACAAATGTCGGAGAAAAATCAAAATAGAATCTGTGCCATAACATTACATATCAGTACTTCGACCAATCAATAATTACCATACCGAAGAATCTTGACATATGTAGAAGTAGAACAATATCAGCATCATTTTATTCTATTGGCATTACTGCCTTTTATATTTGCTCCAATTTCTCTTTCATTTTCTATTACAAACTAGACAAATACACATGCCAAACAACATGTTTTCGTGACTAGAGGGAGTTATACCATTTTTTGAAGTAAAACTTTGGAATATATTTCCAACCTGTGCTTATACAATTCTAGTCCAAATGTTGGAAAGTATTGGAATCCACAGTCTTTGCCCGCACTATAGAACCATTGGAATGATGCCCAAAAGAAGCTGCCCATAAATGTTCTGAATATCGTAGCAATATGCAACCTGAATTAATGCTGAATGTTAGTCCAAAAACTCTAAGAAGGATAAGTGGGATTCTAGCTTCCATTTTGCACTAAACAAGAGAAAAGGTTCATTTACTTCGCTATGTAAGCTCCTCGAGGGGTATGAAAACCGTTAATAAGGTGAGCTTGAACTGAACCTGTTGGGAATAGTAATTTGTAGTCAACAATCATGACCTAAAGTGAGAGAAAAACCCATTAGTGGATCGAGACATATGGATTATGTTTAAAAGAGATGGAGAGAACAAATATAATGATTTTTAAATTTCTTGTGACAACATATATGATATTCCATTGGTTTTATAATCGACCAATATTCTTCTTAATTGTCGTTTCTTATTCCATGATCTATTAAGAAATGAAAAACATGAGTATATCATATTTTAAAAACATTTTACTGGTCCTTAATTTGATAGAAAAGAAAAGGGTCACTACTACAGAACACGTCATCAGCGCTGATTCCAAACAGTCATCAGTGCAGGTTTCTAAACCAGCACAAAACAACAGGTCATCTGTGCTAGTTATGAACCGGCATAGATGACCTATCTTTTGTGCCAGTTTATAGCTAGAATCGGCACTAATACATTTTAAAATGCTTTCCATCTATACTATATAGCTACCTACATATAGTAGCTATGGCCTACATCAAATCGTTGTTGTCGTCATCAGAGGGGAACCTGAGATCTTCACCGTCGAGGGGGATGGGGCTGTCAGGGGGCGAGGAGGAGGTGTGCCCATCATCGGACGTCTGGCCTATGACCACCTCCTTTTGCTCCAACGACGAAACAGGGGTAAGCTCGTCATCATCGGCGTCGTCTAACTCATCCTCCTCCTCCGGATCCAGCGATGCGGCCCACTGCCGCTTAGGCGGTGGCTCCTCATTGCTCTCCTCACCATCCGTCGCGGGTTCCTCCTCGTAGGCCATCAGCTTCTCCTCGTCGTGGGGCATTAGCTCCTCGTGTGGCAGGGATGTCGGTGTACAAGCTAGCTGCGATGCTGGCGAGACAGCCTATCGAGAGGGTTGCGGCGGCGAGGCGGGTGGAGAGGAAAGCGGTGACAAGGGAGACAAAAGGGATTGGGCCATGGTTGAGTGAAGTGGTAGAGAGATCGGAATGGGGGGAGACCATGGGAGTGAAATGGGAAGAGACGCATGCGGTTAGAGATCTAGGAGTGAAAGTAGCGGAGAGATCGGAAATGGGGGGAGACGTACGCGATATCGATCTAGATTATATAAAGAAGTGTGTACTGGAAAAAATGCCAATGAAATGCCTCGGAAGATGAAACGTTACGTGTGCCAGTTGTGAATACGAACCGGCGCATATAAATATGAAGCGACACATCTCTTTAGTGGACACGCGGGAAAATCATCTTATGTATCGTTCTAATTACCAACCGACACAGATATATAAATTAGATGTGTCAGATTGCGGTACCAACTGGCAAAGCTATATCTGTGTTGGCTTTCCACCACAACCACCATAGATAAATTGTAATCTGTGTCGATTTATAATTAGCACCGACACATCTAAGTTTTTGCCATGTGTCCTTGAAAGAATCCAGACCAGTTCTTCTATGTTACTCCAAAGTTTCTTTGACTAGGTTTTTTTATCACGAGTATTTAATTAGCTCTTACAAGTGAAAAATACGTATTATACTGACACCCTTCTGATTCATTTTGCAATGCATATGTTTTCCCGCTTGTCTTGTACATGAGCTCCACACATTGCCAAACGTTTTGACACTATGTAGCCATTTTTTTTGAAAGATTTTAGTGTTTTGTCTCAAAACTCTCAATACTAATTTTTATTTTTTTCGGCTTCTCTAGTCCCCTATCAAAGACCCACAACTTTTCAGATTATAATCTATCGTAGCTTTTAGGTTCAACCAAACAATCTCCACTACTTAAAAGTGACTTGTGGTGGGTGATGTTGAATGGTGGTCCATTTTGTCCTTGTCTATTTTGACCAATTACCCACATATGCCATGCCCTAGACTCCACCATGTGGCTCAATTGGATTCAAATTTCAAACCCACCGAACCACACCCGCTAGCCCTATCCTCTCACACACACCACACAGACATGCGTCGCCACCCGCCCCGATTCCCTACCATCATCGCCGTCGTCGCGCGCGCCTCGCTGGCCTGTGCCCCTGCTTATCGCCCGCTCCTGTCGGCCCGCGCCCGATGTCTACGCCCGTGCTCTGTCTTCACGGGGCATCCGTGCAAATCAGGGACCTCCTCTACGTCTTCGCCAGGTACAAGAGCCTCAACCATGTGAGCCTGGCACCAACTACTCTTGCTCATCCTCACTGCGCACCTCACCCGTCCCTAATCGCTACCTTCGTCCGCATAGCTTCGGCCGTCTCCCTCCATCACGCTCCGGCCGCATCGCTTAGGTCGCCGCTGTCCCCCTCCCCTCCGTCACGCTCCGGGCGCCCCTCTGCCGCCCTGTCTCAACTGTGTTAGGGATTACGGGTGTGGGCTATGGGAGCGACGGAAGGACACCGTCGCCACTAGCCTAGAATCATCCTCAACCCCAAGACCTCACCGGCGGTCGCCGTGCACAGGTAAGCCGCTCCAACTCTCCATCACTCTCTGCATCTCTCTCTACTCCACACCCTCGATGGACACCGCCATAAAGCTTGGATCTGGCCACACCTGCCACTTATTGGTCCCAATGGCTGCCACCTTGAAGCATGGATCTGGCCACACCCGACCGGCACCACCACCTCCCCTATCCCCGATGAGCCCCACCATGTTGCTTAGATTTGGCATCGCCGCTAGCCACAAGCCACCCCCTCCTCTGATCCACGCATCTGCTCTGCTCCCACCTCTTCTTTGCTCCGCGCCTCCACCTGTCGCCGTCCTCAAGGCCACGCTCTACCGTGCATCCCCTCTCTATCGCAGTGTCTCATGAGGAAGCCCGTTTAAAATCGCTTAAAAGGTTTTCGAGGTAATGCCTATTTGAGTGTTTGAGGTAATGCCTATTTAATTTGACAATTTGGCTATTTCTTTTTCATATTTCCATGATTCATGACCAAATTAAGTCTCAAGGGATGGTCCCTCTTCCTAATAAGCTATATAAGCCGAGTTAGTTAGAGTCGAATCAAGGATGACCTAATGTTGTTTGATGGATTCCCATGAGTTTTGTGTGATGCTTGTGGCCAAAGTGACGATAATCATCGCTACATAGGTTGAATGGCTTGGATTGTGAGCTATAACCGATTTGTATAGACGAATTGTGTTTATAGTGTGCTGCTATTCAACAGATAATAGGATGACATTTTAAAACATATTGGTCTCCACCATATAAGCTTGAATCATATGCTTGGGGTTTCCTTTCTTTACTCTTATGTTGCTTAGGTTATTAATGTATTCAACCATGGTAACACTTTCTGATTTCGATTCTTAGTCATCAGTGGGTTCTGTTTTTCAGTGAACATATGAATTCTCAGAATTAGTAGAAGTTTATGGTGCCTGACACTAACACTATATGTGCTATGTAGAATTAGTAGAAGTTTATGGTGCCTGACACTAACACTGTGAAATTCGTCCATGCCTCGCTGTGGCCGGCAACTTCTGGCCGAGCTGCTAGAGCCGACCGCCATTAGGAGACCTCACATGCTTTGGTGAGCTTAGTGGAGGGATTAGATTTTGTTAGAAACTCCCAACCCTAAGAAAACAACCTACTTACTAAACACTGATCATAAACATGGTAATCTGAATAAACTTAGGCTCTAGGGATGTTCAACGATAGATGTAAGTGTTCAAAGTATATGTGATTGATAATCTATTTTGTGTTCTGGCTTATATACATAGTATAATGTTGTGTTCTTATTGCTTATTTCATGTGTTGACAGGCCCTGTATGTAGATTATCCAGCGCTGAATGATCGAAATCTCAACTCCTGTAGAAATCATCATCTAGGTGCAATGCCTCCCTTCTTTCTTGTGTTAGGCTTTGAAATTTAGATGACAGGTTCTTGTCAGTGCTAACAACCTAAAAAATTTTCGTACAGAACGGTTGCTTCATCAGTGTCAAAATTTGAAGGATGTGCATATCTCTCGATGCCATGATATGTTGATGGGAGCAATCAGAAACCAAGTACTGCTACCTTGACCTTGTTCATGGTCACATTTTGATGTTGTTTAATATTAGATTGTGATATGTCTAATGCCATTATGGTGATTAGCTGATTATGCATGTTTTACATGCCTTGAGTTGGGGGTCGTGTAGAATGTATTCTTTGTGGCTCAACAAGAACCAGAAGAACATGGAGATGTTTGATTGTGACATGGGAAACGATAATGAGATATTGCCATGCACGATAGAGCACCGAGGACGACATGCCATTGAAAGCACTTTGCGTCGCTTAATCGGCCTTATATGTAGCTGTAGGAATTATGAGATGTAAAAAATATTGTGGTCACTTTTGGAATTTTATTATGGATGTCATGGTACATCATTGTTTTGATTTCTGTCATTAATATTTTCAAACAAAACAATATATATCGATCGAAATTGACACACCTAAAGCTTATAGGTGTTGACTTGTGTTCAGTCTTTTTTTATTTGAATGATAGGAGGTAGTTTCATCTATTTTAAATCCGTAGCAACGCATAGGCACCTAACTAGTATTGATTGAACTAAAAAAACAGGATTTAAAACTCTTCTCCCATTTGTCCAAGATAGTCAACACGCTTGGCATGGTTAATTGGTCATGGGTTAGTTGAATGCTTGGTTAATTGATCAATATTGCTAAGCCTTGACTCTGTCGTATCCATAACTCCGACTCATGGTTATGTTCTTTGGGGGTGTGTTTGGTTGCCTGCATTTGGGCTAGCTAGACCCAACTTGTAGAGGAAGTGCTAGATTAGTTGACTGCGTCAGCTCTAGAACCAGACCCCGCTCGTGCAAAGACACTGTGCAGCCCTGGCTCTAGGAAAAGTCCGCATCGGCCTTTTCTACTGAGCTTGCCAGCAAAGTGACGGAGCGGGGCACGTGCAACGGCTGCGGGAAGGAGGATAGGGTGGGGCGTCCATGCGGGAGTGAGGACAACAACTCTAGATTCAGGCAAGAGCAAGGATAGCGGTAGCGGATCCATGTGGCAGCATCAACGAAGTCACCGAATCCGGGCGGGAGCGAAGATAGCAGCAGCGGATCCGTGCGAACGGTTTTGCTAGATCTAGGTAGGAGCGAGGATGGTGGGACTGGATCTGGTGGCGGCGGAGCTCAAGAAGGCTGGATTCAGTGGCAACAGAGCTCGAGGAGGTTGGATGTAGTGGCGACTGAGCTTGGGGCTGCTGGATCCGTGCTGGAGGTCACCGGAGCTTAGATCTGTGCGGAGGTGGCTTGCTGGGTCAGCAGATCCATACGGGCTGCCAAATGCTTGCTTGTGCGGGCTAGGCTAAGGTGATGTAGGGCTTGCATGTCCTTAGCCTGTCCTACCCGTCAACCAAACACGTATGAATGTATTTCTACATCTACATCAGGGATATAGATACAAATTTAATTTATAAGAAGTTCTAAAACTTCCCTCAAGCAACACATCTCATCTTCTCCACCAGTCCCACTATGGATGATTACGCTGAATAGAGTGTATGCAAAGTGCATATATAAATAAAGATTGAGAGCTAAAGACAAAATTATTAGAATCAATACGGAAGAATGGTAACTTTTTTTTTTATAAAGGAAGAATGGTAACCTGGTTTAGTGGCAGACTTGACAATATTGCCATCAGACCAACAAGGAAAAGGAATAACATCCAGGGTCCTAGCGGTACATGGTCAACAATATCTCTTGGATCCGGATCATCAACAAGTGATTTGGCCACTACAGAACTCATTCCAATGATGTAAGTTGCAAAGCCACCTATGAGAGAGGTAAACACAACATAAGTTAATCAATCTAAAAAAATGACATAAAATGGTAATTATGCGCTGATTTCTAGGTAATACTTGAATTTTGCGCTTCCTAGAAAGTCCCGTTTAATGTTGCTTTTTGAACAGATACGGGTTAAGTAACACTGATAATATGTGTCTGCTGCCGTTGTTCTAAACTAGCACTACACCATGGGGATAATTACCGACCGTTACCTGTTAGGAAAGGTAGTTTAACTATTAGGGGCAAACTAATGGTCAGTAAATGTTCGTAGATTTTACGTCCTTTTATCGGTCAGCAATTCCAATTATAGGTCACCACTTAATGGTTGGCAAATGGTTACCCCGACACCAACTACCACGACTGTTTCATAACGGTTAGAAAAACTTTTGTCGACCGTCAATCTCTCTACCAATATGGGTATTGCCAATTGATCGAACTGTCAGCAAATAGTCCCCATGGTGTGGTGTATAGTGTAGTGTATCTGCTCTTATTGAACTAACACATATATAGTATCACATGTTTGTAGTTTTGTGCTAGTCTTGGCTGCTAGAACATATTTTTTTAGCAAAGTGGTATGGGTTCTGTCATTCCATTAAAGAGGAAAGATTTGAACGAAGAGGGTGGAGAGTGATATAAGGGGTCCTATGCCCAGAATCGCCTAAGCTAGCACTAGTCGGTTGATTATCGATCCCGCATATCCTCTCGGGTCCTATCTACTACTGCAAGGTTTGAGGAAAACTATTCTAAAAAATAAGACGATTGTGTTCTTTCCACATATTCCAAACCCTATAGATAATGAGGTCATTCAACTTGTTCCATTGCTCCTTTGTTGTAGCCTTGGAAAGGTGGCTCCACCACTCCATGAAGGTGATGTTGCTAAGAGACACGACCCGGATGAGGCTAAAGATGGCCACACAGACATTGGCGGTGAAGGGCAAAGAAGACAAAGATGGAGTCGTATCTTGGGCTAGCCCACAGAGCTGGTAGGAAGGTTGGTGAGGTCAACCTTTTATGGCAAAGACGTCCACTGTGTGGATTAATCATGCCCATTATACCGTGTGAAGAATTTATATTTGTTATCGTTCTTCACCTTCCAAATTAGCTTGGTGTTTGGGTTACGGATGGAGCCCTAGAGCTAAATGTTGTACGATTTGCTAGCTGAGTACTCCCCAACCGCCTTAGAATTCTAGTTGATGTCATTTGGACTAGAGAGTCGATGTTGATCATTTGCATCTTGGACCAAAGGTCAATGTATTCCTGGAGTTGAGCAACATTGTGAATATCCGGGATAGCATGAATCCAACAATTGTTTAAATCAGCTTCATGGATCATTTATTTATTCCAATGGGCAATGCCATAGAGGCTAGAGGCAATGCTGCAAGGAGCCTCATTGTGGAGTCATTTATCATATAGTCAAAATTGGCAATTTTCCCATTATCGATGACCATCGTCGGCGGTTTTGTACCAATCCAAGGTTTAGACAAAGCTTTCTAGCTTCGCCAAAGCCACAACAGTTGTAGCACGCACCCGAAGGATCGGAGGTCGGTGATGCCGAGGCCTCCCAAGGTATTAGGCTTACAAACTTTGTGACAAGTAACCATATAATGGCATCCTTTAGCTAGATCCCCTCCTTTCCAAAGGAAGGATTTCCAAGCGCAATCAATCTTTTTTTATATCCATTTGTCAATCGAAAAAACGATGAGGTAGCCTGTAGGTATGGAGGATAGGACCTATTTTATGAGGGTGAGCCTACCAGCCTTGGAGAGGAGGTGCCCTTTCCACTTGGGAAGCCAGGGGCACACCTTCTCCTCTAGAGGAAGGAAATAAATCTTCCGAAACCTTCTCATATGGAGAGGAAGACCAAGGTAGTAGTAGGCAAAGCAATTGTGTTGCCTTAGGAAGGCTTAGGGGATCTCATCCATGTCAAGCCTTCACACCTGATCAGCTAGGCCACACATTTGTTGAGGTTTGAGACCAGTCCCGAGGCTAGTGGTAGGACGAAAAAGGAGCTAAGGATAGAGGTAGCAGAGGAGGTGCTGTTAGGGAGTGGTGGGGGCTTCATCGTAGCCACACATACTAGAATCTTGATTGTAATGGTGTGAGGTGTGGCCATTGAGACGGTGCATCCGACACATTGTAGGGTCTCAACAATCCACCACATGATCCCATGCCATGTAGTTAAAGCATTGTGCCTTGGGATTTCGATGAGTCCTTGCTTTGCCGAGGAAGTAAATCCGGTGGTTGGCTTTGAGTCGTGGAGCGGAGTAACGCCAAGGAGGTGGCATGGTGCAAAGTGGCATGGCACACTGTTAGCTTGAGGTGCACGCCTCCTAGGGCTTCCTCCACTAATGCCTGGGATGGACTACACTCCACTATGCCGAATCGAAGAGCATGTGGAGTGAATGCTAGGAAGGAGGTGGAATGGTCCCTATGAGTTATGGCATACCTACTCTTGCGTGAAGGTGGCGTCTCAAGGATTTGCCACGTCCTGTCCAGTAGATCACAAGCAGGGGAGTTGGGGAGATGATTTATCTCTTGAAGGCTGAAAGTGGACGATTGTGAGGGGAGGGGGTGGTGAGGGTAGGGAGGTCTGACCATAGTAGAGGGCCGCACTTCCTTGGCCAAATCCTAGCTAGGGTAGATAGATCTAGAGGCAGAACCTATGGCGGAGGTAGGGTTTGTTGAATCATGGGGATTAGGCGATAGTGAGGGAGCAACCGATGAGGTATGCTTGCTCACCTTATGGCATGGAATGGGCCAAGTCGTTGTTGCTAGCAATGGTAGTGGGGTAGACGATAGGGAAGGAGTGTGGTGTTCGTTGCTCAGTCCACTTGTACTTTGTAGATAGGGATTCAACCTTGAAGAAACGGATGACATCTCCCTGTATTGTAAAATGTATTGAAGCTTTGAAATCAACAGAAGGACTTGCTCTAAAACGCTATATGTCAGGTCTGCTGTTGACTCGCTACCACGTTGCTGTTACTTGGTCACGTTGGCCTCTAGTCACATGCATGATGCGGCACCAATGATGCTTGTATTGGTGGATGAATTGTATTGAGCCTCATGGACGTTTATACATGGGCTTGGATTATAAGCAATCCTAGAGATAAGATTGGAATCATATTGGAGTGATTAAAATCAATCAATCATAACAAATCCTATCCTACCATAAAAGTTGGATCCTTCTAGATCTTGCCATATACTCTAACATCCCCCATAGTCACAGTGGGAGCCACGTGCACGCTTAGGCGAGAGTAGAAGTAGACAAGTTTGGTCAACTTGATGATAACCCTTTTTATGTTGATTGTGAGGTAGTCGAGAGTGAGGTGACCCTAGTCGTAGCCATGGGAGACGCAGCTGTGTCGGGGTAGCTGATGTCGAGGTAGCCAAAGGTGTGCCAAGAAGAAGATAGTGGCGTGATCGGGCAGTTTTTAATGAGGAGGGAGATGTCAAGGATGATGTAGACAAAGCCGTCGTAAACGAAGTGTTATCTAGGATTGACAATACCAGTAGGTAATAGAGATGAAAGGACACACATGTGGTGCTAGTATCGGCTGCACCAAGAAAAGGGACCAACACAAGATGTCCACTAGTATCTAGAGGGGTATAGCAAAAACAACAAAGAGGGACTCAATGGAGGTGGCGACAATGCACAACACAAAAGTGGCGCATAGCACACCCTCTCAATGGCGGTGGCGACAGTGTGCAACGCACAAGTGGCGCATAGCACAGTTGTGACCATAAGAAGTAGATGAAATGGGGAAGGAAAAAATGTATGTGAGCATGCAAATAAAATAGATTAGGACAATGGCAACATAGTTATAGTAGATGAGACAAAGAGAACAACAAAGAAATAGTCAGTGGTGATGACCACAGACCATGGTGCATGGTGCATGGTGCAAGAGATGAGTTCAGCATGGCGGCAGCTGGATGAACTCGATAAAAAGGAGAGGTAGTGGCGGTTGTGCATGAAATAGGAGAAGAAGAACCCGATCAACGTTGACGATGGTGATGGTGTGGCCATGGATGCCATCATTGTTGCCTATGAAGATAACACAACAACACCCTAGTTATCGAAGGTGCGATAGCTCATGCTCGTAGGTGATGGGGCAAGTGACGATGATCCGACGTGATGACGATAGGTAGATGAGCGCTTAGATGGCTGTGAAGGCAGGGTCATGCCGATGAATGTGCTAGGTCAATACGATGACACCGAAGGAAAGGAGGTGCGGAAGGAGTCATCGTATCGCAAGTGAATTCTAGACCCAAGGAGCCATCAGCAAGTCAGCAGGGCATTGCAAACCGATCTATGATTGAAAAAATTGATCTTACGCTTGCAAAGAAAAAATGATTTGAAGATAATCAATAAAAAGTCTAAATTAGAAGCCGATCTGATGATTGGTGATATGATCCCTAGCTACATGTTGTGGAGCCCCTGAGAGAGATCACGGAGATGGGGTCATCTCCCAAGGGCGACGCAGCGAAAGCTTTTTTGGGCGTTGTCTTTGGAACGGCGCCACTTTGATACCATGTAAGAGGATGGCCGGAATAGCTAAATAATTGGTGGATGAATTGCATTGAGCCTCGTGGATGTTTATATGGAGTACATGGTGACTTGGATAACAAACAATTTTAGAGATAAGATCAAAATCATAGCGAAGAGATTAGAATCAATCAATGTAAAATTCTATTCTACTATAACAGCGCCGAATGACCTTCATCTTCAATTGCCTACTGGTATATATATATATGGGAAAATATTCGGTGCAAATGAGAACTCAGTGCATAAGTACCAAAAAAAACATCCTTGGCCCTTGGATCTCGTTTGTGTGGAGCAGATGGATCAAGATGACCGATGATTTTTTCGCACTTATGCACTAAGTTCTCATTTGCACCAAATATTTTTCTATCTCTCTCTATATATATATTCACACCGTAGGTATATGCATATGTCACATGTGACTTCAGACATTGGGAATTAATTGATGATTAGTGAGCTGATGTTTATTTTGAGAGGACACTGGGTTTAGAGCTAGGATTGCGAACTTGGACGCCTTTTCTTTGCGCTGGCGGTGGCAGCAGGTGGAACGGTGATAAATTTTATTGGAATTATTTGATTATTTATTGAAATTAAACATCGAGAGCTTTAAAAGTGACTTTTTGAGAAGCCGAAATGTTTAGTCCAACCTATGTACGAGAGTTTTTGTCTTAATTATAAGTACAGGATTTTAAACAAATAGCTTCAAAAAGCTAAAGCGTTCAATTTGTTACCCAAATAAGCTGTGCACTCATGGATGTCAAGGCAAAAGTTCATCCCCGCACTGTCTCAGTAAAATTCATAATGGGTTGTGGTGTGTTTCCTTAGAGTGCTATGCTAGTTATCATCTATAAATAAGGACCAGGTCAAGCTGTGCAACTGTGCTATGCCGCCCCGCCATGTTTGAGCTTTTGAACTTGCATGGTGTGTGGTAACCCGTGTTTCCCTATGATTTTATTTTCGGGAATGGCTGGTATGTGCTTTAAGCCTCCGATCTATTTAGCTAGCGTGTACGAGGACACATGTATATGTGTGTACTATGAATTCATGTGCATACAAATTTTTCCTAAAAATTATGAAAAAAAATAAAATGTAAGAATGTATATAAGAACTAAACATTTCCATATTTATGCTTACCAGCAAGGGCCATGTTAAGGGCGGTGGTGACGGCGGTGACGAGGATGATATTCTCCTGGCGCGTGAATGGCTCGGAGGCAATGCCGCACCTCTCCAGGAGGGTGGTCATCCACTTGAGGGAGAAGAAGCTGAGGACGTTGATGGGCATGTTGAGAGCCGGCACGATGCCGGCGGTCATGTGGATCCGCAGCGCCACGAAGCAGAAGGCGACGCCTAGCACCAGCGACACGGCTATGGACCGCAGCGTCAGCTGCCCCCACATGCCCCGCCGCGGCTGCGCCTCGAATGCCCGTTCCACCGACGACGACGCCCTCGGATCGCCGATCGTGGCGTCCATGGCGATCGAGCTATCTGTACGCGCGCGCGCACAGCTCGATCGACCCAGCTAGCTCTGAATTTGTCGCTTTGATTAGTGCTGTGATCGAACAAGTGGTGGTACGTGCGTCCGTGCTCCTTGTTGCATGGTTCTTCTAGGAGGCATGCAATTGCTTGCAGGTGCTTGAAAGTTGGCAGTGGTGAGTGGAGGAGAGGAAGTGTAGCCGGGAGGAGCAAAAATAGCACGCGATCGAGCAGAAGCTGCTGGTTGTGGCACACGGTTTACGTGGTCGCTGTGAGCGAAGGATGGAACTCATTGTTTCTATTGAGTTATATGCACCGACTAATTTACTAAGAGCATATGCAATATCACAGCTCAGCTGTTTCTAAGCTATGCCATATCAGTTTTTTACTATGTAAAAGAGAGAGAAAAGCTGTCTCACCACCCAGCAACGACTCTATCCCGCAGCCCAGGAAACTACAGATCCGCTGCTCCTTTTCTTTTTCCGATGCCCCTCTCCTCTCTGCAGAGTGGCAATGCCCTCCTTGTTCCCCCATTGCTGGTCTTTTTCCTAGTATCTTCCCGCCCTGTCTTCTTCCGTTCCAGGCACCCGCCCTTCCTATTGCTCTTCACTCTGGCCACCACACCTCTCCTCTTCGCTCGAGGCCACGGGGTCCCACCCGTTCGCCATCCAGGAGCTCCTCTGCGAGCTCAAGGAGGACGGCGAGACCTCCGTGGCGGTGGCGTCACATTAGCGTTCGCGATGTAGGGAGCTGGCGCGATGGCGGGCGCAACAAGCTAGAGGGCGGTGCAGTGGCGGGCACAAACGAGCTGGAGGACAGCGCAATGCCGAGCTCGAGCATGACGAGCTAGAGGGCAGCGCAGTAGCGAGCGCAATGCGCTGGCGCGGCGAGCAAGCACGGCGCTGGGTGCAGCGAACTGGCTCAGCGTTGGGCGCAACAAGCTAAAGAATGCTCGCGAGCTCAAATTATCAGTGGGGAGGCCGGCGCGCAGGTGAGCTCACGTGCAGGTGGCATCGGCCCTCCTGGCCATGGGGGAGACCTCCATCAAGCGCAGGGGCGACCGGGCGAGCACGGTGGTGCCCTCCTGGAACGGTAAGCTCGTTGATGAACCCTCCAGTACGTCGTGGGCTGCGGTCGGCGGCACGCCCTCTCTCTGTGGCAATTTGGCCTCTGCCTCACCCTGCAGAGTCCAGTACCTCCTCGCGGTTTGTAACAATTGTTGTTAGCTCCCAGATTCAATGACCATCAAGAAATGAATCCTCTCATGGCCTCTGATGAATTTTGCGATCTTGTGATTGGGAATTAATCTGGAATCAAATTATCTAGTGGAACTGCGAAAGAGTATTGCTATGATCTGTGAATGTGATTTTTGGCTACAGTGGTCTATAGATATGACATATACAATTGATCCCCAGAAGCTACGGCATAGAGACTTGTAGAAACAACAATTGTATATGTTGTCTATACTATTGTCTATATATGACATGGTACTGTACTATGGACAAAAATTGTCTTCACTACTGTACATGCCCTCAAAAGCAAGCGTAAGCTGATGAGTAGAGGTGGGCATTCACTACTGCAGATAAGAGTTTCACAAACGGCTCATTACAAGCGGTTCACTTCGGCCCGCTTGTAGTTTGAGAATCGCAAGCGGTTCGAAACCAACGGGCTAGAGGGCAAGATGAGGCGCCTTTAAGCGGTTCGTAATAAGAACCGCTATAATCCCATCTTGTCTTGGCAGTTCCTATTACGAACCGCTTGCAATATTCTACAAGCGATTTGTAATAGGAACCGCCTGCAGAATAGGGGATCTACAAGCGGTTCTTATTACGAACCGCTTACAATGAGCTCCCCTCCCGCTCTGCACATTTAAATTCTGTCTTCCTCAGCGAGCTCGCACACAAGACAAAGCTACTATCCATGGTGGGCCGAGCTCTGTTCATAGGGGAGGTGCTACCAAATTTTTAATTGAAGATTTATGGTCCAAATTAACTGTTTGAAAGGTTAGTAACATGTTGTACACATCCTTCTCCTGTAGATATTGATGTTTTCTATACATTGGATGTTGAGAAATTTTGTTTTATACATGAAAAGGTGTTTATTTTGCTACATCCACTTTAGAACTTTTGAGGCTCTTAGATCCAAATTTATTGTTTAAAAGGTGACTAGCATCTTGTACATATTCTTCTCTTCTATATATCGATTTTTTTTTATGCATTATATGATGAGAAATCTTGTTTCATAAGGTGCTATGGTAGCTTAAAATGTTTGAAATGCAAAAAATTGGTTGGTAGATCTATACATATTAAATGAAAGAAAGTAAATATTTCGTGGTAGGTAATAAAAGTAATTATAACTAATAGACGTAGTTAGCATTACTTAAAAATTATAATAGATGTTTATATTTTTTTTGTTGCTATAGATGAATCGACAATGGATGTACAATGCGGATCGTCGGTCAAGAGAGTTCAGGGATGGCGTGAAGCCTTTTCTCGATGCGGCCAATGCATTATTGCCTCCAGGAAGCTTCATACCTTGTCCATGCGTAGACTGCAAGAACGAGAAGGAGCACTCCAAAGGATGGTTAGTTACGAACCATTTGGTCATGAGAGGTTTCATGCCAAACTATATCTGTTGGACAAACCACAGTGAAGTAGAGGAGATTCTAGAGGAAGACGATGAAGAATACGAAGAAGACGAAGAAGAGGTTGACGAAGTGAACACTCAATTTGGGTCCGTGGAAGATGCACTTGGCGAGTTTGGTGACGATGAGCTAGACCAGATGCTCCGTGACGGAGAGGGAGAGTTCACGGAGGAAAGACAGTATAGGAAGTATCAGTGCATGGTAGGGGCCCACAAAACTCCTTTGTACCCAGATTGTGGGCAGGGCTTAAAAAAGCTCCGTACTACACTGGAACTCATGAAATGGAAGGCCACAAACGGTGTATCGGATAAGGGATTCAATGAGTTGTTAACACTCGTGAAGAAGTTGCTTCCAGAAGGTAACACTCTACCGGAATCTACTTACGAATCTAAGCGAGTCCTCTGCCCATTAGGATTGGAAGTACAGAAGATACACGCATGCCCTAATGATTGTATCCTATATCGCAATGAGTATGCCGATCTAGAGGTTTGTCCAGTGTGCGAGAAATCACGGTATAAGGTGCAGCGTGACGACCCAGGTGAAGTGGATGGGAAGCGTACGAAGAAGAGAACTCCAGCCAAAGTGTTGTGGTATTTTCTCGTGATCCCTAGGTTGAAGCGTATGTTTGCTAACGAATGTCATGCGAAGATGATGCGTTCGTACAAAGAAGAGCGTAAGGAAGATGGGATGCTTAGACACCCTGCAGATGGCTCTCAGTGGAGAAAAGTCGATCGGACTTACCCGGACTTTGCAAAAGAGGTCAGAAACATAAGGTTTGGGCTTAGCACGGATGGGATGAATCCTTTCGGCGGTTGAGCAGCATCCATAGCACTTTGGCTTTGTGATGTTGTGCATCTATAACATTCCTCCATGGCTCTGTATGAAGCGAAAGTACATCATGATGCCACTGTTGATCGAAGGACCCAAACAACCTGGAAATGACATCGATGTCTACCTACAACCATTGGTTGAAGTCCTTGCGAAGTTGTGGGAGGATGGTGTACGGGTTAGGGATGAGTACAGAAGAGAGTATTTTAGCCTGCGCGCAATGTTGTTTGTAACAATCAACGATTGGCTGCTCTCGATGTCTGTCCGGACAAAGCTGTCAAAGGGTTTAAAGCACGCACCCGTGCTTGGATGAAACGGACTGCATGTACCTGAAAAACTCTCGAAAGTATGTGTACATAGGCCATCGCAGGTTTTTAGGCAATAGTCATGCATTGCGGTGGAAAGGCAGAAAATTCAATGGACAACAAGAAACCCGTGGCAAGCCTCAGCATCGTAATGGCTGACTAGTTTTTGCTATGGTACAAGATCTAAAAGTAGTATTTGGAAAGGGTTCTGGAAGCATGCATGTACCCAACAAGGATGGTCAGGCACCAATGTAGAAGAAGAAGTTAATATTTTGGGACCTGCCGTATTGGGAAGTGCTGGAGGTTCGTCACTCACTGGACTTCATGCACATCATTAAGAATGTGTGCCTAAACCTGTTAGGGTACATAGATATGTATGGAAAATCAAAAGATACCCTCTAAGCGAGGAAGGATCTTGAAGAAATGAAGTTGAGGAATGACCTACATCCAAAAAATAAAGAAGGGACAGAACAACTGTACCTACATCCTGCGAGCTACACTTTAAGCAAAGAAGAGAAAAAAAGCATGATAGAGTGCCTAAACAGTGTGAAGGTCCCTTCCGGATACTCCTCGAATGTAAGGAGACTCGTAAACACGAAAGAGAACAAACTTCAAGGCTTGAAATCTCATGATTGTCTTGTGATGATGACACAGTTGCTCCCAGTGGCTATCAGAAGTATACTGCCGGAGTGGGTTCGGGGTACAATCAGAAAGCTGTGTTCATTTTTCAACGCCATATCACAGAAGGTCATCGATCCAAATAAACTAAATAAGTTGCAGGATGATGTGGTTCAAAGCTTGGTTAGTCTCGAGATGATCTTTCTCCCTGCATTCTTTGATATCATGGTTCATCTCACTGTTCACCTTGTGAAGGAGATAGGTATTCTCGGACCCGTGTATCTGCACAACATGTTCCCTTTTGAGAGGTACATGAGCATCCTCAAGAAGTCGTCCGAACCGTTCTCGTCCGGAAGGCTGCATTGCCGAGGGCTACGTGTGAGAGAGGTGATCGAGTTTTGTGTTGATTACATTAGTGATCTTGATCCTATCGGCGTCCCCATATCACGCCACGAGGAGCTGCGGGAAAGGCACATTAGGAAGGAAGCGGTTGTATGCAATGATCTTAATGCATTTAAGCAAGCACATTTCACGGTTCTAAAGCAATCAACTATCATCGGCCTCTATATCCTTCAATATAAGAGGTCCCTCAAATATGACTTCGAGAAAAAGATAGATGGTGGATAGATTTGAAGCAAATGGAAACTTTTGGAAGTTGGCTACAAACCTACATCCTTGAAGGGGTCAAGCGATGAAATCTTTGCGGCGGTTGGCCGTGGACCATCACAAGAAATCATGACATTTGAGTGCGAGATCAGCGGTTACACATTCTACACCATATTCCAGGATAACAAGAGCACCAACCAGAACAGCGGTGTCCGTATAGACACCTTCGACAACAACGGCAGGGTGGACACATATTATGGTTTCATAGAAGAAATATGGGAGCTCGACTATGGACCATTGTTGAAGGTCCCTCTATTTAAGTGTCAATGAGTGAAGCTGACTCCAACCGGCGTGAAGGTCAACAAATACGGCATGACAACCGTGGATCTCAAACAAGTAGGCTATAGGCGCGAACCGTTTGTTCTAGCTCAAGCTGTGCACCAGGTATTCTATGTGATGGACATGAACTCAAGCAAATCAAAGAAGCAAAAGGACAAGACGCAGATCAAACCGAAGCGATACGTGGTTCTCCAAGGCAAACGAAGGATTGTTGGAGTTGAAGACGTCACCGACGAGGAAGAGTATGGCCAGTTCGACGAGCTACCTCCTTTTGCGGTTGATGTGGACATAACTGTCATGAATGATAGAGACGTCGATGATCTTTACATACGTCGCGATCATAACGAAGGAACGGTTGTAAAGGCTAATATTGCCCATACTTAACGTGTACAACTTCTGTTAAAAATACGCATATTGGACTTATGTTATTTCTTTAATGTTATTTATAGATAAAATAAATTTACAAAAGAGAAGAAAGAGATAAAACAAATTTATAAAAAGAAAAGAAGGAGATAAAACAAATTTATAAAAGAGAAAAAGGAGAAAACAAATTTATACAAATAAGAAAGAGATAAAATAAATTTATAAAAGAGAAGAAGGAGATAAAACAAATTTATAAAAGAAAAGAAATAGATCAAACAAATTTACAAAAGATAAGAAACAGATAAAGCAAATTTATAAAAGAAAAGAAATTGATAAAACAGATTAATTTATAAAAGAAAACAAATTGATAAAACAAAAGAAAGAGATAAAACAAATCTATAAAAGAAAAGAAAGAGATAAAAAAAATTAATAAAAGAAAAGATTTAAAAAACCAAAAAAAATTTGGCGGAGGGGGCGCAAGCGGGGCTCGAACCCGCGAGCACGCGGGTGAGCCCGCGCCTAAACGTCGCGCTCTAGCCAAGGGGGAGGAATGTTACATCTCAACAAAGACAGGGCACGACGTCCTTTTCAATATGACTAACCTTCGCAAGCGGTTCGTACAACCAACCGCTTGTAGAAGGGGGTTCCCGCCCGCCCGTCTAAAATGGCCCTGTGCAAGCGGTTGGTACTATGAACCGCTTGCAGAGACCGACCTCATAGCGGTTGCTATCTGAACCGCTTTGGAGGTGACATCATAGCGGTTCGTACTACCAACCGCTTGTAGAAGGGGGGTTCCCGCCGCCCGCCTAAAATGGCTCTTTGCAAGCGGTTCGTAGTACGAACCGCTTGCAGAGACTGACCTCCGCAAGCGGTTGGTACTACGAACCGCTTGTAAGGATACCTCCGCAAGCACCTTTTACCTTATATCGTACCTTGCACACCCAAATTTTTTCTAAGTCCCGAAACATGCATACCGCTCGACTCGTCAAGCCCCCCGCAGCAACCAAGCACCGCCGTCCTCGTCGCCTCCGACAATGGCCGCCTCCTCGTCTCCTCCGACAACGCGCCGCCGCCACCACCGGAGGGCCTAGGTTCCGCTCTCCCATGCTCCCTCCTCCTCTGTTTGTTGCTGCCCAGGTGTTCGATGAAATGTCCCAACGGGACAGAGAAGGAAACCTGAGGATGCCCGGCTCGAGGCTGGCGAGGCAAGGCGGCGCGGGGGAGATCTCTGGCCGTGATTCTGGATTGAGGAGTGGTTGCACCGGTGAGGTGGAGGCCGGCCGGGGTGGCTGCAGCCCACCTGCTCGTGGAATTGCCCACATGGGCAGAGAAAGGGAGGGACTGCAATATGGGTCCCACAATAGGTCAGCATTGGTCAACACTAGATTCAAACTGCTAATTAGGGTCCAAACTAATTTCAAGGGTTTTTGTGGGATTTTTAGGGTGATATTCATGTATATTTTATTCATACACTTCTTTATTGTTCTTATGTCTCCTATGAATTTGACCAATTTTTGCCATCCAGCACGGGCGAAAGCACAATTTTACCTCTATAGTGCCCAAACCGTAGCGACTCCAAGCTTGGTCGAGCCCAACCAAGCCAGTCTCTACCAAGTTGACTTAAAGACATACCCATAAATCTCTCTTTAGAGCATCCGTAGCAGGCACTCTATAACACTCTATTTATAAAACCAGTAAAATTATAATGAAATTGTAAGCTTAATGCCATAAAACAATTAACATATGGGTCCATCTATTTGTCACTCTAAAGTATTATAGTTCCTTATTATGCCATTTGGGTCCATTAAACTCAATTAACATATCACTTAATGAAATGTACTCATGCTATCTTTTGTTTGGTCTTTGAGATAGATTGTTAAAGTAATTATTTTTATTCTATAGATCGCAAAATTAGGGTTTGGGTCCATGACGACACCAAGGCGTGGTGACCCGGATTTCAATGACCAGAGAACTTGATGTTTGAGACCATCGCATTGTCTACACTCATAAGTGGGCATGTCGATCTGACCGATAGCCTCGGTACGTGAAGGTTGTCGATGAGGTCACTCTGGCGAGGACAATGAGAATACCGTGGATGACTCCGAGGTATATATCAAGTAGGCATGTTCATTAATATAAGTTAATTCAGACATAACACGCGTTCTCATTTATATCCTATATGTTTTTGTATCAAGGCCGGTACATCGACCACTGCAAAGTCTGTTCAGCGAGGACCTAACAAGAAGCTGAAGTCCAAGCATGTGATCACCGAAGTCGGCAATGACGGTAGTCTAATAGCCCCAGTCTCGGCACTTGCACCGTTCAACAACGCAATAGGGTACTGCGTTAGGGATCATGTGCCAATCAGCATCAAGACATAGCCCAAAGTTCCTACAACTATCAAGGATCTCATATGGAACGATATCAAGGCAAATTTCAGATTTCCAGATGGTGTCGAAGCGAAGGTGAAGGCATGGGCTTCCAAGAAGATGGCAACTTCATTTCAGCAGTGGAAGTCGAAGCTCACCCGCGATTACATCGACAAGGGAACAAGGCCAGACTTCAATAAGTTTGCTAAGCTTGCGGATCATTGGGAAGAATTCGAGAACTTCAAGCTGTCCGAAGAAGGCAAAGCCGCAAGGCAGAAGAATAGGGAGAATGCGCTCAAGAAGAAATACCACCACCATCTCGGGAGCGCTGGCTACGTTAGGGCTGCACCAAAATGGGACAAGCGAGAAGAGGAGCTGAAAGGCAAGAATATTGTGCCCGAATGCGATGGTTGGGATGACCGCATGCGCAATTACATCATGGCTCATGGGGGCCAACTCAAGGATGACGGCAGTGTGGTGGTGGAAGCGGACTTGCAAGACGTTCGTCAGAGGATTGATGAAGGCATCGAAAATATCCGGTCGGGTTCCTTGGTGACGGACAGGGAGAATGACCTACTCACATATGCCCTCCAAAACAAGGAGCACCCGGGAAGGACAAGAGGTTTTGGGAAGAAGCCGTGGAGGCTCGGCTTATGGCGATGCACGACATCTGAGGCAGAGAGAAACAAGAAGAAAGCTTCCAGTGGCTGGATTGGGCGCAGACTCAAAGCCCACGAGGAAAACGTCGATCACCGTGATTCTGCGAAGATCGCCGGAAGCGATGAGCCGAACACTTCAGGCAGCAGATTTCGGTCAATGTTCGAGGGCGGCCGGACGCCGTGATAAGTCTGTCCACGCGACGGAGCAGCTGCGCGTCGACTGTGGCCCCCCAAGATGATATGCTAGCTCGTCATCCATGGGCAACATCACGGTTCGCCGCCCTGCGAGCTACATGTCGAGATGAAAAATCTCCTTTAAGGTGGCTTATGGCATGGCGTATCCGGTGGAGGCGGGCGAGAGGTTCCATGCATTGATATACCACCGGGTTACTCCAAGGTCACGGTGGATGAGGTGGTCGGCGGCCGGGGATCTAACGCTAGACAATCCTACGGCGATGGCGTGACCAGCCTTGGGCGAGCCCTCGGCGGCTCATTCATTCTCTGGAGGAAAAAGTACATTATATTTCCAGGTGTCGTGGAGGCGAAATCACCGGTAGGAGAGGCCTCGGAGTTGGAGCATCTTTGCAGGCCAAGCTTGTCTCCTAACGAGCACGCACGCCGCTGCTCGGCGTCGCCGCCGCCACCTCAGCTCCACGAAAAGCCCGTCTCCGTCGCCACCGTCGCAAAGCAAGAAGAACCATCCAAGGGCAACCACATCTCCAGCATCTCCCCGAGAAAGAAGCTCCTTGTCCGGCGTCGGGATCTGGCGGTGGCATCTCCTACCACGACGTTGGGATCGGTAGGAGAAAGGAAAGGAGCCGGTTAAGCTTGCATATGACATGACTCGAGGAGCTGGAGGCAAGAAAAAGGCTGATGTGGCTAGGCAATTAGCGTCAAAGAAACCAGAGAAGCTGAAAATTGATCCAACATATCTCCGAGCGGTTAGTTGGCGATGCAGCGCCACCTCCAAGGCTGACCAACTACGAAAGGACAATAGTGAAGAGCAAGACAAATGCTACTAGAAGTCGGAGGGCGGCCCAGAAAAAAAGAACAATGCAGGAGATGAGGACAGCACTGTCGATTCAGAGATGGTGTGGAAATTCATGGAAGAGGCAGGGCTCGATACCGAAGGAGCGGCTCTAGGAATTACGGATAATCTTCCAATGGCACCGATCAGATGGAAGTATCAACTGGGCCAACCGCTGGTGGACCCAACTGAGATAGATGCTCTGCCTGCCAAGATGCAATAGATGCATATCTGGTACATGAAACAGGCCATGAAAGGAACGACTATATTTCCCTTAGTTTTGAAAGACGAGCACTTCCACCGCGGGGACAACACAGAAATATGGCTGGAATTTGAAGAATTGTACAATATATACCACAAAGACGCCGTCAACGTGTCTTTCATGAGCTGCTGGTGCTTGTAAGTGTCTTGAGATCCTAAGTTTACACCGCTATTTACTCCTGTACCATAAATTTGGACTCCAACTAACTAAGTTATATATCCCTCACGTAGATTGGAGATGCAACGGCTTGCTAAAGACGGCATGTCGCATAAGTACGGCTTTATCGATCCATCGATTATCAACGATAAAGTGTATTCATACCCCCCTCAAAGAAAGAATTTCGAGGAATACATTCTCCATGCAATGCTTGAACAACACGACAAGCTGTATATATTCCTGCCCTTCAACTACGAGTACTTGTTCTCACAATCCTTTTCTTACTCTATATACTTCTTAAGACAATGATATGTAGTATATATGACCAGTTATTTACATATATGTTGCAATATGTGTCAATAGCTTTCACTGGATCCTTTCTGTCATCGAGCTTAGCAATGGAATTATTAGAGTACAAGACTCAAGAAGGAAGCCTAAGGTAGGATACCAATGGATCATTAACATCCTAAACGCGGCGTACACGGAGTTCAAGAAGAAGCAAAAGGGAAAATTCAAGAAAGAATTCGATGTCCAGCTAAGCGATTGGGTACGTACTACAAAGACTGTATATTATTATTATATGTGCATCTTATCAATTTGTCATCTGAATATTTAATTTGTTTATTGTTATGAAATCCTCGGCCCCAATGAAGGTTAGTCGCCAGACCGCTGGAAACAACTTATGTGGCTACTATGTGTTCCACTACATGCAAAATTTTCTCCACGGCGATGTTCCCACTAATTTTTTCCAAGAGGTTCGTGTGTGCTACTGAACCAGTTAGCTAGCTAGAATAACATACGCTTTAATTACAAGCATATATATGTTCCGATATTTAATTATTTACTTATCGCTTTATTAATTGCTAGCCCAACACCGATCGTGACGTTGCAGTACTGCCGTCTCACCGGGTGCTCGCACTTTAAGAACAACTCATCGGTTTCGTTGTCGACGAGATCGTAAACCCTCAAGGCACGTTCCACCACATGAGGGGTAACGGTTCTCCTTCCTTTAAGACCACCGAACTGGCGGCGATATCCACCACCTCGTCGAGCAAGGCCGAGAAGAGTGACGCGGCGAAGAAATTAACTCGATAGACAATTTTCAATCATTCAAACTGCTTGTAAACGTCACGTACGTGCGTGCACTCGTTATCACATGTAACATGTATATATATACTTGTGGATTTTTGACAATGTTAATATACTTGTGAATGTTTGTTCAGCTTGTGATGATCATGTCAACATGTGTACGCATATATATATATATTAAATTGCGACAAAAAGCCTCTTCTAGTATTTAGTTTTATTATTTCAAACGATATCGACAAACACCCTATAAAACCTTTTTGAAATGGATTCTCCGGTGGAGTGCTTCTCTGCAAGCGGTTCGGAATTGGAACCGCTTGCATAGAAATACCTCCGCAAGCGGTTCGTAACGAACCGATTCCGAACCGCTTGCATAGAAATACCTCCGCAAGCGGTTCCAATTACGAACCGCTTGCAAAGCTATCCTACGTGGCAGCCCGTGCGCGCGCCCGGAGAGCTACGCCCCGGTTCATTAGGCCTGTACAAGCGGTTGAGGGAACCGCGTGTGATACTAGCCAGGTATCACACGCGGTTTAATCTAGCGTTCAAAACCGCTTGTCTGTGCCCTTACGAACCGCTTGTGATGTTCCGTTCTGCAGTAGTGATTTTACTTGTCCTTCAATAGTTTTGTGTGTAGCGCTGTGAGCATGTAGTGGAGAGGAGGAATTAAGTTTTTACATGGTCGCTATGAGCCCATAATGAAACTCATGGTTTTGCACTATTTTCCATGCGCATGCACTTGCCAGGGAACCGAAGAATTCCTAGCGTCTTATTCTCAATGCTCGGGAACTTCTAATCTGATCACCGTGGGGACAATTGCATATTCTAGTTGTGAGAGGAATCAATTCCAAGAAAAGAAATGAGCTATGGACCGATCATGGAATTGTGTCTAGAGAAAGAAACATGTATGTGTTGCCTAATTCAGTTTTGGCAGCACCTATGCAAGGTGGATGCATGTCAAAAAGTTTAGTACCATATGGAATATTATGCTATAGCAAGACCACGTTATAGGTTAGAGTCATTGATGCTTCTTGAATATATGGCATGAAAAGGACCCTAGCTGAGAATTGAGTGATAGGTTGGCACTGTAGTCCATGCAGTGTTTGAGTCTTCTTGTCGGTGGGATGCAAGGCTCACCTTTTTCATGATTTATCCCACGGATAGTTAGGGTACACACGTACGCATGGAGTGGTATGGAGAGAAAATGTGTGGTGCCTCTTAAGTTAGGTCCCTACTGTGCAGTGGATGTGTTTTAGTTGCTGTGTAGTGGATGGGTGTGAGTTCGTGTGTCTCCTTGTGTCATTTTCTAAAAAAGGACCTAAGATAAAGTCACGCACACTTGAATTCACACATTTTGCATGATTATATGCATGCATTTTTGTGTGATTCTACGCTTGACTTGGAACAAGCGATCGCCCCGCGTATTAGCGGGTTTTCTCAGCCCATTAAATCCACTTTTGCTTTTCCCAAATCTTGCATAACTGATGTGATTAATCCATTCAGATGAATTTCTAAAACCTTATCCACGCAGGTCTATCTCATTGTGGTGCAAACTCTAGGTCTCTTGGGTTAGCCTTGTGTGCATGTTGGTGTTGATGATATGCATGACCAAGAATGGTGCATTGATGGTATTCTTGGAACCTCAAAAAAATAAGGATGACATCATCAAGCACGGAGAATAAGGACATTATTTTCAGGTGTGGAGGTGAACCATTGCTAGTATAGGTATTATTTTCGATTGTTGTTTCATTTAAATGGGGTGCAGAGAGTGATCTCTTGGTGCCAACCATGTTTGGACCATGAGGCACATTCCTGGTTTTGTTGCACTAGAGTGCGTCAGAGGCTAGTATGTGAGGCAGTGGTTGCCATTGGGGCGTCCCAATTCTCTTTGAGGCCACCCAAAGCTGTGTGTTTGGTAGCATCGGCATGGAGGCGTGTGGGCTGACCAACATTGTAGTGGATCACCATCCGCCGTAGACTTGTCTAGGTTGGCACTGTTGAGTGGCCCTAGGAAGTGAGGCTTATCTCAGTGGGGTGGCCTAAGGAGCGGCCTAGGCCGGCGCTTTAGGGAGGCCCAATAGGATGGCCTAGGCCGGCTAAGGCAGCCCAAGATTGCAGCGGCAGGCGGTCCAGCTTGGACTGGCACAAGTTTCTTTGCTCAGCGTGACTGCAACATCATGTCTCCCCTACACAGCCGCAAGCCGAATTTTTTTTATATTATTTTTAATTCAAAATTTTTTAAATGCTCGCCTGGCCCGTGATTTTCCATTTTTGGGCGCCCATCGCTCGTGGGCCGGGCGATCGCCCATGCCACGGGCCACGGGCACGCGCGCGTAGACGGCGTCGCCCTAGCCGTTGCCGACCGTTGGCCTGAGAGGTCTGGCCATTAGGCGACCAAGGTCTTGATCGCTGCCCCATGGACGATCGCCGAGCTGGCGGCACGGGCAACTATTTAACCCACGTCTTGGTGGTGGCAGGTGCACTCGGCAGAGAAGGAGAAGAAGGAAAAGAAGAGAAGGGAAGGGAAAGAAGAGAAGAGAGGAAAAGAGAAGAGAGAAGAGGATAAAAGAAAGAAAAGAAGAGAGAAAAGTGGAAAAAAGAAGAGAGAAAAAGGGGAAAAAAGGAGAGAGGAAAAAATTGGATCACGCGGCATCGTCATTTTGTAAGTTAATTTCGTAAGTTAATTTTTTAAGTAATTTAGTAGTGTAATTACGTAATTTTAATTTACGGTTGAAAACATGGTAGGATAGTCACATATTAAATAAATATAATTTAATTATTGATACCGATAGTTGATATAAATACGTATAATTAAAATGTATTGTTGATTTAGATAGTTGATATTATGATTAAAAATTGATTATTGATTTAGATAGTGGATATAAATACGGATAATTAAAATTTTTATTGAAAACATGGTAGGATAGTCACACGTTAAATATACGTAAATAATTTTGTTATTTACGTGCATAGCTGACATAAATACGTGTAATTTTAAATTTTTAATTGAAGACAGGTTAGGATGGTCACACGTTAATTTGATGATTGGAAAAATGGTAGAATAGTGACACATGAAATATGCAGATAATTTTGTTATTCATGGATGTAGTTACTCTTAAAATTTTTAGTAGACTATAGAAAAATAGAAAATCGTGACAATAGGGTTATTTAAAACAATGGAGTTAATTTAGACATAAATAGATGTAATTTATATATTAACTGAAGACATGTTAGGATAGACACACGATGTATAATATAAATTTGATATTATAGATGTAATTTATATATTAAATAGATAATTTTGCTTGCGGTGTTGTTATGGTAAATAATACATAATATTATTTTATGATAATTAAATATACGGTATCTAATAGTACGCTTCATCATATGTTCTAGGCAAAATGTCAGAAAAATTATATTTCCAAATATTTTACGGAGATGGAGAGATAGCGGAAGGGCCAAATGGAGTGGATATATCGGCATTTCCCTCTGTCATGCGGGGTATATCTAGGGCGAGCGAGAGGACATACCGGTGGATAATAGAATGGTTGTTTCGGTTGTTCGGCCTGGATGCACATACATGTCATTGCGCGGTCGAGCCGTGGTGAGTCGTGCCCATGAAGGTTTTTTTGGAGAGTTGTTTCCTATAAAAGAAACACACAATTGGAGAAGATACGTAGAAAATGCACTGGAGCGTAGTTGGCCCCTTATGCTACTGGTTCAATGCTACCAGATAGTAAACCCAGCCGTGCCCGAACTGCAAGATGAGGAGGCGGACACAATGGAGGGACATGGCACAAGCATGGGAGATTGTAGTGGAGAGGGTGGTGATGATCATGTTGGCGATGCGGACGAGGCGCAGGAGGAGGGGGGTGCAGGCGTAGAGGCGAGGGGGGTGGCAGATGAAGGTGAAGAGGTGGAGATCATAGTGAATATGATGGAGGCGGAGGACCGAGAGGATGAAGAGTTGCCGGATGATGACCAGTCCGATGAGGAGGTTAATGTCCCTGATGTCCCTACCCCGAGCACATGGAGCAGTTACAATTTCGAGCAGTTAACAGTGAATGAAGGGAGCCATGGCGCATGGGAGTACCATGCGAACGAGGTCACGCAGGGAGCCATATACAAGGACAAGGAATCATTGCTGAATGCAGTGAAGTACTGGGCAATGTCTATGCGCCTTCAGTTCAAGGTGGTGAAGTCTAGCAAGAAGGAGTACGATGTGAAATGCGTGAATGACAACTGCCCGTGGCGGGTGCATGCGTACAGAGGGAAGTGGAAGGACTACTAGGAGTGCTCCATAGTGGTGCAACACGAGTGTATACTGGAGGAAACTGAGCAAGTGCACCGCAACCTTTCATCAACTTGGGTGGCTAATGTTCTGTATGGAGAGATAGTGGGTAATCCTCAAATGCCAGCTAAAGATATCATTCGAGCCGTGGAGGAGAGATATCAGTACACCATGGACTACGGGAAGGCTTGGAGGGCAAAGAGGAAGGCGTTGGAGGTTAGGTTCGGGACGTACGAGGCATCGTACGAGAACGTGGTTCACATGCTCAGGGCAATAGCATTCAGGAACCCCGGAACGTACATAGACATGAATCAGTATCCAGCTATTGGTGTCCATGAGGGCAAGTGGGTGTTGCAACGTGCATTTTTCGCACTGGGAGCTTGCATAAATGCCTTCAGGCACTGCAGGACGGTAATATGTATGGACGGCACCTTCCTGACGGGTAAATACAAAGGACAGATACTGACCGCAATTGCTGTGGACGCGAACAACCAGGTGTTGCCAGTCGCAGTTGCTATTGTTGAGGGGGAAAACATAGATAGCTGGTATTGGTTCCTGGAGCGGGTTAAGCACGGAGTGGTGCTCGCTAGGCCGAACGTGTGCATCATACACGATCGGCACGCGGGTTTGATGAAGGCTATTGTCGACATGCAAGAAGGTTCTGCCGTTGTGGGAACACCGAAGTGTCCTGACTTGACCAGTAGGTGGTGCATGAGACATATGGGAGCAAATTTCTTCCGTCAGTTCAAGAATAAGACGTTGATGAACATGTTCAAGAGGTTGTGCCAAACAAACCAGCCAGCCATGTTCGAAGCGCTCTGGAAGACGTTAGATGAAATGACAAGGAAGCAGACAGCCCAACCAGCAGGCGCACCAACTTCATCCAGAAATCCCATGCTTTATCATGTTGAAGGCGATGATCCGACTGCTCTATGTGCGCTCCCTACAGACTCCAGAAACATCCGTAGAAAGGCGGGCACAGATATTAAAAGTTTCTCGGACTGGATATGTCACGAGCCAAAGGAGAAATGGTCGCTCCTACATGACGCCGGAGGTACACGGTACGGCATTATGACCACGAACATAGCCGAGGTATACAACTGGGTAATGAAAGGAACGAGATGTCTTCCTCTTATCAGAATTGTTGAAGGTGTCCTGCATGGGGTTCAAAAGTACTTCATCGACCGGGTGCAGAAGGCTGCTTCAGCTATGGCCGACAGGCATCTTGTCTATTCAACTCTTATCAGTGAATATATGGAGAAGAAAACAAGAAAGGCGCAGATGCATCGTGTGACTCCATAGAGTGGCACCGTTAAATCGGTTTCATGTGCACTGGCTTTGGCGTGGTCGCCGAGGTACCCACCGGCGACAAGGACGATCTCGCACCATCACGGGGCTCAATGTGAGTGCACTGCGCCAGAAGCCAAAGCTCCTTCACCTCCCGTGCTCTCACATTATAGCCTCTTCCGCCGTCTGTAATGAATCAACCCGCTCCTTCGTGTCGCCTTACTACCTGAAAGAAAGTGTCTGGGACACATGGAATTATGAGGTCTACGGATACAGAATCAACGGGTCCTTCACGGAAAATCCTCCTGCAGGCTATCGCTGGGTCCCAGATATGAGTAGGCTTAGACAGAAGCCTGGCCGTCGGAGGACCCGCCGTATCTGCAATGACATGGACGAGGCCGAAAGTGGGCGTAGGTCATCGGCGGGTGAAGCTGGGACATCGGGGCCACGCACCGGGAGAGGATGAGCGCTTCTGAGCATTGTATCGCTACAATGTAATATCTTTATCTTACTGTATGAATTTTTTTAATTGACGATGTAATGCAATGTAATGTTCGTATTTTCATAACATTTGTTTGGTATTGTAACAGTTGTCACGGACTGTATCGTTGTAATTGATTTTGCAATTAAATGTCTTGCCATGAAATGTAATGTTTTTGTGTTATTCCATCTTGGCGCCACCTTCGTCTTAAAAGCGCACTGGCACGAGGCAACACATTATTGTCTACCTCACGTCCAGAGGGCTGTCCTGTTTTTCTCTGAGAATGGAACCTGCAATGCATACGCGCAGTCGCCGCACCGTGACGATGTCGGAGTCTGAACCGTGAAGGGCGGAGCCCTCGGATGGTTCGCCGTCGGACTGTCGGGCGGCTGAAAGGATGCATTACGAGAAGCATTACGGCTCTAGCAGGCGCATGTCGGTCCCGCCCACCCACGTCCCGCCCACCCACGGGGACACAGGATCCGATCCTTCAACATCTGACTCCTGAGGTCATTTCATAAATTTAACATGTCATATGTGATTACTGCTTTGAAGCTATTTTCACGCAGATGGTCACGAACATCGCGATCTGCTTCTGCACCAGGTAGCTTTGGGCACTGGCCTTGATACGCCTCGCTGAGGCACTAGGCTCCTCTAGGCGACACTGATGATGTGCTGGATCGACACCGAGATAGCTCGCGCAAGGCGGGAAAGCCAACTGCGCGAATCGAGGTGGCGAGGTAGGTGGCCTATCGATATGCCGGGTATCTGGCCTTTGGGCCTTTGTACCGGGGCGAAGGGTACTTTGTTCTTGCTACCACTGCTACTACTTGCTTACCACCACTTTGCCTCTGTCTTTGAGGTGCGTTCTATTTGACCTGACGGGGCAACGAGCGCTTCTCTACTCCTCGAGCTTTGGTCGTGGGGCCATTGGCGTGGGGCGGACAGTGGATGATCATCCCACGATCCGCAGGACGACTGAGGGACGGACAGTGAGCTATCTTACGGGTCGACGGCAGTGAGTCCTTTTGTCATGTTACTAGCATCGATCCATTTGAACTAACTTGTTCATTGTCCTTGTGGCCAGCATATCTTAGCCTTGCCTGCCGACGGATTGTGGAAGCAGTCTGCGCCAGCCTAGCCACTCGTTCTAGACTACCCGTTCGGTTTGGACGTAAAGCGTCGAAAGGTTACCACTGTTTGGTAACCCGTAAATGGCCGGCAACCCGACGCAGTAGATCTTACCAGATCGGACTGACCGACTTCAGCCATCCACGAAAGCGACACTTGAAATCCGTTTCGTCAGCCACGGGTGCGACCCGACCAATGTGAGTAATCCGCCGCGCTATCGGCCAGGCGCGCTATTTCGCGGTTACGCGTTCAACTTAGCGTAGTAATTATGTTATGTCCGAGCTACCCGAGGATTTCGATCATTCACTATACTTATGACTTGGCGCACGTCATCTCACGTATCACGGTCTTCACCTGGAAAAGGACGACCACTGTCAGACCAAGAGCAAATGCGGAGAGCACGAGCGATGCTATCGTCGACCTCGAGAACTCGCCCCTCACTGACTCGGTGCAACCCGACGGACTAGGCCACCCACTGCAAGAGGTTGCACTTTACCTTAGTGGTTGTCAGCACACATGATCGTACTTGTGGATAAGTAAGAACCATTACATCTCTCATTTTCTCCACTGAAATCGATTTGTCGTAGTTGCCGCTTAGCACGTGTCTGTTGGTAGGTTGCGTCGTCCTATGAGCCAGCAATCGGAAGAGCGCGTGGTTGTGACCCTTGGTTGGGGCGCAGTTGCTCCGTCGTGTCCGGTCTAGCGTCCGCGACACGAGACCCTTCCACGTGGGCTCCCTTTGCGTGGAGCCTCCCTTCCTTCGTGGAACTGGACACGCGCTCACAGCACTCCGACAAGCCAGAGCGGACTGCCAGCCCTCACGTTAACAGGCTGGACATCGAACTGTCTCTGACACCCTACGCAACTCAGTCTTTACCAGTCGCTTTGTCTTCCGTGTTGAGAGCGCACTGCCTCCCGCTACTAGCTCTGAGCAGCAAACTGATATGGTCAGCCGCACGTGCACAAGCCAGCACCACCACAATCTATGGGCTAGCTTCAGAACGATGAGCGAAGCACCACCAGGAGCAACATCAACAATTCTTACTACTAAGCGGAGTGAGCAACCTAACGCTTTCAATATAATGTTTAGCATGTTAGCAAGTCTAGCGCCTTTAGTGATTGTCATGTGTTTCTTCGACCTATCGGGATCGATGCTCGACTTGGGGCAGATCTTACCTAGCTTGTGGGGAGGCACCTGTCGACCGGGCCCTCACCTCGGCAGGCCGAGCCCCTAGCGGCGGACACAATCGCAGACGGTCGATTCCAGGCAGTAGACCATCCTCATCGACGTACCAAGGCCACATACCCCCAAATTACCCAGTTAAGATCGATCGTCAGTTGCCCACTTGAACTATATATCTCTTTTCACCTTGTCCTTTTTTCCTGTGACGACATGTATACTACACTGTTGTACGTCAGACCGCGCGATAATTTGAATCACGTCATGCGTGCTACTTATGATCGTGGCCGGTTTGATTGAGCAACAATTGATGAATCAAGATGGTACCTTCCAATCTTTGAAATCATCCATATACATGCCCATATAATAATATACCTACTACCACACCTACACACATAATAATTAAATATACATATCGAAACAGAATACAATAATAAATAGTTGTCTCTTGACGACAATGTGATGACCCGTCATTCTTGCCTTGGGTCACACAATACGAAGCCAATTATTTCCAATTCAGTCGATCAGCTTCGATCAGACTCAGCCGCGTCGGCTCCACGGTCAAGCTCAAGTCATCATCGGACTGGATTGCAACAAGATCTGCGTCGATAGTGACGTCAAGCGGTCCAAGAGACCGCGGTCTTGCACCGCCCGGCCACATTCTAGCGGCTCTGCGGGCTTATATCGACCACGGTGCACCGCTGCGGCTGGCGGCAAACATCGTGGGATGCGTATGACTCCTTCCGAACTCCGTCGTCTATACATGCATGCATGATGCCATCACTATATAAAAAACCGCTTCTACCTTCCTTCGGCTTCGCGCACCTCTTTTGACTCGACTTCTATCGCCGCTTCATAGTTGTGAGTGGGGATCCTCTTTCCTTCATACGACCATGTTGTGTTGGGATGCTCACTTTTGGCCTAACATACTTGTCTGGATATGCATGTCATATACCATATCACCGAAGATGCTCTTCTACGGAGATCGCCACTTGTTTCGCGGCCATGCGAATTTGCGCTAAGGGAACTTGTGCGTGCCGTTAGAGCAGCTGGTTTGACCACTTGCTTGCACGTTCAATCGCAGTTCCAACCGTTCTCGGAGTTCTTTACCTGGAACGGAGTTTTTATGCTATGCTGCTACATATATACAAGTTACTTATCGGTTATCTTATTTCCGCCAGCAGAGCGCATGTCTCATCATGGATGAGCGGCGTATAATGAAATAAGCGTATATACCATAACCTGAGTGGAATAGAATCGCCAGGCGGCTAGCCTATGCCAGCCTTGCGATCGAGCCAATGGCGAAAGCCTTCCGACATGCTCCCGGCCCCACAACAAGAAACCAGGCAAGGTGTAACCTTTCAAAGTCGACCAATCGGCGGCCGGCATGTTGCTGGGATCCTATCTCCCGTCATGCCAACCTTATATGCACATTATAGTCCTGTGAGCCATCATGCAAAGAGCACCTAGAGACCCGACTTACTTGAATGGGTAGTGGATCAGGGATATGCGTGTCATGCAACCAACCCTTCCGATCCATGGTGGTGACATCACATCTTCGTGGATGCTAACCCAGGGAGGGAAATATCTCGTTGGTATACCGTGTGTCTAATCAAAAATTTTTTTGAGAGCACCCTACGCTTATTGCTCTTTCATGCGAATATTCGCGACAATAAAGAACATTTATTCTTATAATTTCTAATAATACAAAAGATGAAAATTAAAACTAACCTACTATTTTTATATTTCTCTTCAGATCAGTCACTACATTATATTATATGTAAATTATATATATATAACATAAATTAAATTAACATTAATTAACATTAACTAATTAATTAATAATTTACTTTTACTTATACATTCATTCTTAATCATGATACCTGCCCCAGGGAGGCAAGACGATCAGAGGTCGACCCCGGCGCTTACCTACTACAGGGCTCGCCTAGCTCGCAGTCGCGTCATCAGCTCGATGATACCAATCGTGCTTGCCTCGTCAAAGGTCATCCATCGGCCTCATGACAGATCATCAAGACCACCTGGCATTTCTTGTGCTGAGCAATCTGTGGTCCCGACCCTCTATCACACGGTACTCGGCCTGAAATGTACATACTTCGCCACTCGAGCATGGTGCGGTTCCTACAGGGACGTACCGGTGTAGGGTCTGGAGCTAGCTAGGATCACAGGCCACGAAATCGACAGATCAGGCTCTGCATTACCTTAGACGCTAGCGGACGATTCACCAACACGGACCAACACTCTCGGTGGCGGACCAACACATTCAGGCCTAGGCTTGACTTGTAGGGCTGAGACAACCGAGTACAGCGCAGAACTTGGCTCTGCCTTGAGTTCGTATGGTCTTGTACATCGAGAGCACACACATGGAGCGAGCTGAGCGGCGCAAAGACCTGCACTTCCGTTCACTCGCTGCTACGAATTGGGCGGAATATGATCCTTCTGAACAGTCATGTGTTATCGCGCCTCCAGCGTGGCGCCTGCGGGTCTTTACTTCGGCCCAAGCGCCTGACAAGACGGGACCATGTCGACCTCCGGCGTATCGTCTCGGGAGCTTCACTGCCTCAGTACGACACGAACGGTCCAGACACATCATCGTATACTTCCTTGTATTGGCGTGCGGCCCGTACATGTTATAACTATTATATATAACATATCATATATAATAGTTATATGTTATAATATGTATTGATAATATTTATACTTTATTTATATATATTATGTAATACTGTAAATCTCAATATATATAACATTTGTAAAATATAGTAGTGCGATCTTGGCTTGGTTGGCCGATGTATGACGACAGCGTCTAGCGACCCCAAACGTAACCAAGCCTTGGTCCCACACGTTGTCCAGGAGGAGGAAAAGTTGCTGAAAGGAATAGTTTTTGGAAGAAATGCAATCTCAGTAAATCATCTTCTTTTTGCGGATGATTCGATAATCTTTTTGGAAGCTTCCCAACTTGGTTTAACATGCCTAGAGGAGGTCATTCAAACATATGCCTTAGGGTCAGGCCAGAAAATCAATAAGGATAAATCATCCTTTTTTGTAAACAGGAGTACCATTAATATGATATCTCCCAAGATTCATAGCACTTTGGGGATTGATAAAAGGGCGCTTAATGAAACTTACCTAGGCATGCCTTCTATGTTTGGGAGTAGGAGAGAGGAAGGGTTCAAATCAATTTTGGAAAGAGTTAAGAAGAGATTAAATAATTGGAATGAACGGTTCTTATCTAGAGCTGGGAAAGAGATTTTGTTGAAATCAGTTATTCAAGCGCTGCCAACCTATTATATGTCGTGTTTCCGCCTTCCTATCAACATTTGCAAGCAGATTGAGAGCCTATCTGCTAATTTCTGGTGGGGATCGGGTGGACAAAGGAAGGTGCATTGGACTGCCTGGGATAAACTAAAGAAAGCTAAATTAGATTTAGGGTTGGGGTTCAGAGATCTCCTCGACTTTAATAAAGCTATGCTAGCAAAGCAATCGTGGCGATTGCTAACTATACCTGATTCTCTTTGTGCTAAGGTGTTTAAAGCGAGATATTATCCCAGAGGCAATTTTCTGCAGGCAGAGGTCCCAGCTCAAGCCTCTATTACGTGGAAGAATATTACTTATGGTACTGAATTGTTAAAGGGTCTTATTTGGCGGGTTGGAGATGGAGAAAGTATTAATATCTCAAAGGATCAGTGGATTCCACGCAAGGGTTCCATGAAACCACTGGGGGTTGATCTAAATTTGAAAGTATCTACCCTTATAGATAAAACCCAGAATTGTTGGGATGATTTACTCATTAAGACCCTGTTTCAAGAGGGGGACGTGCTAGATATCCTGGGGATTCCTCTACCATCTTATGCTACACCAGATTTTCAAGCTTGGGCCTTTACTAAATCTGGTTCTTACTCAGTGAAGTCGGGTTACAATTTATGCAGACAGTTATCAATTCAATCACGAGCTGCTAAAAAAGGTATTGGAGAAAACTTGGGAACAAACAAAAGCATCGCTTGGAAGAATATTTGGAAGCTACCTTTCCCTACTAGATTGCGTGTTTTCGTTTGGCGCTTGGCAATGAGCAATCTCCCGACCGGTTATAATTTAAAGATTTGCAATATAGTGAGGGACCCCAAATGTATTTCCTGTGGTAAAGACGACAGTGATCAACACATTTTTCTCGAGTGTCCTGTTGCAGTGATGCTTTGGGAACAGATGTATACATTATGCTGGGGCTTTCAGCTCCCTTTTCAAGGGGAAGAAATCAAACCTTTTGGGGATCTGATGGTGGAGTTGCTTCAATTGGACCTATCTTAGAATATAAATTTGTTCATGCTAGGCTGCTCTGAATTATGGCAAAGAAGGAATGCAATCTTGTTTAATGGTTCCCCAGAAACGATTCAGGCTATGGCCTATAAAGTGCGAAATCTGTATGAGGAGATGGATAAGCAGAAGACTAATATCAAACATAAATCTGAAGATAATTGGGAGATGCTGCAAGAGGGGCTTATCTGTGTTACAGATGCCACTTTTCATTCGATTGACCAAGACTCCTTTGGGGCGGCCGTTTTCTTCAATGAAGAGCTTGCTATCATGGCTCTTTCTATCACTAATCTGGGCGTTCTGCGATCCAAAACAAGCGAGATGAAATCAATTATTCATGCCATGGATGTAGCCTCCAAGCTTAATATGAGCAAAATTCATTTCAAATCAGATTGTTTGGGGATCATGGAGTTAGTTCACTCACCTTCACAGGACTTCTCTCCGTGGGCGCGGTGGACCGAGGAGATCAAAATCAGTGCGGAGATGAAGACGCGACTTTAGGCCACTGGAATCGAGGTGGTGTCCAGGCTGCCCACTTCGCAGCTCACTGGGGAAGAGAGATGGAGCTGAAAGGAGTGAAACGAGGATGGGCAAACCGATGTCCAGACGACTGCAAGAAGATGCTGGAAGCTATTGCACGTGTAGTGCCTTGGTCTGTAGGGCTGTGTTGGGCTGACCATGTGGTTTTTTATGGCCCATTGAGTGAGTCTTGTACTACAGACTTAAACTTTTGTAATTTCTCTCATATGAATCAATAAAGTGCCATGGATGTTTGCTCTCAAAAAAAAAAACTGGCTTCCCCGGCCCGGCTACACCGCGGGCGTCCCTCGCCTCCTAGCTTCTTCGGCCCCACGATGATGCTGCTGACCACCCTCGCGTCCTAGCCTCCCGGCCTTGCGACGATGCCGGTGGCCACTCCCGCCTCCCCTGTCAACGTTGGTCTGAAGTACATTTTACTACGCATAGGCTGATTCAAATCAATTTCTTTCACAAGTCTTAGGCCCTGTTCTTTTGGGCTTATCTAATTTGACTTATCTGTCTTATCTCCAACTTCGAGAATTTTCCGAGGTGTCCTCGAGAGTCGGATGACCATAAAATTTAGGATTTAGGGAGCTTTTAGACTAAAGTCTGAGATAAAATAAGCAGTTCAAATTTTAATGACTTATCTAATGAGTAATATTGACTCATCATGACCTTTTTATTACTTATTGAATCTCATTATTTTTATCTCATAGAATCAGTCTAAAAGCTCACTAAATCCTAAATTTCAAGGCCATCGACTCTCGAGGCCACGCCGAAATTCTCGAAGTTGGAGATAAGACAGATAAGTCAGAACTCATAAGCCCAAAAGAACACCCCCTTAGAGCATCCACACCAGAAGCTCTATCCCTATTTTCTCTCTCTTCTATTCTATTTTCTCTCTCTATTATTCTAAAATTCTTTCACACTTTACACTACACCCTAAAAAATTCCTTCCCTCTACCAGAAACTTTATCTCTAAAACTCTATTTCTATACTACTATAGGGTTTTTACTACAGATGCTCTTAGCAGATAGAGCATTCAGTTCAGTCATGTTGACTTGAGCAATGGATTTTCCTTTCATGCTATGCATTGCACACTGCATCTATTATAACTTCCCATGAGGAATTTTTTTCAGCTTATCCTAAAAACTCAGGGAATCCAACCTTAAAGGCTATCTTGAGAAATTCTCAAAGGTACAAGATAAGTCAAATAAACAAATAAGAAATAAGACAGATAAGCTGAAAAGAACAGACCCTTAGTATGTAGATCTAAGCCAACTCCACACAGTTTGGTAGTTGGTAGCGCAGAGGGCCTGCCGTCCCATGGTGGTCCGTGGTACACATTCAAAGTAGACAAAAGCCAACTGTGTAGTTTATCCTTAGACAGTCCGGGAGAACTGAAAACTCTGAATTTTCATAAACTTGCTATCTTCCCATGAATAAATTCTACAAACACAAACCCAAACCCCGATTGTCAATTGTTCAATACACCAAATTTGTAGTATCCCTACCCTAGGGTCACTTCCACACGATCTTTGATTTAATTATATAATTTGCCATTTTCACTTTTTCTTACGGCAAAAGAGGAACAACTCTTATCACTCCTTGTTTGTAGTACATACATCTCTCCCTGTTCCTCTATAATCCCAGGTATCAAAATTGGTACCAGTGATTATCAGTTCCCTGCTAGAACAATCCTTTGCAATTGCTACCTCTAGCCTGTGACAATATGCCACTACATTGTTTTCAAATGTTCCACTGGGAAGCTAACAAGGAGGGTACGTAGGAGACCACATACTAGTGTGTGTAATAGGATATACATAATTTAAAAGTTTTTTATGGCACTAAATTAATTATCATGTGTTTTATCTCTTTCAATCTTGTTATACAAGTTAGATGAACATCAGGTAACATATAAATTAAACTACATGGTAGAAACATGTGCATCATTTACAAAATATGCTCTAAGCGAATGTGCAAATCAAACTCGGAATACATTTCTCATGTCCCTGAGGTTCTATGCAATTTTTGGAAGAATGAATCCACCACTTCAACTTCTTTTCCGCTAGCAATGAATTTCATGCAGATAGGTGGTTGCACTTGAAAGAATCCCAGTATTGCTGCTGGCAATGAAAATAGTCCTTCTCCACATATCATGCCTGCTGCAAGTGCAGTTGACAATAGCTCTGCACTTTGGATATTGAATTTAGTCCAGATAAACAGAACTACACTACCTAGGCACATATCAATCGTGAAGAAGGGCCCGATGAAGAATGGTAATCCTACTGCTGTCATACTAGGAACATACTGCTGTATCGTCATCCAACCTTTCTTTTGAGATACCAATCTAAGTGAATCTATAGATAATGTTATGGAAAAAGCAACCAAGCAAAATGCAACACAATGTTTAGGCAGCTCCTTTACACCTCCCATGCCAATAATCCCAATGGCACGATAGAGACCGGCATAGGGACATGGGAATTCTGATAGCTTTGATCCAATTGGAACATCTGTTCTTGCCGTCATTTGGAAGGCAAGATAGATGCATGGGTTAACAATAGAACCAACTATTACACCAAAGATCTGCCCGGTGGCCATAGCTCGTGATGAGGTTAGTGTCATGTAACCTGTCTTGATGTCTTGCATTGCCAATGCAGAAAGATGGACTGCGGCAAGGACCACCCCACAAGCTACAAGGCTAGCAACAACTGCACCAGTTTTGCCAATCCATGCTGCGATGATAAAGATTGTAAATTTGGAATAAGTTGGTGCAACTGACCAATCAGTGAGCCCTGTTCCATAGGCATTGCAAAAGACAAAAATCGGAGTAATGATGTATAATGCTGCTACATGGTAGAATTTAATCTGACTGAAGATCCATGGGATAGCAACTGTGGATATTACTGAGAATGTGATGTACCCCGCCACTGGAAGGGAAACAGGTATTCGATTGTTCAGAAATACCTCAATCCTTTTACGTTCATCGTAGTTAAGGCTGGGGTGTTTGTTGATATAGTTGGTTAGGCCTGAATCTTTTTCCTGCCTTTTGTGGTACAAGTCGATTGCGGCTGTTGTAAGGAGTGTGAAAAAGTTGAAAATGCCATCAGTAAGGATCACTGTTATGCCAAGGAATACCTGCATACAATGCAACTTAGATTCTTAGAACACTCAATATATCTCACTGATGAAAGAAAGTTGTACATGAATCATTGACCATAACTATATAGTAACTTATTTGATGTATATGTGTTAACCATGTGCTCAGTTATACTTTGCTGTGAGAGTCCAAGGGGTTACCACCCCCAGGTTACAGGAAAAGGCACCATTAGCATCATCTGCATAATGATGCTTCTAACAAAGACTATGCTTTTATTTTAAATTTCAATTCCATAATTCCCATTACTTAGCCCATATGACACTGAATATGATCTCTACTTAACCATGGTAATGCGTGATCGTAACCCCATGATTCAACACTGGAAGCTACACATGCTTACTCCTTTATGAATCTTGCTATGGTTCCTTGCTCTGATTTCGTGTCATATATTCGCGCAAATATTTGAGGAATTGCCTTGTTTATTTTTTCCAGTTCAAAAAGTGTACCACCTCATCATATGTTGACGTGAACTTGGGATTGATTGCATCTAGGTTTTAAAATGGTTAGAACGCACATATGTAATTTGTCAAACATATCTCAATATTTGGTCAAAATAAACACGATCTAGTTTTGGGACTGTGATCCCACTATTGCACTACCCAAAATGTGGAGCAGTTTATATGATTGGCCAAACTTATTGCACTATTTGTGCTCGGTTGCTAAATAAAAGATTCTACAGTATGCTACATCCTGATAGCATCACACAGTGAGGATAGTTGTGTTTAGGAAGCAAGATATGCTTTCTCAAGTAAATAGAGGGACACATAATAAATGTATTAAAAATGAATTTCTTCATGTACAAATGGCAGCAATGAAATGAGCAGGTTTAAGGTGAATCGCTTGTACGTACGTACCATGTATCCATTCAGTCCGTCCAAATTTGTGGGACTTGCAGTATGATACCATTGCCCTTTTTTGCCTTCAAGAAAAGGGTGTATGAATCCCCAGGAGATGGTAGCCCCGAAAAGCAGCGCAAAATTTACCATATATGGGCAAATCATGCCCAAACCAACATATGCTGCTGAGAAATCAAAATAGAATCTGTAGATATAACATTATATATTAGGACATCGAGATGATCATTGTATATCAACAATAAGTATGTAACATACTATCAGCATCACTTTATTCTCTTGCAATTATTTCCTTTCTTTTTTATCTCAATTTTGGTGACAATAAATCAAAATATGCTTGTAAAAACTGTAACACAATTATACTTCAACACATTCATGACTCAGCTTTTACTATTAACATTTATTTTTTAAAATTTGGTGACTACCAATCAAAATATGTTGGTAAAAAACAGTAAGAAAATTATACTTCAATGTCACAAACACATTTGTTACTTAGCTTTTACTATTAATATCAATCAAAACTTGTAGGTACAAAGCTTTAAGAGACATTATTATTAAACATATTTTACTATTGGTGTAATAATATTGTTCAACTTGGCCTACCTACTTTTTCCTAGATGACTAACCATGGTTAAAAAAAACATTGCGTACACAAACAACATGTGAAAGGATGTAGTATCTAGTTCTAGAAGCACCATTATGTTTTTGAAATAAAAATTTGGAGTATTCCCACCTGCGCTTATATAATTCCAGTCCAAATGTTGGAAAGGAACTAAAGCCACAATCTCTGCCTGCACTATAGAACCATTGGAACAAAGACCAAGAAAAGCTGCCGATAAATGATTTGAGGAGAGCCGCAACTTGTAACCTGAATTAGCGATGAATATCAGTGCCATGACTCTTAAAAAGCGGAACGTTGGATTGTCTTAGATTCCTTTAGGAACTGGACCATCGTCTGTTAAATTTCTAAGTTCCATACTGTCTTGTAAGTTTCATTTGCACTAAGAAGGCTATATTTCGAGCAAATATATTTTGTAGAAATTATGGAACATCAGATCCCATTCAGTTCCTAAGAGATTCTAAAGAAATCCACACATTCTAAATGGAACCAAACTTATAAATTTTCATTACTTTGCAACATAAGCTCCTTGAGGAGTGTGAAAACTGTTAATAAGGTGAGCGGTAACTGTTCCAGTTGGGAATAGTAATCTGTAGTCGACCATCATGACCTGTAGTAAGAAGAAAACTCATCAGCGAAACTTGCACATTGGAAATGATTCAAGATTTTATCGCTTTAAACATGTGCATCTTGGATTTATTATTCTATGTATTTGACATGTGGGTCATAGACACATGGAGTGGTAAACATAAAACACCAACCTTTTGAGGTGGCCAATCATGAAGGAAAAAGTGCTGATTTGGTCCATAAACTATCACTTCAAACCAAATTGGTCATTGTGTTATAAAACCAGGTGAGATTGGTTTCTAAACTTTCCAAACCGTGCTAATTTGGTTGCTTGGTTAGTCAAACCTGAATTTCTGAGTTGTTTTTGCTAATGTGCCGTCCACATGGACGTTTTTGCGCACATGGATGCCTAATGGACTGCCACCTCAACATCCACTTCCATTCCTCTCCTTTTGCTCTCTCTCTCCCCCATATGGATCGTATCTAAAATATTATATGTATAACATCGCATCATTTGCGATCTGTGATGCCACATTGCTGTAAATAGCTCGTGTGGACACCACATCAGCGAATACCAGTAACAAAACCAGGTTTGCTCGGTCATGAGACTAAATTGGCATGGTTTGGAAAGTTCAGAAGCAATCTCACCTGATTTTATTTCACAGGGACTAGTTTGGCTTGAACGTGATAGTTTAGCTTGAACGTCATAGTTTAAGGACCAAATCGACACCTTTTGTATTCATCAAATGCCCCGCTATGAGTAATGTGCGTAGGAAACACATTTCTTGATTGTTTGGGGTTGATATTTTAATTACTTGTACAATGATTTTTCCGGTGTATATACGGAAAAGAAATTCACGTTGTATTGTAAATTTCACATTTATGCGCATATCATTTTTCTGAACTTTTTTTTTACATTAAACTCGTCCCAGCTTTTCCCTAGATTCGTCTCATATTGGTCATCTCATCTTCTTTTGGATTTCTATAACTACGTGTCCATTGATTTATGTCTCAGAGCTAAGCTGTATATACCTTTCAAAGTTGAGGAATACTAGAAATAATATAACGGCGGATCAGCTAGCGGGACAAGTATTACCTCCATTAACGGCAGAGCTGCCAATATTCCCATCAGACAAATGAAAAAGATGAATAGCATCCAGTGTCCTGTTGGTACGTGGTCAACAATTTCTCTAGGATCTGGATCATCACTAAATGATTTGGCCACTACAGACTTCATTCCAATTATATAGGTTGCGAAGCCGCCTAGAAGATATATGAACAACAAAATAAATTTCTGAATATAAAAAGCTCTGACGTAACATAACAGCCTAATTATGCAAAATGACCAGATAAAAACAACCGTAGAACATAGATATACCTACGCTTAAGTAGTTGAAATAGGGTGGTCAGGTTTTTGAACCAATAAAACATACCTGGAAAATAGGGGACACACATGTCATATCTAATCCAAGAGTAAATTGTACCACGGTCCTTAAGTTGTTCTACGTTTCCGCTTAGGTTTAAAACATTCAAAATTAGATATTTGAGTATACGAAGTTGCGTTACTGTTTCAATTAGGCGTAAAGTGCTATGAAGATGGTGGTGGCTGCCTAGTTAATATAATATATCACAAAAAATGGCCACTTGTCATCCAAAATGCATAAAAAATTTAAATAAAATTAAAAATCTATAAAATAAATTCTAAAATTTGAAAAACCCTATTTTTAAAAATAATAAAAACCATAAAGAAATTCTAAAAATTGTAAAAAAAGAAAATTTAAATTCGTAACAAAATTAGAAAATTCTAAAAATCTTATAAAATTGTAAGAGTTGTCAGAAAACTATACAAATTCTAAAATTCGTTTACAAATGTTAGAAAATTCTTAAAACCTTTTAGAAAATATCTAAAATTTACAAAAAATCATTAAAAATTCCTAAGAGTTGTAAAATTCTGAAAAATAATAAATTTCATAAAAACCTAGAATGTGGGAGAAGAGGGGCTAGGGGGGTGGTTAGGAGGAGAGGGAGGATGGGCCCAGACTAGTGGACAAAGAGAGAGAGAAAGCAACGGAGAAGATTTGGATTTTATTTAGATTTTAGATTTTTATGAAGTTTAGAATTTTAAAGGTTTTTATTTTATAATATTTTTAAAATGAAATTTAGATTTTTCTAATTTTATGAATTTTAGGATTTTCTAAGTTATTTTAAGAATTTAGATTTTATTTTATTTTAAAAAATAAGAAATTTTATGATTTTAAAATAATTTTATGGATTTTAGAATTTTAGAATTTATTTTATAAATTTTTTATTTGAATTGAATTTTTATGAATTTAGGATGACACATGTTCATTTGTGCCCACATATTATACTGACTAGGTAGCCCACGTCATGAAAACCGATCTTTTCATACCACTTTGGTCCTAATTGAAACTGTAACACAACTTCTTGTACCTAAGTATCTAGTTTTGCAAGTTTTGGATCTAAGCGGAAACACAGGACAACTTTAAGGGCCTAGAGTGGAATCTACTCCTAATTCCAAGTTAAGCTCTAAAAAGATCCAAATTATGGATAAAGAATGACTTGTATCAAAATTACTTTACTTTATATGGCCTTTGTTTATTTGTATAAGGTGTATTTAGAATTTGCACAGGGTCTAAGAAGCAAGCATTCCATCGGCAAATGAATGTTACCAGTAAATACTACTCCCTTCATTCAGAAATATTTGACAGTCCCAGAACCAATTAACTTGACTACTAATTACTACTCAAATTTATTTATAAAACCCAATAAAAATAATATTATAAAACTTTTTTTAAAAAGAATCTATAATTTTCTCATATCCAATCTAAATATTTCGAAACATATTTATAGCTGGAGATGACTGAGGTTGTTTGTAATTTTTGAACATACTTATAGATAAACTATGAAAACAAGAAACGCATGTTTCTGGCCAGAGTTGATTGTGTTCAGATGGAGTAGATATTTGACGAAAGGGATGCTTTGTACTAAGCATTTTCAAAGACGCCAATGCTTTCTTGATTAGTGTCTGATCTGTTTTTATTACCTGCCACGCAAACTAGACGAGAATTGATGGAGGTCTAGAATTGATATGGAGGTAGAGAAGGAAAGATATCGCAAACGTCCAGTATTTTAGAACTAGAGGGAGTATTGCCTAGGTTAAGTGTAGGGAGAAGAAGACCAGGCTGCTCCGATCCGCGGGTAAACTAGGCGCGCTGTGCATGGTTACGTACCGGTGAGAGCTGTGTTGATGCAGGAGTTGACGGAGGTCTGGAGGAAGATGGTCTCCTGGCGCGTGAAGGGTATGGAGGCGATGCCGCAGCGGCGCAGCAGGGTGATGAGCCACTTGAGGAAGTAGAAGCTGAGGACGCTGGTGGGCATGGTGAGGGACGGCACGATGCCGGCGGTCATGTGGATGCGCAGCGCCACGAAGCAGAAGACGATGCCGAGCAGCACCGAGATGGCCAGCGCCCGCAGGGTCACCTGCTGCCAGAACCCCGGCATCGGCTGCACCTCGAACGCCCGCTCCACCGACGTCGCCGCCCGCGGGTCGCCGATCGTCGCGTCCATGGCCAAAGCTAAGATGGATCCGGGTGCGATGGCGCTGCTGCTGGTAGCTGCTTCTTCAAGGAGGCGTGCATATGGGACACTGCATGTGTGCTTGTGTTGAGAGGTGCAGAGGGAGTGTCGCGGCAGGATTGCCAAAATAGTACTAGAAGAGACGTTGGTTAATTGGGCCACCTATATATATGGCTTCATATTGTACCTAGTGCTTGCGTGGTGATGGTGGCTGTGAGCGCTAACAGGGAGCGGGAGCAGTTCATCGAGAGAACAGAGCGAGGGATGGAGTGCATGTGCATGCGATCAGTTGCAGTCCGCGCCAGGAGCCCGGCCAATGTTCCACGGGATTAACAAGGGAGTGCCGGTTTCAAAAAAAAAAAAAAAAACGAAGCGAGAGGCCAAATTCCCGAGTCCACGGCCCAGGGGAATGTTTGGATTCGATGGGGGAAGCAAATCCTGGCCCAACATACCACGACAAAAATAAAAGCGAAGATTGAGTCCGAGGGAGAGGGGGGTTTTCTTGGGGCTCGAGAATTTCTTATACGACAATTTGTTATCACAATTGCTCAATTATTTCACTAAGTGATATTGATAAAAACTTTTTTGTTTTAGCTGTATTAGCATATAAAAAATCACAGTGTTATCAACTATGCAATACTTTCAATATATTTTTTTGGAAGTTTACATATTTAGTTTAAACATAAAAGCACTTTTAACATGGAAGATTAATCTTAAGAATACCAAAAAATGTACATTCAAATTGCTGCATATTTGATAACTCTGAGATTTTTTGAGAATTTTTATAATGTATGCAGAATTAAAAAATAGATAAATTTTCACAAATAGCACACAGGGGAATAATCGAGCATTGTAATAGCATATAAGAGAGAAGTCACTAAATAATGACAAGAAGAGGACTAGGCTCAAGTACAATCGCTCACAAGGTTTAATTTATGCCAAAATAAAATTACTCCTTCGGTCACAAATATATATTAACATACACGTTGACATGGTTCTGTTCCAAATATACAACTCGGACAACTAATTATTGTTATAATAAATTTCTACAACTTCAAAAATATAATATTGCAAAAGTAATTTCAAGACGATATCTATTAATACGATTTGTTATGTTTCAAATCTAATATATCTACAATATTGTAATGAGAGTTTGTGCCCATCATATGACAACACTCTAATCGAACACGTGAACCCATTTCTGATCGGATTTGTATCCTCTGCCTTTGTACTTTTCTGACGTGCCTCTGCCGTTCACCTCACAAATCACCGTAGCTACAGTGATATACAGTAACTTTGTGCAGTAGAAACGGTACTGTTTGGTGTTACTATTTGCTACAGTACCGATACTTCAGTACCAATGCTACAGTTCTATGCCGTTTCACACATAGATCATTGTGTGCCTCTGCCTCTGCCTTTGCCGTAGCAGGCAAAGGCAGAGGATGCACGTCCTTTCCGATCCCACTTGACTACCTTCCTTCCTAACTAGGGTTCAGAAAAAACACGTCTAACCATAGTTCACTGAGGTTTTTCGCCAAACCGACCGGTGCTGTGTCCAAAAACACGTGGTTTCAACCGCTCCAAATTCAAAAGGTCAATTCATATTTAAAATCTATAAACAAATGTAAAAAATTCAAAAAAGTACTAATATGTTCAAAATGTTTTTGACAAAAAGTTTTTGAAAAAAATTTAAATGGTTTTGGACCAATACACTCTGACCCCCCCTCCCGTGCATTTCATCGAATATTTGGTGGACGCTGTTGAAGCGTCTCGCACTATTACAAAAGAGCTAATCCGTGTCGGTTCTAAACTGGTTATTAGTGTTGGCCATTTATGAACCGATACAGAATATCAGGCACTGATGTGTCTTGTCATCTATGTCGTATTGTCATCTGTGACCCATTCTCTGTTTTAGTTTATGGCTAGAATCGACACAAATATATTTTAAAATATTTTTTAATTTGCTAGCCTAGCTAGCACCACCGATGCACAGGCTAGGCTATATAGTAGCTATATTATCCTATCTAAATCCATAGCTCGTCATCTTTGTACTCCTTCTTCTCGTGGGTGTCGGAGGAATCACCAAAATCAGAGGAGCTCAGGGCAGGATTGTTCAGGGCGACGGAGGAGGTGTCCCTCGGATCCATCCACGCTCGTCCTCTAATGACTCCTTGTCCTCCGACCTAGTGGAGGGTGCCTCGTTGGTGTCCTCTTCCTCCTCCGGCTTGTCGGCGGTGGAGGGCTTGGCGGCGACGGTGGCAGGGCCGCACACCCAAGCTTCCAACGGAGGTGGCAATGGGGCCTACTAGCATCGCCGCGTGGCCACCGGCTCATCCTTCTCGTTGTCACCAGCCTCCTCGTTGTTCGGCACCACCTCCTCGTCGTTCTCGTCTTTGCCTAGCTCCTCGCAGACAGGCTCCTCCTCCTCGCCACTTGGCCCTAGAGACAAGTGGCGCGCGAGGTGGATGGAGACTGGGGAGCCAAAGATAGTGGCCATGGTGACCATGGCAAGGGTAGTGGCAGTGAGACGGGTGGAGACTAGGGCGGCGCCAGAGACGGTGGCCACAACTATGGCGATGCGAGAGACTGAACCATGGCATCGGATCAAAGCTAGCGAATGGGGGAGAGGCGAAGATAGAAAGGCTTAAGGAGCTTACTCTACGAATGGGCTGGGGTTGATCCGATGGAGACGAAGATATAAAGTGTATGCGGAAATTTTTTGCACCAAACGTATGAGGAGACCAAATATTATGTGTGCCAGTTCGTATGTGGACATGCAACAAGAGTTTATATGTGTCGGTTCAAATTACTATTCAACACAAATATACAAATCTATATACTATATACTAAAGGGCAGTTCCGCCGCGCCGCGCCCTCCTCGTGCTACCACGTGTCCTTTTTAACACGCGTTGCCTCCAGCCCATGACGGGTGGGTCAACTTGCGGCTTTTCTTCGCTTCCTCCTCACGGCCATGTCGGCCAGAGGACGCCGGCCGTCTGATCATCGGGAGAAATGAGTTCCGGCCGTCCGTTCTTAAGTTATATATAAAACCATTTCTTTCTTTTTTTTCTCGATGAGGCGGACGAAACAACCGGTTGGTCACCCGCACAACTTCTCACCTCGCCGGCCTGGGTTCGATTCCCAGCCGCGCACCCCGTTTCCCCAGTACGTTGCTTCTTTTCCCTTTTTTTTTTTTCAAAAAATCATATATAAAAGGATCTGTCGCGCATGTCCCACACAGCGGCTGCTTCGGCGGGTTGGTCACCTGCGACACCTCTCAATACGCTAGCCCGAGTTCGAATCCCACCCACGCCATTTCCAGTAGGTTGCTTCTTCTTTTCCTTTTTTTCCCCTTTTCTATTTTCTTTTTCTATGTCGTTTAAAAATTCCAATAAATAAAAAGTTTGCAAAAATGGACCATGCCTGCACAAAGAAAGTCCAGAAAAAGTTTGGATGTTTTTAAAAATTTTTGAAATTAGAAATTTTTTTGCTTCCTCTGCCTTCTTCTTTTACATTCATTTTTCTTTTTTATTTTCTTTTTTCTACGCTGTTTAAAAATTCCAAAAAATAGAAACTTCGCAAAAATAAAACCATGCCTGCACAAAGAAAGTCCATAAAAAGTTTGGATATTTTTCAAATTTTTTTTGCTTCCTCTACCTTCTTCTTTAACTTTCTTTTTTCTTTTATATTTTCTTTTTCCTACACCGTTTAAAAATTCCAAAAATTCAAAATTTTGCAGAAATGGAACCATGCCTGCACAAAGAAGGTTCATACAAAGTTTACATTTTTTTAAATTTTTTGAAATTGGAAAATTTTCCAGTTTGAAAAAAATTTCTCACTCTTTTTTCCTCATCTATTTTCTTTTTTGTAGGCCGTTTAAAAAATCTAGAAAAAAGGTTTATAAAATAGAATCATGGCTCCACAGAGAAGGCCATCAAAGACTTAGATTTTTTTAAAAATTTTAAAATTAGAGCAGTTTTGAAATTTAATAGACGTTTTCGCTCTCTTTTTTCTCTTCTATTTTTTTTTCTATACAAAATACGTATCCGTCCTATTCAGATGGCTATGAGGCAAAGCAGGGACGACCGCGCTGTGGACGCGGGTTTCTTCCTAGTTATATATATTGGATGATAATACGAACCGGCACTGATAATCTATATATCTGTGCCGCTTAGTAATTAGAACCAGTACCATATAAGCTTTTGTCGCGTAAGCTTTGGCTATGTCGCGTAAGCAAATGATCTTATCCGCATCGATTTAACTGAACTGACATAAATATACGATAAATATAACATTTTTTTTTGGTGTAGTATCAAATGCGCCGCGTGCGCCCTAGGCCTTGCCCCGGCCAGGATCTGCACCCACTCTGGCTGCGTGCTTACCCCGCCGGCGCCCGCTTAGCGTCGGCCGGGCTCTGGGTGCGCCCCGCGCCGTCGTGGCCGTGCTCTGGCCGCTCGTCGCGCCATCCTGGTCGCGCATTGCATGGCTGCATGCATAATCAATTGATATTGATGCTTTGGAAAACGATTGAAATCATTGGAATTTGGAAAACCGATGCAGTGATTGGTGTGCATGCATTGATTGCATAGTGATTTGGAAACCAACGGCATTTTAACAACTTCATTTGCATGCACAAACTTGATTAACCAACAAAGCACCTCATGCACCACGAGTCCACAACGCGACCAAGTGTCGCGGGGGTGACCCCCTAAACAGGAAAGAGGGCTATTCCCGGTATGTGATGTCCACGCGGAACAACTCACACACCTGGGACAGCTCACGTGGAAGACTCTCTCTCTCTACGCGCCTGTACTTGTAACAGAATGGAATTGCTGGAAAAAAGTCTTCCTTTTGCATTGGTTCATGTCTCCTTTATATAAGAGGGCTTGTACATTCTCAACTGACCCTGCTACCCTCACTGCCTAAGCCTGAGCAGGGACAATAGAGACATTTTAGTTGAAATTATACGCATTGCCCCTCACATGCCCTGTAGCCAGGGGTCAAAGGGTCTTTTCTCTAACCCTTACCTAGCTCGTTTGTAACTTTGCCCTCTTGTGAAGCATCCTATGTGGGGTTACAAGAGGAATTACACATGGATGGCAGTTATGGGCTGGCCTGGCACGGTGCAGGGCCTACTCGAGTGCTCTGACAAAGTGGCAGGCCCTGCTGTACTGCTTGTCCCCTTGGTTTCTTGGGCGGCAAGAAGATATGATCTGTTGCCGCTCCGCTCGCCTCAGCATCATCCTTTGGTGACCGCCGCTCCGGGGCTCTCGGGGAGTCTCCATCCTGGATCCTCCGTTGCCCCATGCCGCGTCGCGGGGCCTTAGGTTTGCCTCGCTCTGCTTCTCCCCCGCTCATTTCTGCTCTAGCTTTGCCAAGCCTTGCCTTCCCTTCGCATTGCTCCGTGGAGGTGTCCCGCCTGCTTCGCTATACTGTTCCTCCGCTAGCCTCTGTTCCGGCTCCGTGTCGCTCTGTGGACTTTCTGGGGTAGACCTGACAAAAAGGGGATATGCAGGATACAAATAGCAGGTTTGCCCCCCTTGCTCCTATGTCAAAGGAGGTACTTACCTTAGATCCACAACACCAAGCACAAACGAACCGCACTGTAGCAAGCATCGTGGATTTGGCAGTGGACCATCCATATTCACGGGTGCACATCCAAAGCGCACCCAATGCCTACGCATGCCCCACGGCACCGCCAATGGAAACATGCCGAGCTAGCCAAAAACCACGTGTTTTTACGGAAACCGTTTGGTTTTACGAGAAATCACTAGGGTGTAGTGAAAAACCGAATCGGTATCCGATCGGAATTCAATTTTTTTGAAAGTTCATTTGTTTGGTTTTTAGCAGTTTTGATATGTTTTCGTGGTTTTCGACAAAAAGCCACACAGCCAGGTCCTTGGTTTTGTATGGCGGTTTCGGTTTTTCAAACGCTGGTCCTAACCAAGGTCACCAGCCCCTCTCTCCTTGGGAGAGCTGACCCATCCACCACCATTCCACGAATGCCATGCTAACCACAACAATTGTACCAGCATCGCCATCACTCCATTTCCCTTTGATCTCCGCTCCCCTAACACCCAAACCAGAGCATATTTTCCACTTCTTCGAGTTGTGCTTGCCACATCTGCTGTCGGTTAGCATGATGCCCTAGTTAATTCCCACATTGCTAAAATCCCTCTTATCACTCTCGACTTCCAACCCAATGCTATGAGTCTATGACACTACCTTTGACGTCAGCAAGGTCATGTTGCCCTACCCTCCGCTGACCAGAGGGTCAAGTTCTTGCACTTCTTCATGTTGCTCCCATTCCCTTCCCTGATGTATTTCAAATGCAGCAGGGGCAGCGATTGGGCAATTGGTGGATGGGATTTGTGTGCCCTAGATCTATGCATGGTTGACCCGCCGATTACCGCCGATTAGGAGACAACAAGTTAGTGGTGGCGGTGGGTAAGCCAAACTTTCGAGAGGACATAGAGCCGAATAGGTACTACTTGCCCTAACCCTTTGAAACCGACCCACGCCTGTTTTAAAGCCTGTCTTGCTGTAGGTAGTCACCAAATTAAAGTCAAGCCAAGCATCTTTTCATATGTAGACTTACTCCATCTAGGATTGGCTAGGCACCTCTGCTGCCTGGACCCCTCGAAATAGGATAAAACACGAGCGAAAACCATAACATATGCCTAGAGTTGATTAATCCTCCTTTTACCCATGGCCCTAAGGAGCAATCCCCCCTTAAGTTGTTAGGGATACAGGGTGCCTATTGAACAAAATCTTGGCTCACTGGCACCTTAGCTTGCAAACCTTATGTCACAACTTCATAGCTTGGCGGTATTTGGTCATAGTATCAGCTCTAGGTTGATCGCATCCCCCTTGGGTTGCTAGAGGCTTAGTTTGCGGTCTTCGCATGTAGCCACCCCTTTTTTCATTTCCCATGAAGCCACCCCTTTTTCACTTCATCCGAGGTCATGAGAGATGGTTGAATTGTGCCCTAACCTTTTGAAATGGATCCACACCTATGTTTTTGAGAATAATAGAATTTTCATTACATCATTGACCAAAAGATTACAACCGAAAGAAAAACTATTACAACACAACTGCACCTATAGAACCAACACCTACAAGAAGCAATGTTAAGATCAACATGCATTCCTCTCGCCCGGATAAAGCATGTGTAGCATGCGTGGTACGGTGCTTGCATGATGCTAGGATTTTTATGCACGTTCTGAAAGACACGCTTTTTCCTTGTTAGAGATGATGCACGAACAGCCCAATCTAGGTCCTCCATCGTTCTTCTCTGATCTGTCTCCATTGACCATATCTGCAGACTAGCAAAAGCATCCGACGTCGTCATCGAGAGAAACTCTGCATAGTAACCTGACACGAAACTCCCACAATAGGGGAGACAAATCACAATAGCCTATGAACAGATCGAGAATCGCGAGTACCAACCCTACCAAAGACGTTGTTGAGGAGGTGGCCAAAGACAACCATTATGTTGACGAATCTAAGAAGGGGTCATATTGCCATACCAAACTGTTCCTCCATCAACGCTACCATGGAGGATGGGATGGACAGCAAACCCTAACCCTAAAAACCTAGATACAGTTGAAACCTGAAGCTTGAAGACAAGAAGAAGGTCCCCACCACCTCCCTAACTCCGGTGAGATCGCCAAGTTAGGGGGCAAGGGGGTCAACAATCTTTGCTGGAGGACAACTCGTCGCTTGCTCTATGCATGATCCATGCCTATTTTAAAGCCCCTCTTGCCATAGGTGCCCCAGGCGGTCACCCAATTAGCACCAAGGCAGGCGAGACCGACTTTGCTTGTGCAGACTAAGCCCTTCTAGAACAAGATTCGACCATCTAGGTGCCTTCTCTGGCTAGAGCCCCGTACTAGGATAAACCCTAGTGGAAAGCCACAATATATGCCTAGAGTCTATTAATACTCATTTTACTCATGGCCCTAAGGGAGCAATCCCCCTGCAGGTTGCAGGGGACACAGGGTGTCAGTTGAAGAGAATCTTGCCCGCTAGCACCTTAGCTTTCAAACCTTAGGTCACAACTTCATAGCTCGTGGGTATTGGGTCGCAAGTTCCACTCTAGGTTGCTCACACCCCCATTGGGTTGCGAGAGGCTTAGCTAGCTGTGTTAGCTCGTAGTCACCGATTTTTGCTTCCTCCGTGATCATGAAAGGTGTTTGTTCGTTATAGATGATATCTTCTCACTCTTTAGCTAGATACTCCTTAAGATTGGCAATAGATGGATTTTGTGACTTATCCTGCATGGAAGGAAGGGATCGGATTTGATTAAGGCTCCAAATCCTAATATAAAGGCCGTTACCTGTGAGAGTGGAGGGAGAGCAGAGTTAGGGGAGAACACAAACAAGGGCAAAGAGCATAGAAGGTTTGGGTTAGACAACATAGGGTAGTCTTAGCACTAAGTTTCCCTAAGCTCTTTGTAATATTTTTTTTTCATAATATAGTGGAGAAAGGCTGCTGTAGAGTTTTATCCAATCTTGGAGGCCATAACTTGGGTAAATTTTTTGTGTGTATCTTCCTTGATTGATTATTTCATCGTCGGCAAACTGCATGTTCTAAATAGTAAAGATAATTTTTCACAATCATTATGTTTTAACTACTATTTTGGTCCCTAGATGTGTTTATTTTTACTTTTTTAATTAATTTTAATAGAATTTTATGGTTTTTTAGGATTGAATTACCATCATTGCAATAAGAAAAGGAGAAATTATAACACTACCATACCTAAACAACACATGTGCCACATGCCATATCATGGTCTTGCAATACACAACGTATGTGAGTAAACGATTAGCAAGATAGATGATTCTTTAGTGACATGTACAGGGAGAGTGTTAGTGATATGCTCTAGAGACGATCATGTGAGACGATTATATCATGTCTATGTTTATTTACGCATCGATAATGTGTTATCAGTTCCATGAATAAATATTGTTCGCATTGTTTTTCAAGTATGATTTGGCTGTGAGACACTTTGTTTATACTACAACAAAAATGGTCATCTGTGCCTCCCAATCACTATCGGTTAGACCAAAATCGGCAGTAATAACTTATCACTGTCGGTTCGTAAGGCTTAGCGGGTTGTGCACTGGAGAACTGGTAGTGATAAGACTTATCACTGTCGGTTCGTTGCTCAAAACCGACAGTGAAGAACCGGCAGTGATAAGTCCTATCACTGTCGGTTCTTTAGGCCTCCTGCCCCCAATTTTCAACCGGTAGTGAAAGAACTTATTACTGTCGGTTTTTGTCAATAACTGGTACTGGTACTGATAATGAGTTGTCGCTGCCGATTCTAGCCAAGAACCGGCAGTGATAAGTTCTTTCACTCCCGCCCCCAATTTTCAAACTGGCAGTGAAAGAACTTATCACTGCCGGTTCTTGGCTAGAACCGGCAGTGATAACTCATTATCAGTGCCAGTTCTTGACAAGAACCGGCACTAATAAGTAAAGGTTAAAAGGTATGCATATCCTCTATAAGTTAGAACGTGAGATTGGGTGGGATGGTTAGAAGGGTGAGGGTAGAGTGGAGAGGTCGCAGGTTTGAGTCCCGGGTAACGCAACATTTGTATTTCGCACAAAAATGTGTCCTAATAACCTATAGTAGGTGGTAGATGATTAGTGTATAGATTCCGGGCATAAAAAAAATATTTTTTCTATTTTTTACATAGTTTGGCGAGGACTATTCTCGCCAGGTTACTCGAGAATTGAGTCCGATCGTATAATAACATTTGTATTTCTATGTGTCCTAATAACCTATAGTAGGTGGTAGATGATTAGTGTATAGATTCCGGCATAAAAAAATATTTTTCTATTTTTTACATAGTTTGGCGAGGACTATTATCGCCAGGCTATCATCGCCGTTTTCAAAACGGGCAGTGATAACCTGAGTTATCACTGCCGCTTATGCAGTGCCGGTTCAAAAACCAGCACTAATGTCAGTTCCGAACCGGCACTGCACTGATGTAGTGTTTTGTAGTAGTGTTATGTGATATAAATGATCCCTGGATTCATATCATTTATGGGACAGTAATGATTTCACCGGCACATATATTGACTGATGGTATTATTTAATATATCATAGATATAGAGATATCAAATCAATAATGTGGACACATATAAAAGAACATGGTGATGAATAGACCTATTCCAAGACACTACTAAGATTTTTATCTTACATGTGCCATCAGTGTGTATCAAGTGGTATACCTATATGATCCTTAGATCTGACATCATTATTGAGTCCCAGTTTGCGTTGTCGTATACTTTGGAGCTGTCAACCGCTACGCCGTAACTGGATAGTTATAAAAATAGCTTTCAAGTATGCTATGAAACATAGCGTAGGGTGTGAGCGATCAAGATGAAATTTTCCCTCCTCGATAACGGGAGAGATATCTTTAGGGCCCTCAATGTGATTGGATTGAAAAGTGTATGACCATGCCAATGTGTTTAAAGAGTTGATCACAGTTTAGAATCCATCACTAGATTGAATGAATGGTTGAGTTATCTCAAGGGTGGCACGCATCTCATCTTAAGTTTGACTAGTATCGTGTGACAAAGGGGTCGGTATATGAGTATATCAAGATTTAGCTGGTATGATCATTCTTTGTATTCGGGGATCAATATGTCCTCTTAAGAACCGCTATTGACTTATTGTTTGAAAAAGGGCTTCCGGAGCGACGGCCACTTCTGCATGAACTTAACGGGTCACACACTTAACAGGTTGAAACATACCTAATAGATTAGATCTATTAGTGTGGATATTGATCCGTGGAGGATTTGAGTCCTGATGGGCCTTTAGCGTATAAGCCCATTAGTGCTCTTCATATAAGGGGAGACGTGGGGTGGCGCGGTCTGCTAAGATTAGTTTGCCACCACGAAGCACTAGCCATCGCGTCCCACCCGACTCTAGAACCCCAAGTCGCGCGCGGCGGTGCTAGCACATCGACAAATGACCTTTCGCCTCTTGACTTGTGGATACCATAGAGATGCTGCTACGGTTGCTGCGGCGCTGATCAACGATAGAGAGGAGAGGGTCGATGAGATCGAGTACTTCCTCTATGACGGTACGACTGTGGTGGTGACCGGCTAGGAGGTTGTCAGCTATGATAGCTACATGATAGCTATAGTGATCATGGAAATAGCTAGGGCCGGGGAAATGGTACGCAAAAATTTCTTGGCCTCGACATGACCCCCTTTTACAAGCCTGGCCCAAGAGCAGCCATATCTAGCAAGCCTGACCAAGGGCAAGGCGAGCCTTTCTCAGGAATTCTTAGGCCCTATTTGTTTGAGCTGTGGCTTCTCCAAAAGCTGCTTCTGGGTTTTGACTCTAGAGAGCTAGTTTTTGTAGAAGCTATATCTGTTTGGCAACCTAGGTTTTGCAGCCATCAAGGGAGGAGATGTTGGCGGCGGTGGTGAGCTGGCTGCGACAGCGTTGAGGGAGGAGTAGGCGGCGGCTGTGGCATCAAGGGAGGCGGCGGCGGCGGCGACATTAAGGGAGGAGGACCTGGCTGCGACAGCGTAAAGGAAGGAGGAGCCGGCGGCAGCGGCACCGAGGGAGGAGAAGGCGGTGGCGGCGGCGTCGCAAGTTCAACGCACAAAAGCTGGTGAAACTGGACTTCTCGATCCCAGTTGTAATGCTGCTTTTGGATGATTAGCTTTTGGAGAAACAAGATTCAGAAGCTGACTCTTTGTTTGGACTTCCGACTTCTACAGTCTAGAAGCTAGTTAGAAGTCAAAACAAACAGGGCCTTAGTTTGCGGTGTGCCCTTAGTCCTTGCGTACATAGCGTAGAAACAACATTTTCATAGTCCATATAGGAGAACTATCAAAGGGTCCGAGGGTAGAAAAGGCATTTTCATAGCACATTTAGGGAGAACTATATAAGGGGAAGCACACGTTCATTTTAAGCCCAGCCAACTTTGTACATCAATACTTTACACCATTTTCGAGTGAAGTTTTTCCTCGTTCTAGCTTGTGCTTGCCTTGTTGGATCACTCCGGTTCGGATTCTTTGGCGCACATTGAATCCACATTGGCGGTGCCCCCAAAATTCGCTATCAGGGACAGGGAGAAGCATTTGTGTCCAATACGATGTCCAAAAGTTGTGCTGGGAGCCTTGGATTTTGGACAAAAAAACCATGGAGTTGAATTCCTTCCAAGTATTACGTTAGGAATAAAACTCTGGAGTGAGTTATGCAAATTGCAGCAGACTCCACTAGTCCACTGGACAAGAACTCTTTTACGTCTTAAAGGACCTAAGCCCGTACGTCTTCTACTATGCAATGTAAAAACTTTGAAGTTTAATCTAATATGTACACATGTTCTCGCTGACGGGCGCGGCAAAACGCGCCACCTGATCTAGCTATTCCGTCCTCATGTTGCTAAGGCGGACGTCGAGTTTTTGGACTCGTCGGCGGCGTCTTCCACCGCCACAACCTTGGCAGGACCGAACCAGCCTAGGCTGGTCACTGCCGGAACAAGTGCCTTCTTTGCCACTGCCGTGCGGACGCCGGAGCCACCGTCGCCACCGTTGGCTTTCACGTCGTCCGAAATGGTCTTCGTGATTGTCGCGGTGGCGGCGGCGGCGGCGGCATTGTCCTTCGTGCTGTGGTCGCCGACGAGGTGCTCTGTCTTCTGCTGCTGCTTGGGATTGGTGGCCAGCATGTCCCTCGGAGGCATGAAGCAGTCCATGGACAGACCCACGATGTTGAAATCGACCTCCTCGATGCTCCACATCTCCTCCATGCACGTGCACGACGAGTTCTTGCCGCGCGCGTCGGGGTCGTCCTCGCTGCCGGCGGCGCTCGAGAACCGGGACACCGAGACGATGGTGCGGCCGGCGTGCGCGATGTTGATGCCGTCGACGGGGTGGTAGTCGCCGATGGAGGACTCCATGCAGGTCTCCCAGTACACGGTCTCGCCGGCGCTCCGGAGGCGCAGCAGCTGGCTGTCCTCCAGGCGGACCAGCAGCCCTGTCCTCTGGCTGAAGTAGCCCCACACGCCGTGCCGGACTACCTCCACGTCGGCGTTGCTCCGCGCGCGCAGTGCAGCGGGATCTGCGTCGACGCGGAGCACGAAGCAGTCGTCGGTGTCGATGGACTTCTCGCCGACCCACTCGGCGTCGGAGAAGAGGTCAGCCGTCGACTTTGGGTCCAAACCCTGCAGCGCAAGTGTCCAATCAGTTTATGGCACGTGGCCGCACATGGCAGCAACCAGCAATTCGCGCCATTACATGCGACGTTGCACATGGGCGCACGTTTGGCCGGCGTAAGCATCCGTGGGGATGCAGCGAGATGTTACCTGAACGCAACGGCGGAGCGGCCGCGGCGGCCCTCCATAGGCGTGGGCCGGCTGCCACGGCGTCTGCCGCCAGGCGACCTTGCCGTCGCTGGCGGCGCTCATCTTGGTGCCGCCGGCGACCACCATCTCCACGCACCACATCTCCGGCCTCTTCTGCCACACAACGAAGCCGCCGGCCACCTCACCACCAATTACCTTGTTCTTGCTCTTCGTCTCCTTGGTCGTCCTCATCCGCACCTTCCCCATCGCGTACATGCTCGCCGCAGCGCTGAGCGCCGCCTCGCCGCCGGCCGCCGCCACGTACTGGTCCACTATGTACTTCGCCTTGGACACCTCCTGCGAATTACACGATCTAATTAGCCATGGCGATTACAAGATTATCGAGTCATATCAATAGTCCAATGCAACAGTGCTTACAAGGGGCTCATCCTTGATGTCCTGACCGGCCATGGCCTTCCTCGCCTCCAAGGGCTGCGGCACCAGCGGCGCGCCGGACACGCCGAGCATGAGCTGCACGTCGGCACACGACGGCGCCGCACCTTCCCGCCGGTGATGGTGATCCATGGGCGCGCACATCCACGACTTGACTGTGCGCGCCCGGCGCCGGCGGCGCGCAGACTCCTCGTCGTGCACCTCCGGGACTGGCACCTCGAGCACGGTGTCGAGGCCGTCCTCCCGGTCCAGGTTGGGGCACACCTTCCTCATCGCCGATCAATACAGCCTCGCCGGCGCCGATGGACTGTGCCGAGAGATACTTGACTGGCCAAGCACTAATGGGAGAGATGGAGCCAGCCTTTGATGTGAACGAGGCTGAGCCCAGTCATATATATGGTTGGACCATGGATGTGGCCGCACGTCCTGCGTCCTTAATTTGCTCCAGCCAATCGATCACAATATTTTATTTCCATAACGAGATACGTCATATCCCGTTGCACAAGGGATCGAGCATTTAATTAGAGTGTTTTTCAGTCCTTCCAAATGTATTACAAGAAAAAATATAAGATATGGAACTTTAATACGCACGGTTGGATCCAGTATAATGGATAGCTCTCATTCCAAATACCAGGGGATACCAGAAGAAACCAATTCCTAATAGCCTGTTGACATCTAATTTTAGAAATGCTGATTTGATGAGAAGGTTTGAAAATCGGTTAAGATGGGCTCACTGCGGAAGGAGTTATTTCAGGCCTGATCGGTTATGGCAGAATGAACCTGTATTAGGTTGTTAGGTAAATTAGATAGGATCTTAGATAAATATGTCTAGTATTAAGTTAAAACTCATGTGGAAAACGAGTCAGAGTCCTAATTGGCTGAGTCATAAATCTGTATAAATATGTAGCTAATAGCGGCGTGTAGGAGGTACAGCATTAATCAATCAAGTCTACTTTTTATCTATCCTTTGCTTTTCGCCGTATTTAGTCTACTTTCGCCGTATTTTGTCTTCGATCGACTTGTTGTGTATTGCCTTCCCGATCGTCTTCGGGATACACCTCAGTAGTTGTTTGCATGTAAGTACTGTCTTGAATTAGTACAAATCTATAGGCTTGCATTGGATTTTGGTTTTATCGAAATACTATCTTAGTCGATATTGTTGTATATCGCCGTTTTAACTAGGGTTTAGATTTCAACCTCGTTCTATCCATAAACACATTCGTTGGCGATAGTGTGTTTACCCCATTCTATCGGCTTATAGAATTGGCTGATAGTCTGTTTATCCTCGTTTTATTAGCTAGATGATCTAATCGGCTAATTGGTAGTCTGTTTATCATCTTTATACTATTTTGTTGATTTTATCGGCTTAGTAATAGTCTATTTATCTCTCGCTTTACTATTTAGTTGGTTTTGTCAGCTTAATAGTAGATTGTTTACGTGTCAAATCTATTGGTTTAGATCTAATCTGAGCTGATAATTTTGTTATCTTTTGAATTTGTTTGCCTTGCTCTCAAGTATTGACAGGTTCACACTACTTTAAGATCTAATCGGCTATTTAAAATTTATTATGTCTCTTCTTAGTGATTGCAGGATCAAATCGAGTAGCACGCTCTGAATCCCACGTTTCAGTGTTGATGGAGATTCTAAACCCTAAAACCACATGTGTCATGCTCATCCAACTTTCAGCACGAACACAACCGTTGGATGAAACCTTATGGACGATTTGGTTCGAGGTACCTCGAAGTATCTAGAGATACAGATGATGGCAGCTTGCATTATTTAGGAGAAAACTAAGCTAGTCCTACGTCTTGTGATGAACGAACAAATGGTTTGTGTTAATCTTCATTATTTAGTCTGACATTATTTTTTTTCTGATCTTGTGGGGGAACTTGTAGGGTTAGATGGTGGCACTTGATGGACATGTCATTTGACAGATCCACGGGCTGGTGCTGCACGAGGACAAGAGGCGATGATTAAGGGAAATATTAGGAAATCTGCATGCATGTGCGCCGACAGAAAAGCAGCTGCTAAAATTGATTATGCAGTGGGCGTAATCTTGATTTGGATAGCTAGCCAGCTTAAACCGACAACGAAATGATAACAGATGGCGCGCGATCGGCGTTAATTCGGGAAAATATGCTGTAATCTCGTCGAATTAATGTATATATTCGTCATCGTCTTCTCATCATAATTAAATATATTCGATCCCCAATACGTGCGTGCATTCTTGACATATTGACATACATATATATATAGTACGGTAATTATAACCAGATCCAAATATAAACGGGTAATTGATGATTTGCTATTCTCAAATATTGACCAGGACATACACGTGGAATAATCAATTCGGCAAATTTTAAAATGGCATATTATCAATTATTCTATTGGCATTCAGCTGTCATTCCTTATCTCCTGGGATGTCCAGGAAGAAAATGGAATGATACCTTTACGAATTACGATCTGAGTTGTTATAGATTGGAAAAAAATAATCGTGTGAGATCCACATGCACCGTGCCAAATGGCCCAAATTGGTTATGTAGCAAATCAGCACGGTAACAAACAGGAGGCAGGCACTGTGCCGCGCGGCTGATTCCGTTGATTTTTGATCTAAGGTCCGAGATGATCCCTAAAGTAAATAACTGTAGCCCCTCTGCCTTTTCTTCCTCCAGGCAAAGGAAATTCTCACTGGTCCTTTCCTCCGACCATATTTGCTAATACAACACATATATTCTAAATAGCTTGCAAAATTACTGTATCTTTTTTTTTTTAATAAAAACCTCAGCCGGTGAAACTGCAACCTAGATGCTGCACGAGGAATGATCAGGCCGTGGAGCCAGCACAAAACATGGGCCTAGTCGTAATACTCTTTAGACAGTAGTGACTCTGGGCCCACTCACGCATTCGTAGTGCGATTGAGAGGAATAACATTGGTAAGAAAATGAAGTGACATATTATTGTCATTTTATTAAAATAATCAATATGACAATATTGAATTGAGCATTTCTATATTTTTCATACCAAGCCGGTGCCGTGCGTTGCAACAGATTTTAAGATAATATATAAGTTCTAGTTATGCAGTGTTTTAGATATGCTTGTAATTGTTATGTGATTCTCTAAATGGTGTAATTTGAAAGAAAAATATTTTTAAACAATTAATGATGCTTAAGTTTAATCAAGGGTGTACTTATAATTATAACAACAAAATAAATTTATTATCCTAGTACCCCTTCTCTCACTCTCTCGACTGCCATCCAACCAGCCGCCAACCCTACACCCTCCCCCTCTCGCCCCACTCCATCTTTTCTTCCTCGTCTTCCATAATGACGTCGTTCGCCCATCTCCTCTCATTTTCATCCCTTTTCTGCTGCATCCACTTGTCCCCTCCTAGCGAGCTTGTTCATCGACTAACACCCACACATATACCCAAGCTTCTTGCTACTCGTCTTGCTCAGCATCTATTGAGGCTTGTTTCCCTCCCCCTATTAGTTCGCAGATCCCCATACAAGGAAGATCCTCTCAACCGTTGGATCATGAGGACACATGCCCTCTTGCGACCACTACAACATACTTGGCCAGCCCCTCCTAGGCTCATCGGTCAATACCTAGTCCACATATAGCACCGGGAGCTCCACCCAAACACATGGTGCACACTAAAACATGGGACATCTCTCCTACTCACATTTAAGGCTTAAGACAAGACATGTACCTACTTGTGGACCCTCTTCGGACCAAAGTGACCTAGTGGTGCTATATAAACCTTAGGATAGACTATGAGGGGACAGAATGAGGAGAGATTAGACATACCACATGATGAGGCATGAGATGCCCGATCTTTCGTCAGATAGAGGTAAGTCGATTTGGTGAAGAACTCGACATAGATGATCCAGCTTCCGATCAGAACTGACCGAGCCTTGCAATCACAACACCATTGCTTCATTGGTTATCAACTACACACGAACACGGTTGACCTCGCCAAGAAGGCTTATTCTTGTGAGCGAATCGAGAACACAAGAAAGAATGAAGAAGAAGCAATATGAAAATTGCAAATTGTATTGAGCATGCAAAGTTGGGGGTTATATAAACCGATGACGGCGAAACTGCAATGGCAGAATAATCTAAACAAAACCCGAGGAAAAAATGATTTGGAGCCTTATTTATAGGCTAGAGAACCTAGGGGTGGTGGCCAAGGGGGTGGGTGGTAATAGTGGCACAGCATCGAGCAGATTTGGTTAGTGTTGGTTTTTCGATGATTTTGAGAAATCCGTAACGAATTTGGCAGTGGGACCAGATCTGTTAGAAAGCTTATCTCCTAAGTTTTCCGTGAAGTGATAGCACATTAAAAATAGAGTTCATATGTGGGCTAGGCGTCCATTTGAAGTTGGACCTATCTACAATGGCCGAACTGGGCTTGTCGATGAAGTGGGCTTTATCTCGGGCTAAGCCTTGAGCGATATTTGTAGTTGGGCTTGAGGACCTAGTGGAGGTGGAGAGGCTCCTTTGTTGAGTACGTCTTCATGTAGTAGAGGCAGCCAAGGTGGCAGCCGAACATGTGGCGGCGGCGACGCAATATCTAGACGACGACATGCAACCCGCGTGTGCAACTTGCCCAAGATGGTGGTCAATGAAACCACGCAAATGCAGCCATCATAGTAGATGTAGAAGAAGTAAAGGATGTCATATAGTGTCATCAACTTGTTGTAGATGTCAAGGTTGAAGAGAAAGTTGTTGATAAAAATCTCGACAAAGACCGTTGCAAGGAAAAGCTTGGCGACGACTATGCTGAGGAAGTAGTTGATGAAAATCTTGATGTCAGCCATGTTGATGTACTGTTGGTCATTTCCATGATGGGCATGATCACATCATCCTCCCCTTCTTGAATGTGAGTCGTCCTCGACTCAAGCTCATTTTTTTTGCAAAATGTTAGTTCCAAAGGAAAACAAAGCAACATGCGTATTTTTTGTAGTCAAATTATTGGAACTAAATTCATTATCATTCATATACTCCCCTTCTTCAAAGTTGTTATGTAGCTTCAAAATATAACTAGAGAAACCAGACATGATATGATTAGTGCTCTTACAGCCCTTTAGTTGATCACAAGGTGGCATAAGAAAAGAAAATTTAAGATCTGAACAAATGTAAACTTGATGCACTATATACTCTCCTTTATCATTGTATTTACCAATAACTTGAAAAATATTTCTAGATAAACATGGTAATTCAGAATGTATAGATAGTCTCTTCTCTAAACTATTTAGATCACACATAATATCAAATTTAATATAACCCTAAGTATTTAAAAAAGATAATAGTTTCATCTCATTATTTACACTATCAATGTGAATAACATGTTTATTTTCAGCGTAAGTGATGCTAGGTTCTGAAAGAAAAGTGAGATGTTTATTTTCAGCACAAGTGGTGCTAGGTTCTGAAACAAAAGTGATATGTTTATTTTGAGCCCCCACGAGGCTTCAGGCTTGAGGTTGCTTTCTCGAATAAACCAAGTAAAATAGAAAGCGTATTCCAGTGGAACACATTTCCACTTAAACTAACAGGTGGATCCGTGGGGTCGACCTGTTAGTGACTCAAAACTAAACCATGGAATATTTAACCCATTTAAACCCCTATGGGCCCTACATGTCAGTAACACAGTTCCTTTAAATTGCTATAATTAAATTATTTAAACCAGGGGGCCCACAGATCAGTAACGCAAAGTGCATGGTGATCTAAACCATGATGTCACTGTCTTCAACCTCCGTTCGGACACGCAGTAGCAGGTAAGGTCACCGTTTTGCCAGCGTTCCAAGGCATGACGGTGCAAGTGTGTAGTGGTGTTGGCTTCAGCAGCCCATAGCACATCCTTGGGCACTGGTGGTATGGTCGGAGGTGGCCAGAGACAGCGGTTCGATCCATGGACGGCGGTGGAGGTAAGCAGAACTACTCATATGGCATACGACGAACTAGCGTTGAAAAGACATGGATAGGATGTCTAGGAGTATCTTGGGACTACTAGGAGTGTTACCGAGCAGTCGATTTAGGCGGGGGGATGGCTGGAGTGTGATAGCAATGTGGAAGCCGAAGGTGGCCAAATTAGGGGATGCGTCACTCGCGAGTTCCGGTGAACCTCTGGTCGATTGCGTCTTGGGGAGGTCGAGGGGATCATCAGAGCAGTGTAGACGGAAGGAGTGTCTTGGGGAAGTCACCGTCGGCGACCAATAGAAAAGGGGGTGAAGACGGCCGCTGGTAGTGGAACAGCTCTCTCGCGAGCTACAGAGAAGCAAAGTTCGATTAAATTCGGTGAGAGCTATAGGAGAGGGAAGGGAAGCGATGAGAGGTGATGGCAGAGGAGGAAGCTCACCTTGGTGGCATGGCGACTGTGAGGGCTTTCGGTCAAAGCGGAGCAGAGGGTAGGGAAGGGGGAACTCACAGCCTTGCCTTTTATGGCGAAGATGAGGAGAGGGAGCTTGGAGGAGAAGCCGCTTCGTGGTTCAGTGTGCCGAAGAGAGGAGAAAGCCGAGAGGGGAGGATGATGTTGACAGCCAAGGCATTGGCGGCATTGGCTTAGAGGAGAAGAAAAAAGGACGGCGAGGTGCGGGTTTTCGGTAGGAAAGGATGAGGTTGACGCCGCGATGGCATGGCTCCAGGAACCGTCCCTGCGGTAGTGGCGTGGTAGCACGATGGGCATCCGATCCATGGCATAGGCATGCGGGGAGCACATAGGGCACGGGCGTTCGTGCATTGCATGACGTATGTCGAGGGCGCGGTGTGTGGGCTCGTCATGGCAAGAGCGGCGCGGTTAGAGGGTAGTGGTGGTAGCTCACGTTCACGCGCTGACACGACACACAACAAAGGCGGCGTACCGGGAGAATAGGGAGAGCGAGAGCTACCAAGGAGCAGAGGAGGGCTACTACCGCTGCTCATGTTGCTTGCTGGGCCGAGCAGAGAGAAAGAGGGAGATGTGTTGGGCTTGCAGTAGGTTAAAGAGGCCTGGAACGGAATGGCCTAAAAGGCTAGGTAACAAGGGCAAAGTGGTAAATAAAGTTGATATTCAAATTTGGAGATCCAAATTTGCAATGCCAAGTTGGCTCTAGACGGAAGATAGCAAGGATAAGAGGGTTTTGAATTAGCTTCTAAGGTTAGTGATGCAAATAGAGGGGTTTAGAGAATTTAGAAACTCATGCCAAAAGGGCAAAAAGGTAAATTCTCTAGATATTGAAATTTGGATTCAATTTTGAATTAGGAAATTGGGGTGCTAGATCAAAGATGGCAAAGATATGAGGATTTGAATTTGGACACTAAAGATAAGGTTTGAAGACTTTAATGTTTTAATTTTGGCATTTTAATACTTTTATAGCTCTAAAGGCTTTAAGGATAATTTATATATATTTGTTTTTAATTTTTTTAAAAATTTACTAATTACAAAATTGGGATGTTACAATAAATGACAAATATTAACCCACATATTAAATTGCAAGCCATCTTTCATGATTACCCGCCCATAATTATAAAAGAAATTAAGGATAGCTTAGACAGAAGAAGAGAACATGTAGAAGGAAATGAAAATGCGATCGAATTAACGGATCATACGACGTGTAGAGTGATCCGCGAAATCAGCTGCTTTGGTCCGATCGAACAAATAACAATGTCTTATGTGAGACAAACCATTTGCTCTCTCTATATATATTCAGACACAGCAAGACAAACCACAAAACTAGTAGAGGTTGGCAGCAACCACGCAAGCTCCTCCTAGGACTAGTGCATGATCGATCGATGCCGATACTGATACGATAGATATGCGTGTCCCGTATGATTGTTTAACGACACGGGACATGTTAGTTAGTCACAGCATCAGATGTCCCATGCAGATCATGTACACGGATTAATTCCCTAAAAACAAAATCTGGATCCGTTCTGTCGATGCTACAGCTCCAGGTGTACGTACGCCAAGCCGCTGCTCGACAGAGCCACGTTGTAGATTCTCCTCCTGGTTTTGCAGCTGGCGTACGTGCAATGATATACATCGGCGCATGTAGACGTAGCTTCAAGCTATGGTTGCCGCCGGCAGGCCGCCGCTTGCACATGCAAGTATGCATACAACCGCGCGTGCAGCCGCAGCTAGCAGCAAGTGAGCTAGCGTGTGCATGCTACGTGTCGATCGGTGCAAGCGTCTGCATACGTGCCCATCGTATCGAATCTTGTATTCATCATTGGCGTGCATCTTCGTTGGTCGGCGCCCGCCGGCCGGCTGGCTGGCTGGCTGGATAGGCCGGTCTCTCCGGTTTATTTTATTTAATTAGATACTGAAGTTTGAGAGGTTCTTCGGATAGCTTGTAAAGTCTGAAAGAATTCGTTTTACTTATTTTTTTGAGTTTTAAGATGTGGTTTTGAGATAAAAAAATACAAAAGATAAAATATTTTGACTTTTCAACTCAGTGATAAGCAGATAAAATAAAAAGATAAACTTGAAAAAAAAGGCTATAGTTATGTTTTCAATTTACGATTCGATGACGTGCTGTTTGCGCTGTTTTTGACCCTGCTATGCAATTTGATTAGTCTTTTCTTAATTATGTTTGGTGACGTGCACACGCGTACACGCACATCCCACGCAAAGGTCACACACGCATGTCTGCGAGCCTGTTTATTGCGCCCGCAAAAAAAAAGTATCTGCTATTAAAAGTATCTGCACGGGAAGATCCATGTAATCTACTACCGGTTGATATAACCAACCGGTTAGTACCGCAGTCACCGCCTACCGGTTTGTATCACAAACCGAGATACAAACCGGTAGTGGAAGATTCACTACCGGTTTGTGGCTACAACCGGTCGTAAAACAACTCTCTCCAACCCAGCCCTGGCCTTGGATGCCTTTGTAGCCGTTGAACCGGTAGTGATGTAATCATCACTACGGGTTAATATTCAACCGGTAGTGATGGACCGGTAATAATGTCCACTTCTGTAGCAGTGTGTTATCATTTATCAACTTTTCATCTTCACCATCCATCCTTTTTGAACGGCTTAATCAATCTTAGGCACTGTTTTTTTGGGCGGTTGCGTTTGCGTTTGCTTATAAGCTGGAAATTTGTACCTCCTTGATAAGAACATTCGAGGGATAAAAAATTATAGAAAAAATGGTTTTGAGAGTTTTGAGAAGAAATAGCAAGATCTACAAAAATTGGTTACCAAACGTCAAAGCATTTGGCTTGTACAAAAATAACAAATTTTCAACTTATAAGCGAACGCAAACGCAACCGCCCAAAAAAAGAGTGTCTTAGTGCAGTGGGACTGTCTAAGATGTAGGCCCAACCTGATCTAACAATTTCGCCTGCTTTCACTTCACCTCCGCCCACCCCATCCACTGACCTCCGCACTGACTGACCCATTCCTGTAAGCAAGCACCACTCTTTCCTCTCCCTTTCCAGCTGCACATCGGTGTGGAGACCAAGTCCCGATAAATCTTATCGAAAAATGTTCCCTCAAAAGCACGATTACCCAGGATGCAACAGTGTCAGAGTCAATATAAAAGTCCAAAACACCCTTAGTGGGAACCAATATTTTACAAAGACGAAATTATTACAAACCATTATTCTCAGAATATTTATTACATTACCACTGTTGCAAAAGTTGCGAGTGCAAGAAAATTCTTAGAAACTGGTAAACTAGAAATCTATGCCATAACTTTCCAGTTCCTCAACAGTAAACTCCTCACATTCACCATAGGTTTGAGGAGTACCTGAAAGTAATATAATTTTTCCACACAGTGAGTAAGTACCAACAGTACTTGCAGGTTCTCATTAGGAAAACTTAACTTACTATTATGTGCAGGAATTCGAAAAGAAGTAAGGATCATACAAGAACGTAAATACAATAATGTACAGTAGATTTAAGAAACTTAAGATTTAAAAAAACTTTAATAAACTGTTTGAAACATTTCCATTTTTTCATAATACTATCACCATTCTCCACTTTCTACCTGCCTTAAGCAGCGTCATACACCATATACTTTTCTTGAAAGCATGAGTTTATTGAATAAGAGAGGCATCACCCAGTTTGACATAACTTCATATTCCCGAAGTAGGGTCCATCGATGATTTTGTTATCAGCTCTGCAGGATCTACCCAGCTTTACCCATATATTGATCAGTTACATGGATGGGTGATATTTGTGTCATTCTTACTCATTAGACCCAAGTTTTTATATGAGTATAATCTAGTTGTATTCTCCCGATAACTAGTACCATTATAGGTCTTGCATGGGATGCGCCCACTTGAGCCTTACCGGGCTTGGATCCTCGAAGGATGTTCCCAGCTCCAAGTGTTACCGGCCGGATCCATCATACTCACTACACCTGGCGGCTCATATAAAATTCATTTCTCGCAACATTCCCATGTCCAGATAAGCATCCCATACTACTTATCCACATGACAAATGATTGACTTACCCTACTCCATTTAAATATTCCAAAACCTATTCTAGGCTCCAAAGGATAAGGCTAATTAATAATAGATAAGCTTTTTGGCTTTTGTATCTTGGCATAACCATTTTATAACACATGAAATAATAATTTGGCAATAGATAATAACTAAAAAGTAATACATACATAAGTAAATAAATAGGAATTCAGTGTGCATCAAAGGAATAGAAACCTGCCTTGATTATTGATATAAGTATTTCCTTCTTCGTAATCCTCCTCTGCAGGTGGTTCAACCCAATATATTGCTTCTTGTTCTTCTTCTATTTATTAGAGAAGGAAGACAATAAATAATTAAATTATATTTGAGAAGAATTTTTAAAACATAATGCAGAAAATTTTCTTTTAGAGCAATCCCAGATTCAAGGTTATTGTTTTATATAGAATTTGGAGTTCGGGTAGGGGTCTAGGTTTTGAAATATTTTGCTTATTAATTTAAGGATTTTGGCCCCTTTTCTTGTTAAGAAAACCCCTAGAAAGAGAAAAATACTAATCTTGGACTTTTTTGCAAATCTTTTAGCATTAATAAATGATTTTCTACACTTTTCATTTAGAAAGGTAGGCTTGAAAAAGGTTTTATAAGTAGAAAATCATGAGATAGTATATATCTTTGGTTAAAATTCTAAGTTTAAAAGTTTATAAAATTTTGTTTATATTCCTGTTATCTAAGAAAAATATCAGTTTAGTTTTACAGCAACCTTTTGTATTTTTGAGAATTCTTATAATTTTAAAAGAGAGAGATTTGATTTTAAATTTAAACTTGGAAGGGATTTAAAAATATGGAAAAATCATTTTTGAATGTAAAACATCTCTTGGAGAAACTTTTACATAGGCACTTAGATCTAATTTGGCCTCTAAGGGCTTCAATTTGAAGAAATTCAGAATCTGGGTTAATGAACAGTAGAAAATTAGGGTTCTTGAGTTCTACGAATTGGGGGATTCTGATTTGTGGGGTTTGGATCCGATTAACCTTAGGGCTTTTGGACTCTGGTGTATAAGCAATTGTTTGCCTCTAGATTTTGAGCTCGGGATGGCCTGAGTTGGCCGGACGGCGAGGTCCAGCGGTGACACAAGCCAGTGTTATTGGGGATTCTTCTGTGGAGCTTTTAATCTGTCAATTTCTGGAGTGCTTACGCTAATAGGACCTATATTTAGTGTTCTTAGATAGAAATCGGGCTATGAAAAGCTTTGGAATGGCTTGGCAACGTGAGCAGTGGATATTGGGCGCCGGTGAGGACGGGATCAGGGTTGTAGTGGTTTTGGGTAGAAATTGAAGGTTTCTTGAGCTTTAGGAAGCTTGTAAGAAGATTTTTGCTTTTGGAGGCATAGGTGAAAGATCACTGGAGCACTCTGGCGGTGAACTCTGGCGAGAATGGTGACGGCGGAGTGAAACCAAAGAAATGTGGCTCACCTTCTTGCTTGTTACTTGCCGTGCAAGCTAGAGGTGAACCTCAAGAAACCAGGCAATTTCTATATTTATTGGGGGAGGTAATTTGTCTTGATTTGCCCGGGCGGATGAGCTCGCCGGGATTTTTCTCACCGCGGTGGACTGCTCTCATTGCGGTCATTTATGGATCACGCGCTAAGCAATACAGGACGACGACGTGGTTTTGGCACGGTTAAGCGTCCAACCGGGGCGCCGATAGGGCCGAATAAAGCCAGCGGCAATGGCATGCCGGCGGCATTTGGGGCAGGGGTCGCGGCGGTGGCGGATTGGGCCAGCAAGGGGTTTTCCGACCATGCCATGGGAGTACTCGAGTAGTCCGAGTCCCTAGGACCATTTCGGTTGGGTTAGTATGGACCAATGGCCTTAGAATCGCGCGGTAATGATTACTCCGGCGAACTTCACGGCAGAGACGGCGGCGCTGCGAAGCATAGCAGGGCGGCGACGACGGGGCGGGGAAGAACATGTCGCAGCCAACGGATTTAGAGACGTGGCGTCTTGAGAGCCGTTAGATCTCATTTAAGTTAAGCGGCGTGGCGCGCACGTGAGCTCGCTCTGGTTGGCTGGCTGATTAGCGGGTCCCAGCTGGCGGTGAGTGGAGCGCATGCGCGCGAATGGGAGAGCGACGCGTGTCCTCCGGGAATTTTTCCGGCTGGATTTCCGAATAGGGTTTTCCCATGTGTTTTTAATTCCAGAAAACTTGTAAAATTCTAGAAAATGGTAGGAAAATCAGAAAAATGTGAGGAAAATTTCTATGGATTCAGAAAAATTCCAAGAATTTTATAAGAGCATAAAATTACCCTTGTCTTATGAAACATTTTAGGGCTCTTTTGGAAGTCCTTTTCTTTCTTATTTTTAGAAAATTCAAAAAGGGTATTTTAGAAATTTTAGGCATGTCTAATGGTAAGGGTGTAAATCTAGGAGATGCTCATGCAATTTGCATGAAAAAGTTTATGCAAAAATTTCGAGTTCGTCACAATCGGCCTCCCCTCCAGTCGGCAACCATAGAGAGAGTCGGGGAGAGAAGGAAATTCATGATAGTGCCAGACCATAGCTAGCGCTGATGGGTGGGTGCAACCAACTATCGGCCGTTAGCTCTTCGGGCGATAGCGATGGCAGACTTAAGAGGAGTAGTGAGCACGACGATGTAGCCTTGTAGAGCAGGACGATAGCGTGAGTAGAGCATGTATGGCTCAAAGCCCCCTTGGTGGTTTATGAACATATTTTCTTGGTTTTGGTGATAACGACATTGTGATGAGGTCTTGTTGCCTTGGTGGTGAAGAGGTCCAAGATTATGGATGTTTTAGCATGAACTCGGGAGTCGAGATGAGCTCATCTAGAATTAGGTGTTTTTATTATTTATTTTGTTCTCAAAGGGGTTTGAGATGTTGTTTTAGAGTGTTAGAAGTCCTTAGGCCTCTTTGTTAGTGCTGGCACGGTGGTGCCATATGGTACAGGGTCCCAAATGGCACCCCTAGCATCTTTTCCAATAGGGTTTCTGAGTGTTGATGTGCACGCAGTATGGTCCGAGGTACCAGACGAAATGTCGTCCGGTCTTTTCTAGAAAGGTTCTGAACGTTGAAGTACACGCCGTATGGTATGGGGTGATCTTTTTCAGTAAGGTTTTTGTGTGCTGGTGTGCACGCTGTATGGTACGGGGGTACCAGACAGTGTGCCATCTGATCTTTTCTAAAAGAGTTTTGGCCCGGTGCAGACATGCCATATGATACGGTGCACTAGATGGCGCTGCCATCACATCTTTTCCGGAAAGGGTATTGTGGGGTCCATCCTTTCCCACCACTTGATTTGTACTAGTCTCTGGATTAGGACACTAGTGCACACCATTTACATAGTGGATCATTTCATAAATTGAGATGTCTTTATTACAAACACATAGCCAACAGGCTGATTAGTTAGCCAAACGGCCATAGCCTTAGTTACAAACCAAGTTCCAAAAGATAACATCAGAGTTGCGGAAGTTTTTAAACAAAATCACACCAGTGGCTATGCAACAGCGTGCAATTGGTGGAACGTCCTAAGCCCTGCTCACATCCTACTCTTGATCCTAATACTGAGGATCTCCATCCTTGTGGCACTCGTAGGCGTCATTTTCTCCATCATCAGCATTGACTAAAAGAGGGGATATAAGCGAGATCAGTGTCATCCAAACACTGGCGAGTTAACACCCACCCTAATACATTTAGTGATAGAGGTTCCAAAGGAAAGGTTGGGGTTTGTTTGTTTGCAAAAAGCTAGTTTTATGAACCAAAACTTATGACTTAGCAGTTTTAACAAAGTTCTACTTTCATTGTGCCATTCTAGAGTTTAAGTTTTGTACCATAAACCAAATCCCATCCTATGGCAGTTTCCATGCACTCTGCCAAACATCTCCTTACTCCCGCCATCATCTTCCGGGTTGGCGACCTATTGTGAATCATTACTCTACTGGATTTGCCAGTCCAGTAAGTGTGATTAAATCACCCTCAAGTGACATCCCAAGCCGGACCTTCTTAGAGTGAGGTTTCCTGTCCAAGGACTGGTTCCGCAAACCACCACATGTGACCCTCATCTCTTACTACCGCACGATGCCACGTGTTGTGTTGGAACAACTACCTGAGTTGCGGCCTCAGACACACGCGTGTGACTCCGCGCTTCTACTAGGACGAGCCCGTAGTCCATCCTATCACCGGGTCCACCCTGCCTGTTTGTTCAAAACTTCCTTCTCCTGCTATCGTTCCTCCATGTGCCTCGGCACACGATGTGTTAGAACCACCCTCCTCTGGCAAGTGCAGCACCCCCCCGCTACGCGTATGGCTCTGCGCTCCTCAACGCACCGTATGTGAACGATAGCCCATAATCATAGCCCATGCTACTCCACTGTACCGGACCCTATCTGTACAAATCCACAACCACAACCAAACACACACTGGCATGCCAGGCTCAATATCCAGTTAACCAATTCATTGTGTTATCATGTCTGGAGAATGTCGGTCCACCGTTTCGAGGCAACTAAGCCTAAAATTAATAATTGGACCTGAGCAATGTTTAAGCAAGATTTTAACCAAGACTTAAGAGTCTAAATCATTTTATTTTTGTTTAACCTAACCAGGCTATCAAGGGTGATCATCAAGGCAATCAGTAGTAAGGTCAAATGATAGATGATTATATCAAGGCAATATCATCAAGGTAAAACAATAACAAATAAAACATGGCATAATATATCATGATTAAGCAAGCTGATATAAATACTTAAAGAGCATGCAGTTTGATACTGTATTAAAATACTTTAAGAAACTGGGATTCAATATGATCTAATGAATGTTAAATCTCCTTGATCCTCTTGGGTGTTGTCCTATGGCGGTTCTGGGTCGTCAAACTGATCTTCAGCTCCTTCTAGATCTATTCGATAAATAACCATAATGAACAATCAAAATATGGAACAATCAAAATATGGAAAATATGATGCATGAGCGCATTCGTCTCTCGTAAAGTGATGGGTTGACCAATTATTGTTCTACTTATTTTAGTAAGTTCCATGAGCCTACTAATATTCATGTTTTTACGAATAAACTATGGTGGCGTGAGCGGTAGTGAATATATGATGATGATGATGCATAGTATAATGCTCATAATAGTTTACCTAAAGATTAGCAACTAGATATATATGGAAAATAATTTTGTTTGAAGTATTTCGTTCATCAAATCAACACAAATTATCTACTGTTTTTGGGTAGATAGTTTGGTGCTAAATTAAGCTTAATATTAACCGTTGGTTAAGCCTTTAGGGTTACAAGGGTATAAACATAATGTGGTTAATATTTACTAAACGATGGAATGTTAGTGTGCTACAATTTAAATATCTTTATTTGGTCTAGAATGTTTGTCTACATTTTCTAGAATTTTCTTAGATTTTTATTAAGTCATTTACTATTTTAGATAAACATTAATCAATTCAGGATTAATTTTCCTAAAGGAAATTCCTTATAATTGGAGTATTTGACAAGAACTGAGACATTAATCCATGTTACTGCTTGCCTAAATATTTTTATTAAAGCCAGCATGTCTTCTAGTATTTAACATGAATTTTCTGGAATTTTTGAAGCCGTCTAACTATTTTTAGAAACTCTACACAAGTTTTGGTTTTATTTTAATGAAGAAAGGGCTGAAATTCCTTAATAACAGTAACGGGCCGGCCCAATCTGGTACAGCCCGCGAGCGTCACGTTGAAAGCGTATTTTTGGAAGACGCCAACAAACCTCGAAAGCGCCACAGAGGGAGACGTAATTTTGAAAAGGCGCCAACCAAACAGCGGACGTTTAATAGATGGAAGGCGTATTTTCTAATATACGCTATCGTTAGATGGATGCGCATTACACGTTGGGACGGTTCCATTAACCATGTCATCAGATCATTAACGTATAACCTCACAGGTTTAACTCATGGTCCGGCTGACATGCCAGCGACACCGGTGTCGAGCACTAGCGCGGCCGACCCGCACGCTCCGCCGGAGTCCCACGATGATGGCAAGCCAGTGATACGGGCCGCCATTGTTTGCAACTCATGGCAAAATGGGCTCATCGACTTATGACTAGGACGTGTAGGAGAGGTTCTCGCTGGCAGCGAGCCGGAGTGGTGGCGCTACAAGCAGAGCAACCATTGGGCCATGGCGATGCAAAGTACCGGCGATCTTCGATGATCTAAAGACTGCTAAAGGGGCATGAGGAAGAGAGGGTCTAGGGAAAGACTCATCGAGCACGCAGAGACTCTGGGGGGCACGGTGGAGTGCTGGTGGCGGTAGACCCGAGCAGGAGACGGCGCCACACGCACGATGCCAGACATCTTCGGTAGAAATCTGGGCAAGAGAGGAGGAAGATTATGCACTGGGCATTACGGTGAAGCTATGCGCGCGAGGAATCGAGCCACGGCTTACCGGTGAGGAAGAAATAAAGAAGGGGGTAGAATCGGTGCTTCAAGGTCCGGCGGGGAGAAAAACGACGATTCCAGCCAGCTAGGGCGCTCGCCGGCCGATTGGTCGGAACTAGAGCAAGAAGAAGGAGAGAGGGAGCTTCCGGCCTGAGCGCAGGAGCTGTGGTGGAGTGTGGAGGTTTGGCGACGCGGACTGGTGTTCGGCCCTACTTAAATAGGGCGTGGCGCTCACGGCTAGGTGTGCTCGCAGAGGGAGAAAAAGGTGCGGGCTTTCGCCCATATGGCCGGAGCTCTCGAGAAGGAGCATCGCTAGGGCTCGGGCGACGAAGGCATCGCTCCAACAGGCAAGTCGATGGGGTGAGGTGACCAGGGGACGTGCACGGCAAGCCAGGCAGACGCGACGGTGCGGCGAGGCGCCAGGGCGAGGTGACCTGGTGCAGCGTTGCACGACGGCCACCTAGGCGTTGTTTCCTGCAGCTGGGACCGGCAAGGCACGCGTGCGCGGGGCGAGCTGGGGCGAGCTTTGCACGGGGAAGAAGAGAGAGAGAACCATCAGAGAGAGAAATGGGTATGTGGCTGGCATGTGGGCCCCACATGAACAGTACTCGGTTTGACTGGTCCAAGGGCATAGGTGTAAATAAGGATTTCTACATAGAAGAGGATTATGAGGAATTTTGGATATATATTAACCATAATTAAAATTTGAGTTCCAACAAATAATAATCTAGATCATGGAGTTGTGTATGAATTATTTGGGTTTATCAAGAACCTAACCACTTTAATTTGTAAAATATTCTAGACTAGCATGGAAATTAGGGTTGTAAGGGAAATTTTGATTTAATTTATTTGGTGATTTTTAATTTGCACACCATTCAAAGCCCAAAAATTTGCTCAATAATTACCATTACAAAAGTTTTCGAAAATTCCCTCATTTGGGCTATTACAAGTATTTAGGGTCCAGGAGGTCCGTATGGGATGATGGTACAAGACAGGGCTGCCGTTTGCTATGTGTCCCGAGAGGAATGGCACCGAATGGTCTGGTAGGGAGCTGTACCATACGGTAACTGAAAGTGCATCTAGCCACTTAAGTGATTTTGGTGATTAATGACAAACACATATAATGATAACTATTTGTAAATGATAAATTTGTGTAAATGTTTGGCTAAGTAATTGCTTAGTGACAAACCTCTAATATGATTGTGTTGCTATGAGACTAACATGTTTATTGCCAAGTTAAATATTAGTCTCATCTATTTAGAAGAAATCATATAGGTCAAGTGGACAATCTATCCATCGTAGCAAGGTAAGTCTCACATATACAAATGGGATGGGTATGGAAAGATGAGTATGCAATCTCGGTAACCTTATATATATATATTTATTATTACATTCCTCTAGTGCAAGTACATAGTGAGCTCCAAGTAACATATTTATTATATATATGCATATTGGTTGATGTCATATCTATTTTTGAATATATATCCACTTGAGTTCAATATGTGTCTTGCTTCTAATATACACGTCTCAACTAAAGTTAAACTTCATATTTCTATGATTTGACTTGGCGTATGCATGCTTTGTTTGTATATCTTCTTATTCACATCACTTAGTGGAGTTTAATCTAGATTGTTCCACAACTTCACTCTAGCTTGAATATTATCTGTACATGTGTAATTTTTGTATATTCTATCATGTGCTCCATTTTAGTGAAGATTGTGGTACTTGCCATGGCTTAGTTGATTTATCGTATTGGCAATCATCTTCCTAGTGCATCTAGCTCCATTACATATTTATCATGATGTACTTAGTAGAGATGTTTTCCCTGTCAAGTGTTTCCGTTTAATATTGTGCTTATTTATACGAAATACTTGTTGTACTTAATTGCTCACAAACATTATTCTATTTATATCTATTGAGCTTTTGGACTAATATCTTTCATAAGTGGTTTGAAAAGAATTAGGTTCTATGAGTATGTGTGATGACCAAGGTATGTTAAAGGATGACGGATAAGCCAAGGTCAACAAGACGGTGTTGTCACCAAGAGTTGAAGACTAAGTCAAGATCAATTTGACGTCGAGATCATTGAGAAGGATGATCAAGTCAAAGTTGATAGGACGAGAGTCTAATAAGGTGCATCGAGTCAAGTTGGACAAGGTGAAGACGTCATCAATCTTTTGAAGATCATCCGAAACGGAGTCTGGAGTCAAAAGTTATGCCCGTTTTAGTCAGGGTGCGCAGTGGCTATTTTCAGGCCTCGGACTGTCCGATGTTTTGTATCGGACTGTCCGATATAAGCATAAACCAGACTGTTCGATTTCTTAGAGTTTGGGGTTATCTGTCTGGAAATAATTTTCTGTTCGAACTGTCCGATGTTTTGTGTCGGACTGTCCAATATAGCCTAAACTAGACTGTCTGAACTTCCAGAGTTTGTGGTTCTCTATCCCGACTTAATATTTTGTTCGGACTTTCCGATATTGCACAGAACTGTCTGTAACGGTTAGATCCGTGGAAGCTCCTATTTAAAACCCCTCTCCAAATAGCCGTTGCCAAAGGCTGTGTGAAGATGCCTCCCGTGTTTTTGAGCCCCCATAGCACCCCTCCGCTCTAGATCTTAGTGATCCCCTTTTGAAAAAGGGTTGGAAAGAGTTGGGAGGAGGGATTGAGTGAGAATTGGAAAAAAGGGTAGGGAGGTGATTCCTTGTGGATTTAGTGTGTTCTTGAGCCCTAGTGACCTCTCCACTCTTTGATCTAAGTGATCCTCTTAGTGAGAATGGTTAAGAAGAGTTGGGAGGAAGGATTGAGCAAGATTGGACCTTTGAGCACATGAGTTCATCTCCAAATTCGTTCTTCATAGCATTTGTTACTCTTGGAGGTTGAGAACTCCTAGACGGCTACAAGTTGGTCACGAGCCACCGAGCTTTGTGTGGTGCACCGTGTCAAGTTTGTGAAGGCCGGATTCTGCCTCCGCAAGGAAAGGAGTCAACTAGTAGATTCCATGGGAGTTTGGTGCGGACCTTAAAGAGGATTAGGGTCAACAGTGACCCGGGCTCAAGTGTGACCGAGCCTACCCAACGGAGATGTAGGATTCTCTCCACAATCTGAACTTCGGGAACAAATATCAACACGTCTCCTCTCCGCTCGTGATTCTCCATTTCTACTCTCAAGTTTGACTTACTTGCTTATTTTACAATTGAATTGATTATCTTGTTTTGTGTGATACTACTACTCCTATACTTGTTTGTGAACTATCTTTGATGCAGGTGGTATCCTTGAATCTGTGAGATTTGAATTGAATTCGGAGTCCTCTGTTTTCTGTTTAGACCGGACAGTCCGATACTTGCCTTGGACAGTTCGATACTCATCAGACTATCTGACCCTGTACCATCGAACTTTCCAATATAGCTTCCGCCATTAACTCTGTTTATTGTTTTAGAATTTATATTCACCTATTCACCCCCTCTAGGCGACATCCTGGTCCTTTCAATTGGTATCATAGCGTAACCTCCAAAATAGGCTTAACCGCTTGGAGGGTTTGGATGTCTATAGACGGGATGTGTGAATGTGGAGATAATATTTCTTTTGATAATACTAACATAAATTCTCCATCTTCTGGCTCTTATATCCATATTTCCTCCGGTTGGGCACCTTACTTTGATGGTACACTTTCTGGCCCATGGAAACACAAAATGAAGATGTTCTTGAGAGCTCTCTATCCTTCGATTTAGGATATTATTGAAAAAGGTTATAGCGTGAAGGATGAGAGCAACCCAACCACTGAAGAGGAGCAAGATGAAAATATGAATGCTCAAGCCGTCAATGCTTTACTTAGTGTTTTGAGCATAGATGAGCGGAAGAAGGTATGTCATATCAAAAAGGCTCATGATATATGGATGCTCATTCAAAAAAATCATGAGAAGTCCAAAATTGATCAAGAGGACAATTCACATGCATGGACTTCAAGTGATGATTGCTCGACACCAAGTTCCGATGATGATGAGCCTCCTTCAACCTCCACATCTTCTCATTGCTATATGGCTCAAGGTAATAATGAGGTAAATGAAGACGAGCCCTCTCATGATGATTTAATATACATGTGTGGAAAGCTCCATAAGCATCTTGAGAAGGAGATTAGAAAATCATATGATTTAGTATGCAAGCTTAATTTGCTCCAAAAGTCATATGATACCTTGAAGATAGATCATGATCATCTCCTCCTTAAGAGTCTCACTAGCACTAAGGTGGATGCTTGTACTACTTCTGATTTATTAGATGATTTGCCATGCCTAGATCCTATTTCTAGCACTTCATCTAAAAATGATGTCTCCACCTCATGTGAGGATTTAATTGATGAATTGCTTGACATGCCTACTTGCTCTAATACAAATGTTTCCATTTTTATCATGTCTTGCAATTCCAATTCCTCTATTTCCTCTAGTGCTTGTTACAGTAACAGTCTTGTAGAGGAAAATAAAGAGCTCAAGGTTCAAGTGCTTAAATTGAAGAATGACTCGGAGAAGTGCTACAAAGGGAAAGTTGACCTAAATGCCATCTTGGGCAATCAAAGATCCATCAACAACAAGAAAAGGCTTGGTTTCATCCCAAAGAAGAGAAATTATGAAACAAGACTCTCCAAGTCAATCAAGAACCAAGAGAACAATCCAAAGCATAAAGCCGAAAAGATAAAGACTATCAAATGCTTTGGATGTAATAAGTTAGGGCACATTGCATCTAAGTGTCCTAACAAGGAGGATACCAAGATTACATCTATCGAGAGGCAAACCGACAAGGAGCATGTCAAGAAGACGAGACGCTCAAAGCCAACTTGCTACAATTGTCGGGAAATGGGGCACATCGGTAAGGATTGTCCCAAGAGTAACACTCCTAAGCCCTCTCTTGTCAATGATCATTACATACTTTGGAAAGATAAAAGTGGCAATTTATTTGCTAAAAATGTTGCCCCAAGTAAAACTAATGTCAAAGCCATTTGGGTGGCAAAACACATAATTCGTGACAATTCTCTTGGGGAGAGGGATGCCTTGGGTAAAAAAGAAATTGAGAATTTACCCAAAGATGGTGGTAGGAGCTTGATAAGTGTGGTGCCACATTTAGATATAGTGCTAATTCATATCCATGTGTATCACATTTCCTAAATGTGCCATATCTATTAAGTACTAGTGTTAATTTTCAAAAAGAGCCATTTTAGCTAAAATGTGAATTTGAAGTAAACATTTAAAAATCTGTTTGAAAAATGTTCCAAAATGATTCTCAAATGTTTTGAAAGGGTTTTGGCTAAAGAAAAAAAATCTACTTTCATCAAAAACAAGTTTTGAACTAAACTTCTAGTTACTAGTATCTTATTTTTGCTATTTTTTGATATTTTTTATAGAATTAATTCTAAACCAAATTTGATAAAGGTTTCAATACCAAAAACCTAGAGTTTGTCATTACAAACAATTTTCATATCGAAGGATTTTCAAATGACCAATGTATCTCAAGCTATAAGGTTTTGAAACTTGTCAAAAACTTGCTTTAACCAAAATACCAAATTCTAGCACTTAAGTGAGTTTTGCTACTTGAGCCAAATTCTTTGATGTAAATTGGCTCGAAAGCGTATTTGAGACTCTTGTAATCCATTTGGAAACTAAAATATCCTTCTCATGCTCATTTGGCAAAATTGGAGAGATTTTTGAAAAATGACTTATCTTTCAATTATAAAAGCTTATTTTGGTAAAGTCTATTTCCAAATATTGTAAATGATCTCTCCTAGTTGGAAATTGCTGCAAATAACATTTTTTCTTTCTTAAAAATATTTGGAGTCATTAACAACTCATCTAGATATCACTCTCTTCTCTTTTACTAAATACCACTATGATCCCTATTGGTTTATGTTCTTTAGGTGGTATTTCTTTTCAAAGTGATATCTTTCCAACTACCCATCTTTCATCTCTAATGCCATTTGGTCGCTATAAGTGGTATCTGTAAGGTAGTTTATGTATTGATCTCGATCTTGACATTTAAACACTCAAATCTAATTCTTTCTTGCTTCCCTAAGACCTTTTTGCTCCTTATATCTTTCTTGCTTTAAATAGTATCTTATCCTCTCTACTCTTATCTCAAAATGTCTGGAGAGGAAGATTAGACATAAAAGAAGCTCAAAAGCAAGAAACATCAAGATTAAGGATTTTAGGGAGATAATTTGAGTGACCTTGAGAGAACCCTTTGCGTAAGGGAGAGCTCATTATTTCAATATTAGGCTCTATATATAAAGGGCATTGAAATTGATTTTATTTGCCATGTTTATTCAATTGTGGCCTTGTCTCTTATCCATTTTATGCCACATTAGAATATTTTGTTATCTCTTTTTCTCATTTGTATTTGCTCTTGCATTATGACTTCATAGTTAAATTCTTATCAAAAAGTGTTAATTTTGATCAAATCAGGTTAAATGTGTTTGCTTATATATTTTAAATGCTTTTTAGCAAATATACCTTGAATAGATACATAAAGTGCACATTTGGCTTTATAAGGATCTTGTATAATCTTGTTTTTGATTTGAATTGCATATTTTTCTAAAACAAGATCCATTGTGCTTTCGAGAAAATGATCAATACCAAACTTTTGAGGTTGGCTATTTTAAACAATTCTCTAGTTCAAAGTTCCTCAAAAATCCCAACGTTCAAGTTATGGCCATATCAAATTCATTCAAATCTCTCTTTAAACCATATTTGACATATACTTGCATAGAGTTGAATTTGAAGTTTTGATTAGATTTCCTTGTGATAAATGGCTTATAAGTGTATATCTAATTCATATGGAGCCAGAAAAGTAAAAATTTTCATTGAAAACATTTTTATTTATATTTTGAGGATTTGGTGGAAATCATGTTCTTTCATTTGTCTCTATTCATCTTTCACCATATTTCTCAAAAGAAAATGATTTATTAAAAATTCTTTTTGTAAAAACTTCTCTTGCATCTTAAGTTCAAATCTATAAATTTTCAAATTTATTTAAACTTATTTGCAAGATTGTTGACTTTATCTGACTTAGTGTCAAAACCGAACCTCCAATGCTCATATTGACATAATTTTTATTGGAGTGTGATCTTTGAGAAATTCCACTTGGATTAGCCTCTTGTATGTTCATGGAACATTTCTGCAAAATTTCATGGCTATTGGACTTCTTTTGATCATGATTTGAACCTAACTCAAATTGTTCAGTTTGCCGAAAATTCAGGTTTTGGGGTGATGATTGAGCTGTTTTGTCATTTTTGTATCTCCAAATGGGATCAAAATCTAATAAAGTCATTATAATGAGTTTTGATGCTCAATAGTTTATCTTCATTGACAAATTTTACAAGAATTTTTGCACCATGTTTAAGCATTTGTTCAGCCCTGTTTAGAAGCTTAAATGGAATGTCAAATTTAAAATTTTCAGCACTTCACTCTTTTGAATTCTTGCTTAACTTTTGAATGTTTTGAGTATTCCTATGGATGAAAACTAAGCTAACTCGAGTCATAGCTACGAGATTCATCTAAAATTATTTGGGAGCTCATTTATTCAAGTTTTTATCCTCGGGATCATTTCAAGCAAGATTTTCTTGTCCCGAAATCTTCGGTTTAGATTTCACTATTTTTATATTTTTGGGGTTTTCCTTTGCTCAAATGGATTTTTGGCCTTTCATAGCTCTCAAAGGGAGTTTTGAGACGGATCCTTTTCGCGTTGATGACTTTTGCATTTGAGCAATGGTTTAAGAGGTAAAATTCGTTTTGTGTTGCTGCTCGCATGTTTTGAGAATTCTAATTTGGAGTTTTGGCAAGCCTTTCAAGGTGAAACTAAGTGAACTTATTCATTGCTCCAAGCCTCAAAGTGGAGCATATTATCCAAGTTTTCACTACAATGAAAGTGCATCTTAGCCTTAAAGCGATTCCTCTTTTGTAAATCTTGGAGTTTATTATAAAAAGCAGGAAATTTCCCTTGTAAGTTTGAGAATGAGCTTAAATGTGTTTTATACATTGTCTCTTTACAAGCGGATTTCAAGAGTTGAATTTGAACGTGTTTCAAATATTTCTTTTTGTAAATTAATAGTGTGAAATCTTTCAAATAGTACAAATTTTCATTTGGTAACAAACATTTTCAATTGGTGTCATTAGATTCATTTTTTAACCTAAATCTTGGATATAATTGGTGTCATATCTTGTCTAGATTTAGAGGGAGCTTAATATTCCTGCTTTATTGCTAGCACCTTGCTTTTATCTCGTTCTCTCTAATCTTTTTGTTGAGTGTGCTATCAAGGGGGAGAAAGGATATTCCTTAGTGGATCTTTGGATGATTGATAACTAAGGGGGAGTTTAAAACCCAAATGGATAACGAAGACTTATTATGGACCTTTTCGGCATTAATGACAAAAGGGGGAGAATTTATGGACTTATCAATTGCCTCCCTAATCGATTGCCAAAAAGGAAGAGAATGTTTGAAGAAAATAAGAAAATGACAAAAAGGGAAGAGAATGTTTGTAAGTATGATCTCTTATTCTCTCCCCATGATTATTGTAGTGCTAAATATCTTCATTTTGTCATTTGGTGCAATTGATAAAAGATTTGTCATAAATCACCAAAAAGGGGGAGATCGAAAGTGCATCTAGGCACTTAAGTGATTTTGGTGATTCATGACAAACACATATAATGACAACTATTTGTAAATGGCAAATTTGTGTAAATGCTTGGCTAAGTAATTGCCTAGTGATAAACCTCTAATATTATTGTGTTGCTATGAGACCAGTGTTCCCCTAGGCGGTCCTAGGCGGCGCCTAGGCGGCGGCGAAGCGTCCCGCTTTTGCCCTAGGCAGTGTCCTAGGCGGTTAACCCGCCTAGGCGGTCCTAGGCGGCCCTAGGCTGGCCTAGGCGGTCCTAGGCTGGCCTAGGCGGCCTGTTAATTAATGATTATGGTGGTTTTGAATATTAAATAATAATTTATGGCATGATTATATGAAATATTTATTACATAAAATGTTAAAATATATGATATAAAGTATTTTAACATTTATAAAATAACATCACATAAGTCAAAATGGTCACAAATTACAATTAACAAGTGTATTTACGTTAAACATTGTTTAGCCGCCTAGGCGGCGCCTAGGCGCCGCCTAGGCGGCCTAGGCGCTAGGAGGCTCCTTCCCGCCCGCCTAGCGCCTAGCGCCTAGGATAACCTTGTATGAGACTAACATGTTTATTGCCAAATTGAATATTAGTCTCATTTATTTAGAAGAAATCATATATGTTAAGTGGACAATCTATCCATCCTAACAAGGTAAGTCTCGCATATACAAATGGGATGGGTATGCAAAGATGAGGTATGCAATCTCGGTAACCTTATATATATATATATTATTTATTTATTTATTATTACATTCCTCTTGTGCAAGTGCATAGTGAACTCCAAGTAACATATTGATTATATATATGCACATTCGTTGATGTCATATCTATTTGTGCATATATATCTACTTGAGTTCAATATGTGTCTTGCTTCTAGTATACATATCTTAACTAGAGTTAAACTTTACATTGCTATGACTTGACTTGGTGCATGCATGCTTTGTTTGTATATCTTCTTATGCATATCACTTTGTGGAATTTAATCTAGATTGTTCCACAAATTCACTCTAGTTTGAATATTTTCTGCACATGTGTAATTCTTGTATATTCTATCATGTGCGCCATTTTACTGAAGATTGTGGCCATGGTTTAGTTAATTTATCATATTGGCAATCATCTTCCTAGTCTATCTAGCTCCATTAATATTTATCATGATGCACTTAGTAGAGTTCTTTTCCATGTCAGGTGTTTCTGTTTAATATTGTGCTTATTTATATGAAACACTTGTTGTACTTAATTGCTCACAAACATCAATCTATTTATATCTATTGAGCTTCTGGACTAATATATTTCATGAGTGGTTTAGAAAGAATTAGGGCCCGTGAGTATGTGCGATGACCAAGGTATATTAAAGGATGACGGTTAAACCAAGGTTAACAAGACGGCGGTGTCACCAAGAGTTGACTAATGCAAGATCAATTCGGCATCGAGATCATCGAGAAGGATGATCAAGTCAAAGTTGATAGGACGAGAATCTCATGAGGTGCATCAAGTCAAGTTGGGCAAGGTGAAAACGTCATCAATCTTTTGGTGAAGGTCATCATACATAATGAAGAAAAAGACAGCAAGTGACTATCCTAGACTTGTATTATTTTTGATTTAATTTGAGTCTAAGGATTACCGTACTGTTAAGAGGGATGCGATGAAAAATGACTTCTAGATGTGTCAAGTGTTTAGGTGATCCATCTTTGTGAAACTTAGTGGAGAGTGATGTTGGCGGTGTTGGAAAGTGAGAGTTGTACGTCTCCCTTACCTTTCATGCGAATTCTGTATTTATCCTTTGGGATTTGAGAAGTGAGACCTTATTGGTTGTGTAGCTCTCGTTCTTAGCTTTCAGTAGAGTCTAAAATCACCCAAAATGGAGTCCAGAGTCAAAAGTTATGCCCGTTTTCGTCGGGTGTGCAGTGGCTGTTTTCAGGCCTCGAATTGTCCGATGTTTTGTATCGGACTATCCGATATAAGCATAAACCAGACTGTCCGATTTCTCAGAGTTTGGGGTTCTCTGTCTGGAAATAATTTTCTGTTCGGACTGTCCGATGTTTTGTGTCGGACTGTCCGATATAGCCTAAACCAGACTGTCTGAACTTCCAGAGTTTGGGGTTCTTTGTCTCGGCATAATATTTTGTTCGGACTGTCCGACCTTTGACTCTCGGACTGTCCGATATTGCACAGGACTGTCTGTAACGGTTAGATCCGTGGAAGCTTCTATTTAAACCCCCCTCTCCAAATAGTCGTTGCCAAAGGCTGTGTGAAGGTGCCTCCCCTTGTTCTTGAGCCCCCATAGCACCCCTCCACTCTAGATCTTAGTGATCCCTTTTGAAAAAGGGCTGGAAAGAGTTGGGAGGAGGGATTGAGTGAGAATTGGAAAAAGGGTAGGGAGGTGATTCCTTGTGGATTTAGTGTGTTCTTGAACCCTGGTGACCTCTCCACTCTTTGATCTAAGTGATCCTCTTAGTAAATGGGTTAAGAAGTGTTGGGAGGAGGGATTGAGCAAGATTGGACCTTTGAGCACTTGAGTTCATCTCTAAGTTCGTTCTTCGTGGCATGTGTTACTCTTGGAAGTTGAGGACTCCTAGACGGCTAGAAGCTGGTCACGAGCCACCGAGCTTTGCGTGGTGCGCCGTGTTAAGTTTGTGAAGGCCGGATTCCGTCTCCGCAAGGAAAGGAGTCAACTAGTAGATTCCAAGGGAGCTTGGTACGAACCTTGGAGAGGAATAGGGTCAAGAGTGACTCGGGCTCAAGTATGACCGAGCCTACCTCAACAGAGACGTAGGATTCTCTTAAGGATCTAAACTTCGGGAACAAATATAACGCGTCTCCTCTCCGCTCGTGGTTCTCTATTTCTACTCTCGAGTTTGATTTACTTGCTTATTTTACAATCGAATTGATTATCTTGTCTTGTGTGATACTACTACACATATACTTGCTTATGAACTATGTTTGGTGCAGGTGGTATCTTTGAATCTGTGAGATTTGAATTGAATTCGAAGTCCTCTGTTTTCTGTGCAGACCGGACTGTCCGATACTTGCCTCGGACAGTCCGATACTCATCAAACTGTCCGACCTTGTACCATCGGACTGTCCGATACCGCTTCCGCAATTAACTCTGTTTATTGTTTTAGAATTTGTAATCGCCTATTCACCCCCTCTAGGCGACATCCCGGTCCTTTCAGTAACCTCTGGCGCCGTATGGTACGGCATGTGCCGTATGGTATGGCGCCAACGTGGATTCCCTGTTTCTGGGTCTCAATGGCTAGCTTTTGAGTTTGGCCTATTTAAAGACCTAGGGTACCCTTTGTTTCGTGCTGATTCACTCCCTATGCTGTCCTTGAGTTCATTTGAGTGAGAGCTATCAAAAAATTAGGATTTCTATCTTAGAGTAAGTTCATGGCAGCTTGAGTGTCATGTCTTCTTCTGTGCTTCTATGGAAGGCTTGATTTGACAATGTTAAGTCATCTTAAGTTTATTACTCAAGTTTTCTGCTTTTGGAGTTGTAGCTTGGTGATCTCTCAAGACGAAGTTTGTGAGAGACTCCAAGTAGTTATGAAGGTCGGAGTCCATCTAACAACGCGGTAAAGGGCTACCTCGAGTAAAATCGGAGTCATACTCCACTTTGTAAAGAGTGCTCTAAAGAGGACTAGGGAAAGAAAAAGGCTTTTCTGAACCTTGGGAAAAAATCTCTTGTCCTTTATCTCATTTACATTTTTGCAATTTATTTCTTATTCTAAGATTGCTTGCTTTTGGTTAGATCTCACATGTAGTTGTAGAAAATTTAATCTTGAATTTAAATTTAAAAGTAAACCAAATTCCTAAAATAATTGTTTTAGGGCAATTCACTTCCTCTTGGCCCCTTGGATCCTTCTAGAGCATAGCGAGGGGGTAGGCGGCATAACAACGGTGGTGCGCAAGGTGGCACGCTTGTGCCGGTGGCAGCGGTGTGTCTCTGTTAGCACGTGGTTTGGTTTGGTTATGGTGGGATGATTATGTTTTATTTGACACTAGGGTTATTCGTGGACCTCGTGGTATTTATGTTGGGCGGATAGAATTAAAGGGCGGATGAAACACATGAGAATTGTTATGGGCGGATGAACCCGACTTGAGATTGGTTTGTGTGGGGGGGTCACTTTCTCGTGTAAAATAAAATTAAAGCTCACCAGCTAACTGCACCAATATGGATTGAACCAACAATATGAATGCACCGACATGGACTTGAGCTAACTGCATTGGTACGATGGCATCTGCAATCGTACAAAGAACTGTTGTTTGTACACAAAAATGGAAGTAACTCATACATGGTTTTTCCCTAACTTTTCTTTTGATAAAGTATCGTACAGTTTGTATAAACGTGCGGCCTTAATTTTTATTACGTTATCACAAACGGTGTTATCACACTAACTTATGTGCCCAGAAATAATATAAGTGTATCCTCAGGAGCTGAGAGTACTTGTGCCTAACATACGTAGCAAACACTTTGTAGCACTGTTCAACTGGATACTATTGGATAGAATGAATCTTTTAGAGTGTAATGTAAAATATGAAGAAATTTTAGAGAGATGAACATAGTGTGTATTGAATACTGTTGAGTAAAAATTTAAAGTAACTGATGTGAATGCTGTAAGAAGAGTTTGAGGCACCTGTCGGTCGGGTCTATCCATTATGGCAACTGCAAGCCTGCAACCATACAGTAGAAAATTGGCACTGCCATGTTCAATATATCAGCGTGGCCTGCAAACAGCTTCCAGGGAGAGTAGCTACAGCTATTGTTGGTTTTCTGCATCTAGAGCTCTCTGAAGCAATGAACTACCTGCTAAAGAAGAGCAGTGAAGCAACACAGGAGCAGAAAATGCCGTCTTCAGAAGAACAGCAAGAAATGGTAAGCACAAGCTTTGCGGTGTCGCGTCCTCATTCTGTATTACTTCTCGTTGGATTTTTATTTTTTGAGGTGTCGTTGGACATGTTGGTATGTGTGCAAGAGCCGAAATAAGCAATTCAGCATATCACCTTTGGGAATTGGGAGCATTTTTCCTCGAGCAGTCTGGTTTAACGAAACTTCGACCTCTGCCCTTGCTTATGTGTAGTATTTTGTCAAAAAAAATGTTTAGTATGACTGACTCTGTTTTAATTGATACAGTTATGTTTTTGAACGAAAACAGAATGAGAGACTCGTAACGTATCAATATATGAATGAAATGAATATAGGCGGTATTTTAAAGCACAATAATAAGAGGGATGTGCTGAGTAAACAACCTTAGCGATAGCCTAGCCAATTGCATGCAAATAACAAGAAAAAACTCCTCACATATGCAAGGTATTATTCTTAAACATTCTTCTTAATTAATTTCCCGCAGCAATGTTGACTGATATCAGTGACCTGTACAACCAATAAACAAGTGGCCGGTGTAATGCTTCTTCCATCGGTCTTGCAAACCACAAACTTATTATCACTTTCTCCACTGAAGTGCCTTTTCATCAGCATGTATTTTTTGTAGAGCTTGGATATATGAGGCATGTATATGTAACTACATGCATACATACGAGCATCCGATCTACTCTAAGATGCGTGCTCAACTTTCACTCTCTCGCTTTATTGCAAAAACAATATGTAATTTTAAGAGAAAAAATAATTGGGTCATTCTTCTTCTCCCTCTCCTTTTCCTCTCCAGTCTAACCGAGTTGGCTCTCTGTGGACGCTCAGCTTGGCTTGGACACGGCGCGATGGCTCCAGTAGGGCCGACTTGGTCGCTGGGCCAAAGGGGAGCCGGCTTGGCCAAGTCGGAGGAGAAAGAAGGGGAGAGAGAGGGGAGGAAGAAGGATCCAATTGTTATTTAAAAAATGTTAATATTTTTTACAAAATAGCATGTGAGCGAGACTAAAGGCTGAGCTCAAATCCTGTAACAGATGGAAGGACCGCATGCGTGCATATAACGTTTGCATGTACGTGCGGTTTGGATTTTTTCCATTTTTTATCCAGTCGATCACTCGGCAAAAGCCACGCTCCCATTTTTGTATCCAGCCAATCACTCGGCAAAAGCCATGCAGAAAACTTCTATCTTATTACACGCTTGCATTTCAAAATCCATTTGAAGTCTTGTTCTCTTTAACTTAAATTAAAAATAAAAGTTATAGCAGAAAATTTTTATTTTTTAAAGCCAACGCCCACTGCTAGAAAAACGGGCTTTAGTCCCGGTTGGGAACGGGCTTTAGTCCCGGTTCCTGAACCGGGACAGGCCATCCGGGACTAAAGGTCACGTAGAAAATATCTAAAAAATAAGACGAACCCAAGACTCGAACCTGGGACCTTATGCCACCACGTAACTCTCCACTCACTCTTCAAACCAACCCACCCACCCACGCGTATTTAATATACTAGGATATGCATTCCTTTTGAAGTATGCTAAAATGAGCCTTTAATACCGGTTCGTAACACGAACCGGGACTAAAGGCCTACCTTTAGTACCGGTTCGTGTTACGAACAGGGACTAATTTGTGTCTGTGCCAACTAGCATGTACCAACTTATCAAAACCACCTTTAATACCGGTTCGTGTTACGAACCGGGACTAATGTGAGCCACGAACCGGGACTAATCGTGTTTTTAGCCCTATAGCCACGAACCAGGACTATTGCTACATCAGTCCCGGTTTGTGGCCAATCGGGACTGATGTACCGGTATGGAAGATCATTTCTCTAGTAGTGGCCATAGCACTTTATAACCATTTTTTAAACTTTTAGTGGTCTTTTTAAAGCTCAAAAACCATATGTTAACAATTTTCTTGACTCTTTAAGCCTCCTATGAAGAGCACACAACCTTTTAAGATTATAATATGTAGTTCATTTCAGCTCAAAAGAATAAGACCGATCTGTCGGATTTGATCCCAAGTAGTGATTGTAGCACTAAAAGGACGAGAATTGCTGGAACCCAGATGTATGTCCATGAATCATTCACTTCTTCCCCGGTAGTTAAGTTACGCGCGGATGATCTTTTTTGTAATTGGGACAGGTTGCACTGACGGTATATATGGCAGTGTTCTCTTATGTGACTAGGTAGTTACTCCCTCCAGAAAAAAATACTTGTCGAGTTGTCGTCTTGAGCTGAGTGCATACATACATGTCTTTTTAATCGTGCCTACAGCCTACGTATATGCCTTTTTAAATGTTTGGATTGGATACATGATGAAATTAACCGTACTTCAATTTATACTTAACACGTTAGCTGTAAAAGTTGTATCCCGTGACAGTGTTGATGTTGAAAGTGACAGTATTTTTAGTGGAGGGGCTGTATGAAAATCTTATTTAGCTGAGCCACACAAATCAATGCTCATTTGCACACCTTCCTGAGAAAGTAGTATCTTCTTAGGATCAACCCCAGCGTCAAGAAATTGATTAATCGGTAAGATACATGGATTTGGTGTCCCGCCCAAGAAAGAGACCCAAGTCCTAATAACCCCGCTAAAGTGGTGATTCAACATAGATTCAATATCTTCGAACCAGGCCAATTTGGGAGCAGCCTTGTGATAATAGAACCAACCAGTAAAAAGCATTAATGGTGCAAAAATCAATGCACCGATTGCGGTACAATAGAGTTGTAATTCACTAGTTATTCAAGATGCTCGCCAAATCTGAAAAAATCCGGAGGTTATTTGGATTCCTCGGAAACCCCCACCTACATCACCATTCAATATTTCTTGCCCTACTATTGGCCAAACTACCTGAGCACTGGGTCCAATGTGAGTAGGATCGCTTAGCCATGCTTCATAATTGGAAAAATGGGCGCCATGGAAGTACATGCCACTCAACCAAAGAAAGATAATGGAGAGTTGACCGAAATGAGCACTAAAGACTTTTCAAGTGATCTCCTCCAAATCACCGGTATGACTATCAAAATCGTGAGCATCAGCATGTAGGTTCCAGATCCAAGTGGTAGTATCAGGGCCCTTAGCTATTGTTCTTGAGAAATGGCCAGGTTTGGCCCATTCCTCAAAAGATGTTTTTACAGGATCCCTATCCACAATATTCATCCAAGTCACTCTGGGCGTATTTGTCCAATTGACACGTCCGAAGGAATCAATGTTGGACTTACTGGATCCTTAGCTATTCATGTGAGAATTGATCACTGGTGGAGATCCATAGAGAGTCTGTTTTATGAAATCTCTGAGAAAGCAAAAGAAAAAAAGGGAGACAGGTGATTTATTTATCACCAAATAGAGATGAATATTATATGATAGCAGCAGCAAATTCTTTGTCTTTGAATCGGGGTATTCAGAAAGAAGAGGTTGTTCTAGCTAGATACCGTCAAGAATTCCTGACTATTGCATGGGGGACAAATTCATGTTAGAAGTATTTTTTCTTTCCAATATTTTTCTATTGGGGTTCTCTCATTCTTTTATTCAGCATAATGGTGCGAATCGGGCTTTAATGAGTTCTAATATGCAGCGCCAAGCAGTTCCGCCTTCTCGGTCCGAGAAGTGCATTGTTGGAACTAGATTGGAACGCCAAACAGCTCTAGATTCGAGGGTTTCCATTATAGCTGAACGAAAGGAAAGATCATTTCTACTGATAGCGGAGGACTAGATCCAATAACCGGCGGTCTATGGTTGAGCGATATTGCGCACCATCATTTAGCTATTGCTATTCTTTTCCTGATCATAGGTCATATGTATAGGACCAACTGGGGTATTGGTCATGGACTTAAAGATATTTTGGAGGCTCATAAGGGCCCATTTACAGGATAAGGTCATAAGGGTCTCTATGAAATCCTAACAACGTCATGGCATGCTCAATTATCTCTTAACCTAGTTATGCATGCTAGGCTCTACAACCATTGTTGTAGCTCATCATATGTATTCTATGCCCCCTATCCATACCTAGCTACTAAATATGGTACACAACTTTCCTTGTTCACACACCACATGTGGATTGGCGGATCTCTGATAGTCGGTGCTGCTACACATGCCGCCATTTTTATGGTAAGAGACTACGATCCAACTACTCGATACAACGATCTATTAGATCGCGTCCTTAGACACCGCGATGCAATCATATCCCACCTTAACTGGGTATGTATATTTCTAAGTTTTCATAGTTTTGGCTTGTACATTCATAATGATACCATGAGCGCTTTAGGCCGTCCCCAAGATATGTTTTCGGATACCGCCATAGAATTACAACCCACCTTTGCTCAATGGGTACAAAATATCCATGCTAATGCTTTGGCGTAACGACTCTGGTGCAACAACAAGTACTAGCTTAACGTGGGGAGGTGGAGAGTTAGTAGCAATAGGTGGCAAAGTAGCTTTGTTACCTATTCCATTAGGAACCGCAGATTTTTTAGTCCATCACATTCACGCATTTACCATGGAGAGAAGAACCTAAAATTAGCTTTTCGGGAAATTTGCAAACGAACAATTTCAACGAAATCTTTCAATTTCTTATTTTATTATGTTCAACTTTATGTATTCCTCTATCCGTAGAGTACATTGAATGTACAGAAAAAGCTATAACAGAGTTTCTGTTATTCGTATTAACAACTACTCTAGGGTGAATGTTTTTATGTGGTGCTAACGATTTAAGAACTATCTTTGTAGCTCCAGAATGTTTCAGTTTATGTTCCTACCTATTGTTTGGATATACCAAGAGAGATCTACGGTCTAATGAGGCCACTATGAAATATTTACTCATGGGTGGGGCAAGCTCTTCTATTCTGGTTCATGGTTTCTCTTGGCTATATGGTTCATCTAGGGGGAGATCGAGCTTCAAGAAATTGTGAACAGTCTTATCAATACACAAATGTATAACTCCCCAGGAATTTCAATTGCGCATATATCCATCACTATAGGACTTGGGTTCAAGCTTTCTCCAGCCCCTTTTCATCAATGGACTCCTGATGTCTACGAAGGAGTGTGGTTCGTTCGACAAATTCCTACCTCTATAGCGAGAATTAGTAATCTTGATCCCTCTCAATCTCTCTTTCAATTCAAGGATCCAGAGAGGTGTTTTCATAGTCATCTCCGAATATTTTCGATTTCATTTTTCTATGATATGTCTTTCTATATGAAAATTGGTTACTCTAGCAGTTCCGGTTTGACCATTCTGTTCCCTTTTTCAAACTCCACTTCTTTTCATATAGCAATCCCTGATCAAAGAGAGAACAATATCCATTTCAAAACATGTCTAACGGATTCCTTGGTTCGGACCGACGAAGTAATGGCACTCAATTATTATCAATCATTGCAATCTTTTTACGTCAAGAAGGATTGCACCAGAGCACCTTCTACTTCTAATAGGCCATGAACTATAAATAGAGAAGAATCATTCTGAGCGAGTCCGTAAGAAGCGACCCACTTTATTTCATTGGTCCGTGACCGGTCCACCACAAAAACTCAAAAGAGAAAGAAGTCTCATTAATCTCTTCATGCTCGTTCCAAGTTCGAAGTACCCTTTGGCCAAAGAAAAACCCGCTTCCTGACACGATCGCCTCTTTATATAGATAGATTCTATGAGGTTATTACTTAGAAGTCTATTTTGTATAAGAGCCCCTCCTATCTGATAGAAAAGGGGTCCCATGATCCCGAGCCGGTCTTACCTTGGCTCGCAAACCGCAAGTTTGTCTATGAAGAGCTAATCTAATTGTATAGTTTCTATAATGGATTTCTTATGTAGAATACTAATGGATAGGGTCTCGTTGCTAAGTGCTACAAGATCTGGGTCTTATACATACGCGAGGAAGGTAATCAAAAAAGAAAAAAGACGAGTTCTTCTTTCTTTTATCACTTAGAAGCTGTGCAAGATGAAAGTCTCATGCACGGTTTTGCATGAAAGAAAGATGCCATTCGTTTGACGAGAAATAAAAAGAATATCGCGAATTCGCGTGGCTGAAGCTGAAGCAGCTACTTTCGAAGTAACAGAAAGAAAAGCAATGACTGGTGTGGGGGAGTCAGAATCGAAAAGAGGATTCCTCGCTTCTCGGCCACTTTAAGATTATCATCTGGGGAGGTCCGTTTGGTATCCCAAAATTGCTTAACAATAGTCAGACAAGTGGGTAATGTTGGGGTGAACAAAAAATGTTTGGGTAGAGCTGGATCTAAGTATTGGCTAGGTAAATGCCCCGTAGTAAGAGGGGTAGTTATGAACCCTGTGGACCACCCTCATGGGGGCGGTGAAGGAAAAGCCTCCATTGGTAGGAAAAAACCCACAACCCCTTGGGGTTATCCTGTGCTTGGAAGAAGAACTAGGAAAAGGAAAAAATATAGTGATAGTTTTATTCTTCGTCGCCATAAGTAAATACGTAACTAGGAATATAGAAATTTGCATTTTTGGAATTTGCAATAATGCGATGGGCGAACGACGGGAATTGAACCCGCGCATGGTGGATTCACAATCCACTGCCTTGATCCACTTGGCTACATCCGCCCCTTATCCAGCTAAAGGATTTTTCTCTTTTTTCCATTGATCATTGTTCTATTTATTCTGACCTCCATACTTCGATCGAGATATTGGACATAGAATGCCACTCTTTAAAATGGAAAAAAGGAATAATCAACTGTGACACGAAAAAAAAAATACTTTTGTAGCTTATCATTTATTGGCAAAAATCGAAAAGGACAATATGAAGGAGGAGAAAGAAACAATAGTAACGTGGTCCCGGGCATCTAGCATTCTACCCGCAATGGTTGGCCATACAATCGCGATTCATAATGGAAAGGAACATATACCTATTTACATAACAAATCCTATGGTAGGTCGCAACTTGGGGGAATTCGTGCCTACTCGGCATTTCACGAGTTATGAAAGTGCAAGAAAAGCTACTAAATCTCGCCATCTGTTAACCACTACAATGTATTTCAGCAAACACCCACAAATTTACATATCAAAATAAGTCACTACCAGCGAACGCACCTTTACAACCGGTTCTAACTAGGCTTTTCCAAAACCGGTTGTAAGCAACCGCTTGTGATAGTCCAGGCAGTATCACAAGCGGTTTTATAACCGGTTGTGAAGGCACTTAAAAAGAAAAATAATATTGGAAGGAGTGGAATTCGAACCCACAACCTCACCACCCATGCCTTACCCATCTAGCCAACCCACCCACGCGTGCTCTCTAATAGAGTAGGACAAGCACTCCTTTTATTATTTCAAAAACTGGGCTTCTACAAGCGGTTCGTGTCCTTAACCGATTGTGAAGCCACTTTCTATAAGCGGTTCGTATCCCCCAACCGGTTGTGAAGCAACTTTCTACAAGCGGTTCGTGCCTCCAACCGGTTGTAGAATCTCTCTCCTGGCTAATGGCTATTGAACCGATTGTGATGCACTATCGTAATGTGTTCCAAATGAACCGGTTGTAAAGGTGATGCTTGTGATGCTCGTTTTTCTAGTAGTGAGTGTCAAGGAAACTGCTGTTGTACAGCTATAAGTGATGTGCACATCTACCATATTTTATTCCGTACTCATCAAAAGTTGAAATAAAATGTATAGTACGTCCAAGATTTTGTCACCCATTTGCTGAAATGAAAATCTTTCACTACACTCTGTTTACATCAACTACTTGTCCTTTTTTCACCGTAAAAATACGGATGAGTTTCACCTAAAAAATTTGGAGGTCTCCATAATATGTATAGTACGTCCAATATTTTTTTTTCACTCTTTTGTTGAATTTTTTTTTTTTTTGCAAAGGTCATTCAAAGATCGATCTCCCTATCCGCAAACGCACGCCAAAGTGCAGTGTTCGGTAGGTTTTTTTTTTTGCCTACATTGTTATTTGAGTAAATTGCACTGCACTGACAGGAAGCTGTCCCGTGTTTTTGTTTAGGTCTAATATTTCTAAAACCATGTATTTATATACATGAAGTTATGTTTTTGTTTCAATTAGGTCCAAAGTGTATGTAGAGGACGGTTTAGGGGCTGTTTCGTTACCGTATGAGCTCAGCCAGGCTGTATAAGCTCAGCCAGGCTGGTGGGAGACAGGCAGAGGTGATGCAAGGGGATGTTGTTTGGTTGGTTGTATGAGATTGAACAGGCTGCGTAGAGATGTTGTTTGGTTGGCTGCACTAGGAGGGAAGTGGGATGTCCAAATTCAAAAGAGGAAAATTAAAATAAAGAAAATAAAATCAAAAGTGAAAATTAAAATACTGGAACAAAAATAAATTCAAAAACAAAAAATAAAAATTTAAAAACAAATACTAGAAAATCAATAAATTTGAAAACAAAAATAAAAATTCAAAAAATTCTGAAATTTTTCAATACCTTGTACTTGAATCTACGGTTCCATTTATTTTGTTTCATTGAATTTGGATGTCGTTTGAATTTTTAAAATTTTTTCAAAGATTGAAAAGTTGAAGTAGAACAACTGACTGGGCTGTTAGTGGCGTGTTAGTTGCGTTAGTTGCGTCTTGTGGCAGCGTCTTGTCTTGAGCTTGGCGCGGAAACGGTCATGAGTGCGTTTCCATGAGCCAAAGCTAGCATAAAATTTGCATGGGCTGGTCAGGCAACCAAACATCGGTTGGGTGGCTCGCGTGAGCCGGGCCACGCCGGAGCCACCCAACCAAACACGCCCTTAGTGACGTGGACAACCATGTCACCCGCACACCTTGTCACCTTTTTGCAAAAAGCCCCTCATATTCCTCTTTCTTCTCTCCACACTCCCTCTTCTTCTTTCTCTCTCTTCTCTCTCTCCTCCCAAAAGTTAAACTTTGGACCTAGCCTACGGCCACGCCGATAGCCGCCTCCACCTTCTCTGATGGTCGCCCCTACTACCTCTTCTCCTTCCTTTCATCTCTCATCCTTTTCCCTCCATTTCTCTCTCTCTCCATCTTGTAGTAGATCTGCCACGGGTAGGTAGGGAGCACCGCTATTCCTGCAACATCGCCCTTGAGCTCCCGGGCCGTCCGTGTGCACCCCTAGGCTCCTGGCCCATTCCATGTTGCCCAATCGGCCCTGTCATTGCCGACCTATACCGTCTGTGCCACCCCCTGATGTTGTATCTTTCCTCTCTATGGTGATGCCATTAATTGTCGCATTATGTGCCACCAACCAGCCATGTCTGCACTACCCCTAGGTGGTGCCTCCTTCTTTCCCTTGGCCACGCCACCAATCGTCCCATCGTTCAGTGTAGACAAGCCCAGTCCATACCGCCCTTGTTGCCTTGGTCCAACATCGCTCCAAGGACGTCTCCACCGTCCCGACGCGTCTCTTTGTCTAGCTTGTCTACTACCTGTGCTTTGCAGGGAGGAGTAGGCGGCACTTGGCAAAGGAGAAGCGGTAGCAGTCATGGCACCGGTGTGGTCGTAGGTAAGCCATAAATTATTCTTTGGGGAAAGAGACGGGAGAGGGAGGACGAGGAAACATAGAGTTGGGGCACGTTGAGGAAAGGTGAAGGGGACGCTTCTCTGGGAGGAGGTGGCGGCGCCTGACGTGGCTGTAGGCCAGGGCCAGAGTTTAATTTTGGGGAGAGAGAGGAGTGAGATGAGGAATAAGAGAAAGTATGGGGCTTTAGAAAGAGGAATATAAGAGGCTTTTTGCAAAAAGGTAGCCATGTGTGCGGGTGACGTGCACTGCTACAAAAATGGTCATCCATGCCCCTCCATAACTACCGGTTAGGTCAAAATCAGCAGTACAACTTATCACTGCCGGTTCGTAAGTTTTAGCAGCAAAAAAATCGGTTGTGCGCTTGGGAACTGACCGTGATAGGACTTATTACTACCGGTTCTTTAAGCTTCCCACCCCCAATTTTCAACCGGTCCTATCACTGCCAGTTCTTGCTGGAACCGCAGTGATAAGTCCTATCACTGCTGATTCTTTAAGCTTCCCGCCCCTAATTTTCAACCGGCAGTGAAAGAATTTATCATTGCCGGTTCTTGGCTAGAACCGGCAGTGATAAATTATCACCGCCGGTTTGAGAGGTAGAACCGACAGTGATAAGACAAAGGTTAAAAGGCATGCATATCCTTTGTAAGTAAAAACGTGAGATTGGGTGGGATGGTTAGAAAGGTCAGGCTATAGTGGAGAGGTTGTAGGTTCGAGTCCCGGGTAACGCAACATTTGTATTTTGCGCGAAAATGTTTCCTAATAAGCTATAGTAGGTTGTACATGATTAGGATATAGATTCTAAGCATAAAAAAAAAAATTTCAATTTTTTATACCAATTTTTGAGAAACATCACCTTTAATGTCATCGACATGTCGTACCAATACAATGCCATCTTGTGTCAGGGCACGCTAACCGCCTTCGGGGCCATAGTGCATGATGGATTCCTGTACATGAAAATCCAAGCGGGGCCCATCGTCATCATAGTCAAGGCAACCTAGGCCATACTAATGGCAGGACCAGACCGGCAAACAGCTAATGAGCTAGCACAACAAGAAGGTGAGATGGTAAATGGCCGAAGATGGCAATCCACGATTTCACAAACAGCAGGCGGGGATCAGTCCATGATCCAATTTCGATTGACGAATACCCATCGAGACATACATTCGGCATCGCCTGGTCACCGATCACCGTCGACACAGACTCACTGACTATGACCGTCGACTAGATCCGCATCCAGGGCTATTTGGGACTTACATATGACCTTTGTATGTATGTCGTTTGGCTATGTGTTTGGGGTATGGCCAAAAATGTTTGCCCGCCCACTCATCACATGGATCTCCCTAGCAATAAGCCCGGCTGCGCTACCCATCATCCACCACATCACGGAAGGCCATTTGGCATGCCGCCCATCGCCCCACCAATTTCGACGACCAAAAAGAGGTGAAGCCGCTTGTCTCCGACATCGGTGTCTGATGGGGGATTGGCGGCAGAAACTCACAAAGGCCATCAGTTGGAGGCCAGGATTAGGCCACCACCGATCCACCATGCTGTGCCCTGCCAGCGCCTATCGTAGCGGCCGCTCGCCTTGACTGTAGCTGTTGTTTGATGTTTTCGACCTCTATTATGCCTCCGCCAGCACTACCCTCAGGGGGCCAGGCATGCCAGCGCTCTTCAAGGCCTGAGGAGCAAGTCTGGTGAGGAGCCTGCAAGGAACTCGTCTTCAAGCCAAACTCTCGCTCCGCTCACGGCCACTGGAGCCAAGGCCACAAGCTCCTGCTTGCTCGCCACCGTTACTCGCCTACAGCCTACCGCCAACCACCGATCCTTGTGTGAGTGGGAGGAGTAGCGTAGGCGGCCACGGCACTACTATCTCCCTTGAGTCTGCAGGCGTGAGAAGAGCTAAGCGTGCCTCCTCTGTAAGGGTCAATTATTTCGAGGATCAAGGTACCTGCTCACCCTCCTACGGATCATATCACTCCTGACGGCATATAGCCGGGAGATGCATGCCATTCGCAACATTCGATTCGTAGCCCCATTCGATATTCGCCTCGCAGCCCGATTCAGTCCTAGGCTTTATCGCTGGCCCAGCCATAGATTTAGGTACAGTGACCTCGTAGAGCGAGACCTCGAGGCCACATCTATTCTCGATTGTGCTATGTTGCAGCCAATTTAGCTCTCACTGATGACTCGCGGACCGTCCAGTGTCTAAGTCTTGACGGCAGCCTTGCCACATTAACATGCGAGGCTCGTCATTTCCCAAAGCCGACCGCCACCCTGAAGCCTCATCACGATACAATCAAGGCACATTAGGCAAGACTGCATGGCGCTGGTACTGACTGACGCTGTGTAGTACAGATGGAGAAAGGGTTAGGGCAACACTGCCATGCCATCGCGCAGTTACGGTGAAAAATACTATGTCTATGCATGCCGTAGCTAAAAAGTCTCCATTCCGCGGCCAGTAAGAAGTCAGAATGGTGCTCAGAGTCCTTTTTTGAAGTTCTAGCCGCCTAGCACTGCACGCTCACTGCTCTCCTCTGGCACAAATCGCAAGCAATTTATGATTGGCGATGCTTAATCAGGGCCGTCAAACAACGATGTGGTTAAGCGCGCCGAGAAAGACACATTTACAAACGATATTTACTTTAAAATCAGATAAGGCAGACCACACCTAGCTCCGTGCATCCCTTTAGGAAGTCTGACGAGAACAAACATAGTTCGCATACCCATCTACCCATGCTCATCTTGGGAGGCTCAGCCGCCCTACCACTCATAATGGGGCCGCAGTGATGAGCAGCTGTCACAGTGGATGACTAGAGGTGCCCAGCAACGGAAACCTTGCTCGCGGCTTGGCGTTTTGGGCCCGCTCCCGCGCATGGGATCGACATTATCAACGCCGCCTGGCTCGCGGTAGCCCTGTAAGACCAAGGAAATCAATTCTCCACCAAAATGGGTCAAAGCAAAAGCAAAATCGGCACAGGAATATACCCGGCACAAACCACGCTTTTCTTTTAAATATGCGCAATACCCTCATGACCAGACACCGAACCGTAGTTGAATAAGCCAAATTTAAGAAATGTGGTCATCAAGCATGCCGGAATCCAAAACTTCGTCGCCGGGCCCCTCCAATGGGTGGTGGTGGGCCGGCCAATCATGACAACTTGTTGGAAGGCCTAAGAAGTAGAGTGCCAATCCTTAAAAGCCTCATGCTCAGTGCTTTGGGCAATCCATCCATGTGGGCAATGAAGTTCTTGCCATTCAAGCTCTCTTTAGGAGCCGGAGAGCCCCTACCTCATCCGAACCATCCTAAGGTCCAACCTCCAGACACTGAGCCGCGAAAGACTCCGGATGGAGCTAGGGGCTCGTCCTAGAGATGGTACCTGTACTTCCAGGCTACCATGAGCATACGACAAGAAGGTTCATCCCAAGCCCCTAGTGCTGGACTAAGACCAGCTCACACTCAGGCTCCTGATGCTATGCCTAGCGGCATGCTAGAGTCTAAATGGGTAGGTCCCTACCTCATTGCCAACACCCGAGGAGCTCACCATTGGAGACACTTGATGGAGCGTTCTATGGACGAAGTCAAAGTCCCAAAGTCCTCTCAAAATAGTGGTGGCACTACCTGTTCGGCAGACACAAAATACCATCAAATCATCATCATCATATACATACAAGAGCTGTCAAGCCACAAAACTAAACAAAAACTATAGCAATCCCACGTCTTAGACTACATGAGGCTTAGCCCTAGTCCCACACTCTAAGTGTTGCATGAGCCTCAGCAACCTGCATCGCCACCATCATCCATGCTCTAAGGGGCAGGCACGCCATGAGGCTTAGCCCTAGTATAGCATACTAGTGGGCATAAGCGTGATACCCACAGTGACTTGGCTGTGAGGGTTGAGCATAGGCATGCTAGGGGTTAAGGTTGCGGCTTCTCAATCGCCGAGTTTCACGACAATGCCCTAGCCCGATGCTGGCCAATCATGCACGACGGTGGGCATCGACCAGGAGCACATGCAGGTCCCATAAGGGCTATATGCTGCCTCCACCTGACCCATCAGCGTAATCATCGGATGCTTTGGGTTGCGGCTTAAAGCACTGAGTTGGGATGTGCTTGTCCCAACCTGTAACGCACGGCACGTGCACAGCACCCAGGCCAGGAGTAGTCCGTAGCTTTCCTATCTGCTTTATACAGCCGAGCGGCCCGAGTTCTCGGAGTACGCCTACTCCCGCAGCTAACTTGATGCTCGACTTGGTACACATGTTATGTCCACAACGTACATGGGAGCAAGAAAATGAGGAACGGCAGGAAACAAGAAATACAAGACACACAGACAGAAACAAAATGGCGCGAAAATAAGCCTTAAGCTGGATACATTAGCAAACGTACAATGTAGAGAAGACAGAGAGAGACAAGGAAAGAATGACAACAAACAAGGATATAGGTGAGCCTTGGTTTTCTTGGTTTTAGCAGAGTGACATAGGCTAATCTTCGCATCACCGAGACCAGATCGCCGGATCTTCTCGGTGGCAGGCCACGATCACGCGCACGGGCCCGATTCTTACTCACTTCTTTCATATATGGAGAACCCGTCTCTCAGGGACCTTTGCCGGCGTAGGGCCTACAGGAATCCGGAGGTTACTCGGTCAGCTTGAGGCCTTCCACGTCCGCTCTTCGCTAGCACCTGCTTCCAGCACGGACAAGGCTGACTGTGACACCTGTGGGTGCTTTAGGTGAACCCGCAGACGACGGCCGCTACCACTTCTTGAACCGATTCCGAGGGGGCGAGAGCAGCATCGCACAGCTCTGCGCGACCTCTCGACCACCCAGGTAGGTTCTCGCTCAGACTGCACCTCCGACAAGGACCTTCCAGACGCTATTCCGCCTCTCTGGACGGGCAAGCATGCTCACTTCGAAAGACTTCGCTGCATAAGCTTCACTTTATTGCGGTACGTCATTACACCGCATTCCACGGCACTCATGTTGCAGCGATGGTGGCAATTATGAGGCCATGTCGCGCATGGTGGATCTCAACACTTACACCCGCGCGGTGTCTCCTATGGCCAACACTCACGCAATGTATCACAAGATCCTTAGTAACTAGTGCATTACATAGCCGTAGCTAAGAGCGAGGTGCAAGTCGCTCGGTATGTGCGTCCTGTATACATAAATACGACGAAAGAAAAAAAGAAACCTTAGGGCGGCACGCCAGAATATAAAGATGAAGGGCCTATCACCTTACCTATGACTCTCCTCCCTCAAACGCCTTTGTTGTATTAAAAAAGCCATTCGAGCAAGCTTTGCCGCATACCAGGACACCCACCACATTGCATTATCTCCAGGCCGAGCGACACATGCACGGGAAGTGCATCGCATAGCGATATCCTCGCGATAGCGGCCCAGTTCGAGCTCTGACTCGCTGGTGGATCCCAATCTCTCTCTGAACAACCCTGCGGCGGACCACAACCCGATTGGGACTCGCACCTGACAAGGATGCACCACAAGCGCGAAGTGAAGGCTCTTAACCCGCATACCTTGTCCTGTCGAACACGAACCACCAAAGATGGCGGCTGTCCGTCACTACACAGACAGAGCGAAGCGTCGAGCACAGTAATGGGGATCTCGGATCCACATCCAGTCCGCAGCAAGACGGGTCCCCCGCGCGGCAATTGACACGAGCAAAAAGGAACCAACAACAAGGTAAGTCGGTTCACAAGGTGTTAAACATAAGGACATCGTGACGCGGAGAACTCTGTCAAATATCTCAGATATCTATAGCGCGCAGCGTGGCTCGGTAATTCTAAGCTCCTCTCCTCTCCTTTTCCCTCCATCCCTTCATCCTCTCTCTTTACCTACTTGAATAGAAAGAAGGGATCCCAGCGAATGCGCCAGCCGTGGCCCAAAAGGATCGCAAGTAGGGGCCATCAAGTGGTGCGATCTGGTCAGACACATAAGGGTGGAGGTCTGTCGACGGAAGCAGATCCGTGTGTCCGTGTGTACATCAAGCCAAGTGCGCGTTCCCCGGAGTGACGCATAGAGTTCAGTAGCTCGACTCTAGGTTCTGCACTAGAGTAAGAGACAGCTGCCTATATTAGTGGAGTGTATCAGAAATTATAGGATAGTTTGGATGAAGAAGAGATTCGAGTGGGGTATGATAATGAAGAGGCGACACTGAACACTCCGTGGCGCCAGGCCGCATATAAGGTGGGTTCCCGAACCGTCATCCTCCATGGTCGGACAAGCCAGTCGGTCGTCCTCTCCCATTGACTACCTCCATAGCTCATGCTGTGAGGTTATCCATCCATCTAGAGTAGCCGATGGAGGGAATCCTCTTGACAAGATTGAAGAGTATACCGCTTACGTGTAAGTGTCACCGGTCGTGGTCAAGATATATGGCCTTTCTCTTCTGGCACAGGACTCGGTACAGGAAGGTCATCACCCGGTTTGCCCTCGGGAATAGTGGTATCCGGCAGTAATTTCCAGGAAGACGAAGACGGTCGGATAAGGACGCGGGTAGGCGGTCAGAGGCCGGTCAGCGAGACGTATCCGGGCGTGATCCGGGCGTGGTGCAGATTCGCGCAAGGTCAACAGGGTCGCCAGGCAGCCCTTCGGGCCCAGTCATAAGCATAGGAGGAAAGTCGGTTGCCTCCATAGGAACCCCGGTCGTCTGCAGCCTCCCGTCCGTAGTGTCCACACGGTGATAATACCACCGCCTCAATCAATCATTCTCCCTATTGTTTCGCATGGCCGCCATGAGAACATAGTCCCCCGCTGTCGACTTGGGGACAAAGTACAAGCTTCTATAAGCAGAAGACTCCTCACCGGCATTCTTCGCCACCCAAAGCTCGTCGTGAAAGTATGCGTCAGCTATGACAACTGCACATGGTACGCCACTAGGATGTCGCAGAGCAGCGGCACTGTCGGGATCTGTAGGCCAGCGTTGTGGTACGCCGCAAAGACGTGCATCTCGTCGCGCCGTGGCGCGGACGTCGTCGTCTCCCCATTGGAAGACGCATGTCGTCACGCTATCGTAGCTGGCCACCAATCTATCCAAGTTAGTGGCGGTAAGAGTACTATCACCAAGCACCCACTCCAGAGGCGTGGAGCCCTCATTGACGAGAAGACGTGATAAGCAAGGAAGTGTGAGCACAGGGCGAGAGCGTGGCGTGGCTAGGTGACGGCAATTAAGAGGAGGAACCTGACATCATGACTTAAGTAAAACAAAATTTCCAATTCACACCTATTTACAGGGCAGTGGGGGGCGGCCTCACAACCGTCCAAGCCGCCGTAGCCGTAGCGTTCCAGCCACCATGTCCCACAAGAACATGCCTCTCACAACGTCATCAAAGGGCAAAAGGCGCCGTGCCTCTTTAACTTGTCCAAACGCATTAAATGGTGTGCGCTATTTAGTGCACCTAAAATCGCACGAAGCGATGCACCTAGCCAAGTCACCAAGGAAGTGATGCGTCCCTTGAATGCATCAGTCGACGGGAGCACGACCAGCGCATCATGCCGAACGGAACAGGGGGCCATACGTGGACCATGGGCGAGTGGGGACGTGAGCGTGGTGCATGCACCTTCCTGTGAAGGCAGGCTTACCCGCTATACTTCCTGAAAGACCATGGATGAAATGGCAAACCGTGCAAATCAATCCTCGTAGTCTCGGCCTGGGGTACCTCTAGAACGCTTCGGGGGCATATTATTGTGAGATCGATCGGTTGAGGTCTTGCATTGATCCAAGCCAAACATCCGGCTGAATGGCTGCCAATAAGATAGAGATGCGTCAATGATCATTTCATTTGAGGGCGTTAAGCAAACTGAGCAAGGGTGGCCTGTCTCGTCGTCTCGCTGTCTCGAGGGTCTGGAACCTTACAGGGCATCGCGGGACTCACCTGCCAACAGACCGGGCTAGGCCCATCTATCGACGGGACATACGACGTGCGCATCACATCTCGATGGCCGGATAGACCCGTGGCCCTATTGTGAAGATCTGTTGTGATCAGAAGGGAGCAGTCACGGGATGAGTTCCCAGAAGGATGAGCGGGATGAGTTCAATCCGCATCAACCAAGGTCAAGATAGAAGCCTATCTATGGTGTTCCAATGATTGTGTCTACAGTGCAATTTACTCTTGTGATTAATTAATACCTCCTTTGAACACGACACATGTTTCATACAGGAGCCGATTGCCCTTGCTTTGCTATGAATTAATAGATTATTAAATGGCGTCCTACTATATTATGATCAACGTGTTTGTCTCATGTATTCAGCTATATATGTTGACATTCCCAATTGCACCACGTCTACATGCCATCTGTTTTGACCATTTTTTTCACGATTATTGAAATCTTTCTATAATAGACATGTAGTAAAATATGAAAGCAAATCAAATGAATAGGAAACATTCTTTTAATATAAAGCTTCCAAAAAATACAGCGCGCACTGTTCACATGCATGCCGAAATATAGCCTAACAAACTTTGGTCGTCCATATGCATGGTAGATAAATGATGTCCGGGGTATCCTTGGCAGTCTTCCGGCTGAGATGCCAAGCTTCTTGTCGGACACCACCATCCGCCGTTTCCTCCGAAGCAAAAGTTGGAGCACGGAGAAGACAGCCAAGGCTCTCAAGGAAACTGTAAAGTGGACGCGTCAGTACAGGCCGGACACAATTCGTTGGGTACGTAAAAGTAGACCTTAAAACCTTAGCTACCCATAGAATTTTTTTCCTTAAAAAGAAGGGACTTCATTTCCAAAGTGCTCAATTACGTGTATTATGCTCGACTACGATGGATTATATATATAGAGAGGAGGCTATGTATATGGATAGGCGGAGAGATCCATGAGATTCACGGGGTTTGTATTTTAAGACCGAAGATAGATTCAACTGTCCATTTTGTTGTTCGATGAAATCTCATTAATATTAATTTCAAATTTTTTTGAATTTGTTTACTATTTGTTTTGTATTTTTGAAAATCACCGATCTAATTAACCGTGGACCCTTCAATATGTCTAGTTTTCAAAAATATGAAATAAATAGTAAAACAATTCAAAAAAATTTGAAATTTGGTATGTAGTGAGATTTCATCGAGATGAACAAGATGGACAGTTCGGATTGTCTATTTCGGTCTTAAAATTTACAAACCCCGTGGATAGCACGGATCTCTCCGTGCTATCCATAGCAAACTAGCCATCCTCTATATATATATATATATATATATATATATATATATATATATATATAGTAGACTAACGCATTTTAAGAGTATGTATTCCGACATATAATTATTAAGGCTTTTACCCATTGGATTAATCAATAAACACATATATAAAAATCCCTCGCGACAAGCCTGCCGGTGTCTCTGCATGCATGCATGCAATTATGTCAGCGAATGTGACATATATTCCTTCTTTTTTTACTATATCTTTTAATTGACACATCCGATTGACGAGTGATTTTCACCTACAGGTTTCTAACATTTTTTATGAACAAAACTAGACCGGTCTCGATATATAAATTTATTATTTACTATTTCTTATATAGCACTTTAGTACATATATATATATAGTGACGTTGTATTCAAAAATAATAAATTTATGTTTATTGAAATAGTAAAGCTACTGTGTGGCCAGTCTCAATGTATAAATTTTTCTTTACTACTTCATATATAACACTTTACTACAGATATTTACTATTTACTACATTAATGTAATAAAGTTGTATTTATAAATGTAGTAAAGTTGTGTTTAAAAAAATAGGAAAGCTAGTGTATGTATACGTATACCATACATAGTATGAAAATATTTTAAAAAAAATTTTATATAGCAAGTGTGGTCTAGTTTTGTTAGAAAAAATGTCAGGAACACGTAATAAAAAATGGTTCGTCAATCGGAGCTTTCAATCACGAGATAGAATGAAAAAGAAAAAAAAAGCCATAAATGGCTCCGTGAATACATGCAAGATGGGGATAACGTGCGTCTGAATTAGGTGCATGCATGGCTTAATGCTGAGGTGTGCAAGTGTAGTCCATCGAATAAATTAATCGGAGAGTTTAAAACCTATGAGTATGGAAGGGCTCTCTGCTCTTAAGAGTACAATAGTTTTCTTGCACACACACATATATATGGCTAGTGTGCTATGGATAGCACGGATCTCTCCGTGCTATCCATAGGGTTTGAAAATTCTGAGACTGAAATAGATGGCCCGAACGTCCATCTTGTTCATCTTGATTTCAATTTTTTTGATTTTATTTACTATTTGTTTCATATTTTTTAAAACTAAAGTTATTGGAGGGTCTACAGCTAATTAGATCAGCAATTTTCAAAAATACGAAACAAATAGTAAAGAAATTCAAAAAATTTGAAATTTGGTGTGTAATGAGATTTTATCAAGATGAAAAAGATGGACCATTCGGATCATCTATTTCGGTCTCAAAATTTCTAAACCCCGTAGATAGCACGGATCTCTCCTTGCTATCTATAGCAAACTAGCTATTATATATATATATATATGTCCAGTTTTCAAAAATATGAAATAAATAGTAAAACAATTCAAAAAAATTTGAAATTTGGTGTGTAGCGAGATTTCATTGAGGTGAACAAGATGGACGGTTCGGATCGTCTATTTCAGTCTCAGAATTTGCAAACCCCGTGGATAGCACGGAGATCCACGGGGTTTGTAAATTCTAAGACCGAAATAGACGATCCGAACTGTCCATCTTGTTCATCTCGATGAAATCTCACTACATACCAAATTTCAAATTTTTTTGAATTTGTTTACTATTTGTTTTGTATTTTTGAAAATCACCGATCTAATTAACCGTGGACCCTTCAATATGTCCAGTTTTCAAAATATGAAATAAATAGTAAATATTCAAAAATTTGAAATTTGGTGTAGCTTTCATTGAGGTCGTGTTATCGCCTATTTCAGTCTCAAATTTGCAAACCCCATCCATAGCACACTAGCCATCCTCTATATATATATATATATATATATATATATATATATATATATATATATATATATATATAATAGCTAGTGTGCTATCCATAGATTTGAGGATCCGTATATCCACGGGATTTGAAAATTCTAAGACCAAAATAGACGATCCGAACCGTCCATCTTGTTCATCTCGATGAAATCTCACTACACACTAAATTTCAAATTTTTTGAATTTTTTACTATTTGTTTCAGTATTTTTGAAAATCGCTGATCTAATTAGTCAGGACCTCCAATAAGTTCAGTTTTCAAATCCATCTTAATCTTCTCGTTGAAATCTTTTAGATGACCGAATTTCGTATTTTTTTGAAATTTTTTGCTATTTGTTTTGTATTTTTGAAAATCACCGATCTAATTAGTTGTGAAGAACAACAATAGACTGTTGGGCTGGCAGCAGCCGCTTAGTAGGCTAATGGGATTTACCACTTTAGTACGAACAGAGCTGGCAACAACAACTAAATCCCTGTTCTCGTCAGCTTATTTTATCTAACTTATCTGTCTTATTTAACTTATTTGACTATTTTTTAACTTCGAGAGCTAGCTTCCCGAGGTAGCCTCAAGACTTGGATCCGCTTCATTCAACTTGTGTTTTAAAGGTTTTAAACAAATCTTTGAGATAGAAAAAAGGATTTGAAAAAATAAATTATTTTTATTTTAAACGAAAATAAGCCCTAACCCGAAATGAGACAAATAAGGCCTTATAAGTTGATAAGAACAACGCCTAATAGATAAAAAGACCAAGAAGAAGTCTACCTATTTGGCTGTGGGGGTGCCTGTTCATGTCCCTGACTCTCTGGGGTGTTCTTTTAGGCTTATCTAAAAGTCTAATTTAACTTATCTCGTAACTTCGAGAATTTTTCGAGCTGGCCTCGAGGGTCGGATGGCCTTGATTTTTAGGATTTAGGGAGCTTTTAGACACGTCTATGAGATAAAAAAACGGATTCAAAAAGTAATAAAAAAGTCAGATAAGTCAATATTAGTCAGAACTTATTTCGTGACTTATCTGACTAATATTGACTTATCTGACTTTTTTTATTACTTTCTGAATCTTTTTTATCTTGTAGGCGTGTCTAAAAGCTCCTTAAATCCTAAAAATCAAGGCCATCCGACTCTCGAGGCTACCTCGGGAAATTCTCGAAGTTACGAGATAAGTCAGATTAGACTTTTAGATAAGTCCAAAAAAACACCCCCTCTGTCTGCCTCAAGACATAACATGTCACGATATCCTAATTTTTATTCTATTAGTATCATGTACTCTTATTAGTGTACCCTTATTAGTGTACGGATGGATTGCTTTAATTTCGCATAATAATATTTAATCCATACTATGGTGTTCACTGTACCATGTCCTCCAACACTGTTGGAAACATACTAGAACGAACATGTTTATGTCTTCATTAACTCCTGTCTAAATGTTTGTTTGAGTTGGACCAGTTAGGGCATGTATAATGGTACAGACAACACAGTCTATTACAGCTTGTACATCACCTATAAACAATGTTATAGACATCTCATACAATGAGTCTCTCTAGCAGTCTCTATGTACTGTATTAGCAAAAGGCTGACTTGGACTATCTTATAGATAGTTTATAGACAACTGATGTGGAGCATTGTAGATGCTCTTAGCTAGTGTAATCATTTGAATGCTTGGCCAACGGAGCTAGCGAACAAATCCTAAAATTACAGAGGACAATCTACTTAGCTTAGAACCAAAATTCCGGTGGCCTGCCCCAAAAAAACTTCTTGTTGTCAACCACATATAATTAGGAGTAATACGGCACTAAACAAACTTCTGTCAATAATCTTTCTCGTGAAAAGGAATAATTTTGTTGTACATCTACATGAAGTATGTCTAACATATTCATTAGTTCCTTGTTCGCATTTGAATTTACTAATGTTCGCTTGTTTAATTTGTTTAACAGACTAAAGTTTCAGGGAAGGATCAGATTAAACACCTCGTATATAACTTAGAGACTTTGTCCATGAGATCAGCAGACGAACAGGACGACTATGTTGTTTCGTTGACTGACTTCACAGGATGGACACTGTCAAATACACCAATAGCCTTCACCCGTGAATCAATGCACATAATTCAAAATTACTATCCCGGGTTGATCGCAGTCGCAATTATTGGTAACCCTCCAAGGATTTTTGAATCATTTTGGAAGGTATGTTATAGACTTGAGATTCAACCATACAGTCTATGGAAATTGCCATGTCGTGCACATCCACTGCCCAGGTCTTGAAGACTTGAACTGATGCCTGATAGCTGCTTGTTAGAACAGCAGAATTAATGGCCTTACCCTTTAATTATTTGCACTTTTGTATAAACTTTTATACGATTAAATCAGCGCTGTTGCAGTGTCAGTCTTTCGTGCATTCATTGGTTATATCATTACGAAAACTAACTGCATTGCCCTTCAACTGCAGATCGCAAAGCACTTCGTTCAGCCGAATATGAAGGATAAAGTGAAGTTTGTGTACACTGATGATCCTGAGAGCCACAAGATAATAGCTGATATGTTTGATTTGGACAAGCTAGAGACCGCGTTTGGAGGGAAGAACACGGTTGCCATTGACGTCAACAAGTACGCCGAGAGCATGAGACGAATGGACCTGATGAGAGGTGCTTCGACACTTGCAGATGACTGCACGCCTGTTCTTCCACACCATGGCTGAATGATCTGGAGTAATGAAATTCCTAGCTAAATGTTTAATTAGTGATGTTGCAAAAAAAAAAATCATCACTAGAATAACGTAAGGGGCTAAATGCCTAATTTAATTTGAACTTCACATCTGGAATATAAATTGTCTTCTATAGGAAAATAAAATAAAACTATTAAATTCTTGAGATAATAAAAATAAATCTGAGCCGAAAGTGCCGAACATGTTCTCTATCGAAAGCTAAAGCACAGAAAATGGAACTCACAAATAGTACCTTATTTTCCGGTACTATGTACTAGTGACGCTGAAAGGAGACGGGTATGCATGTTAAGCCAAAACGAAGGGATATAATGCATCCTCACAACCCTTTTGAGTCTGCCTCTTCTTGTATTGAGACGAGACTAGAGTTATGTTGTTACATACTTTCATTTTTTTTCAATGTTTCAAATTACACTAGTAGGATTCCCATTCATTACAATGGAATTCTAAAGAGGATGACAGAAGACGCAAAAAAATAAAAGTTGAAATGCCATGATCTCACAGAATAATTGCTAGCAAACTGGACACTTCACAGACATCTAGTTAAATTCCACAGTAATGGTCACATTCTGTTTCTTTTTCTAAATAGAACTTGATTTTAGTCCTCGAGTTAACCTAATATGCAGACTTCACCACCAAGGGAAAATAATGTACATCACTTATTGCGGGATTTCAATTTCAGGCCTCTTCACATTTCAGCAGGCATTTTTTTATCAGCCTATTATTGTAGATTATCGAGGATAGCCAGCCGTATCGCCTGCTCCCCTCCAGTAGAAAATCTAACTAGCCCTGACATTCCAAGTTTGAACTAATTTTGTCCAAAAATGTGAGCTGAGAAAATCCAGTGCTTTTTTTGGCCAATTATCACCGATAAATTTTCTGAATTCTATTTTTTTGTTTGAAATTACCTGCTGATAATCACTGATAATAAGGATTATCAGGCTAATCAGTGCTACCATACTCATCCAGTAAAATTAAAAAAACCGATTATGAAACCCTTGCTTTCCAGGAGGAAACAAAAAAGATGCAACCTTCTTCCATTCACTGCAATATGTCCAAAGATTGGTAGAAAACATACTGTTGCCCAACAGTGTATAAAGAAAACAACTTTAGTAACACCATTCCGTTAGCGTGCCATTACGCATGTTCTATGCATAAAGTAACAAAAATCATAAAATTGATTGCCAAGAAAAGGAAGCTCAACATGCATAAAATCTAACCTCTTTATATATTATTTGCAGTAAAACATCAAAATTTAAATTAAATAACGAAAGGGCTTGGCACAATTGCTCGTGACCATCAAGCCAACAAATGTTCTGAATACAGGGATACTAGATCAATTTATCCCTGTCCACATTACATTGATTAATTAAAATTAATTAATTAATTAATTAGACCCTTGATTAATAACTGCCATTGAACTGAAGAATATTTAATATGGCATTAAGGAAGAGGTGAAAGCAAGGAATATAAAACCCGTGGGCTAATCGACCCCGATCGAGAAGTTGACAGTTCCAAACTGCTTGTGATCTATTTCAGTGACAGCATCAGCACAGTGCTGCTGTGGAGAAGTAACGTGCTGCCTTTTCCACCAGTAAAAAGTCTACTTCGCCTCTGAACTGTTACGTTCATACATAAACTCCCTAACATGGGAAAACTGGGTATTCTACCCCTAGAAGTATGCAATTTGGTGCCCTTGACCCCTCTAAATGGTTCTCATGAATGGTATTGCCATGTATATTGTTCACGTTGGTACTTTTGCCACGTAAATTATAGATATGGCAATTTCATTTTTTAAAATTAGTTTTCAATCAGGAGTCTATCTGTCAGCTCTTTATCCCTCCCAGTTATCTCTCTTTTCTCTCTTCCTCCTCTCTTCCCTGGCAGCACACATAACAGCTCATCCTCCCCTTAATTGTGCACCTCCACCTCCATCAACACTCGCAACATGTCCTCCTCCCTTGGACAGCGTGACATCTCCTCCCCTACTCGCAGCGTCCTCCTCTCTCAATCTTGGTAACTGTCGCAGGGAAATCCCGCCGACGGTGAGAATCAGCGCCCCTCCCCGGTGCTGGAGAGGACGCCGAGAGAAGTGGTGGTGAGAGAGCAGAGCGCTCCGTGAATAAACTAGTGCTAATGTGAATGATCAGAATGTTTGTCCTCTTTCATTGATGTGCTTATTAATTTATACAACTTTAGGATCAGGGTTTACATGCATGGAAAATACCCAAAGTACCCTGGCCCATGGGGGAATACCCAGATTGCCCTGATCTCTAGATCGTTGATCCTACGATCAACGGCTAGACTAGCTTTCTTACAATCCACGTTATACTGCTCCCTAACATGCCCTTGAGGGGCATACTCTGATAAAGTTGTTGATTTGACTTGATTTGATTCGTTCTTGTCAGAGTTTGTCGTGGGGTCTTCGTCTTCTGACCTGCAACTTGTCAAATATCACTCTCGGTCTTTCCGAAGGGTCTTCGTGAATCCCTCAACGAGACATCCTCCGCCATTCTTCGGTGTAAATCCCGAGGACTCTCCTTACTTGAGATGCACTCGGAATACTTTATCTTTCGCATCCTTCTCTCGACCCTTCGCGCATGTCTAAGTCTTCCACTCACGGTCTGTCTTTAGGTCATTTCGGATAAGCTTCGTCACTTACCCCTTCGGGTAACCATCTTCACGAAGGATCTTCACAGCATCTTCGTGGACACCCACCTCTCCTAGAGATGGGGTGGCTGCCCCTACAACAGTAACGTCTGTGAAGACAAGGCTAGGAGGCATAGGTCAGGACGGTGCAACATCAGCGATCGCGAGACAGGGCAGGGCGATATAGAGCCAGATCCGCATGTGCCTCCAACACAGCCATCAGCGCGCACCCTACCACCGTGCCGGCACCACCACACCCAACACACCCCTCTCATTCATTACCATCCGCCCTCTGCTGCGCCGACTATATCAGAGAAGATAAACCGAGCTAGGGCAGTTGATGAGGATGGAACCTCGTGATAAGGCTCAATCCGTGGGTTTCCTGATCTTTCGTGGTGGAAGTAATAAGATAGCAAATCGTATTTACAATATGTTTAACAGACGCAACTCTTGTCTTGAAAAAATTCTTCGACCAGTGAACAAGATGTATTATGCTCACGATCCAAAAGAGAGGAATAATATATATTTAGCTTGTAGTCCAAGAACACCATGTTCTTGATCTAGAACTAACATAAAACCTAGATGAGAAACACTCAATCAATACATAATGATGAACCATAACAACACATGACCGTGACATATTAGTGTTTTTAACTCATGACTCAACATTTTGTCCATTGATGTGGCCCATGACCATGTTAAATGTCAGGATCTACACCAAAATCATCTGAAAATAGACATATGATTTGTGTTGCCATCTACTAATCTATTTTGATCACGAGGTGGGCCTCATCCCATGTCACGTAAAGAAAGATACAATCCTAGAGAAGTAGAATGTCAAATAATCTAGGTAGTATGCTTGATTTTTTCATACACATGCATAGTTGAGAGCCCAAGGCCTTGCCCATTTCTTGTTTGTGCACAACAAACTCGCTTAATTGGTTCAGTCACGCGTATAACCTGATCAACTGAACAAAGATCATGCACCTCATCTGTAGTGCCTATATCAGCGGCGCTCATTTCTGGCATCTGAGTAAATTTTAAGCATCAATTTGGAAGAATAGCACTTGAGTACATCACTTCCGGAAGGCAGTTGAATTTAGGGGAAATTTGAATTTCTGGCTCACCGGCGGCACTCCGATGATGGTAACGGATCTGAAGGCTCCATGGATGATCGATGATGAGGTGGGAGGTGATTGAGACGGTGAATTGAGGAGGGTGCTTGCGTCTATGAGCTGGGAGTTGGGAGCCATAGTGGGGAGACTCGAGGAAGTAGCACTTTGCTGAGGGAGAGAAGATGGAAAAGAAGGTGAAGGAGATGACATATGGGCCATAAAATTGTAAATTGGCTTAGAAAAATGAAAATTCCACCCACTTGAACTATTGTACATGGTACACTTAAAACCCTAGCCTAAGAAACCAGATATTCTACCCCAAAGCATGCATCTTGATGCACTTAACCTCGACAAGCGGTTTTCTAAGCGGTATTGCCATGTATGTTGTCCATATTGATAATTTTACTATATAGGATACACATGTGGAATTTTCATATGCAGCCACAGTCAAGGGTGTTGTAGGGGTGATGCACCCACTCCTGCGACATGATGATTTGAGGCGAAGCATCTTTGGAGCCTCACTTGGGACACCAATGCGAAGCAACCCACTTCACCAAGAGTACCAAGGTGAAGCAAAGTCATAGCTTTGTGAAACCTTCGCCATGAGGTCCTGGTGAAGCAAAGGCATAGTTTAGTGGGACCATCAGCATGAGGCCCCACGTAGGGAGAAGATGGAGCAGGAAGATAAACTTGGCAGACAAGACAATCCTAGGGGACAAATAATACTATGGGGTCAGCATCCATATCAGGATAGGCATCATTAGGTCCTTTCTTGAAGAGATAGGTTGTAACCGCCCCGAGAGCAAAGTTCCACTTATAACCCTACTTTGCTATGATGGTGGAGGGGCATCATGGTCCTCTATCTCCACGATAGGGCCAGAAAGATCCCTGTAGCCTACCTTAGTGGACGTGTAAGGGCAGCTTGGTCATTTAAGTAGAAAGACTCTTGTAGCGCTGGTTTTGTAGATAGAACAGGGCATAAATCTCCAACAGAGGCCCTATACGAGTGTCTATCTCTTTTTTTAGGATTCCACAAGAAAAAGAACTCCAACAATGGGTCCTATCCCTAAAAAATGCCTTAAAATAGTTTAGGGCCCTATGAAGCGCTGGCAAATTTAGCAACCCATTTGGGTGGCCCTATACTTGTTTTAATTATATTAGGATAGTTAGGAGTACAGAGAAATATGCTAGGGTTGACGGTTGGAATTTGTAAGTATTTTGAGCCAAAAACCATTTAGGGAGTACCTAAAATGACTTTAGCGCTCAATTTTTGGTACTTCTCTTCGAGATGCTCTTGTACCAATAAGTGGGTTTTTTTTCATGCCCTCAAAAGAGAAATTCAATATATATCAAGTGTATTCCCAAGTCTTTTGTGTTGTTTTCTCTAAGAAGGTCATCTCCCGCTAAGCTTCGATGCTGCTTCGCTTGGCGGGAGGCCCAGAGAGTTCTAATGATAAAAGGGAAGTTGAGTCCTATAATTTTTTGACCTTTAAAATAGGAATAATTAAGGATTTTCAACTGAAATTTGACATTTAAGAATTTTTTAGTCCTTGTGTCCATAACATATGGGTCATGGGGCCATGTCAATAACTCATGAGTGGCAAATCCTTAATTGCTAATGTACAAAAGTGGCAAATCATTAATGCCCCTTTATAATATTGGAGAAATAGAGCACATTAGCTCGTTCTTGGCTAATACCTATTCTTTAGGGTAGAACACGCACACTGATGACAATTCTCTTCTTCGGGCTCCTCCTAAGCCAATCAAGGACACCTTTGACCTAACCAATCTCCTAGATTTTGATCCAGGAGAATTTTAGGATGAGGACGACAATGCCATCGACACCCGTCCTGTGACCGACCCATCTAGGATCTCCAAGGAAGCAGGATGAGTATCGGCTTCGACGAGCTTGTCCCTCGCGACTTTGGAAAAACTCCGGAGGTTAGAATTCCTTCTAACCTCCAATGCTGACGCCTTGCTCCAAGACACAAAGCCGATTCGGAACGCTATGCAGGATTTAGACATGGTCCTCCTAGAGGTTGCACAGAATGTCGTTCTGTCTGCTTGTGACCTTGACTCATGTCAGGGAGGAGTAGCATCGGCCAAAGAGTGGATGGCCAGATACGCGCGGCTCAATGGGACAAAGAAGATCTCCTGAAGTCCCTGCCACCGACGCCAACACTCATCAATTTGCTTACAAGAAGCTTGCTGAAATCTCCTCCAATGTTGCCAAGGCCGTCGATGCCACCCTGACCTCCATCACCGTTTTGGAGGAAAAGCTGAAGGCGGCCAAGGAGCAATTCGCTCAAGCCCCCAAAGAACGAGAGGAAGCCGACACCGTCACTCTGGTCCAAAAGTAGATGGTTAAAGGCGTCCCGGGATCGGACGAAGAGGACGAGGCCATCATCTAGGAGGTCCAAAGGCGTCCTAGGATCGGACGAAGAGGACGAGGCCATCATCTGGGAGGTCCAAAAGATTTTGGTGGCTGCTGCTATGGCCGTGTCCAAGATCATCTGCCGTATTCCGATACGCATTGACTCTTAGTGAATCGGATTCTATGTATCTTTTCTTTTGTGGCCTTGTGAGCCGATTTTGTAATATTTCTTTTTCTGGCCTACATACCATTATCTCTGATGTAATCAACTTCTTTTATTAATATAACTTCAGTCTTTTGCTTCCACAATTTTCTTCTTTCATTTGCCCCAATCATCCTAACAGCAACGTGTTGGGATGACAGCAGAAAATGCTAAAGGCGACGTTTTCCCATGTCGGCTGTTGCATATCTAATCAGATTTAATAGCTTCAATTAGGTACCGACCCAAACGCTTGGATAATATTTCTTCAGTTATTTTCCACCGATTGCCTTCGGGAAGACACCTCCTTCCAATGTTTCCAATATATACGAGTTGCCAGGACCGGTCAGCCTACACAGTACAGTCCTTCCCACGTAGGCGACCACTTTCTATAACAATTGTCTTTCGAGCCGATAGGCAATACTATGGTCTCTTCAAACGTCTTAGGCACCAAATTTTTTATTGTAATGTTTAGCAACTCGTGCTTCATTCTTCTCAATCTGTTCTAATGCTCTAAGCCGATATTCAGATAAATCTTCCAAATTATCTGTATATATGTACTGGGTGGAAATTAAAACCGACACATATAAAGATTTTCCTGCCTATCAACTGATGAGGCACGTCGCTTTGTTTTCATATGCGCCGATTTGTAATTACAACCGGCACTCAAAGTTGTCCGCTAAGGGGGTTTGTGGGCATTTTTCTGTGCACATGTACATAATCTTTATATCCGATTGATCCCCCATTTCGATTGATCTCTCCACCACTTCCTACTCCTAGATCTCCGTCTCTTCTCACTCCACCATGACCAAATCACCTTCTTCGTCCTTGTTGCAAATGTCCTCTCCACCAGCTTCGCCGCCAATGCCCTCTCTAGCGCCCATTTTACCGCCGTAGCCCTCTCCACCTGCCTTGCTGCCGCATCCAATGCCCTCTCCACCCGCCTGGCGACAATGACTTCTCCCCCGACTACCCTGAAGCGACGGGTGGCAGCTGCGACGATGATGACATCAACAATGATGACGACGACCAATGGTTGTAGCTATAAGATAGCTATAGGGTGTATTGTACAGGTGTAACTACTTAGTAACTATCCTAGCTAGCTAGGCTAGCTATTTTTAAAAATATTTTAAAATATATCTTTGCCAGTTCTAGCCATAAACCGGTATAGATGACCGAGCACTTCAGTGCCTATTGTATTATGCCGGTTTAAAAACCGGCACTATTGCCAATTTAGAACCGGCATTGACAGCCATTTCCATAGTTGTGTGAGCACTATGCTATGAGCTGAAGGACCATGACACAAGAGTGTAGAAGCTGCAAGCCATTGCAGAGCGTCACACATATCAGCATTGGAAGTCAAGTTAAGAGCAATCCCCGGTGGAAAAGGCACTGCAGTGCCAATAGCTCCACGGTGTATCTTCCCTCCGGAAGTAATAAAATTATCTTGTATTCTCTACGACTTCAGAGTAAGTAATAGAGAGGTGTGCATGGAAGTAGGAGCATAAGCTGTTTACAAGCGTAGTCTTCGAATTACTGTGGTCTCTACGGCTCAAATGAAAATATATAGTTAGTATGTGTTGTATATATGGTGCCCCTTTGCATGCTACTTTAGTATTCTCTACCATCATCCACGTAGCGTTCAGTGATTCAATCAAGGCTGTTATGCTTCAGAACTTATTAGACGCTTGACCAAGGAATTCAGAGTGACCTATGTATGAGATGTACCCGTACGTTCCACCAAAGCGATTTTGCCAGCTCTTGCTTCTACTCTTGTATACTAGCCGTGTTCCCATGCATTGCAATGGATTATATGCATGTCATCAAAGTTTTTCATTACAAGCATTTAAATACGAACAATTTAATTTAGTAGTGTTACATAAGATTAATCTGTTGAACGATTTATGAATAATCAAACACTGTGTTCGTTAATACTTATCTACAATTCCAAGGGCTGGAATATGATTATCTAGATCTCTTTGCATTTATATAGTCATCGCGGGACCATGAAGGGAAATTTATTAAAGAAAATAACCTAAAACAGAGGCTAGATCGTTGTTTTTCCAGCCCCTGTATGTTTACTAAAATCGAGGGGCTAAATTGAAAAATAACTGAATCCCTAAATTCGTCAAATCTCTTCCCCCTCTCTCTCTGCTGTGTTCCTCATCTTCTGAGATCCGACGAAATGGAGAAGGGAAGGCAGGAGAAGCCAAGCCGAGGAGCTGGAGCTCAGCCCAGGCCCAAGTGAGTCGACGGCGCTTGGCCAGCAAGGGTGTCACCTAGCTGCGGCTCGGCTAAGACCATCTCCAACCATTTTTTTTTTAATTTCTTTCCTTTCTCCATTCTCTTCCCCATATTGGTTCACTTGATTTTCTATCATCTCTAACAGCATCCCTTTGAAGGGAATGATAAAAAAGGAGAGAGAATTCCTTTCTGAAGGGATTGGAAATTAGAATCCTTTTGGAAGGGAACGGAATTCCCTTCGTGCAGCAATGAGGGAAGGGAGGAGAAGGGCTTCTTTGCGGCTCCAACAGATTCCTTTACCATTCCCTTTTGGATAGGATTCTCTTTTCCAATCCCTTCAGAAAGTGATTCTCTTTTTATTCCCTGTATCAATCACTTGGAAGGGATGTTGTTGGAGATGGTAGAAAATAAAGGAAACGAATATGAGGAAGAAAATGGGAAAGGGAACTAAATAAAAGGAAAATGGTTGCAGATGGTCTAGCCGAGCCGCAGATAGGTGATACCCTTGCTGGCTAGGCGCCGTCGGCTCACTTGGGCAGTTGGGCCTAGGCTGAGCTCCTCGGCTTGGCTTCTCCTGACTTCCCTTTTCCATTTCATTGGATCTCAGAAGATGAGGAACACAGCAGAGAGAGGGGGAAGAGATTTGAGGAATTTAGGGAGAAGGCTGAGTGTTAGACTATCTCCAACCCATTCCCTTCCCCTCGTCAATTCCCGTCGCAAAGGAATTCCCGTTCCTTTCAGCGTTCCAATAGATTCTCTTCAGCAATTCCTTCGCGAAGGGATTTCTCTCTCCATTCCCTCCAGGAAGGGATTCTCTCTCATTTCCCTATATCATTCCCTTCGAAGGGATGGTGTTAGAGATGATGGGAAATAAAAGAAATGAATATGGGAAAGGGAATGGGGAAAAGAAGGAAATAAAGAAAAAAAATGGTTGGAAATAGTCTTAGCAGCAGAGAAAGAAGGCCGGGTTTGGTGGTGTTCAGCCAGGCAAGTGGGCGGCCGCTGGCTCCCGTTCCCTCCTCCTCTTGTTGTTCGGCACCGTCATAACCTCTTCCTTCCTATTCCGTGCCGGCAGCAGGTGACAAAGACCTCGGGGACACAGAGGTAGGCTGGAACTTTAACTCGTGGCTCGCGAGCAGCTCGGGCTCGGCTCGGAAAAAGCTCGGGCTCGGGCTCGGCTCGTTTACAAACGAGCACGAGCCGAACATGTTTTTTAGCTCGTTCAAAAAACGAGCACGAGCCGAGCCGGGCTTAGCTCGCTCGTGGCTCGCTCGTGGCTCGTTCACATATTACACAGAGAGGTAAATAGCAATATCTTGACTCAAGCCCTCAATCCCTCATGCCCCCATCCCCTCAGTTCCCCACCTCGCCTCTCTCTCACGCGGCGCGGCCCCCAATCCCCCATCCCCTCGGTCCCTCACCTCATCTCTCTCACACGGCGACAGCGCGGCGACCTCACGCGGTGACGGCGCGGCTCCCACGCGGCGACGGCATGGCAATGATGCGGCCCCCTGGCCCTTGCCTCCTTCCTCTCCACCTCTAGCCAGCACCGCCCCCTTCCTTTGGTCTTCCAGCCAACGAGCCACGAGCACTCGCGAGCTGCTCGCGAGCTTTTGCGAGCTGAGCCGAACAGGTTTTCCAGCTCGGCCATCCGAGCGAGCCGAGCCGAGCCAGCTCACTCGCAAAACGAGCTCGAGCCCGAACATGCCCGGCTCGCTCAAGCTCGGCTCGGTTCCACCCCTACGTAGCGGTGACTCCCGGCCGTCCGCGTGAGCTCTTCAACACCAAGGTGGAGCTCCGTGGCTTTTTTCAATGGTTGGGTGCGCTACAGCCGTAGAATCGGTGTGCTGTGCATTATTGGGAGTGCTGTTGAGAGGGTATTCTATTAGGCTCATAAGCTATAACTTATCTGTCTTATCTCTAATTTCGTTCGTGACTTATCTGACTAATATTGACTCATCTGACTTTTTTTATTACTTTTTGAATCCGTTTTATTTTTATCTCGTAGGCGAGTCTAAAAGCTCCCTAAATCCTAAATTTCAAGGCCATCCGACTCTCGAGACCACCTCGGGAAATTCTCGAAGTTGGAGATAAGACAGATAAGTCACAACTTATGAGTCCAATAGAACACCCCCAAGAATAGATCTCAACCGTGTATGCTGTATGACTTGACCATTATTCATCAGCTATCACAAAAGCTTTTTAGAGTAGAGATATGCTATGGAGGATACGACAACCAATTAAAAAATGTACGAGACAACACAAACCATTGCACTATAAGCATGTGCAGCTTTTTTTTTCTCGAATTTTCTTACCAATCCCTGGTAAAAGTTTACCACGGCCGGAGAAAAAATGAACAAATTTTACCAAACTTAATTGAAACTAGATAGCAGATAACTGCATGAAGCCCAATGGGTAGTCCGAACCTTGCAAGGTCGAACTGATTGTATTCAAACTAACACTAGAGCATCCTCCCATCGGTTGGTATGGCCGCTCCGCCTCTCCTGCACGATTGTACCTACCGGCCACCAGGAATCATGTGTATATGTAAGATAGCTAGATCAAGCTACTCCCTGCATGGTGGCTATACCGAATTTCTATATACCTCCCAATCCTACCGTTTAGGGCTTGTTTGGAAGTACAGGGATTAAAACCCAGGGATAAAAATCCCAAGGGGGGATTTTCATGTCATTCCAAAACCCAGGGGAAAAAGCCACCCCCAGGAATTAAATCCCTGGCCCTGTTTGGAGAGAGCAGGATAAAAATCCCGATCATCTAAAAAATTTCAGAAATTTCAAAAAAAAAATAACTTTTGTAGTTCTCGTCAAAACATTGTATAGAAATAATTAAGAAAAAAATAACTTTTGCAGGTCTCGTTATTCAATTGATGTGAAATTCATGTCTCCATAAATCTAAGCATAAATTAGCCATAACTACAAGAAATTTTGAGTCTACCATTTCAACACAACCGCAAACCTCAAACTAGACTGAAAAGACAACGTGAATATCACAGTCCATCACATGGTAAGGAAATTACATCAACACCCTGGAAGCAAAAAAAGAAAAGGCATGGTAAGCAACCAGCATGTCCTGTTTCACCATGAGCATCAACCCCAAGTCCCCAACTCCAACTTTATTATCCTGGTAAGCAACCAGGACTAGAGCCTAAAGGACTGGCTGAAGGAGATTCGCCAAATATTGATTCCATTTCCTGGGATTGCAATTTTTGAGACAATTATTACATTAGTAATAAGTCATTCAATGACAAAGTAAATTAGTTAAACACATTTCTATGAGGATATTGTACAAGGCCAAGTTACAAACCTATATTTACTTTTGTAAATGATTGTCATTACTTTAAAAATTCTGCATCCTGATTATAATTGAACACCTAACACCATGGATTCATATGGTAAAATCTAACTCATGAGCACAGCTTGAAAAGTAAAAAAGAATGAAAAATTAAGCATTATTAGAGTATAGACAGGAATTGGCCAAAACACTGAACCTGATTATAAAAGTACAGGACCACTTAACAGCTCAGGTATTCCATGTGACAGTTCAAGTTCAACTGAATCTACACATATAGTCGCATCTTTGCACACTGGAGTACCCCAACTTCGAGATATCGAATATGCAAAATACGAAGTACAAAACGATCCATATTCCATAGGATTATCCAAAGCATCAAATTGAATATATACATACTCTTGTCTGAAGCATAGCGTAGATATACATGTAGAAGAAAGAACCTGAAATATGTGATTCAATGATCAATCATATTTATTAGTCACTCTCGAGAGTTTGCAAAAACTGCATCCCTGCCAGATCTTGTCCTGACAAGTTAATTTCCATGAATAAACAAGAGCAATAGGCTGAAGCTTGCTCCTCTAATAAATATGATTAAGTACTCTCAAATTAAGTAGTTCGGTAGTTCCTAGTTAGGTACTCTGCTTTGAGGCACACAACAAGCTGCTCAATAAATTAGGATGATCCCACAAGTGTTTCTCTGATAGTGCTGTAGAGTGTGTTTCATCAAACAATCCTACTAATCTAATTGTTTGACGATTTTGTTACATTTATATTGTGAAAGAATATAACCAGTCTCAGATTAGAACAATCAAGTGCAAAACAGCCGTATCATTTGTGATGATCAGAATCTCAGTACTTGACATGCTATCAAAAACTCTCGGTATTTAATTCTGCACAGTGCAAATTGGCAACATAACAATGATTCATTAATAAATAAAGGAACAGCCGATGAGCCAAATCAACGGCGCTTTTGCCCCATTGGAGAAATATCAAGAATCAATCTCTGAATCAAGCAGCGCTCATGGGCGTCACCCCTCCCTCACCGGCCTACCTGCGTCAGGGAATAAGAAGACATGGAAGCAGTAGAGTAGTGTGTGTACCTTGGGGCCGGAGGAGGCGGCGAGGCTGGAGCGGAGGCGAGTAGCAAGGAAGCACAGCTCCTCCAGCTTGGTGTCGGCGGTCCCGACGCAGAGCACCTCCATTTCCAACGCCTTGAGGTCGAACTCGAAGCAGAGATCTGGAGCAGCAGCGTCGCCGATCTGGAGCAGCAGTGTTGCCGATCTGGAGTAGCAGTGTTGCCGATCTGAAGCAGCAGCATCAGAGATCTGGAGCTGCGCGTGGAGCAGCGAGCAGTGGAAGGCCCAGGTCGCCGAGCTCACCAGGCGCTGCGTCGGGCTCTTCAAGAAGGCGTCCAAGAGCTCGCCACCCTCACCGGCGCCCAGGTCGCTGTCCTTGCCTTCCCCATGCCCGACCGCTCCGCTGCTTGCTCCGCCGGCTGCTTGGGCCGCTTGCTCCACTGGCGGCGCAAAGTCAAGAAGAGACGCGAGAGGAGGGAGACGAGGAGAGACGCGTGGGGAAAGTAATTCTTGCCTCACATGGTCGGGGGCCGATCCCCGGGGATTTCGTGAGGAACGGGCCACGAAACCCTCGCTTGATGGGCTTCCAAACGGCCCCAAATGCGACCCGGGGACAGATCCCCACGAGGGCTGCGCGGCCCGGGATTTGGCCGGGATCTCGGGCGGATTCGTGACTTCCAAACGGGCCCTTAGGGGGAAAAAAATGCTCGTTCATCATATACTACATATTATCATGCACCTTGAAATGAAACTACGTAGCAACTTCAGAGTCCAGTATATATGGCCTCCTTGCTATCTGCGTCCTTGATTTTATTTATCACTTTCTATTACTACACTCATGTACTGTAGACTGTACGGATTGAAAATATGGCAGCTTTGCTAGACCCTTTAGGGTACGAGCCCATGACAAGATGCATTCTCTGACGAGGGCTTGTTTGGGAGCCCAATTTCCAACAGCTGGGTGTGTCCCCAAGGCCTTTGTCACCTGCTGCCGGCACGGAATAGGAAGGAAGAGGTTGTGGCGGTGCCGAACAACAAGAGGCGGAGGGAGCGGGAGCCAGCAGCCGCCCACTTGCCTAGCTAGACGCCGCCGAACCCGGCCTTCTCCCTTTGCTGCTAAGACTATCTCCAACCATTTTTTTCTTCATTTTCTGGTCTAATCCCTAAGAGAAAATCACACCTACGATAATCTTGATAGAAATTTATTGGGCCTGTTTGGGTGAGCCACGGTGGGAAAAATTGTAACATCCAAAATTTTGGATAAAAAGTTTTTAAAAGAAAGTCTATTTGAAAATCTTTCCATGATTTTCCTAAAACCATATTTTGTATGTGTAAATCAAGCATGGAATTTGGTTTCAATTATTTTTATTGTGTTATCTATGTTTCATTATATTTTCTAGAATTGTATTGGATTTTTAGAAGTTTATTTGCTATTTATTGTGAGCTCTTTTGCTTTCTATCATTTTCTAAAAATATTAAATTAATTTAATTTTCAAATTTGTTGTGGGCCAACTCCCTTCATTTGGGCCAGCGGACCCTCAATCCGGCCACCTGGCCAGCCCATTCATCTCTCTCTTTCACCCCTACCGGGCCACATCTCTCTCTTACACCTCTCCTTCTCTCTTTCCATTGGCCGAGCCTAGCTTGCCCTCCCTATCGTCTTCCACCTGCTGGCCAGGCCTAGGTTGAGCCAGTCCTTGTTGTGTGTCCCTCAGTGAGAGCGTCGCGCCTCCCTCAGATGCTCCTCCCAGTTGTGTGTCCCCTGCGGGATGCCCAAAACATATAAAATAGATTCTCATCTTCCTCTCCCTAACCCTAGGCGCCACCCCTCTAGAAAAGACGCCTTCTCCTCCAGGTCTGGCCAGAAGACTGCTATGGTTCGCCATGCTTTCCTGGCTATTCTAGAGTTCCTCTTGCAGATCCGGGCATGTCACTTTGTGCCACTGTTAGTCATGAAGATCTCTACCGAATTTCTCAGTTTCTCATCCACTGTGCATGAAGAATGAGGCCGCGAACCGAGATCTATCCAGTCGGCTTTATCAGTCATCAGATGATTTCTTCCTCTTTGCTTTACCAAATTCGGTATGGTTTCTTTCTGCCTGACAGCATGTTCTATTCTGTGCTCATGCTTTCCCTTGTCCAGATCGGCCACAACCTGTCATCCTTGCAACCCGTGCCATGGACCATTTTGGCCATGCGTTCCTCGCCATTCTAGAGTACCTTCGGCAAATCCGCTCGTGCAACATTGTGCCAGCATGAGTGAAGATGCTCTCCCTGAAATTTCGTGCTCTCTCTTTAACTGAGCACAGAACGAGCCCGCCGGTCTTGCCAACTTCCGTGGAGGATTTTGTCTCCGTCCGACGCGATCCAACAGTGAGATTGCTCTGAATGGGTTCTCCTTGATGTAACCTGGCTTGTGCTCATCCTATTTTGTATCCAGGGCTGCTGGGTAGCGACGGCGGCTCTAAGCAGACGGTGGTGGCTGCTACTCTAGGGAATCGGTGGTGACGACGACAAGCGCGTTCCACGGAGACGGTGGCAGGTGCACTCTAGGACAGAGGTGGCGTGCGCGCTCCAGGACGATAGGGACGGTGGCTCTAGGGAATCAGCGGCGATGACGACAAGCTATAGGGCGGCGACGGAGGACGGGCTCGGGGCGGTGGCGGCGTTCTCCAGGGCGGCTTCGCGTTGCTAGGTAGTGAGCGGCTGAGCTAAGGAAGCAAGCAGAGGCTGCAGAGTAGGGGAAGGACGCAAGCAGGGGAGAAAAAGGAAGTGTGCAAGGACGCATGCAGGGGATTCCTTGGTTTGCTCATGTTTGGCTGGGAAGGGAACGAGTGATGTAACCCAAGGAAGTCAAATGCCAAAAAAATCCCTTAGGAATTATCTTCCCAGGGAATTATTTCCCTTGCAACCAAACAAGTCTTTATAGTGCTACTATCCATCAGAATGGCCATTTACTTTCAGGAAGCAGTATTTATTGGATCAGGATGGAAACGGTCGTGCAATATCACCGAAGACCGCGGCACTTCGCGTGAACACGCGGTGCAGCCGAATTGCGGAAGAATATATAGGGGACTCGACGAGACGCACGACTCGGCAAAATACTCTCGTACATGAGCTAGTCAAAATAAAACACGCCCATGAGAAATTGTTCTGTGCCGCTCCACCGCACCGTTTTTCATTTCTGTTTATTTATACTCAAAAGGTTACAACATAACAACCTAGCTAACAACTTATGATCAAACTCTGATTTGGATATCTGCTGCCACGTGGCTCCTAAGTCCTAGCTAACTCACACGCGTACGGTCATGATTTCAGTTAATCCGTATCTGAACTCAAAAATTTTGGAACGAGATTAGTTCTAACATGAAAATTGTTGAGAATAGTCGTATATTGGTATGTAGAAGAGATAGAGCATGCTTTATAAGGGTGAGGAGACATTTTTCTAATGATCCAGCTGTCCGACAAGATGACCCAGGAGACCTTATTAGTTGCTACCCTCTCCGTTTCACAATGGTTGTAATTCTAGCATTTAAAATTTTTATCAAAATGGTTGTAGTTCTCACATTCCAATACAACTTTAGAGCCAATATGACCTTTGTACCCTTCATCAATGCAGTCATCTATTTAAACTAATCTGTTCAACTACCCTTCATTAAATGAGGGTAGACAAGTCATTTTTTATGTCTCCTTATTTTATGTGCATTTAGCTAAAACTACACCCATTGTGAAACGGAGGTAGTATGTAGGACTGTGGTGTAGCATCCCAATGAATTAGGACCTTGGACACTTTAAATCAGCATGTTCGGAGTTACATGGCTTAACCTTAAAGTTTAAGCTCGTCGAATTCAAAAGCTGAATGCTTTGTCTTCTTTGGGACCAGTTTTTTTTTTTTTTTTTTTATCGTGTAGAGGTATGGCTGAACAATTAATATCTACGACGAGCTAAGGATCCGCCGTCCAATCATAGCAAAAAAAAAAATCAAACACCTTTTTGAAACATGGGCAAAGCACTACTGAAACATGGACGATATACTAATGAAATATGGATAATGAACTGATGAAACATGATCGATGCAGTGATGAAATATGGTCGAAACACTAGCTAAACATTTTGGAACATGGGTGAATTACTGATGAAGTATGACATAATAACTGATGAAACATCATGTTCCGTAATTACTCAAAGATTTTTCACCCCATACAAGTAAAATGTTAAAGCAATGTTTCCCCAGGCAAACACAAATGTTTCATAAAAACAAAAACATGGTAATGTTTTATAAGAGCAAATCAAATATTTTATATATTTGCTAGCAATGTTTCATACGTACATAGATGACGTTTCATAGTAAAAATGAGGATACATCTTCTGTTAACCGTCTTCTCTAAATCTGGCGAGCACCTATGTCGTGCTTCCTAGATCTGCCGCCAAGCTCACCGGATAAGGCCATCAAGAGGGCAGAGATGGGGGAAGAGAGAGAGAGAAAGATGATAGAGGAGGAGGCCATCGAGGGGCCTATGGCACGAGTGAAATTAGACATGCTGTGATGAGGAACGAGATGCCCGATCTTCCGTCAAATAGAGATAAGTCGATTTGGTGAAAAACTCGACGTAGACGATCGAACTTTCAATCAGAACTGATCGAATCCTGCAATCACAACACCATGGCTCTGTTGGTTATCAACCACGCGTGAAAACGTTTGACCTCGTCAAGAAGGCTTATTCCTGCGTGCGAACCGAAAACACAAGCAACAATGAAGAAGAAGCAAATCTGAAAATTGCAAATTATATTAAGCACATGAAGTTGGGATTCCATAAACTGATAACTGCGAAACAGCAATGGCAGATTGATCTAAGCAAAACCTATGGAAGAAAATATGATTTGGAGCCTTATTTATAGGCTAGAGAACCTAGGGGTGGCGGCCATGGGGATGGATAGCCAACCCTAGGTCATACAAGGCCAGTGGGCCCAAGTAATGGTGGCGTTGCATCCAACAGATTTGGTTCATGTTGGTATTTTTGACGATTCTGAGAGATCGTAAGGAATTTGGTAGTAGGATTGGATCCATTGGAAAGCTTATCTCCTAAGCTTTTCATAAAGTGGTAGAAACTTGAAAATGATGTTCGTATGTTGCCTGGCGTCCATTTGAAGTTGGACCTCTCTGATGGCCAAACTAGGCTTACTAATGAAGTGGGCTTTATCTCGAGCTGGGCCTTGAACTACGTGAGTAGTTGGGCCTGAGGGCCTAGAGGAGGTAGAGAGGCTCCTTTGTTGAGTATGTCTTTATGTAGTAGAGACAGCCAAGATGGTGGCCTAACATGTGGCGGTGCAATATCCCGACGATGAACATGCAACCTGCATGTGCAACCTGACCGATATCTTGACGATGAGAAGCTGTTCATGAAAATCTTGATGTCAACCATATTGATGTAGTGTTAGTTATATTCATGATGGGCATACTCACATCACGCTATCGCCTTGGCTTTGCAGCTTGCCGTCATGCTAAAAGACGGCTAGCTCTACGCTCAATCGGGAGGAGAATTAGGAGGTGAAAGAGAGAGAACTTGCTGCGCTTGGAGTAAATCAGGAGGGAGGAGAGAGAAATTGACACTGTGTGGAGGAAACCACTAGGGAAGACAGAATTATTGGAGAGGGATGGTGGTGGGCCACAAATCACATCAAACACAGATGTGCAGGCCCACCCATAGCTGATTAGCGCACATCTGTTAGGGTGAACGGCAGATGCAGTGGGCTCGGGGTGGTGCGTCCAAAGTCACCAAACACATGCACCGAAGCATTTTCATTAGTATGCACAACAGCAGTATACTGCATGGAACAATAGATCATGATTTATGAGTGGGGAAACACCCTTCTACTGAACCAATTTTTCGGGAGGAATGGCACAAGAAACATTCAACCTTATACCACTGTTGTTGACTAGATTTACCGATCTCTTTGCACAATCTATCTGCCCTTTGTGTTTTGCCAACCAATCCATACCCAGAATGATATCTAACCATTGTGAATCAGTGAGAATAAGATTTACAAAGAATTCCACTCCTTTGATTTTGATGGGTACTTTAGGACAAAACTTATTAGCGAGCATGGTTTTTCCTGGAGATTGCACTAGCTGAGGAGTTTTAAGTGAACATGTTTCCATTTTATTTTGTTCCACTAAGTTGCCTAGTATGAAAGAATGTGAAGTTCTAGAGGCAAATAAAATTGTACTAGGGACTGAATTAACGGAGAACTTACCCAACATGACATCGGGCGCATCCTAAGCCTCCTCGTCATTGGGTGGTTCACGCAACTTCTCCCGATTGTCTGGGGCGTAATTAGGGTACCTGGGACTCCACGTCCTTGTCCTGGAGCAGGTGCATAGGCTAGAGTACCTCCTTGACTACCCTGCAGTAGTGCTAAATTTTAATGCTTCTAAGGCCAATTGCTTGCATAGTGACCCATTTGCTAGCAGTTGTAGCAACGGATGACTGAAGTCTCAATTGGAGGTCTTGGCGGCTGTCTGGTGGTGTTGGGATGCTGCACCAGCGCATTGGAGCGTGGTGCCTAAGTTGGAACTCTAGGAGCATTGGGAGTAGATGGACGAAGCTAATATTGACTAGTGTGAGGCTTAGGGCTGCTGGCTTTCTGTTAAGCCAGATACTTAGATTTTTTTAGCCTCACTTAACTCTCACCTAGCTTCCTCCCGAATTAAAGCCTTGTCCACAATGTTCTAAAAATTATCCAAGTTGAGCATAAGGAGAGGCGCCTTAAGAGCTAGATCCAAGCCATTCAGAAAGCGGCGAGTCTTGGAGGTTTAATCACATACTCTCTCTGAAACATAGTGAGATAGTTGAACAAACTTGTTCAAATTCTCTATAACAGGCATGTTCTCCTGGCGTGGTTGCCAAAATTTTTATATTTTGAGCTCTAACTTGCCCTTGAGAATATTCGTTGAGTGAAATGCAGACTCAAACTCATCCAAGTGATTGCATACGGGTTTGGGGTTGGGAGGGCAGCACAGAAGGTTTCCCACCAAATAGTGGCAACTCTAGTGAGTTGATAAGTGGCAAACTTTACGCGCTCCTGGTCATCACATTTTGCCAAGTGAAGCTTGTGTTCCACATTCTTGATCAAGTCATTTGCAACCAAAAGATCTACAGATCCGGCATAGGTAGGGGGTCTAGTCCTCATGAACTGTCCAAGCTTCGACTACGGCTAAGGGGCAAGTGGCTGAATGATCACAGGTTGTGGGTTTGCAATATGCCGAGTGATGGTCTACATGAGCTGAGCCTGCGTCTGCTTGAACTATTGCCAGCTCGGCTGTAGTACTGACTGAGGTTGTGGCACATGGTCTGCTGCGGCAAAGGTAGGTTGCTACTGAGGCTGAGGCTGTGCGGCAGGTTGTTCTCTAGCCTGGTGCTGTGGCTCTAGAGGCGGGTTCTGCTGGTTCTCCACTGGCGGCTACTCCACTAGCTGATCAAAAGGCTCAACAAGCGGCACATGTGTTGGTGGAGCCTGACCATGTCTATGACCGCAACCACGACCATGTTGACCACGATCTTGGTTCATCTAAGGATGTGTAAACAGGAACGGTAAGGCAGAGGAGATATGTGACAAAAATAATAACTGCTGAAAATAATTTTAAATACATAAATTTTTAAATAATAGACCACTCATACATGACTGCTACTTAGTATGGGATGAGCTGGTATATAAAAGTCCATGAAAACACATCATACGCGCGTACATAGATCACCCAGAAAATAATTCAGCACACTACAGTTATCCAACACACACGTGCATTAAAAGAAACCCTTCTTGTTATTTTTCTTTACTTTTGGAATAATATATTTCGCATCTATATGGAGGACTAGTGCTCATACCCATATTAAAACAAAGATAAAGTACCAATACCAACGCTGTATTAACTAATAAAGTAAATCAGAGTGCTGTGAAGCCACTTCTTACAATAGTTCACATAATCAAATCCTGACTAACGTAAATAGAAAACAAATAAAGATAATGTCCTATCATAGCCACATACACACACTGCAAGAGAAGCAACTAGTAGTTCAGAGTATCCTCTAGGAAATCAGCAATGCACTCCTGCACGTTGTCGTACTCCTGACCTACTCATAGAATAAGCACCCCGAATGAAAGCAGGGTTAGTATGCTTCATACTAGCATGTCTTTCCTATGAAGGGCCAAGTTAGGGCTCATCCTAGGAAAGGTCATGGTTTATTTGTAAAAAAACATTTTACTAATAATTGACAAGCATTTAGGAAACATAAATAAATAATAAGTATTTCTCATGATTAATCTTAACAGTAACATTAACTTGGCATAATTCACAATCTAAATGTCTTAAGTTCTCAACATCTCATCTCAAGTCTCATCATAGTTCTCATCTCGCTCTCATTCATCATAAATCATCTAGCAGTGGCACACTGCCGGAACAAACTTACTGAGGTCAAATTAATTAATAGTATAGTTACGATGTGAAGAACCATAAAAATGCTCATAACAAAACCCACAAGAGGTTGAACGCTTTACCCACAAGATATGATACACTCCTCTTGGAGAGCATGATAACAAAACCTATTAGAAGACTAACCCCAAATTTGCCACAGTGATACCTGATGTTCACACTACCCTAGATCTCCTTTCGAGCAATACACCGACGATGATGCATCCCTCGAGACCCTACCTATGGTGTAAGTATGGTAAAAATCATGACATTGTTATCCCTCAAATTAAGCCATGTCCTGTACCAGCTTTACAGTCACACAGAAATTTCCAAGTTAAACTCATCACATTCATTGGTCCATAGGGACCAGAGCGTTGACTCGAGTCACCCACTTGGAGTCAAATTTTAATTAAAAGTGAACAGCCCACCATATCCTAAATCTCATTATCAGATATCCCAGTTCTCATATTCAATTCGTTAATCATGATCACAGAAATAGAAACCACTCCCCGAAGACTATCTAAGCAATGCTAAGCCAAGTAATATATGAAAAACAATAGGAATATATATATTAAAATTATTCTATGGCGATTCATGGTAATGGGTGTATATTATGCAAAGATATAACATGCACTAGAAATTTTCAAAGCAAATACACACTATTTAAATAAATAGTAGTTTTGGCAAAATATAGAAATTAGGATTCTAAGGAAAAGACATGCCTTCCAGAACTCCTTGCTCCTGCTGGATGTCGGCGAAGTCGAGGTACTCTCCTTTGTTGCTCACGCAATCTAGCGCATGCAAAACGAGAAAAAAACAATAAATAACAGAAATAGCAAAAAAATAAAAAAAATACAGAAATATTACAGTAAGTAGATATGAATTTTCTTGATTTTTAAAAAACCAGAATCGCCGGATTTGGAGCTAAGATGAAATCACAGTGAAAAAGTGAAATAGAATTGTTCACTGGAATTCAGGAAAGAATAAAAATTACTATAGCAGTGGCACTGTTCATCATGGCTGCATGGTGCAACCCACTCCTGCTGCTCCAGGTGGATCGAATAAGAGAAGGAAGCAGAGGCGGATCTACAGGGTATGCCGGGTGGGCCACAGCATACCCTGCAGCCCGTATACAAATACGTGGATGTATATGGCCCAAATAAAAATACTACCCATATACCGCGGCCGGCGCGTCGTTTGGGTTCAATTTGCGCGTCTCGCGGCCGACGCGCCGGCGCCGATCACGTAGCCCCGACTCCTAGTGGCCAGACCGCCAGAACGACATCCGCCCCGTTCTCGCTGCGAGACGACTACGAGACGACGTTGGCCATTGAGGCATCGACCGACTCGCTCCCTTGTCCCGACTGACCGACTCCCGACGGCGAACGGTGCGGATCACCAGCGTCCAGCTCGCACGGCGCACCTGTATAACTGTGTTAGGTTATTATGTAAGGTACTACTGTACTAGTTTAGTTTTTCCTTCAAGTTTTCAATCCTTGTGTTATTGACTTATCAGTTATCACTTATTGTGTATATAATCTACTATCTACTAGTTTGCAATTTACTAGTTTGTAACTTTATATAGTATTTTGAAGTTCTTTTTGAATCCTGAATCTCATATTTTTGTACATATTTGTCTTGTCACATTAGTAAACACTGCATCCTTAAATCAAGTTTTGTGGCCTTTCGTAGAGTTGGAACTTGTTGAATTATGAAGAGGAACGGAGACATTGCATCTCTTTTTCGGAAACATGCAGCAAAGAAGGCTGCTGCTACTTCATCTCCTTCCATGGCTCCGCTTAGAACCGTGGCGGAAGATGAACCTCAAGAGCAAGAGAGAGTAATTGAAGAAATTGTGAATCCTATGCCATCTTTTCCGCCTTCAGTCCCCCTTGATAATGTCTCGCCACCGGCACCGGCATCGGTAGCACCACCGCCACCGCCACCACCGCCGGTCTATGATATCAATCGTCTTCCACATGATCTAGGTGAAAGGCTGCCCATTCAAAGTTATCCTATTAATGATCGAGATGCAATTCGAAGAGCATATATTCTTAAAGGTCCATTCCAACCATATGCACATGAATTTCCAAAAAGAAAAATTGGAAATAGAGATCGTCAATTCAATTTTGTATGGTTTGCTAAGCATCATTGGTTTGAATATAGTATCAAGAAAGATTCTGTGTTTTGCTTTGTATGCTACCTGTTCAAAGATAACAAATGTAAGGGCAAGGGGGCAGATACATTTACTACCGATGGTTGGAGAAATTGGAATATAGGAGAGAGCACTTTTGAAACATGTGGGTTCTAGTACACATAATACAGCTCAAGAGAGATACAATGGCTTTGTGAATCCCAATGCAGCAATTGATTATCACATTGAGAAGTGGAGTGACGAGGATCTTCGTCTTTACAAGATTAGGTTGACTTATTCACTTAGATGTATAAAGTTTCTTTTGCATCAAGGATTGGCATTCCGTGGACATGATGAAAGCGAAGAGTCTAGCAATAGAGGGAACTTCCTTGAACTTTTGAAGTTTCTTGCAACAAATAGTGAAGAAGTGAATAAGTGTGTTATGAAGAATGCTCCAGTAATTGCACTTTAACTTGTCCAGAGATTCAAAAGCAAATTATTCAATGTTGTGCCATAGAAACTAGAAAGAAAATTATTGAAGAACTTGGTGATGGACCCTATGCAATTCTAGCTGATGAGTCTAGTGACATATCACATAAAGAACAACTAGCTCTTTGCTTGCGTTATGTTGATAAATTGGGAAGGCCATGTGAGCACTTTCTTGGAGTTGTTCATGTAGATGATACTACCTCTCTGTCACTTAAGGAAGCAATTGAAGGTTTACTTGTTAGTCATGGCTTGACTTTAACTCAAATACATGGTCAAAGTTATGATGGGGCTAGCAACATGAAAGGAGAGATTAAAGGGCTGAAAACATTGATCATGCAAGAGTCACCTTCTGCTTATTATGTCCATTGTTTTGCACATCAACTTCAATTAGTTCTTATTGCTGTTGTCAGGGGAAATAATGATTGTGTGTGATTTTTTGATCAAGTATCACTCTTGCTGAATATTGTTGGAGTTTCTTATAAGCGTCATGGCATGCTTCGAAATGCTAGACTTGAGAACATCATGAAAGCACTTGATTGTGGTGAACTGAAAACTGGGAGTGGATTGAATCAAGAGATGGGTTTGCCTAGACCTGGTGAGACTAGGTGGGGCTCTCATTACAAGACTGTTATCAACATTATTGCTACGTATCCTACAATCCGCGATGTACTTATCACTCTTGGTAATGATGCTTCACAAATGGGGGATTGGCCAAAAATACATACTATGGTTGGAGTATTTGAGTCATTTGACTTTATTTTCAGTGCACACTTAATGCTTGTTATTCTTGGATACACAAATGATTTATCTGAGTGTTTGCAAAGAAGAGAGCAAGATATTCTTAATGCAATCTCACTTGTTACCGTGGCAAAGAGTAGAATGCAACAATTGAGGTCTGAAGGCTGGAATCAGTTCCTTCAAAGGGTCACTTTGTTTTGTAATAAACATGGTGTCCAAGTTCTTGATATGGAGGGTAATCATGTGCCTTATGGAAGATCAGCACGGTTTGCCCGAAACCAAACAAATGATGATCACTTCAGAAGAGAAGTATATATTGGGGTCATTGATCAGATTAGTCAAGAGCTTGATAATCGGTTTGATGAGGTTAATATGGAGTTGCTTTCTTGTATGTCGGCCTTCAATCCTACCAACTCGTTTGCTTATTTTGATGCACAGAAGGTGCGTAGACTTGCTGAGTTCTACCCTAATAACATCATCTCAAGTACCGATTTGATAAAGTTTGAGTTGTAACTTGATAACTATATTGACGACATAAGACTAGATGATAGATTCAAAGATCTAGAGAATCTTGTTAATCTCTGAGTTAAGCTTGTTGAAACAAAGAAGCATATAGTTTATGATTTGCTTTACTTGCTTCTGAAATTGGTATTGCTTCTACCGGTGGCGACGGCAAGTGTTGAGAGGGTATTTTCTGCAATGAGTTTAGTCAAAAGTAAATTGAGGAATAAGATGGGTGATAGTCTTTTGGATGATTGTCTAGTCACGTTTATTGAGCGAGATATTTTCTTCGAAGTTGATGAAAATGATATAATCAAAAGTTTCATGGCTATTAGAAGACGGAGGCCAGACAAGAAGGACAAGAAGTAATATTGTATTCTTTGAACTATTGTAAGTGCGTAAGCTTCTTTTATGCATATTTCATACTTTAAATGTTTGAACTATTTATATTGTAATTTATACTTGTGTTATCATGTTTCTAGTTATTTTATACTTGTATATTGAATGTCTCGACAACATTTGTAGTTATTTACTGAATTGTTCATTGGATTTTACCGAATTATATATTATAGTATTAATTCCGCTGTTCGGCATATCCTAACTTAAAATCCTAGATCCGCCAAGGAAGGGCTTGAGGTGGAGTGACAGGGAGACAGAAAGAAAGGGAGACAGATGAGAGAATGGACGGAGAGGGGACAGGGTCTAGCGGGCGGGTGGCAGCGGCGTTGGCGGCGACCGGTGGCGACGGAGTGTCGAGCGACAGAAGGTGGTGCGGCGCACAGCGGGAGCAGGTCTTGCGGACACTAGGGTGCGACCAGCGGCGCACGGTTGATGCGGCCGGCGTCAACAGTGCTGCGAGGCGGAGGTGCGCGCAGAGTGGTGGCTACGTACGGCGCTGCCGACGGCGACGGCGTCACGGTGATTCGTGGCGGCACGGAGCGACGCTGATTCCTGTCTCACTTCGGCCACAGCCTAGGGCAAGCAGGGGAGGGATGGTTGCATCCGGCTGGGGTCGGCAAGAAGGTAAAGGCCACCTTGTCAAACACCAGCGCGATGGCATCGACGTCCTCGGCTTCTCTGGCATCCCTCGGATGGCAGCGAACAGGTTGCGCACGAAATTTATGAAATGGAAAAGCATCTTGATGTTGCACAAAAGCCCCCTGTCAATGTTTAGATAAGCCATGCCGATGCAACCTTAACAGAAAGGTTAATGATGGGCGCGATAAGATGGCACGATGCTGCCTCCTGAATGTCATCCATAGGGCCATGACGTAAGTCTGCCTTCAGAAGTGGAATAGACACACAACTACTACCCCCAAACTCGGCGCTGCCAAAAGGATTCTTTGATGGTGATGGTGGTGGTGCTTGGTTAAGCCTTGCTTGTGGCCTTTCTTTAACTCTTTCATCTATGCGGCTATTTGGATTTGCAATCAGCCTTGCTAACTCTTTTTGACGTCAACTCACCCTAGTGTATCTTCTGACTTGTATGATTCGCCAAGCTATTTCAATCCTTACTTCTAGGAAACCTTATCCCTCTTTTCTATGTGTTTGACCAGGGTGCTTCTTATTTTCATGAGCCATTGTTAGTTCATCCTTCTTTCCATACGGATGAAATGCGTATTGGGATGAATGGCTAGAATAGTTTTGTGCTCTTTGCAATACACTTCTGTTTGATTTGTTCTTGAAGGCCAAGCCTCTATCAAGAGTGATTGTACTGCATACTTGTAGATATCTCCGACAATGATTGGGAAGACTAGCAAACGGATTTATGCCCTCTTCTTCTATCTTCTCGCATTGAGCAACTGCTATGCGGGCAAGAGTTCTTCTTGGAAATTTCTTGGTGGGCCACAGTAGATCTCTACGCGGCTTCAAATTGCTGCACCTCCACAAACTTTTCCTAGTATGGCTCCAATTCTACATGGGCAGCGACAGCTGAAAAATTACTTCCTGTTCATCCGACCCTTTTAACCCTTCCATGCTATTCCCATGGTAACAATGAGGGTGGAGCACCGCACCGTGGTCTTCTTTAGGAAACTCGAAGTTTGTTGAATCTTTGTCAATAGATCTTCTCTGATCTTTATTGGCACGCTCCGCTAGTTCTTACAGCACTACTACAGAATATTATATCAGTGTCGGTTCGAAACTGGCATTATTACTAGTTTTTGAATCGGCACTGCATAAGCGACAGTTATAACCCAGGTAATCACTGCCGGTTTCGGAACCGGCAGTGATAAAGACTATCACTACCGGTTCTCGAAAACACATGAATTTAGCTTAAAAATTGGTTAAAAAATAAGAAATTTTTTTTTTTTATGTCCGGAATCTATATTCTAATCATCTACCACCTACTAAAGGTTATTAGGACATGTTTTCATACGAAATACAAATATTGCGTTACCCGCGACTCGAACCTATGACCTCTCCACTCAACCCTCACTCTTCTAACTATCCCACCCAACCTCACTCGAACTTATGACCTCTCCACTCAACCCTCACCCTTCTAACCATTCCACCCAACCTCACGTTCTTACTTACAAAAGATATGTATACCTTTTAACCTTTCTTTGTCATCACTACCAGTTTTTTCTCAAACCGAAACTAGCAGTGATAAGTTGTCACTACCGGTTCTTGTTAAGAACTGACAATGGTAATGAATTATCACTATAAGTTCTAGCCAAGAACCGACATTGTCAAAACCACCCGATGTATTGTTGGCTCCGTCGTCGATGATATTATGACCTTTCTGCCCGACATCCACTTGACCATGTCTTGTCCAACATGTGTAGCCATGCACAAGCCCCCTTTAAATAAAGTGGTCATGTATTTGATCTTTTTCCGAAAATATTTTCTCATTCTTGCAATCAAAGCATGGACAACATATGTATTGCACCTTCTCTTCACATGCTTGTACTCCTCGGTAGCACAAAGAAAAGAATATGCACCTTCCATATACTCTGAGCTACAACGGTTTTTATCATACATCCATCTTCGATGGTCCATGTATACTAATTTAATTTATGTACCTTTCAATCAATAGTTCAAATGTAGCTAATCATAATGTAACAAATGATCGTGACAAATTACTCACCTTGTGGAGCACCTGGATCAAGCAAGTGGATGCACAGGGTTGAAGCTTCCTAATAGTCCAACACATAACACATATACAAGTTACATGGATCTTTTTAATTACCAGTAGCCAAATTATCGCATTCACTACCGCGCTTGGTCTTCTGGATGAGCGCGGGAATGAAGAGCTACCTATATCGGTAACTGGGGAAGAGGGTCTATTAGTGCTGGCCCTAAATTAAAAATGACACAAATAGCAAGTTATATGCACTGTTTTTTTGGCAGAACAGCCACAACTATATATGTGTTGGTTTATATTCCGAACCGGCACAGTCGTTGAACATATCTGTGCCTATTTTTTGTATTAATCATTGCGTACATATTTTTGCAGGTAGTAGTAAGGACAGACACATAAAAGGTGAGCATTTGTGCCAGTTTTACTACAAAACCATCATAGATGAGCTCCTCCTGTCCGCCCACTTACGAACCTGTGATAGCCTGGTCAGGGTCTAACTCAATGATTCGTGCACTAGTTTCTGTATCGGTACACTAGTGCCACCATTGCATAGTCAGATCAATTTAAGCATAAAACGATAAAGTAACTAAGTATTATAGAAGGTATCGCCTTGTGGCGAGCAGTTACCGTACAACCGTTCAAGCCAAAAGTTACAATCCATCAAAAGAAATATCAGAGTTCATGCAGAAGTCTTCAACAAAAAAAAAAAATCCAGCGGCTATGCATTTCTGCAAGAGGTTAGGAGGAACGCCCTGTACTTCGCCTTCAAATCCCTGCTTCTCATCTTCGAAGCAAGCATACAGGTCTTCCAGTCAATCTCCATCTAAAGAGTGAGTGAGTACGAGGGTAAGTGCGCAATCAAACCACATTTGTGAGTTAACATCTTCCTAATGCAATTAATGATAAAGACTACAAGGGAAGGCAAAAGGTTTGTTTATTTGCAAAATGGTAGTTTAAAGTAATATTACTATGATTCCTATCACTAGAGGAAACAACACTAATTTTGTCGGCCAGATACCGATGAAAATAGCCAAAATACCGACGAAATTGGCTATTTCCGTCGGTAATTGGCTATTTTTGTTGGTTTGCCGACGAAATTACGCCGTCGAAAATAGAGAGACGAAATTAAGTTACATTTCGTCGGGGCCCAATGAAATTACCGTAATTTCGTCAGCTTTTTTTGGCTGACGAAATGCCTCTGTGGGAACCTAGGTGATGGCACAAGGGCTGACGTGGCACACAATTTCGTCGGCCGTACGTGCGACGTGGCATCCCTCCCGGTGGAGTCCACGTCGTGGCATCCCTCCCGGCGGAGTCCATGGCCGGTAAATTTGTCGGCGTATAGCCGATGAAATTATTTGCACCTGGGGCAGTGCTGGATCAGGCCAACTTGTCTCAGTAATCTCGTTGGCCATAACCGATGAAAATATTTAATTTTTCAGAAATGCAAAAAAATTTAGGAAAATCCTAGAAAAATCACAGATAATTCACAATAATGTTCAGAAAATTCTAAAAAGTCATAGATACATTTCACACCATATACATCTTATCACAAAATATTATACACACACATAAAACACGATATCACATAAAGCTAACCAATTGCATGTGTCATGTGCATCCATCCATACACAAGCATCACAGTTTGCACAAAGTGCATGAATGCACACAACACATCACAGTTTGTCTCGCCAATCACACAAAGCATGGTTTAAAATAGTTTATTTTCGCAATAGTACATGCATACAAGAGTACAACTCTAATTCTTTGAACCGTGATACTCGTGACCACTACCTGCGTCACCTCTGGAGTTGAGGTATTGGTCAATCGACGGCGACCTCGAAGAACTAGGGACATCGCCTCTTCCGTGAGCATCGGCTGGAGGAGACGGAGGAGGTGTCGTGAAACCCTAAATGAAACAAATTGTTAAAGTTAAATTTTTTTTATTGAACCAAGATATGAAACAAGTAATAAGTGAATGTAAGGTACCTGGTGTGGCGGCGGGAAGAAAAAAGCAGGAGGCAGAGGCTGAAATGCAGTCATGGTGAAAGGCGTTCCCAAGTGAGCAGTTAACACCACCTGATAATAGCAATGGTAGGGCAAGAGAGGAAAACTTTGTTATTAATGTTTTCATCGCAAATAAGTAGTACATAAGGCAAGTAGGCTCTTTTTGATGAATTATGAACAGATGAACGCTAAATTAGCAATTCTAGGCCTTAAGGGCTACACAAAACATGGATAGAGAAAAAGTGCATAATTTTGCTAATAAATGTACTTTTCATTGCACACAAGCAATAAGTGACACATTTGAGCCATGTAGGGTAATTTTCACCAATTATCGAGCTACAATTGGAAAATTAGGAATTGAAGGCCTTAAGTACTACATAAACCATGGAAAGAGTAAACGAGCAAGATATCATGAGTTATTGATGTTTCATCACAAAGAAGCAACAAATAAAGTATTTAGGCTATTTTTGGATGAATTATCAAGATACATATGCTAAATTAATCTATGACTTCAAGGGCTAAATTTGCAATTAAAGGCCTTAAGGGCTAAAATTGGCTAGTTTATTAAATTTTCATTGCAGGAGTCCTTTTTCATGGAATTTCAATGAAGTTAGTTCAACTTACTTTGAGGTGTCGTTGCTACTGTGCCTGATAAGACATCATGTACTCTTGGGATTGCCTCACCTACTCTTCCTGTCTTCTCATCACCTCCTGCTGTTGGCTCAACCGCTCCTTTAGTCTCGCCTCGCAAGAGCTACGATAACTGTCTTGCGAGGACTGGGACGACCTCGCCTCAGCTAACACTTCGTCTGAATCGATGACCCCATTGAACATGGGAAACCTCTAATGTCTTTTACCACTACCGCTCGAGTACAAAGCTATAGTGTCGACTTCTTCTTTCCTCCAATCATAGTCCTCGCCATGCCTTTCGACCATGCCTCTCTGTACCGAGCTTGCAGTTTAATTAGTTTAGTGTTATAAAATTCATTTATTTGGAGGCTTGTCAATATTATTTACCAAGTTTTGCGTCGCCATCTCGCTACACAGTTGCTCAGGCTGTGTAGGATCAACTCCGAAGTGGCCTAGGATATATGCCTCAATATAGCTAGGCGCAACCCTCTGCTCAGCTTCCTATAATGTAATGGTACATGGTAAGTATTAATGACCACAGATATTTCAAATATGTAAGTAACTAACAATTTGAACAAAAAGATCATATACCATTCGGCGTGCTACACGAAGATGTCCATCATCACCATATCGTTGAGTAATCCTAGGGCCTGCCTGCCGGTTGCTCTTCTTCTTCTTCAACTGCTCGACAAAAATAGGTGAGGACCAGTAGGCACAAAGTGCCCACCAAGCATTTGGGCACTTCCTAAGCCAAGGTATCTCCACTTGGAGATACTCATCCGCTCGAAGGTAGATGGAAGAAGCCGCTTTCTTTTTATTCATGTCCTCCTTCTTGATAGTCTTGTAGTAGGAGCATACCGCTGAGATGCAAGCATTGGACATCACGTCCTTCATCACCTTAGTAGCAGCCTTCTTGATTACACTTTTCTCCTTGGTCTCCAACGCCTGCTCCTGTCCTTCAAGCAAACGATGCCTTTCCTAATTGTTGAATGATTTGAGTTAAACACTATATTAATGAAATTAATATATGACACAAGTGAAATTGACAAGGTTATATATATTACCCAGATATCGATCCAAACCCTTCGTGCAACGGTACCATGTTGGCTAGCTATAGCCAACTTGTAGGGAGCCCATTTTGTTGCCGGCTGAGAAACACCAGCAACCATCACCAACCCTGGATAGTGGTAACGACAGAGAGTCCCCAAGTTTACATTGACAGGTTTTAGGCGATTCCTGCCCTCCCAAGCAATATCAATCCATTGCCTGAAAAATGCAAATTTTATACTTACAAATTAATCAATCATGAAGTAAACAACAAATTAAATTTATTTAGTACTCACCAATCATCATGTGGCTTGATCTGTCTCCACGCCCGGGGATCCGAAACTGCTGGGGTAATCATATTATTTGACCTTTGCATGAAATAGTAAAAGCATGATAATGTAACTATGATAATGATGTTACCAAAATAATACTATCGGGTTGTAAGTACAAAGAATTACCTAAAGACAGGTGCAATCTCGTCGTCTTCTCCGTCCTCATCCTCCTTATCTTCAGTCACTTCCCCATCCTCCTCATTCACCACCTCCATGTCCTCGGCCTCCTCATCCTCTTGTGGAGCGGCCTCCTTAGGGTCAACCTGCAAATTAAAAAATATTGTATAATGGCTGAACATACAAATTTAAAAATACTACATAACACCTAAAAACAATACTTGCTATGGAGCAGCCTCCTCAGGTGGGGGAGCCTCCAGCTGAACCTCCTCGAGGCATCTCGCCAATTCTATCTGTCGGCTCGGGTGCGAAGTGCTACCCCTAAAAAGAGAACCACCTCCTGAGCATGAAGAGCCATCCTTCTTCAAAGAATACGAAGAGCAGTTCTTTTTCGTTCACTTTCTCAGCTACGAAAACATGATCCTATTGAAAAAATATTATTGAGAAGTTATTATAAGCAAATAAGAACATGCATAAGTAATAAATTAAAATTGAAATATGTAATTACACTTATTAGAATTCATTGGCCTCGTGAGATTCATTGGTGACATTTTGTAATGCGCGACGACGCCTCGTATTATGACCAATTTGTGAGTCATTGGGACCATGATGAGTTCGTTTCTTTTTCTGCACATCCTCAACAATAACATCTTCGGGGTTGCCAGCCATTTGATCAAGTGGCATCCTAGTGTCTACTTCGAAAGAGCTCGGCAAATAGCCATCCTGGTATGCCTCGAGTATAGCGTTGTCAAGCTCACTTTCACTGTACTCGTCATCTCTAGGGACGGACAACAGGCCAGGAGGGTTCACCTTGTGAACAACCCACCATGATTCCAAGTTCGATATTGATGTACATGGTATGACATATAATACACCTGTTCAACTTGGTGCGCCAATACAAAAGGATTGTATTATGTAAGACGTGATGCATGGTTAACCTCGGTCATGCCAATTTTGTTGTTATGCCTTGTGCCATTCTTAGTGAAGGATCGGGATGTCGCCTAGAGGGGGGTGAATAGGCGTAATTAAATTTATCACTAAATTGATTGCAGCAGAAATAAAAGGTTCGGACTGTCCGAGTATAGCTCGGACTGTCCGAGTATAGCTCGGACTGTCCGAGCACTTCGGATAGTCTAAAAGTATATTCGGATAGTCCGAAGATAGCAGAGTAAGGAAATGTGCAAAAGTAGATCTGGGCTCCTAGAGAGATGTTTCCTGCACCAAAGAGTGTTAGTGAGCCCTAAGTACCTGAAAATGAAGTATGGTCAACAATATCTTCTTTTCAAACGAGATCATCGCTTCAAACACCAAGACTTGAGTTTGAATACAAGAGTGAAGATGAGTCCAAGAGATGAAGACGGAGACCCAAAGATTTTATCCCGAAGTTCGGATCCTTGAGGGGATCCTACGTCTCCGTTGAGGAGGCACAAAGCCCGGGTCTCTTTCAACCCTAATCCTCTCGGTGTTGCACCAAGCACTCACCGACTTCACTATCTTGAATCCTTTCCTTGCGGAGGTGGATTCGACCTTCACAAACTTCCGGAGGCTCACCACACGAAGCTTGGGAGCTCACCGGCGACTCCTAGCCGTCTAGGAGTCCTCAACCTCCAAGAGTAATAGATCGGCGAGAAATCCGCGAGAGGATGAGACCCGGTGCTCAAGATGGATCTAAGCAAGCTCAAGCTCTCCAAATCTCACTTCTTTTCTCTCTCTAGGAAATCCAATCAACAAGCTCAAAAGGAGAGAGAAAAGCTAGGGCTCAAGGAGTAAATGAGGAGGAGTAAATGCTCTGAGTGAATAATCGTTGTTAGGTGAGAGTGAAGTGAGGTATATATATGAGCCCTCGAAACTAGCCGTTTTGACTCAGGTCCGAATAGGTTCGGATAGTCCGAGCAAATACTCGGATACTCCGAATAGTGTAAAACCACAGAGACAGAGAGACCCAGCTCGGATACTCCGAGTTGATTCTTCGGATAGTCCGAACCTTCGGATACTCCGAGCGGTTCGGATACTCCGAGTGAAATCTCGGATAGTCCGAATAATTTCAACCCAACAGACAGAGAGGGTCACCTCGGATAGTCCGAATAATTTTCTTCGGATACTCCGAGTGACTTCGGACATTCCAAGTGAAAAACTTGGATACTCCGAGTGGGACTTAGCCTCAAAGACCAATTTCTTTCTGGGAAGACAGAGGGGGTCAGCTCGGACAGTCCGAGTAATTACTCGGATACTCTGAGTGACAAAAGGTGTTTTGTGTCTGGATTTTGGATTTGGTGACATAGGTTTAAAAACTTGTAAATTACTAACTAATTTCCATCATGAGCACCTAGAATATCCAAACACTATTTTCCGTCAAATCCCTCTTAATAGTACGGCTATCCTTAGACTCAAAATTTAAATAAATTACAAATCACAAGTCTAGATACCGTCTTTTGCTTCATTCGAATTTAGGGTTCGTCAAAGCCCATAACTTCACTGTAGAGGACTAAGATCTGAAGATAACACTTAGAAATCTCATTAGTCCTTTAATCGTTTTGTCATTAACCTCCAAAACATATAGGGGGCCTAGATGCACTTTCAATCTCCCCCTTTTTGGTGAGTTGATGACAATACGATTAAAACTTTACAAATGGAATGAAATAGACTTTCTTTTGAATTCCAACCATATAGTGGAGCTCCCCCTAAATGTGTGCATCAAAAAAATTTTAATGGAAGCTTAAATGCACATATTTTTCAAAAAAAAAATTGACAGAGTCTCCCCCTATATCTTTGCAATTCAACAAGAGTAGAATTTATTTTAGCAATATGACATGGCATGGGGCACACAAATGAAACACTAACATTTGTAAGATAGGACAAGATAGATTTCTACACAGACAACAATTATCAACAACAAACATCCACAATTACCATAATCAATTACAGGGACAGAATTAGAAGTTCAGCTACCACAAATTAAAAGTTCAACTTACCACAACCACAAGTTAAAAACAACAACAGTTCAACAGTTCATCTCCGGAGAACATACAAAAGATCACTAAGACAAATAGACTAGATTCCTCTCCCCCTTTGTCATCAAGGCACCAAAAGAGTGGAGGAAACTAGGAGCAGAATCAGGCATCGCTGTCTTCGTCGTCGTCCTCGTCATCGGGAGCAAATGCAGCATCATCTCCTACCTCGCTGCCCTGAGAGGAGTGGAGACCGAAGAGATGCCTAGTCTGAGTGTCCACCGTGGCGGAGGATTTAGAATCAGACTCCTCAGCAGAACAAGGCAGGTTGAGCTTCTTCTTGATGTCTTGAAGTTGACGACGAGTGTCAGCCAGCCGGAGATTGGTCTCCTGAATCTTCCTGTGGCTTTTCATGCCAAGACAGAAGATAGCGCGAAGCATTTTCTTCACTGAGCCACTGGAGGAGGAGGAAGGTCCAGGAGAGGATGGCCTGTCTCTGGAAGTAGAGGATTAACCTGGAGCAGGAGACTTGGCAGGAGATCTGGTCCTACCACGCCTGACAGAGGGAGTTGAAAAAGAAGTGACTTTGATAGAACGGACCCTATAGGCGGTGTGCTCTACATCTCTCACAAACCTTAGACCAGTGACCCCTTCTATCACACACATCACATAAGGGGCAAAGCTGCAGCTGCTGCGAGGATTGAGTGAGTTTGAGCGAATTTCCTGCCAAATGAAATCAAACACGTCAAACGGACGTGTTCCCTCACCAATCCTGAGAAGGAGATTCCTAGAGAAAGAACTGATGTTGGTTGCATCTCCCTCTTTTGGCCAAAGTGTCTTCCTCAGCAGCTTGTAGAGAATGGCATAGAATGGCTTGAGTCCTCTAGTGGTTTCCAATTTGAAGGCCTGGGTGTCATCATAAATAGACTCCATCTCATTGACACTCAGAGGTTCTGACATGTGAAGCTTATCCAGATTGTACCACCCTTCAGTTGAGAAACCCAAGCAGTCAGCAAATTGTTCCTTGGTCACTGAATAGTAGAGCCCGTCTGCCATAAACCACATAGTACTATCTTCATCAGAATCCACATAGAGTGTTGCATAAAACTGAGCAACCAGCTCATTGTTCCAAGCAAACTGAAAAGTCATGATGTCCTTGACACCATGGCGTTCACAAGCCTCCAGCACTTGGTTGAAAATAGGATCCTCTTGTTCTTCCATGTAACCCCAGTCAACCCACTGCATGGACACTACAGGATTCTTCTTATTGGCAATCACTGAGTCATAGTAATCCTGTTGGAAGTGGTTCCAGAACCTCCTGTCCACAAACTCTTCCCGATGGAACTCCAGGGGATTCTTGTTTCTCAGTCTACGGACTAGCTTTCCCTTCCCTTGACCTGAGCTGTAGTCAATCTTCTTCTTAGGCATCACATTTCCTGAAATGACCCGCACAGAGGGATGGACTTGCAGAGGTCCAATGAGCTCTCCTGAACGACGCTGCTCAGCCTTCTTGGCTTCCCTTTGATTGAACATGGCAGCATGAGGATCATCACTAGAATCCTCTTCATCACCTCTCCTTGAAGACTGAGAGAGAGGTGACCGATCGACCTTCTCGCGCCCTCTGTTGCTTCTGACGGTCTGAGTGGGAGGATCAGCTGCAGGTGGAGGAGGAGCTGAGGAACTGCCGGCAGGGTGATCATGCTTTTTCTTCTTTCGGGCCATGGTCACAGAAATATCGCGAGAGAAGTGATCACCACCTTGAGAAGGGTCCATCTAAGAGGTTTCAAAGGAATGATGAAGATTAGACTCCAATTAAACACTAAATGGATGAGAGTAGGGTAAATTTGGGCATGTCAACTTCGGATAGTCCGAGATATATTTCGGACAGTCCGAATGCTTCGGACACTCCGAACATGTTCGGATAGTCCGAAGTGTAACTGGGATAGTCCGAGTTGCGCGAGTTCAAGTTTGCCCTAACTCATCCAATCTAGAGATTTAATCAAAGTGGACTAGAGCCTGACAAGGAAGATCGTCCTAGAAGGTCCTAGAACAATACTAGACACTAGGTTTAACAGAGAATCAACGAAATGAAGTGAAATTCGAGGGGCGGTTTCCACGGTACCTTGAAGAGAGGACCACGGAAACTCCGAGGTGAGAGCCCGGCAATGGCGCGGTGGAGAAGAGAGCCCTCGCCCCGGGGAACTCCTCCGAGGTCTGAATCGAAGGATTTGAGGTCCAAAGGTGAAGATCCACGAACCGGGCCGAAAAGGAGGAGAGAGAGAAAAAAGAACGCGCGGTGGAGTGGAAAAGAGAAGTGAGGAGGAAGAAGATAACTGCGCGGGGTAAAATACCCGAGACAACCAGTTCGGATACTCCGAACTAATGTTCGGATACTCCGAGCCATTCGGATAGTCCGAACAATTATTCGGACACTCCGAGCTGTCCTTCTCTAGAACATTGAATACACAAAAGGAGAATGCCACCGATTGGAAGAGGGACTGGAAAGTCCTAAAGAGTCTCCTCATCTTGTGATCAGCATCTCAATCAAACATTCAAACTATGATCACATGATGGTTGACATGATCGACCAGATCAAAAAATCAATGAACACATCAATTTAAGAGAAGTAAAGAAAATTATCATTTTCAAAATGTTTTCCAAACATCATCCAATTGTGTGCTCACTTCAAGCCACGTTACGAGAATCTAGAACATTTAGCCCACTCCTTAGTTCACAAAATCTTCTTTCATCAAGTGGTTTAGTAAAAATATCAGCTAATTGATGTTCAGTTCTTACATGTTGAATTTCGATATCGCCTTTTGTGGAGTGGTCTCTTAGAAAATGATGGCGATATCGATGTGTTTAGTCTTGAGAGTGTTGGACAGATTATTTGCAATTTTAATAGCGCTCTCATTGTCACACAATAGTGGTACTTGGTTGTAGGTTAGGCCAAAATCATCTAGGGCTTGCCTTAACCAAAGTAACTGAGCACAACAGCTCCCGGCTGCCACATACTCGGCTTCGGCAGTGGATAGGGCTACGGAGTTTTGCTTTTTAGAGGACCACGAAACTAGGGACCTGCCCAAAAATTGACAAGTTCCTGAGGTACTTTTCCTATCCACTTTGCAACCTGCATAATCCACATCAGAATATCCAACTAATTCAAAAGATGACCCTTTTGGATACCAAAGACCAAAATAACGAGTGTGGACTAAATATCTCAAAATTCTTTTCACGGCCACCATGTGGCACTCCTTAGGAGCGGCTCGAAATCTCGCACACATGCACACACTAAGCATGATATCCGGCCTAGATGCACAAAGATAAAGAAGTGAACCATTAATAGATCGATATACCTTTTGGTCGACCGGCTTACCATCTTTGTCAATGTCAAGATGACCATTGGCTTGCATTGGCGTCTTGATTGGTTTTGCCTTCTCCATATCAAATTTCTTCAACATGTCTTTGGTATACTTGGTTTGGCAAATAAATGTGCCCTTATTGAGTTGCTTTACTTGAAATCCAAGGAAGAATTTCAGCTCACCCATCATGGACATTTCAAACCTATTTGTCATTGTCTTACTAAATTCTTCACACAATAGATCATTAGTAGAACCAAATACTATATTATCAACATATATTTGACAAATAAACAGATCATTATCGACGTGTTTAATAAAAAGAGTAGGATCAGCCTTTCCAATTTCAAACCCTTGGTTGACGAGGAAATCCCGAAGACACTCAAACCATGCCCGTGGGGCTTGTTTGAGTCCATAGAGTGCCTTGTGAAGTTGATAGACATGATCCGGAAATCCGGGATCCTCAAACCCAGGTGGTTACTCAACATATACCAACTCGGAGAGCGGTTCATTAAAAAATGCGCTCTTCACATCCATTTACTTCAACTTAAAGTTGTAGTGAGTAGTATAGGCAATTAAAATACGAATGGAATCTAGCCTAGCTACGGGTGCATAAGTCTCACCAACATCAAAACCTGAAATTTGTGTGAAGCCTTGAGCAACCAACCGTGCTTTGTTCCTCGTCACAATTCCATTTTCATCTTGTTTATTGCGAAACACCCATTTGGTTCCAATAACATTTTGTTTGGGTCGTTCCACAAGCTCCCACACTTTGTTTCTTTTGAAATTATTCAATTCATCTTGCATGGCAATGATCCAATTGGGATCTTCAAGTGCTTCTTCTACCTTCAATGGTTCAAAAGAGGAGACAAAAGAGTAATGTTCACAAAAATTAGCAAGTTTAGATCGAGTGGATACTTCCTTGTTGATATCACCAAGTATATTATCAACGGGATGATCCCTTTGTATACTTTGGTGTACCCTAGGATGAGGAACCTCTTGATGCTTCTCTTGAACGTCTCCACCCTTCTTAAGAAAGTTGTTGGAGACGTCGATTTCTTGACTTGAGGAGGGTGGATGTCCTTCAGTTGAAAAGTTATTCGGAGTATCCGACACACCACTCGGAGTATCCGAGTGTGTTCGGATAGTCCGTTGTCCATATCCGGACTGTCCGCCTCCTTGTTGATCTTCAGCATCTTGAGGCTTGATATCTCCAATTGCTAACTTCTTGATCGCCTCACAAGGTGGTTCTTCATTTTCTAAAACACAACGATCAACTTGCTCCGCTTGGGAGCCGTTAGTTTCATCAAACGTTACATCACGCGTGATTTCAACAATACCCGTGGTATTATTGAAAACACGGTATGCATAAGCGTTTGATCCATATCCAAGTAGAAACCTTCATCAACTTTAGGAGCAAATTTAGAAGACTTAGCTTTCTTTTTAAAAATGTAGCACTTACTCCCAAATACCCGAAATTAGGAAACATTCGGTTTCTTCCCGGTGAGTAGTTCATAGGATGTTTTCTTCAACAGCTTGTGAAGATAAAGCCGATTGGTAGCGTGACAAGCGGTGTTTACCGCTTCCGCCCAAAACCTATCGGAAATCTTGTACTCGTCGAGCATCGTCTTCGCCATCTTGATTAGGGTTCTATTCTTCCTCTCAGCTACCCCATTTTGTTGAGGGGAATAGGGAGTCGAGAACTCGTGTTTTATCCCTTCCTCATTGAGATAGTCTTCTACTCCCGTATTCTTGAATTCCGTTCCATTGTCGCTCCTAATTCTTTTGATCTTTAACTCAAATTCATTTTGCGCTCTTCGCATGAATTTCTTGAGTGTTCCTTGAGTCTCACTCTTATCATGCAAAAAGAACACCCACGTGAAGCGTGAAAAATCATCTATAATAACAAGACCGTATTTGTTACCTCCTGTACTTATGTAGGCGATTGGTCCAAATAAGTCCATATGTAGCATTTCCAAAGGTCTTGATGTTGTCATTATGTTCTTGGCGGGATGAGAGGTGCCCACTTGTTTTCCCGCTTGGCATGCACTACATATCCTGTCTTTCTCAAAAGTGACATTTGTTAGTCCAAGAATGTGTTTGCCCTTTAAGAGCTTGTGAAGATTTCTCAATCCAACATGAGATAGACGGCGATGCCATAGCCATCCCATGCTAGACCTAGCCATTAAGCATGTTTCAAGGTTGGGTTTATCCATGGAAAAATCCACTAGATAAAACTTTTCCTTTAAATGCCCTTTAAAGGCTATGGAATTATCACATCTCTTAATGACATCCACACCTTCATTAGTAAAAAGACAATTGTAGCCCGTTGCACACAATTGTGGAACGGACAACAAATTGTAGCTCAATGATTCAACAAGTAAGACATTTATGAGAAGAATATCATCGGTGATGGGTATCTTACGAAGACCCATCACCTCACCTTTGCCATTGTCGCCGAAGATGATACTATCACTTGTTAAACCATTTGGATCTAGATATGAAAACATAGACTTCTCTCTGGTCATATGATGAGTGCATCCACTATCCAAAATCCAACTTGATCCACTGGAGTGATAGTCCTACAAGATAGAATCATACTTGTTTTTTAGGTACCCAAACTTGTTTGGGTCCTCTTAGGTTAGTAACTAGTGCTTTTGGCACCCAAATAGATTTGACACTAAAATTCTTGGGTTTTGGACCTACATACTTAGCAACTATATGACCAAGGTTAGTTTTTTGAGCACAAAGGAAGCATTGAAAATAAAATGAGTAAGATGGTTAGAGGATACTTGTGCTTTTATAAACTTGATGGGCTTGGTAATGGGGGCTACCACAATGTGGCCCTTCTTGCCCTTAGGAGGAATATAGCCAAGCCCCTCCCTTTTGAAGTTGCCTTGTCGCTTTCCTAAGAACTCCTCAAGTCCTTTGCTCGACTTGTAGGATTTTTGAAATCCATTCTCAAGAAGTCCTTTTAGCTTTTCATTTTCTTTCGCCAATACTTGCATTGTCTCAAAGTTAGTTGTACAAACATTTATATCAATGTTATAACATCTTGCACAACCGTTACTAGTTGAAGGCAGTGAGAGAGAAGTAGCTAGGTTTGAAAAGTGAGAAGGACTTTTCGAGAGATCAACAAGCTTCACATCAAGAGCCTTGCAAGCGTCCTTTGCTATAGCAAGATCCTCTATGAGTGAAGCGTTGGTGATCTCAAGATTAGTTACTTGAGATGTGGCTAAATCAATATTCTTAGCCATCTCAAAGTTCTTTTTCTTCTCACTAGCCAAACTTTTCTCTAACTCAAGGTTTCTCTCTTTTTCTTGGATGAGCAAGTCTTCTTGAGTTTTAAGAATTGCTTCTTGTCTCTCTATTTCTTTCAACATAGCATTTAATTTTATCATATCAAAATCTTTCATTGATTTAAACAAATCATCATCACAATCACTTTCATCATCTTCACTAACATTATTGCAAGGATCATTAATAGTAAAGATTGAGTTCTTATTTGATACCTTGCGCCCCTTAGCCATGAGGCAATTTGGAACATCATCATCGTCACTTAAGTTGTCAAAGAGAGTCTTTGAACTCGTTGGCGTGTATGATGAAGTGATGGCGATGGATGCAATTTCTTCATCGGATTCGGAGCTTGAGTCCGATTCGGAGTCGGATTCGGAATTGGAATCCCACTCCTTCCCAATATGTGCGTGCTCCTTCTTCTTGCCTTTCCTCTCATCCTTTTTGTGATGCTTGTCCTTCCTCTTCTTCTTGTCGTCATCATTCTTTTCATTCTTCTTTCTTTGTGGGCATTCGACAATGAAATGACCGGCTTGCCCACACTCATAGCACTTCCTTTGAGAGTGCCTTCCTCTTGACTTACTCCCATTGCTCTTGTATCGACCCTTCGACTTGAAACCACTCTTCTTGAGGAATTTATTGAATCTCCTCACAAAGAGTGCCATTTCATCCTTGCTCAAAGGACCATCATCATCATCTTCACTAGAGCCTTCATCGGTGTCGTTTGATCCTCTAGTGGCCTTTAGAGCAATGTCTTTCTTTTTACTAACCCTCACAAGTTCTTCCACGGCATCGGCGTCCTTGACCATCATCTCATCGGCCACCAATCTCCCAAGTACATCATGAGGTGTGAGAGAACTGAAATTGTCTCTCTCCCTAATGAGTTGTACTAGATTTCGGTTCTTTGGAGTGATGACACGTAGAAGAATCTTCACCACTGCTCTATCCGTCAAGTCCTCACATCCGAGACCTTTTGCTTGATTTATTAGGATCATCAAGCGATCAAATATTTGAGTATAGCTTTCTCCATCCTCTAGCACAAACCGACCAAGTTTCCCATTGATGAGCCCAATCTTTGATTCTCGAACGCTTGAGGTTCCCTCATGAGCAACCTTTAATGTGTCCCAAATGACCTTTGCATCTTCAAGCCCATCAATACGGTTGAACTCGGTTGGACTCAAGGCATTCAATAATGCGTTAGCCGCTTGATCATTGATGTGACGCTCCTTCTTCTCATGAGGTGTAAGCTTGGTGGAGTCCTTGGGTTTAAAACCTGTTTCAACAATCTCCCAAATCGAAGGGTGAAGAGACCTCAAGTACATCTTCATCTTATGTTTCCATGCCGGGTAATGAGTGCCATCGAAATATGGCGCTTTACCGGACGACACGGAGACATAAGATAATGATCCCGAGGGGCCAACAGTGGGATACTCAAAAGGAATTTCTGCACCGGTGCTAACACGTGGGTTGTCCGTGTTGTCATCGGTGAAACTAGCTCTCTCAGTCGACATCCTAATTTCTCCAAGCGGTTAAGCTTAATACAAGAGATTAGGCTCTAATACCAATTGAAGGATCGGGATGTCGCCTAGAGGGGGGTGAATAGGCGTAATTAAATTTATCACTAAATTGATTGCAACGGAAATAAAAGGTTCGGACTGTCCGAGTACAGCTCGGACTGTCTGAGCACTTCGGATAGTCCGAAAGTATATTCGGATAATCCGAAGATAGCAGAGTAAGGAAATGTGCAAAAGTAGATCTGGGCTCCTAGAGAGATGTTTCCTGCACCAAAGAGTGTTAGTGAGCCCTAAGTACCTGAAAATGAAGTATGGTCAACAATATCTTCTTTTCAAACGAGATCACCACTTCAAACACCAAGACTTGAGTTTGAATACAAGAGTGAAGATGAGTCCAAGAGATGAAGACGGAGACCCAAAGATTTTATCCCGAAGTTCGGATCCTTGAGGGGATCCTACGTCTCCGTTGAGGAGGCACAAAGCCCGGGTCTCTTTCAACCCTAATCCTCTCGGTGTTGCACCAAGCACTCACCGACTTCACTATCTTGAATCCTTTCCTTGCGGAGGTGGATTCGACCTTCACAAACTTCCGGAGGCTCACCACACGAAGCTTGGGAGCTCACCGGCGACTCCTAGCCGTCTAGGAGTCCTCAACCTCCAAGAGTAATAGATCGGCGAGAAATCCGCGAGTGGATGAAACCCGGTGCTCAAGATGGATCTAAGCAAGCTCAAGCTCTCCAAATCTCACTTCTTTTCTCTCTCTAGGAAATCCAATCAACAAGCTCAAAAGGAGAGAGAAAAGGTAGGGCTCAAGGAGTAAATGAGGAGGAGTAAATGCTCTGAGTGAATAATCGTTGTTAGGTGAGAGTGAAGTGAGGTATATATATGAGCCCTCGAAACTAGCCGTTTTGACTCAGGTCCGAATAAGTTCGGATAGTCCGAGCAAATACTCGGATACTCCGAATAGTGTAAAACCACAGAGACAGAGAGACCTAGCTCGGATACTCCGAGTTGATTCTTCGGATAGTCTGAACCTTCGGATACTCCGAGCGGTTCGGATACTCCGAGTGAAATCTCGGATAGTCCGAATAATTTCAACCCAGCAGACAGAGAGGGTCACCTCGGATAGTCCGAATAATTTTCTTCGGATACTCCGAGTGACTTCGGACATTCCGAGTGAAAAACTCGGATACTCCAAGTGGGACTTAGCCTCAAAGACCAATTTCTTTCTGGGAAGACAGAGAGGGTCAGCTCGAACAGTCCGAGTAATTACTCGGATACTCCGAGTGACAAAAGGTGTTTTGTGTCTGGATTTTGGATTTGGTGACATAGGTTTAAAAACTTGTAAATTGCTAACTAATTTCCATCATGAGCACCTAGAATATCCAAACACTATTTTCCGTCAAATCCCTCTTAATAGTACGGCTATCCTTAGACTCAAAATTTAAATAAATTACAAATCATAAGTCTAGATACCGTCTTTTGCTTCATTCGAATTTAGGGTTCGTCAAAGCCCATAACTTCACTGTAGAGGACTAAGATGTGAAGATAACACTTAGAAATCTCATTAGTCCTTTAATCGTTTTGTCATTAACCTCCAAAACATATAGGGGGCCTAAATGCACTTTCACTTAGGATCAATGCGAAACCAATCATAGTAAAAGAAGACTCTTCTCAGGTATTTCGACCCCTGAACTTCAACCCTACTTTGTCTTAAATAATGCCTTAAAAATTAGTTTGGCGACTATCCGCACCATAAAACCTAGTGACAACTCCACTATTTGTTCTGGCTGCTTGTGGATGTCTTGCCTCAAATTTTGTGAAACGGAATCGAAACCCATTAACATCATAACGTCCAAAGGTCCTTGCCGTGGTGCTTCCATGGGAATGTTGTCTTAAGTCCTCGTGAACGCTACTCTCAGCCATACACTATAAGGTTAGGATATTAATTAAGGTTTTATTCAACACAACAAGTTTTATTTAAGTGTAATAAGGATTTAAATATTTTTGAAACCAAGTGACGAAGTTAGGTCCACCACGTAAGCCATGACGTCGTAATGCGTAAAGTTGTTTGTAGGTATGTTGTTGCTTCGATCTCCACTGTTGTTGATTAAACAACCTGGAAAGTACCCAACAAGTTTACAATCTATATAAAGAAATTTTGAATAAATATTTGTGCAAATACTTACTCAAAGTACTGTTCCATTTCCTCGATGTTGGTGTACATATACAACAATGCAACGTTCCAGTCTTCTGTAGACAACTCATATTTTGAACTGGCACCTACAGCTTGGCCATTTCACTGGAATATTTCTAGATCACTCATAGGGGTGTCATCACAAGTATGGTACTGTGGTACATGAGCATTAATGTTGTGTTCATCTATGAAATATATACTTCTGTAGTATGATATCTCCTTAAGATAGAATGCTTCTGCGATGCAACCTTCTACTTGTGCTTTATTACCCACTGTTGCTGAGAGCTTTTTTAGGTTCTGTCCTATAGGGTACATCCATTGATATTGTACAGGCCCACCAACCTCCACTTCATATGGCAAATGCACCAACAAATGCTGCATCACGTTCATAAAATCTGGTGGGAATACCTTCTCCATCTTGCATACAGGCACCGATATATTCTTCTTCAATTTTCTCATCATTGATTTACTGATTTTCTTAGCACATAACTGCCTATAGGAAAAACTCAACTCTACTAACATTGTCTAGGGTTCTTTGAAGTAACCACAGAACATTATAGGAAGTAGGCATTCCATGATAATGTGGTAATTGTGGCTCTTCATGCCATTAATTTTGCAAGTTATGATGCTCACCGCACGTCTTAGGTTCACGGTGTAACCATCAGGAAATTTAACATTCTTCAACCATGTGAGCACCTCCTTTTTTCTATAGGTTTTAGGCAATACGGAGCACGTGGCTTCCCTGTACGCCCTTCTTGATCTGGTGGCACCTCAAGGGTGGGTTGGTCATATATCTCAGCCAAATCTTTATTGGCCTTCATGTTGTCTTTTGTTTTATCTTTGAAGTCAAAACAAATGTTGATAATACTTTCTGCAACATTGCGTTCTTGGTGCATAACATCGACATTGTGCCTGAGAATTAGGTGGGTAGCATAAGGGAGACTCCACATACTTGATTTGTGAGTCCAATTGTGTGTCTCCTTAACCCCTTCGTATCCATCCTCTGTGCTGACTAATCATCTGTGCCAATCAGCAATCTCATGCTCGGTCAAACACTTCGGCAGACCCTTCGTAATGGTCGTGTCTTAATGAAATGCATTTCTCTATGTCCTAAATGGATGATCAAGAGAAGTGAAACGTCGGTGGCAATCAAAGAAATAGAATTTGCCACCATTCTTTAGACGAAATGCATCTGTATCATCCATACATATGGGACAACATAATCGACCGTGCATGCTCCATCCTGAGAACATGTCGTATGTAGGAATGTCATGGATAGACTAAAGGAATGTTGCACGCATGTTAAGTACTCTTTTATGTTGTTGCCATATGTCTTGACCCTATTCCACAACTCTTTTAGTTCTTCGACCAACGGCTCCATGAACATATCTAAGTATTCTCCAGGATGATCAGGTCCCGGTATGATAAGGGTTAAAAATACATATTCATCTTTCATGCATAACGAAGGAGGAAGATTGTACAGAATCGCAAATACAGGCCAACATGAGTACGAGGACACACTTGTATTGAAAGGTGTGAATCCATCGGTTGCCAGCCCAATCCGCACATTCCAGGGGTCTTTGGCGAAATCCGTGTCATATCGATCAAGTGCCTTCTAGGCATCACCATCAGATGGATGACCCATCAACTCCTTGTTAACACGGATTCCTTCCTTGTGCCACATCATATGCTTCGCAGTTGTCCTAGATAGGTACAACCGCTGTAGCTGTTATGTGAGAGGCATGTACCATAATACCTTCACTAGCACGGATGATCTCACCACTTTTCCATCTCCGTTGACTATTTCCACATACCTCCTTATTTTCCTTCCAGAACAATATGCAATTATTGACACACACATCAATCTTCTAATAAGGCATCCCTAGATTACTTAAAAGTTTCTTGACGGATAGAAGTCTTTTAGCATCTTATGAGGTTTGGGTAAAATATCAGTTATCAGGTTGACAAGATCATTGAAACAGGCTATAGAGAAGTTGTATCTCGATCTTATAGTCATAATTCTTGTAACAACCGCAAGTTGGGTCATGTCTGTGGAGCCATGCAAACGATCTTCTAAAGCTGAAAGAAGACTAAATAATTTCTCAACATTTGGCCTAGGAACATCCTCAAATTTCCGAACAAAATCATTCATCATTTCACCCATCCTATCATCTTCCTCATCGAAAGTCCAGCATGAACTTGAAGGTTCACCGTGCTTTGACTCACCATACTCGTACCATGTAAGATAGTCTATCATGGACCCTTATTTGCACAGATGATGCTCCATCTCTGTCTTGTACTGTTGACTATAGTTTCGACACTTAGAACAAGGACACTTCGCCAAACCACCCATAGGAGATGATTCATAAACATGGTTCACAAAGCCTTGTGTGTTCATCATCCATTCTTTCGTGGGCATCCTGTTGTTTGTCCAACCGTCGTACATCCATCTTCGATCATCTCCCAATTTTTATTCTATTAAATGCATGAATAACTGTCAAAGTGGGTTTGAAAACCTAATAATAGTTCTAGGCTAGGATAGGTCCTAAACCCACCTAGGAACGGACAGCTAAACGAGGTTTGTATGACATGTCATAAAATCCGAACGAAATTTTGGCAGCATAACCCCACTGTTCTCCGAGTGCATGTCCTGTTGTTGTTCATCGGAGAACGGCAGGGTTACGCTGCCGAAATTTCGTTTGAATTCTACGACATGTCATACAAACCGCACTTAGCCGTTCGTTCCTAGGCAGTCCAAAAATGTGGACAATTTCGGACCAATACAACTCACAACCTAATGTGAACCATATCGCTTCCGAACGGGTGACGTATAGGATAGATGACTTGTGTTGTGAATTGACATATGAAATGCATCTAAATTATCTAAATGTCGTATTAACAAATATGTGTCATCTAATTAGATCATATGAACACACAAACATAGCAATTTAACAATTAGGCATAACATTAACATCTAATTAACAATTAGGCATAACATCAACATTAACATTAGGCCTAATTATTTAAAAATTAGGCATAACATTAACATTAACATCTAATTATTTAACTATTAGGCAAAACATTTAACAATTTAACAACTAATTATTTGTACTATTCGATGTACAATATATACTAAGCAAAGGCATGTATTGTTTCACATCGTCTAATCCTAAAAGGAAGGATGGAACATACTATCAAAAATTGTTGATGCGCAGGGCGGTTGTAACATACCCAAAATTTCAATTACAGCATAAAAATTTTTTTGCAAAAGTTATAAATATATTTCTATAACCATTCCTAATTTTTAAATAATATTCTAACCTAAACTCCTATTTATTCTCTAAAGAAGATACCCTATCTCTCTTTTTCTAAAAATAAAAATCTCATAAAATGTGGCGCCCCCTCGGAATTCACATTCGGCTCAAAGAAGTCACTGCCCATTCGCTGTCCAAGTGATTGGAAAATAACATACTAGCTGTCCAAGAGCAAACTGAGCATGTTAGCTCCCAACCCGAGCTTACAGCGGCACACACGGGCGAGCTTCATTGAAACGAATGTAAACCGGGTGCCCGGATATGTGTCCGGTGATGGCTCCCATGATCAGCTACCATCACACACATATCCTCACAATGATCGATAGCACAACACATACATTTTCGGGCATAATTTACATCCAACAGGGCAACATGAACTGCTGCCCGAATAATAAGTTTTAACATCATCAGAGTTTTACTGCAGCGAAAATACAAGTTTGTTCACCAAAATAGCAGCAGAAGAACATCATAAATAACAAAAGTCCAGCGTGGTATGCCCTCATTAACCCCATGGGCAACCGATTGGAAATTAGAACTCCGCTTGCCCGCTAGCGTCACCGTGCTCGGCTTGGTAGTAGTACTCAAGCACAGGGTCGTCTTCACCTGAAATTGCAGCACATCGGTTGAGTACAGATGGTACTCAGCACTAAGAGGTAATGTATATCTTCAATCATGAATATTATGTATTCCAAGGAAGGGCTATCAGTACTTTTAGCACAATTTGCATTTTTGCAAGACGTATATATGTGAGTAGATTGTAAATTGCATTTGAGGAAAAACATTCCAAACAGTAATGCTTGTAGTATCCATCATAATTCATCATCATAAATCCATGGGGCTCTATCCGCCCTTGGTCTCTATCTGACCATAACCACAACATGCTCGGGCTCTATCCGTCCTTGGTCTCTATCCGACCATATACCACGAGCAACCCTGTGCTCGGAAAGACACATGGCTATCCCACCATGCCTAAAACCAGTACCCAAACTGAACCATGAGCTAACATCAGTGTCTCGCCTCGCAAGTTTTCGTCCTTAACCCTGGACGCGGCTGTTCGAATAGTTTAACACTCTGCAGAGGTGTACGACTTTCCCCACACGACATAGCAAGCCATGCCGAAGCCTCTTGGATGTACATGCCAGTCTATTGGGTCACCCGAGTTGACTTCATCCACTCCCCACTCCACGAGTGCAGGAGGGAGTCAACCGTTGCAATGGATTTGTCCAAGGCCCATCACACCCAAGCATAAGGACGCACCACGGATGGTCTACCCTGCCACCCCACCCTCTAACACAAGTTGCCCCGCTAGTACCCAACGGCGCGAGCATGCACAGAAAATTGGCCAAGTGTTCCTATAATACACGTGTGGTCGTACGTATAGTAACCTGAAGGGATTGGCACCATGTTCGGTCCTTAATTCACTCGAACGGGGCTTCGTGTCCGGGATCCATCCTCCCATCATTCCTCTATCACCCGTTCAAGTCCAACTCAGAGCTCACACGTAATCCATCATCATCATCACCAGTATCACATAGTAGATCATTCACAATCGAAGTCGTACGACCAACGGAATTACTCCATCGATCGCTTTACCACGTTGACTCTAAGCATGGCTAAGCTTCCGCGGACCGAACCCAATTAATACTATCCTCTTAGGCTATAAAGGAATAGGGATATCAAACATAGACTACTAAGTAGGAGATAACTAAGTTCTACCCGCCAAGTGATATATATATTTTAACTTAGCATGCAGGCAAGTGATAGAACATAATTGAAATCATGCATTCATAAATAGAGGATCCAAATGGTGAGTCAAATGAGGGGAGTATATGTGCCTTGTTGCTACTGGTCGGGGTATGGAGCTCCTTGCTCAAGCGCGGGCTCCTCCGAAACGTCAGCTCCTAATGTTCGGCAGCAAGAACATCAAATAAAATTCAAATAAAATAACAAACAAATAGGAACATCAAATATTTTTAGAGTTTCAGAAATTTCATGATCTAATGCAAATTTTGCAAAAATAATCACCCAAATCCGAGTTCGGATGAGTGAGATAGAGCTATTTGAAGTTTGGGTGTAAAACTAGCTCGGGGCTGTAAGGACTAAACTCGGGATTGACCTAGGTAGCTCGGGAATGAGCCTCCTAGCTCGGGAAGGACATTGCCTTGGTCAAGAGTGGGTTTACAAGATCGGATATAGCATAGCTTGGTCGGCTAGGACATGACCAAGGTCGGGCTCAACTAGCTCTAGCTCGGGAAAGTTACTTAGCTTGTATGTTGCTTAGTACAAGCCACTTTTAGAGGTCCTAATAAGCTCGGCAAAGCTTGGGCTTAACATGAAAGTTGTAGGAAATTTCCTGGCGCACAAATGTTATGTAGAACACTTTTTCATCCGAGCCACGGTTGATTTTATAGAATTTATTTACTAGGCTGCTGTTCAAAAGGAAGGCTGAAACAGGCTGTTTTCAGATCTGTGGTTCTAATGCTTCGGTTTCCACCAAGGAACGGCTTAGCCATGAATGCTAAATGGTGAAAAACAGAAGTAAGAGGGAGTATTGGGTTCTCACCTAGCAAGGAAGGCCTCGCTTAACAATAGAGAGTCCAAAGATGAGAAGATCGAAGTGGTGGACGGTAATCTATCCAGATCTCGGTTCGGCTGCTCTTCAGCTTGTTCCTTGAGGTCCCTTTAACTCCAGCAGCGTCGATCTGCTCCTAGACGTTCCTTAGCTCGTGCATGAACTCTTCTTGGCCATCCCCAAGCTTGTATGTGAGGGAAAATGACATGCAAGATGAAAAAACTGCAAAGAACCTCACTGTTGTCCAAAACAGTGAAGTAGATGAAGAAAGGCAGTAAGAACTCACCCAAATCCTTGTGAACGTGCAAGGGAGTTGGAGGTACTTGAAACCTAGTAAGTTTAGATGTTACTCCTGCTCATTCCATGGCCTGGATTTGAAGAAAGAGGGCATAGATGGGCAGAAAATGAAATCAGCCTTTGCTGTCCCAAAATCTAACAGCAAGGAGAAAAAGGAAGAGAAATCCATAGCAAACCTTTGTGCATGTGCTTACCATGGAGTGGAATGGATAGCCAACGATTTCAGCTTTCCAACGATATATAACACCCTATATGGATTCTTAGTGGTTTGGGTGGAGATTTGAAAATGGTGGAGGTGGAGATGAAGAACAGCTTGCTGTTCTTCTGCTGTTCAGAACTTGGACGTGGGAAGAATAAGGGTGAGGGCTAGTTGAAGTGGGTGGAGAGGGGTTTAATAGAGATACACTCTTCCATTGCCAAGTGGGTCTAGGTCCCACCTGTAATAGAGAGTCTGCGGGTAAGATTCTGGGTAAGAAAATCTGAGGGTCTGGCACTGCCAAGACCGCCAAGTCACCAAAGGATGGAAGATTCGGCCGATATCGTCCAAAGATCCGTCCAAGTCAGCCAATGGATGGAAGATTCGGCTGATATTGTCGGAGGGCAAAATGGAATAAAGAATAGATGTGGTGGCCGGGTTGTTTGAATAGGTACGAGCTTTCTCGAGCTTCTCCAAGCCCGGTCAGGTCTTTTGTTGCTCAGTCCGACCGTCTATAGCTCGGGCAGCTTCCTCCGGACATCTTCTAACCCGGACAAGTGATAATTAGCTCGGATGGGTAGCAACTAAGCTCGGGTAGAGCTCGGTGAAGTCCGGCATAGTCACTACCTTGCTTGATAGAGCTCGGGTGGACTCTACCTTGCTCGGGCAAGCTACAGCTAGCTCGGGCATTTAAGGAACATGCCCGTTGGGCTCGGTCTCATTACTCTAGTGGCTTGGCCAAAGGGTTTAAAGTTAAAAATCCTAATGTTCCCACCATAGAGCATGGTGGTTGAATGCAAAGAAAATTTTTGTAAACCAGCATAAAAACAAAAGAACATGCTAATGATATGCATAGCTATACAAAATTTAACAGCTGGGCTATTACATAAAATAATAAATATTATTTCATATTTGAATTCTACTCATTTTTCTGGATTTTTAGGAATTTATTTCATATTTTTCTAAGCTTCCTATAGCTCTATATAAATTTTTAAAACCCCAAACAGTTTTCTGGAAAACCTTTCCCATTTAATTTAAAACCTTCCGTTTTGGGAAAGACCCTGTAACATCCCTATTTTCAAAAACTAAAAATCATCACGTATCATGCAATTGTATTTTAATGAATTTCACTAAAATTTAAAACTTTTTGAAAATAGGTATGTTACAATAATTTCTGAGCTTATAAAACGAATAATTTGGTTTCCTTAGTGAAAGAAGAGTTTTAAATGAGAATCACTAAGAATTTAACCCTAGTTTTTATAACATATTTAATTATAAAGATGTTTGTTTTTAAATAAGATTTTTAAAATCTTGCAAAAGCAAAACCTTCAATAAATTGAATTATCAAGATTCAAGGATTTATTTGAGTTTTTTTTAAAAAAATAAATAACTATATTTCCCATAAAGGAAGTAATTTTGAATTCATCATTTCAAATAAAAGCCATAATTAAAAGTTTTTGCTTTCACAATGATTAATTGCAAATTATTCACTAAAAAACCATTATTGATAATTGGTAAAATTTGTGATTTCAAATTATACTTTTGAAGCAACAATTTAAAAACTAAATCGACATTAAAATTCACATTGCAAACTAAGTGATTAATTAAAAGAATTATTAACTTTCCTAATTTAATTCCTACCTATTTTCTCTCTCTCTCTTAAACACTTTCTTTCCCTATGACATGTGGGTCCCTCTCCCTTGTCACTCTCTTCTCTCACTTCCCTCCCCCCTCTCTCTCTCTCACACTCCTTCCTTTCTCTCTCTCACACTCCTTCCTTTCTCTCTCCCGTCGCTCACCCCTACCTCCCCGTGGCACCACCGGCTAACCCCTCCTCTGACACACACGCGTGCGTGGCGCTGCTCCAGCCGCCCGGAGGCCACCCTCTCTATCACGCATGTGCGTAGCGTCCTAGCCACGCCAACCTCCTTCCCGTGACCGCCGCCCTTTGTTACACCCGCCTCGTGCCACCTCGGCACCAGCACTGTCCTCCTCGGCCTTCCTCCGCCCAGCACCCTCTTCCTTTCTCCCTCACCAGCTCATTTCTACCGTCACTTCCGAAGCGTCGCCACTGGGAAAGCCGGGCTAAGCCGCCGGAGTCGTCTTCTTCCTCGCTGTCGCCGCCCGAAGCAAGGAGACGCGAGGGGCACCGAACTCGTCGAAGACCCTAGTTGGAGCTCGATGCCGGAGCATCAGCAAGACCCCAGGAGTGATCCCGAGCTCACCGCGCCGCCGGAGACCTCGCCGGGGAGTCTCCCCACCGTTTTTCCCCTTTCTTCTTGCCACCACGGCCACCCAAGCAATTCCATCTATCCGTCGCGTTTTGATTCGGATTAAGGCATGCTCTAGCACCCTCGAGCATCGTAGTGCCTAACCCAAGCCACCCCGACCCCGTATTCGGCCGGAGCCGCCGCCAAGGCCAGCCATTGCTAGAGCAGACCTGACAAGACGCAGTGCTAGCTCAGACCGAGCTACCAGCCTCACCGATGCCACACCCGACTAGTACATCATCCCTAGAAGCTCCTCAACCCATTAGAATGGCCGGAGACGCCCTAGAACGAGCTCAACCCGCCGCCGCCGCGAAGAACCCAAGCTCGTCGCCGGCGAGCCGGACCACCTCGGCCGGAGCTAAGACCCAAAATGGATTCCTCATGTCCCTATGAACCTCCCCACCAAAAATTAGAAGCTGCCCGAATTTTGGCCAAAACCGAGCCTCGCCGGAGCACCCGAACAGGGGAACGGAGGTTGAAGACGGTCGGTCCAAGAAAACCGGAAAAACCGTCGGTTTATTCTTTAACCGGCCGGTTCACCCATATCTAGGCCGGTTCTGGAGAAACTTTCAAAATACAAAATGTTTAGAATCTTTAACTCTATTTATTAGTAAATTTTATTCAATTAGTACTAAGCCCAGATATGATAACAAAGCTTTCTTCCACTAAAAGCCTATAAAATACAAATAATCACAATTAATTTTCTGTTAATAAGATATGATGATAGAGATAAATAGATATGTATATCTGAATTAGTAAAAGTTTTTGCAACATCTTAGCATTTATTTTAGAGAAACTTCTAAATTGCAATATAGGCCTACTATATATGTATATATGTCATTTTGTACAAATTCCAATATCTAAACCACTATTAGGAAAAATGTTAAGTAAATTAACAGAGAATTTTTCATATCTTTAATATCATTTTAAAGACACTTGTAAAATTGCATCATATGCAAGCTAGTATTTATTTAAGTTTCTTTCTATAAAGAGAGTCCAATTTTGTATCTCTAGAATTATAGTTCCAAAAATTGTGAGACAAATTTTAAAAATGTTTAGAAGATGGAAATCTGTTTGTATATAAATTTTCATATGCAATTGCACATACTCCATTTTCTTCTAATTAATATATTAATAAAATATCTCTAAATGATTACTTAGATAAATTAGGTCTTGATGAAATTTCAATAAATCTTATTTTCACTAGAGACAAGTTTTATCTTTCTAAATTGATTTTGCATAAACATGAGCATACATATCATTTCATGTTTTATTTTTGCATTTGTGTTTATTCTTGTTAATTCATTTGTTAGGTCTAGCAACGATAGCTTTGCGATCAATTCCGCAGAGGATCACCAATCACCAAAGTGGTGCTGATCAAGGCAAGTCATTGTTGATATTTCCCTTAATTTTCCTTGACCATATCAATGCCCAGTTTTACAAATGATTTGTTAGAAGTTTATTAAATATGCATGGCAATGTTGATTAATCACTATCATGTTGGTAGGGAATTTAGTTAAGAACCTAACACACTTTAATTATGCTATTAATCCTGATCTTTGGTAACCTTAGGATAATTAATCCGTAACTATCTGCCAACACTTGATTAGCTTAATCAATTTTGCTTAGTCATGCTTCTAGTCAAATGAGTATTGCACAATGAACATTCACCATGATTTAATACCTGTTTTAATTCAAAGTATCTCCTTGTTTGTAAAGTGCTTGTTTGATCGCCAGATAGCGAGGTGCTATCAAGGAAAATGTTAGTGCCAGGTGGCGGGTATGTCACCTGGGGTTTTTGAAAATATTTATAAAACTTGATTGGGGTGGACGGATTGATTGGCTGGTGCAGTAAGCACGAGAATCGGGTCTAGTGTGGGAACCACCCCAGTCCCTAAGGACCGATACCTTGTGGTTGTCAAAACTAAGTACAACAGTGCGACCATGAGTGCCTGTATGGGCGGGACCTGGCTGAGTAGCTTTTGAACTCCTAGTTTGGACACCCCGTGTGGTGGAGTAGACGCGAAGCATCCGCTAACCTACCAGGCTCAAGAGGGGGCTTCAGCCAACTGGAGATACCAGCGCTGTGGTGGAAACCTTAGAGGGGATGCCAAGCTAGGAGCAAGATTGTCAAAGGCCTTGTGGTGATTATTTTCCTTTGGGTGATTCCTAGGAATAACCACCTCTCATGGGGAAAGCGTGCGACCTCTGCAGAGCATAAAATTTTCTAAAAAGCCGTGCCCACGGTCATGGGCGGACGATGGTGGGTTGATCACAATGGTAGTTTTCCCTCCTCTCTTTCTCAGTGTTTTAAAGAAGAAAACCGGCAGGTGCCATGTTTTGGTTTTGGGAGCCTACGGTGGTTAGCCATGAGGAGATGACTTCGATGGTCTAGCCGACGTGTGGTATTATGTATACGGTGGTTAGCCGTCGAGAGTTGTTGGTCCTTCGGTGGATTAGCCGTAAGGAAAATGTTTTCAATAAAAACCACGATTTGTATCGTGAGCCAGCCTTTGGGCATGAGATTTGAAATTTGGATGATTTAACTGTTTTATCAATTGATTTGATTACTCCACTTCTTCCCCAAACTGCTTTGAAAATCTTAGGCAAACTATTTCAAAACTTGCTTTCCGCAAATGAGCCCTACCTATCCCTTGTCTAGACCATGCATGTGCATATGTCAATTGGCTTGCGAGTATTTTCACCAATACTCACCTCGCTTTGCAGCTGGGTCACAGATTCCGACGCCAGCAGTCCAGATTACAGTCATGACCCGAAGGTGGAGATCCTGAAGCCTACGCCTTCACCGACGAAGTCCAGGATGGAAAGTATACCGACGCCTAGGGCTGCGTTCCTCCAGCTTTGCCTATGGGGAGTGTTTTGGTTTTTCCTCTTTTGGGAATTTCAGTTGTAAATAAGAAGACTTCCGCTTTTGTAAGGCCTTGGAGCCGAACTTATGTAATGACGCCACGAGGCGCACTCTGATGTAAATTTATATAAATTAATCGACTTGGTTGTGATCCAAAATCTGTTGTCTGTGTGTGCTAGCTACTGATCCAGGGACTAGCACAGGTAAAGCACAGGTGGGACCTCACCTCCGCCAGGGGGGTCCCGATAGACCCGAATGCGCCTTCCTCTTATGGAAATACGCTTCCACTTATTCTATCCCACCGTTCTCTCTCACTTACATGTGGACCCCACTTGTCAGCCATATCTGCTCAATCCAACGGCGCCCATTGTTTCCTTTTTAATCCAACGGCTACCTCTTGTTTTGCCTCTTCATCATAATCCGACGACGCCCATCGTTTTACCTTCAATCCAACGGCGCCGCTGCTTCTTCCTCTTCCATCCCGAGCGCCGCCCTGTTCATCCCGCCGGCGCCACTGCCGCTCATTCAAATCCGACGCTGCCACCACTACAGGCCGAACCTTGCAGTAGTTTTTCCACCTCGGGATAGGTCTTCTAGCCGCTGACACCCGCCGCCAACTCACAGCACTCATCCTTCCCCCATGGCCATCCAATCCGTCGCCGCCACATAGCGCCGCCGCCGCCATAAACCAAGATTTCTTGCCCAATACTCCAATCCCGGCCTATAAATTCCCTCCTCCGGCGCCGCAACCCTTCAAGCACCCATTCCCGCCCGCTCTTTCTTCCTCAATCACCCCGAACCGCCCATTCCGCCACTATCTTCCCCAACTCCGGCGACATCCTCCTCCTCATCCCAGTTCCTCGCAGACCTCGGCTCTCACATATAAAACCTTCCAAATTCTATCGCGAACCCAACCCAACCCTTGCTCAAGCCTAATTCTCACCGGAGCCCTTCCATCACCATCACCCCGACCCGCCGCCGCCATAGCTTCGTTGCCCAGCCACCTCCGGCTATCCCAAGCCTTCCCGCGACCACCAAAATAATCCACATAGCCTCAATTTCGATTAACCACCGATAATTGCTCGCCGCCGGCCTTCTCCGCCGTCGCCGGCGAAGCTACCACCGCCCCTCCGGTTTTCCCCATTTGCTGTCACTGACATGCCGACCCCACCCGTCAGCCCCAACCTCTCCCACTGCCTGCTGGGTCCCCTCCGTCAGACCCCTTCAGCCCCGCCCAGCCCATATGGCCTATTGGGCCGAACACAGCCCAGTAAGAACTCAAATCCATTCCTAATTTTCAATTTCTCTTATACTGTTTCAATTTTATTTAAAATACCAAATCTCTTTTATAAAATCTACAAAAATTCATACAAATCTAAAATAAAATAAAGAATTATATAAAAATATAAAATATCTTATTTTTCAAATAAAATAACCTTAAATAAATCCTTTTAATCTCTCTTTCTTAAATATTAAAACATTTTAATTGAAAATATAGAAGAAGAATTAATAAAAACTTCCTATATAAAAATTCCTTAGAATAATGTTTTATATCTAGAAATAATATCTATACATTTTAAACCTTATAAAAATTCAAATTTAAATTTACAACCCTCTCTTTAATCCAATTAAAATTTACCTTAAATATAGAATTAACATAAGATTTTGTCTAATAAATTCTTTATCACTATAAGGTCAATTAGAAATGTTCCAATAAAAACTTTATATATATCAATTTACCATAAACAAATTATAAAAATCTCTCCACAATAATTACTTCAACCATAGCCTTATACTGCCCAAAGTACACATTTTTTTTAATTAAAACTCCTACCCCTTTTCTTTTGATTTACTTAAAATATTTTTAAGTGGTAAAAAAATAACTTTTGAAAAATCTTCTTTTTACCTTCAATTGGCTCTATCTCGGAACTCCAACATGAGAAATGTTGTCGACCCTGATCTCTAGAGCTCAATTGATCCACATTTTTAATAAACACCCTAAAATTAACAAATCCATACACTAATCTTAACATCATGCTGCCCAAAATACCTATTTTTTTTAATAAAAACTCTACCCCTTTTTCTTTTAGAAAATATTTTCAAACCTTTTAAAAATCGTACAACCCATCACCCCTTTTTCCTCAAACCCCTTTTATTTTATTGTTTATTTGGATATTTATTGGAATTTCTCTTTTTATCCTTGCAATGTAAAGACGACAAGACACGCCTTCTGGAAAGAATGTCCAAATAATACAATAAGTGTGATCCGATCTTCAATTAAGGCAGGTTTTCTTATCCTTGATGCATTTTGATATACTTACATTTTCTCTATTTATTATTTATTGCATATATTTTCTAGTTACTTATTTATACATTCCAAGTATAATTTTATCCAAGCCCCAATACCTTAAAAAGCAACCTAAAAATAATCAACCCCTGATAAAACCTTAGTATAGGAAAAAATACAAAAATTTTGATTATCTCATGAAAGGATAAAAGAATTGGTCCGTATGAATAAGTTGGGCTGGATAACTTATTTGATATGGAAAGGATTGTAGTTTGGGAGATAAAATGATTTCTATATAGAGCAATTTGGAAAAAACAGTTGTCGGCTTGGGCCAGGTACCGTAGGGTTAGAGGGTACACACTCAAGGACACAGGTGGGCGAGGGTGTGAACTCCCTGAAATAGTTGCTCTATAAACTATAGAAGCAGATTTGGAAACAGTGTTTTGCCGTCTTGGGTTAGAGGATCAAGAGTTTGATTGACACTCAAGGGCACTAGATATTTGCTCTGTGATAAGAGAATATCTAGATATCGTTTGCTTCTATAAAAACTTGAGTTTAAAATAAATAAGAATGACACATTGAACATCCATCCATATAAGAAAGCTGTTATATGGGTAAAGCTGGATAGGTTCTGCAGAGCTAATAACAAATTCATTAATGGACCTTACTTCAGGTATATGCAGTTGTGTCAACTGGGTGATGCCTCTCTTATTTGTCAAAACTCATGAATTTGTTTTATAAAAATTGTTGTCTGGTTAGCAGATAAGTAAGGATGGAGAAAGATGATAGAATTTGTACTATTATTATTAATTGTTTTAGAAATATAATAGGACTTTTAAATACTCAAAATTGCATATCCACCGTAAAGTTTTGTTATTCCTTGAATCCTGTTTTCATATAATATTAGTATCATTTTCTCAATAAACCTGCAAGTACGATTAGTACTTACCCACAATATGTGGGCAATTTATTTCTTTTTACAGGATCCACTTTATACTCTGATATGGACATTTATGAAGAAGACAAGATTTGTGTATGATCGATTCTAAGGTTTACCTTATGCTCAGGCTTGCCTGTGGTGTATGGGCATGTAATTTTATTTTATTACTAGGTTAAATTTCCATTTCCGTTATAAAATATTTTGTAACATGTAATTAATTAAGCAAGCTGTACTATTTCTAAATGCAACTGAAATCCTGGACAGTTGGCATTCTGGATATTTTCTGGTAAATTTTTGCCGGAATTTGGTCCATCACAGCGGCGGTGGCATGGGCATGCTTGGCGGCAACAGAGGCGTAGCACCGCTGCTGGCCGAGCGACGCCCGCCGCCGCCATGCGTGGTGGCGAGCGGCGGTGGTGGCCTAGGGCTGGTTTGGTCGGGGCCGCGGCACGGGCTGGTTTACACTAGCCCGTGAGTGCCCCCTTTTTTTGCTAAGTCAGACACAATTTCGTCGGCCTAGGGCCAACGAAATTAGTGCAAGAAGCCATGTGGATGCTTGTTAGGCTACCATGTGGACTAACCAAACAAATAAATAAAAAAATCAATAAATTCGTCGGCCCAAGCCAAAGAATTTATACCAACATGGCAACAGATTGGCTCACTCACGCATCTTTTTCAGAAAATTATTATAAATACTGAATTTGTCAGCCCAGGCCGATGAAATTAACAAATAGAATGACACATGGCATATATTCGTCGGTTCTTATCGATGGAATTAGTTCAAAATATTTTAAATTCCACGAGGCAGGTCGGAAGACTGTAAATTTCGTCGGTTACTTTCCTGGCCGATGAATCTACAAATAATTTCATTGGTTTCATGATGGCCGACGAGATCGTTAAAATAATTTCGTCGGTTTTATTTGGGCTGATGAAATAACATTTGGCTGACAAAATAATACTGTTTTCCCTGTAGTGTATGACTTACCCAATTTTTAATAGGAAAGAGAGTGTTTTAAGAAAGAGTTGATTTTCAAGCTATCAAATTGACTAAACCCTGTACCATCCCATGGTACATCTGGACCAATTTGGCGGGAACATCTGTTCCTAGTCTTCCTCCAAACTCCCACCATCTTATTTCGGGATTTGAGAATCCCGTTGTGGATCATCGTCCCGGATTGCCGGTCCAGCAAATGCATGACCTAGACCACCCTCGAGTGATAGAACCTTGCCCCGCTTACCTCAGGTTGAAGTTTCAGCAAGTGCATTCACAAAGCGTTGTCCTGGGCCTCCAACCCGCACTACCGCGTGATGGCCACGCATGTGTCGAACGCATCCAACACTAGCTCATTTCAAGGGACCCCTTCCGATCCTGCTTTATAATTCTCCCTTCACACACGCGTCATCTTATTTCGAGATTTGGCAACCCCGTTGTGAATCATACCTCCTAGGGTTTCGACCCAGCGAGCGTATGACCTGGACCACCCTCGGTGGTGGCGCCCAGCCATGCTTACCTCCGGTTGGAGTTCCTGCTAGGGCCTCCGCAGAGCGCTCTCCTGCGTCTCCACACCTGCACTACCGCATGATGGCCACATGCTGTGTCGGACGTATCCTACACTCAAATCATAGTCAAGGGATCCTTCCGATCCCGCTGCTCCTGGCCAGAGAGCTGAAGGTCCAACCTTCGCTCACTGCCTTAATTCAACAAGTCCATGACCTCCCCGTCTAGAACTACTCTAGACCACAAACTAACCTTGGGTCTCAACCCAACTTAGCCACATGCACACATCTCGAGACCAACTGACACAGCCTACCAAACCAAACTATATCTAGTTCATAGTATAAGTATAGTATTTTAGTGGTGAGCTAGTGTTCACCACTATAGGGTGTTGTGCCCTGAAACAAGCATTTAGACCCAAGCATATCTAAGCAAGTTTTACCCATGGATTGAGAGTCCACATGTTTAATTGTTTTAGTGGTTTACAAAGGATAAGACTATCAAAACAGTCTTGACATGATATTCAAGGCAATAATGGCATGGTAATTGAATGTGTCAAGGGTAATGGCATGTGTATAACATGATAACAAGCTAGGTATTAAATTCATATTGTAGGCGATTGTCTTAATTGGATCAACATTAGTTTTAGTAAAAATTGGGTAAGATATGAACTAGGGATGTTAACTCGCCTTGTCCCGAGACTAGAGGGTCTTCTTTATTGTCCTAGAACCTTCCTTCTGGGTCCTCGACGTCTACATGAATATAAAAGCCAAACATAATTATGCAATTCAAATACGACGCATGAATGCACGAGGAAGAAATCTATAACGAAGATAGGGTTTATGAGTCGTCACTAAACATGAATGAGTATACCCTAGTTTCCCATATTTATTGTTTCCTTAATAGAAAAACTAATTTTGGAAATTAATTATAGATTTTAAAATACTCACATGAAAGCATTTAGGGTTCTTAATTTATATTGCAATCTTTACTAGGGTAAAAGTGGTCACACATTTTTAATAATCTTCAGGGAAGACGTACTTCCTAAAATGCGCTACCACTCAAACTGACCGGTGGGTCTAGAGGGCCCACCTGTCAGCGATTATCAGAGGAGAAGCTGAACCATGATGCCATGCTGGCGTTAGGTTGTCTTCCACCGAGGGATAAGACTCTGGTGAACCTCCGGCGACCTATCGGTGGCACTAAAAGTTACTAGAGGTGCGGTTCAAGGTCGCTACAGGCTCTAAGGTCCTAGGGCTACGACATCTCGCTATAGTTGTCGCCGGTGACAACCACAACAGCGGTGCACTAGGAACAGGTGGAGCGAACCTACGGGGGGAAATGGAAGGGCGATCCTAGGCTCTCCAAGCTCGATTGCTAGGCGAAGAGCATCTAGGGGCCAAAGGAAGACTTACTGAGGGGCTGGAACGAGCGGAGGAGGGTCAGAGCGGGCTGACAACGACGAAGCCAAAATGTCCGCAACAAGGACGATGGTCCTGTCCCACTTGGATGGTTCACCGGTGACCTACACGGCGGTGATGGGTTAGGCATCAAACAAGTGTACTCTAGCTCCAAGGAATTGGAGAGAGGCTTACCAAGGCGGCGGAATTCTGAAAGGGGGAAATTTCAACCAGCGGCGGTGAAAAAGGGACTCTGGTGAGCTAGAGGGGGAGTTAGGTCAATTGCAAGCTTCTCAAGCTTGCTGGAGGAGGTACGAAGTGAATGATGGAGGAGGTGGGGGTGATAATTCACTGAGGAGGCTTGGCGACAAGAGCGGCGGCGAGGGAAACGGCAACGGGGAGAAGGGGGTTAAAAAGGGTGAGACCGGTCAGGGGTTGGCTCGCGGCGGGAGCAGTTGCACGGTGCACGAGAAGCAAACACGTGGTGTGGGATAGGGTGGTAGGGAGAGTCAGGCGGCCTGACACGACAGGGAGGCTGCGGCGGCAGCAGTGCGCGGGACGCGAGGCGCGTGTGGGTAGAGCTAGACAGCGGCATGCGGCGCTATAGAGTAGTAGGCAGGGACAAGACGGGGGTGGCGCTGGCAGGGGAGTGTGGTGCACGCGTGCGTGCCACGGCTTTGGCCGGGCAGCGAGCGAGGGAGAGAGGGGAGAAAGGGAAGGGGCCGGGCTTGGCTGGCCGGCTAGGGCAAAGAGGGGGGAAAAGAGGAGGGGTGGGGATGGGCTGGGCTAGGCCCACTAGGGAAAAAGAAATTAGGTTTTGATTTAATAATACAAATAGGGTTTAAAATTTGAATTTGGAATTCAAATTTAGAAATTGATTTGAACATTTAATTAGATTATAATGTTGCCTTTGAAATTATGATACAAATTTTGGATATTAATAAAGAATTTGCTTTTTCGTTTTTAAAAGTTGATTTCAAAGATTTGGAATTTTCAGATTGTGAATAGTTAAAATAGGAATTGCAATCAAAATTTTAATTATGCAAAAATTTTTGAAAGGCCCCAAAAATGGGCTATTACAGAACCGGGACTATCTATGACGGTTCATGCATGAATCAGCACTACTATACCGATAAATATGACATACTTTTGGAGTAGTGGTCTATCCTCGCCCCTCCTGTCCTCGCCCCTAGCGGCCTCATACAACGTCTCCCTTTGCCCCACCCCTAGTGACCTCATCTGGTGTCTATCCTCACCTGTCCTGGTCAGCGTCACATACCGGTAGGGGTGAAAATGGGTCGGATACGGTCAGGTAGTAGGTGATCCTGTATCCTACCCTAATTATTTTTTTCCAGATACAAGTAAGGGTAGGGGTAGTTAAAAATCGGGTAGGATATGAGTACAAGTACGGGTATTTCGGAATGGGTAGAAAACGGGTATCGGATACTATATGAACGGATACTATATGGGTAGCAGGTACTTAGTCGAATAGCATGCATACTACCTAAAATCGAAACATTCGATGAAAATAATCAAATAACACAGCTAATCTATTTATAACACATAATACAACACATAGTCCCATTAACATACATAGTCCAGTTAAAACAAATAGCCCACATAAAGTCCAATTAACACACATAGTGATATAGAGTTTAAATTGCATAAATAGTCTAACAAATTGAGTGAAATTAACACACATAGTGACATAGAGTTCAAATCACATAAATAGTCTAACAAATAGAGTGCAATTATCACAATAAAGATAAGGCCTCAAGTCCACCAATTTCCAAGTTCCAACACACTAAACAAAGTCCATGCATGCTTGAAGATCTCAACTCTCATCTTTGTCCTCTATCCCCATAGCATTCATGACTTTAATTAAGGTTTCTATTTTGCTCTCTGAATCTAAAAATGATAAACAACATATTAGTAGTTATCAACGAAGACATACATCTAATGCATAATCGAAGGACTATAAGCAAGATAAAAGTATACCTTTTTGTGAAGCAATCATCCAATCCTTCGTACAAACCAAAGCCTCAACAACTTCAGCATCAAGTCGACTATGGTATTTATCAATAACACGTCCACCAGCGCTAAATACCGACTCCGAAGCAACTGTAGACACTTGCATAGAGAACACATCACGAGCAAGGCGAGATAGAATAGGAAAAGATGTCGTTTGCCCCTTCCACCATGATAACACCTCAAACGGTCCATCACATTTGAAAAAAGGTGTCACCCAATTTGATCCATAAATGACTGCCTTCTACATGGATAAAATTAATAATCCTTTTATGCATGTTCCAATTATCATCAACCCAATGCGCTATGACACACATGTATGCCTTATTTTGAATTGATGTCCACATATCCATATATAGCAAAGCTAACACGGCAAGACAGTGTTTTAAATTGCTCATGCAACTTGTTCTTTTCCTCTTTATATAGATCCATGATTTCTTTACGAACAGTAATATGAGATTTTATAGGAAAGCTTGGTTGCAAAAACTTGATAAAATCAACAAAGTACTTATGCTGAGAGATATTAAATGGATACTCATGTATAATGATGGCATAATAAAATTTTCTCAAACTAGTTTCCTGATCATACCAATATGTTCCAATGCCATCCTCCTTCTGATTTATCAGTTGTTGACCTTTCACAATACTGTGCTTAAACTTCAAATGATTACTGAAAGCCTTTGTACAATTTGTACTCTCAGTCCTAGCTGTATGTGAGCAACTCTTGCATTTGGCCCACTGTTGCTTGGTGATTGAACCATCGTCATTCTTCACCTCCCTTACAAACTTTGTGAAATGGTCCCACACAAAGGAGGTGAGCTTCTTTCCAGGCTTATGGTTTGCTTCTTCTTCTCCACTTGCTTCTATACTTACACTTGCACTTTTAGATTGCAAATCTACAAGTATAATCAAATGAAAAAGAATATGAGTTACTGATTGGTAATATGACTAGGTACTACATATACAAAACCATTAATTTCTGTTATTTACAGCAGCAATAAATTTCTGTTCTTTTACAATAGCAATAAATGTATCAATGTGAATTTATACAAAATTTATACCTTTGACTGGCTTCGTGGAAGTCTCTAAAACCATGGCTTTGCTCGATTGCGCTGCATTGAATGCAAAAGCCATGAACTTGCTTGTAGGGGTAGGAGTGCTCTTGTTGCTGTTGGACGATGACATCGCTGCCTTGCCCTTGTTCATATTAGGCATCACCACCTTGCCTTTGCTCGAGACGGACGTGGTGGAAACCTCCTCAGATGTTGGCTGTGTAGCTGAGTTGTCCACAAGTTTTCGCAATATTGTCGGACGAGGACATGAGTTCATGGATTTCTTCCTCACATGGATGACCTTCTTGCCATGGCCGACCTTCTTGCCATGGCCGACCTTCTTACCATCATCCTTCCCAATAGTTTCAACCTCATTCTCAGCGGCAGCACCATCCACAACATCTTTGCCATCCTCCTTGGCCTCATGGCCCTCGTCTCGTCTCAAGCTATTGTTATCCATCCCTCTATCACCACAACTATTGCCTTCCTGCCCTTCCATACGTAAATCTGAAAATAATCCAACATTAATTAGAGTGTTACTACAAATGGATGCATAGGTTCTAAAGTACAAACAAGTAAAATTCCACCTAAGAACATTATGATTTAATTGCTGCATAAGACAATATGATGGATCTGATTCTAAAACTTGTAAGTCATGCCTTGTGAATCCCAAAAATGTAATTCTACTGTGTAGAATTGATCCCAACTCATAGAAATGAGACCAAACAATGTGTGATCACGAATAGGTAGTAGCAATGATCCTGACAGTTATCACCCGTAGGCAGTACCAAAGATCCTCACAATGTACTCTAGACAGGATTTTATCAAAATATGAACCTGAAGATTTTGGAGAAAAAAATGTCCATGTAGATTTTGCCAAAATTTTGCATGTTGATGAATAGAACAATCTGATCTTCCCCTTCCTCAAATTTTTCGTCTATTTGTTCCTCTTCACTTCTCAAACCTCTCTCCGATTCTCCAATTATTGTAATCAAACTCTTCACAGAACAGGGACATAATAACATAACACTCCTTTTCTTGCAGTGGCATTTTTCAGTCCTTTTTCCTTTCTTGATCATTAGGCCCGTTCCTGTCAAATTTAATCCCCTATTTCTAGTCCATCCATTCCTAGATTATGAATATAAACATATGACAAGGACAGGTTTCCACTATATTTCATAAATGCTTCAATTAGGTTCATCCAGAGCAGTACAGTTAGATTTAGGGTATTGCAGTAGATTCACCTTGACTGATGCATTTACATTTCAGAATGTGGAGTCAAGATGATGAGCATGTGAGGAGTTGGTCAAAACTTTCAGTTTCCGACAAAATTCTTCCAAACTTGACCACTTTGACGTGGCATGTTGTTCCTTGATTCTTGTGAAGTTTTGTGATCTCCTTAGCATGAAAAGACCCCTAGATGATTTAGGTGTAGCCGGCAAAGTCGCCAAAGTGCCACAGGACGCACTTGCCCCCAGGCGGTTGTTTCGTGTCGGGCTAGTCACTATTTCGGTTGTCATTTTTTCATACTAACCCCGATCGAGCATCGGTTTGTTGTGTTGGGTTCGTGGTGATGCCGCGGACGTTCTGGATGTGTTTTGGTTGTTTGTTGTTGGTGTTGTGGATGCAGGTGAGAACAGGGTGCGAGGTGGAGTGGATGAATCCGTTCGCCAGGTAGGCTGCCGGTTCGGTTGGAGGCTGGACGCGGAGTTTCGCGGTGGGAACGGTTATCACTTCAGAGCACGAGTTCTTCTTGGGCGTTGATGCGTCGCGGATGCTTGGACGAAGGATCGTTGGAGGCGGTTCGCGACGCTCTAAGATTCGTGTGTGTGAGTTAAAACCCGTGTATGTGTTGGGTTTCGGGTTAGCCCATGTATAGTCCATGTTGGGCCATGAGTGAGTAGGCTAAGGCCCATGTAAATGGCTGGTTGGAGAGGGTTAATCTCAGCCATTCATGGGTGGTTCAAGGGAGATCTCAATATATCGCGATATATCGAGATACCCTAGAACCGGTTGGCTTATAAAAGAAGGGGTGGAGGGGTGTCTCCACCCAAGTCTTTAGTAGCCAATAGTTTTCTGAAGTTTAGCCACTTGTGAGTGTTTTCCACCCTAGGGTGGCTGTGTAAAACTTTCCCAAATCAAACAAAACTAGTTCCTCCATGTTCATGTCTTGTTCTTACTAGTTTCTTTTGTTTCAATCTTCTTTCCTTGATGTTTCTTGTTGCAACTTATTTTTATGCCTCCCCTCCTTCTACATGCTTCTGATTCATGATGTCTTGAGGGTGCTTATATGGTATTTACACCTCTCTTGCATCCTAGGATAGACTAGAGGTCAAGTTTTCAATCAAGTTGTAAATCTCTGCAGATTTTGTTCTTCGCGCAGCACCCAGTGTTTGATTTTTAGAAACATCTAGAAAAATCATTTTTGTGTGATTCTTGTTGGGGAATGTGCGTGACTCATATGTGCATCTGAAGACAAATTTGGGAGTCATTACATTGCACCGTTTGGACGCCATGAGGTGAATACCGAGCTCCAAACTTTCTGCTCGAAGTTCCAGACAGTCTATAGTGTTTGATTTTTAATATTTTTCTTACAGAGAGTTTTGAGGAGATTTTTGGTGAAGTGCTTCAAGATTCCTGTAGTCTTATGTACAACAAATCCCAAAAATATTAGAGCACCAGAAGTCCACCAACCTTCTGCTCCAAGTGGGGGCAAATTCCTGGAAATCTGCTTTTACTTTTCTGAAAGTATCTTTTGTGTTTTGTCTTTCTCTCTTTTCCTTTTGCTTTTGTTTTCCAGAGCTGATCTGGTCCATCCAGGTTTGAACTGGTCCTTTGCTTTTTGTTTCTTCTAGATCTGAACTGGTCCATGTTGCATATTTCTCTCGGTGTTGTTGGAGGGGTCTTTCAATAGTCCAGATGCCCTTGGGTATCTAAAAGACATCCCTGTACCTTCAACAGCTGGCTTAAGTCTTTTCTCTTTTATCCGCTGTTTTATCTGCTGTTTAGGTTGGAGTTCTGAATGGAGCACAAAATATTAAAAATTTGAAAAAGGCTCCGTTCACTCCCCCTTCTCTGTCGCCTTGGTGAGTTCACACAGAATATGGCATTCAAAGTCTATTTCCATTGTAGACATTCAAAGTCTATTTCTATTGCAGAGAGAACAAGTTATTACACTTCATTTCATTGACCAATACATTATACATACGAGCACAGGCATCTTCTAGATCGACTGCTTTGTTTGAAATCAACCTGATGACGAGCGGGGCTGTGGTGAGGCAGGCAGCGATGGTGAGGCGAGGCCGTGAGGTGGGTGGCGGAGAGGACGGCGAGGCGGGACAGGCGGCGTAGAGGGTGGCGGGGCGGTGCGGTGGCGGTGACGCGGGTGGCGGAGAGGGCGGCGAGGCAGGGCAGGTGGCGCAGAGGACGACGACGAAGGGCAGCGGTGGTGAGGCGGGCGGCGGAGAGGGCGGCGAGGCCGTGAAGCGGGCCGGCAGTGTGGATAACATGGGCCCCGGGTATCCGGAGAAGTACTATTGGACACACCACCTCTTTGGGGTGAGTGAATTGGATCTTCCAGAAGACGGGCTTAGAGGCTGGCACGGCCTGGCATGCTCTACAAGGAAATGGACTCGTTTCCTACTCGAATACATAGATATAGGCGTAACCGACTTGGTTATATCTGTATCTTCCATATACAGATTATGGAATATATCTGTAACCCAGCCCCTTGCACTATATAAAGGGGGTCGGGGGTCCCTAGTTCGAAATCCAATCATCAGCATCATCATATGCATCTCAATATCCTTGAGATCCACCATAATACAATCCACGAGCACAGGAGTAGAGTATTACCTCGCCCCGAGGCCCCGAACCTGTATAAATTCGGCTCCCTGTGCTACCATCGTAGTTATAATCTTTCGCATTGCCTCATAAAATACATTGCCGACACAAATCATCGACAGTTGTCAAGTCTTAAAAGGTATCTGGTACCCAGCCCGACTAGTCGGTATGCCGGCTATTGGCCCCACGGAGAGGCATACCAGAAAATGGATGTTGCCGAGTGACCTGTGCCACACAGCGTTATCCTCCCTGTTACAAATTATGATATTCGAGCCTGACTTGCAGAGCTCGACATTCGGTCCAGCATGGGACATGCCACAACTTGCGTAGGGTATTCAGGCGCCCTGACCTGACTAGTGCGAAGTCAAGCTAGTAATTCCTAGAGGAATACGCCCGCCTCCAAGTTGAGGTCCTCCAAGTGGTGTTCGTCTTGGTGACAAACGATCCGGGGATGTGCCACTGAGACCCAACTAAAGAGGTGACTCTTTGACGCCTAATCTGATTATGAAATCAGACCAGCCATTGACCCCAGGGGATACGCCAAGAGCTAGATTAATTACCCAGGAAGCGCCCAGCCCTCAAAGGATTGACGACTGGCATAAGGCCCAACCGGGAGCACGCCCTTTTTCCCAACTAGACTTGATCCGAACAGCACCTGTACGTGAGCAATGTCATGTACAACTTTCGGCCCACATGGAGCGTGCTCTCTGGAATCTAAGTCTGGGCCCGAATATTGCAATAACGAATCCAAGGCTTTGTTCTTTCCCGCCTAGCGCGAAATCGAAACGTCGCCCATGGTCCTTTGATAAATGTGCACTTTTCCTTGCCGCCACGGGTTATCCCCAGCGCCACTTTACTGGAAAACCAATCACCGCTTTGAATATTGCGCCATGTTCTCAGAGACCTCCGGATCAAATCTTTGGAACAATTATCATCAGGGTTCCCCCCTAATACCATTACTTCCCGAGATCGGTTCCACTTCCCGATTCCGGTTATAAAAAGAGACCGGAGCTGTAGCTGCTTCTTATCCAGACTTCTTCCTCCACCTGACCCCATGGATCGTGACGAAGAGTTGGCGGGCTGTATGGCAGATTCGACCTCGCGCTTGCTTAAAATCGCCAAGAAGAAGCCCGGCCCGCGCGCGCGCCTCCGTCGCGGTCCTGATCGAGGTTGCCCCGGTCCTCGCCGAGGTGGCCGACGAGATCGTCGAGGCGTTGGCCCGCGACCGCGCCCGCGACGCCGCCGCTACCGAGGCCATGTTTGGCGCCGCCCCAACCCTCAGCGAGTTGGCGGGTGTGATCGTCGATCGCGCTCGCCGCCATCCCCTGTAACTGGCTTGTGACCCATTATAAATATTAATAAAATTGTTTGTTTTGCCTTCCTCTTTTCTTTTTATCTAGCACGAACTAATTGATTTTTTCGCGACTCAAGTCATGTACTTCGCCCAAGCGAGTCACGTCCCATTTACTAAGCACTCTGCCCAGCGCATCAAGTTCCCTAGCGTTAGGAGTTGGCGCGGAGCTCTGTCTCCAAAAACGCAGTCGAGAAGTATAAGTGTTGCTAGGAGACAAGAGTTTTGTTACTTGGAATAATTAACACTTAGGCTCAACATAAGCTTGAAAAGAAAAAGATCGATTAAGTATCAAATTGTTATAGTGGTGCGCGATTGCGTACTTAATTAGATGTAGCCCCCGACTTACTGGCTAGTCGGGATCCAACTAGGAAGCAAGTCAGGTTATTTTTGATAAAAGATTAGGTGCGCGGTTGCGCACCTAATTAGGTGTAGCCCCGACTTACTACTTAATTGAAATAGAAATAAGTAGCAAGTCAGAAACTGAATTGCGTAAGCGTAAAAGACAATGTGAGCGAAAACTTATCTTTATTTAATTGTAAACATGTGTTACAACAGTCGTCAGGTATAAAACCGACGCAATTGCTCGATGTTCCATGAGTTGTCCAAGAGGGCGCCGTCTTCTCGCCTTAGTCGGTAAGCCCCCGGGCGTGTCATTGAGTTAATAATGTACGGACCTTCCCAGCGTGGAGAAAGTTTGTAGCCACTCGATTGATTGACTCGAAGTACCAAATCTCCAACCGAGAAGGCATGATCCCACACATTGCGATCGTGGTAGCGACGCAGACCCTGGAGGTACTTGGCCGACCGAATTATAGCGACATCCCGAGCTTCCTCCAATCGGTCGAGATCGTCAACCCGACTGGACTCTGACTCGTCCTCATTGAACCTCTGAACTCGGGGCGACCCGAACTGTAGTTCTGTTGGAAGGACCGCCTCAGACCCATACACGAGGAAAAAGGGGGACTGCCCCGTAGCTCGGCAGGGGCTTGTACGAAGCTCTCAGAGTACGGCAGGCAATTCCTTCATCCATTTGGCCGCATATGGTTTGAGTCGATCGAAGATGCACGCCTTGACACCTTGTAGAGGCATGCCGTTTGCGCGCTCGACCTGCCCGTTACTTCGTGGGTGTGCCACAGAAGCAAAGCAGATCTTTATGCCCACATCTTCGCATCAGTTTTGAAATCCGTCACTTCTGAACTGAGAGCCGTAGTCCGTAATGATCCGAGATGGTACACCGAACCGACCGACGATCTCCTGGAAGAACTCGGTGGCTTTGGCCCCCGTAATCTTGGTCACAGGCTTGGCTTCAATCCATTTGCTGAACTTGTCAATGGCGACGAAGATGTGTTCAAAACCACCTGGGGCTTTCTTGAAGGGTCCGACAATGTCGAGCCCCCAATCTGCAAACGGCCAGGTGATGGGGATCGTCTAGAGTTCTTGGGCCGGCACATGGATCTGCCGAGCGAAGAACTGACAACCCGTGACTTATGACGATCTCTTTTGAGTCGGAGACCGCGGTTGGCCAGTAAAATCCTTGCCGGAAGGCTTTTCCGACCAACGTAGCTGATGCCACGTGATGACCGCACATGCTCGAGTGAATTTCGCGCACCAGGGAGCGTCCTTCAGACTCGGGTATGCACTTTTCAAGTATGTCGGAGACGCTTTGTCGGTACAGAATTCCTTCATGCACCACGTATGTACGACTCCGACGTTGAATTTGCTCGGCAGCCCCCAGTCGTCGGGAAGCTTTTCTTCCTGTAGATACTCCAAGTACGGCCGCGTCCAATCCGTGTCGAGGGCAAGCACCTCTGACTCGGGTTGTTGCTCGTCCGGTTGGGGCAGTTGCTCCTGTGGCGTGATGGAGGGGGCATGAAGCTCTTGGACGAAGATCCCAGCTGGGATTGGCGCCCGACTGGAGCCCATGTTCGCGAGCTCATCTACCGCCTCGTTGTCTCGTCGCAGGATATGTATAAGCTCCAACCCATCGAACTTGTCTTCCAACTTCCTGACCTCCTGACAGTAGGCAGTCATGTTGTCGTTGACACAAGTCCAATCCTTCTGCACTTGGCTCGCCACAAGCTGGGAATCTCCGCGAACTACCAATCGCCGGATGCCGAGCGATATGGCAATATGGGGGCCGTGGATGAGCGCCTCGTACTCGGCTGCGTTGTTTGAAGCTGGAAAATGAATCTGGAGGACGTACTTGAGTCGTTCGCCTCCAGGTGATATAAAAACGATGCCAGCCCCCGCACCCTGCCGTCGGAGAGAACCGTCGAAGTACATGCTCCAATACTCGGCTTCTTCGGTGGCTGGGGGAGTCTGCATCTACGTCCACTCGGGAACAAAATCAACGAGTGTTTGTCACTTGATGGCGCTGCGCGGCTTGAACAAGAGCTCGAAAGCCCCGAGTTCCACCGACCATTTTGCGATCCTCCCAATGGCTTCCTGATTATGGAGAATTTCTCCAATAGGAAAAGAGGTGACCACCGAAATTGGATGTTCTTGAAAGTAGTGCTTCAGCTTCCGAGAGGCGATCAGTACCGTATACAGAAGCCTTTGCACCTGCGGATAGCGTATCTTGGACTCGCCCAATACTTCACTGACGAAGTAGACCGGGCGTTGAGCCTTGTACACGCGTCCTTGTTCTTCCCGTTCTACTACCACCGCAGCGCTCACTACATAAGTGGTGGCTGCAATGTATAGCAGAAGCGGTTCCTTTGGCATGGGGGATGCCAAGACAGGTGGCAAAATGAGGAATGATTTGAGATCCTCAAAAGCCTTCTGTGCCTTGGGTATCCAAACGAACTTGTCGTGTTTCTTTTTCAATAGCTTGAAGAAGGGAGACTCACGCTCACCGAGTCGCAAGATGAATCGGCCGAGTGCAACCATGCACCCACTAAGACGCTGGACGTCCCTTTGGCATGTTGGGGGTGCCATCTCCACGATGGCCTTGATCTTTTTCGGGTTAGCTTCAATTCCGCGGTGGGACACCACGAATCCGAGGAGCTTTCCCGAAGGACCCCAAAGACGCACTTCTCCGGGTTCAACTTCATGTTGTACGTCGACAGGCTCTCGAATGTCTCCGATAGGTCAGCGACCAAGTCAAAGGTTACCCGAGACTTGATGACAACATCATCAACGTACGCCTCCACATTGCGCCCGAGCTGGTTGTGGAAGCATCGCTGTATACAACGTTGGTACGTTGCTTCGGCGTTCTTCAATCCGAAAGGCATTGTGACGTAGCAGAAAGCCTCGAACGGAGTGATGAACGAAGTCTTGACGCAATCTTCTTCTTTTAAGCTTATCTAATGATAGCCTGAGTAGGCATCCAGAAAGCTCAAGAGCTCGCAACCGATAGTGGAATCAATCACCTGGGCGATGCGAGGAAGTCCGAACGGGTCCTTGGGACATGCTTTATTTAGGCCAGTGTAGTCGACACACACGCGCCAAGTTCTATTCTTCTTTTGCACAAGTACCGGATTTGCCAACCAATCGGGGTGGAGTACCTCCCTTATGAAGCCGGCGGCTAAAAGTTTGGTGACTTCCGTCTTGATGGCTTCCTTCCGATCTTGCGCAAATCAGCGCAGCCGCTGCTTGACCGGCCTTGCCTTGTCGTGTACATTCAAAGAGTGCTCGATCATCTCCCTCGGGACGCCTGGCATATCTGATGGTTTCTAGGCGAAGATGCCCCTATTCTCTTAGAGGAAGGTGACGAGCGCGTCTTCCTATTTTGGATCAAGCCCTGTCCCGATCAGAGCCGTTCTGGTTGAATCGGACGGGTCGAGCGAAATACGCTTGACATCTTCGTTAGGCTTGATGCCTGATTTAGATGGTTTCTTGTTCGGTAGATCGCCCTCGTCGAGAAGAGTTGTGGCCGCCTGCCGGATCTTGTCCAACTCGGCAGTCGCTTCGATTGACTGGGTGAAGTCGCAGTTTTCTCTATCGAGGAGATGGAAAAACTTGACATCTCCACGGGTCGTGATTATGCCCCGTGGTCCTGGCATCTTCATAACCAGATAGGCGTAGTGTGGGACGGCCATGAATTTGGCCAAGCCCGGCCTTCCCAAGATTGCGTGATACGCAGTCTTGAAATCGGCTACCTCAAAGCTGAGGGTCTCCGTTCGGTAGTTATCGCGAGTGCCAAAGTGACCGGGAGAGTGATTTTCCCGATCGGCACTTATGACGTTCCTGGGATTATGCTATGAAACGGCGCGTCCGTCTTCTGGAGCGACGTCCTTGGGATCTGCATCTCGCCCAGAGTCTTGTCGAAAAGGATGTTTAATCCGCTCCTGCCGTCGACCAGGACCTTGCGCAGTCGGACGCCCTGTACCACAGGATCCAGGATGAGTGGATATCTTTCCGGGCAAGGGACGTGGTCCGGGTGATCTGAGCGATCGAATTTAATCCGGAATTCAGACCATCGAAGGTACTCGGGGGTCACCGGAAAAGCTGCATTGATTTCCCGATCGGTAAGCTTTTGCTTACGCTTGGACTCATATGCATCCGATCCCCCGAATATGTAGTTGAGCTCTCGCTCGGTTTCTTGGTAAGCGTCACCCTGAGGAGGGTTATGCTTGTCGTCTTGTTTGTCGTTCGGAGCGTCCTTGTCGTGCTCCTCAGCAAACTTCTTCAAGATGTTGCAGTTTTTGGCCGCGTGCTTCCCATTTGGGTGGAAAGGACAAGGCGCCTCCATAACTTTATTATAGTCGTTGGACCTAGGCGGCTTCTGCCGACCGTGATCCGCGACTGCTACCAGCCCTTCGCCCTTGCGCTCTTTGTCCTTCTTGGAGGACCATTCTGGCTTGTTCTTCTTGCCTTCGTGCTTGTTTGGGCGATCCTCCTTACGCTCAGCGAGAGCATCCGAGGCGGTAGCATATCGATCCGCCAAGGCGAACATCTCCTTGACGGTAGTCGGGGACTTCCGAGACATCTTCTTGATTAGATCGAGGTCGCGAACTCCCTTCTGGAAGGCTGCGATGACGACCGCCTCTGAGATCTCCCGGATTGTGTTCTTCTTCTTGGTGAAACGCCGAATGAAATCCCTTAACGACTTATCTTTTTTCTGATGAATATAATAAAGGTCCCACTGGGTTCCAGGCTTCTCGTAAGTACCCTGGAAATTGGCGACAAATTGGTCGCAAAGCTCTCCCTAAGAACCGATTGAGTTCTCTGGAAGGCCTGCGAGCCATTTCTGAACCGGAGGGGTTAACATGACGGGCAAATAGTTTGCCATCACGTCGTATTCTCCACCCGCGGCCTTGATTGCCAAATAATAGATTTGCAACCAAGCCTCGGGGTCCCGTTCTCCATCAAATTTCACAATTCCCTTGGGGTTGAACCCTTCTGGCCAGTTTACCTGACGGAGTCGGGGTGTGAATGCCTTGATCCCGTCAATTAATCCTTCCCCGGGGGGAGGAGATTAGCGGGGGAGATTCCGACGCGGTGGAGTACGGCGCCAATTCTCGTCTCGCTCCCTCCGCCGGGCTTCGATGTCAAGGCGAAGGTCACGACTTGTGCTTCGGCAGGCATCTTGTCAGCGACTTCGCGTGTACCGACTGTGCCGAGTGCTACTCGTGGCAGTCTGGCTTCTGGCCAAGTTGGCCTGCTGATCCCGAGTACCTTGGACAGCCGCTGTCGTCACCATGGCTTTGATTTGTTCCATGATCGGTGTTGGGGGTTGTTCTCTCCAAGCAAAGGACCAACATTGTCCAGGAGAGTCTTACACGCGAGGATGTTCTGCTGTGGCATACGGAAGACCGAGTGGTCTCCCATGCGGACTTGAAGCAGCTCCTCCTGGACCTCCCGTGCGCGACCGCGTAATTGGTCGCCCAAGTCTTCTCCACCTCCGCCGTTTTGTTCGGCTCCTGCCTCCCCATGGTGCGCCGAGCCGATCCGGAGGCTTGCCCATCCAGCATGTAGACGCCGCGAAAGTCGGGGAACCCATTGACGCTCTCTTCCGACTCGGATTCCGAGAAGGAGAGGCTCAATCGATCCTGATTTGTTGGCTCGTCGATGGGAGTGATTATAACTCCCACTTCTCGTGCCGGATCTCTGGTCAGAAGAGGATCCGACTGAGATTCAGCACAACGAATCTGCTGGAATCTTGCAGCCGAATTGACCAATCCGAATGGCATGTCCACTCGGGAAGTTCACCTGGTTGGAGTTGTCCCTGAGTCCTGACTCAGAAAACTTGTCCCAGTGTGTGCACGCCGTGTTCCACTCCCTGGCCCAGATTAGAAAAGCCGGCATGTTATCCGATGGAAAACAGCGGCCGAGTTTCCCAACCCGAACGGGATGGTCCACGATTGAGGGATTGTGATTCCCGACTGGATCTGGGAGCGATCCAGGCCAGGAATAGAATTGCCACTTGATTCCTCATCAGCATAAGGAGCTGGTAAAGAAAGAAGTGGTACATCCCGACCGAAACCGAAGGGGAGTCCAGCGGTAGGCCAGTCAGAATCATGAGATTGAATCTCTTCCGGATCGGAATCCAGAGGAGAGATCACAACTACGATGGTAGCATAGGGAACCGAATTTATATAGGTTCGGGCTCTCGGGGCGAGGTAATACCCTACTCCTGTGCTCGTGGATTGTATTATGGTGGATCTCAAGGATATTGAGATGCGTATGATGATGCTGATGATTGGATGTTGAACTAGGGACCCTTGACCCCCTTTATATGGTGCAAGGGACCGGGTTACAGATATATTTCCTAATCTGTATATGAAAGATACAGATATAACCGAGTCGGGTACGCCTATATCTATGTATTCGAGTAGGAAACGAATCCGTTTCCTTGTAGAGCACGTCAGGCCGCGCCAGCCTCCAAGCCCGTCTTCTGGAAGATCTAATTCACTCGGCCTAAAGAGGTGGTGCATCCAATAGTACTTCTCCGGATACCCGGGGCCCATGTTATCCACAGGCGGCGGTAAGCTGGGCAGCGGAGACGACGTCGAGGCGGGCAGATGCAAAGAGTGGCGGCGCAGGGAAATGAGCTGTGAAGGAACCCTAAACTTCCTTTGGCATCCTGTGGAGTGTGGACGCCCGAGCAGCCTAGCCCTCTGGCCACTTGGCCCACTTCACACCAGCCAAGTTGCCAGCGCCCAGCACTGGGCTGCATGCTCTGGGTAGCAGGTTGATTTATTTAACCGGGTATCCAAATCCGACCCGTACCAGGTATAATTGTTTTGGGTATTTTTGATCCTATATCCGACCCGTAGCCTACTGCATAGTAACCAGGTACTGCCCGTACCCATACCTGTACCCGCCAGGTACCACTACCCATTTCTAAAATCGGGTATTTTTACCGGCGGGTACGGATGCGGGTCGAGTATTACCCAACCCGTTTTCACCCTGCACACTGGGTCTCGCCTTGCCTTTCTCGATTGCGACATTCAGTAGTGTCCCCGAAAGACAACATGGAACCAGATTGTGGCTCGCTGTTGAAAAATTTTGTTATGCTCTACATTTAATGTCACAAACTCTCGAGGCGAATGGTGACAACCTGCCTGGGTGACGAGCTTCCCCATCGGTAGCGTTGAGGGGATGGCAAGGCGGCCAGGGTTGGTTTAGGAAGAGGGACGGAGGTGGCTGGGGTGTAGGGCGAAGGCGGCTACCTGAGTTGGTCGCCGGTGCGGACGCATGCCTGAGTATGGGGTGGCACAGGCGGCTAGAGTGGCAGACGCGGATTGCCTGGTTCACTCGTGACTTGCGAAAGAAGCGATGCATAGTTTGGAAGGCGAGGCAGGGGCGGTTTAGAAAATCACCACTGATTTGGGTCCTTCAACCAAGCATGTCTGTGCAAATATGCCACGGCTGGATGAGCTCCATCGGATACAATGTGTGCAGAGATCGCAAGACTGGATGAGTTCATAGCTCATGCTGACATCAGTTATTGCGTTATTGCTCTGTACGGTGGCATATACAAAAGGCTATTTGGTTGACTGCATGAGTGGAGATTTGGCTCTATAAATGCAAAAGTGAGATGTTTGGTTGTCTTCTCATCTTCGTAGCCTAGCTCTGCAGATTCAAAAATTATCTCCCAGCCTGCGTCCAAGAAAACGGAGAAATCCACCGTTTTCTCGGAGCCAGGCTGCGCGTGGTGGAGTTGCATGCACATGCATCATAATGTGACCGCTGACATCATCAACTATAAATGCATTTTCTTTCTCTTTTGCAAATGTCTTTTGATTAGTATCTCCGATCACCGAACCGATTTCACCTATGTGGTTCGGATATTTTTTCGAACAAAACTAGACCACGCTTGCCATATAAATTTTAAAAGATTAAATTTTTATTTTTCAATTTATTGATTTTTCAAAAATTATTTAAAACTTTTTATTTTAGTTTTTGAATTTATTGATTTCCTAGTATTTGTTTTTAAAATTTTTATTTTTATTTTGACATTTATTAATTTTCTAATAATTTTTAAATTTTGTTTCATCCATCCCTTGAATTTATCTATCCCACTTTAATTCTAATGTAGCCAACCAAACAACATCTTTACGTAGCTTGTCAAATCTTATACAACCAACTAAACAACATCCCCTTGCATCCACTCAGCCTGGCTCTCACCAATCTGGTTAAAGGTGGGTTCTTTTCAGCTTTTCTTATCTACTTATTTGCCTGGATCTCATCACTTCGAGAATTTTTCGAGGTAGCCTCGAGAGCCGGTTGGCCTTCAATTTTGGGATTTAGAGAGCTTATAGACACGCCTACGATATAAAAAAAATTCTTACTCAAAAAATAATAAAAAAAGTGAGATAAGTCAAATAAGACACGAGATAAGTAGGATAAGTCAGCTTATCCTACTTATCTCGTGTCTGACTTATCCTACTTATCTCGTGTCTTATTTGATTTATCTTACTTTTTTTATTACTTTTTGAGTCGGTTTTTTTTTATCTCGTAGGCGTGTCTATAAGCTCTCTAAACCCCAAAATTGGAGGCCAACCGGCTCTCGAGCCTATCTCAAAAAAATCTCGAAGTGACAAATAAGTAGGCAAATAAGTAGACAAAAAATCTAAAAAGAACCCACCCTAAGCTTATGCAGCCTGGCTGAGTTGAGAAGGCAACCAAACAGCCTAAAAATGAATCTGACGTAGTAGTGGCACCAGGCTAGTTTCACACTTTTTAATACCATTTTCAAAACTAACCACTTTAAGGTGGAATGAATGTAATTAAATATAATATGACCATTTTTTCCGTGAAATAGGTCTGTTATCGTAAATCGAACAGTTGATGGTCGTTATTATATAAGACGTTGGCATTTCAACATTTTTACATCCGTTGTAATACATGGACATCCTACCAGTGATATCAAACATTAAGACGTAATGCAAGTATGAAACAACATGACTTGAGTCTCGTCTGAACACAACAGGAGGCAGAGCCAAAGCCTCCAACGTTATCAGATGGGAGAGATACAATAGTATATTAATCCTTACCATAAAGTGCAACAAGTAATTCCAGTTTACTTGAATAAAGGTAAGCTAAACCTGAAGAGAGAGGAGCATATTGGGAATAGTTTCACATCGAAAGGTGAGAGGGTTGGAGTATGGTTTATAAAGGTGAGGGAGCACTCTCTCATCGAGCTGCTTTTTGGGGAGATGACTTAAAAAATTTTGGCTCGCTGCTCTGTGTTGGGTCTGCAATTGTGCAGCAGCCAATGTTAGATCTTAGGCCTGTGAACTCACACGAACGCCTAGAAACGCAAAAGTAAGAACACGCGTACGCACACGAGGACTCAGCGCTAGAGAAACAGAATGCACACGCGATGACAGACTCAGATGATAATTTTGGTGCTGCTCGCAACTGCGGCGTTTTCTTCTTTTTTTTTCTCACTAACAGATTACAGCAACTAATAAACACACACCAGCCTTGCTTGCCGCAGCCACGAACTACAACGGATCATCTTGTGACACATGTAAATCAGGTTTCACCAATGGTTTCTCAACAATAGCATCAATAGTGAATAAATTATCAGAAATATTCTCACATTGTGAAAGTACATCACCTTTTTCATTACTTTTCATTGTCTCTTCAGTCGACATAGATGCAACTTCAATGACATCTTTTTCCTTAATGTTCTCCCTTTCATCTTTCTTCACTCGGCAAGGCTTATCTTCCTGCAAAATGTTAGCTACAAGATGAGATGCTACAATGGGTAGCTCTAATGAAGTTAAAAATTTTTTGATTCAGCTCTATAGGCATATTTGAACAATTGTGAGAGAGAATTGTATGTTTCATGAACCAGAATATTTTGAATATCCTCGTTAAGTCCTTTCAAAAATCTATTTTCAGTTGCCTCTTCACATTCATTTAACCCACTAAGTCTTAACAAGATTTGAAATTCCTTATAGTATTTTTTTTACCTTCATCTTACCTTGTTTTAAATATTTCAAATCAACATAAGCGTCAAACTCATCATATTCATCAAACTGAGTTGTGGAAAAAGATGGAGCACCGTACTTCTTCTCATGAGAATGAGAGATGTGACTTGCCATAGTTAGTAGCAAAAAAGAAAATACAAAAGTATATATTTTCGTATAAACTACCAGAAAGTGGAGCTTATCAAATCACTCACGCTCAAGCTACTATCAAGTTCTTACTAGTTCTTACCGATGCAAGTAGATGGTGCAACCGGTGGCTGGTCGTGATAACCTAAAACTCAAGTGGTGGCAAAGCAATTGCAAGGTCCTTTCCTATATGGTTAGTAGAAAGTGGAGCTTGGACAGGCTGTTTATACGTAGAACATCAATTCAATATCAGTAATGAAAAGTTAAATAATAGTCCAAAGTGATGATCGATGTGCTGGAACTAGCCTAGACTTAGACCTAGCTCAAGCAAACAACTAGCTACAGAAAGAACAATATCCAACGATGTACAACTGAAAGTTTATTCTCTTTGATTCTTTTTTCTTATTTGATATTTTTTTAGTGCGGTTCTTTTGTATGAACTTGCCTTTTTTGTGCGGCTTTTTAATTTTGCACTTGCCTCATTCTTTTCTCTCAAGTTTTCAGACTGGACAACAGGAGCAGAAAGTTTCGGCGATGTTTTCGGCTTCTTAACTGCTTCAAATGGAAATATGTATAACTGCAAAGTTGTAGATCGTTTCGTGCCAATCCATTTTCATATATGGAATGCCTATTTTGGATAAGGGAAGTCGGAGATATTAGCCCCGAAATTCAGACTGCTCAGGAAAAATCCGGGACGAAAAAAGATTCACTTCTAACGTGATTTTGGGCACGAAAACAATGTTTTTTGAAATTCTCACAATGAACAAAGCTGTAGATATTTTCCAAGCTTTCCAAAAAGCATAAGAATACCAAAATCCGAGTTCGTATGAGAGATATGATAAAAAATACCAAACTGGACAGCGGCAGATTGGAATTTGACGTGACGACGTCGAGATGAAGTTTGACGATTCTAGATGTAACTCAAGCAAGACTAAGGTGATGACTAACAACCAGCACATGATATGATAGACTAAAATTCAAAGATGCAAACTAACAAGAATGATGCAAAGGCTAACGATGAGGGTTTGGACAGCGAATGAGAAAGCTTTTTGTGGGGCAATTTTCTAGACTATAGGTATGAAATCATTCTACTAAACAAGAGATGAATCTCACCAGTCAACCGACGCTCTGATACCAACTGATGCGCACAGGGGTGCCCGATCTTCTGGTGAGATGGATAAATTTGGTTTGGTGGAGAATGATCTTGATAATCTGGATACCAACCACACAAGGATCGGAATCCGGCAATCACTAAACCACACTCACGAGTTGTTATCAACCGTGCCAAGACTCGGCTCACCTGATCACGAAGATCAATCCCTACAATACAACCAAAGAACACGCAAGAACAAGATAAATAACAATCTGAAATTGCAAATAGGAATTAAGCACGAGACAAATCAACTCTCGAACAAGGCTGAGGTTCTGTTTCTCGTGTCGGGTGGTCTAGTCGACACACACAACCACGAAGACGGACGCACACGGGATCTACCAAACACAACAAAACCTGAGAACAAACAACAAAACGACGGCTATATATAGCCTAGGGGGCGGCCAAGGGGGTGGACATGAAACCCTAGGGGTACATGGGCCTTGGGCCCAAAATTGAGGTGGCGCAGCACCTGGCAGATTTGGCCCGTTTGAGTTTTTCATTGATTCTAGGCGACTTGGGATGAATTTGGAGGTCAGGGTAGATCCGTTGGAAAGCTTATCTCCTAAGCTTTCCGTGAAGTGGTAGAACGTCCCAAACGGAGTCCGGATGCCCGAGTTACGCCCATTTGAATATGCGTTGCTCCTGGATGGCCGAACCGGGCTGGAGGACGACTTGGGTTCCAAATTGGGCCTTCCTTAGAGCGTTGAGATTTGATTAATTGTGGGATTGAGGTGCTAATCCACTGAGGGAGGATTGAATGGCACGGCACGTGGATTGAAGCCTCCCTGCGACGAAGAGGAAGTAGAAGATGGAGCAGCGGTCACAACTGTGTGGATGATGTCCTCAATATCCTCCCCTTCTTGAATTGGAGTCGTCCTCGACTCCATCACGTGCTCCTGCAAAAGGTTAGTACAAACAGGGTACAAAGGGACATGCATATCTTTTGACTCAAAATAAGAGGAGCTCAACATGGCATTACAAGTGCTATTGTCATCCACTAGCCCAAACTCCCTATGCGCGCATGAAGATTTTCATCTTCACCGCCCAAGGCCCATAGTTGTTGTCGGTGAGCATCGGGTACTGAAGGCTTATGGAACCCTCTCTTGACGCCATCCTTGACAAGGCCTCCATGTCGGTGGTCACTCCGCTCCAGCCCGCATCATCGTCGACAAGCGCTCTTGGACGTGGTGTTGCTCGCTATGGAGTGCCGTCGCTGCCGCTGCCATCACCGGCGCGGCCGCTGCTATTGCCGTTGTTTGCCATTGCCGCAGGATCAGAATGTAGCTCTGATACCAATTGTTAGATCTTAGGCCTGTGAACTCATGCGAACGCCTAGAAACGCAAAAGAAAGAACACGCGTACGCACACGAGGACTCAACGCTAGAACTCAGCTCTAGAGAAACAGAATGCACATGCGATGACAGACTCAGACGATAGTTTTGGTGTCGCTCGCAACTGCGGCGTTTTCTTCTTTCTTCTCACTAACAGAACGTAAATGATTACAACAACTTATAAACACACACCGGCCTTGCTTGCCGCAGCCACGAACTACAACGGCTCCTCCATGTCCCGCGGCCTCGCGCCCACGTCGTGCTCTTGAGGACTCAGCTGCCACATCTCTAGCATGCGTGCCTCTTGCGGAGTCCACGATCCGCGCCACCAACAGATGCTCGACGTCCAGCCGTTGCACGCATCCCTCGCTACGTACATGCATGGCCGCCCACGCTTTGCACATGCATGGGCCAAATACTAGTTAACACACACATGCACAACTAGTGCATCACATGCTTCATGCACGTACCACTAATGATGCCACTAATCAACTACATGCTGGACTCCACTAGCTTGCATCGACTCAACTAAATGCAAACTCTAATGCAAAGTAAACATGAGCACTTAGACAACAAGATTAATTTCTAACAATCACCCCCTTAATCTTGTTGGCTTTTATTTGAACACCTCCTCGTCTATCTTCAAAGCAATGCCGGCTCCTCATCCGCATCGGCGAGATGCACCTCCTCCTTCTTTGGTGCACGACACTCTTTAGCAAAGTGGTCGTACTGTTGACAGTTGTAGCAGCATACCTTCGACTTGTCAAATGAACTCTTCTTGCCACAACCATTGCACTTCTTCATGGACCTCGCATCCCACTCAACCTGTCTGAGTAGGAGGTTGTCGCCTTCTTCAACTCGCCGTCGACCCCTATTGCGCTCTTCATACGCCTTGAGATGACAAATCACTTCCTCCATCTTCATCTTCTTGATGTCGGTGAACTGCTCAAAGGTAGAGACAAAAGGAATAAATTTGTCGGGGACAGCACGAAGAAGCTTCTTCACAACAGTGTGCTCCTCCATCTTCTCTCCGAGGCCTCGTATCTCATTGACAGTGGTGGTTAGCTTCATGGCAAAGTTGTTGATCGATTCCGTCTCCTTCATGTACATGTCCTTGAATGCTCTCATCAAGGTCTGTACACGAGCTTCCTTCACGCGGTCGGAGCCGACGTGCATTTGTTGTAGGGTGTCCCATACCTCCTTGGACGTCTTCTTCTCCGCCAAGACCATCATCATGGCCTCAGGCAAGCCTTGCATGATAGCAGCGAGAGCCATTTGGTCCTTGCGCTCGTCGATGACCTCCGCGCTTTCCACTGCTGCCCAAACTCCCTATGCGTGCATGAAGATTTTCATCTTCACCGCCCAAGGCCCATAGTTGTTGTCGGTGAGCATCGGGTACTGAAGGCTTATGGAACCCTCTTGACGCCATCCTTGACGAGGCCTCCATGTCGTTGGTCACTCCGCTCCAGCCCGCATCATCGTCGACAAGCGCTCTTGGACGTGGTGTTGCTTGCTATGGAGTGCCGTCACTGCCGCCGCTGCCATTGCCGTCACCTGCGCGGCCGCTGCCGCTGCTGTCGCCGTTGTTTGCCATTGCCGCAGGCTCAGAACGTAGCTCTGATACCAATTGTTAGATCTTAGGCCTGTGAACTCACGCGAACGCCTAGAAACGCAAAAGTAAGAACACACGTACGCACACGAGGACTCAGCGCTAGAACTCAGCTCTAGAGAAACAGAATGCACACGCGATGACAGACTCAGACGATAGTTTTGGTGTCGCTCGCAACTGCGGCGTTTTCTTCTTTTTTCTCACTAACAGAACGTAAATGATTACAGCAACTTATAAACACACACCGGCCTTGCTTGCCACAGCCACGAACTACAACTACTACTAGAGAAATAACCTTCCATACCGGTGCATCAGTCCCGATTGGCCACAAACCGGGACTATGTAGCAATAGTCCTGGTTCATGGCTACAGGGCTAAAAGCACGATTAGTACCGGTTCGTGGCCGACATTAGTCCCGGTTCGTAACACGAACCTGTACTAAATGTGGCTTTGGCAAGCGGGCACATGCTAGCTGGCACAGGCACAAATTAGTCCCGGTTCGTGTTACGAACCGGTACTAAAGGTAGGCCTTTAGTCCCGGTTCGTGTTACGAACCGGTATTAAAGGCTCATTCCAGTATACTTCAAAAGGAATACATATCCAAGTCTATTAAATACGCGTGGGTGGGTGGGTTGATTAGAAGAGTGAGTGTGGAGTCACGTGGTGGTATGAGGTCCCAGTTTCGAGTCTTGGGTTCGTCTTATTTTTTAGATATTTCCTACTCTTTAGTACCGGTTAGGGGAACCGGGACTAAAGGTATGGGACCTTTAGTCCTGGATGGCCTGTCCTGGTTCAGGAACCGGGACTAAAGACTGTTTTTCTAGTAGTGAACGGCTCCTCCACGTCTCGCGACCTCGAGCCCACGTCGTGCTCCTGAGGACTCAGCTGCCACATCTCTAGCACGCGCGCCTCTCGCGGAGTCCACAATCTGCACCACCAACGGATGCTCGACGTCCAGCCGTTGCACGCATCCCTCGCTATGTACATGCATGGCCGACCACGCTTTGCACATGGATGGGTCAAATACTAGTTAACACACATGCACAACTAGTGCATCACATGCTTCATGCGCGTACCACTAATGATGCCACTAATCAACTGCATGCTGGACTCCACTAGCTTGCATCGACTCAACTAAATGCAAACTCTAATGCAAAGTAAACATGAACACTTAGACAACAAGATTAATTTATTTCTAACAGCCAATAACCTGGTGTTCAGACGCGATAAGTGTAATGGTCCAACTGATAAGTGGTATATATCAAAGCCTATGTGACCTAGGTGCTTCCTAGATAATGTTGATCTGATGTGGTGTGAGGGAGATATTTTTGGGAATATTTCCATATCGAAAATTGGGAGGACATGTATAGCAGCCCAATGACTTAGGGTCCGAACGTATTAAGTGTAGTGGTTCGACCGACAGAGCAAGCACCAAGGAGAGAAGAAGCAAAGCGCAAGCAGGAGCATGCATGGCCATGGTGCTGGCGGCCGCCACCTGATCTTATGTTTAATTTCCTTCTTGTTCATACGTTTGTGCTTAATTGTCAACAACACAGACACCGAAATGCAACATGCTAGCGTTCATGCCTGGTGTCTTCTTTCACTGTTAATTAATTCATAGGAGACTAACCGAGGGAGTACACAGTACCGGAAAGTAAGGTACTATTATTTCTGCGTTTTTTCTATGCTTTAGCTGTTGATAGAGAGCGGTCATGTTCGGCTCAGGTCGAATGTTAATTCAGTCATGGTGAGGAAGCACAGGCGTGCAGTCTTCTGCACGCGTCGAAGCTCCTCTCATCCGGTCCATTCTTCTCATTTTCTCCACATACATATTGACGTCAATGGCAACCTTGTTCCTCCCTCCAAACGCGGAGTCCAGCAAATCCAAGTCAAACATATCAGCCACCATCTTCTGGCCCTCTGGATCGTCAGTGTACAAAAACTTCACTTTATCTTTCATATTTGGCTGAACGAAGTGCTTTGCGATCTGCAGTTGAAGGTCAATGTTGTTAGTTCCTACTTCATAGTAACTGGTGGATGTGCAGGGTATTGCAATTTGTAAAAGCTGTATGATTATAAATCGAAGTTTAAAAATATATACCTTCCAAAAAGATTCAAAAATCCTTGGAGGGTTACTGATAACTACAACCGCTAATAACCCAGGATAGTAATTTTGAATTATGTGCATTGAATCACGGGCCAGGGATATTGGTGTACTTGATAGTGTCCACCCTCTGAAGTCAATCATCCAAACAACATAGTCGTCTTGTTCATCCGCTGATTTCATGGAGAAAGCCTCTAGGTGATATACTAAGTGCTTTATCTGCTCCTTCTCTGAAACATTAGTCTGTTAAACAAATTAGACAAGCTAAAATTAGCAAACTAGATCGCAAACAAAGAACTAAGGAATAAGTTGAACATACGAGAGAGGTATAAAACAAAATTATCCCTCTTAACGACAAACATTATTCGCGTAAGTTTTTCATGTCGTTTTAATCCTAATTATCTGTTGCTCTCTAGCCAATTTTCCATTTCAAGAAAAGTTAACTGAACTATCTGGCTGACCACAAGAATTTCAAGGTAGAGTAGCAGATCACCGGAATTAGGGTCCACACCAATTTTAGGATTTGCTCACCACTACTAAAATACCCTCATCCCTGACCCTCATCATAGATGGTTTGATGAGAAACCGTCTCTGATCACTACCACGGACTGAGCCTTCAATCCCGGTTCCAAACCAGCATCAATCCCGGTTTTGGAACCGGGATAGACAATTCGGGGCTGATGGCACCGGTTTTGGAACCGGGATAGGCAATTCGGGGCTGATGGCATGGAGCCATCAGTCTCGGTTGCTCTCAACCCGGGATATGCATTCCTTTTAAAGATTCCTTAGATGAAAGGCCTACTTTCAGTCCCGGTTGGTATTACCAACCGGGACTGATGAGCTTCCATGCCAGCTGGGCTGTACTAGCCTGCATGGGAGGACCATCAATCCCGGTTGGTATTACCAACCGGGACTAATGTGAGCGACGAACCGGGATTAAAGCCTTGGAACTACGAACCAGGACTGATGCTACTATTAATACCGGTTCGTATCTTACCGGGACTGATAAGCCGGTATGGAAGGCTGTTTCTCTAGTAGTGGATGTATTACGCACCAGCAAGAATCAATGCGTGATCCCACAAAACCGATACTACCATATCACAAGCGGTTTGCTGACCAAGCCGTCAGTGATACGTTCGCTCATGGTTGGTCATATACTAAAAATCACAGACTGTTCGATGACACTGGTGATAGATGACTATGATGTACACTATTACATACGTTTCATACGAGGACTATCGGTGATAGTACCATACCATAGACGTTTACTGACATTGCGTGTCCGTATATGACATGGATCTTATCACAGGCAATTAATATATCACATACCGTTACAATCATAGACCATATGTGATAATGATCCTAATACAGAACGTTCATACATAGACCGTCTATGACATGGAACCTATCATGGACCTTTCATCGATCGGCATGCCATCAGTGATCATGTCCATACCACAGCCGGTCTATTTATCAACCGTATGTGATGATCCACGGTTATCACTCACATATAATCACAGACGGTTCAAGAACCGCATGTGAGCACTGTTTTGAACCAACTGTGATGGGGTTCCTGTACGTGCTAGTAGTTTCGTTGGCTAAGCATTCAAATGATTATACTAGATTGTTGTTCCAACTCAAAATAATATTTGCAGTGGAATTTATGGAACAAGATACATAAACATATTAGTTCTAGTCGTTTCAAAACATAATATTTATATGTGTTGGTTCAAACATCAAATACAGATGCCTGCATTTGGAGAGGCGACGCAATCGATTTTCAAATACCTGGCACAAGTTAGGGTTGGTTCAGCATGAGTCAACGTGGCAGAGGGTGTTGGTGGTGGCAGGGCAGCGGTGGTATCCCTCGGCCACAAGACCAGAAGAGAGTTGTGGCTGGAGTCTTGTGTTAGTGATATGTACTATAGGCGATCATGATTATATCATGTCTATGTGCAAAGTTTTCTGGGGCCGGGTGGCATGACACTGTCCAGTCCATCGCGGTATAGAAGTCGGCTGGTGCGCGGTTCGCACGAGTCGACGCCACATTGGTAGTGCTAGCCACATCGACGTTCCTGACACACCCGCGGTGTCGTAGTTGCACTTCAAGTGTTTAGTGTTGTCTCTACTGCTGGTGTGGGCTCCGCACGCCGAGTGTGGGCTGGTAGTGTTGCCTATGACGTGCGCTCATTGAGCTTTGGCTCGTTATTTTTCCTCTACTTGAATGTAGGCTCTTCCGCCCTCCGAATAATTTTGACCGCTTTAATGAATGAATGTCCGCTTCATAAAAAAAAAATGATTTGACCATATAGAGTTAATTTGCGATAATCACATACCGATATAGAGATATTCATTATAATGTATATGTATGAATGTGTTAAGGCTCGATAGTACTCCAGATATATACCTACTCAGTAATATTGTTATCTTACATATGCCATCAATTAATTTGTCTCGAGTGGTATACTTATATGATCCTTAGACTTTATATCATCATTTACCCAATGCATTATAATTTGGGGTCATACACATAACCATTACGACCAGAGTTATTCTTATATGCTATGATTAGGATGATGTTGATAGATTTGCCCCTTCCCATGAAGATATTTGAGTCCCTCGATGTAATTGAATTAAAAAGTGTATGGCCATGCCAATGTGATTAAAGAGTTAATCATGGTTTAGAGTCCATCACTAAATATAATGAATGGTTGAGCTATCACAATGGTAGTACGCGATCCGACATGAGAGTTTGTAAATTGAGTTTGAATATAAGGTCGGCCAATGATTCTAGGGAATATGTCTCCTACTATAGAGATGCAACCCGGTTCCTCCCTCTCTTGTTGAGTTGAAGTAGTTGTTAGGCAGAGTCACCACCACGATAGGCGCGGCGGAAAGGCGAGCAGGCAAAGGCAAGCAAAGTGTGCAAAGTGGAATCACGCCGCGCAAGATGTAGGAACAATGTTGGGATCTACACGGATGAAGGAAGCCAGAAGATCATAAATGAGATGATGGACGTAGAAGGGAGAAAGAAATGAGGTAATAGAACAATAGATGAATACGGAGGAGGATCAGAAACGAGGAGGTCCCCAATAAGGACATGTCATACGATGACGGTAGGTGCTAGACAAAAATTATGTTGCCGGTGAGTGGAACTCCTACAACTTTGAAGATTTACATGTTGATGAAGGTACAAGGGACATGACGAAACGAGGTGTCTAGGATCCATATACTCCACCAAAGGAAGCTATTATGAATGCCGAAGCATCGGTGAGCACTATTTGCTTAAGGAATTTAGATCCGAGAGCATACGATATACATATGCGAATCAGCGCGTATGCCCGCGTGGTGCCAGATGCCGCCCACCTGTGTGGCCCATCATGCAAGTGGATGGATTATGATATTTTCCATAGTGGATGACAGATTGGACCAATCACATAGTGATTGACGATGACGGAAACACTAAGACAAGCAGAAGCAACAAGAGATAGCGGACCTTTTAAATGGTGGATAACTTCAACTATGAAGGAATGTGCCGCTAATTCGAGCCATGGAGGAACAATTTTCGCAAGATCAAGTATCTCCCTGTAGAATGGAGGACAAAGCAAAATGCCTGGAGATCGGTTTGCAAAACTACAAACAAACCACCATGTTGGAGACCAATAAGGAGGATCTGTACTGTACTGATTATGATGAAGCAGGTGGGTTTTGGCAGTGGTTTTCTGGCGGCATGCTTCTGGACCTTGCATAAATGCCTTTAGCTATTGCCATGTTCTATGCATTGATGGTACATCTCCTCACCATTCACCGCAAGGGGTAGATAGCATTCTGACGGCTGTGAATTCTTTCAACAACATTTTTTGCTAAGTGCCAGCCTTGTCTTAAGGGGGTGGTTGAAAGCATGAGTCATCTGAAGGTACGTAACATTTCCCTAGGCTTGCATAGAGTCAGTGGCGCTAGAGGGTAATGTGTCATACATGATAGGCATCAGCCTTAGTTTTTTCTACTATTACAATTGATACAATATATATTAAAGCGCGGTTAAGCGGTTGGGATAACCAAGGTCACGTCACGTAACGCGGGGACATATAAGAGGTGGTGCATGAGACACAGGGGCTAATTCTTTTAGGCACTTCAAAAAACAGCACCATGAATTTTCAAGATGTTGTAACTAGTATCAACAAAGGAAGTTCAACAAATTATGGAAGACCTTTAGACAAGGGATTGAAGAATCCTGCGGCTAAAGTCCCCCCCTGATAAGTGTGTTTTTTATACTTGATCAAAAATGACCCAGAATGGTCATGCTGACATGCAGCTAGATATGGCATCATGACAACAAACTAAAATAAGTGATCTAAGGATGGGTAATTCCCTGAAGGTTGCAATGTGAAGGAAGGATTTTCATGTACATCTGCGTACATGCAGTACTCATAGATTGGTAATTCGGGTCCTGGCAGTGATAAACTGATTTACTGACCATGATTATGAAGTACATGGAGAAAGATGAAGGCAAGGTGCATAAAAAACGACCTATTATGAAGTCGAATTTAGGCTAAGGTATGAGATAATCAACATGGATAGGGCGCGTAGGTAGGTAGGAGGATGAGAGGAAAAGGCATTCCAGAATAATACATGGATCTTGCTCGAATCGCAAGTTGTGTTTTATGTTCGCCTAGAACGGATATCGAGTCGCAACACATGTACGAAGCCGTACACATTTTGAGAACCGGACCAGAATGCAACGACGGGATTCGGTCATGAACATGGGCGGACGCAATGCCGTCCAGATGTCAAGATTTGATCCGTTGGTGGGAGGCTGAAAAGTCGTATGTATGTGCAAGGACACGAATTATGCGTGTGTGACCAAGATGCGTGTCAATTACCGTCAAGCCTGAATACCGTACGCGCATGGCATATGGATGTAGCGCAGATCGCTTTCCAGCGCACACCCGCGTCCTCGTTGTGCGTCTCTAGTTCTTACCTACCATTACGCTAGCGGTGAGGCTACGGTGTAGTTCACTCTCATTGATCGCCACTCAGACGCGTTTCAGCGGCTTTCAAGCGATCGTGCGCGACATCTTTCTTACGGCAGCAGACGGGTTATGTGATTCTTTCATCACCTATGTGATATACTTATATTTTAATCACCGAATGTGACTTATCTCTCTAGGACTCAATGGTTGGTGCTCACTTTAGGGGCAACCCACACTGTCATTCGACTTACGTTGTAGGCACTTTGTCTGACATGCGATAGTAGCTGGCACCGGCTGCGACTTGCGATCAAGGCCCGGACCAAGCGGGAGATGACATAATGTACTGCGTGATACGGACGCACAGTATCAAGGCGCAGTATCGATCTGTTTGCACACCTTGTTCTTTATTGTTCGCGAGACCTTCGGCTCACGCGCCGCCGCGGGTCACCTTCTCTATTGGAGGTACAAACAGCCCCGACCAGAACAGACTACTAGTCTGGATATCGTGCCGAAGGATCCAATAGAACGCCACCATTTCTCATGTCTTCCTCGCCTGTGCGAACTGTGTACGGGATACGGTACTCAAGCTCACTCTACCTGTAACGGAGATATTTTACCCGCGCGCCGCTCATCAGTGCATGACTCGGCATCCACTCAGGGCGTCATCAGTATACCTTCTCGTCGGGGGTATGTCATTAAGAGACCTCCGTCATCTTCTCACCACAAAGTGCCTCTGAAACGAGCACTGACCTCGGACGCGTCTAGGTTCGCGGCTCCTGTGTAACTCGACAGGCTGAGCGAACAGCGATCCTGAAAGGTGTCGAGTAGTTAGGTTCCGCCCACCGAGGCCCCCAGGCACATCCGGCTACTACTTGGACACCAGGACACTCCCAGCTCAGAGGGGTAGCTGGTACACATATTCTGAGTCGGGTGCATGTACTCACGATTCCTTTAACGTGACTAACCACCTCGGCGACGATAGCTAACTACAACATGGAGCCAACCATGATTAGAGGCCCAAACTTCTACAGGGGATGGTCACGGTACGTACATGGAGTGGACACAATTGTTCAAACCTTTGACCATGTAGTTGAAGGTTGGACTGGCCGACGTTTCTATCGTTGCACATACTATGCAGTGAGTCACCCACACCACCACGGCCACGGTTCCAATAGTTTTTCCTCTCACCTTTTGTACCGTCTCACATGCAGACCGATGATTGTGGATTCAACAAATGGATTGACGACCCCTTTCTAATGGCTGCCAACAGCTACATTGAACATCTTTGCGCAAGACTCTCTTGTCTTGAAGAGCGAATAGACCATGCTATTTGCTTGAACAATACGTATGTCCCTATGGAATCGCTCCACTGGCGGCCTCTGTCCCGCCACGGGCAGCTTTTGGAACATAAGCCGCCCGACTATCGGGCGGGTTTTAAATCCAGCCCGACCAACGGGCGGCTTTTAAAACCCGCCCCTTCAACGGGCGAGCTTTTAAATCTAGTCCGACTTTTGGGCGGCTTTTATTTCCAGCCCAACGGTTGACAGGAGGAGGCTAGTTACTAAATTCTCTTAACCAGTGTATTATTTTTTTAATTTTAAATAAAAATAAATATAAAAATAAAAAAACTCTATTCCGGGGTTGAAAAAGGCCCTACAGGCCAATTTCTCCCTTTTTAAATAATATGTCTTAATTTAAATCAGCGGAAGGTGATGTTTAGTTTGCTAGGGTATTATCTACTATAAATGGATGGAGTGCTTATACGATAAATGTGTAAAAAGATAGTGCTTAGGAGTATTGATCACATAATTGCACTGCCTTAGTGACACATTTTTTTTTAAAAAAAAGACAAACCTGTGAAGCTTTTTTTTTTTTGAATAATACAGTTTTTATTCCAAACTGTGAAGTTCAAATTAGGTATTTAGCCATGTTGGAAAAAATTAGTTGTTTAGCACCTACGTTCGCTGTTATAGTCACTCAACTTTATTCTATTAGAGAAACAATGTGTTAGCTATATGATTTATTTAAAATATTACGATTTTAACATTTATCAAGGAATTTGATTACTCGAGATCGTTATGCATGAATGATTTAGTTAATAGGCGAAATATGTGGTGCAAACCACTGTTTTGGTCTAAACCCGTGAAAACCATATCTAAAAGTTTTGTAAATTCGTGAAAAAATTACTGGAGATAGAGATAGTCAAGAACAATATTATCACCAAATCTCAAGATCAAACTCAACTTCATTTGGAAGATAAAAAAGACAAATTTTGAACTTCATTCAAAATTTGTCTTTTTTATAGCTCCCAAACGAAGTTACATTTGGTCTGATTTGGTGATAATATAGTTCATGTCAAGACTTATCTCTAGTAATTTTTTCACGAATTTACAAAACTTTTAGGTATGGTTTTCACTGATTTGCACCACATATTTCGCCTAGTTAATAAGATTGCTTTTCTTTGGGAGGTAATAATAAGATAAATATGAGGTAGTTTATCCAATAAAATGAACCTTCATCGGCGGTTTTCCTACGATGATACTTCTTCCATTCTTGTCAAGGTAGTCGGCCAGATAGCCTCTCCTGGCCTCGTTCTCTCTGTCAGCGATGTCTTCCTAATATTAATTGCAAACAGAAACGTTATTTATTTATGAGATATATATATATATATATATATATATATATATATATATATATATATATATATATATATATGTATGTATGTATGTAATCCATTGAAGTAGATCATAAGACAGATAATTTCGAGCACATCATGGTTTGAAGGAAGTGGCTACATAAATAAAAAGAATATAACACTTCTATGGTATATTATGAGCTCTCCAACCGTAGTATTTTGTGGAAGTACATTTAGCTCTAGCTGTTGAGTTAGAAGAATTATACTACCTTGCTTTCTAGGTGTAGTATATTTTAAATATAAGTGATATGAACAGTTGGATTCAAAAGAATGAATTGCCACATGATGTATATCACTGAAAAAAATAAATAATAAAAATAATAATATAAAGAAATTTTTTATTTTAAGGTTGGAATCATATCTATGTACCCAACGAATTGTCTCCGGCTTGTACTGACGCCTCCAGTCGATGGTTTCCTTGAGAGCCTTGGCTGTTTTCTCCATGCTCCAGCTTTTGTCTCGGAGGAAACGCCGGATGGTAGCGTTCGACAAGAAGCTCGGCATCTCGGCCGGCAGACTGCCAAAGAGACCCCGGACCTCATTCATCTACACATTTATATCGATGATCAAAGTTAGGCAAAAAAAAAAAAAACGCTAATGAACAATCAGAGTAATCGCACAGGTGATGGGGAAATGTTTGAATGATTGTATGGGTAAGTGCCCAGATTTGAATAAAATGAATCTGAGATATTCCAAAAAAATGTGAAAAAAATATTGGACGTACTACACATGTCATGGACACCTTAAATTTTTCTTGATGAAAAAAATTTATTTTTTAGGACCAAAAATAAATTTTCATGATGTGAACAGACTGTAGTGGCAGATTATCCTTTTTCTTTCAACCTTGGATGATAATTGGACTATAATTTGGTAGATATGCACATCACTTGTAGCTGTACACGAACAGTTTTCTTTGCACCTATTTTGATACATTCATGAAGTAAAATAATAGCTGTAAAATTTGTGGTTGTTTGCTGAAATACATTTGTAAGGGTTAAAAGATGGTTTTTATAGTGTGCAGACGAACATTAATTTGTGTCCTGTGCTAAATAAATTTTTTAGGGTATGTCTGATCACCACACCGCAATGACCACCACATGCAGTGTGGTGCAGTCAATTTCAAATAAACCAACTATTTCGACAATGCTCCTATGTTCATATTCATATGGACAGTACTTCAAGTCTTCAACCACTACTATATATAACCACAATTTTCGACAAGCAAGAAGAAGACTAATTGAGTGAAAATTACCATGACAGCATAATTTCTCTCATAAATAATGAACATCACAATACGTAGGTAGAACTCAATAAACCAACTATTTCGACAATGCTCCTATGTTCATATTCATATGGACAGTACTTCAAGTCTTCAACCACTGCTATATATATATCCACAATTTTCGACAAGCAAGAAGAAGACTAATTGAGTGAAAATTACCATGACAGCATAATTTCTCTCATAAATAATAAATATCACAATACGTAGAACTCAATCTCATGTAAGTGTGATTAAAGGCAACATATTCAGACAAACTGTTAGAAATTTTCAAACTACTATGTAAGAAATTAAAAAACCTAACATATCTTAAGGTAGATCAAAAAATAATTTAGATTAGCTACTGTAATGGTAAAAAACATATAAATAAATATTCAGCCATACTAATATAAATGCATATATTGGTGAGGGAGGTTTTTCATCAAACATGTCAATCTTTGGAAGTGGTTGCAATGGAGGTCTTCTATTAGCACGGTTGTCGTTGCAATAATAGGAATTCTATACCTTAGATGTCATCTTTTGCTTTCAGGAAGTTTGTTTCGTATCGGCATGGTCAGTTTGGTATTATAATAACATTTTTGTAAGACACTTGTCAGATTGTATACATCTTCGCATGTAGAGACCGGATTATATCCTTTATTCAAAAATGAATGCAATTGTGTGAAGATAAGTGAGATAGCTCACATGAACAAAAGTGTGTATATCTAAAACGACAGATCAAATTTTATCATCATGCTCCTCGAGGAAAAAAGACTGCCGGCCACTAGCTCCCCCAGTCGTAAATGTTTATCGTTTTTAATATCAAGACGTACAGTCGAAAAATGCAACGTTTAGCACTAATTGTTAATCCAATTTGTACATATATAAAACTAGTATATATATATAAGCACATAGCACAAAACGACATTTTTTACTAGAGAGGAAGTAGCGCTAGCACTGAACCGGTCATATGTTCCAGTTTTTGAACAGCATAAATAGCATGTACTAATGTGTCTGGGTTTTATCTGTGACAGTTGAAGGCACGAACCGTCGCAGACAGCCAATGATGATCTATGCTGGTTCAAGGCACGTACCGACATATATAGATGGTTATATGTGCTAGCTCAAGACATAAACCGTCGTAGATAACTGGCTATCAGTGTCGTTTCAAGCCATCAGCCCGTATAGATAATTTGGACTGGACATATCAGTGCACTCTCACTGGTAGTGCTGGGAGTTTGGGCCGGGCCGTCTAGGCCGGCACGGGCACGACCCGATTTTTCAGGTCCAAAGCATGGCACGGCACGAACGCGGAATTGGCTGGGCCGGCATGGCCCGAATGGCATGCCGGGGCTGGCCTGGAAATCAGGTATGTTGGGCCGCCTGGCCGGCCCGACTGTTTGGGCCGTGCTCGGGCTGGCCCAGCCTGAACCGAGGCACGATCAGTAAATAATTGTTTTCAAGGTGTTCCTTTACTCGTATGAATTTCGGTTCAACACGAAAGTTGTAGAAAATTTTGAGACGCATCTTTTTCATGTTGACAACTTTTTCATTTGAGCAAATTATGAATTTATAAAAAAATATTTAGTGTGCTGCCTGCTGTAGGCCGGCGGTACCATACCTGTTAATTTCTATTTTTCGAGGTCTTTCATTGCTCGGATGAATTTGCATCGAACATGAAAGTTGTAGAAAATTTCGAGACAAATCTTTTACGTGTTGACAACCTTTTTATTTGAGCAACATATAAATTTATAAAAATATTTTTCGCCTGCTATTTTGTTGTTTGGGCCGTGCTCGGGCCGGCCCGGCCCGAAGACAGCTCGGTGTGCCTTTGGGCCGTGCTAGGCCTCGATTTTAGCTGTCCAGGCCGGCCCGGCATGGCCCGAAGTGTTGGTCGGGCCATGCTGGCCCGTTTTGGTTCGACCCAAGACACGACGGGCCCGTGCCGGGCTGGCCCGGCATGGCCTAATTCCCAGCACTACTCACTGGCACCCATTTTGGCCCATGTCAGCGATGAGCACACAAATGTGTGTTTCCACTCGCGAATAGCACCTTTCCATCTAAAGATATATGGTGACTTGTTCCTCCGCACCATCTAGTGGATTTTTTTTTTATTTTTCGGCAGGGCCCACGATTTCACCGTATTTATACCGATTTTAACAAAAAAAAAAAGGCACAACTACTAAATTATCTGTGCCGATTCATAAAAAAAAAACCTACGCCGGTTTTTTTTGTTAGAATAGGAATATATTTGGTTCAGTATCTATGTTATTTTACCTAAGAAAAACCATTTGTGCCAGTTTTCCAAAAAACCTGACATAAATAATTTGAGCGTATGTGTTGTTCTCCTCCGTCCACTTAAGAACTGAAACAAATATTCTCATGTGTATTAATTCTACGGTAATCGGCACTGGTACGCCGATATATATCTCTTCTTTTGGTGTTGTGTAGCTATCTTATCACATCGTAAAACACTTCTACTGCATTGATGCAACTTATCCCAGTTACAAGAAATATTCGTTCATATATATATATATATATATATATATATATATATATATATATATATATATATATATAGTACTAACGTACTCTTAAGAGTAGAGAAGGCTTCCGTCTATATAATTTTATATTTATTGGATTAATTAATAAACACACGTGTAAAAATCTCCCGCATGTTACTCTGCATGCCATAATGTCAACGCTGATGTCAGCGACGATAACATATAATCCTTCTGTTTTTTCACTATATCTTTTAATTTGACACATTCAATTGACGAGTGGTTTTCACCTACGTGTTTCTAACAATTTTACGAACAAAACTAGACCGGTCTCGATATATAAATTTATTCTTTACTACTTCTTATATAACACTTTACTATATACATATAGTGACGTTGTATTCATAAAAATAATAAAGTTATGTTTATTGAAATAGTAAAGCCACTATATGGCCAATCTCAATGTATAAATTTTTCTTTACTACTTCTCAAGGAAGATAGTCCGAGGCCTGAGATCATGAGCCCCATTGAGCCTGAGCTCTCTAGGGTCCACCACCACTGATCCCGATGATGGTCGTCCGATCTGAGCATGCGTTGGAAGCTGTCACTCAGCTCGCCTCGAATCCAATAGAGAGACAGTGGGGATTATGAGGGCAACCGGACGCCATCGTGCTCTCGTCTGTCTGGTTCTCCTCAGTCGGAACTCGCGAAGGACCCGATCTAAAAAAAAAAAGAAAAAGAAAACATACACGGACGTAATGGAGGTGGATAATATTATTTTTTTCTTTTTTAAACTATGCGGTACCGATGACCATGCTTCCAGAGGTCAATTTTTTCCATTCAATGTTGCGGAGTTTTTATTCGCTTTTTCATCTTCTTTTGACATACTACTAACCATGTATCCATGCTTTGTTATAAGAAAATCCAAATTTCACCATCAAAACTATGATAGGACAGGTTATATGCCTTCGGCTTTCGCACGCATGACAAGTCACGAGTGACTGCACCACTGGCATGGTTGGAAAATTTAATGGATACAAAGAATTTGTTACCACGGATTTTATGATGGGTAATTTGAATGGATGAGATGGATTTGTTACGATGAATGGTATGGTGAGTAATTTTAGTGAATTGGATAAAATAAATTTGTTACAATGGATGATATGATAGATAATTTTATGGATTTGTTACCATGGATGATTTCGAGAGTAATTTTACTGAAGTGTGACGGGAATGACCACCACTAGATATGTTTGTGTTTGTGTAAAATCATACAAACATAATGGCTCCATCTATTAATTAAGCTGGCTGAATGTTTTCGTTCATTTCAGATGTATAGATCATGGGGTTTCTATGTTCCGATAAATATTCGTGATGTATTTGGTTTGACTTGTGTTCGATTCGTTTTTGTGTTTAACACCGTTCATATTCATATTCGTATTATATGTAGTTAAACCATTATCTGATCTGATCTAGTCCGTTTCCACCCCTAGTTATATGTAGTTGGCTAGAGACTATATATATTGTGCACATCTCTCTTATTATTTTGCATTTAAATACTCCCTACATCAATTTAACATATTAATACATTAGGACTCTATCCTTCTGTTTTGGGTCAAAATAAAAATAGTCCCGTTGTTTTATTCAACATAAAAGAAGTTGTGGTAGACTATAATCTTGCAGATCACGGCAAAAATTATTAAAAATTGAATTTTTATGAGTTTTGAGAAAAAACACTAAAATCTTTCAAAAAATAGCTACAAAGCGGCAAAACATTTGGTTTGTAAATAATAACAAATATCGTGTTGAGATGATTTTAAGCTGACGAGCAATAGGGTGGGAGCTCTGTTCATCAAAGAAGAAGCGTATAAAGGAAAAAAATAGCACAAAACAACATAGAACAGCTAACTTGGCCGCCGAACACGCCGGAAAACCAGCGTACGTGAACATGCATGGCAGCAGTTCTAGGAAAAACACTGTACCTCAATTGTGATATGCTGATTAATTTCAGCTGTTGAACGTGTACGAACATGTACTTAGAGAAGTAATGCAGAAAAATGACCATTAATGGCCAAGCTTGTGCTTACCATTTCTTGCTGCTCTTCTGAAGACGGCACTTTCTGCTGTGTTGCCGCACTCTTAGTCTTCAGCAGGTAGTTCATTGCTTAAGAGAGCTTGCTAGATGCCAAGACGCAACAAGAAACTGGAGGTGCTCCAAGTATTGCTTGCAGGGCCTCATCGATTTATAAAGATCGATCGACGAGATGCCTAGGATCATTGAACATGGCACTGCCAAATTTCTAAATGTCTGGTTGCAGTTGCAATAATGTATAGAGGCGACTAACACGTGCTTCTCACCTCTTGATCATGACATATTTATATTATTTTTGGGCACGTACATTAGGGTGATATATATGCTAGAAATTTACGCACTTTCAGGTTTAACATATAAATCATAAACACTAACGGATTAATCACAGAAAGTAAGCACCACGGATACATCATGAACATAACCATATGTCCCTCAGATATACCCGTAAACAGAGATGATGTGAATCTAAAATAGAGGTAGGGAGAGTGCACGTACTGTTCTTCCTCAGGCACCAGGCCAGAAAGCGGCCACGACCTCGTTGATGCCGTGACTGTAGTCGTAGCAGATCGCCGCGGAGTAGAAGTAGGCGAAGTAGATTGCCGCGGATGTAGAGGAGGCAGACCGTGAGCAGTCGCGCCGGGCGCTTCCCAAAAACCTTATTCGCCGTCTCCCGGTGCAAGATCTCAATGACATCGGGTTTCGGAGACCTACTCTCCCGATCAGCGGTGCACGCCGGAACAACGGGATGGAGCAGCCTATCGGTGGCAGCACAAAAGAAAGAGAGACAAAACCCTTACTTATCGGGGTCCTCAATCAATTTTTCACCTACTCTCTCTTAGGGGTGGCCATGTGCTTATATAGGGGTTGAGAGGAGGCCTCTCCCCCACAACAAGTAAGGTGGTACTAAACCAACCCCCAAAGATGGGCTTTCGAGAGATGGGCCAAAATGGGCCTTTGAGAATTTCAGGAATTTGTCCTTAAATATATATGGGCTAAAACCCATATATTCTAACAATCCCCCACCAGATCTCAAAGTCCCATAGAGAATTGCCTCTTTTCAAATACTGTTTGATATACTCGTGTTTCGATGAAAACCTGTTAGGGTTGAACATCCACCTAGAGCCCCAAGTTACACTCATTCGCAACTTGGACAATGGACTACGCCTTGAATTGCAAGTTTTGTGCGAACAAGTTTCACTTGAAGTCGGACTGATACTTGGCTGCCAATAGGCTATCCCGCAGTTGGAGCATATACGTCGTACTCCATGGTCTCTTCATGAGCTTACTAGAGATTACAGTGTCGATAGATCATGACTTCCAACATCGAAGCTCATATAGGTGTGTTCTTTCAAGATGCTCTGTAGGATGACATCTTCGCTAATTAAAGCCAATAGAACAACATTAAGGCAAATGCCAACCTGCCATACAGATTTGAGAGTATTGCATCTCACATGGAACGGGTCAAGTTATACTCTTAGCCAGTTAACTAATAGCTTGTTTTTCCCAGGACCTAATTCACGAGATCTCCGATCACAAAGGCTAGGTTACCACTATGGTGTAACTCATGTGGGTCTCATACCCAGTTCCCTTGATGCATTGTCTGTCACGCACCATGATAAACCCTTTGTAAAAGGATCTGCCAGGTTTTTAGCCGTTTGGATATAATCCAGTGCTATCACTCCGGAGTTTCTTAATTTCCTGACAGATTTGAGACGCCTTTTCACATGTCTTAAGAACTTCATGTTGTCCTTAGAACTGTTCACCTTGACAATCACCGTTTGATTATCACAGTTCATAAGGATAGCCGGAATTAGCTTTGCAACCACTGGAAGGTCCAACAAGAGTTCACGTAACCACTCTGCTTCAACAATGGTCGTGTCCAGCGATTAATTCGCTTCCATTGTTGAGCGTGTCAAGATAGTCTGTTTGCAAGACCTCCACGAGACAGCTCCGCCACCAAGAGTGAACACATATCCACTTGTGGCCTTTATCTCATCGGTGTCAGATATCCAATTGGAATCACTATACCCTTCCAGCGCTGTTAGATAACCCGTATAGTGCAAACCAAAATCTATTGTACCACTCAAGTAGCGCATTACTCTTTCGAGTGCTCGCCAATGATCATCTCCCGGATTAGAAGTAAACCGGCTCAACTTGCTGACAGCAAATTAGATGTCTGGCCTTATAGCGCTGGCTAGGTACATGAGTGACCCTATGATTTGAGAATAATTTAGCTGATCTCTAACAATTTTCTTGTTCTTTCAAAGCACAATGCTAGGATCATAGGGTGTTGGAGAAGTTTTGCAATCAACAAAGCCAAAGCGATTCAAAACCTTTTCCACATAATGAGACTGTGACAAAGTGATCCCATCCTCACCCTTGAGTAGCTTGATGTTCAAGATTACATCAGCCTCTCCCAGATCTTTCATATCAAAATTTTGAGACAAGAAAGACTTAACCTCGAGAATCACATCAAGACTTGTCCCAAAAATTAATATATCATCCACATATAGACACAAAATAACGCCCTTGCCCCTACCATACCGATAATATACACATTTATCGGTCTCATTCACAACAAAGCCCGCAGAAGTTAAGGTTCTGTCAAACTTCTCATGCCATTACTTAGGAGCTTGTTTCAGGCCATACAAAGATTTCAACAACTTACACACCTTGCCTTCTTGACCTTCTACTACAAATCCATCAGGTTGATCCATATAGCTCTCCTCGTCCAACTCTCCATTGAGGAAAGCTGTCTTAACATCTATTTGATGGACAATAAGACCATATGAGGCAGCCAAGGAAAGTAGTACACGAATTGTAGTCAATCTAGCCACAGGTGAATAGGTATCAAAGAAATCTTCGCCTTCCTTTTGGGTATAACCCTTGGCCACAAGCCGAGCCTTATACTTTTCAATAGTACCATCAGACCTAGGTTTCTTCTTAAATATCCACTTACACCCCACAGGTTTGCAACCATAAGGTAGCTTTGTGAGTTCCCAAGTCTGGTTCGCAAGAATGGATTCCATCTCGCTGCGAACCGCCTCCTTCCAGTAGTCCGCATCCGGGGATGCAAAGGCTTCTGAAATAGACGTGGGAGCATCATTCACGAGGTACACAGTGAAGTCATCACCAAAGGATTTTGCAATCCTTTGTCTCTTGCTCCTTCTAGGAGCCTCACTGTCATCCTCCTCAGGTTTTTTCTCAGATGTTAGCTCAGGATATTCAATTTGAGTGGTTAGTTCGGGAATTATCTCAAGAGTTTTACTAGAACTGCCATGCTCATTTTTTATAAGAAAGATGTTCTAAAAAAAGTAGCATCATTAGACTCTATGATCGTTCCAACAGATATGTCGGGCACCTATGATCTTATCACCAAAAATCTACTACCAACGCTATGAGGTGCATATCCTAGATGGACACAATCTACTGTCTTAGGCCTAAGTTTGCGCTTCTTTGTGATTGGCACATTGACTTTTGTCAAACAACCCCATGTGCGCAAATAAGAAAGTGATGGCTTTCTCCCCTTCTATATTTCATATGGGGTTTTCTCCTTCTTCTTTGCAGGAACCTTATTCAAGACATGACATGCAGTCAACACGGCCTCCCCCCACCATGCCTTAGATAAACCCGTAGTGTCTAACATGGCATTCACCAAATCAGTTAGAGTGCGGTTCTTTCTTTCAGCGACCCCGTTTGATTGGGGCGAATAGTGAGGCGTCTCTTATGAATAATTCCATGTTCCTCGCAGAATAAGTCAAACTCACTAGAGAAATACTCTCCACCACGATCCGACCTAAGTCTCTTGATTTTCCGATCTAACTGGTTTTCGACCTCAGCTTTATAGATCGTAAAGAAGTCTAAAGCCTCGTCTTTAATTTTCAACAAGTAAACATGACAATATCTAAGTGCATCATCGATCAGAGTCATGAAATATCTCTTTCCACCCTTTGTCAATACACCATTCATCTCACAAATATCAGAATGTATGAGCTCAAGAGGTGCCAAGTTTCTCTCCTCGGCAGCCTTATGAGGCTTACGAGGTTGCTTTGCTTGCACACAAGTCTAGCACTTAGAACCTTTGACAGTGGAAAATTTTGGAATTAAATTCATACTCGCAAGCCGAGACATAGAACCAAAATTAATATGATAAACGTGAGTGCCAAACATCGGCCTCACTCTCAACAACATTGTCACAAATATGGTTTACAATTTTATGACAGTTATCAGAAAGGGAAAAGCAGAACAAGCCTCCACACTCATAGCCTTTGCCAATAAAAAAACCATGTTTAGACAAGACTACGTTATTTGACTCAAACACTACTTTAAACCCATCTCTGTAGAGAAGGGCCCCGCTAACCAGGTTCTTATTGATTGAAGGGACATGCTACACGTTCTTCAGTTGCACAATCTTCCCCGAAGTAAACTTCAGATCTATCGTACCAACACCAAGAACAGAAGCATTGGACCCGTTCCCCATCAAAACAGTTGAACCTCGGGCTGCCTGATAAGAAGTGAACAACGACAAGTCAGCACACACATATACATTAGCTCCAGTATCAGTAGGTAATACATACCCGCCAGTTCCCTCTTCAGTATTGCCAATGGTCACATTGACAGACTTTGAAGTCTATCCAGGATTACCCTTTTTGTCTTTATGGTTTGGACACTTTTTAGCCCAGTGCCCAATCTCACTGCAAATCCAGCAAGGCATCTCATCCTTATTCACCTTCTTCTTAAAAGCAGTGTTTTGCTTGACTTTGTTCTTCCCTTTGTTCTTGCTGGGCTGTTGCACAACATTGACGCTGGGTTGTTCCTCGCCTTCTTTCCCATGTGCATCCTTAGCTCGAGCTTTCTCCTCAACATCTAGAGACGCGATCAACCCCTCAACAGAGATCTCTTGTCTCTTATGTTTCAGAGATGTGGCAAAGTTCCTCCACGAATGGGGCAACTTGGCAATGATGCCCCCAGCCACAAACTTGTCGGGTAATTTGCACTGAAGGAGTTCGAGTTCTCTCACAATGACCAGTATTTCATGAGCCTGCTCGACAACAGATCGGTTATCAACCATCTTGGAGCCGTGGTACTGCTCCATAACATAGAGTTCACTACCACCAGCATGAGATGTCCCGAATTTATTATTCAGTGCATCCCACAGCTCCTTCGCATCTGTGATGTTCAGGTACACATCACACAGACGGTCAGAGAGCACACTAAGAACTGCACCCAGGAAAAGGGTGGTGGCATCCCAGAACTCTTTCTCCTTTTCAGGAGTTAGGGTTCCCTCTGGTTTGCCATCCTTAACTCAGTACATGTTCATAGCAGTCAGCCACAGCTGTACTTTAACCTGCCATCTCTTGAAATTTACGCCGCCAAATTTCTCTGGCTTCAGCGCATCAGCAAAGCGAGCCATCGACAAACCAAAGTGCCTAATCAAATAAGGTTTTTGGAATGCTAGAAATTTAGGCACTTTCAGGTTTAATTTATTTAACAGATAAATCATGAACACTAACAGATTAATCACAGAAAGTAAGCACCACGGATACATCATAACATAACCATATGTCCCTCAGATATACCCGTAAACAGAGATGATGTGAATCTAAAATAGAGGTAGGGAGAGTGCACGTACTGATCTTCCTCAGGCACCAGGCCAGGAAGCGGTGACGACCCCGTTGATGCCGTGACTGTAGTCGTAGCAGATCGCCACGGAGTGGAAGTAGGCGAAGCAGATTGCCGCGGATGTAGAGGAGGCAAACCGTGAGCAGTCGCGCCAGGCGCTTCCCAAAAACCTTATTCGCCGTCTCCCGGTGCAGGATCTCAACGACATCGGGTTCCGGAGACCTGCTCGCCCGATCACCGGTGCACGCCGGAACAACGGGATGGAGCAGCCTATCAGTGGCAGCACAGAAGAAAGAGAGACAAAACCCTTACTTATCGGGGTCCTCACTCAATTCTTCTCCTACTCTCTCTTAGGGTGACCATGTGCTTATATAGGGGTTGAGGGAAGGCCTCTCCCCCACAACAAGCAAGGTGGTACTAAACCAAACTCCAAAGATGAGTCTTCGAGAGATGGGCCAAAATGGGCCTTTAAGATTTTCAGAAATTTGTCCTCAAATATATATGGGCTAAAACCCATATATTCTAACAATATGTCACCGATCTATAATATTTAGCACATAAGATTTGTGATAACGTAAATGAGGGAGAGGACAAAACGAAGCCATTTCACACAAATTGTGCGACATTTTTTTTATAGAAATTTAACTTAGAGAAAAGCAATGTATGACTTACTTTCAGCTTTCGCGTACAACAAGCAGCCGTTCGTGCGATTAGATGCCATCGTACCAATGCAGTTGGGTCAAGTCCATGCCATCGTATTCTGTATTTTTCCATCCATATTATTAGTGCAGTTGGCTGCTGACCTCTTCATTAGACGAGAGAGTGACCCGGACACAAAAAAGGACAAAGAGAGATAGCACGGGCATGGGCTAGTAGGGATGAAAAATGGTATGGATAGTTCCGGTCCGGTCTAGGCCGGATCTGGATTCGGACCAAGTCGAACCGGATATCTTCGGATATTTTCTGAACCCGAACCGGATCTGGATATTTTTTCTCGGAACCGGACTCGGATACAGAACGGATACAGAACGGCGATATCCGATAGAACCAGACCGAACCCGGATATCTGAAGTAAGGCTTATGCGGATAGATCCGAATACCAAGCCCAGCCGTCCATCTTATTTTTTCCCAGTGGCCTAGTTCCACCCGACCCGATGTGTATCCTGGCATCCTGTCCACCCGACCACCCCGTGTCCAGGGTCTACGAGCCACCCTCCGATGACCTAGCTAGCCGCCGCCGCCGCCCTTGGCGTACCGCCCCCACCTTGGTCGCAGGCGCACAGCCCTCACCGTTCCACCCTGGGCAGCGGCTAGGCCGGTGCTACGTGGACGCAGGCGCGGCGCGAGGGGCGCAGGACGAGGCGGCACACGGCGAGGGCACAAGGACAGCGAGGCCGAGGGGGCGCGGCACCGATGAGCGGCGCGGCACGGGGCGCAAGGATGCGCTAGCGGCGCAGCATGTAGCAGGCCAGCGCGGGAGCTACTCGGAGGAGGAACTTGCGGCGCAGCGGCCTAACCGGCAGCGAGATCGGTGGTTGAGGATGCAAGGCCGGCCGCCGAGGCGATGCAGCACCTAGGCGAAGCCATCGGCCGGCATGAATAAGCAGCAAAGAGGGAAGCAGCCGTAGATGAAAAAAGAAAAAAGATAGGAAGAGAAGGTGAGAGAGAAAGGTAGAGATAGGGAGAGGACGGAAAAAAATTTAATTTTTAACCTTTTTTAAAAAATTAATTTAAAATTAATCCTGGTGAAATTTTTTTTTCAAATCTAGTCCTTTTGGACGCGCCACTCGAGACGGCGCCGCTCACAGGCAATGCCGCGCCGTGCATGTGGCGCGGCCAGGGCTGCCACGCTGGCCCCCGCGGCCGGGCAAGGGATGGTGTGACAGATGCGGGCCCTACCTTTGCCGCACCAGTCCTTGCAGCGCAACAACATTGAGCAGTGGGACCGGTGCCTCTTCCCAGTCTTGCAGGCGCGACAGAGCTGGGCCCTACCTTGCCGCGCCATGCTGCCTGGCGCGGCAAGGCCTGATACAAAGGCCTCCAGAGCTCCTCCAAAATCGGCCATTCTTCATTTTCTCCCATTTCACCTCTTCTGTAACCACTCTTCTCCTCCCCCATTCCCAAATACTTTGAGCATTAGATCCGGCGAGTTTTTTTTGGGAAAAGGCTGCATTTCATCATGGCAGGTGACCCCCTCTCCTTTGGTGTCTTTTGGTTGCATTTTTTATACTTTTCAATTGATTTAGGGTTAGGGTTAAGGTTAGGGTTCTTGTTAAACTTAGCGTGGAGATGTATAGATTGCGTAGTGGCTGTCTCCATTGATAATCTTTTGAAGATGTATAGATTGTGTAGTGACTTTTTCGTAATATTTCATGATTTATTTAATTGATTTAGGGTTAGGGTTAGGATTGTAGTTAAACTTAGCGTGGAGATGTATGAATTGCGTAGTTGTTTTGTCTTCACTGATGATCTCGTGAAAATGCCTAGATTGTGTAGTGAATTTTTTTATAATATTTGATTTAGTACTAATGTTAAGCCTAAGATGTATGTTTTTGCGGAGTACGTTTTGGTAGAATAATTTATTTTCCCGCCATCCTGCACTATATTGTAGGAAACGATAGCGGGATGGCGAAGCCATTGCTCAAATATGAGGATTACCCTAGGGTAAGAATGCTCCAGTTCGGGCCTCACCGTTTTTGGTTCCACTTTGTGAGCATGGCCTTCCTACAGAGGTTCAGCAGTCGAGGGACCATGATACTGCCGATAGAGCCTTTTACAGTTGTGGTGTGAAGAACAAAGACATTGGCAGGTGCTCTATTCGGCAGTGTTGGTTTTTGAGTGGATTGATGGACCAGAAATGTTTGATCCGAGGATCCGGCTGTTCCCATGGCGCTCCATGGAAACTAAGCCAATTTAATATTTCAGGCGTTGGGTTCCTCCTCCGCCAAATCTACCGGAAATGACAACGGAGGAGAAGGCGGTGGCAAGTGCTAACCGGGTAGTAAACCCGTCTCTATGTCATTGCTATATTGAGTCGATATTAGTACGACCTAACCCAGGGGTGAACTTTATCCCCTTCTTCCGTTGCTCGCGCAATGATCGGGTAAGTGTATACATGTCTAGTCCATATGTAAGTTAGTCTCATGCATTGAAGTAGTTCGATAACAATGTTTATTTTTTCTTGGATGGATGGCCTCTATGTGATTTCCAGGAGTATATTTATGTACGCAAGGCTTGTTGGCCATCTAATGAGGAAGTGGAGGCCTTCAACTCTGGCGAGAAGAATTGGCCATGTGATCAATTTCCACCCACTACATGTAAGTGCGGCATACTGGACGTGAGGACCAGGAGATGTCCCTGAGAGATTCCTCTCTGTTCACTTTCTTTACCATTTCTTCCTTCTTTTTTCGTGTGCGGGTCTGCTGCCCTTGATATGTCTGGCTTGTGCGTGAGATTCAATATGTTCTTTGCGTGTGGCTATGCTGCGACTTGTGTGGTTTCAATATTCCGATAAAATATATGTGCCCGTATTCATTTCGACTCGTATTCGATCCGGTTCCGGTGTCGACATGTTTCGTATTCGTATTCGACGTTTCCGTATCCAGCTGTAGCCCTATTTTTCCTTACCATAAAAATAATGATTTATCACCTGCCAACACACTACTCGAGCTATACGTCAATTAATTTAAAACCAAATTACAAGCTTATAAGCCCTTGACAATAGCATTTACTATTCATAACTAGAAAATGGGCTTTGCCATAAAGCACACTTAATCTAAAATAGCCCTTACTACAGAATAAAGAAATTTTATAAACAATCTCGTACAAAGTTCATAATCTCAATGGTAAATTTTAATGCTTAGCTCGAAAACAAGTGTATGAATATATGTACACACGCGTATATATGTTTATACACAAAAATGTAAAAATATATTTGACCAAATACAAGCCTTCTTAGGATCTCAAGTTCGGAATCCTACTTTTATAAAATGACTGATGCTCTCTTTATGTGCATAGATTTTCTGCAAAATTAGCTTTATAGAAAATATGAAAAGGCACATGTACATATGCATATACGTGTACATATGCAAGTATTTTCTTGTGCCAAAATATGAATAATAACTTAAAACAACATACCTTGATTATAATCCCTTGCACTGGATGCATATAGTTGTATATTAATTTATCAGTCTCCTCTAGGGGAGATGGAGGTCGGTGTGGAATCTCTTCCACGGCCGGCTCGGCTTCCTCGTCGCCCCCATCGGTCGGCTTCGGGCTCGGGGGGGGCGGCGGCATCACCGCCTGGGACTTCCTCTCGCTCGGCTTCGGTTGGCTTGGGTGGCGGAGGTCCCGTGACAGTCGGTGGAGGCGTTGGAGGCAAAGGAGGAGGAGGAGGAGGCGATGCCTCCCGAGCTCGGCCTCAAGCCTTTTCGAGTTCGGTCTTTGGCTCGGCCGAGGCGGTCGATCGGGATTTCCTCCGACGGTTTCCTAAAAGAGGGGACATTTCAACATAGAAACAATAAACATCAAAGACTAACAAGGTGCGACAAAGTTTATACTCACCGACTAGAGGTCTTTATTCTTATTCCGGCGCCCTTCTGAGAGGAAGACCCGCTTGAAGAGGCTTCGGGAGGGCCACTTGGCCTGGCCTGGGACGACGCAGGCTTAGGCGCCGAGTGCGCCCGCTTCTTCCTGGGCGATGTCCTACGACCCGACCTTTTGGGTGGCGTGGGGTGGCTCGCTCCTTCCTCGGTGGTCTCATGGATTCTGGGCCGAGCCTTATCATTTGAGCCCCTCAGGCAGCAGGATGTCCTCCTTTTGAAGGAAATCGGGCTCTTGCCCTTCTTTCTCAAGCCTCTTCAGACTCCTTGCTTGGGCGCTTCTCGCCCTTGTTGGCGGGGCCTCAGGCGTTGGGGGGAGGGACACGAAGGCTTGGTGGTCCTGCGCAGAGATATAGCTTTCCCGAGTTAGTATGTTGACAACAAAACCACTAGGCGGGCTTAAGACAACCACAAAGATTACTCGGCCGTTACCTCTGGTGGCGAATTGGCGAGGGTGAAACCTTTAGGACACCCGTGATTGGTAATGGGTGTCCCTGTGGCGAAGAACTCGGTGATTCGGTCGGCGGCGTCTTGGTGTGAGATCTGGGAGGCCACTTCCCGAGTCGGATCATTCGGCCCGGTGTACTTGAACCCGAGCCGGACCCTCTCTTTGAGGGGCTGGACGCGGCGCATTGTGAAATTAATAGCAATGGCCACGTCGGTCAACCCCTCTTCTTTCAGCTCCTAGATCTGGCCGAGTAGCTCGGTGACTTGATCCATTTCGGTGGAGGGGGGGAAGAAGTCCAGGAAGGAGAAGCCTAGGGCTTTCTCCCATCAAACGGAGGAAGACTGGGAAGAGGATTGGTACAATAAAACCACTCCTGATGCCATCCCTTCAGGGAGGATCGGAGTGGCAGAGAGAAGTACTCCTTTTTCAGGCCACCCCGGAGTTGAAATCCGGCCCCGCCGACTGCCTTAGGGGCACTATCATTGGGAAAGGCCTTCAAATGGAAAAGATGCCGAAAGAGGTTGAAATGGGGAGGAATCCCTAGGAAGGCCTCACAGAGATGGACAAAAATTGAAATTTGAAGGGTCGAGTTCGGATTCAATTGAAAAAGCTCGATATTGTAGTGGTGGAGCAAGCCACGAAGAAAAGAAGAAGTGGGGAGTCCGAGCCTGCCAGAGAAGAAGGACTCAAAGACGACAATCTCCTCTTGGCGAGGAGTGGGAGAAGACTCACCCGCGGCGGTGCGCTAGCCGATGAGTTCCTGTGCTGGGAGAACGCCAGCGGCGGCCAGCTTCTGCAGTCGCCCCTTGGTGGTGATGGAGGTCGCCGAGCCTTCTGCCATTTGAGAGAAAGTGGTGGGGGATTGGAGCAGTCGAAGCCGGGATGGGGGCGGCGAGGCTAGATCTAGAAATTGGCGGCGGCGGTAGCGCCGGATTTGCTCTACAACGGCGGAGGGGACAAATCCTAGTGAGAGCGCTGCGGGGAAGATGAACAGGTTTGGGCGCACAGTACGAGTATAACCGTTCGAATGCCTTGGCGTGTTCTATTTAAAAGGAAATGGGTGACGCTTCAGTTTCCGTGCTGAGCGGGAAAAATGGTCTCCTAATCATTACTTCAAGATTCGGGCTCGGACTTAGGTACCGGAGAGCATGCCTCACGTGGGCCACAAGCTATACACGTCATTACTCGGGTACAGGTGCCACTCGGATCAAACCTAGTCGGGAAATGTAGTGTGCCCCCAGTTAGGCCTCATTCCAATTGTCAGTTTATGGGGACTGGGCGCTTCCCGAGTTATAACTCAGCTCTTGGTGTACCTCCTGGGGTCAATAGTCGGTCTGACTTTTAGTCGGATCGGGCATCATGAGTTACCTCTTTAGTCGGGTCTCAGTGGCATATCTCTGGATCGTTTGTCATCATGACGAACACCACTCGGATGACCTTGACATGGAGGCGGGGGTATTCTCCCGAGAATCACTAGCTTGACACCGCACTAAGTCATGTCAGGGCGCCTGAACACCTAAATACACGAATTGTGACATGTCCCCTGCTGGACCGAATGTCAAGTTCTGTCAATCAGACCCGAATGTCATGATTTATTACAGGGAGGATTTGTCAATCTGACTCGGCGAGCAGAACTACATCGACCGAACAAAGACTGATGTCACTCGGATTACACTTGATGAGCTGCAAGTCGAACTCAGAATTAAACAACCCAGTCACGAAGCACTCAGGGGCTACTGTGGACAACATGGGCCCCGGGTGTTTGGAGACAGATGATTGGACGCACCACCTCCTTGGACCAAGCCACGTGGATCTTCTAGAAGGCAGACTTGGTGGACGGCGCGGCCCGGCTTGTTCCACAAGAAGTAGGATCCCAATCCTACCCAAATACGTGGAGATAAGAGAAACCGACTCGGCCATATCCCTTATTTCCCTAAAACCGACTAGGGAACCAATCTGTGACCCTACCCCTTACACTGTATAAAGAGGGTCGGGGTCCCTGGTTAGATCATTTTGGATCATCATCTTTGATTGCATCCAATCTCGTTCAATCTTAGGTGAGAACATACTATCATTGTGATCATCCCCTGTTCATTGTGATCGACATCCCATAATACAAATCCACGAGTACAGGAGTAGGGTATTACCACTTTTAGAGGGCCCGAACCTGTATAAATCCTGCCCCCTGTGCTACCATCGAGTTGTGGTCTTTCGCATAGCCCTATAAAATATATTGCCGACATAATTCGTCGGCACCGAAGAAAGAGCAACCGATGAAGAGGACCACCCGCTGCCACTAGGCCGCCTTCCCTCCCACAGCGCAACAATGGTCACTGCGCCACTTGGGCAGGAAGAATGCACCCATCGAGGTCCAGCAGGTGTCAGGACCGTCTTGGGCAGGGGCTCCCGTCAGGGCAGCTCCTACCTAGCCTCACTTGGAGTTCCAAGACAGGGTCGAGGTAAGAGAAGTTATGCTTTGGCTCAAGAACTATGCCCAAACTAACCCTAGACACATGGTTTGATTACACCAGCTCACGGAGGCTGCCAAGGAGGAGCAGCGGCTAAGGCTACTGCGGGAGTACAACGCCCGGCTCAAAGAAGAGTTGGAGTTAGAGAAGGAGAAGAGGGAGCTTGAAGCTCCCCTTGGGCGTTCACCGTCGGAGACTCCAACGAGTGCAACCAACGGCCCGGCGATAGCGACCATGCCTGAAGGCGGCCCAAAGGAGTAGAAGAGATCAGCATCAGGGGTTGCAGGTGCATCGCAACCCAAGAGGATCAAGAAGCAGGGCCCAAAACCAAAGGGCCCGGTGACACTCATGGAGGTCGACATGGACGATGTCCATCCCCGAATGGCTGAAGCCAATAATGTGGCCACCTAGCGCCAATACGATTTGGTAGCTCGGATGGCAGAAGCCATAGGTACGGCCGGGCAGGACTCCAACGCCGCAGATTGGGAAGAGGACATCACGAGGTTCCCCGTGCCAACTCCCCCGGTCAAGGAGGTCATCAGGACTCCTCCCCGAGTAAACTATGAAGGAGGTAAGCTCCACCTCATCCTTCAATTCAAGAATTTAGTCTAACTGCTCACTGTCTGGTGAGTCCAACACTAGAACGCCTGATCCAAGAAGAAGTTCACGCTGTATTGGATCGTGTCGTTTTAGGGATCCTTGAGGAGATCGCCGATGCTATGATAAAGGAGCCCGATGAAGAGGAGGAGAAGGAGGAGGGCACTGAGGAGCTTCTTGAAACGGAAGTCCCACAGCCCCTCCCCTTAGCTGCACACCAAGGGAAGAGGGGCCCGGACAGCCAGCCCCCGGGTGCTGAAGATGCCCGGGCATAGGCTGAAGCATAGCGGGAGGTGCCGCCGCTTCCGCTCCTCACCCCGAGCCCGATAGGGCTTCCATCTCCCTAGCCTGATGAGAGAGGCCGAGGGAATTTATCCCCGATCAACGAGGCAGGGCTGTCCGTAGATAGAGCCGCCCGGATTGCCCCGTACTAGGAAGGCAATGACTCGAAGCCTGACGCTTCGAGGGCACCTCCGCGCGAGCCCTCTCTACGAGAGGAAGAGGAGTTCGAAGATGACGTGTTCCGCGAGCTTCGCGAGGGGGCCGCGGCGTGAATAGAGAAGGCGTACAAAGCCCTCCAAGAGGGAGGAGTCGAGGCATTCAGGATGCGCATAGTGAAGCGCATCACACAGGTTTGGAACTTTCCTTCTCCCTGCAGGAAAACTACTTAGAATGCAAGTTATTATGATCGCTACTGACTTTGTTTCCTTCCTTGGACAACTGCGTAAGGATATGGTCGAGGACGTGGAACAACAGCTCGACCACAAGACTGAATTTTGGAAAGGGAGAAGCTCAAGGACGAAGAGCTTCAGACCCTACATGTCGCGGTGGAGATCTTAAGGTCGAAACTGTCCAGCGTCGCAGAAGCAAATGAGAAGATGGGGGAGAGCCTCTCCCAAGCCCGAGACAGAGCCCGTGAAGCTTTTGACCTTGAGCGTAGGCTGTAGGACGAAACTGTCCGGGCCGAAGCCTTGGAAGAATGGGTCACCGCTCTCAAGCAAGAGCGCATGGACTTGGCTTTGAAGTTGCTACGTGGGACGAGCACCTTAGGAAAAACCAAGATGAAGTCTGGCGGTTGTGCAAAGAGGCTAGCAAAGCCTAGGCTGAGCAAATAAATATCCTTGAGCTCGAGAATGAACTTGACGTGCTAAGGAACAAACTCTCAGCTTTAGAGGAACAGTAGAGTAGGAACTCCTATGTACACAGACATCATGTGTACTTTCACTTTTTATAAGTAAAGTCTTTATTTTGCCAAATTGTTTCCTAGTACTTGCAAAAACAAAGGACAAACTGGCAATGCAATGAACTTGCATTTTTGACAAAAACAAGGTAGAACGCACTAGTCCTATCTCCCCAGCCCCCGTTGTGTTCATGCTCGGGAACCTACATTGCGAGCCCAGGCATGGACACCGGCACGAACTTAACGCGCGATGCGAACAGTGCGCTTCTCCTTCGGCACCGAACGGGCGTAGTGTAGATAGAGTCCTAGAACCGGCTAACAATGTTGTTCTTGCATTTGGAAATGGCTTACGAGAACGAGACTTCTCAGGGGGCAGGTGTCGTAACTATGTTGTCCGGGCAGCTAGGGTACGCAAGCTGCATCGCCGGTGGGTGAGACAACAAGAGACAGGGAAAAGAGCGAATGCCCGGGCACCCAGGAAGAAAAGATAAGTGAGGAACGAACGTTAATGGTCCTTAACATTCACTGAACTGTGCTGAACTTACGTGGCAGCCCGGGGCCGCATTTTAGAAAATGGCAACGCTAAAGAAGAAACTAGAAAAGGTAAATAGCCTACACGTAGAACTTGCGGAGCTGATCGATGTTCCACTGCTTGTCAAAACTCGCCCATCCTCCATTGCAAGGCGTACAACACTTGGATGTGTTACGGAGACTGAAGGAGAACGCGGTGCTACGCTAGCCGAACACAAAATTTTTCTACCGCGAACACCCAGGCAACATGCGAGTCAGAGATCATGGAGCGTTACCCTTGGAGCACGTTAGCAGCGGAAGTAGAGTGGGTAAAGCCTGCCCGCGTGCTTCGAAGCACTGTACGTAGTCGAACGCGACGTGGTACAACTTCTTCTCATCGCGGATCGCCATCACAGCAACATCGTCGTAGTCGTACAGTTGATGTAGCCGATCGAATCGATCAGCGCCGACGCCCGACGCAAAACAGCAACGCCTCTCGGTATCCACCGTCGAGTGGGAACACCGCTATTGGTGTGCTAGCACCCATGCGCGCGGGTAGGGTTTTATGGGCAGTGGGATGTGGCGGCGGCTAGGGCTCGTGGCGGGGAGACTTTAACGCCGCACGCCCCCACGCCTCCTTTATATAGAGCGCACTAACGGGCCTTCTATTATAGAAGCCCACTAGAACTCGCGCTAATGGATCTTCTACAATAGAAATCCATTAAGACGCCAGAGGATCCAAATCCGCATAAACCCAATAATGGATCCAATCCATCAGACATGATCCAACCCGTTAAGTGTGTGACCTATTAGGCTCATGTACAAGTCGGCCGCGGTCCCGGAGAACCTTTTCCCCAGATCACAAGTCAATAGCGGTACCTAGCAGCACATATTGACCCCGAATGTATACAATGATCGAATCAGCTGAACCTTGATACACTCACATAGGATCCTTTTGCCACACGATATCAGTCAAGCTCAAGGCGAGAAGCGTGCCACCCTTGCGATAGCTCGACAAATTCACTCGTCAATGTAATGGATATAATTCGTGATTAACTCTTTAATGACTTTGGCATGGCCATGCACTTTTTCTTATGTATCCACACTGAGGGGCCCAGAGATATCTCTCCCGTTATCAAGGAGGGGCAAATTCCATCTTCATCTCTTACATCTCACGTCATGTTTCATGGCATACCCGTAAGCTACCTTTGTAATTCCCTTGTTACGGTGAAGTGTTTGATATCCCCAAAGTATACAACTACGCATGCTGAGAATCAATAAGAATCTCAGGTCAAAGGATCGTATAGGTATACCACTCGAGACTACACCCTGATGGCACTCCTAAGATAACAATCTCAAAGAAGTCTCGGGCGGGTCTATCCAACCCCATGTTCTCTAACATGTGCCCACATTATTGATTTGATATCTCCATATCTATGGTATGTGAAACATTACCATCAATTAATATATGTGCTGGTCAGATCACTATTGTCCCAAATAATGATATGTGACCAGGGACCGTTTAGAATAATATCATATAACCAATGTGTTTCATAATTAAGTCATACTCAATGAACAAAGGAGTGACATTTATTTATAGAACTGATAAGTACATGAACATAGACATATGATACAATCATCTCACATGATCGCCTCTACGGCATATCACCAACAATCTCCCACTTGCACTAGAGTGCATCATGCAAGTATCTAATACCTATGGCTCTTATGTGTGCCTCATGCTTTGGCTACGGAAGAGGTTTTGTTAGTGCATCGGCGACATTTAGATCCGTGTGCACTTTGCAAATCTTCACATCTCCTCTATCGATGATCTCTCGGATGAGGTGATAACGCCTGAGTATGTGTTTGGATTTTTGGTGAGACCTAGGCTCCTTCGCATGTGCAATGGCACCACTATTGTCACAATATAGGTCCACTGGATAGGATGCACTAGCGACAACTCCCAACTTAGAAACAAATTTTCTGATCCAAACAGCCTCCTTTGCAGCTTCAGAAGCTGCAATATACGCAGCCTTCGTCGTGGAATCAGCTACTGTCTCTTGCTTGTGTGAATCCGTGTGATGAGTATATGGACAAGTTTGGAGGGTTTTGGGATGTTTTGGGTATCTAATGGATTTTCTCGGCAATTAAAACCCTCGGAGGCTTGATTTGAGTTTGGATGAGTTTTGAGGCGTTTCTGAAGTGTTGAAAGGTTGGAAAAGGTTCTAGAAAGGTTTTGGAAGATTCATGAATTTTTGGGAAATTTTGGGAATTTTCTAGAATGTTTTGAAGGTTCAGAAGTTTTCTAGTCCCAGACTGGGCCGGACGGTTCGGATTTCAACCCGGACGGTCCAGCTAGTACTGTTAGCTCTCGGGTGGTTAACGGACTAGGAGAACGAGTGTTTTAGCCGGACGGTCCAGCTCCATCCCGAACGGTCCGGCTCGGACCCGGACGGTCCGGCTCCAACCCGGACGGTCCAGGACAGCATGTCGTTTTTTAAATTTTTGAAGGCTTTCCCTTGCTCAGAAAATTACATGTTATATATGAACATTGTAGAGAATTTCGAGTCTCATCTTTTTTATGTTAACAACCTTTTCATTGGAGCTACAGATAAAATTATAAAAAATCAGGAAAGTTTCTGCTGTGTTAGAAACAGAGTAGTTAAGTCTGTTTGGATGGATTTTGTTCGTTCTAACGCCGATTTGAGATCGGTTTGATGCGTTGGGTTCGTGGTAAAGCCGCGAACATTTTGGTACATGTTTTTGTCATCTTTGTGGATGCAGGTGAGATCAGGTGCAAGTGAAGCGGATAAGTCTTTCGGCCAGGCGGGCTGCCGGTTCGGGTGGAGCCCAGACGTGGAGTCTCCACGGTGGGAAAGGTTATCGCTTCGATGGCGCGAGATTCTCACGAGATTGTCGACATGCGGATGCTTAGGAGCAAAGGGATCGTTGGAGGCGGTCGGCTGCGTTCGAAGATTCGTGCGTGTGTTGTGTAAACCCGTGTTAGATGGGCTTGACGGGTTGGCCCGGTATTTTGGCCCAAGTGTTGGGCAAGGGGTATATTAATCCTCAAGCTGGTTGTTTAGGGTTTATCTCTCCCATTTTGTTTAGCCTCCTCATAGGGTGTGCGTGAGGGCGTGTTTAACCAGTGTAAATTTTTCATCCTTGAGTAAAGCCGGTTGTTTGGAAAGATCATTTGGATCCCTGTGATGTTGTCTTGCTGATTTTCATCTTTGGTTTGTGCTCTTTCTTCATCTCCACGTTTTGTTCGTTATTGCCTTGGTTTGATCACGTTTTGCCCGTATCTTGCTCTGGATTGAAATGATTGTTGAGGCTGTGTTTTGAGCTGGTGTGATGTATGGAATAGGGTCACAAAGGAGCTAGAAGTCACCCCTCAAATCCCCACAAACAGATTCTTCTTGTTGTTCCTGGAATCGTGATTTTAGGGTTTATATCGGTTTTGCACCTAAGGTCACGAAATTTGCAAAAGCTCAGAACTTTGACGTGATCTAGGGCTGATTTTCAGAGGGTAGCTTGGTGACTTCATCACCTAGTTGCTGTCTAAATTTCAAGTGATTTCGTCGTGTGGTTTAGGAGTAATTGCATTTCTTGTGAGGGAAGTAGAGAAGGTTTTAGACTGAAATTGCACCTCACGTGGCAGTTTCTTAATTCCTTATCTGTGATGACTTAAGAAATTGATTTGAGACATGTAGGGTGAAGAGCACATATCGCCTTCGTCGAAAATTTAATTTCGGCTCCTATTCACCCCCCCTCTAGTTCACCGTGGTGGTCTTTCAGCTTGGAACTTTTCCAGCTCACTGGCCCACCATTGAGACAGAATACAAAACCGAATTGCGATCGTGAATCATCTCTATTGGTTTGGAAGCTAGCATCAGCGTAACCCTTTACGACGAGCTCTTCTTCACCTCCAAAGACCAAGAACATATCTCTAGTCCTTCGCAAGTAATTGAGAATGGTCTTTACAATCATCCAACGACTCTCACCTGGATTTGATTGGTATCTGCTCGTAACACTTAGAGCATAAGAAACATCTGGGCGTGTGCACAACATGGCGTACATGATGGATCCAATAGTGGAGGCATATGAAATCCTACTCATTCTATCCAGCTCATCATGTGTCGAAACACACTGAGTCTTGCTAAGACTAACACCATGTGACATTGGCAGGAAACCTTTCTTGGAATTCTGCATTTCGAACCGTTTCAAAACTTTGTTAATGTACGTACTTTGGCTTAATCCGATTAGCCTCCTTGATCTATCTCTATAGATCTTTATGCCCAAAATGTAAGTTGCATCTCCCGAGTCTTTCATCAAGAAACATTTTCTCAGATAAGATTAAACAGCTTCTAACATTGGAATATCATTTCCAATCAATAGAATGTCATCCACATACAATACTAGAAATACAATTGCGCTCCCACTTGCCTTCTTGTAAATGCAAGGTTCCTCTTCATTCTTGATGAAGCCAAACTCTTTGACCACTTCATCAAAATGAAGATTCCAACTCCGAGATGCCTGCTTCAGTCCATAAATGGACTTCTGAAGCTTGCACACCTTGCCAACATTCTTATGATCGTCAAAACCTTCAGGTTGTGTCATGTACACATCCGAACTTAGGTTTCCATTTAGGAAAGCCGTTTTGACATCCATTTGACATATCTCATAGTCGTAAAATGCCACAATCGCTAGCATGATCCGGATAGTCTTCGGCATGGCTACAGGCGAATAAGTTTCATCATAATCGACACCATGAATTTGCTTATAGCCTTTTGCCACCAACCGTGCCTTATAGATGTGAACGTTTTCATCGGCATCTATCTTTTTCTTAAAGACCCATTTGCACTCAATGGTTTTCACACCATTAGGCAGATCAACCAAGTCCCAAACTTGATTATCATGCATGGACTTTATTTCGGATCTCATGGCCTCCAGCCATTTCTCAGAGTCTGGTCCCACCATCACTTCCGCATAGTCCTTGGGCCCATTATTGTCCAACAATAAAATGTCGCGTTGCTCCGTAGCGAGGAACATATACCTCTCGGGAGCGCGGATTGCCCTTGTAGACCTTCGTGGGGTTGGTGTTTCTTCCATAGGTTCTGCAACGCTTTGCATCTCCTCTTGAGGATCAGTAGGAGCTGAAACATTTTCAGATGTTTTCCGAATTTCTTCGAGCTGCACCTTGCTCCCACTAGCTCTTTTGAAAAATTCATTGTCCAAAAAGACACCATTCCGGGCGACAAACACTTTGCCCTCCTCCCGGTTATAAAAGTAATACCTTATAGATCTCGGGTACCCCACAAAGAAGCGCTTGACCGATTTGGCGTGGAGTTTATCTCACATCGAATGTTTAACACAAGCCTCACAGCCCCAAATCTTTAGGTAAGACAAATCGGGACGTTTTCCTTTCCACATCTCATATGGTGTCTTATTTACGGATTTTGATGGAACCCTATTTAAGTTGAACGCAGCAGTATCTAGAGCAAGTCCCCAAAGAGACAACGGAAGATTAGTTTGACTCATCATAGATCGAACCATGTCCAACAAAGTCCGATTCCTCCGTTCAGACATGCCATTCAATTGAGGCGTCCCTGGCGGAGTCAATTGTGAAAAAATTCCACAACTCTTAAGATGATCATTAAACTCATGGCTCAAATATTCACCTCCACGATCAGATCGCAGAAATTTGATTGTCTTGCCCAGATGATTTTGTACTTCATTCTGAAACTCCTTGAACTTTTCAAAAGATTCAGACTTATGCTTCATCAAATAGATATAGCCATATCTACTAAAGTCATCAGTAAAAGTAATAAAGTACTGAAATCCACCTCTGGCCACAACGCTCATTGGTCCACTTACATCCGTATGTACTAAGGCCAACAATTCACTAGCCCTCTCACTTGACCAGTGAATGGCGTCTTAGTTATCTTGCCAAGTAAACAAGATTCGCATGTGTCAAATGATTCGAAATCAAATGAATCAAGAAGACCATCTCTATGGAGCTTCTGCACGTGTTTATCATTTATGTGGCCTAAGCGACAATGCCATAAATAAGTGCGATTAAAATCATTTGTTTTGAGCCTTTTTGCATTAACATTATAGACAAATTTATCTTCAAGATCTAGCACATATAGCCCATTCAATAATGGACAATGACCATAGAGCATACCATTGAAATAAATTGAACAACGTTTGTTCTTTATTACAAATTCAAAACCATCTTCTTCCAAACATGAAGAAGAGATAATGTTTCTGCTCAAAGATGGAATGTAATAACAATTATTTAATTCCAAAACTAATCCTGAAGGTAACGATAAAGGATAAACGCTAACGGTCACTGCAGCAACCTTTGCGCCATTGCCGACGCGAACTTCCACCTTACCACTTGCACAACTTCTAGTCCTTCTTAGTCCCTTTAACGATTTACATGTGTGAATCATCGATCCGGTATCAAATACCCATGACTCGTTAGGACAATTAGCAAGATTAATTTCTATAACATTAATACCTGAAGTGGAAACTAAAGTTCCATTTTTTTTATCCTCCAGATATTTCTTGCAGTTCCTATGCCAATGACCAGGGTTATGGCAGTAGTGACACTCATCGGAAGTAGCAGGACCACCCTTGGTCTTACCATCACGCTTAGGTTTCGGGTTCGAGATCACATCGTTACCCTTGCCTTTTGCCCCACGCTTCCTTTTCTTACCACCATCCTTTTGGACCATCATCACATGATTATTGCTTTTCTTGATGCTTTCCTTTGCTGTCTTAAGCATCCCATGCAGTTCAGACATGTATTTCTCCATGCCATTCATATGAAAGTTCATAATGAAAGACTCAAAGCTTGCAGGAAGCGACTGGAGAATCACATCAGTGGCCAACTCTTGGATTAAGGGGGAATCCAGTTTCTCCAGGTTCTCAATGTAACCAATCATCTTGATTACATGAGGACTCACCGAACTACCTTCATCTAGCTTGCGCGGAAACAGAGCTTTTGAGATCGAGTATCTCTCAGCCCTAGCATGGTTCTCAAACATGCTACGAAGGCATGTGATCATAGCATAGGCATTCGTGTTCTCATATTGCTTCTAAACCTTAGAGTTCATTGTAGCAAGCATGAGATAGCCAACATCAACCTCATCATTGACATGCTTCTCATAAGCACGTCATTCAGTAGCAGTAGCATCATCAGCTAGTTCCTCAAGATATGCCTCCTCAATGACATACTTCTTTTTCTCTTGCTTAAGAACAATTCTCAAGTTACGATACCAATCAATGAAATTCGTTCCAAAGAGCTTCTCTCTCTCTAGAATCGACCTCAAGTTAAAACCAGAATTATTGACAATATTAGGTGCCATCCACAACAGTAAAGCAAATTCTTAGCACAACATTCATGTTAACCTTCCATTAAACAGTTTTAATAAAAGATGCTCTCATTAAAATTGTAAGAAATATGCCCTAGAGGCCAATCATGGAGATGATTGTAGTATGTTATGCTTGTGTGGTTCCATTAATGATCTCATATTACAGATCGTCAAGTACGACTTGGTTGTAAAATTCTGTAATACATAATGACATTATTATAAAAGTTGTCCCTTGATTTTGTTTATTGGCTGGAACACCAATAATAGACATGGATATAATCAAGCACATGGGTTGTTGTGATAGTCATGTTTTGCAGGCTATGGATATGTGATATTAATACAATCATGTGGATACACATGTAGGAGTGCATGGTATCGGACTGACCCGCTTTGTGAAACACCTTTGAGGATATAATGTGTCATAGGTGATTTTATACAATGATAATGTTTGATCCTCAGACCTGAGATCAGCACAGTTTCCTACATGAGGATGGCATGCTTTGATATTGTCTAAAGTTATTCCGTAACTGGATAACGATAAGGGCTTTACTCAGGTATGTTTTGAATCATGCAGAGGGAAGTGATTGATCAAGATGGGAGTTGTCCTCCTCGTTTAGAGGAAAACGATATCTTGGGCCGCTCGATGAAATAGACTAAAGGATGTGCAAGGCCATGCCTGAGCAATCAAGGAGTTGATCGATCGATAAGGTTTAGCCTATTTCGGAAAATCGAGTAAAAGGGCTTAACAGCACAAGGATGACACATCTCGGCTTTGTATTAAGTCAATATATCAATAGAGACGAAAGGATCAACATTTGATCAGTGAGAGGTTCGTCGGATCACCGACCTTCATGCCATTTGAGTAGTCGCAATGTTTTGCTAGAAGCTACTTGCCACTTGTAGATCGAAATGAGATTTTGATTTACGGTCAACATTGCATTAACCTACAGGGTCACACACATAGAACAAGGTTTAGACAGGTTTGTGAAACCTCTACTCATGACTTATGTTCAGTGCGATTGAACGTGGTATCCAGTTGTTTCCGCAAAGCTGAAAACACTGTAGCTTGTCGACAGCACTGTAGCATACGCCATATGAACAGTGCACATGACGGCGGTACTGTAGCAGCCGATCGTGCTACAGTGTCAGATCTGTGTACTGTAGCTACAGTGTTTTGCCTGCAGATAGATAGTCCTGGTTCAAGTAAAAAGTGAGAAAAGAAGAGAAAAAGAAAAGGAGAAGAGGGAAGGAAAGAGAGAAAAGGAAAAAGGGTGTAAGAGTTACACCTGTTCTAGAGAAAGTCACGAGGGTCGTGTAATCCGGTGGTAGCACACCGACGCACGAAGCCGAAAGCCTGTTCGTGTGGATACCTGAAGGACACAACTACTTTGCTTTGAAAGATCTGACGGGTATCTCTCCGCTGCGACAACCGGGCGTTGAAGGCTACGAGTAAATCTATCTCTGAAGCTTCATCCTGATTCTCCAGGGCCACGGTATGTGTTTATAAGCTTTTGGTTTACAGTTAATCTAGGTTCTAATGCATGCGTTGATCTTGGGGAGGGAATGAAATTTTTGAAATGCATGGGTCTTACCCTAGCCATTTCCCAGCAAAAATCACTTTCCCTCTGGTGCATTTTAGTAGGACAAGATCCATAGTCTTTCAAAGATCTAGTGCGTGGAGGCGACTCTTAGGACTAAGTGACATAGGTAGGCAACCCCTTGCCAATCACATCGTATGTGACTCTTGTTCGTTGGGTGGCATCCAATGCCCCGGCTCCCAACACCGATGCCCTGAGGCCCAAAACCATTTTGATAGCCTCGATAAGTAAACCAATACTATGCATGTGAAGTCCGACTTCATCCCAATGGTCAAGGAAATTAATGGCACCCTGCTGTATGCTGAAACCGCCAATTAACGTACAAGACCTTATGGGTGCAGCTATTGGAAGGGCATCGAACTCTTAATTTTTCGAGGCAAACTATTCTATCATATGAAAATCATATCCACCAAATACGAAATATGAAGGAATAGCATGACAGGAATCATCACAAGCAACCATATTGACTTGTGAAATAGTATGGCCCATGGCGTTCCGATCTCCATCGTCGCGCTTCCTATCCACCAAATCACCATGCTAGAAGCCTCCATGATAATACACCATGCTACTACACATGATAGCTAGTGACAAATTACATGAGGATATGAAGCATCACAAATCAGCACGCAGGCTGTTATACAATAACATGGCAGCCCAAGCTGCAATTAACCATAACACGGAGGCTATGAAAATTACATTAATGCATCACATACATACAAGGGAGCCATACCATTCACATCATTCCCTGCAAAAATAAGTTAAGCACAGAATCGTATTCTACCCTGCGATGTGAACAAGTTTTATTTAACGGCCACTACAGCGATTAGTACGGCGGTCCCGAGCCATCAGAATGCCTCAATTTTTCGGGAACGTAGATCCCATCTACGAAAACGCTATGAAAATTCAATCGGATTGATCAAATCATACCGATCCCGAGCCATCAGAATGCCTCAATTTCCATAAGATCCTTGAGAAGGCGGCGACCACACCGATCTCGATCTGTTGGCATGATCTATTCGGCACAGGCTAGTACCCCGATGGTGTTACCGGCCGGTAGGGGTAATGCACGATATGAAACAAAACAAGCACGAACTAATCTTTTGATCGTGTAGAACCATCAACTCATACATCAAATGCACGAGGCCCCTCGAGAAGGTTGCATGCACGCGGCCTCGATCTGTTGGCTAATATCATAGATAGCATATGACGGAAGTCCAGATGGTGTTTGCAGCCGGTATGGACCAGTCGCGGCACGATCTAGATAAAGCACAAACTAATCTTTTTGGCCTTGTAGCACTACCAACTCGTACCTCATGAACCCTATACCGATTGATCGCATCAATCCGTGACCAACTCAATAGCATATCAACATATGCGCAGCATCCAGATCCAAGACAACGCAAGATCGGCTCTGATACCACTGAAGGAGAACGCGGTGCTACACTAGCCGAAAATAAAATTTTTCTACCACGAACACCCAGGCAACATGCGAGTCAGAGATCATGGAGCGTTACCCTTAGAGCACTTTAGTAGCGGAAGTAAAGTGGGTAAAGCCTCACCGCGTGCTCCGAAGCACTGTACGTAGTCGAATGCGACGTGGTACAACTTCTCCTCGTCGCGGATCACCGTCATAGCAACGTCGTCGTAGTCGTACAGTTGATGTAGCCGATCGAATCGATCAGCGCCGACCCAAGAGCGACAACACCTCTATGGTATCCGCACGTCCGAGGTGGGAACACCGCGCGCTGGTGTGCTAACACCCACGCGCGCGGCTAGGGTTTTAGGGGCAGTGGGACATGGCGACGGCTAGGGCTCGTTGGGGGGAGACTCTAACGCTGCACGCCCCACGCCTCTTTTATATAGGGCGCACTAACGGGCCTTCTATTATAGAAGCCCACTCGGACTCGCGCTAATGGATCTTCTACAATAGAAACCCATTAAGACGCCAGAGGATCCAAATCCGCATAAACCCACTAATGGATCCAATCTATCAGACATGATCCAACCCGTTAAGTGTGTGACCTATTAGGCTCATGTACAAGTCGGCCGCGGTCGTAGAGAACCTTTTCCCCACAAGTTAATAGCGGTACCTAGCAGCACATAGTGACCCTCGAATGTACACAATGGTCGAATCAGCTGAACCTTGATACACTCATATAGGATCCTTTTGCCACACGATATCAGTCAAGCTCAAGGCGAGAAGCGTGCCACCCTTGTGATAGCTAGACAAATTCACTCGTCATTGTAATGGATATAATTCGTGATTAACTCTTTAATCACTTTGGCATGGCCATGCACTTTTTCTTATCCATCCACACCAAGGAGCCCAAAGATATCTCTCCTGTTATCAAGGGGGGCAAATTCCATCTTGATATCTTACATCTCACGTCATGTTTCGTGGCATACCCGTAAGATCGAGGTAGAGTAAGCGCTCTGGCTCTTGGTCGATATTATTAACCAAATTGACTCGTTCTAAGCCAAGTACAATTTCCACAGGCATGATGGTTTCTGCACCATAAACTAGCTGAAAGGGAGCTTCCCCCACTGCCCGGCTTGACGTAGTGCGCACTGCACATAGAACGGAAGGGAGCTCGTCCACCTATGCTTGCCGAAGGCACGTCAATTGTCAATGGACCCTTTTCTTTACTCCTTGCACTATTTGCCCATTGGCTCTTTCAGCAGCTCCATTGCTCTATGAATGCGCCACAGAGGCAAAGCAAACCTTAGTTCCAATGTCTTCACAAAATTTTTAGAACAGCTCACTAGTGAACTGAGTGCCATTGTCCGTGATCAACATATTGGAAACTCCAAATCGTGTGACCACGTTATTGCGAAAAAAGCGTTGGGCTTCTTAACTCGGTCTCAATCCACTATGTGAACGTATTGATTGCCAGTATGAGGTGTGTACAACTCTTTCATCCCTGGGCAAAGGATCCTAGGATATCCATCCCCCAAGTGGAGAATGGCCAGGAAATCGGGATCGTTTGTAGTGTTTGGGTAGGCTGGTGCACTTTCTGGGCATGAAACTGGCACGCTTTGCAGGTAACCACTATGTCCCGAGCATCATTCACCGTCGTGGGCCAATAATAACTAATGCGGGAAGCTTTGCCGACCAACGTCCTAAAGGACGCGTGCGCACTGCACAAACCATCATGAATGTCTTTCAGAAGGTAGACCCCCTCTTCCTATGCGATGCATTTAGACAAAATTCCAAGCGCACTTTTGCGGTAAAGAACCCCCTCCACCAATTTGTATGTTGAGGTTCGCCTTATAATCCGGGAACACTCAGCTTCATCCTCGGGCAGTATCCCTTTTACTAAGTACTAGACAAATGGTGTTGTCCAGTCTGCACCCTGCTCGAGGAGTGAGACCTTACCGCTAGTCTCTTGTGCCTCGTCCGGAGACGCGATTGAGGGCTTATGGAAGTGCTCGATGAGCACTCCTGTCGGAGAGGACTCTTGTGAGGATCCTAGTTTGGACAATTGGTCGCTAGGGTATTTTCTCTCCTGGGCATGTAGAGCATTTCAAAATTTTTGAAGTACTTCTCTAGCATCCTCACCTCAACCAGGTATAGCGCCATTGAGTTATCGGAACACTAAAACTCCTGGTTGATGACCAGCTGTGAGTCTTCCTTCATAGTCAGTCGAGTCTCCCTTCATTGTCAGTGGCCGGACCCCAAGTGATTTGCTTGCCTGAAATCTGGTCAAGAGCCCTTCATACTCCACGGCATTGTTCGTTTTCGGGAAGTGCATTTGCACAATATACTGAAGCTGCTCTCCGTTAGGGGAGATGAGAACAACTCTAACCCTCGAGGTCTCAAAAGAGCATGAGCCATCAAAGAACATGGTCCAGTGTCTCGGTTCAGGTTGTCCGGCCTCTGTGGTCGGTGGTTCCGGATTGGTCCACTCGGCCACGAAATTAGCTAGCACTTGGGACTTGATAGTTGTCCAGGCAAAGAACTGGAGATCAAACTCCGAGAGTTCCATGGCCCACTTTGCTATCTAACCATTAACATCTTGATTTCTAAGGATCTCCCCTGTGGAAAGTTGGTCGATACCATGATTCGATGGGACTAGAAATAGTGACACAATTTTTTAGATGCCATGAGCAAGACGTACATCATTTTTTGGACCTTCGGGAAGCGCTCCTTTGGTCGGTGCTGCACCTCAATCATGTAGTAGATCGGACGTTGGATCCCATCCCATTCTATGGTCAAGACCACACTCACTGCTTGTGGGGTGGCTGCTAAATACAAAAGCAGCACTTCTCCGGCCTACTGTATCGTCAAAACCGGTAGGCTGGACAGGTAGCGCTTGAGCTCATCAAATGAGTCGTTAACTTCCTCCGTCCATTCGAAACCATCATGCTTTTGCAACGCTTTGAAGAAAGGGAGCCCTCGCTCACCTAAACGGGAAATAAAGCGGCTCAAAGCTACCATTCGTCTAGTCAGGGCTTGCACCTCCTTCACATTGGAGAGCGGCCTCATCCTCTCGATGGCTTCTATCTTTTCGGGATTTGCTCCCACCCCTTGGGACCCAATTATGTAACCAAGTAGCTTTCCGAACTGCACACCGAACACACATTTTTTAGGATTGAGTTTTATTCGATGCCTTTTGAGGTTCCCGAAGGTCTCCTCCAAGTCTTTAACATGGTCCAGAGCCAACTTGCTCTTGACTACGATTGCGTAGACTTCTAAATTGCATCCAATCTAATCATGGAACATCTTCTCCATAAGGCACTGATATATGGCTCTAGCATTCCTAAGACCAAAGGACATGGTCGTATAACAGAAAGTTCCAGATAGGGTGATGAAGACAGTTTTCTCTTCGTCCTCAGTGGAGATGCTTATTTGGAACTCCGCTGTGGCATCGACTAGTTGATCGATGCACGACAATAGGAAGTTATCCTTGGGACAAGCCGCGCTCGGGCCGGTGTGGTTGATGCACATCCGTCATTTGCCTCCCTTCTTTTTTTACTATGACTGGGTTGGCCAGCCACTTGGTATGCTCAACTTCTCGAATAAAACCAGCCTTGAGTAGCTTATCTAGCTGTTCCCGGATAATTTCCTATTTTCAGTCAGGGAAGCATCGTAGCTTCTATCGAATAGGTTTCTTGTCAAGCTGAACGGCTAGCCTGTGCTGGGTCATCTCCCTTAGGACCCCAAGCATGTCAGACGGTTCCTAAGAGAACACATCCGCTTTAGCCCAAAGGAAGGTGATGAGCTCGAATTCCTATTTGGGGTCCAAAGAGGTCCCCAAATGCACGACCTTAAAAGGTTCCTCCGGGATAGGGGTACCTCCTTGGTCTCTCCTCCGGGTTGGAAGGCAACCTTGAGTCGGGAAGGCTTCCTCGGCTCTTGCTCGGACTCACACTCAGAGAGTTGCCCGGCAATAGCCAAAGCACATTCATCACAATTCGGGGCTACTTTGTGACTACCCTTGATGGTGATTATCCCGTTTGGGCTCGGTATCTTCACGCAATGGTACACGTGGTGAGTAGGTTCCATGAACTTGCCTAGCACTGAACGGCCTAAGATGGTGTTGTAGGCGGACGTGAAATCCACCACCTTGAACATAATCAGCTCCGTTCGAAAGTTACCCAGCCCCCCGAAAGTGACGGGCAACATGATCTAGCCTAGTGGCTGGATGGACTTGCCCGGTATGATATCGTAAAAGGGCATGGCAATGTCCTTGATCTTAGAGCGAGGGATCTGCATCTCGCCCAAAACCTTAGTTGATATCAAGTTCAGAGAGCTCCCTCCATCGATCAGGACGCGCCCCACTTTGGTGTTCCTTATGGTGGACGCGATGAGGATTGAGAGCTTCTGTGGCTTCATCATTTCAAGGGGACAACCATCCTTGGAGAAGGTGATGGGTATTTCAACCCTTTTAAGCTGTTCAGGCGGTGACTTGCCCTGATCGATGTTATAAACCTCCTGAGGAGCTACTTTTAGTGCACGCTAGGACGGGTACGCAGAAGAGCCACCAAATATGACAGTTATCTGGTGCTCAGCCTCCGGGAACTCCTCTGGGCCATCATCATCATCCCCAGCGGGGTGTTTGCCTTTGCTCCCCTCGCCCGGCTCTGGCAAGGTCGGCATCGGGCACATCCCACTATAGAAATCTTCCATTGGAGTCATCCAGGTTTGCCAGTTACGTAGATCATGCCCATGGACCTGGTGGAGCAGGAAGTACTAGCCACTATTGGGCCACTTGCCCAGCTCATCATTGCGACGTTGTGGGGCTCCGCCTTTACCCTTGGTAGAAGAGTAAGGCTTCTTCTGATCGGGTTTAGGGTGTGGGGTCCGTTCCATCGCCGCAACTACGTTCGCAAGCGAGCCCTCCTTCTTAATTTTCTTCTCCACTATGGAGGCCTTTTTCTTCTTCTTGGACAACTCGATGCCGGCTAGGGTGGAACTCTACCCTCATCCAGCATCTTCTTCCAATCTACTGCCTCAGTCGCATTGGTGTAACGGTTTACCATCTTAAGCAACTCGTTGGCAATCAGGTGTGCATTAATCTCCAAGTCTTGAGTGAAGCACATGTTTCTCACCACTTGTTTGAACGTGTGAAGTACTGCGTCGTCCAAAACGTTCAGGATGGTATTGCGGATCTTGAAGAAACGTTGCACGAACGAGCGCAACGTTTCCCCTCCATCTGAATAAGACAGTGGAGGTCCTCTTCCCTTGCCCGAACGGGTATAAATACTTTGGAAATTGCTTCGAAGCGTATCACAAAGCTGCTCCCAATCATGAATGGACCCGTCTCCTTGGTTGAACAACCACGTTTGGGCAGGGCTCTCCAGCATCGAGGGTAGGTAATTGGCCATGACGGTCTCATCACCACCAGCCGCTAAGACAGCAGTGGCATAAACAGAAAGAAACTCATCTAAGTTTTGGGTCCCATTGAATCTTTCAATGTGCCCAGGCTTAAACCTCGCAGGCCATACTACGGCTTGCAGAGCCCTGGAAATGTCCATACAACCGTAAGATCATGCCCGGTGAGGGTTTCGGGCAGCTTCATCACCCCGCGGACCAAGACGCGAGAAAACTTTGTGTCGCTGATGATGCAGAGATCGTACGCAGCCGGTGACATCCCGATATTCACATCGGGATTGTCCCCAACTCCCCTCACGGTTAATGCTCCCACGAGAAGCACTCCGGGGCACATTATGAGAACCGTCCACGTGCCGAGAGGCACCCTGGGCAGCATCGCACTCTTCAAACCTATTCGGAAGGGTATGATGCTCCTGATATTTGTCCCGGGTAGCACTGCGTTCCCCAGGCCTTCCCGAGCTTCTGTGTGCACCGTGGCTTTGCTCATGCTAGCCCGCCTGACGATGTCCTCCACTGAGAGCGTTTGCATGGTATAAATCTAAAGCCAAGCGCTCCAAATTCTCCGCCACTGCTGCCCTCATTGCTGCCAAGTCCACCCCATCGGGATTTTCCCGTACACCGTGAACAACCAAGGCAAGGGCTGGAGATGCTCCCTGCGCCTCAAGAGAGGATTCAGGGAGCCCCAGTCCTATTCCAGCTTTGAGCGGTGGTATGATGTGATGGGGTTCTGGCGCGTTAAGTCGAACGATCATGGTGTCGGGCTGTATCTCTAACCCGGTCACACATCTGGGCTAAAGTCTCATTTAAAGACTCGTCCAGTCGTCGCCGGTCAGCGGATTCCCGATAACGGCGATCCTCCTCAGCTGCGCCGAACGTCTCTTCGATCTCTTGACCGGTCATATTGATTTGATGGTCAGCTGGCAGATCAGATGGCTTCATCATAGTGTCCCCACAGGAGGCACTTCCCCCCATGGAGACCATTTCATAGTTAGGAATTTCTAGACCAAGGTACAACTCTGTGGTGTGCTCCCTACCGATCTTGGGAGTATCCTGCTCCAGGACTTCTAGGAACTGGTCGACGAGGAGCTTAGGAACGTATTTCGAGTCCACGGCCTCTTCCATATGCTGCGGAACATAACTTTGTTCCGCATGAGGGGGAGAAGGGCTTTTCTCCTCAGTATGACCCTCCGGGTCGGTGATTTGGGCCACCTCCCCATCGATGTAGTACCCATCGTGGTCGTCAACGTCATCAAAGACGCAGAGATCATGGCCGTCTTGAGAATTTGACATCCCACAGAATTTCTTGAATCTACTTTACACATGAACTATTAACCTTTGTCAGGTAACGAAGATAACGAAGAAGAAGCCGAAGAGGAAAACGAAGCGGCAACTAACAATGAAGAAGCTAAACAATTACAAAACCCAGCCCCTGCCTTGAACTTTAGCCTAGGCAATGATGACGACCTCCCTGCCCCAGGAGTAGGTGTCGACGATTGGGAGACCGATTCCCCGTCGAGCTTATTTCTTGAATGAGGGATCAGAAAGCCCCCTTTCTGCGGAAGTGTGGCTTTCGATATGTCGAAAACTCTTAGTGTGGACAGTGTACACAAACGAGCGAAAAACACTACGGAATTATACTAGTTTGGGCCTCCCAGAGGATAATGATCTTACTTCAGTGTGTATTTGTATTATGCTAGGATCGATCTCTCTGTACGATTGTGTCTCTCTTACATATAAGAAAAATAGGATGTATATAAAGGCCCCCGCCATCAGTAACCGTCGCCCTCATAACTAGGTATTTAACCGCGCGGTTAAGAGGGGCAGTAACTGACATTAATGTGCGCGTGGAGCCGTTACCGCCACATTCGGATCATGGGTAACTGCTCCTAGAAGGTGGGGAACATGGGTGCAACCGCCGCCGTTCGATCAGGGGCGGTGGTAGCTGCTGTTCCTGGGCACAACAGTGCTTGGACACCCACGCCTGGTTGGGTCAGTGATGCTTCCCGGGCTACGCCCCTCCCAGCAGCAGCGTGCTCGCCTGCTTGGACAAGAAACTGTCCGGATAGGGAGCCATATTGGCACTCGGTTCTTGGGGACTAAAGACAGAAGCGACCCTTGGTGTTGTACAGCAGCCTATAGTTCTCACCAGTCTTGGGGACCGCACTCCTGACATATGTCATCCTACAAAACTTGGATGATTTTAGGCACTATATAACTAGGCTTGTAATAAGTGAGCTTACAAGAACACTGAATTGTAAATGCTAGCGGTAGTCATACTGACGTCAACTATCCTCCTATAATCTCTTGTTCGGTCATCCTACAGAGCTGCCAGGGACATAAAAATGTCCACAAGGCCATTGCCAACCCCCGACAATAGTCCATTGAGTTGTTGTGGACATGTGTAGCTCTTTGTTCTAGGTGTATGTTCAACCATAATAAGGTCTTAACTGAAACACCGGTATGTCAAAGAACATCTTGTATCAACTACTAGAGACTATGCAATGTGCCTCTAGGATCTAGTAGAACATTGTTGGAATTTCATGGGTCTGACCTATTTATATTTCAAAAATTCCTGATAAATCCCAAATGCACATTCATGTAGGATGGTGGTGGGAATTTTCGTACCACATGTATGGCTAAGGTGGTGTGAAACCATTTTATAAGGTGCAGCACTTACCATCTATTGAATGGATGAAATAAGAAGAATGGTGCTAAGGCCACATACAAGGTCACATGCATGCGCGTGCGAATTTGGGTATTTTCACATGATTTTTCAGCATGACTTTTGACATGCACTGAGCTACTGCATTGCGGTGCAACCAGTCTCTTGGCCATTAATAGACTTCTCCTACACACAATTAAGGAGGTCATGTCCGCGCACACTACGGAAGCACTTCATGGGTGAGTCGGTTTCTATCTTAGTGCATTGGTTAGGCCCGGTCGTCCTATATAATGGGCCAACGTCCTCCCATATTAGTGCACGAATAGAACCATACCAAACCGATCTGGTGAGACGTTGGTGAGGGGGCATCTTCATCCTTGGTGTTGCACCGTTTCCAGGTTCCTCCATCTCGAACAACATCGTGTCACGCACCTGCTCACTTCTTTCGATCTACTTCCTTCTATGGACTTCAAAACCTTTAGAAAGTTTAGCAACTGCTTGCGTCACGTGGGAGATTAGCGGTATCTTCAAAACCACGCTTCACTAAAGAAACTGCAAGGGTGAGGGGCGAAAAGGTTTTCAGGAAGCGTTCGCACGACTACTCGCTTCTTTCGATCTACTTCCTTCTATGGACTTCACCCAACACGGCATCAACCTTCACCGGAGCATGTCGCTGTAAGTTGAGATTTGATGGATCTATTTTGATCATATGAAAGATTGGTTTAATTTATATATGAACATTCTACTGTTCATAATATGTGATTTGCCTATGATATATGCCACATTTTATTTTGCTATTTTATGAATTAATTTCATCATTAAATTATGCAATATTCTCATAACATCTTGCAAAAAAAAGTTTGATCGATACAAATGAAAATATTATAGGTACAACTGGCATAACATCCTTGATAGGCTTGAAAATGGCATAACCTTTTAGAAAGTTTAACGAAGAAAAAACTAGTCGGATAAAGTATAGAATTCAAATGTATATTACTAAAAATATTTGGGATAATATGCATTTCATTTTTCTAGAGTAGATTATCTCATTTTTAAATGTAGATTCAAAATCCCATTACTCTTTGATGTGATCATGCCCATCATTGACATGATTAGCCCTGCATCCACATTATCGTCACCAACTACTACTTCCATTACTTTAAATATATCAACCACTTCGTCTTCTTCCAATACATCTACAACAAGTTAACGGCACTTTGCCACATCCTTTACTACATGCCTATAGCTACGTGGTTCCTTAACTACCACGTTGGCTAGGTCACGTGCATAGTTGGAGTGCTTACTGTCTGGAACCACCACCAGCTTGGCCGCCACCTTTGGCTGCCTCCCCTACTTGATGGCCTGCAAAAGAAAAGTGCCTCTCTACCTTCTCCACGCCCTCAGGTCTCAGAAGCCACAATGCTCTAGGCCTATCCCAAGATGTAGCCTACTGATACGGACGTTGCCCTTCATAGGCTCGGTTGCCCGGCAGAAGCCCAGCACGAGACATGGTCGACGGCGCCAGGAGTTGACGTCGTCGGATAGTTGGCCGTACGGGGCCACCAGCCGGTTGTTGACAGCGCGCCTGAGACTAGATTGATGGCAACAGAGCGTGCCGACCTCAGGTTCCTTCTCTCCTTTTATTCATCAGCCCTCAGGCGGTTAGAAACTAACAACTTAGCTAAAGAAAGGGAATTACTAATGAATGCTAACAAGGGAAGTTAACAAAGTGGATCAAGCAACTAACGAGCTAAAAACTAGGACCTGTGCTAGCCGGACGGTTTGTGTGCCACCGGAAATAGACCCGATCCAGCCCGCTCCTAACAATACTCCTCCCTCGGCCACAAGCTTGTCCTCAAGCTTGATGTCTAGGAAGGAACGGCGAAGTTCAATGGTGTCTTCCCAGGTGGCAGCTTCCTGCGGCTCGCCCGCCCAATGAACTAGTAGCTGACGATGACCTCGGACAAACCACTGGGCCAACAGACAGTATGGGTGTGGCTGAGTTGGAGCTGAAGCGTCAAAGGACACCTCGACTGGCAGAATGGGGGTCGTCGCTAGAGGAGTTCCTTTGAATGGCTTGAGCATGGAGACATGGAAGACGTCATGGATGCGAGCCGATGCCGGCAATTCGAGGCGATAAGCCACTTCACCAATGCAGGCTATCACCTTGAAAGGGCCAAAGAAACATGGGAACAGCTTGTGATGAGCTGAAGGACGGACGGACGGTTGACGATGGGGCTGCAATTGAAGCCAGACCCATGCCCCCACTAGGTAAGTGACTTCTCGATGATGGCCATCATACTATTGCTTCATCCGATTCTAAGCCGAGAGGAGGTGCTGCCGAGCCTGAACCAGGAGAGTATCACGATCAACGAGATGGCAGTCCACAGCATCAATGGCAGTCGCTCCTTGATTATAAGGCACCAAGGGCGGAGGAGTCCTGCCATAGACCAACTCGAACGGTGTCATGCGGAGGGCGGAATGGAATGAGGAGCTGTAACAATATTCTGCCCATGGGAGCCACTTGGCCCATGAAGAAGGATTTTACGCCACCAAGCAACAGAGATACATCTCAATCGTCCTACTAACCACCTCGGTTTGGCCATCAGTCTGGGGGTGGTATGACGAGGATGTCAGAATCCGTGTGCCACACCGCTTGAAGAGATCCTGCCAAAAGGCACTAGTAAAGACAGGGTCCCGATCTGAAACGATTGATTCCGGCATGCCGTGGAGGCGAACAATGTGGTCGAAGAAGATGTTGGCCACCGCGGAGGCTGATGTGGGGCGGTTGATGGCGATGAAGTGACCATATTTGGAGAGGCGATCTACCACCACCAGAATAGCTGTCTTACCTAGGGATTTTGGCAAAGCTACCACGAAGTCCATGGAAATATCAGCCCACACATGAAGCGGCACTGGAAGGGGCTGCAGGAGGCCCGCCGGCGACGGCGTGCTAACCTTGTGCTGCTGACAAACTCCACATTTGCCCACATACTCCTCGACTGTCCGTCGAAGTCCCTCCCAATAGAAACACTGCTGGACACCTTTGTCTTGTCTTGTGCACCGTCTTCATTGTCCGTCGACCCTAGAAACATGACACATTGTGAGAGTGAGGTCGTGAATGGGGGCGACCATAGCTTCCCGAAGGGGTGATGTTACCAGCACGAATAAGCGGCCTGCTCGGAACAGAAGGCCGTTATGGGTCGTCCATGTGACAACAGGGTCGCGGATCTCGATGCTTTGAGTCTTGACCCAAAATTTGGCGCAGCTGCACCTGGACCTCCGGATCAGACCGAAGGGTGGCCTCCCATTGATCCCTGGTTGCGGCCGTTGGGGTGGATATGGCGGCACAAGTTGCTGCAGGATCATGGAGGCGAGAGAGCGCATCTGCCGCCAAGTTGGTGCGCCCCGTCTTGTACTCAACCCTCAAATCAAAACCCATCAGCTTGCTCACCCAGTGCTGCTGCAGCGGCGTGACGAGGGCCTGCTCTAGAAGGAACTTTAGGCTTGCGTGGTCGGTGCGAACCACAAATGGACACCCCCATAGGTATGGCCGTCAATGACGAATGGCCTTCGAAAGACCAATGAGCTCGCGCTCGTAGGCCGCTAACTTGGAGTGGCGGTCCGCCAACCGGCGACTGTAGAAGGCCACCGGGTGTCCCTCTTGGTGTAGGACAGCTCCCACCGCTAGGCTAGAGGCGTCACAGTCCACCACGAACTCTGAAGTGAATTCGGGTAGACGAAGCACCGGTGCCATCTGCAAGGCTTCCTTGAGTTGGGTGATGGCATGAGCAGCCTTGGGGGTCCACTGAAAGCTTGGCGCCGGAGAAGGGACGCGAGCGGCTCGGCAATAGTAGCATATTGTTTGATGAATCGCCGATAACGGCTAGGTCAAGGAAGCTTCGGACCCCCACAATGGACATGGGAGGGGACCACTGAGCAATGGCCTGTACTTTATTTGGATTGGCGGCCACCCCTTCGCTCGAGATGACGTGACCAAGATAGCCCACCGAGCGTTGAACGAAGGCACACTTGGAGTGCTTAAGGTACAGTTGGTGATTCCTGAGTTGGTCCAGAATGAGACGGAGATGACGGAGATTCTCCTCTCGCGATGAGCTGTAGACCAAGATGTCATCGAAAAATACCAAAACGAACTTCCGAAGGAAGGCCGCCAGGACCTCGTTCATGATGGCTTGGAATGTAGAGGGGGCATTGCACAACCCAAAGGCCATGACCAGCCACTCAAAATGCCCATGGTGTGTCCTGAATGCCGTCTTTTCAATGTCCTCCTCACTCATCCGAACCTGATGATAACCGGAGCGAAGATCGAGCTTGGAGAAGAACTTGGCTCTGTGAAGCTCATCAAGTAATTCCTCCACCACGGGTATTGGGAATTTGTCCTTGATGGTCTTGTTGTTGAGTTCCCTGTAGTCGATGCAGAAACGCCATGATCCTTCCTCCTTTTTGACCAGCAGCTCGGGGGAGGAGAAGGGGGAGTGACTCGAGCAAATGATGCCACGAGCCATCATCTCCTCACACTGCTGCTCTATCTCGTCCTTCTGCCTATACGGATACCGGTAGGGCCGAACGACCACGGGGTCGGATCCTTCCTTGAGGCAGATACGGTGGTCGCATGAGCGGGCGGGAGGCAGCCCTTGAGGCTCCTGGAAGAGATCGGCAAAGTCGGCGAGAAGTGTGTCAACCCCTTCTTCTTGTGGGTCAGCCTCCAGAAGATTAGGCGGCCGCTGGGAAGCGCGCCCAACTCCTTGGAGACTTACTGGTCGGCCCTCAGCTTCAAAGGTCATATGAAGGGAATCAAAATTCCACCGGATGTCGCCTAGTGTTTGCAGTCATTGAACCCCGAGGACGGAATCGAATCCTTCAAGAGGGATTACAAGGAAGGAGGCGATGAAGTCCTGGTTCTCCACCGTAAATTTCTCTGCGGCTATCCGCCCCAAACAGGGCAGCTGAGCGCCATTCGCCACCCGCACATTCTGCCCACCTCCTGGTTCTTGGGGAGCTCCCACCCTTGATGCTGCATAGCAGCTCAAAAAGTTATGGGTGCTGCCTGTGTCGACCAATCCCAGCAGCGACTGCCCCCTTACGACCAGTGAGATCTGCATGGTGTTGCCGCCTTTTGGCCCACGGACAGCTATCGCAGACAAGGCCGGTTCTTCCTCCTCAGCGGCTTCCTCCTCTGTTTCATCCTCGCTCATGACTTCTAGGTGGAAGAGCCTTTTGCATCGGTGCCCTCGCGAGTATATCTCATCGCAATTGAAGCATAGCCCTTTGGACCTTCGCTCTGCCATTTCATATGGGTTGAGTCGGCGTCTATGCCGTGCAACGGCCGGAGGACCTCAGATTCGAGCGGGAGAGCGCCGGGGAGGGGCTCGTAGTGTCGCCAGAGGAGTTCCATGACTAAAGCCGTCTGCACGAGAGGTGGGGTGGCCAGCCCTGGGCAGCCTTGGCAATCCAGGCGTCCTCCCTGCGCTCAGCCTCTCGAGCCAGGCCTATGGCATCGTCCAGATCACGCGGCCGGTCACGGCGGACGTCGCCCGCTAAGGTGAGGGACAGTCCGGTGGTGAAGGTTTCAATCTAATCCTCCCCACGCATCCTCGGTGTGCGCGCCAATAGCCTCTGGAATTCCCGGGTATAGTCGTCGACGCGGCTATCACCTTGTTTGTTGTTCACCAGATCGCCGAGGGGCCCGGCAGTGGCATGACGCGTGAACCGCTGCACGAAGGCCTCATGGAAGTCTGCCCAGGAGATGTGCCGCTCCTCCAACTCCCAATTGTCAAGGACTTCTTGAGCCTCCCCTCGCAAATGCAGCCCTGCCATCTCCACGTACTCGTCGTCCGGCACATTGTGCAAGCGCGCGAAGCGCTCATACTGGCGCAACCAGAGGAGGGGATCCTCGGTACCATCGTACACGGGCAACTCGTAACGAGGTGTTCGCGGCAGCCAACGCCGTTCTTCCGATTGGCGGCCGCCGTCGTCGTCGCGCTCCCTGACGCGAGGACACCCCTAGTGAAGTGGAGGGGGGCCCTGGTCGTGCGTGGTGCTCGCCTCCATGGGGCCCTCCGGTCGCTCCTCCACCGGCTGCTTTGCCGCCGTCTTGAGGAATTCCGCCAGAGTCTTCTCCATCCTGGCCATCGACATCTGCAGCCCATCGACAACCATCTGCATCCGACTTAGACGTTCCTCGCTGCTTGCCATGGCCTGAGGATCGCTCGGCTCTGATACCAGTTGATACGGACGTTGCCGTTCGTAGGCTCAGGTGCCCGGCCGAAGCCTAGCATGGGACGTGGTAGACGGTGCCAGGAGTTGACGTCGTCGGATAGTTGGTTGTACGGAGCCACTGGCCGGTTGTCGACGGCGCGCCTGAGACTAGATTGATGGCAACAAAGCGTGCCGACCTTAGGTTCCTCCTCTCCTTTTATTCATCAGCCCTCAGGCGGTTACAAACTAACAACTTAGCTAAAGAAAGGGAATTACTAACCGAATGCTAACAAGGGAAGCTAACAAAGCGGATCAAGCAACTAACGAGCTAAAAGCTAGGACACATGCTAGCAGGACGGTTTGTGTGCTAAAAGCTAGGACACATGCTATGGGGACGGTTTGTGTGCCCTGAAATAGACCGTCGGCCCGCTCCTAACATCCTCCTCGTGAGTTTAATTTTTATTACCAATTAGTGATTTTATTTTTTGTAGATAACATAAAAATTATGTTACATTCATGTGTGATAAATTATTATGGTACATTTAAGTAAATTTGTATGGTACAGTCATGTAAATTATGAATTGGTGAATTTAATGAATCGGTTGATAAATATGTATGTTAATAATTATCATATTTTTTATTTTAGATAACATAATGTTACGTAGGTATTATGAATTATGCAATTTGCTTAGTTTCTAAATTTGAGAATGTATTGAATTAGATATGAGTAAATATTTGCAGCATTGTATGTTAATATTCTTGTTATTGTTGAAGCCTAATATAATTATTGCTTATTTTATTTATGTTATGTCACTTCATTGTACAAAGGGTTAATTTTACTTTTCATAGCATTAACATTTAATCATTTTCATACACACAAGTGAGATGTATCGAATTTAATTATTTAATCATTTTCATACACACAAGTCACCCAACCTATACGTCACCCGTTCGGGAGCGACACAGTTAACATTAAGTTGTGACCTTTGTCGTTCCGGAATTGTCCACAATTTTGGACAGCCTAGGAATGGACGGTTGAGTCCGGTTTTTATGACATGTCGTATAATTCGAACGGAAATTTCGGCAGCGTAACCCAGTTGTTCTCCAATGCACATCAACCGGTCGTGCATTAGAGAACAATGGGGATTATCTTTGCCGAATTCGTCAGATTTACGGCATGTCATAAAAACCAGGCTTAACCGTCTATTCCTAGGTGGGTTTAGGACCTATTCTTACCTAGATCTCTTGTTATGATGTGTACCTCACTTTCAGAATTATTCATGCATTCAATATAGTATACAAAATGGGAGATGACTATAGATGGATGTACGATGGTTGGACAAGCACTGGTGCACACACACAAGAATGGATGGTTAAGACACAAGGTTTTGTGGATCACCCTTATTCCTCATCTCCTGGTGGCGGGTTGGCCAAATGTCCATGTTCTAGGTGCCGGAACTTTGCTCGACAGTCCAAGCCTACTATGGAGCATCACCTATGTAAATATGGCTTTATGCCGGATTATCTGATGTGGTTCGAGCATGGCGAGTCACCAATAGGAGCGACGTCGAATTATGTCGATCAATCAGATGAGTCTGAGGATAGAATGAATGAGCTGGTCAATGATATTGCTCATCAGTTTGAGGATGTCCCTGGGCCAGAGGTCGAGAAATTCTTTAAGCTACTTTCTGCTTCATAAGATTGTTTGCATGAGTCTCTGAGATGTGACACGACTAGGTCTTTGTGGCCGACTCATGGCTATAAAATCAAAGTATAATCTCTCTGTAAGTTGTTACAATGATATAGTCGATTTGATTTCCGATATCCTTCCAAAACCTCATAAGATGCCGAAGGACTTCTACCGTTCGAAGAAGCTGTTGGCCGGTTTGGGAGTGCCTTACCAAAATGGCAGGTACAACAACAACAATACTTTCAAGTAAGTAAAGTTGTTTACGATTACACTAGCTCAAAATAACATTTCATGCCTAAAATGAGTATATTTTTACTATTTGTGTAGACTTTATCAGTTAGGTTTAAATCACTTCATAATGTCAATTTCGATAAATTTATCAAATTTATATCATACGTGCTAGATATGTTTTGTAAATGCTTCGCTATGCTTGACCATGTATGTGGAATGGCGAATTTTGATGATCCATGCTTGTATGTAATTTCCTATAGAATTGATCATTTACGCTTAAAGCACTTGATATGATCATTTTCAATAAATTTAGCACATTTATATCATGCGTGCCTCATTTATTTTGTAATTTCATTTAGTTTGCTAATTGCTGCCACAATACTTATATTTTTTTTTGTTCTTGTATCTATAATTTTTTTGGGATATTTTAGCTTCGCACCTTGGATCCGCTGCTGTTAACTTGCCTACATTTCATCCTCCTCCTGCACCTTCTTTCTTCCAATCCTCACAAATGGTATTTACTAGTAACTTGTTATTTTTAGAACATTGGTCTTTTCTGTGAAATTAACTAATAACCACTTTGATTCCTATAGGGTTCGACAACACCGTCTGCTGGACCGAGAACAAATGTTGGAGGTGATGTTGCTAGTGGTTCGGGGACGCCTATCAACCAATATCTAAATTCAAGGGGTGATGCAGGTAGTGACCACAACTTCCACACACCTCCAAGTTGAACAATGTAATTTTATGTTGCACGTGTTCTATGTGACTGCTTATCGTATTATGCACTGATATGGAATAATTTGAACACTATCTTTAGTTTTATGACTTTTGTGTAATTATTTGAACACTATCTAAAACTTTTGTGTATGTCAAATGGCGTTTACGCCGTTCTAATGATATGTTATAATGTGGATGTCATAATATATATGTGATGATGTAATTGATGAATGTTATGTGATGGCATGTGGATGTCATAATTTCTGTGAATTTCTGTGATTTTTCTGTGAATTGTGTGATTTTCTAGGAATTTCTAGCTTTTCTGTTATTTGTTTTTCAAAAAACTATATTTTCGTCGGCCTAGCCGATGAAAATAAGCAACACTGTACTGCGTTTAGCACTTTATTTTCGTCGGTTAGACCGACGAAAATAATAGGCCACGTCATACCAGGTTATTTTCATCGGCCAGGCCAACGAAACTAATGCCCACGTCAGCGAAGGGCCAGTAGGCGCTCATCGGCCCATTAATGTCGTCGGCCAGCCTAGGCCAACGAAAATAAATTAATTTCATCAGCAGCCGACGAAACACGTCGTATTTTCGTCTAGATAGTTTCGTCGGCCGGCCGACGAAACTAGTGTTTTTCGTCGGTTTTTGGCTTATTTTCGTCGGTTTTTGGCCGACGAAAATAGATCGCATTCCTGTAGTGACTATGTGCTGCATTACTAAATTAGGCTAGATAGGGCCTTGTAAGCGTGTCCGGGCCAAAGCCTAGATAATGGACGCCCTGCCCAAACCTAGCATGACTCTCTGCGCCCCTTCTTTACCTCTCACTCTTATATAATCAGTAGCCGTCGCTGTTTAGACATGGGTTATGCTTAGATTAATCTACCATCGTGGTTTCTTCATTTATCAATTTGTGGAAACACAGCTTTGAGATTGCATCTAGAGTGCTCTTGCATGTGTTCTCGATTTACATGCAGGATAAACTTTCTTGATTAGGTGAACCGTGTCTTGCCATGGTTGATAACCAATAAAGCCATGACGTACCAATTTGCCTGATTAGAAGCCGAATTGTCAATATCGAGTTCTCCGCAAGTCAACTTACCTTGCCTGTCGGAAGGTTAGGACACCCAGCCTTATCACTCTTATACTACATTTGATTTACAATGATAATATTGCAGATGTGTTTAAGAAATAGGCCTCCTGATTCATTAAATAGTCACTCGAGTTGCAATTTTCCTGTCGATGAGGAGGAAAACATTACAACAAAGATATTAGAATGACTAAGTTTAATAACATCATTGGAAAAAAAACTGGCACCAACTTCACGACAAATAGTTACCTCTCGGATTATAGATCTTCATGACATAGGATATTTTGATAACCTGAGTGTTTAACACGATGGTGAGGTCATCACATGTGTACGTACATGAAGGAACATTGTGAGCCCCTAATTTGGGACAGCCAGGTCTCTTATGTTATTCGAACTAGTTCCTAGATCTGTATGCTGGTACTCAAAATTTACAAGATGAATCAATGCCATAACAAAAATTTATTACATCTCAAAAGGGTGGGCTAAAGACCAAAGGATATAGTATGGTAGTTATGACACCAAAGGAATAATAAAGTATAAGCATCAAATAACATAAACACCAAAGACATCCGATCCCACTACTAGGGAATGGGACTAAAGGGGCATCAGTCCCGGTTCCAACCAGCCAAGACTAATGTGCTACAAATATTTAAAAATAACTCGCGGATATATGGGAATAGTGGGACTCGAACCTAAGACCTTAAGACTACTCACTCACCCTTCTAACCAACCCACCTCTCCACGCGCTCTGATATAACTAGGATATGCATTCCTTTTGAACTTTCCTGAAATAAGGCATCGGTCGGTTATTATTCGACCAAGATGATATTTCCCATGCCGATTGTTTTGTATCCGTCTGCCAAAGGACTTATTAGTACCGGTTCGTATCACGAACCGGGACTGATGTTAGAGCCTAACCGGGATTGAAGCCTTAGAGCCACGAACCGGGACTGATGCCACTATCAATACCGGTTCGTGTCCAACCGGGACTGATGTGCCGGTATTAAAGGCCTATTCTCTAGTAGTGTCCACAAGAAAAAAACCGAAAGATCATGATCGTAGGCATTCGGGTACTCGTCCGTGAATTATGCTTCCTTCTCAAGTGGTTCTTCACCATCTTCCTTCTCAAGTGGTTCTTTAACATTTTTGAAGGGGAACATACTGTGCAAGAACATGGGTCCAAGAATTTATATCTGTTTCACCATGTGAACCATGAGATGGACCATCATATCAAAGAATGATGGAGGGAAGATCATCTCAAAGTTAACCAAACCAGAGACAATGTCATCTTGCAGTTTAGATAACTTATCCGGATCTATGACCTTCTGTGATATCGTGTTGAAGAACGAATACACCTTTATGATTGTCCATCGTACCATGTCCGACAGAATGCCTCTCACTATCACTGGGAGCAATTGTGTCATCAACACATAACAATCATGGGATTTCAGTTTTATGATTTTATTCTCTTTTGTGTTTATCAGTCTTCTTATGTTCGAGGAGTACCCAGAAGGGATCTTCACACCATTCAACAACTTAATTATGTTTTTTTCTCATCCTTACTTAGAGTGTAGCTCGCGGGATGGAGATAATGCCCTTTCTCTCTCTGTTGTGGATGTAGGTCTTCCCTGAGTCCTAATAGATGTAGGTCCTTTCGTGCTTGAAGTGTATCTTTTGATTTGCTGTATATATTTAGGAAGCCCAGCAGACTCACGCAGACATTCTTCGTGATATGCATGAAGTCTAGTGAGTGACGCACCTCTAAGTCTTTCTAATAAGGCAAGTCCCAAAATATTGACTTCTTCTTCCAAATTGGCTTCTTCTTAGCATCTTCATTCGGGAGTGGCGAGACAGGCTTGCTACTAGGACCATTTCCAAATACTACTTTCAAATCCTTTACCATAGAAAATACATCTGCCCCACTATGATGCTTGGACTTCTTACGTTTCTCTTCTGTCCCATCAAAATTAACACGGTTACTTCGTAACGGGTGCTTCGGATTGAGGAACCTACGGTGGCCCATGTACAAAACCTTTCGAGAGTTTGTTAGGTACTTGCTGTTCGTATCCTCTAAGCACTTGATGCAGGCTTTATATCCCTTGATAGATAGGCCCGACAGGTTACCAAGTGCAGGACAGCCGTTGATGGTTACGAGTAGCAATGCACGGAGGGTGAAATAATCTCTTTTGTACTCATCCCATACATGTACACCATCATTCCACAATGTTAGCAGATCATCAACCAACGGTTTGAGGTACACGTCGATGTCGTTTCCAGGTTGCTTCGGGCCTTGGATAAGCAACGACATCATAATGTATTTTTGCTTCTGACACAACCAAGGAGGAAGGTTGTAGATACATAGAGTCATAGGCCAAGTGCTGTGACTGCTGCTCATCTCGCCGAACGGGTTCATCCCATCCGTACTCAACCAAAATCTTATGTTCCTCGGATCTTGAGAAAAGTCCAAGTATTTTCTATCGACTTTCCTCCATTGCGAGCCGTCAGCGGAGTGCCTTAGCCTTCTGTCATCCTTACCATCTTCTTTGTGCCAGCACATCATCTGGACATACGCTTTGCTCGCAAATAAACACTTCAATCGAGGGATTATAGGGAAATACCACACCACCTTAGCGAGGGGTCTCTTCTTCTTGCGCTGCCCCTCTACCTCACCTGTGTCATCACGCCTGGTTTTAAACCGAGAAGTTTTGCACACCGGACAAACTTCCAAGTTTTCGTACTCATTGCGATAAAGGATACAATCATTACGACATGCATGTGTCTTCTGTACCTCCAACCCCAATGGACAGACAACTTGTTTAGCGTCATACGTAGTTTTAGACAATGTGTTACCCTTTGGAAGCAACTTCTTTATCAAGCATAACAACTCATCGAATCCCTTATCAGACAAGCCATTGGTTGCCTTCCATTGCATCAGTTCTAGTATGGCACACAACCTTTTGTGGCCCTGTTGGCAGTTTGGGTATAACAGTGTCCCATGGTCCTCCCACAGGCGCTAGAACTTTTCATAATGCCATTCATCAGTGTATTCTTCCTCTCCATCAAGCAGCATCTGCTCTAGGTTATCATCGCCAAAATCACCCATTATAACTTCGAAAGCACTATGTTGGCCATCGTCCAGGATATTGTTGTCCATTTCTTCTTCTTCTTCTTCACCATCTTCCCGTACAATCTCTTCTTCACTGTGCTTGGTCCAAGAGGTATAGTTTGGTATGAAACATCTTGAGAACAAATGGAAGTGAAGGTGACTGGTGTTTGGGCACTGCTTCTCATTGTTGCAGTTTATGCATGGACAACATATGTAGCCTGACCTTGTGTATGCATCGGCCGCATGAAAAAAAGTTTGCAAACCCTACAAAAACTCCGGGGAGCGTCGGTCCATGTACATCCATCGCCGGTCCATCTACTTTATGTCACATCAATGTAATTGTTAGCTCATTCTCCAAAAATTAATTATTGAACATTTTCCAAATTCCAAAAAATTTAATTTATTTAAAAACTATTTAAAATTTTATGTGGCTAAATTTATTCCTACCTAGGACAAATTGCATCACATATTTTTCATAGCAATTCTTATTTTAAAGCCAACTATAAACTTAAAATAAATTTATTTCATTACATATTTTGTAAAGAACTATATTTTCATTCAATTGTTTTTCTATAAAATGATTATTTTCTCCGGTATTCATACTTGACAAGTTATTGCAACCTACTAAAAGAATTGATCTATGAAATGATGTATCGAAGTCTAGATTCAAAATTCTTCATCCATCGATGGGACCAAAACTTAGATTACACCTTCAATGCAAGATACATTATAATCCCACAAAAAATCAAGCTTAGACAACAATTTTTTGCAGACTTTTTGAAAAGATTGAGCTAGATCTTTACATTCATAATCTTTCAATGATCATGGCAAAAGATCAAATTTTCTTCATTTTTGAAGCAAAGAAGAAGCTCCATTGAACATCCAATGTAGTGAGGAATGATGCCACTAACCTTGATTAACTTAGCTTGGAGTAAAATGACCAAAATTTTGAAATTTTGGCAGCACCTCCCCTTTCTTGAACCTCATGGCCACCGGCGCTACTGCTCTTGGCCGGGCAGAGTGTGGGGACTGCGAGAGGAAGGAGAAGAAGGAGGATCAAATATGGCATACTAATCCCGGTTGGACACATAGACCGGTATTGTGCCTGCCTTCTCGCCTACAACGGGATGTTCAAATATGGCATACTAATCCCGGTTGGACACACAGATCGATATTGTGCTCACCTGCCCGCCTGCAATGGGCATGTAGCCGTTGCAGGCACCATCAGTCCCGGTTCATAACACAAACCAGGATTGATGGTGTCGGATTAGTCCCGGTTGGTGTCTTCAACAGGTACTAAGTACCACCTGTGGCCTAGCTTACGTTCAACCGGGACTGTTGTGAATATTAGTCACAGTTCATGCCTAACCAGGACTGATGAGTCGGTATTAAAGGCCAGTTCTCTAGTAGTGAGCCCTCCTCGTTTGAGTATTGAGAAGCACACACAAATATGTGAGTTGAGTATATAAAAGTATAAATCGGTAAAATGTATGTAGCATGAGGCTAATCCAAGGGGAAAGAGTGGTTAATTTGCATAAAGCCAATTTTATCCTATTTTGTGTAGAAAGCAACTTTTAAAGAGAAATTTCTTGATAATCATTTATGACACCTTTTCTCTTGAACTAGGCCTCCTCGGTCGAAAATCATTTCTCATACCTTGGCATCACTTGCCAAATGATCTAAACCTAGTAATCCCCTTTCCAAAACATTTTATTTGGCCAAACAGATTTTTAGACCAATCTAGGTGAGGAGACTGCATTGTGCAAGTGCCCTTTGCTCGCCTTTAACATGTGGCTATTGGAATAGTTTTGACTTTGCAAAGTTGGTACACTTTCCCCTCACATGGTAGTCATCCTTTATGTTTCTACATTTCCTTTGATATAAGACTGAAGATGAACATCACATGGCCTACTAGTTAAACCCGGCTGGCAAGATTTCCACCCTCAAAGGTTTCACCTCTTAAGGTCACCTCGATGGTTTCAGAAGCACTACTAGATAACTGGCCTTTAATACCGGCTCATCAGTCCCGATTAGGCATGAACCGTGACTGACACCCACAACAGTCCCGATTGAACGTAAGTTGGGCCACGGGTCGGGATCAGTCTCGGTTGGAGACACCAACCGGGACTGATACAACACCATCAATCTCGGTTTGTGTTATGAACCGGGACTGATGGTGCCTGCAACGGCGTGAGAGCGGGAAAGGGAGCAAAATACTGGTCTATGTGCCCAACCAAGATTAATATGCCATATTTGAACTCCTGTTGCAGGCAGGAAGACGGGCACAATACCGGTCTGTGTGCCCAACTGGGATTAGTATGCCATATTTGAACTCCTGTTGCAAGCGGGAAGGCGGCACAATACCGGTCTGTGTCTCCAACCGGGATTAGTATGCCATATTTGATACCCTTTCTTCCTCTCGCAGTCCCGACTCTGTCTGACCAAGAACAGTAGCGCTGGCGGCTAAGAGCTTCAACAAAGGGGAGGTGCTGCCAAAATTTTAAAATTTCGGTCATTTTACTCCAAGCCAAGTTAATCAAGGTTAGTGCATCATTCCTCACTACATTGGATGTCCAATGGAGCTTCTTCTTTGCTTGAAAAATGAAGAAAATTTAATCTTTTGCCATGATCATTGAAAGATTATGAATGTAAAGATCTAGCTCAATCTTTTGTGAGATTATGATGTATCTCGCATTGGAGGTGTAATCTAGATTTTTGTCCCATCGATGGATAAAGAATTTTGTCTCTAGACTTCGATATACATCAATTTATAGATCAATTCTTTTATGTAGGTTGCAATAACTTGTCAAGTATGAATACCGAAGCAAATAATCATTTTATAGAAAAACAATTGTATGAAAATATAGTTCTTTACAAAAATATATAATGAAATAAATTTATTTTAAGTTTATAGTTGGCAAGAATTGCTATGAAAAATATGTGATGCAATTTGCCCTAGGTAGGAATAAATTTAGCCACATAAAATTTTAAATATTTTCCAATAAATTTAATTTTCTGGAATTTGAAAAATGTACAATGATTAATTTTTCGAGAATGCGCTAACAATTACCTTGATGTAACATAATATAGATGGACCGACGATGGATGTACATGGACCGACGCTCCCCGGAGTTCTTGCAGGGTTTGCAAGCTTTTCTTCATGCGGCTGATGCATACACGACGTCAAGCTACATATGTTGTCCATGCATAGACTGTAGCAATGAGAAGGAGTGGCCAAACACCAGTCACCTTCACTTCCATTTGCTCTTAATAGGTTTCATGCCAAACTATACCTCTTGGACCAAGCACTGTGACGAAGAGATTATATGGGAAGATGGTGAAGAAGAAGAAGAAGAGGTGGACAACAATATCCTGAACGATGGCCAACACGGTGCTTTCGAAGATACAATGAGTGATTTTGGCAATGATGACCTAGAGCAGATGCTGCTTGATGGAGAGGAAGAATACACCGATGAAAGGCATTATGAAAAGTTCCAACGCTTGTGGGAGGACCATGGGACACTGTTGTACCCAAACTGCTGACAGGGCCACAAAAAGCTGCGTACTACACTAGAACTGATGCAACGGAAGGCGACTAATGGTTTGTCCGATAAGGGATTCGATGAGTTGTTATAGCGAACAATTAGGGACCACCCAAAAGATACAGAGGAGAACATATACAACGCGCTAATGGGCCAAAGATTGAAGTCACAGATACTTCTAGCCTATGAATTCGAGTATATGTTTTTGTACCACCTCGTTCTAATCCTTTTTCTTAACAGGGTGTTACAACAAATGCTAACATATATATGTGCAGTTTTCACTGGGCCCTTTTTATTATTGAGATAGATAGAAGCTAGATCATGGTTATGGACTCTCTGTGGAAACCGCCTGAAAAGTACAAAGACTTCATCGCCATGCTCAACCGGTACATTATTGTTCCTTTCAATATTGTGAATATTGTGCTAGTTCTATTCTTTCCATTCAAAGCAAACTTTAATAATATATAAATCGTAATCACATGTATAGTACCTTCGCAAGTTTCCGTGACAAAAACGTTGGGGAATTCAAGAAGAATTTTGAGTTGCGCCTTGCTAAATATGTATGTATATCTTAATACTAGCTTTTTAGTTAACTTAATTTTCATGCATCCATTTCACGCTTCCAACATTTTTACCACAGGTCTTGCATCAGCCACCGGGAAACAATTTATGTGGCTTCTATGTATGCGAGATGATGCACAACTTCATCGGAGACACTACTGACTACACGAGAAAAGGTGAACAGTTTGGGGTAAGTATATGTAATTAGTACCTTACTAATGCCTAGCTATTTTGGACATCGATCTTCTATAAATTGAAGGATTAATTAGTTAATTTTCCTAATGAATAACAGGTTCCATTTAATGAGGTCGTAAGTCCCACGAGCGAGCATTACCACCATATTTTTAACCATGTTCCGGAGCCGGAGCCTGCCAAAGAGACCGGTCAACCGCCGGGGTCAACATCTACGGCTACCAAGAGCAATGCGCGTAAAAGATCCCGATAAACAAAAATATGTGTAATTGTGTACATATGTGATACTTATATATAGGCTAGCTAGCTAGCTAGGTATTGTAATACATTTTTATTAGTTGTAATTAAAGTTTTAATGAATGTCCTTTGATTTAATTATCAGCTAATTGTGCATGATTAATTATATAGGTTTTAATTAATTGTGATTTAACACATGCATGCATAAATAAAATAAATATAATAGCTAGGGGCCACAGATAATAAAATAAATATAATAGTTAGGGGTGTGGCAGCTGTGTGATATCATGATCACAGTTCCGGTTGGTGTCTCCAACCGAGACTGCTAGGCTCCCCCCGCGAACACATATGGGCCTTAATCTCGGCTCGTTGGAACTAGGACCGATGCCCAGGAGACATCAGTCTCGCATTGGCTGTCCCGGTTCAGAAACCGGGACTGAAGCCCGTTTCGGACCGGGACTGAAGCCCGATTCCTCTGTAGTGAAGCCTCCTCATGCGTCGTACTACCCCTTGGGGGTAAGCCCCATATTCAACCGGACGATGGGAATCTAGTTCGCAAAAACTAATTATTCAGTCAAGTCTTACCCATTTCAGCATCATGAGGCCATACTATGTGGCACTGATTGGTTGCACACAAAGACTACGTTCCTTAGGTTAGAGGAAAGAACACAACCCCTGCTGCGCGCAACCACCAACACAATAACCCACCATTCAAAATGCTCCAACCTATCATGGCTACACGAAAATCTTCCCAAGATATATCCCTGATATCCTCATATTTTAACCATAAAACTCCCATTTTCACCATATTTACAAACGAGGTAAAAACACGAATAAGGATTCAAATGAACACACAATTAGGAATTGACTAAAATTAAATTCTACATTAGGCATACTAACAATTGACTAGTTTTTCACATTTTAATAAGAATTCCCATGCAAATTTTGTGTGGAGATCTACTAAAGTAAATAAAATATTGGAAGCAATATGCGTCAAGATGAGTTGCTGTAGTCAAAAGCTTGGTCTTGCTGAACTTCTGCAAATTCTCCTTCTCCTTCTAACTCCCCGGTTTCTATTGCACGAAAAATGAAGCAACAATAAATAGCCAGAAATACAACAAGCTCAATAAAATACCAAATTAAATGTACAACAAAATATCAAAATAATAAATTTTTAGAAATTTAATGCACATTATTTTGATATATATATATAAAAAATAAAATATATAAAATGCGAAGCATTAGTATTTATTAAAATTGTGAGAGAGGGATTATTCTGCAAAGGGGCGCACCAAAAAGCTTAGCTGGCTCTTGGAGCTTGGCTTGGCCTAGGCACGCTTGTCCACTCGAACTGACGGTTCGTCCACACAGGGGTGGCACCTATTGCCTGCGCTAACTGTCTAGTGGCCTAACCTCAGCCCACGCACACCTACGTTGGTAATCGGGCCTATTGAGCAGCGGGGCTTGCCTGTCGACGACCTGACATAGGAGAGGCAATCGGTAGAGCATAGGCGGCGCTTCTAGCCGGTGAACGACAACACAGCTGGCCTGGAGGATGGTGGTGGTGGACGCATCGTGGCGCGAAGGACTCGACATCAGGGTTGGATCGGCTGTTGGGCGACGACGGTGATGGCTCCCAGGGCAGCAACACACCGACGTGGGGCAAGGGACGGCGGGGGCTGGAAGGAAGAGGGAAGCACAAGGAAACCAACATGTGTGTAATTTGGGCCTTACCCAAAGCACGTTTGTGCATTAATGGAGAGGGGTGGCAGCTAACTCTGCCGAGCAAATTCGATGTTTTTCACTAACAATTCTTCAAGATGTTGGTTGGGATAGCTCCGGGGCGAAGAGGGGAAAGACGTTTTCATATAGCTTGAGCTAATTTGCTTTGAGGCCACGGCGGGAGGGGGAGATCTGGGGCCGCTATGGTGTGTGGGCTTCATAGGGGGAGGGTTTATATAGGGTCCAAGGAGGCGGTGTCCAAGGAGAAGGTAAGGGTAGAAGCAAGGCACGACATGTCCTTCCTACCTAGAGGCTTGGATGTGGAGCGCCATCTCAGGGATGCATGCGGTTACCGGCGCAAGCATCAAAGGAGGAGGAGGAAAGAAAGGAAAGGAAGAACAAGTGTGTGGTCCACCCGTCATTGGCTTCGAGAGAGGATTAGGGGCTATGATTGGGCTCGCTGATGTTCTAGCCAGATGGGCCTAGGAAAGTGGCTGCGTAGGTGTAATAGGGAAGGAGAGGAAAGAGAGAAAAAAAAGGGTCCACATGTAAGAGAGCGAAGAAGGAAAGTAGCAATTAGGTTGTTTAGGGATTAAGGAAATAGAAGATTTTTCTTAGAGTTTGATATACAAAATGTTTTATTTGATTTTCATGAGATCCAAATCATTTGATTCCAAATTAGTTGATTTGCCAAATTTCAAAAAGCATTTTGATTTTCATATTGAAATTCTAAAAATAGATTTTCTAGGTTTTCATTTATTTATACAAAATGTAAATTTGAAATTTATAAATTTTAATTTTACCAAAATTGTTTTTCTCAAATATGGGTTTTAGCATTTCAACTCTAGAATTTTTTTATAAAATCTTGCTATATATCAATTTTTAAATTCTCAAATTTTATTTTAGAGAAAAAATATTTTATTCAAAATTTGAAAATTTGGGATGTTATAGACAAAATCATAGGTTAATTAGGTTCAACTCTTAAGAAATGACAAAACTAGCATGCCTAGAAAAAACAATATCTTTTGATCTAAATTTTTGTGTTTCTCACATGGGAATACCCCTAAGACGTATATACCCAAAACCGCAATGTAACATTTGGCCACATTTGGAATGGTTGCACCCAACATGGAAAACAATCTTCCTTTTTAATCTAAATTTGAAATCGTAAATTTGTTTCGGCCAAGGTGATCCCTGAAATTTACGGTGACATAATGGTTTTGAAATTTTGCTTGCCGCTACAATGCTAAGCTTCAAGAAACTAGCTTTTGGTTCAGTTGGACATCGAGAAGCGCCTTAGACAACTCCAAGAATTGGCTTTGAGAAGCGATATTGTTTGGTTCGAAAAGGCGCTTTTTACTGCAGAAAACCCAGAAGAGACAAAAGTTAAGTCATTCCAAATAAGACCTTTGCTAGAGAGAAGAGTTATATTACTATAATCATTTAGCATAGGCAATGTGGGATCCCAAGATGATGCATGTATTCACTAGGTGCTTTGTGACGAGGTGATACTGTAAAAAATTCAAATAGTTGCCAAGGCAAATGTCTTCAGCCTGATCTATAACAGGTGAAACAAGAGCATTTCCAACGGGAGCTATATACAAAACACTAATTATTTGACTTTTTAGGTATAGAGGATCTTCTGGAGGAATGAATCTTTTATATGATGGAGTGTAGTTTGAACATATTTTAGATGATGGAGAGAATCTTTTAGAGGATATAGTGAATACTGAATAGTTTTATAGAGGATGGATTATATGGAAGCTGCTACAGATGCTCGATGAAAGCACGAGATCTTAAGTTTTCCATTTGAAACAGGATATATATTACTGCGTATAGCTTTTGACATAGCCCTCTCATGCATGCTATTTATTGATTTTTTAATTATACTTTTTTAGAAACATTGACAAAAAAATATTTTCCAAGAAAACAATGCAGAAATATAATGTCAACGTTTCAATTGTCGACATGGCTTTAGTGGACACTTCAAATGTTGACAAATTGATGTTGTCGAAGCAAACTCATTAGAGAATCCAATTGTCGACAAAGTGACGTGTCTATCAGCAATGGTCAACTTTGTCAGCAAAATACGTCGGCAAAACCTGCTCTCCTAAGTCCACTATCATATGAAGAATTCCTAATAATTTGTTACCTTTTTCTTGGATTATCTAAATTTGAAAGTTGTAGGGACGCCCCTGGTAGTAAAGTTAGGGGCACCGCTGATAGGGGCCGAAAGGTCCTCTCTGGGAGTGGTTAGAAGGGGAGTATTAACTGGAATCTAAAATTTTTGATATGGCGTATTATTGTATTGGTTCTTGCTGAGGGCTATAATGTGTATACATTCCCCCTTATATAGGGTTAGCCAAGTGGTGTTAGAAAAGACCTTCTTGCCCCTTCGGTCGTACCTCTAAATTGTGGATATTGCTAGTGCCAAGAAGTCTTAGCTAGAGGAATCCCCCCTTTTCCCTTGGTCGGGTTGCTCAAGCAGAAATTTTAATGGCTTTCGCTTGGCTATGTAGGTCTGGTCCCAAAAGGGGGGGGGCTATCTAGGTCTTTTAGTTCTTTCCATCTCCACCCAAAAATGTCAGGCTTGTCTTGTTCTCCACTACGGGTAGTTTGTCTTGTTCTTTGCAGCCACATATTGATTGTCTCGGCTCCCTCTTGGTGTTTTGCAGGGATTCACACTCTAGAGTCATCCCCGGTTGATGGCCCCAGGGTTTTTCCCCACGGTTGACTCTAGGTCACGCGTGGCCTTGGTAGACCTCTGCATGGTCAAGGGCATTGGGGGGTGCCCCCAAGATTCCCACTGGGCTATTCGGGGCCTTGGGGACCACTGCTTGAGCAACACTCCCGAGGTGTCACGGAGGTTGTCTTCAGACCACGCGAGGCTTTATGGGACCTCCGCCTGATCAAGGTCACTTGGGTGCCATCAGGGTCGTCTTCAGGCCACGCAGGGCCTTAGCAGATTTCTATGTGATCAAGGCCCCTGGAGTGTCGCCGAGGCTGCAAGAGTCTCCGAGCATCATAGGCCCTTAGAGAACCTCTAGATGACCATAGTCCCCAGAGTGTCTCCGGGGTTCTCTTCGGGTCACGTGGGGCCTTGGGGGACCTCCGCGTGACCAAGGCCCCCAAGGTGTCTGAGATGTTGTTTTCGGGCCACGTGGGCCCTTAGGAGCTACAATATAATTCGATGATAGAGGACAAGCTCAATTTAGATAAATGGTCATTTCTGAAAATGCCATTAAAAACTATAAGACGGTCCTGATGCTATTCAAATTTGAAACCCTTAACATAACATTATAAATCAGAAAAGATAAAAATGCACTTCTTCCTCTACGGCCACTTCTCACAATGGTCACAGCATATGATGTCCTCGGTCTTGCCAGGGCAACCCGCCCATACTGCAGTCATCTTCCTTGTCACCATGGCAACCTACACCCTCCTCTGCTTCGCCATGCATGACAGATAAAATCCTTCATCGCCTCCCCACACTTACCCTCTTATACCTCGTCATGGACACCTACGCCCTGCTCCGCCTTGGCATGCTGGCCACACACCCCACCTTTTTCTAGGCCATGGTCACTACCCATATCCTCCTCCTAACTAGATCCAACATGGGATAGCTGGATCCAGATGGTCGGATCCGACCATGTTGAGAGTAATTGGAGCTCCGGGTAATGGGGGAGTTTACAACATTAGAGCGTCGTGCTTCTATGGGATCACCTCATCATCATCTTGCTAGTGACGTTGGAGAACTAGCAGCGGAGATCGAGCATGTTGCGGACTTATCGCTGGATAGAGCGGAGCCACGAGGAGCATGACGACAAGGAGGAGGAATAGGAGGAGAGGCAGGCACAATGCCACGGCGAGTCGATTTGCATAGATTGGCAGGGAGCAGTCATTGTCTAGCGAGGAGACATTGAGATTGGGAGGAGAAAGGAGGGGGGCAGGAGGCGGCACTGGTGCACAGAGTTAAGGGGTGTTCTTTTCAACTTATCTTATTTGTTTATTTGACTTATCTCGTAACTTCGAGAATTTTCTGAGATGATCTCAAGAGTCGAATGCCCTTGATGTTTAGGGTTTAGGGAGGTTTTAGACACGCCTATGAGATAAAAAAAAGACTTATTTTGATTTATTTGATTTTTTATTATTTTAAATCTTTTTTTATCTCGTAGGTGTATCTAAAAGCTCCTTAAACCCTAAACACCAAGGGCATCCGGCTCTCAAGGCCACCTTGGAAAATTGTTGAAATTATGAGATAAGTCAAATAAGCAAATAAGATAAGCTGAAAAAAATATCCTTAAGTGTGGAGGAGGAAGGATGAACGAGAAGGATAGGGAGAGAAGCATGAGGAGTAGGGTATTTTATTCCAAAAAATTTGTAACAGCGTATATCAAATGAATCCAACTGTGTAGTGGTATGTGTCTAATTTCCTATTTTTTAATGATATATTTCAAAAGTGATGACTTTAAGGTGGCAAGTCTAATCAAACCCTTGGTTAGATGAAAAATAATGTGACCATTTTTTAGTGAAATTGGGCGGATGTCTCAAATTCAGCTGTGAAGTATCTAGTTTGATGTTCATTATTATGTAAGATGATATCATTTTGACTTTTTCAGGTCGCAACGAATGGACATCCTACCAGGGTAATCAGAAACATTGAAATGTAATTCTAGTATGTAACAGCACAACAGGCGTCAGAGTCAAAGGCATCAGGCAACAAAATCTCAAGGTACAAACCATAAATGCGTAACTGGGTAATGAAGCATTATCAGATGGAACAGATACAAGTCCATTATCCTTAGCCAGCAAGTGCAAGAAGTATTCCAATTGCTCCAATAAAGGTGGGAAACACCAAGAGAGAGCAGCAAGCAGCAAGGAGAAAAGAAGGAAGGCTCAAGTGGCGCTGGCAGCCGGCCGCCACACCTGAATTTTTGTTTTCCTTCGTTTCACGTGTTTGCGCTTAACCGCGCGCCACCGAAATGCAACAAGCTGGTACGTACTGACCTTGTGACATGTGAGGATGGATCATCCTGTAGTTTTCACTTTACATGCATGGCGTCTTCTAAATAGGAGACTAGCTGAACTGGCCGAGTACAACCGGAATATAAGGTACTGTTTTGAGCGTTCGCTTTTATGTGCTTTATTTAGCTGTTGATAGAGAGCAGCAGGTCATGTGCGGCTCAGGTTGAATGTTCATTCAGCCATGGTGAGGAGCTGCAGTCATCTGCAAGAGTCGAAGCACCTCTCATCCGGTCCATTTGTCTCATCCTCTCGGCGTACTTGTTGACGTCATTGGCAGCCGTGTTCTTCCCTCCAAACGCGGTCTCTAGCTTATCCAAATCAAACATATCAGCTACTATCTTCTGGCTCTCAGGATCATCAGTGTACACAAACTTCACTTTATCTTTCATATTCGACTGAACGAAGTGCTTTGCGATCTGCAGTTGAAGGGCGACGTTGTTAGTTTTCATAGTAATTTATGCACCAATTTTCCACAGAAGTGGTGATGATAAGTGCAATTAAACAGGTGAGTTCTAACAAGCGACAACGCCATTCATGTGAGCATCGGAAACACCGATGTGCACCACATATATAGCAATTTGTAAGAACAATCTGTAACTAAATCTGATGTCCGAACATACCTTCCAAAAAGGTTCAAAAATCCTTGGAGGGTTACTGACAACTGCGACCGCTATCAACCCTGGATAGTAATTTTGAATTATGTGCATTGATTCTCGGGTCAAGGATATTGGCGTATTTGATAGTGTCCATCCTCTGAAGTCAGTCATCCAGACAACGTAGTCGTCTTGTTCATCTGCTGATTTCATGGACAAAGTCTCTAGGTGATATACTAGGTGCTTTATCTGCTCCGTCCCTGAAAGTTTTGTCTGTTCAACAAATTAGACAACAGATCATTAGTAAACTAAATCGCAAACATGAGCTAAGGTATAAGTTAAAACATACTTCGAGTTTGTGTAAAATGCAATTATTCTTTTTTCACGATATAGTTATTCACAGAAGGCTTCTCAAGTGTCATGTTACTCCTAATTATCTGTTTCTATGTCCACTCAATTTTCCTTTTTGAAGAAAATTAAGTTTCATGGCAGACCACCAAAAGTTTTTTTTTTGAGTCAGAGCACCGTAATTTGATTCCATGATAAGTGTACTGTTCTCTGTAGCTTATGATTTGTAGTCCATGATCTAGCTCCGACTGCTCCGTTGGCTAAGCATTCATAACGATTACAGTGGCTATATGTTCAAATTCAAAATATATACTTGTTCTAATCGTTTCTAGATTTCTTTTTATTATCTCAAGAATTTAATAGTTTTATTTTATTTTCCTATAGAAGACAATTTATATTCCAGATGTGAAGTTCAAATTAAATTAGGTATTTAGCCCCTTACGTTATTCTATTGATGATTTTTTTTGAAACATCAGTAATTAAACATTTAGCTAGGAATTTCATTACTCCAGATCATTATGCATGAATGATTTGATTAATATGAGTCTTTTATCTGCCGCGGAATATTTAGATATACGAAATAGCTAGCCGATCCAATAAAATGAACCTTCATGGGTGGTTTTCCAACGAGCACACTTCTTGCATTCTTGTCAAGGTAGTCGGCTATATATGCTCTCCTGGCCTCCTGTTCTCTGTCAGCGATGTCTTCCTATCATCAGTTCCAAACAGAAAAGTTGTTTAATCCATTGAAGTAGAGCATAAGACAGATAATTACAAGCACATCATGTTCTGAAAGGGAGTGGCTAAATAAACAATAAAATCAAAGGACATAAGCGATCTCTGAAACGTTAGATTTATAGAAATGAACGGCTCTTGTGCTGAAAGTTGAAACTCAATGTACTGTAAAAAAAAGAACTCAAAGAATAATCGCTAGCTTTGAATTTAAGGTCTAATCATTCATACGTATATATATATGTATGTATGTACGTATGTATGCATGTACCCAACGAATTGTGTCCGGCCTGTACTGACGCCTCCAGTTGACAGTTTGCTTCAGAGCCTTGGCTGCTTTCTCCGTGCTCCAGCTTTTGTCTCGAAGGAAACGGCGGATGGTAGCGTCCGACAAGAAGCTCGGCATCTCGGCCGGCAGACTGCCAAGGAGACCCCGGACCTCATTTATCTACACATGTATATCGACGACCAAAGTTAGGGAAAAAAGAGCTAATGGAACTCAAATTTATAGCACAGGCGATGGGGAAATGTTTGAATGATTGTATAGGTAACTGCCCAGATTTCCAAAAAAAAAAAAAAGAATCAATAGCTAGCTGTTCTCCAGCAGTTTCCTTTGCACCCATTTTCATACATCTTATGAAGTATATGATACAATACGTGCAATTATGAGATGTAAATTTGCGGTTTTTTTGGCTGAAATTAGATATGTAATTGTTAAAAGATGGTTTTCACGGTGTGCAAATGAACATTAATTTATGTCCCCGAGCTAAATAAGGTTTTTACGATATGTATATACGTCCTCGCAAATGACTACGACATGCGGTGTGGTGCAGTGAATTTTAAATAAACTAACTAAATAGATAATCCTCATATGTTCATGAATATGGACAGTACTTCAACCCCTAATATAATTAAACTATCCGACAAGCAAGAAAAACACTAATACAATTAATTTTTCTCTATTCTCAAACACTGAAGAAATTGATATGAGTGAAAATTATCATGACAACATAATTTCTCTCATAGATAATAAATATCACAATATGTACAACTCGATCTCACGTAATTGCGATAAAGGCTATACCCATTCAGTCAAATTGTTTGAAATTTTCAAAATAGTCTTTAAGTGAATTAAAAAATAAAAAATAACGTGTCTAAAGGGAAAAAAACTATACAAGTCTATGACATGATAGATAATTTAGATTAATTTTTATAATTGTGTAAAAATATAAATAGATATTCAATCATACTAATATAAATGCATATATTGGTGAGTAGGAATGCGATTGCACAGACAATTCGGCTAGTTCACAAGAACAAAGGCGTGTATCTAAACTGATGGATCGAATTTTATCATCACACGCCTGAAAAAAAAATCCTGCCATAAATTTACTCCCTCCAGTCGAAAATATTATCATTTTTGACATTAACCCAGTCTAAAAAAATGCCACTTTTAGCACTAATTGCTAATGTAATCTGATGACTGTTCATATATAAAACCAGTATAAGAACATATATGTAAACGACAATTTTTTATTTGAGAGGGAGTAACTATGTTATCACACCGCAGAAAACTTCTACTCCATTGATCCAACATATCCCAGTTACATAATTGACAACCTGATTGAGCCGATTCACGGTGATGCTATGGCAGGTCAGAAGAAGGAACATCTTTGTAGAAGCAACAGATTAGTAGCTCAAGGGAATGAATTAAGATACTTTGCAGAAGGCTGCGAAGTTTGCGGCTTATCGCATGTTGGAATAGTCCCACATTGGTTGTTGGGAGGACTTGAGCATGGTTTATAAGGGTGAGGGAGCACCCTCTCATCGAGCTAGCTTTTTGGGTGGAGATGGCCCAAAAGACCTTGGCCTGTTGCTCAGCGTTGGGCCTGCGAGTGCACTACAGCCCAACGGCCTGGGGTCCGGGTGTGAGGCCCGGCTGACAAATGGTATCAGAGCCTAGGTGGCCCAGGTGGTTTCCAGACAAGTCTCGGCCCAATGTGTGAGGGGGAGATTGTTGGAATAGTCCCACATTGGTTGTTGGGAGGGCTTGAGCATGATTTATAAAGGTGAGGGAGCACCCTCTCATCGAGCTAGCTTTTTGGGTGGAGATGGCCCAAAAGACCATGGCCCGCTGCTCAGCGTTGGGCCTGCGAGTGCACTACAGCCCAACGGCCTAGGGTCCGGGTGTGAGGTCTGGCTGACAAAATAAGATTGTTGGGAATAGTCCCACATTGGGAGTTGGGACGGCCTGAGCATGGTTTATAATGGTGAGGGTGCAATCCCTCATTGAGCTAGCTTTTTGGGGGGAGATGGCCCAAGAGGCCTTTGACCCGCTGCTCAGCGTTGGGCCTGCGAGTGCACTGCAGCCCAACGGCCTGGGGTCCGGGTGTGAGGCCCGGCTGACAAGTGGTATCAGAGCCTAGGTGGCCCACGTGGTTCCCGGATAAGTCTCGGCCCAATGTGTGAGGGGGAGATTGTTGGGAATAGTCCCACATTGGGAGTTGGGAGGGCCTGAGCATGGTTTATAAGGGTGAGGGTGCAATCCCTCATTGAGCTAGCTTTTTGGGGAGAGATAGCCCAAGAGACCTTGGCCCGCTGCTCAGCGTTGGGCCTGCGAAGGTACTGCAGCCCAACGGCCTGGGATCCGGACGCGGTCCGGTTGACATCGCAATGTAGAGGAGCCCATGGGTAAGTTATATCATTCTGACTCTTTTACAATCTTTGATAATGGTGATGTCTTCTCTAAAATTAATTGTCTAGGTGTTTCTTTGGTTCAAATAAGGATACCATTTTAAATTCTATTATGTTAAGAATACAGAATTGGATAGGTGCAAAATCACTGTTAGTAAGAACCAAGCAAAAAAATTAGTGTCAGATCCTATAATGGATGAAGATAATCTAGATGGCCTATAACCGCCACGTGTAGCTCGATGTCGGCATCCAGTCAGCAAAAACCACCCCCAAACAGCCCAAAACCATCCTTTGATCGGTCTAGAAACCAATTGGGTCCGGTTTTGACAATTCGAAGACCAATTTAACCCGTTTTGCAGTTCAGGAGCTAGATCGGGGCTAGAGTGAAAGTTCATGGACTAAATAGGTACTTTTCCTATTTAAAATACTCTTAGTCATCTAGATGGTGATCTTTATGATGTACCTGTTGATTGAGGGATCAAATAGCCCCTTCTTGCTAAAGGGTTTTGTTGTAGATGTATGAACTCACCGAGATGGAAAACGAACTAGGGACAGAGATTTATCCTAGTTCGGGCCTCTCGGAAGGAGATAATAACGCTATTCCTGTCGCACGTGGGCGTTTGTATTATTGGGATAAGATTGTGGATGTCTCCCCACCCCTAGACGTAGTCTGGGTCTTACACATCATAGGTGCAATGGCCTATAAGAAAAGAGGCCTACTCCCAAGCATCAATTGTCGGGGTATCAGCCTAGGCTTAGCATGCTCGGCCTATTCTCCCTAGGTCCACGCGCTCCATTGGAATATTTCACACGGAACCTAGCCGCCAAAATGTCTTATCCAATCCCTAATAGCCAGCCCCCAAGTCTCAAGTGAAAAGCTACTTGGTCGAGGCTTCTCCTTCAGCCTAAAAAACTCGAAGGAGGGATTGGAACACAGCACCGGGTCGTACCTGCCTCACCCGAGCTGGCTATGTTTGGGTACGGGCATTAACCTCCGAGCACAAACTGGGCTTACCCTACCCGAGCTTGGATAGGGAGGGTTGGCACTTCCCCCAACGAATATATCGTCCGTAACATTTACCATAACGGCCACAGGAATCTCGCCACACGTGTCGGCCCATGATTTGTGAGCGAGTCTTTTTAGGTGGAACAGTTGAGTCCTTTCGGTTTCTCTATTTATACTATAAATAATCATGCACAGCGAGAACACTCTTCACTGGCTCTCATCCTCCCGCACCAGGAACACTCAGTAAAGCGCGGAAGAATCTTCCAAGTCCTTCCCTGCTTCTTTTTTCTTCCTTGGCAGCCTCCAATTCACCACCATGGCCAAGTTTGGTCCAAGCTCAATCACCACCGAACGCCTGGCTGAGCTCGAGAAGTTTGACCACCTTGATCCAAAATCGTGGCGAGCGCCTAGAGTGGAGGAGTATCCCGAGCCAGTGGAAGATAAGGTTGTCTCTACCGAACTCTATGCCGTGCATGGCCTCCATATGCCGGAAAGCGACTTCGTCTCTGGTATACTCGCGCATTGTGAGTGTGAACTCCTTAACCTCAATCTCAACTCGGACCTTTCTGAAGATTTCTTGGGCATCACACCCACCATTAGCTTGTTTCTTCATTTTTACACCCTTTTTTGCACCCGAAGCAACTCCGCAATCAGCTGCGTTTATTTTCGTCTGTGCTTCCCATCTCCTTTTTCTTACCCCATTACGACCCTAAAAGATTTTGCCTCTGGATGAGACGAACGGTGGTTTCACCTTAAGAAATTTGCGGACAATCCCCTTTGCTTCCGTGGAAAATTCCTAATCATGAAGGGCCCCCTAATCCTCCCATCTAGGTCGATGAGGAAAAGTGGCTCAACCTGATCAATGAGCTCGCGTCGCACAAGCTCACCGGCCAGGCGATCGCAAAGGATTTCCTATGGAACAGGGTATCCCTGCTTTGGAGGAGCGAGCACCCTTTCTATGAAATCACCCGCTCGCAATACCGGACCCGAGAAGCCGAATCAGGTATTTTTTATCTTTTCTATTCTCCTTTCACACTCGGGGCATGCTCTTTACCCTGACTATCACCTCCGACCTTCGCAGCCTCGAGTGTTACCTTGGTGGAAGCTCGGATGACCGAGCTCTTTGGCACCTAGAAGAAGCAAGAAACTTCCTCCTCAACCGCGCGGGTGAAGAATGTGCGGGAGCGCTCCAAAGAGGGACACAATTCCAACCGTATTTACTCCTCCCTGTGCTTGAGAAGCTTTTAACCCATGCTCGGGCTCATGATCCTTGCAACAAAGGGAAGACCTAAAGTGCTCCCTGACTGGCCCTACTGCATAGGGAACAGGGACAACGAAACAAACAATGAAGACCCTTGCCTAGAGACACAGAGCTCTTGTTTCCCAAGCCTCCCAAACGAGGCAATCGACCAGGGCTAGGCCGACCTTGAGCCCTCATCAGCATGGTGCTCGAAAGGTTTACCTAGAACATGCCAACAAAGTTGAGGTGCACGACTTACGCCTTTGGACGAAGTAGTTCACCACAAAATACCCTAAGCTCATGAAGCACCTCTTCCAACTTGCTGAGAACCGCAAGCATGAATTTTTGGAGGAAGAGAACGCCCGATTGCAAGCCATACTCGCCTCATCGACAGGGGTAGGCCCGAGCTCGACACCTACCTCCGCCTAAGGAGAAGAAAGGCTGAGCAGCGACGATGATGAGCCCCTGGTTTGAAGGATCCGTTGTAGCAATACCTAGGCCACTGCCTCAGAATCCTCGGGCTTAGAAGAACCCAGATTGATTTAGGAGTTCACAGGAGCAGGAGAGAACGAGCAGCTTTCTCCCCTTACCTTGACTAAGGAGGAAGTCTCCCTTCTGACCGTAAAAGACTGGGGCCTCATAGGTTTGCACATACGAGCAACTTCTCCTTCCTCTTGATTGATGCCTCTGATTTTTATTTTTCTTCCATCATAGACCATCGGGACCACGATCCCAACCCCGCTGCTATGGCCACCAAGATTATTACTTTCACTATGGACCGTGAGCTCGAGCTCATTACAAATTAGATCATGGCAGAAGATGACGTAGAGGATGCAGAAGAGCACCCCCATCTTTTGCCGAAGCTCCTAGATTAGGGCAGGATGAAGCCAGTAAGTTCTCGATCACAGAAGAAGCTCAGGGACGCACCATGGATGAGATACGTCCCCGGGGCATCTCTACTTTGACCGCCCTTGAGGACACAGAGTAGCCCAAGTCATATGGGATGCTCGGGTCAAGGCTTTGAAGCCTGCAGAGACAACCCCTCCGAGAAGAGTCTCCTAGCTGCACTCCAAAGCACCTAGAGCAGCCCCCAAGCCCTCCTAGTGTCGATGCTGCTGCTACCAAGCTCCTAGGATGCAGCCAATGCTCCGACAGCCTGACCTGCTCGCCCTTCTCTAGAAAGGCCCTGTAGCAGAATTCAACCCTGAGCCCAGAGTTGCCAAAGGCGATCCCTTCGCCTCACCACACAAGGAGGACATATTGGTGTTTTATTTATTGTTCTTCGAATTCGATCCATTAATAGACGCCGAGGAGCCCGAGGGACATTTCGAAGAGCCGCAAGAAGACCCCCACTATCCACAAGACCAAGGCGAGTTAACACTTTTTCTATAGGGTGTTTGCTTTTACTAAGGAGAGTTTATACTTTCCCTAGTGCGAGTTGACATCTTTCCTAATGAGTGTTTGCTTTTACTGGGGAGAGTCTATACCTTCCCTAGTACAGGTTAACATTCAAATAGATCATATTGAATCTCAGTTTCTTAAAGTATTTTATTTACAATAACAAATTGCATGTTCTCTTTAAGTAATTATGCCTACTTGCTTAATCATGATGTATCATGCCATGTTCACTTCTTGTTATTAATTTACCATGATGACATTGCCTTGATAAAATCATCTATCATTTGACTTAATTAATGATTTCATTGATGATCACCCTTGTTAGCCTGGTTAGATTTAATAAAATTATTTAGACTTTTAAGTCTTGGTTAAAATCTTGCTCAGACATTGCTCAGGTCCAATTATTAATTTTAGGCTTAGTTGTCTCAGAACAGTGAACCAACATTCACCGGACATGATGACATAATGAACTGGGTTAAGTGGATATTGGGCCTGGCATGCTAGTGTGTGGTTAGGAACACGGATGTGTTCCGGTTTGTGGTTACGGGTGTGATGTAGCTGGGCTACATGGTGTGAAGAAGGCTATCGGTTCCAGCATGGTGCTGAGAGGGGCGCGGGGCAACACGCGTACTGTTGAGCGCTGCCACAGGGTGGTCCCGCCACAACATGTGCAGGTCACATGGATGGGATGATAACGAGAGAAGGAAGGCTGGACCACGAGGAAGGTGCTGGGCAGCCAAGGACGGCTGCGCCAATTGGAGCGCGAGTTGTTTTCGCGTAGCTGTATGCTGCCTATTGGGGTTTCTACACAACATGAGTTCCAAGAGTGCTGGACAGCCAAGGACGACTATGTCAGTCGAAGCGCGAGTTATTTTCGCGTAGCTTTATGCTGCCCACTGGGGTTCTGCACAAACGCGTGGACATCGCTCGGTAGTGCGGACTTGGGGCCCGCTGGCTTGCTGGACAGCGTTAGGGTTAACCCCTAGTCCGAGGCAAAGACAGGAATGTGTCCTCATCCGGACGGATGATCTAGGTTTTACGTGACAAGGAGCTGTGACTCTAGCGTGGGCTTGGCAATTCGGCTAGGGAAGACCGGGCGCTTCGTTGGCATAAGAGCCACAACGGGTGCACCACACCCGGAAAATGATGGCGGGAGTAAGAAGAATGTTTGGCAGAGTGCATGGAAACTGCCAGGGGATTGCTTACGTTTGGCAGAGTGTAACGAAACTGCCATGGGTTGTGATTGGAAATATGCAATGAAATGAGAACTAAAATTTGTACATTGATTAGTAGAAATTTGGGTTAAAATATGATAAGTCATAGGCTTTGGTTTAAAAAACTTGCTTTCTGCAAATAAATAAACCCCCGACCCTTCCTTTGGAACCCCTATCACTAAAAATTGCATCAGGTTGGGTGTTAACTCGTCAGTGTTAGGATGACACTGACCTTACGATAAGGAATGTAGGAAACATCCTCATCAATCTCAGAAACATCTGATATCTCTGCGGTAGAAACATCGTTTTTCCTTTTCCAATCGTTTCCGCAGTATTTTTAAATTTAGAAACTAATCAAATAGACGACCTGTGTGCTCAGGCACCCACTTATTGCGGTAGCGTCGAACGCCATTCGCCGTCTTATTCATTGACCCATCTGGGGAGAAAACGGTGTGCGGAGTGCCGCGATCGGAGTTCGAGAGGTCTGGAGTATTCAGGAAGAGAAATGCCAGGACAACCTAAGCGTATCCATCGCTATTACTAGCCATTGTTTCTTTTCTGAGGTACGGATCGATGCGGTCGTCTATCATAGGAGAATCGGCAATGCCGATCACAACATCAAGGAGTAAGCCAGGACTTCTCGGCCTGCTCCGGCTCAGGCATCACACTGGTCGCTTGTAATTCTTTGTGATTCAGCCACCGCTTGGAGAGCTCACTGATTCTTGCCAGTGGTGAAATAAAATTTAATTCCAAAAATTGTTTTAATTATTTTTAAATCCATTAAAACGTGTAAAATTCATATCTTTTAATCTAGAAGTCCAAAAATATCCATTCAAGTCTCTAAAAATTCAGAAAACCGAGATCTATTCATTTATAAATTTTATTTAATTTTTCAAAATTATTTATTTGCTGTTTAGATTTTTATTTGCTATTTGCTATTTATTACTTATAGAAACGATTACATTGGAAGGTGTGCCAAGAGAAGATTGTGCTATAGGTCAAGAGTGGGATTGATAGTCCTTGATCGTGCCGATCCTATCTATAAATAAAATTGTTTTGTTTTCAAATTATGCATTGCTATGTTTATTATATTTTATTGGGAACTTAGTTATTTCAATTGGGTTCTCACCTTCATTTGAATTATTGTATTATTGAATATTCATTTGTAACCTATTTTATCAACATTTTACCAAGATAATGATGATATTTGTGTGGTGGCAGTTGCTATTAGTTCGTTTAGTCATGCACGCACGTACTCGGGAGGAATAATTAATCTTGACTGAAAGAGATATGGAATTAAAAGTAATTGCATATGGTGCTTTTACGTGAGGGAGACATGTGTTTCTCCTTATGGATATGCATGTGTTGCTCTTGTGTGGAAATTGTCACGTGTTACAACTTGTTAACAACCAGGTGAGTGTTTTGACTAAGGCAAGTGGAGCTGCGTAGGGGTGAAGCCTATGTAGCTTGGCTACGATGCAAATTTAGAAGGAAGTCTTACCTTAGTTACCCATATGGACTTAATCTTGTAAAAGCATTGCCAGACTAAAACAATACAAACCATTAGCTTGACTTCGGTTAAGTCTGGCACTTAAGTTACTAAGTGTTAACTTGTGACACCTTAAGGCAAGTTAGAAAATGTGGTCATACGTTGGGACATTTAGGGGAGATGTGCTGCTTATGAGGGCCATCACCCAAGCGATGATGATGTGCTACTACGTGATTCTAGTGATCCAAATGTTTAGGTCTGGGTAACACAATAGGTATCGAGGAAGCCATATGCTAATGTTTAATCCTATAATTATTAGATTACGAGTGTCTCCTTCCTGACCAAAGGTTGAGATATGAGTATCTTATAAGTAAATACATGCAACCTCTACAGAGTGTCAATAAACTATTTGAATAGTCGTGCCTGCGGTTATGAACAACGCTTGGTTATACTTTGAGCATGGTATAATATTTTTAAATGCTAGTAGGTGATTATCACATGGACTGTTGGGTTTAGGTTATTAGGCTTTGTGCCAATGCTTAAGATCAGCTGCATGTTTATCGAATGTTTTATTCAGTTACTTTGAAATCTATTATCTTATTACGTCTTTATCAAATACTATTTACACAAAGTAACCATTAGCCATTCTATTGTCCAAAGCTTGCATATAAAAGTTAGAAATACATCATCTAACTATGTGACTTGCTGAGTATTCATCTCAAGAAGTTGAAGAATCCTCTCTGCTATTTAAGCAGGAATATCCCTATGAGGTGAGTAGCTAGACGTGCTTCCGAGTCAGAAGCCTGTGGCTCATGATGAGACATCTTTTATGCTATCTTTAGTAGTGCTTTAACTGCAATAAATACTTTGACGAACTTGTTTATTTAGCCCAGTGTGGCCTTGGATTTATTTGTAAGGTTTAATCAATAAATAAGCTAAATTCTCTTGAAATATTGTAATGGTATTCACTAATAAAGTCACTTATGCGCACAGGACTTGATCCTAAACCAGTGTAGCATGAGGGGCACCAAGTTATGAAATTTAGGGTCCTGACACTAATAGGTGCGTTGTGTTACGGCCATGAATTTCACCAGTGTCGGCCTACTCAGAATAACATTGTAAGGGGTTTCGAAATCGACCACTTCAAAGGTGACCAACTTTGTCTAGAAATTACTTGGACTCCCAAACATCATGGACAAGATGATCTGGCTGAGTGGCTTGGCCGAGGTCCCTGGTATGATACTAGGAAAAGGAGCAGCAATATTTTTAATATTTGACCTAGGGATCTGTATTTGGTCTAGTACCTTAGCAGTGATGAGATTGAGAGAGCTACCTCCATCAATGAGCACGCGTCCCACCATTGTATTGCTGATGGTTGGGCTTACGATCAGTGGGAGCTTTTGGAGCCTAGTAATCCCAGGAGGGAAATCCTCCATCGAGAAAGTGATTGCTATCTCGGTTCACTTAAGCGACCAAGCGATATCCTTAGTCAGTATGGTACACCTCCCGCAATGCTTCCTTAAGGTTTCAATGAGATTTGTAAGCAGAGGACCCCCAAAGATTACGGTGATATGGTTTTGGGATCCTAGAACTCCATGTCATCCTTATCGTTAGCCCTCCTTTTCTCCTTTCTATCATCTTTCAAAGCGGTCATGGTGGGCATCTCACCCTTGCCCTCATAGAACATCTGTAAACGGGCTAACCAAGTGCGGCAATTATGCAAAACATGCTCGTAGGTTTCATAGATTGGGTAGAACCTGCTGCTCTAATATCTTTTCCAGTGGCCCTTCACCATGATGTAGAGGAAGACGAGCCCTTGTGCCCCTTTCTATGCTATGAGGCCGCGGCTTTCGCTCCAGTTGTCGCTAATGCTCGGACGGCTGCTCGATCACAGCAATAATGCCTGACGAGGTTTGCTTCTTTTTCTTTTTCTTGATCTTCTTCCAGAGCGAGGAGGATCTCACCTTTTCGAATATCTCTACGCCTGGCTGTGGTCACAACTTCCCCTCAGCGAGCATCTTTTTCCATTTGACCGCTTCGACAATGTCAGCATATCAATCGGCCATGCAAAAAAGCTCACTAGGCGTTAGGTCTAGATGGATCTCTTGATCCTGAGTGAACCAAACATCCTTGACTCTAAACTTGAAGGCTCGTATAACTGATTTGTCCGAAACGTTTAGGATGGAATTGTGGACCTTGAAGAACCTTTGGATGAAGTCATGCAGAGACTCCCTTCGGTCTAAATAACACGCTCAAGGTCTCTTTCTCTTCCCAGTCGAGCGTAGCAACTTTGGAAATTTGATCTGAGTGCTTCACTGAGCTGAGTCTAGGAGCGAATGGATCCCTCCCTCTGATTGAAGAGCCAAGTTCGGGCCACTCTATCTAGCACGGTGGGCAAGTAATTGGCGATTGTATAGATTGAAAGGAACTCATTAGGGTTTTTGGTCCTGTTAAACCTTTTGAGCGTCTAGGCTTAACTTGGTCGGCCAAACAATGTCGCAAAGAGCGGAGGAAAAAGCTTGACATCGGGGCGATCCTGACCTTCACGAGGTCGCTGGTTGTGTTGGTGAGGGTCGAGGTGAGAGAACACTTCTCGGTTGCATCGGAGGGAGTACATAGTGGTGAAGCTATGTGCTCCCTAGCTGTGGGCCTTAGAGCTCTCCTCTCCTTGTCCTCTTGCTCAGCCATGGTGTCGATGATGACAGTCGCTGCACTCCCAGGTAACATTCAAGGATTCCTCACTATAGGAGCCTGCAGACCCCTCTTGAGGACGCTCCCGAGAACGACCTTTGGGTCTTCTTTGCTCGGGCAGTGCTGATGAGGCTAGATCGGCGGCTAGCCTCTTGAGCCCATGGCTCTTTGATTTTCTTTCCCTGGCTCACTTTGCGAGCTAGCACAGGACTGCTGCCAATGCTTAGAGCCTTTCTTGTCTGACGGGAACTGAAGTTAAGGGAGGCGGTGCTCGGACCAGCAAGGGCGACGATGTTCGGGTGTGGTTGTGGGGCCTATATCTGGCACACTACCGGATTCGAGAGGATTCGAGGCGAGCTCGGGCAGCGTCGCGTGTGTGTTGCGACGTTGCTTCTGAGGTTTCTTCCTCAAGCTGTCGGTTACCCTGGGTAGCCATGTTGACACACCAGTCAGTAGAGAGGTATGAGGGGGTCATCATCGGGCTATCGTACGACACGTCCTTGTCTTCGAGTTCCATGTGGTCGAGGATGTCTAGTCCCACGTAGAGCTCATCATCATCCCCATCAGATATGGGGGAAACTTATTTCGATAGAACTCAAAATGAGATCGACTCGGGAACATACTCCGTGCTTGTCCTACTGTAGTGGTGAACAATGGGAACATGGCGATCAGGTGAACGCTTGGTGCCTGACATCTCTGAGATTCCTTTGGCAAAGGACTCGTCGATCCCCACAGACGATGCTAGCTATCGACGATTGGAAAATCGATTCCCCACTAACCTTACTTGTTGATTGAATGATCAAACAGCCCCTTCTTGTCAAATGTTTTTCTTCGTAGATGCATGAACTCGCCGAGATAAGAAACGATCTAGGGACAGAGATTTATCTTGGTTTGGGCCTATCAGAAAGAGACAATAACCCTACTCCAGTCACACGTGGGTGTTTGTGTTATTGTGATGAGATTGTGGATGTCTCCCCTCTCCCTCCCATGGGGAGTATTTATAGTACAAGGTACACAAAGTCCGGGTCCTACATGACCTGGAAAACATACGAATAACATATAATCCTACTAGATTTACAAATATATTCTATAAACTTGCTAACTTACAGCCCAAGAAACATCCATATTCGGAAGGCTTCGGGCTCTAGATATGGGAGAATTCCTGAGACAGCCCATAATGATACGTGCATCTGCCCATAAGGAAAGAGGCCTACTCCCGATTATCAATCACTGAGAAACATACGAATACATATAATCCTACCATGTTCGGCCTTTTCTCTCTTGGTACGTGCTCCAAGGGCATATTTCACGGGGAACCTAGCCATCATAATATCTTATCCAATCCTCGACAATCATGTTGGTTCCAAAAATTAAGGAAGCAAGAAAAGACCAGAATTTCAGCCAATTTGTTTTCTTAATCTGAGTTTCAAAATTATTACTAAGGTTGGAACCAACAGATTAAAGAGCATGGCTAACAAGGTGATTAGACGACTTTTATGCCACGCCAAAATATCATGGATAGGGTAGTGATAACCCTACATGAAATGCAATCCAAAAAATTAGATAGGATAATTGTCAGAATAGATTTTGAAAGGCCCTATGATAAGATTAATTGGCCTTTTTTGCAACAAGCTTTCAGTATGAAGGGCTTCTCTTCAAAATGTATAGAGTTTTGTCTCCAAAGGAAGTGTGGGAATTAAGGTCATTGATGATATTGACTCATAATTTCAGACTGAGAAAGGAGTGCATCAAGGGGATCCATTATCTGCAATTCTATTTAATATTATGGCAGATATGCTTGTCATTCTAATGGCAAGAGCTAAGCAATATGGTCAGATTGAAGAAAATGTTCGACACTTAGAGGATGATGGATTGTCCATCTTGCAATATGTAGATGATACTATTATGTTTATGAGTAATGATATTGAAAAAAGATGAATATGAAACTTTTTTGTGCACTTTTGATCGAACAAGTTTCCAAACTCAAGATTAATTTTCACAAAAGTGAAATCTTTTGTTTTGGAGGTGCCAAGACTTTTGAGGATCGTTATGTCCAACTTTTTGGGTGTGAAATTAGTTCATACCTTTTAGTAATCTTGGGATTCTTGTAAATTAAGAAACATGGACAGAAAAAGCGGTGGAGGAAAGATTAGAAAAGAAGCTAAGTATCTACAAGGCCATTCAGTTATTTTTTGGGGGCAGGCTAGTAGCCATCCTTTATTTATGATGTCATTCTTTGAAATTTCAAAGTTTTAGCTTAGAAAGTTGGACTACTTCATATCCATGTTTTTTTGGCAAAACAGTGGTCACAAAAAGAAATACAGGTTAGCTAAATGGAGTATATTATGCACACACAAAGATCAAGAGGGGTCAGGAATTCAAAACCTTGGTGTGAAAAATAAATATCTCCTCAGTAAATGGCTTTTCATGCTGTTACATGAAGAGGAAATTTAGCAAAGTATACTCAAGAATAAATGCTTGACACATAAAACACTCACTCAAGTGGAGGCTCAACCAAGAGATTCACAGTTTTGCAAAGGTCTTATGAAGGATAAAGATGATTATTTACAAAGAGGAACTTTCCTTCTTCTGAATGGTTTTCAAATTCGATTTTGGGAAGACAATTGGTTGTGTCATAAACCGCTTAGATATCAATATCCAAATTTGTTCTCTATAGTCAATAAGAAGCATGCTACTTTTGCAGAGGTGCCTGACTCAACTCCTCTGAATGTTTTTTTGCATAGATCTTTAGTGGGTCAGAGAAGTTGTTTGACTGAAAAAAATCTGCTTGCTAGATTAGTAGCAATTCAAATGAGTTGTAATAATGATGTATTTTAATGGAACCTTCATGAGAATGGGCAATTCTTTCGTATTTAGACCAGGGAGTTATTCTCACTAAAGATAATTTAGCTAAATGTTGTTGGCAGGACAATCAGATTTGTTGCTTTTGTAATAAAGTGGAGACAATTCAACATCTATTCTTCGACTGTCATTTTACTAGATCGGTTTGATGATTAGTGAGCATAGCTCCAGGCTTAAATCCACTTAGAAGCTTGATACATATGAGAGGGACCTTGCTCCACGGGAGGATTTCAAAACAAAATAAAAAGATTTTAACGAATGATATTGTTTTTAACTAATGAAAACATACGACCTTTTTAATGGTTGTTTTCATAGGGGTATATTAGTTATGACAATGGGCACTATTGCAACAGATGGATGAAAAAGAGGAATTCGTCAAGAGGTGCCATTACGACAATCTTTGCAAATCAGTAGTAGCGTTAGGGATGTTTTTCTCTCTTTTCCCTCTTACTCAAGAGTTTTTATTGCACATTATAAGATGGTTTGTGGTTTAGTGGCCGCATGGATCCCCATGGAGCTTGCGGAGAGACTAAAATTCTGTTCCATTATTTAAAAAACACATGCTAGTTATAAGATCTTCAGTACATAACAACTGAGAAGAAGGAAATGATTCATGGATATATACATCTGGAGCTATTCAAATGCGTTACGAAATTGAAGGGTTTTTTATTTTTTGGGACGCAAATTTAAGGTTTTTGCAAGGTTTGTGCTGAGTGACAGGCTAAATACAAAAGAGTGTTGATTCTGATACAGAAAGTGATGCGCTTTGTCTTCGCAATGGGAGAAACAATACACCGATCACTTGTTTATTGGTTGTGCATCAGTCAAAATTGCTGACAGGGCATTGGCATTTTTTGGAACAACACACAATATACGATAATCTTACTATCTCAAGGAAAACTGAATTTCAGCATGGTGTTGGTCCTTGAAATTTTCATCGTATCACTGGCTAGCACATTTGGAAACAAAGGAACGGGGAAAGTATTCGGAAATCAAGCACAAAGTACAGCTGACTGGAGTTCAGGCTTGTTATTTGTAATTGGCTAGAGATTATCCCTTATGACTGTTTACTCTGCATCTCTCTCTTATTCTTTTTGCTTCTAAATACTCCCTATACCAATCTAACATATATAGTCTTTCATTCTGTTTTGGGTCAAAAAAAAAACGTCCCACTTAAAACACAGGCAATCGTACAGCTACACATAAACAAGCATGGCAGCAGTTCTAGAAAAAACATTGCACCTCAAAGGTGATATGCTGATTAATTTCAGCTGTTGGACATGTACCAACATGTACTAAGAGAAGTAATACAGAAAGATGACCGGAAACGGCCGAGATTGTGCTTACCATTTCTTGCTGTTCTTCTGAAGACGGCACTTCCTGCTGTGTTGCCTCACTCTTAGTCTTCAGCAGGTACTTCATCGCTTCAGAGAGCTGGCTAGACGCAGAAACGCGACAAGAAACTGAAGCTACTCACCTCCTGGAAGCCAGAGGCTGTGTCACTGTGTGCTGCAAATATTATTTGCAGGGCCTCATCGATTTATAGAGATCGACGAGATGGCTAGGATCATTGAACATGGCAGTGCCAAATTTCTGATTAATGTATGGTTCCTGGTTCCAGTTGCCATACCGGATAGACGCGGCTAACACGTGCCGTAGAATTCAGCTGTCGATCACGACACGTATATATTATTTTTGCGCACATACATTCGGGTGATATATATCACTGATCTACAATGTTTACCACATAAGATTTGGGACAACGTAAATGAGAGGGAACAATAAGAAGCCATTTCACATGTCGTATATAACCTATGTGCTTCAAAAATTAAGGCCTTTATAGCCGGCCTTTTCGTTTTATCCATACCGTTTATACAAATTGTGTGATATTTTTCATATGAAATTAACTTGAGAGAAAACAATGCATGAGTTACTTTCAGCTTTTGTGTACAACAGCAGCCCTTCGTACGAGTAGATTCCATCTATCAATGCAGTTGGCTTAAGTCCATGTCGTCGTATTCATGGCGCTTCCATCCATATTATTGGTGCAGTTGGCTGCTGAGCTTTTAATTAGACCGACGAGAGAGAAAACACATGCAGTGTTTTTTTGGGTTTATAACCTGCGTTTGCTTGTAAAATAAAAATTTGTAACTCCTCGATAGAGATATTCAAGTGATCAAAAAATTATAGAAAAAATGATTTTGAGAGATTTGAGAAAAAATAGTAAGATCTACAAAAATTGGTTACGAAACGTCAAAGCGTTTGACTTGTACGAAAATAATAAATTTTCAGTTTATAAACAAAGGCAGCTTATAAGCTAAAAAAACACTGCTATAGAGAGAGAGGGAGAAACAGAAAGAGAGAGAACACGGCTATAGGAAGAGGATCGATATCTGAGGAAATCGCATCATTTCATTAGTACGACACAACAGCTGAAATAGTTTTATCCTGGCAGACAAGGCTGGTCATCAGACACACTGAGGTTGATTGGTGGACGGAGCTAGAGCATCCACATAAGTTACTTTAAATTTCCACTCTATAACACTATTCTTTATACACTCTATCCACTCCTCTAAATTCATTCACACTTTACACTACACTCTAAAAGATTTCTTTCCTCCAGCAGCTACTCTATTTAGATAAACAGTGTTATAGAGTACTTGCTACGGATGTTGTTATATGTGACAGCATTCTCTGATGAAGAATGGCACTCTCATGTTGGCAAATAAATGAATACCGACATTGTCGATGATATTGTGATAAGGCCATTTCCAAAACGGTCAACATTCTTTTCGGTTTACATTAAAATTAAAAACTATGGTTAGAAATTCAGACAAATGTTATAATTTTTTTAAAACTTTAGTGATTTTTTTTAAAGCTCCTAAAACTATTTTTTATAATTTTTCAAGCTCTCCAAACCCTTTATGAAAGTGCTACAGCTTTTTTAGATTATAATATACCGTTGGATTAAGCTAAAAAGAACAATTGCATAACCAATTTAATGGCTAGAACGGGTTGAATAGACACCAAATAAATCTTTGACACTTTCTTCAACAACGCGTCTCAATATCGAAACTAAAGCTTGAACCTTTTCTCAAATGGCAATATAAGCTATCAACAATAAAGAACCAAGACCAATCAAAAAAAAAACAAGCCAAAGGATAAAACTTCCCTCAAATAGCTATTGGGGGTACTAAGAACAAGCTTAACCAAAAAAACGCAGCGGAAAGCAGGACAAAGACTTAGTAAAATGACTATAACTCTCAAATCGTAGCTCATATGGTCATGAGATTATTACCAGAGCTAGATATAGAAGTTAGGAATTTAAAACATAAAGAATCATATTCATAGCATCACTGAGAAAAAGATACAAAAAATCATAAGGCCTACTGCTCAATGACTTCAAACTGCACAATAGAGGCTCGGTAAAACCTTCATAGATCTCAAACTGTGGCTTTAGGCTCTATGAAAACATTACTGAAAGAAAGATCTGGAAGTCACGGAGCTAACCTAATAAAAATCACATCCATCCAATATTTGAGCGTAGAGAAAAAAATCATGAGCTCATCTATACATGAACTTCAGAAAGCAAACAAAGGCTTAAAAAAACGTCCTTAGATCTTAAATCGTAGCTCTAGGCCCCATGAGATTTTTATCACAAGTAGATCTAGAAGTTAGAAATCCAACTCAACAAGAATGGCATCCATATCATCTAAGAGAAAACAGAAACGAATATAACCAGCTCTAGTGTGATAAAAAAAATCAACCGACGAACTAGAGAAAGAAAAGAAAGAACTTGAAAAATATTCTCTCAGACTTGTTTGAAACCTTGCTTATAGGTTTCTGTAGATCAAATATGATCAATAAGTCCTACCCACTTGTCATGGCAAGGATGAACTGATGAACTCATGGGGCACCCGATCTTCCATTAAGGGCATAACTTCGATTAAGTCGAGTATGGCTTTGACGATCCCGCTACGAACCACACAAGGATAAGAGTCTGCAATCGCTAAACCAAACTCCTAATCGTTATACATCGTGTCAAGAACACGGATGACCTAACCACGAAGGTCCATTTTTGCAGGCAATCAAAGGACGAGCAAGAACAATGATAAGACACACACAAATTGAGATTCTAAATTTGTTTACTGTTGCGCTAGTCGAGTCAAGAGAGTAAGGAAGAAGTTTTATACATAGAGGCAACTAATCTAAGCAAAACCTAAAGAGAAATAGAGGAAGCTTGTCCAATATATAGGCAGGGAGATGGTTGCTAGGAGGTGGTCTCACGCTACTTGGGTTACATGGGAACTCAGCCCGAAATAATGGTAACGCAACACCCGAAGATTTGGAGACTGAATTTGTCCACCGGACATTTTTGATTGTTGCATCTAGCTCAAGACGGATTTGATAGTGAGGTCGGATCCATTGGAAAGAGTACGAGATAAGCTTTCCATCAAGTGCTCACACATTCCAAACAGAGTCCGCTTGCATTCTCTATGCTCGTTTACTTTTAGACTACTCATTGAAGGCCGAGTGGAGTCTCTTCGCATTCCTACCTTGCTTAATGGCTTGTGTTAGTGAATTAGTACTCCCTTGCTAATCCTTTCCAAGGTTCCTCAATATGAGAATATTATTAGGTAGTGGTCTATTCTCTCAAGTAAAATTATGCAACCCAAGAAACGAATTTACCTGATAATTTAGTTGTCGCACACAGGCTCATGTAATTGGTCCTTGAATATTAGTCGATGGTCACTAGGAGGGTTTTGTTAGTCCTTGGTCGTTGGTCACATAGGTGTATCCGAAGTAGCGATGTCCTCATAATCCTCCCCTTCTTGCATTGGACTTGTTCTTGACTCAAGCCCATGGTTATCTCCGATGAATGGCTTCAAATCTGAAATGCTAAATGTAGGATTAACTGTCGTGCACCTCGGTATTTCTACCGGCTTGAGTGGCCGAATACTAGTCCCAGAAGATCAACACTAGTATTGCACTCAAGGACAGTTTGAAATATCATCGCAGGCATTGCAATAACTAGAAATTAACAGTTTACATAGCATAAATAACATCCGGTTGACATAGACATTCACATAGTCTTACACAGGACATAAATCAATAGCATAAAAACACAGCGGAAGACTTCAACTGCGATGATACTCCGAGGTTGACCCGGAACGCGTAGCTAATCACCTTGACCCTTTTGGTCACAACTGGCACCGACGTTGAGATCTTCTCCTGAACAAATAATCGGTGATCCATATAATGAGTACACGGCTACCCAGCAGGCAGTCCTTATTAATGAATGCAGGAACAAAGGACGGGTTGGGTTATTTTGCTAAAACAACACTGTTGGGGAAAGTATGTGGCTCATAGAGTTTCGGCCCACTTACTTACCCGCGACCCCATAGAAGGTAAGCTCGGGACCAGCAAGCTCGCGCCCGAGCTTGGTAAGCTCGAGCCCGGGCTTCCCCGCCTCGGAAGCTCGGGCCTCTTGCTTCCTCCGAGCCGAGTCTAAGGCGACAGACCCAAAGCAAATCATCACACGCCGCGGACAGGATACGCTTCGGGTCCCCAGAGTCATCAAGAATTAAATGCACGCACTGTACCGAGGAGCGCCTGGCCGCAGCTTCTGACGGGTAGGCGGCCGGTCCCGTCAACCGCCCGTATGGGCAAAGACACGTGCTGACCGGTAGCGGTCCGGCACGGTGATCAAAGGATTGCACTCGATTGCCCGATGGATTCGGTACACTACCGGCATGGAAAAAGGTAACGACTACTTCAACGGACCAGTGCAAGCTACAGTGGCCGGAGGGCGCCTATAAAAGGGGCGCACAGGCCACAACAACGAGGGCTTCACGTCGACACACAACTCACTTGGAGAATAGCTATTGGATCGGCGAGATGGAGGTGGCCGGCGGCGTCGGCCTGGCGGAGGTAGTGTCCGCTCGAGCTTTGCTCGACCTCGCGCCCTTTCCTTGCTCATTGGCTGCGTGGTTACCTCTCGATCGCCGGTTGGAGGCACCGTGGGGCGATTGGATCTCTCCGGCGTCGAGTCGCGCGCATTGTTGTCTTCTGGCTGACAGGACTAGTCTGTGTATGCATCAACCGGCGATTGTAGCGATCTCGGCGGCGTCGGCGGTCGTATATGAGGAATGGCGGCGGTATCTCGCCCGGGCTCGGTCGGCAGATGGAGGTGGGCGGCGCCGCCTCGAGTAGCTGTCGGCTCCCGGCTTTGCTCGGCGCCGGTGACTCACGTCGTGAAAACCTCATGGAGGGTTGGAGCACGCCACGGTGCCATACCGGGCGGACGCGGCATTCCGCGACGCCCGCTGAAGGACTAGTCTGGTATGCATAGCTGGCGCTCCCGTCGAGTCGGCGGCGGACGGCGTGAGCCTATGGCGGTCGAGTGCGAGGCACCGCCTCCGTGGTGACACCGACATGTCCCCAGCGGGGCTGCCTCGCGTCATGTCTTTCGGCGTCGGTAGGCGACCCGCGCGCTAATACCTTGACCAGCGAAACACCGGCGTGAGCGCTCGAAGCCTCTTCTTTGGGTCGGTTGGGCGAACTCGGATATTCGTCGCGAGCCTATTGGTCAAACGCGCGTAGCCCTGCGTATCGCCCACCACTACCGTCACCAACCGGTCTTTGCTGATCGTGAGAGGGTTAAGCGGCCAGGTCATCGTGATCGTGGAACCGCGACCCATAGCCGAGCAAGTCGATGTCCGCCACTAGAAGACGCATTCTTCAGGATCGCGGCGCCTCGCTCTGGCAGCAGCGTAACATGCTTACCACAGTGGTATCGAGAAGCCCCCGTTTGCCTCGAGAGTGACGCGGACGGGCTTGGGCGAGAGCGCCTGCGGCAGACGGTTTTTTGCAGTCTCATAGTGGACGGCTCCTTGCCAAGCCTGGGGCGCTTCGCTGTCAGCAATTGCCCGCTCGAAGCCTCTACGTGAGGCTCGCAAAGTTTAACCGAAGCATTCGAGAAGTTCAGCGAAGAGAACTTGCATGGTACTATCACCCGCCTGTCACAGCCAGATAATGAGGCGGCTACAATGGTCTACTTCCGTCCTTGGGTGGCGGCCCCTCACGACGAGTCGGCTCGGGACGAACCCAACCGCGTGCGAAGCGGTCGGGCGCGCCACGCTTTGTACCTTTGAAGCCTCAGAGCCCTTGTGAAGGCAGAGCAGCTGCGTCGAGTAGAGACGATGCGCCCAGCGTCACCACAAAGTGACGATTTGGCCATCGCGCGGCCTTCACTTGAGGAAGTCGACCCAGGGATCGGGACGCATCCATCTCCCGCCAATGGATCGTCATTTCGTCTCTGCGGAAGGATCAGTCTGCTCACATTCCGCGATATCCCAACGGCCCGTGACCGAAGTCACTGAGCGCAGGCCGACGATGAGAGAAGCGCTTCCCGCCACTCGCTGGTCGGCTTCTCGATGTACAGCTCCGACGACCTGTCGGGAACGCTTCTCGAGCGCAGGAGCTCTTCCGCCGGCGGGTAGGCACGGACCCCGTGGGTCGGTCCCCGGCCACAGGCACCGATCGTTAACGATAGCCTCGATCCGCCGGACCGCGACGGACAGCAGACAGCAGACGCGGTTGGAGAGATCGGTGACGTCGCCCATGCGATCAGAAGCCCTGCCGGATCTGAGGGGTGCGCCCGCCTCAGGCGCTCGATGACGCTATGAGCTCACCGGGCTTTCTCTGGCGCGTCGCGGTCGGCCGATTCTACTTGCGCCGCCACATGCGACCTTGTCATGCACTCGAGGGTTACCACCTTTGTAGGGTAAGCCGCGGGGGGCACTGGCGTGCGTCCCCGCGCCAGTATCCTTTCTCCCGTGATGATTAAGGGAAGGCCCCACCTCAGTCGCCCTTGCCCCAATCCACTCCCCACAACAGAAGTCGATCGGGTTGTTGATGTGAGTCGACATCGTCACCTTGGCGATCCGGTATGAGATACGCGTGAGCGGTCCAAGATCGCGACATAGCCATCCCTTCGGCACGCGGATTGTCCTCGCCCCTACTACTCGATACCGACGGGACGCGTCCCTCGCATCGGGCCGTCGTCTTTGTCGTGACTGTATCCGGAGGTGGTGGATGTTTCAGAAGACAGCAGCGTCGCGTCCATGTGCTGCCCCTACTGTCTTACTCTATGCCTGAATGCGCCTCACGGGTCATCATCAAGCAGCGAGACTGCATGAGCGCCGTGCAGAACGTGCGAGCCAGTTCTGCTAACAACTTGTCTGACACTTGCAGATCTGGAGGCTTCGTGAGGCGACCTCGTGTAAGTGCGCAAGGTCAACTCGAGTCAAATAGGAACTCAGAGCACGTCTGCTCTCGGCTAAGGACGTAACGCTTGTGTGACAAGTTCGGGAACCACGTCCGGACATGCTGGGGAGGTCATCGAGAAAGGTCATCGAGCAATCTGAAAAAGGCACAGGCTGTAGCACCACGAGTTTCGACAGTTCACAAAATGGAAGGCCGACATCATCCGAGCAGAGCACAACTTGACAAGCCTCTCCTCCGCAGGTTTCATTAGAAGCTAAGCTAGCTAACGATCGTCGTCAAAAGAAGAGAAGAAAAGGAAGCGGAAAGGCCGCGCATCGCGACTATCGCAATCTCCACCTCTACGACGAAGACGCACTCGGCGGCTTGCTCAGGATGTCCGGCCTCATTGATTTTACCCGCACTCACGTGGCGCCAGAAGAGAAGGCAATAATTTTTTTGCTTTCAGAATAATTCTTCGAACACTTCATGACCATGTACATGTCCGTCTCTTGAAGGCCGGAGACGCTCACTAATGCAATCATCGGACGGAGAATATAAGAGTCTATGTGATGTTGTGAAAGCAAAGTCCCACCGGGACCATGTAGCCCTCAGAAACTTTTTGCTAATCTTAAATCGTGTGTTCGAAAAATGTGTCTTTGGTGGTCAGGATGATGTTGGGCTATGTGATAGAAAACAGAGCTGTGTCGGGCAAACCCGAATCGATCGATCGAGCCATAAAATATGATCAACTTGACGCAACACCACAGGAGTACACTAAGGAGGTAAGCCAGCCTCACACGGATATGCGCCGGATGACTCGGGAGATTATCTCTCGCCTCTGGGCCTCTACGAAGAAAGAGCGTGCACCTTTGTAAGATCCCGCTCACGCGATGAGTTTTTCGAATGAGCCGACGCTAGAGGCCGGCGTCGAGCTAAGCTACTCTGTCCACTGCGTCTTACGCTAGCAGCTCAGCTCCGTGAAGTTCTCTCTCTTGCCCCGCGGTTGCCCTGCCCCCGGCCCCAATTTGTAAGTGTTGTACTAGCAATGAGCCAAGCCGCGCAACAACCCGTTACTAACCCGCACCGTTCACGAGGCGACCGTAAGGTTGTCGTACGCCTTATGCTTGCCTTCGCAGCCCTGCCATAATTTCCAAGCCCTATTTCCAAAACCACAGCTACTGTCCATCACTTTGAACCCAGCAGGTGCGGGCGCATGGGACATCAGTCAGCACTCGCACTTCCACGCCACATCGCAAATCGCAGGGGTCCTTGATATTTGATTTGACATCAGACCCAAACAAGATCAAATCCCAAGTCGTGCCGTGATGACGGCGCCGGCAAGCCACCTTGCGCTCAACGCTAGAAGCGCCTTTGGACGCGCAAGACCATGTTATTCAATTTGATCCATCATCGATTAGGGTTGTTTCGGGCTTCATCGAGAACATCGCGCCAATTTGAGCGATCGTGGGTTTATCGCATTTTTACCTCAAATTTTTCCATGATTTAATAAGATCTCTGAACGCAACGCGTCATGGAGTACGCGCTGCGGCTTCATGCATACGAAATCGCCGCCCTCCATGACAGGCTTGCCATTAATAGCAGAGGGAATTCGTAGATTGGAGTTGGTCGTGCCCGCGCCGTCGCCCGCCAAGTAACAAGGTATCGGTGTTCGCGACGTCGAGGATTTGCGATATTTGGCGGTATGCAGGCGAGTTGAGCACCGAACTACTCGTGGGTCTATAGCTGCTCGCCTCGCTTCGCCTTTGTGCTCTTCCGGGGAAACTATTCCCCTATTGACAATGGGTGCGGGTGCTCCGACCTACGGTAAGACGGCTATCTCCCGGAGTGTCGGCACGATGGTTGTTATATTGGATACGTGCAGTACGCTAAGCGGGATCTCTCACGCCGGACTAAGGTCATTACCTTCACAGACGACCTTGGAGACGAACCTCACACTCGACACTGCCCATCTCTGCCCAAAACCGACAGTCCGTTCGACCTGTGTTTAGGTTCTTGGCGGTGCTTACGGGCTTTAGGACCCTGAAGGGGCAGGCAATTTCCTCCGAACATCGAGCCTTCTCATAGCCTCTGGAAATGCCTCGTGCGAATGCCTTCAAAAGCTTTCAGAGACTTGGTGTGACAGACCGTTGAGCCTGCTTACGCCGTTACCACCCACTACCCACAGCCATAGTGGAAGACGACATTCTCTGGCCATTCTCAACATGGGATGGACATATTTAGTCCGCATTCCAGAGCTTGAGGAGTTGCTTGCGCCGACTGCTGGGACACTTTCATCGAGGTCGCATATCGAGGTCACTAAGTGGATCGGTAGAACGATGCCCGTGTATATCCAGACCAGGTACCTTACGGCCACAGAATCGCGTGATGACTTGCTAAGCCGTGGATAAGCCGGCCTAGAGTCAGCGCACAAGCGCGAAGCTATTTCATCCAGAACTCATAGGGCTCTCTTTAGATTAGCAACTGCTCTGTGCCAAAAGTAATGGCGGCGCGGTGGAATGGACGACAGATCATCTTGTATTAGCGTGAGAAATGACAGCGAAAAACAACCTGGCCCAGGTGAAAAGAACTACCCTCGTTTTTCCGTACGAACCCTCGGCGCACGGCATCAGCTCGCTTCAGAGCATGTCGAGGCGCTCCGGCCGAAGCGAAGCTGTAGTTCAGCGTATTGTGATTTTGAAAGAGTCGACGGCGAGGCCCTTGCTCGACCTCGACCGGGTCTGCGCGAAAGCTATATCAAGCAAGACACATCTGATCTAATCCTGCGGCGACTGCACCACCTAAAAAAGTACAACCTGACGCAAGGGCGACTCTTCTTCTAGAACGTTGAGAACCTTGCTCCGCAACAAGCTCACCCTAAGATGGAAGGTCAGACACAGCAACGAAGAGCTATCGGCCGATGGGAGAGTCCTCAACTCTCTCGAACATCGCTCAACCCTGGAGGTTTTCTGAGAAAGGAGTCTCCATCCACGCATTGTTTCCTTTGTTCATCCGCTATTCCCCTAGAGCTCCTCAAACCAACAAACAGCAACAAGGACTTCAAACTTATGATCGGGCTTAAGCAACGCTTCGATACTCGGGAGATAGTGGCACGCAGGTAAACCAGGGTCTCCCTCCACGCAGCCGATATCCATCATAAAAATCGTCGCATGACACCGCCGACACTGACACCTATAAAGCGCCATAAAACATAACGATAAACCCCGCCAGTGGATACCCTAGAGTCCAAGACTACAGCATGTCCAAGAGCCCTGACAGCCAGCCAAGGTCGCTACAATGCAGACATAGACATTAAGCCACTTGATCCTTTTTCCGCTTTGACATAGCGCTCAATTTAACTCAGGCCCACAAAATTGATCTTCTAAAAGCCCGCCCGACGTCTCGAGCGAGTTCTCCTCTGAGGGTCCTTAGAAGCTTAGATTAAGTCGCCAATTTTCTCCTAGGTTTTTTCACGCCAGAGGAGACTTCTCCTCCCTCGGAATAGGGTTGATGATCTTCCTGTCAATCTTTCTGATCTTCTCTACACGAGTCCTGACTTTCGATCTTTCTGGCCCGGGTGGACAGGGTCGATTTTTCAAAAATTGATCGGAGTGAGGTTCATTCTGTAGCTCTAGGGCTATGGCTCCGATTTTTCAAAAAATTGATTCTTGATCGGGCTTGCCCAGCCTCCTCTGACATGGCTCGATGTCGTGGGCTACTAGCTCCACTCTTGAGCGAGCCTATGGACTTTCCTGACACATGTGGGCTAGGGTCGACAAAAAATTGATCTTTAAGCCTTCACTCTTAAATGGACATCTGGCTAGCTATTTAACGCGATTCTAAGCGAATTGCATGCGATCCGGGTTAAGGCCAGGCTTCTTCCGTAAGGCATCTCCATCTCATGCGAGATGGCATTTCATTGGATCTTTTCTCTCTGTTGATTTTTTGAGCTCTTAGCCCAGCCTTGCTCCAGGCCATCGCTGCTCGAGACAGGGCCCATTTTTTCAAAAAATTTGATTTTTCTTGATGCCACGCCTTCCTCACCGTTACCGCCTCCTTTCCTCTGCACGTCTCGCCTGCAAAAATTGATTTTTGCTCCTCACGCCCGGCACGCCGTGCATGGCCCTCGAAGAGACTAAATTCGATTTCTTCAAAAATTGATCAAATTTTTAAAGACATGGTCACGCGAGCTTCGGAACAAGCATGGCTGCTCTTATAGATAATTTTTGGACTATCAAATTCGCTACGCCAAATCAAAAGACTTACGATCTCCTCTAGCTGCCTACGCGTAAAAAGAAACGATGCCTCCTCGAAGAATGAACAATTTTGCTTACGAGATGACCCACAACGATGACCCACAAAACTAACAAGGGGACATGAAAGCGCCAGGGTCCCATCGAACTGGCCGCACCCCGGACCTCTAGCTCTCAGCGTTCCAGACACCAGGCAGTACAGCAAGTCGAGCAGCCAAGGAGTTCTCCAGGCTCTATGACCACAGCGGCTCATAAGCCATTGATGGGCTCCGCGCTCGGCAAGGCGAGGTCCGCGAGCTGGAAGCGTTATGGAAAAGAGATGCGTCCGAGAACAAGTGAGTGGACCATTGAGTCTCTTTAGCGAGGAGGATATTCGAAGCTTTTTATAGCGCAATTCCAACGTAATCGAAGCCGGAAGGCGATTACCGGCAAGCGGACGCGAAGAGCTTCAAGATCGGCTTCTACCGCTGACGGTATGCTATATCTTTGGGACACGGCGCGAGTGGGACGGCACGAGTCAAAACTACGGGGCCGGAAGGCGATTCAAGAGGATTGTGAAGGAAGAAGTCAAAACAAATCAATAAAGGTATTTACAGGCCGGCGGATCGCCTCAAACCGAAAGCCGTCTGAGAGGGCCCGCTGCTCGCTTCGACTGACGCAAGTTGAGGTGAAGCGCGAGGTTGGCCGACCGACCCACCCTAGCAGACGTTTCAGCTGCCTCACTCTCCCCAAGTCCCAGTTGAGACCCCCCAGCTTCCTTCTGTTCAGCCGCACGATAACTTTGGGAAAGTCTGGTCAGGGCTCCTTCCAAGTGGCACAACTCAGCTCCACCTGAAAGCAATTCATCTTCAATTCAATCTTCCACGAAGTGGCCTCCTGCTCGCCGTTGCAAAAACTATGCGCCTCCTGCCAGGTTCGCGTCAGCTGTCTCTCCTCAAGCCACCGGAAACTCTCTCAGCCGCCTGCGGTTCCGGCCACGATTCCACTGCTCGACCGTTCTGACCGCTAGCTCCAGCAGCTGCCCACTCGAGCAAACTCAAAGGCGGCGCTCAAGGGTATTTCCGTGTCGCTATAAGTCTGCCCGTCGTATACTCCTAGGCCGCGCTCGACCGGTGCTTAGCCTCAAAGCAGCGCCGATATCGGACAAAAGTAGTCGCATGCGAGAGAGGAAGTTGAGGACCGAAAACGAGGCAAGACAACAAAAACCAAGCCCGGAGACCATTCTCTACTTTCGCCGATCACGACAGCCACGGTCGATCGTGCAGCTGGCGCTCGGCGGCCCTGGGAGACGACCAGGCCATCACTGCCCTTTGAGCTCCCGTGGGCTCAGCCTGCCCTCGCACAGCCAGTGCAGACCCACCTTCCCCCTCTCTCAAAGCTCCCGGTTAGCTCTGCCTCCCCCTAACCACAGCCAACCTCTCAGCTCCGACCTCCCCACCTCCCCGCACTTCTCTCCCCGGGCCTCAGTCCCGTTCCACAGGTTGAGCTTGTCTTCTACCCCTGCACTACGCTCCACTCTCTCGAGGCTCACACATGTGGTCCTTCGCATCAACAACCATCGCAAAAACCCCGTTGCGGGCTCCAACTGGGCAAACCGTAGCTAGCGCATTCCCTGTCGAAGGCACAGCCGCCGTGCTGGCGGGGGGCGCGAGGCGTTGATCAGCTTTGATAGCTTGGACTCTATCTTATTGGTGACCCCTCTATGTGGCGATCGCGAGATCCCGAAAGTCCCGAACCGACCGGATTAATATGCTCGAAGCCTTCGTGATGACGCTCTCGCGCTGAGACACGCAGACTGCTGACGGCGGGACGGATCTGCTTAGTGGCTTGAGAGCGTGTTGTTACCCTCTCCAGCCTGCACGAGCCAATCGGCCGAGCTCACCGGTGGAGATTGGCGTTGTTATTAGCCCGGGCCCGGGCGAGCCCACCTTGGCTACGAAGCGGTTGGCGGCGGGCCCGCTACGGGGCGACGGCCTCGTCTGATGCAAATCCGGAACCAGGACCTCCCGACCCCGTGCCCTCAGTCCTGTTGCCCGCTGATAACCCGCCTCGTCGCAGGATAAACGAGGCAAGCCGTGCGGAGAATTAACCGATTCACCGCCGACCTCAACAAGAGGAAAGGAGAGGACGACGAGAACCCACAGTCGGACGGTGGCCAACCTGCTCCCCTCGCGGTCGTTGGTTCATGCGTCTCAACAAGCAACCGAGCTGGATCGCCCAATGCGTCCACGGTTCAATCTAGGTCGATGAACCAAGAAATTCGATAGCGGCCCAGGAACCTCCTTAGCCGGGTAAGGTCATGGCGGCGGGCATGCCGCCGGCGTGAGCGCTTGTCGGAGACCGGTCCGGGGCGTTGAGCTCATTCAGCGCTTGCCGCAAGACCTCTACGCGAAACTTGCCCTGGTTCGAAGGACAAGCAGACCCGGCCCACAGAGATAAGGCCTTTCGGGCGCAGCCGGCGTCAGCGAGCCTGCTTCTTCAAAGCTAGGCCGAGCGTCTCGCACGGAGCGCCACAGCAGGCTAAGCCAAGTCTTGTGTCCGCAGGCCCGGGACTGCCAGGCGAGCGATCGCCGAGCCATGAAACGCCGCTGGCTCGAAGAGCTCTCGCTGGAGTTGGCTGGCATAGACAAGGAAAGGCCGACGACAACCACATCGCTGGCTGGGCAGGCGCAGCGTCATGAGAAGAAAGAATAAAAGAACATCACGAGCCGCGACTGGGGAAGAAGCTCGGACAAGCATTTGCAAGGGCAGGACAAATACTCCGGGAGGTGCCTTGCCGGGAAAGTCGTCCACCGCGGATCTCGAAGAAGGGCAAACCGGCTTCCTCGGCGAGGCTCACCGGTGCTGGTGAAGTCGACTCGATGTAAAGCCGTTGAGCCGGCCGGGGCCAAGTCTCGAATCTTGGCGCCCGGGGCTACCTCATGCGGCTCTAAGCGTAGGCGGGAACGGCAGCCTTCCGGGGTTCATGTTGGCAAACCAGAATCGGCGGTTATCGGGCTTCTCGGCGTAATACCACCATGCGGCGCCCACCCGGCGTTCTCCTTGGCCTTGAACACGAGTGCGAGGACTTCATATCCGGCGGAGCTTAGTAAAGCACACCCGCCGCATTGTGTCCATGCCCGTCGTTAGTCGGCTTCGTAGAAGTGGAGGAAGGTGACCGTCGGCTCCACCCGCAGATGCCCTTGAGAGGTCTTGCGAATCGTCAGAACAGGATCGAGTTGGGATTGAGGTTCACCGGCTCGATCTGCCGCTGAAACGAAGCGGATTCGGCAATCGGACTCGGGACCGGAGCCCATGAATCGTAAAAAGCTCAAAGCAAATGAACTCCTTGCTCTTGGGCGCGAGAACCGCCTCTCGGCGGCCGCCCTCCACCGCCCGACCTCGGCGAAGCGGCGGCTTCCGCCCGCCGGATCGTCCTCGGTGAGGAGGCTCCGTGTGAACAGCGCCATCGGGAGAGAAGGATCGGAAGGAAGATGGCGGAGAGGCGGATAAAGGAAGAAGACGGAGAAACACGAATAGCATAAACGCGTGAGAAGAAATGGCGAAAAAAACCACGATATAAACCCGGCGAGGCGAACCATCACTGCCCGGGAAGCGCGTGGAACGAGGAGAAAAAGCGGTGTGCGAACATGGATTTGGGATTCCGCCGAAATTTGTGGGGCGACAAACACCTATCTACTTCTTTAATTATTCTTGATTCATTGAACACCCTTTAACACATGAGCGTAGCCAAATGGAGACTATCCGGCTCAACATGATGAGCGTAGCCATAGAAACGGCTAACCAGCTCAAAAGAGGGGCATTCCCTACCTAACCACACCATCAAGTTAATTAATTTAAACACATTGGACTACCTTGTGTCAAACTCCTTTCCCCCGTCCATAACTGCGGGCACGGCTACCATGATAGTTTTAACTCTGCAGAGTGTGTACACGTTCCCTACAAGCCCTGTCTCATCCCAAGAGAGAAACAGTAGAAAACCGTTCACTGCTTTCACCTGCCCCATAGTGTACCCCTTCTTTTGGTTTTGTGCCCCACACGCTACGCTTTGACCAGCCCGACAGTCATACGCATCTCCTTCAGCCGGACCTGATAGCGCACTGTACGAGGTTAGCCCCCATTTAAGCCATTCAGAACCGGTGATAGCTAGTCACGTCTGTCCACTACGAGTACACCGGAAACTAGGTTTCCACAGCTAATAAGTTAGGGCCAGAAGGCACAAGTGGCTGTACGGTTTAGGTTCGGTATGGTAGTCATAAGTATATGGTCCTTATATGACAGAGGAGACCTGCACGTCTCAACCACAGGCCCGAAATCCACCTCTTTTGGGTATCCTCAGATCAACACACACCACGTTGATTTTAGTTGATTAGGTTTACCAAAATAGTACCACAAAGCCAAAATCTTCATGGATATAGATTTAATGATGAGTGAAACCTATCAACTACCAATCCCAGAAGCAAGACTAAGCAACTACACAAAGGATAGGCTAGGAAAACAGTACCAACGGGCTAACAATGGTAGGCTAAATCATATTAGTAAAGGACTAACATGAGAACAGGATCAAATAGCACATATGATGATAATTCAAGCATGCAAATCAATTTAGGATGAAATAAATAAATTTTAGCAAACTAGGAATTCAATATGAATCTAGCTTGCCTTCGAAGAAGTTTGGATCTGGTTCTCCTCCTCCGAAGGGCTCTGGAACGTCTCCCATACAGCAGGTACACATTGAATCTATGCGAAAAAGAAGTAAAACAGAAATAAATAGCAAACACAAAGAAAATAGTATGATAAAAATATATAAAATTCTTGAGATTATTTGTGATTTTTGGGCTCTGGAATCATCTAAATCGGAATTCGAATGCTCCCTAAACAATTCGTGGAAGATTCGGGGAAAAAAAGGCTGAAAAAGAATTAAACCAGGTTAATCGAAGGTTAACCGAAAGAAAACCGAGGAAAACCCGGTTTGTGTGCTGACCGGGACGCGGTTTGGCGGCTCAACGCACACGACCAATGGGTCGGTGATGCGTGGCGGCGGCGGATAGGGCCTGGCGCGCTGCGGGGTGGCGAGGAGGCAGGTGGACGCGTGGCAGCGCGCCACTGGGCAAAGCAACTGCGTCGGTCGGCGGAGAGAGGACACGATAGACGGCGACCAACCGGGGCGGCACGTGGCGGCGTTTGGGTGGCCGGTGCGGCATCATCGTCGCGCTGCGCGAGGCGGCGACAGGCGGGACACGCGGCGGCGGTGGCTGGTCATGGGAGGCGTGGTAGCGTGCGTGGAACGCGGCAGCAGGGGATTGGGCGGCAGCGTGTGGGAGTGCGTGCGGTGCGTGAACCGAGGCAGCGGCGTGGCAGCGGCGGCGGCTTGCCAGCGGCTCCAAAATCCGGCGATCTTCGGCGGCTTCTATCTTATTCAATTTTCCACCAATTTGGGGCTTCCATATATCCAAATTGATCGTCTCGACGAGACCTACAACGTGCTGGCCTTAGATCTAGGGTTTTGGGCACTGGAATAGAGAAGATACCTCGGTTATTGCTTCGGGGGCTAGGGTTTTGGTGGCTAGGGCTCCAATTCCGTGGCTCCGACCTTGGGGCTTGTGGGAGGGGTCCAAGGGGGTATTTATAGGGAGTGGGTCATGCTAGATAAAACCTATTAGGGGTAGAACTTGATTAGGGTATGAATTGGGCTATAGATGGAATTAGGAGTCCTTATGGGCTTAGGGTTGGGTGAGAAGGGTTTTGGGCCAGGTTTGGGCTTAATAGGGCTGTTAGAGCCCAGTTAAAGCTTTTCTCTATATTATTTTATATTTTTGTCTTTTAGTTTTCTTTATTAAAGACATGTGACATGATAATTTATTAGGATGTCACACTAACCCCATAATCTGCAAGTAACTCAAGCTTATAAGCGTTATCATTAATTCGTTCCAGCACCTTGAAAGGACCACCAGCTCTAGGCAGCAATTTTGACTTCCACAAATCAGGAAATCTTTCTTTGTGCATATGCAACCAAACAAGATCACCAGGTTTAAATATTAATTCCTTTCTACCATGGCTACTAGCAACTCTATATTTTTTAGTCATACACTCAATGTTTTCTTTTATGGTTTCATACAACTTACGAACAAATTCAACATGTTTCTTTGCATCAAAGTTTATCTTTTTTAAAGATGGTAAAGGCAATAGATCAATTGGAGCACGAGGGTTAAAGCCACATACAACTTGAAAATGAGTCATCTTTGTGGTTATATGCAATGATCGATTGCAAGCAAATTCCACATGAAGTAGACACTCTTCCTATATCTTTAGATTCTTCTTTAGAACATCCCTCAACATGGTTAACAATGTTTAATTCACCACTTTAGTTTGGCCATCAGTTTATGGATGACACGTGGTTGAAAACAACAACTTTGTGCCCAATTTGCTCTTCAAGGTTCTCCTAAATTGACTCAAGAATTTGGCATCATGATCTGAAACAATAGTAGAAGACATATAATGTATGCAAACAATCTCTTTGAAAAATAGATCAGCAATGTGAGTAGCATCATCAATTTTGTGACATGGAATAAAATGTGCCATTTTGAAGAATATACCAATGAAAACAAAAACACTATCCCTCTCCTTCTTTGTTCTAGGAAATCTTAAAACAAAGTCCATAGATATATCCTTCCACGAGATGCTAGGAACTAGAAGAGACATGTACAAACCGTGTAGGTTTAGTCAAGATTTAGCCTTTTGGCATGTGGTATAGTGTGCAACAAAGGGACTGACGTCACGTCTCATCTTTGGTCAAAAGAAATGTTCAGATAGGAGATCCTACATCTTTTTGTCTCCAAAGTGTCTCATCAATCCTGCTCCATGAGTCTCCTGTAACAACAAAAGACGAACAGATCTCTTTTAACAAAAATCCATCATTGTTAACAAATTTATTCCAACTTTTCCTATCTTTACAGTTCAGCAAGATTTGCTTGAATTCATTATCTTGAGCATATAGATCTTTTTTGGTTTCTAATCCAAAAATCCTACAATCAATTTGAGACATCATTGTATATCTCCTAGAAAAAGCATCAGCAATCACATTATCCTTCTCTTTCTTGTGTTTGATGACATAAGGAAAGAATTCAATGAATTCAACCCATTTAGTATATCTACGGTTCTGCTTATTTTAACTTTGAATGTGCTTAAGTGATTCATGATTAGAATATATGACAAATTCTGTGGGCCATAAATAATGTTACCACGTTTCCAAAGAACGTATAAGAGCATACAATTTCTTATCATGCGTGGAGTAATTAAGAACAGGCCCACTCAACTTCTCGCTAAATAAGCAACAGGTTTACCTTTTTGTATCAAAACACCACCAACTCCAACATTGCTAGCATCACATTCAAGTTCAAAAGTCTTAACAAAATCTAGAAATTGAAGTAATGGTGCATTCATGACCTTTTCTTTCAAAAGATTGAAGGCATATTCCTGCACTAGCCCCCAATGAAAAGGAGCACCTTTCTTTGTTAGTTCATGGAATGGTGTGGCAATGGTATCGAAATCCTTCACAAAGCAACGATAAAATCTAGCAAGTCCATGGAAGCTCCGCACTAGTGTGACAGTGTTAAGAGTCGGCCAACTCTTGATTGCTTCGATCTTGGCTTCGTCAACCTCAACTCCCTGCGGTGTCACAACATAGCCAAGAAACGAAACTTCATCGGTGCAAAAGATGCACTTCTCGAGGTTACCAAACAAACGCGCATCGCTCAAAGCATTAAAAACTTGTAAGTGGTAATGATTTTTAGTAAGAGACTTTGTATAAAAACTTCATCCATCAATCGCATAAATGTGTTAGGTGCATTAGTCAAACCGAAAGGCATAACTAACTACTCATACAAACCAAATTTAGTTCTAAACGTTGTTTTCCATTCATCCCTAAGTTTCATTATGATCTGGTGGTATCCACTTCTCAAGTCAACTTTAGAAAACAAAATAAAGCCCCTTAGTTCATCTAGCATATCATCTAACCTAGGGATAGAGTGGCAATACCTAACAGTGATATTATTAATAGCTCTACAGTCCACGCATATACACCATGATCTATTTTTCTTAGGTACTAAAAGCACATGAACAACACAAGAACTAAAGCTTTCGCGTACGTATCCTTTCTCAAGAAAGTCTTGCTCCTCCGGATTGGTTCTATATGCTGCTTGATTTGGCAACGTGGCTCCTGGAATAAAGTCAATTTGATGTTCAATTCTCCTAATTGGTGGTAGCTCCGAGGGTATCTCAGTTGGAAACACATTCTCATACTGCTGTGAAAGGTTAGCAATAGCAGGAGGCAAAGAAGCAGGTATATTCTTTAAAGAAAACAAAGTCCCTTTGCAAATCAAAGCATGGCATTCAGCGTTGCTTTCTTTCATGTTATTCAAATCAGCACTCATTAACTTGATTTCAGCTTTCTTAGGATTAGATTTTTTTCGTCTTTGGTTGAGCTAACTCTTTGGCTACAATCTGATTTTCACCTTTAGCACTCTTCTTCTCTCTTGCAGCTCTCTCTAAGTCATCTTTCAAAATTGTAGCAGGGGACAAAGGAAGCAAAACAATTTTCTTTTCTTTATGCATGAGAGTGTATTGATTAGTTCTACCATAATGGACAGCACCTTTATCGATTTAACCCAAGTGAAAAGTGCAATCTCACCATTGTAGTTACCTTTATCTTTTCACTAGAATTGAACCATTGAATGTAGTAGGGATGTGGGTGTTGTGTTGTGGGCAAGCGAAGCTTCTCGACCATCTCCAAGCTAGCAAGATTATTGCAACTCCCTCCATTAATGATGACTCGCACAGAATGCACCTTGATGATAAATTTGGTTTGGAACAAGTTATGTCGCTGATTCTATTATGCACTCTCCACTAAGGACATGCTTGACAATGATGATATTGTACTTGATAGAAATTTTAGCATCCAAATGCTCCTCCTCATGTTCATCACTTTGATCTTCACCTGCGACGTCAGTTGCAACTAAAACAAGTTCTTCTTTAACATCACTAGCAGAAATATACTCACCATCTTCCCCATAATTAGATCACGCTGACTTGGACAATCACGCACCATATGTCCAAATCCTTTGCATCGATGGCATTGCACATCACGAGGACAGCCTATGGATGCAACTGAAGAAGCACTCTTCGTAGGAGCTTGTACACTACAGGAAAACCATTTGTTTTCGACGACCATAGGTATTTTTGTTGGCCCACAACAGACCGACGCAATTGAAACTATTATTTCGTTAGCCAAGTCCAAACCGACGAAAATACCGATATGTTTGCCGACCTAGCCGACGTTAACACCTCCACGAACTATTTTCATCAGCTCGGCCGACGAAAATAGATGTGTCAATGTCCTAGGAATGAATTTGAATTTTCTCGGCGCTATTTTCGTCTGCCCGGCAGACAGAAATAAACCAAAAAAGAAAAAAACCACGTGTCGAGCCGGGCACTATTATCGTTGGCCCGGCCAATGGAAATAAACCAAAAAAGAATTAAAAAAGCCATGTGTCGGGCCGGGCGCTAGTTTCGTCGGCCCGGCCGATGAATATAAACCAAAAAATAATTAAAAATCCACGTGTCAGGCTGGGCGTTATTTTCATGGGCCCGGGTGACGGAAATAAATAAAAAAAACTTTAAAAAGTTCGATGCGTCGGACCGGCCCTATTATCATCGGCCTGGCTGACGTTACTACTTGATGTATAGGCAAAAACCGTTGGGTCGGGCCCTATTGTCGGCCTTGACCCGCCCACTCCCCCGCGCTTCCCCACCCCGGTGCTTCCCCGCCCCCGCCCATGCTGCCTACTCTACCGTCTAGACGCCGCACGGCCGGCACCCCCAAGTGAATCCGGTGCCACCAAGGACCAAATGAACCCGCCGCCAAGTGAAGCCATTGCCGCTAGGCCCCTAAATGAAGCCATCGCCGCCCCCTCTCCACGTCGCCCCCTCTCCAAGCCGATGCCACCAAGGTCCAAGCTGCCTCTCCGGGCACCAAGCCCTGCAAGCCACCGCCTCGCCCCTCTCCACGTCGCCCAGACGCCGCCCCCTCTACAAGCCGGCGCCACCAAAGTCCAAGCTGTCTCTCCGGCCACCAAGCTCTCTTGGTGAGCTGAATCATATGGTTGTTGATCACTTGGCCAGTTTCCAGGGCCTTGCGGCCATTGTTGATCACTTGAGTTATTTGTTGATGCTGCTTGTATTTTTCTTAGTTACAACAAGAATATGATACCACTTACACCTTGATTGAAGTTGTTTTGCGTTCTGCCACTGTGAATGACACAAAACCATATAAAAACATGAATAACTTCTTAGAAGCAGACATATAATCAAAATCCAGATACTCAAAGTTGCACAATTCAACCTATTAGCTACAGGATTCTATTAAATAATGTACCAAATACCTAATGAAACATTGTTTTTGGTCACTAATAAAGTGATGACATAGTTTCAGAAAATTTTTTGGTCACCGATAATGAATGTGCACATTATTTGCCTTTGAATAACTTTTCCATAACAGAATGCTCGACATATTAAACGCTTGTTTCATTGCTACATATGCAGGGAGGAGAGCAGTTTGGGTCTTAGCTGAGCTTAAAATTTGCATATTTGTGCCCGGAAGGAGTAAAGCTTAGCTTAAGGTCTGCATATCTTCATCACATATAACTTTTTGCTGAATTCTTCCATAATGTTGAATTACTACTCTGAATTCTTCCATAAATCTTCACTTTTATGGTAGATAACATAATTTTAATTAGGTATCATGAATTACACAAATTGCTTAGTTTCTAAATTTAAGAATTTAATGAATTATCTATGTGTAAATATTTAGAACATTAAATGTTAATTGTGGCGCCCCCTTCTAAATTTACATTTGGCTCAGTGAAGTCTTTTCCCACTCGCTGTTCATGTGGTTGGAAAATAACATACTAGCTACCCTCTTGGGCAAGCCGAGCATGTTAGCTCTCAACCCGAGCATGCAGCGTTACACACGGGCGACCTTCGTTGAAATAAATGTAAACTGGGTGCCCGGATATGTGCCCGGCGATGGCTCCCAAGATCAGCTACCATCATGCACATATCCTCATAAAGATCAATAGCACAACACATACAACAAGAGATATCTTTTTCATACAACCGGGCATCAAGATCTGTTGCCCGAACAAAAGTTCAACATAATCAGAGTTTGTTGCAGCGGAAACATAAGTCTGTTCAACAAAATAGCAACGAAAGATTCATCATAGTATCAAAATAAAAACCAGCATGGTATGCCCCCATTAACCCCATGGGCAACTGTAACATCCTCATTTTCAAAACCAAAATCATATGCATTGCATGGCATGAAAATTTTGAAAAATACAAAAAAATTTGAAAATGAGTATGTTCCTCATTAAAAAGCCTTGCAAAATAAAATTTTCTAAAATCTAATTGCAAGTTTAATATTTATTTAAAGTTTTGCAAAAAGGTTTATTTGTGCAAAATAAAAGTGTTAATATCAATTTTGCTAATTTTATGTTTATTAAATATTATTTTGCATTTTAATCTCTAAAGTAATTATTTACCTATAATTTGAATCTCAGATAAATAAATTGATTTTATTTATCTATTCTATCTCTCTCTTACTAGTGGACCCCACCTCTTCTCTTTTTCTTCCCTTTTCTTTTTCCTTTTCCTTTTTCCCTTTTTCTCTCCTTCCTTCCTCCCTTTCCTTCTTTTCCTCCCTGGCTGATCTCCACCTCGATCCCTCCTTTCTTCTCTGTTCCTGCACGCAGGACAGAGAGAGGAAGCTTCCTCTTTTCATCTTTGGAACTTCTCCCTAAAATCTTGCATTATCTTTAATAGGATTGATCCCTAGGATCAAGAAGATCCCCTCTTTCCTGGAAATTAGGATCTCTGATCCACAGAGCACCTTATATAAACCCCTCCTCCCGAGCTCTCTCTTCCTCGTTTCGATCTTCTTCTGCTGCGACCTAGGTAAACATCTATTCTCGAAACCCTCTGAGGACATCCTAGAGTTCTTCCTTACGGATCCGTTTTGCCCAGAAACTCACCGATCCGACGTCCGTAGCTCCGGCAATCTAACGCCGAAGGTCGGCCTCCCGATTCTTGGCCATCTCTACTCTTCCTCGCCTCAGCACCGCCTCGATGCAAATTTCGCAAAACCGTCCGAGGACATCCTGTATATCTTCATCGCGAATCCAACCCAACAAAGCGCTCGAAGAATTGTCGACCGAGCGCGACGAATTTGATCGCCGAATACGTCGCCGGAATCTGCAGCAGGGCCTGTTCGTCAAAACCTTCGGTTCCAAGCAGTGAGACTCAAGCTCCTCGCCTCCCCTACCATCCCTAAGTCCCCCTAACATGTTTTTGATCTTGCCCTTGAAGGATCGTCGCCGGAGAAGCGTTAATCAGCCGCCGGAGTCGTTTTCTTCCTCATTGTTCACCGTCGTCATTGCCTCCTCTGCAAATTCGCCGCCATCGCCGGTAATTCCTCCTCCTTTTCCCCTCTGGAGCACCTCCTAAGTCCCCCAAACCCAAGCCCCCGGCCAATTTGGCCAGAGCACCGCCGGCCGCCGCCGCCACCGCGCGCCTCCTCCTTCCCCCACGGCCGCCACGCCCTCCCCTCCCGGAGACCCTCCTCTGGCACTCCCACGCCGTCGCCTTCCTTCCCGCCTCGCCATGCAAGCATCCTCGCCGCGGCTGGCTGCGCCTGACCTTGCTGCTTGTTGCGCCCGCTTCCAAGCGCTTCTTGCCCGCTTCGTCGCCCTGCCCCGAATCGACCCCGACCCGTCGAGGACCCCATGCCACCTCCTCCTTTTCCCGCCGGCCGGCGCTGCGCCGTCTGCGTCGTCCGCCGCCGCGTCCCCCGAAACCGCCACCGCTGCCCTGCTCTGGGTCACCGACAGGTGGGCCCCACCTGTCGGTCACCTAGACCCCGCCAGGCCCCTTATGCGTCAGCAGCGAGGATGGGCGACCCACTTGCATCCGCCGGCCCGAGTGCCCTTCCCCTTTATTTTCCTTATTTGCAGACTATGCATAATATTGTAAATTCCATATAAATTCATAGAAAATTCCAAAAATTGTGAAATAAATTTTGTTAGATTTATAAAATTCTAAATTATTTTTATGTACTGTTTATTTACATGTTTCTGTTAAATTTAAATTTTGATAATTATATTAGTTCTTTCATGTGTAGGAATTTTATAAATTAATTTAGAGATCCAAAAATACCAAAAATTATTTTATAAAGTTAGATATATTATAATATGATTTCCGTACTGTTTTGGTAAATTTTTGAAATTTATTTATTATTAACTCTCTTTTGTACCTTAATATTAAGTCTATAAAAACCATAACTAATTATAGGGAACTCTAAAAATAATGAAACCAATTTCAGAAGTTTTGTAAAATTATTTTATACTGTTCTATACTGTTTGCATCATCCTCATGTCATGACATGCATGCCTCATATTTTATTGCATGTGGTTCTTATTTGCGTTTCTTTTAAACGTTAGACCCGAGTACCGAGTTCGTTTCTGACGCAGCTCAGGATCCTCCCTACTACGTCGATCAAGGCAAGTGCTGAAACCTTTGAACCCATGTTTTCAAACGAGTTTTGTAGAATTTGAACAATAGCATGTATGTTTAACATAAAATACCAAATAACTATATTGCCTAGCTAAATCCCTTTGATAATTAATTCTTATAAAATACCCTTGCTACCTTAGGATTATTAATTTTGATTAATTATTGCCATATCCTTGATTAGGTTTTGCATCTGCTTAGTAATGCTCATAGTAAACCACTTGATTAGTTGCTTGTTACCATTAATTACCAGTTTACCATGTGATTTTAAAAGGACAATTGGTGTTGTCTTGATTTTGTAAATGGGCTAGTTGATAGTGGGTGCTATCGGGAAAAATTGTTTTGCAAAACCTGATTGGGGTGGATGGTTGCAAGGATGGTGCTGCGTGCACGAGATTCGGGTCCAGTGCGGGACCCACCCTGATCCCTAAGGACCGATTCCTTGAGGTAGACGAGCTAAGTACAACAGTGCGACTATTGAATGCTTGTGTGGGCAAGCCCTGGTTGAGTACCCTTCGGACCTCTAGTTTTGGCATTCGGACGGTGGAGTAGGCAATTGGTGTTGTTCTGCGAGGCTCAAGAGGGGCTTGACTAACTAGAGTAACTAGCGCTGCGGTGGAATCCTTAGAGGGAGTGCCAGGCTAGGGGAATGTCGGTTAAAGACCTTGTGGTGTTCTTTTCCCTTTGGGTGATTCCTAGGGAAGGTCACCTCTCATGGGTAAAGCGTGCAACCTCTGTAGAGTGTAAAACTATCATGATAGCCGTGTCCACGGTCAAGGACGGACGACGGGGAGCTGCCTCATTGGTACTTCTTACCTTTTGTTTTCTAAATGGTGTTTTAAAGGAAAACCACGATCGGTGTCGTGTGTTTTGATTTTTCTCCTCATAGTGGGTGCTATGAGCGAAGAGGGTGTTTGCACGGTGGGTGCCGTGAGTAGCCAGGATTGGGCAAAACCGATTAAGGCCGGAGTCTTAAAGAAAATGATTCAAATATTTCTTTTCCTCAAACACATTTCAAATCATTTTGCAAAATCTTAGGAAAAATTGTAAAACTGGCTTTATGCAAAATAAACCCTTACCCCTCCCTTGTTAGCCTTAGTTGCATTTAGTCAGCCTTGCTTGTTGAGTATAAAGTATACTCACCCTCGCCTTTTATGCGGGGCTGCTCATTCCAACGAGCAGGTTGTCAGCGATGGTATCCCGAGGAGGAGATGTACCAAGATGAAGGTTTTACTGTTGGAGTTCAAGATGAAGATTCCTCTAACACCTAGGACGCTACTACAGCTCGCCTGTGGGATTGATTGTTGTATTTTGCCTCTTCCATTTGGAGTTATGGAAGACTGTTAAGACTTCCGCTGCGTGTTAGACTTCCGCTGTGTAAGGCCTGCGTGCCTGAATTTTGTACTCTGATTTAGCGTCTTGTAACGCACTCTGATGTAATATTTGGTCGAATTATAAAGGCAATGATCCAAATATCTGGAATCTGTGTGTACTAGCTACTTGATCCAGGGACTAGTACAGGTAAGACACAGCAGGGATTCGATTCCGTTTTTCAGGTCCCGACAGCAACCGACTAGAAGCACAAACTCCGCATCTTGCCTGCTAGCGCCGTCATTCCCCGCTTGATAGTAGTACTCAAGCGTGGAATCATCTTCATAACCTAAAATTGTAGCATTCGGGTTGAGTACAAAAGGTACTCGCACTAGGGAGGTAATATATATCCTCATTCATGAGTGGCATGTAGCAAGGAAAGGCTTAAAGGTTATTTTCGGCATAAAGAGCCTTTGCAAGGCATAAACATAAGTAGATTGTAAATTGCATTTTAATGAAACGTTGGAAAAGTAATAACTTGTAGTAACCATCATAATTTCTCATCATAAATTCCATCAACATCAATCCATGGGGCTCTAACCGCCCTTGGTTTCTATCCGACCATAATCAAAACATGCTCGGGCTCCATCCGCCCTTGGTCTCCATCCGACCATACACCATGAGTAACCTTGTGCTCGGAAAGGCACAAGGCTACCTCACCATGCCCAAAACCAATACCCAAACTGAACCATGAGCTATCATCAGTGTCTCGCCTCATAAGTTTTCATCCTTAACCCTGGACGTGGCTGTTCGAACAGTTTTAACACTATGCAGAGGTGTACGACTTTACCCACACGACTCAGCAAACCATGCCGAAGCCTCATAGATATACATGCCAATCCATTAGGTCACCCGGTAACTGTCACCCTATGACCCCACGTGCCGTGTTGTGGTTCGAAGGAGTTAACCGTTGCTGTGGACGCTGCCCTTGGCCCTCTGTCCGGACGTCCATGGACCCCCACGAAAGCAGCGCTATCTGTGACTGTCCCCCAGACAAAACACTAGCAAATAAACAATAGCCCCAATGGTACCCAATGACGCGAACATGCACAGAAAATTGGCCCAAGTGCCCCCATAAACACGTGTGGTCATACGTATAGTAACTTGAAGGGATTGGCACCATGTTCGGTCCTTAATTCACTCGGACAGGGCTACTTGTCCGGGATCCATCTTCCCATCATTCCCCTATCACCCGTTCAAGCGTAACTCAAAACTCACATGTAATCCATCATCATTGTTACTAGTATCTCATAGCAAATCATTTACAGCCGAAGTCGTACGATCAACGGAATAACTCCATCGATCGCTTTACCTTGTTGACTCTAAGCATTGCTAAGCCTTCGTAGACCAAACATAGATAATAGTACCCACTTAGGCAACCAAGGAAGAGGGTGCCAAACCTATCATGGTACTGACCACTAAGTAGGAGATAACTAATTTCTACCTAACAATTAACATATACTTTAAAATAGCATGCAAACAACTCATAGAACATAATTAAAATCATGCATTTATAAATCATGGGATCAACATGATTCAAAGGAGAGTATATAGTGCCTGGTTGCTGCTCGTTGGCGGGGAGACCTTCTTGATCTAGCTCGGGCCCTTCCGGAACGTCGGTTCCTATCGTTCGTTAAGAAGCATATCAAATAAAATATTAAAAAAATAAAATGTTAATAATTTTAGAGATTCAGAAAGTTCATGAGCTAATGCAAATTTTGCAAAAAGAATCACCCAAATCCGAGTTCGAATGAGGGAGATATGGCCATTTGAAGTTTGGGTGGTATTCTTACTCGGAATGACTAGGGCTTGCTCAGGAATGACCATAGTTGCTCGGGAATGGACCAATCTTGCTCGAAAAAGGATCCCATTGCTCGGGAAGGACGTCCTCTTGCCCGGGAGTGGGTTCCCTTGGTCGGATCTAGCATATCTTGCTCGGTTAGGACTTGCTCTTGGTCGGGCATACCTAATCTTGCTCGGGAGGGTCGTACAGACTGTATGTTGCTCGGTACGAACACCTTTTGGTGGTCAAGATGAGCTCGGTTGAGCTCGGGTGCTATACAAAAGTTGTAGAGAATTTCGAGACGCATCTTCATGTAGAACACTTTTCCATCCGAGCTATGGATGATTTTATAAAAATTCTTTTTCTGCACTGCTGTACTAGAAAGAAGGCTGAAACAAAGTGCCTTGGGTTATGTGGCCGGGGTTCTTTGGGTTCACCAAGGGAAAGGCTTAGCCATAAGATCCAGCAAATGAAAGATATTAAGAACAGATAGGGAAGGGTTCTTACCCAGCAATGATGGCCTTGCTCTTGGCTAGAATCCCTCGGATGACTAGGTCTAAGAGGATGGCTACAACTTCCCCTAGTTCTTGCTGATTCTGCTGTTCTTCTCCTCCTCACTGTGTTTCTGGCCTTCTCCTTCGAGTTGCTGCTGAAGTGGGCTCTTCTCCTTCTCCTCTAATTTACAAGTAAGACCTCCATGCTGTCCTCAAGTTTAGGGATGGAAATCATGGTAGCAAGAAGAGGAATGAAGTGAGTTCTTGCTGCTGAAACTCACAGACAGTAGGGTGACGAAATAGAGATGGATCTCACCCAAATCCTTGTGCATGCAAGAATGGCTTGGATGCACTTGAAGCCTAGGATGTGGAGAAACAAATCTTGCTTATCCCATGGCCTGGATACAAATGGAAAAGGCACAAAGAAGAGGAAAACAAAATCAGCACGCTGCTATTCAAAACATAGCAAACCTTTGTGCATGTGCTTACCATGGTATGGAATGGATAGCCAACGATCTCAGCTTTCCAACGGTATGCCACACTCTAGGTGAATCCCTATATTTTGGTGGCCAATTTGAAAACAAAGTGGAGGTAGAAGATGAAGAAACTAGCTGTTCTTGCTGCTGGGTTGAAACTGAACATGGGTGGACTGAGGAAAATGGCTGGGTGAAGAGGGTGGGGAGGGGGTTTTATAGTGCTAGGGTGTCCTATTGACAAGTGGGGTCAGGTCCCACAGGTCATAGAGAAGCTATGGGTGGAAAATGGGTGAGAGAAATGGAAGACTGTGCTGTCTGTAGCACCGCCCAAATCAGCCAACGGATGAGAGAATCTAGTAATTATAGTCTAAGGGCAAAAAGAATATGAACATAGCTACAGTAGCAGGCTGTAGCTCTGTCCGACAACACCGGTCTAGGTAGTATCGCTGCTCGTCCGCGCTGCTCCGAGCTCTACCTTGCTCGGTTGAACTATTCTTTGCCCAGGCAGGCTGCTCCTTGCTCGGTGGGTCTTCGCCGAGCGGAGTCATGCCCGGTAGAAGGGTAACAGGCTCGTCCGGCATAAGGGCATGCCCGGTGGCTATGTCTCACATGATTAGTTGCTCGGCTTACTAAGATGTATTGAGTTTTGGTTTCAGATTTTTATTTTTTCACCATAGAGGATGGTGGTTGCATGCAACTTTATGTGAAAACATTGAAAATCCAACTATGACCATGGAAACATGATAATGATATGCATGACTAACCGAAATTAACAGTTGGGCTGTTACATTAATTTTCTTGTTATTATTGAAGACTAAATATAATTGTTTTTTTTATTTATATTAGACACTTCATTGCACGAATTTAATCATTTCATAAACACGAGTCACCCAACCTATATGTCACCCGTTCCGGAGCGACACGGTTCACATTAAGTTGTGAGCTTTGTCGGTCTGGAATTTTCCACGATTTTGGACAGCCTAGGAATGGAAGGTTAAGCCTAGTTTTTATGACATGTTGTATAATTGGAGCGGGAATTTTGGCAGCCTAACCCAGTTCTTCTCCGATGCACATCAACCTATCGTGCATTTCGGATGTCAGCGGGGTTATGCTGCCGAAATTTCGTTCAGATTGTACGGCATGTCATAAAAACCGTGCTTAACCGTCCTTTCCTGGGTGGTTTAGGACCTATCCTTCCCTAGATCTCTTGTTAGGATGTGTAACACACTTTCACAATTATTCAAGCATTCAATATAGCATAAAAAATGGGAGATGACTATAGATAGATGTTCGATGGTTGGACAAGCACTGGGGCACACACACAAGAATGGATAGTTAAGACATAGGATTTTTGTGGATCGTGCTTATTCCTCGTCTCCTGGTGGCGGGCTAGCGAAATGTCCATTTTTTAGGTGCCAGAACTTTGCTCGACAGTCCAAACCTAGTATGAAGCATCACCTCTGTAAATATGGTTTCATGCCGGATTATTTGACGTAGTTCGAGCATGGCGAGTCACAAATAGGGGCGACGTCGGATTATGTCGATCAACCAGATGAGCCTGAGGATAGAATGGATGAGCTGGTCAATGATATTGCTCATGAATTTGAGGATGTTCCTAGGCCAGAGGTCGAGAAATTCTTTAGGCTTCTTTCTACTTCAGAAGATTCTTTGCATGAGTCCACGGATGTGACATAACTCGGTGCCGTGACACGACTCGTGGCTATAAAATCGAAATACAATCTCTCTGTACGTTGTTACAATGATCTAGTCAATTAGATGTCTGATATCCTTCCGAAACCTCATAAGATGCCAAAGGACATCTACCGTTCGAAGAAGCTGTCGGCTGGTCTAGGAATACCTTACCAAAAGATTAGGAGAGGTACCATTTGCCAGAGGGTCAGGAGGACTAACTTGCAGCTAAGGCTAGATGTGTGTTTGACAAGGCTGCAACAAGGGTGATGAAGGACATGATGTCAAATGTTCGTATCCAAGCCGTGTGCTTGTACTACAAGAATATCAAAAAGGAGAACATGAACAAGAAGTTAGGTGCTTCACAGATCTACCTTCGAGAGGATGAATACCTCGAGGTGGACTTGCCTTGGTTACAGAAAAGCCTAGATGCATGGCAAGCACTCTGTGGCTACTGGTCCTCAGTAGCCTTCGTGGAGTAGTCACGCAAGAAGAGGGGCAACTAGCAAGCAGGTCCAAGGGTGACTCAACGGTATGGGACCGATGGACATCTTCGTCTCACGCGGCGAATGGTTTGTTCGCATGGTGTAATTCTAATTTATTTAACTTTGGTTATACTTATGCTTAATTACTAATTAACATTGAGCTATAAGAGGCTAAAAGTGGAAATACGCCAAGCTACATTGAAGCATATATCCAGGGCCACAAAGGAGGTGATCCTACACACCCAGACCAGCTTTGTAGTACGTCGGCGACGCACAACCTGGTTAGTAGTATCGACGTGGTACATTCCGTTTAAATGAAATTCCAAAATATTGCCTTAATTAATATTGCAGGCACGCTACGGAGAAACAATGGACAAATTTCATGGGGAAGAGTAAGATTGGCGAAGAGAAGATGTTGACTTTGTGTCATTGTACACAAGTGGTGGTGGTAAGAAACATGGCAAGTTTGCCATGTTCAATGGGGTCGCGGATTCAAGTGAAGCCTTAGGAGAAGCGAGCTCATCTCAATCATCCCAAAGCAGTGCATGGAGCTCATGTGAGGCAAGGCTAGAGGAGGAGTTAAGGCAGCAACAGGAGGCGATGAGGCAGCAACACAAGAGTGCAATGCAAGCACAAGCCTATTTTGCTCAATGGCAGGCACAACAACAACAATACTTTCAAGTAAGTAAAGCTGTAATATCCTATATACTTAATCATTTAGTTTGCTAATTGGTGTCTAAATATTTATATTTGTTTTTGTTCTTGTATCTATAATTTTTTCAGGATATTTTAGCTTCTCACCTTGGATTCGCTGTTGCTAACTTACCTACGTTTCAGCCTCCTCCTGCACCTTCTTTCTTCCAATCCCCGCAAATGGTATTTACTAGTAACTTGTTATTTTCAAAATGTTGGTCTTCCCTGTGAAATCAAATAAAACGCACTTTGATTCCTATAGGGTTCTACGACGCCGCTTGCTGGACCGACAACCAATGTGGGAGGTGATATCGCTAGTGGTTTGGGGACGACTATCGACCAGTATCTCGATTTAGGGGGGCGATGCAGGTAGTGGCCACAACTTTTACACACCTAGAATTTCAACAATGTAATTCTATGTCAACCGTGCCCTAAGTGATTGTTTATTACCTTATGTCACTGATATCGAACAATTTGGACTCTATCCTTATTACTATGCATTTGTATTGGGCTACAATTTGAACTAGTGCACTTTTCTATATGTAAAATGGTGTTTGCGCCATTGTGATGGTATGTGATGTGATAATGTGTATGAGATGATGTGAATGTGCAGGTTACGATGAATGTTATGTGATGGCATGTGGATGTGAAAATTTCTTTGAATTTCTGAGATTTTTTGTGAATTGTGTGATTTTCTGTGAATTTTCTAGAATTTTTTAGCTTTTATGTATTTAAAAAAAACTGTATTTTTGTCAGCCTGGCCGACGCAAATAGGCAACCAATAGCCTGGGCCGGCTGACGTTGTTTGGTTATTTTCGTCGGCTAGTGTGGGGCCAGTTTCTTTTCCCACCACTTGATCTACACTAGTCCCTGGATCAGTATACTAGTGCACACTATTTACATAGCTAGATTATTTCATACAAGAGGAAGATTTATATTACATAAAATTCATGTATTAAGCCCGGGGACTATTAAGTATTACAACACGGCACATTGGCCCAAAATAGTCCAAGAATAACAAAAAAAAAATCAGAGTACGATAAAAGATCCAAAAGAGTATCCTGCCGGCTATGCCTAAGCAATCGACTGGAGAGACGCCCTAAGCCTCGTCCTGATCGTCAACGTACTCATGTGCTCCATCTTCATGACAAGCGTAAGGGTCTTGCTCATAATCACCATATAAAAGAGTGAGTGTGTGCGAGGTCAGTGCGCAATCAAACCACACTGGCGAGTTAACACCCAACCGAATGCATTTAGTGATAAAGGTTTCAAAGTAAAGGTTGAGCTTTGTTTATTTGTAGAAAGCCAATTTTATAAACCAAATCCTATGACTTAGTAATTTTAACCCAAAGTTCTACTAATCAATTATTCAAGTTTCAATTTTCCAATCCATACCACAATCCCATTCTAGACTTCTACCACACACCCGCCATCATCTTCTGGGTGTGACGCACCTGTTGTGGATCTTATGCCAGCGAAGTGCCCACTCTTCCCTAGCGGGTTGCCAAGCCGGCATAGAGTCACGGCTCGGCTCCCCTAAAATGTAAGACCTAGATCATCCCGCGGATGACGGCATTATCCTGTCTTCACCTCGGACTGGGGTTTACCATGACGCTGTCCAGCAAGCCACTGGGCCCCACGTCTGCACTACCACGCGATGGCCACGTGTTGTGAAGGAACCCCTCTGGGCAGCATATAGATACGCGAAAACAACTCACACATCGACTGGCACAGCCATTCCCAATTGCCCAGCACGCCTAGAACTCACGTTGTGCATGAACCTCTCTGTGGGCAGCCTATAGCTACGCGAAAACAACTTGCGCTCCGACTGGCATAGCCATCCCCTGCTGCCCAGCACCTTGTCCATGGTCCAGCCTTCCTTCTCTCGCTATCGTTCCTCCGTGTGGCCCTACACACGATGTGACGGAACCACCCCTTGGTGGCAGCGGTTGGCAGTTATGTGTGTTCATCCGCGTTCCTCTCAGCACTTCGTCTGTGAACGTATAGCTCTCTTCACACCAAGTAGCCTAGCTACCTCACTTAACCACATGTCGAACCACGTCTGCATATCCAACCATGCACACATTAGCATGCCAAGCCCAATTTCGAGTTATCTATGCTCATTGTGTCATCATGTCCGGTGAATATCGATTCACCGTTCCGAGACAACTAAGCCTAAAATTATTAATTGGACCTGAGCAATGTCTAAGAAAATTTTACCAAGACTTAAGAGTCTAAATCATTTTATTAAACCTAACCAGGCTATCAAGGGTGATCATCAAGGTAATCATTATGGTAATCAAATGACGAATGATTTTATGAAGGCAAGATCATCATGGTAAAACAATACAAGTAATAAACAGGGCATGATATATTATGATTAAACAAGTAGGCATAATTACTTAAAGAGCATGCAATTTGGTACTTTAAATGAAATACTTTGAAAACTAGGTAATCAACATGATCTAATTGAATGTTAACTGTTTTTGGTCTTGGGGGTAGAGAAGGTCTTCTTGCTGCTCTTCAAGGTGTTCCTTGGGCTCCTTGGCGTCTAATAACAGAACGTAACCAAGAGTAAATAACTAAAGTGCAGCAAGAAAGAACGACGCATATAATGCAACGTGCTTAATCTAGCGTTTGGGAATTGTTGATAAGAACTAATTATCGTATCAAGGAAGTTCCATGAGTCTACTAATATTCATATTCCTACGAATAAACAATGATGGAGTGAGTGGTAGAAAATGGACGATGATGATGATGTACTATATGCTTTAATAGTAATCCCCGTAATATAGAATATAAGTTTCAAATAAACATTCATCGGAAGTATTTCCTATAAATATTAGATTGTTGTTGCAGTGGTTTAGTTAACTCAATTTAATTAATAATAAAATATAATTTCTTAAATGAGGGTTTTTCATTACTCTAATTAGCCAATTTATGTATAATTGCCAAGCTAAACCAAGATTCAATATTTTAATAACTTCTTTAATGGTCACAAGGTTATTGTGAAATTTTGGGATTTTGTTAGTCATTTAGTATTTATTATAACTCAGATTCAGTTTCTGTTTTATTAACACATAAGGAAATTGGTTAAACTTCTCTAATTAATTATCCAGTGAGCATTAAAGGTCCTAAAATTGAGTAATAGATTTCTTAAATTCCTAAATCAAATTTATATTCCACTGGAATTTTCTCATGATTTTATGAATTTAATAATTGACTAAAATAGATGGGAAACCTATTTATAAATTATTAAAAATGGGTTTTAGATTTAATCAGAGGCTTTAAGGGGTTCACTGGGTTAAACTATAATTTTTTCTATGCCCATCTTGTTATTTAAGACTTTCATAAATTTTCTTAAATTTTTCTTATGCCATATATTATTTCTAACAGCATTATAACTTTTTCAGTGTTTATCTCCAAAAGGAAAATCATTACAACAGGTCTATTTAACATAAACAGAGACGCAAACCTACCTTACTATTCTCCTAGATATTTTTATTAAATCCAACAAGTCATCTAGTATTTAATAAAAATTTTCTAGGATTTTTTTGGAGTTGTCTAACTATTTATAGAAATACATTCTATTAACTGTTATTATTTAAAATGCTAAAAGCTGGAAAGTCTCTTGTGCACAATGTTGGGCCGGCCCAGTACGCAGGCTACGCGAGAGCCTGGCCGAAGACGGCTTTCTGCAAATACGAGTGGCTTAATTGAAATCTTAATTGAAGAGGAGGTCGTCTTCCTCCTCGGTTTGTCAGCTTTGCAATCATGAGGATGGGGATGGGGTCGGCCATGGGGAGGTTATGTGGCAAGGTCCAACTGCAAAAATGGTTTCTACACGGCTTTGCGCACCCAAAGGTGCAAACGGCTCAGCCAATGGCGGCCCACAGCAGCGGCGTAATGAGAAATAGCGGCGGTGGCCATGGCATGGCGCTATCAAGGTAGGGCTCTGGGGCCCAAGATATGGGTCCTATGGCATCTACCGAGGGAGTGGGTCTTACATGCTGGGTCGGCGTGGCCGAGGATGGTCACGAATGGCCCGGTGACATGGAGGCATGCGCGGCCGACTGAGGAGCATGGCGACGGCGCCACTCGGTAGGGCCTAGGGAAAAAGATAGGTAGGGGCATGATTAGCATGCCCCGAGGATGCTTCGGTTGCGAGAAATCGGTGAGAGGCTCACCATGGAGGAAGAGAATGTAAAGGGGGGAAAACCATGGTCGACGGCGGTCCAGGCGATTGCCCGAGCTCGGTAGGGCCTCCAAGCCCGATTGGGCCAAGGACGAGGTAGAGGGCGCCGAGAGCCAACCCATGACCTCAGGGATAGGAGAAAAGGTCCACCAGGCAAGCGGCTTTGCATCAGCGAAGGTTTCGCTAGACTTCGGGTCAGGAAGGAAATGGAGAAATTGAGAACAGGGGAGCTCAGGCTAGGCTTAAGAAGCCGAGTGGCAGCAAGGAAGGGGTCGGTGACCCAATTAAGTTGGACAGGACCACCGATCGAGGGCTTGCGTAGGCGGTGGAGGCAGCAGCAAGATGGGCAGGGGGGAGCCACAAGGCTAAGGAAGAGAATGTAAAGGGAAAACTTAAGCCGACAGGGCCAAGGAAGGGTCGGTGCCAACCCATGACCTCGTGGATAGTTGGACAGGTCCACCACCGATCGAGTGCCACGAGGCGGAAATGGAGAAATTGAGAGGGGAGCAGGGTTAAGATGCCAGGCGCGACCCAATTGAGGAGGAGAGAGTGCGGTTCGGTCCGGTGGGCAAAGGAGAGAGTGCGGTTGGTCCGGTGATGCCAGCTGAGGAGCTGAGCTGGGTCAGTGACGCTGAGCTGGATGTTGGCTCGGTGTGGTTCAACCAACGGCTCGACGCATGTGGCGTGGAGCGGCGGCAGAGCAGGAGCACGCGCAAGGCAGAGCTAGGGCGCGCACACGGTCATCGCCAGAGAGGAGGGAGAGAGTGGAGGGAGGGAGTGAGGGAAAGAGATAGAGATGCGAGTGAGAGCAGAGGGTAGTGAGAGGGAGTGTGAGTGAGAGAGTGGCATTGAGAGAGAGAGCGAGCCAGAGGGCTCATCAGCTCAACTGGGGCTGAGCCAAGAAGTGAGGAGAAAGGAGAGAGAAAGAGAGAGTATCAGTCATAGGCTCAATTCCAAAAATGGGACACAGAAATGGAACCTAGGATTTTAGGGGGGATTTTCAAGGTATATGTACATATAAATATCTATATATATACACCTATTTAAATATATGTAGGTATATAGGTATATATACAAGTTCATAAGCTTTTATGTGAATTGGTTTGGGATGGTTTGGTTTGGTGAATTCTTAACCCCCCAAACTATAATTTGATCAATTAGGTTATTAAATTAATGAGTTTTATTATGGGCATAAATTCTAAATTGGGTTTTAAATCTAGGTTAATTAGAGGTGAATTTATAATTGAGCTAGTAATTTCATGATTTAGGCAAAACCCTTAAGATTTTTAAAAATGTGAATTTGATTTGATGGGGCTATGGTACTATTCAATATCTGAAATACTATTCCCTATATGACAATAGGCAAGAGTACCTAATTTACCTATTGATATAATCTTGCATATATATTTACATTACATGAATTATTTTTGTAGAGAGCAAAAGCAATCATTTAAGCATTTTGAATATATTAATATATATATATATATAATGTTTTTACAAGAATATATGAGCCTTGCATAAGCTTTAAATGTAATTTGGGTTTTATAATAAACAAGTAGTTTCTGTATGAGGGTGTATGTGGTTTTCAAAAATATCTTTATATACGAATAATCCCTGATTTGAATCCAGTTTGCAAAATTTTGGGGCCAAAATACTTGACCACAATAACATTTTTCAAATTTTCAAAATATTTCAAATCCAAGCTGTTATAGCCAGGCTGATGAAAATACAGTGGCCACGTCACTTGCCACATTGGAATATATAATTGTCGGCCTAGCCGATGAAAATACTGCGCTACGTCAGCATATAGATCGGCGGGTGGGCATCGGCACAACAATTTTGTCAGCTGCCCTAGGCCGGCGAAAATAATGTAATTTCATCAGAAACCGATGAAAAAAATTATATTTTTGTTGGTCTATTTTCATCTGCTAGCGAATGAAAATAGTTGTTTTCATTGGTTTTTGGCTTTTATTCCTTGGTTCTAGACCGACAAAAATAAATTGCATTCCTATAGTGGTATCATGGCTGATTTTGTTTCGGAAACATGTGATGGAGTGAAAGTAGAGGCAGCGGGGTACCCACGGTTGGAGGGTGGAGGTACACAACCCAAAGTGGTGGATGGAGCCTTTACTTGCACTTGGCTCGATCGTCGTGACGAGGAGCCTCCAAAATTCCCGACCTTAGAATGTCATCTCTGTACTTCCCTTTCAGCTTTGCAAGCAAGATGGAACAAACAAGTGATAGAATTGTATTCTTTATAATCAAGTATGTTATGAATTTCACGGTTAAGTGCAGCTAGAAATCTAGCCATCTTAGTGTCTTCGTTCTCTTCTAAACCACACCGCAACTCACCAATTTGCATTTCTTGATAATACTCTTCTACATATTTATTTCCTATTATGTGGGCTCAACCTATTAACATAGTTGTGACATGACAGAACAAAGAGAGGGAGGGATAGAGGAAGGCCTAGTGTGGTCCCTATATGTCAACGACACTGAATGCAAACAGGGCGGCGCTGAGGCTCGGGCACAGCTTGCCAACACAGTTGGCTGGAGAGATGGCAGAGATGGGTTTACCTTGGTGCAAGGAACTCATGGAGGTGCTTGTTTGTGATTGGGGATGACAAAGGTGAGTGCAACAATAGCGACAGTAGGGTGCACGACATAGTTGTGAGGAGGAGAAGGGGGGTGGCTGACCGAAGGGTTGAGGAGGAAGAAGGGGTGTTGGGGCTGCTGACTGGGGAGATGAGAAAGGGAAGGGGACATCCGACAGAGGAGGAGTAGAGGCCACCAACCGTAGGGGAAGGGGGGGAACAGGGGCGGAAGAGGGTGCGTTGTTGAGTGGGGGGAGAGAGAGAGGAAAGTAGAATGGTTTTCAGATTTTTGTGGGTCGTTTTGGTATGTGTTTTGAATTCTGTTTCAACATTTAAGAATTCATTTGATTTCTGCATTTCAAATGCTAAATTGTGTATTTTATAAATTGAGGTGGTGAATATAAGTATGTTTGACTCTTTGAACAATTTTTAGCTTTTTAGATTTGTTTTGAATTTTTTCTAAACATCCATGTAACCTTGATTGTCATGCGGCTCTATTTCCCAAATTTTCAGTGTCATACTATATAGAGATGCTTTTATAATGGCACCTAACATACCTAACCAATTTAGAGTGCCCATAACTAATTTTTCCCTTCTATTATTGTTTTGTAGACAATCCAACATCAATTAAAATTAAAATTAAAATTTGGATAATCCTTGCAAATGATATAAGAGATAATTTTACTTTAATTAAGGCGACTCAACTAAAGGCACTCCGAAGCTATCTTAAACAACATCTTTTTAACTTTAATTAAGGCGACTCAACTAAAGGCACTGTCCACGCTATCTTAAACAACATCCTTTTTATTGCAATAATACTTTATGTGCCGCTAAAAACCTCAAACTCTTCCGTGTCATCACTAAAGTACTTCACCCTCCATTTCATCACATTTGTGAGTTGTTCCCTTCTTTGTCATTATTAACTTTTTTTTTGGTGATGGAGTTGCAAAAAGACATTTTGGCCTTGATATTTACTATGACAGAAAATAGAATAAATGCATAAAAATTATGGAAATTAAGAAAATAATGAGAAAATTTCTATTAGTTCAGAAAACTATGTATAACTTAAAATGTGCGATTAAAATTTAAAATTGTTTGGGATGTGATATTTTCTAAAATAAATGGTAGCAAGTAAAAAGATCACATAAATAGCATAAAATAAATAAAATATATTAAATTATAATATCGTAATAGCATGTTAAAAATATGATTTTACATAAACTTAGAAATTTAAATAACAAAATTTGGAGTTTGAAATATTTGAGATGTAATGTTTTACAATTTTAATCAGCACAATATAAAAAGGGTAGTTACGGTATTTTGGAAGGCTTTCTAACGTCATTACATACGGGAGCTCATGGTGGTGATGGGACCCATTAAATGTTACGGCGTAGAAGGCTGAGTTCCTTCAACGATGGCATGGAATGCATTGAAGACCTATTAGTGGCACACAAATATTGACTTTTTTTATTCATCCGGTTAGGAAGATGGCAGATTTCTAGTATCTCGTTTCTTCGGTGCCTTTATTCTTGTCGGCTAATCTACGGCAAATTTATTCTCTTTTACAAGTCAAACACTTTGCTGTTTCGAAAGTTTATTTAAATCTCAAAACCATCTTTTCACAATTTTTTTTGCTCTCCAAACGTCTAAGAAAGCCTACAACAGTTTAGATTAAATCCCATATTAAAGCTACAGCAAATAACTACTCTCATTCGGGCTAAAGATTGACAAATGGGCTAGTCTAGCAGGTCGAACCCGCTAGACCAATTGTGCTCACCGGATTGGCCTAGTATGTTTGGTTGCAAATCGAGCTTGGTTGGCCCGGTTTTTTTTCGACAAGGGGATAACACCCCGTTTCCATTGCATTAACAACTAAAACACATCACAAAACAGCATTTATTAGGTTCCCAATAGCAATCAGAGCTACAAAATCACACCACCAGAAACATTTCTGTCACGCCTTTGTCCAAATCGACCAAAACACCCAACATCTAGTTACAAAACACCCAACATTTTGCACACCCCCATTTTTAGATGCTCCCTACACCAGCCCACTAATCAATACGCTCCAGAGAGGACGAACTCCTACTATCTTCACCTCTTTCATCAGAGATCCGCATCCTCGAATTAACTTTGCAAAAGCTATCCAGTCTCACCACCAAACCTTCCAATCTTGCCGCCCCAGCCTGTAACACCAGCTGCCAATCACCAGGATATAGTCCTGCCAAGAAATGTAAAGTGGCACAAATAGCATACAAAATGTCAGCAGGAGAATGCACTTTCTTGTCCTGGAAGCAACACTCATTCCTGTATTTCCAAATTACCCAACAGACAGCAGCGGGGCAAGCAAAATACACCATGGAACCATTACTCCACCACCTTTTAACCCAAATGAAGAAAGCAACAAAAGATCCAGGAATACAATCAGCTCCCAAGGCCAATGCTATGCACCCCCAAATAGCTTTAGCCATACTACAACCAAAAAAGAGATGATTATTCGTCTCAACATTGCAACAAAACTGACAAGCTGGATTTCTGGACCAAAACTTTTTTCTTAGCACATCTTTAGTTAAAATGGCATTTTGAAACGCAAACCACATAAAAATCTTGACTTTAAGAGGAATTTTACACTTCTAAAATCCAAGGAAAGCCCTCCAACAAAAGTTTCTGCACAAAGAAGAATAAATCGATTTGACTGAAAAGAGGCCAGATTTAGACAAATTCCGCCTCACCACATCAGCATCATTGGAAAATTGAACCTCCTGCAGACTCCTAATCAAGGCAGTCCACTTATTCCTATCCTCTCCAGTTAACCATCTTCTGAAAGAAAAGATCCAACCCATACTGCGAGCTCTTTCAACAATAATAGACTGATCATTGCAAATCTCGAAAACACTAGGAAACTGGGATTTAAGGGAATGACCCTTCCACCAAATGTCCCTCCAAAAGTCCACACTATGCCCTGAACCCAGCACCCAACTCCTCCTTTTAGTGTACATATCTCTAATAGAAAGGAGATCACCCCAGCACCTCGAAATGCCATAACCTCTCTTTAGGCTAGTAACAGTCTTACCCTTTATGTATTTAGTATGAACCAACCTCCCCCACAAACCACCTTCATTTTTTTCAAGTTTCCACCACCATTTGCATTACAAGCTAATATTCAAGTCCCTCAAATTCTTCACCCCCAAACCCCCTCATTTCTTCGGACAACAAATTGAATCCCACTTCACTAAATGAATTTTCCTAGTATGCTTATTCCCTTGCCAAAAAAACTTTCTCCAAATCAAATCCATCTTGTTAAGCACAGTCTTGGGCATAAGAAACATCGACATAAAATAAATGGGGATACTGGATAGGCAAGAATTCAATAACACCAACTTTCCCCCGAAGAAAGAGAACACCCTTTCCAAGAGCTCAGCCCATTTTACATCTTTCTAATAAGACCCTCCCATTCACTAACCTTCACTCTATCACATCCCACCGGAACCCTAGATACTTCATTGGGAGAGTCCCAACAGCACAATTAAAGAGCACAGAGTAGTTTTTTACCCGATCAGCATCACAATTTACACAAAAAATCTCGCTTTTTAGGAAATTAACTTTTGGACCAGACATGTTTTCAAAGATATAAATGAGCAATTTCAAATTTCTAGCTTTGTCAAAATCATCGGGCAAACACACCACCATATCATCAGCATACTGCAAAATAGAAACCCCTGAGGTACCAAATCCGGAACTAAACCACCGATTAACCCTTCAGATCTGGCTTTAAAATCATTTTAGCAAAGCTATCCACCACTAGATTAAAAAGCAAAGGGGACAGAGGATCCCCCTGCCGAACTCCCTGCTTGCCACAGAAAAAACCCCCTTCCTTACCATTAATTCTAACACACAGAGTACCCACAGACACCACCTGCCTCATCCAACTGCACCAAAGTCCATTAAATCCTCTCTTCTCTAGACATTGAAACAAGAAATCCCACCTAACTTTGTCGTAAGCCTTTTCAAAATCAAGTTTAAGAAAGATACCCCCTTTTCTACTCCTCTTGACAGAATGAAAAATTTCCTGCAAAGCTAGAACCCCATCCATAATATTCCTGCCTTTTAAGAAGGCATTCTGAGAGCTATCAATAATCCTCCCTAGAACCCCCGCCACACTATTAGTCAGCACCTTTGTAAAGATTTTATAGAGACAATTCAATAGGCAAATGGGTCTGTATTGTTGAATGCATTCAGCTCCTGTTTTTTTAGGAATCAAAGTTATAACTCCATAATTAATCTTCCCCAAATCCAAAACCCCATCATGGAAATCTCTAAAAAGGAGCATAAGGTCCGCACGAATAATGTCCCAACATGTCTGGAAAAATTCCACCGGAAAACCATCAGGACCCGCAGCTTTATTAGTATTCATCGCAAAAATAGCAGTCCTCACTTCCTCTTCAGAAAAATCAACTTGTAATTTGAGATTCTCTTCAAAAGATACCTTTTCAGAATCCTCCCAAAGATCCTCTAAGTCAAATAAGGCACAGTCCCCAGGGTCACTAAAAAGGTTTTTATAGTAATTAGTAGCAAAAACCGATAAATCATCTTCTCCTCGAATTACACGATCCCCCCCTCCAGAAAGGAGACAATGATATTTTTCCTCCTCCTCCCATTGGCTACTTTGTGAAAATAAGGCGTGTTGTTATCCCTGCATCTCAACCATTTATCATGTGATCTATTCAACCAAAGTTTTTCTTCTTCCGCATAAATGTCCATCAATCCTCGTAAGCTCTGAATTTTAGCTCTTAATTGGTCTCGCGACAACAATCCCCTCTCTTCAATCTTCTCAAGCTCACTCAGCGACCGAACAAACTGATTCTTGATTTTATAGTTAGTACCAAAATCATTAGCCCCCCAACCTTTAAGACTTTTTTTAACTCTTTTCATTTTGATCAAAAAACCATCAAGAGAATCTCTACCAACCATGTTATCCCCCCAGATTTTGCTCACTAACTCCAAGAAACCCTCTTTCTGGGTCCATCTTTTATCAAAGATAAAACTCCTACCAACTTTCTCTCCAGCCTGATTAGCTTCTAATTTAAGCAAAACCGGATTATGATCCGAAAACACTCTGACCATCTTGTGGAGAGAAGCTAAAGGAAAAATATTCTCCCATTTACTAGACACAAACATCCTATCCAACTTCTCCAAAGTCGGACAAGCCTGCATATTAGACCACGTGAACCCCCTACCCACCAATGGAAGCTCCCTCAAATCCCAGGTATTAATCACTGAGTTAAAGAGCCGAACCACATTCCCCCCTACAACACCCCCATTTCGATCCTGAGTCGACCTCAGAATATTGAAATCACCCCCAATGATAAAAGGAGCATCATCCGAGGCCACAAAATACACCAGCTCCCTAAGAAACTCAACTTTCTTATCGCTGTGGGCCGCCCCGTAAACTACCAACACATTCCATTTGCACAAAGAAATTTTGTCCCACAAATTAACTTGCAAAATAAACGTACCTTTTCGCACCACAAGAACATCGAATCGTTGACACAATACCCCACACAGAATACCACCAGAATTACCCTTAGACTCCACCCAATTCCATTGAAATAAATTACTCCTATCAATTTTCCTGAAGGACTCCTTATACACCCGGACCTTAGTCTCTACCAGGCCCACTACGCACAGATGATTAGAAGTAACACAATCAGCAATAAATTCCCCACACCCTTTTCCCTAATACCTCTACAATTCCAGAAAAGACAGCTCATTGAAAACACTCTTTATTATTATTATTATGACTATTCCTACTCCCGTTCCCCCTCCCCACCTTATGAACCTTTTTCAATTTTTTCCTTCTCCCACTCCCACCAAAGTGATGAGAGACAATCTTTTCCCAAATATCTTCATCCCTTCCTTCCACAAAATCGCCATCATCCTCCAACCCCTCCCAATCCAGAAAGACATCATCACCCAACGCCTTATCTTCATTTTCGCTACCCTCAGCTAAAACATTACTGGACTCCGACAGACAACAATTTTGTTTTTCAAAGAGATCACTCCTAGCTTTCTCTAAAGACTTAATCATATCAAAAGAAGAACACTCATTGTTTCTAACAGACACCCCCATCAAGCGAGTAGTATTGAGCAACACCTCAGTTCCCAAACTAGCAAAAGAATTAGAGGATTGTAAATTACCTTCCAAAATTTTCTTTTGAGCCAATAACATAGCTTTTTGCTGAATATGAATAGAATTCCCCTTAAGCCTCTCACTCCTTCGAACCAGCAGAGCCGCAGCACAATTGTCCACCACTGTCCCAACAGACTTATCTGCTACAAAAGGTGAAATCCTCAACTCTTCCAGCTGTTCATCTTGACTTTTTTCTACCAAGTCATCTACACCACATTCCCCCGACTCCTGAATAATAGAATTGCAAGACACTAGCCAAGCGTTATCACCCTGAACCTTTTCATTCCCAGTCAGCACACACATACACTCCTCAGTATTTGTTTTCTCAACAGAACATTCCTACCCAGAACCCATGTCAACTAAATCAACCATAACATTCTCTTCCCCAGTCAATACCTGCATACAGCCCTCACTATTGCTTTCCTCAACAAAGTTTTCCTGCCCAGATCCCACATCACCTAATTCCTGCATTGTCATTATCTCCGAGACATTAACCTCCCCCAAATTATTCAACATAACTGTTTCAGTAGCCTCTGTAACCTCCAGATCATCCCTACATATATCACCACTATCCTTCATGCAATCCATATTCAGCACCACATTATTTTCACAACTGAGCCCCATTTCAGTTGCTGCCCCCTTTCTTCAACAGCACCTTTACCCTTACCACCACCTCCACCATCATTCTCACCATCCCCTTTTTGCAACTGACTATCCACTCCAAAAGCCGAATCACCAATTTTTTGTTTCTTGGCGGATTTTCCCCACCGTCCTCAGCACCTTTCTGCCCTACAAGTGTCATGACCGGCAAATCCGGAAGAGAACCATCATCCAATAACTCCTCCATTTCAAACACAAAATCATAAAACGCCCTTCCAATAACACCCTCAGCCACCACCGGGAAGTTACTCACATCTCTACACCCCATTCTGACTCTAACAAAATCCATGTTAAGCAAACTTGAGTTGTCCACCTCATAAGGAATCCCAGCCAAAGAGAAAACATAGTAAATAATTTTATGTGTCCGTTTATCCAGAGGAATATTACTAATCCTTACCCAAGCTTCTTGAAGAAAACCTTTGGCTCCAATATCATGTTTCCAAGGATCGATCTTAATAAAGGCATTGACATTCATCATTCTCATCTCAAGACAATTAGACATAACATGCACACTTTCAGCATTGGGGAATTTCACTAAAAATTGTTTATCTCTAATTTTTTGAACCGAACCTGTCCAACCATGCCCGAAAATAGCTTGAAATTCCACCTCAAGATCAGGGCCAGAAGCCGACCCACTAACCACCAAAACAATAGCGGAGCATTTCCTAGCATCCATCCCCACATCCATAGCATCATCCTCAATAAAGAAGAACCCTAACTCCTCTACTTGGAAACCGTACAGCTGAGCCACATACTCCCAAGGATGTCAATCACAACAGGCTTTAGAGCTATGTTCATCCTTTCCACACTGAGTATACCGAACAGGGAACGTACAATCTGCGATCACATGACCCTTACGATGACACTGGAAACACGGACCTATCTCCTTACCTTCTCGCAAAGAACCACTTCCCCTAGGCAAATCCAAACCAGATTTCCCAGATCCAGCAAAACTAGAATCACCACCTTTCGGCCACCACCTCAAGGAGGGATCAATACTTTGTGCTATCTCTGTATTCTGAGAACCAGAACCACCATCCCAACGAGACCAACCTGGAACCGATCCGTGAACTTGATCATCAGATCCCCCCTTTGTTCTTTCCCACGTAAAGCTACGGCCACCGCCGCCATTACCACCGAACCGACCCTGAACAACACCAGCACCGCCACCATGGCCTGAGAGATCCCCACTCCAACCACCAGAATAACCACCCCTCCATCCTCGGCGACCACCAAATCCACCACCACGATGAACTCCACCCCGACCCCGAGCATCAAAACCTCCAAATCTACTGCGCCCCTATCAGAAACATCCCGACGACCCCCAAACCTTACCGGATCCATCACAGCAGGTGGAGGAGATGCAACCACCGTTGCAAAAGATCTCCGATCACCTTCAACTGTTCCCTTCCAGCTTCTATTTGGAGAAAAAGAAGAATGCACACCACCCTGAGGAACCCTAGCCGAAGACCAAAATCTCCCGAATCGTCGGCGCAGACCCAGATCTCCCCAAAAAGGCGCAGGCAGCGCAACCGACCGCGGAGAATGGGAAAGTACCTTCAGATCCCTCACCCCCTCCGCAGACTCTCCAGATGGCACCAATCCACCCGATGGCACAACCGTCCTCCCGTCCGCAACCGCAGATGACTCGCCACGACACCCGCCTCCTCCAGATGTCAGCCATCCACCGTGGGAGACGATGGACGATGAGGTCGCGAGGGCTCGCACCACGAGCGCTCCTCCGCCATTACGAAGCGCACCGTGAGAGACCGTAAGAGCGCACCGTGAGAGATCCTCGCCATTTGACTCCTCTCCTAATGCCTGATCTATATGTAGACTCTAATTTTCATTTCCCTTGATCACTTCCTTCAAGAAACATTTTGGTTGGCCCGGTTTACTCTAAAGTTCCTTGCTTTGGTCGCAACTTCGTCTGTCCGACTTGCGTCTCATAGTAGCGGCTAGCATGGCCTATGTTGGCCTTAAATGTAGTATCCTAATAATCAAATATATGTAATTAATCAATCGATTGATTTCCTTTTGCAAATATCAATCAACGGATTTTTAGTCAATATCAACTATTTTGTGGGCGGTCGGTTTGATATTGGTTTTGGGATTTGTGCTGTACCTAGTTAATAGTCGATTAAAATTTTGTAAAATTTCAGTTGTAATTGTACATTAGTAAGTCGAACATTGCATGATGAAGTAAGTTGTAATTTTAGGACAACTATACTGAAATCTTTAAATTGCATATTAGTAATCCTAAAATTGGAACTAAAGTGCAATTTTAATACAACTATACCACAACTTTTAGTTCCATTTATATTTATATTTTGTACGGTTTCATTAAATTTTTGTTACATATATTTTTTGTTTTGTATTTTGTGTTGTGTTTGTTTTGCATTTTTGATGTGGAGATGAAGATAGTTTTGTGTGTCTACATGACTAAAATGGTTTAAATTATCAATAGATATACCCGATTAATTATGGGTCTACTTTTCTTGTGACATATAATTCTTTTCTCTAATTTATAGTGTATTTTTGAATTCTATTGATTATTCAGATTTTGAACTATTTTTAGCTAAAAATGGGTTGACAGCCCAAGGGCCCGTTATAAAACGGCCCGGTACAGCACGGTTGTCCACGAACTGCTCCACCACGTACCAGACCGTACCGGACATGGACCAGACTGGACTAAACACGAACCGGGCGTCCTATTGGGCTGGGTATGGTTCAGCCGTTCGGGCTATCCTGCTCGGTCCACCAGTCAGACCGTGGCAGGAGCCCAGTACTAGTCCTCACAGTCGAGTCCCGACGCCTCCTCTCCGTTGTGTACACGCAACCTCCTCCAATCAACGACCTTTCTCCACCCACCGGCTGCAGGTTCGGACAGCCGACGCCGTCCCCGATTCCGCCAATTCACCTTTCGCTACAGTCTAACTTAATGGCGCTTCCGGTCCCCGTCGGTGACGCCGCTGGTGACACTTCGGACCTCCGAGACCCCACTGAACTCTTCCCTGAAAGCATCTCTAATAGTAGACTCAACTCCTAATTATAAGCAACCTTCATGTTATTTATATATAGTATATAGACAAAGTGACAAACTTCTCAATAGACAAGCTATAGCATATTTTTAAAATTAAATATAGGTCTACATGTAATACCTTTATTTGTTTTGAAAAACGTTATAAACTGACTTTTGCTTAAGAGCTAGTTTTTGTCCCTCTCATTCTCTTCTCTCTCCACATAAGAAAAATACTGAGTTGAAAATCTTATAACTATCTGAGGTGGTCTTGTTGGAGATGCTGTGAGGTTTACTTCGGCCGCCGACTCAGTCCCTCGGCATTAAAAATTCCAAATTTTCAGCGTGCAAGTACCTGAACCTGAATTGTGTTACCAATTCGTACAAAAGAAATGTTTGCATAAAAATGGAAAATTCCAAATCATGTTTGGTTACTAACAAAGTGTATGAATCGGAAACCGTATGGGTCCCTACTTAGAGCGTCCTGTCAGGATAACAAGCTCCGTTGCTCCCGGTGTTGCGCCGTTTCATGCATCCGGTTCGATGGAAGACAGGAAGAAGACTTGAATTTGAGGTGGGCTTCTTTTAGATGCATTAGCTTAGTGTATATGCTTCGCTGCTAAAGAATACCTTATTACTTCATACCATGTAATGAATATCAAGTCATCCTTGATTATATTATGTTGAGTTTGATTTGATACGAGTCATTCCAAAAATAGAAGTGATGTATCGTCACTGCTAGGCTTTTTATAATCGTGCTAGTTGAAAGCCTGTGAAATGCAACTTACCATGGATTTTAAATATGCCGTGTTACGCGATTTATAACATGTCCCGTGGCCTCTTACATCATCTCCCTCCACTATGTTTCATCACCTATCACCTAGAAGATGTACATAATTTTTTTAATAATAGAATTATAACTTTTGAATTTTTTTAATAATAGAATTATAACTTTTGACCTCTGCTCCAATCAAGAATGCACACATATATTACACAACTAAAAGCTAAATACTTATTACATTCTAAATGCCAAAAACCAAAAACGATACCACAAAAAAATTGTCATGCTAAGACTAGCCAAAAAAGGAGATAAAAGTATCTGCCTTTTGCTTCAAAACAACCAAGCAATCATAGCATTCTGACGGTTGTACCTTTGTTCATCCTCCACGTAGAAATGACCATCAACCTTCAAATTACTCCTATGCGGTTTCGCAAACAAAAATACTTCAAAGTTACAGATTACAAAGGCCTCTCACACCACCCAAATGGAGAGATAAGAAAGAGAAGAAGAGGCAAACATTCAAACAAACTAGTCCAGAGAAGAAACCATTGCTGACTTGTCGAAACCAAGTGCAATATCTTAAAATATACCGCTAAGCCACCCATCAAATCAACAAACATATAGATGATTCATGACTCCGAAAGGAGAGAAGCAATGTCCATATTGATGCTGTAGCCCGATCAAGTAGAATTTGGATCTATGGTTTTCACCTTGGAAATGTCGTAGAATTCAAAATATCTAGGAAGACCAATGCTTCTCAACGGCTAGCAACTCCCTTGGCCCTCGCCATCATTTGCTCTGGCTAATGAAGCCAGAAAAACAGATTTCTCCTGGACTGGCACTCTTGCAACACCCACCCATCTAGCCGTTCACTGCTATTGTAGGACCTACTGTCATAAGTCACCATGAGAGAAGTCTAGTCACCACTGGACCAAGCAAAAGCAGGGCCGTGCTAGCACACACACTCCTAGTCACTGCCGTCGTCAGATCCAACACGATCTAGGTCTTTGTTCCCTCCTCGACCATGCCTATCATGCCGCACATATCTCGTCTACTTGGAGCTTCTGCCGAGCATGACCACACCAGAGTGTGGAGAATCCTCCTAGCGGCGAAGGTAGACGAACGACGCTGGTTGCTGGGAGCACTTTGCTCCTGGCTGAACGTTGCCCTGTTTTTGGGTCTCTTTGGTGAGCATATATGCCTCAAGTTTTTGTTACTCTCTAGTTCTTCGCTGTCTCCCTTTTGTTAAAATAAAGTGTAAATAGAAATAAAAAACTTTCCAAACTACCAACACACAAAAATAAGAAAGTAAATCAAATTTAAAAAGTTGTGTACGAGCTAAAAACTTCCGAAAATGATAAACTCGCCAAAATAAGAAAGCAGAGATATTTGTAAGGAGTTTATCTAGCATTCGAAAAATAGAAGTGATAGAAAAAACTTTTTATAGTAAAAATTTAAAAATATAAATGCCAATTAATTAGTTCCAAATCTTTGGCCCGTCCAAAAACAATTGAAATTCATGATAATCAATTCCCAATATCCAATTCGAAGAGGGTGTTATTTTTCTCTAAAATTAGACGGCGCGTTATAATTAGCAATTCACAACAGAAATATTAACACGGTGGGGAATTATAATCTGATTCGGCAAGATTGAAACGTTAGAGAGAAATACCGATAGATGACTCGGAACATAATGGACAGAACCTTACTTGCAAACATAACAAAAGAAAAAAAAATGTAGACACGATGCACCTACGCAAAAGTAGTCAAAGGGTATTGGAATTAGTTTATCCTATACGCACCAGCTGCTCGATCACGTTGCTATCTTGGAGAGTTTCCACTGTGTTTAAGAACCTATTCTAATCCATGTAGCCCTAATTGACTCACACTTACCCAACCCAAAGGCTCATAATCTGAACCAGCTGGCTGGCATGGCTTCCAAGCAATCTGCACAGTTTCTTTTCATCATTTGATGCCTTGCTCTGAACATCGTGTAACTGAACTAATAGTTTTTCTTCTTGTCGTAGTCAGATTTGTCCAGTAAGCTGAAATTAGGAAAAAAGAAGAACACATCAGGAAGGCATGCAGTGCAAAGCGAACAGCGACGTCAGCTTCTCTCTATTTATACTAACTGTTCTCCCTCCCACATCTCATCATAGAAATTGAAATACTGTCTCTATACTCTGCCGCACGATGGCCAATCGTTTCCCTCTGGCTGTACCTTTAGGAGTAGTGGCAGTGGTGTTGGCGTTCACGTGGACGGCGGCGGCGAGTGGCCATGCCGCCGACCGGATAGCCCGGCTGCCCGGACAGCCGGCCGTCGACTTCGACATGTACTCCGAGTACGTCACCGTCGACGAGCGGGCCGGACGGGCACTGTTCTATCTGCTGCAGGAGGCGCCCGCGGAGACGCAGCCGGCGCCGCTCGTGCTGTGGCTGAACGGCGGGCCCGGGTGCTCCTCCGTCGCGTACGGCGCGTCCGAGGAGCTCGGCGCGTTCCGCATCCGGCCGGACGGCGCCACCCTCTTCTTGAACCAGTATCGCTGGAACAAAGGTAGCCACTCGCCTCCCTTCATCGGAGCAGCTTCGCCTCGTCAAGATTTCATCAAGTGGAGATCGTATTGTGATTCGTGATGATGGATGCAGTGGCCAATATCCTCTTCTTGGACGCGCCGGCCGGCGTCGGGTTCTCCTACACCAACACCACCTCCGACCTCTACACTTCCGGCGACAACAGAACAGGTCACCTACCCTGCAGCTGTTTCACATACGTGACACTTTCTTACGTTGCACTCCGTTCCATTGCTTCAACGGTTTCCGACCTTTTTGTTTTATTCTTGCAGCTCATGATTCCTACACTTTCCTGGTGAAATGGTTCGAGAGGTTCCCGCACTACAAGTACCGCGATTTCTACATCGCTGGCGAGAGCTACGCAGGCATCAGCTCCTTCTCCTCCTCTTTCTGTTTCTCTTGTAATAATGTGATGACTGATGAACGAAATCTCCAGGGCACTATGTACCGCAGTTATCGCGGCTCGTCTACCGGAAAAACAAAGGCGTCAACAAGCCCTTCATCAACTTCAAAGGCTTCATGGTAGGTGCATGCCCGTTGACCTCTATGCTATCTCTCCTGATTGCAAGCAATGACACACAAGATTGATTCAGGTAGGGAACGCGGTGACCGACGACCACCACGACTACGTCGGCACGTTCGAGTACTGGTGGAACCACGGGCTGGTCTCCGACGACACGTACCGCCTCCTCGGAGCGTCCTGCACGCACGACTCGATCGAGCACCCGTCGCCGGCGTGCGTCGCCGCGCTGAACGTCTCCACGGCGGAGCAGGGCGACATCGACATGTACAGCCTCTACACGCCCACCTGCAACCAGACGATGCCGGCGAGCCGGAGGCTAAAGGGTCACTACGTGAGTAGAGCATATTGCCATCTCTTTCCAGTAAAGCCATGCTGCCTTTTCAAGTGAAACGCCCTAGTTATGGCCGTTAGGTTGGGACAAACTATCGGTTGCTGAAAACATCTTAAGGCGCATTACAGAGAACATGAATTATAACTTATCGATTTATCTCGAGCTTGAGAATTTTTAGAAGTGGCGCCGAGTCGGATGGCGCAAAATTTAGGATTTAGAGAACTTTATCGACTACGCTCATCGAGATAAAAATAAAGCAGTTCAAAAGTAAAAAAAAAACAGATGAGTCAATATTAGTCGGATAAGTCCTAAATTTTCATGACTTATCCGACTCTCGGCTGACATTACTTTTGAATCCGTTTTTTCTCATAGAAGCTCGAGATCTCTCGATCTAAAACCATCCGACTCAAGTTCACTTCGAAATTCGAATCAATGTAATACGTAGCCTAAAGCTGCAGCCTCTTTTGCCTTTCTTCTCCACTGTTAGTTTACTGATCAGTTGCTGGTGTGTGCAGCCATGGATGACCGGATCGTATGACCCGTGCACTGAAAGATACTCCACGGTGTACTACAACCGGCCGGAGGTGCAGAGGGCTCTCCACGCCAACGTCACCGGCATAAACTACACATGGGCGACATGCAGGTTTGTACATTTTTCGCTTTCGTTATTCGGAAGAAATGGAGAGCAGTTTCAGTTTTTAGCAGAAGATAGATCGAGGTTTAGTACATCAGAGAAGTAGATGTTTGGCATGCATGGCTTAAGGTTGTGGCAGCTTTGAATTTGAAGATGAAAGTATCCAAAGTAGTAGTGCTTTCTCCACTAGGCTCATTTAGCTTGATGAATGAAATGGCAGCGACACCATCAACACCAACTGGAGAGATTCGCCGAGATCGATGCTTCCCATCTACAAGGAGCTTATTGCAGCTGGCCTAAGGATATGGGTCTTTAGGTCAGTATTTTACTTTTGATATATTTGACATTTTTGTTAACTACTTGTGTAGGCCTAGCATAGTCTTAGGAATTATTTTCTTACGCTATTATTTGAGTTTATTCGTCACACAATCTCTTTTCCGTTTTAGAATATTGGATGCATAAAGAATCTATAGATTAATATACAAGTCATCTTACAGACAAATAATATTTTTTAATGTACGTGCATGTGTCATGCCTTAACGAGAGTTTTCACCTAGAATCCGACCAAGGGATTTTGTACCATATCTATAACCATCAATCGACTGAATTTAGACGACAATTTCAGTCAATTTTTGGTCGTCCGATGATGTTTGGAGATTCGTGATTCGCATCTGCTTCATCGCTGCTTTGCATCGCCTCCACCATTTTGCATTCACCTTGTTGCCCCCTCAACTTCTCACGTTACCATTGCCGGATTAGGGTTCAATGTTCCCCGGGTTAGGTCTAGGGTACACCTCCTTAGAGGGAAGCTGGTTAGCCAGAGCACAACGATGGGTAGTCTATAGGCGTTAGCAACAGTGTTCTTTCGGCTATGGGGTTGTTAGAGGGTGTCGACGGCGGCATCGAGGGCAATAACTTAACAGCCAGAGTTAGAATGAACAGTGCGGCACAACAGTGGGAAACTGGGAATGAGAGAAGACAGATCAGTGAGGCGGCAAGACCAACGCTAGCTGTGGGTGAGCTATGCCGGTCGGAGAGGAAAAAGTCTAGGGAAAGGAAGGGAATGGCAGTGACGTGACCGCGGGGGTAGAAGTCTACTAATTTTAGTTGACTACCCAATGGCCAATGCCACTTTGTACTCTCCTATTATTGACTTGCCGCTTCTAAACATACGTACTTTGCCAATGAATTCTACTCTTTTGAAAAAAATCATGCAAGTTCCTGAAAGGGACATATGAACAACCAGTTACAGCCTTAGCAGCGTGTTGGTCACATGGGTGGGAAAAGGGGGAATGGTAACTGAGGCAAGAAGAAAATTCCCTGAGGTCACACAGGGAAGAGAATTCCCTTCGTTTAGTCACGAATTATCGTTCCCTCTCTTAATTCCCTCCAATAAACAAATAACTCATACCTCTTAATTCTTGTTCCCTTGCGTCAATTCTCTCTCTCCAAACACACTGTAGGAGTGCTAGAAAAGAGAGAGTGACCAGTATTCGTCACTTGCATTGCTTTGACTGAACTCCTTCAGTCTAGGTTGCCGATCAGCATGAAGAATTTAAGATCCGTCATATTATCTGCAAGATATTCCTCCACTATCAATAGCAACCGGCTGCAACCGGACCACCCGACGTCTTTTCCGCATTTCTTATCACCAGCCGCGATGTTTGCCATCTTGTTGCGATCATTCATGCAGGAAAGATGCCGATGGGATATTGTCCACTTAGGACAAACATTCTGTGCAATTATTCGCGATTTGATCAGTCCAGCTCCAGCGCCACAACTTGTACATTTGCTTAACTTCGTTGTATAGGAAAAGAAAAGAAAAGAAAATGCAGTGAAGAATGGAATCTATGCTAGAAAAATTGACAGAATGTTTGCTTGATTATCTTCTCTCGCAGCGGAGACACGGACGCAGTGGTGCCCCTGACAGCAACAAGATACTCCATCGATGCTCTGGGCCTCCCAACCACCGTTAGTTGGTACCCTTGGTATGACAACAAACAGGTCAGCCTCATTCCACTCGCCTCTCTTTCCATGAAACTCCTTTTGGACAGAATTGATTATTCAGCTATTCTGATGGGCATGGAAACAACATGCATCAATATGCAGTCTATTCTTTTCCATATCAGATGTGATCAACCTGATCAATGAATTGTTCATATTATGCACTTAATTTCATACGATGGACAATTTTTTTTGTAAGATATCAGATAGAAGTCACAAGCTTAATCAGCTAATGCACTGTGAGGTTGGCTTGATTAGGTCGGCGGTTGGAGCCAGGTGTACAAGGGCCTGACGCTGGTGACGGTGCGAGGAGCGGGGCATGAGGTTCCCCTCCACCGCCCACGGCAGGCGCTCATACTCTTTCAGCACTTCTTGAAGGGAAACCCCATGCCAAGCCAGACGACAAAATAGTTTATTGCAGTTTTATATATGGTAGTAATAAGGTGAAAGCACACCATGATAAACAACAAATTAAAATGGTCAATAAAGATTCACATTGGATCGACACAAATTGTTGACGCAGTACATATATATAATTTGATTTCTCATCGATCCTGCAGTCGTTAGATGAAGCCATTTCCAATTTTCCACCATCGTACGTAGTTGTTCATGTTGACGATAGCACACCAGCGTATGGCACCAGGGCATTCCACGCTGAGGCATATTCATGCTCGATGTGGTGCTAGTGCTACTGGGACGTTTCGTAGACACGCAATTTACTTTATTGGATCAATTTGCTACAGCTTCTTGCACAGCCATACACTTTATATTAGTGTAGCATACCTGCTTTGAACAAAAATTTAAGAAAGGAACACGGTGGTGTCGATGCATGTGTCAACCTAATTAAACAACCCATGAAACCATAGTTGTCACGCTCCACCAACCTCCTATGAACCCTAGCTGTGTGATGCATTGTTAGTACACCGGTGCACGACGTTCCGCCCCCTCTATGTTTGGATACTGTACATGCGTTGGTGCTGTTGTTGTACCGCTGATACTTGATGTACCTTGACATGCACGACAATGGAGCCGGCTATTATTAGTGATATATCCTAGAGATGATTATGTAAGATGATTATATTATGTCTATGTTTATTTACTCTTGGATTATATGTTATCAGTTTTATTAATAAACGTTGCTCACATTATTCATCAAGTACGATTTGGTTGTGAGACACGTTGTTTATATAATCTTATTCTAACTGATCTCTGGTCTTATATCATTATGTGGGGACAATGATGATTTGATCAGCATATGACTTAATTGATGGTGATGTTTTATATACCATAGATATAGAGATATCAAAATAATAATGTGGATATATGTTAGAGAACATGGTGTTGAAAAGACATACTCTGAGACACTACTGAGATTGTTATCTTACATTGCCATCAGCCTGTAGTTTTGACTAGTATACCTATATGATCCATAGACTTAAGGTCGTCATTGAATCCTAGCATGCGTAGTTGTATACTTTGGGGTTATTAACTGCTGCACCGTAACTGGGTAGTTATAAAGATAGCTTTCGATTACGCTATGAAACATGGACTAGGGATGAGCCGATATAATCGTTCTATGCATTTAGGGGTCAATATGTCCTGCTATGAACCACTATTGATTTATGGTTCAAAAAAGAGTTTTCGGGGCCACGACCACCTGCGCATGGACCTAACGGGTCACACATTTAATGGATTGGAACATGTCTAATAGATTGATTCATTAGTGGGTTTCACAGATACTGATCCATGTAGGATTAGAGTCCTAATAGGCCTCTAGCGTAGAAGCCCATTAGTGCATTCCATATAAAGGAAGACGGTGGGGCGGCACATATATACGAGCTCGCCACCAAGTAACCCTAGCCGTCGTGCCCCTCCAACTCCTAGAAACCCCAGCCACACGCATGTAGTGCTAGGACACCGGCGCACGGTGTTCCATCCTTGGACGTGTGAATACTGTAGAGGCGCTATAGTAATTGCTGTGGCACTGATCAGGGACAAGGAGAAGAAGGTCAGCGAGATCGACTACTTCCTTTATAGCAATACTTACGACGTTGCTGCAATGCTGATCGGCGAGGAGGGGGCGTTCAACTCGACGTGAACAACTACTTTATGTACCTCGACATGCATGACGTCGGACTCAGCTACTCTAACTCTTCTTCCGTTGCGATTGCGTGTCAGGAGTAACGATCTGTGATGCTCTACTCGCATGATTGTGGGGGCCTCGCTCAGAGGTCCAGCAAATGATTCATACACTAGTACCTAAATCGATAGGTTAGTCCACACCATTAAATAGCTGGATCATAAAGCATACCATGATTAGATTGAAATGGATAACTTAACAAAATTAATGCCATTCGGCGAATAGTTTTACAACAGGGTCGTCCATGCCTAATATCATTATAGTACACACGAGAGTTCATAGTACAAATGCGGAAGTCTTCATTGCAACAAAAGAGTATCCAGCGGCTATCCATCCATACAAGTGGTTGGAGGGAACGCCCTAAGCATTGTCTTGGCCTTCATAACTAGAGATTTCATCATTGAAGCAAGCATAGGGGTCTTCAAGGTTCTTTCCATCTAAAGAGTGAGTGAGTGTGAAGGTAAGTATGCAATCAAACCGCACTTATGAGTTAACACCCTCCTAATGCATTAATGACATAAATCCGGTTGGAAATAATCATAGTTTAAACCTATGACTTAGCCAATTCTAAATTGAGAGAAAAGAGTTAATGATGTTCTTTAGATTAACCAATCATGTCTATCCTGCTATCATCCCATGGTACGACTAGACCAAACTCAAAACTCAGCTGGAACCACGGTTCCTATTCTTCCTTCTTACATCCGCCATCATATTCCAGGATTTAGCAATCCTATTGTAGATCATCATTCCTGAATTGTCAGTCCAGCAAACACATGATCTAGGTCACCCTTAGATGATGTCCTTCCGCTTGTCTCTCGGGTTGGATGTTAACCTATGTTCAATCATGATTGACACTGCCCTGTTTGATCAATCTAGATTAATCATCAAATGGCTCAATAAAGAGCATAAGACAACTTTTGAGCAATTGTGTACGCAGATAAGGAAGAAGCATGCTAGTGACGGAAGACAAAAAAAAAAAAAGGCAAATAAAGGGAAGAGACCTTTGGTGGATAAAGAAGATGAGTTGGAGAACGAAAATGACATCGACAGTGACAAGGAGAAGACATGGATAATCCTTCTTATGTTGAGTCTGGTGCAAGTAGCTCATGACAATGCTAACCAAGGGAGAGACTATGAAAACATTGGTGATTACTTGTGTGTGTCTTATTTGTGTCTATATTTCAAAAATATTCTAATGAATTGTGTGATGTTTGTACATGTGACCATGGTTCAGCCGCTGAAGAGCAGGAGATTGAGAAAGCTCCAAAAAAAAAAAAAAAAATAGGAAGACCATGAACGTGAATAGCCTCATGAACGCAAAATAAGAACTTGTGAACTTCTATCTTTGATTTTCTGTACACCTGTGGTTGTCCAAAAGCTACATTATGAACGTATGAACTTCTATCTTTGGCTACATGTGGTTATGTATGGACTGATTAATTGTGAATTTCTATGGAGTTATGAATTATGATGCAGTATGAAGCTATGAACATGGTTATATTCATTCCCCTTGTGATAATATTTATAATTGTCGCAGAGTGTAATAATTGATAATTACTCCCTGGTGTTGCCATTTTTTTTCCCTTTTTTTTTATGTCCGTCATGCGTCTACCAACCTGCCAGAATTTCGGTCGGAATTTCGCTAGAATTTTGGTTTTTTTTTGGCTTGAATTTCATCTGAATTTGGCCAAATTTTCTCGGTCATTTGATTTTTTCTACCAAATTTAAAAACGAAATTTTCGGATTCCACATATTCAATAATTCCGCTGGCGAATAGAATTTTTCTGGACGAAACATTAATCCTTGGTCATGACGATACTTGCGTTCACCTCGAAAAGCAAACGGTCATGAAACAACAGGGGTGTGATAGCATCTTTTCCCTTGTTCTTGTTATTAATTATTTCCATACTTGTCAACAGGGGTGTGACAGCAGGTAGCCCAAGCCTCCGCGTCGTGCTGAGGGGAATAGGAGGCCTGTAGAGACTTTCGAAAGCACGACCAAAAGCATAGGTCATAGTTCATACTTATTCTACTTATCTCGTATCTTATTTGACTTATCTTTTTTTTATTAATTTTGAGTCGGTTTTTTATCTCATAGACGTGTCTATAAGCTCCCTAAACCCTAAAATTGAAGGCCAACCGGCTCTCGAGGCTATCTCGAAAATTTTTTGAAGTTACGACATAACACAAATAAGTGGGATAAGATAAACTGAAAAAAAAACCCAGCCTAAAAGAATTCAACCAGGCTGAAGATGGTTCCCAACCAAGCTTGCTAGAAGTGGTCCCCGACCAGGAGTGTAGTGCCAAGAAGAAAGATGATAGTTCATCCATATAACCTATAAAACCCTTAGCTTTAGGGCAATTACAACGACATAATTGTACTTACAGTTTGTCATTTTCTAGTTCATGCGCCCTATAAATAGGGAGCACTGTACAATACAAGACACATGGAAAAAAAGACCATTCACCGCTAGGACGTCCTCTTAGATGTCTAGCATGTATGGAACTGGTACGGTGTTTCGCGTAGCGGATTCCAAGCGTGTTCCGTAAATATTCAATTGTCCAGCTCGATCGATGACAGTGACTATATTTTTTGTTGTATATGAAGCCCTAATCAATATATCTTTATTTTATAGTCTCTTTCATGCTTTTGATTGGACTTTTTCTGTGCAGGCTGACGAAACGTTTATTATGTTATCCTGAACTCAGTTCAGTAGCAAGGTACTTGTATCCTCCTTTCTTTCTATGTTAATTGTTTCGGTATGTATTAGGCGTTTCTTTTGGTAAAAAAAAAAATGGTCATTACCAAATTGCTTCCGTCACATCTATATCAAATTATCTGTCTTCGTGGTTGCCTCGTGGCTTGCCTAGGCTCTCAAATAATTCTGGCTCCATATGACAACACGGTCATCACATACATTAGTTCGTACATGTTTCAAAAACAGTATGTGATAAGCGTTCTCAACCGCAAGTTAAAAGGCATCATGTGGGCAGTGATTTTCGGTGAACTTCCCACAAAACCTAGTGTCACTATGACCTCTACTCTAGGATGATCATGCCCATGGTGGAACGCCATAAATACGCCGGTGTTCTGTCACCCTAATATACGGCTGGGTGATTTAAATGGTTTCATCTTGTTAAGGGTATTGTAGTCATTTGTGTCTAGTAGGGGTAGAATAGTCTTTTTTTATTTTAGAGTTCTCTCTTGTACTCTATATATTGTCCTATTGGGCTGTTAGTACAACTAACTATTGCATATACTCTCCCTCTCTCACATTAACATGGTATCAGAGCACTAGGTTGAACCCTAGCTCCGGCAAGCCACCCTCCGCTGCCGCTGCCCCTGGGAGGAGCACCTCTACTCGCGAGGGCGGCCATTGGTTTGGCCTCGGCCTTCTTCCTGAAGCCCTTCCTCATGTACAGCAGCAGCAGCAGCTTCAACAGCAGTAGATCGTGTCGGGGGTGTGGTTCGCATCCGCGTAGGGGGAGGAGTGCACCCGGCTGGTGCGCTGGCCCGTCGCCATCCTCGATGGCCTCCTCCTCCTGGCCGCGCTCACTGGCTTCGTCGGCACCTACTGGAACCGGCACCGCCAACGCGGTCTTCCCCTCGCCGGCCTCCTCCTTCTCCTGGCCGGATCCGAGCCACCAGGCCTCCCCGGGCACGGACCCACCGTCGTCGGACCTCCATGGGAACAGATCCACGCCGCCGGGCCGTTCCCGGGCTAGATCCGGGCACCACGACATTGTTCCGCCCGGATTGGCCACTGCCGACCATCTCTTATGCCGGATCCGCTACTGCCAGGCCTCCTCGGACACGAACCCGCCGTCGTCGGGCCTCCACGGGAATGGATCCACACCGCCGGGCCGTTTCCATGCTAGATCTGGCCACCACGGCGTTGTTCTGGCCTAGATCCGTGCGAGTCCTCACCGGATCCGACCTCCAGAGCCGCCGTCGCCGCTGTGGTCAGTGAAGATCCTGCTGTGACCTCTCCTGATCCGGCCGGATCTGCACCCACGAGCTCCACCATTGCGTGATACTAGGAAGAGCGTCGGCGCGAGCACAAAGAGGAACACGAGGACCACCACGGGCGGCAGCACGCCAGAGCCAGACGCCGCGCGCCTTCCTTCGCCCCCGCCGGCGGAGTACGGGGGGCGCTTCGGGGAGCGAGGGCAGGCTCCTCCATTGCCTCTGCCTCATGCTGTGGCCATCAACGTCACCTCCCCACCTTGAGCTCCAGCATTGTCGCCCCCTTGAGCTCTGCTGGCCTCAATTGGTGTTCCGCTCCAAGTTGATCCCATGGAGCACTAGCTGTGCAGTCCAGCACTATTGCTGCACATTCTGGTATTGGACCTTCTTGTGCCATTCATCAACACCATTCATCTAGCACCACCTATCTATGCCCGATCTATCCATGACCTTACATCATCCTTGAGCGAGAGCACCTCTATGCAGCCTATCACCCATTTCTTGGCATCTTCCGACATTGTTGTCCCTACCATTATCGGTTCCTCTGCCACCTTCAATCATCTTGGCTTCCTTCCTATCCCAACAATCACTAGCATTGCCATTATCGGGCCTTTCTTATGCTGCACATCTGCTCTTCGCGGCCATTGGGTCCTAATTGGCACTGCTTCCCATTGCTCGCTATCATTGCTACTTGTTGTCCTCGCTGCTTGTACCTTGTTGCCTGTTGCTTGTATCCTTATGTCTTTTTTATTTCTAGCTTCCATTGTGTCCATCCAAGTCTGTTGTTCATTCGCCTCAGATCGTCGATGCTAGTGCTAGTGATTCATTCCTCGTCAATCAACCGATTGCTTTGTTCTCCTTCCGTTTCCACCATGACAGCTGTTGTCGCTCCTTGATCTCGGCCTTCATGATTTCCCCCTCTGTGACGCATCACGTTCTTCTCTCCGTGATGATGCCTTCCAAGGTTGCGATCGATACTGCCATGTTTCTAGTTTCCTTCCTTCTTCGGCTCGATTTGACGACCTCTCATCACTCCACTCATACTCGATCCTCCCGGTTGCCCTTTCTGACATGGCTAGCACCATCGAGTTTTCTACAGTTCGTAGAAGTCTTTATCTTCACAAAGACTTGGTGTTGCCTTCTCAGTTGCCGCTTCTTGGTCCTCCTTGGCCGCCGCGTCTCTCCCTCCGTCGTGACACATCACGCTCTCCTTCATGATGATGCTTTCAAGGCTGCTATCTGTGCTGCTTTCTCCTTCAGGCTCATGCCTCGTCATCGTCAGTTACACCGGATGGATGAGGTCATTATGGAGTTCGGCATATATTTCCTAGAGCTGCATGCTTCAACGACATCAACAAGACTCAGACTTTGGATCCTAACTTTATTAGAGTATGTGTTTTCTTCCAAATGCAAAGCTATTGCATATGCCTTGCATTTGAGGGGGCGTTAAGGGTATTGTAGTCATTTGTGTCTAGTAGGGGTAGACTAGTCTTTTCCTATTTTAGAGTTCTCTTATACTCTATATATTGCCCTATTGGACTGTCAATACAACTAACTATTGCACATATTCTCTCCCTCTCTCACATTAACATGGTATCTCACATTAACACATCTAATAATTAACTAACCCAGCAATAATGCTCCTTTTAATTTGTTGTTTCCATCATGGTGTTCTTCCACGTTATTAGTACCATACACCAAATTACAAGAAACTATTAAGCCATCGTTCCATTTGTCGTCTGGCTTGGCATGGGGTTTCCCTTCAAGAAGTGCTGAAAGAGTATGAGCGCCTGCCGTGGGCGGTGGAGGGGAACCTCATGCCCTGCTCCTCTTATGGTCACTAATGTCAGGCCCCTGTACACCTGGCTCCAACCGCCAACCTGATCAAGCAAATCTCACAGGGCATTAGGAGATTAAGCATGTGACTTTTATCTGATAACAAAAATTTTTGCCGGCCATGTCGTCCACGAATCAAAACCAGTAGTTAAGTTGATCACATCTGATATGGAAAAGAATGGAGAGTGTGTGTGTGTCTCTCTCTCAATATATATATGCATGTTGCGTTCAGTATGGCTTCCATGTCCTTCAGAGTAGCTGAATAAACAGTTCTGTCCAAAAGTTTCACACAAAGAGGCGAGTGGAATGAAGCTGACCTTTTGGTTGTCATACCAAGGGTACCAACTAACGGTAGTTGGAAGGCCCAGAGCATCGATGGAGTATCTCGTTGCTGTCAGGGGCACCACTGAGTCTGTGTCTCCGCTGGGAAATAAACAAAATGACACTGTCAAGTTTCAACCACAAATGGCTTCTTCAGCTTGCAGAGGCAAGTTCCTTTCTTCATATGGCAAAGTTAATTGTAGTTTTGGCCCACAGCCGACAGCTACGTCAAAAAATAAAACAACAAATAAATGTTATCTTTACTATTAAAAAGATGCTTATGGTGGTTACTGGTAATAGGTCATTTTACAGAAATTATCCGCCATGCCATTCTACACTCCATGTTTTAGTCATGACTTTTGTTTTGCACTTTACTTGAATAGTAAGTTCGATTTATTATTTTAAACTTAAGATTTTGTTGCAAGGCATCTTCTCTAGATGCCTTCTAATATTACAATAAATGATTTAGAATTTTATTATTTTAATGTTTCGTTATAAAATATGGGCATTCAGCTAGTACTACTTAAAAAAAGTTGGTGGTGGTGGTAACGTCGGTATATATCTAGGGCATGTACGTACATCAGTACATGCGTGATTCCATGTTATCGTGATATGGTACCATGCATTATGTGATCAATGCAATAAATCACGAGAGACACTTTGTTGCTATTGATCATAATTTTGATATAGAATCACAAATCGAGGTCATGGATCAGTTACGTGTGAATCACATTCACGACTTGATGGGAAATAAATATGATAACTTTTATTGGTAGCAAAGCAGGTGTACTCTGCTAGTTCACAAATTCTCTCTTTTAAATGTCAAGTATTCCATCGGCGTCTTTCATATATATTCGCAACATGATGGCAAACGTCACAGCTGAGGATAAGAACTGTGGAAAAGACGTAGGGTCAACAGGGGAAATGACGGGTCAACTAGGCAATGTTTTGCAGATAATACAATGAATATTAAATTCTAAATGCCGATCGGCGACCTACTAAAAAAAATTTCATTGTCAAAGCAATACACGTAAGGCATTATCAGCCATTCCTCTTGTCAGACCTATGGTAACTGGATTCTAAAATGGAAAGGAGATCTTGCAACGAATGAGACTACCCTAATACCACGTGAAAATATTTCCCAAGACTATCAATGCAGCTGCAAGCCTACTTCATTTGTTAATAAAATAGTCAATTACATGAAGCTGGTAAGTGAAGTACTGACCTAAAGACCCATATCCTTAGGCCAGCGGCAATAAGCTCCTTGTAGATGGGAAGCATCGATCTTGGCGAATCTCCCCAGTAGTTGTATACCGTATCACTGTATCGATCATCAAGACAAATTAATGATCACAAGTATACGAGGTCACGAACCCTAAGGAGCACTACTATTTTGGAGAATTTCAGCTTCAACTTAAAAGCTTTCAGCAAATGGGGGACACTTCTCTGATGTACTAAAGGTCTATTTCTTTTAAGCTAAAAAGTGAAGACGCTCTCGATTTCTTCATAAGCGAAGAAAGTGAAAACTTTAGAAACCTGCAGGTCGCCCATGTGTAGTTTATACCGGTGACGTTGGCGTGGAGAGCCCTCTGCACCTCCGGCCGGTTGTAGTACACCGTGGAGTATCTTTCAGTGCACGGGTCATACGATCCGGTCATCCATGGCTGCACACACCAGCAACTGATCAGTAAACTAACAGTGGAGAAGAAAGGCAAAAGAGGCAACCAAGGGTACGTTTGCAGCAAACGGTAGCTTGTGCTAACCTAACGCTGGGATTTGATAATCGGTTCTTTGACTGGAAGGGGCTGATGACGCGGATAGGATCGATAATCGGAGTTTATCGATGATAATATACTATAATTTCAAAAAAATTGAATTAAAAATATCGACAATAATCAGAGAATTGTCGGCGGTTATTTTGGACAAAGTTCAATTAAATCAGAGATTTCGGAGCCGGTTTGGTTTTCATCGGAGGTCTATAGGGCCCATTATCACCGATATGGCCGCTTATGCCTGGCTGTAAGGCGATTCACTTGAAAAGCAGCATTTGAAAACCACGGTACTTAAGCAATGGCAAGATACTCTTACGTAGTGACCCTTCTTTAGCCTCCGGCTCACGGACGTCGTGGCCGCGTCGTTGCAGGTGGGCGTGTAGAGGCTGTATATGTCGACGTCGCCCTGCTCCACCGTGGAGACGTTCAGCGCAGCGAGGCACGCCGGCGACGGGTGCTCGCCGGAGTTGTTCGCGCACGAGGTCCTGAGGAGGCGGTACGTGTCGTCGGAGACCAGCCCGTGGTTCCACCATGACTCGAACGTGCCGACGTAGTCGTGGTCGTCGTCGATCACCGCGTTCCCGACCTGAATTGTGCCATGAAGTGTTTTCACTTTGATGTGTAGATGTTTGCTCACAAATTCACAATCAGTGTACGTACCATGAAGCCTTTGAAGTTGATCAAGGGCTTCTCGACGCCTTTGTTGTTGCGGTACACAAGCTGTGATAACTGCGGGACGTAGTGCCCTGGAGTTCTCGTGTCATCACACGTTATTAGAAGAGAAATTAGACAGAGTACAGTAGGCAGAGAAGGAGAAGAGCTGATGCCTGCGTAGCTCTCGCCAGTGATGTAGAAATCTCGGTACTTGTAGTGCGGGAACCTCTCGAACCATTTCACCAGGAAAGTGTAGGAGTCATGCGCTGCAAGGGAAACGCTACAAATCGTTGAACCAATACTAGAACAGAACGCAGCCTAGAAGACGGTGGCAAGTATGTGAAACAGCTGCAGGGTAGGTGACCTGTTGTGTTGTCGCCGGCAGTGTAGAGGTCGGTGGTGGTGTTGGTGTAGGAGAACCCGACGCCGGCCGGCGCGTCCAAGAAGAGGATATTGGCCACTGCATCCATCATCACGAATCACAACACGATCTCCACTTGATGAAATCTTGACGAGGCGAAGCTGCTCCGATGAAGGGAGGCGAGTGGCTACCTTTGTTCCAGCGATACTCATTCAAGAAGAGGGTGGCGCCGTCCGGCCGGATGCGGAACGCGCCGAGCTCCTCGGACGCGCCGTACGCGACGGAGGAGCACCCGGGCCCGCCGTTCAGCCACAGCACGAGCGGCGCCGGCTGCGCCTCCGCGGGCGCCTCCTGCAGCAGATAGAACAGTGCGCGTCCAGCGTGCTCATCGACCGTGACGTACCCGGAGTACATGGCGAAGTCCACGGCCGGCTGTCCTGGCTGCCGGACTATGAGATCGGCGCCGTGTTCACTCGCCGCCGCGGCCGCCGCCGTCCACGTCAACGCAAAGAACGCTGCCACTGCTTCTACAGAAAGAACGAAACGGCTGGTCATCGTGTTCCGGAGTACAAAAACTGTCTCGCAAATTGTGTGATGCTCAATTGCTACTACAAACATGGGAGTACAGTTAAGTATAAATGGCGACAAGTTCATGTCATTGTTCGCTTTGTACTGAGCCCTTGTTTGGTTTCGTATTTCAGTTCTTTCAACAAATCTGACTACGACATGGAAATTAAACAAGGAGCCTGATTGCACATGTAAGAAAGGCACAAAATGGACGCAAAGAAACTGTGTAGACTTGTAGTTTCCTTGGAAACCATGGGTGAGTCAAGTGGGGCGAATTTTTCTAAGACGCGAATAAGAATGAATAGCTAGCTAGGCTCTATTTTCTGATATGCCAAACTTGTTCTTTCTTTTTAAAAAAATAAAAAAAGAAGGTAGGTTTTTGCTTCCATTTAACAGAGAAGATGGCACCCCAAGTTTGAGACCGCGTGGATGGCCTGCTCGACGGCAGCTTCTCACCAATCGAGCACTGCTCAGTTCCAATTAGAATAGGTTCTCGTGTCTGTAGCGTTGGCCTCTCCGCAGTAGAAACGCTCCAAAATAGCTGTGTCCTTTCAGACGAGGATATCACCATGACGGAGACCATCATCACTCCTTCTAACCTTCATGTTCAAGGAGGTTGTCACTAGCTCTACTTCAAGCCATCCACAACCTCCATGCTTGAAGCAAAGCCCAACGATTGGCTACTCATATTTGGAAGTCAGCCTCGGCCAACTGGAGCAGCCCAATTTCGAACATCGCCCAAATCATAGATACATGGAGTGCATTTAGGGGGTGTTCAAATACACAACAAAGAAGTCCATAGCATCACCTTTCACTAGTACAGAAAAGCCTATCACTGGCGGTTCATAACTAGCAATTCCATATACCAGCCGCCAATGATAGTATATCACTGCTTGTCCTATTTTTGGTTTTAGAAAGCCGAAATAATTTCTTACACTCAAGTATTACTATCTACATCTATACGATCACAAAGTCACAAGTTGCACCACTTTTCGCACTAAATACGCACCGATGCGGTTTATGGATTCAAACCTGCAACCTCTCAATACACACAAAGCCGCCTTACCATCTCACCTATCAATTATTAGTTAGAGCAACGGGATATTTTTTCCTTCTGACCCTTGTGATCCGAATATTTTAACGATTATTTGGACATCAAAATGACTTCAAATGGAAAATTTGTTAACAAGAAAGTTGTAGATCTCGTCGAGCGCTACAATTTTCATATAAATTTTGTTTTTATCCAACATCGTATGAAAAGTTATAAAATTTTGAAAACAAATTATCACTGCTGGTTTGTATTACAAACCCGCAATAATACTCCCTCCATTATCACTCCCGGTTCGTAACACAAACCAGCAATGATAATGATATTATCACTGCTGGTTCGTCCAGCAATGATACTCCCTCCATTATTACTCCCGGTTCCTTCCAAAATTTGGCGGGAGTTGACGAAAGCCATGGTACCATATCACTGATGGATGGTTAGGTGAACCGCTAGTGATAGTTTCATTAGCGGTTGAGTGGCCGAACACCGGCGGTTTTCCATATATGGGCCATCACTGGTGGTTTGTCCTGTCCCCAGCGCGGAGCGGGACGGGCTCGGGGTACTTCACTGGTGGTTCTAGCCAAAAGCGATCGTGATGAGGGGGTATTGAGATGAGTATTTCTGTAGTAGTGTTTCAAGGGATCTAGTCTCACTATAAAATTCCTCTTGACTAGAGCCCACACTCGAAACAATATGTCAGATATGCAGTCCGTTTAGGGATTTCGGTTTGTCACCTCTATCTGGGCTAGGCTGGGCTAGGGCCATGCTTGTATCATGACCTAGGATTGTGTGTCACCCCTTGCTCCCTGCCCCCCTGTCTAGGGATGAAACGGATCGGATACGGATCAGAAATCACTCATATTGTATTTGTATCCATATTGTTTTTCGGATACTGATTCAGACACGGATAGTACCGGATACAAATACGGATACGAATAATATCGGTTACAAATATGAATCGGATATGGATACTCCTTCTCGGATAATACATGATAACACATAGTAGAGAAATAGGCATAGAAAATGTATATGGTTCTCACTTTTTGTGCGTCAACTTCGTGGGCTCATAGTCATGGTGATATGTGAGTATTTGAGTATGACTATTTTACTAAGGAAAGGATACTGACAGGTGGAGAAGTGTAATGGAGATGATTTATAGATGGATATTTACTATACGGATAATATCCATCGGATATTATCCAAAAAAGGATCGGATATTATTTGTATCCGTACTGTATCCGCCTCAAAACATTCAGATATCCATAATATTATCCAAATCATTATCCGGGTTGGTTCGGACGGTCGGACGGTCGGAAATTATCCATACCATTTTCATCCCTACCCCTGTCGCCTCTGCTGCTCGCCTACTCCTAGTCATCGGCGATCTAGGTCAAGAATTCAGGCATGCGGTATGTCTTATTGCCCTGCTGCATTGCAATTTGCAAAAATAAAAAGTACATGTGCTAATTACAAATTTAGTTATTAATTACTAATTTCCTCTAAGTAAATTTGCACCCAAATTAGTGACCAAGATTAGAGAAAGAAGAGAACTTTGACACCGTATTACCAAGCATAATAACAGTACAATGAATCTCCTCTAGAATGAATTATATGGTTAGAAATTATAATCGCAGATCAATTACGTACTTGTAATGTACCTCTTTATCATTGTTTGGTGTAGATAATTTTTGGTGTTTTCACGTAAGTTTTGATATATTAGATTTGAGCCCTAGACTTGACGAGACCCTAGTTCTGCCACTGAAAGGAGCCATATCAGTGCCTTCAGCAACGTTTTCTCAAAGGAGAACGACAGTTGCTGCATTGGTCGGGCGAGTCGTAAGAAGAGGAAACTTGGGTGGATGCCGTAGTGCTTCGTCTTTGGTATCTGCATTTTTTTTTTCAGAAGTGGTATCAGCATTTCAACCCTGAGGACAAGCTTGTTCCGGGGAGGGAGTAATGTTGTGCACAGTGCCTACGACAAAGTGTATTATCGGAATAGGAAGCGTGGCAAGAGGCAGTAGGCAATTGTCAACGAGACATCTCTCACGTTGGGCCAAGACGGGAGTGTTGGGCCAAGGAAAGACAACACGTGAGGTGCATGGGCTGTGTGATCAAGTAGAAAGGAAGTGACGTAGCAAGGCAATATATTGGTTGTCTTGTTAGAGTTTGCTTCATTTACTTTGTCGTTCAAATATGTAAGTCCTAGCCTGACTTTGATTCGTTTTCCTTTGTTTCTTTTTGAAAAAGTGATAAATATTCATTAAAAGATCAAAGTCCCTTTTATACAAAAAAAATAGCAAGTACATCCACAAAGAGCCAAAGTGCTAATAGTCCACTGTAACCCGCACTACTGCTCCAGCCGCCACTGGGAAGACCCGTTAGAATCCCGCGCCACCATCCTGCTCGATTTCCCCAACCTCATCTACCTAGGGATACGAATTCGAAAGATTAAAATCAAGAGTAGAACGTGGAAGCTTCAGACCTGGCTCAATGCAAAGCAGCATGCAAGTGACACTACCACCAAAGAAGACAAAGTCGATGAAGTCGTGCAGAAAACCATATAGGATTCTATGAGGACACCGTTGCAAGAGCCGCCAAGGTCTACAAGACCAGGGAGATGTGATCCCCCCTTCCCCAAAACAGAAGCCCTATCTTGGCCAGATCCAGAATGCCCAAACCGTAGTGCCTTCTCTAGCCCCAACCTCGAAGTAGCATGGCAATGCCTCGCCACCTAGAGCATGTGCCGAAGTCGCCACCCAGATCTGAAATCCTAGAGTCGAAGGTCTGCCTCCAGGTCAGAGCTCTAAGTAGGATGATGTCACCACCACGTCACCCAAGACCTAGACCGAAGCTCTAAAGTATCCTCCTCTACCGCACGACGAAGAGGCCTTTGTTAGTTGTTCGGTTATGTGAGGGCTTAGCATATAAGCGCTAGACAAAATGATGAAAAGGGCATGCTTATTTATGCCACCAAAAACCAATATCTAAGGCTCTATCATCTATAACTGGCCTATCATCGTTAACTGGCCGGTAGCTATGTACAACTATTATCCTCGACGGTCATCATGCAATGATGGATACGACTACCTTGTGTTCTAGGCTAAGACCAAGAACTCGAGCCTTCGAGCATATGTTCATAACAGTTTTCATCCATACAGTTAGGTATGGCAATCAGGCAGGTCGAACATGGGGAAGTTGAAAGGATCCAAGGGGCCAAGGGGGGTGAATTGGCCTAAAGCAAAATTTTGGATTTTTTGGTTTACTTTTAAATATGATTACAAGATTATATTTTTCTACAATTAGATACAACAACTAAACAAGACACACAAAAAAAAGAAGCAAAAAAGTTAATATAAGAAGTAAAGGAGACAAGGGATAAAAGATTTTTCTCGAGGTTTGGATAAGGCTTCCTCTTTTCCTAATCCTCGTTGAACCACCCTTCACGAAGAGGAATATTGCTCCAATTTTACTCGGGGTAACCCTTCACCGCTCTGGTACGTGGACTCTGACCTTCACAACCACTTGGAGTCTCTCATAATCTTCTCCTTGAGAGATCACCAAGCACAAACTCTAAAGGTAAGAAACTTGAGTAATAAGCTCAAGATGATTTGACTTTGTCGGATCAAGACTTCTATAAAGCACACAAGGAGGCATAGCACTCAAGTTCTTATGAACTCTCTCTGAGATAGAAACTCTAGTTTTTTGTGGCTCTCCTTCGAATGGATTCTAGAATAGTATAGGGAGTGAATCAGCACAAAATAAAGGAGTACCCTAGGTCCTTAATAGGCCACACACAAAACCTGGCCGTTATGACCCAGAAACAGGGAACCCACAGTGTTGTCGCACCATACGATACAAAGGGTTACCGTAAGGGACGGCCCCTGCCATTCCATATGAGGCCCCCTTCAAACGCAAACAAGACAGTACCCACGTCTGGTATCCCCATACCATACAGAGCATCAACACCCTAAATAGTCTCTTTAAAAAAGATGCAATGGCAGCGCCATCTGGTACATTGTACCATACAGCGTATTGGACCCGCTACAAAACTCTTCTAGAAAAGACCAAATGACACGCCGTCCGGTACTCCTGTATCATACGGTGTGCACACACGTACTTAGAACCCTATTAGGAAAAAAAAGACGACACGCTGTCTGATACCCCATACCATACGGTTTGCACACCAACACTCTAAAATCCTTCTTGAAAAGATGCTACAGAGTACCGTCTGGTACCCCGTACCATACGGTACCAACGAGCCAACACTAATGGCACTACCAAAAGGCTCGAAACACTTCTAAACTACTCCAAAACCTAGAATCAAATTGCATCCATGGAAAATAAGCTCTGACAACTACAAAATCATCTCATACCCCTCTTAAATTAAAAGGACATTAAAACCACCTATATCTAGATAAACTCATATCAACTCCCGAGTTCATGCAAAAACATCCTTATTCTTGAACGTCTTCGTCAAGGCAACAACTTTAGCATGGTGTCATCATCATCAAAACCATAAACAAACTCTTCTCAAACTGACAAGGGGGCTTAAAACCTTATAATCTGCCCTTTTTTGTGCATGATGACAACACTTACATAAAAATCTCAATGAGATGATTAGCTTTGCAATGGATAGACGATAAGAGCAATTGATCGAAAGATAGATAAATATAAACACATGATAAATTTTAGTTCTAAGATTGATAAATAGAAGCATGAATTTAGTAGCTCCCCCTAAAGAAACTCAAGTAAAGCACAAGTTCACAGTTTTCCATAATTAGCAAAAGAGTGCACCAAAACAGAAGAGTGCATATTGCATAGATTAGCTCTAAATCTATGCTCTCCTCTCCTGAACCTAAGCTCTCCTATCCTCTCCCCTTTTGGCATCAAGGACTAAATAGGGGACCTACTGCTCGTCTTGAAGATCTTCGAGGTCGCTGAAGTCCGAGCGAGGAGCCTACTGATCAGAAGAATCCACAAGATGAGTTGGGCTTTTGGGAGGCTTCCTCTTCTTGAACATAGACTTGAAGAAGTTGGAGAGGCCCTTCTTCGGAGGAGCTGGATTTGCATGAAAGGAGCTTGAAGGAGGATCTCGTCAATTTGAGGTATCCACATTTTCACCTTGAGTAGACCGGAAGAGTGCATCACCCAAAGTGTTGTCTGTTTTAGTTAGCTGATCAATGGATTGCTGCTGATTTAAGTACCTTTCTTGGTACACTTCTTCTTGTGCCATAAGAGACTCTTGCAAGTTGTCCTGCCACTTTAGCACATTCTCATTCCACTACTGTTGAGCACAGGAGAAGCGACCAAACTCCCAGTACACTCCATAGGATTGGGCTCTTATCGACCTCATAATTTTAGAGTGATCTGTTGTCAACCTGTTATGTTATTCAGTCTACTTTGAATGTTGTTTTCTTTAGTGTACTCATGTGCAAATTAAGTGATGATGGGCTGCCTGGCTCCATCATTCTACTTATGATATTCATTGTACCATGCAATTTGCTTACTCATAAAGGAGTTAAAAACATTGAAGTGAGCTTGCTGCTGCTAAAGGACTCATCCCATCTAGTGAGAGACAAGGACGATGGAGAAGCTTGAGTTTGAGCTTGAGATGATCCTCCCGCCTCATGACCATGAGCACCTGGAGGGAAAGATAGATCTTCTCCTGATGGATAGGTAGGCACATTGTACTCTATAATTGGAGACGTTTATCCTTGAGAGAATTCTTGAGGTTGAGCTTGAGCATTTGAGGGTGGAGGTGGTGGTGCTTGAGCACTTGAGTCTTTCCTTGTTATAACCCTCTTGTCTTTCATAGAGAGAAGAGGCATCTTGTAAGCAGTGAGCTTGTTTTGGAATAAAGCAGTGTAGGTGTCTTCATAAAAAAATCCCCATGTACTTGATGATTCTCCCAATGTATAATACAAAAGACAAGGTCCTCTTGTCCAAAATCCTTCCTGATGATCTCCTCCATCTCAGCAATTAAGTAATCCATGACATTTATCTCCCTTTTGGCTAGGAGGAGATGCAGGAGCCAAGCAAGGAGCGGTATCACTCTCTTTGTATTCACTCCTAGGAAATAGATTGTGACGAAGCAAGTTGCTTAGAATAGCTGCCTCTTTATTCAAGAAATTTGACCTTGTGCGATCAAACTTTGGGTGATTAATGCCATTGTAGAGATATGATGTGAGCTGAAGATCTAGCATCACACTACTGTCACTCCATCTAGAGGTAGGAAACACCTTGTTATGAATCATTTCTCCCTAATATCTCGGTCCTAGGGCCTTAGCCATCTCCTGACGGGTTATTTGGCACCTTCTCTTGTTTTGGGAGAAGGCAATAAACTTTCTATGCTGCTCAATCCATAATAGAATTCCATGGTGACTAAGGCATTTCAATACAACTCATAAGTGCCCAAGAGGCCCACCAAACTGGGAGTAGCACCAAAACACTCCTAAAAGTGCCTATTTCCCATAGATTCATACACTCGATCCTAGTTAATGCATCTATGCTCTCTGATTGGATCATCTTTAGTGATATACTGCACATATATCCCTTTTTGAACAGAGTTCTAGAACATGTTGTCATTGTACTCAGAATTTTCTTCAAACCAGGTGTCAATAGAAACCATCCTACCTTCTTTGAGTTTCTTTCCTATCAACTTGAAGGAGTCAGTATCTTCTGCAGATGGCATCTTTGAAGTGGAATAGGTAGGCTACTCTAGTGCAATTTGAAAATTTCTACCGTGAACACCTAGGACATCATGCAAGTAGAGGATCACAGATTGTTACCCTTGACGTGCAGTCGTGGTGGAAGGAGAGTCGGAGTAGCTGAGTCCGACGTCGCACGCGTCGAGGTATAAGAAGTTGTTGTTCACGTCAAGCCGAACGTCCCTTCCTCACCGATCACCACCGCAGTAACATCGTACGTATTGTCGTAGAAGAAGTATTCAATCTCACCGACCTTCTCCTCCTTATCACCCATCAGTGCCGTAGCAACCGCAGCAGCGTCTCCACATGTCTAGGGATGGAATTCCATGCGCCAGTGTGCTAATACCGCACGCGTGCAGCTAGGGATTCTAGGAGTCGGTAGGGGGCGCGACAGCTAGAGTTATGTGGTGGAAAACTCATATGTCTGTGCCCCCCCTACCGTCCCCTTATATGAAGCACACTAATGGGCTTATACGCTAGAGACCATTTATGACTCTAATCCTATATATGTTGTATCCCAATAGGGCTCTAATCCTACACGGATCAGTATCCACGAAACTCACTAATGAATTCAATCCATTAGTGTTGACACCAGAATTTGGCAAAAGCCGATGGGCTAAAAATCAGCTTGGGTCTAGAGAGAAACGGGCTAAAACAAAGTGCTATGGTAGCCCAAATTGACTAAGATGAGTATAGAAGAGTCCAAATCGGCTAGGAGTCATGCATGGAAAGTCCGGGTTGGCTGAAGATATATATAGAAACTTGAGTCCGAGTCAGCTAAGACTAGTATATTAGGAAAAATTAGTTAGATATAGAAGATAGAGATTAGTTTGTATCGGTTATAAGTCAAGAGTCCTAGTTGAGGTCAAGTCAAAGGGTCTCTATAAATAGTTTGCCCTCGAGGGCGTGCAAGGGATCAACACATCAATTCAACATATCTACTTTTTACCTGTTCTTTACTTTTCGTCGCATTAGTAGTAGTTTTTATTGCATTTATATTTCGATTGACTTGTTGCGCATCACCTTTTGATCGGCTTCGAGATACAACCCGGGAGTTCTTGCAAATAAGTACTGTCTCGATTAAGTTCGATCTACAGGCTTGCGTCGGCTTTCGGTCGAAATAATATCTTGGTTGACATCGCTGCGCATCGCCGTTTCAACCAAGGATTAGGTTTCACCCCTCTTTCTGCTGTTCAACATATTCATTGGCAGCAGACTATTTACCCTTGTTCTATCGGCTAATAGCTTGCTATACGTCGATAGTCAGTTTACCCTTTGTTGATTGCATCAGCTTAGTAGTAGATTGTTTACCCTTGAAACTGCTAGTTTAGATCTGATCTAAGCCGATAGTTTCATTACCTGCTACTTTGCTCGAATCTATTTCCAAATGTTGCAGATTCATCACATTACGGATCTAATCGGCTAGGCGAAAGCTGATTAAGTCCTCTTGTCGATTGTAGGATCAAATCGGCTGGTACACGTTGGACCTTGCTCCTGTTGCTGTTAGGAATCCTATTTCCTAAGCCCACGTAAGCTGGTACAAAAACCACTTTTTGCGTCAACAATTAGACATGTTCCAACCCGGTAAGTGCGTGACCCGTTAGGTTCATGTGCAAGGGGCCATGGTCCCGAAAACTCCTTTTCGAACCACAAGTCAATAGAAGTTCCTAACAGGACATATTGACCCTCGAATGCACAGAATGATCATATCGGCTGAACCTTGATATACTCAAATACCGATCGCTTTGCCGCACGATACCAATCAAGCTCAAGGCGAGATGCGTGTCAGCCTTGTGATAGCTCGTCCAATCACTCGATCTTATGATGGATTCCAAACCGTGATTAACTCTTTAATCATATTGTCATGGCCATGCATTTTCCAATCCAATCACATCGAGAGGACAGAGATATCTCTCCTGTTATCAAGGAGGGGCAAATTCTATCTTGATCGTTCATACCCACGTCATGTTTCAAAACATACCTGAAAGCTATCTTTATAACTATCCAGTTATGATGTAGCAGTTGATAACCCCAAAGTACATAGCTAAGCATGCTGGGATTTAATGACGATCTCAGGTCTAAAGATCATATAGGTATACCACTCGAAACTACAGACTGTTGACACATATAAGATAATAATCTCAGCAGTGTTTCAGAGTTGGTTTATCCAACACCATGTTCTCTAACATATTTCCATATTATTGATTTGATATCTCTATATATATGGTGTGTGAAACATTATCATTAATCAATATATGTGTTGATCAAATCATTACAGTCCAATGTAATGATATGAGACTAGGGATCATTTAGAATAAGATCATATAAACAATGTGTCTTACGACCAAGTCGTACTTGATGAACAATGTAAACGACGTTTATTCATGAAACTGATAACATATTATCTAAGAGAAAATAAACATAGACGTGATACAATCATCTTACATGACTGTCTCTAGGGCATATCACTAACAATCTCATAATTGAAATCCAAGTTCTCAAAGTCTGGAACTGCCTCAGAATCTGCCTTAGGATTCTCTAGTTCAGAAACCTCTTCTACCTCACAGTCCTCATCTGGCTTTGACTCACTATCAGAGTTTTATGGTAGTGACTGAGCATGCTTGCTTCTTGTTGGGACATTAGGGCCTGATGATCCTACAGGGATCGTTATACCTAAGCCCCTACCCCTACCTCTCATAGCCCTAGACATAGGTGTAGGTGGAGAACTAGTCCTTTTCCTGCCACTCCCTACCAATTTCTTGATAGTGCCAACAATCTTCATTGCCCCTGTCATATTGTACTTTGTCATGGCAGTCTACAAGCACACACACACACACTACCTCACACTGATCCTAAAGCAAAATCTCCCTAAGCTGAGCAACCTCCTCAGACTAGACATAGTAGACGAGCTCTAAAATCCTCAAAGCACCTAGAAATGATACGAGCATAGAATTTTGGTTAACACCAAGATGGAAAAATTCTAGGTTTGGGTTCGATAATCAAGGAAATTTTAGAAAAAAGAATATTAAGTCACAAGAGAGAGACTTACCAAACCGTAGAAGAAAGCTCGCAAGCCCCGAGCCGAAGAAGAGATGTTGCACCCCAAAACCCAAGTAGGGTTAGGGCTTGCACCAAGAAGATAGAAATTCGGCATAGATGGAACTTTTCGAGGAAAACTCAATTGGGAAATTGGATGAGGAGGATGAGAGGAGTTGTTTTTGGATGGTGGTTGTGGTGGGAGAGAACATAGGTGGTTGCAGTGATGGGGATGGACGACACCATACGGGAGTTGGTAGAGTGAGTTAGCAAACAGAGAAAGAAGAAGAAGATGGGAGGAAGGAGGTGAAACTAATAAGGGGAAAAGGGATGGCTGAGATCTAATTTTAGAAATGAAGGCTTGAGATTGAAGGTTTGAAGGGGTATAAGTCCAACTAGAGTCCCTCGGGCTACGAAGGTGCTTACCCTATATGATACGGGCCATGCCGTACCTTACAGAGTGCACCATATGGTACGAGAAGCGTGGTACCATATGGGGTACACGTCCCGGCCACACAAAAGTCCTAAGAAGCTAGAATTTTCATCTTGCAAGGTTCAGACATGAAAATCCAAATAAAGTCCACACATCTGAACTTGGTTGAAGTGAATTCACACTAATATCATTACTAAAATATAGTTCACATATGCCTATATAGAGATTTTGCTTTAAAATCCGTTTTCAAATTCTTTAAAGACCAAATTTAGATGGATACATTCTTTTGGAAATGTATGGACCTACAAGTGTCACTTAGAGATGAATAAAGAAAATTTTGTCACTCTAATGTGACAAAGATCCAATAGGCATGAAAGTCAATTCTTCATGAAATATGAGCTTGTTTGTTGATCAAAACTTAGAAAAAGTCGCAAAGGGTTGTAAATTGAATTATACGACTTTTGATTATGAAGATTAGTTTTGTTAACATTTAAATGCAAATTTTCAAAGAAATTTAAATATATGACAATTATACATTCAAAAATCCTATTTGACAATAGATGATTTTAAGATCTTAGAAAGATAAGATTTTAGCACAACTTTCAATCTTTTTAGGCCGAAACATGGATAAATTTAGAGATTCATGCCTAGAAACTCTTTCTTTTGTCACCTATAGGGATGCCAAGGTGAATTGCATCACACCAAGCTCCTCCTACAAGTGCTACTCATCAAAACACCGAAAGATCCACGGAGACTTAGCTTTAGAACCAAATAATATATAGAAATTTTACAGGAAATAGCACAAAGAATTCACAACTTGAACCAACTCATGCAAAATTAGATGAGTTCATTCTTTAATTTGTAAAACCGTGACTCATCATGTGGTTTAGTGAAAATGTCCACTAAATGGTCCTCCGAACGAACATACTCAAGTACAATGTCACCCTTAGCCACATCATCATGAAAAAAGCAGTCACCAATATCAATGTGCTTGTATGCAAGTGTTGGACCGAATTAGTAGCAATTTTCACCACACTCTCATTATCACAAAGAAATGGCACTTTTAAAAATTTTAGCCCAAAGTCAAGGAATGAATATTTCATATAAACTAATTAAGCACAATAACTCCCCGCCGCTATGTATTTTGCTTTCGCGGTTGATAGCACCACAGAATTTTGTTTCTTTGAAGCCTAAGAAATAAGTTATCTCCCTAACATTTGGCAACCCTCGAAGTGTTCTTTTGGTTAATTTTACATCCAGCATAATCAGTGTCTAAATACCTGGTCAACACAAAATCCACACCATTTGGATACCACAAACCAACGCTAGGAGAGTATTTTAGATATCTCAAAATTTATTCACTGCTACCAAATGAGATTCTCTAGGGGAGGTCTAAAAACGAGCGCACATGTACACACTAAATATTATATCAGGCCTAGAAGCAGTGAGATAAAGCAACAATCCAATCATAGAGCGATACAAGGTATGATCGATTGATTTACCTCTCACATCCAAATCAAGATGCCCATTCAATGCCATGGAGGCCTTGATGGGTTTGACATCTTCCATATTGAACTTCTTGAGAAGATCCTTTACATATTTTTCTTGTGAGATGAAGGTCTCCAATCTCAATTGTTTGATTTGAAATCCAAGCAAGAAAGGAAGTTCTCGGATCATCGACATCTCGAATTCCTTGGCCATCATTTCTCCAAAGTCCTTGCAACGATTTATGTTTGTACAACCAAATATTATATCATCCATATAGATTTGGCACAAGAAAAAGTCTTCATCAATTGTTTTCATGAAGAGTGTTGGATCAACACGCCTGGTTTTGAATCCTTTTTCAACAAGAAAGTTTATAAGACGCTCATACCATGCTCTGGGAGCTTGTTTGAGACCATATAGTACCTTAGAAAGCTTATACACATGATTTAGTTTGTAGGAGTCCTCAAAACAAAATGGTTGTTTCACAAACACCAACTCATCAATATATCCATTGAAAAAACACTTTTGACATCCATTTGAAAAAGGACCATGTGAAGGTATAAACCAAAAGCAAGAAGAAATTGAATTGCCTCAAGCCGCGCCACGGGTGCATAGGTTTCACCATGATCTAGTCCTTCGATTTATATGAAACCTTGCGCCACGAGTCACGCCTTGTTGCGTGTTACCATTCCATGTTCATCTTGCTTGTTGTCGAGAACCCATTTAGTGTCTATCACATTGTGGTTTTTGGGTCTTTTCACCAATTCCCAAACATCGTTTCTCTTGAAGTTATTGAGCTTCTCGTGCATGGCATTTACCTAATTTGCATCTTGAAGGGTTTCATCTATATTCTTAGGTTCCACAAGAGAAACAAAAGAGTAATACTCACAAAAATGTGCATAACGAGAACAAGTTTGAATCACCTTACTAATATCCCCAATGATTTTATCCATGGGGTAGTCCTTTGCTATAGTGTGATGGCTTCTCAAAAAATTTGGAGGTTTCTTTAGGATGTCTTCATCATTTTCAATTTCTTCACTTGTACTAGCATGAGGCACCATGGAAGAAATTGGTGGAGGAAGTGGTTCATCTTCCGTGGTCTCCTCAACCGGCTTGATTTGACCAATCTCCAACTTCTTCAAAACACTCCTCAAGGCCTAATCATCTACATCGCTCAGATTCTCATGCTCACCTTGGGAGCCATTAGATTCATCAAACTTTACATCATATCACTCTTCAACTAGGCTGATGGCATTATTGAAAACTCTATAGTTTTTTGAGTTTGAGCAATAGCCGAGCATGGAGCCATTGTCATATCGCTCTTGGAACTTTTTCAAGTGAGTCCGCTTCTTGTATTTGTACACCTTGTAACCAAACACCCTGTAACCAAACACCCTGTATATGTACACCTTGTATATGTTGGGCCTTATTCCAACCACAAGCTCATATGACGTCTTCTTAAAAAGTCAGTAATGGTAGAGGTGGTTGATAGCATGGCAAGCCGTGTTGATTGCCTCCGTCCAATTGACATCCAGTGTGTTGTACTCATCGAGCATCGTCCTTGCCATCTCAATGAGGACGCAGTTGTTCCTCTCCACTACACCATTTTGTTGAGGAGTGTAGGTGGCAGATAACTCATATTTTATACCTAACTCATCAAAACAGAGCTCAATCGAAGAGTTAACAAATTCTTTCCCATTATCACTTGAAATCTTTTTCATGAAAGAGTCAAATTCATTTTGGGCCCGCTTTGCAATATGGGGATCATTTCCAAAATCATGCCTAGGCAAGATATGCCCTATTTGCAAGATGGAACACTCGGCCTCGATGATATGGATGTAACTATCTACTCGACAGTCCAAAGAAGAACTCAAACTAGCATTTGAAAATTCTACCTACCCGTGTTCCTTTTTCTTTGCTTTTCATGATTGACAGATGTGAGAGTGGTAGATTGCATTTCTTACTTGGACATAAATTTTTCATTTTATGGAGGATTTGTCCCTGCTCTACTTTCCTATCTAGGATCCACGCTAGATCGTTATAGCGGCTATAGCATCTATATGTGCAAGAGGGTAAGATTTCGGCAACACCTTTTTCCGATTGGAATGGATGAATACTTGTGTCTTTTGAAAATACCTCCCGCTTAGGTTTTATTTGAAAGGAAAAATACCTAAGCGAAACGGGAGAAATCATCAACCACAAGACAATAAGAATTTCCATCAATACTCTTATAGTAAGTTGGGCCGAAAAAGTCCATATGTAAGAGTTGAAGTGGCTTGGTAGTAGACATAAAATTTTTGGTTGGATGTGAGTTGGCAATTTGCTTGCCGGTGTGACACATACTACAAAGGCAGTACTTCTCAAATTTAACATCCTTTAAGCCAACTACCAAGTCATTTTTGGAAAGTTTCTTCAAATTAGATATTCCAACATGTCCAAGATGGTAGTGCCAAAGCTAACCAAGGAAGACTTTGACAATTAGGCACGTTGAGATACAAGACTGATTCGAGGAGAAATCAACAATATAGAAATAATTGTACCGAACACCTTTGAACACAAGGTCACCACTAGACTTATCAATCATAGAAATGCAATCTTCAAAGAAATTGCAATTTAGACCAAGATTACAAATCTTTGCAACAAAAAGCAAATTGAAGTTTAGAGAATTAATCAACCAATAGAACATCTGAGACAGAATAGTCTTTAGAGATAGAAATTTCACCTTGACCTTTTACTTTATCTTTGCTATTGTCTCCAAAAGTGATTTCATGTGCGGGATCACCTCTTCCCACTAAAGAGGTGAACATACGCGAGTCGCCGATCATGTGCTGTGTACACTACTGTCTATGACCCAATACCAGCCACCACTCTTGTAGTTCACTTACAAGCTACTGAAATCCTTTTGGGTCCCTTGAGGGTTAGTGCATAAAGATTTAGGTGCCCAAATATATTTCTTCCTATGATTCTTTGCCATAGGAGAGTCAACATACGTAGCAATCAATTTGCTATTCTTTCTTAGGAGCACATAATTAGATTCTTAGAAGCACATAATTAGATTCAAATATTCTACTCCTATTTGACATGACATATGGTGATTACACAAGAGGAGATCCAATTGGCTTGTAATACTTAGCATGGCAATTGTAAAAATACTGTCTTTCTTGACAAAAGTATTTTTATACTTACCCCCACCAACCTTTGGCAAATCTCTAGGAAAGTATTCCAAACCTTCCTTGTCCAAGGTACACAGTTGCTTCTTAAGTATTTTATCAAGGAATTCACATCCTACTATGAACTTAGCCATGTTCTTGTTTAGATAAGCAATTCTATCTTTTAGTAACAAATTCTTTTTGATTAAGCCACCAGCACAACTTACTGATCCAATAGTTCTATTTCTACCACAGTCCACTACACCATCATTGGTTGAGTTTGGGTATCAAGGTGAAGTTTCTATGTTGTTATAAGGAGGTCTTTCACAAGTGTCCAAAGCAATATTGTGAGTACTATCAATTGTGTTTATCAAATCATATTGGACACTAATTTTGCAAGATTCAACTAGATGAGATTCATGTTTATCAAGATCAACAATGTCAAAATCTAAACTCACATCATATTTAGAATTGGTGTTACATTGAACAAGAAGTAACCCATGATCATTTTCTAAAATTTCATATTTTTTTAATCAAAATTTCAAACTCATTAGTCATGGTAGCATGCATTTTCTTAAAAGTTTTAAACTTTCACTTCTCTTTGGCTAGAGCATAATTAAAATTATCAACCAATGTAACAGGCTCATCATAGAAAGAATCAGAATTTGTTACCTTGTCCTTGTCCTCCTTAGCCATAAGACACATGGGTGATTGAAATGAAGAGGTATATATTCCTTGATTACAAGTCTAACTAAGCCATTTGTTCTTGTATCGTCATTGGAGGATGAGTCACTTAAGTTTTCTTCATCCTTGACCTAGCCCAATAAATGCTCCATCTTTTCCCTTCTTATTGAATTCGGTGAATCTCATCTTCTTGGTGAACATCTTCTTCTTCTTGTCCTTGTGGTCCTCCCTTTCTTTATCTTCATTGCTATTATTGCTCTTGTTCTTCTGCTTCTTCTTCTTCTTGTGGCAATTTGCAGCTATGTGTCCCTTCTCTTGACATTCATAACACCAAACCTCATAGAGAGGCTTCTTCTTCTATGGGGGTGGTGAAGACTTCCTATGATCTCCACGAACAGTAAGTCTCTTGAAGAGTGTCTTCAACTGACGTATGATAAGAGTAAGTTCTTAAGCATCGCCTTCAAGATTTTTTATATATCTTTCTTCACTTTCATCATCGTTCTCAATTGTGGTCTTCTTTTTGGCCTTTACCATCTTTCGACAAATCTCAATATTTGATAGATTTTGTCCCACACCCTTAAGCTCATTGATGAGAGGGTTCAACCTAGAAAACATTGCATTACCGTCTTCCTTAGGAAGCATTTTGAAATCATCAAATTTTCCATGAATGAGATATATTCTCCTCCATCAGGGCGTTTTCCTCATAAATTTTCTTGAGGGTCGTCCAGATTTTGTAAGTGGAAGTTAAGTTACTCACGCGATGAAAAACCACTAGGTTAAGACAAGAAAACAAAGCATTATTGGCTTAAGCCTCCACATCGGTGAGAGCTGGCAGGTTTTTTGGTTCGGCATAGCCACCCTCACATGCAATCCATGCATCATAGCTCAAAGCTTCAATGTAGCATCCAAACCTTCCAATAAACATAGTTGCTACCATCAAAGATAGGTGTCCAACCAACATTGATGCTAGACTCCTCTCCAGCCACTTTGTAGCGGTTAAGCTACACTAAGAGCAATGAGGCTCTGATACCATTTGAAAGGATCCAAGGGGACAAGAGGAGGGTGAATTGACCTAAAGCAAATTTTAGAATTTTTCGGTTTACTTTTAAATATGATTGCATGATTAAAAAATTTTATAACTAGAGACAAGAACTAAACAAGATACATAAAAAAAGGAGAAAAAGTAAATGTAAGAAGTAAAGGAGATAAGCGACAAGAGATTTTTTCTCGAGGTTCGGATAAGGCTTCCCCTTTCCCTTTCTCTACTCCTTGTTGGACAACTCTTTACGAAGAGGAGTATTGCACTGATTTCACTCGGGGTAGCCCTTCACTGCTCCGGTAGGTGAATTCCGACCTTCCCAACCACTTGAAATCTCTCACAATCTTATCCTTGAGAGATCACCAAGCACAAATTCTAAAAGCAAGAAACTTAAGTAACAAGCTCGAGATGATTTGATCTTGCTGAATCAAGCCTTCCATGGAAGCACACAAGGAAGCATGGCACTCAAGCTCTCATGAACTAACTAGCCATTAGGACCTAGATACAGAGAACTCACAATGCCGTTGTACCATACACACACATTGTACCATACAACACAAAGGGTTACTGTATGGTTCGTCCCCTGCCTTTCCATGCAGGACCCCTTCGGACACGGACAACACAGCACCCACGTCTCGTACTCCCATACCATACAGGACGTCAACACCCTAAACAGTCTCTCTAGAAAAAATGTGACGGTAGCGCCGTCTGGTATGCCCTATCATACAACACGCCAGCACCCTACGAAAACTCTACTGGAAAAAGCAAGACGGCAGCGCCGTCTAGTTCGCCATACCATATGGCATACCAAACCAGCTATAGAACTCTTCCGAAAAAGACTAGACGGCGTGCCGTCTGGTACTCCCATAACATACAACGTGCACACATGTACTTAGAACCCTACTGGAAAAATAGATGGCACGTCGTCTGCTACCTCATACCATATGGTGTGCACACCAACACTCTAAACCCTTCTAGAAAAGATACTACAGGGTGACAGCACTACCTAGGTCTAAACACTTCTAAACTACTCTAAAACCTAGAACTAAAGTGCATCCATAAAAAACAAGTTCCGACAACTTAAAAATCATCTCAAACCCCTCTTAAATCAAAAGAACATTAAAACCACATATATCTTGATGAGCTCATCTCAAAACTCCCGAGTTTGTGCTAAAACATCATTAGTGTCAATCATCTTCATCATCAAGACAACAACTTCAGCATGACGTCATCATCACTAAAATCACAAACAAACTCTTCTGAAACCAACAATCGGGCTTAAAACCTTACAAAAGTGCCATAGACCTATACTTGCACGAGAACCAAACTTATACATACACCCAAAAACAACAAAGAACTTAAAAGGGCACCCATATAGGTACCTGAAACCCGTCGCCCTCTTACCACTCCCGTTGCGTCAACCAAGAGAAAGAGAGCGGTGGAGGAGTGAGCGGCAGCTAAAAGGAGAGAGGTGCAGGCAAAGCGAGCGGTGGAGTGAGCGGCGGCTAAAGGGAGAGAGGTGCAGGCATGGCTGGGTGGAGCACCGGAGGGACGGGCAGGCCAGAATCCCGTGAAGCCGTCACCGTTGATCTGCTCACAGCCGGACGCCCAGACCTAAGCTCCGCGCGGAATCCAAAGCCGTCGTCGTCCATCCGGTCGCAACCGGATCCGGATGCCCGAGCCTGAGCTCCTCCCGGATCCAAGCTATCGCTATCTATCCGCTCGCAGTTGAAGTCCCGAACCTGAGCTTCTGCTGCAGGTGCAAGGAACGCCTACTCGCTGCTGCCGTATGACTGGCCGGTGGCACCCACTGGCGACGACTCCGTGGACGACAGCTGGTGGTGCGGCTACTGATCTGACAGCGACCATTGGAATGGGGATGAGCAGAGAGAGAGAGGGGTGTTGGGAATGGGGTTGAAACAAAGAGTGCCTGGCCAGATTGAGAAGCAGACGGCTCCACTTATCAGATTGCGAGTTCGGGCAGCAGGTATATCGATAGTGCAAAACCATACAAGCGAAAATCGACTTTCCATTGCTTCAAGGACCCCAACAGCAGTGGCAAGTCAAGCTCTACTAACAGGCTAGGTATTGATATTGATATCTTGGTTACAATGATACAATCATTCCGATAGTACTGTGTACTGATACGTCATCTTTTTTGCATTTAGTGTTTCCTTGTCACCCCTTTAACTTCTTATTCAGTTTTGTCCAAAACAAAGGTAAAGATGCAGATGTTAATACCTGCAAGAACTCTGTATTTTTACCTTTAATTAATTGAAGCGAATTGTTGTCCTCCTCAATCTTTAATTTATTTTAAAAAGGACTAAATATAGGATGTCAAAAGCATGTATACAACATGCATTTTGATTCCGATATTAATTACAATCAGTCGAAGCCTTCTTACATGCAAAAGATTCACATTTGTAACTTTTAAAGAGAGAATTACAATCAGTAAAAACTAAGCAGCCGGCAAACATCAATCCAATACTACAATCATTTTGGATCTATGTACTTCGTATTGCTTTCGAGCAATATCACACTATATGCATACTAATTTATTATCGAAAAAGCAAACAGTAACCACAATTGCTCATTCAAAAAATAAAGCAAATGGTTATAGCCAACGCACTGCATAAAAGAAGCAGGTCTGTAGACAGCAAAAACAATCCTTTAGTGTGGATAACAAAACAGCATGAGCTCGGATGATCCAAAATTTTAATAGACTTTTGACCACCTGCATGAAAACATAGTTAAAGAATATGATTTTATACTGCGACGTGAGGTGAGTTAACAAGAACTTACAATTTTATACAATTTCAAGGTATAGTTTCTATGATTTTCTTTGGCACACTTTATTTTTTTTAAAAAATTTTTACTAATCTTGAAGCAAAGTATTTACTATTATGTGATGCCGATCTGTATCAACCTTTAACAAATAACTCAGATTAAAGATCTCATAAAGATAAAGAGAATTTCATATTAGAGTAGGGGGAATATTTAATTTGATTTATTTCTCTAACTTAATGGATGTTTGCCCCTACCTATTACTATTTAGCTTGACTCCAATGCGTGGTGCCATTTAGCCCCCGAGTTGGGATAGTCCTTGACATCCCTTCTCGCACTACTGCATGGTGGCCATGTGTTGTGGCGGAACCATTTCTCAGAAATGGCGGCGTCAGCATACGCGTGTTTCTCCACGCTCCTATTATGTCCGAGGGCCCCTTGCCCTCCTTCCTCAACTCAACTCATAGTTCCTTCCTTACCCCACCATCATGTTTCGAAAGAATATGGTCAACTCCCGGATTGCCAGTTCTCCCGTTGATATGTTACCATACCCCCATGGGATGCCGTCCCCACTGCATGGATAACAGGAATCTCCTGCCCGTAGTCCAGTGATTCGCCCAGCCCGTCGAGTGCTGGCACACACCCACATGGTGGGATCACCGAACCTCCAGCGGGCCTGAGATGGTGACGACTGCCTTTTAGCCCTAGTCTCAGACTTTCCTCCTCGTAGTACCGCATGATGGCCACGCATTATGGCAGAACCATTCTCAAAATGGTGGCACCAGCCTATGCATGCAATCTCCGCGCTCCTTTACTGCACAACTTTTATTTGTGGGCCCCTTTACCCACTGTCTTCTTTGCAGGAATTTGCACCACCGCATCCTAACTTTGTGAACCTAGTCAACCAACACAACCATAGGCCCAGAGCATTCTCGTCGACCCAATCCACTAGTCACAAACATGGGCCTAGCCCATTATCGTGGACCCGGCCAGTCTGCTAATCATATACATGGGCTTAGACCATTACAATCCTCATATACCTATCCTCATGGACCTAGTCAATCGGCTAATACCTTTAAACCAGCTCTATCCCTTAATCGCACAACAAGATCATCATTCCTGCTAATCCAACATACCAGCTTTCCATTAATCCCAACCAAGATCATTTCTGAAGTTTAGTGAATAAGTGTCTGGCGAGTTTTAGCTCACCGGTCTAGGACATTTATACCCTTACTGAAAATTTTAGTTAAAACCTATGCAGGCTAAGCACTTTTTACTTAAGATTTTTGAGTCTAAAGCTCTACTTAGTAATTATCCTAGGGCATCCAAATGATATGATATTTAAGGCAATCATAGCATAATATTCAAAACAATCATGGCATGGTAGACAAGCATATCAAGGATCATGCCATGTATATAACATGATTAAGGTAAACAGGTATAGCTAATCCTAGCAGTTCAATTATTTACAACATATAATAGAGCATGCATTTTCATATTCAACCAACATAGCATTTAAGAAACCAGGGCTAAGACATAAGCTATGAATGTTAACTCGCCTTGGTCAAAAGTGTTAGGGTCTTGAGTTTGATCTTCAAAAGGATCCTCTAAGACCTCGTTGTCTGTGCATATAAATACATGCATCCAATAATTTAGTGAAAGATACAAGAATGATGCATGGGTGCAACTAAGTCTACGCGCAATCGAGATTACCACATTTAACCATCTAACTATATATTTCTTTCAATCTTACTTATTTTATTAACCTGAATGTATTTTATTTGCCTTGAGATGCGTGCTAATATATGCAGCGCATGACATAAGCTTAATTCCCTTACTTAGGTTTCCTTAGATTTGAAATATTTTTATAAACAGCAAAATATCAATTCATTTTCCTACTAGGGCTATATTACCAATCTTAGGGAGGCCTTCATAATTTTAATAATTTATTTTACTACTGTCATATGAGGTTTTGTATTTTTCTTCTATTGTTCTACGCCTTGCCTTCTGTAGTATTTATATAAAAAGTTTCATAACTTTCGAAGATCGTTTATTATTTTAAATAAATCATTGGGAGTGTACTTTAACTGTATGCACTAGAAATCAGAATTTACTAATAAGACCTTTGGTCAAGGGCTAGTCTTGGGCCTGGTCCACTGCTGCAACCTAGTTGGCTTCCGAGAAGGCCCAAATGGCAGGCCGAAGCGCTGTTACGGCAGTTCGCAATGGCCTTCAACCCACGGACGACCCATGAACGAGGTGGCTCAAATACGCTTTCAAAGGCATATTATCATGGGGTATCCCTCCACTTAATGATCGGTGGGGCCTAGGGCCCACACGTCGGTGGTACATCTCCTAAGCTCCCTATTTAAGCACATGCTTTTACTACTGGGCCTACCAATCAAGGAGACATATAGTGCTACCTCTACACCCTTGCGCTAATTAATTTCAACCATTAATCTAAGACTACACATAACGCTACAGGAGCCTCCTTCTACCTCTAGATAGAATGCTGGGAATGGCCATGGCCACTCGGATGTGGACACGGCCGTGGTCGCCAGGTCGCATGGTGGTGCTAGGAGATAACAAAACTAGAATCCTAGCAACACACCACATTCGACAGTGTAGATGCCACGGCGAATGGTAAGGTGAAGCGGTGGTGCCGCGAGTTTGTGTAGAGGCCAATGGTGGCTAACACCGCGACAACGAGCAACCACTACTACCATCTAGGGCATGGGTACTATAAAACATAGGGACTACCAAGAATATACCTACGGTGGTCATGAGTCGAGGAAAGGCTAGAGCGGGCCAACGACGAGGAGGACGACGATGGCCAAAACGTGGTTGACAGTGGCAGCACTCTCTAGCGAGACCTGCGGCAAGCTCAAGGCTAAAACATGGTCAGCATGGCGCAGAGAAGCTGTGGATGCGACAAATCGAAGAGGGGCTCACTGTAGGGGGTTGGGGGAATTGAAGAGGGGGCTATGCACGGTTAGCGATGAACTTCCAGACCACCTACTCTCTATAGGGCATTAGAGCTCGATTAGGCTGAGGATGTTGTAGAGAAGCTCGAGAGCTTTCCAAAAGTACCAAGAACAGGCGGAATAGCCTACCGGGCGGCTAGCACCACGACGCCGAAGATTCGCTAGTTTTTATTTGGAGAGAAAGTGAATTAGGCAAGCAGTAGAGGGCTTCGGGAGGGCTTATAAGCCAAATGGGAGCATCGAGGGCGCGAGAGAGACGAGAGGGAGGTTGTCTAACGTTCTACTACCCGTGCCGTATGGCTCAGAGCAGGAGTACTGAGGGAATGGAGAGGTGATGGAGACGGCCTAAGCCCTAGGGCTTGACTTCCTTGTCCTCTCGGCCAATGGGCAATAGGCAATGACTTGCTGCTGATGACGAAGATGCAGGGGCGTGGGGCGTGGGGCGTGGGGCGTGAGGTGGTGAGGAGACGGCACACGGAAACCCGACAAGCAACAGTGGAGGACTGGTCCTAGGGAGAGCATCCAAAGTGGCTTAGGAGGAAGAAGAATAGAGCATAGGCTGACTCAAATTGGCCGGAATGGGCCACAGTGGGCCGGTTCGGCTGGTCCAGGAAGGAGAGGGAGAGAGTGTGGACTAGGCCCAATAGTGATTACAATTTCTAAAGCACAATTTGATTTAAATTTAGATTTTTATACAATCCTAGAGCTTCAGTTTTAATCAAACAATTGTTTGGTAGGTTGAATATTAGGTTTGGTGATCCCAACACAAATTATCTTTTGAAAATTTTCCAGAGGGTTTTAGAAGACCCAAGTTAGGGTGTTACAGGTTCAAAGGCCGGGATTTCTCTCGATCAGTCAAGAAGGCATTTTCTGCATAACATAGACTCTTATCTCGGTCTTAGCTTGTGTCAAACACACACCCATGTAGTGTGTACCGTGTGGTGTCAGTTAGCGTGCGTTTTGTGTTCTACCCCTAATGAAAGGTTTACCTAACCAACCTTAACAGTTTCCAAATGTAAGCTGCTAACGGAAAGGACATATTTGTATGATAGCCGCCACTAAAATGGATAAATTTCTTGTAAGTCAACAGTCCAAATATTCTGCAGCATGGCATGAAAAATAAGAGGGACAACTACTGAATTACACATTGTTCAAACAAATGAAGCACACATATTTAGTTTTTTCCCAGCAGTCAATTAATATACATTATGTCTGCTAGTATCAAGCATAGCTGTCTTGACTTGATCCAGAATTTATTAGACAATTAAAAATTGCGAACTGATAGACAATAGAAGCCTAAAAAATGCAGTAGACCAGACGGTCTGAATGGCATTAAAATGGACCAGCTTCTCACCTCGATTTAATCTTTACTTCCAGCAAACACATCAAGGACTCCACACAAATTCCACCATGGTACTGGGGACCTCCTAACGAGTGGAACAATGCGAGGTGCTCCCTTAGGAATTCAAATAAACATGGTCAGGGAAAAGTCAGCAATACCTTACTTAAATCAACAGTAGTTTGGAAATTAAAACTGATAGATCTTTTGTACTGACCTTGCTGACACAGTTATCATCTTCATCTTTATTCCTTTTATAGGCTGAATTGTCCAGTGAGGCCACTTCTCCAATGCTGTCTTCATTTGCAAGACCATCAAGTGCCTCCCTTGTCTGATCGTTATCAGCATAACCACAAAATACAGATGCAATGTCTGATGCCTCCTCTCTGTTTTTCTCATGAAGCTCTTCATGCTTGCCATCTTGATCACCAATATGGCGATGCAAAGAAGCATTTGAAGAAGGGATTGTTCCATTTTTATCTTCACAAACTGAATCAAATGGCAACCCTGATGTTTCACTCCTGTCAGTGCAATCATCAACATTTGAGGTACCAATAACCAGCTTTCCGTTTGCCTCGATGAGAGGCACTTCAGGTAGCCTGTTATCATCAAAGACCACCTTTTTAATTTCTTGTGGTTTATCGAAAATTTCCAGAGTAGCAATACTATTAGCAAGCAATTCTTGTACACTGTTTGCATCATTTTCTTGTTTGTTCTCTTTCTTATGCTCATCTTGAATCCCATCATCACGGACTGAACCATCTGAAGAGGCAAAAAGTCTAATTTTACTGTCATTTGTACAACAGTCAAGTACCACCTCTCCTGTTTCATGCTTGTCAATGAAATCACAACTTTGAGATGATGTGCAAACTAATTCTTCGCCAATTTGTTCTACAATATCATCTGACGAATTATTTGATGTGACTACAATATTTTTCTTGTTTTCATTTAGAAAATCCATGGACAACCATTCTTCTTTGTTCTTCTCAGGGAAATCATAAACTTCAGATGAATTACTTGACAACACAATTGGAAATGAATCACCTGATATGCTGTCCTCTCTGATATTAGGTTCTTCCACAAACAAATCAATTGGCACATCATCTATCTGATGCCTTTGCGAAAAACAATCTAAATCAGCAATACCATTTGACCCCTCCCTATTAATCTCAAAGATAATAACCTCTTCAACGAGTTTGTTGCAATCATCATGCACGTCGTAGTTGACAGAAGCATCAGATGAAGCCATCCTTGATATGCTCTGACACTCATGAGACAATCCATCGCCATGCACCTCTTCTATCTTAAACATTTCAACACCTGCAGCAGAATCAACAGTCAGCTCTGCCACACGATTAACAGCTTTCTCCTCCTCCTTTCCTTCATCCTGTCCATCATCCTCTTTGCGGTGATCACCGACATCACCGGCATGGTCTACGCTGTCGCTTTTTGAGCACCCATGGTTGCTGTTCTTGTTGAACAGGGCGACCACAAAATAGAGCAAGGTGAACCACACAAACGAGACCAGAAAGGCAATCACGGCGAAGAACAGCACAGGTGGAATCAGCACGCAAGACACAAGCGACACGCGCGGCAACGACCCAAGAAAGGAGAAGGCACAGACCCGGCGAGGCAGGTGGTAGTGGACGTGGAAATGACGGCAGCCGCCGCCGCCGCCGCCTCCTTTCTTCCTGCCCTGTTTCCTCCTTCCACAGCTCAAAGCCATTGGCCGCGAAAGCATGTCATGGAGCGGGAAGCAGCAGAAATCACAAAGGAAGAAGATTCTATGCGTGGCTCATCTTCTTTCCCTCGTACTGTTCTTGTGTCGAAAGGCGAAAATCCCGGCTCGGCGAACGGCGGACTGCTTATTTTTGGTGCTTGATTATGCAATGTTTGAAATGGTGCACTATTTGGGACCCGCCAAGAAGAGCTCAAGTTGAGCCTCGAGCTAATGACGTGTTAGTGGCTCATAGATCACTTCTCTTGAAAATGATGGGTCAGGTAAAGTCGGGCCCTGATTCCTGAATGGCCATCGGCAGAAGTGTATTCAGAAAGACAGGCGAGGGAATTGACATTGTGGCGATATGGTCTGATCCATCGGAATAGGATCAGATCCTAGTGTCGCCACTAAAGGAGAAATGATTCAAACCAGTGCAACTTTGGAACAGCTCATATTTTGTTCACACTCATAAATGGAAACTTGAAAAGCAACTACTAGCCAGGAGTGACGTTATATTGTGGTTACGAGCGTCATTAACTCTTAATGACGTTAGGTGTCAAGCTGGAGCCAATTCAGCCGAAAATTAATTTTATGGGATGCATGGTACAAGTCCTAGAACCAACTGGAATTTGCTAAAGATTACAAATTATACGTTGTCAATCTTTCTCATTGATTTTTTCTAGGGAAGTTAGCCAGGGTTGTGAGCCCATCGCAAGCCATGGGATGGCCGTGCAACATTGCAACGTCTACGATCGGTCCTAGTCTATCTGTTTGTTTTTTAAATCATTTTAAAAGTTACAAAAAAAAATACCAACATTAAGAAATATGTATTAATTTCAACCTGTTTTTTTATTTTTATGGATAAAATTTCATTTTCAGAAACTTTCTAAGAGATTACATTATTGCATTATAGTCATCAAAATACCAAAAAATGAGATTAAAACTAATACATTTACGACCATTCTGATATTTTTAGTATCTTTTTGGAATTTTCAAACAGGCTAAACTAGCACAAACAAATAAATAAATTCGTGCCATACTAGCCAATGATGTCCATCCCGTAGCAAGTGATGGGCAAACGGGCCCCTACTCCCCCTTAGATCGACGGCAATACAATGAATTTTGTAGGGAGTTCTCTATCTCTACCGAAAAATCCTACGTGGAACATTTGGTTCAAAGGAAAGGCGACGAGTGTTCTTCGAAATTCCAAAGTATTTTCAGTACTACCTATGTGACTAGGTTTCCCCGTAAGCAGAGCATCATCGCTTATACATGACCCTTATAAGCAGCACATCTTCCTCAAATGTCTCAACGCATGACTACATTTCCTAACTTGTCTTAAGCTGCCACAAGCACATCTTCCTCAAGTCTTAGTTAAACTGCTAGACTTGACCGATATCAAGCTCATGGTTTGCACTGTTTTAGCTTGGCAATGATTTTACAAGATTAAGTCCTTAAAGTAACTAAGATAAGACTTTAATCTAAATTTGCCTCATAGCCTAGCCACACAGCCTCCACCCTCACAACAGATCCACTTGTCTTAATAAAAAATACCACCCAGGTTGTTAACAAGTTACAATACATGCCAATTTCTACACAAGAGCAATATATGCATATCCATACAGAGCAGGACATGTCTCCCTTATATAAAAGCAACATGTCTTTACTCTTAATTGAATATCTTATTAATCAATATTAATTAATCCTCCTGGGTATATGCATGACTAAGCACACTAGTAATGACTACCAATGCCATAGATATCATCACTCTCAAACTAAAATGATAATAAGCTAGGTTACAAAAGAATATTGATAATACAATAATTCAAAAAGCAATTTGGAATAACTAGATTCCCATTGAAACATAATAAATATAGCAATACATAATTTAAAAAAAAACAAATTTTATTTGCAGATAGGATTAACATAATCAAAGACTATATATAACTTGCCTTGCTGCTACTCCTACTCTTGACCTGCAGCACAATCCTCTTGTTGCACACCTTCCCAAGCAATTGCTTCTACACATAATATATAGCAAATAACAAATAAATATATTTTGAAAAATTAAATAAAATTTATAAACAAGTAGATCTCATTTTTCTGAATTTTTAGAGACTGGAATGAACATTTTTTGCTTCTAGATTAGAAGATATCAATTTTACAAGTTTTATCATACATTTAAACAATTAAAATAATTTCTAGAATTAATTTCCTTTTTTTTAGAAATTCCTCACACCGGCCTAACAACTAGGCCCTACCTATCAGCCTCTTGGCCCATGGTGGACGTAGCCTACGTGCACGCGCTCACGATGAACCCCGCATCGGCCTAACATGTGTGACCCGCATGTCAGCGACACAGTCCACCATGGACTCAGCTGATCGAACCAGTTCGGCCCAATCCGAACCGATCCCACCCAGTTCTGAATTGCATGTTCCAGATCCGACGATCACGACCGCTCCACGTCACAGCACCGTCCCGACAACCAAACTCCACAGCGGCGCTCTCATCCGGCATGGTGGCGCAACTCCAGTGAGCTTGCACGGGCGCTACAGACCACCAAACTACGCGTTCTTAGGCTCTACGGGAAGCTCTTGGCATCAGCAATCTCCCAGGACCCACGGCCATCACCGGCGACCAACAGCGATGAGCTATGATGGCGTGAAGTGGTGGCGCTCTACAGCTCACATGCAACCGGACGCTACAAACCTTCCTATCCTAAACCATGCCTAGGTCCGAACTTTAGGGACTACCAAGAACCTTACTGAGGCAACACACAACTCCGGGAACCTTCGGTTTCCTCCATCAGCGACGACTCTCCGGTCCACCCTGCGGCAAAAACAAGGCACTATGAGGATCGTGATGAGGAAAAAAAACTCTGGACCATGGATCGCGGCCTAGAACTCATGGGCAACAGCAGAATTGCTCACCGGAGTTCTTGACACTGAATCCTTTCCCAAGCTCTCCTCGACGGCTTCGTCCTCCTCAGGTCAAGGCGACGGCAACTAAGAACACTAGTGCAGCAGCTTGAGGGTTTAAATAGCCTCCGAAAACCCTAGCCAACACAGACGCCAAGGCCCGACCAGCGGCGGTGCAACGATCGGCTCTGAGTCAGCCTCAGAGAGGACAACAGAGGTGGCGGCAAGATCCAATGGCTCTTGTGTAGCCACGTCACATGAACGAGAGCCCGAGATCTAAGGTTACTGGTTCACTCAGATAAGTGTCCTCCGACGGCTGCCAATGCTCATGTGCACCCGGCAATGGCCTAGATTGCGCCACGTCATCCCTTTCCAGAAAAAGAAAAAGAAAACACTTTAACCCTTTTCTAAAAAGATAATTAATGTTTTTTTAGGTTTAAAAATACCAAAACACTTCAGTAAAATCCCAAAAAAATCTCAAAAACCCTCTAAAGCATTTAGGACCCAAGAGAAATTTATCAAACATTGTTCACTTATATTATCTCTTATTTAATTGTTTTAATGCTCTGATTTATTTAGAAAACACCCTTTCAATTATTTTTAATTGCAAAAAAATTATAAATCAATTTATTTCAATTATTTACTATAAAACAAGATAATTTAAACTCACCAGATTTTCAGGATGTTACACCTTGGTTCTCAATTTGATCCCTTTGCTTCGCATGATCCATACGGTGGTTGCCCTTGCTCTGCCTAGCTAGCACGGCGATCGAAGCACCAACGCCTCTTCATCTTTGCTCCACCTGGCCCGCTTGGTGACTGCCTTTGCTTCGCTTGCCCCCTCTGCTGCGGTCGAAGCACCGACGATTCTGTGTCCTTGCTTCACCTGGTCCACTTGGTAGTTAACTTTGCTTTGCCTTGATCAGTTGGCTCTGATGAGGCAACAACACTGCCTCGACCTTGGTCCTTCTGTTTAAGTCGTTGGACAACATGTTGCAGGGGTGGGTGTGTTCCCCCTACAACAGGAGCCTCTCATGGTCTAGGTCCTATTTCGTCATGCTCTTAACCATGATGTGTTCCATACACTTATCCCCATCAGCATGATGAGCAAGGTCAATAGTTAAACAACTTACAATATGTACCTCTTTAAGCTCAAGTACCCTGTCGAAGCAAAGCTGATGTCTGGGCGCTTAGAATTCTCCACTAGTTGTGGGATATGTCACACTCAGGGCTGGCTAACAGTTACCGTATGAACTGTCACGTCACGTCTGTCACATTCATTGCACTTGGTTTTACATGCTGTTGCAGCCCATCTGCATGTTGGACGTGCGGATCCTGCTGAGTGTGGCATGTGGCATCAATCCAATGGGCGAAGGTGGCTTTTTCTATATAAAGGTGTGGGCTCTTCTAGGTTTGTCCTGCATTGTTGCCATTTGCACTTTCCTCGCCACATGCACTTTCCTTGGCCACTAAACTTTTCATAGCCCATCTCCACGCTTGCTTCCTCCTTACTTCTGCCATTTGCACTTTCCTCGCCACCACCGACTACAACTCTGGTGTGATGGCTCGTGGGTAGAGGTGGGAATTGGTAGGTTTGTCTTGTCTTTGGCACGTGACCAGCCCATCGTCTCGCGATGCCTAAGTAAATGCCATGCCGGGCCAGCACGGAGGGCCAAAACTAAGGCCCAGCATGGCCCAAAAGCACGCCGGACCGCTGTCAGGCCGTGTCGGCCCAAGCACGGCACGGGAAAAGGCACCGCTGTATTATTATTTTTTTATAAATTTGTGCATTACTCAAATGAAAACGTTGTTTACATAAAAAAGATGCGTCTCAAAATTTTCTATAACTTTCATGTAGAACTCAAAATCATCCAAGTACTGGAACACCTCGAAAAATGAAGATTACTGCAATAGATAGCGTCGGCCTAATAACTGCAGCACACTAAATAATTTTTTATAAATTCATACGTTGCTCAAATGAAAAAGTTGTATACACAAAAAAAGATGTGTCTCAAAATTTTCTACAACTTTTATGTAGAATATAAAGTCATCCGAGCAAACGAACACCTTAAAAAATGCATATTACTGACTCGGACTGCAAATCGGGCCGTGCCGGCCCAAGCACGGCATGAACGATCGGGCCGTGCCAGGGCTCCCATCGTGCCTAGATTCCAGACACGGCACGGCGCGGTATCGGACCGTGCTGGCCCGGCCCATTAAAATTCGGGTCAGGTCGTGCTTTGTGCCACCAATTTCGGGCCGTGCTCATGGTGGCCCACTTAGGCCCGGCCCAATTCCCAGGTCTACTCATGGCAAGGTCATGAAAGCAGTAATGAGTGAGGAGATGTTGCCCAACCTCTCTCCTGACATTGGGGCTTCCGTGATCAGCAACAAAACCTTGGATCAAATCATCGCTGCATACAGTCTTGACCAGGGTTTTCCTTATCGGTAAATAATATTTACCGGAGGTCACCGGTAAACATAATTTCTTGGATATATCGGATTTTTAGACAAAATTCAAAAATTCAAAAAAATTTAAATGAATTTGATAGATAATATCCCTAATGAAGTAATCATCACAAATTACATATGACAACAATGAAATAAGATAATATGACAAGTTCATAGCACATTATATAGATTCTTAAACCGAACGTAGCAATGTCGTCGTCATAAATACATAGTCCATTGGCATGGTTGAAAAAAATAACAATCATAGTCCCAAATGTTACATCTTTGAAACACATATCACCTCAAAGATGCCAAATAAACAATTCCATTGCAAAATATCACCGACCAAACATGAACACAAGCACATGCACCGAGAGCCATATCTTGCCCTTCCTTGGAGGCTTGCATCACTATGAATATTTCCATATGAAATATTCCAAATTGCATCATTAAATTTAATCACAATGCAATATGAAAATATAAACCAATGGAGAACTAGATATTCATCTTACATTTATTCGTAGAGGCTCGTGAGGCGCTTCTTCTTCATCCTAGTTGATCTTGGACGGATAGGGGTTGGTTCGTCAAGCCTACCACCTACAATATCAAATATAAGTCTATGTACACATACATATCCTATGAATTTGAATCATTTATGCTATTAAATTAAGCACCAGAACCACCAGCTCCATCATCGCATGCTCCACCACGGCCAGCAGCTCCACCGACATCACCATCACCTTTGCAATAATAAAGTTTTCACGAAAGAAGGTTATATGATGTCGAAAAGAATGACAATTGCTTAAAGAAAATGTAGAATTTGATTAAAACTCACTGTCACCCTTGTCAACAGAACTACTGTCCCCTGATTCGGCATAAATTGGGCTACCATGTGGAGAATCTGATTCATAATCATCTGCAATTTCTTCCTCTTCCTCCAAAGGCCTCTTCCCTTTATTCCTACCACCCTTTTGACCAAGAGAATGCTTCCTCTTAATAGCAGCAACTTCTTCTCTTCCCATTCCTAACTCCTCAATCACCAATGTGCTAGGTGTGGGGGATTCAAGATCATCATCATCATACTCATCAAGAGTAGGTCTAGACTCACTCATGGAGTTGCACAACCAGACCATAATTGGGTTGCCTTCATCATATAGAGCAACATCCATCATAATGCCACATGGATCAGACCCTATATCTTGAAAGTTTTGACTGTCAACTTCAAATTGCTGGATACGCAACTTTAAATTGTAATGCACATACACCAACTTGTGAAGCTTGTCATAACCTAACCGATTTCTCAATTTGGTATGAACCAAAGCAAATGTGCTCTAGTTTCTCTCACACCCACTAGACGACATGCATTGTGAAACAATGCGCATTGCAAGCTTTTGTAGTTCTTTAAACTGTCCTCCATATGAACCCCACCAATTGGCTACAATAAATTTCAAAAGGTAAGCAAACTTGTAATTCCTCTCCTCAAAAATAAGTAAAGTTGTAATGTCATCACAAAAATTATAATACCTGCACTCATACGGCCACCAAGTGCCGAGCATCGAGCCTCCTCTCCACCAAATAAGCCTCTCTTTGAGCTGAAATGAGCAAATTGTTCAATCGCAATCGCTGCCTTGGAAGGTATTCTTGCAACCTTCTTGAGTGCCATTGTTACGACAAATTTGGAACATGGTTTTTGTGCAATTTTTGAGCAGCTATGAAAGTAAAGTTCAATAATATTAGAATTGTAGCATGCATGAATAAGAATAAGAATTAAATAGAATTTTAGTTCATTCCTTAGTTTATACCTGCAAGCATGAGAGTCTCATTGAGAAGATAACGGAGCCTCCTGTTGATTACTTCAGTTACCTCTCTCTAGGAGATCTTGTTTGTGTCCTAGGTTTGCCTGTATCTCATCTACTGCACGTAACATCCTTGGCAAGAATCCAGATATAGTTCCATTCTTTTGCTGATCAGCGAAGCGTAATACAAAGTAGATTGGAGTGACAGATTTTAACACCAACTCCATATTCTCCCACCATCTCCTGTTTGTCAAGTAATCATATGTGAAAGTGTGGTCTTCTTCATCTCTCCAATCACTATTGATCCAATCAGTAGATACCATCCATGCCTTGAATTTATCCTGCTTGTCCCAGAAACTCTGTAAGAATAAGAAAACTGTGCCAAATCTAGTAGCATCCCACCAAATCAACTCTCCTCCTATCTTCTCTCTCATTGTAGCATGGAGCCTTAAAAGATAGGAAAATGTAATAACGCATGTAGAGGTATATTCAACATAATTTCTCAATTATACAAGTGTTACCTATTATGGTTATAGAAGAATCTACATATTCGCTTTGCACTGTCCACTACTTCCACAACCTCATTGAAGCGTGCTATGTCCTTCAACATCAAATTGATAGTGTTAGCTGCACATGGCTGCCAAGAGATGTGTGGATACTCATCAATGAGTTGCTTGCATGCCTTCTTGTAATTGGACCAATTATCTGTCACAATTTGAACAAATTGTGCTCCAACCTCCTCAACAATCACCTCTCTAATACAATCATAAATGAAATCTGCACTTTGGATACAACCAGTTGCGTTCAAAGACTTGTGGAAGAACATGTGTCCATTGCAAAAGATCATAAAGTTAATAATGCACATCATTGTGGGACCTGTCCATGAATCACACATGATAGTCACCCCATATTGACCCCAATCTTCCTGAAAAACAGTCATGGTAGCCTCCAACTCATCGTAGTTCATATTTAACAATGGACCATCTATATCTCTTCCCATCGGGATAGCAATACCTTCACCAAGCTGTTGCGCCAACTTAATGGTGATCTAAAGTATGGACGGTTTGCTTTCCTTCGGGAATATCATTAGCATAGAACCACTTTGCCAAAGCTTTGAAAGCTTATCCTTAGCACCTCAAAGAAGCATAATGTCTACAGGGTGGGAAGGTGCTCTCTCTGCGTGCAAATCTATATCAAAGGGAGCTTTTGAAGTACTTTGATAGAAACCATCAAGTGTACTTTGGCTAGCTGCACAACTTGCTGTCTTACTACCACTGCCACTTGCTCTGCCTAAACTTGCAAGTTTACTACCACTGCCACTCGCCCTAGCAAAAGGCGTAGACCTGCCACTAGGGAAGGCAATGTCCTTCAGTGACTCTCACTGCCATGCCATCTGATATTGCCCCTCTTCATCAAGACTAGCCATTGTCATTGCATAATCATGCTCCATAAGTGATTTTTCAATAAAGAGCTGACTTTCACTTGTTTGCCTCTTCCATTGTCTCCCTAATGCCACTTGATTCAACAATACCTCCCTAACATTAGGCGGCACGTTGGTGCATGGAACCACTTGCCCTTGTAGTCCACACAGATGTTGCCTCAGACGGGTCACACCTCCACCTTTGTTGCTAACAGTACAATAACCACACTTGAAACCATTACCCCATGGCGTCCCATGGCTCCATGTTTTCTCAATTGGTCCTTGTAGTTCTATTTGTCTCCCTGCAACATTGAGTAAATGAACATAATCAAATTCTAACTAATTTAGTAAATGAACATTGCATAAAAATTTAGTATATGCAAATCGAACAAGTTGGCAGCACAAACAAACCTGTTTTAGTGACCACAATTGTCTTAGATAACCCGCTAGCTGCACTAGATGACCCACCACCGCCGGTAGCACTAGTAGCCACACCCTTCCTATAACAGCCCAAAATTCTGTATGTTTATTTTTTAAAATCACTCTCATAAGGACGGTATGTTGCAAAAACTTTTCATAAAAATAATCCTTTTAAAATTCAAGTAGGGACCTTTAAAATCTTTCAGTCTAATAATTACCTAAATTTACTTGGTATAGATAAGTAAAATTTCAAATTTTTGCTCCCATCATGTTATAAAATATATATATATATATATATATATATATATATATATATATATATATATATATATATATATATAAAGGATTAGGTTAAGCTAAAAGGTTTAATTATAAGTAAATAATTCCTTAAAATCCCTAGGCTTACATGTATATATATACATACACAACTAAATGGAAAAATTTCATATATATATATATATATAAGAGAGTTAAGAACATGAGCAAGTGTATAAATAAATATACATGAATATCTCCTAAAAATCATAAAACCCACGAAATTAGTTTAGACCCTAAATAACAGTTTGAATCTAGTGTTGACCAATTTAACCCATATTCCTGATCCTTTCCCGCACCAACGCAACAGATACAATGGCTGGTGGTCGTCTGACACAATCCACTTTGCTGGACCCATCGTTTACGTGAGGACCAGTGCGGCTCGGTACAGCCACAATGCCGCTTAATCAATTGCGTAAACTGGCTTACTTTAATATGCCTAAGCGGAACCCACGTTCGTGGCGCCCATGTGTAGCAACCTCCTGTTTCGCTCACAGTGGGCCACACCGGGGCCACGACGGTTGCGGTGACCACGGCTCTATGCAGGCGGTGGACACGTGGTCCGGGGCCTACGCCAGGTCGCGCTCATCTCAGCAGCTGAGGTTGGGCTCCGAATAAGGTTCATCATGTATGCCATTTACGAAGAGCTTCCATTGGTATATTGGCTTCGTGCTACCCCAAACCCGCAGCCCTTACCTGCATTTGCCGCCACGTCAAGCGCTCGGACCAAGTAGGAAGCCACTCGCCTGCCAATTCGCGCGCTTCCACGTAGCGTCTGGCCAGGTATGGAGCTTAGTTTGTCGTTCGCCGCGACGGCTTCTCTTCAATCGCCGTGGGATTCCGCTCTCAACGCCTTCCCTCTGTAATGGTTGGACAGAGGACCTTTCTGGCTTATTACTCTTTGTCTTTAGTCGTGAGCGTCCAAATGCAAATCCCATGCTGACCGCCCCATATACCAGTGCGGAACTCTCGACACGAGCCTTGTTGTTGTCGTTCCGGGCGAGGTTGCGTTAGATCCGCGCACGCGTCTTATCGGCGACCTAGGACACGGCGGTCAGACTCGAAACTTGCAGCTCGTCTTAAGCGTGTCTACGAAGGCTAGAGGCAGAATGCCATGAGAGGTGGTTCCATTCGCGGTGACTCGGTCACGTAAACTCCTGCGTCGTGCTTATTAGATCGCTTACAACATCTCGTAATCGGATGTTTGCGTGGGCAGTCGCCGACGTTCTATGCGCACTGCACCCACGGCTGGAATCAGCAAGGATGCTCTAGTCTCTTGATTTATTAAAATAAGTTGATACCTTTAAAAATTCTAGAAATTTTATGGTAAATACTAGACCTTATTCTGAGGTTAATAAAAATATTAACATGAACAGTAACAGAACCTTTTTCTCAGAATAATTTCATTAGCTTGCTTTTGGATATTAACCAATATAGAAAATAGGACAAAAGGGTTTCTATTAATAAAAAAATAGATTAACACATAATAAAATCTGAGAAATTCATGAGTGGCATGTAATAACTCTTTGGACCTAGGAAAAATATAAACTCTATGGTATGATTCTTAACCACATGTTATTTTGTAATTGGTCTAATTAATAACTACGGTCTATTAGTTACTTTATGATCCAGCTACCCTAAAATTTATGTACATGTTCAAAGTAATTATTCTACAGCATTATAAGACAGCAAAGCTATTATTTTAATTAGGGTTATGTTATGCAATCTCATGGATATATATATATATATATATATATATATAACATATGAATTTATTTTACACACACACCCACTTAACCCTTATTAATGGTAGAATAAAAATGATAAGAAGAGTGGATGAAGGAAATTCTTCAAATCAATTTATTGATTAACATATTCTTGGTTTTAGGATAATTCAAGTAGAACAAAACCCTATTTTCTCCTATTGGGCTGATTAGGGTAGAAAGATAAACTATTCTTTATATACATATTTATATGGCTAAATGCATCATCTCATAAGCACACCGCTATCATAATGTCCGAAATCATCATTGCTTATAAGGATCATGGAACTTCCTCGAAACCTTGATTTAGACTTATCGACAGACGTTAATCGCTAGACTTAGTAAGAGCATTTCATGCATCATGCTTCTCATTGCATATCGGCGTTGAATTTATTGTTCCTCAAATTCACTCCGTTAATAGACACCGAGGAGCCCGAAGGACACTTTGAAGAACCGCCATAAGACCCTACTACCCGCAAGACCAAGGCGAGTTAATTTCCACCCTAAAGGGTGTTTGCTTTACTAGGAAAAATTTTGATTTTTCGCACTCCTGGTGCGAGTCAACAACATTCCTTTAGGTGTTACTTTTATTAGGAAGAGCCTATACTTTCCCTAGTATGGGTTAACATCCAAAAGGATCATATTGAATTCCAGTTTTCTTAAAGTATTTTATTTACAATTACAAGTTGCATGCTCTTTTTAATTATTTATGCCTACTTGTTTAATCATGATGTATCATGTCATGTTTTACTTCTTGTTATTAACTCCCCATGATGATATTGCTTCATAAAATCATCTATCATTTGACTTGTTAAATGATTGCCTTGATGATCACCTTGTTAGCCTGGTTAGATTGAATAAAACAATTTTAGACTCTTAAGTCTTGGTTAAAATCTTACTTAGACATTGCTCAGGTCCAATTATTAATTTTAGACTTAGTTTCCTCGGAACGGTGAACCGACATTCACCGGACATGATGAATATTACAAACTTGGTTTACTGGATATTGGGCCTAGCATGCCAGTGTGTGTGGTTGGGAACACGGATGTGTTCCGGCCAGGTTTGACGGATGTGTTAGGTTTGTCAATTAGGGTGTGATGTAGCTGGGCTACATGGTGCGAACGAAGGTCGACCACGGAGATGGTGTTTGGCGTACCAAGCTCTATGTGCCGATTGGAGCGCCGAAGTTGTTTTCGCGTATCTCTATGCTGCCCACAGGGGGTTCCTGCACAACGTGAGTTCCAGGAGTGCTGGGCAGCTAGGCTCGGCTGTGCCAGTCGAAGCGCGAGTTGTTTTCGCGTACCTTTATGCTGCCCACTGGGGTTCCTGCACAACGCGTAGCCATCGCGCGGTAGTGCAAGCAATGGGGATTCAAGGATAGTACGACCTGCGGGCGTACCCTGTTTGCCGCCATGTTTAAGGTGAAGACAGGAGTAGGTCGTCATCCTGACGGATGATCTAGGTCTTACGTGACAGGGAGCCGTGACTCTAGTGCGGGCTTGGCAACTTGGCTAGGGGAGAACGGGCACTTCGCTGGCTTAAGATCCACAACGGGTGCGCCATACCCAGAAGATGATGGCGGGTGTTCGGAGACGTTTGGCAGAGTTCATGGAAACTGCTAGGGGATAGGAAACATTTGGCAGTGTGGATGGAAACTGTCGTGAAATGTGATGAGAATAAAAATATAAACATTGATTAGTAGAACTTTGGTTAAAATATTCTAAGTCATAGGCTTTGGTTTATAAAACTTGCTTTCTACAACTAAATGAGCCCCAAGCTTTCCTTTGGAACCGCTATCACTAATTGCATTAGGATGAAAGTTAGCTCGTCAGTGTTTGGATGACACTGACCTCGCATTCATATTCTCTTTTAGATGAAGAATATAAGCAGGATCAGTACGCCTATCATGAAGACGAAGATCAAGAGTTTCCTGACGATCAGAACGAGGCATAGGGTGTCTCTCCAATCGGGTGATTAGACATAGCCGGCACGAGACCCTTTTGGATCTTTTGGGTTCTCTGCACTATGATATTTTAGACATTTGAAATATTTGGGCCAATGTGCCACATTGTAACACTTAATAGTCCTCAGGCTTAATACATGTATTTGTGTAATATATAAGACTTCCGCTTGTATGTCATGATCCAGCTATGTGAATGGTATGCACTAATATACTGATTCAGATACTAGTGCAGATCAAGTGGTGGGCAAAAGAACAGGCCCCACACTTCCCCTTAGCTTTGCCACTACCATGGCACTCCGTCTGTCCTTGCACCGTGGCCCTACTTCCTGGAGGACGTTGCCCATCTCCATCACCCGCTATGAAGATTTAGCCCCTAAAAATTCATCACTCTTTTCTGAACATCATGCTATGCATAAAACATCTAAATATTGCTACTGATTTCGAGTTTTGACAGGACCTTAACACTCGTTTCTACTAAGAAATTGAAGTAATTTCTACTCACAAATTGAACTAATTGGATCAAGAATTCAAGAGTCACCAAGAACACTACGTACCTGCTGAAGCCCGTCGTCGAGCACCGCCGCGGAAGCAGTCGGCAGCAGCCGCGTGGTGCAGAGGATGCCCTGAATGTGGAGCTCGCGGCGGAGATCGTGATGGATAAGCCGGAGAAGCGCGTGACCAAGAAAGTGACCACGGCTGCTAATGGTGATGGGCGCCAAGGCGTCGTCCAAGGCACTGGAGTGGCTCCGGTCCAAGAAAGTGACCATGCTGCTGGACCAGACCGTGGGCCTCGCTGACGTCGCCCCCGACGACACGGTCTTCACGACGTCCGCCGGGGAGACGGTCCGCGCCGACGTGTGCACGGGGCGGCCCGTGGCATTGGCGTGGCTGCGGCGGACGTCCCTCCTCGGGGACTACGTGGACGGCGACGGGAGACTGGCGGTGGAATAGCACCTGCGCTGGACGGAAGGTGAAGCGGCGGCAGTGGGCGGCCTGGGGCTTGGCGGTGGGCTGCGGCGGGTTGGGATTTTGGCCGGGCGGGAGATGAGCTAGGGATTTGGCATTGCGGGAGCAGGACACGGGTTGGGGAATGGGGATTTAGGCTGCCCTCGGCTGATCGGCTCTCAATACGAATTGAGCCGAAAATTCGCCCGGTTCGTTTTTTTACCGGGCCCCACTGGTAAGACCGATAAATTCGGTTTACCACCGGTTTTCGGCAGATTTTTTTTCCCTGGTCTTGACCACTATACAATGCACGCCTTGGCGAGGAGACCACACTGGCCCACACGCCCACGAGGCCATGGTGTTCCAGGCATTTTTAGAGGACGGGCTGCGATTCCCCGCTTCCCCCATCTATAGGGTGGAGCTTTTGCAATTGACCCCAAGTGCCATCGTATCTATCTGTGAATGAGCATTGCGGTCCTTCGTGTCGTGCCTGACCATCCCGGTGTTCGCTTCGCTACACGGCGGCCACGAACAAAGGAAGAAGATGTGATCTGGCTTGGACTCCGCATTTGGCTCCTTCAACTTCCAAACAAAGCGAAAGCTGGGCGGCACTCTTCCTTTGCCTGTAACGAAGATCCGCTGGGAGCCTGGTTAGGGCCAGCAGTGGTACTACCAGCGCATGGACGACCCGGATAGACGCCTCCAGACCACCGACATGCCCGTTGTGGCTATGGGCACTCCTGAGGTGGCCCTCGATGCGACGAGGCACGCGTACTTTTGCTCCGTCGGATCCGCACCCACTCGAGTATGAGGGACTTGGTAGAGGAGTGTGTGTTGCTATGAGCTGGAATGGGAAGTGGAGCTCCGCTTCGACGCTGACGTAATTACCATTACGCTGACTCCCAAGCTGCCTGGTGGTGAGTCTCTAGTTGCTCCGTCCCCCAAGCGTACTCCTTCTGGTGTTGCTGCCTCGACTGCAACCACCTCTAGTGGTGGTGACAGGGATGCCGGCGTCGGCACTTCTGCTATCGCTGCTTCGATTTCGACCACAACAGCTGCTGCTCCGACTTCCGTACACGGGGCAATGCTGTTCCTCCATTGTGGGCCTACAAAGCTCGCACGTATGAGAGTTCCGTGCGGCCCGTCCTTGCCCCTTTCTCACATGCGAACTTAGTCAACTATACACGAGATCTTCTTGCGAAGGTATTGTTCCCGCTCGTTGTGTTCCCCCATGCTTCCATGTTGATTTTCTTGTGTCCGATTCGCAATTGCCTGCAGGCTTCTATCCTTGCCGCGAAGATGCCATTAATTCGTTCTCATGAACGCGATACTGCTTCATTGGATATGGAGGCAGAGATTAACCAGTTGCGTTCACGTCCTCCACTTGAATTGAGGAGTGGTCGCAGTTGGAAGACACCGTGAAGACCGGCCAGGACAGCTACGAGGGTATCCCTGAGGAGGTAGCCACCCACCGTGAGCTGATGCAGGAACAATGCACCCTGAGGGAGGGTCACGGTCTCTCGCTTGCCAAGATCCGAGATCTCGAGCAGGTGAACCAGAGGTTCTCGTGAGAGAAGCAGAAGGCGGAGGACCGAGCCGAAAGAAGCCTGTACCTTGGCGTCTGTGAAGGAACGAGGCAACGAGATCAGGAAGAAAGACGTTGCTGAACTCTCCGAGCTCGTCAGCGCCAAGGTGGAATGCTAACATTAGTGCTGGGAGTGCAAGTGCAAGTGCTATTAGTGTGCTATTAGTGCTGGGAGTTTGGGCCTGGCCGTTTGGGCCAGTCTGAGCACGGCTCGAAAAATAGAGTCCAAAGCACGGCCCGACACGAAAATAATTGGGCCGGGCCAGCCTAGCCCGAATGCCCATGCCAGGCCGGGCCTAGAAACTAGGCACGGCATGCCGCCCGGCCCAGCCCGATTGTACGGGCCGTGCTTGGGCCGGTCCGGCTCGAACTGTAGTACGAATCAGTAAATAATTTTTTTAGAGGTCTTTCTGCACTCGTATGAATATTCGTTCAACATGAAAGTTCTAGAAAATTTCGAGACGCATCTTTTTTGTGTTGACAACTTTTTCATTTGAGCAAAGTATGAATTTATAAAAAATTATTTAGCGTGCTGACTGTTTTCGGGCCAACGGTACCTGTACTATAATTCCACATTTTCAATGTTTTACTATGCTCGTATGAATTTTTATTCAACATGAAAGTTGTAGAGAATTTCGAGACGCATCATTTTTGTGTTAACAAAATTTTCATCTGAGCAATGTATGAATTTATAAAAAATTATTTAATACTGCTGTTTTGTTACCTGTGCCATGCTCGGGCCGACCTGGCCCGATGGCGACCCGACAGGTTTATGCACCGTGCTGGGCCTTGATTTGGACGGTCCGTGCTGGCCTGTTTTGCACCGCCCGAGACACGACAGGCCGGGCTGGCCGGCAAGACGACGGGCCGCCGCCGTCAAGACGCAAGACGGCCAAGCGGCGCTGCAAGACGCCCGATTCCTACCACTAAGTGCAACTATCATCGCGAGGAAGAGCTCCAAGCAGGACACTGAAAGTTGTCTAGGGGTCAGGAAAGGTGGATTCCGCCATTGAAGCTCTTCTGCTTGACCTGCCTTGCTTTGGGATTGAGACTCACTCCTCACGCATTACCACGCAGAACTTAGGGGTGTTCTTTTGGGCTTATATTTGTGACTTATCTGTCAATCTCAACTTTGAAAATTTTTGAGGTAGCCTCGAGAATCGGATGGCTATGAAATTTAGGATTTAGAGCTTTTAGACTACGCCTCGAGATAAAAATAACAGTTCAAAAGCAATAAAAAGTTAGATGACTCATCCGACTTTTTTATTGATTTTCACTGCTTTTATTTTTATCTCGAGGCGCAGTCTAGAAGCTCCCTAAATCCTAAATTTTAAGGCCATCCGACTCTCGAGCCACCTCGTAAAATTCGAAGTTGGAGATAAGATGATAAGTCGACAGATAAGTTCAAAAAGAATAGGGCCTTAGACGAGGCAATTGATTTTACAGCTGGCGCCATAAAGGAGGTTTCTTCCTCGGCTATTGCCTTCGGTGGCCGCTATGCTTTTATGGCTTGCTTTGCTCCGTTAAGACTTCTAGAAGCTAAAGATTGTGATCATGTGAAGAATTTGGGAGTTGAAGGTCCCAAATTATCAAACTTGAATTCCCTTGAAGCTGCCTCGTCCTCTGCGTTGCTTGCCGCCCGACGTTTTTAGCATGACTTCTGGCTTGAACATGGTGAGGCCACTGCACGAGAGTGTGGCTCGCATACAAGCGAAGCTTCATTTCGCATACAAGCGAAGCTTCAAATGGACGAAAAGCAGAAACACAAGGAAGATGAAGCTCACTGCTCGAAGGGGAAGGGCCTTGCCCCTATGTGACACATCTTGTAATATGAGTTTATCTTTAAATGATGTATATATCTATAGTCTTTTGTACTTGATGATTTGTATTTGAGGAATGTCCTTTTGCATTAAATGCGTAGAAGTTGTGCATGGGCGAAGACCCTTAGCGAAGCATCAACACGGACTAGACCCACGGATCAACGAGTGCATTAAATCCATAGAAGTTGCGTGTGGGTGAAGCCTCTTAGTGAAGCATCAACGCAGACTAGGCCTATGGAGCAACGAGCAGACTAACTGTGTAAAAGTTGCACGTGAGGAAGCCCCTTAGCGAAGCATCGACATGGACTAGGCGTATGGAGAAATGAGTACATTAACAGTGTACAAGTTGCGCCTGGGAGAAGCCCTGTAGTGAAGCATCGACGCGGACTAGGCCCATGGAGCAACGAGCAAATTAACAGTGTATAAGTTGGTCTGTGAGTCATGACTAACGTATTAACTGTGTAGAAGTTGTGCTTTTGACGAAGCGAAGTAACGGGGTGCTCCAGACTTGGTCCATGAGTCACCGGCGTATTAACTGTGTAGAAGTTGTGCTTTTGACGAAGTGAAATAACGAGGTGCTTTGGATTTGGTTCATAAGTCACCAATACATTAACTACGTAGAAGTTATGCTTTTCACGAAGCGAAGTAACGGGGTGTCTGGACTTGGCCCGTGAGTCACCAGCGCATTAACTATGTAGAAGTTGTGCTCTTGAGGTGGATATTGTTGCCTAGCTCATAAGTCCTATAGAAAAACACAAGAGACAGATGTCTTTATGTGGAAACCCCTTATGGGGAAAAAACTATGGGTGGGGGCCAAACGAGCCCCGAATTTTATGTTTTTCATTTTTCTCATTTTTTCTCACATTTTTCTGTATAGGCCTTATAATTTTTGGCCCGATCCGCACGTAGGCAGTTGTTTCTTCAAGGATAATACCTACCAAGTGCTTCGGTGTTATAGGTCCTTGGGACCTCCTCCTCTTCGATTGTAAGCAGACGATGTGCCCTCTTCGCTTGTCAAGTTGAGATGTTGATCTCTTTAGTACCAGCTCTCCTGGCTCTAGTGTTCTTTTTTTTACTTTTTTGTTATAGATTTTTGTTGTTGTCGTTGCGTAGGCTTGCATTTTTCTCTTGCCACTTCATTGTCTTGCCCTTCAGGGCCTTGAATTACATTCATTGATTTTGCCTGTAGTTCCGCTGATGTCACTGCTTCTTCACCAAATGTTAGCCGAAGTGGAGATAATCTTATCGGTCGTGAGGCTGAGGTTTGGATAGCCCATAGCACCTTGGTGAGTTCTTATAGCCATACACCTTTTGGCATCATCACATATAGCCTTTTCTTGATGCCATTCAGAACTATCCATTTGCTCTTTCAACTGTGGGTGTCCTACGGAGGCAAAGCAGATCCTTGTTCCCATGCTTTGACAGAAGCTTTGAAAATTTTTAGACTCAAACTGTGTCCCATTGTCTATGACCACTTCAAATGGTATACCCAATCTGCATATGATTGTTTTCCAAAAAAAACCTCTGTGCTGCATCTAAAGTAATCTTTGTGGCCGGTTCTGCTTTGACCCATCTGGATAAGTAATTGATTGCTATGATCGCGAAACACAAATTCTCTCACTCTTTTGCTTGCGGTCCGACAATGTCAATCCCCAATTTGGAGAATGGCCATATTGGTGCCTCGGGTGCAATGTGTTTGGCGGAGCATTGGCTTGGCTCCCCATCCATTGACATGCTTGGCATCTTTTCACCATCCGCTCCACGTCTTGCAATGTTGTTAGCTAGTATAAACCCAACTTGAATGCTTCCAACGCTAAGCTACGGGAGGCTTGATATGCTTCGCAGTCCCCTACATGTATCTCACTTAGGGCTTCTTGCCCTTCTTTTGTGGCTATGAAACGAAGCCATGGGCACCCATCCTCTATAAAGTATGTCATCAATAATTGTGTATTTTATTTCTCTTGCCTCAATTCTTCTCGCTTTTGCCTCGTCGTTTGGAAATGTTCTAGAAGATAGAAAATTGTATATTTTCTCTCTAGTCTGCGCCTTCTCGTTCCAATACTAGAACCTCTGGCAATTATGATTGCTCCGCTAGTACTTCAAAAAACACTCCATGCGGCAAACTTACCCTGATCTTGCGGCTTTTGCTAGCTCGTTTGCCTTCTCATTCTGTGCCCTTGATATTGCTTGCGCTGTTACCCCTTGGAAATGTTTTTCCATTGCTCTTACTGCCTCGAGGTATCTTGTAAGTCTAGGTCTCTTATTTGGTACTCCTTGCTTATGTGGCCTTCCAATAGCTTGGAGTCTATTTTTATCAATAACCTTCAAGTTCCTAGTAAAGCGCGAGGAGCAATGCTTCGTATTCAACAATGTTATTAGTCGCCGGAAATATTAACTTGGCCGCATAGGCTATTGTCTCCCTTTGGGTGTGCTTATAATGGTTGCTGCCCCTACTCCATTGGCGCTCTAGGATTCGTCTGAATGAATTGTCCACAACTTTTCTTGATCTTTAGCTATATCTTTTGGGAATGTCCATTTTGCTATAAAGTCTGCTAATATCTGTGACTTTATTGTTGTCCTTGTGACGAAGGAGATATCAAATGACGATAGCTTCGCCACCCTTTTGCTGATTTTCCCCATATTCTCTTTGCTTGCGAACATTGAATTTAGTAGGTAAGATGTTGGGATTTTGATTGGGTGTGACTGAAAATAGTGACGAAACTTTCTTGAGGCCATGAGTAGTGCATATGATAGCTTCACCATTTCTGAATACCTTGTTTGAACTCCTTGAAATGCTTCAGATGCATAATATATTAGATATTGTTTCCTTGCTTCCTCCCTGACCAACACCGCACTCACTACGAAAGAACTGGCTGTTAGGTACAATACCCGCTCCTCTCCCTGCATGGGCTTGTTAGCCTTGGTAATTTTGTTAATGATCGTTTGAGCTTATCGAGTGTGCCTTGGCATTCTTGTGTCCATGCAAAATTGGTGGTCATCTTCAGGGCCCTAAAGAAGCGTAAGGGTGGGTTCTCTTGAGCTTATCTTATCTACTTATTCTTGTAGCATATCACTTGAGAAGATAAGTAGGATAAGTAGCCTCGAGTCTTATTTGACTTAATCTCACTTTTTTTTATATTTTTAGAGTCGCCTTTTTTAAAAAACCGACTCAATAAGTAATAAATCTCAAAAGTGAAGGCCAACCCACGAGATAAGTAGGCTATCTCTAAAATTTCCTAGTGATGTGCTACATTAAATAAGTAGATAAGATAAGCTCAAGAGAACCCACCCTAAGCTATATTCTGCTGATTTTGGTAAAAATCTGTTGAGGGCGGCAAGGCGACCTGTTAGTCTTTGGACTTCTCTTATGTTGCTTGGTGACATCATTTTTTGTATGGCTCTTATCTTTTCTAGGTTTGCTTCAATTCCTCTCTCAGATATTAGGAACCCTAGTAGTTTTCCTCCCAGTTCCCCAAAGATGCATTTCTCCAGGTTTAATTTGATTTGTTCCACCATCAGGGTCTCAAAGGTCTCCCTCAGGTCATCCGTATGGTTTTTCTTTTACCTGATTTTGAATACTAGGTCATCCATATACTGAAGGGGAGCGAGTAGTTTACTCTAGCACAATTTCAAAAATTTCTACCACGAGCACCCAGGGCATCATGCAAATAAAGGATCGCAGATCGTTACCCTTGACACGCAATCACAGCGGAAGGAGAATCGGACTAGTTGAGTCCGACGTCGCGCGCGTCGAGGCACAAGAAGTAGTTGTTCACGTTGAGTCGAACATCCCATCCTCCCCGATCACCACCACAGCAACGTCGTACGTACTGCCGTAGAGGAAATAGTCGATCTCGTCGACCTTCTTCTCCTTGTCACTGATCAATGACACAGCGACCGCAACAGCGCCTCTACGGTATCCACATGTCCAGGACGGGACGCCGTGCACCGGTGTGCTAGCACCGCATGCGCGCGGCTAGGGTTTCTAGGAGTCAGTAGGGGCTGTGACGACTAGAGTTACGTGGTGGCGAACTCATGTGTGTGCACCGCCCTACCGCCTCCCCTTATATATAGCACACTAATGGGCTTCTACGTTAGAGGCCCATTAGGACTAATCCTACACAGATCAGTATCCGCGAAACTAATCCTACATGGATCAGTATCCGTGAAAACCATTAATGAATCCAATCCATTAGACATGTTCCAACCCGTTAAGTGTGTGACCCATTAGGTTCATGCGCAAGTGGCCGTGGCCCTTGGAAATTCTTTTTCGAATTACAAGTCAATAGCGCGTTCCTAGTAGGACATATTGGCCTCTAAATGCACAGAATGATCATATCAGCTGAACCTTAATATACTCACATGCTGATCCCTTTGCCACACGATATCAGTCAAACTCAAGACGAGATGCGTGCCATCCTTGTGATAGCTCTCGACCATTCACTCAATCTTGTGTGATTCTAAATCATCATTAACTCTTTAATCATATTGGTATGACCATGCATTTTTCAATTCAATCACATCGAGGACCCAGAGATATCTCTCCTGTTATCAAGAAGGGGCAAATTCCATCTTTATGGCTCACACTCCACGACATGTTTCATAGTATACCCGAAAGCTATCTTTATAACTACCCAGTTATGGTATAACAATTGATAGCCCCAAAATATACAACTATGCATGCTAAGATTCAATGACGATCTCAGATCTAAGGATCATATAGGTATACTACTCGAAACTACAGGTTAATGGTACATGTAAGATAACAATCTCTGCAGTGTCTCGAAGTAGGTCTATTCAACACCATGTTCTATAACATGTGTCCACATTATTGATTTGAAATCTCTATAGCTATGATATGTGAAACATTTTCATCAATCAATACATGTGCTGATCAAATCATTATTATTCCACATAATGATATGAGACTAGGATTATTTAGAATAAAATCATATAAATAATGTGTCTCACAACCAAGTCGTACTTGATGAACAATGTGAACGACGTTTATTCATAGAACTAATAACATATTATCCAAGAGTATATAAACATAGACATGATACAATCATATTACATGTTTTTCTCTAAGGCATATCACTAACATATAGACCCCCATATTGTGCTCCAGCTACTTGGCAAATATCTTGGCGATCAGCCTTACAAATGTTGCTCTGGCGTTCTTGAGACCAAATGGCTTGTGCATGAATTGCAGTACGTGTCGAATGGGGTTATGATGATTGTCTTTGTCTCATCTTCTTTTTGCATATATACTTGATGGTAGCCTGAATATGCATCTAAGAAGCTCATCATCTCACACCTTGCTGTGGAATCCACCAACTGGTCAATCCGAGGTAACGGGAAGTCATCCTTGGGGCAAGCCTTGTTTAAGTCCTTGTAATCAACACACATCCTCCACTTGCCACAAGATTTCTTGACCAAGAAAACATTTGCCAGCCATTCTCTGTGTACTACCTCGTGTATGATGCCTGCTTTGAGTAGCTTCGTGACTTCTACCTTCACTTATTTTTGCCAATCCACACCCATCTTGCGGAGCTTCTGCTTTTTTAGCTTCACTTTTTGCTTAACCACCAGCGTGTGTTCTACTGTTGATCTTCCTACTCCTAAGTGTCTTCTGGGCCCATGCAGACACTTCTTCGTACTGTCAAAGCCTCTCTGATCTCCTCCTCTTCACTGGCTTCGAGCTTTGCACCCAAAGTTACCTCTTTTTCACCTTGTACTCCAAACAATGGTACTTGCTTTGTTCTCCCATCAGGCCTTTCTTTAGGTATCTACTCTTTTCTTTGTTTCATCCTTGCTTTCGTAGTATAGACCTATCTGATATGTAGGGGCCCTTTGTTTTCTATCTTCCTTGCCAAAGCTTGATCTCCGTTGACAATAATTGTTCCCTTCTCTGAAGGACTCTTCAGGCATATGTATCCATGGTGCACAACTGCTCCGAATGATGTTAGTGACCCCGTCCCTAGAACTGCATTGTATTGGAAGGGTATATCCACCACATCAAATGTTACCTCACTTGATATTGTTGCTTTACCTTGTGTGAATGTTACTATGAGCTCTATTTGGCCTAAAGTTCTAATTGGGTTGCCACCAAATCCAACCGAATGTATATCTGAAGGTCTCAAGTGGTCCTCCAGTATCATCAATTTTCAAAACGCAACGGCAAACAGGATGTCTACAGTGCTTCCTTCGTCGACCATTACCCTCATGACATCAAAATCCACAATGTTTGCTATAATGACTAGGTGCTCTGTGATATGAGGGGTGTCCGACCTTTACAACGTAGAATCGATGATACACATAAAGGTTAACGAACATGGTGTGGCCAATACGCTGCCTGTGCAGCAACCTCAACATCGAGTTCACCCAACCTCATGCAAGATGGGTTCTACTTGACCACGTCAAGCGAATACAATTCTCGCTGCAATCACAAAGAGCTTGCAAGAACAATGGGAAGGAATACACAATTCTTAGGGAAGTTTCAATTGGTGGCTTGAAAACCCAAGAACATACATAGCTTTACTAATTTATAGATTCAGACGGTCTAATTCTCAATATAAGGAGGGTGCCTCCAATTTATAGGATAAGACAGGAAACTAGAGAGGTTTTGTTGGTAAATTCGTGCACTGCATGGACTAGCTGTCCCATTAAGTGTGACGCAGTAAACAAAGAGTTGGGTAGGTGGAAGTTGGAGACAGCATTAGGACATCATAATCTTTTGACAATATCTTCACGCTTAGGAATAATTTGATAGTGAGGCTAGATCCGTTGGAAAATTTAGCTCCTAAGCTTTCCATGCTATGGTCAAACGTCCAAAATGGAGTTCGAACGCATCTTCTATGCGCATTTGATTTTAGATTGCTTTTGTGAAGCCGAACTGATCACTTTTGAATTTATTGCTTATTTATTGATTTGTCTTTGCTCCTCTTGATCTTCTCTAAGGTGTTCACACCTCCTCGCATTGTTTTCATACCTGAGAATAGTTAAATTATTTACATTAGGTAGCAGCTGACTCTCACAAGTAAAATAGTTTTTAGTAAGGAGCGAATTCAACTATTGATTGATATGTTTAGCATGGGTGTGTGTTATTGGTCCTTGTAAATAATTTGGAATCTCTTGAACAGTAGGGGAAGGGAATAATGATGGTGTTATGCTACCCATATCATCCTCCCTCTCTTAAAAAGGAGTCGTCGTTGACTCTGTGTCTTCTGGTCCAAAGAACGGTGACAAATCAGCAATTTGAATGCAGTACTCATATTGTAATCATCTCCAGGAAGCTCGATCTTGTATGCATTGTTATTGATTTTCTCGAGCACTTTGAATAGACCATCAGCGTCTGGCATCAGTTTAGACTTACACTTCTTTGGAAAGCGCTCTTTGCATAGATGTACCCAAACTAGATCACCCGGTTCAAATAGCATCTTCTTTCTTGTCTTGTTTGCCTTTTTAGCAAAGTAGCATGCCTTCTTTTCAATTTCTTCTTTAGTCTTTACATGAATGGACTTGACAAAATCAGTTCACTTTGCTGTGTCCATATTAGCTCTTTTTTGAAGTGGAAGGGGCAGCAAATCGAGTGGCATTATTGGTTTAAAGCCATACACCACGTCAAAAGGGCAATATTGAGTTGTTGAGTAAACCACCCGGTCCTATGTAAATTCAACATGTGGAAGATAATCCTCCCACTCCTTCATATTGTTCTTGATCATTGTTCGCAGCAACATGGAGGTTATGCGGTTCACCACCTCCGTTTGACCATTAGTCTGTGGGTGACAAGTTATAGAAAATAACAACTTTGTCCCAAGCTTGGCCCATAATGTCTTCCAAAAATAGCTCATGAACTTGGCGTCGCGATCTAAAACAACTGTTCTTGGCATCCCATGCAATCTCATAATTTTCCTGAAAAACAAGTCAGCAACATATGACGCATCGTCGCTCTTATGACAAGCAATAAAGTGTGGCATTTAGAGACATATCCACGACCACAAATAGAGAATCCCTTCCACCTCTTGGTTCTAGGCAATGCTAAAATAAAATCCATGCTAATATCCTTCCAAGATATACTAGGAACTGAAAGTTGAGTGTATAAACCATGTGGATTAAGTTTGGGCTTAACTTTATGGCATATAACACATCGCTGCACAAATCACTCAACGTCTCGTCCCATCTTTAGCCAATAGAAGTGATCAGATAGCATGACTAAAGAAGCTTTGGACCCTCATATGCCATCACTAAGTAACCTCTCCCACCGTGCCTTTGTGTTTGTGGGTCATTCTTATTTCTCACACGGTTAACAATTTTTGTGTTAGTCTTAACGTAATGGAGCTCCACATAAATGATTTTTCTACTTCATTTTAGTGTTTCAGGAAATAGGAAAAATTAATGTTAAAATGTACAAAATTCATAAAATTAAAATAAACATTTTTGTGTGTTAGAAAATTACATGTAACTCAAATACACAATTGAAATTGAAAATTTTAGGATATTCCATATTATTTTTAAATAAATTTTAGAATCCTGTAAAAACAGAAAACATAAATATTAGAAAATTATCAAAAATATAAAATCTTAATAAGTTAAAACAAGTTTTTACATAAATCTAGAAATTTGAAACACCATCAATTTAGAGTTAAAAGAAGTACATTCAATCTTAAAAATACAAAATAAGTACATTAGGCATTACAGAGATCTTCCTAATAGCCAAAAGTTACGGAGATAATGATAATGACATCAATAGCAACAACCGGAACTTTTGCATTAATATACGAAGGCAACATATTTAGTACTAATGTCTAATTGGGTGCTAATGTGATAACTCAAGATAGCAACCATTAAATTGTGTTTGGATGGTCTAGATCAAGGAAGGTGAAAGCCCTCTATCCAACTCTAAGGAGGAAATAAACTCTAAGAGGTTTTCTAAAAAGGTTTAAGTGGCAAGGTGGGTTTCCACCTTTTAATCTTAGCCATACACGATGGATCCAAGAGCTGATAGTTAGAGTTAGCATGTTAGTACCTAATGTCTCATTAGTACTAGATATGTTGCCAATTAAAATTTGTCCCCTAAATTTAGAGCTAAAAAGGAAAAAAAAATCTCAGGTAAACAGTAATCCGTGTGTAACCCGGTTCTTGCTTCTGTTATACATATTCCACTATTCGCATTGTGTTAGTCCGGTTGGTGTGTTCTTTTTTTCTAAACTGAAAGGTTGGCGTGTCCTAGAGTTAAGAGAGTTTTCGAGCTATGGCTTGTGCTATTTTTTATATCAAGACTCGTTATTTTTTAGTTGCTGATTGAATTTACAAGATGTTGCTCCGTCCATGTCCTACTGATCATGTTCATGATTCGATATAGCGTGGTGACGGTCTCGATGGCCTTAGGGTGTGTTCTTTTCGGCTAATCTTATCCTACTTATTTGTCTTGTCTCGTAACTTCGAGAATTTTTCGAGATAGGCTCGAGAGCCAGTTTTATTTGAATTTGAACATCTAGCTAGAATTTGAATTTGATCGGGTCAAATCAGTTACGAGGGCAGCCCATCCCTTTCCCATTAGCAGTGTCAAATTGTCAATGTCTCCCTTCTCTATTTCCCTTTAAGAAAAGAATATCCCTACAACGTACCAACGATTCATTTCACTGTTCTCTTTACGAAGAAATTCTCTTTTCTATTTCCTTCCGAAAAAAGTGTCTCTCATTTTTCTATATCATTCGATTCGAAGAAATGCTATTAGAGATGGTGAAAAATAAAAAAAAATATGATAAAAAATGGAGAAAGGGAACGAAATAAAAAGAAAATGGTTGGATAGTCTTACACTTGTACGGACGACACACAATTTCGCCGACAGTGCATAGCTGGTCGTGAACTTGAGCCAATAAATTATTTGAGGTAGCCTCGAGAGCCGATTGGCCTTTAATTTTGGGATCTAGAGAGCTTATAGACACGTCTACTTAATAAAAAAAACTACTTAAAAAGTAATAAAAAAAGTGAGATAAATCAAATAAGACACGAGATAAGACTAATCCTACTTATCTGGTGTCTTATTTGACTTATCTCACTTTTTTATTACTTTTTTGAGTCGTTTTTTTTATCTCGTAGGCGTGTCTATAAACTCTCTAAATCCCAAAATTGAAGACCAACCGACTCTCTATGCTGTCTCAAAAAATTCTCGAAGTGATGAGCTACAGTAAATAAGTAGATAAGATAAGCTCAAAAGAACCCACCTTATTTGAATTTGAACATCTGGCTAGAATTTGAATTTGATCGGGTCAAATCAGTTACGAGGGCAGGCCCATCCCTATTCCCATTAGCAGTGTCAAATTGTCAATGTCTCCCTTCTCTGTTTCCCTTTAAGAAAAGAATATCCCTCCAACGTACCAACGATTCACTTCACTGTTCTCTTTATGAAGAAATTCTCTTTTCTATTTCCTTCCGAAAAAAGTGTCCCTTATTTTTCTATATCATTCGATTCGAAGAAATGCCATTAGAGATGGTGAAAAATAAAACAAAAAATATGATAAAAGAAATAGAGAAAAGGAACGAAATAAAGAGAAAATGGTTGAATGGTCTTACAATTGTACGGACGACACACAATTTCGCCGACAGTGCATAGCTGGTCATGAACTTGAGCCAATAAATTATCCTGCCATGCCCCAACCAACCAGGCTGCCATCACTGCCGTATCAAGTTGACTTCTATACATTGTTAAAGTTAGAAAGGTGATGCAGACCTTTTTCTCATCTCAAAGTTTTCGGTTTTTTAGCTGGATCTAGTTTTCTATGATTAGAATTTGTTGTTCGTCCTATCCTTCGTGGCGGCGTTAATGGGAGATCAACTTAGTATGCCAATAAGGTCCCTTCTTGGATTCCATGGCGTGATGGATGTCTTCGGCGACCTTCTTGACGATGTCTTTAGTAGGGTTGATACTCGTGGTCTGCAATCTATTCGTGGGCTATTAGAATGTATCTTTCCCTGTGGTTGAGGTTTTGTGCCGAATTCTGTGCAGAGTTTCTCTCCACGACAACATCAGATGCTTTGTCGGTTTGCAGATGCAGTCGATAAAGGCAAATCAGAGAAGAAATATGACTTTCAGAGCGTGCATAAAATTCATAGAATAACATTAATAGTGTAAGCACTATACCATGTATGCTACAAACGTTTAATTCGGGCGAGAGCAATGCAAGTTGATTGTAATACTGCTTCTAGTAGATGTTGATTATATAAGTGGTTGTGTTGTAATTGTTTTTTCCCATGTTTGTAACCTTGAGTTAAATGGAAATTCTATTAAAAAAAATCATGAGTTCTAGAATTTCAAAAAAAAAATACGACTTCCAGAAGCCGTCCATAATAATTCCAAGACCTCGAGATCCCTGCTTTCACTCCCCTTTTCCGCCTGAGTCTCCTCCGCGCCCGGCGCCCGCCACCTGTTCGACGCATCGACGACAACGCCATGATCCAGCTGCTCTTCACGCTGCTGGCCGCGGAGGCGGCGCTCGTCGTCGTGCTGCTCTTCCGCACGCCGGCCCGGCGCCTCGCGCTGCTTGCCGTCGGCCAAACCAAGCGCGGCCGCGGGCCCGTCATGGCCAGGACCGTCGCCGCCACCATGCTCCTCGTGCTGGGCTCCAGCGGCTACAGCATCGCCAAGATCCGGCGCCGCTCCGGCGAGCTAGGCCAGCTCACGCCCACCGACCAGGTGCTCGCCAGCCGCCACCTCCTCGAGGCCTCCCTCATGGGTATGCTTGTATCTGTCCTCCTCTCCTCGCTGCCTCCTCTTTGGATTAACCCGTGATTGGGGATCTTGCACTCGTCATTTATAATATGAAACGGATAAGCACACACGGACTGCTAAATTGGGGACACAAATAGTTCGTTCATAAATGGATTGTGTAGTTCGTATGTTTGGATCGTCAATTGTTTTACAGAAACCTTAAAGGATCTCTTTGCGCTAATCACAATTTATTTGCAGATAGTCTTGATAGGGCCACCTTATCAGAATTGCACATGAAAATTCATTATTCTTTTCAAACTATCCAGTCTTCTTTGCCATAAAGAATAAGCAATAGTTGCCTTCTTCAATTGTAAGCAACAGATTAAATTCTGTCTTGCATATCCCAAGTTCATGTTTTCCATATATATTTTGTGGAAGGCACATAAATTATTCTGGAAATTTTGGTTAATTGGCAACCTTGAGAACTTGTGGCAACCTAGTAGGTTGTTTTCTTACTTCTAAGAATCATCAAGTTGTTGATCTTGATATAACCATAGCAAATTTCCTACTGACCTGTTCTGAGGATGCGAGGATGTTTCATGCTCATATTTGACCCATGTTGTGTTGGTCTGGGTTATATCCAAATTACCAGACATTGGAAGTGCAAACCAACCAAGGGCCTATTTCAAAGAGGGGTTTCTCTTCAAAAAAAATAAATAAAATAAAAGACGGAGATTGCTCTACGATATTTTTCAATCAGTATAATTTGAACTGAATCTAAATAATTTTTATCCAAATCCACCCTTTGGAAGGCTCTATGAGATAGAAACTAATCAAACTTATTGATGTCCCAATGGAAATCTTATGTCAACCACTTGAGTCATGAATTGCTGCCACCACCACCTGTTGCTATGCTGTTGGACTCTGACCTGAGCCCATAACGAACAGTACTGTTGGACTTGTATGACAGTTCTTGATTGATCACATGATACCATGACCTCTGCTCCGGTTGTGTAAAATATCATATTTAAGTTTCTACCAAGTATAGCTTGTCTGATATGGTGTCATGACTTGTTTAGGATGTTTCTGTAATTATGGTGATTATTCATAAACTGAGACATGTTCTATACACAATAAGCATTATTTAGGATTTATTTTGGACAGTAATATCGGTGGTGTCAAACAAATGCTAAACTTTAGTTATTTATTTTATTCTGAAGAGTTCTCATGTACAAGTGGCACATTGATGGTAACTAAATATTTTGATAAAATTATGCGCTCTTTGTATAGGTATGCTAGAGTGCTTCTCCCAGTCCTTGCAGAACATCTTAGCAACTTTTTTTTGAAGAGTACTGCAAGAACATCTTAGCAACTCCTACCAGATCGCTTGGGACAAGCTTGAGTGTTGTTACTCATGTCATGTCCTTGTATTGAGCAGTGCATCTTTCCAATATTTACGGATCATAAATAAGTACTTTATGTTACCATGTCTTTGGGATTGCAAATTCATGATGTGAAAACTGAATCATTAGCCAGAGAATCTACCTTTCCTCACATAGAAATTAGCATTCAATCCTTTTATGCTGTAATACTTGTTTGTCAACATTATCCTCCTAGTAAATGCCCTATCAAATGTCAGTATGTGCACAAACATTTGATACAATCTGATAGTTCAAATTACACTTATGCCATCACTTTCCCTAGAGCTTGAAAGATCTTTTGTTTTCCGTTTGTTAATTTTATACTGAATTACTGATGTTGTCCAACCAGGTCAGTTCACTACATACGGTTTGGTGTGTAATTAAACCACTGAACCATCTGATACATTTGGATTGAACATTCCTGTAGACATGAATAGTGTTCATGCCACAAATCTGCACAAATCGCTATTTTCCATCTGTGATTAAGAGGTCCTTGCACATCTGAATATTTCTACTGGCACCCAGGATGGAACAAATTGTGTTTCACATGTGTGCCATTCATTTTTCCCTGTGTGTACTGTCACACAAGTAGTATAGTGGTCTATGTTGTTCAAATGTCGTGCCAAATATCTTTCCTTGAAATGTCATCGTACCTTCCTTTTGTCTTTCTTAATCTGTCAAGCACCGTTTGAGCTGCATGTTGTGATGTGTAAGCCCATTGCGTACATTGGATAAGTGATAAACACAGGGCTTCTGCATATTTTAGTCAGACTTGTCAAAGCAATGTTTTCTTTCATTCACCTCAATATATTTACCCTTGCTCCAAGGACTGCTAGTGCTTTGGCCATTTTCACGCTTCCTCCATTCAATAATAGTTGTTGTGGAACGCATGATGTCAACCTTTTTAAAAATTGGACCACTATATAATAAAAATATTTAGTACTTGTCACATGGAATGATAATTTGAAGCCATTATGTTTTTCTAATTTTGACGAACATAATAAATAATTGTCCAAGGTGTGTATGGGAGACTGTGTTATTGCCCAACGAGAAATCTGTTTTCAAATGGCGGTAGTAGCACATATGTATATAATAAGTATATGTATATCATTCCATGCAACCATTTTTGTCAGTGGTTACTTGCAGACATTGTTTGTTCTTGAATAATATCCTTCTATCTAGGACTACAGTAAAATGTAGCCATCTCAGAATCAGTTTTATATGTCTGCTTATCAAATAGATGTTTCAGAAACTTTAATTGTCATGTTTGATTGAGTGTTGTCATGTTTGTTCTGTTGCAGGGTACTCTCTGTTTCTTGGGTTAATTATTGACTGGCTACATCACTATATCAGGGAACTACGGACGATGAAGAAAAACATGGAGGCTGTAACAAAGCAAAGTCGAGCCTTAGAGGAAGCAAAACTCGGATGTGCAGATGAGATTCAAAGTTACCAGAAAGAGATCGCTAGTCTAAATGAACAGTTGCAAGTACACAAACATCAGTCAGAAACTAGAACAGAGGAACTAAAAACTGCCGAAGCAAACGCCTTGGCTTTACGAAAACAATCTGAAGGTTTGCTTACAGAGTATGAGCGTCTCATTGCGGAGAATGAGGAATTGAGGAACAAACTGCAGTCAATAGACCTCCGCTTGTCCCATTCTGACAGCAAGAAGAATTCATGAAGGAAACTGTACTATTTTGACGTATGGAGCTTCTCTTACTGTAAATTTTTGTTCTCCTGTGTTATTTGTATGTTGCAGATGTATTAAGTGGTATTGTCAATAAGATGCAAAGAATATAACTACATCAGGTGAATGTATTGTTCCGTGTGAAAGGTCAATTCTGTGCAAGAAGTTGTTTACAATGAGACATGCACTATATTTCTGACATAATTTTGTAAGATATTACTTGTTTCAATAATACTGGTCGATCGTGGATACTTTTCTGGATATCTACAGATGGTGAACACACGAAGGTATCGTAGGACCGAAACTAGCAGCTAGAGAGGGTGAATTTTTGCTAAATTAATTTTAACCTTTGAGACCATACGGAGGTCCTTCTAATGTTGTGTGATGAGTATATATGACAGGGTTTGATCTGAGGTGTTTCGGTATTCAAAAATTTTGTTGATAACTTCAAGACAGATTTTTTCATTGTGGGAAAAAGTCATTTCAGCCTGGTTGATTTGTTATGGGTTTTGAAAGGTGATGCACACAAGAGTTGTATTCTCTGTTCGCTCGAATGCAATGATTTAAGTTGCATTGGATCATTGTGAGCTAGTGGTGCTTGGGACGAAGCTTTGAGGTTGAGATAGCTTGGGAGCAAGTTTGGTGCTTTGGTTGGTGTGTATGCAGCATTCATGTTGTATATATGGTATTTTTTTTGGTTGAGATTGTGTTTAGTGTGGAGATTCATGACGTTTTGCTTGTTTGTGATGGTTGCAGAACTTTGAGGCTAAGTTGTGGTGAGAATGAGGGACTGATTGTCAAGAGGTGGTTGTCAGTCGATATATGACAAGGGACTAGGCTAGAGATCTGAGGTACAGAACTGTCAAGACGCCAAAGACAAGTGAGGCCAAGAGGTGGTTGTCAGTCGATATATTACAAGGGACTAGAGAGTTAGCTTCCGGAGATGGTTAGAGGCGCCTGTGGTCGGCGGAATAAAATACCCAAACTCAAAAACTATATATGTAGAGAAAAGAGAATACCTAATATAGCAATTCTCTCTCCTCATTTAACAATCCACCCAAAATAGCAATCCACTTAGCTATGACCTTGGAGCTAATGGATATGAGTAGAATTGCTAAGGTACTCCATTAGAGATAGTTATGGTGCCCTTAACTACCTGACTATTAGATGTAAAATATACAAGGGAAAATTGGCAATAAGCCACTGAAAAAGTGGTGGTTATGCTATATGTTCTTGACAAAATGAGGCTTTACTCTATGCCACTGCAAAATGGAGCTATGCGGTCCTATGCTACTTTAATATATTTCTTTAATAAGAAAATTTTTTAAAAGAAACAAACTATAAAAAATCTTAATTTTTTTTAGGTGTCAAATACATATGTATTCAGCTCCTCAAATTATGAAATCCACAATTCAACATTTGAAACACTAAAACCAACCGAGTTTTAAAAAGTTCAAAACAAATAAGAAAAAATCTGAATAAATGTTGAGGTGCCATATACACTTTTGTTCAGCACACATAATTTTGAACCAAATGATTTGCAATTTGAAATACTGAATTCTCCAGAATTTCTAAAATCATGTAATTTCTATAAATTTGGTATTTAAAATGGCACATCATTTGGTTCATAATTTTGTGTGATGAATAAAAGTGTATTTTTCACCTCACTATTTATTCAAATTTTTCTTATTTGTTTTGAACTTTTGAAACTTGGTTGTTTTTGGCATTTAACATATTCAATTGTGGATTTCATAATTGGGGAGATAAATACACTTGTATTTGACACCATAAAAAATTATTATTTTTCTAGTTTGTTTTATTTTTTTTAAATTTTTTTAGCGAGAGAAATATACTAAAGTAGCGTAGTATATCTCTATTTTGCAGTAGTATAGCGCAAAGTCTGGTTTTGTAAGTAATAGGATGGAATTACGTTGATACGGGGCCAATCCACCTACGAAAAAGATTTTGGTGACAAGACAGCGAGACACTTCTTTTTTCCATGGAAATCGATCGGGGCATGGAGCTGAGCACCGGACGCTTCTAGAGCTGCCATATGGGCCGAACCAGTGAACCAAACCGGGTGGCCTATTATTGTTTATCGGGCAGGTCTAGCCTAGTTCGGTTACAAAACAAATCACGCCAGCCTAGTTTAGTTCGGCAAACCGTGTCTAGGCCTAACCCTCAACCCATCGGGCCAGCACGGTCCGGTTTATATAGTACCAGCTCGGTTCGTTACTATGCGAACCAGGTCGGTCCGGTTTGGTACGTTTGGCCCGGACTACTGTAGCAAATGGGAATTTTGCACGCTAGCGTGCCCGCGTCAGCGGCCACATGTCAGCCACTCAACGGCACCGCGCTGCATCGCGCCTGCTGCAGCTCCCGCGCCCCGTGCCACGTGTCGCTCTCCCACGCCCTCACCACACGCACAAGCGCGCATACACATAGCCGCACGCGCTGCTAGCGCGCGCCACGCCGTGGCGCCGAGTGGGGCTTCTGACATCGTGTGAAGCGGGCTGGCCTAGCACACTTGGTTCGTTCGGTTCGTAGAAAATTATAGCCGTTTGGATGGATATAGTCTTTTTTACCGTTTGGAACTTTCAAAATTCATAAAAAAATGGTAGAAAAATAAAAAATATCAGATTTTTTCTATAAATAGGCATGCATTCCCTCCTCATCCAGCCACACGTCTAACCCCATTCCCTTCTAGATTGCGAGCAAAAAATTAAGTTGTTCTTTGCGAATTTGGACAAAGTTTGAAATATTTTGAAAAAAAATAACGAATTTCCATATTCGGCTGTGTGAGGTTTGTATGATTGTATCACAGCATCGTGAGGTTTGTATGATTGTATCAGAACAATTATTCAATTGTTTTTTTTTCATTTTCGGTAGCATTGCCTTTTTAAATTTCTAATTTATTTGTTTAATAGTTTTGTAGTTTCAACTATTTGAAATGGCCGATGGAAATTCTCCATACAATAAATTTCATCTTAACCAGTTCGGTTTAAGACCAGAGGACTATGAACAGATTGATCATAGTGTGCCAGATCTAGATGACGAAACAGGAACATAAAGAACCGGGGAAGTACCCTACGGTTCTTCTGGTTCAACCTGTGCTTTGGGCTCCGATACCATTGGATCGAAGCGGGCCCGAGTGAACCGGTCGGGGGTGTTGGAGGACTTGGACTAGTTGAAGCAACTTGTCTACGGGCGGCAAGTGAGGTATGCAGCTAAATGTAAAATTTCTTCATAGGAGTTATCAGCGGTGATAGGTTCAAGCAATGAGACAGCAGCAATTGAACTACAACCTTGACGGTACTATAAGTAATTGGGACTACAATCCCGAAATAGTTAGAGAGGCTTTGTGTCGTCTAATTACTTCCAAAAATTTACCATTAGGATTTGGTGAATCTCCTGCTTTTCAGGAATATATTAAAACTGCTCATAATCCTAGATTTACTAGTGTTTCCTATCAAATAACAACTAGATATTTGAAAAAATTGTATAACACCAACAAGTCAAAATTAAAAAGAACAGTTTAAAACTTGCACATTTTCTATATTGTTATCCTTAGACATCTATGCTGGTAGGGCTAGGGAAGGTTATTTAAGTATTGTTGTTTATTATGTTAACCAAAATTGAGAAATAGAGAAAAAAATAATTGCCCTAAGACTTATAGATGTTAATCACACAGGTGAGAATATAGCTGATATCATTATGAATGTTGCTCAGGAATTTTAAATAACAGATAAGATTTTTTTGATTACCTTAGGTAATGCATCAGCTAATCCTAGTACGATGAATATTTTGACATCTCTGCTAACTACATATGCTAATTATTTCTTAATACATCAACGTTATACATACCATATTATTAATCTAATTGTTAAAAGTGGCTTAAAAAGATTGCAGCCTTACTTCATACTATTCGGGATGCAATCTCATTTTTAAATAGCTCTAATATAAGAATTGCTACATGATACATGAAAGAACTATTGTCGTGCCTCATAGGTACAACCTAGAAATTTTGATTTAGACATCCTTATTAGGTGGAATTCCACCTACGTTGATGCGCACAGCGGCCCAATCTTCCAATAGGTTCTACTTTAGCGGAACGAGGACGTTCACGATCCAAGGCTTCCAACCAACGAGATTGAAACTCTGCAATTGCTACACCCGCGTACCTGTCGTTATCAACCGTGCACACACCCAGATGACCTCACCACGAAGGTCAATTCCTGCATGCAGTAGAAGAAATGAGCAAGAACAAGATAGATGCAAATCTGAATTGCAACGATAAGAGTTGAGGTTTCGTAATCCATCAAGCCTGGTCTACTCGACACTACCTCGATGAGCTGGGGTCACACACATGAGGGACACACATGACTAAACAAAACCTAATAAAGAATGATGAAACGATGGCTACATATAGCCAAGGGGGCGGCCAAGGGGGGGACGTGAAACCCAAGGGTTAGACGGGCTTTGGGCCCAAAGAAAAGGTGGTGCAGCACCTGACAGATTATGTTCAGAGCCTTGTTTTGACGATTCCCGATGCTCTAGATATAATTTAGTAGTGGGACCAGATGAATTAGAAAGCTTATCTCCTACGCTTTTCGTGAAGTGGTAGAACGTCGAAAACGGACTCTGCATGTGGCTTGGGCGTCTATTTGAAGACAGACTGCTTGCAGACGGCCGACTGGGCTTCCTGGAAACTTGGGCTTGGACTTGGGCTTCGATGGACGTGGGAGAGGTTGTTGGGCCTTGGTGATGACATGCTGGACCTCTCGTGTTGATGGCGTGATTGGCTTGGCCAAAGGATTCAAACCCATTGGATGTTCTTCTCATCCCTCCGGTAAAAGCAGGAAAAGTAGTCGACGTAATCGAAGTAGTGGATGTAGTCAAAGTAGTAGAAACCACATCCGTATCCTTGTGAGTGATGTCCTCATCATTCTCCCCATCTTGAATTGGAGTCATCCTCGACTCCATGACATTCTTCTGCAAAAGGTTAGCAGCTAAAGGGGGCAAAGCAACATGCACCTCTTTTGTATTTAAATCAATAGAATGAGAACAGATGTAAACATGTTGTACCATATAATCTCCATTATCGTTATATTTGCCAATAGCATGAAACATATTTCTTGATAACCATGGCAAATCATAATGTATAGAAAATATCTCCTCTAAACCATTCAGATCACATAAAACATCAAATTCAATGTAACCCAGAGTATTTGAAGAAGTCAAAAATTTCAATTCATCTTTGTCGGGGTTTCAGATTATGCCCTTAGTATTAGACACCCCCAAGTGACCCTAAGCACATGCTTAGAGGGCCGACCATCTGCGATTACTCAGCCACGGGCAAGAGCTATAGCCCGGGCTCAACGGCCCTGCCCCTAGCAGTCTCGCTACTCGGGCACCTCCCCGAGCATCCCTTGCTCAGACGAAAATGTGGCAAAAGGTCACGTACATCTATCTGCTTGCGCAGCGGACCGATCCTAAGGCGTAGAAGTCAAAAGAGACTGTCGCATCCGTCTCATTTGTGTTGTTCTAGCATCACGGCGTGGAAGGCAGCATGGTCTACCCTGGGATGGTCAGTGGACCATGTTCTTTGATGGGTCACGTTCTTTCGAACACTCGGGATGCGGCTTTGTTCTCGTCTCCCCCTAAGGAGAACAACTTTAGCACGTAGTTCAGCTCCACTTTACCGCGACCAACAACACGGCGTAGTATGAAGGCCTCTTGGACGGGCTCCGAGCATGCGCTACGCTCAGAGTCAAGCAGCTGACTATGAAAGGGAATTTGCAGTTGGTCGTAAACCAGCTTAACAAGGAGTTTCAGTATTCCGATGACTCAATGGCGTGTTACCTGGTCAAAGTGAGAAAACTAGAGAAGCACTTTACGTACTTCGAAGTCTACTACGTTCCTAGAAGGGATAACACCCTGGCCGATCAGCTTGCCAAGATAGGCTCCTCACAAGAACCCGTCCCGGCAGGGGTGCTCGTAGAGCACTTACTAAAGCGCTCCATTCTCTCTGAAGAGGAGGCAAAAGATACGCACGACAACGTCTCCCTCCTCGACCAAGATGCAACCTGCATGACGCCATTCATCCAATACCTTGTGCATTGGACATTGCCTGAGGAGGAAGCTGAGAGATCCTAGCTTATCAGGAGAGCCCCACTATATAGGCTAGTAGGCTGTGCCCTGTACCGTAGAGGTGTGAAAGGATCGAATGGCCTAGAGGCAGGTGAATAGGCAATTCTAGCCAAATTAATGTTCAAGTTAGTCCATTAGTCAATATTAATTGAGACCTCTACTACTAAGCACAAGCACACAAATAAATACTAGAAATTAAAGTGCGATAAAGTAAATTCAGAAAATTAAAGAGAGTGACAAGGTATTTGTTTTCTGAAGTTCGGAGGAACCACACTCCTATGTTTCCATTGAGGCAAATTCTTGTTCCTCACAAGAACTGGCTCCTGCTCGAGCCTTGCGCCTCGTCTCCACTAGTGGACGTCTTTCGCTGCTCCGGCAAGGTGGACTCTAAACCTTGTACAACGAACTGAGTGCTCCCACAAACGCCAAGGCAAGCTACTCGATCCACCGCCACCAAATTAAAAACCAAGAGTAGCAAAATCAGCCAACAATCTTCCATCGGAACACAAGTCACGAGGAGCACAACCGGTGAAGAGAGATTATCCCAAGATGAGAATCAACCAAGAGAGGGTCTCCACTCTGGCAATCCATCACGGGATCAAGAGGAGAGATCAAGGATGAATGAGGTTGAGTGGGGAGCCTTTTTGGATCTAGGGAGGTGCCTTTTTCATGAGGAATAATAACAGAAGTTTATCCCCCAAGATCCAGACCTGGCCTTTAAATAGACAGGAAATCCGTGTGTCGGTAGTCTTAGCCGGACTGTCCGGCTTGGGACCCGGACGGTCTGGCTAAGCCCTCGGCTTAACCCCACAGCAAAACAACGAAAAACAGGAGGGTAGAAGTGTTAGGCAGACGGTCTAGACAGGAACACGGACTGTCCAGCTGGCCTGGATGGTCCGGATGACAAGGTAGACTATTCGGCTAAGGCAGTGAGATTTCTAGAGAGGGCACCGGAGCAAAACAGAGAACCATGAGTAGGCGGATCGTCGGTAGGAGGTCCGGATTGTTGGGGACTGTCCCAAGACAAAGTGACAGATTAGTCGAGAAGGCGGACAATCCAGCTACTACGGGAAGGTTACTGCCCTAGAAGATTTTCTGGACTAGAAATTTTAACGAAGGATTTTCAAGGAAGAATTTCAAGGATAATTTAAGAGAATTTTTGGGCAATCCTCTCGTGGAATTCATGTCCCCGTCAAAGATTATTTGTTGATCCCCCCTTGAAAATTGGTAAATGAAAATTAAAAGGAATCGAACCTAATTCTAAGATGGATCAACTCAACTCCCGATCCACCACAAAAATTTAGGGATCCAAACTTTTTTCCGTCTTCTTTTCAAAACAATCGTCATCAACACCAAAATCAGATAACCTCGTTCCAAAGGACGAGATGCTTTCAATCTCCCCTTTTTGGTGATTGATGACAACGACATAGTGGAGGGCACTTGCATACACAAACTCAGCACAAAAATGTTAGTGACAAAAGCAAAGCTGCCCCCAAAGGAGACAAATCAAGAGCACACCAAAATCAAAATCCAGAAATCAACAAGGACTTAAAGGATAGTAACAAGAACACAAAGTCTCACATAGTCTTAACAAATGTTTTTTTAAAAATAAAACACCCCCCCTCAACCTATCACTCCCCCTTTGACAACAAGCGCCAAAAAGAAGGGAATGAATTTAATCTTGAGTCTTGGCCTTCTTGGTGAACCTCTTCCTGAGGTAGGTCACTCTTACATACCCAAATTTTTCTAATTTTGCATAAAAGTTTTCACAAAAAGTCATAATTAAATTCCTATAATCATTCCCCAATTTTTGAAAATTTTCAAATTAATTACCTATTTATTTTCTAAAGCAAACTGCATTCCTATTTTCAAAATTAATTAATTCCATAAAAAAATAAATAAATTTTATTGCATATTTGAATTCTCCTCATTTTTATAAATTTTTAGAAACTTACCTCATATTTTTTTGAGCTTCCTACTATTTCCCATAAATTTTCAAAGCCTGAACCTTTCTTTAGAAATTGATTTTTTTTATAAACCAAACCTTCCGTTTTCAGAAATTTTGGGAATACGCCTTCCCCTTTGGGAAATACGTTTCCACTTAAGTTACCCCCGACCTCCCTCTCTCTGACCAGTGGGACCCCTTTGTCAGTCCCTTATTAAATTTAACGGTGCCCATGACTTCTCCTCAGAATCTAACGGCGCACACGAATCTTCTTCCTCCTCACCGCGCTGCCCTGCTCAAACCGCCAACCTCGCCACCGCCCACCAGAACCCCTTGCCGCCGTCGCACCCAGCCACCTCCTGCCCTCGTTTTACTCCTATTGGATAGATCTTTGCGTCGCTGACTTCCGCCGCCACATTACCGCCCCTATCCATCCCTGGCGGCTAACCAATTCGTCGCCGCCACCTCGCAACACCGCCGCCGCCATGAGGTTGCCCCTGTGTTCCTGCCACTGCGTCTCCGGCCTATAAAAACGAATCTCCAGCACCGCTACAACCCAAGCTTCCTTCTCCACCCATCTTTTTCTCCCCGACCACCCTAAGCCACCATCTCCGCCGCCTCCATCTCCAACTTCGGCAACCTCACCTCTTGCTATATAGCCCTCCCCTAACCTTGAGACCCATATAAAAAAGTCTCCACTGTCCATCACAAAGCCAACCCCACTGTCTTCCTACCCCCGCAAACACTAGAACTCACTGTCGTCGCCGCCCCATCACCCTGCCGCCTCAACCTCGCTGTCCAGCCATCTCCGGCCATCCCAAGCTCCGCCACTGCCTCCTAAGGTACATTGACACACTCAATTTCACAAATCCCCCCACCAATTGCTCGCCGTCGATCTTCCCTCGCCATCTCCGTCGATCTCCTCCGCCGCCCCCTCCATTTCCCCTCTATTCCCCATTTCACTGTCGCTGACAGCTTGGCCCCACTCGTCAGCGTAACCAAGTTAGCCCGCACACGCCTCCTCTCTCGCTGCCCACCCGGTCCCGCGTGTCAGCCGCACATAGCCAATTGGGCCAAGCCCAATACTGTAGCCCATGTAAAACAAAAACCCCTTTCCATTTATATTTCCATTCAAGTTTATATATTTTATTTCAAACATCAAAACCTTTCCAAAAATTCTACAAAAATTCTTAAAAACCTAGGATAAAGTATAGAATTGTATAAAAATATAATATTCCATATTTGTATAATAAAATAACCCAAATAAATTCCTTTTGCACTCTTTCTTATATACAAAAGTACTTTAAAATTTCAAAACTAAATTCTAAAACTCAAAAAGGTATTATAAATTAATTTAAACATATTATGTCATCGAATCGTTTAATAAAACCTTATTTTAATCTTTCACCCTTATATCTTCGACAAATTCCATCTCGGAACTCCGGCAATTTTTGTTGTCGACCCCGATCTTTGAAAATTTGTTAATCTACACATAACATCTCACATACACTAACCCTATCATTTTGCTACCCGAATAAAATAACTACTTCTAGTCACACATCCCTACCCTTTTTCCTTTAGGAAATATTCTTGGATTTCTAAAAAACAATCGTATAGTCCATCACCTTCTCACCCCCAGACCTTTTTCATACACTTCCATAATTTCATACATAACATTTCCCCAATTTTTATTTGAATATTCATTGGAATTTATTAATTTTGTATTTCTGTGACGTATAGACAACGAGCTACGTCCCCTGGAATTTTTAATCAAGAATATCTAGGAAATATAGTCGAGTGCAATCCGATCTTCAAAGAAGGCAGGTTTTCTATCCTATGATGCATATTAATTTCCTGGTTCCATTTATTATATGTTTATTGCATTACTTTCTAGTTATTTAATTATGAATTATCCTTTATTTAAATTATGTTATTTAACAATTTTTCTAGAATAGATAATCCAAACGCCACAACTAAAAGCCTACCCAAAAATGATTAAACCTGATCATAACTTAGTATAGGAAAATCTAGATATATAATTATTTCAACAGGTAGGATAGTATTCATTTTGTCTTTGGATAGATAATGTGATAAAGAGAAGACGGAAAAATTGAAAAGTATAGGCATGAATTACTAGAGTGGTAATTACATTGGCAAGGTATTGCCTTAGTATTTCGCAATACCGAGCATTTGGAATGCTGGCCGAGTAGTCACCGGTAATGATCGTGCGGAGACCAGGCATTGCCAGGTTTTTGGGATATTGGGCCAAATGATTTATATGTTACTGGCTGTGTCTGTGCGGAGGTCAATATCGCCAGGGTTTTTCTCCAATGTGTGCACCTCATGTGAAACATTGAAAAACTTAGACTAATGAGAATAGAAATGACACATTATTCATCCATCCATATGAGGAGCTGTTATATGGGTAAAGTTGGATAGGTTCTACAGAGTTGATAACAAAAATATTAATAGACCTTACTTCAGGTATATAAAGTTGTGTCAATTAGGTGATGCCTATTCTATTCAAATAAATCCATGAATTTTAAGAAAAGATAATGATTGTCAGATGAGTTATGGATGGAGAAAGGAGATAATGATTTATAAACTCATTTAAATGTTTTAGAAAACAATTTTTAAATGTTGATGCTAGGTCTTAAAATGTTGCATTATATATTCCAAATAAATACAGCCTTTACCTTCCTTTGATTTCCTTTGCATATAGTTAATTTTTCATTTTCTATGGAAACATGCAAGTACGATTAGTACTTACCCACATTATGTGGGCAAATTGTCTATTTCTTTAACAGGATCCCCTTCCCACCCAGAAATGGATATTTATAGCGAAGATCGGAATTTGGATAAGATCAATTTTTAAGGCTTACCTTATGCTCAGGCTTTGCCTGTGGTATATGGGCATGTATTTTCCTTTTTGCTATTATAAATTACTAGGTAGTATCTTCTTTCCGCTGCAATTTATTTTGTAATATGTAATAAAAATAAACAGGTTGTGCTATTTCCGAATGCAACTAAAATCCTGGACAGTTGGCATTTGGGACATTTTCTGGTAAATCTTTACCAGGATTTGGTCCGCATTAGTCACCAACTTATTCTTCGCGGCCTTGGTTGGAGCTGGAGGAGGAGAAGCAGCTGAGGAAGTGCCTGGCGATGTAGCTTGAATAGGAGCAGATGCAGAGGGAGCATCCAAAGAACCAAGAGCCTCAGCCTGAGAAGGATAAGTTGTCGAGTCAAGTGAAATGTCAAAGAGTTGATCTCCTAGAAATTGAATGGAGTTCTAGAGATCATCCACTCTAGCCAAGTAATCCTGTTGAAATGACTTGTATTGAGCAATTCTTGCAAAATCAGGAGCAACTGGAGCTTCTGCAAGCTATTCTTTCTCCTCAGACTCAGATAACACTTTCTCAAACTTTGAACTCCCCCTCTTATCTGTATTTGAGACTACCATCCTATACTCTTGAGTGGCAGTAGTAAACAAGCTGGAGTGAAGAACTACCTTCTTCCTAAAGAGTATATGGTAGAGAAGATGTCCAAAAGCAAGCCTCTTGTTGGAGTCACGACAGATGCACTCCTCCATCTCAGCTATCACTAAATCCGCCAGGTTAATTTGAGTCTCGGTGAAGATACAGTAGGATGTCCAAGCCAAAATATTTAGAAAAGCATCAGAATATCCAGCACGGGGCACAAATTTCTTTCTCAAGATGCTAACCAGGAGAGCAGGAAGACTTCGCAGATACTTGGCTTTATTCCTATCAAACTTGGGATTGTTAGTGTGCTTGTATAGAAACTTAATGTGCTCAAACTCAGGTGCAACCCCCTGATGGTGCCATCTAGTTGGAAAAGCATCATCGTGCACTCTCACACCTCTAGTGGACATGACAAAGATCTCTTTGAGGTCCCCAGCATTAAAAGTCACATACTGACCTCTAAACACAAAGCAAACTCTAGTGCGGTCCCGTGCAATCCACATGGAGGCATATATCTCTCTAACTATATCAGGATGAAATGTGTACTGGGTAGCAAAATGTTCGTCAAGTCCAGGAGTAGACTTACACAAGTTCTCAAGGGACCGGTCGTTGTCCACCTTAATGACTCTGGCCCAAGAGATGTACTGATGTGTGAACATGATCTTCGGTGTATTCTTGTACATTGTATAGAAGTCCCGATGGAGCTGACATACAAACTTGTCGCCCTGAATGTCCAGTGACCTCGGAAACCACCTCTTATGATGCATTCTTCTCAATCCTCTGACCTTGAGCATAGATACTTGAGTGAGATCACGAGAAACATAGCCTTGCTCAAGAAAAATATCTGACACATCGACATCCTCAGCTCCGAAATCAACATCCATGTCGTCTCCCTCAGATTCTTCTTGATAGATGTACTCTTCATCCCTGCTGTCACTGTCCTCATCAGAACTGGAGGAAGAGACACGCCGAAGAGAAGGATTATTTCGAGCGGCCTTCTTCTGAACTCGACCACCGGTGCTCGGTCCACCCCCAAAAGCAAACTGATCAATTCCCATGTCCTTGACACTGATGTTCTTGGATCTTGGCATTGTCTACATTAGAATCAAATCACTAGATTACAAGATTGGCTAGAGTGACAAGGAGTAGTCCTACAAAGCACAAGTGTAGAAACTACAAGCAAGTTTGACAACTAGGGTTTCAAAGATGAATGACCACCAAGCTAGAAAATCGAGGGAAGATAGCCACGAAAATGCGACTTACCACACCCTAGGAGCAAGCCACAAGAGTCTTGGATGAAGGGATGAACCCTAGGGAGAGTTCGTGTTGAAGGATGAGCAAACCCTAAGAGATTAAAAAAAATCAAATCTCCATCAATCGAGAGGAAATAAGTCAGGGAATCGGGAGAGGAGGAGGAGAACTTACTTTTCCCCGGATCGATCTGAAGAAATCCCCATTAGATTTGAGGAATCGAAGAGGGGAGTTGGAGAGGAGGAGAGAGAAGGTCTGAGGGGCTGCAGGTCGGGTTGGAGAAGAAAAGCTCGAAGGGGTAAGAACCAGGAGTAAAATAGAGGAGAAAAGAGAAGAGACCAGAAAGTTTACCGTATTAGCCGGACCTTGGACAACATAATTTTTTATACAAAATAAGTTTTGAAGTGATAAAAATATTCTTAGAGATTATATAATAGTTTAAAATAAAAAGAGAGAGAAGATAGAGAGAAAACTAAGGTTTAGAAAAATCTCCAAGGGAAATGTTTGAACCCAAAATATAACTGTGAGAGAGATGATTAAGTCATCCTCCCTAGCAACGGGGTTCAATAGGAGTTCGGTACAATTTTTATTTTGACTAATTTTTTGTTTTACAAAGAATTTTTGAATGTAGTAGAAGGATAATAATTTTTTTTAAAGAAATGAGTAAATGAATTTGATTTTAATAAAGAGATGAGAATGTTTCAGAAAAGAATGAAGATTTTATTAAATTTTTTTTGTATTGAGGATAAAAATTTTGGCATCAGAAGAACTATAAGAGAAACACATCTAATTTGGTCAAGAGATTCAAGAGGAATTTCAAATATCGAGGATTTCGAAACTCCCCCTAAATATGACAAGAGGTAAAAGCTAAATCAAAAAGTGAACCAAATCAAAAGAAGCAACTCATCAAAGCACATTAGAGCTATTTAGTATGTTTAGTTAATTTCTTAGCTTGCAAAACATGCCTCATCCAACTGTTTAGTGAAAATATCAGTTAATTGATCCTCGGTTCGCACATGCTCAAGCACAATATCTCCTTTGGCAACATGATCACGAAGAAAATGATGCCTAATGTCGATATGATTTGTGCGAGAATGTTGGACGGGATTAACAGCAATTTTAACGGCACTTTCATTATCACAGAAGAGAGACACTTTTGTAAGTTTTAGCCCAAAGTCAAGTAGGGATTGTGTCAAGAAAATGATTTGGGCGCAACAACTCCCAGCTGCTATATATTCCGCCTTAGAGGTAGATAGCGCCACAGAATTTTGCTTCTTAGAAGCCCATGACACAAGCGACCTACCAAGAATGTGACAGCCCTCGGAGGTACTCTTACGATCAATCTTGCAACCGGTGTAGTCGGAATCCGAGTAGCTGAGAAGCTCAGAGCGTGCACCCTTCAGGTACCAAAGACCTATGCTAGGTGTGTATTTTAGATATCTCAAAATCCTTTTCACAGAAATCAAATGAGATTCTTTGGGAGCAGCTTGAAAACGAGCACACATACAGACAGAAAATATAATATCAGGACGAGATGCTATAAGATAAAGAAGAGCGCCAATCATGGACCGGTAGGTCTTTTGATCGATGTTTTTACCTCCCTCGTCCATGTCGAGATTTCCATTGGTAGCCATTGGGGTCTTGATCGGTTTGCAATCCTCCATATTAAACCTCTTGAGTAAATCCCGAATATATTTCTCCTGACATATGAATGTGCCACTCTCCAGCTACTTGATTTGAAACCCTAGGAAAATAATAGCTCCCCTATCATAGACATTCAAATTTGAGCCATTAGTACCCCCAAAGATTATATCATTCACATATATTTGACAAATGAAAAGATGACCATCAATGGTTTTAGCGAAGAGTGTGGAATCAATGACCCCGATTTTGAATCCTCTTTCCAGAAGAAAATTTTTAAGGCGCTCATACCATGCTCGAGGAGCTTGTTTGAGGCCATAAAAAGCTTTTGATAGTTTATAAAAATGATCAGGTTTCTTAGGATCTTCAAATCCGGGGGGTCGTTCAACAAAGATAAGCTCTTCAATTTAACCATTGAGGAAAGCACTTCGGACATCCATTTTCTTAAGGACAATATCGTGGGATGCCGAGAATGCAAGAAGGAGTCTAATTGCTTTAAGTCTAGCAACAGGAGCAAAGGTCTCACCGTGATCCATACCTAAGATTTGAGTATACCCTTGAGCAACCAGATGAGCTTTATTTCTTACCACAATACCACTCTCATCTTGTTTGTTCTTGAAGACCCATTTAGTTCCAATGACATTGTAATCTTGTGGTCTCTCCACCAAGGTCCAGACTTTATTGCGAGTGAAATTATTAAGTTCTTCATGCATAGCATTCACCCAATCTGGATCCTTGAGTGCTTCATCTACATTACTGGGCTCAAGAAAAGACACAAAAGAGTAATATTCATAAAAAGATGCACGACGAGAGTGAGTCTGAACAACCTTACTAATATCACCAATGATTTCATCAGCTGAGTGGTCCTTGGCGATAGATCGATGAATTTTAATATGTTGTGGAGGTAATGCGGATCATCAGCATCTTGAATTTCTTGATTCTCTGTGCTAGCTCGATTATTATCCTGCAAGCCAGCCTAAGGCACCATTGACGGCGTAGCTTGCAGTTCTGGTTTAGCTTGTGGTTCCACCTTGTCCGTTGGGGCCTCCTTGGGATGCACGTCACCAACCGCCATATTTTCCATAGCTTTAGCCAAATTTTCATCACCTGCATCACTCAGATTCTCATGCTCATCTTGTGAGCCATTAGATTCATCAAATTTTACATCATAGGTTTCTTCAACTAAGCAAGTGGATTTGTTAAAAACATGATAACCAAGAAGAAAACCAATGTCACATCTAATTTGGAATTTACCCAAGTGTTTTCTTTTCTTGTAGACGTAAACCTTGCAACCGAAGACCCTGAAATAAGACACATTAGGCTTTCTCCCCACCAACAGTTCATAAGACGTCTTCTTGAGGAACTGGTGGTGGTAGAGGCGGTTGATTGCATGGCATGCTGTGTTGATCGCCTCTTCCCAGAAGATGTCGGGTGTGGCATACTCGTCTAGCATTGTACAAGCCATCTCGATGAGTGTCCTGTTCTTCCTTTGCACCACACCATTTTGCTGTGGAGTGTAAGTGGCGGAAAGTTTGTGCTTGATTCCTTTACCCATTACCTTACTCTTCTTGTTATCCTCATAAGTAATTTTATTGGAAGAATTATCGCCTTCTAAATTTGTGAACATACGAGAGCTTCCAATCATATGCTGAGTTCACCCACTATCAAGAACCCAATGTCGACCGCAACTCTTGTAGTTCACCTGAAATGAAATCAATTTTTGCACTTAGGTACCTGTCGACGAATTACGTCGGCAATATATTTTATAGGGCTACGCGAAAGATCACAACTCGATGGTAGCGCAGGGGCAAGATTTATACAGGTTCAGGCCCTCAGAAAGAGGTAATACCCTACTCCTGTGCTCGTGGTTTTGTATTACGGGGTGTCGATCACAATGAACAAAGGATGATCACGATGATCGGACGTGGGTTTGATGAAGAGATTGGATCTCAAACTAGGGACCCCTGACCCTCTTTATATAGTGCAAGGGGTCGGGTTATAGATAGGTTCCCTAATCCGTATAAGGGAGATAAGGGACATAACCAAGTTGGTTACGCCTATCTCCACGTATTCGAGTAGAATTAGGATTCTCTTCCAAATAGAGCGAGTCGGGCCGCGCCATCCACCAAGCCTGTCTTCTGGAAGATCCATGCGACTCGGCCCAAGGAGGTGGTGCGTCCAATCGTCTGTCTCCGAATACCCGGGACCCATGTTGTCCATAGTAGCCCCCGAGTGCTTTGTGGCTGAGTTGTTATGATTCTGGGTTCAGCTTGCCGCCCATCAAATGTAGTCTGAGTGACGTCACTCTTTGGTTGAGGATGTCCCGCTTGCCGAGTAACCAGCTGATCAAACAACACAGTTGCAAAGGACTCAAGAAAAAATCTCAAACCCCTTAGAAAGATGTTTGGTACCCAGTCTGACTGGTCGGCATACTGGCTAGTGGCCCCACGGAGAGGCATACCAAAAAGTGGATGTAGCCGAGTGATCGGTGTCACCCTGCCTTATCCTCCCTGTTGCAAATTATGACATTCGGATCTGACTGGCAGAACTTAACATTCGGTCCAACAGGGGACATGTCACAATCCGTGTAGGGTGTTCAGGCGCCCTGACCCGACTAGTGCGGAGTCAAGCTTATGATTCCCTGGAGAATACGCCCGCCTCCAAGTTGAGGTCATCTGAGTGTTGTTCGTCTTGATGACGAACAATCCAGAGATGTGCCACTGAGACCCAACTAAAGAGGTAACTCTTAATGTCCGATCTGACTAAAAATCAGACCGAACATTGACCCCAGGAGGTACATCAAGAGCTGAGTTATAATTCAGGAAGCACCCAGTCCTCAGAGACTGACAACCGGCATAAGGCCCGACTGGGGGCGTGCTATTTTTCTCGACTAGGTTTGATCCGAGTGGCACCTGTACCCGAGTGATGATGTGTACATATCATGGCCCATGTAAGGCATGCTACTCGGAACCCAAGGTATTCAGGCGCCCTGACCCGACTCAATGCGGTGTCAGGCTAGTGATTCTTGGGAGAATACGCCTGCCTCCAAGTTGAGGTCATCCGAGTGGTGTTCGTCATGATGACGAACGATCCGGAGATATGCCACTGAGACCCAAGTGAAGAGGTAACTCTTGATATCCGGTCCGGCTAAAAGCCAAATCGACTATTGACCCCAGGGGGCACATCAAAAGCAAAGTTAATTATTCGGGAAGCGCCCGGTCCTCAGAGATTGACGACTGGCATGAGGCCCGACTGGGGGCACGCTCTTTTTTCGACTAGATTTGATCCGAGTGGCACCTGTACCCGAGCAATGACGTGTACAGCTTGCGGCCACGTAGGGCGTGCTCTCTGAAACCTAAGTCCGGGCCTTAATCTTGAAGCAATGATTTTAGGGCTTCATTCTTTCCTGCCCTGCGCGGAAACGAAACGTCACCCACTTTCTTTTAAATAGAGCACGCCGGGACATTTGAATGGTTATGCTTGCTTTGCGCGCCCAAGTCTATTCGTCTCCCCAAAACGCTCCCGCTATGGTTTAGTGCGTCCGCCGCCACAGGGCAACCCTAGCACTGCCGCTGCCACCAAACTCCAGATCCGATCTCGCCACTCCCTATCCCCCACCACATTCCCTTCCATGGCGGCCCGACAACCTCAATCACCTAAAGGGTTCTCGGGTTTGAATGTATTCACCAATCGACTGTCATGTGGGAGAAATCCTCTCTATTCTCAGACAATCAATTAATTAGAGTTTCTTATTGTCCTCAACTTCCCAGACCGCCATCTTTCGTCCTTATCGCCTTCACGGCACACGACGGTCAACGCGCAAGCCCCAGTCAACTCACGCTCGCTGTAGGCGGACGGGTTATTGCAAGAACTCGCTACCTCCTGGCCTTTCGAGATCTGAGCGCTCGACAGAGAATCGAGAGTTGCGGCGAGTCCTTAGGAGCAAACCTAGGCGGCGGGATAAGCGTTCTTACTGAAAAGTGCCGACCTCTGATGGCTTATGCAGCTCGACAAAGCCAAGATGGACTATGCTTCAGGAGGGTGGTGCCAGCAGACTGGCCCACAGCCCCGGGGTAGTGTGTCAAGATAAAATTCGCCTGCCAAAGCAGCGCCCACCGGGACGACTTCAGGTCCGCCCTTCAGTGGTTTTCATTTCGTTTTGGTAATTTGAAGTAAAGTAGTTATTGTTTACTCCTTCTGCAGGAACTTGGTGAGTTTTTCGAGGGGAAAACTAAGTTCCTCAACTACTTCCTCCTCCAGATAGAACGGATTAAATCTGTGGAGGGGCAAGTAGTTGAGGCCCGGACCGAGGCGTCCAAGCAGCGTCAGGAGCTGCAGGACCAGATCAAGGAACTGCAGCATGAGAAGTTTGACCTTGCAGGTTCCCTTCGATGTAAGTATCCCGACCTGAATCAGGATCACTTGGTTTGTGTGTGACCGAATAACATCATGTTCTGCTCAATGTGCAGCCCGCGATGCCACGATCGCCAGCCTGCGGGAAGAGCTGGCCAAGTCTGCCGCCGCCGCCCAAGCAGAGCTGGTAAAATCCCAGGACCAGAGGCTGGCCCTGGAGAATTCGGAGGCAAAGCCGTCGCCAAGTTGGAGGGTAAGTCTCCAAACCCGACCGACTTCGAACCTCCAATGTCTGCTCAGTTGTATAATCAGATGTGTTTTCAGACGGATGTATCACAGAGGAAGACGCTGGCGCAATATGACGTTCTGCAAGAGAACGTCAGAATTGCGCAAGCGCAATACGAGGAGCTCCTGGCGGCCGTGGAGCCCACTCGGCGACGGCTCTACGCTAACGACGCCGAGCCAAGCAGTCGGGCCGAGCTGATCCGGAGGTGGACCGAAGCCCCCAAGCAGCTCAAGGCCCGTCTCAGGGAAGTCGGCTTGATGAGCACCAGCCAAGCGCTGGGAATTGTCAAGTCGCTCTACCCCCGAGTTGAGCTCGACGCTGTCAAGGATGGCTTCGCCTGCTCCGAGGAGAAGGCATTGGCCCTGCTTGAGGAAGTGAAGCCGGCGGCCGAGTCCCTTGTAGATAATTTAGACTTAGATTTCCTATAAATGTAGGAACTTGCTGTAAATTATCAATTCGTTTGTATGTAAACAATTCCTTTTTGATATAATATATCCTAATCAATTTTTCTTAACTATGTTATGTATTTTGCCCGAGTAGGTTAGGTTCCATTTACTAAGCACTCTGCCAAGCGCATCAAGTTCCTTAGCATTAGGAGTTGGCACGGAGCTCTGTCTCCAAGAACGCAGTTGGGAAGTATGAGTGTTGCGTGGAAACAAGAGTTTCATTACTCGGAACGATTAACACTTAGGCTCAACAAGAACTCAAAAAGAGAGGGATCGATTAGGTATTGAATAGGTACAGACTGCACCTAATTAGGTGTAGCCCCCGACTTACTGGCTAGTCGGAATGCGACTAGGGAGCAAGTCAAATTATTCTCAATAAAAGAGAGGGTGCGCGATTGCGCACCTAATTAGGTGTAGCCCCGACTTACTACTTAATTGAAACACAAATAAGTAGCAAGTCAGAAACTGAATTGTACAAGCGTAAAGACAATGTGAACGAAACCTTACCTTTATTTAATTGTAAATATGTGTACAACGGCCGTCAGGTATAGAACCGACGTAATTGCTCGATGTTCCACGAGTTATCCATGAGAGTGCCGTCTTCTCGCCTCAGTAGGTAAGCCCCCGGGCGTGTCACCGAGTCGATAATGTACGGACCTTCCCAGCGTGGGGAGAGTTTATGGCCACTCGACTGATTGACCCGAAGGACCAAATCTCCAACCGAGAAGGCACGATCCCACACATTGCGATTGTGGTAACGATGAAACCCTTCGAGGTATCTGGCCGACCAAATTGTTGCAGCATCTCGAGCTTCCTCCAGTTGGTCGAGTTCGTCAACCCGACTAGCTTCTGACTCGTCCTCATTGAACTTTTGAACTCGGGGTGACCCGAATTGTAGCTCCATTGGAAGGACCGTCTCAGACCCATATACGAGGAAGAAGCAAGACTGCCCCATTGCTCGACTGGGACTTGTGCGAAGCCCCTAGAGTACGGCAGACAATTTCTTCATCCATTTTGCCACATATGGACTGTGTCGATCAAAGATGCGCGCCTTGACGCCTTGTAGAAGCATGCCGTTCGCGCGCTCGACTTGCCCGTTGCTTCGAGGATGTGCCACCGAAGTAAAGCAAATTTTTATGCCCACATCTTCGCACCAGCTTTGAAACTCATCACTTCTGAATTGAGAGCCGTTATCCGTAATGATCCGAGAGGGTACGCCAAACCGATCGATGATCTCCTAGAAGAATTCGGTGGCCTTGGCCACCATAATCTTGGTCACAGGCTTGGCTTCAATCCATTTATTGAATTTGTCAATGGCGACGAAGATATGTTGAAAACCACATTGGGCCTTCTTAAAGGGTCCGACAATGTCGAGCCCCCTGATCGCAAACGCCGTAATAGGGATCGCTCGATGTTCCCGAGCCAAGACGTGATCTCGCCGAGTGAAGAACTGACAACCCTCGCACTTGCGGATGATCTCCTTTGAGTCGGAGACCGCGGTTGGCCAGTAAAATCCTTGACGAAAGGCTTTGCCGACCAATGTGGCGGAAGCAGCATGATGGTCGCACATACCCGAGTGAATTTCACACAACAGGACGTGTCCTTCCAATTCGGATATGCATTTCTGAAGTATGCCAGAGGCGCTTTGGCGGTACAGAATTCCTTCATGTACCACGTATACACGACTCCGACGTTGAATTTGCTCGGCAGCCCCCCGATCGTCGAGAAGCTTTTCTTCTTGCAAGTACTCCAAATACGGTCGCATCCAATCCGAGTCGAGGGCCAGGACTTCTGACTCGGGTGGGTGTTCTTCTGATTGGGGTAGTTGCTCCTGTGGTGTGATGGAGGGGACATGAAGCTCTTGCACAAAAATCCCAGCCGGGACTGCTGCCCGACTAGAACCCATGTTCGTGAGCTCATCCACCGTCTCGTTGTCTCGCCGCAGGATATGTATAAGCTCCAACCCATTGAACTTGTCTTCCAACTTTCTCGACCTCCCGACAAGAGGGCGGTCATATTGTCGCGACACAAGTCCAATCCTTCGCATTTAGCTCACCACGAGTTGAGAGTCCTCACAACCACCAATCGCGGGATACCGAGCGATATGGCAATACGGAGCTCAGGATGAGTGCCTCAGACTCGGCTGCGTTGTTTGAAGTCGAAAATGAATCGAGGACATACTTGAGTCGTTCGCCTCCGTGATATGAGAACGATACAGCCTCGCTACTGTCGTTGGAGAGAGCCATCGAAGTACATGTTCCAGTATTCGGCCTCTTCGACAGTTGGGGGAGCTTGCATCTCCGTCCACTCGGCAACGAAGTCGGCGAGTGTTTGTGACTTTATGGCGCTGCATGGCTTGAACGAGAGCTCGAAAGCCCCAAGTTCTACTGACCACTTAGCGATCCTCCCAGTGACTTCCCGATTATAAAGGATATCTATAATAGGGAAAGAAGTGACCACCGAAATTGGATGTTCTTGAAAGTAGTGCTACAGCTTTCGAGAGGAGATCAGAACCGCATACAAAAGCTTCTGTACCTGCGGATAGCATACCTTTGACTCGCCCAATACTTCGTGGATGAAGTAGACCGGGCGTTGAACCTTGTAGACGCGCCCTTGTTCTTCTTGTTCCACTATCACCGCGGCACTCACTACATGAGTGGTGGCCGCAATGTATAGCAGAAGCGGTTCCTGTGGCATGGGAGATGCCAAGACAGGTGGCGAAGTGAGGAACAATTTGAGATCCTCAAAAACCTTTTGTGCCTCTGGTGTCTAGACAAACTTGTCATGTTGCTTCTTCAATAACTTGAAGAAGGGCAACCCACGCTTGCCGAGCCACGAGATGAAACGGCCGAGTGCCACCATGCATTTAGACGCTGGACATCCCTTTGGCATGTTGGGGGAGCCATCTCCATGATAGCTCTGATCTTTTTCGGGTTAGCCTCGCCACGAAACCGAGTAGCTTTCCGGGGACCCCAAGACACTTCTCCGGTTCAACGATGCCGACAGTGCTCGAATGTCTCGATAGGTCGGTGACCAAGTCGGGATACCCGAGACTTGACGATAACGTCATCAACGTATGCCTCCACGTTACGCCCAAACTGGTTGTGGAAACATCGCTGAATGCAACGTTGATACGTTGCTCCGGCGTTCTTCAATCCGAAGGGCATAGTGACGTAGCAGAAAGCCCGAACGGAGTGATGAACGAAGTCTTGATGCAATCTTCTTCCTTCAAGCTGATCTGGGGATAGCCTGAATAGGCATCTAGAAAGCTCAAAAGCTCGCAACCGGCAGTGGAATCAACCACCTGGTCAATGCGAGGTAGTCCGAACGGATCCTTAGGGCATGCTTTATTTAAGTCGGTATAATCGACACACATATGCCAAGTTCCATTCTTCTTTTGTACAAGTACCGGATTTGCCAGCCAATTGAGGTGGAGAACCTCCCTTATGAAACCGGCGGCTAAAAGTTTGGTAATCTCCGCCTTGATGCCTTCCTTCCGATCTTGCGTGAACCGACGCAGCCGTTGCTTGATTGGCTTGGCTTTGTCGTGTACATTCAAGGAGTGCTCGATCACCTCCCTCGGGACACCCGGCATGTTAGATGGCTTCCAAGCGAAGATGCCCCAATTCGCTTGGAGAAAGGTGACGAGTGCCTCTTCCTATTTCGGATCGAGCCCTGTCCCGATCAGAGCTGTTTTGGCTGAGTCGGACGGGACGAGCGAAATACGCTCGACATCTTCGTCAGGCTTGATGCCTGACTTAGATAGCTTCTTGTTCGATACGTCGCCCTCGTCGCCAAGAGTGGTGGTCGTCTGCCGAATCTTGTCTAACTCGGCAGCCGCTTCGGTCGACTGGGCTAAGTCGCAGTTTTCCTTACCAAGGAGATAGGAAAACTTGACGTCTCCGCGGACTGTGATTACTCCTTGCGGACCCGGCATCTTGATAGCCAGGTAGGCGTAACGTGGGACTGCCATGAATTTCGCCAAGCCCGGCCTTCCCAAGATTGCGTGATACGCAGTCTCGAAATCGGCCACCTCAAAGCTGAGGTTTTCTATCCGGTAGTTGTCCCGAGTGCCAAAAGTGACCGGAAGAGAGATTCTCCCAATCGGCACCGAGGATCTTCCCGGAATTATGCCATGAAACGGTGCTTCCATCTTCTGGAACGCCGACCTCGGAACCTGCATCTCATCAAAATTCTTGGTGAAAAGGATATTCAATCTGCTCCCGCCATCGACTAAGACTTTGCGTAGTCGGACGCCCCGTACCACAGGATCTAGGATGAGTGGATATCTTCCCGGGCAAGGTATATGGTCAGGATGATCCGAGCGATCGAACTTGATCGGAACTTCGGACCATCGAAGGTACTCGGGGGTCACCGGAACAGTTGCATTGACTTCCCGAATAGTAAGCTTTTGCTTACATTTGGGCTTTTGCTTACATTTGGGCTTTTGCTTACATTTGAATTCGTATGCATCCGATCCCCATATATATAGTTGACCTCGCTCTCGGTTTCTTGGTAAGCGCCACCCTGAGGAAGGTCACGCTTGTCGTCTTGTTTAGTGTCCTTCGGAGTGTCCTTGTTATGCTCCTCAGCGAACCTCTTCAGGACGTTACAGTTTTTTGCCACATACTTTCCATTCGGATGGAAAGGACACGACGCCTCCATTTCTTTGTTGTAGTCATTGGATCGAGGCGGCTTCTGCCGACTATGATCCGCAGCTGCTACCAATTCTTCACCCTTCCACTTCTTGTCCTTCTTGGAGGACGACTCGGGCTTACCCTTCTTGCCTTCGTTTTTGATCGGGTGATCCTCCTGACGCTCGGCGAGAGCGTCCGAGGCGGTAGCATATCGGTCCGCCAGGGCGAACATCTCTTTGACAGTGGTTGGGGCTTCCGAGACATCTTCTTGATTAGGTCAGGGTCACGAACTTCCTTTTGGAAGGCCACGAAGACGACCGCTTCAGAGACCTCTCGGATTGTGTTTTTCTTCTTTGTGAAGCGTCGAATGAAATCCCTTAACGACTCATCTTTTTTCTGATGAATCTGATAAAGGTCCCACTAGGTTCCAGGTTTTTCGTAAGTGACTTGGAAATTGGCGACGAATTAGTCGCAAAGCTCTCTCCAGGAACCGATTGAGTTCTCTAGAAGGCCTGTGAGCCAACCCTGAGCCGGAGGAGTTAGCATGACGGGCAAATTGTTTACCATCACGTCGTATCCTCCGCCCGCGGCCTTGATTACCAGAAAGTAAATCTGCAACGAAGCTTCTGGGTCCCGCTACCCGTCAAATTTCACTATTCTCTTGGGGTTAAACCCTTCGGGCCAGTTTACCTGACGAAGTCGGGGTGTGAATGCCTTAATTCCATCAATCAATCCGTCCCCAGGGGAGGAGACTGACGGGGAAGAATCCGGTGAGGTGGAGTATGGCGCCGATTGTTGCGACGTGCAACATGGTTGTCGCGACGATCGCAGTTTCGACTGGAACTATCACCGTCGTCATCTCGGTGACGTCCCTCGTCTTCTTCTCGCTCCCTCCGCCGAGCTTCGATGTTGAGGCGGAGGTCGCGATTTGCACTTCGGCGAGCATCTTGCCCACGAACGGGTGTGCGCCGACTGTTACTCGTGGCAGTCTGACTTCTGGCCGAGTTGGCCTGTTGATCCCGAGTACCTTGGACAGCCGCTGCCGTCACCATGGCTTTGATCTGCTCCATGATCGGCGTTGCAGGGTTGTTTTCTCCAAGTAAGGGACTAACATTATCCAAGAGGGTCTTACATGCGAGGATGTTCTGCTGTGGCGTACGGAAGACCGAGTGATCTCCCATACGGACTTGAAGTAATTCCTCCTAGACTTCTCGTGCACGACCGCCCAATTTGTCGCGCAGATCTTCTCTACCTCCGCGGTTATGTTCGGCTCCTGCCTCATCTATGGGACGCCGAGCCGATCCGGAGGCTTGTCCATCCACCACATACACGCCACAAAAGTCGGGAAACCCGTTGACGCTCTCCTCCGACTCGGACTCCGAGTAGGAGAGGCTCAACTGATCCCGATTCGTTGGCTCGTCGATGGGAGTAATTATAACTCCCACTTCCCGTGACGGATCGTTTAGCAGAAGAAAATCCGACTGAGATTTGGCAGAACAGATCTGCTGAAATCTAGCAGCCGAATTGGTCAATCCGAGTGGCATCTTAGGGTCCACTCGGGAAGTCGATCCGGTTAGAGTTATCCCCGAGCCGGAACTCGAGAAGCTCGTCATACTTCACATTCATCTTGCCACGAAAATCTTTGAAAAGCATGTAATAAGCATCTACCAAACAACCCTTTTTTACATTAACATGCGGAGATTTAGTAAGAAAGCACTTCTCAGAAACATGATTTGTAGCATGGCAATAATAACAACAAGTGTTCTTCCTAATAAAATTTGACTTGGGTCTTACCCAACCCTAAGCCTTAGGCACACCCTTTGGGACATAGCCCAAACCACTTTTGTCCAAAGCCATCTTTTGCTCCCCAAGCATTTTATCAAGAGTTACACTACCAAGAAAGCATCTCTCTAGCCCTTTATCAAATTTTGCAACCTTAACCTTCAACCCACCATTTTCAATCATCAATTTCCTAGCACATAAAGCATATTTGCAATCATCACTAGAACACATGTTAGAAGATGAAGGGCTAGAGGATGTGCTAGCTACACAAGCGTTGTTCATAGCAAATCACATTGAATAGGAACATCACAAGTAACAGTACTAGGTTTGTCAACAAGCAAAGCATGATCATCACTCAACTTATCATGTCTTGCAACAAGATCATCATACTTAACAACAAGCTCATCATGCCTAGCAACAAGATCATCATGCTTGATAGATAGAATATCAAAAGAAGCAGACAAATCACTATCACTAGCAACAAGAGCATCATACTTCTTTTTTAAATCAACATGATCAGAATTAAGCACATCAAGCTTAGCAGACAAATCATCAAGCAAATCACTTTTATGAGTAAGAAATTTCTTAAGAGACTTAGTTTTAGATGACTCTTTCTTTACAGCCATGTTCAGCTCACCAACCATCTCAGCAAGATCATCATAGGTAGGAGAGGAGTCATCAACCTTGTTGCCATTCGTCATGAGACAGAAGGAGCTTGGGAGAGATGATAGTTGTTCTTCATTTGAGGAGTCATCACTATAGCTCTCAACATCTGACACCCATTCTCCTCTGTTAATTTCTTCATCATCAACAGCAGATGCCATGAGACATAGAGGTGGTGGTTGATTTTCTGCTATGGCGAGCCCAGCAAGTCCTTTTGACCTTGTATCATCCTTAGACGATGATGAATCACTGCTTGTGGAACTATTAGTGATCCACTCACCCACAAATGTCTCATGTTTTTCTTGCTTGTTGAACCTACTCAATCTTGATTTCTTATGATATCTTTTCTCGTCCTTTTTATAACCTTTAGTGTTGTCTTCATCATCATCACCCTCCTTGAACTTTTGCTTATTCTTCTTCTTTTTGTCGCATTGAGCGGCAAAAAGAGAATTGATGATGAAAGGATATTTCTTCGAGGGTGATGAATATGACTTCTTCTTGTCACCAACATTGAACTTCTTCTTCATCACTATCGGCTTCAACCTTGCTCTTGGGCTTGAGTGCTATATTCTTCTTCTTAAGAGGCTCATCATCATCATTCTCAATGATCATTTCATGGACAGTGAGTCTTCCCAAAAGCTCGGTCGGAGATAGAATCCTTATGTCGCCACTGTTCGAAAGGTATGTGACTAGGTCACGATACTTCTTTGGAAGAACATGAATCATCTTGCGACATATCTCCACATTTGATAGAGTCGACCTCAAGCCCTTGACTTCGTTGATGATAGGGTTGAGCCTGGTAAACATAGCATTAGCATTTTCATCAGGTAGCATCTTGAAGGAATCAAATTTTTCTTTAACAACAATAAGCTTTTCCTCCTTGACACTGTCGGTACCCTCATGAATGTCCTTGAGACTCCGCCAAATGTCATGAGCAGATGTCAAATTGCTAACCCTATCAAAGACCTCAAAACTGAGACAAGATAGGATAGCATTTTGAGCCTTAGCATCATACTCTAGATTTTTCAATTCCCCCGGGTTTAGAGGAGCTTTGTTATCAATAGGTGCGAGAGCGGCCTCAGTGACTCTCCACACATCATGACCCAAAGCTTGAAGATAGACTCTCATTCTACTTTTCCAATAAGCATAATTTGTTCCATCAAAGAATGGAAGCCTCCCAGCATTAACGATGGTTCCCTCAGCCATCTCTAGGGGTTAAGCTAATAAAAGAGAAACCTACGCTCTGATACCACTTGAAATGATCGAATGGCCTAGAGGGGGATGAATAACCAATTCTAACCAAATTAATGTTCAAGTGAGTCCATTAGTCAATATTAATTGAGATCTTTACTACTAAGCACAAGCACACAAATAAATACTAGAAATTAAAGTGCGATAAAGTAAATTCGGGAAATTAAAGAGAGTGACAAGGTATTTGATTCCTGAAGCTCGGAGGAACCGCCCTCCTACGTCTCTATTGAGAAAACTTCTTGTTCCTCACAAGAACCAGCTCCCGCTCGAGCCTTGCACATAGTCTCCACTAGTGGACATCCTTCGCCGCTCCGGCAAGGTGGACTCCAAACCTTGTACAACGAACCGAGTGCTCCCACAAACGCCAAGGTGAACTACTCGATCCACCGCCACCAAATTAAAAACCAAGAGTAACAAATCAACCAACAATCTTTCACCGGAACACAAGTCATGAGGAGCACAACCGGTGAAGAGAGATTATCCCAAGATGAGAATCAACCAAGAGAGGGTCTCCACTCCCGCAATCCACCACGGGATCAAGAGGAGAGATCAAGGATGAACAAGGTTGAGTGGGGAGCCTTTTTGGATTTGGGGAGGTGTCTTTTTTGTGAGGAATAATAACAGAAGTTCATCCCCCGAGATCCAGATTTGGCCTTTAAAAAGACAGGAATTCCGTGTGTCGGCTGTCTTAGTCGGACTTTCCGGCTTGGGACCCGGATGGTCCGGCTAAGCCCTTGGCTTAACCCCACAGCAAAACAATGAAAAACAGAAGGGTAGAAGTATTAGGTGGACTGTCCGGACAGGAACACGGACTGTCCGGCTAAGGCAGTGAGATTTCTGAAAAGGGCACCAGAGCAAAATGAAGAGACACAAGAGTAGTAATGATCGTCTCACGAGGTCTTGACTGTCCTAAGATAGGCGATAGTCCGACCAGGGAGCCGGACAGTCTGGCTACTACGGGAAGGTTATTGTCTTGGAAGATTTTCTGCACCAGAAATTTTAAACGAAGGATTTTCAAGGAATTTTCAAGGAAGAATTTCAAGGATAATTTAAGAGAATTTTAGGGCAATGCTCCTGTGAAATTCATGTCCCCGTCAAAGATTATTTGTTGATTCCCCCTTGAAAATTGGTAAAAGAAAATTAAAAGGAATCAAACCTAATTCTAAGATGGATCAACTCGACTCCCGATCCACCACAAAAATTTAGGGATCCAAACTTTTCTCCGTCTTCTTTTCAAAACAATCGTCATCAACACCAAAGTCAGAAAACCTCGTTCCAAGGGACGGGATGCTTTCAAGGTGCACTTGGAATTCTATCCAAGTGCATCTCCTAGGAAGACGGGAAATTCTTGCTAAAGGAAGTACACGATGGCATCTGTGGGGAACACTCGTCCCACAGGACCCTTGTAGGAAAGGCCTTCTGAATGGACCACTACTGGCCCACGGCCACAGCTGACGCTCGGGACTTGGTCACTAAGTGCTCGACGTGCCAATTTCACGCTTGTCTAACTCATCAGGCAGCGTATGTCCTACAGACGATCCCCCTCTCCTGGCCCTTCGCAACATGTTGATCGACATCCTAGGTCCATTCCCTAGAGACATCCAGGGTTGCACGCACTTGCTTATCGCTATTGACATGTTAACTAAGTTGATTGAGGCTGAGGCAGTGTCAACCATTTCGGTGCTCGCCGCCAAGAAATTTTTCCGCAATAACATAATCAACCGGTTCAGGGTCCCAAGCCGGCTGATCACGGACAACGGAACTCAATTCACCAGCGAGCTATTCCAGGAGTATTGTGAAGAGCTTGACATCAAAATAGCATTTGCTTATGTAGCGTAGAGCAACGGCGCTGCCGAGCACGCCAATGGGCAAATCGTCCAAGGCATCAAGAAGCGGGTCTACGACCGGCTCTTCGAGCTACGCCAAGGCTGGTGGACGAGCACCCTTCCGTCCAATGGTCGGTGCGAACCACCTCCAGCCGAGCGACGGGGGAGACTCCCTTTCAGCTCGTATATGACACGGAGGCTATGTTGCCTGCTGAAATAGCACTAGGCTCCGCTCGTGTGGACTTCGCGGAGCACATCGCCCAAGAGCAGGAGCGCTTGCTAGACTTAGACCTATCAAAATCAAGGCATGAACAAGCCTAATCCGATCGGCCGCCTACCAGCAAGCTCTGCGCGGGCACGTGGCCCGATCGGTCCAACCCAGGACATTGCAAGTTGGGGACCTAGTTCTACGACGAGTTCAGAACTTGGCCTATGCCAACAAGCTTACCCCTCACTAGGAAGGACCGTTCACGGTCACGGCAGCAACACACCCGGGGGCTATTCATCTCGCCTTACCAGATGGGCGTGTCCTCAGCAGCTCCTGGAACATCACCTAGTTGCGTAGGTTCTAAGCATAGTTTAGATTTGTTTCTTTTTGTCTCTGATCCTCTCTCTTTTGCTTGGTTTCCACAAAACCAGCGGCTCGTGTACCCTCCCTGTTTCCATTATTTAACTAAGGGATCTGCCAAATGTATTCTGTTCGCGTTTCCTGAGCATGTTAAATAAAGAAATAGGGCGGTCCGAGCATTCGCTTCAATTCTCTTAGCACTTTGCCCGCACGCGAATTTTTGTTGCCAAGCCGAGCGTTGGAACGGTCAAAAGATCATGAACGTGCCCTGCCTTGAATTCCGCTGCTCGGATAAGCCGATCCTCATTGCATAGGCAGGTTCTTGGCGTTGTCTCGAACTAGTCCTGGCCTAAGACCCACGTGATGACCAAATAACTAAGCAAAGAAAGACTCACAGCGCCTTTCTTCCCCTCGTGGCTAGGTGCTTGCTCGCAAAGCCATGCTCAAGGACTAAGCCACAGGCGGAGGCTAGATAGGGGCGACTGCTACATTTTCTAAAAAATGTGTTTCGTCTTACCTCTTTTCCTCGTGCTCGCCTTTTGTTCGCTTGTGCTCATCGTCTGTTCCTTTTGCAGGAAAATGAAGAAGTAAAAGACAAGCATGTCACAAGCAAAAGTACATACCAGAAAGGTGCATTATGTATAATCATTACGACTTGCACTTAACATATTTATAGGTCCTTCCATCTTAGCACCTCGAGCTCTACTTCGACGTCTACAAGACGGGACTAGAGCTGGAGCACCTTGATCTGGGGCCTCACGGCCGGCACAGACCTCCTGACGAAGCTTCGCCGCCAGCTCGGCGGCTCGACGGGCTTTCTCGGTCTCCTCCTCCGCCTTCTCTCAGAGGGCCTTGGCATTCCGCCGCTCCTGCTCGAGCTCCTTCCGAGCAGCATCAGCCTCGATCCGGGCTTTAGCCACGGATCACTCCGCGGCAGTAACCTGTGCCTCGAGCTCGCGAGTGCGCCGCCGCTCACGCTCGAGTCCCTCCTGAGCAGCCTCGACTTCTGCTCAGGCGGTGGTGGCTTACGCGCGTGTTTCATCCGCGGCATTCTACAAGATGGCCTATGAACGCTGCCGCTCCTGCATGAGCTCCCTCTGAGCAGCGTCGAGTTCCTCCGATGTAACTTGATGTTTCTAATCGTTGAATGGTCCGCGACGCGCCAACTTTCTCGATCAGCGTGCGGCTCGACCAGCCGCCCGCTCGCTTCCTCGAGTGCGACAATCTGGTTCATCTACCGAGCCTGCTCTTTGACTCACTCCTAGTAGGCCGCTCCGGCATCAGCCAACTCACTCATCGCCTTACCATAGAACTGCGGAGATAGAAAAGGGGTGTAAGAAGGAAAAAGTCATCAGACAGAGAGAGGAGCATAACGAGATTCAGTGCCTACCTGGTCGAAGTAGTTAGAGATACGTGTGGCTTGGATCCGAATAAATGGGTAGATACGCGCCACGGGCTCTGAGCTTGGTCCGGAGCCCCCTTTCCCCGAGGGCCGCATGATGGGCCGCTCGCCCATCGCGGCGTCGCCCTTTGTGACCTTCTCCTTGCCTCGGGTAGGAGCTGCGCTCGGGGACGGTTGCATGATGCCGCTCCCACTAGCGGCATCATCTTCGTCATCTCCCTCCTATTCTCCCCGAGCAGGAACTACACTCGGAAACGGGGGGAGCGTTCTCTCCGGTGACAGCATTGTCTGTCGCCACCACTCCTTCGCCTTCTCCTTCCCCCCAAGGAGGAGCCGCGCTCGGGGCAGGATGTGTGGTGCCATCTGCAACAATGGTATCGACTGCTGCGGCCTCCTCTTCAATCCGGGTAGGGTTTACACCCAGGGAGACAGCTCCACCTTCAGTAGCGGCACCATCCGCCGTGATCTGTTCCTTGTCCCGGACAGCGTCTACGCCCGAGGGCTGATTAGCGGCGTCACCACTGTGGGGTCACAAGACTCATGGTCGCGATCCTCCCTCCCTCCCGAAAGGCGCGCTTGCTCCGGGCTAGGCGGTGGTGTCCTCCAGCGTATTCTCCTCGCCTTCCCAGGCAGGCGCTACACTCGGGGGCCGGTCTTGGGAGAGGGGTCCCATGGCGGTAGCACCATCCACCGCCCTGTCCTCTCCCCGAACATCACTTGCGCTCGAGGGCTAGTCCTCGCTGGGACCTAGCCAGTGACTGCCCTAGTCACCCGGTCCTCTGCGAGGTCGAGGCGAAGCGGAGTCAAAGAGAAAGAAAAGGAAGAGAACAACAAGAGCAAGCTCAGATCAGGAGATCTTACTAGCATCCTCCGTCGGCACGATCGGAGGGAGCGCGCAGTGGGCGCAGGCTTTGCTCGTGGCCTCCTTGCCTATTGTCTTAAGGCATCTGGACCCGCGTCCTCCGCCTCCGCCACAACCCCATGCTCAGAGGCCATTCCCAGGCCGGCGGTGAGCTTCCGCTTCTTAACCCCGACCCGCTTGCTGGGGGACAAAGGGAGCAGAACGGGCGTATTTACCGATAGGAGGTAACCATTGTGAATCCGACGCTTGCAATCCCAGCCCGAAGTGTTGCTCGAGTGGCCCCTGCTCGGCCAACCCGAAATCTTGCTCGGGTGGCCTTTGCTCGGCCAGCCCGAAGTGTTGCTCGGGTGGCCCCTGCTTGGCCAGCCCGAAGTGTTGCTCGGGTGGCCCGTGCTCGGCCAGCCCGAAGTGTTTCTCGGGTGGCCCCTCCTTGGCTAGATCGAAGTGTTGCTCGGGCGGCCTTTGCTCGGCCAGCCCGAAGTGTTGCTCCGGTGGCCCTTGCTCGGCCAGCCCGAAGTGTTGCTCCGGTGGCCCTTGCTTGGCCAGCCCGAAGTGTCGCTCGGATAGCTAAAGTACCTTGAAGCGTTACTCGAGAGTACCAGTATGCCTCAGAGGCGCTACCCAAGAAGAATGAGGCCATTTCATAAGGCTTTGCTCAGGAATGAGCTTGTACCCGATCGTCCTTTACCTAAGTCTTAGAGGACCCAGGCCTGCGTTTTCCACGGGTCACAATCTAAAGCTAAACACCAGGCGAGCGTGAAGTCAGCCAAGCAAGTCTGTCGAAGTAAAGATCAAGAAAGGATCACTTCATTGATTCACGAGCTGATTACAAAGGCGGGGCAAACAAAATCTTATTCCCGAGTAAAGAAACTAAGTCCTACATCCTATGGGACCAGTGATGCAAGATATTCGAATCCACCCTAGTAGGATGGACTTGGATATCTAGCTCATCGGAAGGGGTTGATACCCTTTCCCATCAACTAGGCTACCCTAGCCCAGCCAGCAGTAGAGATCGGGAAGCACCCGCTAGGGCCATCGCTTCCGGTGCTTCTACTGTTGCTGCTGGTGGAGGAGGCAAGCTCAGGTTCTGCCTCGGGCTCCTCAACGTCGCAGATGGCCTTCGCCTCCGCTTCAGCACCAGCTGCTACCTCAACAACGCCGGCCTCCGTCTTCACTGGTGCCACCATCGCCTTAACAAAGCAGAGCCTCACTCGCCGAGGGTGTCCTTCGCCTGTAGGCGCGAGACCTCAACTTCTTCCTCGTTTTCACTGCCCTTGAGGTGTTTTCTTCGGTGAGGATGGCGGTGATCACGGCGTCATTTGCCTCCTGCTCCGCTGCCTCCTCGGTGGTGGTGACCTCCTCCGCCAGTGCCCATGCCAGAGCAGCATCGCTCACCGCCCGCTCCCGGTGCCGCAGCTTCCTCTGATGATCCCTCCGGAGGATCGCATCAATGGCCGCTTCATCATCGAAGTAGGACTCGTCAGGAGAACTGGAAGAGGAAAACATTTTGGCGATGTGAGCTTAGGTGTACAGTGCCTAGGCCTTACCCTGCCCTTTTTTATAGACCCGACGTGACTGCTGGTTTCCACGCCCATAGTAGACTGAGTCCATATTGAGTAGGAAGTCCAACCGGTGGCAACTGGTCGACCTGCGTGGAAGTTCATCAGCCTCGATTTCCAAACGCCTAGTTGGCGGGTGCACGCCAGCTTCCTAGGTGACGGTCAAAGCACCCTTGACCAGGAACCAGGGAGAGTTCTAATCCTAGTCCCTTTACGGCATTAGAGCTTCGATGCCAGGCTCAACCCTCTCAGAAGATCGTTTTAGAGTCTCAAGAGGAAGCTACTCCCTTCTTGAGCCTCGAGGGCTAGCTGTTGGGGTTTCGGATTATGCCCTTAGTATTAGATACCCCGAGTGACGCTGCTTGTGCACCTCCCCGAGCATCCCTTGCTCAGATGAACATGTGGCAGAAGGTCACGTGCATCATGTTCATTCACTAATTGTGGCATGTATATAAGTGAAGCATTATCACAGAACTCTTATTTATCACAAAATATAAGCAAATCATCTTGTGATAAAGGTAAATCGTCAACGTGTTCCACTAAAGGTTGATCTACAGAAGCATTAGTGGGCAACTTCATATCATCATAGATATTCTCACATTGAGTTAGTGTATCACCTTTTCATTACCTTTGAAATCCCGCTCAGATAATATAGGTGCATTATCAACTTTTGGCTCTTGATCAATGTATGAAGCAACAATTGTGTCATCATCCTCCATGTTCTTTTCATCATGTTGATTATCTTGCTTGTTGTTTTTAGGTTCCTGCAAGGTGTTAGCTGCAACAGAAGGTGCAACAATGGGTGCCTCAGATGAAGCTAATATCTCCTTTAAAGATTCAATAAGCATACTTTCAACTCTACATGTAACTTCAAATAATTCCGAAAGAGAATTATATGTTTCACTGATGAGAATATCCTGAATGTCTTTATTAAGCCCTTTGAAAAATCTATTTTGGGTTTTCATTGCGCATTGTTTTAAACCAGATCGTTTTAACAAGGTTTTAAATTTTTGAAAATATTCTTTTACCTTCATGTTACCTTGCTTTAAATGTATGAACTCAAAATAAGCATCATAATCATCAAACCGATTTGTGGAAGAAGATGGAGCAACTGTAAAGTTCTTCTTTTTGTCACGATGAGCAGTATAACCTACTATTGTTAGTAGTAAACAATAAAACACACAAGTGTATATTTCCCTATCAACTACTAGGTGATGAAATCATTCAAATCACTCTCGCTCAAGCTTCTTATCAAGCTCTTGCAAGTCTCTTACCAATTGCAGCAGGTGATCGATCCGAGGGGCTAGTTCGTGATAATCTGTGACAGTGAGGGGCTCACGGTTGCAAAGTCAACCTGTACTGATTTGGAAAATGGTGGAGCTCGGAAGGCAATGTATATGTGTAGCAACAATTCAAAATCAGTATGCAAAGTTGAAAATTAGTCCAAAGTAAAAAATCAATGTACTGGCCTAGTATAGACCTAGACTAAGCTAATGCAAGCAACTCGAAACACAACGGACTATATCATAGGATGCACTACTAGAAATTATCACTTGTTACTACTCTTCTTTTCTTTCTATGTTTTCTTTTCTATGTGTGGCTCTTCTTTGTGCACTTGTCTTTTTATTTTCTTCTTTTTTAAATTGTGCGGCTTTTTTTATACACTTGCCTTTATTTTGCAGCATGTTTCAACAATACTGCAATAACAGTAACGTTGTGTGGTAATTACGCAGCACGAAAACTCAGAATCTGTTAAACGCGTCCAAATAAAAGTTGTGGGGAATCTTCTAAGATTTCCAAAACATCCAAGATTATCTAAAATAGAGTTCGGACGAAGTAATTATGACCAAAATACTGAACCAAACCGTAAAAGGCCTAAACTTTACACCCAAACAAAGATGGCAAAATATCTCGTAGATAGAAGCGAAATTTGGGGATTCTAATATTGGCAAAACTAATGCCTAATCTTATAGAAAATTTTGTGATCTTTCCAATGAGCCCAAGATCGTGAAAATGTGAGTTCGTATGAATAAGATATGATGAAAATACAGAACCACCAATAGATTCGTTTTGGACGTTGCGACGATGAACAAAACGAGATGGAATTGGACTCAATTTTAAGTTGCAAAAATCAAACTGGACCAAGACTAGAACTAAAACTAGCATACGATAACAATGGATTAAAATTCAAAAATGCAAACTAACATGAACGATGCAAAGGCTAATGACGATGGTTTGGACAGCGGGTGTGATAACGAACACAATTTTTTTTGTAAGCCAATTTTCTGGACTCTAGGTATGAAATCAATCTACTAATTTAAAAGAAAGAACAATGATACCTATCGGACAACTGTAGCTCTGATACCACTTGATGCGCACAGTGGTCCAATCTTCCGATAGGTTCTACTTTGGCGGAACGAGGACGCTCACGATCTGAGGCTTCCAACCAGCAAGATTGAAACTCTGCAATTGCTACACCCACGCACCTGTCGTTATCAACCGTGCACACGCCCGGATGACCTCACCACGAATGTTAATTCCTGCACGCAGTAGAAGAAACGAGTAAGAACAAGATAGATGCAAATCTGAATTGCAACGATAGGAGTTGATGTTTCGTAATCCGTCAAGCCAGGTCTACTCGACACTACCGCGACAAACCGGGGTCACACACATGGAGGACACACACGACTAAACAAAACCTAAAGAAGAATGATGAAACGATGGCTACATATAGCCAAGTGGGCAGGCAAGGGGGGTGGACATTAAACCCTAGGGTAACACAGGCTTTGGGCCCAAAGAAAAGGTGGCACGGCACCTGACAGATTATGTTTGCTATCTTGTTTCAACGATTCCCAGCGCTCCGGATAGAATTTGGCAGTGGGACCAGTTCCGTTGGAAAGCTTATCGCCTAAGCTTTTTGTGAAATGGTAGAACGTCGAAAACGGACTCTTTATGTGGCATAGGCGTCCGTTTGAAAGCAAACTGTTTGCAGACGGCCAAATTGGGCCTCCTGGAGACTTGGGCTTCGATGGACGTGGGAGAGGTTGTTAGGCCTTGGTGACGACATGCTGGACCTCTCATGTTGATGGTGTGAATGGCTGGGCCAAAGGATTCAAGCCTATTGGATGTTCTTCTCGTCCCTCCGGTGAAGTAGGAAAAGTAGTCGAAGTAGTGGATGTAGTCGAAGTAGTAGAAACCATGTCCGTATCCTTGCAAGTGATGTCCTCACCATACCTTATACTTCAGCATGTATTACCATATAGACACGTTTTTTTTATGTTTTTATTAACACACATTATCAAATTTGTAATGGCACGCTACTTCTGACTCCATAGGTTTGGCAAATACTTACCCATTTACATTTATTTTTAGAAGTTTTTCATGAAGCCACCTACACCGCTTCTGCTATGTATGAACCTACGTCTTGTTCTATTATTCAATGCATTTTTTTATCGCTAATCATTTGAAGAGATTTGAAATGACGATGTTTTACTTGATGCAGTTAGCCATATGAAAGCCAAATATCTAAAATATTGGAGAGAAATTCTATTTTATATTGTTTTGCTTTATTGTTAGACCCTAGGGCCAAACTTGATCCCCATGCAAAATTATTTTAACACAACTTGGTGCTGCTACTGGCATAGATTACTGTAATTATTTTTATGAAGTTATAAGTAGACTAAATAATTTGTATAAAAAATATGAAGAAAAGTATATAGGAGTTCGTCCACAACGACCGCCACCAGTTCAACGGACAGGCAGGAAGATGTCCTTTTGGAAATCTGTCATGGGCAATAACAGTTCAAGTTCTTCGAGCACGACACCTCAGACCGCACATCAGGGTTTCATTTATCGTTTTGCCGCAATTTATCGCTCTGGGCCGGTTTTCGATTTGCCGCGGCAAATCGCGGCAAATCGCAATAAATCGGTCAAAATTTGGGATTTGAAATTTGAATCTTGAAATGGTTGCCGAAACCGCAAAAATCGTTCGATAAGCTCGGCAAATCATTCGATAAGCTCGGCAAACCGCGGCACACAGCCAAAAACGGCAAGCCGTTCGACAAACTCGGCCAATCGATCGGAATTTACGGAAAACCGCTTGGCCGGTGGGAAAAATTAAGAAAAATGTTTATGGTGCAAAAAAATGGTAAAAATTATTTTAAAAAATGAAAATGGTGAGGCATGACTTTTTGTAATTATGTAACATTTAATGAACATTAGAAATTATTAGAAAAATCGCTTTGAAACTTTGTATGGTGCGAAAAAAGGGTAAAAATTGATTTAAAATTATGTAAATGGTAGGCATGACTTTTGGTAATTATTTAACCTTTAGGCAACATTGGAAATTATGTAAAATGTTAGGAAATGAATTTTTTGAAAATTTCGGCATGACCTTTGCTAAATTCATATGTATTTCATGTATCTATTTGACGAAAACAACTCATTGCATGATAAATTATAGGTTAAAGGAAACATACAGCAAAAATACCCAGATGCTCGTCCCTGGAGACTCGGTCAGCAGTAACTTGTGCATAACACAAAGCCTGATATGGTGGATTTCAGAGCTGCATGCTCCATCCGCACAAACTAACTAGCTAACCATTCAACTAATTAACTTTCCTAGTCTAATGCATGCATGCTACGTACATACTCATGCAAATACCAACTACTAACTAATTTCTACATGCTAACACGATGCATACATGCACATACTAGTATACTACACTTCGCGTACAATTATTCTACAACAACAATTATTCTACGTACTAACGTACATACTAATGCTAATAGAAACCATGCAACTACCAACTAATTTCTACGTACTAATGCTAACGTACATGCTAATAGAAACCATGCAACTACTAACTAATTTCTACGTACTAACGTACATACTAATGCTAACGTACATGCTAACGCTCGCGGGAGGACCCAGCAGACTCACCTCGACTTGTCATTGCTCATGTCGCTCGCGTCGCCGACTTGTCGCCGTCGGTCGCGACTTGTCATTGCGTCGCCGACTTGTCACCGTCGATCGCGACTTGATACGGCGCCGACTTGCTCCATCGCCGATTTGCGGCTCGCTAAACTCGACTTGTCGCCCGCAAGACGACTTGCATTGGCGTCGCCGACTTGCTCCACCGCTGATTTGCCGCCGCCAACCTCGGCTTGCCGCGACTTGCCGAGGATTTGTCGCGAAAGGCATTGATCTCGAGTGGTGGAGCAAGAGGAGAGCAAAGGAAAGTTTGCTCGTGCAAAAGCAATAATGCAACGCCAGAGGGGAAAGGCAACGTGAAGAATCACGGACAACACTTTGTATGAACAGAGCATGCAATAATACAACTGCATGAACAGTACATTTTTTAATTTTACACGATTTCAATTCAAATTTCCTCGTGATTTCAATGTTGTTTTTGATTTTTTTTTTCACCATTATCTTCATACAGGCTTATAGATTTTTTGAGATTTTTTTAGGATTTTTTTCCAATTTTTAAATTCAAATCAAAATTTTGAATTTAAATGTCGATTTGCCGTTGCTGACTCGCCGCGATAAGTCGATTTGCCGCGGCAAATGGAACCTTGCCGCACATGCACCATCACGCGGATCTATTGGTGAGTGTGCCTTGTACCTAGCGAAAGACACCGTTGACTTCAAGGAAGAGGAGTTCAATATTCTTATATGGTGGCAGCAGCTTAGTAGAACATATCCAGTGTTATCTATCCTAACACGAGATGTGTTAATTGTTCTAGTCTCTACGGTTTTCTCAGAGTCTCTTTTTAGTCTTGCGAGGAGAATACTTGAGGATAGATGAACTTCCCTCCATAGCGACATGATTGAAATACTACTCAGCACGAAGGACTAGGCGCAGGCAGAAAGACGACTCCAGACTTCAGAGCCTCGCCGCCAAGAGGCACAATCAAGAATTGGTGGCTGCATTTGGAGGCCTAGAGATTGATGAAGAAGGCTCTTAAAACATTTGTACTTGTATTGTAGAGTTTTAGGCTGTACTTTTTTTTCTTTGCTAAGGTTTTCTTAATTTTAAGTTTTTACTTAGCAGAGTTTTTAACGAGACAACCATGTACTACATCCGTAATAATAAAGCTCTTTAGTGCATTTAAATAATTTTTCCCTATTTCTTTCAATTTTTTAATTATTTTTATGATTTTTTATTGCTATTTTTAAATTTTTCTAATTTTTAAATTGTTTGAATATTTTCGTTGAAACGGACCCACCAGTACCAATAGGGCCAACTGGACCTAATATGAACCGGTCGTTTGGTTCTATATCCGAATCAAACTTAGGCTTAGACTTCGGTCCGTTAGCCTGGTTCACATAACCGAGCCCAAAATGAACCGAACCGAAATAAACTGGGCCTGAGCTGTGCCGAACCGGGCCGACCCATTGGCCACGTCTGGACGCTTCATTCTATCTTTGCACTGTCGTCCCCATTCTTCCGACTGTTCTGCACTCCCCCGCCATCCCTCCTCTCCCGCCCGTCGCCGTCGCCAACTCGCCTCCGTTGCTCGCGCACCTGCCCCTTCTTGGTGCTGCCTCACTTGAGCCCCTCCCATTCGTCATCCTCGGCCGCGCAGAGCAGAGTCTGGAAAACGACGCGGAGAGTACGAAGCGCGAGGAGGGCATGGAGGTCAGGGTAGATGAAGGCGCCGCCCAGGTGAAGAGCGAGGAGCGAAGACACGGGTATGATGCTTCATCAATCATCATCTTCTTCTCCCAAATAGAGACTACGGTGATTATAATTTCACTGCTACTTTTTTGTTTGCAAAATTTACCGGCGCTTTTGCTGCCGAGCTGAGTAAAGGGGGATAAGTGTTGACCTGTTAATAGTGTACCTAGGTAGGCTCGATTCGCTAGCCGCTAGCCACTCGATCAAAGGTGGTGTTGAGTTGTGAGAACTTGGCATCAAATATCGGGTGGTTCTAAATTTTTGGTGGTCTGAACCCTGAAAACTTACACAGCATGGTGGCGAGAGGTGGATAGAACCTCCATGATTATTATGTATTTACAATAATTACTTAGTTTCATTAAATGGTTTTACTTAAAAATGCTAAGCCTCAGGACTTGGTGATATAATCTATTGAAAATTAGCTTTGGCAAATAGAAAACCTCATTCTTCCCTTTAACAGCCTTGCATGAATAGCAATTACATTTTGTTTGTTGGCTTGTGAGTACAAACACTTGCTGTAAATAAATTATTTAGACTGTAATGAAGAAGTGACACCGACACCTATTATGTGGAAGCCGTTCCAAAAGATGATGGTTAAGAAGGGTCATAAGTCAGTATTCTAGCCTTTTGCTTGTGGGCATAGCCAATTGATCTACCATTTTGTCTTTGGATTCTGCTCCACTACTGTGGAGTAACTTAATGAATTTTCTATAACGTTACAATTTAGCTTGGACGTCCTTTATCATAAGACAAGTGACCTTATAGTTTATTTGAACACTGCAATATTAATGATAGTTAGATCAAGTTGTGATGTATGTTAATCCAGAGATGTAACTGCATCCACTAGTTGCCAAGGAAAAAATGTCACTTCCAAAATTTTACTAGAGGGCAATGATAGCAACGATAGTTGGCATTGACTAGATTTTTCAGATTTTTTTCAGATGAAATTTTAAATCAAAATTTAAATTAGCACTGAAAAACAGAGAGGACTCAAGTGAGCAAAATCCAGGACCAACAATTGTACTACAATATATACTATAGATCTTTTTTAGCAATGTCTTTGTTTTTGTCTAGAGTCGCTTATACAAAATCATCTCTCTCTTCTGGGGTAGAATATACACAGGTGGCAATCCTTAATAGTTCACTGTTGGTTTTTTGAAGATGCATCCAACTATTTTAGGCATTTTATTTTATTTGGTCCAATGGCCTAGTGATTTATTACCTCCCACAGGACAAGAAAGATGAATATATCTAGATAATATATCAATGTCTCTTTCTCAGATGTCCGATTAGAACCAGGTCAATGCCTATGATGTGGTGGATGGTTCCAAGAAGAGCTGATAACTTCCATGTACTTTCATATATAGATACATATACATCATCCCAAAAAATAGCTGAGCTAGTGATAGCCATGGCCCTTCTTACTTGTGTTCACCTCATAGTATTGATATGCCAGTTGTTTCCTGACGATGGTGATCTCCGTCGCTTCCTCCCCATCACTGACGCGGAGCAGTGATACCGATCTTACCGCGCTGCTGGCTTTCAAAGCGAGGCTCTCCGATCCTCTCGGTGTCCTCAACGACAGCTGGTCCAGTAACAAGTCCTTTTGCAGTTGGATCGGTGTATCATGCAACCGGCGACACCGGCGTGTCGCTGCTCTGGCGTTGCCAAACATCCCCCTCCAAGGAGAGCTCAGTCCTCACCTCGGTAACCTATCTTTCCTCCATGTCCTAAACCTCACCAACACAAGCCTCACAGGCTCCATCCCAGCTGATCTTGGAAGACTGCCTCGTCTGGAAGTTCTTTCTCTTGGCCAAAACACTTTATCAGGTATTGTCCCCTCTACCCTTGGAAACCTCACAAGGCTTCAACATCTTGTGCTGGCTAGTAATCAGCTGTCAGGACAAATACCACCGGAGGTGCAAAATCTGCATGACCTTAGGTACATAACTGTTGAACAGAACTACATGAGCGGTCCAATACCAGAGTTTTCATTCAACGTCACGCCTGCACTGATCTGGGCAATATTTGGAAACAACAGTCTATCTGGGTCAATACCAGATGGTATTGGCTCCTTGCTCATGCTTCGAACCCTTGATCTCAGACAGAATCAGCTCTCAGGTCCAGTACCTCCTGCCATCTTCAACATGTCTAGCCTTGAAGTTATCGCTCTCGAAGGAAACCACCTCACTGGTCCTATACCTGACAACGAAAGCTTTATCCTCCCCAAGTTGCAAATTCTAGATCTCTCTTCCAACAAATTCACGGGTCAAATCCCGTTGGGCCTTGCAGCATGCCAGCACCTTCAGGAGCTTTCTATAGGGGATAATCTCTTTGTGGATGCGGTGCCGGCATGGCTGGCTAAGCTGTCGCAGCTCACTTTCCTTTCTATAGGCAACTTTGGCATCTTTGGGCCCATCCCTAGTGATATCAGTAACCTCACTGAGCTCCATACCCTTGACCTCTCATTCTCCAACCTAAGTGGACAAATTCCAGAGGAACTAGGATCACTGACACAACTCAACAATCTCCAACTTGCACAAAATCAACTAAACGGTTTAATTCCTGCTTCTATCGGAAACCTATCTGAACTATCTTTCTTGGCTTTGGGCAAGTGGGCAACAACTTTCTGACTGGCTCAGTAGCATGGACACTTGGAAACATCAGGTCTCTTACGTGGCTGAACATTCAACAGAATTACCTCCAAGGGGATCTAAGCTTTTTGGCCAGTCTCTGCAACTGTCGGCAACTCCAAACCCTTGATGTATCAGTTAACTCTTTCACTGGAAATCTCCCCAGTTATGTCGGAAACCTCTCTACAGACCTCGTAAGATTTGGAGTAGCTAATAACCAGTTAATTGGAGGCCTTCCAGACACACTATCAAATCTCACTGGTCTACAGGTGGTATCCTTTCGAAACAACCATTTCAGCCATGCAATTCCAAGGTCCATTATGATGATGGACAATCTCCGCGCGCTTGACATTTCTCTGAATAGCATAGCTGGCCCACTCCCGGCACAAATTGGCATGCTAACAAGACTTACAATGTTGTACCTTGACAGTAATCAATTCTCTGGTGCCATACCAGATGACCTTGCTAACCTCACTATGTTAGAGTATATTTGGGTATCCGATAACAATCTATCTTCAGATATACCAACAAGCTTGTTTCATCTTGGTAATCTCATCCAGTTAAATCTCTCCCATAATTCCTTGACCGGAGCAATGCCTTCTGATCTCAGCTACATGCATGTGATAGACCAAATAGATATTTCTCACAACCATTTAGTAGGTAGCCTCCCAAATTCATTTGAACAGAATCAAATGTTAACCTACCTAGACCTGTCACAAAACTCATTTCAGGGTTCAATCCCAGATAATTTTCGTCGTCTGACCAATTTAGAGATATTGGACCTGTCTTCTAACAATCTTTTGGGTACCATACCAAACTACCTCCCCAACTTAACCTACCTCACTTTTCTGAACATCTCGTTTAATAATCTGGAAGGTCAGATACCAGATGGAGGGATTTTTTCAAACCTCACCTTGCAATCTTTGATGGGAAATGTTGGGCTGTGCGGTGCTCCACATCTAGGATTTTTGCCATGTCAAGAAAAGTCTCACCCAATTCATGGTCCACACTTCCTCAAGATTGTACTTCCTGTTGTGACAATAGCAGTGGGTGCAACTGCTGTTTACGTATGCCTAGTTATAAGAAAGAAAGTTAAGAGGAAGCAAGATGTTACATCTTCTATTGATATGGCCAATGTGATCACCATAGATTAGTACCCTACCACGAGATTGTTCATGCCACTGGTAACTTCGGCGAGGATAACATCTTGGGAGTAGGAAGCTTTGGGAAAGTTTTCAAGGGCCAACTGGGTGATGGTTCGGTTGTCGCGATAAAAGTGCTCAACATGCAAGTTGCACAAGCTGTGAGCAGCTTTGATGCTGAATGCCAAGTGTTGAGAATGGCTAGGCATCGCAACTTGATAAAGATACTCAACACTTGTTCCAACTTCGACTTCAAAGCACTGCTGCTGCAGTACATGCCCAATGGTAGTTTGGAGGCATACCTACACACTGAAAGCAAGCCTTGCTTGGGATCATTCCTCAAAAGGCTGGGCATCATGCTTGATGTGTCAATGGCATTGGAGTATTTGCACCATGACCATTATAATGTTGTCCTGCAGTGTGACTTAAAGCCTAGTAATGTGCTATTCGATGAGGAGATGACTGCACATATAGCAGATTTTGGCATTGCAAAATTACTGTTAGGCGATGACAACTCCATGGTTTCAGCGAGCATGCCTGGAACAATCGGATACATGGCACCAGGTACGTGCAGTCATTCGTGAGCAATTTCTTTTGTAAAATGCTAGAAGAAGATATATTTTTTCAGTTAACAAACGTCTATTCTTGAAAATTTTGATCTGATAGAATATGCAATCATGGGAAAGGCATCAAGGAAGAGTGACGTGTTTGTGTTTAGCTTTGGAATTATGCTGCTCGAAGTCCTCACCGGGAAGAGGCCCACGGATCCCCTGTTTGTTGGAGAATTGAGCCTTAGACAGTGGGTTTGTCAATCATTTCCACGGAAGCTTACTGATATTGTGGATGAAAAGCTACTGCAAAGCGAGGAAAATCGTTATGTCTTTGATCACCACATAAATAGTACCGCAGTGGAATCTTCTTGTGGAGGCTGGAATGGCAACTTTCTTGTGTCTATGTTCGAGTTGGGTCTGCAGTGTTCGAGTGAGTCGCCTGAGCAAAGGATGACCATGAACAACGTGGTTGCAAAGCTGAAGAACATCAAGAAGGGTTGCTCTTCTTGCATGTAAAGGGCTCAGCTTTTTTTTTTTTTTCTGGACGGGGAAGACCAGGGTGAGACCCTAGCTTTGGTGGATCTACGTGTCTTTATATTGCACTGCAAAGTAATACGATGCAGCCTAGGCTTAGGTCTACAAACTGAATATTATCTCTTCTTTTCTATCATGTTTGGTTATATCGTTAATCTATATTGCTTGATTTGTACCGAATGCCACAGAAGATTCCGCTGTATGTTTCATTCGCGAGTTATAAACATAGGGTAAATCTTTTGTACTCCACTAGCCATTTTTCTCTCTCACTGTGCCATGGTTTTAAAACTTCAAAGCTAATCGAATACGTAATATAAAATCTTAATTTGGCCACGATCAGCCTTGTACTTTCAAGATTAATTTGGCCACTATCAGCCTTTAACACTTTTATCAGTTCATCGTTCTACCCTTCTCTCTCCTATTCTATTTTATTTTGCTTATAACTGCTTGAATCCATTCGTTGCGATACTACAGAAAGAAAAGCATAACACAAGACACAGCAGCACGCTCCTCCTAGTCCTAGTTCAGCGGCAACTTTATTGTTAGTTGGTTTTATTGGATCTCCAACAGTTGGATCAATTGCAACAGTTGGATTTGATTGCTGCTTTCTCTAAAACTGATATTAAAAATGTTGTCTTCTCTATGAATAAAAACAGGGTTAATTACATCCATGCCATTATTAAGTTGGCTTATAGCAGATACCACTATAATGTGCATTTTGTTGCAAACATGATTTTTCTGCCACTATATACTCTTTGTATTTATAGTCAAATTGCCCCTTCCCTCATCTTTCTTCTCTCTCACTCTCCCCCCTCTCCCTTCTCGCCCAACTTCGACCAACCCCTACATCCTCCTTCGCTCGTCGCGCCACCACTGTTTCCTTGGCATCCTCTTCCATCACGCTGCCACTTTGGTCCGCGCTAGATCTAGCCACAGGCGACAGGGTCGCCTCTGCTCCTTCATCACGCCATTACTGTCCCTGACCTCTTCTTCTGCCACCCGAGCATGAATCCAAACTCCTTCACCGCCATCTCTGACCTCTTCATCCGCCCGCTTCTTACACCTACGTGCACCAGCGGCTACTACATGCCCAGCGTCGCCACTACATTGGAGCCGTGCCGCCACCCCTACTTGCCTTGACGCCATCGCCCATGCTCGCCGTGACACTAGTGCCCTTGCTTGCCCCTGCCCTTGCTTGCCCCTGATGCAGTGCCATGCTCGACGGAGATCTGGGCAGTAGGGTAAGGAAAAAGGAAAGAAGGAGAAGGGGAGAAAGAAGAAGAGATATGGGACATTTTGGTCATTTTAGGGTCGCAATGGCATGTTGAAACAAAATACACTTTAATCCACTTTAAAACAGCATCTATGCTATAAGCCAACTTAATAAAGGCATAGATGCAATTAACCCATAAAAATAGGAAAAATTAAATAGATGCATTACAAATTGTGGAATTTTGAAATATGCCACTCCATATATATCAATGATACGTAGACCTGGGACCAACATGTCATTAACATATCAAGTGACATATTTCAAAACGCAAACTTTGAAATAAGGCTGCTGCAGTTGGTTTTTTCATTGAATTCTTTGAAAGCTGCTGGGAGGTGGTGTAGTTATTAATTGGTGTTTTTCATGAATTTATCATGGTGGTTTGGATACCGACAGAATTAATTATAGGGTCGTAACTTTGAGTCCTAAAAAAGTGGGATATGATTGTATTCAACAATACGAGTATATCTTATAAAATCATTACCAAGGTGTTAACTATGAGCGGAGAGATCATGGGTAGGATTATTTCTAATTTAGAAAATGCATTTTCGAAGGGAATGAATATGTTGAATGGGGTCTTAACCTTACACGAAGTTATGTGGGAATGGAAAGTACGAGGGAAGGGGGCTAGGCTAGGGTTTTATATTGGGTTGGTCAGTTTTTGTTGGGTTAGGCTGATTTAGTAGTGTTGGTGGGGCTGCTAGGTTGAGCTCGGTTAGGCTCATCGAGAGCTCAAGCTAAGCCGAGCTCGATTCGATCTCGAGTAGCTCGTCGAGGCAGAGCTTTTGGTCTAGCCTTATGGGTGTATAGTGCACCATCCACCAAGGCAGCTGGGTGCACATGATATATTCCTAATATGTATCTCCTATCTTTTATTTATTTATTTTTAAAAGACACATAGCGGACTTCAGATTGAACCTCCGATCTGAGTCAAATAGTGGGACTCTACATATTAGGTCGTCGTATGTCGAAACCTGTCCTTGCAAAACCAAGAGACCCTTTGTGTTTACTATACTAGTCCCAAGGATCATATGTTAGTACACATAGGATAAACAAGATTGCTATCAAACACATGCTTTATTAATAAAGAAATTAACTTATAACATACATGGGCTGAATACCACTTACATCATGAACGAATTAAACATCAGAGTGTAGAAAATAAGAACACGTGTCAGTTGAAACCCATCAAACTGCCATAGGCATCTGACCAGGGTATGCCTCTAGTAGTCCTGGTCGCCAATATAGAACTCGTCATCGTGGGGTGCCTCTTCAGCTCCTTCACCTGTTCATTAGAATGAACAGCCCCGCGTGATATGCGAGGGTGAGTACGCGAATACTCGGCAAGCAAGGTCCTTATAAAATGATGCAGGATACAATGACAGGCTAGGGTTATTTTGTATAAAGCTAAATTTGCAAACTTTTTCTAGAAGTTGAAAGCTGCATTTTGAAAGTTTAATTTAATTAAATAACCAATGTTTATCAGCTTAACACAAAAATAACTCTCATGGAATAAACCGAAAGGCACTCACTGCCAACCCACTACATCAATTAAATTATTAAAATCATGAGACTACATCAGTGGATCTGTTCCTCGCCCGCTCTTGACCGTGAGCACAGCTATCATGAAAGTTTTATCTCTGCAAAGAGAGTACACTTTACCCATGGGATGGATTCACCTTTCGGAAAGTCCAACAAAGCCTTTCTCCAAGTACATCTAGACTTGAGCCCGTCCGCTAAGGTATTCGCCCCCTGGCAGCCTCTCACCAAGCCAGTGGCCCCCTCATGCGCCTTTTGAGTCTCCAGTGGTGGCCACCACACCCACTCCTCTAAATGGCACACTCAAGTCTAGATTTCCCAAGTTAGTCGGCTAGGATTTTACCATTATTAACATCCATGGTTGTACTGTTGTACTGGAATAGATATTTCACCGAATAAATCGGTCCTTAAATAACCAGGACAGCTTCCGCACACCCAAGCAGTGCCTCACGCACCAGCCGAACTTACAATCCATCCCAGTTTAACTTACACCACGTTGATTTTAGTTGTTTAATTAGGTTAAGAAAACCCCGATAGTCTCCCACTGCCACCAATTGCATCTCAACCCATAAGGACCATGAAACCCAGCTATACTACCACTTCGATGCTAAGCCATTTAACAAAAATCAACTCAGGCATAAATACGGATGTAATAATATTCCTAGGGCAGCAATGGAGGCAATACATACTAATCGATCGTCAGCATGCATTCAGAATTTAGCTATGCAAGTAAATTCAGTGAAATAATTAAACAAATAGCATGCACATTGAAATATCTAGCAACACATTTCATAAAATAGGATCGATATGCTGCTAACTTGTCTTCGTCAGCATACTATGGATCTCCCTGCACCTCGAATGGTTGCGATGGCGGCGTTGCGCGGCGGCTAGCGATGGCGACGCATGGCGGCGGCGGCTTCGGCGGGCAACAAGGCGATGAGCGGTGTTATGCGGCGGCGTGGTTCTGCGGCTCCTTGCGGGTCTCCGGCGGCGGTGTCGCCAGCAGCGTGGCAGCGGCGGCGGCAGCGCGTGGCATGTGGCAATGGCACGCGCGGCAGGCAACATGTGGCGGCTCGGCCAGTGGCGACGAGCGGCGGTGGGGATGGCGACCTCACCCCATGGCGAAGACGATGACGACTTGCTGATTCTCCACTTCCTTCCCTTGCTTTGTGATGTCGAATGGAGTAGATTGGATTGGGAAAAATTTGTGGGTGGTTGTTGGGGGTTTATAACGGGGTGATCCGGCTGGTGATAAGCCCCCGAAATTTTGGAGTTCGGTTCGGCCGGCCGACGAGGTGGAATCCGACAAACTATGGTGGAGCTCGATTTGGATACTGATTGGGGTACGGCCTGGATACGGCTTGGGATTGGGATTAGTTAGCATTTTTATTATTATTATTATTATTTTTTATACTAAGTAACGATGTAGCTTTTCTTTTAAAAATAATGAGGACGTCACATCGTAGTATTAGTGAAACATTGTCAAAGTACTAATAAAACATTTTTTCGTTATTGTTTGAAACATACGTTTATCAAACATGTTTCTATAGTTATACAAAGATGTTTTAATACATACTAGCAATGTTTCATACAAGAAAATAAAAAATCAGATGCTTTGACTTGGAACATGAGAAGTGAACTATTGAAACAAAGCTCAAGTACTGCTAAAATATTTTTGCATTAACGTGTGAACATTTTTCAAACGTTTATGAAGGATTCAGCGGTTATTCAAGGATGTTTCAAACTAAACGGGTGATGTTTCACAAGACTAAATGAAATTTTTTAAAAATGTTTCAAGCCAAACAAGCAAATGTTTCATAAGAGCACGCAAGATGTTTTATGAGGGCAAAAAAAAAATTTCAGCAGTTATTCAAAGTTGTTTTCACAGATAGGAGCAAATGTTTCACTAGAGCAAACAAAAAATTTCATATATTTTTTTCCTGAAATGTTTTAGAGTAAATTCAAGATGTTTCAGCTTATCAAACAAATGTTTTACAAGAGCAAACAAAATGTTTCATATGTTTAATAACGATGTTTCATATCATACATGGATGATGTTTTAAACCAAATTCGATGATGCTTTTTTCTCCTGGTCGACGCCACTGTGGAGCTCGGCCTTGCTGGTGGCGGTGACCATCTTTGCCACCACCATTGACCTTGGGTGGAGCCCCCCATGAGGCCGCGTGGAAACTGGGTTGGGTTAAGGCGGCGTGGAGCTCGAGGTCGATGTGGCCGCTTGATCTTGTCGTTGGCAAGGCCAAGCCAAGCAGGCACTAAGCCATTATGGGTGGAAGAGGGGAGGGGGAAGGGGGAAGGAGATGGCTACAGTGAGCTTCAGAAGGACTAGGCCACGACGAGCTCTCGGACCCGTCCCTTTTGGCACACGCCATGGCCAGCACTCGGGGGAGTAGGGAGGATGGTGGAAGATCAGGAGGAAGAGGGAGGACCAGAAGAATGGCAGAGGATGAGGAGGGAGGGATAGAGGGTGTGTTTGATTGGAGGGGATTAGAAGAAGATAAAGGAAATTGAGAAAAAAAATAAACTTCTTGTTTAGAATATATAGGGAAGTGATAAGGAATTTATAATTTAAATGAAGGGAATTTAACTTCCTCGGAGGTCAGGTAAATAAACTCCCACTCATTTTCCTTGCCCTTCCCCTTTCGCCTTCTCCAGTCCCAACTTTGCAACACGTTGAGAGGGAAATGCAGAGTGATGTGGCTTTTTATTACCTAGAATAAAATCTTATGGGACTTTGTAAACATGATGAAAAGCATTCGAACTCAGGTTGGGCCAAATCAAACACCAGCTATATGCGGACCGCCCCGTCCTACTCTTACGCCATCCTCGACCTCCTCCTCCAGAAGCACTTCTCCGCCCCTCGACGGGTCCTGCAGGTCCACGCCCTCCTCCTCACCTCCGGCGCGCTCTCCCTCTCCCACTCCGCCTTCCCCTACAACTGCCTCATCCATGCCCACCTCCGCCTCTCTCCTTCCTTTAATCCTCCATGCGCACCTCTCCGCCTCTTCTCCGCCATGCTCGGCGGCGGCGTCCGTCCGAATCGCCACACGTTCCCATCCCTCCTCAAGTTCACCGCCAGTTTCTTTGCTGCCACCACGGCCATGCACGCGCAGTGCCTCCGCCGCGGCCTGGCTGAGGACCGCTTCGTCGCCTGCTCGCTCCTCAGCTCCTACGCGCGCGCCGCCCGTCCTGGGAAAGATGCACGCAAGGTGTTCGACGAAATAGCGAACCCGGATATGGCTACCTGTAATGCCATGCTTGATGTCCTGTGTCTCACCGGGGAGCTATCTGCGGCACGCTGCTTGTTTGAGCAGATGGCGGTGAGGGATGTCGTGTCGTGGACGACGCTCATCTCTTGGTTGTCGAGGAACGGGTGCCACTGGGATGCTGTCGAGATGTTCAGGGGATTGTTGTTGGAGAATAAAGGATGTCTTCCGGAGGCGACGCTGGTGAGCGTCCTCTCGGCTTTTGCTCACTTGGATGGGATGGGGGGGCTTGCGGCTGGGATCTCTGTTCATGCGTATGTTGTTCGCCAAGAGGTTAAACTCTCGGCATTTCTGGGCACTGCACTGATTGACATGTATGGTAGGCATGGCCAGCTTGCCTGCTGCAGGAGTGCTTTCAAGATAATCAGGGAGAAGGAGGTTTGTTCTTGGAATGCATTGTTGTCTGCATTGGCTAATCATGGGAAGGAGACTGAAGCGTTGGTTCAGTTTGACATAATGAGAGCTGAAGGGTTCTTGCCGAATCACATAACATTTGTTGCTGTACTGACAGCTTGTGCTCGTGGGGGAATGGTGGAGATTGGATTACGCTGGTTCCAGGCAATGGTTTCTGAATTCAAGTTGACTCCGTTGATGGTCCATTATGGATGTGTTGTAGATCTCTTGGGTCGTGCTGGTCGTTTCATGGAGGCCATTCAGATTATAAAGAGGATGCCTTTTATGGCTGATGCTTCTGTGTGGGGTGCACTTATTGGGGCATGCAAGCTCCATGGGAATGTAGAGCTTGCTGCTCAGATTAGGCAGAAGCTAATAGCTCTTGCTCCTCAGCAATCTGGTCGGTATATGACTATTAGAAATATCTATTTAGAAGAAGGGAATTGGCATGCTGCGGTGAGAATGGGAGAGGTGATGCAGGAGGCTGGGGTCAGGAAGATAGTGGGACAAAGCAGTGTTATGTCTCATGGTCATGTCATACCTTGATTGTTGTTTGTTCAGTGCATCACCTGTTGGTCAGGAGTGGAAACACTTAAAATGTTCCAGCAATTATTTCTGCTGTACATTATTCGTATTGAGGAATAAGAGAACTAAAAGAGTGTCTTCCTGTGCATGTTGAAAATAATTCTATGACATGAGGCAGAAGTAATTTTATCATCTAGAAGGGTTAGCAAGGTAGACTGCAAGTACACCCATTGTGTTTGGCTGAATTCTGTTTTGTTTTGGCTATTAAAGCGTAACAGCAATACTTTATATCCTACTGGTTTTAGCTATAGCTTGTTCTTCATGTAAAGCTTTTCTTAACTAAAATTGTGCATAAAAGCTATCTTGTGTATAAAGAAAGGGGATAATTGAGGTTATGTTTCAAAGTATTTGCTCAATTGATGATTTGCCTTCCATTACATGCTCTTCTACTATATGTCCCAAAGTTCTTTGCCCAATTGATAAAATGCCCCATTTTAAAACTTTGAGTAAATTTGTTATACAACAAGTGCAAAAGATCCTTTTTATCCTTGAACTTTGCAATACAATAATTTGCCCCCGGTGCAATCTTTTGAAAAAAGTAAGTACATCAAAATAACACATCATCAACAGCACGTATCCACAAGAAAGAAAAAAGAAATAAGACAAGAACGTTCATAGATAGCGAAACGAGCTATCAATCCAATGATCTAACCTCTACTTTTCTTTCTGCACTCGCTCATAAATATATCATCTTCAGGAGTAAAAGGATAGAAATGACCTTTTGTACTTGTATAGCAAATTTTGTTCAAAGTTTCAAAATGGCATATCGTTGTTTCGTGGCATTGATGTTTCACGGGAACAGACAACCGATCTTGACGTACCGGACATTCCCGACGGCGATTTTTGTCCAACCCATCTAAAGAAAAAAAACTGCCGTGGAGGGGTTATTAAGAGAAATGATGCCGTTCTTCCTTCTCTGGACGGGATAGTAAAACACAAAATATCCTTATGTTTTCCTCCTCCAATTTTCCTCTTTGCCTTTACTTTCTTCTTCCTCACGCAGGGTCAAGTTAGGGTTCTGGTTGGGTTCAGGATGCACCCATACCCCTAGACTTAGAGAGAGGCCAGTGAGGCGGCGGCCTAGGCATGGGAGTTGGGTGTTAGGTTTAGTTCTTAGTGCGGAAGCCAATACAAACATTAGTATAATTACATGAACACAAAATCAATTACGTTAGGGGATTTAGATCTTACTGTTACTGGATGATGCCATCGGTTAGTGATGGATTTAGGCTAGTAAAGTCCGCGTGGCCGGTGAGTCGATGCAGAGTAGGCGTAGTGGATGCAGGGAGTCGGTATGCTGTGACGACCTCGCTCCAGCAACGTACGGCGGCGGCCTTCCCGTTGCTTCAGCGTAGACCCAAAGATCGGAGGGTTTAGGAGGTGTCGAGCAGCAGACTAGTCTCACGAGTATGCACACACGCACGTGAGGAGCCGGTGCTTCTCTTATACTATTGCGCTGCGCAACGGGGGGCCGCAACCAACGTTGGTTGGGCGCCCCCGATTAGGGCGCGAGATTAGGGAGGTGGTTAGCCATCCCTAAGACTCGGTCTAGGTGGTTAGCCCCAGCCGAGATCAAAACCCAACATTCTCCCACTTGATCAAAAGGCTAACAACATAAGTCATCTCTCAATAAAATAGTGTTATAAGGCAAGCACCGCAAAAGCCATTGATCGGCTAATGAGACATCAGTACCTATAGTCCACATATTTTATCTTGATCGGTAGATTACTTATTCCTAACGGGAGTTGGTTTGCTTAATGACCTTTATATCTAGAATCAGAGGCTTCCCAATATACCCATGCAGGCAACATGATCACGAAATACACTGGGTGGTAAGCCTTTAGTGAGCGGATCCACAAGCATAAAATGAGTACTTATCTGTTTCATACTAATGGTTTGATCCTGGGTTCTCTCTTTCACAACATGATACTTACTGTTAATGTGTTTGGCAGTACCACTTGACTTGTTACTCGAATAAAAGACTGCGGGTTCGTTATCGCAGTATAGGGTGAGTGGCTTAGAAATGCTATCTACGACTCTAAGTCCCGGGATAAAATTTTTTAGCCATACAGCCTGCCCGGTAACCTCATAACATGCCACAAACTCAGCTTGCATCGTAGACGATGCAGTAAGTGTCTGTTTGGAGCTTTTCCACAAGATAGCTCCTCCTGCGAGGGTGACGATGTAACCTGACGTAGATTTCTTAGTATCCACACAGCCTTCAAAATCTACGTCTGAATAGCCTATAACTTCAAGGCTTTTAGACTTCTTATATGTGAGCATGTAATCCTTAGTGTCTTGCATATAACGCAAGACTTTCTTAACGGCTTTCCAGTGGTCCAATCCTGGATTTGACTGATATCTGCCAAGCATCCCGGTTACAAAAGCTAAGTTAAGGCGTGTACAGACCTGAGCGTACATAATGCTTCCGACAATTGAAGCACAAGGAATTGACTTCATCTGATCAGATTCGTATTGATTCCTTGGACATTAGAATGTCCCAAATTTATCGCCCTTAACAATAGGAGGAGGCGAGGCAGAGCACTTATGCATATTGTATCTCTTCATCACTCTGTCTATGTATGCCTTTTGTGATAAGCCTAAAGCTTCTTTGGACCTATCTCGGTGAATTTAAATGCCTAAGACATAAGAGGCTTCACCAAGATCCTTCATATCGAAATTTAAGGAGAGAAATCTTTTGGTTTCTGACAGCATGTCCTTATCGCTGCTGGCCAATAAGATGTCATCCACATAAAGAATTAAGATGGTGTATTTACTCCCCTTAAACTTAGTGTATATACAATTGTCCACTTCATTTTCCTTAAACCCAAATTTTCTAATAATTTCATCAAATTTAAGATACCATTGCCTAGACGCTTGTTTTAATCTATAAATTGATTTCTTAAGTCTGCATCCCATATGTTCCTTGCCTTCCACGACAAAACCTTCAGGTTGAGCCATGTATACATTTTCATGCAATTCACCATTTAGAAATGCAGTCTTAACATCCATATGATGTAGCTCTAGATCGTTGTGTGCCACAAGCGCCATGACAATTCTAAATGAGTCCTTAGATGAGACAGGTGAGAATGTATCATTATAATCAATCCCCTCTCTTTGTGAGAAGCCTTTTGCTACAAGCCTTACTTTGAACCTTTCGATATTCTCTTTAGAGTCATGCTTGGTTTTATAGACCCATTTACAGCCTACTGTTTTGAACGCATCAGAAATTTCTACTAAGTCCCATACATCGTTAGTGCTCATAGACTTTAATTCATCCTGCATGGCCTCAAGCCACTTAGGTAAATGTTCACTCATCATGGCCTCCATATATGACGTGGGATCCTCTACCTTCCCTATGTTATTTATATCCTCATTCAAGTAAACAACATAGTCATTTGGGATGGCAGGCCTTCTCTCTCGCTGTAATCTCCTTATAGGTTCATTAGCTATAACAGGGGATGTTGAGGCTCATCATTAGGTGAAACATTAGTCATTTCTGAGTCCTCAACAGGGGGTGCCGCCACAGTGTTTTCGACTGGAGGTGCAGCCTCCTAGGCCACAGAAAAAACAGGCTCATGAATCACAGGTGGCGGAATAAAATCCCGCACCTCCTCAATATCTATTTTCCTAGGCTCCAAGCTCCCACTGATTTCAGCATTCTCTAAGAATACTGCATGTCTCGTATCTACAAACTTGGTAGTACGATCTGGGCAGTAAAATCGATATCCCTTTGATCTATCGGGATATCCAATAAAATGGCAACTAATTGTCTTAGGGTCTAATTTCCTAATATGTGGATTGAAGATTTTAGCTTTAGTAGGACAGCCCCATATACGTAAGTATTTTAAGCTCTGCTTCTTCCCAGTCCATAATTCGTAAGGTGTTTTTATGACTAATTTACTAGGAACCCGATTAAGTATATGGGTAGCTGTCTTTAGTGCTTCAATCCATAGACTAACTGATAAACTGGAATGGCTGATCATACTACGCACCATATCCATAAGGGTACGATTTCATCTTTCAGCCACACCATTTTGTTGAGGTTCACCTGGTGTCAAATATTGGGCTACGATGCCATTTTCTTGAAGAAACTTAGCAAAGGGACCTGGGATCTGCCCGTAAGGGGCATGCCTCCTATAGTATTCTCCCCTCGATCAGACCTTATTACCTTAATTTTTAGGTTAAGCTGATTTTCTACTTCAACTTTAAATATCTTAAACTTATCTAAGGATTCAGATCTATCACGAATAGGAAAGATATACCCATAGCAGGAGAAATCATCAGTAAAGGTGATAAAGGAGTCATACCCACCTACAGATGTCATAGGAAAATGTCCACAAATATCTGTATGAATTAATTCTAAGAGTCCTGTACTTCGTGTGGCACCTTTCTTAATGTGCTTTACGTATTTCCCTTTTACGCAGTCTATGCAATTCTCTAAGTCGTTAAGGTCTAAAGGTTGGGGTATCTCGTCCTTAATGAGACGCTCCATTCTCCCTCTCGAAATGTGGCCCAAACGACAGTGCCATAATTTCGATGAGGTGACTCTATTGCACTTATCATTACCATAGCAAATATTCACAGAGGATTCAGAAATGGAAAGCAAATAAAGCTTCGGATGGCAAGACCAACATTATTAGACTTAAACATCAAAGTACATTTATTGTTACCAAACACAAAGCTGAAACCACAATCATCCAAAAGAGATACTGAAATAAATAACCTTATTCAAATGAAGTACAAAGCCGCTATCTAAGATTAACTTCAAAGATCCAACGGCCTTGGCTTCAGCTTCCTTTCCATCCACGACTGTAATGCTTCTCTCACCCTTTGCGAGAGGGCTCGCGGTACTGAATCCCTGTAATGAATTACATACGTGCACAGTTGCACCGGAGTCAATCCACCACGCGTTTAGAGTGAAAATCAACATAATAAGACTCATCAACTAATGTAATGACATTATTACCTTTTTTAGCAAGCCATTTTAGGAAACCTGCACAGTCCTTCTGATAATGCCCAGGATTCTTACAAAAGTGACAAACATCATTTGAGACATTAGCAGGACTGGTGGGAGTGGCGGGCTGCTTCCCCTTGTTAGAGGTGTTGGGCTTGTTGTCACCTTGCCCGCCATTCCTCTTATTTGGAGACCTCACATAATTGACAGTGTCCCTTTTCTCCATCTTAACCCTTTCTTCTTCCTCCACATAGTGTGAGATCAACTCACTCATACTCCACTTTTTCTCATTAGTGTTGTAGCTAATTTTGAATGGAGTATACTCAGTGCCTAAGGAAGCCAATGAGAGATAGACCAAAAAGTTGTCGGATATTTGCATATACATTTCATTAAGTGTGGATGCCATCTCCATCAAGGACATGATATGCTTCCTTATTCCCTCTTGGCTATCATACTTTTTATTCAGCAACTTGTTCAACAAGGTGTTGACATAAGTCTTGGTGGAGGCCTTGAAATGGCTCTCCACCCTAGCCAAGTACTCCTTGGCAGCCAACTCCACATCCTTTTCCTTAGTTGGGATTGCTCCCCTAATATCACAGGTGATGGAGTTCTTCATAATCTTGAGACAGATGCGGTTAGACCGCTCCTATTTCTCATAAGTTTCATCATAAGTCTTCTTAGCCGCCTTAGTGGCATTAGCCGGAATAAGAGTAGGGGCATTATTAAGGAGGGCATAATCTAATTTCATCACTGTGAGGACAATGTCAATATGCTCCTTCCACTCATGGAAGTTGCTCCCAGTCAGCTTTTCAATGCCACTTATGACAGAAGCGACATTGGAGGGATCAACAGCTGACATATAAAAGACATGGCATAATTTAGAACCATAAAATAATACTTAGCATGATTTTAATCTATGTTGGTACGATTAAACACATGCAAATAAGGTTATTGTTCCAATTCATATCACCGTTGGGCAGAAAATGAAGAGGAACAATAATATAAAAATGACACATAATTATAAATTAACATTGGTCAAAATCATAATTATGAGCCATCCATAAAATTATCATCATAAATCTCCAATTAAAAATTCTCATTGGTTCCATTTTAATTAGAGACAAAAATCAATTCCAGGAAAATTGTGCCATTTAACAGAAAATTAACATAATTTTAATATATAATTATTGGGCAAAACATTAATTAAATCAGTGCACATAAATTGAAAAACATAAAAATGCACTGGAAAAATAAAGAGGAGTGGCCGAATCGGTTCGGCCTATATGGGCCCAAGCAAAAAATGCGCGCGGCCCACTCTCGCTATCGCGTGCGGCCCAGCTAATACACGCCAAGCGCGCTGCTGCCTGTTGCGCCACGCTGCGGCCAGCTAGCTAGTAGCGCTACAAGACGCTGCCCAAGAATGCACTCGCCATTGCCCGGCTACACGCTGCCGAGCTCCGCGATGAACGGCGACCGTTGGATCGATCCAATGGCCCCGGATCATGCCGCGCTACACAAAAAAGGACAGCGCCAGGGAAACCCTAGCCACGATCCGATTTCCCAGCGGATCGAGAGAGAGAGCGGCGGCGACGATCGCGCTGGCGGCGAAGTGCGACAGGCGGAGCTGCTTCACGCGCTTCAGACTGATGCTCCCGGCTTCTGCGACTCCGTCGAGTAGTTCCGGCGTCGCCGCGACGGCGACGAGCGGAGGACCCATGACGGCAGCGCGCGCGGCGGAGGAGTAGCATACCGGCGACGGTGGCTCAGAGGATCGACGGCAAGGCCCGGATGCACGCCGGCGACACCTTGGGAGGCACTTCCGCGGCAAGAACAAAAAGGTACACCCCAAAATCCTCCCGATTTGGCTTGATTTAGGTAGCTAGGGTTCGGGATTTGGGGATTTTCGGCTCAAACCGACGGGAATTCTTAAATTGAGGTTTTCTTGTTCTTTCCCTCTCTTAATCTTAGGTTTTCGGTTTGGGGATTTGTAACAGTCCAAAATTCTGTATGTTTATATTTTTAAATCACTCTCGTAAGGACGATTTGTCACAGGAAACTTTTTGTAAAAGTAATCCTTTTAAAAATTCACGTATGGACTTTTAAAATCTTTCAGGCTAATGACTGCCTAAAGTTACGTGATATAGATGAGTAAAATTCAAATTTTTGCTCCTATCTTGAAATATCAAAATATATCAAAGGAGTAGGTTAAGGTAAAAAGATTTAAGTATAAGAAAATAATTCCTTAAAACTCCCTAGGCTTACATGTATATATATATATATATATAGACATATATACACCCAATTAAATGGGAAAACTTCAAAATTAGAGAGAAGCATGGAGTTTGGGGTACTCAAGAGCAAGAAGCAATAAGATTTGCTACACTCAAGCCTAGAATGATGAAATTACTTAAGATGGCATCAAAGTCCCGTGATGCTTTCAGCCAACTGCTGGGAATATTGGATATGGCAGAACAAGAAATGGAAGGGATGGCTACTGAGCAAGACACCCAAACATGTGAGATTAGCACATCTGCAAGTATACCTTCTCAAGTGATATTAGATCCACCAATATCACAATGTAAGGGGAAGAGGAAGCAACCACAGAGATTTAAACCACCTTCAGAACCACGTTCAGATGCTAAAAAACCACGGACATGTGGCATTTGCGGCAGCAAGAAAGGAGGCCATAATGCTAGAACTTGCCCAGTAATAATAAATTTCACATTGCAAATTAAAATTTCCTATTTGTTTAAATTGTCACAATATTTGTTTTAATTTACAGCTGAAGAATGTGAAAGGAAAGGATAAACAAGAACAGGAGGATAGTGCACAAGGATACGAAGATTTGGATGGTGTGTCCGAAGATGTCGAGCTATCAGACTAAAACTGAAGACATGTATTTTGTTGCTTACCAAAACTGAAGACATGTACTTTGTTGCTTACCAGTAGTATTTTGGCCAGTAGTATTTTTGTTGCTTATCAAAACTGAAGACTTGTACTGGTGTCATCTCCTTATGATTTCTGTTATTGAGTATGTCTGTACCGTGATCTTTGATGATGATGTTCAGAAGAGTTGAAACAGCTTACATGCTGCTGTTGCTTTTGATTTTAAATGGTGAAAGCATTGCATGTGATTGAATGGACAAATGAACGCTTTGTACTTTATAGATAGTATATAGCAATACTAATTCTATTTTTTTTTAGTTTTAGTGCACTCTGATGCTTGTTTAATTTTAGTTCTTTGGCTGGTAGCTCTCTTGCTCAGTTTTCATTTGAGCGATCACGTGGGAAGGCAACAACAATTACCTCGTGCAGTTTTGAGCGTCATGGCGGCGGCACTAAGGAAGCAGCCATGGTGGAGCAGCAGCAGTGGCAAGACAAGGGGCAGCAGCAGTGAATCGGAGGAGGAAGTGCCCGCACGGCAGAAGACGAAGCGCGCAGAGCTCCCCTGAGGAAGAAGACGGCGCCGTTTCGCTGCACGCGCAGAGGCCGAGCGGCAGCAGCGCCGTTCTAGGGCCGAGCGAGGCACGCGGTCTGGCCCATTCACCGTCTAATCGGACGGTTCAAACCTCTAGAGTACAGGGGCTGTGTACTCTCTAGAGTACACTAGCCATTCTCTCTCTCTTTCTCTCTCTCTATATATATATATATATATTTATATATAAGAGATTTAAGAACATGAGCAAGTGTATAAATAAAAATATACATGAATATCACTCTAAAAATCTCTCAAAAATCTCTGAAATTAGTTTAGACCCTAAATAATAGTTAGAATCTAATATAGATCAATTTGACCCATAGTAGGACCCACATTGCAGTCTCTCTCTATGCCCTTGTGGGCATTTCACCGAGCAGCTAGGCTGCTGCTGCCCCGGCCACCACCTCACCAGCGCAACCCCCTCTTCGGTCCAGAATCCCGGCCAAGGATCCTTCCTTGGCAGCGTGCATGTGTCGTCTCGGCCCGAGCTGGCCCCACCGCTGCACGGACACGACGTACGGCCACTGCCGCACCGCTGCTCCCTGCCCAGCCTTGCCAACCAAGCCGCCTTGTTGGGTGGCGTGGCCAGGCCGTGTCAGGCACCGCCCGCCATGCCCAATGAGCGCCCCGGACACGCTGGCGATACTTCTGACTTCCGCCGCGGCCCGAACTGGCGTTGCCGCCCCGACCAAGTTACCTCGCCGACGGCTCGCTCTCGCACCGCGCGTGAACTAGTTGCCGCCCAAGCTCGCCAATCAGCAACCAAGCCCCCTAGTGACTGCCGCACACTCCCTCGTGACCGATGGACAAAGTTCGAGCTTCGACCGAGCTTAAATCCCGGCCGAGCTGCTTCGGTCCCGACCTTCCTCACGTGGACAGCCTAGACCAGAGCCCCCTACCCCAAACCCGTGCGCGCACAAGCTTCACCTGACCCTCACCTCACTCCTGCCCGAAGGAATCGGATCGGGAAGCTTCAAGCTCGCCAGATTTCTCTCGCCGCCGCCGGCCGCCCAATTCTTCCTCTTTTCGATTCCTCCCCTCTCGGTGAGTTCCATGACGATTGCTTTCGCGACGAGCACCATCTCACCCCCGCCTAACTTTCGCCTAGGTTAATTGGACCCGAGGACCACCGAAGCCCTCTGGCGTCGTGAGCCCTGTTTCCGCCCTATTCGGCCCCAACGTCGCTAGCTCGCTCCACGCCTCTTCCGGTCCAACCAAAAGCACGGTGAGCACCCTCAAGCCTCCCTTATGCTTAAACTTGGCTTCGTTTAGCTTTTAGGGCAGTAAGTAGCCCTAGGGTGTTGCTCCCGAGAGTGCTTTCCGCCGTCGCTAGGCTCGCCGTCGATCTAGGCTGTCGCCGACGAGCAGCTCGAAACATGTCTTAGTGGTTCTCACAAGGAACCCATAGCGCCCTAGAACTCCCTCCCCAGATCACTGTAGCTCCGCCGCCGCGTCGCTGAAGGATCGCCGGTTTCATGACGTCACCTCGTCACTCCGGTCGGAGGTGGACGATGATGTCCCGGACGTTGGATCCATACCACTATTCATGCGTGAGATCGGATGAAATTTAAATCATGCGCGAGTTGGGAAGGAGCCGCTGACATGTGGGTCCAGAGGCCCACACGTCAGGTTGAGTGGAGACGCCTCACTCGCTGGCTCCTTCGCACGCGGGAAGCGCCGTTCAGGAATACGTCTTCGACGTGGCTGGTTCGGCTGCGAGAAAATGGGCCGGCCCATCACTGTTCATTGAATTCCCTGGATTTCACTAATAAATCAAATGCAGAATATAGAAACAATTTATTAATAATTGCTAGACTTGTCCAAAATTGCTAGAAAATTTATGATAAATACTAGAACCTATGCTGGATTTAATAAAAATATAATCATGAACAGTAACAGAAGATCATCCTAGGATTTATTTTATTGGTTCATGCCTAGAGTATTAACCTATATAGGATAAATAGCAGAAATGAGTTTCTGCTAATCAAAAATTAAATTAACAGGTAATTAAATCTGAGAAATTCATGAGTAGCATGAAATAACTCTCTGGACCTAGAAAAAAAATGTAAACTTTATGGTGTGACTTATGATCACATGTCATTTTTATTGGCCTAATTAATAACCACGGTTTATTAGATTATTTGGTAATTTGGTTAATCAAAATTACTACACCTGACCAAAGATGTTAATTCACAGCATTAAATAACAGTAAAGCTTTTATTTTTACTAGGTCTCAAAATGTACAATTTCACGATTATTTATATATATATATATGCATGTGTATAATACATATATATATACATATAACCCATAATTTTATCCTCCACACAGTTAAGCCCTATTATGACAAGAAATTAATGACAAAAAGAGTTGATGAAGGAAATACTCCTAATCTATTTGTTGGTTAACATATTATTACTTCTAAAATATTTTTCTTCCAACATAATAAAACCCTAATTTCCTCCTATTGGGCTGATTAGGGGAGAGAATAAACTGTTATATATGTATATATGTATATAGATATACATATAAGGTTATATGCATCATCTCATAAGCACATCGCTGTCGTAACATCCGAAATTATTATTGCTTAGAAGGATCATGGAACTTCCTCGAAACCTAGATTAAGACTTATCGTTAGATGTTAATCGCTAGACTCAGCCAAAGCGTACCATGCATCATGACTCCTTTGCATATTGATGTTTATTTATTGTTCCTCGAATTCATACCATTAATAGACGCCGAGCAGCCGGAAGGACACTTCGAAGATCAACAGGAAGACCCTCTCTACCCACAGGACCAAGGCGAGTTAATTGCCACCCTAAAGGGTGTTTGCTTTTACTAGGGAGAATCTCGATTTTCCCTAGTGCGAGTCAACAACCTTCCTTTAGGTGTTGCTTTTATTAGGGAGAGTTTACACTTTCCCTAGTACGGGTTAACATCTAAAAGGATCATATTGAATCCCAGTTTTCTTAAAATATTTTATTTACAATTACAAATTGCATGCTCTCTTTAAATAATTATGCCTACTTGCTTAATCATGATGTATCATGCCATGCTTTACTTCTTGTTATTAATCCCCCATGATGATATTGCCTTGTTAAAATCATCTATCATTTGACTTGCTAAATGATTTCTTTGATGATCACCCTTGTTAGTCTGCTTAGATTGAATAAAACAATTTTAGACTCTTAAGTCTTGGTTAAAATCTTGCTTAGACATTACTCAGGTCCAATTATTAATTTTAGGCTTAGTCGCCTCGGAACGGTGAACCGACATTCACCGGACATGATGAACATTATAAACTTGGTTTACTGATTATTGGGCCTGGCATGCCAGTGTGTGTGGTTGGGAACACCGATGTGTTCTGGTTGTGGTTGAGGTTGTGGTGTAGCTGGGCTACATGGTTTGAAGGAAGGCTTAACCACGGAGATGGTGCTGGGCAGCCAAGCTCGGCTGTGCCAGTCGGAGCACGAGTTGTTTTCGCGTAGCTTTATGTCGCCAAGGGGTTCTGCACAACGTGCGTTCCAGAGTCTTTGGCGCCAAGCTCGGCGTGTGCGGTAGTCGCGAGTTGTTTTCGCGTAGCTTTATGTCGCCATCGGGTTCTGCACAACATGAGGCCATCACGCCGTAGTGCAAGCAATGGAGATTCAGGGATAGTACGATCTGCGGGCGTACCCTGTCTGCTGCCATGCTTGAGGTGAAGACAGGAATAGGTCGTCATCCTGATGGGTGATCTAGGTCTTACGTGACAGGGAGCCGTGACTCTAGTGCGGGCTTGGCAACTTGGCTAGGGAAGACCGGACGCTTCGCTGGCGTAAGATCCACAACGGGTGCGCCACACCCGGAAGATGATGGCGGGTGTTTGGAGACGTTTGGCAGTGTTCATGGAAACTGTCAGGGGATGGGAACGTTTGGCAGTGTTCATGAAAACTGTTAGGGTATGGGAACGTTTGGCAGTGTACAAGGAAACTGTCGTGAAATAAAGATGAAAAACATTGATTAGCAGAACTTTTGGTTATAATTTGCTAAGTAATAGGTTTTGGTTTATAAAACTTGCTTTCTGCAACTAAATGAGCCCCCAGCCTTTCCTTTGGAATCCCTATCACTAAACGAGGGGCCGCAACCAACGTTAGTTGGGCACCCCCGATCAGGGCACGAGATTAGGGAGGTGGTTAGCCATCCCTAAGACTCGGTCTAGGTTGTTAACCCTAGCCGAGATCAAAACCCAACATTCGGTTGTGATAGGGAGGCGGCACTACCTCCGGATCAATAGGGACCAAAGAAGATGGTGGGCGGAGCTGGCTAGGGGGATCGACGTGGCGGTGGGACGATGGGAGAAGAGCAGCGAGGCGTCAGTTGCGATTGGTGGCTGGTGGCCAGGGGCTATTGTGGAGGCGCGCAGAGCTCACCATGAAGGAAGAAGAGAGAGGAGGATGGCGAGCCATCGGCGGTGAGGAAGGAGAAGGGAGCTGTGCCGACGAAGAGCAGTGGGGGTTTAGGTAAGAAGTGGGAAGAAGCTAATGGTTGCCTCCCAACGGGATAGCGTTGAGTCGTCACATTATTAATAAATAAAGGGAGAAGGAATATTTCTCATGCAAAAAACAACCATTTTGAGAGTACCAAATCATGTTCTCTCTTATTTAGATGCAACATGCGCATAATTTGCATCATGGTAGTTGTTTCTATACTCCTATTTAATATATTTCACTTCATAGAAACTAAGTTAAGAAGAGAAGAGTCCTTAGGGCAGGCAGCAAGGTGTTTTTGGTTGGGAAGCCCACTATCCTAGTTGAAATCCTCAGCAACATGTGCACAATTTGCATTATGGTAGTTGTTTCTATACTCCTATTTAATATATTTCACTTCATAGAAACTAAGTTAAGAAGAGAAGAGTCCTTCGGGCAGGCAGCAAGGTGTTTTTGGTTGGGAAGCCCATTATCCTAGTTGAAATCCTCAGAAACAATAAAAATTAAGCTCTCATTTTTTAGGTGTCTTATAGTTATAACCGAATCACCGAATCCTCGGAGTAATTAAAAAAAAGTTTAAAAACAATATACTATATATGTTGTTATATCTATTAAAAATACAACCATCTAAGCATTTATAACATTATTGTCGTATTAATTATAACATTTGAAATATGTGCGGTGAGCTCAATGACATGGGGGTTACATCTAGCTTCTACCGTTTTTGGTACTCTTCGGCATCTCCAGCAGTGTGCTCCATTTGGGATGTCCCAACACTGTAGTATATGAATTTGGAGTACATTATTGATAAGGTAAATAATGATAGGGCAATAAATAATGTTAGGACAGTGTCCCAACACTATAGATGAATTATGATAGGGCATGGGCAAATGGGCAACTCCTGAAAATGGCCTCATGATTTGATTAAACATAGCATATCAATTCAATGGTACTCCGATATAACTATATGCTAAAATTGGCTGTGAGACACTTTAATTCTGATGTCACTAATGATTCTGAGTACTGTATTTTGCATCAATTGCAACTCGAGTTAATTGACCCTAGCATAACAAAAATAAACTTTATACTATTTGGGAACAAATTATTTTAATAATAATAATAATAATGCCTTCTAGCTAGCAATAAAAACGATTTGTGCCATAGCATGCTACAAGATCTTGGACATTCCCGTTGTGTCCCTGTGCCAAATGGCATTTTGCGGCGTGCTCAGTGTATTGTCCTATGTAGTTTTCTGTTCTCACTACTACAGAATTGGGCATCACAACCGGTCCATCAGAAACGGTTTGGTGCGAACCCGTTGTAATCTTCGTACTAGAACCGGTTCGTGGGCAACGGGCGGGAGAGGGCTTCCAGAAGCGGTTTGAAACATGAACCACGTGTAAAGTCCCACCTCTACAACTGGTTTGTGTCCCAAACCGGTCGTGGGTTTCCAGAACCGGTTTGAGACACAAACCGGTTGTAAAAGGCAAGCTCTAGAAGCGGTTTGTGTCTCAAACCGGTTGTAGAACCATCCCGCCAAATAAGATTTAAAACATCTTCTTCCTCCCGAGGCGCAGATCGTGAGCGGGAAGTGTTAACAGAAGGGCCGAGGTACTTGTTCAAGGAGGTGCTGCCCAATTTTTCAATTGAGGTGATTTAGCTGCAAATTAAGTGGTTCAAGGTTAGTAACGTCATGTTAATATCCTTCTCACCTAAGTATTGTTGTTTTTTTTGCATTGGATGTGGAGAAATGTTGATTTGTTCTTTGTTGAAAAGTGTGTATTTTCTTTGCTAGCTAGCTTCACCAGTGAAAAGTTTCTTTGCTTGTTTGCTAGCTACCTAACTTGTTTGCTAGCTAGCTTGATCATCTAATTTTAGGGAGTTGATCTCAAAATGAAGTTGTTTGCTTTAGGATCCAAAATTTAACGATAAATTTGCTAGCTAGCTTGATCACCCTAATTTTAGGAACTAATTATTGGAGTATGAAATAAATAAGGCAAAAATTAGAAGGAAAAAAATAAAAAGGTAGAAAGGGAAAAATAATTCGTTAGATTTAGTTAAAAATTGTAGAAGGATTAAAAAATAATTAAAAATGTAACAATTAGTTATTTATTTGTGCAATAAATGTGAAGGGTAAAAAAATTTTAGTTAGGTTTAGTTAAAAATGTATAAAGATAAAAAAATTACAAAGGTAGAAAGGGAAAATAAATAGGTTCAAAATTGTAGAAGGATAAGAAATAATTTTAAAAATGTAACAATTAGTTAGTTTTAGTTCAATAAATGTAGAAGGACAAAAAGAATTAGTGTAGGTGGATTTTTTGTTGCAAAAAAAAATATTGTCTTTAATTGTAGACCAAGAAGAACAAAAAGTAATTAGAAAGGTAGATCTAAGTGCTTGTGAGCTTTAGATTTTGAAATGTAACTAAATTTTTTAATAAAATATAACTTGGTGTAGATGAACCGCAATGGATGTACAATGCGGACCGTCGCTCGAGAGAGTTCATTGATGGCGTCGCGGGGTTTTCTCGGATGCGGTTGTTGCCTTCTTGCTGCGCAGTGCTACATATGTTGTCCGTGTGTAGACTGCAGGAATGAGAAGGAGCACTCCCACCGATGGCAGGTTATGAATCATTTAATCATGAGAGGATTCATGCCAAACTATACCTGTTGGACCAACCATGGCGAAGTTGAGGGGATTAGCCAGGTAGATGATGAAGACGACGAGGAAGAAGAAGAGGATTGAACAAGATCCCGGCACGCCAGCAATACTGTTACGTGAAAGATACACTCGGAGAGTTTGGTGATGATGAGTTGGACCAGATCTTTGCGTGATGGAGAGGAGACTACACAGATGAAAGATAATTCGACAAGTTCGATGCATGTTAGAGGACCACAGGACTCCTTTGTACCCAAACTGTAGGCGGGGCCACAAAAAGTGCGCACCACATCGAACTAATGCAATGGAAGGCCACGAATGGTGTCTCAGATAAGGGATTCGATGAGTTGTTATCATTCATAAAGAAGTTGCTTCCGGAAGATAACACTCTGCCTGAATCTACATATGAAGCCAAGCAAGTCGTATGTCCTTTGGGATTAGAAGTACAGAAGATACACGCATGTCCTAACGATTGTATCCTGTGTCGCAATGAGTACGAGGATTTTGATGTTTGTCCAGTGTTTAAAGAATCGCGTTACAAGATGAAGCGTGACGACCCAGGTGAAATAGATAAGGAGCGTATGAAGAAGAGACCTCCCGCTAAGGTGGTGTGGTATTTCCCTGTCATCCCCCGATTGAAGCATCTGTTTGCTAACAAAGCGCATGCCCAGATGATGCGTTGGCACAAAGAAGAGCGTAAGGATGACGGGATGCTTAGACATCCCGCTGATGGCTCCCAGTGGAGGAAAGTCGATCGAACATACCCGCACTTTGCAGATGAGGCGAGAAACATAAGGTTTGGGTTAAGTACGGATGGTATGAATCCGTTCGGCGAGTTGAGCAGCAGCCATAGCATCTGGCCTGTTACACTATGTATCTATAACATTCCTCCTTGGTTGTGCATGAAGCGGAAGTACATATTGATGCCGTTGTTGATCCAAGAGCCCAAGCAACCCGGGAACGACATCGATGTCTATATGAAACCATTGGTTGATGATCTCGTAACATTGTGGGAGGATGGTGTACGGGTATGGGATGAGCACAAAAGACAATATTTCACCCTCGTGCATTGCTTGTTTGTTACCATCAATGACCGGCTGCGCTTGGTAACCCGTCGGCCTAACTATAAAGGACATAGTGCTGCGTGCGATGCTTAGATGAAACGGACAAGATGTACCTCAAAACTCTCGGAAAATTGTGTACATGGGCCACCGTAGGTTTCTTCTTACAAGGCATCCGCTATGAAGAGAGGCAGGAATTTTAACGGAAACCGGACCTTCGTGCTAAGCCCGAGCATCGAAGTGGGCGCGTGTGTTTGCTATGGTCAAGGATCTGAAAGTAGTTTTTGGAAAGGGTCCTAGGAGAAAATCTATACCGAATGAGGAAGGTCAGGCACCCATGTGGAAGAAGAAGTCAATATTTTGGGACTTGCCTTATTGGAAAGTTTTGGAGGTCCGTCACTCACTTGACTTCATGCACATCATGAAGAATGTTTGCGTGAACCTGTTAGGATACTTAGACATGTACGGCAAATCGAAAGATACACTGCAAGGTCGGAGGGATCTAAAACATTTGGAATTGAGGAACGATCTACATCCAGAAAAGACAGGCAAAGGATAACATTATCTACATCCTGCGAGCTACACTCTAAGCAAAGAAGAGAAAAAAAGCATGATAGAGTGCTTGAACAGTGTGAAGGTCCCTTCCGGATACTCCTCGAATGTAAAGAGACTCATAAACATGAAAAAGAATAAAATCATCCACCTAAAATCCCATGACTGTCTTGTGTTGATGACACAGTTGCTCCCAAAGGGTCGTGAGAGGTATTTTGCCCGAGTGGGTCCGGGGAGAATCACAAAGTCAGGTTCCTTTTTCAATGCGGTTTCGCAAAAGGTTATTGATCCAGATAAACTAAGTAAGCTGCAGGATGATGTGGTACAAAGTGTGGTTAGCCTTGAGATGATCTATCCTCCTGCATTCTTTGATATTATGGTTCATTTCACTGTTCACATTGTCAAGGAGATAGGTATTCTCGGACCCGTGTTTCTACACAACATGTTTCCTTTCGAGAGGTACATGAGTGTCCTAAAGAGGTATGTCCGTAACCGATCTCGTCTCTAAGGATGCATAGCCGAGGGTATGGCACAAAGGAGGTGATTGAGTTCTGTGTGGATTACATTAATGATCTAAATCCGATTGGTGTCCCTATATCACGCCAGGAGGGGAGGCTCCGGGGGAAAGGGACACTAGGTCGGAAAGCACTTGCATGCAAAGATCTTCTTACTTTTAAACAAGCACATTTCACGGTTCAAACAATCTCTCAGTAGTGGCCCTTATGTCCTTCAGCACAAGAGTATTCTATGCCGCGAATTCCTAGGAAGGTCTGAGGATTGGATAACACTAAGGCACATGGATTCATTCGGCACTTGGTTACAAAACTACATCCTTTCGAAATGGTCTGACAATGAACAGTTGCAACGCCTGGCTCGGGGACCATCTAGTGAAATCGTGACATTCAAGGGGTACGAGATAAATGGTTACACATTTTACACGAAATCCTGTGATAAGATGAGCACGAACGAATAATGGCGTCGTGATAGACGCCGCGAACAACACCGCAAGGTGGACACATATTATGGTTTCATAGAAGAGATATGGGAGCTTGACTATGGACCTTTGAAGGTCCTCTATTCATGTGCTAATGGGTTAAACTGAGTTCAAGCGGCGTGAAGATCGACAAATATGGCATGACAACCGTAGACCTCACACAAGTAGGCTATAGGCGCGAACCATTCGTTTCGCCAATGAAACACAATTCTTGAAATTTTAAACATTTTTAAAAATATGAAACACAATTACTGAAATTTTAAACATTTTTAAAAATATGAAACACAATTATCAAATTACAATTATTATCGTCTGACATATGAAATTTATGACATTTGAACTAAACATATTAAACAGTCACAACGGTCATTTTAAACATCTAAACATCTTCATGAAACACAAGAATGAAATTAAAACATCTCAAAATATGGTAAGGATTAATAGAACTTCTTCTAGCTGTACAACAGTAGTAGGTCAAGCATCTACAGCTTCAAGCAAAATTCACAAGAGCGGTTAGTTTTGTAATACAACCATTGAGAAGACAATCTGTTTCCACACCTTCCCTTCTATATACTGTACTATATGTAGAAGGGTAACCTCCTGCTCAACCTAAAACAGGAGAGGGAATCATCTGGTTCCAGTAGTGGAATTGAGCGCATGTAATAGAAGGGATACTCTATCTTGTGGAGTCTTTGTAGAACAGATCATTGTTAAACTTACACCTCTTGTAACCCCAGCTAGACTCAGCATACCATAAGACCTAGTCAGACGCGTTGAGTAATAGCAAACTGCAAGGGTCGCTGTGAAAGGAATAGCTCTGGGACTATGAACTTGTAGAGGGATGGTGTGTAAGCAGGCAAAATTTTTTAAGAATAGCCTTATCTATATATTTATGCATCAACTCATCTCGTTTTTTGGGCTCGTGTAGCACTGACGTACGTATAGGCTCTAGCATGAGTCCATCATCCCGTCGTGTCCTTGTTCTAGCTCATCTCATCGTGCCGCAGCCCTGCGCTGCCCGCCACACTTCGTCACATCCTCTCCGTCGCAATGTGGTCATAGGACCCGTAGCTGAGGACGGGTCAGGCTAGTTCGCTAACGCTACAAACGGCGCGACAATCCCCGGAATTCCAGATTCACATGCCACAGCCCCCTCAGGTCACTGCCCGCACTCAGTTGTGCGCCGCTGCAGTTCGACCTGCACAGCATGCCCCATATCCCCGAGAAAGAGTTGCCAACGTGGAGGGATGGTTCGAAACGTCCCAGCCAAAAGAAAACTCAGGAGGGAAGTAGATAGGGCTAGGGAGAGATAGATATGATGCGGCTGAGAGAGAGAGGAGATATGTAGCTAGCTGGGGGATAGATGAGGGGGGAGCTAGGATATATGGGCTAGAGAGAGAGGGTATGCTAGCTAGAGGGGATGATAGATAGCTGATAGGGAAGGATGCAGCTGCTATGAGATAGGCTAGAAGGGCTAGGAGAGGATATAGCTAGGGGGATAGGGGAGGCTATGGATAGCTGATATACTAGAGAGATAAGATAGAGAGGGCTTAGGGAGGATTGGGAGGGGGGAGCTGAGAGATAGGAGAGACTTTCTATAATATCATATATCCAAAAAGTAGCAAATATAATTAGTGATCAAGTGCCGTATTTCAAAAGTACCGTGTCAATAGACATCAACGTAAGTTTTAAGAACATGACGTAGTATCTTACGAAAAAACATGAAATACAATCATCTGAATACGGCATCAAATTTACTACCAAGACACGCACTGGGCACGATCTAGCACCAAAGCATTGGCTAATCCTTTCCTTTTTATCATTTTACAAGTTGCGATACTAATTTAATATTATATACATTTGATATATAGCAACGGAGAATGCTAACGATATTTTCAACATCATGCTAACGATAGATCGATCGCGGAGGGAAGCTAACTACATGACGAAGGTGGCTCGCGCAAAGACTTAGATGAGTAGCAGGTGAACCAAGGCGAACGAGCTACGCTTAATTAGGTGGCGAAGGTGGTTTGTAGCTGACAACCTTTGGGGCTGCGCTAATCGGGCACTTGCACTGGACAGGGCCGGCGAGTGCTGGGGCAACGCAATAATGCCGGACTGGGGCCCACTTTCATATTTTCGCTAATACAGCATAGGGTACGTCGAAGCAAGGCTCGCTGCCGTGAGCAACCAATCTAGCTAGCTAAAGCCCAGCCACGCTCCGGAAGGATCGGACTCCCCTCAGAACGGAGCTATTCGAGCAACCGACACGCCCAGGTTTCTAGGTTTCCATCTAACAAGCCCCATTAGAAGTCATCCCAATTGCGACTTTTCGTGAGTCCTTAAGCACTCGTGAGGTTTATTCCTGAATTTCCAGGGTTGATGTTAAGGACCACGATATTAGCATCGAGAAAATTTGAAGTCATTGAAGACGTCTCTAATAAGGGTAAAGGTAGGACAATTTCAATCTTCCTCCTAAGGCGGTCATCATTTGTCGCAGCGCTAGCCGATCGGCCAAATTCCAGCAACTTTGCTATAGATAAATACCGTATATGCCAAAAGAACAAGATATGCACACCACCTGAAAGGAGGCGTTGGTCAAAACAAGAACTACAGGCGGCGCTCTTTGGGCGATGTCGAACTCATGGCCATAGATGAATTATACAAGGATGCACCGCCCTGCCGAGTACGGTAGGAACCTCACACCATCTAGGCATGTTATATCAAACTATACGAAATAGCTCAAGGGCACCCGGCGAAATTGTTCATAGCACCGGAGGGGTGTAGGCAAAGTACGAGTCCAAGCAGTCAGTGTTAGCTGGCACCATCTCTAGCGTCCAAACCCAATGCCGAGGATCGACAGGCATCGAATAGGGAGAATGCTCTCCAAAGCGGATGGCCGGCCTCCAAAACCTTCAAACCCGAGGAGCGCCTTCGGCGCCATCGCAGGTAGATTGGTCTGCCGTCACGGCCAGACATTCAGACTAGGAGAGACAGCGAGCCAGCGAGGCCAGAAGCAAACTGAGAAGACTATACAAATACAACCAATTGGCTAAGCTAAAACTAGCTAAAGAGCATCGCAGCATCGAGATACATAGTTGCTCAACAAGTGTTCGAAGAAGTTTCAGAGCAGAGGCACACACGCAGAAGTGCGAGTTCGCCGGTGCTCCGAACCGAGCACGGATGACCTCGCCATTTTGTTTGGGCACAAGGTTCGCCCTTGCTTGGAGAGGAGCTACATGTCCAGCGCTAGCAACCTCTCCTATCCATAAGCTGCTCCTCCCAGACATTTGCGGCGTACGCGCGAGCAGCGCATTGAAGTGCAAAAGCTGGCGCCAGGGTGGCCTGTTTGAAGATCTTATGCTCGATATTCTTGAGAGCCTTAAGGAGTTGCCAGGCCTGGTATCATAGCGGTAGCAGTACCGCATCATGTTTGCGGATGCGGTGGGTGTCATCTCCTTGAGAACATCGAGCAATTGCAAGCCGTGGGCCATGGCCAAGGCCCTTCCACAACGGACATAAACCATGCCTCCTCCAATGTCACTCTCCACAATGCCTCGCCCCATGTCATGTAGTGCCGCATTCGCTCTCACACTGCCTCCTTCACTCACAAACAGCAGCCTCGCGCTCCGCGCGCAATCTCCTCCTTCTCCTCAAAAAAGCTTCAAATCAAAGCCATCCTCCTCCGATTCAAATTTACAAAGGAACCTTCAGGGGCATATATGATATAAGCTAACCTCCAGGAAAGAGATTCCAAAACAGCACTTAACCAAGCCTTCCGAAAAGCTTCACGGCACATAGCGATCCCATGCAGCCGCCATGCACGCATTCCCATACACTCGACCTACCTCAGACCACAACGACAATAGTAAAGGCTACACCCGGTAGCAGGGCTCTAAAGGCTAGCTGGCGCCAGCAGAAGCAAGCAAGCAGCAGACATACGGCAATTCATGAAGGTAAACTCGCTCTTCCTTCTAAAGCTCTTGGATTAGACGGATGATATAAATGGCAAGTAGATGTAATAATTAAGTTGGTTGAGTTAGTTGGTTAACCCTAAAACCATGGATTTACCAACCAACCAGAGCGGTATTTCATGAATGGTACATGGTAGAGTCCATCGTCGAAGAAATATGTTCTCCCCTCTCCAGTATCACAAGCGAACATTTTCGTGATCATGGGAATTAAGGAAATTACCATTCATTTGCTTCTACAGTCTACAGCTGACGGAAATCAGCACCAGAGCTTTGGTTCTTTGTCGTCTGTAAGGTCGAGGCTAATAAGTCTAGTCGGTGTTTACTAATAAGTTTACCATGCTTCCTCATGCGAGTTACAACTCTAATAGTTTTCCATTTCTGTAGAATGGAATATTGATAGTGGAGACGCCGACGGTTTATGGGCTTCAAGAAGATCACGTACGTGTAGCAGGTGACAATGAGGTACTGGCTCGATATAAGATTATAGACCATACATACACTACTTGCCTCTCAACTTGACCCTTGATATCCGCTCTCCCACCTCTCTACATCCTACCTTACTTTTTAAAGTATACATAATATGACTAATACACATATATATGTTGAATATATTAATAGGTTTCCTCCGGTCCTTCTTGTTATCATGCTTGATAATAGAAGATCATTGTTCAAGACTCAAAAACCCAAAAAGAAACACGCGAAAATATCAATATCATTAATTGTGCCCTTCGGTCATTATGGTATATATTATTTTTATAAGATGGTTCTCTTATTCTATTCTCAAAATACCTAGCTATTTAATTAATTCAAACTTAATAACTATTCATTAGCATAGCATCAGGTGATATTATTGCATTCGATTCGCAGCATTCCGAGTTCGAAGCATAAAAGGAGCTTTCAAGAGAGCAATTCATAGTCAATTACAACTGAGTAGTAATGCGAATAAAGCATACTAATTAATTCATATTCTTTATTGATAGTTTTTCATCTCAATACTTGTATTGTTTTTAGAAATTTCATCATAGTTATATACAGACAAATGCGAAACAACTTATGTGGCTATTATGTGTGCCACAATATGCAAAATATTTGCCATTTGCCAGCCAATGGCCACACGATACCCAAAATGTTCCATTTACGCAGCGATGGTGTATGTCAAAAGTACCAAGTAATGATGATAAAATGATTTTAAAATTCGAAATGATGCATCTCAACTTAGTACTTACAATTTCACGTGTTCATAGATTTATTTATTTCCTGTGGCGCGCAATTTCTCTTACCTTGATGTGCAAGGTGATGATCCACAAGTTGTGCACAATCCAGAATCATATATACCTTCATATATTCATTATATCAAAAGGCGCGAGAGTTCCACACAAGGGATGGAGATTGTCCTTCTTCTGGCGCTCTGGGGCGGAAAATATGATCATCCAACAGCGTCATAGGGCAACAAATGACCTCAAGATTCACCCTTGTACTCTTGAAATGTATAACACATTGCATACCGGTGATCATATGCTCCTTATTTCATGTATGTACATATTTTTAATTCATACAGTATTATTGTGTAAATGAACTTAATTGTGGTTGTGTGAATGATCGAGTACACATCATATTATTATTTTTTTGTGAAAAAAATATTGTAGTTGTATTTAATTTTATTGTCAAAATTCATATTAAAACCCCCTCGAACATATTCTATATTAAATATAATTTATTTCTTCCTACTGTCCACGGCTGTGGTAACTCCAGTGGACAGCTCGCACATTAAGCGCCTTGCCTTCCCCAGACGAGCTGTGCCGGTTCGCGGAAGGTGGTGTAAATGGATATGTCTGAGTGACAGAGAGCTGACGCCCGCCTCAAGCACTGCCAGAGCGCACCGTTCTGCTCGTTCGAACAGGAGTTGCCCATATAGTCAAGCACGGTTAGAAACTAAGTTATTCACATGAAATGTTGCTCGAGGCTGATGCTCGCGTATTGCCTGCGACCGATGTAAAAAAGAACCTGCTCAAGTAGTAGGTAGATTACGTAGTGTCTCCTCTATATTGCTAGCTCGGATGCACCATTGTCAGTATTAAAATAATGTCTTTGAATAGCATGAAGTTGATATTTAGTGTGTTAGAGCATGTATGACATGATTAACTCGAGTTGCAATGTTATGTAGCATAGGTGTAAAAAGATTGTGATCAGGAGGATTGGTAGCACAATTACGGTGTCCTGCAACTAACTTTTTTTTAAGTACAACTATATATCTCTCAGCAAGAGTGGAGATACTAGGGTAAGGAGATTCGCGTGACGACATGATGAGGTCTTGCTCAATGTTTTTCCTTTTATTTTTTCAAAACCATAGAAGAAAAGCATGATAATATATATGATTAGTGAAACCCATATCTCAATTCATGATTTGTAAGTAGTTCCAACTTCCAATGTAAATATAGGGCTGTTTGGTCGTCGTATCTCTGTCAGTTGTTTATAAACACAAACAAATAACGAACTATCTAGTCATCTGTGTAGGTTTGGAACTGACATAGATGACCAATTCTATGTGGTGGTTTATGGCTAGAACCAGCACAAATATATTTCAAAATATTTCTTAATTTCCTACCTAGCTGCACCTTAGACACTAGTTAGGCTATACTACCTTATCTCATCCAACGTTGTTTGGTTGGTTCATCCTCCTCCCCTCATCCTCTCTCTTAGCCAGGCTCCCTGTCACTGTCCACTTCTAGAGTCAGAGAGACCTCGATGTTGAGGAGGAGGTTGCATTTATTCGGACCCTTGGATCTTTCCGTGCTACGTGTAACTTAGCTCTATGATAGGCTCCATCCTAAGATGCTCCCGTGGCTCAGCAGCTTCTTCTCATTGTGCGATATAACGTGGGGCACCAAACCTTGCAAAGGAGGAAGGTGAAGGCGTCTGCATTGCCCAATCATCTTTCCTCGGGCTCTCCTCGTGCTAACTGTTCCTGTGGGTCGTTCCTTGTCTTGGTCCTTACTGCGATTGCCGGAGGGCCAGGGGGCCACGCGGGTGAAGCAATGGAGACTAAGCTAGAGATGGTGGTCATATGTGACCATAGCGCTAGGGTATTTGAGATGCCACGGCCACACGCACATGTTGATGAGGACATCACTCTCCGGCTGCGCATGCAACACTTCAGATGGAATAATGAAGACCCACATTGACCGACAGATTGTGCATGACAACAAATGGTGAACTGATCGAAGGGAATTATGAAGCACGACGAGCAGGATGAAGATGGGGCCAGGCAGGTCCCAGGGGTGTGCAGCACATGTTGGACTTCTGCGAGGCGCCACAACCCAGGCTGCAGCCGGCTTGACCCCAGAGGGCCCTCTAACGCGGCTCAGATGGCCCAACTCATGGCTGCTCGTTTAGTACCCATACTGCTTTTTGTTGCTTAGTGCTTGATCTCTTCCTGAGCCCAGTATATTACATGTAATATATACACGTATATGAGTCTTGTTTTCTACTCATTTATTTTTTCCGTGTTGTAGGCGGATAGGTACCCTGATTCCTCTCGTGGATTCTGCGCCTCCCTCCGACCACCAGAGGAAACACACGGGCCGCGTTTGGAGGCGTGGGTCCGCACGCCGAGAAAGACCGAAGCCCAAGAGGTGGGCACGCGGCATAAGTCAATCGTACAGGTAACGCGTGTGGCGTGTCGAGAGCAGAACATCCCAGACACAGCACAACCCGCAACTAAACACTACGGAGTGTCGCAGAGATGGCTGTCCCGCCCAGCTGAAGCGCGGAAGAAGCGGAGGCCACAGAATCAGCGTCGAGACTTTCGAGAGCGGGTCGTTGCGCTCGGGATTTAATAATAATTAGTAGTACCCGAAGTTAGGTATACCAGTATTGTGCTAATATATTATGAAATGATTGAGCCTTGAGCTGAGCAGAGGCAGTAATAGGGGGCAAAGGGGGCAAAACAAACGCGATCACTGATCGATCACAGCTTGCCTTCTTGCATGGTCTGGTCTTTCTTTGTCTCGGTCCTATAAAAGGAGAGATGATGAGAAACGATATATACGAAGCAGGTTTCTTTCTCAATCCCATTTTTCCGTTGCGGAGAGCAAAGAGTTTCATCGGAAGATCATAAAATCTTGCGAGAGGATCGGCCAGTAGTGATCGGGCCTGGGCGTCATTGTGAGACTGCTACCCGACTTCCTTGTCCGTCGGCAAGCACATGTCGGTTGGTCATCAATGTGTATTCAAGACTCCAAATTAGATTGGTTGCTGAAATTTAAACTTTCACTTCGCATCATTTGCTTGTGAGCGCTGTGCTTGTCTGCTCGTTCTTACGCTCTCGATCTCGTGGTCTTGCAATTATGCGACTGCCTGATTAGTGCTCGCAAGATCAACCAAGCAATTAGATTGAGATGCTACGGCTAAGTAAGCTGGTGCAGAGCTCAGACCAGTTGGATCGTAGCTAACTGTAACTCCAGACTCAACGAGAACGACGAGACCGTCTCTCATCGAAGAATCGCCAGACCCGCCCCTATCTATCATGTGATCATCGATGAGGACTAGACCATGGTGATCGAGCTAGCTAGACGAAGAGGATCGGAGGCCTGTAGTTATACATCAATATGACATTAGGAGCAGGATATAAAGTAAAATTTTTTCTACCTCCCGAAATTTTTCCCACGGAGATGACGTAAATGTGAAAATGGTCTTTATTAACAGCTATCATTGCAGGCGGGGGGTTAAGAAAGAAGAGTCGTCCTTGCTTTAGATCAGAATAGTCCTTATGAGATGCCAAAAATGGAGGATAAGGCTCCGGAGACGACATGAACCACGAGGCGGATGAACTCCCCAGATCCCGCGGGATCGAGGCCCATCAGGGGAAGAACCGCGCGAAGGTAGGCAAAGAAGATTCATACATAGAGGGCGCGTGGAGGCGGGGGGAGGCGCAGGCCCGAAGCAGTAGTGGCTTGCAACTTTACACCGATGCAATGAGATGCATCCGTGGACCGAGATGGTGATCACCCAAATGGGAGAAGGAATGCACTCTGTACCACTGCAAAATGGCATGCGATTCGTGATTCCTTTGCGTCCTTTTGAGAAGAGAAAAGAAGAGAAGGCGAAAAGGGGCACTCGGCCCTCACCCTCGGCCACATACACATACCATCCCCTCGCACCCCGGAGCGATAAACCACATGCATCGAAAATCAACACTATAATATGGGTCCTCCACTCCACATGGGTCCTCCACGGAAGGTAAGCTAAGGCAAGCCAAGATGTCGGAAGGCCAGCCCAAGGACCCGCCGCAATATTCAAGATGAGCAATTCGTTCGTTCGCCCGATTCAGGTGGTCTACATTCTCATCGAGACTCAGGACTAGATTGTGACCAGTACTGCTAGCGCTGTCTTGTGCGTGCATACTAATTGATGGAGGAGGGAGTCGTGTACCACATCCTCCCTTTCTCCGAGCTTCCTTTGACTTTATGAACGGATGATGATCGATCGCCTAAGAAATGCGGCTGTAGGTGAGCTTGCACCGCTTATCGTCGACAACCAGTTGCATATATCCCAGTTACAGCGGGCACCTTCATATAGATAATGATCGTGTCCAGCGTCAATCATGCCCAAATCTCATTTGATGTAATCGACATGCTTTTCTTTACTCTTACTCAATAATGGGGCGAGAGCAGGTGATGCCACATTGGGGCATTGGGGCCATATACACCATGGTTTTTTTATGAAGATGCCTTATGCCCTTAGTGCACCATCGAGGGGGACCGAGGGGACCAGCTCAGACGCGCTGGAGATAGATTTAGAGGGACCTCCCTCGTCGGATCGCCGACACGCGATAGCGGAGAAGATTTCAGCGTATGGTGCTCTCCCTCAAACACCCGCCGCACAGCCCTCGACAAAGTACCTTAGAATGGTGATAGAAAGGTCACCTGAGCCCACATGCTCTCTCGCAGCATGCCTGCCTGTGCCACTGCTGCATTCTCGGATGTGAAGTATTCTCGAACTGTACTGAAAATGGTGGTTGAGAATGATCTTGCGAGATCTAGCCTGATGAATTGAACATGGCCGGACATGTCGAAGCCGTGAAATGGAAAGGCAAGATCGACGAAAGGCAAAGAATCTGGCGTTGCTCGCTGAAGGCCGTGGTGCCAAATCATCACAATGTGCGCGTGGTCGTAAAAAGTCCAAGTAGTCGGCGGGCATGGAGAATGTGCATTGATTTCCCGATCTCAACAAGGCATGCGAAGGACAATCTTCCCTCCCCGCGACGCCTACATACGGACTCCCGAAGAATTCGAGTCGAGAATTGGGGATGATGGAGTTTTCTCGATGCATACTGGATACATCCATCTTGCCAGAAGCGAAAGAGCAACCGGCTGTTCGCGCGTACTGGCGGCCCGCCACGATCGCGTCGATCGGAACCCTGCACGCTTTTGCTAATAGGAAGTTGGAGAAATGTAAGCTATAAGTTTGAATACATTGGGAGATTTCAGCATCGCCGTCGCTAGTTAAGCATCACGAAAAAGATCTCACACGACCACAACTTCTTAGCCTACCTATTGAAGAAAAGAAAAACGAAAAAATGTGTTTTGTGTGCGGAGAGAGGAACTACTGGGTTCCTTGTCGGCGAGTATCAGGTATCGGCGAACCACGAAAAAGATTAAAGCCGATCCAAGACATGGACGGCGACAAACTAAAACATCAGGGCGTCCAAAGACTAGCGAGCCTACTACCTGCCGCTCGCGTGAGTGCGTCGCATGAGACAAAGCCTTATTCTTGGAGCTTGCAGACCTTGCGGAAAGGGCGCTTGGACAAGCGAATGCCTGTTCAGTCGCACACCCCAGGCAGCATGTAGCACTGGGCTACAAAGCTTGCGCCGAAGCTAGCGGCCGAGCGTTGATCTCGTGCGCGAGCTCTCTACCGTGAGAAAAGATCTCTCGAAAACAGGCATATATTTTGTCTCTCGCTTTGTCCTTTGGGTGCAGTCGGTGGCCGGTAACCTTGCAGATGGAAAAAGCTAGCCTCATTGTTGATGGCATCAAGGAATGCGGCATTGAAACCAAATCAAAATTAAACCACCTCCGCTAAGCTCCATGTTATCAAACAAACAAAGCTGGCCGACAAGTGGTAATAGTCGCCGGTCGACGGAGCGATCGTCTTAACGGCGCGCCGTCGACGTAGCCAGCAGTTCCAAGAGCTCCGTCGACGTTGTAGCCTTTTGGCAAGAACCAGCGATGATCGAGCGTGGGTCAATTCCGGATGAAGTCGTGGTTACGAATTTTGCGGCCGGGACACACGGAGCGGCGTTCGGCCATAGCATGTTCTGGTGGATGAGGCGAGCTTCCTTCGCTTCGACAAATATGCAATACTACTCCAAGCGCGCAAAGCCTATGAGACTAAAGCTACATGCCACCTAGCGCCTAGAGCGCTGAACTCGACTAAGCTCATCAAGGACCGCGTTTCTTAAGAATATCGGGGTGATGACCCAATTTGAGATGGTCGGCGAGGAGGCGAGGCGAGAAACATGATTACTAGCATTACCAGCGAGCGATACACGCGCGATCGCCGCAGCATCGGAGCAAACCATACAAAGGCGCAGTACGCCTTCTCGTGTGCTCTCGGGCCATCCGCATCTCGGAATTATAAACTCGTCGTCCAAGTCGGCAAGAACGAATTCTTCTCGGCGGAAGCCCTAGCTTGCCATAATCAGAGCGGCGGCGTGCATGTTCTCATTGGCTGCTTCAAGGCTCATCTTTCGCGTGCTTACGTGGCACGGATATCGGGAAGGAAGATCTGCTTGAGCCGAGGCTTGTACAGCTCGAACTGAACGTTGGCAAGCCCGCTCGCGGAACCTCAAGTGTTCAGCAATGGGCCTATATTGGCCACACTACATCTATCTGGCATCTAGTCAAACATTGCCACGCCAATGGATGACTAAGGAGCCCCGCCAGCCCCGAAGTGCGCGCGAAACGAAATGCACCAATGAAGCGTCTACGATGCTGCCGGTGCGGGGATCGACATCTTTGTCCGTGGCGCAAACCAGGGGACGGGAGTACATTAATCGCTAATCGCCGCATAGACTACTTCCCGTGGCGAATTTATATTGCGGCGAAAGCCACCAAGTTCTCCGAAAACAATAAATGCATCACGCTGGTCACGGTTCCTTCCACGTCGGTCGACAATGGAACCCAATTCAAGTCAAGAAATTCAGGAATATTACGACGAGGTCAGACGACAATTTGCTTCGGCACAACGATTTGTATTTGACAAATGGTACAGCGTCTTGAAAGCTAAGCACCCAAATGGGCTAGGAAGGCTAATAACTCGCTTTAGATGGCATCAAAACTAACCTACCACCAGAAGGTTCTTGGCCCGCAACGACTACCTGGGTCTTGGCTTCGTGTGCTGTGCCAAGCAAGTCGCTCGAAATCTTCTCGAAGAGGTCGTCTGAAATTAGAGCCTTTCGCGAGCCGACAGCCCGCAAAATGACATCACACACATCTAGGAGGGGCGACTACAAGCCTTGATCACCATATGAAGCCCAGCTCATCACGACCTTCAGTCGACTCGCAGACAGACCATCTGATACACATGTGTTGCCCTAAGCCAAGCTCGAGTCCACATAGGGAGGGAGACCACCGACATCATTCACGGCGTATGGCCTGTGAGTCGCCCGGATGGTGAAGATGTACCAAGGTACCAACCCTCACACTCAACTCACCGTAACGTAATGTTCTTACGTAATATATGATGTATCGATGGTTGGTTATCAATAAACAAAGCACAGTTCTACGATGACCCAGTTGAGAGGTTTCCGCTGAAATTGTCTTCTTCGTCTCTATGCAAGGTGTTGGTTGTTATACTAAAGTGCCGCAGGCATACCAAAGTGCAAGTACGCGTCGCTACAAAGCGTCACCCCAGCATAAGACCGCGCAGAGTCACTCTCCCACTAGCATCCCCTTGGTAAGACTGAGTCGGAGAGTCGTAGTGAGGTCTTCACTTAAGGCCTGCCACCACTTCGCCCGCTCAGTACTTCAAAGTCCGGCTCGGTCTCTTCCTGCCCGCGCCCATTAGATCATTCTAGCCACTTAGTGCGCTTCTGTCCCCACCTGAAGATGTAACGCAAGCCTCGCTAAGCAGGACTCCAGTGCGACTGAGACGGTAAGTTGAGCACCCCTCTGCTTTCAACCTTCTCACGCCTCTAGTGCGCGTCCCTCCCTCGAGCGGCCTGTTAGTAAGGTTAGGCCCACTAACGCGCCACTTCCCCAGAGTAGTTGCGTCCCGCCACAGCACGACCCCAGCTCCTAGCCACCGATGCTCGAAGGCCCCACCCACCTTCGTCCTCATGCGCCAAGCTGTGGCAGGCCACTCCACTCACGAAAGCTACTTTTGGCCCGACTGCTCCTCCAGCGCTCTTCTGCATCAGCGCTAAGGCTCAACGCCACTAAAGCTAATATGCCAACTTTGCCCTGCGGTCGTCCTTCGTCCCCAGGGCCCGGCGCCCTCCGCCCGGCACGGTGTTGCTAAGTGGTTAGCTAATGCTATAGCCCGGCTCTTGGGAACTTGGTGGGCCTTCCAGTCGGCTTAACGACGACAGAGTTAGCCACTACCGAGCGTCTTCCAGCTGCCTCGCGATTAGCTAGCTCCTTCCTTGCGGCAGCCGCCTTCTCACTCCGCGGACACGCCACAAATAGCGAGACACAGTAGACGAACAAACAAACCCGCAATACATGTAGACAAGCATCGCCGACACTATTCTCTAATTCTCACCGCTCGGATAAAGCGCTCTTATTTCACCAAGGCATGGATACATAAGGCCCTAAGAGGAACACATGAGGATCTAACTAACCTAACCCTCGGTTCATTCAAAATCGCGAGTCTTCCACTTGAGGCCGTCCAGGGCTAGACGTGACGTGAAGCCGGAAAGGCGCGCCAGCGTCTGACCGTCGCATGTGCTTCAGACGGCGCGGCCGTTGTTAAGCGTCAATGTTATCCTCAAAACGAAGCCGATGCCTAAACTGGTGGTTAGGCCATTTATACGGCGGGCCGTAGCCGGGCTCGGGATAGCTTTCTTCAGCTGAAGGCTGCAACGGACAAGGACGGACGCGTCGGCAAGGACGACGTACGACGACAGGGGCCCGCGACGGCTGTCTTACGCACGGATTCTGCAGGGGCGGCGCCTGATCAACTTAAGCGCGTATTTGGAGTGAAATTAGAGCGAGGAGAAAAGGGCGCATTTGGAGGAGTCGAGACGGATGAAACGGGTCTTGCAGAGACAGACAGCGAGGGTGAGCAGATATAATATATGTGTCTACTCTGAACTTCGACCGCGGGAAGCGCGTTCGTGTAATAAAATCGTAGAAATGGCAGCAGGCCCAGGAGTCGAGTAGCATTATTAAGACTACTAGCCAGACCGCATAATAAAAGATGGCGAGAATAAATTCAATAAATGAAGAAGGAGCTACCCGCAAAAGGCGCTATAAACACGATTACAATTAATTACAGAAAGACCCCGAGTCTACAAAAGAAAGAGGGTAGGCTGCCGCCCCTTTCAGATTGGACGTCGCTCTTAGCCCTCAAGAGCGATTCTTGCCGCTACGGGACAGACGGACGGGCGGTAGTGATTCTAAAAAAGATGTTAATGCGGAGGCTGCCTCCCTGTTCTCTGACGATAATGGAAGATACCCTACTGCGGTACCGGCTAGCCCCAAATGTGTGTGCTCGAGGGCGATGTGGTGCCATTTCAAAACTAGTCGGAATAGCAGCTCCCGAACAGAAGCTCGGGTGTTACGAGCTTGATGGCCGATCTTCAAGAGCTATGCCGGAGCAGTGTCGTCGTCGCAGCAGTCGCCACGACAACCAGCAATCTAGAATCTCGTTAGAGATACCTCTTCGTCCAGTCTCTGCCAGTCCGCCAACGCTACGTCGGCTCCTCCGTCGGCAATTGGCTGAATGCATCTTCGCGCGGCCCTTCCGTCATGCGAGTGGCGGGAGCTGTGCTTAACATGACATGACGGCTTAATCTCTTGGCATCTCCCTCATGGCGAGCTGGAAGCCTTCAAGGTCGCTTCTTGGGAGTCGGACTCGTCTGATCGTCGCGTCACGCTGTTCAATTCTTCACAGGCCGGACTAGCCTTGTGCAGTGCTCCGGCCTGGGGTTTTCATCGCAGGTCAGCTCAGCCTGCGCATCGAAGCGGTCTGTCTCTCGCTCAACTCGGACAAGCCCGTCTGCGGATCGAGGGCGAGCGCCCTCGCAATCAAGGCTTCACTTGATCGTCAATAGCGATGCGCTTCGATGGCCGGGCCACCAAGTGACCTCTCGGCCACCCGACCTTCTGCTACTACCGACGGCACGGCGACGGAGGACGACATGCTTGTAAGGCCTGAGCAGCACCATGGCGTGGACGAAGAGAGCCACGAACAGGCAAGACCTATCAGCATCACGCAGCGGGTTCGAAGCCGTAGGGACTGACTCAGGCGGCGCCACCCTGTGTCCAAGCTTGGAACGTATGGTATGGATGAGACCATGGAATCGGAAGGGCAAGCGGGGGCGACGGTGTTCACGGCGCTTGGCGCCTGCCTCGAGGGAAGCACGCGGAACCGCCAGGGACACAAGCCGGCATGGGCCCATGACTACTAGACATGAGATGTGCATAGCGGCAAAGCCAATTTTAGCCCCCGCTGCCAGGCCCCGACACGCCCGGCGCGACCCCCCACGTTCTCGTAAATCTGCACGTCATGCTCAAGCCATAAGCTCCTCGTAATGCATCAAGCCCGGAAAGATCTCATCTCTCTCGCAAGTGGAGCTTAGCGAGAAAGGTTTGGTCGGAGTGAGCACCAGCTCGAAGAGGGAGTGGGGATGCATGCGCTCACGAGAGCCCCCCTCGCAGCGGGCCTGCGTCGAAACGTTCGACGTTCACTCCTTCTCTTGCGTGGCTACTGCTGTGTGGTGCCGATAATGTCACTATCCACAGCTATCTATCTAGCACAGGATATTCAAGCCTCATCGGAGCGTCCGAGTGCCGCCCGGCGCCACGCCGTGGGAGAGCGAGGGCGCGGCTGAAGTGGCCGGTGCTTGGGACTATCTCACGAGCCCTTCCTGCCAGTGCTCGCCGCTTCCGCTCGGCGGCCGATTATGTTATCCGTTCCCGAATCCTCGTCACGAGGGAGCGTCGAGAAACTGAGACAAGACTTGGAGTGGGGGATCTCCTGTTTGCTTGCTTCTTTCGCAAGACTCGCTCAATCCCAGCAGAAGCGTCCATCTCTTGGTTATCGCCTGTGTTTGGCGATCGAATAGACGGACAGGCCCATGGAGGTGCGGCGAGGGAATTTGGGCCATCGAGCCGCTCGGTAGTACTAACGCCGATCCAACCGCCTCCCTTTCTTGGGCGCGCAACGGGATCTCTTCACTAGCGCCGCTTGTTTGAAAGTTCAGTGAGCCGGCAGACCGCTGCCCCCATCGCCGCCTTCGCCGCTTGTTGCTATAAAGCATCCTCGATGAGAGAAAACAGCGCCCAACAAGACGCGGCTGGGTCGGACGGAAGGCCTGGGCCCAGACCCGGGGAAGCGTTTATACCGCCCTTGATGGATACACCTAGCGTCAATCCCGCGAAAGGGGGAGGGCGTGCGCGGCGTGGTTTAATGCACGGCTCGCAATGGCACAGAACCCTAAAAGCCGTAATGAGTAACCGCAGCCAAGCGAAAAGACAAGGCGACATGACTCAGCAATGGACAATGGGCGCGCGCCACGGTGGCAAGCGCACCCTAAAGTTTTGGGAAGCGCAACCGTCGCACTGTCTGATGCCAAGCACTAAGAAGATCTCGCTCCACATGCCCAAGGGAGTACAAATACTCGGGCCTTCTTGTGGTATGGCCAAGGGCATGGCAAAGCAAGCCCTCAGCCATGAGGGGCTCCTGTTGTAGGCCAGAGATAGGTACCCCCTCGGACTGTGGAGCGAAAGTAGGGTCTGCCGCTGCATTACCTCCGCCTCTCTTCTCTATTTTTCGGGCCGACCAAGGAGACGCTCTGAAAGAGAGCGCGGGGTCGAAGGCGATGAGGCGAAGCACGATTAAGCTCATGAGCAAAGAGCGGCGCGAAGGGTGCAAACGGCAATAAATGGTGCAAAGTGAGCAATAAGGACATGGGCAGAGCGTACATAAGGTCAGCGGAGCAAAGGGAGCAGGTCGAGGAGCAAGCACAAGTCGGGATACCCACGTGGAGCATAGCAGGACCCGACCGGAGCTAACGCCCAACGAACCAAAGGAAGAATGGCCAGGAAGGCGGCGGAGCAGACATCCCCGCCCATAGCGGGGCCGAGCAGACAAGCCACATGGTCAAGCTCTCGCCTGTCGAGAATACTCGAGTGGTCTGTCGGGTTAGAGGCGATCGCCCGTAACCATCGAGTGGGTATAATTCCCCATGTAACCCGGCGTAGGGGCCGGTTAGGAGGGTATAACCGTAAAGGGCGTGGCTAATATATTATGAAATGACCCCGGTGCCCCCTACGTAAGGGCAGGTGGGGGGCAAAACATGTAAAGTAGCGAGAAAATGACTGGGAGGCCCCCGGTCGGGGCCGGAGAGAGGAGAGGTCGCCTTTGCATGGTGTTGTACACTCCCGTCCCTATAAAAGGGGGGAGGACGAGACACGAATAAAAAAACGAGCTCTTTCTTCTCAAACGTAGCGTTCTTCCCATCTACGAGCGTTGCTAGTGAGAGCACGAGAGTTTCATCGAGCTGTCTTAGGTGCGCAGGATCGCGCGCGGGGCGACCATTTTTTGCTCGTGGGGTGACACCCACAACTCTTGTCGTCTGCAAGCACATGTCGGTTAGACCGTCTGCGCACGTGTATTCAAGACTCCAAATTTTCAGATTGGTTTGCTGAAATTTAAACTTTCACTTTCAGCAATTGAGCTGCTTGTTTTCGTGTTCTTGCTCGTTCTTGATTGCGTGCAGGACCGTTGATAGTGCTTCGGCAAGATCAACCAAACAGGAGATTGGTGTACCGGTTGCTAAGGCACAAGCGTCGTGGACGGTTGTAATCGGACCGCTAACGTCGAACTCCGAACCGGATCGAGAGTTACCTCGTCTCTCATCGAAAGATCGGGCCACAGCTCCTATCACATGTGATGCGAGAGACTAGACCATGGTGCCAGATCGGAGCTAGCTAGCGAATGGGGAAGAGGATCGAAGTTGGAGGCTTGGAGAGTAGCTATACACAGCAATATCTGATTGGCGGAGACAGATATAAATGATTACGAGGAAATTTTTTCCCACGAAATTCCATGGAAGATGAAACGTTATGTGTGCCGGTTTTTATTAACAACGGGAACATACAATTATGCATCGAGAGAAGAAACATTATGTGTATCTATTCTAATTACTAATCAACGACTGACTTAGGTAATGTGAGCATCTGTGCTGGTTCATAATACAACCTGACACATAAAATCAATATATATGTATATATATATATATAGAGAGAGAGAGAGTTCGGCTATGGTGCCATGAAAATACGGAAGATCTTAGATGCCATCTAATTTGAAAATCTGAGACTCAAATAACTGATCCGAACCGTCCATCTTAATCTTCTCATTGAAATCTCTTAAGCGAACAAATTTCGTATTTTTGAATTTTTTGCTATTTATTTTGTATTTTTAAAACCAGCAAATTGGACGCTTCACAACTAATTAGATCGGTGATTTTCAAAAATACAAAAAAATAGCAAAAATTTTAAAAATACGAAATTTGGTTGTCTAAGAGATTTCAACGAGAAGATCAAGATGGACGGTTCGGATCGCCATTTGAGTCTCGGATTTTTCAAACTAGACACGGCACGACGCCTTCCGTGCTTCATGGCAATCAGAGCTCAACTCATATATATATATATATATATATATATTATGTGTCAATATTGAACCAACATATATATATAGGCAAATATACATGTTTTGTTGTAGCAATGGAATATTGGGATGGTAATTAATTATCTATATCTAGGTGTGGGCGAGCTTTATCGAATGTAAATGCATTCACTCGATCTAGCTACTGCCTCAAAGAATCTCCAATAGTAGAATCAACTACTAACTATAAGCAACATCCATATCATTTATAAATAGTATGTAGACAAATACTTCAATGGGCTAGTTATAGTATATTCTCAAAATTAAATATGGGTCTACATGTAATAGTCTTCATTTGTCTTAAAAAACGTTATAGACTAACTCTTGTTTTAGAGCTAGCTTCTGTCTTTCTCTTTCTCTTCTTTCCTCAATATAAGCAAAATGCTGAGTTGATAATTTTGTAGCTAGCTGAGATGACCTTATTTGAGATGCTCTCAGTAACGATCACAACTCAAAACTAGCAAATGTTCATCAGCGACATTAAGGATGAGCTTCTTCTCCGGCTCTGGGTGTAGAGCCAAACTTTTGCTCGTGTAGTACTGTAGTTCCGTATTACTTCTACTAGAGCATTTGGCGCGCCCTACAAGCTGATTAGAAACAGGTTAATTGTTTTATTAATGGACTTCAATTTTAATGTATTTTGTTGAAACAATTGAATAGGTTTAACAAGAACGTGGAATATTTTGAGGCATTTGAGTATGTTTATATGTGATTAACAAAAAGAATTAAGCAATTTTTTTTATATTGGCAGATCGCTATGTAGTAATAACAAATCTGTAGAAGGAAGGCAGAAACTAACGGCGATTGGCCATAACTTTTTTTACATTGTAGAAGCATAGGACCATGTCAGATGGTAAGCAAAATAGATCCAGCTGCTCTCTTGGAGCTTGTACAAAGTGCAGAACACTGTACAGCTGACATAGTGACATGATCTTGTTCATCTTGAACTAACTGCAACACGTTGTATATCTGACATGATCTTGTTCATCTTCTTTTATAGGGGTGGCTATCGCTGTTAGATGTGTTGGTTGGACGTTTGAGCGTATCTCGCTTTGTGCCTGATGGTAGCTGTAAATTGTGAAAAGTGTCAGTGTTTTAAACGCCACGCCTATAACCAGTAGATTTGGCAGGAAAGGGTATTGTTCTTGCTTTGGTTGTGATAGCGTACCTGCTGAATTGATGATGTTGGGTGTGGCAGGGGGGTCGGTAGCAGCTGGTCCTGTACGGAGGATGATTTGATAGCATTAAAAGAACTATGTGAATAAATAGTTGTATAAAACATGAATGCACGTCGTATAAAACATGAATGAACTGTTTGAAAGACGGGGATATGGTTGCAGCGAGCTGTAATGATACAACGATTATAATTATTTGTTTAGAGTGTAAAGAGGAAAATGAAAATGAAAGAAGGTTTTAAAAGCATACCGTCTGTGAGAGTGTAGATAGAACCTCATGGTATATAATGTTCTTGCTGCTTGTACTACATAATTCATCTTCTTCGATTAATATTTTGAAACTATGGCGAGATGTCACTTTAGAAATAGCAACACATAACCGCCCATGTGTGAATACTGGTTTCTTCAGATAAACACCAACTTTCGAAAGAGTCTGTCCCAACCTCTCGTTAATTGTCATAACATAGCAAATTCTAACCGGGAATTGATATCTTCGAAGTGTGAATGGCCATTTTATATTTGATGTTGTCAGAACTATATGTGGTATGTAGACAACTTGCTATATAGGTAAGGATCCTAGCACTTTGCGTTGTAATAACCATTCTCCTAGATTTGTAATGATCATTCTTGTTCCATTGCATAGATCTAATGTTTGGTTTAAATTTCTGAGCAACATGATAACAACACCTTTCTTTAATACAAGACGATGTGTAGGAAAAATGTTCACATCTATTGAATTAAGAAACACTGCTGGATATAGCAGGTCAAGATCAACCATATTTTTTGATGACTTTGAGATTGTGTCACAACTTAAGTATTCTTTGGTATGTCCAGGTACCATTTTAACAATGTATTCATTGATTTCATTGACAGTTGAATTATTTGGATAAACGACGGCCTATGAGAATAGGTAGCTTGGGTCCATATAATAGGAAGTAAAATTAGAATAGACCTCATTGACTAATGCCACAAGTTTGTCACCATGTGTTTATGAGTAAATCATAAGAAAATGAAATCCAAGATGGATTTGCCTCCCTAGATTTTTTCACCCACTTAGCAAACTCATATAGCTCGTTATGTTCATTTGTAGAGAGATTAGGATTATAAAGCCTCATGTTGATTGTATGTTGATTGTTAGTTTGAGAATAGTAACATGGCGCCAAAGGACTGAATTAGTAAGAGGTGCATTTACAATCATTTTGAATCATTTTGCTTGTACCTTTCTGAGATCACCAGTAGTATTTATCTGAAATCTCCTCCAAAAACAAGAAGCTTTCCTCCAAAAGGAATAATTGCATTCTGTGGTGAATATTCAGAAAGAATGTCATGTAGTGTACGGTCAAAAGCTTCAAAACAGTGGCGATGTGTCATTGGAACCTGATCCTATATTATCAGTGAGGTTTTTTGTATTAATTCTGCAAGCATAGTGCCTCTTTTAATGCTGCATATAGTAGTTTTTGTATTAATTCTGCAAGCATAGTGCCTCTTTTAATGCTGCATATAGTAGTTTCATCTATATCAAGAGGTATTTTGAAACGAGGATGAGCAGTACGATATTTAGACAATAACCAGGAAGCTATCCCAGAAGAGACAACAGCAAGGACGATCTTACCCATTGATTGAACCTTTGTGATCGTAGCATTCCATAAGAATGTCTTTCTAGCTCCTCCATGGCCTCAGATGATTCAGATAAGGCACGATCAATAACAATGTTGTATATATTACTTTTATTAATACGTTTACTAATTAAAGTATGACCCTACTATAACCATAGCAAAAAAAAAAAGCAGCAATAATCACTAAAAATAAAAAACAACGGTCAAAACCTGGCAAAGAGAATGAAACTACGGTGATCGTATTGCTGATACAATAGCTCTATCAAAAGACACTACACATAAGTAACCTTCCAGTAAGAAGCATTAGCACTTTAAGCTTAACAATATTAACCTAATAATAACGCATACAATAAAGTAGGCAATTAACATTTTGGCGATTGCACTGCTAATACGTAGCAGAGGGAATGAAACCGCTAGGTAATTCATGAAACCTACACCGAGGGGGAAAAAACCAACAGCAAAAGGAATGGTAAAGACAGTAAAACTAATGGATTGATCTGCATCCTGATGGCCGGAGAGCTGCAGGCTAATTAACCCATATATGAAATGGAACAAAACAACAACAAAAGGAATAGTAAAGACAGTAAAACTAATGGATTGATCTGCATCCTAACGGGCGGAGAGCTAGTTGCATGCTAATTAATCCATATGGAATGGAACAATTGGCTAGTACAGAAATCAGAGAAGAAAGAAGGGTAACTGAACTTAAATGAGGTGGGAAGAGATAAATGAATTAGAGGAGCGAGATCGCTCTGTAACGGCATTTGGCGTCCGGTGGGGAAGGCCAGCAGCGACGAGCGGAGATGGTGAGCGAGGGCGAAATCGCTGCCAAGCCTGGAGTGCCCCGTGCACAAATCTCGCGCAGAAGAGTAAAAACGGCGGAATCAGAACGTATGGAACTCACTGCGGCCAAATTCACGTCTCGCATCGCTCGTCGGAGCCGGCCGACAGCTCGAGAAGAACGGCACAGCGAGGCAACCGCGGCCAGATCTATGCCTCCCGTCGCTCGCTGCAGCCGCCGTCACCTCGAAACGAACGACATCGGGAAGGGCAACGACGAAGAGAAGCGTCGAACGAGTCGAGAGACGAACAGGCGGCATGGGAACAGGGCACCGACCTGGAGGACGACGACCGGCGAGTGGAGATGGGGAGGTGCAAGAGCAGGCTAGCGGCTAGAAGGGTTGAATAGCCGCCAAATTCATCTTGAAGTCTTCTTCAATGACGCATTTCAAAAATTAAGAGAAGAATGCATTCAAACAAATGACACTTAAAAAATAATATCACCTATGAATCATTCTTAGGATAGTAGCATATACCCTAGTAAAAACATCATCTTTACTATTAAAAGTGCCTCTCGATGGTGGTACGTCATTTTCAAAATTTTTTGAATCCGATGACTGGTGGTGTAACGATACATCCTCTAGCCTTGGCTTGGCAGCACGCCGCTCCCCCATCTTTGGTCTCCACCGTCCCAATCCCCCAATCCAAGCGAGCCAGTGGCACTACCAGTGGCGGCCGCCGCCGCCGCAGCCGCCACCTCGAGGGGCCCTCTGTCTCCGACCCTCTCCAAAGCAAGCCCGCTGTCCGCAGCACTCTCCACAGGGAGTCCCACCTCCTCCTCATCCCGCGCCGCCGCGGCCGGCGGTAGCGGGGTCGCCTCCCACTTCCGGCGCCGTGTGCCCTCAGATCGGAATGGCACCGGCATCTGAAGCGCGAGCTGCTAAATGGTGCCCGCGAGCTCGGACCCCACTTGCCAGAGCCGCCCGCCGATCTCGGCGAACGACGCGACCACCGCTACCGGGAGATCGACAATCCCGTCCTGGCCCCCGCCTCCGCCGACGAAGGGGACGATTGGGAGGTCGAGGTCGAAGGGGATGAGCTTGAGCGGAGGCAGTGGCGGCGACCACGGGAGCTGCGGCGGCTGCGCCTGGAGGAGGCCTGAGAAGCCCTGCGCGAGGCAGTCGGCAAGGTCCCTGCCCATGCCGCTGCACACCCATCCATGCCTCGAGTGAGATCTCCATGGATCCGACCACACGCTGTAGTGCCCTCCAGCTGCCAAAGAAATCATTGGTTCGTGCACACCGCCAGAGTCTTTGCAGCTGCCGTGCTCTCCAACCTTGCGATGTCTACTTGATCAGGTATATGAAAACTTGTGCTCTTGAAATTCTTCGGCTGCAAGCATTACGTAGGGAAAATGCTTCACCTGCTTCCTCCCCACTCTGAATTTCTGAAGTAAAAATCTAATTGATGTGCCTAGCCGTTGGAGGACTACACACAGGACTTCATCTTATTAATCTTATCAAGTATGCTTAATTTGGGTTACTCTAATGTTAGTCCTCTTTGGACTGATCAATACCCTTTGCATGTCCGTTGTGCGGTGACCAGCGATTTTGCTGCGTGCCCTAGGTAATGGAATAGCTTGGTTCCATTTTTTTTTTAAAAGTATGCTTAATATGTGCCATGAAAGATGGAAGTATTAGGATGAGAATTTGTACCTGTGTTTCTCTCAAATGTAACAGAATATATTTGCAGTATATTTCTATAAATATGAAATCACTTCTACATCAAGTTCACTGGTATGCACTGCGACAGAGGAATATATTTGCAGTATATTTCTATATCAAGTGTTTCCAGAACATGATTGGAGCATTATATAAAAATTAGAACCTTACTGATCTAGGCGTGTTTTACATTATGCTTCCGTTGAAAGCACTACTAACATGTAAATATTGTTTCTTGTTCTAATTTCTGGTGATATCAAGTTCCATTTTAGGTCAGTGGACCAATATATTTAAAGACATTTTAGGATCATATATGGAAGTTGCTAAAATAAAGCACTTTTCGTGCTTGTAGACTAGAATCCTTGAGACCAGAGTCTCATATGCAGCCATGAAGAAGTTTTCCATCTGTCGGTTCAGATTTGCAGTACCTTACGACTTCTGCTTATATCCTGTTTGGTTAGACCATATAAATTTCGCCATTGATGGCTCCCTTGTTTAAAAACTTCAGTAGAATGGTTCATGTGAACTCTATAGGATGGAAGGTTCAAATATGTTAGTTTAGTAAAAGTTTCATACAAAACTTGCATCTAATAAGAAAGTTATATAGAATTTAATCAAAATTTGTAGCTTGATGAAGCAGAGCTGGTGAGTAGTAGACCGGTAGGGCAGCTCGGCTCCCGTGCGCCGCTGCAAAAGAAAGTTCCTTGTGCCTAGGTGTGACTTCTCATGCTTGTCAGATTAGTTTAGTTGGCTTTGTATGGTGTTAGTAGTAGAAACTTTGCCGTATATTAATAGCTAATCGTGTCATGGGATAGCCTTTGCTGAATTTCTTTTCTCTGCATTACCAAAATTGTTGAAGTTCCTTTTTTTTTTTGTGAGATCATGGTGCATGCCACTCTTTTCTCCAAAGCAAGGCTCATATCAATGGATATCTATGATAGGAATTAATGTTTGCATTTACAAGGTTAAAACCAATTTGAATACTTCCAACTAATTTGTCTGGTTGTAATTGTAAGGAAGAGTTGAGTTGCCATTAAATAATTATGGTTCTAGATCTGCAGCAGTGAGGAAGAAAAGCCACAAAACAATAATATTTTATTTACTATTAAAAGTGTCTTCTGGTGGTGGTACGTCATTTTCAAAATTTTTTGAATCCCATACGGATGCTTGCTTCTCTACCACGATCCAACCCATCATGATTTGACCAATCCACACGTCTCGCTGCCCTTCCTAGGATCCGCGTGCTGCACTCCCGGCCAATCAGCATGCAGCCAACGCACTGCCTCCTCGCGCCCCACGCCTCCACCCCGCGCCCGCCCCTCGCGCCCTCGCCTCACCCTCTCGCGCCCCCGCCTCCTCCTCGCGCCGCCCATCTCCTCTCTCGCGCTCCTGCCTCCCAACCCACACCGATCCGCGCCGCCCATCTCCTCTCTCGCGCTCCCGCCTCCTCCCGCGCCCGCCTCCTCCTCCTTTGCCTCCTCCTCCTCCTCGTGCCCTCACGCCCGCCCTCCTCCTCCTCCTCCCCTCTCTCCCGCGCTGCCCGCCTCCTCTCTCGCTCCTTGCCTCCTCCTCCCCCCACCCTCCTCCTCCTCCCGTCCACCTCCCTGCCTCCTCCCGCCGCCCGCCGCCTCCATGCCCCTCCTCTCGATTTGGCCGATGGCGACCGAGCTAGCATGTGATTTACTTGTAAGTGGTTTTGTTATCGTAATTAAATACGATTCTTAAGTTCGTATTTTTATACAACTCCTCGTACAAGGAAAAACAAAGGCCTGGATGGCAACTTAGTTGGTGCGAAGATCAAAGTATGGTGGCCAGATGATAAGAAGTAAGGTGGGGGGTAGCATTAGATGTATCTGAAGTGTAGCATGGCCTTAAGGTGGTTAATTATTGGATTCTCTAATTATAAAAGGCTTAGTAATTGTTACAATCTCTCATTGAGATATTTGGATGAAACAGATAGATATGTTATCACATGGCATTTGTTAGCTCATTCCATTTTACTACATTATGCCTTCCTTGTTTTTTAAAACAGATTTAAATCTGCAGTGTAGATCCTTCTACTTTGTTTTGAATGTTGTTTACAAATGAATGTTGACATTTAAATTTAGGGAAGTCTTGTTTGCTGTTTAAATTATATGTTTCGGCCCATTATCAATGTGGATGCCGTTTGCTTTGGTAGTTGGTACATTTTGTTGGCTTTATTTTGTAGTTTGTTTCAGATTTTTAAATCTTTCCATTTAATTATTTGCAGGTTTTATAAGAGTGTTGTCGACTCTTTTGATTCTGTTTCCAAAAGGCACAAGGTGTGCCTTCTATACATTGCTGTATTATCTCCCTGCACTGTCTATTTGGCTCATATGAAGAACTAGGCTGATTGAAAATTCATTCATTCAATTTTCATTTTCTATGTTTGCTCTAAAACTGTTTGGAGCTTAGATTGCATATGATGATGGAGATATAGAAGTACTACTCCTTAGGGATGAGAAATGGGAATTTGTCAGTGAGGTATGCATATTTCACTGACCTCAAGATAATATTTTTTATGAAGTACAGAAGAAGCAAAGCTCTAATTCTCAGCTAATTTCCCCCCTTCGCTCTCCATCGCAGCGATGCATTGCTTTGTGCGCTACTTTTAGGGAATTCGTACATCAAATTGGCCTCGAAGTTACAAAGTGAGGGGAAAAATTTTGGAAAGGTAAGAATTACTGGTCGTCATCTATTATGTTGTTGTAGTCAAAATTTGAATGCAACCTGAAAATTTTCTGAACTACTTGTCAAACTACTTGGATCCTATTGTTTTCATTTTTCTCACTCACTCAAGGTCTGCATATTTGTGATGGCAATTTACGTAATTTCTGTGCATGTACGCGTGCGCGTCCTGTGTTTTTTCAATTTTCCAGATTGATATCATTATAGCCTGCAGTTCTAGCTTATGCTTACAATCTGTGGTGCACCTATTCCACCAGGTATGATGATTAGAGCTAATAGACTAATGGCTAAGATCAGCAAACAAACAGGTTGCAGATATCACAGAGATGTTAGATTGCATAGTATTGTAACATCATGTTGGACATCAAATAGAAGTATTTGCTATGTAGGTATAGATCTATTCAAAGTGAACTGAAAGCCTGAAATTATTTTTAGTAGTTTTTAGGTTGCTTGGTTATTTTAGTGTACTGTATTCTAGACCGTATGCTAATTTATTTTCATATTCTTTTGTGTTCTACATAAGATGGAAAAGGAGAAACCCGAAGATTGAAAAGGATCAGCAACCTGTTCTAGAGATCAGACACTTCCAACCAAAATGGACTTGCAAGTATCAAAAAAAGCCTTTTTGTGATGACCGATCATTCATACCAGTTATGTTTGTTGGATCAATTTTTGTAGACTCTTCTAAATATTTTCAAGCAATCAGTTTGATACAATATATGGTTCCAGTAATTTGGGCAGAACATTCATCTCTATGCATACACTTTTTTCCCTGCATGCATTGTCATGATTTGGTTAGCATGTCATTGCTTAGCTTGGAAGAATCCCCCTACATTTCTGAATGCATCTATTGTTTTGTTAGGTTAGTACTCCATGCATGAAGTTTTTTTCAGTTACATGTCAACAATTTGCTCCTCATTATTGTTGTACAGATGAAAATTGAATACACGCAATCCTTTGTCCATGTGATGTACGAATGAAAATTGAATACATGCATTCCTTTGTCCATGTGTTATTTTATCGGTTTATCTTCATAGATTTTTTTTCGATGGGTAGATGTGATCTAATATTGCAGCAAATGATTTAGAATTTCTATTATTTTCTGATGTTTCGTTGCAACGTACGGGCATTCAACTAGTCAATAAAAATTCGTGGATCGTATAGCCATGATGTTTTTTCTTAGGTGCTCTTGATTAATGAAGGTTCAACAAAAAAAAATCAACTCCAAAGCAGCTTTAGAAAAAAAAGAAATAGTACAAGCTCGGCTGCTTTTAAAAAAGAATAGTGAACTTTCGGTAGAGATCAATAGAGAAGCATATTGATCAAGAGGTGATTTCTCAATAAATATGACTTATTTGAATTCCTAAATTTTTCTCTAAAGGAAGTAGTAGGTCACAAAGCTACGTACCAAATTTCACCTTAAGATCAAGAGTAGAAAAAATAAAGTAAAAATAACAAACACTGTTGTTCAGAAATTTCGGACAGAACATTTGCGGCTCGACAAAATCTTCGTGCTGTCCAAATGGTGACTTCTATGCAATTGCCACTTGGAGTGGTAGATATGTGAGTCATGCAACATTTCTAGCAAGAATCACCTCAAAATCACTTCGGATGAATTTTTGACAAAAATAACCAGAACTGCTGTGCAGAGAAACCGAATCCACCAAAACAAGGAAAAAAAATCAAAACTTGATCTCGACATTCTTGGTGAGTTGCAAGACGAAGATAACTAATATGAACAACCACAACACCTCCTAGATTAAGAAGTTTTCAGCATGTAGAAGGAGGGGAGACAAAGAAACTAGTTGTAAAAAAACAAATTAGATCAAACATATAAAACATAAGAAGAACAAAGTAAAAACTTCTTGTGAAATCTTTTTCTATTGATTGGTTGATTTTGTATAGTCACACAAGAGTGGACAAAGCTCCAAAGAGTATATAATTCTGAAATAAAATCATAACTAAGATTTGGATGGAGGATCCCTTTACCTCTCCTTATATAAAATCCTTATATAGGCTTGTTAAGTACATCTCCACCTTGAAGGGTTGCTTACCTTCTAAACTAGCATATCAAGGATTACGATTCACTCACTCAACTACCAACAATCAGTCTTACACATAAGTTTTACATAGGCCACACAAGGCCTGTATGGGCTTTACACAAAACTAGGTCAACTGATATAATAGGTCTTCATCCCTTGACTTGATTGCTCATTTTTAGTGCATCCGGGCCTCCAATCCGAACTGGAAATTTTGAGCCATCTCAAGTCCATCTCCATAACGTCCATGTGAGCCCGGTTTGAGCCCAACCGTCCCTCCAGCATTCTCAACCGTTGTGGACCTTGGTTCTCCCAACCTAGTGCTGGTACCCGTCAACGACCACATCTGTCTTAAACCCTGCACTCAAATGGACCAACACAATCTCCACAAATATCTTACTTATCTTCCTGCAAGTCAGCATATTATCATGTATAATCATGCAATAATCCAAATTAACATGAAATTAGCACTAATCATAACTAGTAAAAACTGCATCACAAATACATAGTAGTTTACGAAAATTATATCAATTAATCGGTGCGTCAAATTATTTTCTGCCCAAAACAAAAAACCTTCGTCTTGAAATTTTCTACAAGAGCTATGAAGACCAAAAAATCATGCAAGTAAAGAAGCACCACGAAACAGTTCAAACTGTAAAACTATATGTTGGGGAAAGTATGTGGCCCATGAAGATTCGACCCACTTACTTACCCGTGGCCCCACAGGAGGCAAGCTCGGGGCCAGCAAGCTCGCGCCCGAGCTTGGCAAGCTCGAGCCCGAGCTTCCCCGCCTCGGAAGCTCGGGCCTCTTCCTTCCTCCGGGCTTCTAAAGTACAAAAGAACAGGACCCAAGGCAAATCATCACGCGCCACGGACAGGATACGCTTCGGGTTCCCAGAGTCATCAAGAATTAAATGCGCGCATTATGCAGAGGCGCCTAGCGGCGGCTTCGGCGGGTGGCGGCGGTCTCGTCAACGCCCGCATGGGCAAAGACCGCATCTTGGCCGTGGCGGTCCGTGGCGATGGTCGAAGATTGCACTCGATTGCGGTGGGTTGATGCGCTACGGCATGGGAAAAAACAACGACTAATTCAGCGGACGGCGCAAGCTACGGTGGCCAAGGGCACCTATAAAAGGCGCCTGAGCCACAACAACGCAACGGGCTTCACCCGGCATACACACAACTCACTTGGAGAATAGCTCTTGTAGAACAGAGCACTTGCACTCTCGTAGGAGCTCTAGTTCTCGGCGGTAGTTCTCCGCATCGAGTGCTGTACGACTCCGTAGCGGTGCCACGTCTGGGCTGGCGGTACACCTCCGCCGCATCGAGCTGGCTTACATGGCCGTAACCCAAAGGTCTACCCAGGTCTAACTGCAAGTGCCGCAACTCGAGTCTGCCTACATTCACCGATCGGATGCAGATCTATAGGCCCGGCCCGAAGGACGGAGCGTGAACTGCTAAGCGCGCGCGGTCGCTCGGCTGAGCCGATCTAAAAGACGGTGATCACGATCTCGGCCTGTTAAGCCTGAAGTTTAACCGCACCATGCTAGCTCTTGTATTGGGGCTCGACCCCAAGAGTTCCTAAGCCGGCTATCGCGACGCTGTCACAGCCTCTATGTACGGTGATTTCCGCACCTGTCGGGCGCCTTCAAAGCGCGCAAGTTTTTCTGATGCGTGATGCGCTTCGAGAGCAGATCGATCTGCCCTGATGACCCGACAAGTAAGCAGATTGCGACAGCAATAAGCTTGCAAGCAGCGTTTAGCGGGAGCCGGCCAGTATTTATCTACCATCGCTGACATTCCTGCTGTCCTTGGCGTGTGCTTATATTTAGGCATCCAGCCATCTATCTGGTGAGTGTGCGTAGTGGCAACCTAGAACTCCGTGGCATTCTATGTTCTAGTCGATCTGCGTTGCCTCGAAGTACAGCTCCGAGTGCGATGGGAGTGGTGGAAGGCCAGCATCGTCATAATGAGAGCCCACGCTGACTCGGATGACTTCGAGCCTCTGCTGATGAACTTGCAAGCCAGGAACGCTTGTGGTCAAGCTTGTGGTGGCGCTTCGATCAGCTCCTTACTGCGAGGACTACGGGAGAGACTCCTACGGAGCGGAGTCGGTCTTGATGATCAGCGTCGAGGCTCATCTCAAGAGCCTTCAACAGGAGAAGTGCTACCCCTGTTCAAACCTTGAGCTCCAGCTATCGGGTCCGGCCCACACAGAGCAAGCGATTTATTGGTCTTAGCCGGATTTAGATGCGAACACATTTATGTCATAACGAAGATGTGAGAATCAACCTCAAGCCAAACGCGGGCAAGACTAACTGACGGCGGTTGTCGGTCGGAGGAGTGGAGGAAAGAGAGAAAAAAAGCTCACGCTTCGCCAAGAGGACGCCCTCATGTCGCTTCTCCCATGGTCGGGCTCATGGACCATGCGTTCCTCATCACGCGAAGAGCGTCCTTCAACCGCCTCCTGACCTGAACGGCCTCAGACGCCCAGAAACGGAATGGACGTGCGCGACGAACCGCCGGCTGCCTGCATACGTCCATCGTGGGCAGTGCCTACGTCCATGCGATCAGACGCGTCCTCTTCGCCGAGAAACATCCTGAGACCTAATGTTGCCGGAGCCCTGCGCGCCTTCCCGCCCAGCAGCTATGGGCTCGATCGCGCGACTTGGAGATCATCGGAAGCCGACGGCCTCATGCGGCCTATACAAAGCCGCTTCTTGGGCTGTAGCAAGCCGATCGGCCCGGTGAATTTTGGCCCATCTACGAATTCTTCGCGGCAAGAAGGAGACCAGCACATGGATTTCCACCGTCTGATCCCCGCTGACTCCCTCTAATGGTTCACTTTCTCAGCTCTCAGTTCTCCTGTGTGGCAGCGAGTGAGAGTGTTGGTGCATTGGCGCGAGCTACACTCGCGTTCCTGCGCTTGGCGGTGAATCTGTATCCACGATGGATCCCGCGTCAAAAATCAAGACATAGCCATCCGCTCACGGCACACGTGTCACGAGCTCTTACAAGGGGACGTCAAAATTTTCCTTGAGATACGGTCGACCCAGCTAGGTCGTCGAGTTCAGTTACACACGCCATCCAAGGCATCGACGCCTTACACAGCCAGCAAATTCAAATTCATATGACAAACCTGGACTACCGCGTACGGCCTACAAGATTGCCATGTCACACAAGAGCCGAATGCTGCCAAGCGATCGGCAGACAAGGCTGACTGACAATGCGTGGCAGTCAGGAGTCAGTGCCGTCCCGGCCAAACAATGTCATGTGAGTCGCATGCGCGTGAGGTTGCGACCGCGGGAGCACTGGAGCGATCCGGTGCAAATCTAGCTCCGAAGGATCGATCGACAGAATTAGTCAAATAGAACTCAACCTCAGCTCGAACTCGACTCTTCGAGCCGAGCTCTTCGTGCCCGGTTCCGGGCGTGGGCAGGTCCCCAATAAGCAGTCGCCGTTGCTGACGTATTGGCTGGTACATCGCCACAACGGCCATTGACAAAAAGCTTCGTCGACTTGCCTGTTCTTTCAGCAATCCTGAGCAGCCTCTCCAGCCGCCCCATCGGCATTCCATTAGTCTAAGCTTCCGACTGCGTCTATCGCTATCCGTCGGTCAAGAAGAAGAGTTCGCCTAATGTCAAGAAGAAGGGTGAGTGGCTGGCACGTACGCAACGACATGCCCTTTGCCGCTGCTTCAGACAATTTCCAATTTCGATTTCAACTGACATAGACCAGCGATTGGCGCAGCAGTCGGCGGCACGACTCTGCGATGCGGATTCACGGCAGCCGCTCACTGCGTTATCATATCACATGCGGTCAATGGCGAGAGGAACGCGAGCCGCCGAAGAGAAGAGCGCGCCGTAAGAACCTTGTATTCTGGCACCATCGGACCATGTACCTCCTTGCCCGGGTAACGGGCAAAACCGCTTCACACTCACGACGGATCGAGAATGAAACGCGTGTACGGTTTTATGTAGTAGACGATGAAAAGCAAAGTCCCGGACCATGTGGACCGATGGTTCGTAGCACTTGCTAATCTTAAGCAAGTTATTTGTTGAATCAAAAAATATGTCTTTGGTGTCGGCAGGATGTTGCTTGGCTACTATGTGATAAAGAGGCATGCAAATGTGTCGGAGCAAAGAAAATCGAGGCCATCGAGAATATAAGCCCGACGAGGTGCTCTCCATGGGATTTCAGTCATATCTGCTGCCGTACGCTCATGCGGAAGCTCGCTTTCTTACTTTAAGTAAGCATGATGGAGACGGAAGGCCCCGCAACACCGCTTAGCGCCACCGCCGCAACCGACGCGCCTTCCCCTGTAAATCGCCCTCATGCGCATCGTGTGAACTTGTAACCAAGGAAGCGAGCCTAGGACCGTACGTGACGACCCTTAGCCTCAGTAGTGGCGACGAGGGAGCCTGTAGGCGGCTCGGCCTCCTTGCTCTATGGCCGCGTCGCGATCGCGTCACTATTTTCAGCCCATCCCAATCATCAGTCCGGCCTTTAAAGACATCATCGTCATCGTGAACCATCATACCCCGCATACCTCGAATGAGAGGGTCGGCGCGTCGAGCTTAGTGAATTTGACATCAAGTTAGTACCGAGGCGTGACTCAACCCCGAATCGATTGGACTTCTGGCCGGCGCTCGGCGCTCGCAGCAGGCCAACTTAGGGCCTAAGAGCTAAGAAGGCCTCTTTGAACCATGATGTGTTCTTGGATGGCGCGCGATTTGAACCACCATCGGTTAGGTTTGTTCTCATTTCCTCCCAGGAGAACAAATTTATTATAGTATCCCGAGTACTCTCCCGAATCGCATACCTGCTGCTTCTGAGGCCGAGTAGGAATATCAACGGCTATGTCAGCTTTATTCGCCGGACCAATCGCCCAGGCTGTGCGGCCCGCCAAGTTTCGAGTTTGACTGGCCAGCTATATTGGCGACATTGGCTGTCTGATATAACGTGTGTTACTCGGCGAAGAACTATCGGGTTGCTAGGTAAGCTTCTTGGCTTTTATGCCTGGCTCTCACATACAGCTAAAAAAAAGCCCTCTACCCTCCTATTCTCCGGGAAGGGAGGAAACGACGACCGGTCCAGGCAGAAGAGACGGTTGCCTCAGCAATGCGCTATTCCTCCGCAGATGAACGTTTCACTGCCCAGATAGCTGTATGGGACTGGCGACACGTTCCGGCTCGGCTCTCAAGGACGACCCTGGACTTACCAGAGTCTGGTAAACTAACACTAAGTAGAAAGTCGTGGCGGAAGTCGCACGAAAAGGCAGCAATCTTCCAAAGATCATCGGGATGCGGGATCATTCTCCCAGCCTCTTCGTCTAGTCGATGAAAAACCGTCGCGAAGTGTATCTGTGGCTATAACCGCCTTGATAGTCAGCCTAGCACAACAAGATAGGCTCATCAACGCGGGTTAACTCCCGCACGGCCATTCTCAACATGGATGGACATATTTTTGGACAGGCTTAGAGGCTTTAAAGGACACACTGAGAAGCAAAGTTCTGTTCGACACTTTCACTAAATGTGGATGGTAGAACCGATGAGAACGGTATGTCAATATAGTGACGAGGGTTCCTTAGGTTCCTTAGAACAATATCGTGTAAGCGTCCGGGCGTAAAGCTAACCTTAACAATTACGTTCGTCACAAGTCATGCTTCCGCATACCTGACCGGCGTCCGATGCCTCGCCCTAACCCAGCCACCCCAGAGCTGCTCCGGGCCACGGCTGGACAAAGTCGCCGAGTGCATTGGCCACGAAGGTATCCGGAACTTTCAACATGCGATCGCCAACCCGCAGCTCTTCTAACATGGCGGGAAGAACTAACCACGAGCGCCCTGAACTACCCGCCGTGCGCCGTGGGCGCCGCCGGACACACCAGAATTGGAGCTCATATCTTGGTCCGCGAGGCGGTCGTGTTCGTAGAAGAAGCGTAAGATTAAGACTTGCACGTGCCGAATTTCATTTTGCTTTGACGCGGCGAGGACCTAGCGAAGCTGCTGGAACCAGAGCCGATCTGCAGTGCCAAAGTCGCTACTGTCACTGACACATGATCTGATTCCATCAGACATACCACAAGCGGCAATCAAGGTGGGCTAAGGTGTACGTTCTAGACTAAGCAGTAGTCTGTCGCTACGAGTAGAGTGAGAACAGCAGATCGGGCGTATCCGTCCGACACAACGTATCAGGTGTTGACGACGTGTATCATCGTGCGTGGAGCCTGACACTGGGTAGGCTGGCCGATTTATAGACGGGAATCCTCAACACAGCCTGAACATTGCTCAACTTCAACAAGGCTTACGCGCCGAGAAAGAAGTCCTCAACACTATCTTGTTTTTTTTGTTCATTTCTCCTAGAAGCCCCCCACCCGACCCCGGCTTGACATCAGGCCCAGCTCACGGATGGCTGAAAGCAAGCTTTCCTCTGCACACGTCGCTGGCACATCCAGCACCTCGATACTTGCCAGCGGCACAAAACAGCCGACTCCATGCCACTATGCCTGAACTCTTGCCACAAGCGCAGTCCAACTAGCTTACTTACAACATAGGGACCGCTCAAAGGCTAGCCTTGAACACAGTGTGCGGGTCGTCTGACTATTAGGCTTCTAGCCACGTCGGACGACAACTCCAGAGCCTGATGAAGCCTCGATTGACATTCTCGAGCTTATGACCTCTGACGAGGACAAAATTGTCCCGGGAGCAGGTGGGCGACACCTCTTCTCTAGCGCTAAGCCAGATTGAGACCTTCCTACTTGCACTCGGCTCGTCCTTCGGACATTAATGGCTCTAGTCTAGGGTTATTTTCAATTTCTCTAGCTATTCGACTTCGGACGCCTCAGGCTTCATATGATAAGAATGATTTTCAAAATGGTTTTTCCTGCCAAACACCATGTTTACGGACGTAGCCATGGCGTCGGGTCTGTGGTGATTTCCAAAGTTTCGAAGCAGCCACAGACCACGAGTTTCAAGTTTCCACTGGACATGGCAGACTGCTTAAGTGGATTCGATTTTAAAATTTAGTGAGTTTACTAGATCCGAGGTCGGACATGGCTTGCAGAAATCGGGCATCTAAACATCTTAAAAATTGATTTTCCAATATCGATTCCTAATCAAAAGACTTCTCGATCATTTGTTACGCCCGAAGCTTCTCCTTAGAAGCACCTGACATGGCTCTGGGCTAGGATCTAGGACTTTACTACGCTTTCAACCATTTCTTGTCTACACAACTACTAGCGCTCATTTGCATGCAGAAAAATAATGTAAAAAACGTGGCGACAACCACAACACAACTTTATTAAAAAGTTTCGCTTAAGCCATTGAGCCGGCTACACTTAGTCCCAATGGAAGGGCCCCTGAAACCCGGCGATGGCGCGGCCACTTCGCAAGCACCGGGCGTTTCGACTAAAGTCCGGGCGGCAAAGAAGATCGCGTGCCACGCAAGCATTGCCCACGAAGCGGATCAAAGGCCCCGCGGCCGTGGGACGATTTCAACCAGCCGCTCGACCTCGCAACGCCACGGCTACGCCTTCCTCCGCGAACCTCGCCATGGCGAGGTCGGTCGCCAAAGCTCCGCCAACTCGATCACAAGCCATGGAAGCAAGAGGGCAAGGTACGAAGAAAGGAGTCCGATAAGAAGTGACCGACGATTGGTCTTTTTATAGCCGTGATTCGGGAAGCCGGCGATCCCAGAGTAATGGCGTCGGAAGCGCCCGACGTGAAACCGCTTCAAGATCGAACGCTAATGTCTTGGGACACGCGCGATAGTCAAAACGACGCTCGCATTTCGAGAGAAGGCGGACCAAGAAGTGACGAAGGAAAGAAGTCAAACAAGTCAACTATATTAATAAAAGGTATTTACAAAGGCAGCCGGATTGTCGCCCAACAAAAAGAAAAAGGGGGCTCACGGCTTAGGCCGCACCGGAGCTTCCGGTCTTCCGCCAGCCTCGCTTTTGGCCCAAGGTCGAGGAGCTCTTCCTTTCGCCGGCAACAGATTTTTGCCCAGAAGGCTTCATTGGCGACTCCAGCCCCGCGACGGTATCCCGCTGGTCTTCGCAGGGCCCTCCATCGCGTTGCAAAGCAGACTTCGCCCGAGAAAGCTCCACGGCAAGAGGTCGCGCCTCCACCACGCCGAGCAACTCACCGACGCTGCACGCCTAATCGACCGGAGGCGCTCGAGCTCAGGAGGGTCGCGTTTCGCCTTAAGGGCCTCCAAAGAACCGCAAGAAACCTCCTTGCGCCCTCCTCGCGCCACGGCTAAGGCCGCCACCGCTGCTCGAGCCTCCGTAACTATCGCTCGATCGAGCTCGAACGAAGCTAGCTTCGCTTCCGGGCGCTGGCTTCCGCCGCCATCACGCTTCCGACATCATAGGGGTTCTTGTTCGCATTGTGCCTAGCCTCAAACGAGCAAGCCATGCCGATAAGTTCGCGTAAACCTGCACCAAGGATAGATTAAGGAAAAGGAGGACCGAAGCAAGGAAAACACAAGACAACGAAAACCAAGCCCAGAGGCACTTACCCGCTTGACAACCGCCGCAGCCGCAACATCGTACCGAAGCTGGCACACCTGGCGAGGAGAGCGCCACGACCGGGCGGCCCGAGCCTGCCGCCTGAGCCGCTTGGCCCCTGCCATCTCTCATGCAGTGCTCGGCCGCCCCCAAAGAAGCTCGCCACCTCCCATAGGCCCGCCAAGCCTCCCGCAGTTCTGCCGCCTCCCCCCAAGCTCGGCCATCTCTCGCTGGCCAAGCCTCCCAGCCTCCGCAGCCACCTCTGGTTCGGCCAAGTCTTCCGCAGCTCCACCGCCTCCCGCAGTTCGCCAAGTCCACAGGACGCCGCCTCCCACCAAAGACAACCATGCCTCTAGACGGCTCTAGCTTCCTCCACGACTCGCTGAAGCTCTCTTATTTTTCACATACACTTCCTCGCAAGCTCGGCGACATCAACGGCGATGGAGACACGGTGGGGAAGTCACCTCTGGCCCAGCATCCACCGGAGGTCCTTCCCAGACGATTCGCCACCATTCTCGAGCGCTTGGTCGGGATCGCCGGAGTCGGATGGCCTTGGTGACTCCATGTGACAATCCCAAGGTGGTGCTCGACCCACGATGGCGCCGCCGAGATCCACCCCGAGACGGCCAACAGAGCCATGCTCCATAACCGTGACCGACGATAGCTCAGAACTGTGATGACCCGGACGGGCCACCCCCAAGCCTAAGAAGAAGAGTGTCGCCGCGCCCAACGGGAACGGGTATGTTGCTCTAGCAAAGTTCCCAAATGCCGCGGATGTCGATCAGCGCCACCGGCCGAGGTTCGCCGACGCTGATTGGCGCCAGCGCCGGGCCGATCGGTTTCCACCTTCACAAGCGCTGCCCGAGAGCAGACGTCTTGTGTGCTACCAGCGGAAGACGAGGGCCTTGAACCCCGGTTCGGTTTGTTTCTTGATACAGTTTATTCTCCCGACATCGCTTCGCTGCGCCGATAGGCTCTCTTGCTGGAGACAAATAACATCAAGAAACAAGGAGAATTAGAGTACGACGCCCAAGGGCCATAATCAAAAGGAAAAGGACGGAGAGGCTTGCATGCACAAGCAACTTACGGTAACCGCGACGGCCGCTTCGTTCATCTCGTCCGAAGTCATCGTTGCCAAAGACTAACCGACGCTCTTCGACGCCTGGCCGGGTATCTCAAGAACGATCAATCCCGAGCTCGGAACTTCACGGGCCGGTTTGAACGGGTCCGCAAGACGGCGCGCGCCGCCATACGCGCCTTAACCGAAGTGACCGCTGGTTTTTCCCGCCGCCGCCGAGAGTGGCTCGCCTCTTCCGCGGGTTAAGTTTCACGCCGCCACTCACCAAAGATCAAGAGCTTTCGAACCGCCGCCGACGCGGATGCGGGCGTTCTTGCCTCGCTTCGCTCTCGAAAAATAGACCGCAGAGCATCACCACGATGGAGAGAAACCACCCGAGAGCACCTAAGCCCAAGAGGCACACACTCATCCAGAACGCTATAACGCCCGAGCTCGATGGTTTGCTAGGTTTCGCAGTAAAGAGGAGCCCCACGACTGAACCACGCCGCTTTGGGGCAAGGCCGCAAAGAAGAAAAACGAAGAACGCCACAAACACGATTCGAAGAAGCTCGCACACAACCGCAAGATCAAGAAAATCTCGAATCTTGGCGCGGGGCTACCTCCGCCGGCTCTAGCATAGGCGGGCATCGGCATCTTCCCGGGGTTCACGTTGGCAAACCAGAATCGGCAGTTGTCGGGCTTCTCGGCGTAATACCACCGCGACACCCACCCCCCGACGTTCTCCTTAGCCTTGAACACCGGGTACGAGGACTTCATGTCGCGGCGAAGCTTGAAGTAGGCGCACCCCGCCGCATTGTGTCCGCCGGTCATGGTCAGCTCGTAGAAGTGGAGGAAGAGGCTGACCGTCGGCTCCACCTCGACGAATGCTTCGCGAGAGGTCGCGAAGATCAACAAAACGAGGATCGAGTTGGGATTGAGGTTCACCACTCGATCCCTTTGAAACTAGAACGGATTCGGCGAATCGGACTCGGGACCGGGCCCATGAATCATAAAAAGCTCAAAGCACAAGCGAACTCCTTGCTCTTGGCGCGAGAACCGCCTCTCTGCCGCCGCCCTCCGCCCGCCGACCTCGGCAAGCCGGCGGCTTCTAGCCCTTCAGATCGTCCTCGGTGAGGAGGCTCACAGTGAAAGCGCCATCGGGCGGAGAAGGATCGGAAGGAAGATGGCGGAGGCGGATAAAGGAAGAAGACGGAGGAACAGCGGTAGCACAAGAAACACGAATAGCACAAGAAGGCGTAGAAGAGGCGGCGGAAGAAAGCGACTGATATAAACCGGCAAGGGGAGACGAACCGTCATCTATCCACCGGGAGACGTGGAACCCGAGGAGAAGGAAGCGGCGCTTGCAACATGCGCGAAAAATAAAGCTTTTACTGAAGGTGGTTACGGATAAACCTCTGGCTGACGCGTCACCATCCGCTTCGAGGCTCGGGGACTAGCTGTTGGGGAAAGTATGTGGCCCATGAAGGTTCGGCCCACTTACTTACCCGTGACCCCACAGGAGGCAACCTCGGGCCAGCAAGCTCGCGCCCGAGCTTGGCAAGCTCGAGCCCGAGCTTCCCCGCCTCGGAAGCTCGGGCCTCTTGCTTCCTCCCAAGACCACGAAATACAAAGAGCAGGACCCAAGTCAAATCATCACGCGCGCGACAGGATCGCCGGGTTCCCGAGTCATCAAAATTAAATCGTGCCTTTATCGAGGCGGCGCTGGCGGCAGCTTTTGGCGGGTAGGTGGCGGTCCGTCAACGCCGCATGGGCAAGACACGTCGACCGGTAGTGGTCGTGGCGGTGGTCGAAAATTGCACTCGATTGCGGTGGGTTGATGCGCTACCGCATGGAAAAAACAACGACTAATTCAACGACCGCGTATAGCTCTGATGGCCAAAAGGCGCCTATAAAAGGCGCGAGCCTGGCACAACGCATACGGGGCTTCGCCCGGCATACACACAACTCACTTGGAGAATAGCTCTTGTAGAACGGAGCACTTACACTCTCGTGGGAGCTCTAGTTCGGCGGTAGTTCTCCGCATCCAGTAATCTGAGAGCACACACGCGGTGCCTTGAGCACTGCGTACTTTCGGCCGGGCTTCCCCAAAGCCGGACTTCACCCTTGTACTCGTTTAAGCTCGGCATTAAGCGAAGGCGGGACGTAAGGTACATTATCCCTTGATGGAGGCTGAACCAGATAAAAATACTCGTGTCATCACTCCCATCCATCCGGCCTCGACGCCCCCAGCAGCGTCAGGACCAAGGTCTTTTCCTTCGGCAGCGTCCGGCCACAAGGCCGGACCTCGGTCCGAGGGCGGGGCATATACTCGCCTCGCACCCCTTTCCTTTTCATTAGCGCCTGCGAGGCTCGCCTCCCAGTCGCCGACACTATACATGCTAAAACATAAATCCGTCTGGCTCTAAACAAATCTGAAATACAAACTCTATGACCAAATCAAATGAAATCATGTATACCTATCACCGCATATGACCTCACATGGTCTCGCTGGAGGACGAAGAAGACGATGCGATGCGACGGATGTGGTCGCGCAAGCGCAAGAAGAGGCCGAGAGGGCAAAGGCCGATCTAGCCACGTTGCTGCAGGGCACGATACCTGGAGAAGGGATCGAACGATGAACAATTTGGAAACGACCTGGATAGCCCTCGCAGTCTCAGAAAAACAGTAACTTTTAATAAAGGTAATGCCTTGGGGGTTGCATTCTCCCTTATTATGTTTTCTCCCTTTTATTTTCTCGAGAATTAAACTGTAAACTATAATTTTTTTCTATCTTACACGAATCAGAGAGAGTTTTTTTAATAAAAGATAAAATTTGTTGCGTACCACTGTAAGCAAATCCGCGCACGGCCGCACCCAAAAAAAAAAGACAGATACATGTAAGGCAACGTATCTGGTGAAACCAGAGAATCGATGCAACCGTGCAATCGGAGTGCACACACCGTCCGATGCCCATCCAGCGGCTGGAACCGATCGAACCGGCATTTTGCAATCACACGCCCGCCTCCCCACCTAAAATTGCATTCGGGCCCTCGTCGTGCTTCATCCCCACACGGTCCCCACCCGAGCCTCCCTCCTCCTGCTCCAAAATTCCCTCGCCTCCCGAAGCGTGGGGATCGGGATCGCCGCCGACGTCGCCGAAAGACGCCGCCACCGCCGCAGCCGCAGTGACGCAGCCTCGCCAGCACGCGATCTTGAAAGACGCCGATCGATTCTCCCGGCGTCGCGAGAGGCAGCCCTAGCTGATCCTCCCGCACGAAAATGGAGGCTGCCTCCCCACCTCCCGATGGTGGCGATCGGTCGACGCTGGCTCGGGCGACACACCACCGCCGAAGAGCCTCCGCCGAGGGTCCCCAACGTACCACGGATATGCCACCCTGGAGCCTGACGAGTGACGACAACATCACCCAGGTTTCTGACGTTGCCGCTGTCCATGACATCGCCGCCAGTCAATCAATGGGGCGGCCAAGACAATTATCCACCCGGGTAACATCCATGCTACCATAATCACCCATGGTATTTGAAGTTTGAACAAAGTCAGTGATGCCGTCACTCTCAATAACACATGAAGTTCCTTTAATCCGTCTAGGGCAATTGCTGCACCACCGCCTGCCAATGACACCCATCCAACAATGCCCGTGGTGATGATTTCCAGTGCAATGGTAATGCCGTCTTTGCCCATAAGCATAGGCCAGATGCAAGATGGATTGAATACACCAAAAAAGGATAGAACTTTTCCTATTTATGTGAGCAGTAACTCATTTCTTGTTTCATTATCACAATAGTTATTAGTACATTCTAATTCATTTGTTTGTATGTAATATTGTAGTGTGACTCGTTTATACCTGTGTGTGATGATGAATTGAAGCCTATAGTAGGCATGACATTTGAAACCATCGAGGCCGTTGAGAAATTTTACAAGTCATATGCACATGAAGTAGGTTTCTCGGTTCGTATTGGACAACAAAAATTATTGAATGAGGTGGTTCAAAATAAGCGGTATTTGTGCTCAAGACAAGGATATAGGACTAAAAAAGTTAAGAGTATTGCTGATCCTTCTCGTAAAAAGAGGACACATAAAGTGAAAGAGACCAAAGTGGATGTGAGGCACATATAGGCGTGAAGTCAAGGCGGTGATAATAAGTATTGCATAGTTTCAATGATTGAGCACCATAACCATGGCCTTGTGTCACCTAATAAGCGGCATTTAATTAGATCAAATCGTACAATTAGTGAGAGGGCAAAGACCACACTATACACCTGTCACAAAGCTAGCATTGGCACCTCACAAGCATACAGGCTCCTTCATGTGAGTGAGGGAGGGTTTGAGAATGTGGGCTGCAATAAGAGGGACCTCCAGAATTACTATCGTGACCTTAGGAAACAAATCAAGAATGCGGATGCACAAATGTTCGTAGCTCAACTAGAGAGGAAGAAGGACGTAAATTCTGCATTTTTCTTTGATTTTTGCATGGATGAACAAGGAAGGTTGGTGCATGTGTTTTGGACAGATGCTACAAGTAGGAAAAACTACAAGTATTTTGGTGATGTGGTGTCCTTTGATTCAACCTACACCACTAACCAATATAACATGATCTTTGCACCATTCACTGGAGTAAATCATCATTTGCAAAGCGTGTTTTTTGGGGCTGCATTCTTAGCGAATGAGAAGATCGAGTCATATATATGGTTGTTCAAAACATTTCTTTCAGCTATGGGAGGAGTTGGTCCTAACCTTATCATTACTGATGAAGATGCTAGCATGAAAGCCGCTATTAATCAAGTTATGCCAGACACAACTCACAGGCTATGCATGTGGCATATTATGGAGAAGGTTCCAGAGAAGGTTGGGCCTTATGTAAGGGAGGATCCTAATTTTTGGGCTAGATTGAACACATGTGTTTGGGGTTCGGAAACTTCGGAGGAATTTGAGCCACAATGGAATTCTATTATTTCAGATTTTAATCTTGGAGGAAACGAGTGGCTAGCTAAGAGGTATCACATTCGTGAATCGTGGATACCGGCATACTTCATGGATATACCTCTAGTTGGAATTCTTAGAACTACGTCAAGGTCGGAGAGTGCGAATTCATTTTTCAATAGGTTCATTCATCGCAAGTTGTCACTTGTTGAGTTTTGGCTAAGGTTTGACACCGCTTTAGAATGCCAACGTCAAGAGGAGTTGCTCACGACCACAAGAGCATACATTCTTCTCCTCGCTTGTTGACACCATGGATGTTGGAGAAACATGGCAAGATAGTATACACACATGAGGTATTTGAAAAATTTCAAACAGAGGTAGGTGCTGGTAGAGACCTTTGTTGTATCCGTGCCACTTCGTGGTTGAGGGATGTTCAAAAAAATTGTGACTATTAGTGAAGAAGCTAGCAGAGATAGAATTGTTCATTGCAACACAGTTAACATGGCAGCAAGTTGCTCTTGTAAGTTATTTGAATCAAAAGGAATACCATGTCGTCATATGATTCAAGTCTGGAGAGGTGAAAAACAAAATGAGTTACCAAGTAGCTACATAAACAAGAGATGGGAGAAACGGTGCAAGAAGTAAGTATTTTATTTGTTGAAATGCTGCTTTTTTTCCAGCACAATAGTCTTTAAACTTTAGGTCTCTTTTGTAGGGAAAGTGCATATGACGAACTAGGGAACCTACTAGAAGAGAAGCCCATTGACTCCCTGGAGGCTGCTAGGAGAAAAAAGTTTCTAATGTACGGAACAAGCTAGAGGATCTCATTCAAAAGGCCAAGCACTCCGACCAAGGCTTGGACTTTTTATTATCGAGTATGATCAACCTAGAGTCGTCTCTTCAACAAATGGTGCCATCTAATACACCCACTAGACAGGATGAATATGAGGCCTTCATAGGTTGCAAAATTCCCTAAGAAGTTGAAATACATCTACCAACTGATGTTCTTTCTAAGGGGAGAAGCAAAAGAATTAAAAAAATCAAGGAAATCAAGATGGGTGGTAAGAAAGCCCGGGTCTGTGGAATTAGCAAGGAAACGGTGCTTCATGATGCTCGCAATTGTCCACTCAAGTAAACTATAGGTACCAATACAATTCGATTTTTCTTGATGGTATTTGTATTCTACTTCACAATATATGCAGATGTGAGTTACAAATTCTATATTTTATTTTCGCAGTTCAGACTATAGAGGTGCTTGATGTTTATGTCAAGAGGCACAGTCTATCAATGAGGAACGGTGCTTGATGGTTCTATCAAGAGCTAGGTTATGTCAAAAGCTATGTTATATCAAGGGCTAGGTTTTTGTAAATATGTTGCTGTAAAAACCAATGTATTTTGGCTCTTTTGCTAGGTTCTGACAAAATATATTTGTAGCAGTTTGTAATGGAGCAGGAGTATTTCTCTTTTGCCTTAATTTTTCTGTTGCAACGTGTATTTCTCTTGTTCTTGCATGTTTGGCAGTGAACATATTCGCGAATTGGAGCAGGAGTGAAGCTGCTCATAATGCTAACAAAATTAAACAGGAACATGAGCAGGAGTGATGCCTTCATTTTTCACAACATTTTCACAAGATCTGTAACAGCTAACAAATTTAGCTTCCTCATAATGCTGCTGTTTGTAATGGAGCAGGAGTGATGCTGCTTTGTTCATGTTTTCTCTCTGTTGGTGGCTTTGGATCTTTGTTCTCCAATGTAGATGTTGCCTAACAACTTAAATGTTTTTAGAACCAATTAGTCTGTACTTTGTACATGAACCTCAGTGCAATAGTGACATCATACGCTATAACAGGTTGCTCGAAGACGCTTTGAGTCTTGGCTAGGTGGCCATTCATTTGGCTGGACTTATTGTGGGTCTCACAATTTCAGTCCAGCTGCCTAGGGACAACTGCTGTGCCCTCCATCCAAATCAAATCCTACTTATTGTGGGTCTCACAATTTCAGTCCAGTTGCTTGTGACATGGCAACCACACCATTCTTAACAAATTGCTTGAAGTGAACTGAAACATCCATGAAAATGGCTACAAGCACAATGACCTTTCGCAAGCAAAACTTTGCTTTATGTTCTGAATTGAAACTGAAGCAAAAACATTGTCATATAAACTGGATACATAACTCAATATACATTACATATTTTGACAGCCTGACAAAAATATTATAACACTGTTCTATTCCCAGGCATAAATCTCAATCTGATCCATGCTCTTCACACAACAACATAGCCTTCAACCTCTTCTAATCCAGCCATACATTTCCAACTCTCATAATCTCAGAATTACAAATATTCTATTCCTACAATTTTGGACAACAAATCCAGGTTACAAATCCAGATTTGGATTACAAACCCAGATTTTGATTACAAATCCAGATTCTGGACGACAGAATCACATACAAGGCAATGTAGTCATCAATTCCAGGTTGATATTTTTGCTTCAGTTTCAATTACAAACCCATATTACACTTCCATTGTTCAATGGTCAATTACACACCCAGATTACAATTCCAGTGTTCAAACTGAAGCAAAAACATCAATTACAAACGCAGACTACAATTCCGGTGTTGAATGGCGAGGCAAGTCAGCAGCGGCACCGAGGATTAGGGTTGCGAGACGGTGTAGGTCAGTCTTTGGAGCCGCTGAGGAAGTAGGAGACAGAGGAGGACGAGGCGAAGCGGCGCGGAAGAACACGGTGGCGGTTGCGTGGCGAGGCGAAGATAAGCGGGTCGGCTGCTTGGCGCTTGCCGCCGCGACGGGCTCGGGCCTCCGCTCATCTGGTCTTTGTGGCTAGGGCTGCCAGACGGATGTTGGGGAGAAAATGGCCGGCCATCGGCGCTTGCGAACCGCGACGCGCTCGGGCCCTCTATCACCAGTCTTGCCCTTTCGCAGATGTCGGGAGAAACGGCCGGTACGGCGGCAATACGCGACGGACCGCCTTCCGCTCAACTCGACTCGCCTTTTCATGGATGCCGAGGAGAAGCGATGACGGCCGGCCGCCGTCTTTGAAATCGTCGGCCGATCCCGATGGCGGTGGTGGCGGCGTGCTCCGGGGCGACGTCAGGCGGCGATCCCCCGATCCCCACGCTCGGGAGGGCAGTGAGGGGAATTTTTGGAACGGGAGGGAGGGAGGCTCGGGTGGGGACCATGTGGGGATGAAGCACGACGAGGGCCTGAATGCAATTTTAGGTGGGGAGGCAGGCGTGTGATTGCAAAATGCCGGTTTGACCGGTTCCAGCCGCTGGATGGGCATCGGACGGCGTGTGCACTCCGATTGCATGGTTGCATCGATTCTCTGGTTTCACCAGATACTTGCCCACATGTAAAGAGAAACAGAAACATCTCGCTCTTCCGAGGCCGGCGCTTCTGTCATAGGCGGGCATGAGAGACGGATAGGCGGGCAAGAAGCGCAGACGTGCAGATGTCGCATTCCCCGTTCCACTCCAGTTTTGCTGATACCCCACCTACTCTTGTCTTCACGCACACTACTCCGTGGATTGCTCTCTCACTCGCCTTTCGCATCAGCTGCTGCTGTCCATTAATCCCTTCCCCAAATGGCCGCGTGGGTCGCCTTCGCCGCCGCCCCCATCTCGCTGCTCCTCGCCCTCCTCCTCTCTTGCAGCTGCTCGGCCGCTCAGGCTGCCCGGACGCATGGCCGCGCCTACGTGTCGGCGGTCGGCGACCCCGGCATGCGGCGCGACGGCCTCCACGTGGCCTGGGAAGCCTGGAACTTCTGTAACGAGGTCGGCCAGGAGGCCCCCGGCATGGGCAGCCCTCGCGGCGCCGACTGCTTCGATCTCGGTCTTTCTCGCAGACTCCCATTTACTGTTATTGCTCACAAATTTGATTCTTTTTTGGTTTTGTGATTCCAATTCGTCCTGCATTCATGCGACGGTCGCATGATCGGAGTAAATTGTTGGATTGGAATTCAATAAGGTGGATTATTTGCAGACACTAGAGTGGACGAGCACGGCCAGCCGGCGTACAGGGTGATGCACCGGGTGACCGACGTCGACAACAACCTCCGGGCCGGCGACCCGTTCCCCGGCGCGCCGGCGAATGCCACCGTCACCGACGTCGACCGCTATGCGGCGGCAAAGGAGCTCTACCTTGGCGAACTTTGCCAGGTTCCCGACAACCCGTTGCCGTGGCAGTTCTGGATGGTCATGCTCAAGAACGGCAACCTGGACACCGCCGCCGCCATCTGCCCAGAGAACGGCCGCCCGGCGCGCCCGTTCGCGCAGACGTCGCGGTTCCCGTGCCCCGGTGGCGCCGGCTGCATGAACCAGCCGCTGGTGTTCCACAACCGCACCGCGCTCTACGACGGCGGCCGGTGGCTCCGCGGCGGGCTGTCCGGCACGTACGAGCTCGACGCGGCGGATCTTGGCAGCAACGACGTGTCGTTCTACTCGGTGACGTGGGAGAAGGAGGTCGCGGCGAGCGGCGCCGGTTGGGTGTTCCTCCACAAGCTCCGGACGTCGCGGAAGTACCCCTGGCTGATGCTGTACCTGCGCTCCGACGCCACCAGGGGGTTCTCCGGCGGCTACCACTACGAAACCAGGGGCATGACCAAGATTGTAAGCGGTTTTGCTATATCATTTTGCCTTTTCCTAATAAAGTTGGTGTCACATTCAATCCAGCTTGATTTTTCACTTGTCTAAAAAAAAGGTTTGATGCCTTACACAAGGGGAACAGAATAAACAACATGCCACTGCAAAGTAAAGATGCTCAGAGATACGCCGTTCCATGTGACAGTGACATGTGGATTTTGGACCCTGTGTTATTGACACTTAGTGGCATATCTTAACATCTCAACCTTGTAGTGGCACCAATCGAATTATCCTTTAAAAAACTAGCATTCATCGTGAAGGCGTGAAGCAATGTGATTAAAAACTAACACAGATTTCATTGTCATGCTGGCACGGCGCTCTTGTCTATCGCTGTCAACATTGTCAAAGCTGAGATGAGGCATCTCGGGTTGATTCCCATTGTGATTAACGGAAAGAAATGTGTGGTGTCAGGTGCCGGAATCACCGGACTTCAAGGTGAGGGTCGCACTGGAGGTGAAGCAAGGCGGCGGGCCCAACAGCCAGTTCTACCTGGTAGACATGGGCGGCTGCTGGAAGAACGACGGCGGGCCGTGCGACGGCGACACGGCGACGGACGTGACGCGGTACAGCGAGATGATCATCAACCCGGAGACGCCGGCGTGGTGCCGGCCGGAGCGCGTCGACCAGTGCCCGCCGTGGCACACGTTCCGCAACGGCACCCGCGTGCACCGGACGGACGCCGCCCGGTTCCCCTACGGCGCGTACCACGTCTACTGCTCGCCGGGGAACGCGCGGCGCGCCGAGCAGCCGACGACGTACTGCGACCCCTACAGCAACCCGCAGCCGCAGGAGATCCTGCAGATCGTGCCCCACCAGGTGTGGGGCGAGTTCGGGTACCCCACGGCCAGAGGGCAGGGCTGGGTCGGCGACCCCAGGGCCTGGGAGCTCGACGTCGGCGCCATGTCGCAGGCGCTCTACTTCTACCAGGTTCGGACGCTCCTCTTCACCGAGAATGTTGAATGAAGGTACGGAAGGAGCGGGATTAATGGGTGTTGCTTCCATGATTTTGCCAGGATCCTGGCACGCCTCCGGCGAAGCGGCGGTGGACGTCGCTCGACGTCGGCACGGAGATATACGTCAGTGAGAGCGCCGAGGCGGAGTGGACGCTGAGCGGGTTCGACATCCTTGTGCCCAACGATTGTGCCAAGTCGCAGCAAGGCGAAGGAACCATCAACAATAGTTGCTGGTAGTGGTAGGTGAAGGGCTATATCGGAGGTAGGATATGCTTTAGGGCAACACATACGGTTAGCTATCCTAATTGATGGGATATATATCTCATTTCTTTATGAAAGGCATTTCTAGTTGCAAGAAATGGTGTATGTACATAAGCCAGCACGACACGGCTCATCAAGTTTTCTGATGATAAAAAAGAAGAGGCATTACGCATTTACATTGATTTTTTTATTTGGCCGAAGGGACGCATCCCATTTCCATTACCAGAACGGAAATACAAGGTTCACAAAAACCGTCATAACTTGACACACGTTCGCTGCATTAACTTTTCTCAAAACTCTCTAGATAAGAACTAGATATATAACAATTAACCATACACGCCACCAATTATGGGAATTTTGCCGAATTAGCAACATGGTAAGATAACAGGAATCCACCCCCAAGCTCAGAATAATATCATTCGAACTTTTTATACGATTCCCTTCAAAGCAAGTTTTATTGCAGCATAGCCAAATGGACCAACAGATTACAGAAATGCAAACTCCATATTACTTTTTCCCTTCCTGCCAAATTTTGTCAAACCAGTTAAAAGCACTATCTATATTAGAAGGTCTCACAATACAACCAAAACAAAAGGCAATTTTTTTCCAAATCATCTTAGCTATAGGGCAATTAAAGAATAAGTGAGAGCTAGTTTCAACTTGGTCACAAAAGCAGCAAGTTATATCTCCTTGCCAATTTCTTTTTCTCAGATTTTCTTTAGATAAAATTCCATTGGATTCCACTAACCACATGAAAATTTTGATCTTTAAAGGGATCTTGACCCCCCAGAATCTGTGCCTACAAGTTTCATAGTTCGATCTTTCAAGGCTTGTGTACATAGAATTCACAGTAAAACATTTGCTATTTTTCAGTTTCCAAATACTAGTGTCATAATCAGATTTGAAATCAAAGTTGGCACACATATTAGTCTGATTTGCCCAAAGCCTCTCTCTATGTTAGGACCGGTTTTACTAAACCGAACCCTCTGTGTTAACGATATGAGTTTCAAGTATCCATACTCATACTCACAGTAGAACAAAGATAAAATATCAATTCCACACTATATAACTAAATAAAATAATCAGAGTGCAACAGCTCGACTTAGTCTGTGTTCTTTTGTGTGTTGCGGCAGCGTTGCGTTCGCCACGGCCGCAGCGCATTAATAGCCCGCGCACGGCTGGCCGCGAACGCAACGCGCCGTGAACGCGGAAAGAAACGAAGCTTTATCACAATAGTTTTTTTAATGACCATAAATCTTCATGAAATGCATCTAAGAAACAAATAAAAATTAATAATAGTGTCACATCATAGCCACGGGCATGCATTGAACGGGAGCCACTAGTAGTCCTGCGCACCCTCCAAACCTGCTCATAGAATAAGAAGCCCCGAATGAAAGCCGGGGTTAGCACGCGAATGCTAGCAAATCTTTTCTGTAAAAGGCTAGGCTAGGCGCATCCTAGGAAAGATAATGGCTCATTTACATAAAAATATTTAACTTGGAAGTATAAAACCATTTAACAAAACATAAATAAATAAATAGCAGGTCTCATGTTCAATCTTAACAATAACATAAGCATGATATAGTTCTCAATCTCATAATCTCATATCTCAAGTTCTCATTATCCCATGTCATCATCTCAACATAGTTCTCATTCTCATTCTCATTTGTCGTGGATCATCTAGCAACGGCACACTGCCGGATAAACCTTACTCAAGTCAAATTAATTAAAGTGTAGTTACGATGTGAAAAACCCCCAAAATGCTCATAACTGGGAGCATGGCCATTCGAATGGGTTTACACTCTGCAGAGGTTGTACGCTTTTCTCGTAAAATATGATATTGTCAGAGAGCATCATAACAAAATCCATCAAAAGATCAACACCGAGGTTGTCACGGTCATACTTAATATTACACACAAGTACCCCGCGGCTTTGACCATACCTAATATTACACACAAGTACCCTGAAGTCAATCCCTCAAGCTATGCACCGGCGATGACACATCCCTCAGGACCTCACCTACGGTGACAAACCTGACATTATTCTTCCTCTAGATTAGGCCTATCTCATACCGGGTTTGCGGTCACATGAGAAATTCTTAGTTAAATCCATCACGAGCATCGGTCCTTAGGGATTGGAGCGTTGACTCAGGTCACCCGCTCCAAGTCAAATTATCAGATGGTCAAATTTTAATTAATGAGTGAACAATCCCACCATAAACCCAATTTCTCATGTCTCATACTGAGATACTCTACATTCTCGTATTAAACTGTTTAATGATGATCATATAAGTGGAATCACTCCCCAATGATTATCTAAGCAATGCTAAGCCAATAACAATTAAAAACAGTAGCAAATTATATAATATTTTCATCCTAGGGTTTGTCATGATATTGGGTGCATATCATATAAATAGACGACATACCCTAGGAATTACTATGGCAAATACGCATTATTTAATTAAATAACAATTTTGGCAAAAATCTAGAAAATTAGGATTCTAGGGGAAAGACTTGCCTTCCTGATCTTCTTGAACTTGCGGAACGTTAGCGGCGTTGATGAACTCGCCTTCGTTACCCACGTGGTCTATCGCACGCAAAACGATAGAAACAACAATAAATACTAGAAACAGTAAATAAATTGAAAAATTATATAAAAGTTACAGTAAGTAGATATGAATTTTCTAAATTTTTAGAAACTAGAATCACCCAATTTGGAGCTTGGATAAATTCGCAGCAAAATAGTGAAGAAATTCACTAAAATTCATGAAAAAAATATCTACTGTTGCTCGTGGGCTGACTACTGTTCATCCAGCCCAGCTGAAAGCACATAAGGTTGGCTGTGTGCAGGTGGCTAGGAAGCTGAAGCAGAGAGATGGAGGGGAAGTTAGAGAGAGAAGGGAGAGGAGAGAGGAAGAGAGGGGTAGGCGGTGACAGACGGCAGGGTCAACGACGGCCTGATGGAGGCAACGCGTGATAGCGGCGCCGGCTGAGCGACTGTGGTGACGTGCGGCAACGACGGCGGCTGTGGCAAGCAGCTGTGGCGGTGCCGAGACAACGGCAAGGGTCAGCAACGGAGCCAGGCAAGGGTGAGGTGGCGTGGCATCAGCGACCGGTAACCGGCACGAGCGCGGGGCAAAGGAACTCGGCAGCAGCGATGCGGCGTGCCGGCGATGGCGAGCATAGTGGCGACGTTGGCAACCCGGGCAACGCAGCAGCAGCGAGGCACGGTGGCTCGAAACGGCGATGGAGTCACGGGTGGCGGCACGCACTAGCGGCTTGTGGCAGCAGCGGCGGCGAGACGACGGCTGTGCACAGGCATGTGGGGTGCAGGGCTGAGGCTAACGGGGTGGAAGGCAGGGAGGCGGTGGCAGCTACCTCAATGATGTCGACGACGGCGGCTCCGGGTGGCGTGACGATGACGACGACGTAGATATAGGTTGGTTTTGGAGGGAAATTAGGGTTAATTAGGGTTTATATAGAGGGACTAGGGTTGGCTCGGGTTGGGCTAGGCCCAATCCGCGATAGGTTTTGGCTAAACCTAATTGCTTTAAGATTCGTAAAGAAAATTATGAAAACTAATTTTTTAGCTAATTTTTAAGATGTCACACTCTATCATGAGATATCCACCTTCTATACTGCAAATTCCACTGTTTCTATATGCCTTCCCTAACAGAGATCTCCTTCTCCATACAAACATAAAAAAATATTAGGGAAAACTATCTTCAGGGGTTTTTCACCTATCCAACTCTCACCCCAAAAGCCAGTCCTAGCCCCATCTCCTACCAACATAGTTCTATTCTTCAGATGGAACTCTTTGACTCTGATCAAGTTGTTCCACCCCATAGAGTCTGTGGCTTTTCTTTTCACCTGAAATATGGTAGACATCCCCACATACTTAGGACTAACAATCTGTTTCCACAACCCTTCTTCATGTTTTAATTTCCACCACCATTTGCACAAAAAGCTAATATTCAGCTCTCTTAAATTGTGAATCCCCAAGCCCCATTTCTTTTTAGGTTTACAAAGCCTATCCAGCCTTACTAAATGAATTCTTCACTTGTAATCACACCCTTGCCATATAACAGTCCATTTTTGGATAATTTTTAAAAATTCACCGGTTTGGATCAATTTGAAGTGTAATTACTATTCACAGTCAGAAAAAATTTTTCAAACTTGAATTTAATGCAAACCAACTCACTAAAATTCTTCCCAAATTCAAATTATGGGTTTGGAATGGGCTTGGCCAACCAAGCTCAGCCCTCTATGCCAGGTCTAGCCCACCTAGCCTGCTAGCTCTCTCTCTCCTAAGCTGTGCCGCGCACGCATGCCGACCGTGTCCTGCGCGCACCGTGCAGTGCAGCAAGCTCTTCGCGTCGCTCATCCAGGCCGCCGCCCTGTCACACTCCTCCACTGCAGCCGCTCAGCGTCGTGCGTGCCGCTAGCACTGTCGCGCGGTCCAAAGCCACGCTCTACAGCTGTGCCGTCTCATCGCTGCTCGGGCAGTCTCGCACCCCGTGCTTTTCCATGGCAGTAAAGGCGCCGCCGTGTTGGCAATCATCACTGCGCCACACAGTGGCTCCATCCTCGAGCTCCTCGCCTCGAACCTCCTCTCCATCACCCCGCTAGCCGTTTTCATTATATTTAACCCCCAGTTCAGCCCCAATCCCGTTCCTTCACCATTCTCATTGTTGAGCTCCCAAAACACCCCCTTTCGCCTCACCGGCGCCTCGGTACATCACCAGCCAATTACTCACGTCCCTATCCTGCCTAGGAGTCGCCCCTCATGACCCTGCCTTCAATTTTTGCCTAGGAAATGCTGGAGCTCCCGGGCGACGTGACCCCTGCTTCGGCCACCGCCTCACCCATGGTGACAGGTTGCCTCCATCCTTCCTTGAGCTCGGCACCACCTCAGATACCTTCCAGGTAGTTCCTAGACACTTTCCTCCCTGGCGAACTGACCGCCGTCCTCACCCTTCCCCAAAGAACCTTGTTCACGTAGCTTTCCATCGCCCGTGCTAATGGCGTCGCCATTCGAGCTTGCCGCTAGCGACGCTTCGGCTATCTCGTCTGAGGCCGCTGCTAGCCGAACCCATTCTGACCATGAACCAGTAGGACGGTGGACCGTAGCCGCCAGTTGACGTCACCCCAACGTCGGCAAGCGAGACGGAGCCACTGACATGGGAGACCCAGTGCATTTTTAATTTCAGCCACACACTGATCTTGGGTCATTGACATGTGGGCCCTGGACCCACATGTTTGGTTTAGTGGAAGCGTATTCCTTGGAATACGACTTCTAGAGCAAGTGGCGTACTTCGTCGCCAGGCATTAGCACCACTAACCAGTGGGCCCCAAGGCCCACCTGTCCGTTGCTCAGCAGTTACCGACCAGTAGGCCCCTATGACCCACTTGTCAGAGCCACCGCGGGCCGGTCGAGCATAGGCTAAGAGCACGCATATTAGGCTGCATAGTAGCAGGCCCAGTATGAATAGTAATAGCCCGAGCCCATTATTGTTTATTAGATTTTTAGAAGATTTTCAATTTCCAGTAAATCTAGAAATAGAATGTGATTTATTAAAAAATTTTAAGTTACCTAAAAATTGTAAAAAAGTTTCAGAAAATACTAGATGTAGTACTGGACTTAGGAAAAATAGTATAGTTCGGAATAAAATTAAATCTTGTGTTCTGAAAAAAGATAGAAGCTTTTTAAACCTTTTTCCTTAGAAATTTATTGCTATAAATCCTTTTAGATTTATTAAAAAAAATACTTAGTGTACTCTGGAAATTCCTAAATTTTCACAAAAACTATTGCCACTTATGAACAACTTAAGAAAAATATTTAGTATAGTTTTAACATTGTAAAAATTAGCAAAATTAAAGAAAACCTGCAAGGGCTTTATAAAATTAATAACTTTAGCATTTTATTTTATTCCAAATATTATTTTCTAGTATGTATATCTTTACTTAAGGGTAATTCATTCATACCATACGAGGACACGTAGGAACCTCGCTACCTTAATTTAGAAATGGTAAACTAGGTGTAGATAATCATTTTAAACCGTGCATCCATGCATCATCTGTTTTTGCACATGTTTATGCATTGTGTTTATTTTCTTGATTAGATGTTGAGGATCTGGAAAGAAGGTTTGAAGACGCCAAGAAAGAGTATCATGCCCCAAGACAAGGCGAGTTAAAATTCTTAGTTCATATCTTACCCAGTTTTATATAAGTTATTTTGATTCAACTAAAAAAATACATGCTTTATTATATGTTGCAATCACTTGAACTGCTAGAGTAGCTATGCTTTTTTCTTAATCATGTTGTACACATGCCTTGTTTATTGTTATGCTTGATTACCAATTAAAATTGCCTTGATTATCATGTCATTTCGAATCTTAGGACAATTAATAGATAATTTTGGTACTCTATAGTCCTTGGGTAAAAACTTGCTTAGACATGCTTAGGTCTATTCAATGATTTATTTTGGGGAGTAATTGCCTCATAACGGTAAACCATAGTTCATCACTACATCTGCTCATATATAATAAGAACCGGTATATGTCTAAGTTGGTATGAAATAGATGTATGTAATTGGGTTGTTTTGGGATGTTGAGTCTGCTTTGGGGCTAAGGTGCTGTTACGGGTTGAGACCCGGTGAATGAGCTGGTTGTCTAGAGTGAGATCTAGACATGGAAGTCGAGGACCTGACTGAGATTGAGGCAGGGAGCGGAGTGTGGGATCTCCGGCTCTCGGGCCATGAGAAGCAAGACCAGAAGTGGTCCCTTGAACTTGAACAACTGTTGGATGCGGTCTGATACAACATGTGACCATCGCGCGGTAATGCAGGTGTTGGAGTCCAGTTGCGAATAGGGCGTCGTTACCGACGGTGATCTAGATCATGCACTTGCTAGGCCGGCAATCCAGTAGAGTGGTGATCCGTAACGGAAGTGTCTAAATCTCGAAATATGATGGCGGGAGAAAGGAGAAAGACTGGAACAATGGAAGCAACTAAGTTATGAAAGATCTGGTCGTACCCAGGAGTTGGTACAAGGGTAGAAAGAGTTGGTAGAAGGTTAGTTGGAAACCACAATTCAGTCAACAAATACCCATCTACTTATCATGAAATTAAAATTGGCTAAGTCATAGATTTATATTATGAGTATTTTCAACTGGCTTTATGCAAATAAACAAACCTTTAGCCTTCCTTTGGAGCCCTTATTACTATTTGTATTAGGAGGGTGTTAACTCATAAGTGCGGTTTGATTGCGCACTAACCCTCATACTCACTCACTCTTTAGATGCAGATTAACTTGAGGATCCCTATGAGTGTCATGAAGATGAAGACCCATTCCACGATGGTTAGGATGAAGTTTAGAACAACACTCCAGTTGTTTGCAAGATTGCATAGCCGCTGGATTGTCATTAAGCTTTCCTCATTGGCATTGAACTCCGAACTCTCTTTTGTAATGAACTATGTCATTTTACTTGGTCGGCCCTATTGTAAACTATTCGTCGAAAGGCACTATTTCAGTTAACTATCTAAGACAGCACTCTAACGTTTGTATGACATTGAACTGGCTATGTAATAGTGTGGACTAGCCTAGCGATCTAGGGACTAGTGCAGGAAACTTCGTGGGCCTCAAAGGTGAGGGTTCACATGCCAAAGAAAATCCCTCCTGATTTTATCCATTTTTTTAATCACTGCCATTGGTAATAGATGCATAGACATAAAGTAAATAGGAATACTAGAGGTAGGCATGAATTCAATAGCACATACTTGCCATCTAAAGATAGAGATTTTCCTTTCCAATTAGCTAATCTATTCTCTAATCTCTGAATACGACCGCCCCACTATTTAACTAATAGATTTTTACAACTAGTTGGTACACCCAAATATTTCAAAGGAAAAGACCCCACGGGGCAAGTAAACATCTCAGAAAAATCTGCCTCTAATTCACTACCCCCCTTGATAAAAAAACCTAAACTTTTGAAAAAATAAATTTCTAAACCAGAGGAATTTTCATATAAGGATAGCAATATTTCATGTTTTTAGTACATTCAATATCCTTATCCATACACAAAATAGTATCATCAGCATATTATAAAATAGTGACCCCTTGTGGGATTATATCTCTGACCAGATCTCTCACTAGCTAGGCCTTTGGAATGTACCAAATTGACCACACATTTATATTGATAGTTGTATGACCAAAGAAAACAAAAGGAAACAACTCATTTGAGAGGAAAGAGACAACTTCGTTTAAATTGTTGAATGCCTTGATGACCAAAGAAAACAAGTGGGAGCAATTATGGTCTTTCAAATTTACCAAACAAACTAGGAAAAATCCTCCTTTTTTGTAGCATCTTTTGGTCAAAAAAGAAAACCCCCATCTTACACTAGTGCAGAATACGTCATCACTGGCGGTTCCGAACTTACATCACTGGCGGTTCCGAACTTACATCACTGGAGGATTTTCACTGGCGGGTGTGGAACCGCCAGTGATATGCATTATCACTGGCGGTTTGTAACAGAACCGCTCATGATATTTATAATATCACCGGCTGTTGTCGTGATAACCGCCAACCGCAGGTGATAATAGATTTTCACTAGCGGTTTTAACAAAAACCGCCGTGTTAAAACCGTCGGTGATATGTAGACCTTCACCGACGGTTTTTATCTTGAACCGCCAGTGACGGTGGATATCACTGGTGGTTGGCGGTTTTTGTATGAACCGCCAGTGATATCTTTTCTAGGGTCAAAAAAATAATTTCATCCATACACATCCAGAATTTATCTATATACATATACATCAATAAACATCCAGATTTCATCTAGAATTCATCTACATATACATATACATATACATATACATCCAGAATTGAAGTAAACAGATTCATCCATATGCATATACATCCAGATTTCATTCAGAATTCATCTACATATACATATACATCCAGAATTGAAATAAACAGATTTCATCCATATTCATCCATAAACAGATTCATCAATAAACATCCAGATTTCATCCATATACATCTTGATTTCATTTAAATAAGAAGAACATCAAATTCAAAGGAACATATCATATATTAATATAACAAAGTTATTACAGGACATGCATGCACTTCATACAATATGTTTGTTATAGTTAACTATAGGCGTCCACTGTTTACACGACCATTTGGGTCAATAACTTGGGTATTAATAAACATAGACAAACTATCTCTAATGTCTGCAAGAGAATTAAAATCAATGTTTGTATCTCCAATGTTCATATCTTCATTTAGTCGTAATCCTAGAATGATTTGCATATGTCGCGCAACGTAGAAGCCGCAAGCATGCCCTCCGAGTTGCTGGTGGCACTACATAAGGAAGTATAAAGATGACAAGGCACAATAATCAGTGGGGCAAGCACTAAAAAATTTTTCATTTTATTATGAGAAAAAGTGTGAATAGACATTTACTGGAAATTTCTCTATATGCCTAAATTTCAAGCCCATCGCAGCATTGTGCTTGCCCCACCCTTAATATAACTCTTGAACACCGCATTGAGTAGGCCTTTTAAATCTTCCCACTCGTGTGTGGGGCTCATCCTTAACGAGTCGAGGTAGACAACCTTGTTTTCGCTAGGTTCTATGAGCAGCAAGATCCAATGGAAATTTTTGTTGAAGGGCAACAAGAAGTATGCTTTGTCCTGTCCGTTAGTCAGGGCCCTCTTCAGATATTGCCTGGTATTCTTTCTATCCGAATTTATGTTGTCCTAGGTGACAATGCCAGGGTCAAGAAAACCGGTCTGGACTTGACCTCGTTTGGCAACTAGATACATTTGGCTGAAAAGTAAGATATATGTGATCAGTGTATAAGTGGATAAGAAATATACACTGACATTGCGCAAGAATTGTATACACTTACACTGCAAAGCAGCGGATGAGAGAAGCGTCTAACTCCCGCAATTGATACATATACCACAGGTCCTCGAAGGTTATGATAAAATAACTATTTTTATCGTTCAGGAAATACTTGCCCTTCACCTTACCCACGATACTGGATGATCGTTCGTTCATGGGAAGGCGTTCCTGAGGTAATAATCATGTAGGTTCTGGCAGGCCGTACCTATGTCTTTTAATGCAGCAAGGGTATGCAATGGTTCTCCCATCTGAAATTTTTTCCCTTTCTACGCCCAGTGAATCTTCCTCTTAGGCGCCGGAGATTGACGGATGATTCGTTTCCCCTTCTCTGGGGAGCAATAGCGCACTGGTGGTGAGGACGCAGCACGCTTAGTGCTCTGTGAGCTTGTCTTCAAAGATTGAGGGGCCGCCACAGACATGGCTTTCTTCGTTCTCTCCTCTTCATCGTTACGGATCGGATCTATGGGTCCAACGCCGCCGGCCTCGATTTCTTCGATATTTGGTACCAGAGTAATATCCTTCTTAGGCCACCAGATAAAACTATGGACAGCATCCCCAACTGTTATGATTTCATCATTGGGGGATTCACAAGTGGGATCTTCGTTGCGGTGTTGTCCATAACAGCGTCTACCTGGACCTTCGCGTAGCCTGCCGCCAAATCCGCACCATGAACCTTCATCCCCGAAATGCAGGGGTACACACCACGGGCCACCTCGAGTGAAACACGGATGCTATACGAAACTTGGAGCAAGCAATGGGTAATCTCCTTGATGTCGGCCACCGGGTATTTCGTTGGGCTAGCCTTATCGGGCGAAGATGCGGAAGTGCAGCTGCTTTTAAATGGAGGGGTGCAACCGAGAGCTTGTGTATTAGGGTTGGCTTCGTGTCTGTTCCTTACGAGTTCCTCCAACTGTTGTACCCGAGGCTCCTATTCTGCTCGTATCTTCTCAGCTTTTGCACGTACCCTATTTTGAATTTCATCCTCTAAGTTATGTACACATTTCTTTTTCTTGTAGTGGAGATAGTCATTGGGGAATCCCTCCTTCCATGGAACATAGACCCCGATGCCCCGCGTACGGCCTGGGTGATCCTTGTTTCCTAGGGCCTCAGTTAGGATGTCTCGCTCCCTGTTTTCGATAAAGGAGCCTTGCGATGCTTGCGTGTCATACTCAATTTGCAATAGGTGGAGAAATTGTAATTGGGGTGTTACGAAAGTAAACATTGTAAGGATCATTGTGCACTTACCAGCTTTTGAACCACCTCAGCAATCTCGGGCGTGGAGAAAACTGGCCCCGTCGGTGTGACTTTGACCCTAGCCCTGATCCAGCAGTCCGCACACGTGTTGGCGAGCCTTGTGGTGGCTTCAGATTACTCACTAGCGTAGTCGGCCAGCTCCTACTCGCGTTCTTTTGCTGCATATCTAGCGGTACCGAGTCTGTGGGGGTGGGTGTTCTTAGCCTGAATGGCCTTATGTTTGATGGAGGACTCCTTGAACTCCTCGGTTGTCTTCATTCTCTTGAACTTCTCCCACAACTCATTCGTAATGAAAGGATACTTCTGAAACGGGGTCTTTTTCTCGTTGATGAAATCCTTAACAAGGTCCACCTTCTAGTTCTTCCAGGCGAACCCTATGCGCTGCAGTCTGTTCTTTCACACCTTAGGAAGAGAGTCTTCAGGGAATTGAAATGACCGTTTGAGCTCCTCCCATAGTTGGTCCCTTTCTTGAGCGGTGAGGTCCTTCCAGGTGTTGGTGGTGCATGGGACTCGTGCTCTAGCCACCACCCCGCACATTGTTCAATACACTGATGCAGATTTCGTGGGAAGGACCGGTACACCTCCTGTCCTGATCTCTGTGATGGTATGAACGATATCGGTCTTGAGCTTGCTTGGCCCTCTACTAACCCTTCTCTTCACAGCTGGGGTGGCCTCGGGCGCGGTCCCCGCTTGAGGGGTGGCCTCGGGCGCTACCCCTGCTTGAGGGGTGGCCTCAGGGTCCATTCTACATACAAGAAAACACCAAAATAAACAACCACATGCATCTACCATATGTGTTAGTTCGTGACTTGAACCGGCATAGATGCCTCGGAGACATTACTGCTAGTTTAATATGAGCCGTTAGATGTAGAGGAATCAGTAAAATGTCTGGTCCGCAACTTAAAAATGTCAATATGAGCGATTAGCTAGCTAATTGTATACAAAAGGGGACAACAATTTTGACCAATATAGGTGTTGCACTAAATATTTCCCCCAACTAGCATTCAATGATTTAACACAATCATCGTCGGCTGCGAGTGTAGCACGGCGATTTGGTTTTTGGACTATTGTAAATATTGCATAATGAGCAAAATAACAGCATAAATAATTTCAGAAATAATTAACAACAACATATAGTCATGAAAAAATAACATAATCACAAATTCCTTCAAATGCAACATTAAAGCAACTAGAACAGTGATTATCCAGTATAATTCCATGACTAAACAGTAGTTAAAACTGAATAAAACCAGTAAATAAACTCAGGTTTTATATTGGATGAATTGCTCTCAGATTGCTATAGAAGGGTTGCTAATTTAATCAGCCGTCCAACTTCTATCAGATTAAAATCACAGATTTAGAGAGATTGAATCCAAAGGCTAGTCTAACAAGTTTAGCACAGCCTACTAAGTTCACAGGAGGTGTAAATAAGATATACTCAACTATGCACTTTAACAGATTAATCCAAGTGGAGATACCGCAGCACTGCTGCCACAACCAAACCGAAATGGCTATAGATAACAGCCTAAACAAGGTTAGGCCGCATCACTGCCAGTAGACAGATCGGTTAGGAGATCACAAAGTATCACAAATTAAACTACTCCATCGAATCACATATATGGCAGCAGTAGTATGAGAGTAGAAATCAACAATATATCTACTCAAATATCAAACAATCTTTCACAAATACATATAACCAGTATAGCCACAAGAGTTTATGAACTGAATTGCACACTCACAAGTACAGGTATGTGCTGAACGAGTACATAATTAGCCTCTAATTTCACTTCCAATATTATTCATCCAACGCAATCATCATTGAGCATATATATTCCGAGCCCACAGAAGTACTGTTACCCAGATTGAGAGATTAGCCTCTTGTAGAGATTACAAGGTCCCCAGATCCAGTTCAATCGGCACAGTACAACACAAGTAAAATTAGGGAGCAGTAGGTCTTACAATGCACCGAAACCGAGCCGGTGAGAAGTGGCAAAGCGCGAGTACCTCGCTGTCCCATAAACCAAATTGCCGTGCTACGCTCGCAGCCGATGTGGACCCCCAGTTAGGGGTGGCCAGCACCACACTAGTCCCTAGACCAGTACACTAGTGCCACACATTACAAAGCCAGATCATTTCATACAACGAGATGTCTTTATTACAACAAACAACCATCAGACTGATTAGTTGTTAAATGGTCACATCCTTACTTACAAACCAAGTCCAGAAGACAACATCAGAGTTTACGGAAGATTTACACAAAATCACACCAGCGGCTTTGCAACAGCGAGCAATTGGTGGAACGCCCAAAGCCCTGCTATCCTGCTAAGCTTGATCTTGATACTGAGGATCACCATCCTCATGACATTCATAAGTATCTTGACCTCCATCGTCTCCTTCGACTAAAAAGGGGATATGGGCGAGGTCAGTGTCATCCAAACACTGGCGAGTTAACACCCAACCTAATGCATTTAGTGATAGAGGTTTCGAAGGAAAGGTTGGGTTTGTTTGTTTGCAGAAAGCCAATTTTATGAGTCAAAGCCTATAACTTAGCAATTTTAACAAAGTTCTACATTCAATGTGTTATTCCAGAGGTTTAGTTCCAAACCATAATCCGTCCCAAACCCATGACAGTTTCCATGCACTCTGCCAAACATCTCCTTACTCCCGCCATCATCCTCCGGGTTGGTGACCCGTTGTGAACCACAACTCTACTAGATTTGCCAGTCCAGCAAGTGTGATTAAATCACCCTCAGGTGATGTCCCAAGCCGGACCTTATTAGAGTGGGGTTTCCCGTCCAAGGGCTGGTTTCACAAACCACCACATGTGACCCTCCAACTCCTACTACCGCGCGATGGCCACGCGTTGTGTTGGAACCACCCCCTCAGGCTAGTTGCAGCGTTCTCCCGCTAAGCGTGTGACTCCGCGCACCTGCTAGGGCGAGCCCGTATTCCACCCTATCACTGGGTCCACCCTGGCCAAGATAACTTCCTTCTCCCGCTCTCGTAGCCTCTGCTACACCACTGGATCGGACCCCGTCCGTACAGAACCATAACCACAACCAAACACCACACACTGGCATGCCAGGCCCAAAATCCAGTTATCCTTGTCATTGTATAATCATGTCCGGTGAATATTGATTCACCATTCCGAGGCAACTAAGCCTAAAAATAGTTATTGGACCTAAGCAATGTAGATTTTAACCAGACTTAGGAGTCTAACAAGTTTTAAATCATAGACTTAAAAGTCTAATAACTATTTTGTTCCTAAACCAGGTTCATTCAAGATTGATCATCAAGGCGATCAAGTTGTGGTTCAACAGGTAATGATCATCAACACAATCATGATTGGTTATCGATTATTCAATAGGGCAGGCATGATATATCATGAATTAACAAAGTAGGTACTTGTAATTGAAAAGCATGCAATTGATACTTAAAAGGAAATACTTTAATTTAAAATTGGGATCAACATGATCTAATGAATGTTAACTCGCACTAGGGAAGGTTTAAACTCTCCCTAGTAAAAGTAAACACCCTTTAGGGAAGATGTTAACTCGCCTGGATCCTCTTAAGGGTTGTCTTGGGGTTGTTCACAGTCTTCGTACTGTTCGTCAGCTCCTTCTAGCTCTATTCGATGAATAACCAATATGAACAACCAAAATATGAAATTTATGATGCATGAATGCAGTCGGCCTATTTGTTTTTAAAGTCACGAGGATCCTAATAGGGTATACGAAAACTACTCATCGAAGGGTGTGATGAAATGCTCATGAATGCTTGGAATATATATATAATAATGCATATATGTATATGTCTATAGGTGTGTGTACATATCTCTACTATTAAAAAGAGGCTTGTGGTGGTGGTGGTGGTGGTTCCACCAATTTCAGATCTCAGCCCTCCACCTCTCTCTGAGCAGATCTCAGCCCCCATCCATCCTAAACCTACCTAGCCCGTATCCACGTCCCCACCCCTGCTTGCCTTCTCTCACGCCGCCGCCTCTCCATCCTAAACCTACGCGGCCATATCCACGCCCCCACCGCTGCTTGCCTCTTCTCACGCCGCCGGCCTCCTCCGCCGTCCCCCCGCCCGCCTCCTCCCTGAGCCTCCTCCTCCGCCCCGCCTCCTCCCCCCGCCTCCTCCGCCCCGCCTCCTCCCCCCCGCCTCCTCCTGCCCGCCCCTCCTCGCGCCCCCTCCTCCCGTGCCGCCCTCCTCCTCCTGCCCTCCTCCTCCCCGCCCGCCTCCTCCTCCACCCCTCCTCCTCCCTTGCCCGCCTCCTCTCCGCCTCCTCCTCCCGCCTCCCGCCTCCCCTCCGCCTCCTCCCGCCTCCTCCTCCTCCTCCCGCCCGCCTCCTCCGCCTCGCCTCCTCCCTTGCCCGAGATTGGTGTGTACCTCCTTTGATTTGCCTCCTCCCATTGGGCCGAGATTGGTGTGTACCTCCTTTGATTTCTGATTTAGATATTTAATGCTTTGCTTAGTAATATTTTGTTATTGTAATATTGGCGCTGGGGTTACTATTGATGTCTATTTTGCTGCTCCTGGAATTCTATTGTCTCGTTGTAGTCCGTGATTATTCTGCTTTATGCCCGTATATTTTGCAATGTTTAATGTCAACACGCTGAGTTGCTGAATTGAGAAATTAGATCTGGATAGCTGTGTGTTGTCTAATTGGTATGCACAAGCAAAATAGTAACCTAAAATTGTGTTTATATTCTACAACTATAGTCAGATTGTTTACTGCGATTGAGTTTTGGGTGGTACATACAGAAATGTCAATGTTGCGGTCATTTACCACTTTTGGTTGAAGGTTTTGGGGTATTTTGTTGCATAGGCCTTTCAAGGATTGGCCTTATTATAGGACCCAAAGCTGTCTATTTTTATTCACTACCTCTTACATGATTGTTGGGAATGCTGTAAATCTTTTCCAGTAAATTGGAGCTTTATTTGTCTTATGTGATGTTCAGTGTTCTCTTTGAAAAGTGAATGTAATCAAGTGAATGCGATTTAATATTGTAGTTTAGTTCAATGGTAGCTATGATATATATGATTCGTTGCAATGCACGGCCAGAGCTTATAGCCATCTTCTCTCATGTAACTGTTGATGTGAGCAGTATAATTGCTTTGTGCATCTGTTGGTATCCCAAATGTAAACTATATATCTAAAATGCTGATTATTGAATATTGGTATTCTTGCTATCCTTGTATAGCTGTCAATATAGTCCAGTTCTTTTCTTTGATCCATGTGGTCTTTGCACTCATTCCAATAGTAGAAATACAGTGTTATCGATAAAAGGCTTGTTGTTATCCAATAGTAGAAATACAGTGTCATTCCAACAGTGATATAGTCCGTTATCGATCATGTGTAGCTAACATGCAAAAAAATCATGTGTCCTCCTCCGCCGCCCCGCCTCCTCCCCGCGCCGCCCGCCTCCTCCGCCTCCGCCTCCTCCCAGCACCGCCCGCCTCCTCCTCGCCCCTCCTCCTCCCATGCCTCTCGCCTCCTCCGCCCCGCCTCCTCCGCTCCCGCTCCTTCCTTCCCCCTCCTCCTCCTCGCACCCCCTCCTCCCCCCCTTGCCTCCTCCTCGCCTCCGCCTCCTCCCGTCTTTGAGCTGAGATTGGTGTGTACCTCCTTTGATTTCTGATTTAGATATTTAATGCTTTGCTTAGTAATATTTTGTTATTGTAATATTGGCTGGGGTTACTATTGATGTCTATTTTGCTGCCCTTGGAATTGTATTGTCTCATTGTAGTCTGTGATTATTCGCTTTATGCCCGTATATTTTGCAATCTTGAATGTCAACACGCTGAGTTCTGAATTGAGAAATTAGATCTGGATAGTCGTGTGTTGTCTAATTGGTATGCACAAGCAAAATAGTAACCTAAAATTGTGTTTATATTCTACAATTATTGTCAGATTGTTTACTGCGATTGGGTTTTGGGTGGTACATACAGAAATGTGAATGTTGCGGTCATTTACCACTTTTTGGTTGAAGGTTTTGGGGTATTTTGTTGCATAGACCTTTCAAGGATTGGCCTTATTATAGGACCCAAAGCTGTCTATTTTTATTCACTACCTCTTGCATGATTGTTGGGAATGCTGTAAATCTTTTCCAATAAATTGGAGCTTTATCTGTCTTATGTGACGTTCAGTGTTCTCTTTGAAAAGTAAATGTAATCAAGTGAATGCGATTTAATATTGTAGTTTAGTTCAATGGTAGCTATGATATATATGATCCGTTGCAATGCACGGCCACAACTTACAGCCATCTTCTCTCATGTAATTGTTGATGTGAGCAGTATAATGGCTTTGTGCATCTGTTGGTATCCCAAATGTAAACTATATATCTAAAATGCTGATTATTGAATATTGGTATTCTTGCTATCCTTGTATAGCTGTCAATATAGTCTAGTTTTTTCCTTTGATCCATGTGGTCTTTGCAGTCATTCCAATAGTAGAAATACTGTGTTATCGATAAAAGGCCTGTTGTTATCCAATAGTAGAAATACAGTGTCATTCCAACAGTGATATAGTCCGTTATCGATCATGTGTAGCTAACATGGAAAAGTTTATATTGTAATGGAAGCAAGGTTACCACGTAACAAACTTCAGACATGTGAATGAACCATTAGTATCGTGATGTAATAAATTGAAGTATAATTATGTAAAGAAGTGTTGATGATCTATGAAGGTTCTTGCTTATCGTGCATTTTGTTCATGGATTGTTTAGCTGATTGTTTCTTTGCCATATAATTTAATAACCTAAGATATTACCCTGATGTGCTTTGAAGAAATAGTGTCCTGCTCTCGGATTTTCAGCTTAATGATTATTTGTGACCATTTCAATGTTTTTGCTTAAACTAAAGAGTAATTGACTCATAATGTCATTTAAAATGTTTGAATCACCATTTTTTTTTCTGTAGCTTAGCTCTGAATTGTCTCTCTTTGCATGCATCTCTACTATCATGAAAGGCCTTGTGGTGATGGTGGTTGTGGTCGTAGGGCCAACTTCTGCCACCCGATCTAATTCTAAACAAATTATAATCCCCTGTCACCTGTAGTGGTGGACAAATTGTCTCCAATCCTAAGATTCCCTTTCGGTTAGATGGAAAAATTGTTGAAATATTTAGAGAGGGGCAAATTATCAAGTGACCTCTCAACTTTGGGGCAGCACGCAAAGGTAATGTCATCTACACTTTTTGAATCCTTGCTCTCACCCCTTGAGATGTCTTGTCTAATTTTACAGGTTATGCTTAAAAAATGACGTGCCCATCAAAATTATACTCTTCTCACTACTAGACAAATTTTTTTGTCCCACGTTTTTTGATTGCTTGATTTTTGTAGGCATGAAGCCATGTTGGCCTGCGGTGATTGTACCCAAACCACTCCGAGGTGATGATGATGACATGGTGACATGTTTGAGTAGCTTCAGAAATAAGAGTAGCATCGGTAGATTGGCAGTAGCCCTTGTAAGTTAAGAAGTCAGAGGTTGTTTAGCTATCAATTAGATCTTACATGTGCCAACATACCAACACTGCCCATTTTTTTGGCATATATATTGTATAGAGAATTTTGAAATATATTCCTAGCTTGGTTATCTATTCTCATTCATCGGAATTTATTTTTCTCACCTAACTCGCTTATTGCGTTACAACAGATTGACTGTGTAATTTGCATTGACATATGAACATTGCATCTTACTCAAATATTGCATACAGTTTTTATTTTCCTTTCATCCCTTTAGTCCCGTTGCAACGCACGGGCAATGTGCTAGTATATATCTATATATCTACCCATATTTAGCAAAGTGTTTAGTTTTAAATTTATTTTATTTGAAGTATTTCCTTCACAAATATAAGTCTAAGAAATTAATGGTTTAGAGTGTTGGCTGTTTAATAATAAGTCTTTGGACCAGAGAAGATTTTTTGGATTATTTTAGTAAAATAGGTTGCCATTAAATGTGGGTTTAAATTGTTTAACTTAGCAAGTTAATAATCAGATATTTTTCCTAGGTCCATAGAGATTTTACGGATTCCCTAAAATTTTCTCAGATTTATCTTGGTAGTTTATTATGTTTAATAGCCAGGAAATAATTTCAGCATGAAATCCTATATAGAAAATATCCCTAAATAAGACTTGTAAAATTTTTCCAGTGAGCATCCATAGATTTTCCAGCAAGATTATATTTCAGATAAATCTAGAGATTCATCTTCTATTTATCATGATTTTTGGGGAATTTTTGGGAGTGTCTAACTATTCTTAGGAAAATCATTTCTAGTTCTGTGATTAATTTTATTGATAAAAGCTGGGAAAATCCATGGTGAACAGTGTTGGGCCGGCCCGCGAGAGCACAGCCCGCTGGATGACAGGCGGGTCTCGCGTGTCGGTGACGCGAGGCGTTCGTGCCCTGGCAAAGCGTATTCTTTGATTTGCGCCACAACTAAACCTAACAGTAGGCCATTGGTCCCACATGTCAGCGAGGTTTTAGATTAATCTCGCGTGATTTAAACCGTAACTCGCACGCGCATGAATCCTAGCGCAGATCCGACAGTCACTGGTCATCTTCCTCCTCGCGTGAGCTATGCGGCACTCCGGCGAGGTCTTCGGCATGTGCGAGGGAGCTACAGGGCGCTAGAGGGATCACGGGAGCTCGCCGAATGCCTAGCGTGACTAGGGCTCGGACCTGTCGCCGTCGGCTTGCCGTTGATGGGCCTGGAGATCGATCAAAATACTCCAAGACTCCGTCTTTGTCATATATGGAATATATCACATTAGATAGATATCATATTCATGGAATACGATTTACTTTCAAGATGCCTTGATGGTGAAATGGTAGATACGCGAGACTCAAAATCTCGTGCTAAAGAGCGTGGACATGGATGGTGCCAGAAATAGCCGTCGGGATCAAGTGGCATGGGCGATCTACACGGTTCTAAGGCTAGAAAATGATGCCAGAGTAACAGGGGACGATGAGGGTATTCACCGCAGTCTCGGTTGGGTCGGAGATGGCTTGGGGAAGCTCGATCGCAGTGAGCCGAACCGGGCTTGAAGCAGGGTCACCATCGGCAGGCCGCTACAGCGGAGCTCAGGCCAAATCGCTGCGGGGGAAAGATGCGCCTGGTCATGGCGAAGCTCAAGGTACAGGGAATCACACAATGGCTTACCGAGAGGGAGAAATCAGAAAGGGCGTGTTCGGCGGCGCGGTGAACCGACGGCAGAGAAAAGTTGATTCCGGCGAGCCAAGGGCTTCCCCCGGCCGATTCCTTCGGGCCGGAGCAGCGCAGGAAGGCGAGAGAGCGAATGCGGGGGCTAAGAACGATGGAGAGTGAGTGGGGAGAAAGGGCGACGTGCGCGAGGGCGTCGCCGGATAAAGGCTGAGCCGGCGCGGCCTTCCACGGCGAGAGCTCGCGTGCAAGGAGGAGCTCGCCACGAGGCCAATTTGGCCAGCAGCTGGCTGCCAGCACGCCAAGGGGAGAGAAAGCCCAGCCCAGGAGAGAGAGAGAGAGAGAGAGACTGACATGGGGCCCCTATTGAATAGTGGTCAAGTTGACTAGTCCAGGGGCATAGAGGTAAAATGGGGATTTCCAGGAAAATGGCTAGGAAAATTCAAGATATGGCTTTTGTGTATTTGAATTTCCAAAATCAAATAGAATTTGGTAATTGGTCTTAGGTTTCTAAAATTTATTATAGAATGTTAATGATATTATTCCCTAAGCTTATTTGAGGTAGGGAGTTTAATTGATCTAATTGGATTTAGGAATTCACTTATTAGTATTTGGAAGTTTGTAGTTGTTATTATTTAAAAATTTGAGTTTCAACAAATAATCTATTTGGATTTGTCATGCTCCTAATCACTTTGGTTTGAAAATTATCCTAAGCTTATTATGAAAAGTTGGGTTGCCAAGGGAATTTTTATTTAATTTATTTGGGAATTTTAGATTTGCAAACCATAGAAAGTCCCAAAATTCACTCAATATTTAATATTACAAAAGTTTTTGAACATACCCACATTTGGGCTATTACAGCCGACGACAAAGAGGACCGGAGATACAATGCCATCACCCCCACCAAGGTCGAGACCTCAGAAGGAGCCCAAGGAGCAAAAGCAGCAGTGTGAGGCACCGCGGTGTCCAACTCGAGGCCACCGAGTACCAAATCCGTTGTAGAGGGCAGCAGCACCTCCACCACCCCGGGCTTAGCCGGCCAGAGAACGGCGCGACTCAGTAGGCCGGGCAAGGAGGAAGGAGAGAGGAAAACTCAAATGCATAGTTGTGGCAGTGTTCAATGGAACAAGGACAAGTGCTATCTTCGGTACCCAGTGGAATCCATTGCAAGAATCTCATTGCGCTAGCATTATAGAGAAGGGCTGACCTTGAGGGCGGGCCGGTATAGGGCGTGGCGTCGGAGCCAGCGGACGCAGACATCGAGGGTTGACTTGAACGCACTTCCGGCTGTCGAGGAAGCCATCTGCTTGGCGACAAGGATGGCGGCGACGAGGGCTCGGCGATGAGGGCGGCGACGAGGACACAGACGAGAGAGCGGCGGCTAGGGCTCGGCAACGAAAGAGTGCGTGCGGGACTTGTGAAAATTTCGGGGTATCGCGCGGCTGGGGTATGTATAGTGGTAGCTATCACTGGCGGCTCATGTTATAACCGCCAGTGGACGTAGACCATCACTGGCGGCTCAAGATATAACCGCCAGTGGTAGTAGACCATCACTGGCGGCTCATAATATAACCGCCAGTGGTCGTCAGACTATCACTGGCAGATCATGTGATAACCGCCAGTGGAAGTAGACCATCACTGGCGGCTCACGAGATAACCGCCAGTGATAGCTATATTATGGTTATATAGTAGGCCAATGTGCCATGTTGTAATATTTAATAGCCTTCGGGCTTAATACCTAATATAAGTTTTCCGCTTGTATGAAATGATTCTACTATGTAATGGTATACACTAGTGTACTAATCTAGGACTAATGTAGATCAAGAGGTGGGGAAGGGACGGCGTCTGAATTCTTTCCTAGTTGAAAAGTCTAATCGACCCCTCTTACTCATCATTAGAGACCTGAAGCTACACGTCTCGATAGCATACTCAAAGAGCTTCAAGAATAGTACAAAGACCTGAAGACGAAGGGCTAAGAGACTCCCTACTCAGCCATCGCCCTACAACCGACCGCAGCGGATCTGAGAAGACGCCAGCACCTGCGACCAATGCGGGATACATCAACACATCACTTCGCCATCTATAGGCAACTCTACCCTAAACATCTACTCCAATTAGAGGAAATTGTGCACAATATCCGTGACTAAAACAATTGATAATAGTGCCCTATAACCTTAAGTGCAATCTCTAGTCTTCTAGGGTATCGCTTTAAAAGGCTTGTTAGTCTATTAACCTTCAAACTCGTCAAGTACGTTGTAGGTATGTGAGATTAGTTTAGATATCTCAGCTTCGGGCTGATATTACAACTTTTGGGTGAAACGTCACCCTAACCTAGAATCGTAAATTATTGCTTGTAAGTTGTGGAACACCTTAATTAGAAGAATGGTGTCCTGCTCGCTTACAAGTTAAATTTGAGCTTTATTAACGTTATCGGATCTTGTTTACGTTTGTTAATTTGGTTCTTCTATACCTGCATATCATGCATATCTGCACCTATAAGATTCACCCTAATGCCAGAGAAGTCTATCAAGGGATTAGTGCCGGCAATATTCACCATAAAAATAATAGCTTACAGCCGTCGGAGTTGTGGCTGAAGGCTAACACCTCCTCTCACACTAGGTATCCCTAGGGAAACCATAGTTTAGGCAAAATAGACCCGGTTGCTCCAAGCTCTCATAGCTGTCCATCTAGACCATCCTGAAAAACATTTTGATTATTTACACCAATTATAAGCAACATGTTTCAAAGAATATCGTTCTAGAAAAATTGTTCGCAAAACGATTTACTCTCAGTACACTTAAATACCCTGGTCCAAAACTAAATACCTTTTTGGAAAACACGGTTCAACTTTTTAGGACCTTGTTTAAACTGATTCCCTTTTTCTAAGCACCAAAAATTTGTTTGATATTTTGGGTTATTAAAAATCTATTTTTCTAAAAGGTACCTTTAAAATACGTATATTTATATGTTCAAAAGACAGGGAAAATGAGCTTTGGAAAAGTATTTCAAGGTAATGTTTTTGAAAATTAAAAAGGTATTTCAAGGCAAAAGTATTAAACAAAACTTATTTTGACCTTTGAGTTGTTTTTAAAAGAATTCTCTTATTCAAACTTTCTTCAATTTAAATTTCAAATTCCCCTGCCCTTTGCTACCATGTTTTCCCCATCTCGTTATAACCTTTTGTTTTATTTCAAAGGAAGATTTCCCGATTGTTATTTTCAATCCAGTTTGCAAGCAAGGCATGATAAAAGATATTTAGGACCTGTTTGGTTGCCACCTAACTTTGCCACAACTATCCTTAGGCAAAGTTAGGCAGCCACAAAAAGTGTGGCGGACAAAATCGGCGCCACACTTGTGGCAAAGTGTGGTAAGAAAATAAGTCTATGACGTGTGGGGTCAGAAGCTAAGAAAGTGCAGCGTGACTAATGTTAGGCATGGAACCAAACGCACGTCTAAGAATGTATGGCGCGACTAAGATTAGACGTGGTAGCCTTAGTCACGAACCAAACAGGCCCTTATTCTCCCTATTCAACTTGTTCACTTTGGTCAATCTCTCCTTCAAACCCAACTTATTCCTCCCTACTTTTCTTACTTTCCTTTATGCTATTCCCTCTTATCTGTTGCTCGCACTCCTATTAAATTAATAGCATGGCAAGAGGCAATGGAATCACATAGTCACTGTACTCATAGTGTAATCATCTAATCTTATAAAGCGTTTCTATCCTATTTCAACGGAATCACATTGTCACTGTACTCATATTTATTCCTATGGTTCCAAAATTACTAGGGTTATGAATAACATTTTATTTTTTTCTGGGTGTAGCTAAGCTCTAGAAATTACTTATTTTATAAGTAGCATGCATGTTTAAAAGTTCTGCTAAAACTTCAAATCAGACAAGGGTTTAATCAATATGCGTCAAGTGACTTGCCTTGATCGTAATCCAGGTATGGGTAATCTTCCTCAGCCGGCCATTCTACGAACTCTCCTAGTCCTACTCTCGCACTAAAATCATATACACAAAACAATAGCACAATATCATAAACTGTTATTAAAATAATTTTTAGGAATTTTACAAATTAAAATGAAAGTCCTTTTGCAATTTTTAGAATTTATTTAATAGATTCTAGAGTGCTTCCGGATTTTTAAACACACTAATTCCTATTGAAGCAAAGGGTGTAATATTTTTCCTATGCCCCAAAAGTATCTAGTATTTTATAGAATTTTTCTAGAATTTTTAGAAGTCATCTGATAATTTTAATAAATCTATTTTCAATTACTGAGTTTTTAAAATAACTAAAGGCTGGAAAAATACTCATCACACTACTGGGTCTAGCCCAGTACTGCCGGCGAGCAGACGACTCAGGCCATGGCGGCCCGTGAGCTCTAGGACCATGGTCCTAGACTCTACAGCGATCCTATGGGTGGTTATGGCGTCACCGGAGGCAACCTGTAGCGGCAGCGCGACAAGGAGGAGCGGCGGCGGTCATGGTTCACCATGGCGCGAGCCACCTAAAGGTGTTGGAGCACACGCGAGTGGTGCAAAAGCTACTGGGGAAGGTTTGGGAGCTACTTGTGGTGACGACGAGGATGGAGGAGGACCAAATTGTCCTGGTGTCGTGGAGGTCCTTGGCGTTCAAAATAGAGTCCTTGTCGGCAGCAAGCTCCGGTGAGACCTTGGCCAAGAGTGAGTCAAGGAGGTGAGGAAGGTGTCCCAAGGATGCTCCCAAAGCATGGGATCGGGGCAAGGCTGCCCGACAGCGACGGAATCGGAAAAGAGGTTGTTCCCTTCCAACGGTACTCTATAGATGCTCCGATGAGCTGCAAGGCAAGAGGGCTCAATTAGAGAGAGAGCTTTGGAGAGGAGAGAGAGGGCTTTGATCCGAAGGCTAAGTTCGGACAAGATGGCTCACCAGTGGATGCAGGAGGTGGTGCTAGAGTGCCGCGGCGAATTTGGTCAGGAGGGAGAAAATAAGGGAGGAGGTACCTCAGGTTATAGGACCCGGAGACGAGTCGAGGGCACAGGCGATGGCATGGGGAGGTTATTCGCGGGTCTGGGTGATCAAGGAGGGCTGAGGGTGGCGATGACGACGAGCAAGGCCGCGACATTGAAACCATGTCACCAGGTAGTTGAACGGCAATGCTAGCTAGGTGAGGAGAGGAGTAAAGATGGCGTGGTGACCGGACGGCGAGGCATGGCATCGGGTCGCGTCGCACTATGCTAGGGCATGGCGATAGCGTGACATTAGGGGCATGGCAAAGGCGCAGGCGGTCCCTCGAGGAGGAGGCGAGAAGAGACCGCACATGTCACGTCGGTAAGGCCACATGGCTGGTCTATCGCATGCGTGGGGCAATGTGGTGCCACGGCGCGTCCCTTTCACGTGGCGAGCATAGGGCGAGAGAGAGCAAGCAAGCAAGAGAGAATAGAGTGCTAGGAGAAGGGGCGAGAGAGACGGACGTAGCCTAGCTATGCCTCCGGCCAAGCTAGACCTAGGGAAAAGGAGATCAGTCCGGTAGAGGGAGGAGAGGGGATAGGCTAAGCCCAGTAATAGCTTAATTATTTTTTATAAATTAATAATATTTAGGAGATTAAAATTAAATAGGAATTAGTTTTAATTTATATTTTGAAAATTGTTAACTTGCATGTTATTGATTTTAAATTCTTGTTTTATTTTATTATTTTATTATAAAATTTTTGAAATTCCAAAACATTTCAATTTTTGTTTATTTAATAAAATTGGAATGATACAGTATCAACGATCCGCTTGAATTCGGAGCGAGACAGAGACTAATGGTTTGAGTGAGAGCACTTCGACTGGGTGGCCTTTGCTTTGAGAGCATCTAGCACGTGGTTGCGCATACATGCCAAAACACAGAGAGTGGTGTTAGAAGCCTGCATTGTCAGTAATACTGTTCAAAAGGTTATGGACGATACATCGTTTGTAGTCTCTCTAAAATACTTATATTCTCAGCTTAGCTAGTTATAATATCCGAATTTTTAATAGCAATATTTGATTAAGGCCACTTTGCAGTGGAATACATGCAAGGCCTTGTCCGGCAGGGTGGAAACGCGCACCTACACACACGCACCCCAATGAACCACGACGCATCACAACGCTGCAGCGAGCACGACCTAAATAACCTAATTTACAAACTTCAACACATGTGTGAATCCTGAAATATGCCAGCTCCTGACTTCCGTTGTCTCAGATGTACGGGTGTATGATCGATATGTAGGTAATTCGTCTTCAGAGAACCATCACACACAATCACCATATACATAGATATCAACTACGACTAGGCGTAATCGCAGAAGCCATAGGTGCACTTCTTGCGGCACTGGTTGGAGCAGCTGCCGCAGTTGTTCTTGTCGGACAGCAGATCGACGCAGCGCCCGCCGCAGCATGTCCGGCCGTCCTTGCACGCCTTGTTGCACCCGCCGCAGTGGCCGGAGCTCGCCACGGTGTCCACGCACTGGCCACCGCAGCACGTCGGACCGGGGCTCCCCGGCGCGAGGCAGGCGGCCGCGGACTTCTTGGAGCACTCGTAAGACGAACTCGTAATCAAGAACCGGTTCTTCCTTGCTGCCGGGAGCGCTGTGGTAGCGCCGGCGGCCATGCCGGAGAAGGCGAGTGCCGTCAGGAGGAACACGGCGATCTTTCCCATGGCGAACAAGTGATGTGGCTTGGCTCTGGTGCTCTTCCCTCTTTCCTTAAAGGGCGATACGGTTGTGTGCGTGATTGTGGACATGGGCCGAAGCGTTTGGTTATATAGAAGAGAGAGGCAGAAGGTCAGCGAGCTGGTTGAGTGCTTGAGTTTCGAAGCAAAGAGATGTAATTCATTATAATGAGAGGATGATAGCAAAAAGGATATTTTCATGCACTGCATGGGGTATGGTTGGATCAACAGGTGTGGTGATCACCGTCCTTCAATTAAGTTTGGGTGGATACATATACGTCAATTTGTGATACTTGCCATCCTTTAGCAATGAATATTGATTCAAATATTTTACATTAGATACATGGAAATCATATATGTAGACTCATTTTAAGAAGTACTTTCGTATTATAATTTGTTGGGTTTTATAAATAAACTGTATTAGTGAAATGCATTTTTATGACTGTATTAATATCTAAAACGATATGTATTTATGACGGGGGGTATTATTTGGTCTTACGTTCGCCCAAAGAAGTTCACTTTACTTTTTAGTTTGGCATAACAGCATGTTTGTTTAGTAGATTTCTAGGGAGATACACGCCAACTTGGGGCCATGAACCTGACAAAACAGAGAAATCAAGCATAATCCCCAGATACACTCCAGCCTCCCTGCGTGGAATGCACAGGGACGTGCCTTCGTTTAGAAACCCCCATATTGACCAACGAGACCAATCAGATGATCGGGCTTTCTGCGACTGCAAGGGACCGCGCACAGCATTGTGTTCTGATTCGTAGTACTCTACTTATTTGGGAGATCCCAGAAGATTCATGGCCATGATAATTAACAATGCACCGAACTCCCTGATCTCTGCAGTATATTGGGTGGATATTGTAGCCAAAAGTCAATCGGCCGATGTTTGATAAGACAGGGATTGACAAAAGAAAAAGTATGTCGTGAAGGACAAATCTATAGGACAGCGTTGGCGTGAGTAGTCCACGCTAGGTCATGACAATTATCACGTTGACCTGTTTTTTCCCTTGATAGTCGCAAACAGATATGTCATTGTGTTCCAAAACGCATGCGATGAGATGTCAGAAAAAAATAGCTTAACAGAATTTATCTGAAGTTGATCTAGTTTACCAGAGTATCATATCAGCTTTGTAGAATAAGCACAGCACAACAGCTTTGCAGAATAAGGACAGCAAACGGATACTTTGAAGAGGCATTCTTCTTTTACCGGAAAACCATGTGAGAACCTCTTTGTCTAATTAATACGGGATTTAAATGCAAGAGAGAGAAGGGGCAGGGGGAAAAAAGGAGAAACAAAGTCAGGATTACAACAGACTACCCAGTTAAAATAGACAGATTCAAACTATCATTCTGAATTTCTCAAAAAAAAACTATCATTCTGAACATTTGCAAAATGGGATCTTGCTTGAGTAATCTCATCTAGTCGGTGAGAAGAGAATTACATATGAACAGAAAAATGTCCAAATATAAATTATTTTAATTAGCTCACATAATCCACAAGTCCTGAGTTGTAGGTATAACTAAAGAGAAATATATGCTCTTCCAAGGAGATTACAATTTACAAATGCCAATAGAAAAAATGTCCATCTTACACCCTCGAACTATTGATCTTACAGCCTCAAACTATTGAGAAAGTTCACTTAACCACCTGAACGATAAAACCTGTCATTTAAATGGAAAAAAAAAGGAGCAAATAGCATCCTCAGTAGTTTTGCCATTTCTAATTGAAATAAGTATATTTTACCCCTTGAGCTATTGAAAAAGTTCTCTAAATCCCTTGAACTACAAAATCGGTTATTTAATCTTCAAAGGAAGCAGATTAATTTACCATTTCTTATTAAAATAAGTATATTTTGGCTTATTGATTTTCTTGACATCAAAGAGTTTTTCCCACCATAGAGCTTATGGAAGAACCATCCACTGTTGTCATTGACAAAACAGTTAGATGAGGGCAGTAAAGAAATAGTGGGTCACAAGATGGCAAACCACTCCCATATCAACTAAACTATGCAGTCAAACTATTGAAGAGTGTAAATTAACCTTGTTTCTAAACATTAGGATGTTAAACAACCGGTTTTGTAGTTCAGGATATTTAGTGGACTTTTTCAATAGTTCTAGGGGTAAAATAGACTTGTCCCAATTAGAAATAGCAAAACCACGTGATGAACTATCTGCACCAGGTTTTATAGTTGAGGCTGGGTTTAAATGGACTTTCTCAGTAGTTTGGGGATGCAAAGACTTATTCCAATGTCAATATATGCTAAGCCAATTATCTGAAGACCCATCCTTATAATTTCAGTAGAACTTCCAACATCTTCTGCGCAGCTGAATTCTCTGCATCCTTTACCCTTGACATCAGATCACTTTCTGTTACAGAAGTACCATTTTTGGTTTCAACCCGAACAGAGTAGACGAACTTCCTCACATGTGCAGGGCCAACCTCCTTCTCTAACCTGAAAAATAACCCAATCAATTGCCAACTCACTAAAGTGTAACGTTGAAGGTGTAGATATACACGTAGCCAAGAATAAAACATGGTAATAAATAGTGAGACTCAAATTCCATATATACCATTTATACTTTTCCTGTTCTTGATTTGCCACTATGTGGCTCATTGACACATTTGCCCAAACCAAGGTTCCAAAAGAGGTTTCGCATCCCAGACCTAGGCTAGTACCATATCAGTAAAACACTAGAAAGTTTGCTAGCATGTATTAAAAGTTAAGCTTATACTTAAGTAAAAGCTACCCCGGAAACTGGAAATTCAAATTTTGAAATTGCGTATGGTTTTCTATGTCCTGGCAGCTTCCTGGATTTCCGAAGTACCAATAGCTCACCTTTGCCACCCAGATTGAAAACCAAGGGGGATAGCACTTATATATGTTCCAGTCAAATTTATGAAATTTCTCTATACTCATATACAAGAGCTTTCTTGCTACAAGCCTACAAATTAACTAAGTCTCGTACTGACCCTTGACTATATCAAGTAATTATGGCATTACAATTCAATGCAAAAAACACAGCAATTTTCATCCTTCAACTTGCACGCAATGGTTCGACATGAATGTTATCAGGCGAAATGATTGACTGATGAATCACTAATCATTTTCTTGAATTGCTGCATCAACTTTGTTTTGAGGAAACAAAACACCAATAAACCATCCTGGAAGAGTACTTAATGCAACGAAACTAGAGTATCATCAACTTCTTCAAACGGATAAACATAAAGACTGTTAACTGAGTGCAACAAGCTGCTGAGGAAACAGAAGCGTCATACAGTGATAGACCGATATAAGCAGTATAATATTATCAGCTTATAAATTAATGATCTCAAGAAAATCATTCTCAAAATAAAAGCAGCGTTATCTCCTCTTAAAGTTAAATGTTCAAAAAGTAACACAGGAACTCTTTTAAAAGGATACACAGTGAACTTGCCGGTAGTCACATCTGGATGCATTTGATGAAGAAACCAAAAATGTCTGCAGTGGCACTAGATGAATTAAGAATCATTGATGTCCTAGCACCAGAGCAAGCTAATATCCCAGTGCTAGAGCAGGCTTATTTCATTAATTTGTTTCCAATGGGGACATATATGATCAAAATGACGATTTAAGTTTAATCATGCAAACCATTTTGATTGGAGCATTAAATAAACCTTGAAAAATGCCCCAAAAGAATATAGAAGATAGTTTGCTGCTACATTAAAAAAATTTTTGTATTTTTCATTGTTGTTTAGAGCTCGAACCAGAGTGATTTGAATGCTTGCTTCCAAATGTTGGTTCGCACAAGTCTATTTCAGCTCTATGGATGGCTAAACATCAGGCTAAAACCCCCGTCTTTGTGGAAACTCCATAGAAACCATGTGTAGAAGTTTTTAGTTGTTGTTAAAAAATTCACATGTAGGATAGCGGGCATTACATAGCTTACAAAATATCAAGATCAATTCAATCTCATTTGCAAGCTATGAAAAAGATAAATTGAGGACAACTAGTGAAACTTCACTGTTTATCACTACTAATTTTGCTACTTGCCAATTTCATAATTTCCAAATGCATCTCACTATCTCAGTTTGACCATGAAATTTTACAGGGTTACAGAATATAATATCCCTAAATATAGTGTTTTTTTGAGAACTGTTGAAAATTTCCACACATGGTTTCTGTGGAGTTTACATAAAGAGGGGGGATTTCACCTCATGGTTAGCCATTATATTAATGAAACAACTGACCTAAAATGTGACTACCCTGTGATAAATGGTGAAAGAAAATGAAACAACTAGTAAGGGCAACATAAAACCTGATTATAAGATGCAAAAAATTAGTGGTGTTCAAGAAGTCCAAGAAGGTTCAGAACAAATAAACTAAAAATGACAATCCTGATTAAACTAGAAAATTAATATTATAGCACCATATAAAGTTCAGTATTTTTCAGGGAAATATAGAGTTCAATATTTTTTAAGGGGTATATCAAGTTCAGTATTCCAAAATGCTACAACTTTTAAAGGCAGGTAAGTCACCACACGATACACACTACCTGTTGCGTGTGCGTGTGTGTGCGCACGCACGTGCATATGAGTGTGGATTTCATGTTTTATGGGTGTTGCAGGAAAGATTCAACCAAGAAACAGGTTACAAAGAAGTAAAAATTGAGTATAACAGTCAAGAGTCTCACTTAAAGACAGGCTTTGGCCAATGCTTCCTGCTGCACTGCTCATTAAGCTTCTGCTTGCACTCCCTAAGCTCTCCAACCTCACACACCGATCCATTATCAACCCCAGCTGTCAACACTTGCTGTCCTGTGCCACTCTTAAGCTTCTCTAATGCATCTCTTGTGGCATTGAGCTTAGCAATTACCTTTTGTTCTGAGGAACCAATCCCTACCAGCTCCCCACCAACGAATATGTTTACCACAGTCACCCCACCCTTCTGCCATGTCTTGAATTCTGGAAGTTTTCCATGTTTCTGGCATAGTTCATGCAATGTAGTAACAGGTTGCTCATCTATTGTTTCTGCTGTGATAATTGGCTCGAAGAGCCACCTTGTGACCTGAATCACACAAGACAATTATAATCATTGCACAAATTAATAAAACTAAACTACTGTCTGCATTCATAAATATAAGTGGAACTTTACTAAATTTGATTACTACTAAAGGTAAAAGCATCTTAGATTGGTCATAAAAATATAGATATTACAGATTGTTCATAAAAGCAATTTCAGTTTTTTTTTTTTTGTAGTTTCTTACCAACATATTGTGATTGAAATTAACAGTCAAATTTATTTCTTGGAGATCGTGTAAGCGTTGAAAGTCCAAAATGACATACACTTGTGAACGGAGGAAGTAAAATGTAACAAAATAGAAAAAAACCTTCCAGAGCTTCTCAAGGTCAAATTTGCAATCAACATAGACAGCAGCAGCAATGGCCTCAACAATATCAGCGAGCACCTTAGGTGCTTCAACGACACTACCACCATAGGATACAGTGCCAAGGTCACCCTCCGGCTCTTGCTTCACAGACTCGATAAACTGGCCTACCTACATAACATATGGTATACCCAGTAAGAATACAATGATGTTAAATAATTCGTTCAATATCTGCATCACACAAAGATAATATGGTGTTGACATGACATGATGTACTGATAAACTGATCAACCAACAAAACATATGGTATATACCCAGTAAGAACGAAACAATGTCAAACAATTCGTCCAATATCTGCAACTCACATAGATAATGGTGTGGACATGACATGATGTACAAAAATCACATGATTTAAACAGAACAACAGAGCATCTAATATGAGCATGAGTTAATGAGTTATGACTGAATAATGTTTCAAGCTATTAGATAGTTCAGTAGAAAGAAAAAACAAATAATCAAAAACATCATATTTAATCAGAAAGAAAGAAATTTACAGATCAAACTAAATTTCGGTGCATCATTAACAGATCAAAACAAAGTTGGGACAGCCCACAATGTTTCACAGTACAGGCAGGGACCAATTCAACCAGTTCTCGTCAGGACCAGATTCCCGGCATAATGACAGGAAGACCAAAATAATATCCAGATGTATTTAACTGCATTAGAGCTTCAAATTTTAAAATTTGATAGACGATAACATTTAGACCATCCGTATTTGTATATGGGTGTAAAATTAAGTTAGAACATACTACAGACTTGAAAGCTGGCCTGTCAGTATCCATACCAGGCGTGTGACCATCCATTAGACTGAACCCACCAATATTACTTCATTTTGTGGGAAGAATACGGCCTGGAACCATCAAATAGTCTACTTCAAATAAAACAAATGAATTGTAGACAAAAAACACATACACATAGTTTAATATCATCAACCATCGATGTCTTTTGTTATTGACAAAAAAATAATGACGATCTTTTTTGCAGAAACAGACCTTTGTTTTGGGAAGAGGAGGGGGGCGGGGTATTTGAGCTAGCACTGCACCCAGTGCCCCATTTTCAGTATTGGTCAGAATATGTAGAAAATGAAGTTACAAGAGTACACTAGGCATTCAAAAGATCCATCTAAAAATCCACTGGGCCTTTCACATCAATAGGAATAGCACTAAAGCATATTGAATTATTATATAGTCACATTACTACTTATTCTTTTTATTTCTCTACCTATAGGGGAAGCACCAATATCTATTTCTCTGCCTATCGCATAAGCATGTATGGTATAGGTTCTAAGAACCAAGCTGTGTATAAGTTGCACAGAAGGCAGCAAATTACTTGCACTCTTAAGGAATTAATCCATATCACTATATCAACAGCCATTGAATCTGAAAAACACACAGAAGACAAAAATTTTGCTGTAATGTTTGAAAACAATATCCAGGATCAAGTAGGAGGAAAAAAAATCCCCATCAGGAGATTGTGCACCTCAGTTTATCTTTATCCCATGCCTTACATGGAATCCATCCAGTTTCCACATGGGTCAAAGACCACCAAGGCACAATTCTTTCATTTGGCGAGTGTGATTTTTGCACTAGGCAGTAGGCAGAAGGCAGCAAGGAAGTCCGCAACCACATGTGTATCAATGGCGCTTTAGAGCATTACTAAATATAGAATCTACCGTAATATGTCAACACGGTTACCACTTACCAACCCATGGCTGACCCCAGTGGAAACAGACCGTGCAAGCAGCACAATCCAAAGCGTATGACTTTTCGAAAAGAATGGAACTTTGTGATCTACCAAATTCTTAGCCACTGCAAGATATTCCGAGGTTCCTAGTTCAAGGGAGGAGGATGGTTTTGCACATACGAGGAGGTCGAGGCGGGTGCAGTTGCGCCGGAGCAGCGGGTACAAGTCGTGGCGGACGGCGACGCGCGCGAACTTCTCGGTGGAGACGTTGGCCGCGCGGAGCGTGGAGAGCGCGCCGCGGTCGAGGGTGGGGTAGGTCAGGTAGTGGCAGGTGGAGAAGGCGAGGCCAAGCGCCGCATCCCCGACGAACGCGAGCCGCAGGTGCGAGGCCGCGCCGTCGGCGAAGGACTGGTGCGTGAGCGCCTCCTCCAGCAGGGAGCGGTCGTGGAACTGGTATCCCAGCAGCCGTTCGACGCGGGCCGCGGCCTCTGCGCGGTCGGCCACGAAGCCCGGCGGCGGCAGCGCGACAGGGGCCAGCGCCGGCGGGCCGTTCTTGCTGGAGCAGGGCGTCATCGCCGGTGGAGGCGTGGTGCGGGGTTTTGGTATTTTGGGGGTTTGGAGTGCAGCGACGGGTGTGACCGGAATTCGGAGAGTTTGCAGACTTTTGGAGGTGGCGACGGATGGGAAAGGAGTTGGAAAGAGACACAGGCGAAGGCGAGCGCGTGGGGTTCGAGTCACTCTCTGTTTCGCCCACCCGTTGACCTGCCTCCTACAATACGGCACAGGATTCGATGACCACGGTCGTATGATTTTTATTTTTTTGAGGCCACTTCTGCACGGTATACCGTCGAGTTGGCACCGAGGTACAGCACATGGCGACAAAAAAAACTGTTTTTCCCTTTTTCCCCGTGTGAGAGCAACTCCAGCTGTTACGTGATAGTACTGTGGCGAAGGATATAACCAGGCGGCACAGTAGTTTTGCGCTCCATGTCTTCTCCCAGCAGACGCGCCATAGGGCGATTAGCAAGTAGCGGGGATGGTTGCAGACGCCAAATGTGGCGAGGCCGCGTCCGGGCGCTATCCCTGCCGCTTGCTCGTCCGTCAGCAACGACCTCGCACTCGCGCCGAAGCCCGGAGGCAACGACGGGAAGGAGTCGCGGCTGGAGGAAGAAAGCAGCCGTCCGAGTCGCGGCGTTCCCGTCCTCATCTTCGGCGGAGGAGCACAAAGTGGCCGGTATAGCGGCCAATCGAAGGTCCACCAGGTCAGCGGAGTCTGTCCCGTCCGCCCATTCGTCGTCGGAGGCCCCCGGCAAGTGGAGTTCTCCCACAAGGTATGAGAAGTTCTTCACCTTGTTCCCCTTATGTCCAGATCTGGGAGATCTAGATGCACCGGGGATTTCTACTTCCATGGTCAATTCCCTGCGAGATGGGGATTTGGAGCAGGTTTGGGTGCGCGATCCGGTGCTGGTTTGGGGGGGATGCGATTGTATGGCCAGGTGGATGAATTTGGGGATGAAGAATCCGATTAGGGGATGGATTGGGATATTGTATTATCAGTGTGGGTGGTGCTCGTCCTCCCTTCGTAGAACCAAATCGAGCCGAACCCGACCAAATCCCAAGGTGAACATCTCGTGATCATTCTCCTCCTCATGGCCTTGGCTACCGATTCGAGGTTCTTGGAAGGTTAGATTAGACGGCCGCGTAGATTCTGCGTTATTTTTTGATCTATTTGATTTATCGTGCGCTGAATGTGAAGACCATCTGCGATGCTTGGTCCGTTCGATGTTGTTGTGTGGCTTTCCTGTTGATCTCTTCCATGGGGAAAATTTCTCGCTCACCTACCTCATGGATTTGTCCTCATGTTGTTGCCTGGCTTGCCTGACACCGAAAATTTCTCGCTCACCTACCTCATGGATTTCTCCTAAAAAAGGGTATTTTCCTTTGCCAGATGAATCTGATTTCGGTGTCCTGCGCTCCAAATTATGCATTAGGACAAGACAATGATGGTATTGTCAACTCTTAGAAATCTTGCCAAAAAAAAAAGTCCCTCGATCCAATTTGGGGCTTGAGTAGAGTGGAGATGTTGGGAATTTTTAGACTTTGCTTGTTATGTATGATGCATCAGAATACGAGATCACCTTTTCTTTTTTCTTGATAAGGTCACCACCTTTCTTGCTAGGTTTTGTCCTTTTATTTTTTTTTTCCTGTATGTTAATGGTAGAAACTGTGAATGTTGGGATCTTTGTGTATTTAGTTTGCTGAAACTGTTTTACTTTGAACCTTTGGGCGAGCAGTGACTGTTGTTGCTTTTGAAGAGCAGTTTTTTTTTAGAGGTCAAGACAGAACATTGTGTAGCCTTAGTTTGAACTTGAGGCTTTCAAAGATTTAGGTTAGAGATTTTGTTAGTTGCTGTTTAGAATGTCAACTATAGATGTCAAGACAGTTTGTTATTTTGTTTGAACATAGAGGTCAAGACAGTTTTTAAGCAGTTTGCACATAGAGGTCAAGACAGAACATTGCTGTTTAGAATGTATTACTTATTTTGTTAGTTGCCATTCCTTACAATTCACGCAGTTGGTTCCATATAGATGTCGATGGAACTTGAGAAGACTCAGGATTTGTTGCGTGCGGTTATAACAGCAATGGAGGGAGTTGCTGAAGAGGCTAGGAAACTCGTGGAGCAGCATTACGATCCCAGAGACACTCCAGCATCGGTTGCAGTAAACTGGGCAGCCTAGGACATTGACGGTTTAGGGCAACGTATGGACAGGCTAGCCCTCGAGGCTCAAGACTAGATGAGCAAGGTTTCTTCAGGGAGCCTCAACATTGTAGGGGTCAATCGGGAGGAGGGCAACGAGAACCCTTGGGACGATATCGACCCTCTGGACATAGTCAACTCCGACTATGATTCAGAGGATGATCACCACTACTGCTGCATCCAGTGTTTCTGTGAAGAGAACGGTGTCGATTATGACAGTGAGCAGTCTAGAGGAATGTAGTGCCAACGGAGTGGACTATGTACTAGGTTGCAGTTGACTTATTATGGGCAGGTATTGCCTTGTTTCGTTTGTAATATTAAGATGTAAGTGAAAAATATAGTACCACCATGTACCCGAGGACTATTTGGTTATATGTTAAGGTTGTTCATGTCTGTTTCTTCCATGGCCATTATGGCGTTTACTATTTGGGCTCTTCTATGCAGGAACAAGATGAACGAAGATGACTACCGTCCTTTCATGGGTTATGGTGGATATGGGGGTCCTCAACAGCCTTTTCCATTCGGCAACTCAATTCCAGTGCCCCTCCCAGGCGGCCATGTGCCAATGACTTACGATGGAAGTGGTACTTCTCAACCCCTTCCCCCTATGTCAAGTCCTCCCATGTTTGCATGTCCCTACCGCCACAGCCCGGTAATGGGTAGGGTAGGTGTGTCATATGGTGGAAACTCCTCTCAAGGAGCAGTCAATTGGAGCCAGCAAAGCCAAAGTGAGGACTACAGGCAACAAGGAGATGGTCCCGAGGTAGAAGAGGTTGTACCCTCGCCTACACCTCCCACAAAGGGCAGGCAGAAGAAGAAGAAGGGAACCAGCGTGGAAGGCCGCGGCCCGAACTACAATGAGGATGAGGGCATGGTGCTTATGTCTGTTTGGTTGAATAGCTCCTATGACCCCATAGTAGGAAACAATCAATCTGGAGAGAAGTTTTGGGAATCAATTACACGGCAGTTCAACTCATTGACGAAAAGGGGATTAGAAAGACCGGCCAGGTCAGTTGAGTGTCGATGGCAAACAATTAACAGGGATGTGAGTAGATTCGTTGAATGCCATCGTCGTATTCTTACACTAAACCAAAGTGGGAAAACGGATGAAGATAGGGTATGTATTTCATATATCTAATGTCATTGCATCTATGTCGATATCAATAATCGGTTTGTACAGTTTCAATTTGACGGCATTTCCTCGTCGTCACACAGATGAAGGATGCAAAGGCTCTGTTCAAGCAAGATTGGGCAAAGGAGTTTGACTTGGAGCACTGTTGGAAGGTGCTTCGCAACGAGCCGAAGTGGCTGGGCCAAGCTGCATTGCCTTCATCACACAAGAAGGCAAAAGGTTCATCGGCTGCATCTCCAGGTGACTCTAACAGCCCTATGTTTGAGGCTTAAGCAGAGTCCATTGATAGGAGGCCGATTGGGAGGAAGCAGGTGAAGAGCAAATCAGCGTCCATTGGTAGTCCGGTTATTGATCTCGTTGATAGGTGGGAGGCACGAAAGGATGGGGATGATGAGTACAGGAGGGCTTATTATGACCGCCTCGCAAAGGCTAAGGAAGAGGAGGTGCTGTTGAAGAGAATGGAGGTTGAGAGGGGTGCCAAAACAGCAGAGGAGAAGGTTTACCTAAAGAGGATGGAGTACGAACAGAAGGTAATGTCCATGGACCTCGATTTTTTCTGGGGCATAGCGTGTGTATTACGAGAAGAGGCAACAGGACATCATTCAGGCTTTGCTACAGGGTGGTCCTCCAACTGGCCAGTAGGCAAGAGCAACATCTGTGTGCACTGCTAGCTGCTGAAATCTAGCCAGAGTTGAGTCGTCTCTGAAATTTGTAGAAGGTTCTTAGTTATGTATGTGATGTGAACTTGCAGAATAATATGTGATCTGCTCACTGCCCAAACTGTGAAGTACCAGTCAGGTCCCAATTTGTGGTTTTTAATTATGTGTGCACTATGTGATGTTGTTATATGCGCTGTCTTGATTCAGCAATGATTCATGTTGAAAGGACCGAGATGTCGCCTAGAGGGGGGGGTGAATAGGCGATTAAAAATTAAAACTAAATGCAGCGGAATAGCAGAACAACACAGGAACTGATCAGGTCAAAAAGATATCAGACTATCTGATATGGATATCGGATACTCCGATGTCTATATCGGATACTCGATATGTTCGAGTAGAAATGCTCAAATCTGCTCACAATCAAGTTTACCCTCAACCAAATATTCTCAAGTATGTAAATATCAAGAGGAGCTAGCAAAGCTACTCAATCAAAATGATAGCTCAATCACAAAGAGAATCAAGTAAAGAGAGTGAAGGAGGTAAAACCAAAGTGAAGAGGAGACGCGTTGATTTGTTCCCCAAGTTCGCATCCTTGAGGGATCCTCGTCTCCGTTGAGGTAGGCTCGGTCACAGAGAGCCCGGTCTCTTTCAACCCTTTCCTCACCAAGATCCGCACCAAGCTCCCTTGGTTTCACTAGCTTGGCTCCTTTCCTTCTTGAGAGACGGAGACCGGCCTTCACAACCTTCCCACGGCCAACCACACAAAGCACCGGTGGCTCGTAGGCGACCTCCTAGCCGTCTAGGAGTCCTCAACCTCCAAGAGTAACAAATGCCACAAAGAATAAGCTTGGAGATGAACTCAAGTGCTCACTAGATCAAATCTCTCACAACCCTACCACTTCCCTCCTCCAACTCTTCCCAACCCTTCTCTCAAAGGGGATCACTAAGATCTAAGAGTGGAGAGGTGTTTGGGGCTCAAGAATACAAGGGTTTAGCTCTTATTCCACTCAGGAATATCCTCCCAAAAAGTCTCCACGAAGTGGGGAAGAAGAGGCTTTAAATAGAGAACCCCAAAATCTAGCCGTTGAGTCCATTCTGCGACATATCGGACTATCCGATGTCCATATCGGAGTATCCGATATTTTCTGCCAGAGAGGGGTCAATCGGATTGACATCGGATACACATCGGATAGTCCGATATCAAATTCAGCCATCATCATGACCCGACATAAACGGGCGTAACTTTTGACTCCGAACTCCGATTTAGGTGATCTTGGGCTCTATGGAAAGCTAAGAACAAGGGCTACCCAACCAACAAGGTCTCACTGCCCAAATCCTAAAGGATAAGTGCAGAAACCACAAGGAAGCCAAGAGAGGCCCAAAAATCTCACTTCCCGACACTACCAACACTTCTCCCCCTCACACCAAACCACCTACACCTAGGTGTACAAGATGTGATTTGTGTCTCTCAATCTTTCACAAAGATAGATCACTTGAGCACTTGAGACATATCTAAGTCATTCTCCATCGCATCCCTCTTAATAGTACGGCAATCCTTAGACTCAAATTCAAACGAGAAAACTGAGTCTTACATTCAATCCACATGCCGTCTTCTCCTTGGATGCATTGTGCGTGATGACCTTCAACAAATGATTGATGACGCCTTCGCCTTGTCAACCTTGACTCGGTTCACCTCATGAGACTCTCGTCCCATCGACCTTGACTTGATCATCCTCTCCGATAATCTCCACGCCAAGTCGATCTTGACTTAGTCCTCAACTCTTGGTGACACCGTTGTCTTGTTGACCTCGGCTTAACCATCATCCTTTAACATGCATTTGTCATCACACATACTCACGGGACCTAAATCTTTTTAGATCACTCATGAAAGGTGTTAGTCCCAAAAGCTCAATTAGATATGGAGAAGTCGATGTTTTGTGAGCAATTAAGGTGTGTCAAGTGTTTCATATAAATAAGCACAATATTAAATGGAAACACTTGACATAGAAAAGATCTCTACTAAGTGCACCACGATGAATATACAATTAATCTATATGCACTAAAGAGATGATTGCCATAAAGATGAATCAACTAAATCATGGCAAGTACCACAATCTTCACTTAATGATGCACATGATAGAATATACAAGAATTACACATGTGCAAATCATATTTAAGCAAGAGTGAAGTTGTGGAACAATCTAGATTAAACTTCACTAAGTGATGTGCATGAGAAGATATATAAACATGGTACACATGCACAAACCAATTCATAGCAATGTGAAGTTTAACTCTAACTAATACATACCTCAATTAGCAATCCAACCTACTTGTACTTATGAGACTAAATAAGATCAACAAGCAAGTGTGTTAGTCTCAACAACATGATTAGTATAACGCATACCTTGTTAGGATGGATAGCTTGTCCACTTGACCTATATAGGTTTTTCCTCTAAATAGGGTGAGACTAAACAAATCTTCACGATAAACACATTAGTCTCAAGGCAATAAGCATATTAGAGGTTTGTCATTAGGCAATTGCTTAGTCAAGCATTTACACAAATTTATCATTTACAAATAGTTGTCATTATATGTGTTTGTCATTAATCACCGAAATCACTTAAGTGTCTAGATGCACTTTCAATCTCCCCCTTTTTGGTGATTTATGACAAACCTTTCATCAATTGCACCAAATGACAATATTAAGATATTTAGCACAAAAACAAATGTGGAGAGAGAACAAGAGATCATACTTACAAACATTCTTCCACATTGATGGATAATTGATGATCTTCATAAATTCAATTCTCCCCCTTTTGTCATTCTCTTCATAATCTTTTTTCCTTTTGTCAATTGATTAGGGGGCAATTGATAAGTCATAAATTCTCCCCCTTTTGTCATTAATCCCAAAAAGGTCCATAATAGGTCTTCAATATCAATTTGGGGTTTGAACTCCCTATAGTCATTAATTATCCAAAAATCCACTAAGGAATATCTTTTTCCCTTTTGATTGTACACTCAATAAAAAGATTAGTGGGAACAAGATAAAATCAAGGAGCTAGTAATAAGACAATGATTTTAGCTCCCCATAAATCTAGGCAAGATATGAAACCAATTATATCCAAGATTTAGGTATAAAGAGAAGCAATTTTCTTAAAGCAAGCATGTCATGTCTCAAGAGTATAAGTGAAGTCAAGCATGACATGGCAATGTTATCAATTTCAAGAAATTTAAGATCATGTAGCAAATGATATAGGTGAAGTACAAGCTCATGATCCAATGTGTAAACAATGAACAAGGGCATACCTCTTTTGTCAAATGTTATCCAAATTACAATTCTCCCTCTTTATAAGGTGTCATCCATATTAATCATTATATCTCTAAATTTGCAATAAAGCTCACAAGACATGTTAGATGACACTTGGAGAACATGTAAATACCAATTTGAGGCTACCACTTGTAAATAATCCACTACAAAGATAGTACATGATACTACTTGGATTTCTATTACTAGATGCCAATTTTAAATTATTTTCTAGAGAAAGCATGTATGGCATCACTTGCAATTCATAAAATTTGAATGAGGAGCACCATGAAAGATAACTATGAAGATTCAAGAGCAATTATGAAGAGCACATGAGTATGGAGAAACTTCAAATATAAGTCTATCATGCAAGAGCTCCCCCTAAAATATTTAATCACATGAAGGTGCAATGGCATTCAAATATATGGAGTTGAGAGAATATATGTCCCTTTGTTGATTTCTATCTATCACATGCTTTGATCGATCTTGATCAATTCACACGGTCTTAGATACCTCGGACTGTGGAAGCTCCATCCACATCCTTCATCCCACCATAGATATTGATCCTCTTTGATCCCCTGCACATGTATAGACAAGCAAACAATTCCTGGGAGCAAATATCTTTCAACTTGACCTAAGTTAGTTCAAGAATGTCTAATTGCACTTTTATGTTCTCCGAATGTGGAAACTGCACTCAGCAGCACAAAACAGATCATAGCTCTTAAACCATTGCTCAAATGCAAAAGTCATCAACGCGAAAAAGATCCGTCTCGAAATTCTCTTCGAGAGCTATGAAGGCCAAAAATTCATTTGAGCAAAGGAAGATACCGAAAACAGTGAAATAGTGAAACTAAACTAAATGTTTCGGGAAAGAAACTCTTGCTTTGTCATGATCCTAAGGGTGAAAAACTTGAGTAAATGAGCTCCCAAATAATTTTAAATGGATCATGGAGCTATACATTGAGTTACCTTAGTTTTCATCCCAAAAGAATATTCAAAACAACTCAAAGGATTGCAAGGTTTCAAAACTGCAATGTGCTGAAAATTTCAGACTTAACATTTCAATTAAGCTTCTAAACAGGGCTGAAAGAATTAGTAAACATGGTTCATAAGTTCTGAGAAAATTTGTCCATGTAGACTAACTAAAGAGTATCAAAACTCATTATTATATCTTTCTCAAATTATGAACCCATTTCGAGATACCAAAATCACAAAACAGACCAAAATCAGCTCGAAACTGAAGATTTCAGCAATCTGAACATTTTGAAATAAGGTGAAAACTTGATCAAATGAAGTCCAATAGCCATGAAATTTTGCAGAAATGTTCCATGGGCATCCAAGAGATTAATCCAAGTGGAATTTCTCAAAGATCACACTCCAATCAAAAATTAGATCAATAGGGGCATTGGGGGTTCGGTTTTGACACTAAGTCAAACAAAGTCAACAATCTTTGCAAATAAGTTCAAATAAATTTTAAAATTTTCAGATTTGAACTTAAGATGCAAGAGAAGGTTTTCCAACAAGAATTTTCAATAAATCAATTTTCTTTTGAGAAATATGAAGAAATTTGCATTTGAATCACATATCTAAGGAGAGAGTGAGAGGGGTTTGTGATTAGGGCTCTTGAGAAGAAACATCTTGAGAAGAAACAACAGTGTTTTGTGCGTTCAAGAAGATCCAAATGAGGTGGGGAATTCATATTTATAGCCCAGGGTGAAGATCAGACCGTTCCCCTCAAATTCATATCGGATACTCCGATGTTAATATCGGAACATCCGATATTTTTCAGGCGAGATCACAGAGAGGGGCAGATCGGAAGGTGTATCGGAGTATAGGCTATACCATATCGGATAGTACGATACAAAAATGATTCAAAGGCTCTGGTTTTTGCAAGGGAAGTTTGTAGGAGCCTTTAGACCATGATTTTCATCCATAGGAATACTCAAAAATATTCTAGAGATGCAAGATTTTAAAAGTGTAAGGTGCTGAAAATTTCAGAGTTTGATATTTCAATGATAGCTACCAGAAAGGGCTGAAACAATACACAAACATGGTTCACAAATTCTGAGAAAATTTATCAATGAAGTTCAACTATAGAGCAACAAAGTCTCTTATTATGTATTCCTCAGATTCTGAACCCATGTGGAGATACAAAAATTACAAATCAGCCCGAAATCAGCGTAAAGCTGAAAATTTCAGCAACTTGATCAAAACGAGGTTTGACCAAAACTCGATCAAATAAAGTCCAATGGCCAAATGATTTTGCAGAAACATTCCACGGACAACCAAGAAACTTTTCCAAAAGGAATTTTTGAAAAAGAATTATCCAATAAAATGTTAGGTCGATAGGAGCATTGGAAGTTTAGGTTTGACACTAAGTCAAATAAAGTCAAGGTTCTTGCAAATAAGTTCAGGTAAATTTGAAAATTTCCAGATCTGAACTTAATATGCAAGACGTGGTTTTCCAAAAGAAATTTCTAATAAAAAAATTTTTCTTTGAGAGATATGATGAAAATTGCATTATAAGCACAAGATGGACATTTATTTTTCACCAAATCCCCAAAGGCAACCAAATGAGTTTTGAATGGAAATTTGCACTTATGTGGCTTCACATATGTAAGAGAGATGTTTATAAGCCACTTTACAAAATCATATCCACTCAAATTGCAATAATCAACTCTATGCAAAATATGTCCAATTTGGTCAAAAGAGTGATTTGGGTGAGCTTCAAAAGAGAATAAATTTTAAATGGTTTGGAATTTGGAGAAACTTTGAACTAGAGAAATGTACAGAATCCCAAACCTCAAAAGTTTTGTATAAAGCTCCTTTTCAAAATCCAAATAGATCTTGTTCTAGAAAATTTTGAAGTTAAATGCAAAAACAAGATCACAAATGATCCTTTTAGGCCAAAATTTGACTTTTAGCATCTAGCCAAGGGATAGACACTTGAAAGTGTTTTAAATACATTTGAAAACATTTTGAAGACACCTTTCATAAGGTTTTGCCTTTGAAACAAGGATTTTGCTTTTCTTTCTTTTGGACCATATTCAAAATAGAAAAGATTGAAAGTTTCACCCAAACTCACAAGAGACAATCTAAATGATAAAGTTTTGCTATAAGAAGCTTACAAATCCATTTAGAAAGCTCCCCCTTGCACAAAGGGTTAAGGAAAGAGATGAAATTCAAATATTTGTACCACTTGAAGGATTTTGACTAAAAGACTAAACTAGTGGCATGTTGCAATAAAGCAAGAGAGAATTCATTAAACCTTAATGAAATGATCCAAATATTCAATATAACCAATAAACACATCATTTGGAGAAAACTCAAAAAGAGAGAAGACAATCAAATAAATAAAGAATTGGATTTGGCCAATAAAAGCATCATGTTCTAAGAAATTCTCTAATTTTGCAAAGATGAGGTTGATAGAGTATTTAATCTTTCCAAAAACTTTTATGAGTTACAAACACCCTTGTGAGTCAATTCATAAAAAGAAATTTGACTCATTTGGCAAAACTCACTTAAGTGCTAGAAATATGCAATTATGGAAAAAGTAGGTTTTTTTCGGCGAGTTTCAAATCTTCATAGCAAGAGATACGTTGATCATTTGAAAATCCTTTGAATACGAAGAATGTTTGTAATGACCAACTCTAGAATTTTGATATTGAAACTCTTTTTAAATTCAGTTTAGAATTAATTCTATGAAAAATATCGAAAAAAGGCAAAAACAAGATACTAGTAACTAAAAGTTCAGTTCAAAACATGTTTTTTGATGAAAATAGATTTTTCTTTAGTCAAAACCCTTTGAAAACATTTGAGAATCATTTTGGGACATTTTTCAAAATAGATTTTCAAATGTTTACTTTAAATTCACATTTTGGCTAAAATGGCTCTTTTTGAAAATTAATACTAGCACTTAATAAATATGGCACACTTAGGGAATGTGATACACATGGATATGAATTAGCACTATATCTAAATGTGTCACTACACTTATCAAGCTCATTGAGCAATATTAAAGTTTTGTACATGAGCAAGAAATGAACCAAAGAATTTTCATGCAATGCAATTACCTACACAAGGTAAGATGCTTGAAATTAAATTGTTACCGAAGGACATTGGTATATGTTGGTGACTTGTGTATCCTCATGCTTGGCCATGAATGGTTGGCGATGACTCCACATCTTTCATGCATGTACCAAGCCTTCAATGCCCTTCTTCACCTATTAAGCACTTTCAAGCAAATTTTGGTCCCCAACTCTTGTTGGGTCCATGAGTGTTAGCCACAATGCATTTAGGTGCACTAGTAGATATCTTGTCCTTAGAATCAACAAGAGAATAACAAGATTTACTATTAATGGCTTTTACTTTAGGGCATTTAGCAAGAGAGTTGGCCATTGGTTTAGAATAATTAGCAACTAAGCAAAGCACACTTTTCTTAGCAAAATTCATCTTGGAGCTTATCCTTCCACCATCCTTGGGTAAATTCCCAATTTCTTTCTTACCCAAGGAGATCCCATGCTCCCCAAGAGAATTATCATCAAATATGTGTTTTGCCACCCAAATGGCCTTCACATTATCCTTAGTTGGACTAACATTTTTAGCAATCAATTTTCTATTTTTATCCTTCCTAAGCAAATAATGGTCATTGACAAGAATGGGCTTAGGAAAGTTACCCTTAGGACAATCCTTACCGATGTGTCCCTTTTCCCGACAATTGTAGCAAGTTGGCTTTGAGCGTCTAGTCTTCTTGACTTGCTCCTTGTCGGTTTGCCTCTTGATAGATGTAATCTTGGTCTCCTCATTGTTAGGACACGTCGAGGCAATGTGCCCTAACTTGTTGCATCCATAGCACTGAATGGTCTTCATCCTTTCAGCTTGGTGCTTTGGATTGCTCTTAAGCTTGCCCTTTTGGATTTGAGAAGACTTGGAGCGTCTTGACTTGTCTTTGTTGGGGATGAAGCCTAGACCTTGCTTGCTCTTGATTGGTCTTTGGTATTGCAAGATGGCATCAAGGTTGGCCTTCCCATTGTAGCACCTCTCCAAGTCTTTCTTTAATTTAAGCACTTGAGCCTTGAGCTCTTTGTTTTCTTCTACAAGATTGTTAGTACAACAAGCACTAGAGAAAATAGAGGAATTGGAATTGCAAGACATGATGGAAATAGAAGCATTTACATTAGAGCAAGTAGGTATGTCAAGCAATTCATCACAAGAGGTAGAAGCATGAGTACTAGATGAAATGCTAGAGATAGGATCTAAGCATGGCGAGTCATCTAGAATATCACAAGATAATCCAACATCTACCTTGCTAGTAGTGATATCTTTGAGAAGAAGATTCTCATGATCTATTTTTAATGCATCATATGAATTTTGGAGCAAATTAAGTTTTAGCAATAAGTCATATGATTTTCTTATCTCCTTCCCAAGATACTTATGATAATACTCAAGCTTATGCATCAACTCATCATGAGATGGCTCATTGTTCATTACCTCAACATTACCTTGTGCCGTGAAGCAATGAGGCGATGTGGAAGGTGTTGGAGATTCATCTTCACTTGAGCTTGATGTGGAGCACTTATCACTTGAAGTCCATACTTGTGAATTGTCCACTTTATCAATCTTGGACTTCTCATGATTTTCTTGAATTTGCATCCACACATCATGAGCCTTCTTGAGATGGCATACCTTCTCTCGCTCTTCTTTGCTCAAAACACTAAGTAGAGCATCGAGGGCTTGAGCATTCATGTATTCATCTTCTTCCTCCTTGATTGTTAGGTTGTCTTCATCCTTCACGCTATAACCTTTTTCAACAATATACCAAATTGAAGGATGGAGAGCTCTTAGGAACATCTTCATCTTGTGCTTCCACGGGCCATAATGTGTACCATCAAAATATGGTGCCCAACCGAATGAAGTGCGTCTAAGAGAAGATTCACTAGCATTCATGTTAGTATGATCAAAAGAAATATTAGTTCCACATTCACCCATCCCGTCTATAGACATCCAAACCCTCCAAGCGGTTAAGCCCAATTTGGAGGTTAGGCTCTGATACCAATTGAAAGGACCGGGATGTCGCCTAGAGGGGGGGTGAATAGGCGATTAAAAATTAAAACTAAATGCAGCGGAATAGCAGAACAACACAGGAACTGATCAGGTCAAAAAGATATCAGACTATCTGATATGGATATCGGATACTCCGATGTCTATATCGGATACTCCGATATGTTCAGAGTAGAAATGCTCAAATCTGCTCACAATCAAGTTTACCCCATCAACCAAATATTCTCAAGTATGTAAATATGCAGTAGGAGCTAGCAAAGCTACTCAATCAAAATGATAGCTCAATCACAAAGAGAATCAAGTAAAGAGAGTGGAGGAGGTAAAACCAAAGTGAAGAGGAGACGCGTTGATTTGTTCCCCGAAGTTCGGATCCTTGAGGGGATCCTACGTCTCCGTTGAGGTAGGCTCGGTCACACTTGAGCCCGGGTCTCTTTCAACCCTTTCCCTCACCAAGATCCGCACCAAGCTCCCTTGGTTTCACTAGCTTGGCTCCTTTCCTTGCGGAGGCGGAGACCGGGCCTTCACAACCTTCCCACGGCCAACCACACAAAGCACCGGTGGCTCGTAGGCAACCTCCTAGCCGTCTAGGAGTCCTCAACCTCCAAGAGTAACAAATGCCACAAAGAATAAGCTTGGAGATGAACTCAAGTGCTCACTAGATCAAATCTCTCACAACCCTAGCACTTCCCTCCTCCAACTCTTCCCAACCCTTCTCTCAAAGGGGATCACTAAGATCTAAGAGTGGAGAGGTGTTTGGGGCTCAAGAACACAAGGGTTTAGCTCTTATTCCACCCAGGAATATCCTCCCAAAAAGTCTCCACGAAGTGGGGAAGAAGAGGCTTTAAATAGAGAACCCCAAAATCTAGCCGTTGAGTCCATTCTGCGACATATCGGACTATCCGATGTCCATATCGGAGTATCCGATATTTTCTGCCAGAGAGGGGTCAATCGGAGTGACATCGGATACACATCGGATAGTCCGATATCAAATTCAGCCCACTGTGCAGCCCGACATAAACGGGAGTAACTTTCGACTCCGAACTCCGATTTAGGTGATCTTGGGCTCTACGGAAAGCTAAGAACAAGGGCTACCCAACCAACAAGGTCTCACTGCCCAAATCCTAAAGGATAAGTGCAGAAACCACAAGGAAGCCAAGAGAGGCCCAAAAATCTCACTTCCCGACACTACCAACACTTCTCCCCCTCACACCAAACCACCTACACCTAGGTGTACAAGATGTGATTTGTGTCTCTCAATCTTTCACAAAGATAGATCACTTGAGCACTTGAGACATATCTAAGTCATTCTCCATCGCATCCCTCTTAATAGTACGGCAATCCTTAGACTCAAATTCAAACGAGAAAACTGAGTCTTACATTCAATCCACATGCCGTCTTCTCCTTGGATGCATTGTGCGTGATGACCTTCAACAAATGATTGATGACGCCGCCTTGTCAACCTTGACTCGGTTCACCTCATGAGACTCTCGTCCCATCGACCTTGACTTGATCATCCTCTCCGATGATCTCCACGCCAAGTCGATCTTGACTTAGTCCTCAACTCTTGGTGACACCGTTGTCTTGTTGACCTCGGCTTAACCATCATCCTTTAACATGCATTTGTTATCACACATACTCACGGGACCTAAATCTTTTTAGATCACTCATGAAAGGTGTTAGTCCCAAAAGCTCAATTAGATATGGAGAAGTCGATGTTTTGTGAGCAATTAAGGTGTGTCAAGTGTTTCATATAAATAAGCACAATATTAAATGGAAACACTTGACATAGAAAAGATCTCTACTAAGTGCACCACGATGAATATACAATTAATCTATATGCACTAAAGAGATGATTGCCATAAAGATGAATCAACTAAATCATGGCAAGTACCACAATCTTCACTTAATGATGCACATGATAGAATATACAAGAATTACACATGTGCAAATCATATTTAAGCAAGAGTGAAGTTGTGGAACAATCTAGATTAAACTTCACTAAGTGATGTGCATGAGAAGATATATAAACATGGTACACATGCACAAACCAATTCATAGCAATGTGAAGTTTAACTCTAACTAATACATACCTCAATTAGCAATCCAACCTACTTGTACTTATGAGACTAAATAAGATCAACAAGCAAGTGTGTTAGTCTCAACAACATGATTAGTATAACGCATACCTTGTTAGGATGGATAGCTTGTCCACTTGACCTATATAGGTTTTTCCTCTAAATAGGGTGAGACTAAACAAATCTTCACGATAAACACATTAGTCTCAAGACAATAAGCATATTAGAGGTTTGTCATTAGGCAATTGCTTAGTCAAGCATTTACACAAATTTATCATTTACAAATAGTTGTCATTATATGTGTTTGTCATTAATCACCGAAATCACTTAAGTGCCTAGATGCACTTTCACATGTTGAGTTGTATACGCTATTTTGATTTTATATCTGGGAAGAATGTAGTTTGAGCATGCAGTAGTTGATATATTTTTGGGCATGGTCTTCAATGGTAAGTACTTCATGGTCGATTGAAGACAGACTTGGTATTTGCAATGCTGCTTGACATGACAATGCTCTACGTATGCTGTCTAATTTTCCATGATTGACAACAAAACCTTTGACATAGGTAACACATTCACTAATACTGATGTCATACACGAATTGGAGAGACAACAATGCAACTTAAATTTAACATACACGAAAGCTAGGAATTTAGACATACAGGCAACTAAAATATGATAGGTGAGCCTTACAACATGCTCATGACAATATGCAATGCAAGTAGACAGCTAAATAGGATGAAATGAACCATGCACTACAGTTGGGTGTGCACCACTACTGACCACCGTGCAAAGCCCACTGATGTTGCACGAGGTCCTCCTTCAACTGCCTATGCACATCACTATCGCGGATTGCAAGGTTGGCCACCATGAAGTCGTTAAGTAGCTACGATCCTCCCCGTGCCGGTTCAACCAGGTCTCCCATACCCTCAAACTCTAGGTAATCATTCGATAGGCCCTGAGGTTAGCGTCCAGAGGTTCCATCCACGGTGCCGCGCCGATCGAAGGATTGAAGGATAGCGCAAGAATAGCTGAGCCCTGTTCACTGAGTCTGAAGCAGTTATGGCAATCCCCAATACCAAAGGTCAAAAGGCTCTCAAGCAGTTAGTAGCTTCCATACAACAGCACGTCGAAACAATGCTACCATATCGCCCTCATCAGAGGCATGACGGAACAAGCTTTTCCAGCAGCTTCACGGCTAAGATCACGGCGGCTGCCAAGGCGACATTGTTGGAAGCCTATACGGAGGATCATCCGAAGTTCAACGCCACCACGGAGGACTCTTCTACCCAGAACACTTACGTAAACCTATCTATGTTCCGACCGCCCGACGGCGTAGAGGCGGCTTAATATGAACGGCCTTGAAAAAGTTGGAGTTGGTACACTAAGGAGGTCAGTCAGGGACGGAAGATGGTGTCGGAGTCCGTGCTTAGCCTTTGCGTGTGCCGACCTACGCTAAAAGTAATACTTGGGGTGCTTCTCCTGGAAGGCATCTGACAACACACGCTAGCTTCATGACGAAGGTAACGAGTACGGCATTTTCGGATGTATTTCTTTAATTTCACTAGCGGTTTTTTTAACATGAACAATATACGTGTCATCTGTACATTTCGTACCCTTTTCCGACAAGTGGAAAATTCATAGCACAGTGACCAATCGCACAACAAATATTTTGCAGTCATAATTTTTTTTTCCAGCATTCATGCGTGCACGATGCAAGGAAATCATGAAGTATCCACGTATAAATACGAAAATACGGTGGTTATTAAGAATCTGTTGGAGTATATGAATAAAAAATGACGGAGAGAGAATATAGAGTGGGAGATATAGAGTAGCTGATGTGGGGGATGCTGTAATTATATGAGAGAGAAGATAGAGGGGGTGTTTTTAGAGGGGAAATGGAGTGTGAGGATGGAGTAGCAGCTGCAGTTGCTCTGAGCCAGGTGCGCGCAAACCTTTGGAACGTCGCGTGTTCTCACATGTCTATACTTAGCCAGCCACAACTTCAGTACGCTGTTGAGTTTATCAGCTAGCTGACTCCCTATGAATCAGTGTATTATTTTTTATCCAAACAACAGGTAAATATGTTGTTATAAGTTGTAAGGGGACTTCCAATGCAATGATACTAGCTATTTTTATAGCTGCCACGTAGAATGGATTGTTCAGGTGGAGGATAATTAATGAGAAGAGAGAACGATGTTGCTTCTTATATAAGGGCACTCCTAGTGATTGTTTTTATAAGTTGTTTTTAAATAGGAAGCCACCAAGGGATGGTATATCGTCCCCTGGCATAGCTACGGTATAGAATAGGATAAAATAAATGTAAACCATAGGTGAATCAGTTTGGATGAATCAATGTGAACCATAGGTGAACTAGAATGAACCATGGGTAAACCAGTGTGGGTGAACTATAAGTAAACCAATGAATCATGAGTGAACCATGGGTGAATCAGGGTGAACCAGGGGTGAACCATAAGTGACTCACAAATGAATCAGGGGGAAAGAACTCGGATAAAGGTGAATCATGTTTACGAACAATAAGGTGTCAGGTGAACCATACTATGTCAGGGGTGAACCATGATGTGTTAGGATGAACCATATTTGTGAACCATGATGTGTCAAGATGTGCCTCCCTGTCCCCGTTCCCCAACTCGGGAGAGAAAATCCCCCCGTCCCCATCCTCGTTCGGGTATCGTGGCCCCGTCGGGGACCCATCCACAAAAATTTCACACAAGAGAAGAGCTCTAGCCATTTTAACTCTAAAATCATATCAACAGGCAAGGAAAAAAAGAATGCATGCATTCATTGAAGATTATGTTGTCCTGTTTATGAAAATGTGAATATGATGAGCTAGAGAATATGTTTGCAATCTAACAATTAAATTGGACTAAACTAAATTCGAGTCCCCAACTAGATCCCGCGGGAAAAAAAATTCCCCGTCCCCGTCCTGCCATCCCCGACGGGGGAATGATTTTCCCCGTTTCCATCCCCGCGGGGGACGATTTCTTTCCATACCCGTCCCCTAATAGAGGAATTCCCCGCCGGGGATCGGGGAACGGGTCCCCATTGCCACCCCTATGCAGGACGCCCAGAGTCTCCTTCACTTCACGATCCAGGGTCAGCGGCTCTGGCTTGACGCGACGACACCCAGGACGGAGACGACTAGTCCCAGCCGATGGACTTCATGCACAGCTTCCTCCACGATGACCCCTTCGCCACCACCCTTCTCTTGAGCACATGGTTTTGATGAATGGACTTTGTTTTTTGATGATACATGTGATATATGTGAGTAATGCGGTTGAATGACTTGGTTTGATGTTATATGTGATGAATGTGGTTGAAGTTGTGGATGAATGTGATCATTGGGTTGTTTTGGTCATATATTGCCTATTTTTTGTTAAAATTTTGATTGTGGATGTATATTTGCCTGAAATGTGGAGATTGTAAAATATATGAGAGGTACTTTGGGTTTGCAGGTGCAGCACTCTTTTTTTTTGGCTGAAATTCAGTTATTCTCGATGGCCGTTAATAGGCCGTCGAGATAGAGGGGGTCCAGCAAACCCCTGAATGCCAAGCACTCTAGACAACCAGGATGTCGTCGATAGAGAGGTGCCCTGCGTACCCTCTGGAGTCAAGCTCTCTCGATGGCCCTGGGAGAGTCGTTGAGAAACAGGGGCCCCGCGGTCCTCCCCTAAAGGCCATCTCTCTCGATCGCTGCTGTGGCCGTCGAGAGAGATGGTGCTGCCACGTGCCCAAGGGACCCTCCAGCCAGTCAGCTGTCTCGACTGCTACTGGTGGCCGTCGAGTCAGATGGAGAAGGAGCTGTGTATCGGCCATTAGGCCATCATCGTCCATGTATCGACGGCCGGATTTCAGACCATCGAGAGAGTCTGTATCGACGGCTGGACCATCGATAAAAGCTGTCTGTCTCGACCCATCTGTCTCAACGGCCTTATGTCAACGGCCAGCCATCAAGACAAGGTTCTCTCGACGGGTTCCATGGCTGTCTCAACGGTTTCGGCCGTCGAGAAATAGGGCGATCCGCGTAGTGTATGTTGGGATTGGAAAATAGGGTCAGGATTGTGTAAGGAATAAAATAAGGTCAGGTGAGGTGGAAAGGAAAATGGTGAAATAGGGATAGGAAATAGGCCCAGTTTTAGACATGGCCTATTAGTTTTTGTAGTCTAGCCTTTTATCATGAAGTCTGAAATCTCTTAAAAATAATATAAACAAAGCTCATCAGTTTTGAGAAATAGATTCAAAAATATCTCAAAGTCCAACTTAACTTTTAGCTTAGCTAGCATATTCATTCAGCTCAGCCACTCCAAATATACTCTTAATCTTCCATCCACCTCCTAGGAGCCCGACATCTTCTTTGCTTTGCCTATTACTTTTTTTTTTTATGGCTGGCATGCCGTCAAAAATGAAGGATATATCATTTATATTGTATTTGCATCCATTTTTTTAGGCACAGATATTGATCACTATACCTCTACTACTAAGAAAGAGCAATGACTAATTGACTACCATGAGGACGTATGATACAACGCAAACAAATCAAATTGCTCTGGTTCATATTCCTCTCTCTCATCCCCCAATAATACCCTCCCATTCATCTCTTCTATCTCCTCGCGCACAGGACTCATGGTCATCGACGGCCAAATGTCGTACCGCTCCCCCTTCACTAGCTTGTCTCCCCATCCATCCCCAAGATCCTATTGCCCTGTGCTGCAGACCCCTAACTTACCACATCTGGCGTCCAAGCTCTCAACGTATTCTCCACCTCCTCCTATGCATCCATCCTCTTCTCTCCTCATTTTGGAGAAGGTTGTTTGTGGCGATCAGAGCTTGAGAAGGTTGCTCATGGTGGTTGTAAGCTGGCGAACAGTCTCCAAAGCTTAGGAATGGGTGAAGCTAATTGGGATCACCATTGTTGTAGTAGGGACTCACCCGATCTAGAGAGGAAGAGGGCCAAGAACCCAATGGTCCAGATTGTTGCCATTATCTTATCTGTTGCACAAAAGTAATTTCGTTGTTGTAGTTAGTTTTCTTGAATGTTGTACCGTCAGTTTCTTGTTGCATTTTATTTTGGGTAACTTTTTTGTATGCCGCGGCATAGTCAGATAGCGCCTTACGTGTAGAGGTATAGATGGGTTGGGTTGGGACCAGGTCATACCTCGACCCTACCCAACCCAACCCAGCCCACATTGGGGATGCCATGTGCTCGTCCTGACCCAAACTTGACCTGACCTGTTGGTGCCTTGGCCTGTCCTAGACCTGAGGAGAGGAGGATGAGAATAGAGTTATTGACTGTGGGGGAAGAGGAAGAGCCGGTCAGCTCACACGGTCCGTAATAGGGTCCGCCTGTGCTGACTGTTACTCCAGTGAGGGTGTGTTTTTGAGTGCGTGCATGTGTTGCAGATGCCCCGAGTCATGTCGGACCAGCTCGCCGCACTGTCGCATGTTTCTCGGACCTAGTCCTTGTGGCTCGGACCTAGTCCGTGTGTGTGGTGTGTGGTGTTGTGTCTGTTTAGGACTTGGAGTGGTTTGGTTTGTCTCAAATCGGTCCGGTTCCTCCAACGTCTAGTGCCACGTGTATTGTTCCCTAACTCGAACCGGCCGTGAGGAGCCGGACCGGTCTAGCTTATACGTGCTTTTCTTAGTCACTTTTTAATGGCTAGTTTTTCCTGGGGGCTATTTAAACAGCCTCTCCTAGGATTTCATGGGGTTTTAAAACTTCATTTCATATCTTTAAGTTTTTGTGAGGAAGAGAGCACCACTTTGAGAGCTACTTCGACTTGGTGAATCCCTTTAGCCTAGGGCTAGTGTGCATCACTCTTAAGATTTTGATGAGGTGTGGTTAAGGTTCTACTTGGGTTTATTACCCTTGGAGTTTCAGGGCTCCTAGATAGCTCGGAGGTGCTAGACTTGGTGAGCTTCTTGGAGGAGATTGTGGAAGCCACCAAAAGGTGTACAAGCTGTTAAAGTCCACCTTACCAGAGATGGTGAATAACTACCACGAGTGGATGGTTTGAGCTTGAGAAAAGAGCAAGGGCTGAACCCTCACTACAAGCATCTGAAGCGTTTTCGTCAGCCAATGTTATTTTCGTCAGCCAAATCGAAGCCGACGCAATTAACCTAGTATTTTTGTCGGCCTAGACAAAGCCGACGAATATAACACTATTTTCGCCGGCCAAGTCTCCAAGCCGATGACGATAGATATCCTAGCACACACCTGGTGGAATTTGGAATTTTTTTAACTGAATTCGTGTGGGGACCCGCCTAGCGGAGTCGAGTCCCTCCTGTGCTTTCTCTGTACTAGTCCCTGGATTAAGTAGCTAGTACACACAAATTCTAGAATTTGGATCAAATGCCATCACATATGTTTAAAGCTTACATCAGAGTGCACCACATGGCGTGGTTACAATAGTTTGGCTCGACGGCTTTACAAAAGTGGAAGTCTTAGGATCTTCCATAACCCCAAATGGAATAAGCAAAACGCAACCCAAAACGATCCCATAGGCAAGGCTGAAGGATGGCGATCCTAGGCGTCGGAGTAATCTTCGTCTTGAACTCCAGCAGCGAAACCTTCATCCTGGTACATATATCCTCCTCGAGATACCATTGCTGATCACAACCTGCTCGTTGGAATAAGCAGCCCCGCATAAAAGGCAAAGGTGAGTATACTTTATAATCAACAAGCAAGGCTGACTAAATGCATCTAGGCTCAACAAAGGAAAGATAAGGGTTCTTTTGCATATAGCCAGTTTTACAGATTTTTACCTAAGATTTTATAAAATGATTTGAAATGTGTTGAGGAAAACAAATGTTTGAATCAGTTTCTTTGAAATTCCGGCACCAACCGGTTTTGCCCAAACCTGGCTACTCACGGCACCCACCGTGCAATACCCTCATCGCTCACAGCATCCACTTGAGGAGAAAAACCAAAACACACGACTGCAATCGTGGTTTTCCTTTAAAACACTGTTTTGAAAACAAATAGAGCAGAAGTACCATTGAGGCAACTCCCCGTTGTCCGCCCTTGACCGTGGGCACTGCTATCATAATAGTTTTACACTCTGCAGAGGTTACACGCTTTACCCATGCGAGGTGGTTTTTCCCTAGAGTGCACCCAAAGTAAAAATGATCACCACAAGGCCTTTCTCTGACATCCTCCTAGTTAGGACATTTCTGCTAATGTTTCCATACCAATGCCCCTCTTGCGCCAATAGAACAGCACCAACTGTTTACTCCACCGACTGCAATACCAAAACTAGGAGTCCGAAGGGTACTCAACCAAGTCCGCCCATACAAGCACACATGGTCGCACTGTTATACTTAGCTCACCTACCTTAAGGAATCGGTCCTTAGAGATCAGGGTGGTTTCCACAATGGGCGTCTTGTGCTTGCGGCACCCGCCTTGCAACCATCCATCCCGATCAGGTTTTACAAAACATTTTTCCACCCCGATAGCACCCACTATCAAGTAACCCATTTGCAAACATGACAGCACCAACTGTCCTTTTAAAATCCATAGTTTGAACAAGCATTTGATAGTGACAATTATCTAGTACGGACAATAATTCAGTACTAAGCATTCTAACCATGTGCAAAACCTAATTCAAAGGTGATGTCCAATATTAACAATTTTAATAACCTAGGGTAGCAAAGAATATTTTAACAGAGTAATTATTTATCTAAGCAACTAGGTAATTAGCATTTTTAATTTTAATATAACATGCATTTGAAATTTCTAGAAATTGTATTTCAAACCATAGGAGCACAATGTTCAACACTTGCCTTGATCAGCACAACCTTAGAGGTCTTCCGTAGGATTGATCACAGAACTATCGTCGCTAGATCCTAACAAACGAATTAGCAAAAATAAACACAAATGCCAAAATAAAACATGAAATGATATGCATGCTCATGTTTATGCAAAATTAATTCAAAAAGATAAAGTTTGTCTCTCTGGTCAAAATAAGATTTGCTGAAATTTTATTGAAACCGAAATTATACAAGTAATCATTTAAATACATTTTACTAATATATTAATTAAGGAGAGAATAAAATGTGTGCAATTGCATATGAAAATTTATATAATAGTAGATTTCCATTTTCCAAACATTTTAAAATTTGTTTCACAATTTTTGGAGCTATATTTTTAAAGATACAAAAATTATAAATTTTTAATTCAAAAATATTTGGAAATCCCTTAGTGGGCTCGGCCTAATGCCAGTGACTGACCCGATCGGCGCCCGACCGCCGCGCCTTGCGTAGCCAGCCTTGCGCGATGAAGCTCGGCCAGGCGTGGTGCCACCCGGTAAACAGATGCGCTGTGACCAGCGCAGCGATCAACGCGCATGACATGCGTCGCGAGCGGCGTGGCCCAACAGCGACATCTGGCGCGGCCCAACAGCGACGACTGGCGTGGCCCAGGGTGACCGACAGGTAGAGCCCACCTGTTGGTGACCCAAAGCAGAGGACAGGGACAGCGGCGGCGATGGTGAACGACAGCACGACACCGATTGAGGAGGAGAAAAGAGAGAGGAAGGGGTGAAGAACTCGCCGATGGGGTCGCCCCACCGATCCGATGACGGCAACGGCGGCGGCATCTCCTGTGCTGGCGGCACGCCGCGGTGCATCTTGGCGCCCGCAGACCGTGAGCGAGCGGCGGTGTGGTGGGTGTGCTTCACGGCGGCATGGTCTTGTTGGAACACTCGCAAGGAAGGAGGAGCAACAACATGGCAGCGGCGACGTCGCCGGCCTTAGGGAAGAAAGGAGGCAAGACGGCGGCGCTCCCCGACGATAAATCAACCAGCCTTGGCCCCAGGAATGGGTGCGGCTAACCCTGGGGGGCTAATGGAGGATAGGGGAGGAGCATTACCACTAGGTGAAGAATCATGCGTGGGGTCGCCCCACCGATCCGATGGCAACAACGGCGGCGGCATCTCTGTCTTCGCGCGGCGGTGCATCTTGGCCGGCTTGCGGCGGCGAATGGCGGTGTGGTGGGTGTGCTTCACGGCGGCATGGTCTTGTTGGAACACTTTCGCAAGGAAGGAGGAGCAACAACATGGCGGCGCGCGTCGCCGCCTTAGGATGAAGAAAGGCGGCGGCGCTGACGATCGGCGACCAAATCCAGCAATCTCTGGTGATGGCGGAGCATTAGCACTAGGGAGAGGGAGGAGAGGAGGAGGTGCGAAAGGGCATGGCTCGGCGAGGAGCTTACCTCGGTGATGGCGGCAACTTTGGAGAGGAGGCAATGAGGAGGAAGAGGAGGAGGCGAGAGGAAGGAGAGGAGGAAGAAGAGGGAGAAAGCGAGAGGGAAAGGCGCGTCTTGGCGTGGCGGCGGAGAGGAAGGAGGCCGTGGGAGGGAGAAGCGAGAGCAAAGCTGCTTTCTGAGGCGGAGTTGCTCGAGGAGAGTGTGCCACGGTGAGGAAAGAGAGGGGAGAGAAAGAGATAGAGAGAGTGAAAGAGATATGCACGTGAGGGAGAGACAGAGAGAGTGTCTGTGAGGGAGGGGTGAGTGAGAGGGGAGAAGAGAGAGTACGCCCAATGGGGCCCACCTGTCATAAAGAGAGAAAGGGAAGAGAGAAAATGGGTAGGGACTTAAATAGGAAAATTACTAATTTATTTAATTAATCGCTTAATTTGTAATTTAAAATTTTATTTGGATTAAGTTTTTAAATTATTGTTTGAAAAATCTAATTTGAAATCACAAATTTCACATACTCTTATAATAGGTTTTTAGTAAATAATTTGCAATTACTATTTTAAAAGCAAATCTATCACATGCAAGGAGGCCATGATTTTAGGTTTTTGAAAATGGGGATGTTACATTTCGTCGGTTTGGTCGACGAAAAAATTAGCAAAAATATTTTTTTCTATTTTGGTCGGCCTAGCCAACCAAAATAAATTTTGAACCGGCTGCAAATAGCCGATGGATGCTCCTGAGGCATGGCAAGCCTATTTTCATCGGCTAACGAAAATAGGCCCACTACATTTAAGCCCACCACGACTTGGCCTTTACCCGCATTAGCTGCGGCATGCCCTAGCTAGCCTTTTTTTATACTATTTAAAATTCAAAATTAAAAAATAATACACCATTTAAAAAATTTTAAAAACTAGCCACCCGTTTCCCTTTGGTCGAGCGGGACTAAAAACCCACCCAACCAATGGGTGATTTTTGCCTAAATTGCCCAACGGTTGGGTGGGTTGCTCAAACCGCCTGACCATTGGCTATTTATTGGTAGAGACAAATCCTGCTCGATGGTCGGGCGGGATTTAAAAAATTTGCCCGACCGTTGAGCGAGATTCCGTGCACGGGGAAAACCTGCCCGATAAACGGGTGAAATTTGTCCCTATATATGGCAGTGCATTGCCTGCCCTCACCCGCACCAGGCAAAACAGAAGAAGAAAGAAGAGGGAGAAGAGAAGAAAGGGAGAGGAGGGAGAAGAGGGAGTGAGGGAGAGAGGAAAGGACGACAAGAGAGGGAGAGAGGAAGGAGGAGAGAGAGAGGAAGAAGGGGAGAGGGGCTGTAGGCTACACGCTAGTTGAGAGGTAATTTTTTATTTTATAATTTTGAATTAGTTAAAACATGGTAGGTTAGAAATGACTATAGTTAATGAAATGCCAAATCGTTTAGGGTTTAGTGCAATTTAGGGTTTAGGGTTTAGTGCAATTTACTGAAAACATGGCAGGTTAACCATACGGGGGATTTAGGGTTTAGTGAAATTTTGGGTTCAATGAAATTTTGGGTTTAGGATATAGTGTCCTGAAATTTTTTTTGTATGCATCACAAGTGTGAGGTATTTTTATGGTATTTTGTATAGCACATATGGGAGAGAACATTATTTGAAAATAATTCGTATGCAATGTTTTTTGTCCAAGAGAAATGTCAGACCAGGTATATTTTTCAGATTTATTATAGAGATGGAGAGATTATGCATGGTCCAAGTAGGGTAACTCTTTCTTCACTTCAGTCAGTTACGCTAGGGATATCGAGGCCCATAGAGAGATCTTTCAGTGGTTTGCAAAACTTTCTTGGTAGTTTGGGGATGCAAAGACTTATTCCATTGTCAATATATGCTAAGCCAATTATCTAAAGACCCTTCCTTATAATTTCAGTAGAACTTCCAACATCTTCTGCGCAGCTGAATTCTCTGCATCCTTTACCCTTGACATCAGATCACCTATTGTCACAAAAGTACCATTTTTGGTTTCAACCTGAACGGAGCAAACGAACTTCCTCTCATGTGCAGGGCCATCTTCCTTCTCTAACCTGAAAAATAAGCCAATCAATTACCAACTCACTAAAGTGTAACGTTGAAGGTGTAGATATACACGTAGCCAAGAATAAAACATGGTAACAAATAGTGAGACTCAAATCCCATATTTCATTTATACTTTTCCTGTTATTGATTTGCCACTATGTGCCTCGTTGACACATTTGCCCAAACCAAGGTTCCAAAAGAGGTTTCGCATCCCAGATCTAGGCTAGTACCATATCAGTAAGACACTAGATAGTTTGCTAGCATGTATTAAAATTTAAGCTTATACTTAAGTAAAAGCTATCCCAGAAACTGGAAATTCAAATTTTGAAATTGCGTATGGTTTTCTCTGTCCCGGCAGCTTCCTGGATTTCCTAAGTAGCAAAAGCTCACCTTTGCCACCAGGATTGAAAACCAAGGGGGATAGCACTTATATATGTTCCAGTCAAATTTATGAAATTTCTCTATACTCATATACAAGAGCTTTCTTGCAACAAGCCTACAAATTAACTAAGTCAAGTACTGACCCTTGACTATATCAAGTAATTATGGCATTACAATTCAATGCAAACAACACAGCAATTTTCATCCTTCAACTTGCAAGCAATGGTTCGACATGAATGTTATCAGGTGAAATGATTGACTGATGAATCACTAATCATTTTCTTGAATTGGTGCGTCAACCTTGTTTCGAGGAAACAAAACACCAATAAACCATGCTGGAAGAGTACTTAATGCAACGAAACTAAAGTATCATCAACTTCTTCAAACGGATAAACATAAAGACTGTTAACTGAGTGCAACAAGCTGCTGAGGAAACAGAAGCTTCATACAGTGATAGACCGATATAAGCAGTATAATATTATCAGCTTATAAATTAATGATCTCAAGAGAATCATTCTCAAAATAAAAGCAGCGTTATCTCCTCTTAAAGTTAAATGTTCAAAAAGTAACACAGGAACTCTCTTTTAAAAGGATACATGGTGAACTTGCCGCTAGTCACATCTGAAAGCATTTGATGAAGAAACCAAAAATGTCTGCAGTGGCACTAGATGAATTAAGAATCATTGATATCCTAGCACCAGAGCAAGCTAATATCCTAATGCTAGAGCAGGTTTATTTCATTAATGAGTTTCCAATGGGGACATATATGATCAAAATGATGATTTAAGTGCAATCATGCAAACCATTTTGATTGGAGCATTAAATAAACCTTCAAAAATGCCCCACAAGATTATAGAAGATAGTATGCTGCTACATTAAAAAAATTTCTGTATTTTTCATTGTTGTCTAGAACTCGAACCAGTGTGATTTGAATGCTTGCTTCCAAATGTTGGTTCGCTCAAGTCTGTTTCAGCTCTATGGATGGCTAAACATCAGGCTAAAACCCCCGTCTTTGTGGAAACTCCACAGAAACCATGTGTAGGAGTTTTTAGTTGTTGTCAAAAGATTCACATGTAGGGTAGGGGGCATTACATAGCTTACAAAACATCAAGATCAATTCAATTTCATTTGCAAGCTATGAAAAAGATGAATTGAGGACAACTAGTGAAACTTCACTGTTCATCACTACTTATTTTGCTACTTGCCAATTTCATAATTTCCAAATGCATCTCACAATCTCAGTTTGACCGTGAAATTTTACAGGGTTACAGAATATAATATCCCTGCATATAGTGTTTTTTGAGAACTGCTGAAAACTTTCACACATGGTTTCCATGGAGTTTACATAAAGAGGGGGATTTCACCACATGGTTAGCCATTATATTAATGAAACAACTGACTTAAAATGTGACTACCCTGTGATAAATGGTGAAAGAAATTGAAACAACTAGTAAGGGCAACATAAAACCTGATTATAAGCTGCAAAAATGTAGTGGTGTTCAAGAGGACCAAGAAGGTTCAGAACAAATAAACTATAAATGACAATCCTGATTAAACTAGAAAATTAATATTATACCACCATATAAAGTTCAGTATTTTTTAGGGAAATATTAAGTTCAATATTTTTTAAGGGGAATATAAAGTTCAATATTCCAAAATGCTACAACTTTTAAAGGCAGGTTAGTCACCATACAATACACACTACCTGTTGTGTGTATGTGCGCCCGCACACACGTGTGAATATGAGTGTGGATTTCATGTTTTATGGGTGTTGCAGGAAAGTTTCAACCAAGAAACAGGTTACAAAGAAGTAAAAATTGAGTATAACAGTCAAGAGTCTCACTTAAAGACAGGCTTTGGCCAATGCTTCCTGCTGCACTGCTCATTAAGCTTCTGCTTGCACTCCCTAAGCTCTCCAACCTCACACACCGATCCATTATCAACCCCAGCTGTCAACACTTGCTGTCCTGTGCCACTCTTAAGCTTCTCTAATGCATCTCTTGTGGCATTGAGCTTAGCAATTACCTGTTGTTCCGAGGAACCAACCCCAACCAGCTCCCCACCAACGAATATGTTTACCACTGTCGCCCCACCCTTCTGCCATGTCTTGAATTGCACAACTTTTCCATGTTTCTGGCATAGTTCATGCAATGTAGTAACAGGTTGCTCATCTATTGTTTCTGCTGTGATAATGGGCTCGAAGAGCCACCTTGTGACCTGAATCACACAAGATAATTACAATCATTGCACAAATTAATAAAACTAAACTACTGTCTGCATTCATAAATATAAGTCGAACTTTACTAGCTTTGATTACTACTAAAAGTAAAAGCATCTTAGAATGGTCATAAAAATATAGATATTACAGATTGTTCATAAAAGTAATTTCAGTTTTTTTTTTGTAGTTTCTTACCAACATATTGTGATTGAAATTAATAGTCAAATTTATTTCTTGGAGATCATGTGATCGTTGAAAGTCCAAAATGACATACTTGTGAACGGAGGAAGTAAAATGTAACAAAATAGAAAAAAACCTTCCAGAGCTTCTCAAGGTCAAATTTGCAATCAATATAGACAGCAGCAGCAATGGCCTCAACAATATCAGCGAGCACCTTAGGTGCTTTAACGACACTACCACCATAGGGTACAGTGCCAAGGTCACCCTCTGGCTCTTGCTTCACAGACTCGATAAACTGGCCTACCTACATAACATATGGTATACCCAGTAAGAACACAATAATGTTAAATAATTCGTTCAATATCTTCATCACACAAAGATAATATGGTGTTGACATGACATGATGTACTGATAAACTGGTCTACCTACAAAACATATGGTATATACCCAGTAAGAACGAAATAATGTCAAACAATTCTTCCAATATCTGCATCTCACAAAGATAATGGTGTGGACATGACATGATGTACAAAAATCACATGATTTAAACAGAACAACAGAGCACCTAAGGCTCCGTTTCTTTCGGTGGTTGTGGTGCGTTCATGCATGATCAAAAGGCTGCTTTCAGCGTTAAGACTGCTTGCATGAACACAACGCAACACGCCGCGCCGCACAAAAAAAGGGTCTCTAATGTGAGTTTGAGTTAATGGGTTATGATTGAATAATGTTTCAAGCTGTTAGATAGTTCAGTAGAAAGAAAAAAACAAATGATCAAAAACATCATATTTAATCAGAAAGAGAGAAATTTACAGATCAAACTAAATTTCGGTGCATCATTAACAGATCAAAACAAAGTTGGGACAGCCCACAATGTTTCACAGTACAGGCAGGGACCAATTCAACCAGTTCTCATCAGGACCAGATTCCCGGCAAAATGACAGGAAGACCAAAGAAATATCCAGATGTATTTAAATGCATTAGAGCTTCAAATTTTAAAATTTGATAGAAGATAACATTTTGACCATCCGTATTTGTATACGGGTGTAAAATTAAGTTAGAACATACTACAGAATTGAAAGCTGGCCTATCAGTATCCATATCAGGCGTGTGACCATCCATTAGACTGAACCCACCATATTACTTTATTTTGTGAGAAGAATACGGCCTGGAACCATCAAATAGTCTACTTCAGTGCCCCATTTTCAGTATTGGTCAGAATATGTACAAAATGCAGTTACAAGAGTACACTAGGCATTTAAAAGATCCATCTAAAAATCCACTGGGCCTTCCACATCAATAGGAACAGCACTAAAGCACATTGAATTATTATTTAGTCACATTACTACTTATTCTTTTTATTTCTCTACTTATAGGGGAAGCACCTATATCTATTTCTTGACCTATCAGGTAAGCACCTATATCTATTTCTATGCCTATCGCATAAGCACATATCATATAGGTTCTGAGAACCAAGCTGTGTATAAGTTGCACAGAAGGCTGCAAATTACTTGCACTCTTAAGGAATTAATCCATATCAGTATATCAACAGCCATTGAATCTGAAAAACACATAGAAGACAAAAATTTTGCTGTAATGTTTGAAAACAATATCCAGGATCAAGTCAGGAGGAAAAAAATTCCCATCAGGAGATTGTGCACCTTAGTTTATCTTTATTCCATGCCTTACATAGAATCCATCCAGTTTCCACATGGGTCTAAGACCACCAAGGCACAATTCTTTCATTTGGCGAGTGTGATTTTTGCACTAGGCAGTAGGCAGAAGGCAGAAAGGAAGTCCGCAACCACATGTGTATCAATGGCGCTTTAGAGCATTACTAAATATAGAATCTACCGTAATATGTCAACACAGTTACCACTTACCAACCCATGGCTGACCCCAGTGGAAACAGACCGTGCAAGCAGCACAACCCAAAGCGCATGATTTTTCGAAAAGAACGGAACTTTGTGATCTGTCAAATTCTTAGCGACTGCAAGATATTCCGAGGTTCCAAGTTCAAGGGAGGAGGATGGTTTTGCACATACGAGGAGGTCGAGGCGGGTGCAGTTGCGCCGGAGCAGCGGGTACAAGTCGTGGCGGACGGCGACGCGCGCGAGCTTCTCGGTGGAGACGTTGGCCGCGCGGAGCGTGGAGAGCGCGCCGGGGCCGAGGGTGGGGTTGGTCAGGTAGTGGTAGTTGGAGAAGGCGAGGCCGAGCGCCGCATCCCCGACGAACTCGAGCCGCTGGTACGAGGCCGCGCCATCGGCGAAGGACTGGTGCGTGAGCGCCTCCTCCAGCAGGGAGCGGTCGTGGAACTGGTACCGCAGCAGCCGTTCGACGCGGGCCGCGGCCTCTGCGCGGTCGGCCACGAAGCGCGGCGGCGGCAGCGCGACAGGGGCCGGTGGCGGCGGGCCGCGCTTGCGGGAGCAGGGCGTCATCGCCGGCGGAGGCGTGGTGCGGGGTTTTGGTATTTTGGGGGTTTGGGGTGCGGTGTCGGGTGTGACTGGAATTCGGAGAGTTTGCAGGCTTTTGGAGGTGGCGACGGAACACAGGCGAGCCCGTGTGGGGTTCTAGTCAGTTTCTGTTTCGCCCACCTGCCTACGACAATACGGCACATCCGCACATGTTTCGGGGACCGGGGTCATATTATTTTTTCTAAATAGTCTTTCTTATGTCTATTCTTTTGACTTATCTTCTTAACTTATCTATTTATCTCTAAATCAAAAAAATAAAATGCTATGGACAATTTGTTTTTTCAACCTTGAAACAGCGTCTCAAATCTCTCAGAAACATGTCAAACGAACCTCACCAGACTTTACAAACTATCTCAAAAAAATTTCAAAATTCAGATTATAAAAAATTAGAAGATAAGCCAAAAAGAATAGCCGTTAGACAAGCTACAAGTTCTGTTTAACTATGATTAAGGGTGTAAGCTAGCCCAAAGGCCTATTGGACATCATAGCCCATTCTAACCTATAGTTGCAACCTATTCGAGTCTTGACAAGGTTACTACTTACAAACCATACCATGTTTGGAGTGGCTTGTCTTATGCTTAAAGCTAAATGTGTTGTTCTTTTCAGCTTAATCCAACTATAGATTATAATCTGAAAAGGTTGTGAGCCCTCAATAGAGGACTTGGAGTGTCCAAAAAATTCTAAAAAAATAGTTGTAAGAGTTTTGGAAAGAGCCAATAGAAGTCTAAAAATGACTATAAAGTGTTACAACATTAGCTTGCTATAGATTATAATCTGAAAAAGTTATGAGCCCTCGATAGGAGGCTTTGAGAGCCCAAAAAAATGTAAAATAATAGTTTTTTTAGCTTTGGAAAGAACCACTAAAAATCCAAAATGGCTATAAAGTGTTACAGCATTAGCTTGTATAAAAAATAACAAATTTCCAGCCGTAACTTTAATTTTAATTTAAGATAAAAAGAACAAGGCCAAGCCTAGATGAATTAAAACGATGAACACTTCATGTCTAATGGTGTCCATATTCTTTTACTAAAAGTCTAAAAAGTCTAAAAGTCTAATGGTGTTACAACATTAGCTTGCTATAGATTATAATCTAAAAAAGTTATGACCCCTCGATAGGAGGCTTTGAAAGCCCAAAAAATGTAAAATAATAGATTTTTAGCTTTGGAAAGAACTACTAAAAGTCTAAAATGGCTATAAAGTGTTATAGCATTAGCTTGTATAAAAAATAACAAATTTCCAGCCGTAACTTTTAATTTTAATTTAAGATAAAAAGAACAAGGCCAAGCCTAGATGAATTAAAAAGATGAACACTTCATGTCTAATGGTGCCCCTATTCTTTTACTGCAGATGGCCCTATTAATATAGAAATGGGGTTGTGAATAATGAAAATAGAATTGGGAGTAAAAAATATAAGAGAGATATGTAAGGATCAGAAAATAGAGTTAGGATTATGTATGGGATAAAATAAAGTCAGGTGAGGTGGAAAGGTAAATAGTGAAATAGGGATAGAAAATAGGGCATGTCCTTTTTTTTTTTGTAGTCTAGCCTTTTATCATGAAGCCACCTCTGAAATCTCTTAAAAATAATATAAATGAAGTAGACCAGCTTTAAGAAACAGATTCAAAATTATCTCGAAGTCCAGCTTAACTTTTAACTTAGCTAGCTTATTCATTTAGTATAGCTACTCCGAACATACTCTTAATTTTCCATCCACCTCCTAGGAGCCCGACGTCTTCTTGATTCGCCTGTTCCATTTTTTATGGTTGGCATGCCATAAATCGAAGGATATATCATTTATATTGTATTTGCATAGATAATATTTCTACTAAAAGCCGATACAAGCCCGTAGATCGAACCGAATCGAGAGTATTTATTTGTAAGCAATTCATGAGTTGTACCTTGAAGCCGATCGAAAATACGATGCGCAATAAATCGATCAAAGACAAAATATGACAAAACTACGTTAAACTAGACTAAAGTCGACGAATAGTAAAGAACAGATAAAAAGTAGATTTATTTGATTATCGTAACTAACATGAACTTGAATCTATATCTCCCTATTATACCCAGCATTGTCTAATATAACTATACTAAGTTGACTTGAACTCTTTCTATATCTAATCAATCCCACCAAGACTCTTTCTTCCATATCCACTATCAAACCAAATCGAGTCACTACTTATTTGCAAGCAACTCCTGGGGTATACCTTGAAGCCAATTAAAAAGACGATGCGCAGCAAATCGATCGAAGACAAAATATGGTGAAACTACGTTAAACCAGATTAAAGTCGACGAAAAGTAAAAGACAGATAAAAAGTAGATTTGTTTGATTTATTCATAGTTTTTTACATGCCTCATGACCCAGGTATTTATACAGGATTTTGGACTCAATCGACTAGGAATCCTACTCTCGTAACAAACATGAACTTGAATCTATATCTCCCTATTATACCTGGTATTGCCTAATATATCTATACTAAGTTGACTTGAACTCCTTCTATATCTAATTAATCCCACTAAGATTCTTTCTTCCATATCCACTTTAGCCGATCCGGACTTCTTTTTCTATATTCGCCTAAGTCATATTCGCCTAAGTCATCTTAGGCTCTTTTTTTCACACCTGATCCAGCCCGTATTTCACCAGGCCCAAATCGATCTCTAGAAACTTCCAGAGCATTGGCTTATCTCCAAAACTGAGTGTCAACAGCAGTACATCACTGTTGGATTGGTGCCAAGTGGCATCCATCCAAACCATACATATAAAAATATCAACTCTTTAGAATTCTCTTAAAAAATATCTAACTTCTACATAGTTGTAAAATTTCAACGAAGGATTGCCACTAGATCCTTCATTCAAAAATTTGTTACTAATATTTCTAGTACTTAGCCATGAAGCTACTTTACACATATTTTTAAGTATTCTAGAATATTCTAAAGTTACCATGAAGTCTCCTTAGTTATTTATTTTAGGTTCTTCGTGGTAAACATCTTTTTCCTTATAATTTCTCCATGTTCCTATAATCTTCCAAATATGTATTGCATATTTTCGACAATTACATTTCTAATAGCTTATTCCAAAACATTTTTCAGTCTACTGATAAATTAATCAAAACAGCCAAATTTTTTTCAAAGTTGGGTAGCGCTGCAATTAGTCGAAATCCAGAGCTGCGAAGGGTTGGCTAGCTTTAGCTCTACGTACTTTGCTGCTTGAACTACCCCTACACAGGACCTAAATAAAAAAAAAATCTAGTAGTTGGGCTATACTGGAGCGGCCCAAAATATATGATAATATCCCTGCCCACATGAAAGGACACATAGCCAGTCCAAGATTCTGTCCCGCCCTGTGGAGAAGCTCGTGGTTTTGTGGAGACGTCCGGCCACGGCCAACGGTGTCGCCGGCGCCTTTGCGGACGGCGGAGGCGGCAGCAGTTGCGTCGCTGCACGGCGTGTGGCCTCCCGGGTCCCGGTCGTGCCACTTCTCCGGCGACTGGATGAGGTGAGTTTCCGCACGTTCGTCTACAGACGACGGAGGCGGCAGCGGCTGCGTCGCTGCACGGCGTGTGGCTTCCCGGTTCCCAGTCGTGCCACTTCTCCCGCGACTGGGTGAGGTGAGTTTCCGCACGTTCGTCTACTGAAGGCTAGGACTTGGGTGGGGTTTGTGTCATATGGGGCCATTTGGATAAGCATCACAGGGCTTCTTGAGCTATTATGTATGTCATCATGAAATTCCATTTGGCTCCATGAGTACATCGAATGCTTTTCAGGGGCTTTTTTGCATCTTAAAAATATTGAGAAATATCGTGAAAAATTAAATCCTGAATACTGCATCTAGTTTTAGATTATTATAATTTTAAAAATTGCGCCTTTAGGTTCAAAAAAATAATTTAATGAAAATATACTGTCATTACAACTATACTAATGGTCAAAGTTAAGCCTGGGAGACTGTGGAAGAGTAAAAATTGTCAATAATAGCTGTCTTGACTTTATGTTAACCAAGTCACATTCAGTCGGTATTCAATTGTTCGGTACTCATTTTGAACTGCAGTAAAAATTGTCAAGAATCTTTTTTTCTTCTATTGAGAGACCCTAACAGAAAAACCTAACAAAGGACAAGCTAGATATGAGATAGGCCACATATGACATAGCTTTGTATTTATCTCTATATGATGAAATGCAGGGATGGAGAGACTGAGGACTGATCAGGTCTTCATACATGCAAATATTTCACTCCCTTTGATGTTTGTGGTCAAGCTAAACGGTTCCTTGGTGTATATTGCATACCATGTTCTGCGTTTGCCTTCTTCAGGAGAAAACACTTTCACATGCTTGATTTGCTTGATCTTGCACCACTCTGAATCTGCTTGCATGCTCATAAGCTTAAGAAGTTCTATTCTACAGAAGACTTCCAACTTAGCAACATTAGTTTCTCCCAAGTACTGTGGAAATGTTTGTGCGTCATAGTCCTGCAATGTAATGCTCTGCAATCCTGTCAAACCCTCAAGTACGTTCAGCTTGGGGCATTGGATGACAACAAGTCTGCGTAATTTAGGGAGATTAGCTAGCATTTCTAGGTTTGGATTGGCATATATATGCAGTTCGCTGAGAAAGACAAAGTTTTCGATAACTGTCAAGTTGCGAACATCAGATACAATCAGTTCTTTCAATGCTCTGGTTTGGTGCACAAGCCCTGCTGGTAAAGACTTCAACTTGCATTTTATAATCTTTAGAGACCAAATTTTTGGCATTGCCTGCTCTAGTTCCTGGTCCCATATCCACTCTTCCCATCTATCCAATCCATCAAATCCTAGTTTCTCCAAACATGGGAACAAGCACATCTGATGGTTCATTTGTGTAGCATTGCTGCTACACAGGAATTCATGTCCAATGCTCCTAAGAGATGGTGCATGCTTGATCTGCAGGAAGTCTAAGCTCAGGAGATGGCCCAGTGCAGGGAGCTGCTCACAATAGATACAATCTTGGAGTTTTAATGCTCTCAGGCTCTTAAAAGCCATAGTGCCTGAGCTCATCCAATTAGGAAGTTGTCTTCCAAAAAAGCCAACTAGTGAGAGATTTTCAAGGTAAGGAGGAGGGCAAAGATCATCAAATACATCCTCAATTTGATGTTTCTCCTCCGGTGTAATGTCTTCAACCTGATTGTCATCGGCAACTCTTGTTGTGCACTCCAAGCTTAGGTACCTAAGCTGGGCCATGCTTCGAAGCTTTGCTTTCTTGGCCACGGATCTAGCACATACGTTCTCTAAGTTGTTTATATACAAGAGATGGAGTTGAGACATGTGGCCTAGCTCTTCCAGACTGTTCCAACCTGTAGCATCATCATTGTGTGTTAAGAAACCAGTCAACTCAACAAGATTTTTCAGTCTCCCTAGCCCCCTGGGTATTTTGATCACATTGGTACCCATCAGGTGGAGTGCTCTCAACTTGTGCAGTTTAACTATGCTTGCAGGGAGATTGGACAAATTTATGCAATTTATTAGACCAATATATTGTAAATATTTTAGGTCTCCAATCGAGTCTGGGATTGCAGCTACCATGGTGCCGGACAGCTCCAAGTACCTTAGGTGCTTGAGATTGCACAAAGAAGATGGCAAGGTTGTGAGATATACGCCCCCAAGATGTAGTACCCGTAGCCTTGGCAGGTGATCCAAGAAAGTATGTAGCTCAACTGCGGTGCTTCGGAATAGCATTAAAGCCCTTAGTTGCTTCTGATTCTTTAGGGCACTTGACCGCACCTCTTCACTTGCTATGGACAACCGACGAAGCTTACTTCTGGTGTTCATGTTGCACAAACTTTGGCCCTGACCAAGAACTAAAGCTTCATCCTTCGCTAAATAATTAGCAAATGAACGAAGAATATCGTGCATGGTACATCCTGATTGATCGTAATATTGGTCGTTAGGCTCAAGGAGATTTCGCATGACTAGCTCTTTGTAATATTGGTTTCCTGCATCTTCTAGTACTGTAGAGCTTCCATTATCTTGCACAAATCCTTCAGCGATCCACATTTGGACAATATCCACACGTTTAATAACTTCATCTTTTGGGAAAAGGGAGCAGTGTATGAAACATTGTTTCAAGTAGGACGGCAAATCTGCGTAGCTCAAATAAATGGCACTGTGAACTTCATCAGGTAATCCAGCCATGGACCATGCGGCGCTCTTTGAAATTTCCTCCCAATCTCTCGTTGTTCTATTTTTTGCGCACAGTAGTCCACCCACTGTCTTAATTGCAAGCGGCAAGCAATCACATCTTGTGACAATCTCCATACCGATGTCTTTTAAGATTTCGATGCCACTTTGATCCTCGCCGAGGACAACCTGTTACATATGTTAAGATTTTAGGGCTAATATGTGGCAAGCCTAGAAAATAAAACTAATACATTAATTGGACTGGTGAGTGTAATACTTTTTGATGACTTGCTCGTTCCTGCTTCAAATAACTGAAGCTACCTGAATGGTAATGCTAAATGTTTCATATGTTTCTTTTTTTTTTTGTAAGGGTTCTCCAACATTATTAACTCTTTTGCTATGTATGATAAACGCAATTGAAAAACCATGATATGTCCCAGAAAATACAGGAACTTTCAGAAAGAAGGAAGCTTACAGACTTGACAATTGACCCAGTCCTTACTGTGAGTTTGGTGGTGAACCTTTGGAGGGTCACTCTATCCCAGGAATATATAGTGCCTTGAAGCCAGCTGCTGTGATTCTTATTGAGCATTTGGTGAGGATCACAGGGAAGAAGAATGCACTGTTCGAGGAAATGCAAGGTTCATATGACCGCAAGCTGGATCAATGTACTTATGGTCATGCGATACCATGTTTTGTGACTGTAGGAAATGTTTACAAGGCTTGCTCATGCTACAAATCCGTGATGGAGGCAGATTGGATACTAGTATTTCAGCTTATTATGTTCTTATGGGGGCGACGTTGTGTAAGATTGCAGAGTTATGCCATTGCGGTTTGGGGAATATTGAAGGTGCCTGGCCTTGCTCCAAGATGGTGCAGTATAATGAAGAAGAAAAAGCTGGGGACAGCAAATTTTGTCATCTCTAACTTGTATTCTCAACGGTTTGGGGACAAGCCGGATTTCATGAGGTGGAGTATACGTCAGAGACGAACAGGGGAGTCGGCCGGTTGGGGCAGGTAACATGAGGTTGGCCTGGCCTGGTTGAAGAAGGAATGCACTACAAAGAGAGCTCAGGTGAAGAAGATCCAAGAATTTTATCTACGCCGAGGTGTTTTTTATAGCTTATTTACTTATCTTTGTTTTTAAAATACAAACTTTGACTTCTTTTTTTTTCTAAAGGCATGTCTTTGACTTATAAAAACAACTCAAACGAACTGGACTCCACTCTGGAGGCCATCTTGAGAATCTCTTAAAATTTAGAAGGTAAACGAATAAATAGATAAAACATAAGTAAATAAATTATAATAAAGAAGCCTTTGTTACAGTACGATAATCTAGTTTGGTAGAATTGTTTTTATTTCCGTGCTTGGCTATCTGATTTTTGTAAGCCATGTAACAAGTGAATTGTTTTTAGGAAAAAGAACATCTACGGACACAACTAAAATATAAACTTATACGATACACTAAACTCAGTGTGGGTCATCAATTCTTCTGAATCTTCTCCATCTAACTGTTCATATACTTTGGATATTATTTGTACTACACCATATTCTATGGTACATGTAGTACAATCTGGCTAGAATGGTAACTGTTACTTACAAAAAACACATGCCACAAAAGTAATTCCTTTTGACCTAGGACAATGACCTGAAGCTGCTTTATCGGAGTTACGAGAGCTATAGAAGAACCGTATCTCACAAGGAAGGTAGATGGGAACAATGAATCGAACAAGAATCTCTAGATATTTTAACATGATCTGCGAAATCAATCTCTAGATATTTCGGTAGTGTTTCTTTCGGCGGTTGCGGTTGCGGTTGCGTTTAAGCTGAGAATTTGTAGCTCCTCGATTAGGACCTCTGAGGGATTAAAAAATTATAGAAAAAATGGTTTTGAGAGATTTGAGAAGAAATAGTAAATCTATAAAAATTGGCTACCAAACGTCAAAGTGTTTTACTTGTATAAAAATAACAAATTTCCAGCTTATAAGCAAACGCAACGCAAACGCAAAAAGAAACACACCCTTCATGTCTAAGAGCATCCACACCAATTACTCTATCTCTATTTTCTCTCTCTTCTACTCTATTTTCTCTCTCCATTCTTCTAAAATTCCTTCACACTTTACACTATACTCTAAAAGATTTTTTCACTCCACCAGAAACTCTATCCTCGCCACATCTACTGCTGTAGATGCTCTAACTATTGGTAACATTTCAGTTGCAGTGTTGGACAGTTATTTGGATTAGCATTGCATAGGAAATAAATTGTGCGAGATGGCGTAGCATATGATGTACATTACACGGGCTGACCTGGTTCTTGAGTAAACGCCAACCTTCTTCAGGCAGCAGCTTCTCCACGCGGTGGATGAGCACGGCCTTCATCTGCCGGGCGACCATCTCGTTCCTCGTCGTGACGAGAACTCGGCTGCCGCGGCGGGCGCCGGCCCTGAAGGCGTCCCGGAGCAGCTTGTTCCATGCCTCGTCGCTCCACACGTCGTCCATCACCAGCAGGACCTTCTTCCCGGACACGGCGCGCTGAAGCGCGGGCTCTAGCGACGACCTGCCCGGTGCAGCGCCGAAGGCGTCGTGCTCATGCCACGCCCCGGCGCCGCTGATGACTGAGCGCAGGAGGTCGGCCGCGTTCATCTCCTGCGACACGCAAACCCAGACCCTCAGCTCGAACTCGTCCCTCACGCGCTGGTCGTCGAAAACCCTCTTGGCGAGGGTCGTCTTCCCGATCCCCCCGGCGCCCATGATGGCCAGGACGAGCACGTTGTCGCGCCGGTCGTCGCTGGCCAACGCCTCCACCAGCGCGTTGGCGTCCTCCTCGATCTTGTCCCCGACGAGGTCGGCGTGGACTATCACCGGGCTTGTCATCAACGGCCGCGCAAGGTGCTTCCGATGGGAGGACGAAGAAGCTGCAGCCCTGACGAAGTGAAACATGGAGCTCCGCTTGGAGATGCTCTCCAGCCTCTGGTTCAGCTCCTTGACTCGCCCGGCAATGGCGTGAGCGAGCGCGGGGTCACGGAAGCACGTGAATAGCGGCGCGCAGCGGCCTGCAGTGTGAGAGGAGCGCATGGTGCTGCCGCCGGCGGCCTCCATCCGCCAGAGGTCGAGGATGTCGTCGGCGTCGTACATGACGCCTTTCAGCTCCTGGACCCAGGCCTCCACGGCCGTGTCGGCGATGCGTCTCCTCTCTGCATCGCCGAGGACGTTGCTGAGGTCCTCCAGCGTGGCCTCAAGACTCATCATCTCGCCGGGCACGCCAAGGAGTAGGTCGAGCCTCTCCTTGACCACTTTGGCGACCGTACGGCCGAGCATGGGCACGAAGGCATCCAGGATCATAGCCATCGATGATCCCTTGTTGTCACCTGTAGGCTGTGCGCAGCTCACCGGAGAGGAAGGCTGGAGGCTGGATCGGTGACGAAGGGGTTCCTCAATTTGAGGTCAACGATGACACAGGGTTACTCTTGGAATTGACTAATCAGTAGTTGGTGTTGAAGCAATCAACACCAGGGCAATGCGATTCTGCAAATAGCATAGTAAGCAGTAGGCAGTAGCTTTCCGTCCTCTCTCCCCTAGTTTCGAACTTCCCAGCCTTTTCTTTACAACATTTGTCTGCTTCTTCGTTTGCTTATGACTAAGGAGCCGCCACTCACCACTTTCTTTTTTTTTAGGAACAATCACCACTAATCTAGTCTGAGTGAGTAGTTAGCACTGCAGGTAGCATAGTGAGTAATGGTTTATTCTTACTGCATGCCAAAAATTTGCTCTAGCAAGAAAAAGAGGAAGGAAGCCTGGCTTGGTAAGGAAGAGAGTCCCTTATTCAAAGGAATTTCATAGGAAAAATTAGAGGAATTAAATCCAAAGAAAGATAACTCTTGTAGATGTGTTTGATTTGAAGAATTGCTTCAAAGTGATTTCATATGATCGGACATTTTCTTTCAAGTGTTGGTGGATTGTAACATGAGCTCTTACGCAATGTTTGGAATTCATTTGAGCTCTTTAAGACTGATTACTTAGGGTATGTACAATGGAAAGTCAAGTGTGTCTCTTAGCATATTTTTCTAAGTAAAAAAGACAAGTATGTAAGGGCATGTACAAAGCCATTTAATAGGGCATCTCTTAGCGATGAGGTGGATATTTAATGCTGCTCCTCTCTAATTCTGTCTAGAAATTTGTGAAAAGTCGTCTCTTCACCAAGAGTCGACTATGGCATTTTTTTCGCTTTCCCCCTTGCCACATCAGCTAAACATGTCCATCTCATCGCTAAGAGACACCCTATTAAATGTCTTTGTACATGCCCTTAGATGCCCGTGCCCACAACAAATCTCGAAGCCACCTATTAATCGTAAATGGAACTATGTGCAAAGTTCCCCCTTGTGATATGAGTAACCACCCCTTGATCACTTGCAACACTGATTCGAAAAAAACTAAGAGATGGATGAAATTACATGAGGAATCTAGGTCTCAATCAAATAAAAGGAAAATGGGGGATATAGCGAAATTGGTAGACGCTACGGACTTAATTGTACTGAGCCTTGCTATAAAAACCTACTAAGCGGCAACTTTCAAATTTAGAGAAATCCAGAAATTAAAAAAGGGCAATCCTGAGACAAATCCGTGTTTTGAGAAAACAAGTGGTTCTCAAACTAGATAAGGATAGGTGGAAAGATTACTATTCCTTGGTATTTATAGGAAGAAGAGGTCATCCTTTTCCTTTTTAGGTATAGGAAAATCTCGTCTATATGGTTCATTATATATATATAGAATATTAGTTATTTTTTTAAGTTACGAATTTTGCCTAATTCGGCCCTCTATGGGCAGGAACTAATGCATAAAAAAGGTTGGATATTGCCCACAGCCCTCTATACAAATAGAATAGTCCTTTTACATAGACTGCTAAGTGCGGAAACAGGAATCAAACCCGTGACCTCAAGGTTATGAGCCTTGTGAGCTACCAAACTGCTCTACTCTGCTCTGGAGGGTCGGAAACTAGTGGATGAAAAAGGGTCGAATACAGACCTCTACCATCTCTAGACAAATAGAATATTCCTTTTATATAGAAAGGAGCACGTAGCAGGAATCAAACCTGCATCGTTAGCTTGGAATTGTTGGATTACAACAATTTTTTTATTCTGAGTTTTATTCTCAAATTCTATCTGAGGGGTTTGAGATCATTGTAGAAACTCCATTCTTGCTACGAGAATTATCTGGTCCGAAAGAGAAAGAAACAACAAAGTTTCAAATTTTCCAATCTATTCATTCAATATTTCCCTTTCTAGAAGACAAACTTTTGCATTTACAACAAAGTGGATCCTGTTCCTAGAAATAAGTAATTGCCCACATAATGTGGGTAAGTACTAATCGTACTTGTAGGTTTCCATAGAAAATGAAATATTAACTACATGCAAATGAATCAAAGGAAGTTAAAGGCTATATTTATCTGGAATATATAATGCAACATTTTAAGACTTAGTCATCGTTTAAAATTGTTTTATAAAACATTTAAATAAGTTTGCAAACCATTATCTTCTTTCTCCATCCTTAACTCATCAACAACCATTATCTTTTCTTAAAATTCATGGATTTATTTGAATAGAAATAGGTATCACCCGGTTGACACAACTTCATATACCAGAAGTATGGTCTATTAATGTTTTTGTTATCAGCTCTGCAAAATCTACACAGCTTTACCCTAAAATGGCCGGTATTACGGTTGGGTGTTTTAGTGTGTCATTTCTATTCTCATTAGTCCAAGTTTTGCAATGTTCCGCACACGCGCAAACATTGGAGAAAAACCTTGGTGATATTGGCCTCCACACAGACACGGCCGGTAACATGTGAATCACTCTGGCCCAATATCCTAGAAACCTGGCAATGCCTGGCCTCCGCACGATCATTACCGGTGCCTACTCGGCCAGCATTCCAGAGGTATTGCGAAAACACTAAGACAATACCTTACCCATATGGTAATGCATGCCTACACTTTTCTGTTTTTATGTCTTCTGTTCATTTTCTATCCTACCTGTTGAAATAATTATATATTTAGATTTTCCTATACTAAGGTATTATCAGGTTTAACCATTTTTAGGTGGGCTTTTGGTTGTGGGTTTGGAATATCTATGCTACATAAAATGTTAAATATCATAATTTAAATAAAATGTTTCTTAAATAAATAACTAGAAAATAAATTCAATAAATAGATAATAAATGAAATTGGGAATTCAATATGCTTCAAAGGTAGAAAACCTGCCTTATTTGGAGATCGGATCACACTTAATATATCTTCTTGGACATTTCGATTAAAACTTCAGAGGCGTGTAGTTCGTTGTCTATATGTTGCAAAAATAGAAAAAGAGAGAAATTTCAATAAATATCCAAATAATAAGAGTTTTAAATAAATGATAAAATAAAATAAATAAAAGGGTCTGGGGTAAAAAGTGTGTTGGGTTGTACGATTTTCTAAAAGTTTGAAAATATTTTCTAAAAGAAAAAGGGTAGGTTGTTGAGATAAAGTAGATATTTTATTTGGGCAGCATAAAGTTAGGTTTAAATTAGGTGATTATAATTAATAATTATGGAGAGATTTTTATAATTTATTAGATGATAATATGTTTTAAATGGGTTTATAATAAATGTTGAAATTTGAAGTGTTTTTGTATATGAGAAAGAGAGCAAAAAGGATTTATTAAGGTCATTTTATTTGAAAAATATGATATTTTATATTTTTATAAAATTATTTATCTTATTTTAGATTTTTGAGAATTTTTATAGAATTTAGAGAAGTGATTAAATATTTTAAATAAATGTAAACAGTATGGGTGAAATCAAAAATTAGAAAAAGGATTTTAGTTCTTACTGGGCTAATATTGGGCTTGGCCCAATTGGTTGCGTGTGTGGGCTGACATGCGGGATCTGGGCACAGAGAGATAGGGCGTGCGTGTGGGTAAGGCCAGTGTGGTTGACGAGCGGGGCCATTCAGTCAGTGGTAGAAGGAGGGGAAAAATGGAGGGGTGGCGGAGGAAGTCACCGGCGACAGCGAGGAGAGCCGGCGGTGAGGAATTGGTGGGGAAATAATGAAACTGGGGGCGTGGGCTTTCTCTAGGTGGTTACGGTGGAGCTCGGGATGGCTCGAGGTGGCTGGGCGGCGAAGCCATGGTGGCGGGGTAATGGGACGACGGTGGGGAGGAGGTTCTAGTGGGTAGTGAGGTTAATTGATGGTTGATTTAGGTTTGCGGTAAGGTGTGGATGATTTTAGTTGTAGGAGTTGAGGGCTGAGGGGGATCAGAGAGGTGAGGGAGGGTTGACCGGAGCTAGAGAAGGAGACAGCGGCTTAGGGTGGCATAGGGGAAAAGAATGGGCGGGGAAAGGAGCTTGGGGTATAGCGAAGCCGAAGGTAAGCTTTTTATAGGCGGAGGGTGGAGTGGCGGCTATGGATTCGTAGTTTCATGGCAGCGGCGGCGCTGTGAGGTGGCGGCGGCAGATTGGGTGGGCTGCTGGGGCGGATGAGGGCAGTAAGGTGGCGAGGCAAGTTGGCGGCGGTAAAGGCTATCGCGTGGCGGCGAAATGGGGGCAGAGCTTGGACGGGAGCGGCGGCAGCGGTGGAAATCCAGTGGCGACGGCGGCGCCGACGGCCGAGCAGCGGTGGTGCGTGAGTGGCGGATCAGCGGGAGGAGGAAGACGGTGGGCAGCCGTTGGATCAAGGTGAAATCCATGGACGCCGTTAGATTAGGTATAGGGGCTGACAGGTGGGGTCCTAAAGTCAGTGAGAGAGGGGTAGCGGTTTAGTTTAAGTGGAAACGCCTTTCCGAAAGAGGAAAGCGTATTCCTGGGGCTTGCCTAAAAAGGAAGGTTCTAATTTTAAAAGAAAAAGGTTTTTCAGAATTTATTTAGGGCTTTGAAAATTTATAGAAAATAGTATATAGCTCAGAAAAATATAAAATAAATTTCTAAAAATCCAGAAAAATGAGTAGAATCCAAATATGAAATAATATTTATTATTTTATGGAATTTATATTTTTGGAAAAAGATATATAGGGTATTTATTTAGGGAATAGATAGGAGTTTAGTTTAGAAAATTATTTAAAATTTGGGAATGATTACAAAAATATAATTATGATTTTTGCGAAAATATTTTATGCCAAATTTAAAAATTTGGGTATGTGACAATATCCTATTCATTTGGATATCATGGTTCAACTCCTTCAATACCGGATCGAAAATGTTCCATAATCCATTATAGAAACTAACAAAATTAGATTAGCTCTTCACAGACAAACTTGGGGTTTGCGAGCCATGTTAAGACTGACTTGGGATCATGGGACCCTTTTCTATGAGATAAGAGGGGCTCTTATACAAAATAGACTTCTAAGTAATAATCCCATAGAATCTATCTATATAAAGAGGCAATCATGTCAGGAAGCAAGTTTTTCTTTGGCCAATGGGTACTCCGAATTTGGATCGAGCATGAAGAGATCTAGTTCTTATCTCTATCTCACTACAGGAATTCGATTTATTTACGTTCGCCAGAAGCAGACGTAAATAAGCCAAAAGTTGACATAAATACGTATTTATGTTAGCAAATCGACGTAAATAGGCTGACGTAAATCGAGCGACATAAATAAATATATTTACGTCAGCGCCGACGTAAATAAGGCCTATTTTTGTCAGCTTAAAGGCCGAGTCGTCGGCCTTAGAAGGCAGCGTGGCAACCAACATGGCACGTATTTACGTTGAAGCCGACGTAAATCTTGTGCCACGTGGTGTTTTATTTAACTGCCATGTCCAGCCAACCAAAGTGGTAGTAGTATATTGGTGAATTTGGCCCAGTATTTAAATACTAGGAAAACCAAAATTTTTTTATTTATTTTAAAACCAATGCAATTATTGAGAAATGACAGTGTATATACACAGAAGAGGATATTCACAATATAATACATTCACAGTACAGGGTATTCATCGCAACATAACTATATTCACAACACGGGGCACTTGAAGGGACACGGTAATATAGATCAATTTCACAAACAAATTGGAGGGCATTCCAAGGGACATAGTAACTATATCACACATATACAGTTGTTGACATGTTCATAAACACAAGCAAAGTCCACATTCATACACCCATCAAATTGCAGGGGTATCGTCGAATCGATGCCCACTACCGGTGTCACCTCTCGAGGTAGGGAAGTTAGCAACCGAAGGCGAGTTCTCTAAGAAGAAGTGCCGTTGCCTCCAACCTAGGCATCGGGTGTGGGGGCCATCGAATCCTATTTTAATGACCATATATGTTAGAGCTAGTTAGAATGCATTAAATAAATTTTCAATAATTGACAATACCATGTGGAGAGATTGTTGGGCAAATAAGGGTGGAGGTTGGAATGGAAGAAGATTCAGTGGTCTTCTAAACTACTGTGACATATATTCCTACAGATGACATAATTATTGAGTCACTGTTGGAAAATACAAGAGTAGCTAGATATTTTCATCTATTTAGAACAGAAGTGGGCACTACTTTGAGAATATTAATGTAATTAGCCTACAAACGAACAAATTTCGACAAAAAGATATTTAATTTGCATATTTCATCAAATAAGAGCACGGCTAACTAGATCTCAACAATTGCAAGTTAAAAATTGTAGTTAGCATGTAGTTACAAGAGGAATGCTGAAATGACTACTAATTTGAAATTTTGGTCGTACGTGAAACAAAAACGAGCAATTATATTAAAAAACAAGTCTAAGGCATATTTCATCAAATAAGAGCATCGACAATTGAAAGTTAAAATTTATACTTTACGTCTATTAGAATAGCAATATTGAAATGACCATTAATTTGATAATTTCATGTACTTCGAGCAAAAATAAGCAATTGTTGACAAATACAAGTCTAATTGGCAGATTTTATTAAATAAGAGCACAAGTGACTAAATCTCGACAATTCTAAGTTCAAATTTGTAATTTGCATTTGGTTAGAAGAGGAATACAAACATTCAACCAAATAGGCAACAAACTATGCATGTTCTAGATATAACTATATAACTTGCTTGTAGAGCTATTTGATATTGTGTCTGCCATGCAATAAAATATTCTTATTGTTGCCTCAACTGCTACTGTTGTTGAGTTTTATAAGCTGCTTGTTGCCTCAACTCCTCCTCCAATCGAGCCTTACGGGCACTCCGCCCATTGCTTTGGGATGATTGAGATGACCTCGCCGAAGTTAAGATTGTGGTAGTATCAACGTAACCATTAAACATGGAGAACCTTCCATGTTTCTTGCCACCCCCCGCTATTGTACAAAGCGATAGGGTCAACATCTTCTTTTCCATGACCAGCCTGCAAAATTGTAGTACATGCTGGCGGAGGTGGGCGGCGACGGCGCAGGCGAGGAGGTGGCGTCGGGCGAGGCGAAGGTGACGGCGCGGGCAGAGGCAGCCAACGGCGGCACAAGCGACAGTGGCGGGGTGAGAAGGCGACGGCCTCGGCGCAGGTGTGTAACGCGGTTAGGGAAACCTATGCCGTTATGGATACGTTGCCTATTTACGTCGGCCTGGTGGTCTGTTTACGTCGGCCGAGCCGACGTAAACTCAGCCAGTGCCACGTGCTCTTATTTACATTAGCCTGGCCGACGTAAATAAGCCTCCACCATATTTCAAATTCGGTCTGGCTGGATGGGCCTGTGTTTAGGTCGGTCTGGCCAACATAAATAGGCACCACGTGGCCTTTTACATCATCGGTGCTATGTGCCCATATTTACGTCGCCTAGGCACCATATTTCAAATTCAGTCTGGTGGGATGGGCTTGTGTTTCCGTTGGCCTGGCCAACGTAAACAGTGCCACTTGGCCTGCTTACGTCGGCTTTGTTCTACGGAGGACGTAAATACGCTTATTTATGTCAGCTTAACAAGGGCCGACATAAAAAATCTTCATATACGTCAGCTTTTTCTAAGTCGACGTAAATAATTTTGGCTGACGTAAATACGTCAGATTCGTGTAGTGTTGCTATCTAATAAATTACATTCAATCTAAGGATTTATGTATTATTTCCTATGGGGCAAATAATTTAATAATCTTTTTGAAAAATTATTTTGGTTTTGTTTCTTGCGGGATTCAACAAGTCATGGGCTATGACATTCCATATGTGAGACCATGGTGTTGGATTTAAACTTGAGCAAGGGCCGGGCCGGGCTTGAAAAAGCCCAACACTTTAAAGGAAAGCCTAAGTGATGAGGTACGGGATGCCGTTAGATAGAGGTACGTCGATCAGGTGGAGAACTCGACTTAGACAATCCAGCTTTTAATCAGAACTGATCGAACCCTGCAATCGTAACACCACGGCTCGTTGGTTATCAACCACACGCGAACACGGTTGACCTCGCCAAGAAGGATTATTCTTGCAAGCAAATCAAGAACATAAGTAAGAACGAAGAAGAAGCAATCTAAAAATTGTGAATTGTATTAAGCACACGAAATTGGGGTTCATAAACCGATGATGGCGAAACTGCAGTGGTAGAATAATCTAAGCAAAACCTAAAGAAAAAAATATGATTTGGAAACTTATTTATAGGCTAGAGAACCTAGGGTAGCGGCCAGGGGGTGGACGGCCAACCCTAGGTTGTATAAGGCTAGTGGGCCCAAGTAATGGCGGTGCAGCACCCATCAGATTTGGTTTGTATTGGTATTTCGACGATTCCGGAAGATCTATAAGGAATTTGGTGGTAAGACTAGTTTTATTGGAAAGTTTATCTCATAACCTTTCCGTGAAGTGTTAAAACATCGAAAATGGAGTTTATATGTGGCCTGGGCATCCATTTGAAGTTAGACCTGTCTGTGATGGCCAAATTGGGCTTGCCAGTGAAGTGGGCTTAATGTTGGGCTAGGCCTTGAGCTACGTGAGTAGTTGGGCTCGAGGGCCTAAAGGAGGCGGAGAGGCTACTTTGTTGAGTTCGTCTTCAAGTAGTCAAGGTGGCCAAGGTGGCGCCCGAACATGTGGCGGCGGCAGCACAATATCCGGACGACGAGCATGCAATCTACATATGTAATCTGGCTAAGATGGCGGTCGATGAAATCACACAAATGCAGCCATCGTAGTAGATTAGAAAAAGTAAAGGATACCATAAAGTGTTACCAACTTGTTGCAGATATCTGTATTTGATAGATGCAAATCATGGTTTGATAACTTTAGGTAGACATACTCTTACCAAACTAGACACATAGTTTTGTTCGGTCACAAATAATTATATAGATGCAAAATCAAGGTTTGATAACTTTAGCTGGACAAATTCTTTCCAAACCAGGTCCATAGTTTTTCTAAGGTAAGAACATGTCCAGCAGGGTCTCTAAAAAGGAATCTTCTCTATATTTAGAGACTTTTAGTCTCTATATCACTTCAGCAGAGTCTCTTTGTCAGTCCCTAAATTTAGAGTTTTCCTAAATTTAGATATTCTTTCTTCGAGTCTCTATATTTAGAGATTCTTTCTCCTGTCTTTGTATCTTTTTGAAGATAGAGACTCTGTTGAAGATGATAAGAATATAAGGAATAAATAGTGGTATAGAAAAGGGATATAGAGATCCGAATTTAGAGACGCTGCTAAAGATGCTCTGGACGTTTATTGGGCTTCAGGCTACCGACTGACCTAACATAGCCGTAACGAAGGCCCAGCATGAGGTCAGCTCCGAGTGCCGGCTGCGCACTCTCGCTGGGGGATATTTGATAATTTGCTTTGAAATTGATGTACCTTTTATAATTTATCTAAAATTAATGTTAATTCGATCATTTACCCAATAGATGCCTATGATACGTAGGTCATAGCGGGGCGACTGCAAGCATGCAACATCCTCGATTCCCGCACCTCCGCCGCTGCTTCCACAAAACCCCACTACGCTTTTTGCCGCGAAGTCCCCACCTCTGGCGCGCTCTGGCCGCTCATCTCCCCTGAGACCCTAACCTTTCCCGCCGAGCGCGCATACACATTTCGTCGAACACCTTGTCCGCACCACCGTCACCGCCTCTCCTGGCAGCGTTCGGGGGCGGCATGCAGGGCGACGACTCCTTGCCGGAGGGCGGCAAGCTCCCCGAGCTCAAACTAGGTCTGTGCGCGCGCTTCCGTTCTTGGTTTATTCGTATATTTGCTTCACTCATTTGTTTTTGGCTTTCTTTGTTTGGTTTGTTCTGTCGTTGGATAGATGCGAGGCAAGCGCAGGGCTTCATCTCCTTTTTCAGGAAGCTACCGCAGGTACGTCTGTCTCGATTTATCTGTATTTCCTTTAGGTCGGGAATATTTTGGGTGGTTTTTTCTTAATTATTTTTTAATCGGTACTGTAGGATTCTCGGGCCGTTCGTTTCTTTGATCGCCGGGTAAGTACCTGACCTTGATGTTGCTATACTTTTCTGATACATGTAGATGTGCGTCAGTATTTGGTTTTGTGATGAGAAATTGTGCAAACGTAATGGGGAAAAGAGCTCTCCTGGTTGCTTTATTTTGTACTTTTAAAACTTGATTTATGAGAAATTCTGTAATTTCTTTACCATGAGAAATGATGGAACATGTGACATGTTTCTTCACCTGATTCGGTAGGAGATAGATTACAGTTGAATTATTAGACTAGTATGTTAGTGTTAGTTCATTTTGCTCGACAGTTTAGATATCATTTGAGGGGATTTGAGACATTTGTTGGCCAAAGTTTGGAACTTCATAGTTTCCATACCGTGCTATGTGCCTATGTTGCAGCATTATGAAACTTCATACATCAGAAAAATTGACAACTATCCATCGAGGTTACAAACTAGGTCTCTATTTTGCATTTCAATAGAAATCTGCACCCTTTGTGAGACTACAGATTTTGATGAATGTATTTTTGGTATCTAGGATGACATTATTTCTAACTTGCCGATAATGCAGTTGAAAATGATTGAATATTCAGTAATATTTTATCAAAGGAGTTTTTATATAATGCACAATAATGTTACATAGAGTGATAGAGTGTGATGATCGGAGCTTGGGAGAGAGAAGGGAGGATGCTGGCAAGGGGATCTCGCCAGCAACTTAGGTGCCGCACGTGGCGCGGCAGTACTAGACCAGTCTTTTAATTCATTGCTTGCTAACAATGGATACATGATATCCCTGTTATAAGGATGACTTGGACCTTACGAAAACAATCTTTAAAATAAAGTAACTAATCTCATATAAAATAGAAACTAATCCGATCTAATCCCAAACTTTCTTATAGACTAGCTGCCTAGGCCCATGTAATAAAGCACCCGTGGCACTGTTCACGCCACTACATTTCCCTTGGTACTGTTCATGCATGTAAATTGCCTAACCAATGCCGGTTGGGGCCCACATGCACATCACATCTTTTCCACCCTTCGTGGGATAGCTTGTCCTCGAGTTGTCGGTTGGTGCCTGTTAGGTATATCTATATTGGGCTGTATATGGGCTTTAGGCCCTTATGTGTTGTATTTGGGCTTTTCTCTTTTGCCCCTGTACTATGTATATATACTGGCCCTTTGGCCCCCAGATGAATACGTGTGCTATTCCTGACATGGTATCAGAGCAAAGGTTAGGGTTAGGGTTTTTCACTCACCGACACGGACGTTGCACTTGCGTTCTCTTCCCACTGCCACGCTCGTCGTGCGTTGCTCCCTTGGGTCGTCGTCCTCCAGGACAGCGCCATTGCTCAGGTCGGCGCTTCCTCGTGGCCCAGATCTCTCGTCGTCTTTTCTTTCCTCACTCCAACTCTTTGCAGCTTCATGCTTATTCTGATACTACTTGGGCTAGGGATTCTTCTGATCGTCGATCTCTTTCTGCATATTGTGTTTTTCTTGGTGATTCTCTCATTGTCTAGAAGACTAAGAAGCAGACGGTAGTTTCTCGATCGAGTGTAGAGGCTGAGTTGCGTGCTATGGCTCTTTTGACGGCAGAGGTTACTTGGTTGCGTTGATTACTTGAGGATTTTAGTATTTCTGTTACTACACGGACTCCTCTTTTATCTGACAGCACCGGAGCTACTGGTATTGCCCGTGATCCGGTGAAGCATGAGCTCACCAATCATATTGGTGTTGATGCTTCCTATGTGCGGTCACAGGTTTAGGAGCAGGTTGTCTTTCTTCAGAGTGTGCCTTCTGAGATTCAACTAGCAGATTTCTTCACGAAGGCGTAGATTTGACAGTAGCATAGTTTTTATCTCTCCAAACTGAGTATTGTTAACCCACCATGAGTTTGAGGAGGGTGTTAGATATATGCATATTGGGCTGTATATGGGCTTTAGGCCCTTATCTGTTGTATTTGGGCTTTCCTCTTTTGCCCCTATACTATGTGTATATACTGGTCCTTTGGCCTCCAGATGAATACGTGTGCTATTCCTGACAGTGCCCATGGAAGAAGATGGCAGCCTCGCATCACGTGGACGTTATGCAACGTCAATGCTTTCGGCTTAGTGAGGTTGTCGGCCACTATTGAATGGCCTGAAATCGTGCCGCCATAGGACGATGCCCAATGGTTCTAGTCAGGCCATGACGCCATCGACGTGGTCGGTGTCGATGTCGCCGCCCCGCTGTTTGCGTGATGTTGAGTGTTGCCTCCTTGACGACGGTGCTTGTGGGCAGTGCCTTTGGTGTCTCTCCAGCCGTGAATGGTGGCAATGTTGGTGTTAACCGTGCCGCCATGCTCTCCATCATTTCATTGAGCGTGTCCATGCGCCTTTGCGCACTTTCCAAATGACGTCGAGCATTCTTTGAATGAATCCAAGCAACCTCCGCATAAAACCAACAACGCGCTGACATGACAGCATCCCATTCACTCCAATCAATTGACGCCATGGCAGCAGTGCGAGGAGGGGATCGTTAGCTCTGATACCAAGTGTGATGATCGGAGCTTGGGAGAGGGAAGGGAGGATGCCGGTGAGGGGATCTCGCCAGCAACTTGGGTGCCGCGCGTGGCACAGGGATAAGCCGCACGTGGCACGGTTGGTACTAGACCAATCTTTTTAATTCATTGCTTGCTGATAATAGATATATGATATCCCTTTTATAGAGATGACTTACTTGGACCTTACGAAAGCAATATTTAAAATAATGTAAATAATCTATAAAATAGAAACTATCTTATCTAATGGAAACTAATCCGATCTAATCCCAAACTTCCTTATAGACTAGCTACCTAGGCCCCCTAATCTATGCCGGTTGGGGCCCACATGCACATAACATAGAGACTTAACCAAAGGATACCTCTTCCACATGTATCTGCATTGAGATAGTTATTGCAGATGTTTACGTTGTAGTTCATAAGTAATAAGAATCAAGACAATTGTTTCAGATTTTATTTACATATCTGTTATTATTTTGTGCATTAAATTTTCATACTAAGGATGTAGTATTTACAACTCTTGAGATATACCATTTTGGAGCAGAGGTTGATAATAGCTGGTTATTTTTACAAATATGTGAACTACTAATTCTTATGTGTGTCAATTTTCCTTTATTGAAGGGCATACTGTACACTAAATCTTAAATGTTTGGCCAGGATTATTACACTGCTCATGGTGAGAATGCCACATTTATTGCGAGGACATACTATCACACAATGTCTGCCTTACGCCAATTAGGTAGTAGTTCTGATGGAATTTCAAGTGTCAGCGTGAGCAAGACTATGTTCGAGAACATTGCCCGCAACCTTTTGTTAGAGAGGACAGACCATACATTGGAACTGTATGAGGGAAGTGGGTCCAGTTGGAGGTTAACAAAATCTGGAACACCCGGAAATATCGGCAGTTTTGAGGATATTCTGTTTGCAAACAATGACATGCAAGATTCACCAGTAATTGTTGCCTTGTGTCCTGTGTTTCGGGAAAGTCAGCTCTATGTGGGTCTTAGTTTTGTGGATATGACAAACCGGAAGCTTGGGTTGGCTGAGTTCCCTGAAGATAGCCGATTCACAAATGTTGAATCAGCCCTTGTTGCATTAGGTTGCAAGGAGTGCCTTCTCCCAGCAGATTGTGAGAAATCCATAGATTTGCAGCCTCTTCAGGATGCTATTAGCAATTGCAATATTCTATTAACTGAAAGAAAGAAGGCTGAATTTAAATCTAGAGATCTTGTACAGGATCTTAGTAGAATAATCAGGGGTTCTCTGGAGCCAGTTCGTGATCTTCTATCTCAATTTGACTATGCTTTGAGTTCCCTTGGAGCTCTAGTATCATACGCCGAGTTGCTAGCAGATGATACTAACTATGGAAATTACACAATTGAGAAGTACAATTTGGACCGCTACATGAGACTTGATTCTGCTGCGGTGCGAGCATTGAATATTGCTGAAGGAAAGACTGATGTAAACAAGAATTTTAGTTTGTTTGGTTTGATGAACAGAACCTGTACTGCTGGGATGGGAAAGAGACTGCTCAACAGATGGCTGAAACAACCTCTGCTAGATGTAAATGAAATCAATAACAGATTAGATATGGTTCAGGCTTTTGTAGAAGATCCTGAGTTTCGTCAGGGACTTAGGCAACAACTTAAAAGGATATCAGATATTGATCGCCTAACGCATGCTCTCCGGAAGAAATCAGCTAATCTTCAGCCTGTTGTTAAGCTCTACCAGGTTTTTGGTTCTACCTATTACTCTCTTTTAATGCCAGCTTGCAAAGATGGTTGGTTGCTTAAAATATGTAAGGAAATAAATTTATCACAATCATATTGTTTTTTTAACAGTTAGATTATTATAGATAAATATTTTGAAAGGAAGGTATTGAATGTTTCTAGTGCTTCTGTTTCTGTATATTCACATTGATCATCCTGACAAACAAACTAGTTTGCCTTAGCCAGGATCACGCTACCCAAGAGTGATTATTTATGTCCTATTGTCCTGCTAGTAAAACGCAAACTCATGTGCATGTTCTTACTGGGATCTGTTTTAGTACATACTGTCTAGATGCATGTCTTTTACCATCATTTTGAATCCATCTGTTCAAACAAACTTACACGTTGCTAACCAATGGTTTGCAGTCCTGCATTAGAATCTCATACATCAAGAATGTTCTTCAACAGTACAATGGTCAATTTTCTGCTATGATAACGACAAAGTTTCTTAACTCTTTAGAAGAGTGGCTAACAGAGGATCGGTTCGGTCGGTTTGCAACTCTTGTTGAGACAGCTATCGACCTTGATCAACTAGAGAATGGCGAGTACAGGATATCTCCCCTATATTCTTCTGACTTGGCTGTGCTTAAGGATGAGCTCTCTGAAGTTGAAAATCACATAAGTAATTTGCACAAGCATACAGCTAATGATCTGGATCTTTCTATTGATAAGCAATTGAAGTTAGAAAAAGGACCATTTGGACATGTGTTCAGAATCTCAAAGAAAGAGGAACAAAAAGTCAGGAAAAAGCTCACTAGTAACTACATAATTATAGAAACTCGAAAAGATGGTGTGAAGTTCACAAGCTCCAAGCTTAAAAAGCTAGGTGACCAATACCAGGCACTGCTTGGTGAGTACACAAGTTGTCAGAAAAAGGTTGTCGATGATGTAGTGAGAGTTTCCAGCACCTTTTCAGAGGTACACTGACAGATTTTATTTTCAGATTTCCTTTTGTTTTCTTCATCATGATTGTAACAACCTTAAATTCTTGTTGCAGGTATTTGAAAATTTTGCTGCAATTCTATCTGAGTTGGATGTTTTACAAAGTTTTGCTGATTTGGCAACAAGTAGCCCATTTCCATATGTAAGACCAGGCATCACAAAATCAGTAAGAAATATCATCTTACATCCTTTTACAAGAAGCAATTTCAAATTTTATTTTGCTGCTGCAGATCTAATCTAAGAACATAATACAGGAGGAAGGAGATATTATTTTAAAAGGTAGTAGACATCCTTGTCTGGAGGCCCAAGATGGTGTTAACTTTATATCCAATGATTGTACTTTGGTATGTATTTCATGAGGTTATATTCTTATGGTAGAACTTAGGTACTGAGGTTTGTGATTCCTTTGAATGGTCCCAAACAGGTCAGAGGGAAAAGTTGGTTTCAGATCATCACTGGGCCAAATATGGGTGGAAAATCCACTTTTATAAGACAGGTTAGATTTTCACTTCCATAATAACATTGATGAAAATCTATTGAAGCATTTGTTTGACATGTTAAATGTTTTTGGATTTCATTTTTATTATGTACACCAATGATGTCATGGTACTCTGGATGGTCTTTTTACTATTATTTTTTTATGGATGGATGATTTATTATTTATTGGTGTTAGTGTGTTAGTGGTAGCAAGATAGTACTTGGTGTATTATGTGTACCGGTTAGTAGGAATTGTTACATTGCTTGCTGGTATCAGTACAGAATGCTCTCTAGGAAGGGTAATGCATGCAAACATAAAATATACCTTTACAAAATTATTTCATCTGTCTTTACAAATTTGGTTAAATAGAATAGCTGACCAATAAATGTTATGACGCTATTGTTTGTAAAGCAATTATAATCAGAATTTGGAGAGAGTTGTTTTCATGTGGGGCCTCATTTAGAAATGCTAAGGAGCAGCCTCACTGTGCACATGGCCGTACGTGGTGACCCAACCTCATGGAGATCGTATTTTCTGGATAGTTAATTGAGATCGTATTTTCTGGATAGCAGCCCTTGCTAGTTACTTGTGCCCCAGCCGCCCTTGATCGAAGCTCATTGAGTGCCTCGGTTGGTGTATGAGGTGTGGGAGGAGAGAGGAGCAGAGAAAAATCACTTGGTGTGGGTAGTTGCCAGTTGCACAGGGGAGGTTTCATAACTAGTTTCTATACAATTTGGCGAGTGGCCGGATAACCATCTCGGTGGTGTCCGCGACCATGAGTGGTAGGGAGGCCAGGGTGTGGTGCCACTCCAACGGTTGCCATGGACGGCTGGGAGGTGGGCCCAGTGATGAGCACCCAGCTGCGGGATTGGGTAGTGGGGAGGCTTCTCAGTGATGAGTGTGGGTGGGGAGGAGGTCAGCATGTGGGTAGGTGGATGTGGCACGCCCCTAGCAGCCATGGATGTCAAATAGAAGGGCGTGATGCCTCTTTGGCACTAGCCGTGGATGGCTGGGAGGCAATGTGCATGCAAGAGGCCACAGTGGCTCACCCGATGGCGGGTGTGGGCGACGAAGAGGCCAGCTCGGCGGCTAGCGCCATGGTGGTATAGCGTTTGCCTTGGCGATAGGGAGGACTTCGCGTGGGAAGAGGGAACAATGTGGACAGGTGTTGAGACTAGGGTATGAGTTGTGGGTTGGTGGTATGTGTATATTTTTATTGTTGTGGGGTCTACAAGTAATTAATGTTTCCTTTTATTTTGTGCTCCAACCATTTCATCATGTGGTTCGTGGCGAAACAATCTCTCTCTCTTCCTCTCTCCTCCAGCTAAGGCCTAAAAATCTTATTTGTTCAAATAAAGGCCTACATCCTTGGATGGGTGTAGAAACGGTAGACCTGGATTACTGGGAGTGCCCTAAGGGGATAAAAAATTATGGACGAAATCAAGCAGTCAGTTATCTGGTGCAAGTGTTTGCCTGTACAATTGGTTGGTTGTTTCTTTAATTAATTTGTAGGGATCTCCCCTACTGTTCCCCTCTCCCCCAAATAAAAAAGACTAAGTAAATACATATAGCTTACAGCTATACTACATCCACATCTTGATGCCGCTTTCCCCATCTATCTTATCATTATTTTGCCACTGCAACCTAGTATAATGCAGCAATTACAATGCTAGGTCATAACGATGAGTAGGAGTGCTTCATGCATCTAAGGTTTTGCGATTTTTCCCCATATGGATGACGACTTAAGTAGTTATACATATTTGAACTCGGAGACTATCTAACTTTCAGTTTTAACAGCTAATGGATTTAATGGAATGGCAATGCTCCTGCCTTGTTGCTCAAAAACAAAAAGCTAATGGGTTGGCCATTGATTAATTTCTTTATAACTGCTATAATGTGATATTTTAAGGGAAGCAGTATAAAATAATCCTATTGTAAAAAAGTGGTTTTAGTAAGAGAAAACTGCCCTTGTAACTTTTTTTCTGGCCCATCCCCTTCTCCAGCAACATCCATTTGCCACGCCTGACCCTTCCCACCATTATCTCTGGCAACATTCCTGCACCTTCTCTAGGGCGTCATCATCCCAACATGGTCGGCATTGTCACCACAAACAATCATACTGCCCCTAGATCTGACCAAGGGAAAGAAGAGGAGGGAGTGAAGAGGCAGGGGTAAAGGTGTTCATAGTGCTATTGAGGCAAGCCATGCATGTTGTTTAGTGCAATCAGGGCAAGGTGAAGAAAAAAAGTGGTACAGGAGGAAAGTGCAAGAGTAGTGCTACGAGAGCAAATTTCTGCTTTAGCATATTATCTAGCAAAAATTCTATTGGTATAAATGACCTGGTCTGAGCATGTGTCTACTGTTTTTTATATAACCTAAGGCAAGCCAAATTGACTCAGGTGCAGTCCTAGTACCTAAATCCATTAAAACTAAAGAAATATGGACTTGTAAAACCAACCGCTTTCCTAGTTCCTCCATGTTTTCACTCTAGGAAGCTGGCTACTGTTTATTTATTTATTTTAGAACATATCATGACAATATGTGTACATTACTTCCATGTGCTGCCCATAATTTTTCATTTTATTAGCTTACCTGAAGTGTTTTTTCACTTGAGATCCAGGTTGGTGTAAACGTCTTGATGGCACAAGTTGGTTCCTTTGTTCCGTGTGATGAGGCAAGTGTTAGTGTGAGAGACTGTATTTTTGCTCGTGTTGGTGCAGGTGATTGCCAAGTAAGTTGTTTCAATCATTTAGCAATTTTGTTCTTTAGTTTCTGTTGGAAATGCTTTTGGTTGGAAGGCTGATTTAAGCCTCTGTTTGGAATAGCACAAACCGCACCACATGATTTTCTTCTTTTAGATGGTGTTACAGATGGTATTCCAAAAGTAGCAAATAAGAAGGCTCACAAACTGGAATGAAAAATATGAACTATATGTCATACCTATGAACTATATGTCATACCTTTGCAATATCAGTAAAAGGTTCTTGTTTACCTTCAATCACTTGCTTTTCCTTTTGAACAAGCTTTACATCTTTGTTGGCAGCTCCGTGGTGTTTCAACCTTTATGCAAGAAATGCTTGAAACAGCATCCATATTGAAAGGTGCATCTGATAAGTCTCTTATAATTATTGATGAGTTGGGACGTGGAACTTCAACATATGATGGATTTGGTTGGTCTCGAAAACCTTTCTTGATGCACCCCTTTATCACTTTTTCAATCATGTTTTGTTTTTTTTTCTTTTTTGAGTTATTGACACACTTTAAATGAGCATGTGTAAATTTACATCCTATTTTTTTTTACTACAGTTAATAAAATATTAACTTTTAGGATCATATTTATCAGTACTGAATTTGAAGCAAACATTTTACACTAATTATAACCTCTCATTCTGTACTTGGTTAGATACATGTGTTGGACGAAAAGTTATGCCTTATTTTGTTCTTTGTTGTTTAAGTGCATCTACAGAATAGAGTTGGACTGTTTAGTGTTTATACCCTTTTTACAAGAATTTCCCCATTTTGTACTGTCATAGATATACTAGTTAATAGTTAATCATTCTTAGTTGATAAGCTACATCATTTTAGTAGTTTCTTTTTGTTTACTACTTCTGCAGCTGAAATTTTTGGCAACTGGAATATCTGAATTGATTTTTTTACCAGGTCTTGCATGGGCCATCTGTGAGCATCTTGTGGAAGTGACTAGAGCACCTACATTGTTTGCAACGCATTTTCATGAATTAACTGCACTAGCACATAAAAATGATGATGAGAATCAACATGTTCCAGATATTGGAATTGCAAATTATCATGTGGGTGCACATATAGACCCATCAAGTCGGCAGTTAACTATGCTTTATAAGGTACCTTGTGATGAAAACTTGTGAGCTGCATTTTGAAGTCCATTATGGGCTTGATGTGTTGTTCTCAAATCTCGTTGAAATGTATTCTTGTTCTAGGTTTCTCGAGAATCACTGGGGCTTAAGCAGCTGCTAAAAATTTCAGTTTTCTAGTTGCTTGATCTGATTAATTGCTTGAACATGTTCTATAATTTTATGATGAAATTCTTTGATTCATATAACTAAGCTGGGAATGGTGAAAAAACTTATATCGTGTCATTACATTTAGTATTGGTTGAAATAATACTACTGCTTTTCCATTCATTCTTTTTAGCTGAACTCAACATTTAGCCTGCATTCTGACATCTCTAATTGGAGACATTTTCATAATTTCATGTTCATGCCCTCAGCCCTCTGGTAGTCTTCATTATCATAATGTCCGTTAGCTTAAGTTTTGTAATGAGTTTTGCTGCTTGTATAAGATCCTATGTAGTTTAATCGTGTATGCTGCCAAGGGTGGACAATTTCCTTGCTCAAAAAAAAAAAAAAAAAAGGGTGGACAATTTCTAAAGCAATCTCTGGAATGAACTTGCGGACGCAAAAAAGTAAAAGGAAAGGAAAATGACTCAACATTAGCAGTGTGCTAAATGCCTTCACAAATATTCTATTTACTGTTTTCTTGCATTTGTAGGTTGAACCTGGTGCATGTGATCAAAGTTTTGGAATCCATGTTGCAGAATTTGCTAATTTTCCAGAAGCTGTTATTGCTCTTGCAAAAAGCAAAGCAGAAGAGTTGGAAGATTTTTCTACTGCACCCAACTTCAATGATGATTCAAAAGATGAGGTATCTGCAACTAAAAGTCGAACTAAATGGTGTTCCTTTACTATCAATTAAAATAAAATTTCGTCTTTCATAACTGTTCTTAGTTCAGGGCATGTATGTCAAATAATCTGGGATTAGGAATTTTCAGAAAGAAGAAACTAGTGAATTTAATATAGGGAAAACTTGTAAAAAAATCATTTTGTTTATAGGGTGTGATTCATCCGATCTTTAATGGTTATCTGAAAAAGTTTGGTGAATAAACTTCCTTCGTGTGTGTTGTTCCTTGCAGGTTGGGTCTAAACGCAAGAGGGTGTTCAGCCCAGATGATGTGACAAGAGGAGCTGCTCGGGCTCGCCTTTTGTTGGAGTATTTTGCCACATTGCCGCTAGATGAGATGGATGGGACCAAGGCCATGGAGATCGTGGCCAAACTGAAATCCGACTTCGAGAAAGACGCAGCCGATAATCCTTGGCTTCAGCAGTTTTTCTGAAGGAAGTCAATCTCTGCTTGGACGGGGATTTTGTTTTGCTGTCTCAAGAAAAATATGTTGATGCAAGGATCTTCTGACCCTATTGTTAGTGCACATCAGCATGGAAGTACCGTATACTTCTAGGTTTTACAGGATATAAGTAGGCTATGCTAAATGATCTGCATCATTCTGCTGCTTAGTGCAAGTAAACACTAGCGATGTATGTATATATAATGGGTATGGCTATGTTTGGCTGCTGCTTTTCTGTTTCTACCTTATCTTACTGCACGCCAAAGAGCATCTTCACCGGCTACTCTATTCTCTCACTCTATAATACTATTCACTGTTTCCTCTATCAACACTCTAAATTTTCTTTACACTTTACACTACACTCTAAAAGATTCCTTTTCCGTACTAACTATTCTATCTTGAGCTATAATATTATAGAGTATCTGTCTCCGATGCTCTAAACGTGGATGGCCTATGCCTGATTATCCAGCAAAATCTTTTACACAGCAAGTATTTAAGCTAAAAATGTTTTGTAACTAAAACCTGCAATGGAGTACTGGATAGATTATTGTATAGTCCGGTAGCCAGGGAACTTGGAATCGTACGGAGTGAATTTGGCAAAGCTATAGTGAAACTATGCATTTGAATTTGCATTTTGGAAATCCAAATTCCGAAGATGGCCCTGCCCTTGCCTCAAGCGTGTAGATCAACCGCCCCTGGCTAGCCCCCAACCCCACCACCCTAGGATCGTTTGTCCCAAAGAGCATTCTTAGTGCTCTCTCTAAGGTAGGATCCACAGCTTGTCTCTAAGCTTAGCATCTAATGACTTATAAGTGGCTCATACAAGCGAGAAATATTTAGAGGTTGTGGCGGATCTGGGGGGTGCCAGATATATGTAACATCCCTATTTTTATTAAATAAAGAAATTTAGAATGTTTTTAAATTTTCAAAATTTTATAATAAACTAAGAATGGTAAAGAAAGAATTTAAAACCCAAAAACATGCAAAAGTTTAAATCTTCAAAATATAAATTAAACCTGATTTTAAACTACCTTTAAACTCTTAAACCCCAAATGGGTAAAAGAAAAGAAAAGAAAAAAAAGAAAAAAGAAAAACAAAAAGGAAAAATAAAACCCCCAACCTCTCGGACTGCCCTCTCCCTCCGGCACACCTGGCTCTTCTCCCTCTCTCGCCCCCTCCTAGGCCGCCTTCTCTCCTCACGGCCCAGCTCGGCTAGCTCGCCCGCCGCCTTCTCCCTCTCTCTCTTACCCTCCTTGGACCGCCTCCTCCCGTAGCCTAGTTGAGCTGAAGCCTAGCTTGGCTCGATTCGCTGCCCCTCGTCTCTTCCTCTCTGTCGCTCACTCTCTCGCATGTGCGTGCGCAAGCGCGCCACGACGCGTCCCTCCTCATGCGCATGACAGACCGACGGACGCACACGTGCGGCCGTACCGACGCGATCGCATGGTCATCTCCTTGCCTCCTCCTCGGATGACCTCTTGCGCTGTTGCCACGCCCTTGACACCGTGCCGTCGCCTCCGCACCGCTCCCTAAGGCCATGCCCTGCAAAGTGACGCGACACGACGTCGTGCCTCACCACCCGGTCATCCCGCGCCATCACTCCTACCCACACCCCTAGATAGCTCGCCTGCTCAGCTACCTGGTGACAAGGCATCAATGCCTCAGCGTTGCACACCGCCATTACCGCTCGCGACCTTCTTTGACTGCCCAAACCTGAAAGCAAGCTCCCCAAGCCGACACCAGGGCCTTTGACCTGTCCTCGGCAGTATAAAGCCCGAAGTTCCTCTCTCGTCGCTTTCCTTTCCTGCCCAAGTCCGCAGCCGCACTCTAGCATAGCCTCCTGCCTTCTCTGGTGAGTAATCTCGCTCGAGCTTAAGCTCGGATGAGAGCTCTACCTCTCCTCTCCACCGTCCTCTCTCTGATCAAGTTATCCTGCCTTGTAGGTCGCTGGATCACCCATAGAGCAGGGAACCGCCCCCTTTTCGATTTCGTCACAGTCGGTGAGTCCCGTCCAAATCCCTTGCTTTGGAAGCATCCTGGGGATATTGTCCTCACCCTCCTTGCCTCATTTTGGCCTAGGTCTTGTCGGAGCTTACTGCCGACGAGGACCCTGTTTCGGACGCCGCTGACCTCCGCGACGCCAGAACAATCTAGCCCTCCTTCATCCTTATCGTCACTGCAGGTAACTCCCCGACCCTTTCCAGTAGCTTCTGCACCATTCGCGCGCATTGTAGAACCCCTGGGTAGCCGGCGGCATGGTGAACCGTCACCGCCGCCGCTTTCCCTCGTCGCACCGTCGCGACAGGCCATCTCCGGTGATGTCATAGCTTCCTGGAGGTTCACCTTAGGCTCTAGGACCTCAGCCCCGGTGCTCGTGAGTCACGGTGGCCTGAGTCACCGGCGCTGTAACTCTCATCTGCCCGGTCACGAACGACCGGAGGAAGAAGACAATGATGCCTACTGGTGTCATGGTTCTCCGGTTGAGTCACTAACCACTGGGCCTCGGCGCTCAGCCATTAATTAACAATTAGGAGTTAATGCATCGCTGACAAGCAAGCCCCACCGAGTTTAAACTCAGAGTTAACCCACGTAGGTGCATTTTATTGCTGATAGGTAGGACCAGGAACCCACCCATCAGATTGTGGATGCGTACTCCTGCTGGTACGTTTTCCTTTCGTGTTGGTGCATTCGCGCTGTAGCGCTTTCTCCGGCCCACGCGCTGCATCGGCCCCCTCCGTGCAGTGTTGGGCCAGGTCCAGTATAGTGCTTAGTGATTTTCTAGTCTTTAACTAACTTATAAACTCAAAAATAAAAATAAAATTATTAAAAATAGAAAATGATCTTGACTCCTGATAATCGATGATACTCGACCTGATACTCAACGATACCTCCATGATACTTATGATCATGATGCCCAATACTTTACAATATGCGATATCCGACCATACCAGACCTAATACTCGATGATACCCAACCTGAAACTCCACAATACGACCATGATACTCGATGATACCTATGAAGTGAATGTGCCCTAGAGGCAATTATACGATGATTGTGTAACGTCTTTGTTCATGTACTTATGATAACATTACTTATCGGTTCCATGAATTAATGTCACGACTTTGTTCATCAAATACGATTTGGTTGTGAGACATATTGTCATTGTGATATTGTTCTAAACGATCCCTGGTCCATATCATTACGAGAAGCGGTAATGATTTGATCAGCACATGTATTGATTGATGGTATTGTTTCACATACTATAGATATGGAGATATCAAATCAATAATGTGGACACATGTTAGAGAATATGGGTGGTTGGATAGACCTACTCCGAGACGCTACTGAGATTGTTATCTACAAAGTGCCATCAGCATGTAGTCTCGAGTAGTACACCTATATGGTCCTTAGACCTAAGATCATTATGGAGACCCAGCTTGTGGAGTTGTATGTTTTGGTGTTATCAAACGCTGCACTGTAACAGGGTAGTTATGAAGATAACTACTGGGTATGCTGCGAGCATGGTGTAGGGATGTGATTGATCAAGATGGAATTTGCCCTTCCTCAATAACGGGAGAGATATCTCTGGACTCCTCGGTGTGGATGGATAAGGAAAGCGCACAGCCGTGCTAATATAATTAAAGAGTTAATTATGATATTTATATCCATCACATTGACGAGTGAATGGTCTATATCCATACAGTCGTGTCACACTTCTGCCCCCTGAGAGATTCCGCGATCCCCTACATGTGATCTTGGGTGGTTCACTCCGAAATCGTCACGACGCCGGAAGTGGAAAGGTGAACTCCGGTTGGAAACTCTCGAACTCCCACAATTTCTCGCAGCTCCGTTGCTGCTCGCCAGGGCCGTGTGCTACCTATGACAATATGACAATATAAGGGAGAGGTTTTACTTGGTGGGGCCCCTCAGAGAGAGACACCAAAGGCCCCATCGCCCAGTGCAGAACATAGGAAAAAACAATGGAGCTCCCGCCTGCCTTCTTCCACATAGGGCTCAGTGTCTCCGTGTTGAAACGTCAACTCTCTCTCATCTCCTCAGCAGTGTTTTGTAAACTATCCTATTAAGCTAAATGTAACTTATACATAGTGTGAACCTGTGTATGTCAATATAGCGGTCAATATATAGCATATGTCCGGCTCAGTCGCGAAGAGCTGCCCGGGGAATGAAAATGGCGGAAAAGGCTTCTGGAAAAATGAATATAGAGGCCGGTTAGGTCAGTCTAGGTCTCAGCATTCGCTACGGGTTTATTCATGTTCAATTGAGGCGGAAAAGGTAGAATGGGGTCGTCTGTCGGGGGTAGTGGATACAGTCGGTGCTCGATTGACGAGACGACCGATTGCAAGACAAAACTGGTGCCCAACGCAAGGCTACGGCGTGATGATGGACTGTGGGCGTTTCGGAGGACGTCACGATCGACTGCGAACAGCGACTTCGTCGAGGCCCTGGCTGAGACTTCGAGTCCTCGAGGGCTTATGATCCCGCCTTTGAAGGTTTGAATGGGGCGGGAATGACTAGATATAGATAATGACTGTTGAACTACCATCGAGGCATTGTAACTTCGGGCCGTAGCTGCCACAGAGACTCGGATTACTTCAGGCCCCCGCAGTAGACCGGATAGATTACGACCTCCTTCTGAGTGAAGCGGCGAGGCCGCGACCCGAAAGGACACCGGCGGCCTCAGACCTTGAGTTACACCTTCCGTTAAGACACCTTGGAGACCACCGAAACGACGAGTTAACCTGAACCCCGGACTTCTTGAGACTTTAACCCACAAAAAGACGAGTAGGCGCCAAACCACCAGCGCGGACTTCGGGTTACCCGACTTTCAGAGCCAGACGCAGGCACGATAGGTGTTGGACAACGTATCGGATGACAGGACGAGCATAGAGCGTCATAAATTAGCCACACCCTGAAATCAGACTGCAGGCATGCTTGCAAATTTCAGCCAAGTTAAACTCTAAGATTATGCTAGTACATTCTCCTCAATGAAAGTACACGTAAGCTGCCGGTAGGCGTCACCTCGGTGGTAATGCGACGAAAGACGGAAATAGGACTAGCGCTCGGCAGCAGAGTGCGATCGTGATAGCGTCCCGGTCGGCTCAGAACGAGCGCATTAACCCACCGGCGCAAATGCCGTCCCTTCAGTATTATTAAGGATGCAAAGGCAAAGTGCTACAAGAAACGAGATGTTCTCACTAGGTGCCGATATGTCCCCGTGTGGAGCCCCGAGCCCAATTATCCTGCCCCTATGCGGTATGTCGGAGTCATGGCTCGAGTTGTTTGACCCGCGTCCTTTCCTTCGTGGGTCTCGAGACTGATGTTCGACCCTGCGAGAGCCTATGCAGCATCGGAACTACGGAACTTTTCTTTGGCTTCGCGCAATGGCTTATCGAGAGGAAAAATTCAGAATTGGAAGACACAAATTTTAATTGACTTAATTTTAACCGGCAAATAGTCATACCTTGTGGGACAGAGACAGCCCCTGTGGTTAAAGTGAACGAGACTCGAAATGAAATATGAGATAATTGAAATATGAATAAGAGTCATTCAATGTGCTGCGAAGAGAAAGATGTGGCGAATTGATTAGTGTAGGCTAAGGCAACGACGCCAAGTCGGTCGACGTCTACGCCCTGTGAGCTTGGTTCCACCGTTCGGGAGCTTGTTGGCGTCGGCCCACGACGGCAGTCGACCGTGCAGACCCTGCGTTACCTGGCGGCGGACATGCGGGACTGGACGCCTGGGAGTCCTTGGACCGCGGCGCCGGGTAGTGGAGAGACGATGTTGCGACGATTAGACCAGTCGAGGTTATTCCGAGCTTCTCGAGTCGTCTATGACGCGTCACAGTTTCATGTTCATAATCTTAATAACGTTGTGGGGAAAGCGTTGCCGACGATTGGTCGCCGTGAGCTGCAGCATCAGTATCTGTGCTCATGAACCTGATGAGTGCTAAATGAGCCTGAAGGCCACTAAATCCTCAGAACTGTCGTGACAAATATGCGGCAATTCGCCCACCCGCTTGACTGATTACACTGAGACCCTTCGTCTGAGCTGCACGATCACAGCTCTTGACACTTAGGGTGGGCATAGGCACGGCGATCTTGTAACTTGTTACGCGACTACAGCAACCTCCTGGAACACATTAGCGTAGCACGGTCGGTTATGCGTAGAGAGCGTAATGCTATTTCTAGCAGCGGCCGCCGTAACGGGCGTAATAAGTTCGTGAACGTGTCTCTATGGCAACAAAGAGGGTATACACCTTTCCTTTTCCTGGGAATGGGCCAGATGTCGGCGGTCGGCCCCATGGCGGTGGATAGTGGATCCGACGTTGATGACTTCATGGAATTGCACGCCTGGGAGCTATTCACTCAATCAGCCAATATCCCATCCTAAAGGCGCGATGGTTCTACATGTAGAAATGCCCCGCCACCGTGGAGGTCTTTTACTTCTTCTTCTCGGCACTTCTTCTTTTGAATGAACTCTTCTGAGTAAGTGGCACCCTCCACTCATATATATATAGGAGCCTTTGATACCTAATATTCCATCGTCAATGTCCTTGGCCCGCAACGATGAATGGCATGGCATCCGAGTCCGAGGTTGCGCTTCTTGTTGAAGTTGCAGACCAGTCGTCCTCGCTTTTCTTCCGTAGAGAATAGGGGTTTAGCTCAACAATGCTCAGCGCCCCCACCAATCGGATGTTTCTTGAGGAGCTTAGTTGGCAGCGTTGCTCGCTACTCTCTCTTCACAGCACGCAGCGATTCTCCGGTTCCTCTTCCAACTTCTTCACTCACCTGGCTGAGCACGCAGCGCCATTGAGTCATTGGAACATTGAAACTTGTTACTCGTCGCACCGCTGAGTCCCCCACCTACTGGTGTACTGAGAAACGCCTATTCTAAAGAGCGCCCTAGAGGCTAAGGGTCGGCGAGCAGAGGCACAGCAGATGTTGCGTTGACGGTGAGTTGCTCTGAGGGGGACCACCCCATGTTCGGAGAGTTGTTCGGCGCGATTGTCCAATTTCGCGGGGACTCGTCGCTGATTCGATTGCCCATTCGCGTACCCATTCTCCGCCGATCGGACGATCTCGGGACTTGACTGGTCAACGGAAAGTGTCATCTGATCGAACTCCGGTTCTCTCGCGGCGAGCGCGCCCGAGGCAGATGAATTCGCATCTTCGTCGAACGGTAGATAGCTAGTAGCCGGCCAGTGCCGTGCCAAAAAGGGGAGTTCTTAAGCCGAGCGCGAAGGCGTGAGCCCAGCCTTGAGTGGACCTGTAACGCACGCTGTGATATCCATTGATGTTCGACGTTCACATTGGTGGGCTGCTCTGCTATGAACTGAACAACTTATCGCTGAAGGGCGCTAAGGCGATGGATGGGCTCAGGTGGAGGGGATCGGCATTCAAGGCATTGTTGGCTTGGCTGACGAAACCATCCGACTGGTGACTGAGGGCCTTGAAGAATGGGCTCACAAACAGTAATCTTGAAGAAGGGTAATCCGCCTTCACCAAACAAACCGATAATAGCGTCAGCCAGCGCGCCAGTAATAGCGTCAGCGGTGTGGATCTTTACATCTCTGGACGCCTCAGATCCTTTCAATGGCGATTTTCTTCGATTTTTTTGATTTCTAATGACCTGATCCGATTATCACATGCTACGAGAGCCGAGCTGCACAAACAGAAACATCGATCGATTCAATTTACCGATATTTCTTAGATTACAAAGGTTTCACGTATATGTTCGCCTCTAATTCGGATTACCACACTCTATCGACGAGATCACTGGGGGAGGTCTTATCGGAGGCGTTAGTAGCCTGTTAGCCCCAGCCTTTTTTAGACCAAATGATGAAAACGAGCCACCCAGATCAATCTTCTCTCTGATGCTAATCGTGGTACCAGATGCACGGTGGCAGTCCCGATTGGGTTCATCATGTCAGCTGCATAAAGTGCGTGTGTGAAGGTTGTCTATTCAGGCGCTGATATTGTTGTGATCAACGCGCCGAATTACCTTACTACAATACGAACGGCTGGCACCTACGATCGACCGGCGAACTACGGACAGACCCGGAACGAACTCTAGGACGCGCCTTTCGACTAGGCAAATTGGTTGCGTGGAACCTCCTCTCCCTATCGGAACCTCTGGTAGCCGACCTATACTAGGGTTCCTCAGGAGCCGGTTCCCATATCGACGGTTGCATAGCCTATCTGTTCATCGCTGCTCATTCCACGATCCATAGCGCAGCAGGACCCCTTAGTCGAACTCGGAGAAGATCTCCGGAGTATCACCTTGAAACTTGGACGTATCACCAATTTGGGTCACCTGGCCGAACCTCAGTCTTGTGGCTCCTCATTCTTGCTGTTGTCGGCTGTCGGCACGTTCAATCTCAATTGCTTGGCGATTTCACCCCGCACGGACTACCCCTGGCCGGCGGGGGCTTCGGTGGTATACCGGTCGGTGGTGCCACTGCCAAGATGTAATAGGTCAACTCAAAAGTCGACATCACACTCGCAGTCCGAAAGTCCGGTTACGTCATGTAGGATCATGGATCCGGGGATTATCTTCGAAGGCATGGCAATATCATGATCTTGACGCGATCCGTGATCCGCTCCATCCATGACCCCGCAAGTGATATCAAGTCGAGTGTTCCCCCCGGACCGGCGAGGACGTTGTCGCTTCCGGCAGCACGTGGACTTTTCGCGGGACAATCTTCCGGAGATCGAGTCCGACGGCGGCGGCCGACATGATACTTCTGGTCAGGTACTGCAAGTTGTCCTTACAGTATATCCGGGAATGTTTGAACCGGACGTCATTTGCGACCGGCGTCACCGTGATGTGATGATCGCGGTGCCGCCGGTGGTCGTCGCACGATACCATGCTCGCAGTTACCAGCATCTTCGCATCGATGACTTGCCCAAAGCACGACGATCGCCCGGCGGTGCGTCGTAAACGGACACTGACTGGAGGCCGACGATGGAACCACTGAACAACTCTTGCCATGAGGCGGCGGCATCGCTACGGAGCTTTGTTTAGGCTAGGTTTCGGCCTTGAGAGGCGGTTTCTTGGCAAGGTTTATCCCATTTGAGATGGCCACACACTATCTTGGCGTTTGCTTCTTTTCTTGCTTTCTTGTCAAGACTTTCTGGAGACTCCACGCCACGCCCTCAGCTAGGCAAGGCCGCACTCGCCGCTCATGCCTAGCTTCGAGCGCAGTTTCTGCGGTGTTCGCCCACGTTACGTAGCGATCTTGTCGGTAGTTTCATCTCGTTAAACGAGGCAGTGGCGCCCGCATGTCGGTGCAACGCAGGCAGGGAAACTTGAAGCTGCACCTCGGATAGTAGTCGCGGCTTGGGCGTTACGTAGAAGTGCCTGGAAGTGCATCTACCTAGTTTGCCGAAGTTTGCCCAGGCCCTTGCCGTTTCGCCGCGTGCCGTGTACCGCTGAGATTCATTAGCAGGTGATCGGTGCTGCTTGCATCGAAGATGTCCTGATCATGGCGGAAATTCGCATTCTCGGATCCGAAGTCTCGCCGGGCCGCATGCGCGGGATGTGGCCCACGAACTCATCAACGATGCTGGAACGACGCCCGGGCGGCTTAAACGTTCGCAGTGGCAATGTCGTCCGTGAAGCACTCCACGGGGGACCACGGGAACCGCCACTCGCGGACCGGTACGAGCGATCTAGGTCATCGAGGTTGTCGAAGCGGATGTCTTGGTTGTCTTGAGAGTTCACCATTCTTAAGGACCTTTGCTGCAGAAGCTAGTTGGTGATCCCCACGGACGGTGCCAGCTGTCGACGGTTGGGAGTACAGAACTCCCACGTGCCGAGCTTACCTGTTGAATATGAGGATCAATCGGCCTCTTTCCTGTAGTCTCAGGGTCGTTCGAGAGGGCGAACTCAATCGGACAACCGTAAACGGGAGAGGGGGTTTTTTTTCACCTGGTTCGGGCCCCTCAGAGGAAGGTAATAGCCCTACGTCCAGTGATCTGTATTCGGGGGAACACGTGAAAGAAGTACAATGGTGCTCCCGGGCTTTCCCAGCAAGGGAAGCTCAGGTCTCTCAGAGAGGGAAACGGAGGCTTCAACTCACTCTCCGGCTCTGTTTCTTTTGGCGGTTTCTGGCGGTTGGTGGTTTTACTGTAGCAAATTTATAAGTTTTTGGAAAAAATTAAATAATCTAAAAAAAAAATCTAAATTTTTTTTTACTGTAGCGGACCGCCGGCCGCCGACCGCCGACCGCCGGCGGTCCGCTGAAACGAACGGGCTCTCTATCCTCTCTCGGACCCTCGCGTGTGTGTTTATGCTAAAAACGACTATCCTCTCTTTCTGTACAGCAAATGTAACTTATATATACATGGGTGCGAACCCTATACTAATGTGCGTATGGCCCAATATCCAGCGGTCCGAAGGCCGTCCTTGGGCGCGTCATACGGGAATAGTCCTTGTCGTTATTCATGATGACGGAAAAGTGGAACGGTAACAGTAGAACAAGACCCGGTTAGGTAGCCACGGTCTCCGATATCAGAGACGAGACGTAATGGTCGTGCGGATGTCAGGTCATTTATTACAGGGCGAAAAAATGAGGTATGGTCGTGGTAGCCGTGTCCTCTCACATAGTCGGTGCCTGATCGACGGGGATGACCCGCTCTTAGCCCGAGCAAGGTAGACTTTTGCCCGGGCCCCGAGCGGTGATGGTTAGCTCGGAGAGATGACCGGGTCCGGGCTACTGAGAACGGAAAAAGGGGGATTATCGAGAATCCCCTCAAATCCCGTCACTAGCGTAGCCTACTCGTTCCCCAACAACCTACTCATGATGTATGATACTTGATGAACCCCTGTAATCAAAGATACTATCCCAATACTTGATGATACGTGCTGATGATACTTGATACTAGACAATACCCGATAATCGATGATGCTGTGATACTTAAGGATGTCTAATACCCGTCGATACCTAATGCTTGACGATATAAAGCCTGACGATACCTGAAGTTAGACGATACCTACATGATACTCGATGATGCCTACCTAATACCTCCTAATACTCTATGATACTTGAAATACAATAATAAATGATAATTAATGATACTTTTTATACTCAATGATACATGATAACTCGATAATACCTCGGCACTCAATGATATCTACCTGATACTCAGTTATATCTAGTGCTTAAAGATATATGATACTCGATGATGTTTGATGATCGAAGATATCTGATACTCGACGATACCTGATACTTGACAATACTTGATACTCGAAGCTCAATGATACCAATGCTCGACAATACCTCATACTTGATTATGCTCATTCTTGACGATGCCATGATACTCAATACTCATTGATAGTCGATGCTCGATAATACCTAAAGTCTGACGATACCACTCCCTAATGCTTGATAATACCCGATACCTGACGATACTTGAAGATGGCAAGACAAAAAACGACAACACAAGAGGGACAACCCTAGCCAATGCTACCTTGGCAACCCAACTAACGGGATAGCAATAAGACAAAAAAGGTTGCATAATGTCATGTGGTATCATCAGGTGGGTCTCACCATTGAGTATGGTATCACGTGGTTTCATCAGGTTCGCCCCATACCCATATGTCAAGTATAGTTTCATCAGGTGGACTCTACTTAAGTTTTTTGTCTTCTAACTGCACCGTTGAAGACCCAACCAACCAACACTACAACGTTGTCTAGTATTTCTGCAAGGGAAAACGGTGTGCATGTTCTAGCGTGAAAGGTGGAATGGAGCTCAACGTTGAGGTCGATGCGACAAGCTTGTTTGGAAGAAAATAAAACCAATATGTGGGACCTATTCGCACTGCTGCGTGGTGGAAGGGGGACTCAAGATCGACCCATCGAGCTTGCAAGGAAGGAAGCGGAGCCAATCTGTGGGGCTTTTTGCGCTGCCGCGCGATGGAAGGGGAGCGAGCTATATTGGTTTGGAGCAGCAACGTGGTGGAAGGGGATCTACGTTGTTGTTTTTTTTTTTTTTTTTGTCTGTATCGTAGTTGCTTTTCTTGTATGTATCCTGTACCGTAGAATTGGCTTGCGATGGTATACCATCCGGTGTCTCTTCCTTCACATTTTGAAAGGTGACACATTTTTTTTAGCTAATGAAATAAAATTCCAGCCTCTGTGTCCGGTGGGGATGCATGTGGCCACTAAACCAAGTAATGTCATACAAAGTGCAATAAAACTCTGGATCAAGAGAAAAAAGAGATAAAACTTAAACATCACCAATCCTATTACAAAATTTCCATTCATGATTAGCAAAGATAGTCATGCTGATAATCTTCTAAGCTTGGCACGTCTTGATGAATTTCTCTTTTATCCTCATGTTGCAATAGTGCCCAATGTCATAGCTAACAGGTCAACTTATAAAAAGGTGGTATGTTTGATTTGTTAAAAACAATACCATTTCGACAAAGTCAAATGGCACAAAATAAGGTTGCACAACCAATTAAAAAAAATTTATATTGTTTTAGGTGTCATTTTCCGCGAGGTCTACCAATTCAGTTATGTATTGAAATTTCGCCCATATTCCGAAGCTCAAGTCCTTATGCGTGCCAGGAAATAAACACTACCTGGTACAGCCAACAGTCTACCTGCACTATCATATCTCTACCTTGGTGCAAGTCAGAGGAGTTTGACAAAAAAAAAAAAGGAACATTAAAATATGAGTATGACGATGCAGGTCAAGGAAGCCATAATGCAATTTAAGGAGAGTACCTGATCACATTTTTTCCTGGGGATCGATTACTAAACTATACCTGCAGGTATTAATTTACCAGTCTTTTTGAAGAAGATGAAGCCCATAGAAATGATTATATGACGACTACTACTGAGTGCTTGAATGAGTTGAATCTACATGGAGGCCACACCGGCCAGATGAAGGCATCCATAATTTGGAAAAGTTGCGTATTTGTGACTGCCCCAACTTGGTGGTAGTTCCTACATGCTTGACCTGCTTAAAATTTCATTTTATTCAGAACAGTTCTAAAGTGGAGTCTATACCTGAAGGATTGGATCGTCTCGGCAACCTAGAACCATTCAAGGTTCTATTTATTGTGGCAAGCCGACGATTTGCCGCGGCAAATCGACGTGCCGAGCGGGTTCGGCAACGGCAAACCGATATTTAAATTCAAAATTTTGATTTGAATTTAAAAATTAAAAAAATCCCAAAAAAATCTCAAAAATTCTATAAGCCTGTATGAAGGCAATGGTGAAAAGAAAAATCCAAAACAACATCGGAATCACGAGGAAATTTAAATTAAAATCGTGAAAAATTGGAAAATATACTGTTCATAGATTTATATATAGATGGGTGTTTCATTATTGCATGCTCTGTAGACTGTTGTCCTGTGATTCATCATTATTGCATGCCCGTTGCCTTCCCCCACGAGAGCTCCTCTAGTCCTCCACTAGTCCACTCAGATCCTCGCTCGCGCGACGGGCAGCGCAGTGGGCAAATCGGGGCGGTGCAGCGCCAAGGCGGCGCAGTGGCTCGGCAAATCGAGGCAGTGGAGCGGCAAGTCGGAGCGGCTCGGCAAAGCGGCGTGGCGAAGCGGCAAGCCGAAGCGGAGGGGCGGCAAGCCGAGGCGGAGGTGCGACAAGTAGTGCGGAGGCGCGGCGCGGCAAGCCGGGGCAGAGTCGCGGCAAGCCGAGGCGGAGCGGCAACGGCAATAGGAGGCATCGGCGGGGCAGTCACCAGCTAGTTAATTTGTTTATTAACTAGTTAATTTGTCGGTGAGTTAGTTATTTAGCTATTTTATTAGTTAGTTAGCTAGTTAATTTGTTAGTTAGCTAGTTAATTAGTTAGTTAACTAATATTTCATTTCCTAACATTTTACATAATTTTCAATGTTGTCTAAATGTTAAATAATTACCAAAAGTCATGCCTGCCATTTACATAATTTTAAATCAATTTTTACCATTTTCCGTACCATACAAAGTTTCAAATCGATTTTTCCAATAATTTTAAATGTTGCTTAAATGTTACATAATTACAAAAAGTCATGTCCTAACCATTTTCATATTTTTAAATTAATTTTACCATTTTTCGTACCATATATATTTTTACCATTTTATCACACCGCCCATTCGGTTTGTCGGTTAAACCGAACGATTTGCCAAATAATTCCATCGATTTGCCGACAAATCCATCGATTTGCCCCTTTCCAGATTTTGCCGCGATTTGCCGGACCTGCCAACCGATTTGCCGCGATTTTTGCCCAATTTGCCGAAAAATTGATCGGTTTTTGCACTATCGGCAAGCAATTGTGATTCAAATTTCAAATCCCAAATTTTGTTCGATAAATCGCGATTTGCCGTGGTAAACCGAAAATCGGCGGGGAACGATTTTTTTGGAGAAAACTGATTTTTGGAACCCTGGAACCATTGCGAATTTTTGCATGCCCAAGCTTGAAGTCCCTGCCGGCAAGCATCCATTGCCTGTCAAATCTGAGGTTGCTTTATATCTCACATTGCGGCAGCTTGACAGCGTTACCGGAAAAGTTCATAATATGACTCTGCAGACCGGAAAAGTTGATAATTAGGGCTGTTCTCCCCAGCTTATCTAATCTACTAATCTGACTTATCTCGTAACTTCGAGAATTTTTCGAGATGGTCTTGAGAGTCGGATGCCCTTGGTTTTTAGGATTTAGGGAGCTTTTATACACATCTACGAGATAAAAAAAAGATTAAAAAGTAATAAAAAAGTCAAATAAGTCAATATAAGTTAGATAAGCCACAAAATAAGTCAGATAAGACGTGGCTTATATTGACTTATTTGACTTTTTTTTAATTATTTTTGAATCTATTTTTTTTTTATCTTGTGTGCGTGTCTAAAAGCTCTCTAAATCCTAAAAACCCAGGACATCCGACTCTCGAGGCCACCTCGAAAAATTCTCGAAGTTATGAGATAAGTCAGATTAGCAGATTAGATAAGCTAGGGAGAACAGGCCCTTAGATATGGCCCTGATCTGGCAAGAAGATGCAGTCGTGGAGGAGATTAGAGCATCTTCAGCCGACTGTTTAAAATCGGGCCTCTATATACCCTCTTTAAAATACTATTCATTCTCTGTATTTTTATCCTCTTTAGCAGAATCTCTGTCCAGAGAAACAACAGAGAGTCTCCAAATTTAGTCTAGGAGGGAAAAACTCTAAATTTTCAGACTGAGATAGAGACTTTGCTGGAGAATAAGCAACTCTAAGGGGGTGTTCTTTTGGGCTTATCTAAAAGGCTAATCTGACTTATCTCGTAACTTTGAGAATTTCTCGAGGTGGCCTCGAGAGCTGGATGGCCTTGATTTTTAGGATTTAGGGAGCTTTAGACACGCCTACGAGATAAAAAAAGGATTCAAAAAGTAATTAAAAAAGTCAGATAAGTCAATATTAGCCACATCTTATCTGACTTATTTCGTGACTTATCTGACTAATATTGACTTATCTAACTTTTTTTATTACTTTTGAATCCGTTTTTTTTTATCTCGTAGATGTGTTTAAAAGCTCCCTAAATCCTAAAATTCAAGGCCATCCGACTCTCGAGGCCACCTCGGAAAATTCTCGAAGTTACGAGATAAGTCAGATTAGACTTTTAGATAAGCCTAAAAGAACACCCCTTAAATATAGAGAAGATTCTATTTTCGAGACTCTGCTGGAGATGCTCTTACAAAGACAAAGAGCGTTCCCGATTTGGATGTAAGAGCTGAGCAGCGCTCCATTTGGGGGCAGAAGTGCACAAGCGCGTTGTATAAAAGATCATTCCATCATGCGCGGCATGGTGCACAAGACCAAGTGCTTCACAGTGAACAATTAACTTTACTCCAAAGGTGCAGAGCGCTCTCATTCTTTCCCTCGTCTTTCTGTCGAGCGGTTAAGGCTTCACATGTATGACTTGTGTTCTTATTTCTTACGTCAATGCAGACATCAGTGAATGAAAGGCGTGTTTGGTTGCCCCGTTGAGGGCTGGCCTGTCCCGCGGGAGCCAATTTCGACGTGTTTGGATGATGGCTGCATGCCTCGCGGAAAACGCTCGTGCGATGGCCGTTTCGTCAGAGCCAGGCTTGCACAGTGTCACGCGGGACGCGGGAAAACGCTATAAATGGTCGACGACGGCTGGGAGGAGGTGAATGATGGCTGGATTGGGACGGGATGAGGTCATCGGTGGCTCGCACCACCATTCCACATGCCATGGCAACGCGTGGCTGAATGGCGCGCGCCGCCATGGCTACCACCACGCTCAGGGAGGACCCTCGCCAGCATGCTCAGGGAGGAGTGCCACCATCACCATGCGCGGGGAGGAGCCACCGCCACCACTCCAGCCCGTCGCTGTGCTACGCCGGCTCTCCTCTCTCCCCCTCGATTTCTCCCTCGGTATGCAGAGTAGAGCAGAGCTAAGGTGATGGAGGATTTGGGATAAGAGTTAGGGCATCTCCAGCAGTCCGCCTCATTTCTCTTTTGCCCTACCTCTATTCACGTGCCACCTCACCAAATGGGGCTGCTCTATCCCTATTCACCTTCCCAACAACTGCCCCATCACTATTTATACACTCTACTTTTCCTATTCCATGTCCCATTAGTATTGAGCATGGGGCTTGGACACATCGGTAAAGATGCCCTTAGGCGAGGTCGGGCTAGCGAGGAATGGATGGTGCTTGAGCGGCGATGCACTGGAAGTGCTCGGGCTAGCGAGGATGGAGCTGGGGGTGCCGAGCTTGTGGATTTGGGGATTTTTCTTGCTCCGCGTGCACTGCATAAACATACAGATGGATCTGGACGGGCATTTTTTAAAAAAGAAATTTTGCATCTTAGTCCCTCTATTTTGAACAATTACAATAAGTACTAGAAATAATTATATAACCATTGTAATTCCAACTAAGTTGCAAAACCATGCTTAACAACTATGCCCAATAGGTGTTCAATGAAATGCCTAACACATGAGGACACTAAAACTAAAAAAAGACATACAATTAACCAAATATTTTGTTTTCACATACTTGCTCAGCTCATACAAAACAACCAAGCAACATCCCCCGTATCCACTCGGCCTGCATGCCTTGTAGAGGCCAGGCTGGAGTGAACCAACCAGCCAAATACGCCACAAGTGAAGTGCATGCGAATGCCTCTGTTAGCGCTGGGCAGTACCTAAAATTTGCACATATGTGTCAACATGACCACATTGTTGAAAACAGACCCTTTCCTGCAAAAACGTGTTCGATTGAATGAACTACATAACTGTTGAGAATATAAATCTAAATTGGCACTGAAAAGTGGATGGACCCACCAGATATCCATTCCCGACCGTTGGATCCTAGCTTTTTTTTTAAGTAATGTATATTTATGGCATTGTAATTTTAAAAATTTTTCGGGAATTTTCATATAGTTTACAAAAACAAATGGTTCGATTTGGGGTGTTCCTTACCGTTAGATAAGGATCAGATAGTCAGGGATGCCCATCAAACGGAGCTGGGTCTGGTCACCGATGTCTCCCCTCCTGCCTGTTGGATCTCATTGGGCTTGGCCAATATAATTTCAGCAAAATCTTTAAGAAGTCCTAAATTCCCACTTATGCAAGGTAAGGTAGAAAGTTTAATATCATATGGAAAATTGAGGTGGAGTAAGACCACCTTATAAAGTAGAGTCCTTGCCACTGCATGCTTGAAAGAATGACCTTAGTTAAAGTCACAGACAAGTGTGTCTATATTCGCTTATTTTGCTTCATTATACACAAGTCTCTCCGTGTGTTCAATTCACTTTTGTTTGTCTATCTTGCGTAACTGATATGACTTAATCTGCACGTATGAATTTTGCAAATAATATCAACGCGGGTTTATCTCATCATGAATGATTCAGTTCCGATCTTGAAGCGTATGGTTTCAGGCCTCTATCAAAAGGAGACGTCTTCTGCTTTATCCGATCCTTTAGTCTCGCTGTTGAGCTTCTAGGTGACTCCATCCCCTGGTCAGATGCTACCAGCATAGGCGAGAGCAGTGTGTCTTCGCAACCATGGCTTGTTGTTAAACCTACATGAGTAAGCGAGGATCAAGTTTTTGGAAAGTCTGTGCAACTGCTCGTTATTTCCCTCTCCATACTTTTATAGACTCCAACAGACTCAACACCGATTTGCACTGGAGCGTTTCAGAGTAAATCAAAATTGGGCAATTTTTTTTTATCCTCTGTAGAAGTGTCAAATCTTGTAACTGTCATCACTTAAGCATTGATATCTACATGCACATTTTGCGGGTTGTTTCCTTCTTTACCATGGATAAAAACTTTTTTTTGTTTAAGCTATATAAGCATTCCCAAAAATACTAAAAAAAATCATAATGCTGTCAAACATGTAATACTTTCAATATGGATTTTTTTGGGTATTTTTACGAAAAAATATGTTACCAAAACAATGTGTAAACGATTAATCAATATTTTTTACACCAAAATTTAACCATAAAAAATCTAGATTGAAAGTAGTAGATATTAGGCGACACTATGATTTTTTCCAAGATTTTTAAAAATGTTTATATAGAGTAAACAAAAAAGACGACTTTTTATCAATGGCAAAAAAGAGAACAACCCGCAAATGTCATCGGATAGGTGAGATCCTTCATTGATGGCAGTAATAGGTTTGGGGACTTCTGCGGTGGTATAGAAGGAATTTTCTTATCAAAATTTAGCAGATTTATTATTGCACATCTCTGAAATAGGTTCAATCTATGTATAACCAAGTTTTTTTTTGTAATCTATGATTTGCCTATAATCTATGCTGTAATTCTTCAAGTTGTTTTAGGAGGGAGCGAGAGAGAGAGTTGGAGAGAGAAGGGATGGAGACGAAGGGAGAGCGATGACAAGTAGGCTCCTGCCAAAATGTTCCATGAAAATAAAAATGCAACGTCTCCAGCCCATGTGTCCACCACATCATACAAAATTTTCTTCGTGTCCGCCATATCACACAAAATTGTCATGTCTCCTCCCATGTTACACAAAACCATTCACAAAAAGTTTTTTGACCAATCAAAAGATCATTTTGGCCCATATCACATTTCAAGAACCAAGCGCATCCTATATATCACATCACATTTCAGGAACCAAGTGTACCCTATATTTCACATCAGGGACAAATTAATACATCAGACATAGTTCAAGGACCAAATAGGTATGTTTTCCAAATATAAATATTCAAGTTTTTTTAGGTTGATCCAGTAGCTAAACAACTTATTTACTTATATCTTATCTATTTATTGTTTATCTCATAAACTTTGAGAGCTTTTTAAGGTGGTCTCGAGAGTCAGATCCAGTTGGTCTGACTTTTTTAAGAGCTTTCAGACGTGAATCTGAGATTAAAAAGACAGACTAAAAAAATCAAAGCGTTTGTATTTAAAAAGGATAAGCAGATAAGTAAATAAGGTAGGTTGCATTGATAATCGAGCTATGTTCTAGTTAATTGGCTTCTGGTTGTATGAGCAGTCCGTGAAGGATTCGATCCCTATGATCGGTGTCTCGCTGTCCGATTTACCAACATTTATTTTTGGCTACCACGGTGCACACTCATGTGAACTTGGAGTGATAGGTGTGCGCCTACCATGGGGAGACACTTTAGCCTCCATGCAGGTCCTGCGTGTGTATTGCACTCGCACAAGCATGCTAGGTCCTGGTATGAGTTTTTATAGAATAAACCAAATAACTTTTGTTACTCAATAATAAAATTTATAAGACAAATTAAAACAGAAACTAATTATTCTCAGCTATAAGAACCACCAAACTCTTACAAAAAAAACAATATAAAAAATGTGATGTTGCAATTTGCTAGCCTCAAAAAAGGTTATATGGCGTACGCAACATCTTGAGTTTGTATCACCCTTTTATACCTTTAGAAAGATGGGTTGCACTTTTGATATATCGCCTATCGCATTGGCTGAAGCAGAGTTTCCACGAGCTCAAGATCCCTGCCAAATCCCGGGCCGGTCCGGCCTCGTGGGTGATTTACCCCGGGCCAGCGAAGGAGCTGTTTGGAAGCCCACCGTGCAGGGTTTTCGTGGCCCGTTCCACGCGGGATCCACAGGAATTGGCCCCCGACTATGCGACTCGAGAATCATTTTCCCCAGGCGTCTCTCATCTCCTCTCGCGTCTCTCACTCTGCGCCGTGGAGAGCTCCGTCGCCGGTCCTCGACGGATCAAGCGGCCGGAGCAGCTGGCGGAGCAGCTGGCCGGAGCTCCGTTGCCGGTCCCCAGAGCAGCAGGTTCTTCTCTGGCCCCCTTGCATCGCTCCCCCTCCAACTCTTTGTCCCCTTGCATCGCTCCCCCTCCAAGCTCTTTCACACCGCAAGCTCCGCCGCCAACGCACCCAATAGATCCAGCCATTCGCTATCGTTCACCGTCTCCTCCTCCACATACGAGATTCTTCTCCATCTCCCTGTATCGCTCACTTCTTATTTTTGAAGAAATTTGTCACTTTGTTCCTCATTTGATCAGATCTGCACCTTTTTTTTGTTAGCCGTCCAAATCTTGGTCGCCGATCCAAGAACTGCTTCGATTTCATCCATGGCAAGTTGACAACATCGACGGTGAGGGTGGCGAGCTGTCAGACGCTTTCTTGAAGAGACCGACGCAGTGCCTGGCGAGCTCGGCGACCTGGCCTTCTCCAGTCGCCGGCGAAGCAAGCGGCCGGAGCAAGCGATGACTGAAGAATCTAACCACTGCTGCTCTCCGTCGTCGTCCCCAGGCTGGTCATCCGCAGGTACCATCCCTTCCCAGATATCATCCCTCCCCAGCCCCAGATCTGCCTTGGTCCAGCATATTATTCTTGATTCTTGATCCATGTAGCAACAACCCATTGAAGATATTATTTGGTTGTTACATAGTTAAAACATAACTAGGATCATGTGGTTATTTGGTTGTGAGAGTGCATGCTCGTGTGCTTTGTTCAGTAATCCTAACATAATAACAAAGTTATTTGGTTGTGAGAGTGCTCAATCAGTCAATCTCACTGGCAGCTTGATCTTCCTAATTTCAGCCATGCTTGCATATGGATGGCTTTATTAGCACCCTCTGAAGGGTACCTGATTCTATCATTGATATGTAGCCACCTAGCTGTGTATGTAAAGATCTCTTTGCAGTATAGAGTTTTTTTTTGAATTTTTTATGTGAATTATTTATGTCCTAATGTCAGAAAATTATTGTTTGGATATCATAACCGATGTGAGAATAAGGAAAACAAAGTTTTCTGTAAACGCAGTATTTTGTGTTGAGAAAAAAAGAGCCAATCCATGGTTTCCAGAATAAAACAAGTTTGTGTATCACCTTGAAAGTATCACTATATTTATTTCTGCCCTTGTTTTAATCCAAACATAATAACCTATGAACACATAGAATTGAATCATATATAACTTCAAATTTATATTATGATGATGCTATCCCTTGTTTCAGAGTTCTTGTGCTTTAAAGGAAGTTCTTGTTCTTGTATGGTTCATGGGATATTAAAGGAAGCTAGTTTATATTATGATGATGCTATCTCCTGATGCTCAGATTCATTTCTTTTGTTTGAGTATGGTTCTTGTATGGTTCTTGTTTTTTCTGTTGGTTGTTGGGTTTATGCAAGCAATAGCTCTAATTTTTTTATATTATTATGAAATCATATATGTTATTATGAATTCCTATATACATCTTTCCTCCGATCGTATTCTTGAAAACCAAGTATGTTTATTCATATAATTCTCGTTTGCAAATTCTGAACCATAAATCTAATACTAATATATTTCTGAACCATATTTTCTTATTGTGCTTTATTTGCAAATGGCCAATAGAATGGAGATAATTAGGCAAGAAGAGGAGGAAGAAGAAGAATTATTTCTTGTCTTGGTCCCTGCTTTACTTGCTTGTCTTCGTGAAGAAAAAAGGCCAATACACACTTCTTCCCTTACCGGTGCTTCAAAAGTCAAAGAAATATTAGAAGACCATGAGAGTTGGTGTATGAACCAATTTCGGATGGAGCCACGTATATTTAGAGCTACAACAGACTTTCTTAGGAGAGAGGGTTTGTTATGTGACACACGTGGTATCACTGTAGAAGAGCAGTTGGGGATATTTATGTATATGATAGCCCACAATGCTAGCAATAGGGACCTTCAATCGGTTTTTCAACACAGCGGTGAGACAATCCATAGGAAATTAAGTGAAGTGTTCCAGATAATTCCTTCCTTAACACATAGGTTTGCCATCATTTCTCTTGTGCTAAGTCTTATTTCTTTACATGCAGAATTGCATAGGTGCTATTGATGGCACACATATCCCAATCACTACTGCTGAGGAGAGAGCTGCTCCCTATAGGAATAGGAAAGGAACGTTGTCCCAGAACGTGATGTTAGCATGTGATTTTGATCTCAACTTCACATTCATATCATGTGGGTGGGAAGGATTAGCATCAGATGCTGGAGTCCTTCAGTATGCTATGAGTAAGGGATTTCAGGTTCCGGAGGGCAAATTCTACCTTGTCGACGGTGGATATGCAAACACCACATCTTTTCTTGCCCCGTATCAAGGAGTTCGTTACCATCTCAATGAATTTAGGAGGCGTCGTCGATCATCTCGACGAAACGACTATGCTGACCACAAAGAACTCTTCAATCATCGCCATGCGATTCTTCGGAACCACATTGAAAGAGCAATTGGTGTACTAAAGAAGAGATTCCCAATCCTAAATGTGGGCACATTTTATCCCATGAAATCTCAAATTAAAATCCCTGCTGCGGCGGTTGCATTTCATAACATTATCAGGGGGTAAAATGGTGACGAGGGCTGGTTGGATCACCAACTATCTTTCATCAACCCTGCTGAATTTGTTGCTACACCGGGGGGCGACGATATAGATCACCACAATGCCATTGAGTCAAGTACAGCTGGAAGTACCCTTAGAGATCAGATTGCGTTGCAAATGTGGGCTCAATACAACAATTAATATTGTAATGAGAGATGAGATTGTAATGAATCATGACTTTATAATATGTTTACATGACAATGTCATGTTGCTGTTTTATTTTTTTATTCATGTATTATGTATGTTGTGGTAGAAGTGGGTATGGCTAAAGAAGGATCGAGGGCTTTGTGGAACATGACATATGAGAAAGCTCTTGTGGACATACTACTTGACCATAATCAAGCCAAGTTCAGGAGGAAAAATGGGTGGGTGAGTAAAGGTTGGAAAAGCATCGCCAGTGTGTTCAATGCAAAATTTCCAACAATCAATTTCACAAAACAACAAATTCAAGAAAAGGAGAAGGAGTTAAAAGCGAACTACAAAGTTCTGCGTGATGCACGAAAGCAAAGCGGGATGAGAGTATTGGTATGAGAGTATTGGCATGATTAAGGCTGAGCTAGCTATTTGGGATAGACTAATCGCTGTAAGTTTGCTCTCTTTTTTAAATACGCTTGTCCATAATAATCTATATGGTTATGTTAACAATCATGTTCTCTCTCTTGTTCAATAGGCCTTTCCAAAAGTGAAAAAGTTTCGTAACAAGCCATTCCCTCTGTACAATTCACCAGCAGCATTACATGAAGGTATTGTGTAACAAACCATTCCCCATTATATCTGGTTTATCCCCATATTGCCTAACAGATTAGTTCTTGTTTCATTGTAAATAGGAAGCACGGCCACAAGTGACTTGAATTTCACCTCAATAGACCTAGTGGCAGCCCCTGCAAGTGACCATGTCAATGATTCCACAGACCTAGAAGGGGAAGACACGTCAAGTGCCCACAAAGAGGAAGTGCAATGTCCTCCATCTGCTGCCTCTGCGCATAAAGAGGAAGGTCCTAAGAGAAAGCGCAAGCAAAGCCAAATCGCAGGGGTTCTTGAGAATTACTTGGAGTTCAAGATGGAGCAGTCAAAGAAAATGGAACAACAAAGTGGGCTGGCAAGGGCTGCATCTGACTATTCCATTGGGAGTTGTATTGCAGTGCTTGAACCAATGGCAGAACTGTCCAATGAGGAGAAAGTGAAGGCAATGAGGCTTTTCAAATGTGAGCAAAACCGTGAGATATTTCTGAATACCAAGGACCCAACATTTAGATTGCTCTGGATCAGGAGCGAGATTGAGCCATAGGTATGTTAGATCCTATCGTTACTTCCTCCATACTTGATTAATATGTGCTGAACCTGTTTCAATATGCCTTGCTCAACTGTATAATATGTGCTTACTTGCCTTTTGCTCAACTGTAGTTTCAGTACACGATGCATTTTTAAGATACTGTTCCAATTTTGTTCTAAGGAATGATTTTTCTCTTAACTCAACTGCTCAATTCGGTTTAGTTAAGCTTAGTTAAAAGAAATTTTTCTCTTAACTCAACTATAGACACTCTTCCTTCCTATGAGCTCACATGATCAAAGATAATCATGATTTATTCTTGCTAAAATGCTATAACTGTTAACTCCCTTTGCATAAACACTTTTGATTTTTTGCACAAGGGTTACTTGCAACACCAAGAGGTCATGGACGAGGACTACTTACACATGGATTGCTTTAAAGAAGAAACTTGGATTGGCTTGGGGTCTTCATGAATAAATACTGAGCAATTTGAGTGAATGAGATTGTACACTGCTGGTTTGCCATGTGACGATTTGAGTGAATGAGATTGTACACTGCTGATTTTCTTTCTGTGGAAAATGCAGATTTGTTCATTGCCTATCCCTATACTTTTTAGCTTCCTTATTAAGGCAGTAAGATGACTACTACTGACAGGCAAATTTAGCTTATTTTTTTAATTGGTGTTGATTGAACTACTTGTATTACTGCAATGCTGCTTGCATCTTACTTTTTGTTAAAGAAAGCCATGGGTATAGTGAAGTAAAAAATTCTGGAGTAAATTTAAAATTTTCTATGTAATAGAAAGCTTAATGACAGATTTTTACTGGTGATTTTAAATTTCACTTTATTAGATTTTCACATATAAGTGAACGCTTGAAGTAATAATATGATTGTCCAATTTTGTGCCTAATGGTGAGTTATGGATTTTGTTCTGGTCAAATAGTTGGTTTGTTTACCGGATGGCAAATGACAGCCTTTCGCAGCCCTACAACTTTCTGTGTGCATGACCTAAGAAAGAGATGTGAATCTCTTGGCTTATCATTTGATACAGCTTCTATTCTAGCTGTTTAATTAGCCTGTGTATTGATGAGATAAAGTACAGTATACATAAATACTATACTATTTGGTTTTTTATATCAGAACAATATATACAATATATTACTCGATTTGGTTAGTCAATCATTTGGTTTTTTATATCAGAACAATATATACTAGTTGGTTGGAATGACAAAATGTGTTTTTTTTTTCTGAATTTTCTAGTGATGATCTGCTGGTTTGCCATGTTTAACGGTCTGTGATCTGCTGGTTTGCCATGTTTTGACAGTATGTGATTTTTCTGAGTGTTTGTGGCCATAGTGGAATGCAATGCAATCAAATCTTGTGCTTTCAATATTTTTTGATTGAATTCTGGTATTCATGCTGTAATATTAATTAGAAATTAATATTACGATGGAGCATTCCAAGGGCACGGCAGCCACTGGTTGAATTGCGACGGAGACGGGAGCACTTGGGAAGAAAAAAATCCCGGTGAGGGCCTGTTTGGCTGCCTTGATTCCCAGGGATGGAGAACCCGTGGGTGTTTAGTCCCTGGGTTTTAATCAAGCCAGGAAAATCCCTTTATGGGAACTTTATCCCTGGATTTGTTTTCCCAAACTTCCAAACAAGGCCTAAAGGGTTTGATCTTAGGCATTTGCTTCCAATTTACTTGTTACAGGAGCTTCAAAACAACAAGAACGATTGCATTTTGTTAGGGGCTGTTTGGTTGTCTTCTTTCACGAGCCTGGCTCGTTCGACTCAGCCAGGCTGATGGGATACGGGATGCACAGATACAGAGATGGTGTTTGGTTGAGTGTTTAGTAGGCATGTATTTTAAAATTTAAATATTTTGAAATTTATATAGCAAGTGTGGTCTAGTTTTGTTCGAAAAATGTCAGGAACCCATTGTTAATCAAAAGATATAAACAAAAAAGAAAAAAGAAAACTTGCGCAGAACACGTGGCACCACATTTATGGTTTGCTATTGTGGCTGACAGTGGCCCCCTGTGTTGAACACGAGGCTGCCATGCGCTGCATCCAGAGATACGTCCATTTTCTCCGTATCTTCAGAACCAGGCTGCATGGAGAATCTTGCATCTAGAGAGCCAGGCTCAAAACTAGATGCAGGCAACCAAATATAAGAAAAAAAAAGCAAGATTCTGTATTTGTAGATGCAAATCTCTATGCATGCAGGCAACCAAACAGCCCCTTAGAGCATAAATTTTAGTCAAAACTCCACATACCGTCACTCAACATCCCCCAAGTCTATTTTCAGGCCTCAACTTTAGAAACATTCATTCCGTATCTTAAATATGAGGGCTTTTTTACGGTCCTTGAGAAGGTACCGGAAGGTAACACAATTTACACTAGAAATTGTTGAGGACCGAAAATTAACACTACAAATTATGATACCTTCCAGTACCTACTTAAAAACCTTAAAAAATCTCTAAATATGAAAGCCAGCAAGATCACATCCCACTGCTCAAGTCGTGGGCAATTTTGAGTGACATGTGTAGATGTCGCATAGTCAATTTTGCCAATTCTTTTCACTACGCTATCTACTAAAGCCCATATGTCAGCCCTCCTTCGACCTTCGATCATCTCCCTCACTTTGATTGACGATGTGCTAGATATTTTTTGGAGAGGAACAATTTTTCTTAATGCCACTGCAGAAGTTTGTGACGACCGCATCGAGCTGAGTATTGTTATCTATGATATTGATAAATATTTGTCATTTTATTTAAGCTATATATACAATCTTGAAAATTCCAATAATAGTTAGAGTGCTATCAGATATTCAATACTTTCAGTCTAGTTGTTTTTGTATTTTTATGAATAAATGTGTTATAAAGAATATATGCTTTCAATCAATATTTTTAACATAAAATAGTAATCATGATGACCAGGATGCTGCTTCCTAAAAACTTGCATTCGCTGGAAAACTGACCTCATGCGAAACTCTGCGAGCTCACCGAAAACCCCTTCTCTCAATAGAAACCTTGCTCCTTGCTAGAAACCCATTATACTTTGCCTGAGATCTCGTTCTCATTGAAAACCTATCTGTCACGACGGATACCACCCTAGGAAGCTTGTCACTATGACGAAAACCTCGAGGTTTTATGTTGGCCCCGACACATGCGATGAAGGTCAATTGTTGGGAGGAGGGAGATGAGATAGGAACTTGGGGAAATTTAGAGAAAGAGAGGGTGTTTGGTGGTGGAGGACAGAGAGTTGTACGTATCTCAACACACAATGAATGACTTTAATAATACTAGAATGGATTGTGTAAGCTTGAAATACATGGATTCATATTATTTGCCTTTGCTTTAGCTAAGACTTTGTATCTGAACCATCCATCGTAGAAGCAAAACCTAAGGTTGAGCAATGAATTATAATTCCAACTATATGAATTTTTTTCCCATCATGCAGATTGAACTATCTTTCCAACAATTAAAGCATTACCGTTGATTTCACAACGAACAGTTCGGATTGGTTTGCTTCTTTGCTTGTACCGTTGATTTCGCAATGAACGGTTCCAAACTTCCAATAAACAAAAGCATCGGAACGGTTCAGTAGATGGGAATCATGCATCTTAATTTGCTTTTACACCAGGCTTCGTTGGAACGTTTCTGGTGTATAGACGAACAGAAGCACAAACGAAATACGACGGAAGATCGTCCTTCCTTATATATACCACCCATATCCACGAAGTGACTAGTAAATTGTAACCCCGGATACATCTCTATTTGCCCGATGGCCAAGATTGCGCCCTGTGTCCACCACTATGCAACACCATTCCCAAACGTCAAGCTCCACATCCCTCCAAGAACCACTACACTTCATACCAAGAACTGCACCACCGCCGTTCGGTGCGCAGTGACTTCTCCGGCGAGCACCACCGCAGTGTTACAAGACAGGGAGCCATTCTGCTTCGAGCTTTACATGGCGTCCAAGGCCAAGGCCGTGAACGAGGCCCTCGACCGCGCGCTGCAGCTCCGCCACCCGGAGCGCCTCCATGAGTCCATGCGCTACTCGCTCCTCGCCGGCGGCAAGCGCGTGCGCCCCGTGCTCGCGCTCGCCGCGTGCGAGCTGGTCGGCGGCGACGAGGCCGCAGCCTTGCCGGTGGCCTGCGCCGTCGAGATGGTCCACACCATGTCGCTCATCCACGACGACCTCCCGTGCATGGACGACGAGGACCTCCGGCGCGGCCGCCCCACGAACCACGTCGCCTTCGGCGTCAGCACCGCGCTGCTCGCCGGCGACGCGCTACTGGCCCGCGCGTTCGAGCACGCGGCAAGGGGCTGCGCGGAGCACGCCCTCCCCGCCGACCGCGCGCTCCGTGCCGTGGCGGAGCTCGCGAACGCCGCCGGCGCGGAGGGGCTCGCGGCGGGGCAGGTGGTGGACATCGCCAGCGAGGGCGCGGCCGTCGAGCTGGCGACGCTGGAGTACATCCACGTGCACAAGACGGCGCGGCTCCTGGAGGCGGCGGCCGTGTGCGGCGCCTTCGTCGGCGGAGGCGCCGACAAGGAGGTCGAGGGCGTCCGGCGGTACGCGCGGTGCATCGGGCTGCTGTTCCAGGTGGTCGACGACGTGCTCGACGTGACGCGCACGTCCGAGCAGCTGGGGAAGACGGCCGGGAAGGACGTGGCGGCCGACAAGGCCACCTACCTGAAGCTCATGGGCGTTGACGGGCGCACGCGTACGCCGCCGAGCTCGTGGCGAGCGCCGAGGAGGAGCTGGACCGGTTCGATGGCAACCGTACTGCGCCGCTGCGTCACCTTGCGCGCTTCATTGCGTACCGGCAGAATTGACGCGGTTTGCGAGATATTCCTATAGGATTGTAAAGAAACGATTCAGCAACGGACAAACGCAATAAAACACCATCAAATGCACGAATTTACAGAATAAAATCCAGTCTAAATAGCAACCGCGAATTAGCTAAGTGCTGAATGCTTTCACCTATTAGACTGTTTAGAGTCGATCAACTAGTGGTGAGTTACTGTTAACTTTTGTCGGCTGAAACTTGAGTCGCGGGGCGTTTTGTTGGAAGATAACTTTACCATATTTTTTTTTGAGCAACCACGCTACCGGGTGAAGTCCGAGTTTGTTGATTCACATGCAAAACGTAGATGGAGAACAAATCGACAGATGCACCAGTAGATGAAACACAGATATAGAGAGAGAACAGATTCTTTATTTCTTTTCATGTGTATATAATAGACGGATCCCTCTCCTATATATAGTGCTGGTTTATAGAGTTTGGCAGGTCCATAGATAGACCTATCCGAATACGACCTGGTACAGCCCTTATCCGAGTAGGTTTCCTAACACTCCCTCTTGGACCTTGCCGCGTAATGCATATGCCTCATCAAAACTCCATAAAAACCCAGTGGAAAATTTTTTTTGAAGAAAGAGTACATAACTTACCACTACTAGAAAACTGACCTTTCATACCGGCACATCAGTACCGATTGGATTGGAATCGGTACTAACAGTGGCATCAGTCCCGGTTCATTGGGTACAGAGCGATAGTCGGTTGGAGCCACGAACCGACATCGATGCCCTTGCATTAGTCCCAGTTCGTGATACGAACCAGTACCGAAGGCACGGAGTAAATTAGTCCTGGTTCGTAACACGAACCGGTACTGATGCCCTCTCATTAGTCCCGGTTCGTGTTACGAACCGCATCGATGCCTCGTTCAGGAAAGTTCAAAAGGAATGCATATTCTATTTATATCAGTACGCGATGGTGGGTGGGTTGGTTAGAAGGGTGAGGCTAGAGTCACGAGGCTAAAGTCATGAGGTTGTGGGTTCAAGTCCCGCTTCTCCCATACATCCTTAACATTTTTAAACATTTCATAGTACTATTCAGTACCGGGTGAGGGAACCGGGATTGATGCTCTTTGAGCATCAGTCCCGGATGGCTTGTACCGGTTCAAAAACCTCATGTGAGAAACTTTTGTTGTATGCACGGATATGTCTTGTTAAAAATCTCATGTGAGAAACTTTTTTAAAAACTCACTTAAGGGAAAAAGAGTACAAATCCACCCAACATTGCTTATTACTTCAATGTAATAGTGGGTACTTGAACTTTCGGTTCAAGATTTAATTCAAAATATACGAAGTTTCTTCCCCTGAATTCTGCACTTCTCTAAGTCTCATCATTCCTATGCCTCTAATGTTGCATCTTTCAAAGGTAGATGCAGGTAGGGACTTAGCGAACAAATTTGCGAGATTTTCGTATGACTTAGTGTGTTGAATATTGATTTCATTCATCTTATGCATCTCATGAGCATAAAAATACTTGGGATTTATATGCTTACTGAGATTGCTCTTCACATATCCAGTTTGTACTTGTGCAACACATGCTGTATTATCTTCATAAATGATAGTAGGATTTGTTCTATTTGCAATCCACATGACTGGAGAATGTGGAATGTTATTCTTCGAAACCATGCACATTCACGTACTGTTTCATACAATGCAATGATTTCTGAATGGTTAGTCGACATTGACACAAATGTCTGCTTTGATAACTTTCATGATACTGCGGTTCCTCCACATAGAAAAACATATCCTGTTTGGGACTTACTGGTGTGCGGATCTGAAAGATAACCCACATCTGCATATCCGACCAAAGTCATATCTTAGTTCCTTCTATAAAATAATCCAAGTCGATTGTTCCCCGTAGGTAGCGAAAGATGTCCTTTATTCCCTTCCAATGCCTTTTCATTGGCTCTGCACTGTACCTTGCTAATAAGTTTACAACGAACGCAATATCAGACCGTGTACTGTTTGCAAGGTACATGAGCACTCCTATGACACTTAAGTATGGGAATTCCGATCCCAGAACTTCCTCCCCCCTCTTCTCTGGGTCGATATGGGTCTTGGTCTGCTTGTAATGACCTTCCGACTATCGGGGTTCTTGATGCGTACGCCTTCTCAAAGCTAAACCTTTCCAACACTTTTGGGTGTAGGCGGCTTGGTGTACGAGTATTTCATCTAGCATATGCTCAAGCTAAAGGCCCAAGGAAAATTTGGTTTTACCCAAATCTTTCATTTCAAACTCAGATTTCAAATACGAGCTTGCTTCTGTAATTTCATCATCAATGCCAATGATGTTCAAATCATCCACGTAAACCAAAATAATACAAAAACATCTTGTGATCGTTGTATAAAAACTCATGGACAATCTTTATTATTCATATAGACTTTCTTGTTCAAGAACTCGCTCAAGCGATTATATCACATTCTTCCTGACTACTTTAATCCATATAAGGATTTCTGCAATTTTACACAATATAATTCTTTGTTCTCTTTATTCGGGGTTGGCATGCCGTCAGGTACTTTTATGTATAATTCAGAGTCCAGGTTAACATAAAGATAAGCTGTGACCACATCCATCAATTTCATTCTTAAGTCTATATTCACTGCCATTGAGATGAGGTATCTAAAGGTTATACGACCCATGACCGGGGAATAGGTTTCTTCATAATCAACGCCTGGGCGCTAAGTGAAACTTTGAGCTCTCAACCTTGCTTTGTACCGTACCACTTCATTATTTTCATTTCTCTTTCGAACAAAGACCCATTTATAGCCCACAGGACATACATGGGGGGTGTAAGGCACACATGCCCTAATACTTCTCTTTTGTTTAGTGAGATTAGTTCCGCGGTGATTGCCTTCTTCCATTCCGCTCAATCTGGTCGGTGCTTACACTCAAAAAGAGATGCCGGCTCTGGATTGGGATCTATTCGCATAGCAATCATTTTAGCCAAATATATGTTGACATTGGCTGTTGCTCTATTCATCATTTCCCCTGATTCTACAAAGTTTATGGCCATTTCGTCATGGGGTGCTTCGTGCATTTCTACTTGTTCTTCACCGCTATTTTCCATCACGGGAGCAAGTTTCTTTAGCTTATTGTTGCCGATGTGTGCACTCATATTTCTATCGGCTTCTTCTTCTTCTATTATTACCGGTATATTCAAATCTAGGAGCACCTCGCTAGCAGGCTGCTTCTTACCTGAGTTGCCTGGTCTCAACTGTCTCAACTGACTCCCCTTCTTTTTCTTTTGGGGCACTTTCGTGACTGGTTGTGATAAGATCTCTTATCCATTTTTCTCCCGGCGTCTCCAGATAGTTGGGATTCGAGTAATCAGATTTTCTGTCCTTTTCTTTGAGGTCTCGGAACAGGACGAGGATATTTTCTATGGTATTTCAAACCCTCTCTAGTGCATTACTAGGAGTAATGCGACTTGATCACACCTTCAAATCACAAAAATGATTGGGCAGTTCAATTGCTAATTTCTATAAATCGAGGATCTTCTGAACCTCTTCATTTGCTTCTTTAGTACGGGGATCATGCGCGAGAATGCCTCTGGCTTGCCAGATGATTTCTCGGCATTCTTCTGTTAAGGGTTCTTTATCTCCCCCTAATGACGAAAAATTATCCTCGTCAAAGATGCCACCTGATAGAGATATTGAGTTTGTAATTGATTTGGTTCTAGGCATGGCACCAATATCAAAGAGATCGTATAGGATGCCTACCGATGAGTTGGTGGAATTGAAGAAGCAAATTGTGGAGTTACAAGAGAGAGGGTTCGTGAGGCCAAGTTCTTCGCCATGGGGAGCCCTAGTTTTCTTTGTCACGAAGAAGGATAATAGGTTGAGAATGTGTGTGGATTATCATTCGCTAAATGAGATGACAATCAAGAGCAAGAGTGTATCCGTCACCTAGGATAGATGACCTTTTCGATTGTTGAAATGAGAAGGAGTGTTTTCATAGATCTTCAATCGGGATATCATCAGCTGAAGATTCGGGAGGAGGATATACTGAAAACTGGTTTTTCTACCAGGTACGGACATTACGAGTATATGGTGATGTCATTTGGACTTACCAATGCATCTGCTTATTTCATGAACATGATGAACAAGTCGTTCATGGATTATGTCAACAAATTTGTAGTGGTATTCATCGGTGACATATTGGTTTACTCCAAGGATAAGAGAAAGCATGCAGAATATTTGAGAGCAAAAGTTGTATGCCAAGTTTAGTAAATGTGAATTTTGGAAAAGGAAACTATAATTCTTGGGGCACGTGTGGGGCCTATTCCTTTCCCACCACTTGATCTGCACTAGTCCTTGGATCAGTACACTGGTGCACACCATTTACATAGCTGGATCATTTCATACAAGCGGAAGACTTATATTACATTAAGTACTTATATAAAGCCCGAAGGCTATTAAGTTGTACAACATGGCACATTGGACCAAATTAGTTTAGGAACAATAAAAGATCATAGTGCAATAAAAGATCTCAAAAGTGTCTCCTGCCGGCTATGTCTAAGCAATCGACTAGAGAGACGCCCTAAGTCTCGTCCTGATTGTCAGCGTACTCCTATGCTCCATCTTTATGGCAAGCGTAAGGGTCTTGTTCATACTCATCATCTAAAAGAGTGAGTGTGTGTGAGATCCGTGCGCAATCAAACCGCACTGGTGAGTTAACACCCAACCTAATGCATTTAGTGATAGAAGTTCCAAAGAAAATGTTGGGGTTCATTTATTTGCATAAAAAAAGCTTTGTAAATCAAAACCTAAGACTTAGCAATTTTAACACAAAGTTATACTAATCAATTATTCAAGTTGCAGTTCCCAATCCATATCACAATCCCAATCAATTCTTCGAAACACCCGCCATCATCTTCCGAGTGTGGTGTACCCATTGTGGATCTTACACCAGCGAGGTGCCCGCTCTTCCCTAGCCGGGTTGCCAAGACCGCACTAGAGTGACGGCTCCCCCTGCAACGTAAGACCTAGATCATCACATAGATGACGACATGATCCTATCTCCATCTCGGACTGGGATTTGCCATGACGCTGTCCTACCAGCCACTGGTCCCCATGTCCGCAATACCGCGTGATGGCCACGCGTTGTGCAGGAACCCCTCTAGGCAGCATATAGCTATGTGAAAACAACTCGCGCTCCATCTGGCACGGTCATTCCCGGCTGCCTAGCACACGCTGGAACTCATGTTGTGCAGGAACCCCTCTACGGGCAACATGTAGCTACGCGAAAACAATTCGCGCTCTGACTGGCACAGTCATTCCCGATTGCCCAGCACCCTCTCCGTGGTCCAGCCTTCCTTCTCTCGCTATCGTTCCTCCGTGTGCCCTGCACACGATGTGACTGAACCACCCCTTGATGGCAGCGATTGGCAGCTACTCGTGTTTCTCCGCACTCCTCTCAACAGTTCATTTGTGAACATATAGCCTTCTTCACACCAAGTAGCTAAGCTACTCCACTTAACCACATGCCGGACCACGGCCGCATATCCAACCATGCACACACTCGCATGCCAAGCCTAATTTCCAGTTATCCATGTTTATTATGTAATCATGTCCGGTGAATGTCGGTTCACCGTTACAAGATAACTAAGCCTAAAAATTAATAATTGGACCTGAGCAATGTCTAAGTAAGATTTTAATCAAGACTTAAGAGTCTAACTCATTTTATTAAACCTAACTAGGCTATCAAGGGTGATCATCAAGGCAATCATTATGATAGTCAAATGAGAGATGACTTCATCAATGCAATACCACCATGGTAAAACAATAATCAAGTAATAAATAGGGCATTATAATCATGATTAAGTAAATCGTCATAAATATTTAAAAAGCATGCATTTTGATACATTAAATGAAATACTTTTAGAAAATTGAGTAATCAACATGATCTAACTGAATGTTAACTCGCCATGGTCCTGTGAGTGAGGGGGATTTTAGAAAAATTTTAGGATTGCCGTTATAGTGGTCTAATGAATTGAGGTTAATAACTAGCAAAGAAAATGCTTAAAAGAGGGTCTTAATTATCCTATTAAACAATTAAGCAAGGATGCTAAATTAAAACAAGTTTCAACATTTTAATAATTTCTTCGAGTGTTAATAGTGTTTCTGTAAAATGGTGGCAGTTAATTTAGTTCATGTAATATTTTAAATAAATCAAAATCAGTTACTGCAATATTAATACATACGGAAAATGGTTTAAAAGCATGTTTTAATTCTCCGGAGAGCAAAATTGTTCTTAAAAATATGCAATAAATTTATTAAATTTATAATTCATATTTATGTTCTACTGGGATTTTATTCTGATTTTAGGATATCAAAAATCAATTAAAATAAATGTAAATCCATTTATAAATTACCTTTATAGGGTCCTTAATTTAAACAGAGGTCTTAAGTGAGGTTACTGTACCAAATTATAATTTTATTATGTCCAGATTGTCATTTAGTATTCACCCCTATTTTCTTAGATTTTTATTAAGCCAGTTACTATTGCATTTAATCGTTATACCCTTTCTGTGTTTATTTCTTAAAGGAAAATCCTTATAATATAACTACTAACTTAAACAGTGACACAAATCTATTTCATTCTTCATCTAGATATTTTTATTAAATCTAGTAGGTCATCTAGTATTTATCATAATTTTTCTAGGATTTTTGGGGATGATTAGCTATTTGTAGAAATCCATTTTATTTTCTGCTATTATCTAAAATCCTAAAATGCTGGAAAATCTTGGATGAACAGTGTTGGGCTGGCCCAGTTGCATGGCCTAGCTGTAACATACCCATATTTTCATTATTCTATCATAAAAAGTTTTCCACAAAAGTCATATTTAAAACCCCTTTTAATTTTTCCTAATTTTTGATGAATTTTCAAATCCAATACCTATTTATTACTAAAAAGAAAGTCACCTTCCTTTATTTTTCAAAAATATTTATTACATAAGTAACCAGTATTATTTCATAATTAAATTCTCCTCATTTTTCTAAGAATTTAGAAATTTATTTCATATTTTTTTTGACTCTCCTACAATTTTCTACAAATTTCCAAAATTCTTTCCCTTTCTGGAAAATGAGAAATGCGCTTTCCCCTTTTGGGAATACGCCTTCCATCCTCAACCCAGAGCCCACTTGGGCCTAAGGCCCAATATTGTATCGGCCCGACCAGCCCATCAATGCCTTAAGTGGCAACTTACGGCTAGGATCAAAGCATACTTGATCCGACGGCCTGTAGCCGTACCGCTTCATTCATTAAAACCCATCCACCCATATCTAATCCAATGGACGAGATGTGTCCACGTCGCCCCTCCGACCTCAGCCCACAGAAGCCGTCTTCCCCAGTCCCGGCGCCGCCGTCTCTGCCGTTGATTCCGCCGGAAAGGACAAGCGCCGCCGTTGGAACTCACCGTCGCCTTTGATTTCACCCCTCCGGATCACTCTCGACTCCGCGAAGCTCATCGGCCACATCAGCAACCTCATCCGGCCACCGAACGCCACCAATTAAACGTCGACGCGTCGCCAGCGCCGCCACCGCCATTTCCATGATTTCGTGTCCATGAAGCCACCATCTGCCTATATAAACCATGATTTCCCACCTGTCCATCTTCCTCACCTATAACCCATCCAATGGACGAGATGTGCCACGTCGCCCCTCGACCTATAAACCCCATGTCTCTGGATTGATTCAAGCGCTCGTTGGAACTCAACCGCCTCTTTCACCCTCCGGATCACTCTCGACTCACCCGCTCATCGAGTTCTCGCCGGCCACCAATGAAGCGCCGCCTAATCTCCGCCATTTCCATGACCACCCTCGGCCTCAACCCCAACAAAGACCACCTCGGCTAGCCCTCACCTCCCTATCTTTTTCCGACCACCCGTCGCCACCTCACTCCGCGCCGCCTAATCTCGCGCCGCCACCCTCGGTTCTCCCGACGAGCTCCACTTCCCCTCTCACTTTCTCTCACTACGCGACGGGCCCCACCTGTCAGCCACCTCGACGAGCTCCACTTCCCGAGGCTTTCTCTCACCTCTGACGGGCCCTACCAAGCCCAACACTGTTCATTTCTTTTTCCTTTTCTTTATCCAAAGAAGCTTTTTGAATTTATTTAAAATATCAAAATACCTCCTAAAATTCTGCCAAAATTTTCAAAAATCTAAAATAACAAAAAGAAATTAATAAAATTATTAAACCTGAATATTTCATAATAAAATAATCAAATAAAAATCCTTTTATAATTCTTATCATATAAAAATACTTATACTATTTAAAAAATTCTCCAAAATTCTAAAAAATTATATTAAATCCTTAAAAATATGTTTTGACTATTTTACCCCTATACCTTCGACAAATTCCATCTCGGAACTCTGGCAAAATTTTGTCGTCGACCCCGATCTCTGGAATTTTGTCGATCTACACCAAAATTCTCACGTACACCGATAATAAATAAAATTCTTGCTGCCCAGAGGAAATACCCATTTTACCCCATCACTTATTTACCAAAATCATTTATGCATTATCATTTTTCTCTCTTGCATAATACTTCTTTATTTATTATATTTATTGGAACTTCTTTTCTTTTCTTATTTATGATGTATAGATAACGAACTAGTTGTCTCCGGATGCTTTGATCAAGAATACCCGGAGGACACTTTCGAACCCGAACCCACTACCGAAGAAGGCAGGTTTTCTACCCTTGAAGCATATTGAATTTCCTAATTTCATTTATTATTTATTATTTATTGCATTTACTTTTTAGTTACTTATTTAAGAATTATCTTTAATTTGAATTATGATATTTGACATTTTATATAGAATAAATAATCCAAAATACACAACCAAAAGCCCACCCAAAATGGTTAAATTGACAATAACCTAGTATAGGAAAATCTAAATATGTAAATATTTCAACAAAATAGAATAATGTTCATTTTGTCTTTTGGATAGACAATATGATAAATAGAAGAAGAAAAACTTAAAAGTATAGGCATGAATTACCAAATGGGTAATTGCATGGGTAAGGTATTGCTTTAGTATTTTTGGAATGCTGGTCAAGTAGTCACCGGTAATGATCGTGCGGAGGCCCGGCATTGCCATGTTTCTGGGATATTGGGCCAAGTAATTCACATGTTACCTATACGTAATGCGTGAGGCCAATATCGCCAGGGTTTTCCTCAATGTTTGTGCCCTGTGCAAAACATTGAAAAACTTGGACTATTTTTGAATAGAAATGACATAAATACCGCCCATCCATATTATAGGCCATTTTACAGGTAAAGCTGGGCAGGTTCTGCAGAACTGATAAAGAAAACATATATGAACCATACTTCTGGAATATGAAGTTATGTCAAAATGGGTGATGCCTATTCTATTTAAATTAAATCCATGAATTCATAAAATAATAGTGGATAGATGGATAAGGATGGAGAAAGGAGATAGTAATTTATTCATTTAAAATTTCCTTAGAAAATGGCTTTATAACATTGAAGTTAAGTTTCAAAATATTGCATATTATTCCAAGTAAATATGACCACACTTTTTCCTTGAAACATTTTACATTTAGTTAATATTTTATTTCATATGAAAACCTGCTAGAACTATTATTGTACTTACCCATTATTGGGACTATTCATAAAATTGAATAGATCCCTGCTCCGCTGCAGATCTCGATCTTGAACTTTCAGCAGAAGATATGGAACTCTTCGGTCTAGAATATTAGATATGTAAAATATAGAAATAATCTATGTAATATTATTAATTTTGGTATTGTAAATGTATATTAATACTAGTTAAATAACATGGCAAGTTTGTTGTACCGATTCTGGATCAATACTTATACTATTAAAAAGGGCCCAATTTTTAATTTCATATATTAAACTTGGGTCCCGACACTAGCGTAAAACTGGCCCATGATGGGCGTACCATGCGCGGCGGCTTTAAAATAAACCTCCCAACTGGGAGTTTAAAATAGCCGTTCAGACCGTGGACTCGTGAGGCAATGAATTGAACAGTAGGTGGTGTCATCGTTGAAGTGGTATGGCGCATGAGGAACTATGCATTATTTGATCCTATAGGTTTTAATTCTAGATTTTTGGCCGGGAGGGTATAGAAGGGGATAGGATCCTTCTGGGGTGAGGGAAGCTTGGGCAGAAGGCGAGGGGAGCTTCAAGTGGGGTGTAATGGAATCTTGTAAAATTGATTGAGAGGAAATGTTAGTGGTGCCTCGGTGACGCTCCTGGTGCAAGGAATTTAGGAGAGACTAATCGAGGGGGAAGAAATAGAAAGAGGGTTGATTTGGGTCTGGGTCAGGGGCTATATCGCGCTAGACAGACATCGATCTTGACGGAATCCGGACTTCACGTTCTAAGAAATTCGATACCGATAAGCGGATCACGGGATGGATTGAGCTCAGTGGCTCCGGGGAGAAGTCTTAGGCATAGCGCAGCTGTCGATAATGAAGTGTGTAAACAGATAAAAGTGGCGCACACAGCCATAGGCGCATAATGCGTGACGCTCGTCATAGTCAACGATAGGTTACCGTGAGGTCTAGGCGTGATAAGAAATGCACGCCTGGCGGAGACCAAATTTTGACAAAAAGCAAGACCAATCAGGCTGCCAATGTCATAGGTACAACCAAAATGCCAATGGGGTATAGCCCGAGGATATGCCAATGGGGTAACCGTGGCCAGGCGTCCAATGCCACGTGCACAAGCGCAGGAATGCGTGAATGGTGGCCTGATGCCAGGATGGTGGGGCGAGATCACTGCGCTGCGCAAGAGTGCACAGATGCGTTGCCATGCAGCGAGCGCCAGTATCTCTTGCCGGCGACTGCGATGGTGGGGGTAGAGCGATGGTATGTCATCGTAGGGATGCTGTTAGCAGGCCAAACCAGTCTTAGCGTGTGTTGTGAAAGCTAGGGGCTTCACAGTTGGCAGATGTAGGCTGGCAGAAACAATGCTTCGCTCGCGTCTGCCAGCTATGTGGACGTTCGAGGCCCACTCAGCAGGATCCATTGAAAATAAAATCAAATTGGAATTAGGAATGTTGTTGGATTGATTGAAAAGTAATATTTGAGGTTAGAGATTGTCTATAAGGCCTATTTTCCAGCAGAGTTTTCAAGTTTTGCAAGCTTGGTGAATCAGCAGTATTAGTTTCATTGGGTTTGTAATTAAGTTTGAAAAAGTGAGAAATATAGCAAGATATGTTCATATATATGATTTAACGCTGAAAATAGTTAAGAGTTGCTTGCATTCGAACCAAGTAAAGTAAGATTAGTTCTTCATTAGGAAAGCGACGATAGTCACCAAGATCCAAAGTTGGAATGGATGGGTATTATTCGAGGTTTATAGAAGGACTATCGACTATATCGACCCTTTACTTAAATTGGACCTGGCTGTAAAAATTTTTTCACACCTTAGTGTGAAAAAGAAGTTTTCAAGAGTTGAAGTTGAAGCTAAGATTACCTTTGCCTACTGCGTTGGAGATGTGTATTGTGATGCTGAAGCAAGGCAATGTTAGACGTTAATACAAGATGGTAAGTTCATGGCACATGCATCTAGGTTTTTGAGGCCACATGAGTTGAATTACCCTACCGATGATTTGAAGTTAGCGGTAGTTGTACATGTTTTGAAGATATGACGACATTACCTTATGGGTAAAAGGTGTGAGATATACACGGATCACAAAAGTTTGAAGTATATTTTCATTCATTCAGAACTCAATATGAATAAAGAGGATCGCTAGAATTGATAAAGGATTATGATGTGGTAGTCAACTATCACGTAGGCAAAGCAAACATGTTTGCAAATGCTTTGAGTTAGAAGGATGGACATGGTAAGAGGGGAGTACCACAACCATCACCACATCTGGAAGAGGAGTTGAGAAGGATGAGATTGAAGGTAGTACCACAAGGCTATGTGACTGCTCTGGATGTTAAACCTAATTTGGGGGATCAAATCAGGGAAGGATAGTAAAATGATAATAAGCTCATGGAGATAAAATCCAAGATTAGTGAGGACTTAGAATTTTGGATTGAGGAGCAAGGTGCCATGTGGATGAAATCAAGAATTTGTGTGTGCACGAATAATAAGGAGATGAAAAGTTGTGTAGGCGAGGATTACTAGCATCTAGGTAGGTAAGGATGTTAATGTCTGTAGTGGTCTGATTTTGATGGCCCGTATTTTGACGTATGGCCCGAAATGGCGTTGGCCACGAATTGGTATGATGCTAGAGTAAGGAGTTGTTGCATTACAGGTACTAGAGGAAAGCCAAGCCGAGCGACATCGATTATTGCAACCATTCAGTACATAGTAGTGGATCGATTAACCAATGTAGCTTACTAGTATACTAGTACCGCTGACCGCGGACACACTTAGTTTGCAGGGATACCAAAGAGGTAGTGGTGATAGTAGTGTTTGGATTGGCGAAAGTGCATGAGGCTTTTGGGCACCCATTTGCAGCCTCATACATCACATCATATATCTAGACGGATGACGATGGGCCCAGAAGAGTGAATCAAATATTGGAGGATATGTTGAGGGCATGAGCTTTGACGTGTAGCAATAGTTGGGATAAGTGCTTACCATATGCTAAGTTTAGCTACAATAACAGTTATCAAGCTAGTCTACATATAGCACCTTTTGAAGCAATTTATAGAGTAGAGCTCGTGACTCTTCTTGAACTACTATTAAACTAAAGAACATACTATCTGGGATCCAAATCATATCTACGAGAGAGGGCAAATGATGTAGTGATCGAGAGCTCACACAACAGTCGAGTTTTGACGCGTGTTGACAATACGACACCAGTGAGTGAATTTTGAATTGGGAGATATATCCCGGTAAGGACTCCTCTCTGCGTGGTGTGATGAGGTTCAATGTTCGAGGAAAGTTAGTGCCATGTTATGTGGGGCTGCACAAGGTCTTGGAGCTATGAGGTGAAGTGGCTTACCAGTTGGAACTACCAAATTCTATGGAAGGAGTACATGATGTGTTTCATGTATCGCAATTGAAGAAGTGTCTTAGAGAACCATCAGAACAGACATCATTGGAAAATTTGGAAGTACAAGAGGATTTGACTTACTAGGAAAGACATATCAAGATTTTGGATGCATCAAACAAATTACCCGCAGCAAGGTGATCAGGTTTTGTAGAGTTTAGTGGAGCAATCATGAAGATAAACTTTGGGAGAGGAAGAAGAATGATGATCTCATATACCTAGACCTATTCTCTATTCTCTTCTGTCACCTTCCAAATCCCAAATCTAGTTGGATTCTATAAGTCTTCTTTATAACATCCTAAAAATTTGGTGAGTTTAAATTACTTTGATTTGTTGTAAATAATTGAAATAAATTAATTTTATAATTTTTCTCCAATTAAAAACAATTAAAAGGTTGATTTTCTAATTAACCTAGAGCTTTAAAACAATTAAATAGGATAAAGTATAAAAGAATAGTGCTTGATAAATTTTTCTTTGGTCCAAAATACTTCAGAGGATTTTTGGGAATTTTTTAGAATTTTCAGAATTATTTTTTAAACCTAAAGTGAGAGAGGGTTTTTCTTTTTGTTTTTTTCTTCCAAAAGGTTTTTCTTTTTAATTTTTCCAGCGTTTAGTTTAGACACAAGTAGCTTACCGGGAAATGCAAACAACTCTGATATCAGTTGGTTCGGCTAGCATGGATGCTACCAGCCGCGACTCGGGCCGCACGATAGAGGAAAAACGGCCAATGCTTCGCACCATCGTGTCGTGAGTCAATTCACCGGCCCCCGCCACGCTTGCTCGCCGTCATCTCGAGCTCCACAGGTCGCCCACAGGTCCTTTGTAGGCGTGGCCACCTCATGAGGACATCAGGCGAGTGGATGGAGCCGTGACAAGGCGTGGCTAGGGAGGGATGACCCGGGATTCAATTCAATCTTGAAGAGCAACGAGCGACGAGTGGACATGCCATCATGGAGCTGCTTCAGGAGAGAGGCTTGGGAGGATTATGGATTCAATGTTGCTCGACAGAGTCCATTGTTTGGCCATCATCGGATGTGAACAGCGGCACGTAGGAGGGTTGGAGGTCATCGAGCACGCCATCGGTGTCTGTCAGTCGGATCCGCATGGGAGATGTCCGTAGGCCACAGAGTTATCAGAGTCGTCTCATGTGTTTAGTAGAGTGCCAGAGTTCTGGTTCTCTGTGCTAGTCACTGGTAGACCAGCAGTCCTAGACGCCAAGGCGCCATGGCTTTCAGCGCCTTGCTTTAGTTGCCGTGCCTTTTAGAGCCCATGCCGTCGACCTACTTGTAGGAATGGGATCTAGGAGTCACGGAATGGCGGTCCAGTAGTACTTACCAAGATCAAACTCAGGCTATCGCCGGCCGGCACGTAGCGATCGCGGAATCGCGCAATATTGGGGTAGGAGCATAGAATGTTTCTATTGGGCCTTGAAGTAAGTGGCGTTGAGGAGCCTGGAGAGACTCTCTCGCTGGCTGATTTAGAGCATGAATGGAAGTCCGGTAGTGCCCGGATGGCTATGTGAGATACCGCTAATGCACGATCACGTTCCACAGTGGGCTAGTCTAAGTGGTAGAGATTTGCGCCGAGAAGCTGGCACTCGTGTTGCCGGCCCCGAATATAGCGTGCTCGTGGAGGTGTGATGAACTGGGTTTAAAAAAAAATTGTGTCCAATGTATTGACCCATTCCAAAATAGTACCCTGATTGATTAACTAAAGGTATTTTAGGTCTACCTGCTTAGGTATTTTTGCTTATGACTTTTGCTTTTTACCGCTTGGATTGTGTTATGTGCTTTGTGATATGTTTTGCAAGAATGATAGCTATTGGAGGCATATTTGCTCAACATGTTGAGATCAGCAAGAGCAGTGGCATTACGCGGTGATCTTTATGTTTATTTTTATTGCATTTATCATTTATAGGAATTTTGTTATTCCAATTTGTTTATTACCATCGCTTTCGTTTGAATTATCAACATTTTTGTAACTAGATTATCATAATGATGATCTCGTGGAGGTTGATGATATCGTATGATATCTCGTGAGATTTGTAGTGTCATGCGTTTGGGAGGATTAATATTGACTAATAAGAGACTCAATTGAGAGTAAAGGCATATGTTACTTATGTTTATGAGGCTACCATTGCCCCATGGATGTCCATGTGTTGCTCTTGTATAGAAGTTGGCATGTGTTGCAACTTGTGAACAACTTGGGTGGTGTTTTTGACTAAGTCAAGTGGATCTGCTGTAGGAATGGAGCCTATGTGGCTAAGCTTTGAGGTAAATTTATAAGAAAATCTTATCGTAGTTATCCCTAAGGATTAATCTTTAAAAGCATTGTGAGGCTAACAATAATACAAACCATGAGTTTGAGTTCTAGCTGCATTTCCACTTAAGTGTTAGCTTATGTCACAAGGCAAGTTAGAAAAGGTCATCGTTGGGACATTTAGTGATGTATTATGGGGCCATCATCAGAGGCGATGATATTGTGTGGGAAATAAAATGTGGTATGCATTCATGTTCGCTATAATCAAATTGTAGTAAAACTTAGGACATCGCATGTAATTGATCATAGATTGTTACCATTCGGTCGTTACCATTCTATATAAATTCGCGCGAAATGATTCGAATCAACAATGTGCTTGATTCAACAATGCAGGCGTATGCCAGTATTCACGATGCTCATGCTATCACAAGTCTGACAATGCGATCTATTTATGCAAGAATCAGTCCACTGTAACACTGCCCCTATAACTATATCGTGAATATTTATATTTTCAAAATCACTCTAATTACGATTTGTTGTAGTTCCACATATCTTATTTATTCCTTTAAACTTCTTATATTATAGACCTATAAAATTTTTAGGCTAAACAACTCACTCAATCAAAAAATACCTAATATATGAGAATTAATAAACTCAAATAGAGCTCCTATCATGATAAATCCGGGTTTATTGTGAAGAATTTAGTAAAGGATAGATAATTCATTAAAAATCTCTCTCTCATATATATAAAAACCTACCTAAATATATACATACATAATAAATCAAGAAACTTCATCCAAGTATATAAATAATTATATGTATGAATATACATAGATTAATTTTATAGGAAAATTAAAGAACACAAAAAATGTTCTCATGAAATACACTTATGCATAAAAATTTTATGCATATGCACTGCACCTTTTGAATCATATTAATGAATATATATATATATATATATAGAAGATACTACATAAACCAAACCATATATATATATATATATACACTTATTCACATATATGACATATATATGTATACTCATAAAATGAGTTAAAACTCTAAAATTCCCCAAATATTACATAAAATAGTTTGATACACGACCTCTCGAAACCTGTTGACCGACTTGTGGATCATAGCCTCGCTAGGGTGCCAGGCGCCATTAGTGGCTGTTGCCATAGCGAAATTGGTGGCGCACTCTTACGTTGGTGACGAGTGGTTCACGTTGGTGCGATCCCGCCCACGATCTCGCCCCGACCCCTTTGGCTGCCTTCACTCGATTGGCGACGGATACGTGTGCGGCGGAACCCTTTGCCAGTCGTGGCTGTATGTCTCAGTCGACCCTTCGGTTGAGGAATGGGCTGCCTCCCTTCCCGACCCTGGCTGGCGTTGTTCGACTTAGCATGATGCGCTGTCGTGCTAAGACCAAACAGTCGACAGGAGCTCAAAACGTACCGTGTTAGCTTGCACGTGACGCTTTCGTGCTGCTTTTCGTGCGCTCAGTACTCGTTCTCTCATAGGCCATGACCGGTCCGTCAACACGCGAAGTCGACGCTGGTCCGGTACAGTGCATAGGACACGCAAGCGAATCTCAAGGTCCTCACGGGAGCTCCGCAACGATGCGTACAACTGCCAAGCTTGCGCAGGCCAGTGAAGCCATGCTTGTCGCCGATACCGCACGGCTCGCCACCGTGCCTCCGCCACATTCTTCACTCTAGTTCCCGTGTGTGGCTTAGCACTCGCTTTCGCGTTAATGAATTGCTTAATTGGTCACTAGAACTTTCGGAGCAGAGACTGGGCCGCTTCGGTTCCCCTTGGTTTCGGCCCCAGCTGGGAAAATGCCACAATGACATCCCCCACGATGCTTATACTTAGTTCCATTTAGCCAGATTAACGATGAATTAACACACACTTGCCATGCAACATGCCTTAGAGACGTTAAACTTCTTCGCCCGATCTGTCGTGAAACCAGCGAGCGGCAACCGGCGACTGTTGTACGCAGTTCCATAAGATACCCCTAGAACTTCTCTGTATTACTTGATTCAGCCGTCTGGCTTTCATGCGGTTCGACATGGACCCTGTTTCTGAAGCCTGCCGAAGGAAGCAACACCAGTGACCAGAGTCCGTCAGCCGCGCGGCCAACGGGCGACGCCTTGTAACGTAGGAGGGACATGGAGGCCACGCGGCACTTAAGTGGACGCGCTCGAGCGCCCTATCGCGCACGCGCGACGCTGGTTGGTACGTAGTCGTGGACCCAGAAAGACACTCAGCCGTGAGGGCGATCGGCCTCCTTGATTGATTCTATTTGGTTGATTTAGCACAATATAAACTCGAATAATTAAAAATAGCTAGATATCTCCAAAATTGCTAGAAAAATTATGATAAATACTAGAACCCATGTGCCGATTTAATAAAAATATAATCATGGAGCAGGTAACATAGATTATTCAAGATTTAATTCATTGGTTATCCTGGGTATTAACCTATATAGAAAAATAAATCGCACAAAAATTTAATTAACACTCAATAAAATCTAAGAAAATTCATGTGAAACATGAAATAACTTTGATTTAAGAAAAATAAACTTATGATCACTTATAATCTTGATTATAAATATTCAGCAATGGCCTTATTTACTTAAATTTATCAAGTTGCTAAACTAAACCTCCAATGTAGATAATTTACATCAATATATGACAATTAAGTTCTATTTTAGAATGGGCCTCAAGGTAATCAATCTCACCATTTATAAATAATATATATAGTTATAGCGAGTATACATAGATAACAGGTTATTCAAGAGCCCTTATTATTAATAATACGATTTAATCTTCGAAAATAATAAAGGAAATTCTTCAAAACCTATTTTGCTGCTATGCCTTTAAATCTATGGGTAGTCTATTAAGGGTAACTTTGCATCATCACATATCATCCTCCTATAAAGCCATCGGTTACATTCTATAAACTATTATAATAGAGGAGGAACTTCCTTGATACCTAGATTAGAAATTATCACACGTCCTAGAATAACGTAGCATTTCATGCATCATGATTCCTCCATATTGGTTGTTATTTATTCTATATTATTTCGATTTAATTAACGACATCAGGAACACTTCAAGATCAACAAGGAGATTAATTCGACCGCTACCCTTGAGACCCGCAACCAAAATTTCCAACCAAGGATGTTTGCTTTACTAGAGAATCGATTCCTAGTCCTTGAGATCAACAACCTTCCTGTTACTTTTATTAGAGAAGCGTATATTTTCTAATACGTGAGTTAACATTCAAAAGGATCATATTGAACCCTTATTAAATATTATATTTATTAATTGCTATGCATTAAGTAATTACTTTTGCTTAAATCATGATATATCATGCCATGCTATCATTTGTATTTATTCTACCTGATGATATTGCCTTGAATTTATCATCGTTTGACTTTATGAATGATTGCCTTGATAATCACTTGTGATTCTCGTAGGTTGAATAAAATGATTTTGGACTCTTAAGTCGGTTAAAATCTTGCTTAGACAATGCTTAGGTCAATTATTTAATTTAGCTAATTCCTTAGCCTTCTTGACTGAACAGATATTCAAGGATGATGGGCTATTGGGCCCGCATGCCAATGCTGCCAGTTTATCGTGGCATATTATTGGATATGCCCCGCATTAGCCGGTGTGTGTGATTAACAGGATGGAACAGCATGGTTTGAAGAGTCGGGCGCCAATGGTGCTGGTGTCACCGTAGCCTCGCGTTCGCTATTGTCTGCGTTAGGATGAGAAGGCTGGCCCATGACAAGGGCGTTAACTATGATATCGACGTGTGTTCCACATGACGGGCATTATCGCCAGCCATGGAGAGTCCTTCTGGGTGTACAGTCGCGCAACGGACAAAATTACGGTAAGAAATCCTGCGTTCCTTCACAAGGGGCTAGTTGTTTTGTGACGTTAGTAGTACCAACAGCGTGACTCCACGTTATTCACGCTACTGATGACTAGTACGTGCATAGACGGATTTGCGAGGACCCACCGAACACATGGTCCACAACAAAAACGACATGGTATTGCCGGCCAGATTTGGTGGACGGTGGAACTGGCGACTATCAGTTGTTCACTCGTGTGGCAGTATGGGGACAAGTAAGTCAGGTGCTTGAAGGAACTTGTGGCTTCGACGGTCGACGTCCATATATCGATGAGTCTCTATGGAACCCCATTTTGCCATGCATTGCATCGGCTAGCCCTTCAGGCGACTCGACCTATCTTCGACTTAACCTTAATACTCTCTTTTGACTTCGATCAACATGAAGATCTTTAGGCGATGGAAGAATCGGTCCGATCAGTACGCACTCCAGTGCAGGCGGTCGCGAGACGAGACTTCTAAGGCATATCTTTTGGGAATCTTTCGGTCATCCGTTTTGGATGCGATGTATCTTTAAAACGTTTCTTGCAGCCTCAAACTTCCTGGTAATAGTAGAAAGTCTTCGTATGTCTAACTGCTTACTTGGAGCAAATTTTTGAGTCTTCCGTCATGCATCATACGCCAAGACTGTTAAGGTTCTGGAGTAGGACGATCTGGGCTGCTTGCGATTGCTGTGTTCTGCGACTTCTTCCATCAGGACTCATGGCTGCCCCTTGCTGGGCTAACAAGGTAGTCTGTGATTAACTCTTTAATCACATTTGCATAGCCATGCATTTTTCCAAATCCAACAACATCGAGGGGCCCAGAAATATCTCTCCCGTTATAAAGGAGGGGAAATTCCATCTTGATCGCTCACATCCACTACATGTTTCATGGCATGCCTAGAAACTGCTTTATAATTACCTAGTATGGTGTAGTGATTTGCTGTCCCAAAGTAAAAAACTACGTATTTTAGGAATAAATGACTATCTCAGGTCTAAGGATCCCACAATCACTATATGAGACTAATTTATGACAATTAAGAATATAACAATTCTCATAGCATCTCATTGTGGATCAGTCCAACCCTATGTTCTCTAACATGCGCCCACATTATTGATTTGATATTTCTATATTCATAATCCGGGAACGTGATTATCAATCAATACATGTGCTGATCTTTGAAATTATAATTGTTCCAGATTACGTTGTAAGATCAAGGACAATTTTAGAATAACATCATGATAGTAAAGAGTTCTACAAACAAGTCGTACTTGTCAATCAATAAAAATAATGTTTATTCAAGGAACTAGGTGTCGGGACCCCCTTCCTTGGCAGAGGTGGGTTCTGCCTGTGCTTTACCTGTACTAGTCCCTGAATCAGTAGCTAGTACACACAAATACAGAACTTGGATCACAACCATGACGTTTAATTTATATAAATTTACATCAGAGTACGCCACGTAGCGTGGTTACATAAGTTCGGTTCGACGGCCTTACAAAAGCGGAAGTCTTTACAAAGACAACTAAGGCCTCAAAATACATCCATAGAATCAGATAAAAACCAAAATATTCCTCCACAGGCAAAGCTAGAGGAACGCATCCCAAGGCGTCGGTATACTCCTCGTCCTGGACTCCGTCGGTGAAGATGTAGGCTTTGGGGTCTCCATCTTCGAGGTCGCACGAGTACTTCGAACCTGCGCGTTGGATTGCGCAGCCCCGCGGCAAAGCGCGAGGGTGAGTATTGGTGTAAATACTCGCAAGTCAGTTGACATATGATCATGCAAGGCTTAGACAAGCGAAAGGAAGGGCTTAGTTGCGGAAAGCCAGTTTTGAAAATAGTTTACCTAAGGTTTTTAAAGCAATTTAGGACAGAAGTGAGGTATTTTGATTAATTGATAAAACATTTAAATCATTTGGCCGCAGCCAGCTCATGCCCAAAGGCTGGCTCATGATGCAAATCGTGGTTTTCACCAAAACATTTTCCTTACGGCTAATCCACCGAAGGACCAATAACTCTCGACGGCTAACCACCATATGCATAATTCCACACGTCGGCTAAACCACCGAAGGTCATCTCCTCATGGCTAACCACCGTAGGCTCCCAAAACAAAACACGGCACTTGCCGGTTTTCTTCTTTAAAACTTTGAGAAAGAGAGGGCAGAAAACTACCATTGTGATCACGCCACCGTCGTCCACCTTTGACCGTGGGCATGGCTTTCTAGAAAGTTGTTCACTCTGTAGAGGTCGCACGCTTTACCCATTAGAGGTGATTTTTTTCCTAGGAATCACCTAAAGGAAAATGATCACCACATGGCCTTTGACAATCTCGCTCCTAACTTGGCATCCCCTCTAAGGTTTCCACCGCAGCGCAGGTCTCTCCAGTTGGCTGAAGCCCCCTCTTAAGCCTGGTAGGTTGGTGAATGCTTCACGTCTACTCCACCACACGGGATGTCCAAACTAAGAGTTCGAAGGCTACTCAACTAGGGCCCGCCCATACAAGCACTCATGGTCGCACTGTTGTACCTAGTCTTGACAACCACAAGGTCGCGGTCCTTAGGGACTGGGGTGGTTCCCACACTGGACCCAAGTCTCGTGTTTACTGCACCAGGCAATCAATCCGTCCACCTCAATCAAGTTTTACAAACATTTTCAGAAACCCCTAGGTGACATACCCGCCACCTGGCACTAACAGTTTTCACACAGTAGCACCCTGCTAGTGCTAATCAAACAAGCACTTTGCAAACAGAGAGATACTTTTGAATTAAAACAGATATTAAACCAGGGGTGAAGTGTTCATCATGTGGTAATCATCTAGTAATTACTAGTAGCAAGACTAAGCAAGATTAATTAAGCTAATCAAGGGCTGACAGGTAATTATGGATTAATTGGTCTAAGGTTATCAAAAACAGGACTAATGACATAATTAAAGTGTATTAGGTTCTTAGATAAAATTCCTACCAATATGACAGTGGTTACTCAACATAGCCATGCATATTTAATAAACTTCTAACAAAACATTTGTAAAACTAGGTTTCAATATGGTCGAAGGTAATTGGGAAGATGTCAACAATGACTTGCCTTGATTGAAGCTATATTCCTGCCCAGCTTGATCGTTGTTTTCGGGGACGGATCCAATCGAGTCTAGCGATGGTAAACAACACACATTTAAACAACAAATAAAACAAAATTATGCACGCAAATGGATATGCATAAACATGATGATGATATTTTCATCTGAAACTTGCGGAAATTTTATTTCATTTTATTTTATAAAATTTTAAAACCCTATTTCATATGGAATTTAGCTAATAAACATATGTGGCAAAATATTTCTTTTTGAATGGGAATGCAAATAATATACTAATTTCATAAAATAAATATTTATTTTATTTTATTTAGCAAGTTCAGAATTATTTCTTTATTTTCATTTTGATATAATTATGTTAGATTGATTAATAATCTTGTATTTATTAAACCACGCATTAATATGCATTACATTATATAAATGATATTTTTAAATTAAAATTCACATTTTTATGAATTTTTAGAAATTTATTTCACTAATTTTGGATTTATATTTTTAAAGATATGAATTTTACTAATTTATTGTTTTAATTTTAATTAGAAAAAGGGAAAAAAGCCGGAGGTGATGGCTGGCTTGGCCTAGTCGGGAGCGCCTTGATGGGCTGCTTTGGCACGTCATGGCGCCAGCCCGCCGCGCCCATGCCATGCCACGCTGACACGCATGACATGGCGTGGCCGTGGCGTGCGTGTGGCCCACGCGGAGGTGGGCGGGCTGGTGGCCCAGGCCGACGGCGAAGCGCGCTGGTGGCGTGGGCTGCGTCTGGGCCGGCATGGCGGGCGCGCTTGCCGCGCGTGGTGGGAGGGATCGATAAGCGGGGCGGTCGTCGGCCATCGGGCGGCCGATATAAGCGGGGCTCTGCTGTCGGCTTCTCAAGGCAGGGGAGCGACGACGTAGTGGCTCGGGCGCGACCGACCGATGTCGAGATGGCGGCTCGGCAGGCGGAGGAGGGAGGGGAAAGAGAGAGGAAGGAGAGGGCCCAGGATGGGGTCGGGCGGGAAGGCCGGAGAGCTTGGCGGCACGCGGGGCCGATCGAACAGCGGCGAGGGAGAGGGGAGCGGGGTCGGCAGGCTTCAGGGGTGGAGGGGAAGGTAGGGGCGGCTTTGGCAAGAGGAGGGATCGCCGGGCGGGCGGTCTTGTCGTCGTGGTGGCGCCTGATGCCAACCTGGCTCTGGCGAGGGAGGGGCGGCGCTGGAGGTGGGGAAGGTTTCCCAGGGGGCTGGGGAGGGAGAAGAGAGCAGGGGAGGGGGAGATTACCCGGCGGTGAGCCCGACGGCGAGCGAGATCGAGGCAGCCAAGCGGTGACCTCCAAAGAAGGTCCAAGGATTCAAAGGGCTACGACCGATGAAAACGGAGTAGAAGGGGCAAGTGGAAGGAGGTGGCGGAGGGAATTGAGCTGGGAGGCTCTGTTGGTGGGGAATTGAGAGAGAGAGAGTGAGTGGAGTGGGGATTTAGGCAGGAAAGAGGGGTGAGGATTAAAATGGAAAGTTCCTCAAAAGGGAAGGGCCAAAAATGGAATTTTCCCATTTAGGAAAAAATATTACAAGTGGGGTCTATCTTGTCATAGAAAGAGGAAAGAAAAGAGAAAATGGATAGAAGCAAAAATAGGAAAATTAATAATTTATCTAATTAACTACTTTAATTTACAATTTAAATTTCTATTTGGATTAAGTTCTTAAATTGTTGTTTCGAAGTCTAAATTGGAATCACAAATTTTATAAATTAGCACATTAGGTGTTTAGTAACTAAACATTTGAATTTAAGTGCTTTTTGAAAGCTACACCCTTAATTAGGCTTTTAGGAAAATTAAATACGGTAAAATGCACATTTTCAAAAATTATTTTTGTTTTGATGATTTTTCTTTTTGCAATGATCAAACTCATGCAATGATAATGCAAATTTTAAATTTTTGAAAATGGGGATGTTACACCAGGATAACAAATTATCTAAAAATCATAAACATAGAAGTGATACAGTCATCTCCATGACCTCCTAATAGGCTTATCACTAATAATTCCCATTTACACTAGAGTCTACTAATTATATATCCATTATCCATTGGTCATGCGTGCCTCATAGAGAGGTTGTGGTTAATATTTGTCTACTCTAGAACACTTCCAGCTCAGTACATCTCCATTAAGTATCGGTTTGGAAAGTAACACGTGATGTAACCATTACACGTCGCCTTTCCTCATCACCAAAAACAAAGAACACATTCGTAATACTTCTCAAATATTTTAGAACGTTCTTCAAAACTTCAGTGATATTCACCTAGATTTGATTAATATCTGTATATTCGGTGACATTCACCTTGATGCATAGGGTATAAAACCCTTCTTTGGCACTTATAAAGCTCATCAAGTATCTAAAGACACTGAATCTTACTATCCAATGTGACATGCGCAAGAACTCAATCCCGCCTGTTGAACCATTCAACATCTTGTAAACACACATATTCTGACTTATTACAATTAGCCTTTTAGACATATCTCCAAACATCTTTATGACAAATATGTGACTTGCACTTAGTCTTTCATAAAGAAACTATTTCTTAATTAAGACTTGGCAAATTCAACTATCACTACTACAAAACAGCACATCAGTACCGGTTCGGAGCTAGCATTACTACTGGTTTTTGAACCGGCACTATGTGGCAGCAGTGATAACCTGGGTTATCACTACCGGTTTCGGAACTGACAATGATAAGAACTATCACTACCAGTTCTCAAATATCACTACCGATTCTCGAAAACACATGAATTTAGATTTAAAAATTAGAAAAAAATAGAAAAAATATTTTTTGATGCTCGGAATCTATACCTTAATCATCTACCACCTACTATAGGTTATTAGGACACGTTTTTTGACGAAATAGAAATGTTGCATTACCTGGGACTCAAATCTGCGACCTCTCCACTCTACCCACACCATTACCCAGGACTCGAACCTACGACCTCTCCACTCTACCCTCACCCTTCTAACCATCCCATTCAATCTCACATTCTGACATACAGAGGATATGCATACCTTTTAAACTTTTTTCGTCAGATTTTTTTAACAATTTTTATCCACGTAAATAACCTTTAATAGAAAACTTTTAAAATTTATATTCAAGCTTTTAAAAACTGCTTGGCTCCAGTTCAGGCAAATTTGTTCAAATTTTAAAATTTTTTAAAATTTGTTCAAATTTCAAAGTCAGCAAAAAATCTAAAAAATGCTTAAAAAATATGCATCATTTCCAGATGTTTGGCTGAAACGAAATCTAAAATTTGTAAGTATTTGTTATTATTTCATGTGATGCATCCTATGAATTCTAATGTTCAAAATATGCTATACTAATTAAATCATATGAAATAATGAGAAATATTTTGAATTCTATTTTTTCCAAACACCTTCAAATGATGCCTATTTTTTATAGCATTTTTTCAGATTTTATCGTCAACTTTAAAATTTAGGAAAATTTTGCAAATTAACCCTAAACCTCTCAAACCGGCAGCAGTAAGTTATCATTGCCGGTTCTAACCAAGAATTCTTTAGGGTCTGGTGGAGAAAAACCTAAAATCTAATCTATCTCTCTAGCCTCTACCACCTCCCTTTATATAGCTCCATAGTGGGCCCCTATGCTAGGAGGCCCAACAAGGTCCACGACCCACATCCTACGTGGCCCATAAAGCCCACATCATACATGGCCCATCATCACTGAGCCCACATCGTATGTCACCCAAGATTGTTATTGGGCTTAAAACCCAACACTGTGGTACTATGTGATCCCAATGATCTAGATATTTGGTTCTGGGTGGCATAATAAGTATCGAGAAGGCCACATGCTAATATTTTTAGTTCCATAAGTGTTATGTTACGAATGTCTCCATTTTGCCATAGGTAAGATGTGTATCCTTTGTAGAGTGTTAATCAACTATTCAAATAGTTGTGTTCGTGATGATGGACAATGATTGGTTATACTTGAACAAGATATAATATTTTAAATGCCAGTGGGTGGTTATATTGGGCTGCCAGGTGTAGGTTGATAGGCAGTGTGCCAATGCTTACGATCAAATGCAAGTTTATCAAATGCTTTATTCAATTGATTTAGAATCTAGCATTATATTATGTATTTGTTAAATACTGATTATGCAAAATAATAATTAGCCAAACTGTTGTACAAAGCTAGCATATAAAGGTTAGAATTGCATCATTCTACTGTATGTGATTTGCTAAATATTCGTCTATACTTATTCTTGCAAACTCTGTTTATTGGCTGCCTGCTCCATTCGGCAGAACAAGAAGCTGAAGAATCCTCACCGCTGTTAGAGGAGGTGTTTATTGAAGATAGCAAGTAGCTGGACGTGCTTCCCAATCAGAAGCCTGTGGTTCGTCATTTATTTGAGTTTATTTTTATTATTTCACTATGTTGTAATAAGTACTCTGATGGATTTATTATTTAGCCTTGCATGGCTTTGCTTCTTATTTATAAAAATTTATAATAATTACTGTTACTTTTGTGAAGTATTGTAGTGATATACACTCATAATGTCACTTGTGAACACTAAAATTAATTATGGACCGGTGTGGCATGAGGGTCACAAGTTTCTTAATTTAATTAGGGTGCCAATGGTAACCCGCACGTGCACAGCAGTAAGCAGTCCGTGTGCAACTAAAGTTTTGCAATGCTGTAACTAGGCACCAAGCTTGTGCTCTCCCCACCAGCCTTTGATCCACCCGCAGTAGCTGGAGCAGTGAGGCCCTTCTTCACTTCCACCATTAGCCTCTCCATCGCCGGCGCCGGCATCCTTATGGGCACCATGATGCCAGCCTCGCCTGCCTCGTTCCTCCCCTCCTGGTGGAACGTAGCCAGCATTGTCGTCGCCGGCCCGCCGTACACTGGCCTGCCCCACCCGAAGTCGACGGCGAGCAACCCAGCCTAGGTGACATCCGAGATTAGGTACGTCCGGGCCTTGGGAAACGGCGGCCTCCTGTGCGCTGCATTGAAGCCGGCGACCGACTGCACGTACCCCTCCTCCGAAGCCCGCGCCTTCGCTTCCACCAGCAGCCGCAGGGCGTTGCCGAAGGGCCTCCGGCAGAGCTCGCCGGCCGGCGCGGACGCCGCGGCGAACGCGAACGCGTTGCCGTAGTAGCCCCTTGGCAGCGGTCGCCGGCTCCGGTTCCTAACGCGGGCGTTGACGAAGATGTGCAGGCGGACGACGTCGTCGGTGTCGTACCGCAGCGCGGCGGTGCGGCAGCGCCACATGAACGCGCCGACGAGATCGAACCGCGAGCTGGTGGTGCGCAGGTCGGGTGGTGCTTGTGACCGGAGGGCGGCGATCTCGCTGGGCCCGAAGAAGAAGGCATGGTGGGCGAAGTGGTCGGTGGGGGATACCCTGTCCTTGGAAGGGTTTGGGAGGGTCGCGTATTCACGGTGGTCGTACGTAATGGCTGCCGGCCAGCGCGCCGTGAGGAGCTCGCGCTCCCACACCGGCGGCACGGTTGGCGCGCCCGGCAAGCCGCGCGCGAATTCAGTCAGGGCCGTGAGAAACTGTACTATCCCTGTGCCGTCGGCCATGCAGTGGCATATCTGGAACCCAAAGATGAAGCCTCCGCACCTCAGCCGCGTTACCTGTTGATTAGTAGCTAGTTTTACTCTTTTTTTGATGCAAGCATTGCTGTGGGAAAGACTAGTTAGGGTAATCACATTGCATTGTTCTTACATGTCATTTTTTAAATGCCATGTTGTATAGAAATAATCATAAATACAAATATTTTAATACAACGTTTCTAACAATTAATTTGATGATCCATTTCCTTTTCCGTATATTCATCCGATAGGAACGACCTATTACTCTTAGTAGGAATTTTACTTTTTTTAGTATTGTTTTAAGTTTAGAAATTGTTTCTTATATAACAAACGATCATGCTCTCTCCTATTATTAATTGCTCTTCACTTTAAACAATTCATCCTATATAATAGATTAGGATGCATCGAGTGCCCTTTAGACTCATTGATTTGAGTTGCACCCACTTCACTAGTTATTAGGAACCGGGTAGTATACATCATGCACTGACCTGAACATAGAGCAAAGGACGGTCCACGACAACAGCTGTGGGGCTTTCCGGTTCGCACAGCAACTTGTCGTAGCATGGCACTGGCGGCCCCAGCGAGCTCCCAAGATCATCCATCCGGACGTCGGCGTCGGCCTCGATGAAGATGACTCCCTCCCCGGTGCACTCCACCACAAGCTTCCTAGTCGGACGTCCTGGTCGTCGACGTCGGAGAGTGCCTTGAACTCGTACGGCGTCGGCCTCGCCGGAGCCACGAGCTCGCGCTCGCCTCGCCGGACGGGGAAGGTTAGGGTTGTGAGTGCACAAGCCATATGCACTAGCTTATAATACAGTTATACTCAATTCAGACTTCAGCTACTACGTAATTTTTAGCCGTGACTCGTTTGGTGGTCACCGTAGCTGTATATGTAGGCATGCAGTATATGCATGCATGGGCGTGGCGTTGCGTCATCGCTGATAAATCCTAGCTAATGCATTTGATGTGGACATGCATGCTGAGAGTGTGCGCGAAATCCTAAATCTTTTGTGCTCACTACATGAGAAAACAATCAGTTGTACACAGGAGAAAAGATCGATAGATCATCTCATTAATCCATTAATTAGGGACGGGTGTGCAGTTAGGGCGATTCAAACAATGCATGTTAGATGTTTTGTATGGTGAAAATGGTGTACGTCTTCCTTCTTTTTACGTGTTTAACGATGCAAGTAAAAGATGTTCTTGGCAACTCGTAGAGGAATCTAGCATCTTTATGGAAGAATATATATATTATATCCAATTAATCACCGTTGGTGCACTTCGAGAGTCCGTACGTTACACCCAACCCAAATATATTGTTCAACGCTCACGCACACAATCTCCAACCATCGTTCTTAAAATCCGCTACCCATACATACTCTTTAATAAAAATCCTCTCCCCGTGTTTATAGCGAAAATTGGCTATAAAACACTATAATTTGGCGGTTAGAACTATTGGCATTCTCTTTTCACGCTTATGCCATAGGACACTGCAATTCAGTAGTTTTTAGCCCTATCACATTTACGGATATTAGAATAACTTAAAAATATTCAAAACAAATAGAAACCAAATAAAAATCATAAAAATTTTTGGGTGCAAAATGCAAGTGTATTCAGCTGCTCAAATTGTGTACCGCATAATTTAGGATATGAAATGTCAAATCAAACAAATTTGAAAACATTCAAAAAATTATAAAAATACAAAATACAAAAATATCATAAGAAATTTTGAGGTGCCAAATATGTTGGTATCCAATACATTATATTCTGAACCAAACGATTTAGCATTTGAAATAACAAATTAAAAAAATCATGATTTTTAATATTAGTTTGAATTTGGAATTTCATATGTTGAATGGTGGAGTTCATAATATGATATGTTGAATACTAGCATATTTGGCAACTTATTTTTTTGTGATTGTTTTCTATTTTTTTATAAATTGCTTTGAATGTTTTCAATTTTTTATTTTGGCATTTTATATCCTCAATTATGGAGTTCACAATTTGAGGAGCTAAATACAATTGTATTTGGCACAACAAAATTTTGGGATTTTTTCTTATTTGCTTTGTCTTTGTTTTGAATATTTTTAAGTTATTGTAGTCTACGAAAGTGTGATAGGGCTAATAACCACTGAATTGAAGTGCCCTGTGGCATAGGTGTGAAAAGACACTGTCCAAGAGCTCTAGCTGCCAAATTGCAATGTCCTACAACCGATTTTCTCATATTTCTACCATTACTAACAACACTACTAAATCTTATACTCCAATACGAAATGATATAGAGAAAAGAGACTCCCTATATTTATGAACCGAGATAGAGAACTTCAAGAATAGGTAGCATATTGACACTACTTGGGAAGCTTGTTGGGACGATTTGGAGAGCTATGTTGCTCAAATTTTAGGCAAAGGGGATAGGGGGCTGCTGGCAGGTTTTCACCATAGTGAATTCGTGTCATGTGCAGCTATAATGACACACCTACACGCTATGCAGTGAATGTGATGCTCATACTACTATCTATAAAATCAATCTTCAAATCCTGAAAAGCCAACCATCGCACGGGCCCAAAAAACCAATCATTCATAACATCTATATTGAGATTTGGTCGCCTCTTCGAGCAGAAGTGTTAATATAGAAGTACTACAATTTTGGCCAACAAGCACCGTGCATTAGTGAAACTAAATGTAAACTATAAATGTAGTGATATTCAAGATTGGTCCCCTCTTTTCTTTTTATGTCGAAATAATCCTACAATAATCCTTAAACCAGAAGAAAATTAAAAAATCTTTAAAATTGTTTGATTAATCGAGATAAGAATGGATGATCTGAACCACTTGTTTCTGTGTGGCCAGGTTATAGTGGTGTATAATACTAATGCATATGATTTAAAGCTTCTAGAGTTCTATAATAAATAAAACTTCGATTTTTAAAGGCGTTGGAGTTACATGACAATATAATATGCCGCAATATTTAACATGTGTAATTCCTGTAGTTTCTTCAAAATGTCCATTCGTTAGAATTAAGATAGGGTGGGAACAACCCCGGTTCTATTTTTATTGAGAATGAAACTATAAATTTCTGATTGTCCGAGATGAAACCATTATTAGATTTTTTTTAATTGTTTCCCCGTTCACGGTGGGAATCAGGGAATGGGAATTTCCATGTCGCGTTCATTCCTGCTGTCCAAAGCAAACATGGCTTGGTTGTTTTTTGTCCTCGTGAAAAAAGAATATGTGTCCCGTGACCACCGGAGACACTATTAAATTCTGATTATCCTACGATCCGTGTGTGCCGTCCATACGTCACGTCGCTGCTATAGAACATATCATGGGGGGAGGCAGTTCCAAACGGTCATTGGTGTGCCAATAAAAACGGGCACAATACAACAAGCATTCATGTGTCCGATTATCTATACCGGTTTGACCCATTCTCTATGCTGGTATATGGTCAGAATCGGTACAAATATATTTTAAAATATTTTTAAAATTAGCTAGTATAGCTAGCACCGGTAGGCTAGCTTCGCCTACACTACATACCCTAGCTATCTATATCTAGAAGTCGTGGTCATTGCCGCCACCGTCCGCCGCCTCGAACTCGAACGAGCTGCCAACATTGTCATAGTCGCCGGACGGGACGGGGCTGTCTAGGGATCGGGGGAGGTGTCCCCATCATCAGACCCTCAGTCCCATCCGCACACCACCTTCTCCGACACGGGGGTGGGCTCTTCGTCATTGTCCTCCTCCTCCAAGGACTCCTCCAGCACCTCGCCAGCGAGGCTGCACACTGAAGGATTCAAGGACGAATCAGGGGTGATGTGGCTCACAGCTTGGGCACAGCTCATCCTCCTAGCGGGGCTCCTCGCTGGCAGGCTCCTTCTCGCTAACGTGCATCTCCTCCTGGCTAACCTATTCCTCGCCGGCGGGCTCCTCCTTATGGGGATCCTGATCACCAACCAACCATGGTGATCATGGCAAGGCCAGCTGCTGCGGTGTAGAGGAGGGAGAGGGTAATGACCACGTAGCAGCAGGTGATTGGACCATGGCGGCAGCATCGGAGGAGTCAGAAGACACAGAGATCAATGAAGAAATATGGGGAAGAGGTAGAGATCAAGAGGCTAGAGGGGAAGTTAAGCGTTTTTGAACGGGGTCTTAGGCAATCGATCAGAATAGATTATATTGATGTACGAGGAAAACATTCTTCCCACGAAACGCCTTGGGTGACAAAACGTTGTGTGTGCAGGTTATAATTACCAACCGGTACATATGACTACGAAACGACGTGGCTTTTTAGTGGACAAGCGTGGAAAAGCTTTATATGTATCGGTGCTAATTTCCAATTGGCACATATATATACAGATTTTATGTTCTAGGTCATTATATGAGCTAGCATAGATATATTTGTGTTGGTTGGTAATCAAACCGGCATATATAATATATAATCTGTTTTGGTTGGTAGTTAGCACCGACACATAAAAGCTTTGGCCGCGTGTCCACTGAAGAACTGATACTGGTAATCTTATCTATGTCGGTTCTAACCAAAATGGTACAATATACTGGTATATATGACATGTTTTCATGTAGTGCTATCTTTATGCATGCGACGACACAGTTATTTGTGTTAGGAAACCGATCGGTGCATAAGGGCCGGTGAGTGGATCCGTGCCAATTAACCTGAACATTATATATAGAGGTGGATAACCCATTGTAAACCGATATGGCAATTGAGAAAGAATAGTAAAGCAATGTTCCCTCTATATTTGTGTGTCTCTCTATTCTTTGTTTGTGATTGCAGCCGAGTCATCTGAAATCTATGAATAACCTCAGTGGACCAAATCTATCAGGTGTTGCATGCCACCTCCCTTTTGGACCCAAGGCCTATGTAAACCTAGTTGGGTGTCTACCCCTGTTTGCTACCCCTACTCTTCTTCCTCTGTATATCATGCCAAAAACTCCTTCTTCCTTATATTCTGATTTGTTTAGAGCATGTACAATGGTACATATTAGTAGTCTCTAAGTCGTCTCTAATGTGTGTCACAATATTTGTGTGCTAAGGTGGATGAAAGAGAAAGAGAAAGAGAGAGAAAGATGTTGTCTCTTCACAGGGAGTGGACTCTATCATGGAAAACAAGTAAACTATAGAGACCATTAATGTGTAGTTTTGATAGAGATAACTAGAGACAACCATTGTACATGACATATTGTAGAGAATGACTACCTCAACCATCGCACATGCCCTTAGTAGTCCCCATGTGCCACACTTCCTCAAATTCACTTGTGTCGCTTAGACCAACCAAATTGAATTTTAGAACCTCACATTTATCTTGTGCATAATTCCTATTAGCAATTTCATATTGTAATTTATCTTGTCCTTGATTTATTCTTTGGTTAAATCGTAGGATTGATCTTCGTGATCAGGCCAACAGTGTTCTTAGTGCGGTTGATAATGACTCATGAGCAAGGTTTAGCGATTGTTGGGCTCTGATCTTGTGGATCACCTTTCGAGGTGGCCTGCACTGTAGTAGTCCTAGACCAGTAGTCTAGTGCCACATGTTACATAGCCGGATCATTTCATACATCGAGAAGTCTTTATTATAAACACAGCCCTTAGGCTGATTAGTAGTCAAAGGCACATGGCCTTAGTTACATTCCATGTTCCAAAAGAAACACATCAGAGTTGCGGAAGACTTAAACAAAGTCACACCAGCGGCTATGCAACAGCGTGCCACTGGTGGAACACTCTAAGCCCTACTCTACATCCTACTCCTAATCCTGGTACTGAGGATCTCCATCCTAGTGGCACTCGTAGGCGTCGTTGCCTCCATCAACTCCATTGTCTAAAAGAGGGGATATATGCGAGGTCAGTGTCATCCAAACACTGGCAAGTTAACACCCAACGTAATGCATTTAGTGATAGAGATTCCAAAGGAAAAGTCGGGCTTTGTTTGTTTACAGTAAGCCAGTGTTCTAAATCAAAGCCTATGACTTAGCAGTTTTAAGAAAAGTTCTACTTTCAATGTGTCATTTCAGAGTTTAAGTTCCATATCATAAACCAAATCCCATCCTATGGCAGTTTCCGCCCTGCCAACTAACTTCTTACTACCGCCATCTTATTCCAGGTACGACACACTCGTTATGAGATTACAGCACCCCACCAGAGCCCGAGTCCATAGTTGGGTTACTAGCCCAAAGGGTCATACTCTAGTGGGTGCGATCCAGATAACCCATTGGAGACGGCGCCCGCTGTAACAGCCAAAATTGTGAGCTATTTTGAAAACACTCATAAGATGCTTGTTTGAATTAAGGACAAATCCCTTTTAAAGCAATTTTTGGCAAACTTTAAGGCAACCTTTGGACATTTGTATTTACATAGGAAAAATTTAGCTAAATTGGCTTGCAAAAAAATTTCATGAAAACCTTAACTTAGGTCATGATCATGAATTCCTACAATGGAACATTTTTAGCTAAGCTGAACTTTACTGATTTTTGATATTTCCCTAAGCTTCACTCACATATGTATATATACACACACACACACACACACACACACATATATATATATATATATATATATATATATATATATATATATATATATATATGAGTATGTAAGTTTATTAGTACATAGGATAAATCACACACCGAGCAGCTGAGCTGCAACAGCTCAGCCTTCCTCCTCACCAGTGCATCCAGTGCCCCACTGCCAAAAATCTTCCCTAGAGATCCTGCTCTGCATGCTTGTGCTGGCCCCACTTCTGTGCCAAGGTGACCCGCCGCCAATACCCCTCGCCGCCGCCTGACATGGCGTGCCGACCAGCCACTCTATTGGCTTGGTTCGGCAAGGCAGCAGCGGCACCACCCGAATGCCCAATGTTCGTCACTGCCTCGTAATCGATTGCCCTTTGTGGCCATGACCTTGACCGGAGCAATGCTCGTGTCCGCACGTGCACTCGATATGATACTCAGGCCAATTCAAGCCAAGGCGCAAGATCAAGCCACCACCCAAGCTCGCTAATCAGCGACAATGCCCCCTAGTGACTGCCTTAAACCCCCACGTGACCGCTGGTCCATGTGATCGACAGAGCTGAGCGTAAAACCAGCCACGTCGGGCCTATCTACTCCCCCTCTCTCTCACTCGCCGCCAGCCCGATCCTGAGCTCCCCACCTCTCGCTCTTGCGTGCACTAGCTTCGCCTCTCTCCCGCATTGCTCCTACTCCACGCAATCGACCGGCGACAACCAGGCTAGCCAGAATCAACGATTTTTCCACTGCCAGTCCGAAGCATTGCCCGAAGCTTCTGTCTCAAATTCATCTACCATGGTGAGGATCTTGTCGATTGCCCGCGCATAGGGCATCACCTCACCCTTGTGCATCTTTCGCCCAAGTTAATTGGACTCGAGGATCACTGGAACCCCCTGGCGTCTTGTGCCCTGTTTCCGCTTCGTTTTGGCCTCGACGACGCCAGCTCATTCCACGCTTCCTCTGCCCCGCTTAGTGCTCGGTGAGAATCCTCATGCCCTTCTCATACTCATACACGTCTTCGCTTAGCTTATAGGGCATTGTAGAGCCTTAGATAGTTGCTCTGTAGGAGTTCTCCGCTGCAGCTCGACTCGCCGCCATTCCAAACCGTCGCCAGCGAATAGCTCGACGACACATTCTTGGGCTACTTACAAGAAACCTTTAGCACCCAAGAATCACATCTCTAGTGCACTGTAGCACCGCCGATGCATCGCCGAGAGATCGCTGGTTTCATGACGTAATCTCGTCGCTCGGCCGGAGGTAGAAGACGAGCCCCCAACTGATGGATCTGTGCCAAGATTCGCGCTGGATACCGTTTAGATTTAAAACCACGCGGGTTAAGTTAATGCCTCGCTGACATGTGGGTCCCATGGCCCACATGTCAGGTTTAGTGGTAGCGCCCCAGGTTGGCGCTTTCCCCGCGTGTTAGCGCCTTTTCGATTTACGTCTCCGGCGTGGCTAGCTCGGCCGCGAGTCAGCGGGCCAGCCTAGTACTGTTCATCCGATTTTCCCCACGTTTAGCAAATAAAATAAACATAGTAATTAGACACGATTTATTAAAAATAGATAGACCACTTCTAAAATCCTAGAAAAATTATGTTAAATACTATATGATATGCTGAACTTAATTGAACTATTTCCTACCACAATAACTTCACTTAAGGCCTCTGGATAAATCAAAACCCACCTTTTTAGTAATTTACAAATAGTCTTTCAAATTGTTTTAATTGTTAGTAAGCTCCTAAAATCATGAGAAAATTCCAGTGGAACCTAAATGTGATTTAGGAATTTAAGAAATTTATTGACCGATTTAAGGCCTTTAATGCTTACTGGGTAATTAGTTAGAGAAATTTACCAATTTCCTTTCGTACAAATATTGCAGAAACAGAATCTGCTTTATTTTAAATATCAAACGACTTTAATTAAATCTAAAATTTTTACAGAAGTTTTGCTAACCTGTATTGAATTTATTAAAAATATAGGGACTTAATAAAACTTGGTATGATTACTTAATTGCTTAAACTAGGGTAAATAAGACCTATAGGTTATAGGTAATTTAATGCAAAAGTAAATTTTCAGCAACCTACCTACCCTATAAACAGTAAGCTAATTATCTTGAGTTGATGAAGGAAATACTTAAAAAAAATTGTTGAATTAATTTTCCTTCTACAACAATTTTGCTAATCTATGGGTAAATTACTCCAGGTAGCATTTTGCATCATCCATCATTGCATTTTACATCATCCATCACTGCATAACATATTCATGAACACTCACTCCCGTTATCTTTTTGTGAATTGGTTTACATTAGTGGGATCATGGAACTCCCTTGATATCTAGGATAAGACCTGACGATAGTCACCGATCGCTAGGCTAAGCGCCCTGCACTTCATACATAATGTTTCCTACTGCATGTTGAAATTTTATTTATTCTGTTCTTCGAATTTGTTCCGTTATTAGACACCGAGGAGCCCGAGGGGCATTTCGAAGAGTAACAAGAAGACCCCCACTACTCCCAGGACCCGAGCGAGTTAACGTCTTTCCTAGAGGGTGTTTACTTTTACTAGAGAGAGTCTAAACTTTCCCTAGTGTGAGTTAGCATTCAATAGATCATATTGAATCTCATATTTCTAAAGTATTTTATTTACAGTATTAAATTGCATGCTCTTTAAGTAATTATGCCTATTTACTTAATCATGATGTATCATGCCTTGTTAATTACTTGTTATTGATTTACCATGATGATCTTGCTTTGATGAAATCATCTGTCATTTGACTTTATTAATGATTGCCTTGATGATCACCCTTGATAGGCTGGATAGGTTAAATAAAATGATTTAGACTCTTAAGTCTTGGTAAAAATTTGCTTAGACAATGCTTAGGTCCAACTAATAATTTTAGGCTTAGTCGCCTCGGAATAGTTAACTAAATATTGGGCCTGGCATACCAGTGTATGTATGGTAGTGATGTGTTGCAATGTAGACTGGTCTGGCATTGGGTAAGAGATGGAGTAGCTGGGCTACGTGAATTGAGGAGCTAATCAACCACAAACGCAGTGCATGGAAGAGGAGCACAGCGAGATCCACGTAATGCCGTGCGTTGCCTAAAGGGGTTCCACCACATCGTGTGTGATTCACACGGAGGGTGCGATTTAGCCGAAGAAGGAAGTGTATAAGGGTGAGGCCCGTTGTGGACAGGCTGGGCTGAAACAAGGTTCCCCTAGACGGGTGCATCAGGGATGCACAGTGTGACGTTATTGACCATCGCGGATGGTTCCTAACACCACAATGCACCGACCATCGCGGGTAGTGCAAGTATTGGAGATTCAGGGGGTAGTTACGACCTGCGGGTGTACCCTGTCTACTGCCATGCTTGAGGTGAAGACAGTTTCATGTCGTCATCCGAGGGATGATCTAGGTCCATTCTTACAGGGAGCCGTGAGTCTAGCGTGGGTCGGCAACCTAGCTAGGATAAGACCGGGCACTTCGTTGAGGATATGATCCACAATGGGTGCATCACACCCGAAGATGATGGCAGGAGTGGAAGGAGATCGTTTGGCAGAGTGCATAGAAACTGCCAAGGGATTGGGAATGAGTATTGAAATTTTATTATGATCAATAATCAAATGGATATAGAAATTTTATTAAAACTGCTAAGTCATAGGTTTTGATTTTCAAAACTGGCTTTCTGCAAATAAACAAACCCAACCTTTCCCTTGAAGCCTCTATCACTAAATTCATTAGGTTGGGTGTTAACTCGCCAGTGTTTGGATGACACTGACCTCGCTTACATATACTCTTTTAGATGTTGAGTATGAGAAGACCACTACGCCTGCTATGAAGACGATGCACAGGAGTACGCTGACGATCAGAGTGAGGCTTAGGGCGTCTCTCCAGTCGATTGCTTAGGCATAGCCGGCAAGGGACAGTTTTGGATCTTTCATCACAGTCTGATCTTCTGTTATTCTTAAACTAATTTGGGCCAATGTGCCATATTGTAATACTTAATAGCCTTTGGGCTTAATACAGGTATTTTATCTAATATAAGTCTTCCACTTGTATGAAATGATCCGACTATGTGAATGGTGTGCACTAGTGTACTGATCCAAGGACTAGAACAGATCAAGTGGTGGGCAAAGGATAGGCCCCACAGATCCCCTCCCCCCGCCTTTACCTCAAGTATATCGGCATTCAGGTTACGTCCACCCTCAGAGCCTCAGATCGTACCACACTTGAACCCTACTCATACTCACATTACCGCGTGGTGTTAGGAACTATCCTCCGTAGGCAGATAATCAGTGACTTCCCACTATGCATCCCTAATGCACCCATCTGGGTAAGCTCAACTCCATCCCAGCCCGTCGACTTAGGCCTCAGCCCATAATTCTCAAATTTCTACCTTCTCCTGCTATCGTTCCTCCATGTGCCTCGGCACATGATGTATCAGAACCACCCCCTCCGGCAAGTGGCAGCGCCCCTCCGCTACGCGTGCTACTCCACGCTCTTCAACGCACCGTTTGTGAACGATAGCCATATTCGTAGCCCATACTACTCCAACTGTACCGGACCCTATCCGCATAGAACATAATCCTCAACCTCAACCAAACACACACACTAGCATGCCAGGCCCCAATTCCATGTGTTAATATTTCAAATATAAGTGTATAATGTCTCGATGAATATCGGTTCACTGTTCCGAGGCGACTAAGACTAAAAAGAAATAATTAAGACCTGAGCATAGCTAAGCAAGTTTAAACCAGATTTAGGAGTCTAACAAGTTTTAAACCATAGACTTAAGAGTCTAGTAATTGTTTTGTTCCTAAGCCAGGTTAATCAAGGATTGATCGTCAAGGTGATCGAAGTGTGCTTCATCATGGGTATCGACATTTAGTAAAGCAGGCATGATAATCATGATTAACAAAATAGGTATTCATACTTGAAAATAATGCAGTGTGATAGTTGAAAGGAAATAATTTAATAAAAACAGGGATCAATATGATTTAACTGGATATTAACTCGCCTTGTTCCTCTTGAGTGATGTCCAGAGTGGGTTCTAAGTCCTCGAAGTGACCTTCAGCTCCTTCTAGTTCTATTCGAGAAACAACCATAATGAACACTCGGAGTGCGAAAAACATGATGCATGAATGCATTCGTCTCTAGCGAGATGATCGATTGCTAAGATATTGTAATATCCTATTCAGGAAGTTCCATGAGCCTTCTAGGTTATCGAAAACTGCGTAACGATAACCGTGGCGTGTAGGGTATAATGACATGCTCATGAATACATAGGATGTAAGTATTTATATACATATAACTACCCATAGTTTTCAAGAAATTAATAGTTATAATTTACTTTTGTCAGAAGCATTTCCTAAATGAACAAGTTGAAGAATTTACAAATACTAAGTGTGGTGGTTTTGTACTTTAGTACTCTATTCTAAAAAGAAGATATTATTTTTAGCATTTCCTTAATATGGTTTTATTTAGTAACATATGATTATAGACACTAATCACAATATTAACAAGGCTAATTATTGGATCATGGGTGATTATGTGCCATTCTACCATATTAATTATTTTTTCCTAGGTCCAGAGAGGTTTTATACATTTTCTAGAATTTTCTCATAATTTTCTTATCTCATTAGATATTTTTAATAAATCGAAAGCATTGACTGGTTTTATTCCTATATAGAAAAATTTCCTAAAAGAGCCTTTTGTAATTTTCTAGTGAGAAATATTAAATATTCATGCAAGATTATATTTTTAATAAATCTAGAAGGTCATCTAGTATTTATCATGATTTTAGTGGAATTTTTGGAAGTGTTTATCTATTTTTATTAAATCATTTGAGTTTCTAGAATTATTTTTTTAGAAAAACCCAAAAAACCTCTGTGCAGTGCTAGGTTGGCCCATGGGAGCTTAACCCGCAGCGGCATATGCTGAAAACATATTTTGGAAAGGCGCTACCGCACGAGGAAAGTGTACTTTCTAGACTACGCCTCCATTAGACCTAACAGTGGTCTCCTGGTCCCACCTGTTAGAGGCTCATTAGCTTAACTCGTGGGAGATGTAAACATTAACAGTAGTCACACGCATCCTAAAGCAGATCCAACAGTTGTGGCGTCGTCTTCCGCCTCGCGCATTCCTAGCGGCGCTTTGGCGAGGTCTTCAGCGCGTTTGCGACAGAGCTATAGGGTGTCAGCGAGTCCGTTCAAGCTCGCGGAAGGTTCAGCGCAACTAGGGCTAGGACATGTCACCGCCGGCTTGCCGGAGTTGCCTCGGGAACGGCGGCACCATGCGTGCTGGCGGAAACGAGTTCAGGACCTTGTGGCTATGGCGATCTAGACAATTCTAGAGCTAGGCAAAGATGCTGGAGCTTCTAGGGACTGCGAGGAAGCTTACCATGCTCTCAGTTTGGACGGTGGAAGCTTAGAGAGGCGTGTCCACGGTGAGGCCGAAGCGGGCTTGAAACAAAGTTGCCGTCGACAGGCTGCTACGGCGGTTCTCCGGCCAAGTCACTATGAGGAAAAGATGTGTCTGGTCATGGCGATGCTTAAGGCATAAGGACTCACACAATGACTCACCATGGAAGGAGTAATCGAAAAGGGTGTGATTGGCGGTGCTCTGGGCTGATGGTGAAGACAAGCGCGTTTCCGGTGAGCTCGGCTTTCCCAGCTGATTCCAGCGAGCTGGAGCAATGCAAGGAGGAGAGAGAGCTATTGCGGGGGTTACGGAAGAGAGCGAGTGAGTGTAGAGAGGAGGCGACGAGATCGGGGTTGCCGGGTTAAGGACTGAGCGGGCGCGGCGCTCCACAGTGTTAGCTCGCGTGTGCGCAGAAGCAAGGCTTCCACGCAGAGGGTGTCGCCAGGAGGAGCTTGCCATGGGGTGGATAGGCCAGAGCACGGGCGCCAGCAGGGGAGAGAGATCCACCGGGGAGGGAGAGAGAGAGGCTGACAAGTGGGCTCTATAGGTGAAAGCTAAGGCAAGGGCCGGTCAAGGATGGTGGGGACCACTCGGTTTTTTCTCTTGGTTTTTTGGGAATTACTTGGATTTTATTTATTGCTAATTTAAAGCTATGGCCAATATGGATTTGAATTCAAATTGAAATTTCAGTTTGAAGTGAGGCTCTCATATCAAGGTGAATTTGTTTTTTCATCGTTTGAAATTCTTTAGGTCGTATGAGGGCTAGGTTCAATTTAACCATAATAAGGATCAAATTCTCTAAGTGAAAGGTCATTATATATTAAGTGTAGTTTTGAATTCAGGTAAAACCTTAGAATTTTTATTTCTAAGTTTAGTTCAAGTTCTTGTGTCATATATATTGAATTTTGTTGATGTGTTTTGATAATCATTTTTGAATATGACCCTATTCTCATTTTTGATGTGTTAAGCTTATCATCCATTACATATGATTGATTTTGGGGTGTAGTTTAAGCATAGTTCAATTAGGGTTTTTAGATTAGCACCAAATTTTGGGATCAAACATCTGGATATAAATACATGTGTTACAAAAGTATTTCAAAACCTTCAAAATTGGGCTATTACAAATCCCTCCCCCCTAAAATAATTCTCGACCTCGAGATTTCTAAGCTAAGAGACAAAGACATGGGGGAATGTCTTGACGCATCCGCTTTTTTGGCTCCCAAGAGATTTGTCTTCCAGACTTATCATTCCATTGCACCTTGCAGAGTCGAACAATCTTGTTCTTTAGCTGTTTATCTCGTGTCTCTAGTATTTGAATAGGCTCCATGGGAATTGATAGATCAGGGCTAACCGCTTCTCCTAGTAGCTGTAACACTTCTTCATCTAGTTTTCTTAGGCACTTCTTGCGTTGCAATACATGGAACACGTTGTGTACTTCGCCTAAATCAGAAGGAAGCTCAAGCTCATAAGTGACCTTGCCTTTCTTGGATATGATCTGATATGGTCCAATATATCGGGGAGCCAACTTGCCTTGGGCTTGAAATCGACGAATTCCTTTCAAGGGGGACACCTAAGGTACACGAAATCCCCAACTTCAAAGAAAAGATCCCTTCGGCAGTGGTCGGTGTAGCTCTCCTACCTTGATTGAGCAACTAACAATAGCTCCCGAATAATTCTATCATTTTTCCTTGGCTTCTTTCAGGCTTGTTCTTCCAAAGACTTATCTTTCCCCCGCTTCTGACCAGTAGAGCAGGGTTTTGCATCTTTTTCTATAAAGAGCATCGAATGGAGACATTTGTAGACTCAATTGATAACTGTTGTTGTAGGCGAACTCTGCGTAGGACAAGCATTTCTCCTAGTCGGAGGAGAAATCCAATGCGCAGGCTCTAAGCATATCTTCTAGAATTAGGTTCATTCGCTCCGTTTGTGGGTCATAGGCTATGCTGAAAGACAATCGGTTGCCCATGGCATTATGAAGTTTTTCCCAGAGCTGGGAAGTAAACTGGGATCCTCTATCGGACACAATAATCTTTGGTACACCATGCAGACATATAATCCTGGACATGTACTACCAGCTTATCTCTCTTATAGGTGGTCTTAACCAGAATAAAAATGTGCAACCTTTGTTAATCGATCCACAACGACCCATATAGAGTCGTGACCCGCTTTGGTTCGGGGCAATTCGACTAAGAAGTCCATGCTGATCTTTTCCCATTTCCATTCAGGCACTTTTAATGGCTGTAGCAATCCGGCTGGCAGTTGATGTTTTGCATTAATCGTCTGGCATACATGGCATTTGGCAACATATTCGGCAATGTCCCTCTTCATTCTAGGCCACCAAAAGATAGTCTTGAGGTCCTAATACATCTTGGTACTTCCAGGGTGTATGGAGAATGGGGATTCATGCGCTTCCTTTAAGATGGTTTCCTTAAGAGCTTCATCGTGTGGTACAAAGATCCTTTTGTCACTCCATAGGATTCCATGTTCGTTTTTGCGGACCTTGGAATTAGGGTTTTTGATCATAAGCTTATCTAGTCTCTTAGTGCTCGGGTGATCCTTTTGCCTGCTCTTTATTGTCTCCAGCAGATCCGATTGGATATCTAGATTAGCCAAGTGTCCTTGAGGAACAATCTCTAGCTATAGCTTAGCTAGATCCTTAGCCAGTTCTTTAGGTAGTTCCGTACCTCTCGGTTTGTCCTCCAAGGTAAGCAATTTTCGTAGGTGGTTACACTGGGATTTTCGGTTCAGTGTGTCTGCTACAACGTTAGCCTTCCCGGGGTGGTAGAGTATATTTAGATCATAATCCTTAATCAGCTCCAACCATCTACATTATCGTATGTTCAGATTGGCTTGAGTGAACATGTACTTCAAGCTCATATGATCCGTGTAGATATCACACAGCTTTCCCATAAGGAAATGCCTCGAAATCTTTAGGGCGTGAACTACGGCGGCTAACTCCAAATCGTGAGTGGGGTAATTATCCTCATACTTACACAGTTGTCTTAACGCATAAGCTACTACCAAAATACACCTCAAACTTTCTTGAGATATCTGGTGTGGCGAGGACTGATGCTGTGGTTAATCAGACCTTGAGTTATTGGAAGCTTTGCTCGCATTCCATAGTCCATTCAAACTTCTTTTCTTTCTTAAGCAGTTGGGAAATCGGACGGGATATCTTGGAAAATCCTTCAATAAATTTTCGATAATATCCTGCTATGCCTAAAAATCTTCTAACCTCCTTGACGATTGTGGGAGCCCTCTAGTTTGTAACGGTGGCTACTTTTGATGGGTCAATCTTGATTCCATCAGCTGAGATGATGTGACATAGAAAGTTTACATTGTCGATTCAAAACTCACATTTGCTGAATTTAGCGTACAACTGGTATTCTCTTAACTTTTCTAGTACTGCACGAAGATGTTCTTTGTGTTCAGCATCATTCTTAGAATATACCAAAATGTCATCTATGAAGACCACCACGAACTTATCCAAATATTCCATCAAGATCCTGTTCATGAGATTAATGAAATGGGCGGGTGCATTTGTCAAACCAAATGACATGACCAAATATTCATACAGCCTGTATCTGGTTGTGAAAGCTGTCTTGGGGTATATCTTTATTGAGCACACTAACTTGGTGATATCCAGACCGAAGATCTATTTTGGAGAAGCGAGCAGCTCTTCGAAGTTGGTCAAATAGATCATTTATTCAGAGAAGTGGGTACTTGTTCTTGATAGTAACTGCATTCAGGGCTCCATAATCCACTATTAACATCCGACTACCGTCCTTCTTATCCACGAACATAGCTAGCGAACCCCATGGTGAGGAACTAGGTCTGATCAGCCCTTTGCACATCAACTCATCAATTGCTTCTTAAGCTCAACCAATTCCTCAAAATTCATCTTGAAGTATAGATTATAAATGGGTGCAGTGCCTGTACTAGTTTAATAATGAACTCTGATTCCCTTTCAAAGGGCAATCCTGGCAGATCCTCCGAAAAGATATCCAAATATTCCCTAACGATTGGCACCTTGCTTGGGTCCTCTTCCTTAAGGAACCAGATAGTTCGACCCCATCTGTTGGGTTCATCCATCTTCCATCTTACCTCACATGTGCCAAGACGCATTAGTTTAACTTCTCTTTTGGCGCAATCTAAGACTCCCTTGTAGTGTGTTAACCAATCCATGCCTATGATGACATCTTTTCCTAAGTTGGGTATTACCATCAGGCCAAAGCAGAGTCCTGTGTTCTCCCTCTTAATTTCTAGCCACTAGCAAGTCCTAGATGCCTTAATTATTCCACCAGGAGACCTCACAGCCAAAGGTCTATTAAGGGAAAATGACTGCAACTTATGGTTATCCACATATTCTTACAAAATGAATGAATGGGAGGCTACAGAATCAAATAGTATTTGCGCGGGTTGGTTAAGGATTCTGAATGTACCCATAAGAACTCCAGAGTCGTACTAGGCTACCTCGACTGTGACGTGGTTGATTCTTCCCCTTCTCATGCCAGGAGCAGGGTTCCTCGATGCTTGTCCGTGTTCATTGTCGATTGCAGGAGGACCTCGTGCAGGGGCAAAGGCAGTTTGAGTAGAGGTTCGTTGGGGACAATTTGCAGCAAAGTGCCTAGGTTGGTTACAGAGGAAACAAGTTCCCATAGCTCGATTCTGGCTCTCTTCGTTGGTCTTGAAGATCGGTGCGGATTGAGGGCATGGATTGAAAGCTGGTGCTCCATGTCCACCACCAACTGTTGGGCACCGGGCAGCATATCCTTGTTGTCTGGGCTGGAACTGGGGTTGTGCAGGAGTTCGGCTTGACCCAGCCACAGAAATCTCCAATCTTCTCTTCCTGCTAGCTTCTTCGCCCTTGAGTTCTTTCTCCAGAATCAGGGCCTTGTTAACCAAATGTTGGAAGCTTGGGTAATCCTGAACCTTCAGACGGGATTTATAAGTCTGGTTCATACCCTCCTGGAACCAGTCAATCTTTTCTTCTACATCTTCGATATCGCACTGGGCATATTGACTGAGTTGATTAAATTTGGTCAGATATTCGGTTACTGACATCCCATCTTGCTTAAGGTTCCAAAACTCGTACTTTTCATTCTTGACACTCCCTTACGAATGTACATTGCCTGGAAAGCTCAAGTAAACTCATCTCAGGGAATGTACCTTCCTGCAGTTACTACCTCATGGTGAGGTTCTTCCTCGTCATCCTCTGCCACTTCTTCGTTGTACCCTTCATCTACTTCGTTCTCTTCTTCTTCTTTGACTTCTTCTTCCTCTTCTTTGACCTCATCTACTCTCGTGGCCATGTAGTTATCCCACCAAACTTCGGCAGGTCCTTCCAGCAGTTGTGTTGCAAAAGACACCTTGTCTGCCTCCGGGATGCGGATAAGGGTCAACTTGCGGTTGATGGCCCTCAACCAATCTTTCACTTCCATGGGCTCCGAAGCTTGTGTAAAGACGATAGGTTTCGTTCTCATGAACTCTTCCCACATGGATCTTCCAGGTCGGGCTCTATCTCTTCTTTGGTTTTCCAAGACTCTTCCCAGCATCTGAGTTTGGTAGGCCATCACTTGAGCCATCGTTGGGTTTTTTGCCGATGCGGGAGGAAGATCTCCTCGACCGTGACCTCGGGCACGACCCCGGCCTCTGCTAATGTTGGCTCCACGGCCGCGGCCAACCCCACGACCTCGAGCAGCTCTGCAGCCTCGAACTACCCCTTGGCCTCGGGCAGCCCCGTGACTGCGTCCAGCACCGCGACCTCGCACCATCTGCAGGCCGCAACATTCCATTAAATACTAATATGTGCATGCATGAGGCCAAGTAAAAAGACACAAGAACACTAGGCTCAACAAACGACAAGCAAGAGCATAACATTCATCATCACATAGTTCATACAACAACATAGGTCCTGATACATTTGCGGTGGTACCGCGAATCCAAAGCGTTCTAAGGGTACACTGTGGTTACACCACAACTCAAACACTCCATACTCGACATAGGGATACATTTGCAGGCATGCCGCAATACATCGATACTACTCAGTCCCTCAGACGACGATTGTAGTGGATCGGGCCGCTATCTAGGAAGTGTCCTGGGGCTCCAAAGTAGTCCTCTAAAGAGAGGGCTGCAAGAGAAAGAGTCAGGGAAGTCCAAAAATGGAGGCTTCCCCTGAAGCAAACTCCATCTGCAGTGGTAGAGGAGCAAAAGGTGGGTGCTCAGGTGGGACCACCTGAAGAGGCTGTGGTGCCTGCGCTAGTGGGGCGGGCGAAGAAACAACCAAAGGACGCCTGGGTGGACAAGTGCACTTGTGCGCAATCATCCGTATGTGAACATGCACCAGACGAGGAGGGACTGGTCCAAGATCAGGAGATCGTGATCGACTCCTTGGCAAGGCTAAGCAAGAGGGACCATCGGATCCAGCTGAGCTAAGGCAGTATCTCGCTCGCGGTGACAAGCAAGAAGACTACGCCAGTAGTGGTGAGCGCGCCGTCCAGCACTCCAGAGGCTATTGTTAGAGTCTCGGAGAGAAGATCACAGCATGGCCACCTTCTCTAGTGCTCCCTGTCGGGCGTGCTCTTCAGCGTAGACCTGTCATGCCTAGCGCAGCAACTGTCGTCCCAAATTTGGGGGGGCATCTCCTAGGCATGGGATCCTATGAAGATCCCCACGCGCGGGGTGCTCATATGGTCCGTCCATCAGGTCATGGTGGTACTCCTACTGCAGCTGTCGAAGAGCCATCATGGCGGAGTCGCTGATGGCAAACTCCACGTGGTCTCTAGGCACCGTCGTCCAGAAGCGATGAGCTACCTCGTCGTCCTGAAAGTAGATGCGAACCTCCACGATGTATGCTGGTCTCGGAAGGGTCCGAAACAACCTCCAGTAGTATCTAGGAAGGCCCTCGAACTGCAAGAACTAGGACAGGCAATGCAATGCTCGTACTGACTCACTCCTGGGTTCATCGGTGTACCCAAACATGGACCGCTCCTCGGAAAAGTCATGTGCAACCTCCTCAACCATCTACAAAAAATCAAATTTAGGAAAGGGTAAGTAGTCAAAAACAGAAGGAAGTGCTAAGCAGAGTTTTACAAATAATGTTTTTGGAGTATATATGATTTATTTAACGGCCAATGGCTTAAGGGTTCCTACAGAGGCATGCTCTGAAACCAGCTCCATGTGGACCACCTTTCGGGGTGGCCTGCACAGCGTTATTCCCTAGACCAGTAGTCTAGTGCCACACGTTACACAGCCAGATCATTTCATATATCGAGAAGTGTTTATTACAAACGCAGCCCTCAGGCTGATTAGTAGTCAAACAATACATGGCCTTAATTACATTCCAAGTTCCAAAAGAAACACATCAGAGTTGTGGAAGACTTGAACAAAATCACACTAGTGGCTATGCAACAGCGCGCGACTGGTGGAATGTCCTAAGCCCTACTCTACATCCTACTTCTAATCTTGGTACTGAGGATCTCCATCCTCGTGGCACTCGTAGGCGTTGTTGCCTCCATCAACTCCATCGTCTAGAAGAGGGGATATATGCGAGGTTAGTGTCATCCAAACACTGGCGAGTTAACACCGAACCTAATGCATTTAGTGATAGAGGTTTCAAAGAAAAGGTTAGGGGTTTGTTTGTTTGCAGCAAGCCAGTATTCTAAATCAAAGCATATGACTTAGCAGTCTTAACCAAAGTTCTACTTTCAATGCGTTATTTTAGAGTTTAAGTTCCATATCATAAACCAAATCCCATCCCATGGTAGTTTCCATGCACTCTGGCAAACCAACTTCTTACTCCCGCCATCTTATTCTAGGTGTGGCACACCCGTTATGAGATCACACCACCTCACCGGAGCCCGAGTCCAAAGTTGGGTCACCAGCCTACCCTAAGAGTCATACTCTAGTGGGTGCGATCCAGATCACCCGTAGGTGACGGCGCCTCCTCCCTACCATTACATCAAATATAGCGGCATTCGGGGTACGTCCACTCTCAGAGCCTCGGATCATACCACCCTCAAACCCTACTCATACTCGCATTACCGCGCGATAGCCATGCGTTGTGGTGTTAGGAACTATCCCTCGCAGGCAAATAGTCAGTGACTTCCCATAGTGCATCCCTGATGTACCCCTTTAGGTGAGTTCAACTCCACCCTAGCCCGTCCACTTAGGCCTCACCCCATAATTCCCAAATTTCTTCCTTCTCCTGCTATCATTCCTCTGTGTACCTTAGCACACGATGTATCGGAACCACCCCCCTCACGCAAGTGGCAGCGCCTACCCGCTACGCATGTTACTCCGCGCTCCTCAACGCACCGTCTGTGAACGACAGTCTATATTCATAGCCCATACTACTCCAACTGTACCAGACCCTGTCTGCACAGAACATAATCCTCAACCTCAACCAAATACACACGCTGGCATGCCAGGCCCCAATTCCATGTATTAAGATTTCAAATATAAGTGTATCATGTCTCGATGAATGTCGATTCACCGTTCCGACGAGGTGACTAAGCCTAAAAAGTAATAATTGAGACCTAAGCATAACTAAGCAAGTTTTAATTAGACTTAGGAGTCTAACAAGTTTTAAACCATAGACTTAAGAGTCTAGTAATTGTTTTGTTCCTCAGCCAGGTTAATCAAGGATTGATCGTCAAGGCGATCGAAGTGTGATTCAACTAACAATGATCATCAACACAATCATCATGGGTATCGACATTTAGTAAAGCAGGCATGATATATCATGATTAACAACATAAGAATTTCATAATTTAAAAGAATGCAATTTGATACTTGAAAGGAAATAATTTAATAAAAAATAGGATCAATATGTTCTAACTGTATATTAACTCACCTTCTTCCTCTTGAGTGATGTCTAGAGTGGGTTCTAAGTCTTTGAAGTGACCTTCAGCTCTTTTTAGTTCTATTCGAGAAACAACCATAATGAACATCCGGAATGTAGAAAACATGATGCATGAATGCATTCGTCTCTAGCGAGATGATCGATCACTAAGATATTGTAAAATCCTATTCACGAAGTTCATGAGCCTTCTAGGTTATCAAAAAACTGTGTAACGATAACCGTGGCGTGTAGGGTATAATGAGATGCTCATGAATGCATAGGATGTAAGTATTTATATACGTATAACTACCCATAGTTTTTAGGAAATTAATAGTTATAATTTACTTTTGTCAGAAGCATTTCCTAAATGAACAAGTTAAAGAATGTACAAGTAATAGGTGGTGTCGTTTTGTACTTTAGTACTCTATTCTGAATAGAGTATATTATTTTTAGGATTTCCTTAATCTGGTTTTATTTAGTAACATGTGATTATAGACACTAATCACATTATTAACAAGGTTAATTATTGGATCATGGGTGATTATGTGTCATGCTACCAAATTAATCATTTTTTCCTAGGTCCAGAGAGGTTTTATACATTTTCTAGAGTTTTCTCAGAATTTTTCTATCTTATTAGATATTTTTAATAAATCAAAAGCATTTATTGGTTTTATTCCTATATAGCAAAAGTTCCCAAAAGAGACTTATGTAATTTTCTAGTGAGCAATATTTAATATTCATGCAATATTATATTTTTAATAAATCTAGATGGTCATCTAGTATTTATCATGATTTTTGTGGTATTTTCGGAAGTGTTTAGATATTTTTATTAAATCATCTGAGTTTCTGGAATTATTTTTATTGGAAAAACCTTTGTGCACAGTGTTGGGTCGGCCCATGGGAGCTGAGCCCACAGCAGCATATGCCGAAAGTGTTTTTTGGAAATATGCTACTGCATAAGGAAAGCGTACTTTCTAGACTGTGCCTCCACTAGACCTAACAGTGGGCCTCTGGCCACACCTATCAGAGGCTCATTAGCTCAACTCGCGGGAGATATAAACGTTAACAGTACTCGCATGCATCCTAAAGCAAATGCAACGGTTGTGGCATCGTCTTCCTCCTTGCGCATTCTTGGCGGTGCTCCGGTGAGGTCTCCAGCGCATTCGTGACGGAGCTACAGGGCATCAGCGAGTCCGTTCGAGCTCGCGGAAGGTTCAGCGCAACTAGGGCTAGGTCATGTCACCGCCGGATTGCTGGATTTGCCTCGGGAACCCCCGGGCTGGGTCCCGCCTGTGCTTTACCGGTACTAGTCTCTGGATCAGTAGCTAGTACACACAGATTTCAAAACATTTGATCATTGCCGTTACAGGTTCGAATAAATATTACAACAAAGTGCGAATTAAAGATACATTAGAGTACGCTGACTGGCACGAAGGCCTTACAATAGTGAAAGTCTTCCATAACTCCAAATGAAAGAGGTAAAATACAACAATTAATCCTAGAGGCGAGCTGTAGTAGCATCCTAGGCATTGGGATAGTCCTTGTCCTAGGCTCCGTCGGCAAAGACATAGGCTTAGGGATCACCGCCTTCTAGGCCATATTGGGACTCCAAACCTATGCGTTGGAATGCGTAGCCACGCGGTAAAATGCGAGGGTGAGTATTGGTGCAAATACTCGCAAGTCAATTGACATATGAGCATGCATGGCTTAGACAAGGGAGGGGTAGGGCTTAGTTGCGGAAAACAAGTTTTAAAATAGTTCAGCTAAGTTTTGAAAAGCAATTTAGGAAACAAGTGAAGTAGGTCAAGTCGATTGATAAAACATTTAAATCATCCGGTCCCAACAGGCTCATGCCCGAAAACTGGCTCACACGATGCAAATTGTGGTTTTCATCCAAAATAATTTTCCTCACGGCTAATCTACCGAAGGACCATTAATTCTCGACGGCTAACCACCATATGAATAATTCCACATGTCGGCTAAACCACCGACGGTCATCTCCTCACGGCTAACCACCGTAAGCCCAAAACAAGACACGACGAACTGTTAGTTTTCTCTTAAAAATCGTTTAGAAACAGAGGGGAGAAAAACTACCATTGTGATCACGCCACCGTTGTCCGCCCTTAATCGTGGGCATGGCTATCTAGATAGCTTTACACTCTACAGAGGTCGTACGCTTTGCCCATGAGATAGAATGCTCTCCCGTCGGATGGCACCATAACAAGGCCTTTGTCAATCTAGCTCCTAGCTTGGCATCCCATCTAAGGTTTCCACAGCAACGCTGGTAACCCCAGTTGGCTGAAGCCCCTCTCGAGCCTAGTAGGTCGGTGATACATCCTCGCTCCTACTCCACTACACGGGATGTCCAAACTAAGAGTTTAAAAAGTACTCAACTAGGTCCCGCCCATCCAAGCACTCATGGTCGCACTGTTGTACTTTGTTTTGACAACCACAAGGTATCAGTTCTTAAGGACTAGGATGGTTCCCAAACTGATCCCAAATCTTGTGCTCTCCACACCCGCCAATCAAACCATCCACCCCAATCGAGTTTTGCAAACACATTTTAGAAACCCCTGGTAGCATCCCCGCCACCGAGCACTAACAAGTTTGCCCAATCGGTAGCCCCGCTATCGTCAACAAATGAACAGTTTGCAAAACAGGAATTTGAATACGATGAAGCTAGAACAATATTTAAGTACTAACAGCATAGCTAAGCAGGATTAAATGACTAATTAAGGTAATTGGCAATAATTAAGCAAGTAATAACATTAGGCTATCAAGGTTTCGATTATAAGGCATTAATTAAAGAGGATTAGGCATATAGCCAAACGCCCTACCTAAATAGCAGTTTAAGTTAACATAGCAATGCAATTTAACAATTCTAATAAAGCATTTTAAAAAAACCTAGGCAACAATATGATCAATTGATGATTTGGTGATAGTGTCAATAATGACTTGTCGTGATTGAAGTCTAGCTACTGTCCAGCTTGGTCTTCGACTTCCGACACGAACTCGACCAGGTCTAGTGATAGCAAATAACATACATTCAACTCATTGCATGAAAATATGCATGCAAAAATAAATAAATTAGTATTCATGATTATGATAAAGTAATGCTTGCATTTGTTTTAAGATTTTTGGAAATCGATTTTACTTCTAAAATGGCATAAACCATTAAAAGTAATTAGATAAATTATTTTCTATTGAATAAACAATGCAAAAACTAAATATAAGATAATTGAATTAACATTGTTTTTATTTTAAGTATTTATAAATTTAAATTTAATTTTAAATAGGTATAAATAATTAGCATAACATTTAATACATTATCTTATACCTAGAAAATTATAGAAACCATATAATAATATGCATGCAATTATGCAAATGATATTTTTAAAAGTAAAACGCAGCACCTCTACGTAGTCTACACGTACGGGAAGAGAAATACGTCTGCAAGCGGTGTGCTAGCGCCGGCGCTCGTGACCTAGGAGATGATGGTTAGAATTTGGTGGAGGAAAACCTAATGCAGGTCTATCTCTCTAGACTCCACCGCCTCCCATTATATAGCCCCATAGTGGCCCCTATGCTATAGACCCAAAAAGGTCCATTAGGACTTTAATCCTACACCATCAGTATCCATGAAGCTCATGTCATACGTGGCCCACCACCACTGAGCCCACATCTCATGTGGCCCATAATTGCTATTGAGCAAAAAACCTAACAGGACTATCAATGAATAGCAAGCCATAAGCTGATATAATGAAGGGTAAACAGTCTACTGCCAATGAATGTGTTGATCAGTAGAAAGAGGTGAAACCTAACCCTTAGTTGAAATGGGGATGTGCAGCAATATCAACTATGATAGTATTTCGACCAAAAGCTGATGCAAGTCCATAGATCAAACTTAATCGAGACAGTACTTACCTGCAAGTAGCTCATAGGGTGTACCTTAATGCTGATCGAAAGGCGATGCACAAGAAGTCGATCGAAGGCAAAATACGACAAAACTACTCTAATGTGATAAAAGGTAAAGACAAGTAAAAAGTAGATGTATTGTATTGATGTGATGATGTGATTTTACACGCCCCTTGGGCTAGGTATTTATTTAGGACTTCATACTCTAAGTCAACTAGGACTATTACTTTCATAGCTGATACAAACTCGTCCTTATCTACCAATTATATCTAACACTTCCTAATATACTTATGCTAAGCCGATTTGGACTCTCCTTCGGCCAATCCTTCCATATCTACACAAGTTGACCCGGACCTGACTTTTTGTCTATTTCAGCCTGTATTTCATCCGACCCAAGCTGATTTCAACATGTTCTCAGACAATCGACTTGTTTCCAAAATTGGATGTCAACACATGTCCCCCAATTTTGAAATATGAGAATCATGTTCCAAAATTCCTCCAGGTATCGGCTTCTCCTCCATCGGCTTCGTTTACTTCAATCTTTTTCCCGTCCCTTCACTAGTCATCTAATCTTTCTAGACCATCGATCTCTAGGGTTGCTTCACACCAATTTTTTTTTTCAATTTTTACCGCGTGCGACGATTAGCCTCCTCATTTTGACTTCTTATAAATAGTGTCACCGGTCATTTTCATTCACATGCTCTCAAATCCTCTTGTCCTCGGCAATCGGCTTGCATGTTCTCCCATCAGCATACAGTTCCTTTCTTGCGCTTAACTAGCTCTCTTCTTCCCCTTTCCTCCCCGAAGATGAACCAGGTACTCACTCTGACCTTCGGGCTTCCTGATACTTATACCTAAGGCCCGGTGGGGAACCTTGACCCATTGTTTATAATTCATTTTGAAGTCCCCCGTCTTCCCCTAAATGTCGTGGATGCCAATGTAGAAGGCTAGAAGGATAGCTTCCGATCATGGCCTACTGAAATCGCCGGATGGAAGGACTAGTTTATTAGAGTATCGGCTAGTAAGAAGATTGAATGGAAACAAATAGGAATAGCCGATTGCCTTCTTCTCTCCTTATCCAATCCAATTGCTAATTGAAGGGGAACGGGTAGGCTATGCAAGCGTAATTTTAAAATTTTCTACCGTGAACACTCAGGACATCATGCAAGTAAAGGATCACAGATCATTATGCTTGACACGTGGTCGCAGCGGAAGGAGGGCTGGAGTAGCTGAGTCCGACGTCGCGCGTGTCAAGGTTCAGGAAGTAGTTGTTCACATCGAGTCGAATGTCCCCTCCTCATCGATCACCACCACAGCAACGTCGTACGTACTGTCGTAGAGGAAGTACTCGATCTCACCGACCTTCTCCTCCTTGTCACCGATCAGCGCCTCAGCAACCACAACAACATCTCTATGGTATCCACACGTCCAAGGGCGGAACGCCGTGCTCCAGTGTGCTAGCACTGCACGGGCGTGGCTAGGGTTTCTTGGAGTCGGTAGGGGGTGTGACAGCTAGAGTTATATGGTGGCGAACTCATGTGTGTGCACCGCCCCACCGCCTCCCCTTATATAGAGCGCACTACTGGGTTTCTACGCTAGAGGCCCATTAGGACTCTAATCCCACATAGATTAGTATCCGCGAAACTAATCCCACACGGATCATTATGCACAAATCTAATCTTACACGGATCAGTATCCGTGAAACCCACTAATGAATCCAATCCATTAGATATGCTCCAACCCGTTAAGTGTGTGACCTGTTAGGGGCATGCGCAAGTGACCATGGCCTCGGAAACTCTTTTTGGAACCACAAGTCAATAGTGGTTCCTAGCAGGACATATTGACTCCCAAATACACAGAATGATTATATCGGCTAAACCTTGATATACTCACATACTGATCCCTTTGCCGCATGATACCAGTCAAGCTCAAGGTGAGATGCGTGCCACCTTTGTGATAGCTTGATCATTCACTTGATCTTGTGATATATTCTAAACCGTGATTACCTCTTTAATCACATTAGCATGGCCATGCACATTTTAATCCAATCACATCGAGGGGTCCAGAGATATCTCTCCTGTCGTCAAAGAGAGGCAAATTCTATCTTGATCGCTCACACCCCACGATATGTTTCATAGCTTACCCGAAAGCTTTCTCTATAACTACCCAGTTACGGTGTAACGGTTGATAACTCCAAAGTATATAACTACGCATGCTGGGATTCAATGATGATCTTAAGTCTAAGGATCATATAGATATACCAGTCGAAACTACAGGTTGATGGCACATGTAAGATAAAAATCTATGCAATATCTCGGAGTAGGTCTATCCAACACCATGTTCTCTAACATGTATCCACATTATTGATTTAGTATCTCTATATTTATGGTATGTGAAACATTACCATCAATCAATACATGTGTTGATCAAATCATTACCGTCCCACATAATGATATGAGACCAGGGATCATTTAAAATAAAATCATATAAACAATGTGTCTCATAACCAATTTGTACTTCATGAACAATGTGAACGACGTTTATTCATAGAACTGACAACATATTATCCAAGAGTACATAAACATAGACGTGGTACAATCATATTACATGTTTTCCTCTAGGGTATATCACTAACACTAATGAATCCATGCTAGCCGTAGGTAGTTATTTTTGGTCCGATACTTTCAACGGTTTCATGCTTTGACTAGGACCAATAGGACCTACATTGTTAGACATAGACATGCTAAGCAAGCTCAAGCCAGATAGGGAGAAACCATCGGCTTATGAGCTATTGGTCTCCCACAAGCTCATCTCATGCAAAGGTGAAGGCTGGAATCGCTACATTGACGAGAATAAATTGGAAATGGGCCCTATATCGGATAAGAAGCACGTATCCTTACTCAACATGTGGCTGGACCATTTTTTCTTTTGTGGGGGCTTCTTTGGGTCCAACACAGATTTTCCAAGGGTTGGCTGAGAGATTGCTACGTAAAGGAAGGGTATCTTTAGCCAAGTTACTCCTACGATCGGTCTACAATATGATGCACACCATCCGATCCAGGCTGTATACTAGCCTTGGAGGACACTTAGTCGGGAACATAGGGGGTCCGATGTGGTTTATACAGCTCTGGCTATACACCCAGTTTCATTGACTATGGTAGACCCCTATAGATTTAAAGGTTCTCTTTCCCCACGAAGACATACCGAAAAAAGAAGAAACTGAATACAGGCCAAGCCGATCATATGGGAAAGCCATCTCCTTAGGCCAAGGTTCCGCCATGCTACATGCATCAGCTTTAGTCAAATACTTTGATTTCTTCTTCAATGTAGCAGCCGACGAGGTCCTAGCAAGGTATCTATTCTGCTACAAGGAAGCAAAGGACTTCCAATACCCTCCTTCTTTATACTCTTCGATCACCTAGATTAGGAGTCTAGAGAAATGTTGAAGCACTTCATCTCTCCCTACACCGTGGTTGTCAGTTTAAAACCAGGACTAGAACCTTCAAGCTATCTTACAAATTCTATCACCCCTCTATCTACGCCAGACAACTTGGCTTTGAGCAAGCTATCCCAGATCTTATTCTCAACCTAAGATTGTAGCCTAGGATGCCATCGGCCAAAGGAACCATAAGTGCCATCCTTAGTTTAGCCGATGATCTTTTTTGTTTAGAGCTGCCTCCTCTTCGTCTAGGTGGAAAAACCTCTATCTCTTTTAAACAATGGTGGCAACAAATCTCAGATGCAATCTTCCAAGCCGGTCGACCTCTAAAGTTCTACATAAATCGGCTATATCCGGACTTGCCTAATTTGCTTGAAAAATCTCTCCCCTAAGACATCTAAGAGGACCATCCTGAGGACACTCAACCATCCCCATCCACCTCTAGCTCTTCTAGTTCCTCCTTGGGTAGCCGATGAACTTCTAACCATTACACTTGATAACTTTGTTTATCCATTAGCCGATAATAACCATCCAATGGCTATCTGTTAGCCAACATCTATCTCGACGCCCCTACTCCCTCCAAGCTGGCGGAGAAGAAGGGCAAAACCAAGTGTAAATCTCTTTCACATTGGCTTTAAGATATCTTGTTAACATTTTTCATATTTCTCGAAACGCGTAGCCTCTAAGAAAGACAACATTAGGCTTAAGAAGACCAAGACAGGTTGGTACAGCAGGTCCAGGAGCGAATAAGTTTCCGTTGGCGACCATCTCATGTGCAATCTCCTTCACGATGTTCAAGATTACAAGGCTGAGCGTAGCAATAAAGGTCGATGATTGGTTCGCCATGGCGTGATGAACCGACGAGTGCACTATCTCCGATACCTTCTAGGGAGTTACCTCGCAACGAGATTTAGCGGGATCCACCACCTTGGGAAGTTCTCCTTTTTGTTTTTTTAGAATAACAATATTTCCATTAGATTAAGGACTAGAGAGTTACACCCATAGGAAATACTCTTACATCACTCCTCCACAAATTAAACCATCTCCTCCTACTAGAAACAGAATTAAGATCATCTTGCCATACTCTCATCTGAAACAAGCAATTGTAACAAGCGTGGAATAGTGTTTGCACTAGTACAATTACAATCATACTAGGAATTTTTGCGTGATCGAAGGGACATGCTCTTTCCAAACTAGAGATGAAGCACGAAGATCCCAGGCCAACTTCTCCACCACGCGGTCCTCAACCTGCAGCATCAAAGTCCACCGCGTGATCACCACGGAGGCGAACACCTATGAGGGGCACAAACCTCCAATAGCCACCACAGCGCAATCGCTAGCACCGAAACTGCCACCAAGGACCAAAAGCCCCTGCCAAATCAACGGGGTCGTCAACACCACCACCAACTCCTTCACAGGATTCGGCAACACAGAACACGGCAGGGCGAGGGAGATAGCTCTTCCCTACCCCCCGCAACACCGTCCACCATCCCCAACCCACAAGGGAGCCGACGGCGAGGAGAGCACCACTCCAGCGTCTACTCCAGGCATTAGCACCACCGCCAACCGGAGAAAACCGCAGAGCACCAAAAGAACAACCACCATAACAACCCTAAAACAGCTAGCCTAAAAACGAGATCTAGAACTACTACCCTCCAAATCCGAACCACCCAAACCCCAACCCGGCCTCCACCACCACTGGACAGCGGCCGCGCGCACCACCACGTCGACGGCGAGCCGCCAACGAGGGTAGAGAGCACCCGACCGGGTCGCGGATGGAGGAAGGGAACGGGGGTGGGGGGAAGAAAGGGAGAGAGAGAAAGAGAGAGAGAGAGAGGGGCTGGGAGGAGGAGGGGAGGCGAAGGAGGAGGAGCGGGGTCCCCTCCCTCTCGACCCCGGCGAGGCCGCCGGAGAGGGAGAGGGAGGGTGCCAGCGGCGGTGGCGGGAGTTACCGGGCGAGATGCAAGTAGCTGGGGCGAGACGCAAGTCGCTGGGGACACTACAGACAATTGGTGTTCTTGTTCTCCTTTTTGTATTGTGTTCCCGTGTCGGCTCTTCTGGAAAGCTCTATGGTAAGCGCGTCTTACCTCCTCCATCCTCGCAGCCATGTCCTAACGCTGTTCTTTAGTAAGATCAGTGTCGGTCACTCCGAGGATATTATCTTCAGTGATGTTAGCCCGATATTGTTGATCGGCCATCGCATCCCGCCAGACGTGCCAAAAAGTGTGTCGACGCAAAAAGTTGGTTTCAGCGCCAGCACACGTGGGCTTAGGGAGTAGGATCGCTGGCAGCATTGAAAGCAGGGTTCAATGCGTGCCAGACAATTTGATCTACAATTGGCAAGAGAAGACGCAATCAACTTTTAGATAGCTATTAGATCTAGATATAACAAACCTGCAACACTTAGAAACAGATCCAAACAGGGTGAAAAGTAATGAAAATATTGGCTTAGATTCGACAAGGTAAACAGTCTACCATTAAGCCGATGAAGTCAACAAAGTAGCAGAAAGAGGGTAGACAGACTATCAACTAGCCGATTAGATCGTCTAATTGATTGAACGAGAGATAGACAAACTATCGACGAATAACAAGCCATAAGCCGATAAAACGAAGGGTAAATAGTCTACTACCGACGAATGTGTTGATCAGTAGAAAGAGGGTGAAATATAATCCTTAGTTGAAATGGGGATGCGCAGCAATATCAACTAAAATAGTATTTCGACCAAAAGCCGATGCAAGCCCATAGATCGAAATTAATCGAGACAGTACTTACCTACAAGCAGCTCTTGGGGTGTACCTTGAAGCCATTCGAAAGGCGATGCGCAACAAGTCGATCAAAGACAAATACGACGAAACTACTCTAATGCGATAAAAGGTAAAGACAAGTAAAAAGTAGATGTATTGTATTGATGTGATTTTACATGCCCCTTATCTAGGTATTTATACAAGACTTCATACTCTAACTCAACTAGGACTCTTACTTTTGTAACTGATACAAACTCGACCTTACCTACTAATTGTATGTAACACTTCCTAATATACTCATGCTAAGCCGATTTGAACTCCCCTTCGGCCAATCCTTCCATATCTGCACAAGTTGACTCGGACCTGACTTTTCGTCTATTTTGGCCCGTATTTCATCTAGCCCAAACTGATTTCGACGTGTCCTCAGACAATAGACCTGTTTCCAAAATTCGGTGTTAACAAATTCGCTTAAAAATCCTAAAATTCGTTAAAAAAAAATTTTAAAACCTAAATTCATAAAAAACCTTAAAAATTCATAAAATCTATAAATAAATTCTAAAATCATAAAAAACATAGAAAATACTAAAAGTCATAAAAAACCTAACAAAACCTAAAATTTTTTAAATATGCTAAAATTCATAAAAAAAAAAAACGAATACTAAGAAGATGAGGGCCAAGGTCTTTGATGAAGGAAGGAGATGAAGGATAGGGCCAGAGAGTGGAAGAGAGAGAGATAGAGAGCAATGGAGCAGATTTGGGATATTTGGATTTTTCAATTTTAGTTTTTGATGAATTTTATAAATTTTTTAAGTGTTTCGAGGATTTCTTAAAATGAAATTTAGAATTTATGTTAAAGTTTTTGAATTTTATCATTTAAGTGTTTTTACAAAATTTAGATTTATATAAGGAATTTTAGAATTTTAAGGTTTTTATGGATTTTAGGATATTATACAATGTTTTTAAAAAAATTAGTAGCTTTATGAATTTTGGATATCTATTTTTTTTTTACAAATTTTAGAATTTGTTAACGAACTTTAGAATTTTTTTTACGAATTTGTTTTTAAGAATGTTAGGTCTTTTTAGAGTTTTTTTTTTAGAATTTTAAGATTTGTTTTAGAAATTTTCAGTTTGAATTCAATTTGTTATGGATTTAGGATGACATGTGGTCATATATTATGCTAACTATGCAACCCATGTCATCAAAACCGCAATCTCCACTCCTCTTTGGACCTAATCAAAAGGGTAACACAACTTCATATACACAAATATTTGGTTTTGGAAGTTTTTGACCTAAGAAAATACTTGGGACAATTTTACCGACCTACAGTGCAATTTACTCTTCACAGAAATTACACCCCAAGCACCGGAGACATCACACCACCAAAGCACCCTCAGGAAATCACACCAATATACTCATAAAAAAGAAATTGCACCAATATAGCACCCTCAACCATCAGCTTACTTCATCAAGTATTGCATTAAGTGTTGTAAATAGTTAAGACCTAGTAACACGCAGTGTTTTTTGTGCTGCAAAACTTCAGCAACTTTTCTGTTTAGGATGCATAGGGGATAGGGTGTGGGAATAGGGATGTCAATCGGGCAGGTCAGGCATAGGTAGCATAGTTGTAGACCCGTACCCAACCAAGAATACCCATCCCATACTCGTACGTGTCGGGTACCCGATACCCACACATGGTGAGCCCGAGAGAGCATCACCTTAGCACTCGCATGTGATGTCACGAACTGAGACAGTTCAGACCTAACAGAGACGGTTTGAACCAAACAGAGACGGTTTTCACAAATGGCCCCTGATAATTGGGTTATCACAGTCAGAAGACTGAGATGGGTTCAAAACCGTCTTTGATGGCGGTTTCGATTCTTCTCTAATGAGGGTAAGTATAGTAGTGACCTACTCCCTGCGACATGATGATTCAAGGTAGAGCAACTGTGAAGCCTCGCAAGAGCTCTGCCAGGGAGCGTGACAAAGCAATCAACTTCGATCGGTCCATAAAAGCGAAGCAAAGCTAGAGCCTCATAGGTGCTTTGCCTAGGGAACTGAAGCGAAGGAAACTGCTTCTCCACAAGGTTCCTGCAAAGCAAGGTTGAAGCTCTGATAAACCTTCATCGCAAGGCCTCAGCGCTAAGCTAGCTCTAGGAGACAAATAGCACAAGGGAGCCACCTTAGTATCAGATAAGAATCATTAATCCTTCCTCGAGGGAACAGGCTAAAACCACTCCAAGGTTAAAATTCCATCTGTGATCCTATTTTAATATGACGGTGGATGGCACTATGGTCTATAGACTCTAGGGAAAAAGTGGAAAAGAATTTTGTCGCCCTGCTTTAGTAGGTGGACAGAGATAGCCCGATCATTTATGTAGAAAGACTCTTGTATCTTTAGAGCATCTCTACCTGCTACTCTATCCTCTCACTCTATAACACTATTCACTACTCCCTCTATCTAATACTCTAAATTTCCTTCACATTTTATACTACACTCTAAAAGATTCATTCCCTACACCAGCTACTCTATCCCGAGTTACAGTATTATAAAGTACCTGTTTCAGATGCTCTTACCATTGTAGATTGATAAGGGCATTTGTGTCCTTAGGGTGTAATTTATTTCCCTATAAATAGGGGGAACCATGAATTGGAAAGGCGTTCAAGCCCTTAAGAAGGAATATAATATACACCAAGCATCTGGTTAAATTTCTAGTGTTGTTTTCCTTTGAGTAGGTTACTCCTTCACTAGGCCTCCATGTCGCTTCGCTAGGTGTGAGACTCGGGATACCTATGAAGTGGTAAGTCCGAAGAATTCCGATGACACCCTACATCCTCATCGTCGAATCTAAGCTCAGGGCCACTAGGGTAGTGTTTCTTTCAGCAGTTGCGGTTGCGTTTGCTTATAAGCTGGAAATTTGTAACTCCTCGATAAGGACATCCGAGGGATCAAAAAATTATAGAAAAATGGTTTTGAGAGCTTTGAGAAAAAATAGTAAGGCCTATAAAAAGTGGCTACCAAACATCAAAGCGTTTGACTTGTACAAAAATAACAAATTTCTAGCTTATAAGCAAACGTAAACACAAATGCTGAAAGAAACACTACCTAGATCTAAGCTCGGGGTTACCTGATCCACCCTCTCCTACCATGTTCGTTGCTACTCATAGCCTGTCTCTAGCACCAGCTACAAGCTGAAGGGAGGCTGCAATGTCCATCGAGCTGCGGGTGACGGGGTAGGTAGTGTTGGTCCATGCGAGATGGCAGGGTCCGGAGAGGTGTGAGGGAGAGGAGGGAAGGCATGGCGAGGACCAGGGCTGCTAGCCTGCTAGTGGTGGGAGCGGCGGAGGGCAGTGCTGGATAAAACTCACCAAAAAGGTTCCACATCCATTTCGGATAAAACTCAAGGGCCTGACTGCGAACATCACCCTGGCACTTTACTCTGCGGCGGACACCGCCGTCTCGTTATTCTTCACGACTTGACCACCCCAAACCAACCCACCGAACCCCCAAATCACCCCAACTCCGAGACAAAAAATCAATGGGCGGCGGCGGCGACCTCAGCCCGAGCAGCGCACCCTCTTCCCCGTCGTCCTCATCGGTGCACCCTCACCCAGGTGATTCGCTCGGCGAGTAATCGATCGATCCGAATTCCCAGCTACTACCGATCACTTCTTGTTCTTGACCTGTTGGTGCACGGACCGCTTGTGTGGTTACAGAATTTGCCGAGTACGTGTCCGTCTCGCCGGTCTCCGAGGGCGACTCCGACGAGGGCTGTGTGCGCGACAGCCCTGAGGCGGTGGACGCCCTCCTCTACGGCAGCCGACTCCAGGACCGGTCGCTGCGGGAGGCTAAAGAGCACATCAGGAGGTGACGTTATTGTTCTTGTTTCTTTGGTGGTCTTTCACATGTTGTGATGTCTATGTTGCTTGTCCCAAAAAAATTGAATCTTTTGGTTTTCTAATCTAAGACCGTTGAATGGCAAGCAGTTATCATGTTGGGGAAATGGACCGCAGTTCCTGCTGTAGGATGCTTATATCATGAACTTGTAATTTGACATAGTATACATGATACTGTGAAAGGAATATTGGAAAGGGACAGTTCTGTTATAGACAAATGGCCAAGAGAGTTATTTTTCGTTCTTAATTTAGGGCCACCATTTTTGAGTTTTTGACCCTCAGCATAGAACAATATGCATATTATGTTTATGGGAGACTGTCATGTGACAAGACCGTCCGTTGGCCCCAGGTATCAAATAACTTGAAATGCTTGGTTTGGACCCCTCCTTAAAGCTAGCTCGGTGCTATTTAAGGTGTACTGTCAAATGTAGAACAAGTTTGGTGATGTGTTCTGCATTAATTTCCATGTGCTGTTTGAGAGTCTGGTTTGAGCTCATCGGCATATCTAAACTTCCATGGAGTTTGTTTCTCTGATTTTTCTGTTCTTGATAATTTTTTGGTAGATATGTGAAGCTATAAAATCTTTTAATAGGGACTGCAATTTGTTTTCCACTAAGTTTATTATCAAAAAGTCAGCATATGAGCAGGTACAAGCCTGGAAACTGGATTGAAGGAGTGGGTGGCACAAAAGACGGGGACTATGTGTTGCCTGATACCACCACATTGCTGTTGGTGGGCCATAGAGGTGCTGGCAAGAGTACACTTGTGAACCGAATTACACAGGTCTTTGACAAGGATGATGATCATTATGCACCAGATAGGGCGCAAGTGTCCTGTAAGTTTTATCATTTTTTGGGACACTGCTTCAATTGGAGATGTGCGACTGCAGTTGATTTTCCTATTGTTGTTTACACTGCTAGATAATTCCAAATCAAATGGTACAAGCTTCCTTAGGGAGTACACAATTCCTAGGCATTCAAATGCTATATGTATTTATGATACAAGGAGCTTATCCAGCAACCCAGAAAAGGATTTCAAGATGCTGCAGCGGTGGATGACCAAGGGAATTAGCCATGGGGAGATGGTGACATGGTAAGAGGTGACCTTAACATTGTTTCTATGATTCTCTAATATTAATCTTTTGCTCATTGCTTAGCTTTACATTTGGAGGAAAATTATGTAATTTTTCCAAACTTGATAGCTCTTTGTTTTCCATCCTGGCATTGGTCAAGATATTGTGCTGACTCTAGTACTCTAAGGCTTTTAGTTTTATACACCAAAAGAGACAGACTAAATAGTTTTTTGTTTCAGCCAACAGATCTGAGTTTGCCAACCTTTTGCCATTAAGGGATCAGGACTTACAAAGTTTGTCTTACAAGGATCAGGATTTATTGCAGTCATATGCAACAGTCCTTACTTTGCCATATAATTATCATTTTGACCTCTTTCTTCATGCTTGATCCCCCATTAATTTTATTGTATGATATATGATGTTTGTTTTGAGTTAGTTCATTATGAGAAACACAATGAAGAACTATTTCAAGGCCTGCTTTCACATATTACCCTTTTGAACATGTGTATTATGAGGCATGCATTCTATCCTAGGTATTCTTATGTTTTTTAGAATTGATTTGCTATTTCATTTCCATTTTCATCAACCTCATTTAGGGGGTGCTTGAATTCGGGGTAATTTTTTAGGGGGATTTGGGATTTAGTTCGAAGTTTGAACTATCTCCTAAAACTTTCAAATGAAATACCCCCAATCCAAGCGCTCCCTTAGTCTTAAGCTGAGGAAACAATATGAAGACTAAACACTCAACAATGTCAACATACTCTAGCTTAATTAATTTTTCACACATTTGCAAACAGGGATACAGATGATGACACTAAGATTAAAAATATCAAATCAATGGGGAGGCAATACGGTTTTTTGCCTTGCAAAACCAGGAAGGTCAGCTTTGTGATATTTGTTGTTGATGGTGTTTCTGTCCTAGAGTCAATTAACAGCAACAAGAAAGGATACATTGACACTCTCCGCGAAACATTTATGTATCCATTCTTGTCATTCGGAGGTATGAATTGCAAAGATGCTTAATTGCTTATATTTATTGGTGCATATAGTTAAGGAACAAATATGTACTTTCTTACTATCATATTCTTGTAAATGGTTTGTAGACAGATTGTTGATACTATTTTCCATTGACAATATGTTCATTGTATTGAAGGCATTTGTGGTATTTCCCTATTGTTCTAGGGTTTAGTCTTGTATGTGTCCCTTGTACTCAATATATTGCCCTTAGGGATATTACAATACAAACTGACTCATTCATTCACACAGTGCACAACTCTCAAACTAAGTAACTAACACATTAAGACATGCTTTTAATTGATAAATTTGAGTTTGATATTGTAGTTGTTGACACCAAAGCCGTCGTAACAAATTTGATTGCAGATGACAAGCCTGCTGTTGTGGTCACTCATGGCGATAAACTATTGTTACAACAACGCTCTCATGTTCGGAATGAGTTAGCAGAGTTACTTGGCATTCCTCTGCAACAAATCTTTGACATACCAGGTATTGCATCATCATGCTTTAAGCCTTTATTTGGGGAAAATTGGCCTTATAGCACACTAAAAATAGTGTTTATGCTATCTAGCACCGAAAATTCAAGATTTTGTTGTATAGCATTGTAAATTCAGGATATATGGTCCTATATCACTTTCATATATTTCCATCGGTTAAAATATTCAAAACAAATAAAAACGAAAAATCGATAAAAAATTATGAGATGCCAAATACAAGTGTATTTAGCTCCCCAAATTGTGAAATCCACAATTTAGCATTTGAAATGCCAAAATCAAACGAATTTTAAAAAAATAAGAAGAAATGTTGAGGTGCCTACACTTGTATTCAACACATCAAATTATGATCTCCACAATTCGGCATTTGAAATTCCAAATACCAACAAAATTTAAAATCATGAAATTTGTTTGAATTCAGTATTACAAATGCTAAATTGTTTCGTTCAAAATTTCATGTGGACAGTCATTTGAATATAATCGTATTTGGAACATCAATTTTTTCTTGTTTTTTCTGATTTGTTTTTACATTCGTTTGATTTTGATACTTGAAATGCTAAATTGTGGATTTCGCAATTTGAGTAGCTGAATTTTGAATGCACTTGTATTTGGCATCTCATAATTTTTTGGGTATTTTTTCAGATTTGTTTTCTATTTGTTTGAATATTTTAACTGATGACTTTATATGAAAGTGCTATTGGGTCATATATCCTGAATTTACAGTGCTATACGGAAAACCTTGAATTTTCAGTGCTAGATAGCATAATCACTATATTTACAGCGCTATAGGCCCAATTTTCCCCTTTAGTTAGGCATTACTATTAGTGTTGTACATCTGATATCTTCTACACAGGATCTGATGACTATGAAACTGATTTGGCGGTATTGGATATGTTGCGTTACTGCATCCAACATGCTGAGCAAAACTTCCCTATTAAACTAAATTATCTTCTAGAGGTTTGATTTTCTTATATCATTTTATATCCTGTTCATATGGTATAAATAATTAGTTCACATTTCCTTTGTACATTGCATAGAATTAGCCTTATTTGTTCATACAGTATCATACTCGTGAGTGAAGATCTACTTGATTTATTTTTAGTTTTTTACTGGGATTAATAAATCTCGAAGTTGTGTTCCAGACCATTTCCCCTGGGAAAATTGTATGCTGCATCCTGCAGCCAGCAGTCATTTGCTATGATATCTTTTTGATATCCACGCATATTTCTTGCCTTTGGTCGTAGAGGTGAAGTATACGCAAGTATGCAACCAAGCAAATTGAATACCAGTACAGACCTTAGGTCTGTTTTACTCAAAATGCTTATCTTAAATATGTATTCTGTCAACCACTAGGAATATAGGGGACTGTTGATAACTATTTAGACACATGATCTATATGTTTAGCATTATTAAATTGTCTCCACTTGAACTGTTACAAAGCAAATATTGCCTAAAGGTCAAATTGATCAGTGGAAACCAGTAGTTGAAAACTTGAAATCATGTTTGTATTACATGATTTATTGCCTATAGGTCAAATTGATCAGTGGAGAACAGTAGTTGAAAACTTGAAATCATGTTTGTATTACATGATTTGTCCAACGCTACAGAGACTTTAATGTATTACAGTTAGTCAATTGACAATACAATGCTGAAGGGGGACTCAACCTGCATGGTAATGTAGTATTGTGTGTAACCAGGATGAGTAACAGTTGTAACTATCATAGTTAGGCCCTAAATTAGAGTATGAGAAATTACTTCTCAGTGGCTGGTAAAGTTGTAGGTCTATGATTCCATTCATGATTACCAGGGTTCAAATCTTGTTTTCCTTGTCCACTTTAAAGCATATGTGAGTGCGCCTCTGCAGTAACTCTCTTTGAATATTTGAGCATATGTCTAGAGGGACTAATGTGCTGATTAGTGTGTGGCTGGTGTGCATCTACCTTTTAACCAGAAAAATAATGACATCAAATCTCTTTTTTTTTTTAAAAAAAAAGGATATGCAAAACTTGTTCATGCAATCTCTACCTCTTTTTCTTATATAATTAGTTCCCTGTTGAGATTTATATCTGTTGTACTAGAAAATGTGAAAACTATCTTTTCATCTGTACAATGGCGTAACTTCACTCAGATTTATTGGATGAGTAATTATTCAAAATTTCATGTTGGGCAGATGCATGGGCATGAAACCCTCACTAAGATAATGGAGCGATTGTTGGGCTTAGATGCAATCATTGAAGCCACCATTATTTTCCTATGCATCGTAATCCTCCTCCTTCGGGCATCAGACAAATTGCTGCAATGGTAACTTTGTTTTAGTTGTGGATTGTATATAAAAAGGGGAAGACTTGTTACCTTCTTTAGCTACGTACAAAAGAGCGGTATAACCATAAGTACCCAACTGTAGCATATGATGTCATGCAAAGCACGCGTTCCTACATGCAAGATATTGTGTCTCTTTAGTACCAGTTATGCTTGTATATATTGTTTGAACACGTTCTGAAGGCATTTCATTCTGCAATATATACTTTCCAGGAGCCGCTGGAGGAACACTATTAACTAGCTGAGTGCCCATACTATGTTACGAATTAAAAGAAGGAAAAAAAAATATTATTTTGATACCTTGAAACATGACCCTTGATCCATTTTGATTATTAAACTTTAAAATTAGGTTAAATTGATTCTTGAAATAGTATAAATGGTCCTTGACAAGTTGGCCTGTTGGATGGGGTGATGGACGATAGAGATTGAAAGTTAGCCTTATCACCGCCACAAGGTTTTTGTAATAGTAGAGATAATGATTGTATTTGCAAATTATTGAACAATTTGCTACACCACAGTTTCAGTCAACTGCCGCAGAAATTTGTATGGTTGGTTTTGGTGTCGTTCTACCATTCATAGTGATATGAACTATACCTGTACTTCATTCCTATGGATGCATTTCTAATTTTTTTTTAAAAAAATAGAATTAGGCTGTCTCAATGAACAGAGATAGTTTATTTATGTTTTAATCTCCATGTGTCTTGTGTCGTCTAAGATGCTATTTGTAGGTTTAGCAATGTCATGGCCATCATGTGCTGGTTTGCTTCCATTCTTATACTTGGGACATGCTTTAACTGCTCCGTAGTTTACCACCTAGAGGTGCCTGAAATTCTGAATTCTTTTTTACTTCATTTTCTCTAATGCGGATAAGACAAGAATTTTTTAGCATATTTTTCATATATATTTTAGATTTTATTTAAGAATATAGAATATATACAATATACAAACTTTTTCTATTTAAATCAATTTATATACTAAGTATACTCCATATATAGGTATATGCTACGATCCCAAGATGGGTGATAAAAGGAAGGGAAAACACAAAGGCAACATATTCTGTGTACGCAGGCTTTTGAAAAAATTTATAGATATACTCATAAACTTATTTTACCTATATATAAAGTTTCAGGATCAAATTCATTCTATACTAAGAGTTATAAAAAAGAGAGAATTCTGACAAATTTGAAGAGTTCAAAATTGATAGAATTTTCTCTTTTTTATAACTCCTAATATAGAATGAATTTGAACATACAAATTTATATAGAGGTAGAGTAAGTTTAGGAGTATATTTACAAAAAATTTTAAAACTTTTGATAACTTTTGTTAGTTGGTGTACACGGTATGTATACGAAAAAGGCTGTATACATAGAATATGTTGCCAAACAGAAATATCAAATAGTTAATTAAGTTCAGAATGGTATTCCATAATGGAATTCCATTCAAAAAAGTTGAAGTCTCTTAGAGCATCCACACCTGGTACTCTATCCTCTCACTCTATAATACTATTCACTATTTCCTCTATCCAACATTCTAAATTTTCTTCACACTTTACACTATACTCTAAAAGATTCCTTCTCTGCACCAGCTACTCTATCGTGAGCTACAGTATTATAAAGTATCTGCTCCAGATGCTCTTAAACAAGAGATTCTAGAACATAGGTAATTCTGGTCATTAGGATTTCAGTTCACTATGAAGTGAGGAATATTCGAAAATTTCCTATAAATATAGTTTTTTTTTATGACCCAACTAATCTATGCATGTAGGTCCACCACTCGTTTAACTGCATGCGCACGCCCTATTCGGCCATACTAATGAATTGGCCAAACACTTGCACCATGCAACTAAACACAGCTAGTCTAACCATCACGCGTGCTTGAGACTTCCACGTGTCGACTAGAACTGCTCAGTTACAATATTGAAAGGCAACATTCACCCCCTAATCTTGTAACTTACTTAAACTCCTAATTTGGACTCGACTTAAAGACGGTGGCACACCTCTTAGTGTCTTGGTCTCATCGGATCCATATTCAAAACGCTCAACTTGACGTAGGATGGAGAACACATCTCCTCTACTCCCAATGTTCACGTACTCGGGCTTGATTGTAGGACAATGATCACACCTCTTCAATGTTGTTGACATCCAATTTTAGACTTAGCCAAAACTTATATAAACTGTTAGAATACTTGTTCAAATAGCAGGTATAAGAGAATATTCTAGGAGTTATGATTAGATATGATTGGCTAAAAGTCCTAATAAGGAAGAAGATTCATAATCGGTTACAACAAGTTAAAATTGGAAACCTTATTCGATGAGACCGATTTAGGAAGGTTCTAGAAGGCAATGCCCAGATCGGCTATGTAGTATATTTAAGTCATGTATTTAGATAAGTTTCTATTTAGAGAGAGTCTTATTTATATATTGAGTTGATTAGGTTATGTATAGTAAGTTTAAGAGTTCAAGTCATATTGTATTGAGTCCCAACCTATGTAACAAGAAAAGGGTCCCCGACCAATCAATATAATATTTCAATGCAGTCGTCTTTTCAATTCCTAGAAGTAGTGGTAGCTTAGTTTCACCGTATTTTACTTTCGATTGACTTGCTCCGCATTGTCTTCTCGATCCACTTCAAAATACAATCCCAAGTACTGTCTCAGTTAAGGCCGATCTTCTCACTTGGTTTATCATAATACTATCTTTGCCGATATTGTTGTGCATCCCTGTTTCGTGCAAATGGTTAGGTTCTATCCTCATTCTATCAGCTCGTAGCTTGCTATTTAGGCGATAGTTTGTTTACCCTTGTTCTATTGGTTTGATTAGCTCGTTCTATTGGTTTGATTAGCTTGTTAATCTAGACGATAGTCTATTTATCCTTTGTTCTCTCAGCTAGACGAGCTAATCGGCTAGTTGATAGTCTATTTACCCTCGATCTACTATTTAGTTGATCCCATCGGCTTAGTACTAGATAATTTACCCTTTGAATCTATTGATTTAAACTTCTGTTTAGATCAATAGTTTTTGCTACTATACGTCTATTGGTTTAAGTCTCTATTTAAGTCGGTAGTTCTCTCTATTTTTGAATCTATTGAGCTTTTAACCTTGTCTTTAAGCTCGATAGTTTATTCTCATATTTTAAATTTAATCGGCTAGTGTAAGCTAATAAATTTTTTATCTTGCCAATTATTGGTCAAATCGGCTGGCATGCTCTAAACCCTAAACTTGGTGCTAACGAGGTTTCAAAACCCTAAGCCCACGGTGTGTTTAAGCGGACCATCAACTTTCGGCATGAACAAACATACTAGACACACCTCGTGATGGTACTTTATCTCCACAACGGTGTGATCTCATCTTTACAACTGCTCCCATGATTACTTGTGGACACAACTACATGAGAACACACGTCCGTAGTTGCTCTCTTGACGAAACACACAGACCACCTCCAAAGCCATCTTGTCTCGCCTTGGCCACCGTGTCGATGCAACACACAGAAGCCATATGCATGCATGCATATGCAAGCCTGGGATCGGTCCTAAAATTTTGAGGTCCAGTCCCGCCGCGAATATAAAACAATTTAAAATGGGTTTCAAACATACAGATGACATTATCAAAGACTCAAAAGGTCCATTTTTTTTCAATATTCTTACACTTTACTTAAAAATATAAATTCGTTTAGAATTTTGAGATTCGTTTTTCCTTTAACATTTACCATAGCAAGAAATTAAGTATTATATATGAAACAGAAAAATTAAAAAGAGCAAACAAAGCTCGGCGAGGAAAAGATGAGAGCGTCTGGGCAATGCAGTGCTAGTGCGTTTTTTTTTTTTTTTTGAAAGGCTGCAGCGACAGTACTACTAGCAGTAGGCTTTGATGAGCGAATATGGGCCCTCCCGATCAAGAGGTCATATAATAGGCAGTCCAGTAGTAGTATTAATAGCAGTAGACTTTAGATGGGTTTAAATCAGGGGCCCTCCCGATTTGGAGGCTCCGTGGAATTTTTTTTCTGTTTAAAATTTAAAATTAAAAAATAATACACCATTTAAAAAATTTTAAAAACTAGCCATCCGTCACCGGTTGTTTGGAAGGGACTGAAAACCCGCTTAACCAACAGGCAATTTTTGCTTAAACTGCCCAGTGGCCGGGTGGTTAGCGCCTGACTAGCCTGGCAGGGTAAATCCCGCTCGTTGGTTGGGTGGGATTGAAATCCCACCTGACCAAAGGGCGGGATTTGCCATGTCGCCGAACCAACAGGTGGGATCTATGTCCCGCCCATCCAATGGGCTAAATTTATATTCCCCGCTCGCTGTGATGTGCCTAAACTGTGACTGGTGCGCCTCCTCTACCTCCAAATATCGCATCACGCTGACAAATGGGCCTCCACGATCTGTCGGCTGTGGTGTACCGCCACCTGCCGCTACTACTCCCTGTGTCATCGACCTGGTTTTGATTCTCGATCTGTACACCAAGCCCACCATAATTGTAACAAGTGCCATTCTTCTTGTAGCAAGTTGACGCATAACGTGAAGTATGAGTTTTGAATTTGGCTTGGGACACTCCCTAGCGAAATGACCGAGCCCACCATAATTGTAACAAGTGACATTCCTCCTGTAGTAAGTTGATGCATGACGTGAAGCATGAGTTTTGAATTTGGTTTAGGACACCCCTACCGAAATGACCGAACCCATCACAATTGTAACAAGTGTCAATCTTCCTGTAGCAAGTTGACGCATGACGTGGAGAAATTTTTTGTGTTGCTTATAGGAGACGACACACGGGACTTCCATCCCCGGATTATTAGTGCGGGTCGACGAACTCTGCATGCTCTGCGGTTGGTGTAGGCATGAATCACACATGTCGGCTATGACATATTGAAATGTTGGCAATTATTTTTTACATGGGCTTCACGCAGAGTTTGAGACCCATACATATGACACATAACAGGCATGGAGTAGAGGTACATAAGAAAGCATGAATGACATAGGTGGTGCCATAACCGGCATGGTCGTTCATCATGGTTATGTGAAGGGAATGTGGTGCTCGTATGAACACCAAGTGGCCATACACCAAGCAGTCGCTTTCCATTCCGTGTTGTAGTACATAGGGTAGGCCTCTTGCATGATCACTCATCAACGAAGTACTTCAGCATTAGGTGTGGCGGAGTAGTGGTAGCCACAAAGGCATGTAGGGTCTTGACAAGCAAGGTTCAGACGATAACGTTGGTCTAACCCTGGCTGGTTGTGTGTTTGACGTGCCATCATGGCCTGCCTGGGAGGCCTGGGGGGCCTCACGGCCCTCTCCTAGCCTCTTTGTTGTGCCAACCCTCCTGTTACATCCAATCTAACCTGCAGCCAATTGATTCTTGCGTGGAGGTATGTTATATAGATGTATGCTGTTGCCAAGTATGGCTCATCCATCCAGCAAGTTCAACCGTATATAATATCTAGTATCTGGAGGTAGAACAATGTATTAGTCCATAGTACTATGATAATGTAACATGTAAGGGCACAAACTTACGTGGTAATCAGGAAATCAGTAGAACCCGCGACCAGTGAATCCCTCATGTACGTGGTCAAACCGCTGGACAATCGAGGGGTTCCCACAGGCGCATCTTGGCTAGTCGAAAACCAATTCGAAATGACAATCTCTCAGCAAAGGGGGGCCCGTGTCTCCATTCTCCATAATCTATGACCCACATGTCATCAACAAGAGGACAAGCATGGTCTCCAAGGTGACTTCCACCAACTATCAAGCACCTATGGCCATTGAAGAGGTTCCAGCTCGCCATGAAAGTGGTGTGTGGTAACCCGATGGTGATTTCGCGATCATTTTATAGCCGAAGTCTAGGACGCATTAGATGCCCCGTGTAGCTGAGCAGATTGCAGTGGCTTTACAGCTTTGCAGGGAGCGGTCATTGGGTCACGAAAAGCAGGTGTAACGAGAGGGACACATGAAAGCTATGGGACATATAATGAGAAGTGAGATGATGTACGAATGAAAATCAAATGGTACGAACGTAGGGACATTGAATGAGAAGTGCAATGTGACATAAACACTACTACACGAAGTTCACAAAAGGTACAAACGCAGTGGTACATGGTGTAACTACTGACGCCCCCTCCTAGGGGCGATCCCTCAAACTGCTCCCTCCACCTAACACTTGCATCCTCGGCCTTTGACCAGTCCCCTAGGGAACGTGTATCGATCTAGTGGGTGCACGTCCTGGCAAGGCCATACTTCCGTGGGCGGTGTCGCGGCGTCCGGTTGGGACGGCTGCGTGGTGGAGGGAGTGCCCCTGTAACGGTGATGACCCCATCTCGTTGAGAGTACCGAAGAAGATTGAGACGTCAAACTAAGGGATGTACTGATCCGGATCTGTGGTGTTCTTCAGACTCTCCCAGGTAGCAAGCCGAATACCTAAAATACAAATTTTTTAGATTGAATAGAGCAGATGTATTAAATTAAGAATAGATTATGCATGCTCACTTGCGATGTATGAGCTAGGGGCCCATGCTGCCTGCGTAGGTCGAGGCCTCCAAGTGCTCTACGAGACAGGCCCAGGTGCGGCTGACAGTATCCCCCAGGCCAGCGGGATAGCCTGTGAGGACAGCCCAGCCTCATTGAAGTGAGGCCTCCATGCTCCCCAGGATGCCCCCTGTGAGGATGGCCCAGCCTCATCGAAGTGAGGCCTCCATACTCCCTAGGATGGCCCCTATGACGACGGCCCAACCACGTCGAGGTGACCCCTCCACTCTCCCTGGTGTGTAGGCTGCTGGGACGGCCCAAGGTCCCGTGTGCCTACATGAGTGCTAAGTGTTCATATGCGATAGTATGGTGGCATGTATTGCGAGATCATTACCTGGCGCTGCAGAAAAGAGGGTTGGCGATCGGTATTGAGCCCTCTGTGTGGGCTAGGGGGTGTCTAGAACCGCGCAGCACAAAACAAGACGAATGGCCGGCACCGTCTTGTCGTAGATCCGGTGGAAAGTCGTTGTTAGCTCCGCCTAGGTCATTTGAATCTCGTGATGAAAGCGCTCCAGGGCCAAACTCGCATCCGCATTGCACTGACGCAAAAGGTCCTACTGTAAAATGTATGTGTGTTAGGCCTGACTACAGTACATACGAATGTAACATCATGGCAGAAGGTTATCAGATAAAATACATACCACCTGGTAGGAGGCCTGCACCTGGTGGAAAGGGTACGTGTTGATGATGGCAGCCTCATGGACGATCTCCGTAGTCGGTGTGTAGCCCACACATGTCCGGGTGGCACCACAATACCACCGCAGGTACGCTATGTACGTGTCATCCACGTACGGCCTATCCTCCTGGACACGGTACTCCAGGGCGTGGCTCCACTACTCAACCTAGGGCAACATCATCGGTGCCCACAGGTATCCAGCAGAATGGCCTCGCCTTGTTGACCTAAAAGAAAAAAAAGCAATGAAAGGCACTTGTAAATACAAATCGAAACATATAGGAGGAAGGGCATCGTTTTTACTAGTGAGTCTAAGGTGCAATGGTGTGGGCGAGAGGGAAGGGGAGTTGCTGTAGCAGCCCGAACTGGAGCTACACCCTATGGGGTAAGTACTCCTCGACGAAGATGTTGAAGAGTACCGGCTTCGTCATGAGCCAGTAATTCGAGTCACGGTTGCACAGGGTCGAGAGACCGTGTGGTGCATGTGCGTGAACCCGGTCAGCGCTGTACGGTGTCCACAGGATGTCCTATTGCTATAGGTCATCGAACTATGGCACGTAATTAGGGTAGTCCCTATGCGACTGCAGGTGAGCCCACGTAGGCTTTAGGAAAAAGCATAACAGTGGTTTAGCAAATCTGAATGAACATTATGCAAATAAAAAGGATGGTCAACAATCCATACCCTGCGTCGAAACCAAAGAAATCCCATCGTGGGCCCGTCCTCCGGAGTGTCGTGGTAAAAGGCAGCCTCGTAGGGGCTGTGATCCATGAGAGGCCGCTGGATGGCGATCCTCTCGTACAACCATAGCTGGAGTAGTAAAGGGCACCTACCGAGTACGGGCTACTCCTCCATCTTGACGCAGGCATCACACAGGCCTCTATACATTGCCGCCAGGACTGCGAAGGCCCAACTATAGGGTGCACCTCATACGGGGCTGCATTCGTGATTTCCCTAGCGTGCAGGAGGAGGTGCTTGTCCACCACATGGCCGTCGGTGCTAGTGAACATCACCCACCCAAACAACCAGAGGAGGTACGCCTCGAGGTGCCTTGAGACAGTACCCTCGTCCATCTCAGAGTGCATGCGCTCAGCCTATGAAAGCAAAATAAAAGTCATGTCAGCACGTAATAAAAATGCACACTAAGGGTTGACAATTCTCATTGTGGACTGTAGAATCCACCTCTTTGGTGGACCACGCGTCTTGGACTGAGGGAAGGACCTGTACACCCTATCCCCCGGGTGATGTATGATCCCCACAAATCGGGCAAGGAGCTCATCACCCCAAGCTAGGGAGACATCCACGGTCACCACCGAGGCACCCACGCACGGCAAGTCGAGCAGGAAAGACACGTCCTGCAGTGTCGGTGCCATCTCCCCGCAAGGAAGGTGGAAGGTGTGCATCTTAGGCCTCCACGGTTGACGAGGGCTACAAGCAGCAACCAGTTGTACCCGAAACGCCTCTATGGGTCATTAGCCGTCGCCTCAATCATCCCGCACAGTGGGAGCAGGTCGGACGCTCACAACCCGCAATGCAATCGGAGTTAGTATGGAATGACGAAAAGAAAACATACTACATAATGTCATATCAATGAGTTCCTGGCAACCCAACGGGGTTCGAGGCTGAGCAGCTCGTTCAAGGTCCAAGTGCGGAACACCACTAACTGCATGTTGGATACAACACTCAGGTATGACCGGTGCCTCCGGTCGAGTGAGAGGTTTAGAAGCTCACGCTGCTGCTAGTCACCGTCGTCGTTTGCCATAATGGTGTGAACTTCCAAGTTTGAATTATTAATGATGTTCAAATTTAGAAATACGCAGGAATAAATTATGCATGACATAGTATGTTTCATAAAGTGCTAAAACATGATACAATTACATTTAATGAAGTGCATAAAAAGTGATACAATTACAATTGAAAAAGTACATGCAACGTGATACAAATACATTTCAGAAATTCCATAAAACGTGATGCAAGTACATTTCATGAGATGCACACAATGTATACAAGAACATTTCAAAAATTACATTGAACCTAACAAAACGATGACGATACAACACTAAGTACATGACATCAGTCCATTAGCACATAGCATGTTATAGAATGTGAAATCAAATTACCACATATTATATAATTCATGTCGCAAGACCACATGATTGTTCAATAACCATCAAAACGTCGCCCATCAGCACCTGAGCTGGAAGGCCCCACACCCAAATCAAAGTTCCCTGCTGCAATAGGCTTGTCACAATTCTTGTAGGTGTGCCGGAGTTGTTGCACCTGCTGCATCTCTTCTGGGGCCAACCCGCATCAGACTGATCCATGTTGTTTCGAACCGATGGTGGTCTCGACGGCCAAGATTGCACTTAAGAATTTCCCTGTCTGGGACATGACGGCTGTCTGCAGCTAGTGGTTCGATAAATGTCTTGAAAATGAGATACCCATATATCTCTCCGTGCCATGTGTTTAGCATCGCTTGCTTTAGGAAGTACTCCGACACGTATGGGAGGGTGGAATGATTTGTCATGGATGCGGCAGCAAGTACATGAAAGAAAGGATTGTGTAGAAGCTTGGGCTTGCGGTACTAGCAGATGCATGTGTGGGCACAGATAATGCACTCCTGCCTTACCCTCTCCCGTCTCCCACCTTGGTGTCGCTTGGCTCTGCAAATTAATTACCTAATGTAGGGCTCCTCAGTTCCCATCAGTGATGCTATGTGTCTCTCTGCCTTCCTCATCTTGTCTTCCATGTACTTTGTCATGATAGCAGAGTAGATCAACCAACTATTTGCCATAGCATTACACGCCGCACGGTACCGGTCCATAAAGTACTTGCATGTAGCGTGAAGAATCCCCTCGACAATTGCCACCAGAGGCAATGCCCTCATCCCTCGCATCACCCAATCGACACCTCAGCTATGTTGGTGGTCATGATGCCATATCTAGCCCCTTCATTGGCATACAACAAAGCCAACTTCTCTTTTAGATCAGCTTTAATCCAGTCTGAAAAGCACCTTATTGCCGGAGTGCCTCTACCCCTCGGGTCTCGGTGCCGGGTGTCTTTGCGGTCTACTTTGTGGTTAGCTCATCAAGGGTCTTCTACAGTCTGTTGAATTTCCATTGCTGGTTCTGCTTGCAAAGCCTCTTAAAAAGATTCATGAGATGTTTGTCCTTGAAGTGTCTAAAAAAATTAGCACCCATGTGCCTCATGCACCACCTGCTCTATATGTCCCCTTACTGTGCATTCCCACGATAGTCTAAAACATTCTTGAGTTCTTCAATTGTACGCTGCAAACTTGTATGCCTAGCGTGTATGACACACACATTTACACATTTGGCCCCCCCTAAAACAACTGCATGTTTGACACGCTCTAGAAACCAGTATTAGCTATCAATATTCTCACCCTCCACAAAAGCAAACGCCACCAACAAAATCTGATTGTTGCCATCCACGGCAATTTCTATCAATATCTGGCCCTTGTACTTGTGGGTGAGGAATGTATCATCCACACTTAGTACAGGAGGACAATGCCTGAATGCATTTCTGAATGGTCCTAAAGAAAATAATGCTCGCTGCAGAACCCACTTGTCGATGTCTGGGCTAGGCGCGGAGTACTCCTTAATATCGTAATACGTTCTCAGATTCCTTCTGTTTATTATCTCTAACAGGGCTGGGAGGTTCGCGTATGATGCTTCATAAGTCCCGAACCTCATCTCCAAAGCCTTTTGCTTTGCCATCCATGCTGTCGCATACTTGATCTTGTGCTGAAATTGCTTCTCGATGGCTCGAATTATGGACAGAGGTTCATAGTTGATGTTATCCACTATCTGCGAGTACATGACCACCGCTAAAAAAGTGAAACTCAAGTTCTTGTGCCTTTGATGCGCTTGTTCCATCTGACAGTTGTGCTCTGTCACGATCAAACACAACCAGTAATCTACCTACTTTCCTTTAAAGCCATCAAACTGCTAAGGGCAGCCGGGCTTTATGCACTTCACGTGGAACACACTTTTACTAGACTTCTCAACACTGAATTCCCTCCTAAGAGACAGCGCCCAATACTTGACAGCATCTATAACAACCTCCTTAGTAGGGTACATGGATCCTAGGACACCTCGTTCTCGTGGTAATCCTATGTCGTCTGTGTGTCTTCATGGACAGATAAATCTTCAAAGATATAGGAGTTCCACTCAGCCGGCACAGGATTGTCTCCATCGCTTCTCTTATCATCTGACATGTCCTCGTCGAGGACCTGCTTGTGCTCTGCATCCTCCGCCTCCATCTGTTGTACTATTAGCTCAATATGTCCCCCTTCGTCAGCCACACTTATCGGCTCATGAGTTTTTGGGTGCTTGCTTTCTCCCTCCTCTGTCCTCCAGCGTTCCCCTACATCCTCCTATGCCCCTGCTGCCCCTCTGCCTCCTTTGCCCCTTCTGCATCGGTGGTCGCCCACGTCTCTTCGCCTTTTGTCTCATTCGAGCCATCATGTTGTTTCAACTCCGCCTGAGCAAAAAACACTACAGGGAGACCAGGTGCAATTGCAATCTCCACGTAGCGTCTCCAGTTCTGACCCAAAAGAACCCTTCCCTAGCATGGCTAACCACAGAACTAACATTCATCACATGTTCTTGTGGGTTCAGTTGAACGTCCGTAACAGCTAGTTTTCCAAACCATCGAAAGACCGCTCTGCCGGCCTCGATATCCCTAGCATAACTAATTGGAACGAAGAAAGATATACCCCATTTGGACCATGCATAATCTCTCCCTCTCCATAATATGCCTAGCCTAACATTCCTCCTAGACCAAAAACATAGCGTACGAATTATTTTCAAATAATGTTCATCTCCCATATGTACCCTAAAAATTAACCTAAAAATAACTCGCACCTATGATGCATACAAAAAATTTTCACTAAACCCTAAATTTCACTACACCCTAAATTTCACTAAACCCTAAATCCTCTTATATGGCTAACCTACCATGTTTTAAGTAAATTGCACTAAACCCTAAATTGCACTAAACCTAGGTCAATCACCCGGGGTAAATTAATCAGAGATCAAATCGAGTGCCTCCACCGATTATCCCATCCGTATGTCTATATCTCTAGCCGTCTCTAGCATTCGTTTGCGAAGCAGGTGGCAGTGCATCAAGTTAATTCGCCCCCACTAGCGCTCGCTGAATCAATACCTCCGCCGAATACCAAAGGCGGGCCGTACGCGGTCGCCCAACGCAAACTGACAGTCCGTACCACCCTTTACCACGGTTTAAAACAAAAGCATCCTGCGGCGTCGCCTCGCAAACCGCGTGATGTATGGCAGAACTTTTCATTGCAAATTTTTATTTTTAACGTGTACCTGCTTGGGGTGCTCACGTAAGCAGATTCTTGTATAGCCAGTTGACGATCGCGACCACGTTGCCTTGTGATTGTTGGTTGCTCCCGGATAATTCGCATTTTATAAGCGCCCGCATTTCATCATTATAGAAGCCACATATCTCCTTGCCTACTGTGCTGTCCTGTGTTCACATCGTAACTGCTGTGGTGGGGTCTGTGGATCGCCCTTTGACGACGTTGATCATCGCGATCCGATAAGCGATCACGGTCGCGCCACTGACTGACACACGCAGGGTGCAACCTTACTGGCTCGTCAAGTTACTCCACAGAGCACAGCATGCCCAATTTTATTCAGTTCATCAGCATGGCGACAGTAACATGACAACCTTGATTTCCTTGTGTCTCATCCTTGGGATAGCTCAGCCTGGAGCGAGTGCCGCCGCGAGTGAAGTGGAGTGCGTTGCGTGGATTGCGTACGCCGCGCCACGGCCTCGGACCGTCTTCCAGTGCTCTCCCCCTTTTTGCTTCGTGGTGCATCGCACCTCGCCAAGCGCCAGCCTCTCTCTAGCCACCTGTGTCTTAGTCGCGGCTGAATGTCTTGGTCTTGAGAGGCTTCCTCAACTCTTGGCAACTGCCTGGTGCTTGTTTCTGCCACCTCGGTCCGCATCCCAAGCAAACGTCACCCTTGCCTTGTAAGCGGTGGTGGGGACCTGAACTCACGCAACTCACAGCGTCCAGCGCCTTTAGCTTAAGCCAGCTGGAACTTCCGTGAGCGACGCGACTGACGATTCCGGTGGCGAGAATCACGTTTTTTAGCTTACTACTCTCCCGGTAAAAATTTAAACCTTTTTAATCAATATTTTAATATTAACCCCCGGAAATATATCTCACCTCTTAACTGCCGTTGACCAGCACTGTCATGGCCGGCGAGTCTTGTATGACCGGCCTCAGCTCGGCCGCCGTCGTGCAGGCGCAACGCGCGGCACCTTGGCGTTTGTGCCACTGGCCATGCCAAGCGCCTCAGTGCGGCTAGCTCAAGAGGCTAGCTACAAAAATCTGGCGTACAAAACACGGTACAAGAAGCTACAAAAAAGCTACTCTCTTCATAACTACGCTTTTCCTCCTCCCTTGCCAAATATTTTGAGCATTAGATCCGATTATTTGGAAAACCTTCATTTTCAGGTGACCCCCTCCTTGGTGTCTTTTTGGTTGTATATTTTTTGTACTTTTCAATTGATTTGTTGGTTAAGGGTTCTAGTTAAACTTAGCGTGAAGAAAGTATGGATCATGGCTTTGTCTCCATTGATAATCTTTTGAAGATGTATAGATTGTGTAGTGTTTTTTTGTAATATTTCATTAATATTATAATAGATTTATGGTTGGGTTAGGATTCTAGCTAAACTTAACGCGTATGCGTACGAGATTGCGTTGGTTGTTTTGTCTTCCTTGATGATCTCATCGAAAATGCCTAGATTGTGTATTGAATTTTTTTATAGTATTTGATTTAGTACTAATGTTAAGCCTAAGATGTATGTAAAGCATGCGCGAGTCGCTGATAAAATAATTTATTTCCGCATCATCACTATATTGGAGTGGGGCGACTGGATGAGAAATTTTCGCCATCAGGTGCCTCCGTTCCAACCGTTCAGCAGACACGGCCTGCGGCCTCCATCGGCGGTGACCATGAATCGGCCTGGCTCGAGGACCATTAGAGCTCCGCTTGAGAGCCTCCTACCGCTTTGCCTTTGCTTTGTGAGTTCTGAAGTGTCATTCGTGGTCTTATCTTCGAGACCATGATCGGTAATTGTAGATGCCTAGAGTATGTGTGAATGATGCGGGTGCATATCGTGTGTTGCTCTACCGAGTTCCGAGGAGACTCATTTGCCCTCGGTCTTGAGCTACTAAGTAAATCGTCAAAATCATAAATCGGAGAGATCGGAAATGAATGACAAGAAGGAGTGCTGAGCTAGAGAGCAGGGTTAAGCTTAAGTATTAGTCATTCACCTTAATCATCACCTATATTATAATTACCCTGCTACTTTAGGACTTTATGCTATCCGGTACGTCGAGAATATAACGGTCCGATCTCGGATTTCTCATATTCTCTGATGTTCGACTTGCATGTCGGGTTAAGTCGTTAAAGTTACATGGTCAGTCCATGATTGTAGGAGTCTTCGAGACGCGCAAGATTTATGCGCTTGTGCCATCTGACTCACGTAACATTTAGCTCACTCTGCTTGTTGGCCATCTAATATTGTTTCCTAGCAATGTCGTGATACGGCAACTATTTAGTTATTGAAAGTGCTGCACGATCGGGCAATTTAAAGGGTATTGTATTTTGGGTGCCATACCATGGGTGGACTTATTTCCCAAAGGTAGTTTACTTGAACTGAGGTTCATTTGATAAATGCGAGCTAGGAGGAGATTTTGACGGTGACCCATATAGTGGACAACTTCTTCGTGGCACTTCGAATGAAGATTTGGAAAGAACAAGCTAGAGATAGAAGGAATGAAACATGATTATGGGTACTGCCATAGTGAGAGCGAAGAGGACGAATGGATGGTCGCACGGAACAACCGTCCAATTCTTTGGATCATCAAACTCTATGGAGGTGGGAGTCCACCCACTGTTGATCGAGAGGTCAGATGCGAGACTACAAGGTGAAAGGGGCGAGGAAGGAGAAAGGAAAAGAAGAAGCGGAAGGTTGAGGTTCGTTTGACACGGTCCTCTGCGCTGCGATAATTCATGGGGCTACAAAGGCTATCTGTCTGCAACAAGGCAAGAGGGCCAGACGTGGAGATGGAGACCATGAGAGGGTCTTCTTGGCTTAATCTATGCGGATGACCGAGGACCCCGAGAGGTGAGGAAGGTGAGGAGGATGAGACCCGTTTGTTGAATTTGTGATGTAATATATTTGTTGAACTTAGTTGAATGTTCCTTGCTTACTTAGAACCTTTTAGAAAGAATGTAATATGTAATCTACTTGAACAATTATGATCTCTCGTTTGTTAAAGGATAATAGTAGTGTTAGTAGCGGCTGCGATTACATTGGTGGTTTTGGTAGCTATATAGTTGTTTCTCATTGCATTGTGTATCTCTATAGGGAAGACATGGACCCTATTTATTTGAACATATTAGTGATGGCGTGGAATCTTCAGATGCAAAAGCTCGTCCAATAGGCATGGAGGTCAATTTACCCATGCCTTTTTCCTTGGACAGGACGTGGGACTATGGAAATTTCTACATATACATCCAGGGTCATGAGCACTAATTTTGCACTATCATGCATGAAGTTTGATCTTTATTTTTTCCCTTTTTTATCATGGACTATACTTATTTTCATGTAATGGAATTTAAAACATATATGTCATACATTTGTGTTGATACCAACCATTTCTAGCTTTTAAAAAGTAAAACATATTTGATAATTAAAATTTGAAAACTAAAGAAAAATCAAAATCCTATTTAGGCGCATTTGAACATCTGAATCCACACCTTACTAAAATCAATAGTTGTATGCAAACCAAGCATCATCCCGATAAACAGAATATATGTTACTCAGCTACAGCCGCAGTTTGCGCCCGCCAGTGCTGTGTTCATCCTGCCTTGGCCATTGCTCATCTCGGCACCAATCTCTCGCCTGTAGAGGGTTCGCCTCGCTAATCGGCAATCCGAGGGTTGGCGAGGCCGGAGAAGCCACCACTGGCAATGCCGAGTATCTGGCCCGGAGTCAGAAGAATGCGTAATCTTATCCAAAGCCCACAGGCGCCTCAAGTCCTTCAGACACTGAGTAAATGGGGCCGATCATCGGCAGAGAATGACTGAAGTGCATCTTGCTGACGATTAAGCTGCAGGACACAGCGACGGAGATGGCACTGATATGCGTCGTACTTTGGTTGGTTCCGGGCCCCATGGCATAGTATCGGGCGAGGAGATCTGCCGTGCGAAAGACAACGAGCCTGCTTTTGCACCTCTGGTATCGTAGCCACGGAAGTGAAGTCCACTGTAAGAAGTGGCCAGACCGTATGAACAGGGTGACGCTTGACAGATGTGGTTGGTCGCCGGCGGTTGTCGCGGTTAGCTCGAATCGAAATGCAATACCAACCCATTGCTTTTCGCTGGCGCCCCCAGAGAAGTATTTTTTTTCTCTTGCAATCATCAAAAATCAGCTGGATGGTATTATGAAACAAAAATCGGTATACAAAATCCTTCATTAAAATCATGAAGTAGTTCAATGGGGATCTACTTACATGTAATAAGACCAAAAAGTAGTACAATAAATTTATTGAACAAGTATGCACTATGTCTCTCAACTTGCCCGACCGAATGGAGTGGAAAAATATGTTATATACAACAAAATTAGTGTTTACATCACAAAGGTAGTCTCTCTCTGACTTTGCTTGCCATCGAGTAAGGTCTCTCTCCTTACAACATCATATTCCATCACTTCGCCAGACTTTCGGGACCTCAGTGTGCTTGTCGCGCCAGGGACGCCATGCCTGATAGATGCACGTTGTCGCTACCGTCTCGCAGGTGGCTTCTATGTCTGGATGCCGGTAGCCATTTGACTCATTGGCTGTGGTCATAGCCGCGAGTTTAAGCGACGTGCCCACAGGTTAATTTGTAATCAATGAATGTAGAGCATCTGAAGCATATCATCAGAGAACGTCGCTGTCGTGCGCTCAACGAGCAAGATATACAGGCAGTGACCGACGTCTGGCATCGGCCTGCACCACGGGCGCCACGAAAAACCAGTGCTCCTCACCTTGGCCAGCCTGGAGTAAGCTGTCCAAAGTCTGATCCGCACCTTGTCTTGCCGCGATGAAAAACTACACCCGTCGAAGAGCATGAATGGTTTGATCTATGCGAGAATGCATGGACAAGTCACCCAAACATGAAACTGCTCTGGCTACAGCGCCCCATGCCCCACTTGCCGCCCGTAGTAGGCCCTTTGGCCGCTATTTCTTAATACCCCGTATCTTAGGCACCCTCGTCGTTCGACGTCATCCGAGTCCACAGGTCATCTCAAATATACTCTGGCCACCGCCAGTGCACCTGAGGTGCAAGCCCACCGCACCACTCTCCCGCACCCTAGCCTGACCCCAGCTACATTGGCGGCCGTGTGTGTATCGTATAATATAGGAATGTTAACAAAGTTCATCTGGTAGAAACTCCTGCTAGCTCCAATTCGCTTAGGTCCCCTGTCTTTGCGCAAGAATGATGCTCAGTCGGTGGGTTCTCTGCTCGCGACCCGTGATTCATCGTACTCATCGATCATGGTGTCCGACCAGATGTCGTAGCTCGCGTTCATCCGGTAAGGAAGGTGCTAGGTGTTCGACGTCAGAGCTACAACAAACTCGAACATAATGCATTGCTCCATTGTTGCTCTCTCAATCTCAATCCTTCCCACCACTGTTGGGTGAACCCCTCGCGCGGTATTCACACTGGCCGACTTACTATATCGTCAGCTGTCGAACATCGCACTGTCGAACAAATATCAATGATCATTTAGTGTGAAACACCATAATGCAATCAGTCAAGTTGTTGTCAGCATGTGATCCGAATCAAGTGGGGTGAAGGGCTCGTGCGTTATATGACAGTCGTCGAGCCGATCAGCATCAGCACAAAACCAGGCAGCAGAGGTGCCACTCAACCACATGAAAGAGATATAGGTCACATCCATCCCGCCCCAGTACAAAGGGGCTAAGTTCCATCCCTCCTCCCAGCTAGTGTCCACAATACTACCTATACAACATTATTTAACAGCATGACTTACTACTCATTATATAGAGTACCGCTAGTAACTATATAACATTTCCAGCACAACTCGTTAACCGTCAATGTCGTCAATATCTTCGGGGTTCGAGACTAAGGGTGCGGCGATGTACCTGCCCAAGCATCCCCGAGGTTGTCCTCACGCCTCATGCAGATGTGCAGAGAAACCATATGTAAGACCATATGTGACCATAGCACATCGTCACAGTCGTAGCTGGTCGTAGTGGGGCGCTGAATCGGACACCCTCCCTATCCCGGATGCAATTAAGCGTCTGTCATGCGAGGCCTCCTGCTCCAGCCCAGTGCGCGACATGCGCTCTACTCGCAAACGGCGTCATCATCCTTGTGTACAGTTCGTCAGTCTCAATGGTCAATCTCAGGCAGCGCCTCCAGAACGGGCCGGGTACCATGGCGTGATTTGATGACATAGGACCCTGTGCGACTCCGGACCGGTGTCGGACCTGGACGGGAGAACATTCTCACCACCTCACTCGGTTCGCCATGTCGCCAGCTCACAACCAGGTCTTCACCAAACAAATAAGTACGCCCAAGAGCATCAAATACAAGACCACCGGAGCAAATATCAGGGTGCACAGATTCTCATATAAACACAATTATACACACGCATTAAATTACGGTACTGCACGCGGTGCATTAATTAACTTAACACTCGCTGCTTGTAGACGTATAGATGGCATATATCCACAAAATTCCTCCGCGGCGCGACTAACAACGGCTGTCCTTAACCCTTCTGCAGTACTAATCAACCTTTGGAAAACTCCTCACGGCAGAAGGCATGAGCCATGAGGGGAAACCAGGGAGGTGGAAGCCTGCTATGAGCTCTCGGAAGGCAGTCTGAGCTTTGGCTTGCAGCAGGGTACCTCTAGTCAAGGGTCATCGAGAGCAAGGATGCTAAACCCCACCGATCAACAAAGTATTTGTTGCACTTTTGAAAGAGTATTGTACTATTCCAGAAAACGGCAAGGCACGAATCCCTTTGAACACATTGTTCCAAGACTCCGCGCCGTTTATGGTCATGATGCCGTAACGGCAACCACCTTCGTCGAAAGCAAGCGCCCACTTGCTCTTGTGCACCAACTGTTCCGCCATCCATTCCCTCGCCCGATCGTTCAGCATCATATCTAACTCTTTCAACTTTTTGTCGAAATTTTTCTCTTCTCTTGCCCAACAAACCTCCTTCAGCTTGGACACCACCTCCTTCTTCTTATGTCTTGCCCATATATTGGCCACGAAGTGTCTCATGCACCACCTATGCTCAAGAGGTGGAAAACCATCGATTTGTTCCACAGCCGCATTTAAAATGCCTTGGTGACGGTCCGAGATCATGCAAACCTTTCTGCCCCTGCCGAGAACCTCGCGCCTCAGAATCATCATGAACCATGCCCAGCTAGCATTGTTCTCTCCCTCGGCCATCGCAAATGCAAGAGGCAACAATTGATCCTCCGGATCAACCGCAACGGCCGTCATCAACACACCCTTATACTTACCGGTTAGGAAGGTGGCATCAACGAGTATGACCGGCCGACAATGCTCGAAAGACTCCACACACTGGTGGAAGCACCAAAACACACGCCGAAGCACATACCGCAGACTGTCATTCTCATCGACCAAGAAACTACCACCCGTGTAAGTATAGAACTTTGTACCCGGGTTAAAGTGTTTAATTGCACTCAAGATCCTTGACACCAAGTTGTACGCCTCCTTCCAGTCCCCATACAGCATGTGCATGGCGTGTTGCTTTGCTCGCCATGCCTTTGAGTACTTCACGCGGTACCCGGTGAATGCAAATATGGACTCTATCAATGACGCAACTGAGACGTCACTATCCACCGCGACAATGCCAGCGATACGACGGCCTAGATACTTGGCCGTGTTTTGAGCATGCACCCTCTTTGTCTTCGACAAGCCACATGTGTGCGGTTGCCTCACACGAGTAATCTTCCATCTCCCATTATACTTGTTCGGCCAAGCCCACACGCCCCACAGGCATCCTTGCTTGCACATCACCGTGTATCTGACTTTGGCGTTCGAATGCATCACTGTGTACGGCCTATGGTGCCTCACCGCATAGTCCATCAAGAAATACTGCAAGTGCTCCAACGTGTCGAATGCCATGCCCTTTCGGATCTCCAGGTTCTCAGCATCCGGGAGTACTTCGGTTGATAACAAGCCGCTTTCACATATTGCCATGTGAGTTCGGCTTAGGTCATGAAATGTCGCTAAGGTCGGCGCGTCGACATCAACTGACTGCAGCTGACTCCTCTCCTTTAAGGACAAAGCGTACAATGTTGGCCCTCTAACCAGCACGTCCAGGGTAGGAACCACGTTGGCACCTTCTTCGTCCACCGCATCTTCTTCCTGCACCGCATCTTCTTCCTTCGACTGTACTGATATTTCATGGCCTTGTACCACCTCTTCTTCTGCGGCCTCCTCATCCGCGGATTCATCATCTGATCCTAGAGAGATTTCATCGACATCCACCTCACGTTCTTCCTCCTCAAATGCTCCATCATCGAAATCATCCATGACAAAGGCATTATGAAAGGTAACACCTAGGTCTTCCATCGCCTCCCTGGGAAATGCTTCATATATTACCCGGGTTTCTCCATCTATGGCCACATCCTGAGTCAACTGCTCTGCAGGCTCCTCTTCCTCTGCAATTCCCACCTCCTGAGTCAAGTGCTCGCCAGGCTCCTCTTCATCCACAACTCTCTGCACGGCTTGTACAAGAGTTGCTAACGACCTACCCACAGGAGAAATATCAATCACCACCTCCCAACAGCTAACATTGCAATTCTTCACAACTTCCTTATAATTATTCCAATCCGACTCCGATGCAATCTTCATCATCACGTAGTGAGCCCTAGCCTTCCCACAATCGAATCTGCTTTGCAAAAACAATTCACCTTCACCAACACCACATCTAACCACAGACCGACATCGGAAAACTAAATCATCATAACTTGGGGTTCTATCAAACAACACAACCTCTTCCTTCATATTCTCAAACTCCCCGTTCTCTCTAACAGTTCCACCATGAAACAATCGGACTAAACGATCCATCTACAAAATTGCATATAAAAAATGAAAATGGTTTAGCCCTACGATGCATAGCACCAATCTATATAAATGTTTCTTTCGATTTGCCCTAATATATTCGTTGCGTATTAACAACTATATGAATTTCCAACATCTATATGCACTACCTATTAAAAAAACCCTAAGCTATTATATGCATTACCTACAAAAAAACCCTTAGCTAGCAACAATAAAAAACCTAACTTTAGATTAGCACCTAACATTATTTTCACCAAACTATGGAATACATATTATATGGATCAACATCTTTTTTCACACATAATATGGATTAGCAACAAAAAAAACTAACTAAATACACGTACATATCTACACCTATATTTTGAGTTAAATCGATACATGCAACAAATTCTACACGTTAATAGTTTGGACAGAATGTCCATAGCGAATCGCACAATACTTAGATTGAACTAAAAACTTAAAATCAAACATAAATCCATATTTTCATTTCAAAACTACTACTCAAAGAATTACGAAATGCGCTCAATCGAATGCGAAATAACGCAAGTGAAGGGGGGCATTACCTTCCCAGGAGGGTGGGGAATCCGTCCCTAGTCTCCGATCGGTAAACAACAATGGCGGGCGGGCGGCGGCGGCGGCGGCGGCGGCGGCGGCAATGGATGGGAAGTAGGGCTAGAGCAACGCCCTCTGCAAAGGCCTCGGGGTCGATTTTAATTTGGTCCTGCCGCGCCAGGCGGGGTGGCGCGGCAGGGACTGGCCCGACACCGCTTAGAGAAACTAGCCTGGCCCCACGGGTCAGCACTACTGACGTGCCAGGCGGCATGGCGCGGCAAGGTGGGGCCCGCATCTGCCACGTCTGCGGCTGCCCGGCCGCGAGCGCCAGCGTGGCAACCTTGTCAGCGCCACATGCATCTGGCGCTGCGTGGTGGAGCAGCCGCCAGAGGGTTGGCGTGGCCAAAAGGGTTAGAAATAAAAAAAAAATTTCCGAGGGTTAATATTAAAATATTGATTAAAAAAAGGTTTAAAATTTTTTTTTTTCTTATCTCCACAACTGAATGTAACAGATTACACTGACTTAAATACACGGGCAGCCACGAACTGCTAACAGCTCGTCCTCATCCCACGACCTCTCGCACGCTCCATCGTATTGCTCCTGAGGACTCGGCTGCCCACGTCTCAGCCACGCGCCTCCCGTAGAGTCCACGATCTGATTTCTGTGCCACCAACGGTTGCTCGACGTCTAGACACGTACGCAGACAGCAAGTAACATGCACTCTACTGCTAACACCATGCAACTAGAAAAAACGACGTGCAAACACATGTCAAGATTAGTGCTAACAATTGGTATCCGTATTAGTACTAACAATCTCCTTGGACGTGACTTCATGACAATGGCATATCTCTTCCTTGTCATGAACTCAACTCGTCAGATCCATCTTCACATACTCGGAATCGACTATAGGATAGCGGACACACCTCGTCAATCTTCTCATCATCTCGTAGCCGCCTCGCACAGCTACCTATGGCTCCAATACGAGTGAAGCATCATTGTCTGTGATCTCCTGCCACCAATGCATACCTCCTCTACGGGCACCTTCTGCGACTTGGCATCACACCGACCTCCTTACGGCTTTATACTGCCGCCGCCATGAACACAACCTCCTGCCATTGTTCATGGCCTCCATGATGTTGTGTCGCAGGTGTTGCCGCTCCTGGTCGTAATCACGACGACTGCATCGCCTTCTGTTCTTTCTTTTGGACACACATACATACAACGTGCATCTACTCACTCTACGTGCAACACTCCTAATCATATGCATGCATGTAATCAACACGGCACGTGCTAACAGGCGCACACACCCAACTCAACACTTCTAATTCTTGTACTCATCTACTCTTACATCCATGCACTTACACATGTGCTGTCCCTAGCGAGCCGAGCGTCGCCGCGAGCATCGTCGCGTGCGCCGAACCGCATTGCCGCTGACAGAGCGCTTGCCGCCACGCTGCCTGCTTCGCTCGTGCCCCCATGCCGCACAACGGCCACTATCGGTGCCGCTCATACTCGCCATCAGGTCGTCCTCGAGGGCTGGTGCAGCACTGTACTGACCCAAACAAGATTTCGTAACCTCGCTCTAATACCAATTGTGGCCTAGATACTCTAGAAGAGAACTTACACATTGCTCTCGCTAGCCCTTCAACACACGCGCTCGAGATAGATAAACACCGCGCTTTGGTGCAGCTCCGCAAAACTGCCGAGCGCTGCTTTTCTTTACTCTGTTATTCACTCCACAATTAACAGCTAATTACATGGTTTATATATACAGACAACACATGCCGCTGCCTCTTGATCTGCTTGACTTGCAACTGTCTCCCCACGTCTCGCGGCCACGTCCCGTACGTGCACTCCAGAGCAAGGGCGGACCTGAGTCTAGGGCTGGGTGGGCTCAAGTTCGAGTCGTAAGCGTGGACCTGAGTCTAGGGCTGGGTGGGCTCAAGTTTGAGTCGTAGGACTATTAGTAATGATATTCATCAATAGATTGACCCGGTAAAATTCATGGCAAGGGACAGCCCAACCCGAGGAGGAGACGAGCGGACGGCCTCCTCATCGCGAGACGAGACGGCGCAACCGCGACTCGCGACTCGCGAGGAGACGAGCGGTCGAGCGGACGAGGCCCAAGTGCCGCAGGCCGCGGCCCGTAGATACAGCCTACGCGTAGACTGCGTAGACGCGTAGCTGCGTACACGCCGAGGCGACGGGCGACAGCGACGCGGTGACGCCGTCACGCGGTCACGCCGAGTTGCGCGCCGATGAGTGACACGAATCGACGACGCAACTCAGCGACTCGCAACGCGCAACTCGGCGTCTCGGCGAACTCGCAACTCGCATTCTCGCAAGCCAACTCGCAACTGGATTACTCGACTACGCCATGTCGCCGTCTACGCGCAACGCGCCGCTGCGGCGCTGCCGGCCTGCGGAGCTACTCCATTGCGATTGATCCATCTGGGCATCTGCCGGCCTGAGGACTCGGCGACATCTCAACATCGAAGCCAACGATCAGCTCTCTGCAGCCATGCATGCAGCTAGCCTCGTGGCAACCTAGCTCACCTAATCTCATGCACTAATTAATTAACTAACTATAGCTACGTGCAGCATGCAACGCACACTACTCAACGTGCATGACATACGTGCACGTACTGCTAATTACTATCTAATAACCTAGTTACAGATTAGTTCCAACAACCCTGGCGCCCCAAAGCAGCATCGATCGTCTTCCACTTTCCCTTCAACTCGTCGGACGCCGGCAGCTTTGTAGCATCATAGTACAACTACAACCCGCACGACTTCCTGCCACCACCTGCGCCGGTACTCCGGCCAGTCGCTGCCCCTCACCTTCAAGATGCCGCCGTCATGCCTGTCCAGCTTTCAGATGCCCCTGCCCCTACCGGCACTGCCGCTCGCCGCGCCATCGGACTTGGGCATGACTGCCGCTTGCTTCTTCATGGACAGCCTGCCTTACACCACGAATGTCGTCCACGACGGCGCGGCGGCTGCTAGGAAAATAACGGGAGCATCCGTTTTAACATTTATTGGGCACCTAGATTTGCCGCTTAAGAGCATATCTAGCCGAAACTCTATAATACTGCTGATTTTTTATGGACAGAGAAGTTGCTGGAGGGAAAAAGTCGTTTATAGTGTAGTGTAAAGCATAAAGGAATTTTAGAGAATGAATAGAGTGGGTAGAAAATAGTGTTGTAGAGAAAAAATTTGAAATGGCTACTGTAGATGCTCTAAGGACGCGGATACGCATGGATTGGCCTCCAGCCAAACCACTTGCATTTAGACTTTGCACCTGCCATGAGCTGATACCAATTATTGGTAGACTTAGGTGTGGTTCTTTTTAATTTATCTCATTTGCTTATCTCGTTTGCTTATTTACTTCTCAACATGGTCTCAAGAGTCAGATCAACTTCGTTCAACTTGTGTTACAGAGCTTTTATATACGTCTTCGAGATAGGAAAAAAAAAAGAGAATCTAAAAATTTTATAAAAAAACCCAATAAATCAAATAAGCAAACGAGATAAACAAATAAGCCCCACCTTATACTAGAGGGAATGCACACATTGTTTCTTTCTTAGAACATATGAACTCGAAAAAGAACTAAAGAACACGAGTATTTGGCCCGGCGACACAACTCGCCGGTTTTCTTCTGCTTTCTCTCGCTCCTCCTTAATGAAACTGATTACAAGGTACATACAGCCATACAGCCATCACCTACACAACTTCGGCGCAGCGACTCACGTGGTCACGCACGTATTGGCTCCATGACGGGGTCACCTGAAGACTCGACCACAAGTAACAGAGAGATCCACTTCCTTCGCCACTGCTCCAAACGCCCAGCACGTCGACCACTAAACACTTTTGCTAATAACCCAACTAATCCATGCATGCACTACTCCTAACTCCTTTAATTGCATGCACATGCAAGACTCGGCCATCCTAATGAATCGGCCAAACACTTAACCATGCAACTAAACACTAGTCCAACCATCACGATGCTCGTGACTTTCGCATGTGCCCAATAGAACTGAACATGCTCAGTTACAAGATTAAAGGCTAACATCATTTCCATGCTAAATTTTTGCTTGGTACCACAGGACATGGAAAAATTGTGCACAAAGAGTTAAGGACGATCTATTTAGATCATTCAAAAAATAAAGACGATCTATTTACCCTACCAATAGACCTTGATATCAAGTTTTCTACGACATCATTTGATATCAGGCAATATTGTCCCATTGGCATCCATGTAAGCTGAACAAGTTTGATTGTTAGTGCACAAATCATGAATCAAGCTGATTTGTTGACATCAAGTGTCGCCTGTGTGGCCTCTTTGATTTGCAAGATTTTGAAAAACGTGGAATAGAAAAATGTAGGATTGCAATGCAAGAATGGTACTGTGTTTAATTATATCATAGAAATTTTTCTAAGGGGTATGAACTCACATGTAATTTCATTTGTAGGCACGTCCATATGAAAGAATTCCTAGGAATCTTACTATCCTATTTCTACAAATCAAGGAAGCCATTAGTCTTTCCCTGAATGGAAAACCTCAGTGCCTTATTTTATTAGTCAATATGTGGAGGGGACAGATAAATGAATAGTTAGTTGTATTTCATATCTCAAAATCCTTTTTATATAGTACACAAGAAACATCTCGGATACCCTTAACACATTCCACTAATACGCTTGTACGATGGATTTAAAGAGTTTAATAACATATTAGAAGAGAATGCTCTACCATCTTAATGGATAATCATGAACAATTATCATGATCATATTTGCGATGAGTGGCATGTGCTAAACATGTATCACCAAAATCAACCAGGGGATAGCTGAGAGTCTTTGCCTTTTCCTTATGTACTTTTCCACGAATTGTGCAATTATCCATATACATTTTCATAGCGTCCTTGTTGATACAAGAAAATAGTGCAGCAAAAGGGCAAGCCAGAATTAAATCATTTGTAGTTTCCTTCTGTGAGCAGAAGTAATCCATACTTACAGCCTATTTTTGCAAAAGCATCCCATTAGTCATTATTGAGACTAACAATAATAGCAAGCAGCCAAACAAACATTCTACATTTACTAGAAACTGGCAAGTTTCTTGTCCAGTAAATCTCACCCTGTCCCCTAATAGCACAGAATACACTAAAAAATGTACATCAATCGTATTCATGTCTTTATAAGAAATTTAGTATAATTCCAACTCTTTGATAAACAAGTCCATGAGAATTTCTTTTATAACCATAAGAACCAAAAACAAGCACGCATGTACAAGATTGATTTAAAACGCCTATACAAATAAGATTGATTTTACATGAACCCAATAAAATATCACTAAACATACCGGATAGGTTTACAATCACCCGTCATAGCAAATCCGATCCAAAATGAACTAGTTTATCCATTTTGTCTATACCCAAAACAGGAAAAATATCTAGAGTTTGGACCTAGGAAAAATATCTAGAGAGTTTAGACCTAAGTCAGCCCCTGAGGTCCAAGCTATAAATCAGGCAAATTAATGACATCATTTCTGCAGTCTGTGCACGGTTTTCCTGAACCGAAAAAACCGTCCCGAAAAGACCGAACCAAACCGGTCAAACCGGTTTGACCGGTTTTTGGTATAAGGGACGGTATAGAAAAATGTGGAGGTTTGGTATTCGGTTTTTTTTGGTAAAAACCGAGTGTAAACCGTGGTAAACCCAAAAAACCGAACTAATTAGAGATGACTTTTTTTTGCAAATTGTTTGTTCAATGGCTAGCCTGCTTGTTAAGTTTGAAAAGACTAATATACAGTACATACTCATGTTTGTTGTTGTTGATGAATGTTAATTGATAATTGGTCATGGGTAATTAACTTAAGTACCCAAAAAGTGATAATTTGAATCAGTGAATCTGTACCCATACGAGCGTATGGTAAATTTGGTATTTACCGATACCGAACCGGTTTTTATTGGTATTTACCGATACCGAACCGGTTTTTATTGGTATTTACTGATACCAAACCGAAGTTTTAATTGGTAAATTTGGTATCTTGTTTTAAATACTGTATTTTAAAAAAAAACCGTATTTACCAATTAAACCGTATGCACAGCCTGAGCAGTAAGAGTGATCTAATATTGATAGTGTAACAAGAAATAAGCAGAAAGTGGAACTGTCGAGTGTGCCTGGACAGTCTGTTCGGCTAGTCAAAGAAACTATATTAAACATTTTGACTTTGCCAAGTGATTGAAAGACACATGATAAGACAATATTAGGAGATGTTAAGACTCAGAATTGTACTTTTATGCAGACACATGGCAAAGTGGATATGTGCAATATGCAGTGTCCTAGCAAGCTCATCAACAAAAGAAAGGACGCACTTGGAAAGATCTCCCATCATAAACAGAGCTTTTGTTAGTGCTCTATAAACAATCCACAAAGCCATTATTCTTTTCTAAGAAAGACACAAAATAAGCACTAGAAACAACCACCATTAGCCAATGCAACCTTATTACCACAATTTAGGGGAGATAATAACATAACAGCAGGAAATGTAAAGTATGCATTGCTAGAGATATAATCAGGTACATGGTAGTTACCATAAGAGATAGGTCAGTTAGTGTCTGCGCAGGTGGCAATAAGCTAACACAGAGCTGGTCAGTGATTATCTGCATTTCTGTCAAATTGGTGGGCAAGAGTTATTCAATTATAGCACATAAAGAGAACAGTGGATACCTAATTGGCAGATGTCAAGTGCTCTCTTCCTCACCATGACACCACCTTCCACACCCGTGTAGCAGCTACTGCTGGATCTGATTGCACTATGACCATCCTGGTACTGCTGTCTCCTTGCCGGTGACACAAAGTGGACCATCCATCAATCTTGTCTCAGAGTCCTGCACCTTGTGGAGCACCGTGGACATGCTGATGAAGCCATCCTCTATAATGTAGTGCATGTGGCTTGTCACCAATGGCCTTGAGCACAACACCTCTGTTGAGAGATGACTGAATCCAGTTGAAGTACAGACCACATCCCCATAGCAGCCACTCCATAAGCTGCACGTGAGGGCAAGCCAGATATAAAGTCAGTGTGCAATCTGATGTTTGATTAAGACAACAGAAAGATTAAAATCTTATCTCACAATGTTACCCTTTCACATATGCCTGAACATTGTAGATCACCCTCTGTCAAGTCCACAATGAAGTAAAAACTACTAATGCTATGGAATAATTAGTTAAAAACACTAATCCCAATTTGAGTCATCCAAAACAGATTTGTAAAATTATCATTATGATGTCAGACTAGATCATGTAAGAGCAGAAATTCAAGTGGTACAATCTATGTGGCATGGCACAGTGAACAAAATAATCAGGATAGTAGTATGTCTTACGTATTGCTGCTCCTACTTCTACCAAAAAAAGCTGCTATGTCCATGCAGCAACTAAACTGAATTCAAACATGGAGTTGGAAGTTGAACATCTATCTATTGAGCTATTATGTATATATGCTTAGGTCATTAACAAATTCTTGCAGAGATAATTAAGCAACTGGATGAATTAAGACTAGAACCAAACTGATCCAATAAACATAAAGCCCTTTGACATGTGGCACCTAAAGCTCTAGAATTGGAACTAGAATTTGTTTCACACAGAACAAACTGATGCTTTGTCACATGGAAGTTAGAACTGCATAGGTATAAAGAGTAGCAGTTTGAACCCAAACAGTCGAACACACAAACTTCTCTGAATACACAACAAGAGATTAATTGTTGCGCATCTAGAAGTCTGGGACATGGCTAAATGAATAAAAGAGAAACTAAAGCAAAAAAAACAAACTACTGCAACTCGACTTGCATGCTACTGAGCAGGTGGGACTACAGATGACCAGGGTTATTTAGAAAAAATACAGGGTAACCAGTTCTAGTAGCACAGGGGTTTTAGAGTTCATTTGTGCTCGACTGAAAGGCTTAAGGGTGTAATGATTAAGGGCATACATATTAAAAAAGTATAAAAAAGTGATATTGTTGCTGTCCTACAAGCCGGTTGGCACTGAATTTTCTATGGTAACCCCTGCCAGTGATATTGGAAACTGGGTACCTCATAATTTCATCTTAATGGCTGCATAAGGATATTGGGAACTGGGCACCTCATAATTTCATCTTAATGGCTGCATAAGTAGATTATGTATATAAAGTAAGGCTTAAGTTGACAGGAGTGTTGTCATAATACACCAACATCAAAATGTAAAGTGGAATTAATGACAAGTACAGGTTTTTGCATATACAAATCTAGATCATATGCATCCGTTATGCACTACATTATAGTTCAGCAACACAAGGAAATAGTCTTGAATAGTCTTCTGGAACCAGTGTGCTAAAAATAGACATTGATCTACCAAGAGCTGCTTGCACCAGGTGTTGGCATATTGCATCATATTGTAACATAATGAAATGTAACAAATCCATTGGTGCATATACATAGGATCACAATTCATCATACTAAGTTGCATTTGTACTGCCTTACATGCGTTACTTCTACTTGTGATCTTTCCTGAGCTATGCAAGTGTGATTTCATCAAGCTCCGAAATATGGCTTTATTCTTTCACTGTATTCCATATGATTTAACTAGTATGCAAGCAGGAAAAGATTCCTAGGTTCTCTTATCTTCTTCATAACTGGAAAGTTGTACCCTGGTTCATATTTGCGTGCAAATGTAAAGTTTTTCAAAAGCATGACAATTGATAAGGACCTGAAATTTACCAAGAGATCTTCAATTGTAGCTTGGTAGGATTTTCAAAAATCATCCAAATTAAACCCATTGTGCCTGCATTTTATAAAATAATTCGTTTCTTTTCTCCGCCATAATCCTGAAAAATACAAGATGAAATTTACACAAGTACTGAACTGACCTGAAAAGTTCTAGGTAAACTTTGGATAGGTCTAATTGGCTAAGACTATTAATTATGTAGAAAAAGGCGTTACCCCTACATCTTGTGGGTTGAATAAGTTGGCATGCTTTTCCACCACTTTTAAGAACTTATTCAGTGACCTAGTAAAATAACACCAGAGTGATGCGCTTCACTTTTCAAATTAGTTATTTTCAGTGGATTAACTTTGAACTTCAAAGCTAATCAGATTATTTTTAAATGATACAAAATGTTGGGTTGTAAAGCAACATCTCTTTTTAAATAATGGAAATGGAAATAATATTCCGGCCTCTAAATCGTGGAGCAACATCTCGGACACTACCTTATATAATATGAGCAATAATCAATAATTAATAAAACAAAGGGAAAATTGCACTCATGCCATTATAAAGTTTATGTTTCGCAAAAATGTCACTTCATCTGACAATGACATATGACATGTGGGACCTGGACCAACATATCATAGACACATGAGTAGCAATTCTACAAAGTGGAAACTTTATAATGGCATAGTTGCAATTCGCAATATGTTATTGTCACATGAAGTGGTCTTTTTGCAAAGTGGAAGCTTTATAACGGCATGGTTGCAATTTGTCCTAAAACGAGTGAGAGGCTAAATTATAGAAGTGATACGGAAGACCACCAGGTAAAGATAACTTACTTTTCCGTCTCAACATTGAAATGGATCCTTTATTTTCCCATACAAACCACAAGTGACCAGCATCTTCTGAGTAAGGAAAATGTATATGCAAAGAATGTTCTAGCACTAGCTGTACATCTTCACACAATGCATTTTTCCATTCTGGTTGTTCACAATAACAGGATCTACTTGTTTTGCATGTCCAGTGCAAATGGGAGTAAGAAGTCCACGGATATGCATCTCATCATAAAGCTTTGAAATCTCTTTCATATTACCACTTCTAATATAACCTTGAATCAATGTCCAATATGTAATATAATTTGGATCTACATTATTCTCAATCATTTGGTCCAGAAGCTTGATTGCTTCTTTCATATACCCTTGAGTACAGAGACCATGGATCAGTATAGAATATGTGAATACAGTAGGCTGAATACCATCCTCTATCATCTTTTGTTTTAACTTGAAGGCTTCAGTTGTATTACCATCCTTGCATTGTCCATCAATTAGTGTATTATAGGTGATAGCATTAGGAGATATACCTTTTGACTGCAACTTATTGAAAAGGTTAACTGCCCTTGATAGATTCCCAGACTTGCAGAGGCCATAGATGAGAGAATTGTAGGTTATGATATTTGGAGCAAGACCAACGCTCAACATTGCATCCTTAAGACCAAAAGCTTCATCAACAAACCCTGAAGCAGAACAACCATGGATGAGGATAGAATAAGCGAAATGATCAGGAACAAATCCCTTGCTCTGTAGATCCTTGAATAAATTCATAGCATCTGCAATCCTTCCCGTTTTGCATAGCCCAAAAATAACAATGTTCCACATGATTTTTGTAGAATGTTGATTTCCACAAGCAACAGTATCAATGGCATGTGATACTTTACCGATCTCAAGTGTTCCTGCACTGCACCCTGGAATCATGTCAGTATCTACAAGTTTTTGTAGCATCAAATTTGCCTCATCAACCTTCCCCTTCTTATAGAAACAGCTCAGTAATGCACTGCATATGAACAGATTTGGAGCCAGACCCTTCTCAACCATCTCAAAATACAGGTTAGTGGCCTCATGTAGATCTCCCTGTTTACACCATCCAGCTATCAGAGCCCCATAAGTGACTGTATTAGGAGAACACCCCCTTGCACTCATTTCAGCAAGGATATCATTCACTTTGCCACATTTATTAGCTACAAAGAGCCCAGTTATGACAGAATTGAACATTTCAACAGAAGGAGTGAAACCTAATCGTTCCATGTCATTCACAATTTGAGCAGCCCTACCCAGGTCACCTATTTTACAATAACCATCAATCAATGTTCTATAAGTGAAACTATCAGGAAGACATCTCCATTCCTTCATCCTATCAAAAAGCTCTTCAGCCTCAGCCATCCTCCCAATCTTGCACAACCCATTGATAACTGTGTTAAATGTGATTACATTTTTTGCTAAACCCCTTGCCAAGGTTTCCTTCCAAAGGTTCAAGGCCTGCTCAGTTTTACCAGTGTTGAATAAACCGTCCAACAATGTGCTACAGCTAATCTCATTAGGTGCCACACCCCTCTGCAACATCAAGAACCACAATCTAAGCGCATCAGTGATAGCACCAAGTGAGCAAAAACCTTTGAAGAGTGCATTATATGTTAATGCTGTCACTGTGAAACCATTCCTTGCCATCATATCACAGATTTCAAATGCTTTGCTCATGGAACCTTCTCTGCAATACCCATTTACTAGAGTATTGTAACTGTATTCATCCATACTCACCCCTCTATTCTCCATTTCCTGTAAAACCTTCTGTGCTTCCACCATTCTCCCCAACTTGCAATATCCATTGATCATTGCGTTATACACAAACAAGTTAACCTGGAGCCCGGCATCCATCATCTCATCTCTTAACCTAGCTGCATCTTCCATTCTGCCCTTCTGGCAATAGCCATTGATCACTGCACCAAAGGCAACCTCATCAATTACAATTTTCTCATTTTCCCTTATCTCCCTCAGCACCCTCTCAGCCTCCTCCATCCTACCCTCCTTACAGTACCCTTTCACAAGCAAGGTATATGTCACCACATTTGGCGACAAACCCTTCCCTGGCAGCGACTCCAATATCCTTCTCACATCCTCAGACTGTCCCAGCCTGCAATACCCATCCATCACCGCATGATACGCCACCAGGTTGACCTCCACACCCATCTCTTCCATCTCCTCCATGAACTCCCCTGCCTGCTCCATCCTCCCGTCCCTACAGTACGCCTTCACCATGATTGCCACCGTGAACTCGTCTGGCAGTGTCCCAATGCTCCGCATCTGCTCAAACACAGACACTGTAGTGCTTGTATCCCCAACTTGCACTAGCTTGTTGAGCAAGCAATTGCAGGACCGCAGGGTGCGGCGGCAACCAACCTTTGTCATTTCGTCGAACACATGGAGAGCGTGAGCGAGCTGGCCGGCATCGGCGTGAGCCCGGAGGAGGAGGTCGAAGGAGACGGCTGAGAAGTTGAAATCTTTGTAGACCTCGACGAGGTGGGGGAAGAGGGGCGGGGTTATGGGACGCACAGAGAGGAGGGAAGCGAGGAGGGCGCGGGCGTCGGGGAAGCGGCGGGCGCGAGCGAGGATGTGAAGGACCTGCGCGTGGGCGAGGAGGGAGGGGTGAAAGGGGGCGAGGCGAAAGAGGTGGAGTGCGGCGTCGGGGTCTAGGCGGACACGGCGGAGGGCGGCGTGGAGGAGGGCAGGGGTGAGCGGGGAGGACGAGAGGAGAGCGGCGGCGGCGGGGAAGCGGTGGAGGAGGAGGAGGCGGGTGAGGCGGCCAAGGAGGGTGGAGTCGGTGGCGGCGTCGGCGCGGGGTTGGGCGGGGGAATGGATGCAGCGCCGGAGGAAGGAAAGGGGCCGTAGGAAGCGGCATCTCTGGGGCATGCAGTGGTCGGAGAGGTACTCGGAAGTGCCGCTGCGGCGGCGGCGGGTGGACGAAAGGCTCGGCGAAGGCGGGTAGCAACCGGCGAGGCGGGTGGTTTTTGGGTTTGGGAGATGGAAGTCAAAAGCCTTTCAACGGAAACAGGGCCGACTCTGGCCCATGGTCCAGGCCCGACAGGTGTGATTGATTCTGTGTATCTCCGGCTAAAAAGGATTTTTCAGAATTTTCTGTATCTTTGTATCACCGATTAAAAAGGATTTTCATAATTTATGTATCTTTGTCTTTAAAAGGATTTTTTAGAATTTGGTGCTCCAAATGTTGGTGATTGAGGATTTGTTGCTCATTGTGTCGAACCTGACCTAAATTACATATTTGACAAATCCTGGTATCCCTATGTAGAAAGAGTTTAATGCTCCCGATAAACAACATTAACAAATTATCTTGTCTCTTAAGGCTCCAACAAACAAATTTGGACCTACTAGATGAGAGTTCAATCAAGTTAGGCCATGCCATGCCGACATGACACGATGAGTCGCCTTGGGGCCATGCCTCAAGGTTGAGAGTTAGGGCAGCTGCCGCAGACACTAACCTTTTCTCTGTTGCAGAGACACGCCGCGCCAAACTTCCTTTCATCATTATCTCTGGGGAGAAGGTGACAGCGGTAGGAAGGGGAAGAAGGGGTGATGACTCGTGTGGATGATGACATGGTAGAGGAGGGAACCGAGGCCACGGCCTGTAAGGGAGGAAAGGGCAACAAAGAAGGAAGGGATTGGTCAGCCATAGGGCTAGGTGATACCTTGCAAGCATCTCGGCCCCTATTTTAGGTAATGTGGTATTTTGGTATTGATGACAAAGCACAGGGTGTCAACATTCGTGAAGAGTGGTCATAGATCACTTGGAACCCAAATGGTGATGGCATCAAGAAGAGGCAAATCTGTAGAGGCGAAGGTCTGACCCGGGAATCAAGCAGGGTCACTAGGAGTAGCTCTAGGTTTTGTTTTTTCCTTTTAGATCGTTTATCAAGAGGGGTCCAAAGTGTAGATAATTATTGTCGGATCTTGAGTTCTCATGATACACATTAGCTCTCTTATCTTCTTTCTAAAGCCTTAGAATAGGTCGAGGGAGAGTGTGCACGACGACGGGTGGTATTGGTGCCTTTATTGTTCAAATTGGAGCTCTCTGTGATCCACCGAACAGAGTCCGATGGTCACCGGATTGAGTCCGGTGGAGGTGTCTTCGAACGGTTAAAGGATCTAAACTTTCTGTGCACCACCGTCTAGTGGTTATCGGACTAAGTCCGGTGGAACACAAAAAGGTTTTTAAAAGGGGGTCGGGAGCAGTGAACTGAGTCCGCTAGGCCATCGGACCCTGTGGGAAATGGGCACCAGACTGGTCCGGTGCGTTCCAGAAGCGCGCACACAAGGTGGGCCAGGGCAACGGACTGTGTCTGTTCGCCACCAGACCCAAGGCATTAACTGCCACCGGACTGAGACCGGTGGGCACCGGACTAAGTCCGGTGGAATCTAGAAGTTGCGCCGGTGAGACCCCTATGGGATTTACGGCTACCGGTGACACCAGACTAAGTCCGGTGGAGCCCCAACGGCTAGTTGCTGCGGGATTCCAAGTTCCAACGGCTAGTTTCTGGTCTTGGGGCTATTTAAGAGAGTGGGTGAGCTCCATTACAAAAGTTTTTGAGCTCTATCACTAAGGTTTTGAGCATTCATTGAACTAGTCGAGTCTGGTGGAATCCAGAATGTTGCGCCAGTAAGACCCCTATGGAATTTATGGCCACCGGACCGAGTCCGGTGGAGCCCCAATGACTAGTTTCTGCGGGATTTCGAGTTCCAACAGCTAGTTTCTAGGTTTGGGGCTATTTAAGAGGGTGGGTGAGCTCCATTACAAAAGTTTTTGAGTTTTATCACTAAGGTTTTGAGCATTCATTGAGCTAGCCTAAACCATTCAATAGCCTTGGAAGAAGAGAGCATTTTGTTCTTGAAATTTTATCCACTTTGGTGTGTCTCTAACCCTAATTAGTGTACATCTTGAGAAACTCTTAATCCAGTGTGATCAAGACACTTGGGCTTGTTATTCTTAGAGCAAGAGCTCCTAGACGGTCTCTTGGAGGAGAGGTGACAGAGTGATCTTCCGATGAGCTTGTGGAAGACCTCGGTGGTTGTACAAAGTTCTTTGGAGTCCACATTGCTGAAGAGGCAAAGGACTACCCGAGTCGACAACCCAACTCGTGGTAGAGTGTGGGAGGAGCTATACTCTTGACAAGAGTGCTCTAACGAGGAGTAGAGGGAGACCTCGAACCTCAGGAAAAAAATTCTTGAGTCTCCTTTTATTTCTCGCATTTACTATTCCATATTTATTTATATTGTTGTGTTGTTTGTATTTTAGGCTCTATCTCATTCTAACTTGTTTATTAATATTGTGAGCCTAATTCAACTTTAATTGAAAGAAAATTTAAAATTGTCTATTCACTCCCCTCTAGGCCATCGATCCTATTTCATACCTAATACCCGGTGCTTGACAATGTCACCGAGCATGACGATACTGACACATACCTGATACTCAACAACACTTGATACTCTATATTTGACGATGTCCAATACTCGTACTCCTTTATACACGATGATACCTCGATACTTGATGATGCCCGATGCTCAATGATCATGATACTTGCTAATGATATTTGGCCTATGGTACTTATTGATGATATCTAACACTCGACGATACCCGAAGTTCCATGATACCTAATAAGTTGCAACAATACCTTTTGATACTACTAATGATACTTCTCGAAATAGAACAATACCAAAATGATACCCGATGAAACTACTTTATGATAATTGCGGGAAGTTCACAACACATGATGATATTCAATAATACATGTTGGCACTACTATATGATTATTGTGCTAATTCGATTACATAATATTTGTCGAACTTCAGTGGTACCTAACAATACCCAACGATACTTGTTTATACTATTGTATACTTCAATGAAAACTCAATTATAAGTGATGATACTTGATAATACCTAATGATATTTGAATGATACATGCCGATTCAACTACATGATAATTATCAAAACTCATTGATACATAACAATACTCAATGATATATACATGCTAATACCATTTGTATGATTATTGAGGAAAATCAATGATACGTGGCGATATACAACGATACCCCATGATATTAGATGATACAACCGATTTAGTTGCAAGATGCTTGTTGAAACTCATTAATACATGTTGATACTTGTTGAAATTATGCCATACATGATTATACTCATCGATACATGCTCATAAAACTTTGATGAAACCTCATTAAACCATGATATATGTTTATGCTTGTTGAAATTACACGATACATGATGATACTTATTGATACATGCTATCTCAATGATACTTTATAATACCCAACAAACCATATGATATTGATTAACAAGAATGGTTCATGTGTGATAATAACTTATGAAACTAATAGAGACACTTCATGCTTTGTTAAACTGCTCAAGATAGACAACTATGCATTGCAAATTGTTCAACAACAAGGCTCAACATGGCCCTGTTCTCCTCACCTTATCGAATTTATCTATCTATTTACTTATCTTTGTTTAAATTAAAAATAATTTGGTTTTTGGAATCCTTTTTTTCTATCTTGAAGACTTGTCTAAAAGCTCTAAAACACAAGTTAAACGAAGCGGATTCAACTCTCGAGACTACCTCGAAAAGCTCTCGAAGTTAGGAGATAAGCTAGATAAGTAGATAAGCCAGATAAGTTAATTGAGGAGAACAGGGACAGTCAACAACAACATGACCAATCTCACTCATCTAGCAAGCTGCAAGCTTCACTACTATCAACCACATTCAGTGTGGCCATCTTAGAAGCAATTTGGCCCATTCTGGCAAGTGTAAGTTCAAGTGGCTCCTGTGATTTTGGTGATTAATGACAAAAATATTTAATAATAGTTATTATTGAATGACAAACATAGTTGATGACAAATATTGTAAATGGTTAATATGGTTTAATACTTGATTTAGTGTTTACCAATGACAAACCTCTAATATGTGATTAATTTTCTTATGGACTAACAAGTTTAATGCTAAGCTCTACTTTAGTCTTATTCTAATAGAGGAACAATTATGCCAAGTGGATAAACTATCCATCCTAGCAAGGATGGATTGCAAATTGAGGTATGCAACTCGCTATCTCACTCATATTTATTATTGCATTCCTTATGTGCAAGTATAGGTTGAGCTCCGAATCTATCATTATATTTACGCGCATTGTCCATCTCATATTTATTTGTGCATAATTATCTTATGAGCTCGACATATGGATTGGTTGCTTGCACATATGGATATATGATCATATTACCATTATTCATTTGATTCATTGCTAAACTTCACCATGCTTGAATAGTTATGTGCATTGCCATGCATGAGAGAGCAAGAAGTGGGACTCTTCGACGTGGTATACGATGTGCGCAGCCTCGCGAGAGAGAAAGAAGGGGTGCTTTCCAGCATGGTAGACGGCAGCCGCGTGCAAGAGAGGAAGAAGGGAGCTCTCATGTGAGGAAAACGGTGCACATAGCCACACGTGATGGAGGAGAAAGGAGAAGCAACAACAGTCTAATGTAAATAGGGGAATTCAACGAAGCAGCATGCTATACCGTTGTAGGCTGTCGAACGGTATATCGTGTCCGGTCGTGTAACAACCCAAATATAGCTAAGGGAATCTATGCATGCATATAGTTCTAAATTACCCTTTTTCACACATACAGTTTTACAAATCCATGAGTTACACTTATATATGTATATAGGCTCGTTTTGAAATTAGGAAAAGATATTAGTGCTAACCCTAAAACAAAACTAGACTCCCCATCTTAATTCTAATTAACATCTAAACCTATGGTTAAACCCCTAAGATTCCTAGTTTCCCTACTTGATCCCCTACTTGTAAATCCTAGCTAGAAACAATATGATGTTTATCAAATGCAGTTTGATTTTTCAAATTGAAATATATCCCACTTGATTATTTTGGCAAAAATGGGTTCCCATGTGTGAGACTGATCCATTTTGGGGCTTAGCCCACCCAGCCGACCCTACCAGCAGTCGACCCAATCTATTTTCCTCCTAGCCGAGCCAGCTGAGCACCCCTCTGGCTCACTCCTCTGGCTCGCCCTCCCGGCTCCTTTCTCCCTCGTTCTCTTCCTCGGCTCCCTTCACGCTCGGCTTTGTCCCTGCGCGGGCGATCCCTCCGGCTCGCTCGCCCTCTGGACCGATGGTCCGTACACCGCCCCTCCTCTACGCCATGCTGGTCGCTGCAGCAGATTGTGCTATCCCAGTGGCACCTCTCCCCTGCCTTGGCCACCGCATAGCCGCTCTCCCCTGTGCACCTGCGCCGCTCGAGCTCAGGCATTGGCTCGCCGCTGCTGCACCCATGCCACCCTTTCCTGGCTCGCTCGGCCGCTTCCTCGCCTTGCTATCACTCCCTCGGGTTCTTCTCTCGCACCCAAGCTCTCGGTGGGACTATAAAGCCCCGCCATAGCTCATGTCCTGGTTTCCCCTTTCCACCTCCCTGATACCGTCACGCCCGACCATCAAATTATCCCTCTAAGGGATCGGGATGTCGCCTAGAGGGGGATGAATAGGCGTTACAAATTAAAACAGAAATTAATGCGGAAGCTGATATCGGACACTCTAGTGTTTCATGGCCGAATACTTCGATAGGTACCGGAGTATCTAGTGCTAAGTACCGGACTGTCCGACTTGCACAGAAAAACAGGGGATTTTGAATCCCAAGATAAATCTCACAAATCTGAGGATACCACCTGCAATCAAATAGTTCACAAGCAGTAGTAGATGCTATGGATCACTACTAGGGACAATATCCAAATTAAATGCTCCACAATAGAACGAATTTGACAAGAAAGTAAATTGAGAGGGAAATCGAAATGAAGATGGAGACGCAATGAAATGTGTTCCCAAAGTTCGGATCCTTAAGGGGATCCTATGTCTCCGTTGAGGCGACTCGGTCACACTTGAGCCAGGGTCTCTTTCAACCCTTTTCCTTCCTAGGTTGAACCAAGCACTCCTCAGCTTCACTCCTTGATTCCTTCCCTTGCGGAGGCGGAATCGGCCTTCATAAACTTCCCAAGGCCAACCACAAGAAGATTGGCGACAGTTGAGCAACTCCTAGCCGTCTAGGAGTCTTCAACCTCCAAGAGTAACAAATCTGGTGGAAAACAATTTGGAGATGATGCAAGTGCTCAAGAATAGATCTGGCCTTCAATCTCTCTTCCCAACCCTAATCACAAGGTTAATCACTAAGATCAAAGATGGAGGGGAAGCTATGAGCTCAAAGAAGTGCTTAGAAGGCTTTAAGATCTGTAGGGAATGGCACAATGAATAGTTCCCGTTACAAGGTTGGGAGGGGAGAGTTTAAATAGTCCCCCTCGAATCTAGCCATTGGGCCCAGAAAATAAACACCGGACTGTCCGGTATATAGACACCGGACACTCCGGTGTGCCAAGCATAATCAGACAAACCTAGGCTAACTTTTGAATTCTAGCTAAGTCCTCGTCGGACACTTCGGTCCCAAAGATCGGATACTCTGGCTAAAATTGGTGGTGAAGACAGCACACTTAAAATCTCGAAAAACCAAATAGTCCGAGTCATACTACCACCGGACACTCCGGTCCCCATGCACTGGACACTCCGGCCACAAAAGCTCCAAAATTCCAAATTAAGATTTTTAGGTGGTATAAGGCTCTCACTTAGCTAGAATTCATCTAATGAGCACTTGACACATCTGAAAACCTTTTTCCGTCGTATCCCTCTTAATAGTACGGTTGTCCTTAGACTCAAATTAAATGAAAATAAATACAAGTCTTTGGATCATCACGTAGTTGTTTTCTTTTTTACTTTTGAGGGGTCCATGATGCTTTTATTTCATCATCCATGGGACTTTAAACCTATGCACATCTCATCCAACACATTAGTCCCTTAATCGTCTATCATTAATCACCAAAACCTACTTAGAGGGCCTAGATGTAGTTTCTATCTCCACTTTTTTGGTGATTGATGACAACCTGATTAGAGCTTACAAATAATTGAGTAAGTAGAATTATTTTGAATGCATACTATATATAGAGCTCCCCCTAGATTTGTGTATTAGGTGATTTTAAGGAAGTTCATATGCACATATTTAGGAGAAAATTTTGCGAGGGCTCCCCCTATATCCTTGCATTTGTGGGGTGTTGTAAAAGATCAAAAATTTCATTTTATCTCCAAGATGCATATGACATGGCATTGGGCACACAATAGTAATCACAGCACAATAATGATCAGAGCATACATAACAGGATCTCAAAGGTCTCAAGCATTACAACTAAGTTCTCGAGCATAATAATCATAAAGATCAAAGGTTCTCAAGCACACCACAGAATACAAGCACAAGATAATACTATAGTAGATGGCACTAAGCTTTTCTCTCCCCCTTTAGCATCAAGACACAAAAAAGGACAAATAGGCTTAGTGAGGAAATCAATCATTGTCGTCCTAATAATCCACGTCGTTATCAGCATCTTGAGCTCGAGATGACCCGAAGATCTTTTCTATTTCTTCATCCCCATTGGAGTCAACTTCTGATCCTTCAGGAGAGCATGGAAGATTGAGATGGCACTGAATCTCCTTCAGCCTCTTGGTGTTGTTCTTCCTAGCTGCCCTTTTCTTCTTCCCAAGAAAAAAGATAGCACAAAGCATGTTCTTGATGGGAGAGAACGAAGATGAAGATCTTGTTGGTGGAGATGGTGCTCTGGACGATGAAGTTCCTCTAGTGGTCCTGCGAGTTGTTGCCTTGATTGCCCTGACTTGTTAGCCAGTGTGTTCTACCTCCTTATGGAACTCTAGCTTGTGACCTTTTCGATCATGCACATGATATATGGAGCATATCCACAACTCTTCTTGGGGTCACATGATGTGAGGTGAATCTCCTGCCAAATGAAGTCAAAGGCATCAAACTTGCGGTGACTCTTCCTAACCCTATGGAGTAGATTCCGAGACACCAACATGATGCTCGTGGAGTCCCCTTCCTTGGGAGTTAGTGTCTTCCTAAAGAGCTTGTTCAGAATAGCATAAAATTGTGCAAGCCCTGTAGTTTTCCCAAGTGCAAAGGCTTGATTCTCTTCATAGAGAAAGTCCATCCTGTTAATCTCCATTACTCATTCATTATGGATCTTCTCTCTATTCCTTCTGGACTCAGTGGAGAATCCCAAGATTCTGGCAAATTGGTCCTTCTTCACACTGTACCAACTTCCCTCAGTCATCCAGTGCATAGTAGAGTGGACATCATGCTCAACATAAAGAGTGGAATAGAATTGGGCAATCACCTCATTGCACCACAAAAACTTGAAGCCCATAATGTCCTTGAGATCATGTTGCTCATAAGCTCGAATGACTTCATTGAATATTGGTCATCCATTCTGGTCATATTGTCCCACTCCACCTACTGCATAAGAATCACTAGGTTCTTCTTATCAAAGATCATAGAGTCATAGAAGTTTTGTTGAAAGAAGTTCCAAAAACGATGATATGTGAAGTCTTCGTTATCATAAGTGCGAGGATCTTGTAGCCTCTTCTTCTTGGCCTCAACTCCTTTGTTTTTGTAGCTGATGATCCTTTTGGGATACCGAGAGTCTCTGACGGACTTGGTTATCCTAAGGGGTCCGATGATTCCTTTATGCTCTTCCTCATGCTCTTCCTCTGATTCAAAATGCTTTGGAGATTTAGATGCTCCTACAGTGCCTTTCTTAGGGTGATGCTCTAATCGCTTGATGCGCATCTGCTCTAATCGCTTGGTGCGCATCCTAGTGGGCGAGGCACTTGCTGCCTAACCACTAGCACTGCTTTCAGCTTGACCTCTGGCATGATTGCTACTGTCATTTCGAGGCTTGACTCTCCTTTCAAAGGTGCGAGACACACTGCAACCCTGATCCATCGTTGAGAGGGTAATAAGAGAAAAATTTAGTGAATAAAGGCTCTAAGGAATGTCCCGAGAGATTGACGCTTAAGCACTGGTTCAGTGAATATCAAAGTATCCGGTGTTGATATACCGGACACACCGATAAGGTATCAGACAGTACGGTGTCTGACATCGGACAGTCCAGTACCCATAGGAGGGTCTGGTCTTTGACTCCCGGATAGTCCGGTGTTCACAGTGCTGGTACCTAACTTCTAATCCAACTCGAGTTTTAATCAAGGAAATACTAGAGCCATTACTCGAATATGATCCAAGACAAGATAAAGCACTAACCAACCAAAAGGTTTCAACAAAGATTGGCTAGATTCATAGATCGATGAGGTGAAACCCTAGATTTACCTTGAGAGATCGACGATGAGAAACGACGTCGATCCAGAGGTTAGGGTTGGAGTAGACCGAGGAGGCTTCACTCCAGAGAGTGCATCGGAGATTCCGACGGTGGAACTCTGAGATCCGATGGAGAGGAGCACGGGGGCGCTTAGGTGGAGAAAAATGAAAGTTGTGGCCGCAGGGGTGAAATGAGGGAGTGAGGAGGGTAAAACTCGATTCACCCTGCAGTTAAAGGTGCCACTTACATCGGACAGTTCGGTAGGTGGAGGACCGGGCAGTCCGGTCTTCACCAGATAGTTCGGTCTATCCCTACCGGATAGTTCTGTGCTTAGGACATTTCAAGCACAAGGATTGCTTGGGAAATGGTTTGAGAGAGGATTGGGTCTTCAGATGAGAAAAGGTGAGATAAGATTTGATATAGGGCGCGTCTGGTTTGTAGCCCTGGGTGGCCATGCCAATACATTGGTTATGACTAATCCAGGGCATGACCTTTGGTTGGCAAAAGTTGAGGTGTTTGGTTTGTATCCTTCAAAAGTGGCCAATGAAAAACAAAGAAAAATTTAAAAATATTGAAAAAAAATTAAAAATGGGCTGCTTATGATTTTAGATGAATTATAAAATTTGTTTCATGCAATTTGGACACTATATGAAATATATACAAAAATGAGAAGTTTAATTGCAACAAAAAAGAAAAACGATCCTTGCTAACTAGTGCTCTGCTACTTCTTGTGTGCCACACTTTTTCTGCATATCGCATGCAGCTGGGCTCCACCGTGATTTCTCTTCAGCTCATGGGCCTGCGCCCGCGCATTGGCGGACAAATTCGGCACCCACGCCCGCGAGGCCGCTGCAGTGTAAAAATTTTGGCGTGCCAAATTTTTGTGTTGGCTTGCCAATACTTGACTACAATCCAAACGCTGGCCAATTTGTGAAGGCACGACCATGTTTTGGTAAGGTAACCGAGGGTCGCAATCCAAACACACCCATAGTCTCTCTAAATGTGATCATCCAATAATCAACCAATGGGAACAATGATCACACAAGATTGACAAGATTCAATGATCAAAGATCTAAACATTTTGAATACGAGGGAAAATACATTATATAGGATTTTGTCAAATGTTTTGTTTTTCAAAACAACTAGGCTATGTCAAACAATAGTATACAAGGTGTCAAGCCATATTCTGAGAATCAAAGATATTTAGCTCATTTCTCAATTTACAAAATCTTCGCTCATCTAGTGGCTTGGTGAAAATATCGGCCAATTGGTTTCGGTTCTCACATGTTTGATCTCGATATCCCCTTTTGTGGAGTGATCTCTCAAAAAATGGTGGCAGATATCGATATGCTTGGTTCGGGAGTGTTGGACCGGATTATTGGCTGTCTTAATGGCACTCTCATTGTCGCACAAGAGAGGTATGTGGTTCATGATATAGCCATAATCCTTCAAGGTTTGTCTCATCCAAAGGAGTTGGACACAACAACTTTCCACGGCGATGTACTCGGCTTCAGCGGTAGATAATGCAATGGAATTTTGCTTCTTTGAGGACCAAGAAACTAGAGACCTACTCAAGAATTGGCAAGTTCCCGAGGTACTCTTCCGATCCACTTTGCAGTCGACATAATCTGCATCCAAATAGCCGACTAAGTCAAAATTAGATCCTTTAGGATACCAAAGGCCCAGGTTAGGTGTATAAACTAAATATCTAAGAATTCTCCTTACAGCCACTAAGTGACACTGCTTAGGAGCGGCTCAAAATCTTGTATACATGCACACAGTAAGCATAACATTGGACCTAAATGCACAAAGATAAAAAGCAAAGAACCAATCATAGAACGATATACCTTTTGGTCAACGGGTTTACCTTCCTCATTTAGATCTAGATGACCATTTGCTTGCATGGGGTTTTGATAAGCTTGGCATTCTCCATGTCAAAATTCTTGAGCATGTCCTTGATATACTTAGTTTGATATAGGAATGTCCCTTGAGTTGATTGATTTGAAATCCGAGAAAGAATTTCAATTCCCCAACATCGACATCTCAAACCTCTTGGTCATGATCCTACTAAACTCTCTACAAAATTGTTCATTAGTAGAATGTTGGGGAAAATTAGTACGGTGCACAGCATGCGAAAACATGGAATGACTCAGCAAACGGCAGGCGGTCAGAAGCTCCCTTCGAGCAATCGATGTTAATCGCGCAGAATGCATGCGGCTGCACGTCACAAGAATGCGCATTGGTATCCGTCCGAGCCCGTCGAATGAAATGTTGTCCAATCAGCGCTTGGGCAATATGACACCGACTTGCCTCGTGGGCGTGCGTGGCCTCTCCGAAGAGTCTGCCAAGAACCTGCGCAACAGAGCAACTGCAACCTTGGTATCAATCAGGTCACGAATCTTCCATGGTGGTCTAGCCACGCCTCTAAGCCATACTGGGACGTTTCATCTGGACATTCCCCGATTTCCGGACCAACGCTTCATCTGGCAAGTATAGTCTCTTAGTGCCTCATTCTGCGTAATCGAGATCATCACGATCAAGAGCATCACAAGGCTGCCCTCCGAAGGTTCCTCGAGCGGGTAGATCGAGAGGTGGTGGAGAGATGGCAGCATCTAGTGGCTGGCAATTGGCGACCTCACCTAAGCTGTGCCGATTCCAGCGGCGACCCGCACATTGCAGCGCCCCATGATGCGGAAATGGTCATCGAGGCTCGGGCTTTTTTCCTTCCAGTGCGCCACGGTTCAAAGCGGAGGTACACAGCAGGCAGCCGCAGCAACGACTCTTTCCCGAAGCCCTGACTGAGGGCTGGGGCCAACCTGGTAGAATCGAGCAAAATGGCCAATCCCGAATACGTACTTGTCCGCTTGCATTAATGCATACGCTATCTCCACTTCCTTTCACCGCTTGTCAACTATCTAGTGCTCATGGAGACACAAGAATGTACGACCGAACGACAGCCTGCTAATCCGCTGCTGGCTGCTAGCTTTGGTATGACGCCTGGAAAGCGGACCTCAAGTTTGTGGTCCAGAGCGAGCGCCTGAGAAGGCCCGAGGAGGCGTGCGTGCGAGCACGGAGACCAATTCCCTGCCAACCTCGCTGCAGCAGGCGCGGCGCCATCGCGTTAGGCATTACTGAACACCGCGACGGACGCACTTGAGGCCATCATGGGAGGGGACCGTTTAGTGGATTTACCTTTTCGGATCGGTGGAGAAGGCGAGAATACCGGAGGAAGGATCAGAAGCCTTGCTGGAGACTAAGCTGGAGCCTTAAGGAAGGACGAGAGGCGGACGAGGGCAGCTTCTTGTACGACGCCGCAGGAAGGCTCCTCGACACCAGAACTGGCCTCTCAAACGCGCGAGAGGCCAGCCGCTCCGGCTCACGAGTCTGGTGCTCTCGAGCGGTGTTTCAACGGCAACTCTTGAAGTTTCCGCTTTGGGTTAACTCCTCTACACGACGCTCCACATCGGCTTTCCTCACACAACACTTCAAACAACACTAAGTCCTTCTCCGGCGCAGACGCATGGTCGCATCTTGGGCCCACCCTGAGCCTGTGTCCCGTTCCATGCGAACTCGGAGTGTTCCCCGACCACAAACGATCGGAGAGTTTGCATCTGGGCATCACTGCCAGGCGGACTATCCACGGCGAGAATGCATATCACCTATATGGCATAAGGCTTTTGGCTGCCTCGTGGTACCGGCGGAGGCTTGAGTCTTGTGGCTTCTACCTTGAGATGTCCGAGATGATTCTCCGATGATTGTCCTGCCGCTTGCGTGCCTCGTTGCGACATCGTCAGCCGAAAGGAACAGGTCTTTCATGGCTATGGAACTCCCTGGCGACCGTCACCGCATCATCCGAATCGGTAATCCGCGGTCGGTGGGATCACAATTGTTCTCTCGCACGGTTGCTTACTACACCCCCTAGGTATGCAGTATGCACGTTGGGATCGCCAGGTTGACTTCGGCTCGTTCGCTTCCGAGATCACCTGCGGTCGCGAGCTTCCGCTCCATTAACGCTAGGTGACATCCAGCGTTGCAATATCGTCTGTCTAGCGCCGTGCGTGCGGGTCATGGGCGCTCAGCTATAAAGCGCACTAGCGAAGGGAGGCCACTGTCTACCTGGTCTTCACGAAGGCTCTGTCAGACGGCATCGTCTCTTACGACGATGCGGCGAATCTCAACGGCGACTGCCCACCCTAAGTTCAGAATATAGCGATCGCCGCTCGAAGCCCAAAGCGATATGCGCTAGCGGCGTTCGGCGCCTCTATCTCGGTCCGCGCTCCCCCTCAGCGCCCATCCCTCTCAAGGCGAATGACCCGACCCAGGTGGTCATAACGGACCAATCGAGTCCAAATAAAGGCTCGTCCGCACTTGTCCTCTTCCGCTCGCGTACGTGAAACGCGAGTCCCAAGGAGCTTGTAGCGTCGAGCAGGTTGAGTCGAGCACAGGCTAATTGCCGCAAGGGAGGGCAGAGGGTAGCCTGCCGTTACTCTGTGAGGCTGGATAGGTTAAACGGGCCTGACCTTCAAGCGAGGAACTATTCTAGGACCTTCCAACGAGAGGTCCAGAAAAGGATCCCATCCCAAGCCAGGCCAACCAAACCCGCCAACCACCGGAAGAAGCCATCGAACAGGCTCAGATGCAATGACCTGGACGCGAGACACTTACCAAGCGCACAATCGTAAAGATGCAACCTACTTTCCGCCGTAATTCGGTTGAACTCGGCGCAAGCATATTCGAGCCTTGCCTACGCCACCAAAGCTAGCATGTATGTCAGTGGACAAAAAGAGATCGAAAAGATGACACCGTACCTTACTCGTTCGATGCATGCGTTTCAAAGACGAAACGGGAGCACCCTCAACGAGATCGCGAGATTATTCGGAATGCGGGTATGAATAGCGATGACGGGAGTAGGTTAAAGCACGGATCCCCATCAAGAATCTTCCCACCGGAAAAATGGAAACGAAGACGCTCACGGATACGGATAGGTCTAGGCATAGCTCTAAAACGATCGGAGCAAGGCAAGTCCCGAGAATATGCGATCGCTAGGCTATCGCCGAGCCATCGTGGCCAAATCGAAGCTCTACCGTGGCGGCTTGGTGTGGATCTCGCGTCGCCTCGGCCAGCACGAGATTCAGAGAAAAGGCTTTGGCGCCTCTGACACGATGTTTGTTTCAACGAGTGCTGATAGCCGCTTTAACTCTGCTAGTTTTGCACTGTCCCGTCGATACATGGGCGAAATATACGAGGTAACTAAGGGGTCGGTCTCCAAATGAACGCGACCCGCTACTGTTTGACCATGGTAAGGAAGCCAACAACTTTCTGACTCCGAGTACTTTGTACACTCTTACTTATGCCAGCGTGACAGTATGGCTCTTATAAGCGCGACTAGATAAGCCCGACAGCTACGGTACAGCGCCCATCATTCGGCTTACGGAGATCACCCCGACCCGCGTAGCCTTGTACCGTATGCCATGTCCATGATGGGTAGGATGTCGGATGTCACAACATAGGATTTCACCTAGGGGGATTTTCAAAATTCTGAGTTCAAAATCTGATCTCACGGCAGAAACTTAACTTAATCGGGGTGTTGCGAAATTCCCCCTGGATCCGGATGTCAATGTATCTTAAGCGACGTAGCAATTTTGAATTCAAAACAAATATAAAACACAAGGATACAACCTACAACAAAAAGATAATTCACAAGCAAATATGAGTATCTCTCACTGATGGAAAAATAACAGCAAAAATAAACAAGTAATTCTGCTAGAGAGAAAGGATAAAGATGAGAGATGTTTGTTGTCTCCTTCGGATCTCCCAGCTCAGCTCGCTGAGGCCTCGGCCTTGGTGGTGAGCGGGTCTTCCTCGTACTTTAACCAACGGATTCACCTCATGCGGGGCGCGTAAATCGAAATCGAACAGGTGTTGCAAGACGCACGTGTCCTCAACCTCCAATAGTAACAAATGCCCGAAGAATTGGGGCCACTGAAGTGCTCAAAGATCCAAAACTTGTACCCTTACCTTCCTCTGCACACACTCTTTCCCACTTAGATCACCAGATCAAGAGAGAGAGGGTCACTAGAAACTCACACTAATTCCAGGAATCACCTCCACTTCCACAATTCCTCAACTCTTCCAAACCCTCCAAAGGGGATCCAGATCTAGAGGAGTGGGTGTGCTGGCTCAAGAATGGGATAGCTCAAGAAATGGTGGTCAGCAGCGAGCGGCTGTGTGCAGTGGGAGAGGGTTAAAAGAAGGCCTCCTAAGCTGCTCTGACGCCACTCTTGGTCATATGGAATCGTCTGCTGAGTCTAATCTTGCCAGGAACCCTCCGCTAGCGGAAACTCATTGCGTCATATTGTAAACTCACTGGTCAGAACTACAGGACGTTGACGACTGACATTTGGCTATCGGGTTTCTCGAGGATATCTACGGGTAAGCCAACGATACCAAGAAAATGTATTTCACGAGAATGACTCCTGTGTGACCTTTTAGGTGATCTTGGCCTGGCTCTACGGCCTGAAAGACGAAGCTACACAACCAACAAGCTCTACAAACTCCCTAAGGGATAAATAAATACAGAACTCACATAGAAGGCAAGGAGACCTACTCTCCTTTCCCTAGCATATTAATTCTCTAGATTTCACAAGGATGGATCTACTTGAGCACTTAACACATCTAAAGTCATTCTCCATCAATAGATCCCTTAGAACTTAGACTCAAATTAAATCAAAAGATAATGCAAGTCAAGTAGAATAAGCCTAGCCTCTCAGCCTCATTTTTTATGATAACCTCCACACGAATTGTTGACCTTCTTATCAACTTGGACTTTCGTCCGCCCTACTCCATGACCCATCTTGATCATCAAGAGACTTATCTCCATGTCGATTTTTGACTTGATCCTCAACTCTTGATGACACCACTTATTCGCTCCTGACGGTCTATACCGTCCATACCTTGGTACATCAATCATACCAATTCGCGGGACCTTCTTTCCAAAACTCATGATGAAAGGCATTAGTCTCAATGGATATAAATAAGTTGATATTTGTGAGATAATTTACAACAAGTGTTTCATATAAATATGCACAATATAAATGGAAACACTTGATAGAAAAGATTCTCCACAACATGATGAATATGTAATAAAGCTAGATGCACTAGAGATAATTACCAATATGATGAAACAATTAAACCATGGCAAGGACCATAATCCTCATTAATAATCACATGATAAAATATACAAATTACATATATGTATAAAATAATATTCGCTAGAGGAATTGTTGTGAACAATCTATATTAAACTTCACTAATGATGTGCATGAGAAGATATATAAACAAGACAAGCATGCATATCAATTTATAGCATATGAAGTTTAACTCTAATATAGACTAATATATAGAAACAAGCCACATATATTGAACTCAAGTGAATATTTATGCACATAAATTGATATGACATAATTGTGTATATATAAACAATATGTTGCATGAAGGTCAATATACACTTGCACAAGAGGAATGCAAATAAATAGAAGGAAGAAGATCACAGTACTGCATACCCTATCTCTTGCTATTCACTTGACCTAAGGAATTCCCTCCATTTGGGTGAGACTAAAATGATCTTATCAACAAAAGTCTCACAAGATAAATAAATATTTACTAGAGGTTTGACATTTGCCACAAGCATTAAGTCAAGTATTTACATCAATTTGTCATTTACAAATAGTTTTCACTATGTTTGTTTGTCATTAATCACCAAAAATCATCTTAGGTGCTTAATGTATGTGCCCTAGCGCTTTCTTCCAATAGAATATCACTAGCATTGAGTGCGACAAGTACTAGCTTATCAATTTCACGATAAGTTCCCAAAATAAAGTACGGTAAGCTTGAACTGTGACCGCTGGACCCGGTACCATGTGCCCTATATGTACAGGACTCAGCGCGCGCGCCTTTGTTGGACCATGGTCGCATCGCGCAATTGATGGTTGGTTGTTTTTCATCCATCTCTAATGGCAGATAGACAGCAGCATTTCCGCTAACGAATCAACGTGACTCTACCGCAAGCAAAGCCTTGGAAACAAGCTCTTGAAAATAATCGCGCCTCGAAAGTAATGATGCTGATAGACGTCCGCAAGTAATAGTTCTGGCCGGTCGTCTACTAAGAAGCTGATAGAAACACTCTTGAAAAACTGGAAAACGAACGAAAAAACTGAGGAAACCAAGGAGTGGCTAATACTCGTCATAGTCTGGATAAGGATATAATAGGAAACTGGCGCTACGAAACTTCGCTCGTCTTGACCTTGCAATGCGTCCCAGAGTGAAAACTCGACCCGAGAGGATCTAGCGACCTACGATAGTCCGACGGACGACAGTCCATGAGCCTGGCCTGTTGTGCACAAAGCCCACCCATTAACCGCGAGACTCGCGAGTGACACCTTGCCGAGACAGAACACAAAGTGCTCCAAAGATCTCATACGGGCTTGTGTCTCTAGTTCGGATTTCTTGCGATGGTAGACCTGACTCAGATAAAATTTATTCCAAAGACATTCACGGACCCAGCTGCCGGATCTCTCTGGACTCTTTCGAGAGAACCCTAGGGAAAGCTTTCGGGATCACTCATCGCCAGGTTCATAGGACTACGGCGTTGCGTAGGTCGACTGGCCCACGCGCCCCTTAAGGTGTCCCTGGTGAGTGTACTATCGCATCTGACTACCGATTTCGCCATTCTCGCGTGGGAATGGACATATCCATTCCTCAGGGCGAGGCGTGTGCACGCACGACTAAACTATTAAATCTATTAACCGGGCTATATTACACTAAGTGGGAGGTATATTTCGGCAAATAAGGCCTGCAAGGGTCCATAGGAACACATCGTGATCGTGACTCAGTGACGGACTGTTCCAAATCAGCGTCACGAGTGACCGACAGCCTACAATGACCGACCACACTGACGACACTCGGCCGAAAAGCCGAGTTCCGAAAGAGCTGATCGCCGTCATGCGCGATGTCACGCAACGGCGTAACGTAACGCCGGCGTTCGCAAAATTGGGGCGCGCGCGGTTAAAGCGGCAGGCTGGCCTGGCTCACGACCGGTAAGCGGTCTGGCTACCTCTCGGCTACCCTTCGGTCTGGGCAGCCTGACTGCCACTTTGAAACCAATATGAAGCCAATGAACCAATGACGTCAGCAACGGACCACGTAGACGCTTTCAGAACAATCGTCCTCTCCCCTTTGATTTTGTCTTTTTTCTTTGATTTTGTCTTTGTCCTTTGATCTTTCCTCATCTTTTTCATCTTTTTTCCTCAGCCTCAAACAAACCCTAGATCTAAACCTATGATCGGAGAAGATACCTCAAGAGATTACCTGCCTGCCGACCATCGATACAACCTCGAGGCACATGGCAGATGGCAGACGCTGCTAAGCTGCCTTGCAGCTCCCTACAACCACGAACTGAATGTCGTGGCAGACACTCTTTGACTATCATAGCAAGATAAAATTGTCATTGTGTGACGGCTTGACAGGGAAGGTCCAACTCACTTCGCATACAAAGCGAGCGCAGCATGGACGAGGTCTATAATAACGCTAAGCCGACCGATTTCAAAAATTAGCTCGGCTTCACAACGGTCGCGAGTGACTAAACCTACCGACGTAGTGGATCACAAACCGTGCTAAACCTGGTAAAATCTTCTGGCCAGACTTTGGCTCGTTCGTAGTGCCTGGTCGGATCGGGGAGTAGCTCATTTCAAATTCTTCTAAAACATATAACCGACCTTCTGTCGGCCGGCACTTGGCAGGTTTCGCGGGTATGTAGCTATCTCGGGGCATTTGATGGATTTTTCTCTCTTCTATTGACCTCTCACCAGCTTAAAATCGCGGGCGATCACCGATGATGTCGTCGACCAGGGGCTGCTGTGGGACCTTAAACGTCTAACGGGCTGCTCGATCGTGGCTATCGTGTCGGGTTTTTTAAATTTTATGCGAGTCTGTCTCTCCACACGTGTCCAAAAGTTGAGGCGATCTTTCTGTTGAATCGATATTAAGTTATCGATCGGCCATAGCTGCTCGACTAAGCCGGCCACGTGCGGCTTGTGCCTTTTACAGAAGGAAGAGATAGCAGAAATACTAACAGAAACACCGTCGGTTACACAGAGCCTGCGTTGTCACCTGCCGGACTTTCGGTCGCTATAGGGCCACTCTTTATTGGCCATTTACCGCGGTAGCGCCTCCGACAGCACCAACAACCTCGTCATCTGCCGAGTGCATTACTCCTCGCGAGACGACGAACTTGAGCTCCGAACTTTCGACCTCTGACTCAACGAAGGTAGGGATCGAGATCTCCGGTCGCGCGCCAGGACCTCCAAGAACTCTTCATGATCCATGGAAGAAAGAAGGGAAGGAGGTACTAAGCAGAAACAGCAGAAGAGGCAGAGAAGGGAAAAGAAGTTTGGAATGAAAGTCACGCAAGTTCAAATTTCTTTTATAGCCAAGAGGATCGGTCGTGTCAGGAGAGTCGGTTAGCATCGAAATAGCCGGACATTTCCCGAACTCGGGAACCGAATGTGTATGATGTGTCATGGATGTCTCTGCGGCAACATACCGGCAATACCGACATCGTTGCCAGAGAGGTGCACCGAGAATACACAAGCGAAAAGTCAAAAAAAGTCAATAGCATTTTCAAGAATATTTACAACAAAAGGCAAGCAATCTACCGAGACATAGGTCACAGGGCCTTAGGTAGGTTGGCACCTTAGAAGTTTATGGCACCGAGCAGCGTTTCGTTTAGCTTACTTGGCAAACTTACCATGGTTTTGCACATTCATTATGTTTGGCAAAAGATGCAACTTGGGAAAGGCGAGCCGCAACAATGCCAAATGGATCCATTGCGAAGAGTCGGACTCGTCAAGCCAGATATCTGTGTCTCATTCGGCTCGTCCGTGGTGACATAATGGCCATCCGACGTGTGCCGAAAGCGCGGTCAAGGTGAACGGCTGCGAGGCAGTCTGACGCGGCCTCACTGGCCTGAACGATCTGCGTCGACGACACCCCGCGGCTTCCCACAGCCGCCTCCCGAGCGCTGGAAGCGGCCGCTGGAAACGATTGTGCTACGGAGCGCCTTCGAGACACGCGCGACATAACGAAATCCTTCTTAGACTCCGACTCTCGCTTCGTCACGTTCGAGTCTGGCCTATTCTAGTTCGTGCCCGCAACCTCTGTCGTGCTTCCACGTACAGTCAAAGTGCTCGGATAACGATTCTCTCGAAACGATCTGATGTTGGATTGAGACGGAGAAAAGGCTAGCGAAAAAGAGCGACGAACGATCGAGTGGTCGAGCCAAAGACGCAAAACCTCAAAACTGCTTTTGGCGAAGAGCACAAGCCACAGTCGCACGATGCAGTCACGACATTGCAGCAACTCGCGCGGTAGGTAATTAGGTCGAACGTGTTCGGCCGCGTCGCGAGCTGAGTCCTCGTGGTAAACCTCCGGCCGGTCCTCTTCCACCCTTCCGTCCAAGACTCGACTCGGTGCAGCTGCACGGCGGCCGGCACGCCGATCAGGCAGGTAGTCTGACCCATGGCCTAGTAACCACAGTACGGCTACGGCTGGTCCTCCATGATAGGTGGAGAAAGGAAGAAAGAAACTATAAGACACAATAACTTACGAGCAAGCTCGACATCCGTCCCTGCCAATCCGTCGTCCGAGTCGTCATCCAGCGCCAACCGGCGCCTTTTCGGCACCGGCTGGGTATTCCGTGCACCGACCAAGTCCCGGCCCAGGGAAACTCTAGCCCGGGCTGGATCGCGGACGGAAGCGAGAGCCTGGTCCGACGGCCGCCTCGCGCTAACGACTTTGTCCCAGCGGGAGCGCCCGGTCCGCTTCTTTAGGGCGCACGCGCGCTGCCCGTCTTTTTTCCGTCTTTGAACGGAGCCCGCGTCGCCGCTGGTCATCGAGCTGGCAGCCCCCGGAGCCGCCACCAACGCAAGTGCGGCGGGCCCGGCTTCCTCGCCTGCTTCCCCCTGCGAGACAAGTCAGGTGGGAGACCGCCTCCAGGGGCCCTTAAGCCCGTGGGAGCACGTACCTCGTCCAGGACGTTGCGGATTCCCGAGCCTGATGGCTCGTTATGGTTTGCGGGCAGGAGAAGCTTCACAGCCTGGACCACGTCGTCCTGGGGTAGGGCTATAAAGGAAAAAGCGGGAACATCAAAAACATGCCCAAAGAAAGTTCGGGAAAGGACTATAAGGTCGGAGAGAGGAACTTACGGGAAGTACCTTCGCGGGTGAGATCGTCCCACCCGCGGATCTTGAAGAAGGGGCGAACCCGCTTCCGCAGCGGGTTCACCCGGTGCCTGATGAAGTCAGCTACGATGTCGTAGCCGTTAAGCCCCCGGCCGGCCAAATCCCGGATTTTGGCCGCCGAGGCTACCTCCGCTGGCTCCAGCGAAGGACGGGGCAGCGTCAGCTTCCCAGGGCTCGTGTTCGCGAACCACAGCCCGCAGTCGCTAAGCACCTTGGCGTAGTACCACCGCGGCGCCCACCCCCGATGTTCTCCTTAGCCTTGAACACCGGGTACGCGGGCTTCATGTCGCGGCGGAGCTTGAAGTAGGCGTGGTTAGCTCAGAGAAGTTGAGGAAGAGGATGACCGACGGCTCCACCCCGATGAACGCCTCACAAAGGTGTGCGAAGATCGTTAAGAATATGATCGAGTTGGGATTAAGATTCACCAACTCGATCCCACACTGGGCCAAGACGGCGGCAAAGAAATCGGACTCTGGAACCCAGAGCCCGTGAATGGCAAAAAGCTTGAAGCAAACGAACTCCTTGCTCTCGGGCGCGGGAACCGTCTCCTCGCCGACCGCCCTCCAACCGCCGACCTCGATAAAGCCGGCGGCTTCCAACCCCTTCAAGTCGTCCTCAGAAAGGATACTCCACGTGAAGGGCGCCATCGGAAAGAAAAAGGTCGGAAGGCAGAAAAACGGTGGAAGAGCGAAAGAATGAGGAAGGCAAGAAAGCAAATGGCACAAGAAAGCATAAAGGGGAACAACGAAGGGAAAGCCGCCTGATATAAACCGTCGCCTGTCCGCCTGAAGACGCGAAAACCAAGGGGAAAGCAACGGCGCGCATAACCGCGTTTTGGTTGGAATTCCCGCCGAGACCAAGAAAATCGCGCGCACCCCAATCATTTCGCCCGAGGGCAGTTACCAAATAAACCTCCGAGCGGCACGCCTTCGTCCCGCTCGAGGCTTGGGGGCTAGCTGTTGGGGAAAGTATGTGGCCTATGGTGATACGGCCCACTAACTTACCCTCGGCCTCACAGGAAGTAAGCCCGGGCTTGGCAAGCTCGCGCTCGAGCTTGGCAAGCTCACGTCCGAGCTTCCCCGTCCCGAAAGCTCGAGCCACTCACTCCTCCCGGGCTTCCGAAGCTCAGGCCTAGGACCCGAGGCAGATTGTGCCGCGCCGCGAACAGGATACGCTTCGGGTCCCAAAGGTCACCATGAATTAAATGCGCGCACTGTACCGAGGAGCGCCTAACGGAGGCTACTGGCGAGTTGGCGGCAGGTCCCGTCAACCGCCGCATGGGCAAAGACACATGTTGACAGGTAGCGGTCCGGCGCGGCAATCAGGAGATACACTCGATTACCCGGTGGATTTTGTGCGCCTCGGCATGGCAAGACAGAAGGGAACGACTATTCAACGGACCAACGGCAAGCTACAGTGGCCGGGCGCCGCCTATAAAAGGGGCGCACAGGCCACAACAAACGACACTCTTCCCCGCACAATGAGACACTCGTAAGGTAGCCATCGCAGAATAGGAGCACTTGCACTCAGAGGAGCTCTAGTTCCCGATCGCAGCTTCTCCGCCATAAGTAATCAGAGGAACACACACGTTGTCTTGAGCATTTATTGTACTTGAGCCCGGCTTCCTAAAGCCCGCCTCACCCCTTTGTACTGCTTAAGCTTGGACGAGGGTCATTATCCGACAAAGGAGGCCCAAACCAGATAAAACACTCGTGTCATCACTCTCCGGGCTCGATCGTCCGACTGCGTCTGACCAAGTCCTTTCCTTGGCGGCGTCCGCCAGCGGCCAAGCGGTCCAGGGACAGGCCGCCAGACCTCGCACCCCTTTCCTTGCTCATTGGCCTGCGGAGGTTCGCCTCCCAGCCGCCGACATAGAATCAAATATTATGTCATCGACATAAATTTGGCATACAAACCAATCTCCATCAACGTTCTTAGTAAAGAGAGTAGTATCGACTTTGCCAATTTGAAAACGCTTTTTAACGAGAAAATCTCTAAGGCATTCATACCATGCTCTTGGAGCTTGCTTAATCCCATAGGTCGTCTTATGGAGTTTATAAACATGGTTAGGATAATTTGGATCTTCGAAGCCCGGTGGTTGCTCCACATAGACTAATTCGGAGATAGGTCTATTAAGGAATGCACTCTTCACGTCCATTTGTTTTAACTTGAAGTCATGGTGAGTAGCAAAAGCAAGTAGTATTCGAATTGACTCAAGCCTAGCTACGGAAGCATAGGTCTCACCACAATCCAAAGCTTCGATATGTGTGAAGCCTTGTACAACTAATCTAGCTTTGTTCCTCGTGACTATCCCGTTCTTATCTTGTTTATTGTGGAAGACCTATTTAGTTCCAATTACGTTTTGCTTTGGTCTTTCTACCAATGACCATACTTTATTTCTTATGAAGTTGTTCAACTCTTCTTGCATCACCATCACCCAATTCGGATCGTCGAGTGCTTCTTCTACTTTTAAAGGCTCAATAGAAGATATAAATGAATAGTACTCACAAAAATTAGCAACTCGAGATCTAATAGAGACTCCCCCATTTATATCGCCGAGAATGTTATTGATAGGGTGGTCTCTTTAAACACTTTGATGCACTCTTGGATGAGGTGTTAGCGGTATAGGTTCAACTTCAACATCTTCATCTTGATCGAGACTCTTGTTGGTGAAGTCGTCTTGGTCTTGATTTGAGGTAGGTTCTTCCACTTGCATTGATGAAGAGAGTTGATTGGGTTCATCTTCTTCGTCTTCTTGTGGCTTAATCTCTTCGATCGCCAACTTCTTTATAGCCTCACTTGAAATTTCTTTATCACCTAGCTCATAAGAATCAATTTGCTCTACTTGAGAGCCGTTAGTCTCATCAAATGTCACATCACACGCGATCTCAACAACACTGGTGGTTTTGTAAAACACGATATGCATAAGCATTTGATCCATAACCAAATAAGAAACCTTCATCAACTTTAGGAGCAAATTTAGAGAATTTTTGTTTCTTATTTAGAATGAAGCATTTGCTACCTAATACCCTAAAATAAGAGATGTTTGGTTTATTACCGGTGACAAGCTCATACGAGATCTTCTTCAATAGCTTGTGGAGATATAGCTGGTTAGTGGTATGGCATGCGGTGTTGACAGTTTCCGTCCAAAAGCGATCGGAGACCTTATATTTGTCAAGCATTATCCTTTCTATCTCGATAAGAGTTTAGTTCTTTCTCTCGACTATCCCATTTTGTTTGCGCTCGTCATTGAGATACTCCTCCACTTCGGTGTTCTTAAAATCCGTCCCATTGTCACTTCTAATCTTCTTGATTCTCACTTCAAATTCATTTTGAGCTCTTCTCATGAATTTCTTAAAATGTCCTTAGGTCTCACTCTTGTCATGTAAAAAGAATACGCATGTCAAGCGAGAAAAATCATCGACAATTATCAAACCATACTTGTTGCCTGCTATGCTTATATAAGCAATTGGACCAAATAGATCCATGTGTAGTATTTCCAATGGTCTGATGGTCATCATCACATTCTTGGTGGGATGAGGTGCTCCAACTTGTTTCCCGCTTGACAAGCACTATAAATACGATCTTTCTCAAAGGAAACATTGGTCAGTCCTAAAATGTACTCGCCTTTTAGAAGCTTTTGGAGATTTCTCATATCAACATGGGCTAGTCAGCGATGCCATAGCCAACCCATGTTAGATTTAGCCATCAAGCACGTCTTAAGGTTAGCTTTACCTATGAAAAGTCCACAAGATAAAGCTTTTCCTTAAGATGACCCTTGAAGACTATTGAGGAATCATCCCTTCTTGAGATGGTCACATCAATGTTAGTAAATAAACAATTATACCCTATCTCACAAAGTTGTGACAAGGACAACAAATTATAATTTAGAGATTAAATAAGTAAGACATTAGAGATGGAAAGGTCATTGGAAATTGCCACTTTACCTAGCCCCATCACCATTCCCTTGCCGTTGTCACCAAATACAATGTTCTCATGTGAAGATTCACTTTCATCAAATTGAGAAAACATTGATTTCTCTTCGATTATATGATTAGTGCAACCGCTATCGAGCACCCAACTTCTTCTACCGAACAGATAATCCTACAAAACAATTAAAATTTGGTTTTAGGTACCCAAACTTGTTTGGGTCCTCTCAAGTTAGTCAGAAGTACTTTTGGTACCCAAATAGATCTCTCAATAGGAGCATGTTTATTTCTAATACAAAAAATTTAGCAACTATTCTACCAAATTTATCTTTCCTAAGCACATAAGAGGCATTTAAGGTAGAGTGAGAAGCATGAGTGAGAGAGCCCTTGGCTTTGATAAATTTTATGAAGCTTGGACTCAGGGCTACCACAATGTGGTCCTTGTTGCTCTTGGGAGGAATATACCCGAGTCCTTCCTTCTTGTAGTTTCTAGTTCGTCTACCAAGAAACTTCTCAAGTCCCTTACTAACCTTATAGGATCTTTGAAGTCCATCTTGAACAAGCCCCTTGAGCCTTTCATTTTCACATGCTAAGGATCTCATGGTCTCAAGGTTAGTTGAATAAGCATCAAGATCAATGTTATAGCATTTAGCATATCCATTTCTAGTTGATACAAGTGATGAGCAAGATACACGAGGAGAGATTGTGGTGTTTTTCAAGAGATCAACAGACTTCACATCAAGAGACTTGTGCGCTTCCTTTGCATAATCAAGCTTCTCTATAAGTGAAGCATTGGTGATCTCAAGATTAGCGATTTCGGATTTGGTCACACTCAATTGTTTGGCCATCTCCTCATTCTTCTCCCTCTCTTGTGCTAGGACCCTCTCAAGTTTAAGGTTTCTCTCCTTTTCAAGGATGAGCAAGTCCTCTTGTCTCGAGAGAGTGTTTTCTTGTCTTTCAATTGTTTCAAATAAAGTACTCATCTTAGACAAGTCAAAATTCTTAAGAGTGCTCATAAGACTAACATCACTATCACTATCACTATCATTATTGTAAAGATCATCAATAGTATGAGATTTGGACTTGGATGATACCTTGCGCCCCTTAGCCATGAGGCAAATTGGAGCTTCATCATCACTTGAGTCGTCGAAGAGTGACTTGCTTGATGTAGTGGTAGCGAAGGCAATGATGGCGACGCCTTCATCGTCGGAGTCGGAGTTGGAATCATTTGAATCCCACTCTTCGCCGATGTGAGCGTGACCTTTGGAGCTCTTGTCTTTGTCCTTCTTTTGATGCTTGTCCTTCTTCTTGTTCTCATTGTTCTCCTTGTTCTTCTTTTGCAGGCACTCAGTGATGAAGTGACTGGTGTCACGACATTCATAGCATGCCTTTTCGAGTTCCTTCCCTTGGACTTTTCATTATTCTTCTTGTGATGGTCTCCCTTGTGATATCCACTCTTCTTGAGAAATTTTTTGAATTTTCTCACGAATAGTGCCATTTCTTCCTCATCGAGTGAAACATCACTTTCATCTTCGCTCGAGCTAACTTCCTTCTCTTTGCTAGCCTTCAAGGCTACGTTCTTCTTCGATCCATGGTTGACGAGTTCTTCAACCTCCTTGGACTCTTGGTTTATCAACTCGTGAGCTAGAATCCTTTCTAGCACGTCATGTGGTGTAAGCATGTTGTAGTTGTCTCGCTCACGGATGAGTGTCACCAAGGTTGGATTTCTTGGTGTGATAGCTCTTAGCATAAGCTTGACAACGTAGGAGTCGGTCATCTCCTTACTCCTAAGTCCTTTGGCTTCATTCACAAGGAGCATTAACCAATCGTACATCTTCTTGTAGCTCTCGCCATCCTCCATCACAAACTGCCCCAACTTGCTGGCTATCAACTCTATCTTGGATTCACGGACACTTGAGGTGCCCTCATGCGCAACCTTGAGCGTGTTCCAGATCTCTTTGGCAACCTCAAGCTCGTCAACCCGGTTGAATTCACTTGGGCTCAAGGTTCCGAGCAAAGCATTGGTGGCTTGATCATTGCGGTGTTGGTCTTGTTCTTCTTCGGAGGTGAGCTTCTTTGGATCCTTTGGTTTAAAATCTGTCTCAACAATGCGCCAAATAGAGGGGTGAAGTGATCTCAAGTACATCTTTATTTTATGTCTCCATGTCGCATAGTGAGTTCCATCAAAGTAAGGTGCTCGACCGAATGGAATAGAGGCATAAGATGAAGATGATGAGCTATTCATATCGGGATAATCAAATGGAATAGATGCACCAGTTTTACCCCTATCACCGTCTGACATCTTTAGTCTCTAAGCGATCAAGCTTACTACAAGAGATTAGACTCTGATACCAATTAAGGGATCGGGATGTCGCCTAGAAGGGGGCCAATAGGGGTTACAAACTAAAACAGAAATTAATGCGGAAGCTGATATCAGACACTCCGATGTTTCAGGGCCAAATACTCCAATAGATATCGGAGTATCCGGTGCTAAGTACCGGACTGTCCAACTTGCACAGAAAAATAGGGGATTTTGAATCCCAAGACAAATCTCACAAATTTGAGGATACGATCTGCAATCAAATAGTTCACAAGTAGGAGTAGATGCTATGGGTCACCACTAGGGACAATATCCAAATTAAATGCTCCACAATAGAACGAATTTGACAAAAAAGTAAATTGAGAGGAAAACCGAAATGAAGATGGAGACGCAATGAAATGTGTTCCCAAAGTTCGGATCCTTAAGGAGATCCTACGTCTTCTTTGAGGCGGCTCGGTCACACTTGAGCCGGGGTCTCTTTCAACCCTTTTCCTCCCGAGGTTGCACCAAGCACTTCTCAGCTTCACTCCTTGATTCCTTTCCTTGTAGAGGCGGAATCGGCATTCACAAACTTTCCAAGGCCAACTACACGAAGATTGGCGGCTCTCGAGCAACTTCTAGCCATCTAGGAGTCTTTAACCTCCAAGAGTAACAAATCCTACGAAAAAACGATTTGAAGATGATGCAAGTGCTCAAGAATAGATCTGGCCTTCAATCTCTCTTCCCAATCCTAATCACAAGGTTAATCACTAAGATCAAAGGTGGAGGGGAAGCTATGAGCTCAAAGAAGTGCTTAGAAGGCTTTAAGATCTATAGGGAATGGCACAATGAATAGTTACCATTACAAGGTGGGGAGGGGAGAGTTTAAATAGTCCCCCTCGAATCTAGCTGTTGGGCCTAGAAAATAAACACTGGACAGTCCAGTGTGCCTTGCATAATCAGACAGTCCTAGGCTAACTTTTGAATTCTAGCTAAGTCCTCGTCGGACACTCCGGTCCCAAAGATCGGATACTCCGGCTAAAATGGGTAGTGAAGACAGCACACTCAAAATCTCAAAAAACCGGATAGTCTGAGTCATACCACCACCAGACACTCCGGTCCCTATGCACTGGACACTCCCGCCTCAAAAGCTCCAAAATTCCAAATCAAGATTTTTAGGTGGCATAAGGCTCTCAGTTAGAATTCATCTAATGAGCACTTGACACATCTGAAAACCTTTTTCTGTCGTATCCCTCTTAATAGTATGGCTGTCCTTAGACTCAAATTAAACGAAAATAAATACATGTCTTTGGATCATCATGTTGCTGTTTTCTCTTTTACTTTTGTGGGGTCCACGACGCTTTCATTTCATCATCCATAGGACTTTAAACTTGTTCACATCTCATCGAACGCATTAGTCCCTTAATCGTCTGTCATTAATCACCAAAACCTACTTCGGGGGCCTAGATGCACTTTCACTCTCTCTAGTCGCTCTCACGCTCGAAGCTTGGACCCTCACCTTACCGAGCCCTCAACCTCCTTCGTCCCCCAAGCATTCAGTCCAGGGTCGACCGTAGCCCCGGAATCGGAGATTTTCATCATCGGTGCTCTGCCGCCCGACCACCCTCTTTCCGATTTCTTCCTCCTCGGCGAGTCTCTCTCCAATTCCTCGCAGCCAGAGCATCACTAGGACCTCCCTGACATTTCCTCTCAATCAATTTTGCATGTCCACCGTTGGTGTTGGCCCGCGCTGACGCCCCTGTTCGGGGCTTCTTCGACCACCTCGTTGCCGGCCATCACCTTCCCTTCTACATCCAATCCCTTGCTCGGTAAGGTTCCTGGTAGCCCTTAGTTGCCCCACGACCAAAAATCTAGAGTTAAATCACCTAGGCTTGCCGTGTTGCATGCTCCCCTGTAGGCCATAGCTACGGCCGCCTTCGGCCATGGCGGCGCTAGCTCGATTCGTCACCGGTGGATTCCTCGGTGACCTGTCCTAGCTTAGCTCCTCCGTGAGCGATTTCGAGTCAGCGCATCGCCCCTTGCGCCTTGTTGCGCCGCTAATCCGACATTGATATCTTGCTGGAGCTCATCCGAGCGCCACTGCAGTCTTGCGCGTTGGTGCGAATGTGTCGACCGGCGTGTGACCGTCGGATCAAGATCCCACGTCAGATTAAGTTGAGTCGTCTTGGTCATATGGCGCTTGCGCTACTGGTAAGCGTCCCCAGAAAATTTGGGCCAATGTGACGTGTTGTAACACTTAATAGCCTCCGGGCTTAATACAAGTATTTAATGTAATATAAGTCTTTCGCTTGTATGAAATGATCCGGCTATGTAAATAGTGTGCACTAGTGTACTGATTCAGCGACTAGTGCAGATAAAATGGTGGACGAAGGACATGCCCCACAGGTCGCTCCGTAGTGGAATATCTTTGTTCTATCTAAAAAAGTATTGCAGCTTGCGTAAATGTGCCGTTACGGCAAAGGGCTGTAGCACCCGGTGTGAGGAGGGAGGAGAGAGGAGATAGAAGATGTCGACGGGCGGCACGAGTGACGGTAGAAAATTATAGGGGCTGTTTGGTTGCCGTATGAGCTCAGACAGGCTGGTGGGAGGCAGGCTGAGGTGATGCAAGGGGATGTTGTTTGGTTGGTTGTATGAGATTGAACAGGCTGCGCAGAGATGTTGTTTGGTTGGCTGCACTAGGAGGGAAGCGGGATGGACAAATTCAAAAGAGGAAAATTAAAAAACAAAGAAAATAAAATCAAAAGTGAAAATAAAAATTTTTCAAAGAATGAAGAAATGAAGTGCATTGAACTGGACTGATTGTTAGTTGTTGTTAGTGCTCACTCGTGAGCGCGTGGCGTTCACTGTGGGCGTGTTTGGTTGGGTGGCTCCGGCCTGGTCCGGCTCGCGCAAGCCACCCAACCGGTGTTTGGTTGCCCGAACGGGACGTGGGAGCCAGGCCAGCGGGTGCAATTTCACTGTGCTAGCCTGGCTCGTGGGAAACGCGAGCTGTGGCCGTTTCCCGCGGCTAGACCAGCACAGTAATGCACGGCACGCCACTCAACGACTAACAACTCCAGTCCAACTCCACTCCTTTTCTTCCTACTTCAACTTTTCATTCTTTCAAAAAATTTTAAAAATTCAAACGACATCCAAATTCAATGAAACAAAAAAAATGGAACCGTAGATTCAAGTACAAGGTATTGAAAAAATTTCAGAATTTTTTGAATTTTTATTTTTGTTTTCAAATTTATTGATTTTCTAGTATTTGTTTTTTGAATTTTTATTTTTGTTCCAGTATTTTTAAAATTTTTTATTTTCACTTTTGATTTTATTATTTTTATTTTTAATTTTCATCTTTTGAATTTATCCATCCCACTTCCCTCCTAGTGCAGCCAACCAAACAACATCCCTGCGCAGTCTGTTTAAACTCATACAACCAACCAAACAATGTCCCCTTGCATCATCTCAGCCTGTCTCTCACCAACCTGGCTGAACTCATACAGTCTGACTGAGCTTATATGGCAACCAAACAGCCTCTGTGTCGGACTAACAGCCGGCACAGTGATTTTATATGGAGAGCCAGGCTCTCACGCCCATTTGACCACCCGTCGGCACGTGGCTCGCGTGAGTCTAGGCAGACCGGAGCCAAACACCCATAAATGCAGAGGATCTCCTTCCCTCTTACGTCCATTTCGGATACCGCAGCCCGCAGGCCTACAGAAGGTTCGCCAAGCTCGGCTCCGGACTCCGGACCACGCCGGCGTTTCGGGTTTTCCGATGGCGGAAGACTCACGCGCCATCCTCCGCCACATCTCCTCCCTCAAGGACATGCTCGACAAGGTCCGTCATCCACCGAGGCACCGACCCTCCCCTGCCCTTTCGTTCCGCTTTCTGCTTCTGCTTCCATGTTCGCCACCCGATTCTAGCTGAGAGAGGCGGGACGGTGAATGAAGTGACGCAGCTTTGCTGCCACGGCGGCGCGTAGTAGCCCATTAGACGTCCAACCGGCGCCGGCCGGCCGCCATGGCCTGTCGCTTCGCCTGGAGCGGGTAAGTCGCCCGCCTAGGATCTCTCGTCGTCCACCATGGCGACTAGGCGCCGCCTTGCCGACGCTAGGCGGCCGACTTGAGCGAAAAGTAAATCTAGCGGCGGGGTTTTAAATCAATCGATTGAGGGGTGGAGAGAGGCAGAGAGGGAGGCACAGGTCTAGAGGCGCTGAGGGCGAGGCGCCGCCGCCTCCGCCTCCGCCGCCGTCGCCGGTTCCTACCTCATCCCGGTTCGCTCTCTTCCCTCTTGTCTGTTATGTCTTCTTCTCTGGTTCTTCTGTCTTACATCATTACATGATTTCTGTGCTCGATTCTCATCCTCAATCTCTTCTCCTGCTTCATTCCTGAACTCTCTCTCCTGGTTCTTCTCTATTACCTGTTAGGCCATTAGCCAAAAAAATGTTTCATATATTAACTCACCAATTTCTTCGCTCTCAGTCTCAGCACCCGGCAGTGGCGTCATGGCGAAGGCAAGCGTTAACATCCATCGAAGGATCCTGAACGGAAGGCTCAGTCGAAAGATCCAGGATGGAAATATGGATTCTGGCCAGACCTGAGCAACAGAGAGGTTATCCAATGTTCCCTTTGTGGTAAGCAGATGCATGCAGGAATCAAGCGACTGAAGCAGCATCTTGCAGCAGGCTTTACAGATGTACAAGCGTGTCCTGAGACTACCAAAGCTATCATGAGAGAGATGCGTGCGTACCTGAAGAAGACTTCAAGAAGCAAGCCGCTTAACTTAGCTGGCTCTTATCAACCAACTCCAAGTTCTGGGACAGCTGCCAAAACAAAGCAAGCTCCAATGCTTTGCAAGGCGCCTGAAGAGGTGGTTGAGGAAAGACCTGCCAGGGGCCTTCTCAAACTACCATAGAGCAATGTACAAAGCGTTACAAAGGAAAAAAGAGGGTTCATCAGCATGTAGCCAATTTTTTCCACGAGTATGGTATACCAATTAGTGCTGCACACTCAAGGAGCTTTGAGATTATGGTTGAGTCCATAGGCCAATTTGGACCTGGCTATAAGCCTCCTAGGACACCATTGCTTGACAAGACAAAGAAGGAGACAACGTCGGGACCAAGTGATAACGAGGGACATTTGGATAATTTGGACTTTGATGATATTTGAGAAGTTGGGAATTATGTTAGTTGGCCCTGGTGTCATTCTAGTATAACTATCTTTGAGAACTTGGTGTTATGGTCTTATGGACCGATGGGCGATGGTGCTTTTGTTAGATGTCAGTTGTTATATTGTCTTTGAGAACTTGTGTTATTTTGCTACTATCCTATTTACTTTAATGCTAAAATGGTCTCATTTCCTGCCTAAGTTACTAGATGTCCTGGTGCCCAACATGCGACTTTCCTCTGCATGACAATCTTTGGGGCCTTTGACAATGTTGGCTAATTCATGCTAGAATTTTGTTTTGTTTCTGCTACTACATGCAGTGGTCTAGTTTAGTATCATTTCCCACTTGTTCCTGACTTGAATGCTTTACCTGTCACCGACAAAGATGAGGTGAATTCAGGAGACCAAGGGTGAATACTTTTCTTTCTTTGATGCTGTTGTCATATCTTATTATTTTCAGATGCACTGAAACATTTTTAGATATGAAGACGTGTAGAAACTTGAAGCCTTGATTTCTGAGTTATTTGCATAAGAATGCTCTATTATAGATTACTAATGCAGACTTTTCTCTCAGTTCTATATTTATTCAGTGAAATAGCGATTGCCCACATCTGAGGGACACGCCCTTGTGGTGGCACTAATATGTTATTTACATATGTACATGAAACAGTTGTTAACATAAATTATGGTGCTATCATGAAGTTTGTAGCTATTGGTGTGCTGGAGCACAGCTGATAACCATAGTGACACATAAATATGAATTGATGATCAAGCTGTAAACTAGCTTGTTATATTGTGTATTTGATTGGTTGTACAACATAGTTAAGCATTTGTCTGAATATCTTTCCCATAATAATAGAGTCCTTTATATTCATTGTGTGTGAATTACTAATATGTGTTATATTTCAGAAGGAATATCGGGTACTTGCTGTTAAGTGAACACAATGTATAATTGCTGACTTGGACCTACGACTTTAAGATAATGTATGATGTATCTGAATTTTGCAGAAGCAACGACTATGTGATATTAATGAGATGTATGGATGATGCTGTATGTTTGCTGGCATGTTGTTGCTGTAGCTGGAGTGTTAGAGAGAGGTAACAGGTTACTGGGGTAGATAAGAGAAACTAGAGGTTTAGGGATTAATGGGAAGGGAGGAAATTATCTCTTCTTGCTTGATTGCCATGGTGTTGCACTTGCACATCATCCTTATGCTGTTACTGGACCCCCTTAGTCCTTACCCAGACCACCTTTAGCATGTAGCAGTGTAGCCATGTACCCTTTCCTATACGAATCAACTTCCTAATTCTGACTTGACCTCCCAATTCTCCCTTAACTCTAATTCCTAAACAACTCTCTGGCTGAACTCCTACTTTTGGACACCTAGTTTAAGTGTTTAACATAAATTCCTAGGAGGCTAGGACTCTCCTGCACCATCTACTGTACCTAATAGCGCATCATGTTCCTCTGAAAGCAAATGTACCCCTCGAGCTGTACACTGATAACATGACTATTTTACATGGCTGGGTGTGAAGAGCTGAATTTGTATGTATTGATTCACTATTATTAACATGTCAATTTGATGTTACAGCTCTTATGAGTTAACTATTCTAGACTTTCTTGGTTGTTTTTTGAATCAGGTCAATGAAGAGATTGAACATAATATACAAAAGACCAGAGAAATAGAGTCAGAAATAGTGAAGCATTCTGAAACTGAGGAGGACTATCTCATGAAGGAGTCTGAACTAATGAAAGGAGTATCAGTTGCTGAGTTTGAACTCAATGGTCTTATCCATGTGGCTGGTAATTATTGCATTTATTCATGCAGTTATTAGTTCATTGGCATGGCTGGCAGAAGAACAGCTAAGCTTTTGTAATGTTGATCTGTCAAGCATAAAACAACCATTAGAGCAGTACTGTTTGACCAAAGTTTATTAATATTGTTCATTTGCATGCATTTTTTTTCAGTTCTGGAGTGGAAGATCACTCTTGGTTTTTCTTTATCAAATAACTGAAATCTAACTAATCTAGTTTGATCTTAAATTCTACCTCACTTTAAGACACCAGAGCTTGAATGCAGATTATATTTTTGATATTTCACTCTTTTGCGAACATAGTTTATTTTTTATCTTCTCTCTACTCATCTGTCACTCGTGCTATGCCAAGTTTTCCTAAAAGAAGTGTGATCGGAAGCATGCTATGAAGATCCTGAAATGTAGCCTTTTAAACACATGACAAATTTTATTCTAACCAAGTCCACTTTTGATCAGTGGCCACATAGTACATCTATGTAATTTATGGCTTAGAATTTTTTTTCCTTTAGTGCTGTTATATTTTGTTGAGCAATGCCTGCAATGTTAATCGATATTTGTAGCTTCAGGCAAACTGGTTCCTGAAAATTCCAATTGGATTGATCACCATTTCACTTTACTGTGTTGGATTAGCTGGAGACAACTGATGTTTCTTTTTTTTTTTTCAGTTCTGAATATTCTTTTTGTTCACCTAGACACCCTTTTGTACTTGAGTTTTTATTTGCTACATTGTAGGTTAGCTGTGTAGTTTGTGTGTACAACAGCCTTTGCATAAGTAGGCATATCACGCTTCTGTTTGACACCTTGTATAAGACATCTCGTTAAGTGATAGACAAGGCATAGTTAAATATTGTATGCCGCTGGGAGGTTGGAACAATCACGTAAATCATATTAGCTACTATTTTGTTATCTTAGCGTTGTTTGTCAATGGTTGCATGCTTGTATAAATTAGGAAAGTCTAATTTACCCCTGAACTATTGAACTAGGTGCGCTTAACCCCCTGGCATGGAAAACCAGGTATTCTCATCTTCAAAGTTGTTAAAAAGAGTAAACGAGAGAGAGAACCAAGAACCGATGAAAGTGAATTTCGTATATTATTAATCACTGTAGCATATGTATATATACATATGTACACAGGGTGGTTACATTGTGGGAATTGAACACACGCACTGTTTCTGAACACACGCACTGTTTCTTAACGCACTGTTTCGTAACACTCCCCCTTGGTCAATTCCTCCTTTAGTGTTCAACATATAATCTTCTTGAAAACCTTATAGGAAAAACAAGAATGGTAATAATAATATTATGTCATTAAAAACTCCTTAAAACCCAATGGGAAAAGAAGGAGAAATTCTGTATGACATATAATATAAATGTATGATCATTGGATCACCAAAAACTCCTTTAAAAACCCGTAGGAAAAATTTTTAGGAGAATCAACATGTGCTTGTATTCAATATTGCCTCATTAAAAACCTTCAGTGAGAAAATCCCTAGGGCAAAAACTCATAAAGGGAAAAAGAGTACAATATTTATGATTCTGAGAAATCATTTAACAGGTTATATTCAGGAGTTAACTCCCCCGGAACTCAGCAAATCTTTATGATGTCTCATACCAATCTCATACACATGTTTATTAAATGAGGACGTTGGTAAAGACTTTGTAAATAAATCTGCGAGATTTTCACAAGACTTCGTTTGCTGAATATCAATTTCCCCACTATTCTGTAATTCATGGGGATAGAATAATTTTGGAGCAATGTGTTTAGTGATATTGCTTTTTATATAACCTGTTTGCATTTGAGCAATACAAGCAGCATTATCTTCGTAGATAATAGTTGGAGATCCAATGGGACCTATACCACAAGAGTGTTGTATGTGGTTTATCATTCTGCGAAGCCAAACACATTCACGTGAGGCTTCATATAATGCAATTATTTCAGAATGATTTGTTGACGTAGCCACTAGAGTCTGCTTGGAAGATTTCCATGAAATGGCTGTTCCATTGTGTAGAAACACAAATTCAGTCTGTGATCTGGCATTATGGGGATCTGATAAATAGCCAGCGTCGGTATAACCGATCATTGTCATATCTCGATTTTTCTTGAAAAATAAACCAAGATCTTTAGTGCCTTGAAGATATCTGAAGACATTCTTCACTCCCGCCCAATGGCGTTTCGTAGGTGCAGCGCTATATCTAGCTAGTAGATTTACTGCAAATGCAATATCCGGCCGGGTGCAATTTGCAAGATACATTAACGCTCCTACGGCACTGAGGTAAGGAACTTCTAGTCCTAATACCTCTTCTCCATCCTCCTTGGGTCTGAATGGATCCTTATTCACATCAAGAGATCGAACTATCATAGGAGTCTTGGATGGATATGACTTGTCCATATTGAATTTCTCCAATATTTTCTGGACATAAGCAAACTGATGCATCAAAATTCCTGTGGGAAGATGCTTAAGCTGTAAACCTAAGCAAAATTTTGTTTTGTCTAGATCCTTCATTTCGAATTCCGTCTTTAGATAATTGCATGCTTCATTTATATCTTGTGTATTTCCAATGATATTTAGATCATCAACATACACAGATATTATACAAAATCCATTTAAGGATTTCTTAATGAAGACACATGGGCAATCATCGTTGTTGTGATATCCCTTCTGCAGAAGGAATTCACCGACTTAAGTCGGTTGTACCACATTCTTCTCGACTGCTTTAAGCCATAAAGCGACTTTTGAAGCTTTACACAATATATGTTGCGATTTGCATTTGGATTCGGAATATCAAGTCCTTTCGGTACTTTCATATATATATCCGAATCGAGTGACCCACATAAATATGCAGTCACTATATCCATCAACTGCATTGATAAATTTCTTTGAACTGCCAAAGATATTAAATATCGGAAAACTATTCCACTCATAACTGGAGAATATGTTTCATCGTAATCGATGCCGGGTCTCTGCGTGAACCCTTGTGCTACAAGCCTCGCTTTATATCTCACCACCTCATTATTTTCATTCCTTTTACGGATGAAAACCCATTTATTCCCGACTGGGAATATGTTTTGAGGAGTAGGTATTACTTTGTTAAATACCTCTCTTTTAGCAAGCGAGCGTAATTCTGCATCAATAGCCATTTTCCATTTGGTCCAGTCGGAACGCATGCGGCACTCTGCCATGGTCTTAGGTTCTGGATCCAATTGAAATGATTTGGCAACTTTTGAGCAGAAATAAGTGTCGACAATTGTAGTCTTTCTGTTATATGATTCTACAGAATCAATATAATTGGTGGAAATTTCATTTATCTCGTTAACCTCCTCATGATTTCCCAAAACGATGGAGTCGAGATTTTCCGATGTCCCAGTCACATTGTTTGTGTGCACACATTTGCTGGGTTGTGGATGTGATGCATCCATCGGGTGTTTGTCAACATGAGGTTGACTAGCATTTCCTGATGAAGTTAACTTCTTTCTCCGCTTCGGAGCATTCTCCTTTTGGAGATTCTCTGTAACCAGATTTCTCCCCCTAATCTTTGGATTTTGGGGTTGAGTGGTTTTTGTAGGTACCTCCACTCTTTCTGGTCTATTAACAGCGGGATTGTGTGATTTAGTGACACCCTTATAGTCAGTAAATGCATCTGGCAGATTATTTGCAATGTATTGCAAATTAATAATCCTCTGAACCTGTAGTTCAGATTCTTTAGTACGTGGATCTAAGGACTGGATGCCTGTGACATTCCAATTTATTTCCTGGCATTCTTTGTGGTACTTGTTATCTCCCCCTAATGCCGGGAAATGGTCCTCATCAAAAATGCAGTGAGCGTACCGGGCAGTAAATAGATCCCCTGTAAGAGGCTCGAAATACTTAATGATTGACGGACATTTATACCCCACATAAATCCCCAATTTTCTGTGGGGGCCCATTGATGTACGCTGCGGTGGTGAAATCGGTACGTATATAGCGCAACCGAATTTACGCAGATGGAAAATACTTGGTAGTATCCCACGTACTAACTGCAAGGGAGAGTGAGTATGATATGCAGTTGGTCTGGGTTGAATTAAGTCAGCGGCGTGTAAGACTGCATGACCCCAACATGAGGTTGGTAAATTGCAATTATGTAACAATGGTCTAGCTATCAATTTTACTCTTTTAATTAGAGCTTCTGCTAAGCCATTCTGTGTATGTACGTATGGTACAGAATGTTCTAACCGAATTCCAAGAGCCATGCAATAATCATTGAAAGCTCGAGATGTAAATTCAGCAGCATTGTCCATCCGAATTGATTTTATCCTGTGTTCAGGATAATCTGCTCTTAATTTAATAATTTGAGCAATCAACTTAGCAAAAGCATGGTTCCGTGTAGATAATAAACACACATGTGACCATCGAGTAGATGCGTCAATTAGAACCATAAAATATCGGAAAGGACCAGATAATGGCTGTATGGGACCACATATATCTCCTTGAATGCGTTCAAGGAAATCAAGTGGTTCTGTTCTAATTTTAAGATATGATGGTCTTAAAATTAATTTTCCAATTGCACATGCAGTGCAAATAAAATCCGAAGGATTTGGGAATTTTGCAGAATTGATATTATGGCCAGTACAATTGTTAATAATTTTTCTCATCATCCCAATGCCAGGATGACCAAGGCGTTCATGCCAAGTCTTGAACATATCAAGATTTTGAAAAATTATCTTATACGCAACATGTGGTACGGGAGTGATGTATGTATAGTACAATCCTGACGATAAAGAAGGAATTCTTTCAAGCATTTGCTTATTATATCCGTTAGATTTGGTAATAATAAGGTATTCCTCATTATTATCATTTTGGGTTTCAATATGAAAACCATTCTTACGGATATCTCTATAACTCAATAGGGTACGTGTAGAATCAGGATACAGAAGTGCATCCTTAATTATTATTTGAGTACCCATAGGGAGAACGATTATGGCTTGACCAGAACCAACAATCGTAGCATCACGTCCCGCGATTGTTAAAATATTTCCTTTTCTCTTTATAAGAGTCTGGAAATATTTTGTATCCCTCAGTATAGAGTTAGTGGTACAACTGTCCACTAAACATAATTCCTCCATCATCTGATTGTCTCCCGATGACATCTATATATATAGAGAGCAAAAATTATGATAAATATTGCATCAAATATATATAGATATAAAATACATACATATGTTTAATTATGTATCAATATGTTTACATACATTTGTCCAATATGTATCAATATGTTCTACAATACATACTACAATACATAATGACTACTTATTACAACACATAGTAAGATATGAATAATCTAGCTACTAGTAAACATAAGGGTTTAGTTGAAGTCGCCGAAGACGTCTGCGGAATTATATTCCACCATCATGTTGTTTTCATTTAGGAGGTTGACTTGCTGCGGCATAGTCATGGCATTGCTCGATCCTGGGGGAACATCTTTAGAGCAATCAATCTCCATGTTGACTTTAGGCTTCAAGTTGAATTGTGCTTCAAACTTGTCTCCTTGAACTTGCTTCCCTTTACCAACAGATTGTTGATACAGATTGACCAAGTGACGAGGGGTGCGGCATTTATTAGTAGGATGGTTGTAGCATCCACACTTGTTGCAAATATGATTTTTATCATTTTGCTTTGAATTACCTTTACCCTTCTTGAATCCACGAGATTTCTGTTTCTTGTTGCACTTTCCTTTGCCTTTAAAGTTCTTTGAATGGTTTTTATTACCATCGAACTTCGGAGTATTCTTAAAGTTAGCATTGACTTCAGGCAGAGGTTGAGTACCAACTGGACGCTCACGATGATTCTTCATAAGAAGTTCATCATTTTTCTCTGCTTGAATCAATGTGTAAATCAATTCAGAATACCGGGTGTACTTCTGATTGCGGTACTGTTGTTGTATCACCCTATTCTCAGGCAAGAAAGTGGACAAGGTCTTTTCGATCTTATCCTCATCTGTGAGTGGATGCTCACAAAATAGCAACTTAGAGCTTATCTTATGAACAGCTGAATTGTAGTCAGATACAGATTTAAAATCTTGGAATCTGAGTACTTGCCATTCACGCCTGGCTTCAGGCAAAATAACAGTTTTCTGCTGATCATATCGCTCTTTGAGTGATTCCCAAAGGGTACGTGGATTTTCCTCCATCATATATTCACTTTTTAAATCTGTATAGAGGTGTTGCCTTAAGAAATATAAGGCCGCGTACTTGGCCGGATCTGGAATAGGTGGATCCGTTGGTTGAGTCTCTTGAATGGCCCCAATTAGGCTCATTGATGAAAGACTCACTTTGATGTCCATGGCCCAAGTAAGATAATTTTGGCCATCAGACTGAAGGACATCAAAGTCTTTGTTAGCAAAGCTAGTCATATCCTACATAAAATACCATGAATATGTTCAATTTACTGCGGTAAATTTTAAAACATGGTAGTGTTGTAATAATGCAAACACATTAATAATCAAGGTAAACTTGATATTTAGAAACAACTATTTTAAATTTGTAGTTGTTTAATCCATGCAATTCTGCAATTTAAGTTAGGGCAAAATAACTTAGATGAAAATGACGTAGACCTTTTAGCAATGGGCGAGATACTCTCACTATGGATATAAAATATGCCATAGGACCCATGCCTTGTGCTAAAATAGCACATAAGGTAATCGTCATCTACCATATGTAGCATGGAACTAAAATAAAATATGAATTGTAACTGTGGTCACAATTTTTTAAAAAAAATGAAGAAATATAAAATATTACGTCATTTGACAATGCATGTATATATCATTTGAAATTCCAGAATTAAAAAAAATGGACTGGAATGTAACTTTACATTTAGTAAATAAGTACTGCTGCATAATATATGAAATCTGAGGATTTACAATATACAGGTACTACTAAACATTGACATAATACAATCACAAGAGGTAAGTAGTAAAAAACATAAAATATACTATGCAATACTACTGATTGCTTGATTTTACAAGAGATGGGGGTGATTTTTGCAAATTTACGCCAATCTGGGCTGTGGCCCAACGGAGCTTTTGGCCCAAATGAAGCCCAATACAGAATGTATATATATGGGGCAGCCATTGTAGGGTTTCCCTGCTGGGTGAGCTCCAGCCGCCGCCGCCGTTTGTCGCTCCAACCGCTGGCGCCGACCGCGCCAGGCTCCGCCACCATTGAGTGGCCGTCCGTGGTGGCGCCGAGGTTGTCGTGGCTGCGCCCGGCCGCGCTTTGAGCCGCCGCTGCCATGCCCGCCGGCCGCTGGCTGAGCGCGTGCTGTCTTGCGTCGCGTCCGGCCGGAGCGGTAGATCCGCCGCTCGTGGTCGCGCCATGGTTGGCCCAACCGCAGGCAAACCACGCCGACGGCCAACCGCGTCGACCGCACTAGAGCCGCCACGTCCCGGCCACGCCCGGCAGCGCCAAGCCCAAGCCGCGCCGTGTCTGCGTCGACGGCTGCCTCCCCCTTTCTCTTGCTCGCGACGCCTCTCAAGCAGGGGTAGGCTCCTCCTCGTCGCTAGAGGAGTAGTCGGAGAGCGGTTCTCCGTTGGGGAGGTGGCCGTTGGGGAGGTTCCGCGCCGATGGACCGTGAGGGACACGGATCCATGTGCGGATGATGCCGGGCGACGGTCGATGGCGAGGCGGCGGTTGACCACTGGTGGCGGTGAAGACGGAGCCGTCGACACGGGTACGCCTTCCGGAGTCGGTACTGCGGCCACCACTGAAGACGTAACCGGCATATCTACCGGAGTCGGTGCGCGGGGTGGAGGGGCAGCCGCTTGACCGACGCCACCGTCGCGGTTGCGGCACCTCCATGCGAACGAATGGTGCCAGTCCATGGACTGGGCACCATCCTATCACACGGGGAGGAGTACGGCGGGTGATGTGTTCGTAGCCTCGGCGAGGAAGACGGCGTCCATGGCGTCCGTGTCTTGGAGGCCCGCCATGGCGAAAAACACGTCCACGGCGAGGATGCCGGAACCATGGCCGTCCACAGCGTGAAACAGGATGACGGAGTGGTGGCCGGAAGGAGAATGCAGCAAAAATCACCATGGGAACTTGGTAGGAATCCATACCGTATTGCTTGGAGTTCTTGCTGTTTCTTGCAGTTCTTGCGCTCAGTGGAGAACAAAGTGGTGATAACGTGTTAAAAAGAGTAAACGAGAGAGAGAACCAAGAACCGATGAAAGTGAATTTCGTATATTATTAATCACTGTAGCATATGTATATATACATATGTACACAGGGTGGTTACATTGTGGGAATTGAACACGGGTGGTTACATTGTGGGAATTGAACACACGCACTGTTTCTGAACACACGCACTGTTTCTTAACGCACTGTTTCGTAACAAAAGTATTGAAAGTGGTGCGTTAATTTACTTGGGTGGTTTTGATGAGTGGTTTTGCCACGTTGACAACACATGTGGCATTTTACTTTATTTATTTTTTTTAACACGGTCCCACAAGTCAGTTCTCATCTATCTCACCCTCTCATCTTCGCAAGCTGTGGCAAGTTGGCTCTCCATCTCCCCCTGTTCCCTTCTCTCACGAGATCGGAGCACCAACGGACGGTCGGCCTACACCCTCGGCGGAACCATCTCTTCGTCTCCCTCGTACCTCTCACCCTCGCAGCCTGCACCTAGTGTGCCCTCGCTGGGCAGCGCTCGTGTCATGGTGCACTACGATGTGACCAAGGGCGGCGTTAGGTCGTGACGGCAGAGGTGGCACCCCCTCTAGCTTTGTCTCCCTCCTTCCTTGCCGACCTCCCCTCACACACCGGCCTTCGCATCACATTCTTCTTTTCGGCCACGCCTTGTCTGGCCCCGCACCACCTCCACCCTGCGCTGCCCCGCCTAGCTTCGTGTCTCCATCTTGCGCCGTCTCCTATTGCTTGGCTTTTCTTCGTCATGCGTTGCCTCCGCCTAGTGTCGCCCAGCCTCGCGCTGTCCCCTACTGCTTTGGCCGCTGTCCCACCTCAGCTCGACCACAGGATCACAGTTGGCGGCGTCCTCTGCCTTAGGCACAAGCGTCGTCGCACCTGTCGCCTTGGCCGTGATCACTCGGTAGGATGAATGGGGGATGAGATTTGAGAGGAGCAAGAGGAGCCTTACATGTGAGGGCTGCCATTGAAAACAATTAAAAACATAAAAAATGCCACATGTGCTGCTTAGTTGGCAAAGCCACCCCACGAAACTGCTCTAGGGGGTTAAACGCACTTGTTTCAATACTTAATGGAGAGCAGAACACGTGATTTTCCAGGTTAGGGAGGTTAAGTGTACCAAGTGTAATAGTTCAAGGGGTGAAGCAAACTAGCACTGAGGCGTCGCCAAAGCATCAAGGCGGTTGGGGAAGAACGCCATGCTGCCATCTTCACTGTTGGTCCATATCCTGTCAAGCTGCCGCTGACACCACTTGCATGTTGCCTCTGCTGCCATCCCCGCTAGCCTGCTGCGCCGCCACCACTGCTTGCAACAGAAGTTCTGCTGTGGGAGAGGAGGAGCTATGGAGGACTGGATGCAGCGGTGGCTGGCTGGGATGTACTAATGTGGTAGAAGGATGGCTAGGGTTAGAGGGGTATGTGGGCCGCCTATTGTTGGGCATGTTTTGGCCAAGCCCATATGGGAATGAGGTATCTAGGAAGAAATTTTGGGCCAGCTAAAGTTTCCAACTACTTGTTGCTATTTACATTTGTTGGCATAAGAAATGTTAGCATGAGTATGGTGTTGCCTCACTGCACACCATACATGCCATACTACTTGCTGCTATTTACATTTATGCCAGTTAGGCCAATCAATAAATTATTTCATAGTTTTTCGTTTGGTTATGAATATCATATAACAAGCATCTAATGTGCCTTCATGTTATCTTGTATGAGTAAATATACAAGCGATAAAGCCAAAGCTAATGAATTAATTTTTAGATCAGTATCCTTTTTGCTTTCATAAAGTAAGATGCCCATATATTGTAGCAACTAACATTGATAATTGTGGGTGCAAGTCTGCCCCCTCTGCTGTCATTTCCTTTAAGATCTGCGTGGTTTTCATTTATAAACACATGCAAACACTTCCCTAACTTTCTGTTCATGATATGGTGCTTATATATTTTCTCTGTTGGATATATCTCATGTTGGATGATCCTAATATTGTGCTGGTAAGTCTCCGTGCACCACCTAATCTGCCTTTAACTTTTCAAACAGCTGCTGAAACACATTCACTTAAAGTGATGGAGGGCAATTTGGAATTCCAGAAAGCTACTCTTAATGGAATTAGAAAAAGATTCTCTGACAAAATGTACGGTTCACATTGAATCCATAAATGAGGTCGAATGCTTCAGCGCACTGGCTTATATTGAAAAATTTTGCTCCTAATATTATAGCATGTGAAATTAAATATTTTGACTCGTTTTCTTGTTAAGTGGAAATTATGCTCCTAATATTATAGCATGTGATATTAATATTTTGACTCGTTTTCTTGTTAAGTGTGCAACCCTTTGTAAATCTTCAGAGCATGCGATAGAGCTCATGTATTACACCTGGCCTGAACCATGCTGAACTGGAGCTCACAGAATTCATTGTACTGAACAAATAGTTGGATTGTAAATATTTATTTTCTAGTTCTTTTACTTCTGCATCAGTGATATGGGTTGCCTCTGATTCTTGCCGTTCTGGCTTTCAGGGAAAGTTTTATCATCGAATCTAAGGTGTTTCAATCTGACATGCTTGGAGATCTGAACGAGGATTTAGTTCTCTTACTTAAGGAAAAAGGTTCACTAGAAGATGAGAGTGAGAACTTGAAAATGAAGATCGACACCATACAAAGTTCATCAACAGAATACATTGCGGAGATTCTTGAGGAAGTAAATGTAGAAAGTTCAGGTAAATGATAAGTATATTGAAAGTCTTTTAAGCTCAAAATTAGATTCTGCCAGCTATTATCATTTTTATCTTGTTTCACTTAAATCTTTAGTTCATAATGTTTAAAGTTCTGCTATACATTTTTTGGCTAAATTTCTTTCATTTCGTTCAATGTGGCCTTCAGTTTACTATGAACTGTTCCACATTTTGTTCTTCTGCAACTTCGAGTGTAGGAAACTAGAGTTCTAAAGATTTCTGGCACTTGATTTGTGCTTTTTATTTACTACAAAAATTTTAAGGCCTTGCGATGGAAGTAACTGGCTGTACTGCACTTGGCATGGAAAGCAAAACCCTTTTACAGTTGCTGTTGCCACCAAGACGCTAACCAGTAACCATGCACCTGTTATTTGCTCTTTTTAATTGCTGCGATTCATACTTTTAGCTCTTTAGTAGAGTTAAGCATTTTTCGTGTCAGTACTTTCAAAACAGTTCTCAACTTACCTTTTATGAAGACAGAAGAAAATAATATGTAATCTTTGTCAAAGTTATGTTTTCCTTCTTTTCTCTTTTTGTGTTCAGTGTGCACAGATTGTGTTTAGCTATGAATTTATTAAATGTTCACCTCTATCTTTTCCAAAATTCACTTAATTATCTTCTCTTATCTGGTGTCATCACCTGGAACGGTGTTATATGTCGAGTCACCTGGAAAGTAACTATCAGTATTCAGCATCCCTTTACTTCAGATCATTGATTGGTTGATTCCTCTGTTATATGTGAACTACCAAACGCAAATTCTCTTTGTGAATTGCTTTGTACCGAAAATATCAAAAGGCCACTTTTGCCAAGTTTGATGAATTTTACAGTTTTGGAATCTGATCTACAGTACTGCTTTGTACCTAAAATATCGAAAGGCCACTTTTGCTAAGAGTTTGATGAATATTACAGTTTTGGAGTCTGATCTACAGTATAGGATTTCAGAATATATGGATGTTCTGAAGGATATAAACCATCTGAAGATTTTATTTAGCTCAAGTGGTTCGTAAGAAGAATCAACACCGTTGCAGGTAACTGAATATTTACTTTGGCTCGAAAACTTTTTGCCATGAAGAGGAACTTTGATTCTTTTTTTCCCTCTTATCTAAGTAGCTACCTCAAAATGAAACATATGCATCAGGCTGCTACTTTTATCTGGCTGAAGGGAAAGAAGGCCAGATTCTTCAGTATACCCAATGAAACTAGCTTGTACAGGTTTCATGTGTCGAGAAAGAGCGCTTCACTCACGTGGAAGTTCACTTATCCTTGTACCTATAAATTTGATTTGGGGTTACTGGACTATCAACCATGCATAATGACAACCTGTATATCCACACCTTACCTGAGACTGCACGATCTATCCACATCTTACCTGGCAAATACCGTATCATTTTCATTATTATACTTGTACTAGCCAAGGGTCTAATATATATCATTTTACTTTTCACTGCATCATATTTGATATGTATGGTCTATGCTCTCACCTCCACTTTCACATTTGACTACGTTGTGCTTTTGAACCTCCCTCCATCGCCACGGCTCTACTTTTGTGCTTGACTCTGCTTCGGCACTAGATTGAAAGTATCTAAAGTATAACATATGAAAATAAGAAAGCTAGATAAATATGATGATTTGATATATCTTGAGTTGATTAAAAGCTTTTTAAAATACACCATACAACAATAATGTAATAACTCAATTTTGTAATAGAAATCTGAGAGAGAGATTATTTTTGTATGCCAATTTAACTGAATTGTTTGGGACCATATGAAATCCAAAACATGGACATTACCTTTGAACTCGTCAGTTGAAGTAATATTCGAAACTCAAGTGTTACTATACAAGATTTAGAAAAAACAAGTAAAATGCGAATTCAACCTCAAAGACTTGCAAACCCAAATTTCCTTTAGAAGTAGGAAAAGTCAAAATTTGATCCCTCAACTATGAGCGTTGACATGTTTTGGGCATAAAACTATAATGTTGGGCAAAAGTGTTCTCAACTGTGAAAATCGTTCATCAATAGTCATTTGACCTAAGTCAACAATGATTTTGATTGGTAAAAGGTCATTTGATCGAAGTGTTTTTTTGTATATTTATATATAAACATTTCATGACATTCAATCTAAAATATATATTTGAGTTCCTTGTGATTATCTAATCCCATAGAAAATTTTGTACTAATTTTTTTAATTTTAATTTTTTAGAATTAAATCATATTATTGTAGGGATGGGATAGGGATGTCCCAACTCTTAGTATTGTCGGGAATATAAGTTGTTGGCTAAATTCAAAGAATGAGAATAAGGCCAATCAGATGTCACTATTACACATGTCATTAATGCTGGTTGCAAACCTTCATTAGTGTCAAGTCGTATGAACTAGCATAGAATAATATGCACCTAATGTGCTTAGTCATCTCTGTCGGTTTGGAACTAGCATAGATACCCATTTTCTATACCGGTTTATGGCTGGAATCGGCACAAATATATCTTAAAATATTTTTAAAATTTGCTAGCTTTGCTAGCTAGGCTAGCTACTGGCTACACTACCCTAGTTATCTACATTTAGAGCTTGTCGTCATCGACCACTGCCTCGGGGTTAGAGGAGCTGCTGTCGTCATCGATAGTCATCAAAGGGTGCGGCAAGGCTGTTCGAGGGTCGGGAGGTGTCTCTATCGTCGGACCCTTGCATTCGTACGCTTGCCTCCTCCTCTACCTCCAACATGGGGGTAGGCTCCTCCTCATCATCATCCTCTTCCTCCTCCTTTGGCTTTATCATCGGTGGGGCCACACACTAAAGCATCAGAGGATGGAGGCAGCGATGTAGCCCTCTGGCACCGCCGCTTGTGCACGGACATCTCGTTGGTTGATTCCTCGTCGCGGGGCTCCTGATCGTCGGCCAACCATGGTAAGGCCGAAAGCGATGAGACGAGTAGAGAAGGCAATAGGGGGCTGGAGATGGTGGCCACGACAACAGATGCTGGTGACTAGACCTTGGTGGTGGCGCCGAAGGAGTTGGAGATCAAACAGGGAATCGAGTAAGAAATGGGAAGTTGGAGAGAGGCGGAGATCGAGAGTTCAGAGAAGTTAAGTTCGTTGCAAATGGGGGTCAGATCCGAGATGATTGGCATAGATTGTTACAGGGAATTTTTTTCCGCAAAAAGCCTCGGCAGACGAAATGTTGTGTATGCACGTCGTAATTCCCACCCAGTACATATGACTATGAAATGGCGCGGCTCTTCAGTAGACACAAGACAAGAAAGCTTTACATGTGCAGGTTCTAATTACCAATCGGCATAGATTACAAATTATATGTGCCGGTTCTAATTACTAGGTTCAAATAACGATCCAGAACATATAATTGTATATCTATGCCCATATAAAGCTATTGTCACATGTTCACTAAAGAATCGGCACTAATAACCTTAACCTTATTTGTGTTGGTTTTAACTGAATCGGCATAGATATATAGATAAATATAACATGTGATTGGTGTAATGTGTAAAAATTCATGGACGAGAATCATGAGATGTAAAAATAAGCATATGAGTTGTCTTTTTTTGTAAATAGACCAAAATGCCCTTATAAAGAGTTTAGGTAAGAGAGCAAGATGGAAAAAGTAGGCTCATCTTGCCCCATATGGGCAGCCCCAAGAGACTTGTAAGGGGCATATGGGATCAATCCAACACAATTCCATTTTCGTTTCTGGATTCTCTTGGAAGGACGGGGCTGTCCAATGCTCATTGGACTTGCATCGGGCAAAATTAGATCTAGACCAAAAATTTAATATTTTTTTTCTAGCTTTGTGCGCATTTTGAAAAACAAATCTCAAAAATATGAATAATTAAACATATATTATTTTCATATTTTATGATTACTATTTTATTTTAAAAATATTTTAAAGTGTAAACTAGACCAAATATTTTCATAAAAAGTATGAAAACAATATATTAAACCTGGTGCACATTGGATAATATTCATTTTATTTTGATTTTATTTGGAATTTGTACATATAGAAAAAATATAACAAAATTTTGTAGTAGATTTAATCTTGGCCGATAGCTAGCGTACTTTCCTCTCACTTCCCTCTCCCAATGCTTTCTACCATGCTGGATCATCTTCCTCCTCTAGGTTAACCCATGGCCACCTTTCCTGATTGTCCCACATACACCAGTACACGGCTACGATGGACCTCCAATGACCTGCCGAACAATTTATTTTTCTCTGCAACTACGCCGATAAGATGTAATAGAAAACCAAGAAACCAACATTAACGAAACGGTTTTTAACAAAAAAATATGTATGCAATAATTAGGTGGGTTTTTAACAACAAAAAAATGTATGCAATAACTAGGTCGCCACCGCCACGTACGGTTGTGATCAACATGGACGGTCAGAGTGTTAAAACTGTCTTTGATAAATTCGCTATAATTTATCACTAACGGATTTTGAAGAACTGCATGTGATGAGGCGTCCAATATGAGCATCTTTGTAGCAAAGTTAAATTTCTCAGATGATTTGACTCTGTTAAACAATCACGCTACCGGGTGTAGTCCGAGGTTGTCGATTCACACGCAAGACACAATCACAGATGAACACAGATGTAGGGGGAATGATTCTTTATTGCTTTCTCATGTGTATACAATGGGAAACCCCTCCTCCTTATATAGAGCAATTCTAGGGTTTCGGCATGGGCCAATACCGGGCCTTCGTGGGCCGGCCGGTTTCTCAACACTCCCCCTTTGGCCTTTGCCGCGAGATGCATATACCTCATCAAAACTCCATAAAAACCCAGTGGGAAAAATTTAGAGAAAGAGTACACAGCATACGCCTTGTGCTGCACGAATTGCCTCGTTAAAAACCTTATGTGAGAAACTTCTGTGAAAACTCACTAAGGGAAAAAGAGTACAATTCACTCAATTTTCAAGTCGTCTTCGTGACATTCCTTTGGGTATTTAGACTACATGTCTAAGATTTACTTTGGAGTATGTGAAGATTCTCCCCCTAAAATCTGCAGATTCTCCCCCTAAAATCTGCACTTCTCTAAGTCTTATTATCCCAATTCTCTTTACGCACCTTTCGAAAGTAGATGCTAGAAAAGGCTTAGTGAATAAATCAGCTAAATTCTCACATGACTTAGTGTGCAATATCTTGATCTCGTTCGTCTTATGCATTTCATGAGCATAGAGGAATTTGGGGTTAAAATGCTTCGTAAGGTTGCTTTTCACATAGCCCATTTGCATTTAAGCAACACAAGCTGTATTATTTTCATAGATTATTGTGGGGGTTTGCTCAATATTCAGTCCACATGACTTCTGGATGTGGTGAGCCATTCTTCGAAGCCATGCAGATTCCCGAGAGGCTTCATACAAGGCAATTATTTCCGAGTGGTTTGTAGAAGTTGACACAAGTGTCTGCTTGGACGACCTCCATGAAATGGTTGTCCCACCACAAAGGAAAACATACCCAGTTTGTGACTTGCCAGTATGCGGGTCAGACAGGTACCCTGCATCTGTATAGCCAACTAGATTCAGTTATTGATTCCTTCCATAAAACAAGCCAAGATCCTTACTTTCTTGAAGGTATCTGAAGATGTCATTGATCCCCTTCCAATGTCTTTTGGTTGGCTCTGCACTGTACCGAGCCAGCAAATTCACGGCAAACGCAATGTCCGGCCTAGTGCTGTTCGTGAGGTACATGAGCGCACCAATTGCACTTAAGTATGGGGTTTCTGATCCCAAGACTTCCTCCCCCTCTTCTCTAGGCCTGTATGTGTCTTGGTCTGCTTGTAGTGACCTTCCGACCATTGGGGTTTCAATTATGCATTCTTAAAGCCAAACATTTCCAACACATTCCGAGTGTAGGTTGACTAGTGTACCAAAATTCCTTCGTGGATATGCTCAAGCTACAAGCCTAAGTTACAATACACAAATTTTTCACTTCTAAGTCATACTTCAAGTATGGATTAGCTTCTTCTATTTCTTTACTTCAATCCATATAGTGACTCATCGAGTTTCACACTATACGGATTTCTATTTGCTCTGCCATGGTTCGAGACGGTGATACTTCATGTATCTTCATATATAAGTCCGGATCCAAGTCTCTCTATATATATATTCAGTGACAACATCCTTCAATTCGTTTTTTCTTATCCTCAACTTCATGTTGAGTACTGCCAATGAGATTAAATGTCTAAAGGTAGTTTATCCCATGACCAGAGAGTGAGCCATCAGCCTTTCTTGTACCATACCACTTCCTCATTCATTTCTCTTGTTTCACGAAAATTGCCATCTTCTATTCCTTTCAATCCAGCCTTTCTCGCACTCTTCCGAGAGATGCAGGCTTGGGATCAAATTCACTAATGGTGGCAATTCTGTTTTATTTCCTTTGTATCAATAATGGTTGTTGCTCAATTCAAACACTCTCTTACTAATTCAAAATTCATAGCTATTTCATCACGGGGTGCTTCATGCACTTCTACTTGCTCTTCACCGCTATTTCCTATCACAGGAGCAAGTTCCTTTAGTTTATTATTGCCGATGTGTGTACTCACATTCATTTCGGCTTCTTCTTCTTCTGTTATTACCGGTATATTCAGATCTGGGAGCGCCTCGCTAGCAGGCTTCTCACCAGAGTTGCCAGGACTCAACTGGCTCCCCTTCTTTTTCTTTGGGGCATTTTCGTGATTGGTTGTGGCAAACTCTTTTATCCATTTTTCTCCAGACGTCCCCGGATAATTAGGATTCGAGTGACCAGGTTTCCTGTCCTTTTCTCTGAGGCCTCGGAACAGGATGAGGGATACCTTCTGTGGTATTTCAACCCTCTCTGGTGCATTACTTCAAGTAATGCGACTTGATCACATCCTTCAAATCACAACAATGATTAGGCAGATTTCATTGCTTTAAATGTCTTCTAGACTTCATCATTTGCTTTACTAGTGCGGGTCATGCACGGGGATCTACGTGGCTTTCCACGTGATTTTCCGGCATTCTACTATCAGGGGTTCTATTCCTCCCCCTAATGACGGAAAAGATCCTAATCAAATATGCAATTCATTTCTGTGTGTGGTATAGGTGCATATACATTCAAAATTTCAAAGTGGGAAATTTTAAACCCTTTCATGCACTAGTTGGATTTTGTGGGACTGTTTGTCCCCTTACACTAATTAATGAGGGCTACTGCTTGTAGTTTCTTTTAGTTACAACTCTGCAAGAGCGGCCTGGCAATTAATTTGATTCATAAAATTAAAGCCATTTCAAGTCCATTCTTCGTATGGACATAAGGTACTGAGTGCTCTTCTTTATTTCCCAATGCTGTGAATTCTTTAGTGTTGTCCATTCTTCTTGATGAACTTCACATAACAACAAAGAAATATATTTTTAGTTCTTATGATCTGCAAGATCAGTTTCACAAATGCATGATTCCTTGTAGAGAGTATGCATTTGGCCACTTCAAAAGAAACATTAATGAGCACCAAAAGTACTTAATTGCCCTAATACGGGCTGTATTAGGCCGCACATAACCCCTAGTTCAATCTAGGGTAGGAGCCCATGTATTAGTTTCCCGATGGCATTGGGAGTGCGCACGAAAATCTTCATGATTCGGAAAATTCTAAAATTAATATTATGGCCTTATGAGTTGTTTATTTTTCTCCTCATCATCTTAAAGTTCAGGATGGCAAATTTACTATGCCATAGATAGAAGAGACCAGAGCTTCTAAATTTAGCATTCAGGGAAGTGGACACTTCGGGTGCACAGATTCTAAATATAGTATAGCCCATATTCAAATGAATAAGGTTTTTCTAAGATTATATTCTTGTATCCGTCATGCTTCATAATGCATAAGTATTCTTTTCATTTTCTTCATTGGTTTCTACGTGAAACTCATTTACACGGATGTCTTAAGAGAGCCAGGGTGAATTCCAGGTACGACAATGCTTCCCTAAGTGCTAGTGTAGTACCAATAGATAATATTCTTATGACTCTTCTTGAGTCTAATATGTATAAATCGCTACCTGCGATAATTCTAATACTACCAGTGTTCTTCATAATCTACTGGAGTATTTGGTCTCTCTTCAATTTTATTTGTTGTTCCACTATCAACAATACATACCTCCACATAGGGCACTACCAAATTCTATATTGCAATCAGGCAATGGCAAAATTCATAGTTCATATAATTCAAATAAGGATTTCAACTTCAAATATACTGGAATAAAGGTAAAATCAATCATGAGAATAAGGTTTGCTCTACTAGAGCTTCAATTCTTTGTTGAGATAGTTTGCTCTTCGGGAGCTTCAATTCATATACTTCACTCTTCTAGAGCTTCATATTCATTATTCAATGTCTTCTAGCAACCACAATCTAAAAGGTATACTACTTCATGCAGGCGCACTGAGGCGGCGATGGTCGCTGCATTCGACGCATCGGAGGTTCACAAAAATCCATTGGATGCTACTGTTTCAGCTTCAATTTTATATGTCGGTATCTTCTTTTCCTTATCCAGTTCATGTGTGGCTATAATGAAATCAAGGGAGGCGAGTTAGAGGTGTCTCTACATGAGTGTCCTCTTTCCATGAGGTCATGCCTACCTGCCATGGTAAGGTGGACCTCTAATGCTGTCTTTTTCTTTCTATTGGTCTGATAAGTCATGATCAATGTCATAACAAATCTTTGACCATTGCCCCTAAATGCCATACTTTAGCACGTATGATCCTACTGGCCATATGGCTTTCTTTTGTGACTTCTCCTTGTTTCTTTTCTTCTTTTGAGCAGTGGACCTATTCTTAGGCTGACTTCTTCTTATTTCCCCTTATAGCCCTTCTTTTAATAGGTGGGCTTTCTCTCTATGGTAGCTGCCATAGAACCGAGAAAGGAAAAAAATAGGGAATATCATCTCCTTGCCTGTGATCTTCTTGTCACGGAGAGAGGGATTAGTGCAAGACCTATGCAAGATGGAATTTTGTTAGGCCATGGTTCTATAGTTTGCAAGTCTCATGTACACCGGTTTCTACTGTGCTAGTCGTAGAATAGTGTGCTCGAGCTTCTTAAACTACTTCAGATATGCAGCCCCATGCTCTAGCACACTCCCCCTCAGCCATATATTCATTCTTTAAAATAGCAGAGGTGGTGACAGAGAAAGTGCAATACTTGATTGTTCTGCTCATCGATAGGCTTCCCATCATTCGAGGATCTAATCCCAATGGTAACCTGAAGCTTCGTGCTTCTGAGTATGATTTTTAGTATCTAATGCCCAAGTGAGGTTGCTCTAGCATTCGGTGCTAGTTCCTCAGATTCATAGTTAGCGATACCCGACAATTACATATTTTAAAGTTCATTCACATGATTACTACATGTAATCTAGTAGATAGTGGTGCATGACATAATTCTTCCAAATTCTCATGAATTCCAGTATACAAATAAGCCATTACCAATTCATAGCATAGACACAATAAATAGGCATAAAATGTTAATTACCGCAACTAATTCAAAGTATAATTGCATAAAGGTAATTAACAGGTGTAAAATAATGCTTCAAATTCAAAGACATATTCAAAATTCATAGTTTCGATGCCTAAATATGTCTTTTCTATAATTTCAAAAAAAAAATCTAAGGATCTTTCTGCAAAATTCAATGGCCTAGAAAAACTTCGTGTAATTTCCAGGAAATCCCTAGACCCTGTTATGCTAGAATATAAATTCTCAACAAATTTTGCAATTCCCATGGGGATTATACAATTTTCAGTATTTCAGATAATTACTTCGTGTAATTTTCTCAATCATGACAAAATTCATAAAATAATCATGAAAGCAGTAAAAGAAGGCTTCAAATTCAAAAAAAGGGACAAAAATTCGAAATCCCGATACCCTTTTATGCTAGAAAATATATTTTCTGCAATTCCGGCACTTTCAGGGGGTTTTCTATAATTTTTAGTGTTGCAGATAATTACTTCAAGTAATCTTCAAGATTTCGAGGCAAATTTTGTAAACAAAAAAAAACATAGCCAGCCCGACCCTCTTTCTTACTTTAGCTAGCCCACTGCCCTTCCTTTTCTTGCTTTAGCTAGCCCATTTGCTAGGGCTGGGCCGGTACTAGCCAAGTAGGCCGGCTAGGATTTCCCTAGCTGTTCAAGGCCAGCGTGAGCATGGCCAGTGCAAGCCGGTGTTGGTGGTGCTTCAAAGCCAGCACGCAGCAGCGCTCCAAGGCCCCAGTATGCGGCGGCGCTCCAAGGCCCAGCGCGTGTTGCGGGGCGGCGTTTGCGTTGGCCAAGACCAACACGCAGCGGCGCTTGCGGGGCGGCGCCCCAAGGCCAGCATGTGGCGGTGGTTCTTGGCCTGCGTGGCACGGCGGGCGTCTTCAAGCCAGCTGGCGGCGTGGTGGCCTTCAAGGCGGCGCGAGATGCAGCCGTGGCTTCAGGCCGGCCCCAAGTGTGCAGCGACATTGCGTGCTTGCAGCGCTACGGGCGCATAGGATGACCGGCGGTAGCGGTGTACCGCGCGCGTCAGGTGCGTGAGGAGCTGCCGGCCAGCGCTACATGCGCGTGCATTGGGCGCGTGGCGGCCGGGAATAAGGGTGCGCGCACTGCAGGCGGTGCGTGCCTGCTGGGCTGAGGGCGAGCAACGGCGCTGCGGACGCGGAAGCCAAAGCCGACGGCAGATTGGCGGCGCTGGCGCTACATGAGCCAGCAACTTCGAGTTGCATACGTGATCCCTTTTTCTATTACGAATTTATTAAAATAGATCTACTGTATACAGATTCAATTGTCTATAGATTCAATTCCTTTTACCTTCGTTCTTCGTGAATCGAAGTAGGGATTCGACGACTGTCGCGTAGGACAGATCGGCTGGTCCTGACTAGACCTGCCGGCGTGATGGCGATTCGATGCCGATAGTACGTCGACGTTGTCATTCGATCCCTCCGGCGTCTTGCGGTTCCTCGAGCATGGTGCTGATAACGTGTTAAACAACCACGCTACCGGGTGTAGTCCGAGGTTGTCGATTCACACGCAAGACACAATCACAGATGAACACAGATGTGGGAGGGGAACGATTCTTTATTGCTTTCTCATGTGTATACAATGGGGAAACCCCTCCTCCTTATATAGAGCAATTCTAGGGTTTCGGACCGGGCCTTCGTGGGCCGGCCGGTTTCTCAACAGACTCCACTGTGCTCGAGACATCCTAAGAGTTTTAGCAGGGAACAACATAGAACCTGCCAAAGATAGAACATAACATTTTTCAACCTACCTAACAAGATAGCCATCATCCTGCACCTTGATGCACGTGCATACATAACCTCTCCTCTGCTAATGGTGACCTGGTGGATGTACGCCATCCATCTCCACACCAACTTTCATCCATTGGTCAAAACATTGTAGAGATAATTTCTATTTATTAGACCTGCTTTCTTATTTTAGTGTATTATATTTTAAAAAATCTTTGGTCAAATCAGATATATCAAATCGTCTTCCTTATTTTAGCGCATTATATTTTATAAAAACTATCGATCAGCTTATATATAACAAATTGGAGGATACGGAAGCATGACACAGTCAAACGCAAAAGCGAGGATAAGGATGTGGGGAAGCACAATGCAGTCAAATGTACAAGACTGAAAGCAGAACTAATGGTGTGAGTCAAGCAAATCAAATATGATGAAGTGAAAAGTAAGTGACAAAGCATTGGCGCTTAGCTAATATACATAAAAACCTCGTCCATATGATACTTATGTTCTCAAATATATAAAGAGAATCATATGTACCTATAGGTATATACTCCCTCTGTTTCTTAATATTCAGCATCCCTAAACAAATGTTTCTTCCACAAATATATATTTGGCATTTTGTCATTCTTAATGCGTAGTTTCCCATTTTGCCTCTATATATATCTCTTTGTCATTTGTGCCATGCATGGTACTTTATCTACAAAAATTAAATATTACTAGGACATTTTGGTCATAATGTACACAAACAACCGCCACCTACCAGTGATTTAAATAGCGGGCTATAGCGGCGCTGTAGCGTTTTGAGACACCTAGACGCTAAGCTAAGCAAGGGAATTGGCTAACACAGCTATGACCGCTATAGCGGTCTTAGCGGTTAGCGCTTTGCGGCAATAGCAGCCGTTATGGGTCGTAACCGTCAATTTAGTGATTTACTACAGTGCGGCTGGATTTTGTTGGCCTTGATGAGCATATATGTAACGCCCTCCTTGTCTGAAGACAGCAACAAGGGACAGTCTAGTGATTTAGAGGGCTCCATGCCAAATGATCATAATATTTATTGATCATGATAAGTTATTATTTTATCAAATACACTTCTGATAATGTTATTAATTGTGTAAGACTAATATCTATTAATTTGGATGCTATGTTATGGCATGGTTACGCAAATATTGTGATACTTAATATGTAACCGCGATATAAGATAGCTTCCGCTTTTCGGGGTAGCTCTATAGCCCACGACACCGTGATGCCGCGATAATCACGATTTAAATCATTGCCACCTACATAGGCAAACATCGGTAAAAAAAATGCCAAATAATAGGAAACAGAGGTAGTGTATAAATTGTGTATTCGTGTCTTTCTTCCTCGGCAGTACTGCTACTGTGATTTGATGTTTTAAACACAAGATCAAGTACATGCATCACTAAAGGAATGCTTCTTCATACAAAAGATATTCACCCTTTAATGAAACCTGAAAAGAAGGTCAATCATCTTTGATAAGACTTGTCGGGGATCGGGCGACGCGGTGCCCCCGATCGTAGCATATCATGTATTAAATAAGCAGATTTGATCTTCCATAAGTAAGTCTCCTAATTAACCAAAGCATGGTAACGAGGAAGAGAGGCATGCTACGAGAGGAGACCAGGGGGCCTAGTTGATTAAGCTTTGAATGTTCCATCAAGTTGATAAAATATGCATCAATTTTAATCGAGTTGCCTCCACTAATGTCATCAATTGCAAAGTTAGGTGCAATCTTCATTTCTCAAAAAAAAAAAAATAGTAGTATATTTTAGATCCAATAGTTATCAATGTAACTATACTGTATATATGTAGTATAAAATGATTTTAGTAATTGACTATTAAATCAAAGTAACTGGACTGTTCATATTAATTTTAGTGTACCATAAAAGTCTCATGCATTAACATGTGTACTTTTTTTTATGAAAAAAACTGTATATATACTTGGCTGGACGCAGAGGTTTTTTATTATTATTATTTTTCATTGCCTTGGCGATTACGTTTGCCTTGATCGAACCTGTATTATATTGCACATTATCCTTCTCCCTAGACCCTAATATATGAATACAGAATTGGAAGCCGATCGATTTGATTTTCATTTTCCATAAATATTCGGCTAGACTCTTTGCAATATACCTGAGCAAATAATCTTTTTGGAATAGATTAACACGTACGCTTACGTACCATAATCGCCTGTGTGAATAGCTCAATGATTTTATAATGACAGGGATTCATTTCCTTCATTAGAGGATACGTAGGCCATGCTTCTCTGCTATATATGCCACCCACCATGCAATCATGCATGCGATTGACTTGTGCCCGGCAATTCTTTGTAAACCTGCAGGCTGCAGCGAAGATGCCTCGGAGCAAGCAGGAGATGAAGCTGATCGACAACCTCAAGAAGCGCAAGACGACGTACCGGAACCGCCTGGACGGCCTCGTCCAGAAGGTCTCGCAGCTCGCCACCCTCTGCGACATCGACGTCTTCCTCGTCTGCTTCGCGCCGGCGGCGGCGTGGGGCGAGGTCACGGTTTGGCCGGCCGACGGCCGGGCTGTGGAGGAGCTGGTGGCGCGGTTCCGCGCGCTTCACCCGGCGAAGATCAAGCAGGTCTTGGACACCCCCGCGCTCCTCAGGGAGGGGCTGGGCAAGCAGCAGCGCAAGCTCCTCAAGGTCAGGCAGTGCGGGGTCGACGACGCGCTCACGGCGTGGGACTGCAGCCTCGACGACCTCTCCGTCGACGGCCTCAAAGACCTGCACAGCGCGCTGGTCGAGACGCTGCACAGGGCGCGGACGCGGATCGCCGCGCTCCGCCGCGGCCACGCCCTCGACGAGGTCGCGCCATCCGAGGCAGCGGACGCGGTCACCGCGCCCTGCGGGGGCGACAAGGTCGTGCCATCCGCCGCCCCAGACGCGGTCGCTGCGCCCGCGCAGCACGCCCCGGCGTTCCAGAACGTCGTCGTCTTTGGCTTCCCCTTGAAGTCGTCGGGCGGCGGCGCCGGCGCCGGAGGATCGCAGTACCACTACAACCCGCGCGGCTTCCTGCCGCAGCCTGCTACGGTCCAGCCGCCGCCGCTCGCCTTCCAGATGCCATCGCCGTGCCTCTCCCTTCAGATGCCGCTGCTGTCGCCACTCTCAGCACCATCGGACATAGGCATGGCTGGTGCTGGCTTCATGGAGAGCCTGCCTTACACCACCAACGTCCTCAACGGCGGTGGGGTTTACGGCGACCTTGGGCAGGGTTTCGCTGCCGGTGCAGGGTACGCCGATGGTTTTCATGGGCATGGCGGGTATGCTTCCGCTACCGGGTTCGATCTTGAACACAAGATGAAAGCCGGCGTTTGGCCGGTGACCGCACTCAACAATCCAATGGACGTCGTCGCTTTCCAGATGCAGCGCAACTCGGCAGAGCTACCTGGCAGCAGTGGCAGTAGCTTTCAGGGAGGGTTTTAATTAGAGTTAGCTAGATGCTGGTTAAATTTCTCTATCCATATGCAGTTGTCAATTTTGCATAATTTAGGGTCAGGGATGTTAGTATTTACTATCTTGGGAGTGTTTGCTTAGGAACTATTTACATCTTGTGTGGATTGTTTTGATAGTGTTTGCTTAGGAGTACTATTTACATTTTGTGTGGATGGATAGATTGTTAAATTATGCAGTGGGTTTGTTATATTATATGGAATAAGGGGTTAAGCATCTTCTATTGTGTTATTGGAGGATCTGTTTTGAACCTGAGATGTTTTGTTTTAAAAAGGCATCCCAACAGTAATGTTGGGGGTGGAAAACACGTAATTCTTTGAGCGAAGCTTCTTCTATTGCCTGCTTATTGATAGTTTCCTGAAATCGTATTGTGATTCGTTCAACTTATAAAATCATTTGATTTGTATTTGAAATCATACAAAACCCACTATGTCCTTAACCTTACCCACCCGACCACCAGCCACCATCAGTGGCAAACACAATATCGTTCTTGTGAACTAAAGCTCTAACCCCTTGAACCGGTCGATTCATCATGGTCGCCCACATTTTACTCTAGAATTATCAGGCCTATAGTAGAACAATAATCACATTTACTTGCAATCCAAGATGTACAATATTTATACACAAAACTTCTAACCTTTCATGTACAATATTAGTCATCCTTGATCCACGACATCTGACCGTTCATCTTTCTTTCATTGCTCAATTTTGCCTTATCTTTCATTGCTCAACTTTGTCTTGCTTAGCTATCCATGCTCATCGGTCATCACTATACGGGATTTTTCAATCTATGCCATCAGTAAAACAATAAATTCTACAAGTGCCATCGGAAATTGCGTACTTGCCAACGGTTTTGTACTCAGATACGTTTTCAGTGCTTGCATGGTTACAGGTTTTACCACATCATATATGTTAATTTATGCAAGTTAGATGAGCATGATATCCTGCTAGTCACAGGGAAAAAAATGAACATGGTATTGCGAAACTATGTTCGTATCTGTTTGTAGCTAGAACAGGTGATTTTTCAGTCAAACGACACGGCGATAGTTCTCGCCGAATCATTGAAAACAGAGATGCCTGGTTCAAATGCTTTCATCATAGACTCAGTAAGGGAAACAAATACGCAAAATCACATTTTTCCGTAACTGCTGTGATCTCCCCGGTGTTTCCCTCTACACAGCTTCTTCGTTGCCATGGTAGCTAACACATGCATGGACACTGACTGAATAAATTAAGGGATTGACTGCACTACATTATTGCAATGATTTTTGTTTCCTAAAACAATCAGATTTTCTAACTATAGGATGGACTAGCAACCCACGCTCTTTTTCCTGCGATGAACACTTGGAATGTCTAAAGTTTTTTTTGATGTCCGTGTCCGATTATTACGGTACTTTGAAAAGTTGGTGCTGAAATGCTGAGTTTCTGCTCAAGTGAGCACAAATCATCGGCAATATGTCCCTCTGAACTTTTGAGAGGAATTGCTGCTATCTCCGTGACATACTCGAATTCAAGCCCCAGAAAAGGGGGTGGAATAGTTCAGCATGTTCTTTCGAAATGAAATCAACTAGGGCTGCTGAATGCAAAAATTAGACCTTGCAGTTGATACGGTAACTTTATTAGCAATCTTACAAATCAAACACCTCCAAAATTTGTTAAATCAAAGAAGCCCTCTCGGAGTTTGAGCACCTTTCCATGAAGCGGAATAGCGTGTGCATTTCAATGTGGACACAGCCAAAAAGCTGACAAAACCCTTTTTTACTCGTAAGCGTTAGAATATTCAGCCTGGCAAAACTGGAATTTCAATCCTAACAAATATTTCAAGAAAACATACACTCCCAAATGTTGCAATTGCCAGCTGCAAGTTATTGTTGAGAAACGGAATCCCCTATACATACCAAATGTTTAACACTGTATATGCAGATCTTGTACATCCTCATTGGGACTTCAGAAACTGTACCAGTGGCAACCGATGTGCTCCTCTCTTCGTATATGGGCAAGAATTCTTGAACCCAAAAACTAACTTGATCCTTGTCTTTGAATTGCAACAACAGCCTCATTACAACGAGCACATCTGTAAGAACTTGTAGCTGCACAACGTGTCCGTAGGCAATAATAACAATACCTGAAAACACAAAATTTATCAATAGCAAAATTCAACATGAAAAAGACTAGGCTTGTGATGCAAGATGAGTGGCATAGTAGTCAGGTAGATAGCAAGTTGTTCAGTAATCAGCAGGGTTTGGAAACAAACATGCGAGCCACACACCTCAGATGCACAATATTGCTGACCCATAAAAATTACACCATTGACCTTTCACTCCAGACTCCAGTATTGAATCGATTAGTAAAAAGCAACACTTGCATATATTATATTTAACAATACTACATATGTATATGTTTGTTAACTTCAGGGATGCACTATAATTAGATAATATTAGATGAAGAGCAATAAGAGACAGGGCACCTGTGTTGACATGGGAGAGCAATAAAGGGAATGCTAGGATTGGAACGACATATAGGGCAGTCTGCTTCATCACCAGAAGATGTTGTTGATTTATCTTTAGAGAAAGGAAGAAGGAACTTCTTTACTGAGGATGAGTTTAAGAGGGGAAGAAGCAAAAGCAACATTTCCTGCACAATAAAGCAATGTCGGCCATCACTTGGGAGTTCTGGGTTCTAACATTTGTTGGAAGTAAGTAAAAAGTAAAGTCAACACACCAATAGCTGCAAAATATAAATATCACATTTTGTAAAATTCAAAGAGCAATGCTTTAGTGCAGTACCTACAAAAGTATGGTACTGAACTATCCTGCTACCACAACCGTAAAAAACTATATGGGGAGAATTTAAATCATGAAACATGCAATATGTTCAACTTGGAAATTTTATTATTCAAGAGATTTTTTTTACTGGGACAGAAAGCATATGAGATAAGAGGTTTATGCATACTTTCAAACTAGTATACTAGTAAATGTCAAAGGATGGGGAAAATGTTGGAGAAATATACATTCACAGAAAAGTGATAGGTCTATAATGTTTGGTACCCAACTAAGGCATGGAGAACACAAATGAGATTGGAAACTGAACTGTCTCTCAATGGAGCAGAAATATTTTAACGAATACAAAATTGATCCTGGATTTAGCAGAAAGTTATATTTGATATATGAAAGGAATATTAAGACTGTAGCCTAAATTTTCGAAATTTATGAGGTCCATATTAGATACACTCAAGGTTTCATAATCTATACACACAATGCAAAATCCTAAATCCATTTTATGTCAAACTGATTACTGCATAAGCTAGAAAATTTAACAACTATTTGTTAGACTACCACAGGACCGCAAGAAAGAGAATTACCGAAAACTCATTCCAAACCAGCTGCCGATTCATGTACTCAAAGCTTACTGCTCTATTCATGTTGGGGCTCCCGTAAACAAGTCTTGCTTTCAGAATCCTCTCCACAACAGTTTTATACCTATATAAACACATGCAAAACTCAAAATTTTGTGCCTATCATACCGAGTTCATAATGATTAAAAACCAGCAAGATGATCATTTTCAAAAAGTAGTTAGCCATTTCATATAAATGACATTTAATCTAGCTCATTCAAGTGAACCATATGGTGGTCGATCAATATCAATATGCAATCTTAGTGAACTGTGTATGCCGACAATGTTCAATTCGTTCCACATAGATGGTTATTTACTTACCGGGTAAGTACAGTATAGGCCCTTAAAGTTGTAGCAAAATCTCACTAAGCCCCTAAAAGTTGAAAATTACTTTCCCGCCTCCTCCATGTTGTTTCTGGTTGCATTCTAGACCCAACTCCGTCAAATCCTTTTTGTTAAGTGTTGATGTGGCTGCTAATGTGGTCCTATTAGCTTAGCTCCTAGGTGACGTGGCATGCAAAGCATAGAGAAAGTGTAGTATAGACCCATAAAGTTGTAACGTTTTCTAACTTAGCACCATAAAGTTGGAAACTAGTTTTTGCGCCTCTTAAAATTTATATTTGTTTGTCTCGTGCTGTATCAGACCCGTTAAGGGCTGCCTAAGACCCATTAAAGGGCTTATGTAATGCTGAAATGGGCCTTGATTAATTAACACATATTTTGTAGAAAACATAGTTTGCAACGAGCCCTCGGGCTGCCTTAGACCCATTAAGGGCTTATGTTACGCTGACGTGGACCCCGATTAATTAATGTGTATTCGTTGAAAACCAAAAAGAATCAAAATTCTTTTTTCTAAAGGGTGATGATACATTTCAATGGAATTGTGGTCCTATTCATTAGCTCCTACTTATGATAATAGCTTATTTCTTAAACATAATGATTTAAATCCTTCCAAACTCATATAAATTATGTTTTTACTTTGTTGTTTGACAGGTTTCTAGCATATATTTTTGTTTTTTAATTAAAAAAACCCTTTAAGAACGTGCAAAAACTAACTTTCAACTTCGGGGTGCTAAGTGAGAAATCGCTACAACTTTAAGGGGCAAAAATATAATTTCTTTCTGTCTCTTGTGCCATGTCACCTGACACATATGCCAATAGTACCATGTTGTCAGCAGTAACATCAGCACTTTAAGGGGGCAAGAAAGTAATTTTGAACTTCGAGGAGTTAAGTAAGATTTCGCTACAACTTTAAGGGATTACATTGTACTTTACTTTTAATTATTTATGCCAAACTAAGCATCACTCCATATGAGTGTGAATATTAAATAATCAACCATTTCTGATGTCTGTTGATGATCTTGGATAAATAAAAATAACAGGTAAGAAAAGATACCTCCCACCATAAAGAAATAACAATAGGTTAAAGAATGAAGCAGCTCTGTATAATCCTTCAGCATGCTGCACAAAGCCCCAAGCACGGTGTGCTAGTGGTCTCTACATTATGAAATACAAGTTATAGAACAACGGAAAAGGAAATGAAGTTTTCAGAATTAAGTTGTAAAAGATCACCTGTTCAGAATCACCCCATCGACGGAAAGCAGAAAAAGTTTGCAAGCGGGACCATAAGTACTGGCCACCAACAGTGCTAATACAATACATGACCTTTTGAGAAACTGAAAGGCCAGATCCTTCTAAACCTGTTCTGACTAAAAAGTAAATGATGGAGTTCATCAGTTGATGCTCAGATAATATCACGAACAAACTAGTAGCCTAAACAATCAATGACTATTGACTTAAGCTGTGTTTGGACTACTCTATCGTGATATGCTATGGTTATTTTTAAAGCTACTCTGAAAATGAAGTTGTAAAAACTAAAAGTCCAACTAATATGTTATTAAATCATATATAGTTAGATAAATTCTATTATCCAATGGTTGTACTCTCACATTTCATCTCATATGTTCTGGAACACAAAAGTAATATCCGTTTGCATCTTGATTATTAAAGAAGAGTAGACATTCAAACACCCAAATATCTAAAAGCGAGTTAACCAAAAGAGAATATCAAAATCCACTGCAATGCTAAAAGGATCTTAACACATCACTAACAAAAATAGACAGCTAGTAAGGACTTAAATGGGCTCAACTTTGCAGAGCATACTTTGGTCTGACTAAATTATTTTCTAGAGCTTCAGATTAACATTGGTTCAAATATGGATAAAAAAACTGGTTCTAGTTTGCATAGTGAAAATTCCAAGCTACAACTGATTGGTCCAACCTGTCTCTTACTGGCATAACCAAGTGTGAATTGTAAAACTTATAAGCTCTGACATAGCTTATATTTGATTGGTCCAACAAATTCTCTCTCACTGGAATAACCAAGGGTGAAAACTACTAATTCGGAGTGGTACATCATTGTGTATTTGTATGAAGTAGCTATAAGCAGGCGTTGGATCATCTGAAATTCTATACAAATAATTGCATACAATGGGCAGCAAAGTTCATAGCGTACATGCCTGACCTAGTTGGGGATAAAATGAGAAAGACTTAAGGTTTCGGCACTTATCAAGCAACAACAAATGCCCTAGCTGGACCAAATATCAAAACACTAATAACTCGTGAATTTCAACAAAATTTTTTTTTATTCAACTATAGAATAATAGAAGTTATCTAAATAGTATGGATATACTTCTATTTGTGTATTGCGCCTAATGTTTCTGGAGCACACTCCTTTTGCACTCTATACATCAGGCCATTGAAGAACATAGCATCTCAAATCTCAAATAATCCTTTTGCCATTGAACACACTGGGAAATGTTTACCTAGAAAGTGTAAAACAACATGTATTTGCACACCAATTCTTGTTTGCTAAAAAATTAAGCAATTGGACAGGGGGCAGTAATTATATTTTGTGCACCACTACCTACTTGTAATGAGCTTCTTTCCAGATGCAGTCATTCGATTGTGTTTATGCTCCATGTGATCCATAATTTACATGTCATAAGCTAGCTGTCGACAAACTTACACACCTGAGAGCTGGGCTCAACCCAACTTTATCTCAACCACAGTAAATGAGAGTATTCTAATACAAGGGCAATAAACAAATATAAACGTGTACGGAAGGCACTGGTAGCCTGTTACACACTTCAGAAGTTCAGAACAACCTAAAAGCTGTTATTATACTCAGCCTAATCATCTATAACTAGCATCTTAAATCTAAATGGCACCATAAATACATATGAATATATGATACATAAATCTGAAAACAGTTGTTAACAAACTAAAATACTAAAATACCTTCTTTTCCTGTAATGGGTGCTGCCCGTTCATCTCTATATCTCAGGTTCATCAGTGCATTCCCTGGAGTTGGCTTGTCAACCCAAATTGAGAACCTCCAGATGAGGAATTCGAGAAAAGCATCGAGTTCAGGCTCATATTGGAATAAGAGTCCTGGCTGATACCAAGAACGTCAAAACTCAAAGCTAACTTCTATTCTGTGCAAGCCACAAGGAACACTCAAATCACCGGAATTAGTAAAGGAAGCACCTTCATCAAAGAGAACACTTTGACTAACTGCTCCTTCAGCATGGCGGACATCTCGATATCCAGCCTTGCAGCATCAAACTGGTTGACTCTAGATATTGAGATCGGGATCATGATCTGCATTACACAAAACCAATTCTAATTTGTATTATCCTCAATATTTAGTAACCATTTTTCTGCCTGTTCTGACCAACAGATAAAAAATCTTCCCATTGTTAACAGCAGCTAATTGTTCGATTCTTAATGGTTCGGAAACTTTTGGAAATAGGAACTGCTTAGGACACGAAGACTAAGGGGGTGTTCTTTTGGGCTTATAAGCTCTGACTTATCTGTCTTATCTTCAACTTCGAGAATTTCCCGAGGTGGCCTCGAGAGTCGGATAGCCATGAAATTTAGGATTTAGGGATCTTTTAAATTTCGTGACTTATCTGACTAATATTGGCTCACCTGACTTTTTTTTATTACTTTTTCAATCCGTTTTATTTTTATCTCTAGGCGAGTCTAAAAGCTCCCTAAATCCTAAATTTCATGGCCATCCGACTTTCGAGACCACCTCGAAAAATTCTCGAAGTTGAAGATAAGACAGATAAGTCAGATTAGATAAGCCAAAAGAACAGGGCCTAAGAAAAATATCCAATTTCGCTAGCTATTTATACACTAAAAAAAACTCAGATGCTCAAAGAATTTAAGATGTGTATTTCGCTAAGCTCAAAAGCAGCAAAGTTGTCACCGCAAAGATCAAGATTTGCACCGATTAACAACAGAAAATTAATCAAGTTATTCCAAACAATTCCCATAATGGAGGGGAACCGGAGACATCGGGTACCTTGGACGAATCGCGCATGGACTTCCACTGGGGGAGGAGGCGGTGGAACTCGGCGACCCATGCGTCCTGAGGCGGCGGCGACAGCTCGGTGGAGGGTAGGGTATTGGGGTCCGCCATTAGAAGGTGAGAGCTTTATCCACTGGGGCTGGGCGCGGAAGCGCCGGGGGCGCGAGATGAGAAGCAGAGGGCGGAAGCACCGAGGTGTGAGAGGAGGAGAGGGAGGCGGCGCCTAGGAAGGGGATACTGGGCGGCGATGCCGTGGGGGAAGAGGGGGGAAGGGGTTGCTGGGCGGCGGAACTGGGGAGGAGGGATGGGAGAGAAGGAAGGAGATGGGTGGTGACTGGTGTGAGTGGGTGGGGTAGAGATGCAAGAGGGTCGGCCCAGGTCGGACCAGTACTTGGGCATCTGGCCCAGGAACAAAAATATAGGCCATGGTTCGACCCGACCATAAACCAGGGTCGGCCCGTTTAGCACCACACTACCATTGCCATTCACCACCGTCGCGGTTAGACCCAACAACGTGTACAAAGAGGGAGAATTTTTATTTAATATTTTTTAAATCACTTTTTCAGAAAATACTCGTAGACATCGATAAATAGCAAAAATAGGAGCTCGTCGCCCCTAGAAGGGGAGACCGCCCGTACTTTGGGCAACGGGTCCCTTACCCAGACGGCGCTTAACGGCGTTCCCACGGTGCTCCAGGCCCCCTAGCCACCTATCGTCCTAATAAGGAGCGATTTGTGGGCCTCACCAACGGCCATCTCCCCGACCGTTAGAACGCTATAACCTATCGCCCAAAGTACGGGTGATTGTCCCCTTAGGGGCGACGAGCTCCTATTTCTGTTATTTATCAATGTCTACAAGTATTTTCGAAAAAACAATTTTTGAAAAATATTAAATAAAAAATTCCAAAGAGGGAGGCGATGCCTGGGAAGGCCAGATCTATCCGAGGACGGAGAGGATGTGTTTCACGTTGGAGCAAGGTTTCAAAAATCGATGAAAAATCGTGATATATAGCAAAATCATGGCAGAGCGATTTCGCGAAATCGCGAATTAAATTCAAAATTTAATTGAATTCAAAAATTTAAAAAAAATTCGTAAAAATTCGTAAAAATTGTAGAACCGTGTATAAACACAATGGTAAAAAAAGAATCGAAAACAACGTCGGATTCACGTGAAAATCTGAATTTAAGTTGTGAAAAATTACAAAAAAATACTATTCAAATGATTTATCAAAGAAATCGGTTGATTTATCGATAAAATCGACCAATTTCTCGAAAAAACAAGCAATTTCCAATTTTCTTAAACCTCCGGTTGATTTAAAATTTAAAACTCAAATTTCAACTGATTTTCCACGATTTCCCACAATTTTTCGACATTCTCGCTCGATTTTTTGAGATTTCAAAATTCCAATGCTGATTTTTTGTTTTCAAACATTTATCAAAGAAATCGGTCGATTTATCGATAAAATCGACCAATTTCTCAAAAAAAAAACAAGCGATTTCTGATTTTTTTAAACCTCCGGTTGATTTAAAATTTAAAACTCAAATTTCAACCGATTTTCCGAGATTTCCTGCGGGAAATCGCGGCAAATCGAAAATCGGATCTGAAGAATTTTTGGGGTGAAATCGATTTTTGAAACCCTGCGTTGGAGTAAGTCGTGTGTTTTGTATGTGTCAGCGTGTGAGAATATGTGGCTTTTCCCTGGTTGTTGGGGCCCACTTGTAAGTGCTCTTGTGCTCAGGTTATAAGAGCATCTCCAACAATGACCCTATACAAGGTCCTATATTTGAATTTAGGGCTTTTACAAAAAAAAACGAACTCCAACAAGGGGTCCTATATTTTAAAAACATCTCAAAATAGAATAGGACCTCGAGAAGAGTTCCTAAATATAGGAACTCATCTACCGAGCTCTAAAACTTTTTTAGTTATATTTTAGGATAAGGCTCATTGTTGGAGTTCTTTAAATCCCTAAAAAAGAGATAGACATGTGTATAGGGCCTCTAATTTAGGACTATTGTTGGAGTTGCTAATTATTTTTGAACCTAATAATTTTTAGAGAGTACCTAAAATGATTTATAGGGCTCTATTTTTAGATCCCATTGTTGAAGATGCTCGGGCAAAACCCACCTCCCTCGCTACCCTGTCTTCTATCCCCCCTTTCTATTTATTCTTCCAATCCCTGCTGTTCTACTGCTGTTGTGATCGGGGCATAACATTTGGTATCAGAACCAGTTGGATTGCTCACTTGCGAATTGGATCTGTAAAATCCCTGGGTTTGGTTGTGCTGCACATCGCACGCGTAATTCCACTCCTGGGTTGGATCAATCGGGTTGCAATCACGGCGCCTCCGAAACAATCTGCGCAAACCAAACAACTCGTCAAGGCGATGGATGATGGGGCCGGGAAAACACACAAGTCCTTGGACGTGATCTTGGCAAGATTGGAGGAACAGACCCAGAAACATGATCAGTTGGCATCGGAGGTGAAGCTGCTTTACCTAGGAGATTGGATCAGGTTTTACCTTGGTGTCAGATAATTTGGCCTAGTGGTGTCCATCTTCGTATGTATGTATTGTGTTTCTGCTGTTTTTTGGGCTATTTGAAGTTGGAGAAATAAAGTTTGTTTTGATAATAGAAAACTATATTCTCCTTTTACTATCTTATATATGGCTGGAGCTTTGATGATTTACTGGACAGGTTTATCTAATGTAGAAATGCAGGAAGTTATAAAAGAAGGGGTAGCCAAATAGATGCAGGTGATGGGTGACTTCCTAGTCAGCAATCCAGTGGGGGGTCAGATGAGTGATATGGCGTAACTCACTATCTTCAGATTGGTTAATTTCATTGGAAAATCTAGCGGGGGATGAAGATCAGAAGGGGAAAGATTTGGAGGATTCTGTTAGATGCTGGTTAATTTTGAAGGAGGAGTCTCTTTTATTTCTCTTAGCTAAGCTGGGTATTAACTGTTAGGTGGAGCTTCTGTGATGTAATTTTGGTTTTGATGTTTGTGGGGCTCTTTGCCAGTGCTCTGAAGTTGTTGGTACAGTCCTGGCTCGTGGTTAACACTTGGCTCAGGGTATGCTTTTGTGTTTGGAACGATGTCATTCTGTTTGTCCTATGGTAGGAAGAAATGGAATGAGGGGTGTCTCCCCTTTCGCAAAAAAAAAAAAAAAAAAGATGGCAATCACACAAGAAACATGATCAGTGGGTCGCTCCGGCGACACTGTACATGGATGATCACGCTGCACTTTGGTTACAAGCGTATAAGCGGCATCATGTGTTGACGAGTTGGGACGATTTCTGCAGTGCTGTGGAGCATGAATTTGGTTTTGAGAAGTATGATATGCAGATGGCCAAACTTCTTCAATTGAAACAAACAGGTTCGGTGGCAGAGTACCGAGTGGCGTTTGAAGCAAGCATGTATCATTTGCTATCCTTGGATTCCTTACTGAATCCGAAGTTCTTTGTCGCTCAATTTCTGTTTGGTTTGAATGATGATATTCGTTCAGCTGTTCGTCTTCGGGCACCATCTAGTGTGACCAGAGCAGTTGTGTTAGCCCGCATTCAGGAAGAAGAATTGGAAGCAGCTGGACCGTCATCTCGTTCTGTGCCACCGCCTAAAGTGCTTGTAACTGGACAATCGGCAAGGTCATCTCAATCCAGTGTTTCCTTGAGTTCGGCTGCATCTCCTGCTCGGTTAGAATTACCCAAGCGATCCATGTCAGATGATCTTACTCGAGAGAGAGCTCAGAGATTTTCGTCGTGCCAATGGGCTCTGCTTCAAATGTGGCGATACATTTGCCAAGGATCATCAATGTAAAATAACTGCCCAGCTTCTTCAAATCGAAGTCGGAGATTTTGGCGAAATTCTCTCGGACGAGACGCTGTCGACCTTGAACAATTTGGACTTGTCAGATGGTGAATAGTATTATCAGGTTCCATTGATGCAGCAGCTCATACTGAAGGATCTGCGGCATTGCGTCTGCGTGCTCTGCATGGAAACCGAGTCATGCTTATTCTTGTTGATTCTGGAAGCACGCACAGCTTTATTAATACTCAATTTGTTCAGCGCTTGGGTTGTGAGATTCAACCAATTGTTCCAATTTCGGTTCAAGTGGCTAATGGCAATACCTTATCCTGCTCTGGTCAGGTTTCACAATTTGCATGGTGGATTCAGGGAACTACATTTCACACTAATTTATTGGTGCTTGATTTTGGCGCTTATGATGCCATTCTTGGCATGGATTGGTTGAATCAATTCAGTCCTATGCTCTGTCATTGGTCTGATAAAACTTTGGAGTTTGATGTTGACTCTCGGCGGGTCTTTCAGGGAATTCGCGAGCTACTGCTGCAGTACAAAGATGTGTTTGATGTGCCTATTCTCTTCCACCACATCGACAATATGACCATACCATTTCATTGGAAGCTGGTGCCCCAACTATCAATTTTCGTACTTATCGCTATGCACCGTTGCACAAAGACGAGATTGAACGGCTAGTCACTGAAATGTTACAAGCAGGTATTATTACTCCAAGTGTGAGTCCATATGCTTCCCTCTTTCTTTTGGTCAAGAAGAAGGATAATAGTTGGCGTTTTCGTGTTGACTATCGACGGTTAACGGATTTCCCTTTGCCCATTGTTGACGGATTGTTGGACGAACTGGCTGGTACTAAATATTTTTCTAAGCTTGATTTACGTGCTCACCAGCTCTATGTGACACACTCTAAATGCTCTTTTGCTCAGGATCACATGGAGTATCTCGGGCACATTATTTCTGATCAGGGGGCGCCACTGATCCTGATAAAACTCGTGCCATGGAACATTGGCCTCGGTCGACTTCCTTTACTGAACTTCAGGGCTTTCTTGGTCTAACCGGCTATTATCGCAAATTTGTTCAACATTATGGTATCATCGCAAAGCCATTGATTAAGGGGAAAATTAGCCGAGTGACACTCATTTCGTTGCCTCGGAAAAAATTGACACCCAATTCGATCCACTTTCTGTTAGAGACACTGTGGCAACGAATTGATTCATCCAGTGACATTTTCTCTATTTTTTACTGATTTTCCTTTTTTCCTCTTCTTTTCAGTCCATGTCAGTTTTTTTGGACGGTTTTGCCCCTGCCGAGCCGTAGCAAGCCCATGACTCCTCTGGGACAGAAAGCAACAACCTAAAACATTCAGTACCTAAATTGGCACAACTATTTTAGTTCAATTGAAACAACCTAAAATTTTTTCCCTTGTATTCAGCCTTTAGATGCGAAAAAATTGTGGGAGAGAAAGCAACAACCTAAAAACTTAGTACCTAAATTGATACAACTATTGTAGTTCAATTTGAACAACCTGAAAAAGGTTTATATCCAGGCTTCATTCAGCCTTTCGATTGCAAAATACATTCGCAAGTTTCTATGAAACTCCAATTCGGAACAACACAACAGACTTCTATTTGGCTATGATAATTGTAGAAATTTGCAATACCTTATCCCTGATCTCATGGTCTCAACATTTACCGAAATTTCCGTATACTGGGAAGTCATGGGCTTGCTATGGCTCGGCGAGGGCAAAACCGTCCCAAAAAACCGACATGGGATGAAAAGAAGAGGAAAAAGGAAAATCAAGAAAAATGGAGAAAATGTCATCGATCTAATCAATTCGTTGTCACAGTGTCTCTAGCAGAAAGTGGATCGAATTGGGTGTCAATTTTTTCCGAGGCAGCGAATTGAGTGTCACTCAGCTAATTTTCCCTTGATTAAGGGGCTGTTTGGTTGCCGTATGAGTTCAGCCAGGCTGTATGAGGTCAGCCAAGCTGGTGGGAGGCAGGTTGAGGTGATGCAAGGGGATATTATTTAGTTAGTTGTATGATATTGAACAGGCTGCGCAGAGATGTTGTTTAGTTGGCTACATTAGGAGATGAGTGGGATGGACAAATTCAAAAGAGAAAAAACAAATTCAAAAGTGAAAATAAAATAATTAAAAAAAATCCTGGAACAAAAATAAATTCAAAAACAAAAAATAAAAATTCAAAAAACAAATACTAGAAAATCAATAAATTCGAAAACAAAAATAAAAATTCTAGAAATTCTAAAATTTTTTCAATACCTTGTATTTGAATCTACGGTTCCATTTTTTTTCATTGAATTTGGATGTCGTTTGAATTTTTAAAATTTTTCGAAAGAGTAAAAGGAACTGCTACTTATAACGTTCGATGCTAGCAGTGGGTTACTGTGCTGGCCTGGCTGGCCAGCAACCTTCGCCCCTGGCATTTCTTGGGAGCGAGGCTAGCATAGTGTTTTTGCACCGCCCGGGCTGGTCTGGTTCCAGCGCCCATACAGCCAACCAAACACACGGTGGATGCACGAGACGAGCCTGGTCGGGTCAGAGCCAACCAAACGCCCCTAACTTCTTTGTTTTAAATGTTTCAATGGGATGATCAAGCTAAAGAGGCTTTTCATAATCTAAAACCTGCTATGGTCAGTACACCTGTCTTGGCTCTTCCAGATTTTTCATTATCATTTATGGTGGAAACTGACGCCTGTGCCACGGGTATTGGCGCTGTGCTGACTCAACGAGGGCACCCTATTGCTTATCTTAGCAAAGCATCGGGCAGCCATAATAAAAAAACTCTCTATACATGAGAAAGAATTTCTTGCGGTTTAATTTGGCATTGGACAAGTGGCGCACTTATTTACAACAGGGACCTTCTGTCATTTTGACTGAGCATAAGAGCCTTTGCAGCTTAGAGCAACAACAATTGGTCACTGATTTCCTCCAAATGAAAGCCCTTTCTGTATGCCAACCGGCTTGGCTGCAAGAAATTCTTAATTCTTATGAGCTGGATAATAGTTACTGTGATCTGATTACTAGTCTAGCAGTCTCTAGTCCTGATGAGAAAGGTCTCTCTTTAAACCGTGGTCTGATCAAATGTCATGGTCGCATCTATGTTCGCAGTTATTCAGCTCTGCGTGCTAAGCTCATCAGTGCTTTTCATGACAGCTCTATTGGGGGTCATTCCGGTACTCATGTCACTTATCATCGTCTCAAAAAAATGTTTGATTGGCCTGGGCTTAAAAAAGATGTAACCAATTTTGTCAGTCAATGCACTGTTTGCCAACAGGCAAAACATGAGAATTCTCGTTCTGCTGGATTGGTACATCCCCTTCCTGTACCGGCCAGTGCTTGGCAAGATTTGACCATGGATTTCATCAAAGGTTTACTGATTTCTGAGGAATATAATGTGATCTTGGCTGTGGTCGACCGTTTCACTAAGTATGGACATTTTCTTTCACTTCGGCATCCTTTCACAGCATCTCGTGTGGCTCAACTGTTCTTGGATAATATTGTGAAGCTTCATGGTGTTCCTATCTCCATTGTTTCGGATCAAGACTGTTGGGACTGATTTGGGATCTTAGTGCTTAATAGGAACACCTAGATGTGGCGCTTAGCGATTACCTTCGGGATTGGAGCTTGAGGACGCCATAGCCGACGGGGAAGGAGCGGGTGCTCGGTGTAGAGTGGCGACGGCCTTCCCGTCACTGCCACGCGCGCGAGAGATCGGATCGCCTTAGGGTTGTTGGGGCGAGGCGGAACCGACGAACGTTGGTTCGCGAGCCGGCCCTCGACCCCTCTTTTATGTACGCGTGGTGTGACAGGGGGCCACAACCAAGGTGGTTGGTTGCACCCCCAATTAGGGCGCGAAGTGGGGGAAGCTCGGATTCGAGCTTCTCGCAAGATCAACCTAACATTCTTTCCCTTGATCTTGAAACTAAACAACTTAATTTAATCCTGTTTTCACTAGATTAGTGCACCAAGACCAAGGGGTTACAATAGCCAGTTACGTGCTATTGAACTCAATGACTATAATACACCTTTCTGTCTCAAAATGGAAACTTAGTCTTATGGGAGATGGTCGCTCATTTGACCCCTTTATATCTAGAATCACAGGCTTTCCAATAAACCCATGCCGGCTACGTGCTCTTTGAACACATATGGTAGTAAGCTTTTAGTTAGCTGATCCGCAAGCATTCGCTTGGTACTAATATGCTCAATCTTTATGGTTTGATCTTGGATTTTCTCCTTCACAACATAAAACTTAATGTCAATGTGTTTGATATCACCACTTGACTTGTTGTTATAGGAGTAAAATACTGCTGGCTCATTGTCGCAGTATAATGTGAGTGGCCTTTCAATGCTGTCCACCACTCTTAATCCGGGTACGAATTTCTTAAGCCATAGTGCCTGCCCGGTTGCCTCATAACAAGCTACAAACTCAGCGTGCATTATCGACGATGCAGTGACTGTTTGTTTCGAGCTTTTCCACGAAATAGCTCCCCCTGAGAGGGTGAATACATAACCTGATGTGGATTTCTTAGTGTCTACACACCCGCAAAATCTGCGTCAGAGTAACCCACAATTTCAAGGACACTTGACTTTCTATACGTTAACATGAGGCTTTTAGTTCCTTGCAAAAACCGCAAGGCTTTCTTAACAGCTTTCCAGTGATCTATTCCTAGATTTGACTAATATCTGCCAAGCATCCCGGTTACAAATGCTAAGTCAGGACGAGTACATAGTTGAGCATACATTATGCTTTCGACAGCTGAAGCGTATGGAACCGATTTCATTTGATCGATCTCATATTGGTTCCTGGGACATTGAAAATTCCCAAACTTATCACCCTTGACTATTAGGGCAGGCGAAGCCTTACACTCATGCATACTATATTTCTTTAGAACCTTTTCTAAGTATGCCTTTTGTGATAGGCCTAATACCCCTTTAATTCTATCTCGGTGAATCTCAATTCCTAAGACATAAGATGCCTCACCGAGATCCTTCATCTCAAAATTTGAGGACAAGAAGTTCTTAGTCTTCAGAAATAGATTTTTATCGCTGCTTGCCAGCAGGATACCATCTACATACAAGACTAGGAAAATAAATTTTCCATTCTTAAACTTAGCATAGATGCAATTATCCTCCTCATTTTCCTTAAAATCAAAACTTCTTATAATCTCATCAAACTTAAGATACCACTGTCTAGACGCTTGCTTTAGTCCATAGATGGATTTGTTCAGTCGGCATCCCATGTTTTCTTTCCCTTCCATGACAAAACCTTTGGGCTGAGCCATGTATACATTTTCACATAGATCCCCGTTAAGGAACACCGTCTTAACATCCATCTGATGTAATTCTAAATCATAATGCGCTACAAGCGCCATGATGATTCTAAAAGAATCCTTTGTTGAGACAGGTGAGAATGTCTCATTATAATCTATTCCTTCTCATTGAGTGAAGCCTTTTGCCACAAGCCTTGCTTTGAATCTTTCAAGATTCCCTCTGGAGTCACGCTTAATTTTGTAGACCCATTTACAGCCTACTGTTTTAGCTCCTTTAGGAATTTCTTCTAAGTCGCATACTTTATTTGTGCTCATGGACTTTATTTCATCTTTCATGGTTGCAAACCACTTAGATGAATGGGGACTTCTCATAGCTTCCTCAAAGGAGGTGGGATCACCCTCCATTTCTAATTCTTCACTTGTGTAAACTTCATAATCAGCAGAAATAGCTGATTTCCTGATTCGTTGTGACTTCCTAAGAGGTTCTTGAGCAGGTACGTTACTTATTATAGGAGGCTGCTGTGGTTCTTCAGATGCAACTGCAATAGGATCTTGGGGCTCCACAACAGGAGGAGCCTCAGGTACGTTAATAGCTGCACTAGAAGAATTAACAGCAGGTGTTGCAACAACTGGAGGTGCAACAACAACAGGTATCGAGAAAATGGGCTCTTGAATCATCGGAGTCGGGGCAAAAATCCGCTTCTCCTCAAGGCTTATTTCTCGGGGTATCATGCTCCCCCTTATCATTTCTTCTTCTAAGAACACAGCTTGTCTTGTTTCTACAAACTTAGTCTGTCTGTCAGGACAGTAGAAACGATACCATTTTGATCTTTCAGGATAGCCAATGAAATAGCAACTGACGGTCTTAGCATCTAACTTTCCAATATTTGGATTAAATACTTTAGCCTCAGCTGGATAGCCCCACACATGTAAATAATTTAGAGTGGGCTTCCTCTCAGTCCATAACTCATATGGTGTTTTAGGCACCGACTTACTGGGAACCCGATTAAAAATATGGGTAGCGGTTTTTAATGCCTCCATCCATAACTAATCGGTAAAGTGGAGTAACTTATCATACTTCGTACCATATCCATTAATATGCGGTTTCGCCTTTCAGCTACTCCATTTTGCTGAGGTTCGTCCGGTGTAGAATACTGGGCTACTATGCCATTATCCTGTAGGTACCTTGCAAAAGGTCCAAGAACTTGGCCATAAGGGGTATGTCTACCGTAATACTCCCCTCCACGGTCTGATCTTACTACTTTAATCTTTAGATCATGCTGGTTTTCTACTTCAGCCTTAAATACCTTAAACTTATCTAATGCTTCTGATCATTCTTTAATTGGATAGATATAGCCATAACGCGAAAAATCATCGGTGAATGTTATGAATGAATCAAAACCATCCACTGACTTCACAGGAAAAGGACCACAGATGTCTGTGTGAATAATTTCTAAAATTCCTGTGTTTCGTTTGGCATTCTTTTTAATTTGCTTAGTATATTTGCCCTTAATGCAATTAATGCAATGTTCTGAATCTGAGAAGTCTAACGGGTGGAGAATTTCTTCTTTGATTAATCTCTCAATCCTCCCCCTTGAAATATGGCCTAAGCGACAGTGCCATAATTTCGAAAACGTCTCACTTTCATTTCTTTTACGCTTATTACATTCATTTACAGATGAAGAGGCATTAACAACATTCACATCATTTCTTTGGAAACTAAATAAAGCTTGTCTTTATTGATAGCAAGACTAACATCAACATCGTTGAACTGAATTAAACATTTCTTATTCCCAAAATGACATGCATAGCCATCATCGTCTAAACAGGATACTGAAATCAAATTCCTCCTCGTGGAGGGTACTACTAGAACATTATGTAAATGAAGAATGAAGCCATTGTCTAATTCTAAAGGGAGTTCGTCAATGGCTTCAACTTCAACCTCGACGCCGTTGGCGACTCTAATGCTTCTTTCTCCTCTTTTCAGCATCCTCTTCGTATGGAATCCCTGCAATGAATTTGCAACATGAACAGTCGCACCTGAGTCAATCCACCATGTATGAGTGGGAAAGTCTAAGTACAGGGATTCATCAATGAATGTAATTTTATCCTTACCATTCTTGTTCAGCCATTTGAGGAACTGAACACAGTCCTTCATGTAGTGTCCCTTCTGAAGGCAGTGTCTACATGTGTCCTTGTCCACCTCTGCTGGAGCTTTGCCTTTGCCTTCCTGAGGCTTCTGGCCAGGGGGAAATTTCTTATTCTGAGGTTTGCCTTTGTTCTTAAAAGAAGGCTTAAACTTGCTCTAAAAATTGCCCTTTTGCTTATTTGAGGACTTGACTTAATTCACAGAGTTAGGGGCTTGAGCTCTAAGCCTTTCTTGTTCTTGAGCGCACATAGCCATCAACTTTTCTATACTCCACTTTTCAGTTATGGAGTTGTAATTTACTACAAAAGTCTCAAATTCCTTGGACAAGGAATTCATGATAAATTGTACTAAATAACCTTCTGATTTCCATTTCCATGGACTTAAGCTTAGCAGCTGTGTTACTCATCTTTAAAATGTGCTCTCTGATGATACTTTGCCCATCATATTTCTCATTTGCAAGCTTCTGGATAAGAGAGCTTGCATACATCTTAGTAGAGCTAGTGAACTGGCTCTGAACTTTGCCAAGATATTTCTTAGCACTATCACATTCTTTGATGGCACCCCTTATAGCTTCCACGATGGAGTTTTTAATCACCATTATGCATTTTCTGTTAGAATTTTCCCACTTCACACGCTCTATGTCGTATGCCATTCTTCTAGTTGCATTATTTTCTGCACCCGGTTGACCATCAGGGATTGGTTCGGGCTCTATGGGACGATTATGCAAGATTGCATAATCAATGTCTGAGAGAGCAAGTGCCATCTCTATCTTCTCCCTCCAAGAGGGATAATTGCCCCCATTCAGGGGCTCAATCGCAGAGATCAGACTTAGGATATTTGAAGTATTTGGAGCTTCAGAAAGTAAATACAAATTAATCAGTATACTTAAATAAGAGTGCATGAATTAATTCAATGTTGGTTCCATTAAAACATGCTCTTAACAGAAAATAAAATGTTCTATTTCTAAAACACCGTTGGGCAGAATTAGAATAGAACCACAAAAAATAAACTTAATTATTGTGGCAAACTTTATCGTCAACGTTGGTTAGAAGATAAAATTCCCACACTAAATAGAGACTTAATACAATTTTCTAATTAAATTTTCACGTTGGATCCAATTTAATCAGAAAAAATATACTTAAATTTAGCAGCGAAAACTTAACTTAGCTCAGTACTTAAACTAATCATGCGCAACAGGTATTAACTTACACAAATATACATAAACACAGGGCTAAAAATAAAAAAATGCACTGTTCACGGGCGAAAACCGGCCGAAGCCGGCCTTACTCTGGCCCGCGGCCACCCGGCCCGCCAACCTAGGCCTGGGCAGGCAATTCCCCTCCCCGCCCAAGGTTCCATTTGCCGCGGCAAATCGACGATTTGCCGCCGCAAATCGACTTATCGCCGCGAGTCGGCAACGGCAAATCGACTTATAAATTCAAAATTTTAATTTGAATTTAAAAATTGGAAAAAAAATCCTAAAAAAATCTCAAAAAATCTATAAGCCTGTATGAAGGTAATGGTGAAAAAAAAAACAAAAACAACATTGAAATCACGAGGAAATTTGAATTGAAATCGTATAAAATTGAAAATATGCTGTTCATATAGTTGTATTATTGCATGCTCTGTTCATACAGTGTTGTCCCGTGATTCTTCACGTTGCCTTTCCCCTCCTCGGGTCCCCTCTTAGGCTAGCACTGTCACTCCTTGCTCACTCCTTGCTCCTCCACTATGAATAGATACATGAAATACATATGAATTTAGCAAAGGTCATGCCGAAATTTTCAAAAAATTCATTTCCTAACATTTTACATAATTTCCAATGTTGCCTAAAGGTTAAATAATTACCAAAAGTCATGCCTACCATTTACATAATTTTAAATCAATTTTTACCATTTCCGCACCATACAAAGTTTCAAAGCGATTTTTCTAATAATTTCAAATGTTGATTAAATGTTAGATAATTACAAAAAGTCATGCCTCACCATTTTCATTTTTGAAAATAATTTTTACCATTTTTTCGCACCATAAACATTTTTCTCAATTTTTTCCACCGGCCAAGCGGTTTTCCGCAAATTCCGTTCGATTTGCCGGCTTTATCGAACAACTTGCCGTTTTTTGCTGTGTGCCGCGATTTGCCGAGTTTATCGAGCGGTTTGCCGACTTTTCAAACGATTTTTCAGTTTCGGCAAACCTCTTTTGATGAAATTTCAAATTTCAAATTTTGACCGATTTATCGCGATTTGTCGCGGCAAATCGCGGCAAATCGTGATCCGGCAGGGACCGATTTTTGCATCCAAAACGATAAGTTGAACTCTGTCCCCGCCTGGGCCGAAAGTGGCCAGCCGAGCCGCCTCGCTCTGCGCCGTCCGATCGAGATCGACGGTCGGGATCTACTCCGCCCTGTGGAAAAAACGGCGAGGCCCCGCTCTCCCAGAAAACCTAGCTCATTCCTCCTTCAGCCGGCCGGTCGCCAACGTTGCGGTTCAGAGAGAGAGAGAGAGAGAGAGAGAGAGAGAGAGAGGAGGAGTCGCCCGCAGCCCTCGCCGGTCTTGTCGGCAAGGCACCCAAGGTGGACGCGCCGCCGTCGGCGGCGGTGCCCTTAGCCGCGCGCACACACCCGCCCGCAATGAGGAGCGCATGGCGACGGTGGCAATGGCGGCGGTTCTTCCTCATCGGCAACGACGAGCACGGTGAGCCCATGTAGGGTCTCCCCTTTTCTTTCTTTTTCTTTTCTTGGCTCGGATTCATGGGATTTCGGGGGATTTCGGGGAATTCCTTTTCTAGGGTTTTGATCCGAGAGCAAACAAGTTCTTCCTCTCCTTCTACCTGCTGCGCAAGAGTTGTAGCCCGAGATCTAGATGGTTCTAGGCTCGGGAAAAGCAAAACCGAAGGGGTTCTTCATCTAGGGTTAGGGTTAGGCACTAGAACCTGCGCTCTGATACCATTGTTGGGACTGATTTGGGATCTTAGTGCCTAATAGGAACACCTAGATGCGGCGCTTAGCGATTACCTTCGGGATTGGAGCTTGAGGACGCCATAGCCGACGGGGAAGGAGCAGGTGCTCGGTGTAGAGCGGCGACGGCCTTCCCGTCACTGCCACGCGCGCGAAAGATCGGATCGCCTTAGGGTTGTTGGGGCGAGGCGGAGCCGACGAACGTTGGTTCGCGAGCCGGCCCTCGACCCCTCTTTTATGTACGCGTGGTGTGACAGGGGGCCACAACCAAGGTGGTTGGTTGCTCCCCCGATCGGGGCGCGAAGTGGGGAGGATCCGAGCTTCCCGCAAGATCAACCTAACAAAGACAAGATTTTCATCGGCCACTTTTGGCGTGAGTTATTTTCTGCTGTCGGCATCAATCTTCATTACAACACGGCATATCATCCACAATCTGACGGTCAGACAGAGCGGGTTAATCAATGCTTGGAGATGTATTTGGGTTGTACTGTGCAAGACAATCCCAAACAGTGGCATGAGTGGTTGGCCCGTGCAGAGTTCTGGTACAACTCTTGCTTTCATTCTTCTCTAGGATGTTCTCGTTTCAAAGCATTATATGGGTTTGAGCCAAACTTGGCTGCTATGCCTCCAGAGTTCTCGTTTCAGTCATCTGAAGCTGCCGCTTTTACTACCTCTCGCCATGGCTATGATACGTTCCTGCGTGCTCAACCTCGCATGAAGTCAATGGCAGATAAACAACGTTTGGAGCGTAGTTTTCAAGTGGGTGAGCTGGTTCTTCTTAAGCTCGAACCGTATGCCCAAGCTTCAGTTGTTAATCGACCATTTCCCAAGTTGGGATACAAGTATTTTGGAACCTTTCCGGTGCTGTAACGCGTGGGCGACGTGGCTTACAAGTTACAACTTCCTGCTAACTATAATCCAGTTTACAAAGATCTCTCTCGAGTGGTTGATTTAACTGTTGGTTCACCTCAACCGGAGTCTATCCTTGATCGCCGTCTCGTCAAGAAGGGCGAGTAGGGTTGATTAGAGATGGCCAAGCGGCCCGGCCCAAACCAGGTCGTCCGTACTGTTTGTTGGATAAACTATGACTAGTCCTGGGCCTCGGTCCGGCGGGTCGGCTCGGTTCAATTCGCATAGTACAAACCGGGTTGGTCTGGTTCTGACTATCACTGTGCAATAAATAAAATAAAATTATATATCTATTTTATTATGTATATAAATAATATAATTCTTATAATATTTACTGTATTTTATTTAATTTTCTTTTCAATTTTGTAAGGTTGATTTATAACTGGGTCGCCTCAGTTTGGCCTAGTTCTAATATGAACTGGGTTTGAGCTTAGACCCCGGCCCATTGGTTTAGTTGGTATAGTAACCGAGTCCAGCGAGCCTAAACCGAGCCATACTAGGCTGACCCGTTGGCCACCACAAGGGTCGACCCTAGGGCCAGAAGGGTCTCGACCATGGTTAGACCTCGTAATTTGTAGGGCTAGCCATGCATGTACCCTTTGGTGCCCAAGATTTGATGTCGGGTGATGTGGCCCAAGGGGTCAGACCAGACCGCAAGGGGTCAGACCATACCGTTTGCATCCTTAGGTGGGGGAAGGAAGTGTATGGCTAAAAGCACTCTTGGTGGTTTGTGATGAGATTATCTTGATTTTGATGATGATGACATTGTGATGGAGCTATGATGCCCTTTAAGATTAAGGATGGTTTACCTTGAACTCGAGAGTTGAGATGAGTTCATCTAGATATAGGTGTTTTTAATGTTCTTTGTTTTAAGAGGGGGTTGAGACGTTTTTGGAGTCGTTAGAGCTCGGTTTTTCATGGATGCACTTTGACTTTTAGTTTTAAAATAGTTTATAAGTGTTTGGAGTCTTTGGCTAGAGTTGTCAGTGCAGGGACGGTGGTGACGTATGGTACAGAGGTACCAGACGACACCCCGTCGCATCTTTTCCAGTAGGTTTTCTGCTAGTGTTGTGCACGCCATATGGTTATTTCTAGAAACGACGCGCGAGTGATAGGTGCTCTGGTCTTAGTGTCAGTGCTGGCTTAAGTCTCGAAGAACGACATTATGGAACGATAATAACGGCTACTAACGGCACTAAACCAGCCGGCTACTAACCAAGCCAGTAACCACCTAGTAAACAGAATAGGTCACCTCACCTCGGCGCAACCTCGGCCGGATGAGAAGACGAGATCAACCACAAAGTCACTTCAAAAGTCCACCTTGAAGGCGCAATTCAGCAAAGTCACCACCACCGACCGGGCGATCTATGGTAGTGTATTGACCTCGAGGCGGAGGTGGTGAGTCGACGCACGCGCGTACCGGGGTGAGGATCGAGGACACACTAAATAGGAGGGCACTAAGGGCCATAGCACAGGGCGCCCAACAAGCAACAACCAACCCCTGGCAGGGCCTCAGATGGCGGACAGGTAAATAGAGGAGCCCGAGAGGCCAGATATACCCTCAAATCATCGTCGCCCGTGACAATGGGCGGCGGAGAATCTGAATCTTAAGTGAATAAAAATATGGCAGCACCGATCCAAAGCCCGTGATGGTTGTCCTCGGTGAAAGCATCTCCTGCCACTCGAGTACGGAGTTGGCCGCTGGAAGAAGTTGTGCCGGTGTTGGTCACCGTTGCCAGCTTGGGCGATGTCGACACTTACGCTTGTGGGGCCGCTTGAAGTTGGGGATGGGCTTGGTAGCTGCCGGTGAGAGTTGGGCCTCACGAGTCTTGGGCGTACGTCTTGGTGCCTTGCCTTGGTAAGACCTCCTGCAAAGGCTGGAGCCTTCGAGCTGAGCGATCCACCCGAGCGCTTAGGGACGTTATGATGCGTAGACGAGTAGGCGTACGGTCGAAGGCAACGTCGTAGAACATCTGGCGGGATGGTGAGAAGGAAAGCGAATGTCATGCGTCCGTAGTCTATAAATGCTGGCCCGCTCTTCGGGTGTCTTTGGAGGGCACACCGGGGTACTCAATCTAGATCTGTATGTAGTATTAAGACGGGTAACAAGTGCGAACGGCGATCAGACGCGTTCTTACAGTGGCTTTGAAGTTGGTGCTTCCTCCTCGAAGACTTCTCCCGGATCTCGGGAGCATTAAATGCAAGGAGAAGATTGTGAGAGATTCTAAGTAGTTGTGAAGGTCAAAGTCCACCCTAGCCACCAAGTCTCACCGATTGGGACGCATATTTTCCACTAGCAGCAAGAGCTCAAGCAGGACGTAGGGCTGTTACCCTCTTCGGGGCCCGAACCTAGGAAAACCTTGCGTGTTCTTGAGTGTTCTTGGGCAGTTCATCTAGAGCAAGTGAGGGGAGAGGCGTGCTAGCTGCAGAAACCCCCTCTACCAAACACCGGACTCATGCTCGGACAAAATCTGTCGGCTAAAATACGCCGACAAAAAGCTTGATCCGGCAAGATGAGGGTTGGTGCTTAAGGGTTATACCAAGTGAAATCGGAACGATACTTCTCTTCGTGAAAGTGCTTCAACGAGGAGTAGGGAAAGGGAAAGCATTTTTCGAATCTCGGGAAAAAAATATCTTGTTCCTTGTCTCTTTTACTTTTTGCATTTACATTTTCGTTTCTTTTCTTATGTGTCTTATTTAATTCTTGTATCTAGTTGTACAAAAATTTAATCTTGAAATTAAATTTATAAGAAAATTGAAAAATCTTAAAAATTGTCTTTGGCCAATTCACCCCCTCTTGGCTCTTTAGATCCTTTTAAGTGGTATCAGAGTCTTATTGCTCTTGATATAGCTTAATCGCTACAAGATGGCTGGAGAGGGGTCTAGCATCAATGTTAGTAGGACACCTATCTTTGATGGTACAAACTATGCTTATTGGAAGGTTAGGATGCAATATTACCTTGAAGCTTTAAGCTATGATGTGTGGATTGCGTGTGAGGTTGGCTATGCTGAATTGAAAAACTCGTTGGCTCTCACTGATGTGGAGATGAAGCATAGGCACTTTAATGTGCAAGCTAAGAATGCATTGTTTTCTTGTCTTACCCTAGAGGTTTTTCGTCACATGGGTAACTTGACCTCTGCTCACAAAATTTGGACGACCCTCAAGGAAATCCAAGAGGGAACCGATATGACGAAGGAGAGAATATATGTCATTCGTGCAGAATTTGATGATTTCAAAATGTTTCCTAATGAAGACGGTAATGCAATGTTTTGTAGGTTGAATGCTCTCATCAATGAGCTTAAGGGTTTGTGACAAACTCTCTCAAACATTGACATCCATTCAAAGATGGTCAAGGTCTTGTCTGCGGAGTATCATTCTTTGGTCACTTATCTTCACAATAATCAAGAGCTCCGAACAATGACTTCCACCATACTCTTGTCGAGGATCACTTCTCATGAAATGCGTCTTGAGGAAAAAGGGGAGCCTTCCTTGAAGTAGAAGAGCATCGCACTCAAGGCCAAAGAGAAGATCACTAATGAGAGTGACGATGACAGTGAAGAGAGTGATATAGGAAATCTTGAAGGCGATGCTCAAGAACTTGCTCTTACCATGCGTCGGTCCAAGACACTCCTCAAGAGGTTTAGTGTTCATGGAGATCATGGAAAGTCTTTACCTCTCCCGTATAAGAAGAAGCCTCTCTCTAAGATTCGGTGTTATGAATGCCGAGAGATGGGAAATATAGCCACAAATTGCAACAAGAAGAAGAAGCACAAGGACAAGAGCAGTGACAGCGATGAAGACAGAGAAAGGAAGGAACACAAGGAATAGAAGAAGTAGACATTCTCCAAGAAGACGAGATTCACCAAATTCAATAAGAAGAGAAAAGAAGGGGCATATATTGGGGAGTGGGTCATAGATGAAAAAAGCTGAAGTGACTCGTCCTTCGATGATGATACAAGAGCAAGTGGCTTGGTCGGGCTCGCAACTGAGGAATATATACCCCATGTGTCTTATAGCTAATGAGGACGAGGTAACAAATTTCGATCTTTTCTACGATGAGCTTGTTACCTTGATTGATGATTTTAATCATGCTCTAGCTAAAAAGAAGTAAAGTTCCTATGACTAAGAAAATGCATGCTACCATGACTAATGAGTTTTTAACTTTGATTGAAAAATATGAAATTTTAGAGAATAATCATAGGTTACGACTTGCTCAATGTAACACCAGTGCTAAGCATCACATGAGTATAGATTGTGACATTGTTGATCTTGATGTTTAGTTGAAACTTATGAAGTTAGTGTCCAATGTGATTTGATAAACACAATTGATGTTGCTCATAGTATAGCCTTAGACACTTGTGTGATACCTCCTTATAACAACATAGAAACTTTACCTTGGTTCCTAAACTCAGCAAATGATAATGTAGTGAACTTTGGTAGAAATGGAACTTGTGGAGTAGCAAATTGTGCTAATGACAATTAAAAAATTGTCGCTAAAAAATAAAATTGCTTATCTCAACAAGGCAATGACCAAGTTCAAAGTAGAAAGTGAATCACTTGATAAAATACTTAAGGAGCAATGGTATACCTTGGGCAAACAAGGTTTGGTATACTTTCCTAGAGATTTGCCTATGGTTGGTGGTGGTAAGCTTAAAAGTACTTTTATCAAGGAATGCACTATTTGTCACAATTGTCATGCCAAAAATTGCAAGCCAATTGCATCTCCTCTTCCTCAATCATCACATGCTATATCAAATAGGAGTAGAATATTTGAATCTAATTAATTATGTGCTCCTAAGAAGGAATGGCAAATTGATTGCTAAGTATATTAGCTCTCCTATAACAAACAATCACAAGAAGAAATCTATTTGGGTATCTAAATCTTTGTGCACTAACCCTCAAGGACCCAAAAGGATTTGGGTAGCTAAGTGTAAGACGTAAAACTTTGCTTGTAGGTGAACTACAAGAGTGATGGCTGGTATTGGGTCATAAACAGTGGGTGTATACAACATATGGCCGGTGAATCGCGTATGTTTACTTCTTTAGTAGGAGGAGGTGATCCCACATATGAAATCATTTTTGGGGACAATTGTTAAGGTAAAGTGGAAGGTCAAAGTGAAAATCTTATATCTAAAGACCATTCTATCTCGGATGTGCTCTTGGTTGATTCTCTAAAGTTCAATTTGCTTTCCATTGCAAAGATTTGTGATATTGATCTCAATTGCAATTTCTCTAAAGATGGTGTTTCTGTGCTTGATAAGTCTAGTGGTGATCTTGTGTTCAAATGTGTTTAGTATAATGATCTCTTCAAATCATTCTTGTATCTCGACGTGCTTAGTTGCCAAAGTCTCTCTTATTTTGGCTTTGGCACCGTTGTCTTAGACATGTTAGAATGTCTAATTTGAAGAAAATTTTTGAAGATTGACTTGGTAGTTGGGTTGAAGGATGTTAAATTTGAGAAGGACCGCTTTTGTAGTGCGTGTTAAGCCGGTAAGCAAGTTGCCAACTCACATCCAACCAAAAGTTTTATGTCCACTATCAAGCCACTTGAACTCTTACATATGGACTTGTTTTGCCCGATTTCCTATGAGAGTATTGGTGAAAATTCTTATTGTCTTGTGGTTGTTCATGATTTCTCCTGTTTTACTTAGGTATTTTTCCTTCCAAATAAAACCGAAGCAGGAGGTATTTTCATAAGATTTGCAAAGTGGACCCAAAATGAATTTGACTCTTCCATAAAAAAGATTCAAAGTAATAATGGAAAAGAATTTGTTAACTCTTTGATTGAGCTCTATTTTGATGAGTTAGGTATATAGATGAGCTATTCGCCACCTACACTCCTCAACAAAACGATTTAGTGGATAGAAAGAACCGCATCCTCATTGAGATGGTAAAGATGATGCTCGATGAGTACATCACATCGGATGCCTTTTGGGTGGAGGCAATCAAAACAGATTGCCATGCTAGCAACCGTCTCTATCTTCACCAACTTCTCTAGAAGACGTCATATGAGCTCTTGGTTGAAAGAAGGCCCAACATCTCTTACTTCCGGGTATTTGGTTACAAGGTGTACATCTATAAGAAGTAGAATCACTTGGGAAGTTCCAAAAGCAATTTGATATTAGCTTCATGCTCAGTTATTCTTTAAACTCAAAAGCCTATAGAGTTTTCAATAATGTCACCAGCTTAGTTAAAGAGTCATATGATGTAAAGTTTGATGAATCTAATGGTTCCCAAGGTGAGCATGAGAATTTGAGTGATGTAGGTGATGAGGCCTTGAGGAGTGCTTTGAAGAACTTGAAGATTGGTGAAATCAAGCCGATTGAGAAGACTAAGAAAGATGAAGACATCCTTCACCAACTTCTTCCGTTGTGCCTCATACTAGTACTAGTGAATAAAATGAAGATGATGAGGACATCCTCAGGAAACCTCTAAACTTCTTGAGAAGCCATCACATTGTAGCAAAGGACCACCCCATGGATCAAACCATTGGAGATATTAATAAGGGGATCCAAACTCGTTCTCGTCATGCAGATTTTTGTAAACATTACTCATTTGTTTCTCTTGTGGAATCCAAGAATATAGATGAAACTCTTTAAGATACAAATTCGGTAAATGCCATGCACAAGAAGCTCAATAACTTCAAGAGGAACGATGTTTGGAAATTGGTGGAAAGACCCAATAACCACAATGTGATAGGCACCAAATGGGTCTTCTGCAACAAGCAATATAAACATGGAACAGTAACAAGCAGAAGACATGACTCGTGGCGCAAGGTTCACACAAATCGAAGGACTATATCATGGTGAAACCTATGCACCCGTGGCACAGCTTGAGCTATTCAATTTCTCCTTGTTTTTGCTACATACCTTCACATATTGTTTTTCAAATGGATGTGAAAAGTGTTTTTCTCAATGGATATATTGATCAGGTGATATTTATGAAACAACCACCTAGTTTTGAGGACCCACACAGACCAAATCATGTGTATAAGCTTTCTAAGATGTTATATGGTCTCAAACTAGCTCTCGAACATGGTATGCTAGGAGGAATTTTAACATCGATATCGGAGATAAGCTTCTCAAAAGGAAGAAAAACATGACCATTCGACGTAGGTTTCTCCGCCAGCATGCTAATGAATCACAAGATGAAATCTAAGATTCATGCATCCGGTTCTTGACATATCCAAGTCATGAAGCTATCAGAAAACATAAAAAGAGACTCTACTTGCCCTCCTTGTCGCCTTGTCAGGATCTGGCTCCTGCTTGAGGTGATGATGATCATCCAATGAGTAGATCTGATCTGCGCCGCCGCAACGATGCCACTATCAAATCTAGCACCGAGAATCCTATCGCGCGTGACCACTCCATTGGAGACACCGCTGCCGCAACCCGCTAAGGAACAGCCACCGCTGAAGAAAGCCAACACCGCCTGATCTAGCTCCTTACTGATGAGAGAAAAACTCTTATGCAAACCTTAAACCACTACTATTACTAACTCTACCCGCTGCAAATCTGTCGTCGCCTTCCCCACTGACCGCCTAGTAGTCACCGGCAAAGAGAACGACTAGTGGATCTACGATGACGCCTAGATCTCCTCCTCTTTTCTTTTCTTGCGACAACGGCTTGGAACCCTCTCTGCCATTAATCTAATTTCTGCCAAATTTGGGAAGCTTCATGCAAAAGTTTTTTTTTTAAAAAAAGGCCATAGCAATATTCTGCAAGGCTATAACAAATAGCCATTAGTCCATGGCCTTAGGCTCCGTTCTTTTTTCAGCTTATAATCAGATTCAGATTATATTATTTTTTAAAGCTAAACTCTTTAGTATTTTGTAGCATTTTTGGAAGATCTTAGTGTTTTTTCTCCAAACTTTCAAAACTAATTTTTCCAGTTGGTCCCTCAAAGCTCCTTATCAAGGACGTATCACTTTTCCGAATAGGTAAATGTGACATACCTACATTTTCCCCCTATTTTTAGCATGAATGTTTTTTAAAAAAGTCATATTTAAATCCTTTCAAATATCCCTAAATTTTTGGAAATTTTCCAAGTTCAATTCCTATTTATTCCTTAAGAAAGTCACCTCCTATTTATTTTCCAAAAATATTCATTACATGAAATAACTAATTTTACTCTAGATTTGGATTCTCCTCATTTTTCTAGATTTTTAGAAATTTATTTCATATTTGTTTTGAGCCTCCAGTAGTTTTCTATAAATTTTAAAACCCCTATTCAATTTCTGGAAAATCATTTCCTATTCAAAATTAAAACTTTCCATTTTTAGAAAACCCTAGAGTACGCTTTCCCTTAAGAGAATGCGTCTCCACTCAAACCTACCTCCAGCCATCCTTTGATCACTAACCAGTGGGCCCTAGAAGTTAGTCCTCGAGGCCAAATCCAACGACGCCCATAATATCACCCAAGGTCCGACGGCCGCCGCTGTTTCTTCCTCCTCCTTCGTTGCGCCGTCTCGCCGTCTCTGTCCAACCCACCGGCGCCGCCGCCGTCCCCCGGAATCTTGCACGGCCGCCGCTATCATCCACTCCCTGCCTCTGTTTTACTTCCACTGGATAGCCCTTGTCGTCACCGACCTTATCCGCCACCTCCTCTTTCCTATCCCTAACCGGCAGCTCGCCAATTGGTTGCCGCCACTCCGCACCACTGCCGCCTCAGTAAGCCAGAGCTTCCGTGGCCGCCACTGTATCCTAAGCCTATAAAAGGGGCCCTTCCGACGTTGCTATAACCCAAACCCCCTCCCCTGCTCCTTCCTTCCGCCCCAAACTACCACGAGCCACCTCACAGACCACTGTCTTCCCCAACTCTGGCGAACCTCTCACTACTGCTCCACCCTCCTTTAACCCCGACCCTAACACCAAAAAGCTTCCACTTGCTGCCGCGAAGCCCATGAAGCTACCCCCGAGCTCTAACGACCACCAAAGTTAGCTCGCCGGTGTAACCCGTGAGCTCTGACGCCTTGACCTCGCCGCCCGACCATCTTCGGCCACCCCGAGCTCACCCGAAAGCTCCCCGAGGTACCCCTTGCTCTCAATTTCACTTTCATGCTGTCATTTCGCCACGGCCATAATCACCAGCCATTGTCCTCCGCCGCCTCCTAAATTTCCCTCATCACACCGCCTCGCCTGACCCTACTCGTCAAATTTCAAATTCGCCCAGTCGTGTCCCTCTCTCACATCAAGGGCCTCGCTTATCGCTGTTCTCAGGCCAATAATCGGGCCAAGCCCAAGATCAGAGCCAAATAGATTTAAATTTTTTTAATTTCTATTACCATCTGAGTTTTTGAATTTTATTTCAATTATCAAAACTCTTCTAAAATTTTTTTAAATTCTAAAATAAGATTTAGAATTTTATACAAATATAATATCCCACATTTTCATAATAAAATAATCCAAATAAATTCTTTTTGCTCACTTTCTTATATATAAAAGCACTTAAAAATCCTAATAAAACTGTAAAATCCTAAAAAATGCTAAAATTATACTATAGCACCTAGTAATTTAATAAAAATCTATTTTCAATTTTCCACCCTATATCTTCGACAAATTCCATCTCGGAACTCCGGCAATTTTTGTCGTCAATCCCGATCTTTGGAATTTTGTCGATCCACACTCAATTTCACACATACACCAATGTTAAGCCTCATGCTGCCTAGAAGAAATGCCCATTTTTATTCAAAGCACCCCACCCCTATCCAATTGAAAATATTTTTGAAATTATTAGAAAATCGTACAACCCATCACCTGTTCACCCCGAACCCTTTATGCATTTTCATCATTTTGTGCATAATACTTCTCCAATTAATTCTTATTTAAATATTTATTGGAATTTCTTTCTTTTTCCGTATTTATGACATATAGACAACGAACTGATTGCCTCCGGATCCTTTGAGCAAGAATATCCGGAAGACACTTGCGAGCTTGATCCAACCATCAAAGAATGTAGGTTTTCTATCCTTTGACGCATATTGATTTTCCAGTTCCATTTATTATTTGTATTACTTTCTAGTTATTTAATTATGAATTATCCTTTATTTAAATTATGTTATTTAACATTTTTGTCGAATAGAAAATCCAAACCCACAACCAAAAGCCCACCCCAAATTGATTAAACTTAACCATACCCTAGTATAAGAAAACCTAGATATATAGTTATTTCAATAGGTAGGATAGTATTCATCTTGTCTTTTAGATAGACAATATGATGAGCAGAAGACTGAAAAATTTAAAAGTATAGGCATGAATTACCAGATGGGTAATTGCATGGGTAAAGTATTGCCTTAGTATTTTTGCAATAGTGAGCATTTGGGATGCTGGCCGAGTAGTCACCGGTAATGATCGTGCGGAGACCAGGCATTTGCCAGCTTTTAAGATATTGGGCTAAGTGATTCACATGTTACTGGCTATGTCTGTGCAGAGGCCAATATCGCCAGGGTTTTTTCTCAATGTTTGCGCCTTGTGCGAAACATTGCAAAACTTAGATTACTTTGAATAGGAATGACATAAATACCGTCCATCCGTATTATCAGCCATTTTACGGGTAAAACTGGGCAGGTTCTGCAGAACTGATAACAAAAATATTAATGGACTATACTTCAGTTATATGAAGTTATGTCAAACTGGGTGATGCCTATTCTATTCAAATAAATCCATGAATTTTATAAAAAGATAATAGTTGTCAGATGAATTAAGGATGGAGAAAAGAAGATAGCAATTTCCAAATTCATTTAAAATTGCTTTAGTTAACATCTTTATAATACTGAAGATAAGTTTTGAAATATTGCATATTATGTCAATTGAACTATAGCCCTACCCTTCTTGAAACATTTTGCATATAGTTATTATTTTATTTTCCATGGAAACTTGCTAGTACTGCTGATGTACTTACCCGTTATATAGAAACTATTCATGATAATTGAATAGATCCCTATTCCACTGCACATTCCGACTTTGACCTTTCAGCAGTTGATATGGAACTCTTCGTCTTAGAATACTAGATATTTTCTAAACTTACAAAATATAAAGTGGTTTGAATAATACCACAATTTTGGTATTGTAATTGTGCAATGATTATAGTTAAATAACAAGACAAGGTTGATATACTGATTCTGTATTAACATTTATAATATTAGAGGAGACCAATTTTCAATATTATGTATTGGAAATTGGTTCCCCACAATAAAAAACACAGCCCTTAGTATAGATCATGTCCCATGAGAGGCTTGCGCGTACTCATCATCATTTCAAAGCTATTTAGAATAAAATGCAACCTTTCAGTGGAGAAAGAGACAAAATTAGTGACGGATTTTCTATTGGAAAAAATGTCCGAAATAGGTAAACCTACCCTGGTCATATAACAGCATGAGCCTGGAGATAAGCACGAATGATATCAACCACTCTGTTTACAATACTAAATGCTCAATAGAAAACACCGCTGAACATGTTACAGAAGAAACCCAAAATAGATGTGAAATTCTATTCCAGCTTCTGCAATGAGGTGTGAAATAGTTCAACATGAAAAAGCGCATCACAAAACGATTAGAGGATGTGCACAGCGCATGAATATTTTCTAAATCAAACTGAAAGGAAGTGTTACCAGCACAAGTATTATTTGGAGTATTGAGTAAATTGCATCGTAGGTCCTTAAAGCTATCCCGTATTTTCTCTTAGGTCTAAAATTCCTTAAAGTTGTCCTATGTTTTCTCTTAGATCCAAAAGTTTCAAAATCAGATATTTGAGTACACGAAGTTGTGCCCTTCTTTCCCTTGTACTCTTTTCTTCCTTCCATTCTCTCTTCTCCAACATTTCTCTCCCAAGCGCTGACCGGTGCTGGATGGGGCGGCGTCCAAGGGACGGTTCAGGCACAAGATGGGGCTGCCGGGGAGGCGGCGCGCTGCACGAGAAAGTCTACTCCTCCTCTTTTGTCTCTGAGAAGGAGGAAGCTGGTGGCTGAGGGGCGGCGTCAAGGGGACAACGCGACGTCTAGGTGGTGTGGCTTCTAGCTGGCGGAGAAGAGGACTGCCGGGGTGGAGGAAGAAGCGGCCGCGGCTCGAGGATGGCGTCCACGCGGCGGTGTTGAGGGGCAGCTGGGGGGCAGCATCCATGCGGAGGACGGGGGGAAGAGCCCGACGTCGCCGTGCATGGACAAGGAGCGGCAGATCTCCGTCGTCCCTGTGTCGCGCCAAGAGGTCCATGGTGCTGCACGAGTCACGACGAGCCCGTCAATAAGAACGCGCTGTAGTGGCCGCAGGGTTGAAAAAACCAGCGGTTTCTCGCCAAACCGCTGGGGCGGTTTGAGAAATCGCCGTTTTCTACCTAGCCGGTTTTGAATTTTTAAATTTAAATTTAATATTTTAAAAAATCTTATAAAAAACTAGAAGTTTTTTAGAACATTCTGCACAAAGTAAAATTTTAAATTGAGATTATTATTATGGTATTTTATGCGAAGAAAGTTGCGCAAAAGTGAAAAACCGTTTTTTGAAAAATTGGACTGGTTTCTAGAAGGTCTGGTCTGTACACTTGCTAATTAATTGCTCTGCTCGTTTTTTCTTTTGTCACCACCACCACACTGAACTCACTAATTGATGCACGTTTTGCTACCGTGAATCACGGGTTTCAGGTCACCAAACGGTTTTCAAAACCTTAATATGTCTATCATATGACTTAGTATTGATAAGTCTATCATCATATGCAATGCAATATATGTATGTATGCAATTCACTTAGTGTTGATATGTTCCAACTCTCAAATATTTAGCAAAGGTCATGCCAAATTTTTTCCTTGATCAAATATATGTTTTCGTTGAAAACTACCATTCATATCACAAACTACGGCAAAAAATGTGTCAAAACAAGTGTGATGACTCTATAAGATTAAAGAAACATATAACATCAATGAAGGAGTAAAACATATACAAGGTTCATCTCATTGAATTGATGTACCCAATATCAGATTATTTACTTGATATTGATATGTTCTAGATGTCATATATTTATCAAAAGTTCTTCCAAATTTTTTTCATGATTAAACAAATTACCAACACATATATCCCACCCATTTATGATTTTTCTTAAATTTTTAAAATTTTTCAGACCTCTTTTTATTTTTTCATTTTCCATGTTTTCTCTGGTTTTTCCACGGTTTTTTGAATTTGATCGGTTTTTTCCCGTTTTTGACGAAAAACCGGTCCGCCCAAATGGCGATTTCGGGTCCCAAAACGGGTTTGTGAACCCTGAGTAGCCGTCGTGTCGAGCATGTAGTATAGGTGGCCAAATGGGCCGGCACGAGGCCCAGTTTTTTGGCCCGGTCCAAGCACGGCACGGCCCGGTCGAGGTCGTGCTCGGGCCGGCCCGGCCCGATGAAGCGTGCCGTGCTTGGGCCGCCAGTGCGGCATGGCGTGCTGGCCTGGGCACGGCCCGATTAAACGGCGGCCTGGTCGGCCCGAGTAAACCCCAGGTCCCCACTCCCCAGACCCCAACTCGGCAACTCTCCGCATAAAATCCACCCGGCCTAGGCACCCGGCTGGCCGCCTCCCCCAAATCCCCAATCCTAACCCTAATGACCTAATCCCCAATCCCACCCGCCCTGCCGCGGCCGCCTCTCGTCTTATTCTCGCCGTCTGCCCGTCTGCCCGTCTCGTGGTCTCGCCCCTCGCCGGCCCGCCCTCTCCGGCTCTCCGCTGCACGTCGCCCCACGCCAACTCACCCTCGTGGCCTCGGCGCCTCGCCCTCTCCGTGAGTCGTGACTCCGTCGTGGCCCCGCTCCACTCTCCGCCACCACATCTCGCTCTCTCCGCTGAAGGCCGCGGCTCGCCCTCGGCCTCTCCGTGAGTCGTGACTCCGTCGTGGCCCTCCTCTCTCTCCCTCTCTCTCATCAGATCTCGGCTGCCGCTCTCTGCGCCACGCCCACTGCCCCCTCACCCGATCCCTGTTAAGAACTGTTGTTCCTATGAAATCTAAATATCTTAAATACTGGAGAACTATACCTATGCTATATGCCTTTGCATTTATTTTGGATCCTAGAGCTAAGATGAGAGGTTTTAACAATGTTCTTCAGCTTCTATCTCCTCAGCTTCCTGGTACAGATTACTCTACCTACTTAAATGAGGTCAAAGCTGAATTATCTAACACTTTTTCAAAGTATGAGACCAAGTTTGATGCAGTTCGCTTGCAGAGACCATCACAACCAGCAGCTGCAGGTACTGGTAAGAAGAAAATGGCTTGGGGAAAATTTTTGGGGGATCTGATGCAGGTTTAGGGGGTCATGGGGCTGGGGATAGTACATCGGCTGCATTGCCAAGGAGAGGGCCATCTGCATCTCCTTCTGTTTCTGGGTTTGGAGTTGCAGCATCTGTTTCTGAGTTGACATCGTACCTCGACAGCGACATCGTCACCCACTACGACGACGACTTCAACATTTTGAATAGGTGGCATGAGCACAAACTTACTTATCCTGTTCTTTCTATATTAGCTAAAGATGTGATGACAGTTCCTGTTTCCACAATCTCTTCAGAATCTACGTTTAGTCTTACTGGCAGGGTGATCGAGGAGCGGCGACGTCGATTGACGAGTAAAATGGTGGAGATGCTGTCCTGCCTAAAGGATTGGGAGCAAGGTGAAGCCCGCGCGCAGCACAACGTGGAGAACAAAGACCTCGAAGACGCTTTTATGAACTTGTACCTTGATGAAGAGGCTGATCAAGCCAGTGCCAGTGCCAGTGTTGTGTAATTTAATTATTTAGCAAAGACATTGAGATATGATCATGAGTTGGGCTGTACTCTTTTTTCCTTTCTAGGGTTTTCTCATGAGGTATGAGTTTTTACCTAGAAAGGTTTTTAATGAGGCAGCCAAACATTTATAACAGCTCAAAATAATCTATGAATTTTGGTATTTCAGTATTTGTCAATTGTCATGTGTGTAAGTGTGTTCTTGTGCTGATTTGTGAATTTGTGATTTACCTAAATTTGTGATTTGTGAATCGGGCGGCGCACGCGATTATCTTCTCGTCGGTGGCCGATCATGGCGGCCCGATTAATCTTGTTGTCGTCGCGTGCTTGGGCTGCCAGTTCAGCCCGTGGGCGACACGACGCGACGCACTGCAACATTTATTATTTAACCGTGCCGTGTCGGGCCAGGCTTAATCGGGCCGTGCCCTATCGGGCCCGTGCCGGGTGTAAACCCATTTGAATGGCCGTGCTCCCGGTTATGAACATCTTGGTGGTTTTGCACATCATAGCTGCACCTTAATTAACTTGACTTGAGTAAGGTTTATCCGACTGTGTGCCGTTGCTAGATGATTCATGATGTATGAGAATGAGAAATATATTGAGACTATGACATGAGACAATGAGAACTTGAGACATGAGATACTGAGTTTGAGAATAATGCCATGTTTATATTATTGTTAAGATTAATCATGAGAACTGTTGTTTATTTATTTATATGTTGTTAAATGCTTTTATACTTACAATTTAAATGCTTTTATGCAAAGCCATTATCTTTCCTAAGATGAGTCTAGCCTGGCCTTTGTAACAGCCCTAGCTCAAGTTTAGAATTAAGTATGCATTTAGCTATATCATTTTCACATTATTTTGTAAATCATTCTTGCAGGCATCCATTTTATTATCCTTTTATATAATTAGAGTGTAGAGTTGTATATAAGTATATATACATATACATAGTATGGGAACCACTTCAATTCTAGGAAAAAATTCAAATTAATTATAACCCTTTACTCACATTAGGGTCAAAATTAGGAAATTGATACCCAATTCAAATTCAAACACTAAGTCCATATTTGTATTATCCCTAGTATTGGGAAATTTGCTCCTAAGGTCCTAAACCCCCTAATCAGCCCTAGGAACTTCAAATTCCTTGTACCAGCTCACTACCTTATTCCAAATCCATGTCTATTTGGTCAAATTCACATTATGGGAATCTGAGAAAATACCCAAAATGGGTTTCCCTCAGTGGCCGACCCATTTTTGGGCTTGGCCTACTAAGTCAGTCCTCCTAACCCATTGGCCGAGCCCGGTTTCCTTCGCTTAGCCTTCGGCTCAACTTCGCCCGGCTCTCCTATCTTTGGATCGCCCCGACTCTCTCTCTCTCTCTCTCTCTCTCTCTCTCTCTCGGCTCTCCCTTCCTTCTCAGCTCCCTTCTCTCTATCTCGCTCAACTCTCCCGCTTGGCTCCCCCTCCTCCGCAGCTTCCTTCGTTGCACCGACCTTGGACCGGCGGATCGTACGCTGTTGCAGCCAGCGCTGCGCTGGATGACACGCGCGGTTTCGTGCCGCCTTGCGTGGCAACTCGGCACTGACGCCGTTGCTGTATGGCTATGCTTTTCCGGCCACGCCACGCCACCGGCGAGCTCACAATGGCACAGTGCCTGCGCTTGCTGCCCGCCGTCATTGTCACCGCTCGACAGAGGCGATTTGGTCCCCTCACACTCGATGACCAGCCTCCCGCGCCACGCCGCCCTGCCTTGCATGCTTAGCTCCGCCGCTGCGCCGCTGGATTTCCGCCGCTTCACCGCCGAGCATCCTGCGCCGCTTTGGACGTTTCCTCTCGTCTCGCTCGCTATCTCTCTCTCTCTCTCTCTCTCTCTCTGTCTCTCTCTCTGGTGTTCCTCGCCCTCCCCGAGTGACGGTCAGGCCTATAAAAGCCTCTCCCCGGCTCATCGCCATTTTTCCCCTTTCTGCCCCATTGTCGTCGAACTCCTTTCACTCTAATCCCCCACACCTCGTGCCCTCGCACCCAAGCTCAAGACCAAACATCACTGAACCCTCAACCTCCATCGTCCCCCGAGCAATTGCCCCCAAATCCACCATAGTTCCCATAATCGAAAACTTCCTCACCGCCGGACTACGGTTGCCCGATTCATCCTCTTTTCGATTTCTCCATCCTCGGTGAGTTTCCTTCCAATTCCTCGCAGCCAGAGCATCACCAGGACCTCCCTGACATTTCCAATCAATCAATTTTGCAAGTCCGCCATTGGAGTTACCCCGCACCGACGCCCCTGTTCAGAGCTTCTTCGACCTCCCCGTCGTCGGCCGTCACCATCTCTCCTTCGTTCAATTCCTCGCTAGGGTAAGTTCCTAGCTGCCTCCAGTTCCTTCACGAACAAAAACCTAGGGTAGAACCCCTCTGGATCGCCGCGAATGCATGCTCCCCGTAGCGTTTGCCGTCTCTTGCCATGGCGCCGGCATCGGTTTCCCCAACGACCCATCCTAGCTAGGATCCCCCTATACTGAATGCGCGCTTGAGTGCCGCCTCTCGGGCCTCGCCGCGTCACCGTTCCAACGCTGAAGCTCTCGCCGGAGCTCGGCCAGACCGCCGTCGAGGGCATTGGTCACTCTCGCGGTGAACCGTGCCACTGGCATGCGGGTCCTGCATGTCTGTCCGCGGGTTTAGTTTAAACCCGCCCTAAGAGACATCGGTCACTAACCGGTGGGCCCTCTGTGCCACCTGTCTGGGTTAGTGAAGGCATATTATGAGTACGCTTTGACCACAAGCTGGCGTGGAACCAAAATACGCCTCCTGCGTAGCTACCCTCGAGCTGAATCCCAGTGGGCCAGCCCAACACTGTTCATTTGGATTTTTCATTTTTTATTTATTTAAGAAATCTTAGGAAATACAAATGAATTTCTATAAATAGTTAGACAATTCCAAAAATTTCAGAAAAATTATGTTAAATACTAGATGACCTGCTGGATTTAACAAAAATATCTAGGTGAATAGTAAATTAGGTTTATGTCTCTGCTAAAAATATTATGTTGTGAAATAAAAATCTGAGAAAATTTAGGAGAACCTCATATAGCAAGTTGAATATAATAAAATTACTGTCTACCACAGTAACCCCACTTAAGGCCTCTGGATAAATCAAAACCCACTTTTTAGTAATTTATAAATAGGTTTCGTATTTATTTTAATTACTTAATGTGTTCCTAAAATCATGGAAAAATTCCAGTAGGTGAAAGTGCATTTAGGCACATAAGTGATTTTGATGATTGATGACAAACACATAATGACAAGTATTAGTAAATGTGTAAATACTTGGCTAAGTAATTGTCTAGTGACAAACCTTTAATATGATTGTGTTGCTATGAGACTAACATGTTTATTGCCAAGTTGAATATTAGTCTTATCTATTTAGAGGACATCATATATGCCAAGTGGACAATCTATCCATCCTAGCAAGGTAAGTCTCACACATACAAATAGGATGGGTAAGCAAAGATGAGGTATGCAATCTCGGTAACCTTCTCTATATAGATTTATTATTGCATTCCTTTTGTGCAAGTGCATAGTGAGCTCCAAGTAACATATTGATTATATATGCACATTGGTTGATGTCATATCTATTTGTGCATATATATCCACTTGAGTTCAATATATATCTTACTTCTAGTATACATGTCTTAACTAGAGTTAAACTTCACATTGTTATAACTTGACTTGGTGCACGTATGCTTTGTTTGTATATCTTCTTATGCACATCACTTAGTGGAGTTTAATCTAGATTGTTCCACAACTTCACTCTAGCTTGAATATTATTTGCACATGTGTAATTCTTGTATATTTTATCATGTGGATCATTAAGTGGAGATTGTGGTCCTTGCCAAGGTTTAATTATTTCATCATATTGGCAATTATCTCACTAGTGCATCTAGCTCCATTACATATTCATCTTGTTGCATTTAGTGGAGAATCTTTCTCTTATCAAGTGTTTCCGCTCATATTGTGCATATTTATATGAAACACTTGTTATACTTAATTGCTCACAAATATCAACTTATTCATATCCATTGAGCTTTTGGGACTAATATCTTTCATGAGTGATTTGGAAAGAATTAGGTCCCGTGAGTATGTGTGATGACCAAGGTATGTTAAAGGATGACGGTTAAGCCAAGGTTAACAAGACGGCGGTGTCACCAAGAGTTGAGGACTAAGTCAAGATCAATTTGGCGTGGAGATCATCAGAAAGGATGATCAAGTCAAAGTTGATTGGACGAGAGTCTCATGAGGTGCATCGAGTTAAGTTGGACAAGGTGAAGGCGTCATCAATCTTTTGGTGAAGGTCATCATGCATAATGAAGAAAAAGACGGCAAGTGACTATCCTAGACTTGTATTATCTTTGATTTAATTTGAGTCTAAGGATTGCCGTACTATTAAGAGGGATGCGATGGAGAATGACTTTTAGATGTGTCAAGTGCTCAAGTGATCCATCCTTATGAAACCTAGAGAGAGTGTTGTGTTGGTGTCGGAAAGTGAGAGTTATAGGTCTTCCTTGCCTTTCCTGTGAATTCTGCATTTATCTTTTGGGATTTGAGGTGTGAGACCTTGTTGATTGTATAGCTCTCGTTCTTAGCTTTCCGTAGAGCCTAAGATCACCCAAAACGGGAGTCCGAGTCAAAAGTTATGCCCGTTTTAAATCGGGATGTGCGTTATGGCTGTTTTCAGCACTCGGACTATCCGAGGTTCACTCGGAGTATCCGAATGACTCAGACTATCCGAAGATTTTATTCGGACTATCCGAGCTGACCCTCTCTGTTCGTCGGGCTGTAATTATTCGGACTATCCGAGGTTCACTCGGAGTATCCGAATGACTCGGACTATCCGAATATTATTCGGACTATCCGAGCTGGGTCTCTCTGTCTCCGTTACCTGTAATTACTCGGACTATCCGAATAATCACTCGGACTATCCGAACTTATACAGAACTGTCTGTAACGGTCAGAATCCGTGGAAGCCTCTATTTAAACTCCTCTCTCTCCCCACTTGAATAGAGCTGTTGGACCATCATTTCCTTGATCTATCCAAGTGTTCTTGAGCCTTTAGAACCCCTCTACTCTTAGATCTTTGTGATCCCCTTTGGAGAAGGGTTTGGAAGAGTTGGAAGGAGTGATTGAGGGAGAAAGGTTGGGAGGTGATTCCTTTGTGGAATTAGTGTGTTCTTGAGCCCTAATGACCCCTCTACTCTTCGATCTAGGTGATCCCCTTGGGAAGAAGGGTTGGGAAGAGTTGGGAGGAGGTGTGAGTGTGGATTAAGCAAGAGTTGATTTTTGAGCACTTGTGGTCATCTCCAAGTTCATTCTTTGTGGGCATTTGTTACTCTTGGAGGTTGAGGACTCCTAGACGGCTAGGAGTTGGTCACGAGCCACCGAACTTTATGTGGTGTGCCGTGACAAGTTTGTGAAGGCTCGATTTACGCCTCATGAGAAGAAATCAAAGGAGTGAAGCCGGCCGAGTGCATTGTGCAACACCGGTGAGGAAGGGTTGAAAAGACCCGGCTCAAGTGTGACCGAGCCGCCTCAGCGGAGACGTAGGATCCTCAAGGATCCGAACCGGGAACAAACATCTTCGCGTCTCCATCTTCATTTCGGTTTTATCCTTTCACTCTCAAGTTTGATTTACTTGCTTATTTTACAATTGAATTTATTATCTTGTCTTGTGTGATACTCTGCATCTATACTTGCTTGTGAACTATCTTTGGTGCAGTCGTATCCTTGAATTTGTGATTTGAGTTAAATTCAAGTCACTCTGTATCATTCAGACTATCGGAATAGACTTCGGACTATCAAAGTACTTTCGGACGATCCGAGGTGAACTCGGATAGTCCGAACATATTATTTCCGCTGTGTTTAATTTAGTGTTTAAATTTTATAATCGCCTATTCACCCCCCCTCTAGGCGACATCCCGGTCCTTTCAGTAGGGCATAGATATGATTTAGGAATTTAAGAAATTTATTACTCAATTTTAGGACTATTGTTTTTCACTGAATAATTAATTTAGGGAGTTTAACCCATTTCCTTTAGTAATATTAATACAGAAACTAGATTTGGATTATTTTAAACAATAAATGACTTTAGTTAAATCCCAAAATTTCACAGTAACTTAGTGAACCTTAGAGGAAATTATTAAAAATATTAAACTTGGAATGACATGACATTTCTTCTTAAGTAACCTAGTTTGGTTAGTAAAACCTCTTTTTTGGATTGTCCTATATTGCTAATTTAACCCAAGGAGTTATGGGACAGTAGTAGTGACCTAAATTATTTTAGGAAATACTTCAAGCAAAAATATTTTAAAATCTTTTATCATCGTTGGAAAACTATTTATATATAAGGGTATTATTGCATCGTCGTCGTCGTCGCATGCAATTATCATTACCAATCACTCCAAAATCTTAGTGGAGTTTCATGACCCTCGCTAGTCTCATAAAGTTTCCTTGATACGATTATTTAGCTACATATTGATGCTTTAATTCGCTAGATCAAATGCGTTGCATCACATGCATCATCTTCTCCTTGTTGCATTTGGATATTTATTGCCTATTACGTTTCATCATTAGGCAACAAAGAGCACGAAGGTCATTTCGAGGAACATCCCGAATATCCTCTTCTTTCACAAGAACAAGGCGAGTTATCATTCAGTTAGATCATGTTGAATCCCAATTTTCTAAAGTATTTTGTTTAAATTATCAAATTGCATGCTCTTTAAGTAATTATGCCTACTTGCTCAATCATGATATATCATGCCCTGTTAATTAATTGTTATTACTTTACCATGATGATCTTGCCTTGATGAAATCATCCGTCATTTGACTATAATAATGATTGCCTTGATGATCACCCTTGATAATCTGGTTTGGTTTAATAAAATGATTTAGACTCTTAAGTCATAGTTAAAATCTTGCTTAGATATTGCTCAGGTCCAATTATTAATTGTTAGGCTTAGTTGCTTCGGAACGGTGTACCGACATTCACCAGACATGATTACACAATAAACATGGATAACTGAAAATTAGGCCTGGCATACTAGTGTATGTGTGATTAGGAATGTGGACGTGGTCCGGCATGTGGATTAGGGTGTGAAGTAGCTTAGGCTACATGGTGTGGAGACGAGGGCTAGACATTCATAGACGTGGTGCATTGAGGAGCGCGGATGGAATACGCGTAGCTGCCATTTGTTGCCACCTTAGGTGGTTCTGTCACATCGTGTGCAGGGCACATGGAGGAACGATAGCAGAAGAAGGAAGTGATTATGGATAAGTGTGGATTGGCTAGATCTGAGGTGACCCCTAGAGTGGACCGGACGGGCGTGCAGTGAGGCACGCAGCGGGAAGTCACTGACCAATTGCCTGCAGGATTTGGTTCCTAGCACCACAACTCATTGCCATCGTGCGGATTGCGGACGTAGGGCCCAATAGCTTGCTGGGTAGCGTCATGATAAACCCCAGTCCAAGGTGAAGACAGGATTATGTCGTCATCCGCGGGATGATCAAGGTCTTATGTTGCAGGGAGCCGTGATTCTGGTGCGGGCTTGGTAACCCGGATAGGGAAGAGCGGGCACTTCACTGGCATAAGATCCACAACGGGGCGTCACACCCGGAAGATGATGGCGGGTGTTTGGATGGAAGCTTAGGATGGGTGTTAGTTGTGGTTTGGTATGAAGAACTCTTAAACAGAACACCGATTAGTAGAACTTTGGGGTAAAATTGCTAAGTCATAGGATTTGGTTTATAAAACTTGCTTTCTGCAAATAAATAAACCCCAGCCTTTTCTTTGGAACCTCTATCACTAAATGCATTAGGTTATGTGTTAACTCACTAGTGTGGTTTGATTGTGCACTGACCTCATACACACTCGCTATTTTAGATGTTGAGCATGAGCAAAACCCCTACGCTTGCCATGAAGACGGTGCTCAGGAGTACACTGACAATCAGGACGAGGCTTAGGGCGACCCTCCAGTCGTTTGTTAGGACATAGCCAGCGAGAGAAGTTTATGCCCTTTTGATTCTTATCGCACTCTGATCTTTTGTGGTTCTTAAACTATTTGGGCCAATGTGCCGTGTTGTAATATTTAATAGCCTTCATGCTTAATACAGGTACTTAATTTAATTGTAAGGCTTCTGCTTGTATGAAATTATCCGGTTATGTAAATGGTATACACTAGTGTACCGATCCAGGGACTACTGTAGATCACGTAGTGGGAAGGATGGACCCCACGACCCTTCTCAGGAAAGACTTGCTAGCATTCATGTGCTAACCCCGGCTTTTATTCGGGGCTGCTTATTCCACGAGTAGGTCAGGATCATGAGGTTACATGGGACAACGTTGGATTTTTTTCAGAAAGTGATCCGGAATAGTAGAGCTTCCCTAGTCAGTTAGCCACGCCTGTGGCTGATGATGGGTCTACTTCAGTTTTTTTATTTGGTTCACTATAATCTATGGTAATAATTGCTTCGCTGCACTCTGATTTACTTTCTAGTTTATGCAGTGTTGGTATTGATGCTTTATTATGTTTTACTTTGGGTACGTGCTTTGATCCTTAGGACACATACTGTTAACACAGAGGGGTTCGGTTTAGTAAAACCGGGTCCCGACATTCACCGTACTCTGATTTACTTTCTAGTTAATATAGTGTTGGTACCGATACTTTATTCTGTTTTACTATGGGTACGTGCTTTGATCCTTGGGACATGTACTGTTAACACAGAGGTGTTCGGTTTAGTAAAACCAGGTCCCGACAAAAAATGGATAGAGAAACTTTATGTTCAAAGCTACAAGAACTAACAACACATGAAGATAGGGATGAATCGGATTGGATGTCACCTAAATCATATTCGGATTTGTTTAACTTTTTTTAGATTTGGAGTCGAATAGAATAATTTTTGGATTCATAGTCGGATCAGATATTCATTTAATCAGAGCGGATATGGATAATTATCAAATTTTCCCTCCTTTATCTCATAATACAATAATTTTTACCCAATTGAAAAACTAGAAATTAAAATACCACATATTCTTGAAAGTGCAACACAAGTTCGATACGAATACAACATAAGTTAAAAATGGATATAAAAGTTCAGCAACCATCGATCCCTCAAAATGAGTATAGTGCACAGTAATTATTTTCAGATATTTCAGATTATCCGAATCTGAAATATCTGACTAAATCTCAAACTATATCCGAACCCGAATCCGAAATATCCAGCTAAATCTCAAACTATATCCAAATTCGAATCCCTATATCTCTCTTATATTTTACTCTCAACTCTATTTTCACTATTTACAACCCCATTTATATAGTAATAGGACCAGCAACAGCTATAGTAAAGATATAGAGCCAACATTAAATATGCCCATACATGCAAATACAGTTGCATCTACAACCAACTACCTTGAATATACGTGTGTGATTTTCACTTACAATTGTTATGCCTACAAAGCATACTACCATTTCTTGATCACACAAATGATGTTCATTTGTGCCAAACTAGAACCTTCTAGCGGAACCTTGCATTCACCAGGCAACCTAATTGAGTGCTAACATGCTAACATCAAACAACAGCCCTCGAATGGAGTTGGCGTGTTGTCTTTTATTTACTTATCTTATCTATTTATCTCTGAATTGAAACTTCAAATGCTTTGACTTTTAAAGTCCGTTTTTTCTATTTTGAAACCATGCCTCAATCCTTTTAGAAACAAGTCAAACGAAGTGGACCAGATTTTCTAAACTACTTTCGGAAGCTCTCGAAATTCAGCTTATAAGCAAATAAAATGTTTATGAACTTTGAGAGCTTCTCAAGATAGATTGAAAAGTATGGTATACATTGTTGAACTTGTTTCTAAGAGCTTGGGGACTCACATTCCAGACAAAAAAAGAACAGACTACAAAAAGTAAAGAGTTTGATTTTTTAATTTAGAGATGAATGGATAATGTAAGAAGATAATTCGAAGAGAACAACCCTCTCAGTTTTTTCATAACCCCCTGCGTTTTTATTTCTTCCACGAAAGCATCCTCCCTTCAAATCTTCTCTCTCCGATCGGTTCTTGACTTCTTGTGGCGCCGCCGTACCCTACCAGCCTACCTCCTAGATGGCCATCCTCCTTCCTAGTCCCTCACCAGCTGCCTACCTCCTTCCTCGCCCTCCGCCGCTATCCTCCTACCCACAGCGACCGGCCTCCCCACTTGTAGCCCTTCCATGCACCCTCCGCTGCCCTTCTCCTCCCAGCGACCGGTTGCCGCCCTCCGCCGCCTCCTTCCACTTCTTTCCCCGTCCGGCCGCTGCTCTCCTCCCACTTGCCCCCCGCCCGGCCATCGCCCGCCCTCCTTCCAGCGCCGCCCTCGGTACTTCACGTCCCCACCGTTTGGATCCCCAACGAATCTACCTCTACCACATTTTAAAAATTAGGTGTTTTTTTTATGAACAGCATGAAAAATTCCATGTTTGATGAAATTTTATACATGTCAGTATTTGTATATTTCACATTGAGTTTTTTTTTCAGAAAAATATGCTTTTAATTGAGCTGCTTTTACAGGAAATTATGCTGAAATTTCGTAGGGAGCGGTATGCTTTTATGCTGCCTAGCTTTGCAATGTGAAGGACTGCACAGGGAGTGCCATGCAAGGTCAAGATCTGCACAGGGAGTGATCATTTTCAGGGATGGAATGGCTTCAGGCTTCAGATGTGATCAGCTAGAACAAGACGTGTGTGAGGCCTAGAGCATGATTCAATGATCAATATTCAGTGAAGTTTTAGCTTCAGGCATGGAGCATGAATCTATGGCGTGAATTTCTAATTGTGGTTGTATGCATGCCAGTTATAAATAGACTTGTATGCTATTGGTTGTAAATACACTTTATGTGAACTTGCAATGGTGTAATGAAATGCTTTGTGTCCTTACATGTCATCTCCAGATTGTAAAGAAAAATCACATGAATAAATAGTTGTTCAGTTCCATTGTGCAGTCCAGAATATATAATCTCTAGATTGTCTCGTGTATGAATAAATACTTTTCGATTCAGAAATAAGTAGATAAGGTAAGATAAGAAGATAAGATAAAGAGAACAACTCCTTTATGACTTGAATTTTGCATTCATCATCAGAAAAGCATTCCAAAATATCATTTACTATGCTCAAAGAATTATGTCATTTACAGGGGGTGCTATGCAAGGTGAAGGCCTCCATTTTTCAGAGACTGTTAAACCATATTGGGATTTAACCCTTATTGCAGCATGAATGCGAGACTTGAACATGTAATTCCAAGAACTTCAATAATACCAAGGATTTGCTTCCTACCCAGCTAAAAGATGACAAACTGTCTAACATAAACCAACGTTCAAAAATAGTACATCACGTCCAGCAGCAGTTCCTTGTCCACATTGTGTAACATTGTCTAACTATGAGGTTTTCCTTTGTTTCTATTACTTATTTACTGGAACCTAGTCATGCATGCCACTTAGAATATGAATGTCGATGTCTCTCAGGTGGTGAGAGTCAGGTCCAGTATTTGCCCTTGGTCTAAATACCAAATCACATTGATAAGAAACAAGACTACTGTCTCCTTCAAGCAACTGAAGCAAATGCCATACATTTTTGTTTCGGTATTTTGTCATCAACACTTGGACAGCAGTGCAAAACTATAGTTACACACATGCCATAGTTACATGCATGCCGTAGTTACATTCTCATCTCAAAATGTAGCTTATGCTGAAAATAGCTCCTAGCACCAGCAAAAATTATTCCCTTCAGAATCAATCTTGAACTCCTTGTATTCCAGGACACAATGCACTTTTAAAACACATACAAGTACATGACTAAATACATCATCAACTGGGAATGACTTTGAGAATCAATATGAGATTCATTCGACAGTCAGAAATTGACCTTGTCCACTGAAAACATAAAAAATGGAAAAACGCTGAACTGTTTCATTCATTCTCAGTTACATTACATACATCATGTATATCAGTCGAAATTGATCTTGAATTCAAATTTCTAAGACCATCCTATTTCTTCAATCTGAGCCCAATGCCAGATATAAATTAGTGCAATCCCTTTAAATTATCCAAATTATGGATTAATATTAACATTTGCTTTTTAGCCTTTCGATGTATTGCATTTCAGCTCGGACTTTTGCTTATGCATCCATTCACTAGGCCAGCTACTTTATTGGTATTACTGCATGAAAACGCTTAATCTCAGCATGTCAATGCCACAACAATGCTTCAAGCAATGGCAGCTGCGATGCGGAGAAGGAAGAAGATGTAACTGGCGGGAAGGTTGGGGTTTCAAAGATGGGCCGTGGTCCTTGTCAACATCTTTCAGTCATTTGCACACCAATATTGTTGTATATTACTGATGGCATCTCGTATGCTATTTCTAACATATATGTTGATCTATTCGATGGTGCCACGGCGGCAAGGCATATAGGGTGAATTCTTGAACAAACGGCGATAGCCATAACAACTCACTCAGATCTGAAGATGAATTTAATGAACAGATTATAAACAGCAGGACAAACCAGTACAGAAAAAAAACCCAATCAATTGATTCTCATTAATTACAGATGTGGCAATGGTAGTGCAATAAAATGGCAGGGATCAGATTAAGTGACTAAAGCTCTATGCTGGCTTCTAGTTCTACTCCTAATTCACTATGGGAATCAGTTGGGCTCAGCCATTGACATGATGAAGCTTCCGAATGAGCTTGATTGACGAGGCGACCAATAATCATCGATGTAAGCATCCCTCTCAGTGGATAGGAATGGCTCCAGACATTCTCTAGTCAGCATTGACGGGCCGAGCATGCCGTTCATTCTTTCACCGGCAGCGAGGCGTAAGATGAACTCGTGGTCCGAGCAAAGTCCATCGACCGTCTCGACAAACTCTGGATCCTGCTCTGGTGCAGCGATTGATGCACACGGAGGCGCGCCGTGCAGCATGTCAGCCATCATATTCGTCATCTGGTACTGCGGAACGTCGACGCCGGTGAGTGGTGCCGTCAAGTCCTCGCCGTCGCGGAACAGCTCTCGCTCGAACTCTTGCAGCAGCTGGTCGTCGAAGTTCGTCGCCATCTTCTGCATCCGCACGCTTGGTGGAGCCGCCGAGTCGTCGTCGGCCGCCTTCCTCTTGGAGCCGGAGCAGGACGGCGAAGCCGGCATGGATGCCTGTGCGCGAGGTGAACGATACACCTTGCACAATACGAGGCCGCAGCCGCCGGCGCCGTCTTCTTGGTCGAGGCTGAACTCGAGCATGCACCAGCCCAACCTGGAGAAAGTGGCCGGCGACGTCTTCACTCCGTAGGAGAGCCTCTGCATAAGACCGACGCGGCGATCGTGCAGGTCTAGCACGTCCTTGGGGCGTCCCTCCGATTTCCAGAACCCCTCGCCGGCGGTAACTGTGCCGACCGCGCGCTGCCTCCTCCCGGCCGATCGACCCCTCCCATTCTTGTAGCGCGCGGGGCAGAAGAAGTACCACACGGCGGTGCTCTTCTTCCCGTCGGCATGGTCGGTGCCTGACGCGGGGTCGCGGCCAACGACGAGGTCCGCCGGAACGGCGGAGTAGACGTCCGCTTCGTGGATGATGAAGCGGCGGTCGTAGGGCTCGCCGGCGATCTTTGGGTGGAGGAAGTGCGTGATGAGGTGATGATCATCCGGGCGGAAGAAGCCTGGAAGATCCAGAGCAACAGCCTCTTGGTCGGCCATGCTTCTTGATGATCTTCGCGCAGGAATAGGTGGATTCCTAATGGCATGGCCCTCTACTTATATACTGCTGGGGCGTTAGTTCTCTCCGAACCAAAACGCAACTAGAACTTTACGGTGTGTATAATCTTCGGCAAAGAGGCGACGACGACAAGATGACGCGTCGCTTGACATTTGCTCTGCACTACTGACTGGCTACGTACGTATACGTCTATGCCACTGAACTGAACACCTCGTCGAAATGGTCCTGTGATGTGATCCAAACGGTTAATTAACACATAGATACCAACTCTTCTAACTCCTGACAAACTAACCGGCCAACCAAATACGCGGCGGCGTCCAACGCATCAACTTACCGTCCAATCCCTCCGTCCTGGCCGTTGGATGGAGCCAGCCTTGGCAGGCCTGCGAGGCAGCTCTCCCTCTCCCACGGCTCGCCCGAGCACGACATTGAGAGTGCGTTTGGTTCTCTAGCTAAAACGAGATATAGCCTAGCCGAGCAAACTAGCTCGTTTGAGCTATGCTAGTCTTGCCTTGCCCTCCTGCCTTGCCGGCTTGTCCTCCTGTTTGGTTGCTTTGTTTTTGGTGGCAAGTTTTATTAGCTAGCTGTTTGGTTCTAATGCCAGCTAAACTAGCTTTTGAGGGCAAGGAAGACTAGCTAGCAGTTTGGTACCCCAAGTTTGCACACACTGCTTGCCCTACCCCGTCGTCACCCCTGCGGCCCTGCCAACCCCAACGTTAGCAGCGTCTTTGCACGTAGCAATGCAGCGTGTTCACCTCCTCTTTTCGACAAAATTTTGCTTACACCGTAGCAACAAGATAGCTGTAAAAAAAAAAAAGCAGTTCTACCATAGCAGCTTCATGAGCATATATACCGACAAATTCAATGCGACAGCTAGAATCAAGTGCTTCATGAGCACATACTGGCAACTTCTAGATGTAGGATACACACTGATCGAGCAAGAGCATTGTCCAATTTAGCGAATTGCATGTAGTTTCATGACTTGAAAATAAGAATGTCTTACATTCATCTAGTATCTCATCCATGCCCAGAATCAGTTTTGAATAGCAAGCCCCAAGCATCACACCGAGCATCATACTGGAAACACATTATGTACATGAATGTCCATTGGTTATCTTCACAACTGAAGATGAGATATTAAAGGAAACTAGCACGAATAGCAAAAAATTTATTATCTCAAAAGTTGTCCAATCAGAATCTGCCCAATTAAACTGCTTGAAAGACCTATAAGGCCAAAATATTTATTTGCCAACATAAAAAAAGTTCTACACAGACAATTATTAGGAAAATTCAATAGACCTATGCCAACATATAAAAAAATGCCTAGGCATACAATTATTAGGGAAATTGAGTAAACTAGATTAACATTTGAAAAAAAATCATCTAAGAATCACATAGGCGGTGGACGATTTTGAATAATCCGGCCATTGGACCACAAACTCTTTGATGGCATCCAATGGCCTTTCCTTTAGCATGGGAACAATTTTCTCATTATTTGCCAAATATGACTGCACCTCAAGCCTGACAAGCACAGGGAATTCTTCCATACCATCAACTATTTTAAATAGGGCCTCATTTGGATTGGTCATATGCGTGAAACGCATGGTTTCAGACATATCACGCATAACATTTGTAATTTCTCTAACAACCGAATCATGAGACTTGACCCTTTTTCCTTTATCACGCTTGCTAGTTGTTGGTCGCTTTGATGTGGTGCTTTCATTGTTGTTACCTTGTCCAGGAAGGCAATCTGAATCATAATGCATGAAAGGATCATCTTCAATTTGAGGTGTATTCTTTTCACCAATTACATCATTGTCCTCTTTACTGGTGCGATCAAATGGCGTTTGAAGGATAGAAAATTCCTCAGTGGCGTGCTTGTCTTGAAAAATGAATTCCATCTCATGATAGAAATGAATAGGGGTATTAATATATTTTGCTCTTCTATCTTTGTTCTACATATGTTAACCAAACAAATTAAAATGTCAGTTCATAGAACACAACATAAAAGTAGCAACGAAAACATGGTAACTATTTTGGATGCAATATATACTCACATTAGTCATACGGATAACCTCACTGTCTTCATATAGTATCTTTTTCTCCACATCATCAAAATTGGCTCCACTTAAATTCTTTGCTTCCAATATAACCTTCCACTGTGCTTTAAGCTTGTGGAACTTGTGGTATACTTGCCGCTGTGTGAAGCTTGTGAAATATTTCGCATTGATTTTTTGAACGCATTCCTCATAATGCACCTCCTTAAAAATCAATTGTCTCCCCTCAGATTATATCTTTTCCTTGTAGTATCGTAACATTTCCTCCACAACCTAGGGCTGCCATACCACATTGTTGCCTACCATATTCCTATACCAACACTTCATAAACATTTGCCTATGTCAACACCCTAACTGAAATAGAATCAGCTTTCAATTTCATAGTGCAGAAATACAAAACACTGTAACATTACTTGCATAATGGAGAAAATAAATTTCGACATAATGGTTGATATAACAAAAAATGTTTGACAAAAAAATCAACCATGCCTAACATTATGTCTATCTCTCCACATCCTTCTTGCTATGGTATCTCTATTTTGAAGCACAACTCTTTGTTCGTCACGCAAATCTCGTTGAACTTGGTGGGCTGATCTAGGATATTCATCAAACCAACGTTGCTCACTATAGACCAGTTCATCAGGTCCGCCGTTTTGTAATATCCAATTGTGAAGTATGCAGCATGCTATGACAAGTCGCACTTGACTAGGAAAGGGATAATATGGTCTAGTTGTGAGAATTTTGAATCGATTTTTTAAAGTTCCAAACACTCTCTCAACTGTAGTCCGGAGGGATGAGTGCCTCAAATTGAACAATTCATTTGGAGTTCTTGCGGTATTACCCCTCCATTCTTGCAAATGGTACCGAGTTTGTCGGAATAGTGGTAGAAATCCTATCCTTGCTGCATAACCAGCATCCGTAAGGTAGTATTTTTCCTAAAATGACATTACAAGCACAATTACTATCTATATAGGTTGAATTGTTTGAAAACAAATTGGACCAACCTTCAGGAACTCGTAGGCCTTTTGGATGCTCTAAGGAATGCCTTAGGATAGTTGAATCATGCGCTGAACCCTCCCAACCAGCGCTAACATATGTGAACATCAAATCGAAGTCGATAGTAGCAAGAACATTCTGGGTAGGAAAAGGTTTCCTACCACGGAATCTGTCCACTATTCGCGATGGAACGTTACATGGGATATGCGTCCCATCGATTGCGCCAATGCAGTCCTACACATCCAGTTAACAATAAATAACTCATGATTTATGTTTTTAATGGTACACCAATTCTACAATTCCCATAAACAATATAAGGCCATACCTTAAAATAAGGATCAAATCGTGGATTACCTTCAATTTTTGATGGCACATCAAGTGATCGATGCCTAATCATTTCTGGACCAAGTTGTCCAATTGCAAATAACACTTCATTGAAGTACCGACTCACAGTTTCACCGGATCTTGTGAAATGAAAATTGACATCTCTATTTTTTTTATGACGCCCAACTGTAGTGAGGAACATGGCAACTTGTTCCTCTATGTTACAGTGCCAAGTATCTGTCAATGCTCCCGTGATACATAACTTATGACATAGTTTGAAAAATACAGATTTCCCATGCGCAACTCCGAGATGCAATGTTTCTCCTCACCACAGTACAATTTATTCAGATATCGCATTCTTTCTCTATTTTTTTCCAACAACGAATATCTAATGGGATCTCTACTATTTTTCTGATATATAAACAATGTCCAGTACACCACTAGAAAGGCACTGAGGAAAGCCACCTTCCTATTTACTTCTGCACTATCAACTGTCTATAATGATTTAGAAATGATATCAGACATTACTCACAGTATACTCTTTAACTCATGAATAGATAAATATGACAGGAAAGAAGTACCAATTTACTGGCTATATGATTTGGAGCTTATGATAGGAAAGACGTACCAATTTACTGGTGACGTGAGTACCTTCGGAACTAAGTTTGAAGGACATTCTAACTATGACGTGCACTGATGCATATATATGCAAACAAAAGGAGAAATGAACATGAACAACAAACAAAAGGATGTGTATCTGCAAAGAGAGATTGGGTTGGACTAGAAAACCCAAATGAATGTTTAGTTACGAAATCAATGGCTGTAGCTCATGCTCCACTCACAAAATCAACGAAAATAACATGCATGCTTGCGCAACATGCCTTAGAAACATGAACATGAAACAGGCACACAGCAGAATTTTTATCAACTAGAAACAATTTTGAACAATCAGCCACAAAGATGGATGATACCTTTGGATGAGTTTGGCTGGATTAGGTTCGTTCGTCCTTCCACCGTCTCGTCATCGTTGGTTCACTTCGATCTCCGAAATTATTCAGATATTTGTATGGGTCATAGGGTTGTTGTAGATCTGTTCTGAGGGCAACCGGATGAGGTGGTTTGTTGCGGATCCCGTTGAGGGTGTGTCGATCACGGGAGGGGTTGAGGGATGACGTGAGTATTTTGTGCCTAATACAGGCTAGACAGCTTCTGGTGGATAACGAGATGGGAGGGTGTCGGAGGACATGGGCCAATTTGGTTGGACTCCGTGTAGAGAAGGATGCGGCCGTGGCCGAGCGTGTAGGATGAGGAGGAAGGGGAGGCTGCGGGGGATGTGGTGAGGAGGAGGCCGGCCTTGGCGACTGGCGGAGGAAGGGGAGGTGGCGGGGAATGTGCTAAGGAGGAGGTCGGCCTTTGCGGCTGGAGGAGGAAGGGGAGGCGACGGGGGATGTGGTGAGGAAGAGGCTGGCCTTGGCGACTCGTAGAGAAAGGGGAGGTGACGGGGGATGTACTGAGGAGGAGGTTGGCCTTCGCAGCTAGTGGAGGAAGGGGAGATGGTGGGGGATGAGGTGAGGAGGAGGCCGGCCTTGGCGGCTAGCGGAGGAAGGGGAGGCGACGGGGATTGTGGTGAGGACGCAGAGATAGCGGCGGGGGATGTGGTAAGGAGGAGGCCAGCCTTTGCGTGGAAGGGGATACGGCGGGGGATGTGGTGATGAGGAGGCCGGCCTTCGTGGCTGGCGGAGGAAGGGGAGGCGGCGGCAAGAGATGCGTTGCGGTCGTGACTTGTGAGTTTTTTCTTCGCCCTCTCCAAGAGCTTGCCGTCAAAAGGAGAGCCAATCTGGCTCGCCTGGCTAGGCCAGCATTTCCTTGCCTACCTGGGCTACCTTGCCCTCAGCAGCAAGCTTTTTGGGCTGGTACCAAACGCCAAGCATAGCTAGGCTAGGCTAGAAAATCCTAGCCTAGGATCCAAACGCGCCCTGAGGCCCTCGCTCGTTTCCTCTATTCTCCCTTCCCTTTTTATAAAAAAAAATTCTCCCTTCCCTTTCTCAAATCAATTGCTCGATCTTGAACCTCCTACCTCCCTAGGCCCACCTCCTCCTCGGTTGCACCTGCTCTCCTCGAGAACGCCTCCTCCCCGTACACTCCCCTCCTTCTGGTGCTCCATGGCTACTTTCTTAGATGTCCTAGTGTCCTGTGTAAGGTAATGATAGTTAATAGAAATTGAAAGTGAGAGCTTGGTGAGTGTTGTTGGAATATATGGGCTTGGCCCATTTATTAAGGATTCATTACTAAAAAATCTCAAAGACTCACATATGGAAGGGGTGTGGGAAATATTTAGTACCACATTGCTAATTAAGATGAAAAGACACTAAGTTAAATAGTGGAGTGTGCTCCACCCCACTAACTCATGTGGGAGATACAAAGAGAAGAACATGTGCGCACTCACTCGCCTCGGCGGAGCCGGTTGGATAGGGTATAAAGGAAGGTTGGGTATTGATTTTCAGTGGTATACTTCTTGTCTATTTTGGTGAGAGATTGAAGCTATTTTTAACAAGCATCTCTTGGGAAAAAACCTTCGAGTTCAAAACTTTTCAATTTTTCTTAAAAAGTTTTGGATGGATTTGTTGAAGGCATCCCTAGAAAGGAAGTACTCAAATATTCTCCAAGGAATCTGGATGGTGCATTTTGAACAAACTATGGGCAGTGGAATTTATCAACAATTTGCTTGTAAAAAGTGGGCAGTGGAATTTATACACGTGAATGGTCCACCAAAATTGGGTCCAGTTGCTTGCGCAGGCGCAACTTCCTTTTGCAGCTTTATTTCTTTCTGCTCTCCGAAAAATACCGAATTGATTACAAGATATGGAGATCGTGCGAGTCCGTTCATGGTACGTCTTGTGACACGTTCAATCATCAACTTATCCCATATAAACCATACAGCTGCCACCTGAGAGAGATAGAGAACAAAAGCTAGGGTTTTGCCTCTTCCAGTTTTCTGCGCCACCACATATCGACTACTTCGTCTCGCTGCGCCGGTGTGCACTGATGATCGGGAGGGCAGGTCTTCGGAACCCTTCACCCTTGAGATCCTGCATCGGGAGGGGGCGAATAAGGTTTTTGGGAAGCGCTCTGCGTGACTGCTCGCGATCTGCTTTATCAACGTCACCACTGCGATCGGCTCCGGCTTCCACTTCGTCACAACGAGGTAGAAAGAGAATGAAACATAACCCTTAGTTGAAACGGCGATGCACAACAATATCAACTAAGATAGTATTTCCACCAAAAATCGATGTAAGCCCATATATCAAACTTAATCGAAACAGTACTTACCTGCAAGCAACTCCTAGGGTGTACCTTGAAGCTGATTGAAAGGCGATGCACAACAAGTCGATCGAAGACATACTATAAAACTACTCTAATTGGGACGAAAAGTAAAGAAAGGTAAAAAGTAGGTATGTTTGTTTGATGTGTTGATTATCCTTACACGCTCCTCAGGTTAGGTATTTATACAGGCTTTTATACTTAATTCGACCAAGACTCTTATTCTCGTAACTGATACAAACTTGATTCTATCTTCCTAATATACTCGTACTAAGCCGATCTCAACTCTTCCTCATCCTTCTTTATCTGATTCTTCCTTATTTGCCCAAGTTGATTTGGAATCCCTTTTGCACCCGCTTTGAGCCATATATTCACCAGGTCCAAGCCGATTTTGAGATACTTCCAGATAATCAGCCTATTTCTAAAATTGGGTGTCAACACATACCATCATTGAAATCAAAATCGGCTTCAGGAATATGAACAGAATAGTTGTGCCTTCCTATTTAATTGGCTCTTCGCCATGCTTATCCCAACATGAATCACCCATTCTAAACCCCCTACAGATCAAATGTTCTTCTATTTGGTGTGAGTTTCTACACATGGACTATAAATAAACTCTGATCCTTTGTGTAGTCTATCCTGCATGGTTGCTGTGAGACCATGTGAAGGTTTGCATGTGGTGATGAGTATATATTACTTGATTTGATTTGGTTGAAGAGTTTGTGTTTGAGACTACTATAGAGTCGGGTGGATTTATGTTTTACCTTCCACAATTTTCACGGTTTGGATAGTTTCGTGGTGCTCCTTTGCTCGAATGATTTTTTTATCTACATAGATCTTGTATAGAATTTCAAGACAAAGGTTTTTTGTTTTGGACAGAAAGTCATTTGATGCTCCCGTTAATTGATATAATTTTTGCAAGCTGCTGTGTATTTGAGGTGTAGTTTTTACTAAACGTAATTAGTACTAATTTCAGGTTAATTAGGGATATTGCATGTTTATGGATGATAGTGTCCTAACTTATAGGGAGGTAAGTGAGATACTAGTGGAAATTGTGTTGCCCATTTGAGTGCAGGTTTGGAGGTAGTTGTGGTCGTTGGCGGGTATAGGGACTAGGTTGGAAAAATTGAGGTACAAAACGATCGAGAATGTCGGCGAGACGGTTGGGCTCAAACCGAGCTCATGTGGACGTCATGGAGATGGACTTGAGGTGGCTCAAGATTTTCAGTTCGGATTGGAGGTCCAGAGGCACGGAAAATGAGCGCTTATGTCAAGCGATAAAGACCCGTTGCATCGGATTGACCGGGTTTTGTGTAAAGCCCATGTAAACTTTGTGTGGCCTATGTAAATCCCATGTGTGGGGCTGGATGTTGGTAGCGGAGTGAGTGAATAGCGAAGTGAGTGAATTAGGGCCCTTGATAGGTTAGCTTAGAAGCTCAACAACGCTTGAAGAATGGAGATGCATTCAAAAAGCTAAGCTATGTGACTTACTATTTCCTCTAGAGAACATTTGGAAATTTATAGGGAGATTCTTTTTTTTGTTCAAACCTTCATCAACTAGGAGCACCTAAGAAAAAATCCCCACATCCACATGAGCCACAAATTTTTATTCATAGCGTTTTTACTAGGGTATGTGCTACTATCCCAAGAATGATCCATGGTTGATCTTGTTTCTTGAGGTTCACTTGCTTGTGTTCATCCTTCTCTTGATTTTTGGGATGCATTATTAAAGAAAGCGTTAAGATCAATTTGGTATCTATCCAACCTCCCTTCTAGTTGCCTAGCCTGCTCTTACAGACAAGCCAGAAACATATTCTTCTGCAAATCGATCTGCATTGTATATCCATCCCTGATCCATCTAGATTTTAACACACATATATCATTAGTTACCACATACTCATACAACAAAAAAATAAACATCACATAACAAAACTATAAGTTCACAATTAGTACATAACAATTTGAATATTACAACACTGAACATATGAAATATAAGAGTTTCTGGCTTACAAACATAAACTACTTAACAAAAGAAACAAGATACGTCACAATGAAATCCTCAACATCGAGCAGATCTAGAATATGATCTTGATCTCGTCGATGTTGAACTCGACCTCGATATCCTTCAACTTGAAGTCTCGATCAATGAACTCCTTCGCTGGCAAGTCCATGGAGACCGACATATTAGGTGGGGCCATGGCATTGGTGGATCCATGGGTCGATCCTTTTTCTTTCCTTCCCTTGGCGGGTTACGCACCAAGACCTCCGTATCCGGACTGTAACACTTGTTCAGGTCTCTGCATCCTTTGTTGTGACACCAATCACAACTACAACATGCACAATCAAAGCTGCACTTTACAGGCATTTTCCCAGTCACATTGTCTGCGGTAGCAAACAACACAATCGCCCCTCCAAAAATCTCCCCTGCGGAACTTTCTCGCCATTGTCTAAATCTGGGACTTCTCTCTTATATACTCCTAGACGAACTAATATATAAACAAAAACAATTATACATCTAGAGAATCACCGAAGCAAGTCATACTGCATATCAGCTCAGGGAATGAGCGCAGACCGGCGCACGGCCGGCAGCCAACTGGCGAGCTGGTGGGGGGCAAACCAACACGAGGGCAAGGCCAGTCAGGATGGCACCGTAGCTCAACGGTGCTCCGAGGAAGGCGGCAGTGATGCACCGGCATGGTGGAGGAAGGTAGCAGCGACGCACCGGCACGATCGAGGCAGGTGACGGTGGCAGCGAATGGGCGCGTGGTGGATGCACGCAACACATTGGGGAAATAGGGAAATGGGAATTGTATGGGCCACGATCCTCACAGACACAAAAGGTATCGGTCACGCTCATCCGAGACAGTTGTATCTGTTGCGCTCATATTTGCGATGGGCCTTCGCATGTGCCGTCTCTAACCCTATCAAGGATGGTTCACTCCGGAAACCTCTCAGATGCGATAGATCATCTAAGACGGTTCTAGGGAGAACCATCTCGGAAGTCATCAGAGGCCGTTCATTATGAAAATCGTCTCTGATATAGATGTACATCATCTAATGTACCCACTGTCTCTAAAACTATCAGAGACTATTTCGACACAAATGCGTCTCTAAAAATGATTGAACAAAGACGGTTAGCATTGTTCATAGCTATCTGAGATGGTTTTTCTATAAAACCGTCTCAGATAGCTATTTTCAAAAATTTTTACCCCCATTGGAAATGGTTTTTGTCTAAAATCCAAAAACTGTCCTAGAAGAGGCGTCTCCTATAATGGTTTTTGTAGTAGTGAGGGGCAAGTTGGTGTAGAGGAAGACAGTAGGAAAGCACAGGGGTGAGGATGAAAGGAACAAGGAGGGAGGAGGAAGAAAGGAAAGGAGAGGAAAAGACTGACCGGTGGCGTCCGCACATCATTGAGAGGAGGGGAATGTGAAAAAATAGGAAAGAGTGAAATTTTGGAAATATAGGATTTTCCATGGCTTTGATATACCAAACTAATTTATTTGATTTTTCTGAAATTAGTATATTCCCTTTCCATAATTAGGTGATTTACACATTGAAATTACAAAAATAGATTTCTATGTTTTATTTATTTATACCAATTCGCTATTTCGTTTTCTCCAAAATAAGTTTTAGTTGCTCCAATTTTTTTTCTCAAATACTCACCTTATCTTTTTATTATTCACAAAAATAATTTCAAATCATATTTTTATTTTTACTTACAAATTTAAATTTCTTAAAATTTATTTTGCACTTAATTGATTTTTGAAAATTTTATTTAACTCTCAATTTTAGAATTTGACTCAAGATTGGCCTCCGTTCACACCGAAAGTTGGATTAGCATAACATATGTAGGCTTATGGATTAGGATATCCGTCAGCATCAAATATAAGTTTTTTGGGCGTGCTAGCCTATTTGATCCAGCAAGCGGCAAGAAGAGATGTAATCAGTTTTAGATAGCCGATTAGATCTTAAAGTAATATGAATTTGTCTATACTTAAGAGCAACCAAAAGAGGTAATGATTCAAAAGAATAATGAAACTATTGCTTAGATCAGATTTACACCAATAGGTTCAACAGGTAAACATTCTACTACTAAGCTAATGAAATCAACAAAGTAGCAGAAAGAGGGTAAACAGACTATTGGCTTAATCAATAGTCTTAATCAATGAGTCGATCAAGTCAAGAGAATAAAAGATAAACGGACTATCAACTAATAGCAAGTTACAAGTTGATAGAACAAGGGTAAACAAACTATCGACTATATTATAAAGCCAAACTAGTTCGTAGATCGAGAGTGAAATCTAATCCTTAGTCGAAGCGGCGATGCGCAATAATATCGACTAAGATAGTGTTTTGATAAACCAAGTGAGAAGATCGGACTTAACTGAGACAGTATTCCCCTGAGGTTGTATCTCGAAGACGATCGAGAAGACAATGCACAACAAGTAGATCGAAACCAAAATACAGCGAAACTAGACTAAATGCAAAAAGTAAAGGACAAGTAAATATTAGATTTGATTGATTGGTGATGTACCGTACCCCTTACGTGCCCTATAAGATTACATATTTATACCCATCATGACCTAAACCGACTCATCCTCATGTCCAACTTGGACTCGATTTACTCGGATATATTCTAAAAAATGACCTACTAGACCTAACTCAAACTCGACTCTGCATCCAATACAACTCTTGTTGAATTCTCGGTACAACCTCCGCGTCCAACTCTCGAACCTTCTAGAAGCTTCATCGGCTTTTTCCAAAAACTGGTGTCAACAGCTGCTGAGAATGAGAAGTAAACACTCCATCATGTTCACAAACTGGAGAGCCAGGTTCCTATCGAGGAGGAGGTCGCCTTGCTGAAGGACGTCCCTAGGATCGGGGTGAAAATGGGTATCGGGATTGTTTGAACAAATTTAGCATTTCCAATAGATATGTAACGAATTTGGTGTTGATTTTTGACACGTTTTAACAAACTCATCATTAGAAACAAGAATATGAATTCGGATGGAAAGTTTAATGTCTCATTTGTTTCCTATCGAGAAAATGACAAATATCCGACCCGGTTTGCTATCCGAACTACCCGAATTTTTATTTACATAGATATAGAATGAATTTTAAATTGATTTTTTATGTTTTTTTGATGCATTTTAACAAGCTCAACGCAAAAAACAAGAATATGAATTTGGATGAAAAGTTATATACCCTATTTGTTTCCCATCGAGAAGAAATGACTAAAAAGATACTATCCGAATAACTACCCATTTTCACCCCTAGGATCGATTCGCCCTGTGATGTAGCGGACATACTCCCTTCTTCTTTCCTTTCGTGTGCTGAACCCTCACTCGTGCTCCTGTAATGCAGAAAGAACGCAACTAGTAGTACCGAAAACGAGTTTGATTTTAACGACTGATAATGGACAATGTAGAAAGTGACTGTGTGCATCACGCGTTGCTTGAATCACTTGGCGAGCCGTGGCCCATGGCTCATCTTTCATGACAGCTCCTAGCCCTCATCCTTAATTAGTTGCAACCTAGACCGTTGTGAGGAGCCATATGTGAGATGTGGATCAACTTACTGATGACCTGTGGAATGCAAGGAAGTGCTTCCATGGTGCCAGTCTTCAACGCACCTCATGGCCAACCCATGAACCATGAGCAACGTCACGTAACTTAGGGCATGTGATGCATGGACGGACAATTTTTGTTTTTTAAAATGAGTTAGCTTCTCAGACACTATGCGCACAAAGAATTAGCACGGATGCTAGGGAATTATTTTATGACCCCCTAAACCTTCTCCTCCCCTAGCCAACTGCTCCTCCTCTTCCAACCACCCCGTCCTCCTCTCCCTCCCTTCCTTCCTTCGGCTAGTGCTGGGAGAATGGGCCGGGTTGGTCGGGCTAGCACGAGCACGGCTCGAAAAAAGGCCCGAAGCCCGACCCGGCACGAATGGCAGATAGGCCGTGCCAGCCCGGCACGAGACTCGTGCCCATGCCGTGCCTCAAAACGGGGCACGCCGTGCTGCCCGGCACAGCCCGACTGTATGGGCCGTGCTCGGGCCGGCACGGCCCGAATTGAAGCTCAAACCTGTAATTTATATTTTTCGGGGTCTTCCTTTGCTCATATGAATATATATTCTACATGAACGTTGTAGATAATTGTGAGACGCATCTTTTTTTATGTAGACAACTTTTTCATTTGAGCAATGTATGAATTTATAAAAAAAATATTTAGTGTGTTGTGTTCTATCCCGTGCCGTGCTCGGGCCGGCTTGGCCCGACAGCAGCCCGGCATGCCTTTGGGCCGTGCCGAGCCTTGATTTTTGCCGTCCGTGCCGGCCTGACCCGGCACGAATAAATGATCAGGCCGTGCCGGCCCGTTTCATGCAGGCCCGAAGCACGATGGGCCTAGGCCATGCTGGCCCGGCACGGCCCAAGTCCCACCTCTACCTTCGGCCACCCTCTCCTCCGCCTTCTACCTCCTCCTATCCCCCCTCCTTCTTCGACCACACACTCCTCCTCCCTTTAGCCACTCGATCCTTCTCTTTCTCTCTCATCCTCCTTCAGCCACCCGCTCTTCTTCCCCCAATGGCGATGATGCCAGGAACAACCAATGAGGAGGTGGCTTGAGCCCTAGCCAGTTCGGACTGGATTAAGAGAAGGGACAAAGAAGAGGAAAACAAAGAAGGGAAGGTCAAATTGACAGCTGCGATGCAGATCTAAGAGTGAACCATCACATCCCTCTCTCTTTGGGCTCCTACCGCCGTCCCACTGTCGTCCCTCCACCCTACCGTCATTGAGGATCTCCACTGGATGATTGACACTAGGCTTTCACTACGAGCTGCATGCCTAAAGTCATCGGTCGCCATGTGCACAAGAGTTGTCAACCGCCCATCCCTGTGGCTCTCGAGGCCTATGCAGAGAAGAGAGAGAATGGGAGGAGGCATGTGTAGAGAAGCTAGAGGAGGGAAGAAGAGGGAAATGGGAAGGGGCTACTGTATATGGCCTTATAATTGAAAATTGGTTTTTAAAATGAAAAGGTCACATGTGTATCCTACGTGGAAAAACTATGCGCATAAACACTACACACGAAATACCACTCATGAAAACCGCTTACAGGGCTTAAATTCACTAAGTCACATATAGGGGTAGAATACCTCTTTCCAGGTGGGGTTAAGTGCACCAGTTAAGTGCACAAGTACAATAACTAGGGGGTGAAGTAGACCTTTTCTTTCTTCTTTATTTATAAAATATTTGATGGAAATATAATCTGCTTATGATGATTTAATGAAGGTTTCGTGGTTAGCATCATAGCATGTACAATGTATAGACAGCTGCTGTCTATAAGAGTTGCCATGTCACCTATTTGCTGTCTATACATTTGTAGTCGACTGTAGCACGGGAACCAAGGTGGTTGTGTGTAGAGATGAGTTGTCTATAAAGAAAGTGATTGTCTGTATCATTGTATAGTTGTTTTTAAGGTTGTTTATAAATGACATGACAACTTGCTATAGACAGCAGCTGTCTATAACATTATACATGCTCTCAAGACACACGAATTGTGCCATAAATTTCCATAACTTGTTTCAGATTTTTCTTGTAGCTTTTTTAAGTTTAATTGCACGATGATTGCATGTCAAGATCGATTTGCAGGCAATATGTTCCCAACATATTCATGCCCATAACCTAGTATGTTAATGTCACCTCACAATTTTCTCTTTCCTATTTCTAACCTTTTCTTGGTCCCTAATGTGACCCATGCTTGGTTGATTTAGAATTGAATTTGTGATTGATTGCAATTTTGGCGACAAACGCCTTGGGTTATAGTTTTTTTATGTCTAAAGTGTGTGTCAAAGCTCTAAAAAGAGTCAAATGAATAAGATCCGACTCTTGAGACCACCTTGAAAACTCTTGAAAAGTTTAGGAGATAAGCAAATAAATAGATAAAATATAAGTAAATACTTCCTTCTTCCACTTTATAGGACGTATTTTGATTTGAAAATGTTAGACTTTGTAAGGTTTAACCAATAATTGGTCAAATTATATGCATCATTAGTGTATAAAAGTTTTATCAATATGTTTATATTTCAAATTGTTTTGATACAATGTTATTTTATGGTAATTGATAATATATAATAAATAAATTTAATAATTAAAATCTACTTTTAAAGACTTTTTTAAATTAAAATACGTCCAACGGAGGGAGTAGACTCTAAATAACACCTCCGTAACCTTGTGGCATCTGACATGCCGAACTGTGCTCTCTCCAGTCTCCGCTTTGCATAGTCCGGAAGCTTAACCCTGGTGAGCCAGGTTCAAATCCTTGCAATGCTTTGATTTTTCAACTTTTTTACCTAAGATTTTCTGTGTCTGAAAAAGAATGAACCCGGGTTGTTTGATCGGAAGCTATCTACGCTTGCTGCACAGAGGCAGACAAAAATCTAATACCATCTCCAACAGTATTCCTATACAATCTCCTAATCCAAATTTTAGGGATTTCAAATCTCTATGTTGCTCCAACAGCATTGTTATCCTGATTGCTAGATTTGGTAATTTTTTCCCAAACCACAGATAGCTATGCTTGTGGTTTCTACGACATGGTAACCCAAATTTTAGGGATTCCTAATCCCTATTGCTCTAACAGTATTGTTCATTCTTATGATTTCCAAATATGAAAAGTGGGTACATTGTAGTTACCGAGAATTTTAATCTAGCTACCGAAAATTGTGTCCGTGTCGTTTGATAGTTTTTTTTTCCATTAATATGTTTTTTAAAAGAAAATTACCATACTTCGCACTACTCAGTCTGGGCAAACACAAAATGACAAAACACTTAGGCCTCTTTGGATACATGGTTTTGTAATACATAGATTTTGCAATTATAAACATATGAAAACCCCACGGTAAACTATCACCTGTTTAGATACATAGTTTCATGATGGTAAAATTGACTAAATACAAGAGCAAGTGAACCAAATAATAAAAACTTTAACTAAGAGTGGAGTTTCAAATACTTCAAAAATACTATGGTTTTCAAATGGAGTATTTTTTGATCATCTAAACATCTCATATTTTAAAACTATAGTATTTTTAAAAACCATGTCTTTGTTTTAAAACTATAAAAATACTTTGTTATCGAAGAGGCTCTTATCTGCCCCGAAGGAGTCTCCTTGGCCGGGCGGCTTGTTTGGTTTGATCTTAATTTCTCCTAATATTTTTTGCCACACTTGCCACACTTGCCTAAAGTTAGCTCTTGAAATCCTAAGCCATACCTTAGAAGTGCTAAGGGAATCTTGCCACATTTTGATTAGAGACTTACATATAGGGTCCACATTTAAAAAGAGTAATCTTGTCACAAGTGTGATTATGAACCAAACACTAGTAAAGTTGGTCAAAATTGCCTAACATTAGTTATGGTTTGGTGTGTCTCCACGCCCTATTTTACACCCGCCGCCTCCTCGCATTCGCGTCGCCCGGGCCCGCAGTCAGAGGTGCATCCCCTCGTCTCCCCCTCCTCTCCTCTCCTCTCCGGTCTCCACGCCCTATTTTACACCCGCCGCCTCGCATTCGCGTCGCCCTTCCACAGCGAGACGGACAGAGAAGAAATAGCTAGAGCGATGGATTCCTTATCCGTCTCAAGTCTTAACCCCGATGCGCCGCCCTTCCAATCGGTGTCCCTCGTTCTGGCGCAGTACATGAGCCCGCCGCCGGTTGATTTCCTACCGGCGCAGTGCCTTTACCCGCCGCCTTCACCTCCGTCCTCGGCCTACGCGGGCCTGGCTTATTGCTTCTGCTGGTGCGGCGCCAGGTTCGCCTCCAAGGGCTGCACCTGCGCGCAGGTCGTTGGGGTGGGGGTGCCCGCGTTCCCGCACCCGGCGTGGCTGCACCCTCCGTTGCCACTGATGAGGCAGTACTGCTGCCCGCCGCCGCCGCTGCCGATACCGCCGCGCCCGGCGAATTGTTGCCCCATCGAGGAGAGCGGCGTGGAAGGCTCCGACGAGGCCGCGCTGGCAGAGGCGGGCGGCGAGCCGTCCCCTCGGTCGGTTCTCCCCTCGCGGCCGCCGCCTACGCGGCGAGCGGGGCTTCCGCCTCCCCCGGCGGCCTGGCCCCCGCGGCCTCCGGCTCTCGGAGGCAAAGGTCGCCGCGGATGGCGGCTACCACGCCTCCCCTTCGATCCTACTGCTGATGCTACGTCCCTCATGATTCGTAACATCCCAAACAAGTTCATGTACGTGCTGCAATTCACTTCCCCTCTACATCTCTGTCCTTGCTTCCTAATAATCTCTTCTTTCTTGCACGCAGGAAGGGTTGGTTCGTGGGGATGCTTGACCAACATTGCGCCGAGGAGAACGCCAAGGTCCAATCGGGCGGCGGCGACGGCGGCAGGGTGAAATCAGAGTACGATTTCTTCTACCTGCCGATCGACTTCGGGTACTAATACTATCTTCCCCGTGCACCAAGCCTTCTAGTTAGTTCTCGATCTAGGGTTTTCGTTTTCTGATCTGATCACTCGATTCGCGGTCTCGTTCCTTGTGGTTTTCCCAGAACTCAGTACAACAAGGGCTACGCCTTCGTGAACATGACGACGGCAGCGGGGGCGCGTCGGCTCCGCGCCTTCCTGCAGGGCCACAGCTGGGCGGCGGCGGGCTCCAGCAAGGTGTGCGACGTCGTGCCCGCGCGCCTCGGGGTACGCATGCCGCCGCCACCTTCGCGACTTCCCGGACAGCTCGGGTTCCTCGATCCTTGTTACGGCGTGTATCCGTCTTAACCGATGGCTCGCTGCTTGGAATTCGTAGGGGCTGGACGTCTTGGTGGCGCACTTCTCCAAATCGCGCTTCCCTTGCAGCAACGAGGAGTTCCTGCCCGTGCGCTTCGAGCCGCCGCGGGACGGCGTCCGGCAGACGGCGGGGCGAGTCGTCGGCCGCCTGGCCAGCCGCCGCTGATCAGGCCAAGCTTCAGCTGTCTAATGCCGGCAAAAGGTATCTACTATCTTGCATTCTATCCCTTCTTGCTATGTGGATGGATAGAACGGGAGATAGAGATTCAGGTTGGTGTCAATGTGTGATTCCCAATCGTTTCAATGTTAGAGCTTAACTGCACCTTGGCCTTGTTGTACATTATGTGGGGGCTCTATGAGTTTGAGCTCATCAACGGATTTTTAAATCTCTAGACTTGTGTGTTGTGCTAAAGCCTAGTCTCGTGAGCTCTTGTTTAATTACATTGCAAGCCTAGTTTCTTAAGCACTGCGTTTAATTTCATTGAGGTATCTGGAAGTCACATTGTGATGCGCGTGTCCATGAGAATATCCAGATAGTGTTTGAAGTTTTTGTTCAGGTTTTGGGGATTATGTGGAACGATTTGGCCTGTTGAGCTGGCACTGTTCTCTAAACATACTAACACATTACGCGGCCACTTAAATTCACATGAATTTCGAAGCCAAAATGAAGGGTTCCATGCTAGAAGTGTTTAGTGTTCAATTTGAAGGATTGCATAAAGGAATTTCACATGACGGGAAAATATCCTCCAAATTTTTGGAGAAACTTAATTATGAGTTCTAATAATTGTTTTGCATCTCTAAAAGAGAATCTTCTCTATATTTAGAGACTCTCGGTCTTTATATCATTCTAGCAAAATCTCTATCAGTTTCTAAATTTAGAGATTCTCTCTCCAAGTCTCTATATTTAGAGATTCTCTCACCAAGTCTCTATATTTAGAGATTATCTCTTCTGGCTCTATATCTTTTTGAGGATACTATATCTTTTTGAGGATAGAGACTCTGCTGGATAGAATAGAAATATAGGGAATAAATAATGGTCTAGAGAAGGGGATATAGAGATTCGAATTTAGAGAAGCTGCTAGAGATGCTCTAAAAGCATACATGGATCCACTATATATGGGGGTGCGAATTTAAAGAAGCTGCTAGAGATGCTCTAAGAGCATAAACGGATCCACTATATATAGAGTATTTGGCAGAGCTGTAACTTTCAACTCTGTCTTAGAGTAGTGCCAAACGCTCTAACTTCACGTAACTTTGAAGTAGGCAACTCCATACAGCAGTCTCTCTCGTAATTCATTTTTGTGGAGCAGCTTGAAGGGTACTTCATGGAGTTGTAGAGCAGAACTGAAAAATTGGAGTCGGAGCTCTACCAAACATCTCCTATATAGGGAAAATTTTGTTTGTGCCACTAAAAAGTTATGTAGTATTGGATTTGCTACCGTATAATTGGACATTTTTTTGCCACCGCTTTCTTATGCCTCATTTTATTTATGCTATTTCAATCATGTTGGGCTAACAGAGGTCCGAGAAATGACCATTATGAACCTAGTTTGACGGGTGGGTAATGACACGCAGCATTTGGTTTCAAATTTTGCATACATAATTTGCATGTCTACCACATGTGTACTACATGTCTAGGCTAGGGGCATAATGGTCATTTGACCCACTCTGTTAGCCCAACATAATTGTTAAAGAGGATTGTTAAAGAGGTTTGACTGATAGAAGTGGTATAAATGAAATGAGATATGAAAAAGTAGTGGAAAAAAGAGATGTCTATTTATAAAGTGGCAAATTTGATATTGCATAACTTTGTATTGGCACAAACAATATAGGAAATTTTCCCATATATAGATGTCTTGAAACAAAAATGTTCATTCGGTTTGTAATAAAAAAAAATTATAGAAGTAGGAGTGGATTAGCATTTTATAGGAACGTATCACGCAAATAGTAGGAGTGGATTCTGGTCGGTTCCTCGTTAGACCGTCCATCATCGTCCGATATGGAAGTTTTTGCAGGGCCTGTGTGTTACGACATGTTCTTTTCAGCTTATATGTCTTATTTTTTATTTACTTATTTGACTTATTTCGTAACTTCGTGAATTTTTTGAGGTGGTCTCGAGAGTTGGATGTCCTTGGTTTTAGAATTTAGAGAGATTTTAGACACGCTTACGAGGTAAAAAAAAGATTCAAAAAGTAATAAAAAGTCAAATAAGTCAAAGATTGACTTATTTCGTGTCTTTGACTTATTTGATTTTTTTATTACTTTTTGAATCCGTTTTTTTATCTCGTAGACGTGTCTAAAAGCTCCATAAATTCTAAAAACCAAAGACATCTGACTCTTGAGGTCTTGAGGCCATCTCTGGAAATTCTTGAAGTTACGAAATAAGTTAAATAAGTAAATAAGAAATAAGACAGATAAGATGAAAAAAAAACATGCCCTTGATCTTGGCAGGGTCTGTTCGGTAAGATAAAATCTTTGCGGGACCTTTGCCGACATAATATTTTCATGGATAAAGGTAACCTTGGTTTTTAATATTATATATGGTTTCTAAGAAAAAATTATGTTTTAAAACTCTGGTTTAAGCCTTGTCCTTTTAAGCTTAAATTTAGATTTTTATCTATAGTTGGAAATTTGTCTTTTTTTATTGGTCAAATGCTTGGGTGCTTTATATTAGTATTTTTAAATATTTTAGTCTTTTTTCTCAAAACTTTTAAAATCAATTTATAATAATTTTTTCTCTCCAAACCCTTATGGGTCTACAACCTTTTAGAATATATAGAGCTCTCTTTATGTAATTTACTTATCTCCGAATTGAAATATCAATGCTTTGTTTTTTGAAATCAGTTTTTTTTTCTATCTCGAAACCCGTCGCGGAGCTCCTGGAATCAAAATATCATATGCTTTGTTTTTGGAAGTTATTTTTTTCTATCTCGAAATTACGTCTTGGAGCTCTCATAAACAAGTATTTTAGTTTATAAATAAATAAGAAGATAAGATAAGCTGAAGAGAATCGAAATTTACGTGTAGCTTTCAGCTTAAAAAAAGAAAATACGGTTTTTTTAGTATTTGTATCTCCGTTGGCTTGATTGAGCGCGGGTTCGCCATTTTCTGCCGTGTAGTGCTTCTCTCCCTCGTTGTTGGTCGTGCGGTTCGTGCCAAAGCACTACCTGGTGAACTCTCTTCTTTCTGCAAATGTTTTGCGTCGGCCAAATTTAATTTCAGAAATTCTAAAATTCTAAAAATTTGATGGGGAAAAGTTCTTATATTATTTGCAAGTTATAAATCATTTTGCATGCACTTATAAAAGTTTTGTTATTTTTGCCAATCAATTTCATTGGCAAAAAAGTAGAAAAAAGCCTCTGTTTAATGCAAAAAAAAATACAGCAATTGTATAATATTTTAGAAACTAACAATTCAAAAAAATTATATTCTAATTAATTATTTTAAGTTTAAATTCATCAAAATGTTACAAATCACTATACCGGTCATCGAATATGATCAAGATCACATTTGCAATACTTTGAGCAAATACATCCTCAAAACCGTACCCAAAATATCTCTACTATTAAAAAGGGCATTCTGCAAAGAACATTGTGCCGGTGGTGGTAGAGCTAACTTTTAATCTACACCATGCGTGGTACCTTTATCCATCGGTCCACATCATGAGAATACTTTTTATTTATTTACATAGCTTTATTATTTTAGCATGTTATATTTATGAAAGCTTTCCATTAGTGATAATGCTTCCTATTGATTTGATTTACTTTTACATTTTTTTTGTATTTGTATTATAGGGAGGTTTTAATGATACTAATAAAAAAATAGTTGGAGTCAAGAATATGTAGGTGCGACGCAATTAAGAATGCAAGCTTAGCTGAATACATGAGATAAACATATTGATCACAATGTGTTAATGCATTATTTGATATTCTTTTAATTCTTTTAATAGTAAAATATATGCGCTGGGCTGGTATCTGAAAATCTCTTATCAAAACCGTATGTCAGTTTTTTTAGGTTGGGCAAATTTTTTAGTAAACACAAATTAAAAATAAAATTTTAAAATAGATACAATACTTTCACGTAATTGCAGAAAAGACACATGTAAATGGCCTGTGACATACTGATTATGTGTAAACGGCATATGACATGCCGATTACACTACAATCGGCGTATGACATGTTTACTATGTAATCGGCATATGATGTGCCATTTACCGTGCAAGCGGCATGTGATATGTCATTTCCTCTATAATCGGTGTATCATATACTAATTGCATGTATTAGTATGAACTAAGTGTATTAAGGAAACATTAATAATATACATAAAATAAATATCACAGATAAAGAAAATAAAGACATCAAACATGCTGCAGCTTTAGAGGCCACTACCTCCCCTGCCTAGGTTTGTTGTATATAACACTTGTCACATCATGGCACATGTCAAAATAATAGTAAAAAATAGGCTCTCTTTTGTTAACAGCTATGATTGTTTTGTTAATCAGTACATATGAGGTTAAAAAGAAAACAGAATATCTGTACTAGACAAGCCATCCAAGCTCATTGTTACTTCTCCACTTGATTGTTTCATAGCATTTCAATCACGTCATCGTGGAGCAAGCATATATATACTATTCAATGGCACGTCATTCCTGACTAGGCTAGAAATCTGTGCATTGTATTGGGTATATGAGAAACCGACTATTTATACCATTTAAAAGTGGCATGCGGCGAGTAATGATGAGTGGTGGTCTATTTTTACTGGGCTATTCTATCTATCATCCTTGTATTAACTACACATATACATAGTCCCACTATTTTCCTCGTCTATTTAAAATTTGAAATCACCGTCGGTGGAGAGACAATATTTTAAAATTATTCTCGAAATAGGTATTTACTTTGTTTTAATCCAATATTTTAAAATATAAAAATGTAATAAAAACCATGTAAACCAAGAAAATTGTCTAAAACAAGAAGACAATATTTAATTGTTTAAAAAAACATAATACTTTATAACTAGTGAAATTACTAAGCGGTTGATATTGTATATGATAGATTCTAATATTTTTTTACTATTTATGTTTTTGTACCAACGCATGGGCATTCAGCTATAGACATAAACAGCATTTGATTTGTCAGATTGCATCATAGCTGGTATGTCTCGTACGGATTAGGGCATCTCCAGCAGAAGCTCTAAAATCGGGCCTCTATACACCCCCTCTAAATCACTATTCGCTCTCTATATTTTCATCCTCTCCAGTAGAGCCTCTATCCAGAAAAACTATAGAGGTTGATATAGAGAGGCTTTAAATTTAGAGGCTGGGAGAGAGAAACTCTAAATTTAGAGGCTGACATAGAGGCTCTGCTGGAGGACGAGAGACTCTAAATATAGAGAAGATTCTATTTTAGAGTCTCTGCTGAAGATGCTCTATACCACGTATGATGTAACTGGCGAATCATATAACGTTTACACGTAATCGAAATGTGACACGCGTTTATGCGTAATCGAAATGTGACACACGGTTTAGAGCATCCACATCGGCTCCTATAAATTTTGTCCTCAAAAACATTATTAACGTTCTCTCTATTTATCTCTCTAAAATTTCTTCATATTTTATATCATATTTTAAAAGATTCTTTTCTTTTGTTAGCTACTTTATTCTAAAAATAAAAAAAGACAAGAGTTACAGGGTTATAGAGCTCGTACATGTTTTTGAAATTTCTATTTTTAAAAAATTTTGCTCTTTAGGTTGAACGAGGGTGGCAATCGGCAAAACGTGGCCGTTGTCTCTCTGTGCCTGACATGTGGCTGGCCATCGATGCGACAGCGCCTCGCCCGTCGCCATTGATGAAGCCTGGGAAAGGGCAAACCAGGAGGTCTTTTCCCCTGCCATGCCAGCCTTCTCTCGGTTCCTACCGAAGCGTGCGAGAGAGGGAGGGGGTCGTGGCCCCGTGGCCTGAGATGTGACAGTGCAGAGCAGAGCAGGTAGGTAGCCGAGCCCGACACCACTGTGGTGATGCAATACGCAAGTTCGACGGGGAGATCGAGGCCGCGGATCCAACCTGTCACGCCTGTCACGACGGGCGGGCGAGACCGCGAGAGATACGAACGGTGGATCGGGAATGCATCGGAAAATGGCGCCGCCGCCGAGGGAGCGCCCGGCCCCCCGCGCGCCACGCTGCTGCCCTGCCACGCAAACATACTCGATTGCACCGGGGAAAATGCAGCGGCGCAGCGTCCTCGATTGTCGAACTCTCGTAGCTGCCATCACGCTGTTTGATATATATATGGCGTACGAACGTTGCCGATTGCCGCAGGAGTTGCTTGCTGCCCCTGCTCATCGATTCTACTGCCTTTCTGCCACCGCTAAGATCAAGGGACGTGCTCTAGGACATCTTTTACTCTGTCCTGAAGCGACTCGGTGTCTCCTCATGCTCTTTTTCTTCAGCAGGGCACAACGGAGAAGGAAACATTTTCTGCTGGCCGACACAATGGATGATAACATGGATAAGAAGTTCGCCTATTTGGTCCGTGTGTACATTTGTCAAAACTAACTTCAGGCGTTTGCCGCACGGTGGCTTAACTAACGTGTCTATACTTAGAGTGACTCCAATAGCTTCCCTAAAAATCGATCCTCTATCCTCATATTTAGGAGATTCTTCAAAACATTCTCTACCCTATTTCCATCCCCTCTCCAACAACTTCCCTAAAATTCAACCCTCTATCTCATCTTCACTATATTATATCATTTCCTTCAACCGCCATACGACGTGCATGTACAACTGTATTTGGATAGTATGTAAACCTCCGTATAAAATGCATTTAAAATTATATAATGTAATTATGTTTTTAATTAATTTTGTGCTTCCGGAAAAAATAATGGATACAACTTTAACAATGAGAAGGCTATATACTTACATACCCAATACGCATTGCAAGGCAGATTACATTTTGAAATTTTTCGTGTTGTCCCGGATAAATTAAAAAATTGAAATTTGTTTTACCTTTCATTGCAGGACGCTTCATCTGCAAGCATGGTACCAATTACAGGCATGTAGGCTTGCAATGGAAGCAAAGCCATGTAGGCTTGCAATGGAAGCTATGAAACTCCTGACTAAAGGCATCTAGACTTGCAATGGAAGCAAAGCCATCTAGGCTTGCAATGGAAGCCAACAAAGCTCTATATATAGTGCCATATGCCATGGATAATGGCACCAGCACAAATCAAGTGAACGATGGAGAGTTGAAAGTACAGTTCGGATTTTTCGGGGTACTACTCATCGTCGTCCTCCTCCAGCTCGGACGATGAGGAGCAGGTAATGCTGCTCTGGTCAGTTGAGCAAGCATTCCCACCAAACCTGCCGCCACGACGTGGTGGCTCCCGCATTGGCCATGCCATCATAGATCGTAGGCGCGAGGAAGGTCACGCTCGGTTGTGGGCCGATTACTTCGCCGAACTGTCTCGCTATGACGAGCAAACTTTCCGCTGAAGATATAGCCATCATATTTATTTTGGTTCCACGATGGTTGCTTATTATTTTGACGATTCAAAATGGCAACATATGTGTAGGTTCCGAATGCACAAGCCGCTATTCCTGAGGATCCTGAACGCCGTGGAGTCCCATGATCGATGGTTCGTTCAACGAAGGGATGCGGCTGGACGTCTTGGACTGTCTTGGACTATCTGCTTTGTAAAAGGTGACGGCAGCTCTTAGGATGATGGCGTATGGTGTTCCGGCGGATTCTCTAGACGACTCCCTCCGCATCGCCGAGAGCACAGTTCTAGAGAGCCAACGTCGGTTCGCCCGTGCTGTCATTGAAGTGTTCGGTCCACAGTATTTGAGGGCGCCGAACGAAGAAGACACCGCACGCCTTCTCGAGGTCGCCGAGCAACGGGGATTTCCTGGCATGCTCGGGAGCCTTGATTGTATGCACTGGGAGTGGCGCAATTGTCCCACCGCGTGGCACGGCCAGTACACGGGCCACATCAGGCGGCCAACCATCATCCTAGAAGCAGTCGCTTCCTACGACCTATGGATATGGCATGCCTTTTTTGGCCTCCCAGGTAGCCACAACGACATTAATGTTCTACACCGCTCTAACCTGTTTGACAAGCTCGCAGATGGTATGGCCCCCGAGGTGAAATACACCATCAATGGACACACCTACACCATGGGGTACTATCTGGTGGATGGGATATACCTGAGTGGGCGACGATCGTGAAAACAATCCCACATCCCCAAGGTAATAAGAGGAAGCACTTTGCCCAGTGCCAGGAGGCCTACCGGAAGGATGTCGAGCGGGCTTTCGGGGTTCTCCAAGCAAGGTTCGCCATTGTTCGAGGACCCTCCAGGCTGTGGGACGAGCGGTCGTTGCATGATATAATGATGGCCTGTGTTGTACTGCACAACATGATCGTCGAGGACGAACGCGGCGAGGCGCATGGCATCGACGACTACGAGTCCATCGATGACCCCGTTGAACCGTCGCACGCAGCAAACCCCGACATCTTGAACTACATCCAGTCACAAGCCACAATCCGTGATCGCAATGTTCACCGGCAGCTCCAGCATGACCTGGTCGAGCACCTCTGGAACAACTACGGCGGCGAGTAGAATGCCAACACAATGGAAATGAATAAGTATGATATGTACAATGCATCAGCTATATCATGTTTCGTCGATCCTCTGTTATGTAATATGTAATATGCATCAGCTATATCATGTTTCGTCGATCCTCTGTTATGTAATATGTAATATGCATCAGCTATATAATGTTTCACGAGACCACATTGCTTGCTTTGCAATATGTTATTGGTACCAACTGCTTACTGAGTTTCTGGTAATATTGTAATTCTTACTCTCTATTTATGAAAAATATATCCATATGGTTGATTTGTACCAGGTAGTTCAAAACTAGGCTGTCATACATCATTTTACACAAGTAGATTTGTAGCCGGCAACACACGGTTTTGCCCAAGCAATCTTTGATCGAGTGCCACCATTGAACTACCGATGCCCTTCCACTGTGTGCATACATCGTCCATTTCTTCCCCTAGGGTTACTAAAATGGCCCAGCCTGAAAAAATGACATTATGTTGTATGTTCTGATGTTTAACATAAATGAAATATGAAGTGATCATGCGAAAAATTAACTGGGTTCAGTCATACCCGATATAGGTTGTCAAATTCAGATATGGCACACCAGAGGGCAGCAGTTGATGTAAGAGCAGGGTGTGAGCTGTCCATCCTGCTATGGTCATGGACCTCATTAAACAAGAGTACATCACCAACATGAAACGCGAGGACATGGACAGCAAAATGAACTGAAAATTGATATTATTTGAAAGCAAATAATATATGAACTTAGTTCTTCAGTAGCTCGTACCATCAGATGGCTCGGAGGACAGTTGGAACGCGAGGACATGCGCAGCTGAAGCATCTAGCTCTTCGATGTCATCACGCCCATCCTCTCCAGTTTTCCTCCACATGAAACCCTGTTTTCATTTCAGCAGAAACATAACAGGAATCAAACAGGATTTCAAAAATAAAAAAGAATGGCAATATCAATTAGTGTCAGAATCTGTTGCGAAGTTGAAGCAAAGAAACAGCCAAAAAAATTTAGGACATCAAATTTGCAGGCCTTCAAGCCATCTCATATGTAGTTTAAAACCCCACATGTAGGCCGTGTTGGCAAAGTAGGGCAATCCATTTCATCTGCAGGACAATGAGATAAGCTTCAGAGGCAAAACTTCGAAATAGCATGGTATTGCCCGATTATAAAATAACAAATAGCATACTACAGTATTAATAGGTCATGCACATCACAACACAAGACATACATCATGTTCTCTGCAGATGGAAGACACAACAATTATACAGCCAGGATAGCCGCAGAAATTAACGATTATTGCCGAAGCAAGCTAACCGAAATGAGGATGATTGTTCATATATAGAAGATAGCGCCTCAATCATATTTACCGCCCTTCTCCTAATCGTCGGGCTAGTATCTTGTCTTGCATCGCCTCGTAGTAGGCACGCTGCTTGGGGAGGCACTTCTCAATGTCGATTGCAAGAATCTTTTCCTCGTCCTGCTGCCGCTTCATCTCCATCTCCTCTGACATGAGTCGGTGCCTAATGGACTGCTCATTCTTTTCCATCAATAGCCTTTCTTTATCTATGTTGATCCTCTCACATTCTGCCTCCTCGCGCTTCGTCTCAAATGACCTTGTCATGTCAAGCTTCTCCTTTTCAATTCCAATCCTCTCCCATTCGGACTCATCACGTTTGGTCTCGAATGTGTGCTTCATGTCCAGCTCTTGCTTCAATAGGGATATCTTCATCTCACTGTGCTGCATAAACCCGGTATGACGAGAGTCTTTGCGATTTTCCTTTTGAATGGCAGCATCATCCTTGTTCACCTTGAGCTTTTCGAGCACTCCCACCATGAGGTCGCTCCCGGATGAACCTCCCCCGCCAACAGCACTTGAGGAGCATTGCCGGCGAGACTCCTTGGCCCGTTTCCTGCCCATCGGCCTGGGTACATCGCCGGTAGCATCAACTGGGACAGCAGGGGAACAGGCAGCCGGACCTGCCCTTGTACTATCCTCGGGTATGTCAACCGACTTTTGGCGCTTAGCAGAGAGGAAGTCAGTCCATTTCCGCTGACCATGCAAGGCAGTGAAGCAATGCATGAGCTTAAAACGGGTACCTTCACCTTTCTCGTATGCAACCATAGCCATTGAAGTCTGAAAAAATGAAACGTTTCCAATCTCATGTATGAATTAACCCGGCCAAAAGGAATAATGATTTCAAATCTACGTAAACAAACTAATTGAGGCTAAGGTAATGATCCATAAAATGAAATCAATTGCAGCACGTAAGTACCTTGTCATTGTCATTCGTCCCGCTAGGACATCTTGGAGAGACACCATCCCAGTACCCAGTGAACTTGTTTACGCTGTCTTGAATCACGCCCCAGCGATGTTGCAGCGAGCTCATGTTACGGTCACCTGGGAAGACCTTGAACTGATGAAAGTAATCTGTAATACGTTGCCAGTACGATTCACGTGTTTGGTTTGTCCCAACAATGGAGTCTTGGGAGACGTTAAGCCACGCCGAAATGAGGAGGATGTCCTCATTTGCGGTGAAGCTCTTTTTCCGTCCTCGGCGCTCGTTTGGTTCCGAAGTCTCCATGGGGACAGAAGCTCCAGGGCTATCAACATAATTGTTCGACGGCGGGATCTGACCCGCATGCTGTGTGGATTGCGAAGAAGCCCAATCGAATGGGTCGATGTCCCCGCCGGATTGCAAGTTGCCAAAGAATGGGTCAAAGCGAGGGTCCATTGCATATGGCCTGCAGCACATACTTTCCAATTGTTAGCTTGGAAATCATTCAACCAGGAGATAATTAATTGGTCAAAGCGATGGAAGTATGCAAATGGTCCACATATATATCATACAAACTGCATAAAGGTTCATACTTCACGAAAAGTTCACACACAGAAATAATACACTAAAGCAAGGCTACAAGTCCTTCACCATAGCTTACAGACTTCAAGAGAGGTACAAGTCATTCATCCATGAATACATTCCCTAGCGATGTTTAGGCGATCGATCACTATCATAGAAGTAGTACTCGGTCTCCAACGAGCAGTCAGACCGGTAGTGGGGATCGTACTCATCGTCACCATCCCAGCTGCCTGGCACGCAGTCGTCAGGGCTCACATCCCTTTCTAGGGAAGGGTCAGTAGGTGCTGCAGGTTCAGGAGGCGCCGCTGCTTCCTTTGCTTGAATAGCCAGTTGGTCAAGCATAACCGCGAGTTCACGCACATCAAACAAAGCAGCATTAGCCAGGTTGGCTGCCGGGCAACACCCTGGGTTTAGGTTGCCACCAACAGTTTCGATTAACGATGCCGATGCCGACTCTATAGACTCGATTGTCGTTAGCAGAAGTTGCTGCAGCCGAGAGGCTTCATTGTCCATCTACATGTATGACGACGAAATTCAGTTCCCCTCATATCATCACAGTGAAAACACATATGTTACCCATCTAAAAATTTCATTGGAAAAGATCTGGTTTCAGTCCATTTGTTTGATGGATCATGGTGGCTTCCAAACTCGACCACGTTGCACCTCCATGGCATCTCTAAACCCCGGGCTATAATTTGTAGTTTCTTGACAATACTCACCTAAAGCTAAGACTTCAACTGAAGTACTACTTACAGTCAGAGAGGGACACATACAAGTATCACAATTGGAACCTACCAACCGAACTACAAAGGAAGAGCATCGCATGAAGTTCAGCTGGACCAACAACTGATCGCTACAAGGACAACTGAATGACACCAATAATAACTAAAGATCCTAGCAGGCCTTGTATGATTGCTGGGGCTTTCGATTTATTGCATCCGATTGAAGGAAGCATATCTAAGATGGTCTGGCTACATCGGACTTGCAAATCCCCAATCGTGGCAGGAGCAAGCATCTGCAGTGCAAACTAACCAGTGGGAGCGCTCATAGACTTGCAAATCCCCAATCGTGCATGCCGCCGTAGGTGAAGACGAGCAAATGCTGCTGCTTCCGAACTGAGAAGACAAGCAAATCAAATTTCGGTTGGTGGACGACAACCGAAATATGGCAACATCGTCATGAGGAGCGCAGGGAGACGACATCCTACCTTGCCGCCGTCTCCGGCCGATGGGATGGGAGTGGCGGTCTGCAAGGCGGACGGGACTGGGGAAAGAACTAGCTGAAGAAGAGGGGAAAAAAGGGATGCGTCTGGCTGGTCGGATTCGAGGCCAGATCTCGACGGCCACAACGTGGAAACCTACCTTCGCCCGTGCCCCATGCTCTCTCTCCCTTCCCCCTCTCGCTCTGCGGCAGATCTACAAGCAACCATGGGATACCCACATCTCGAGCAGGATACTATCCAACTTCAAGCGAGGAAGGACTCACCTTGCTTGTGCAGTCCAAGGCGCGGCACCGGCACTCGTCGAGCCTGTGGACGACAGGGATGATGTCGGCGCCGCACGAGGAAGGTCGTCGGAGAATCGCCGCTCGGCGGAAGGAGCGAGACGGGGAGATTGGAAGGCCGATGGCGCGGATAGGCACATCAGCAGGCCACCGCTCCTCCTCCGACCCTTCCGACACCTCGATGCTCCAAGGTCTACCTGATTGGGGCCCTCCGGCGAGGTCGCGCCGTCGATTCGCCCAACCCTTCGTCGCCGCTCCTCTTCCCCAGTCGCGCGGGAGGGACGAGACGTTGGAGATCCCCTCCACGCTGTCGCCGTTTCGGGCATGGAGAGAGAGTCCTCAGCTTTGGGGAGTCTCTCTCCTCACCCGATGGAATGAGCATCCGGCTGGGGGCGCCATTGGGACCGGATGAGGCATGCACAGTGCCGGCTGTCCCTCAAATTCAAGGATAGGGTGCCGGACGGGGCTTCGTTGGAGTCACTCTTAGATGATAATTGGTTTCTAGATGCAGCTAATACTAGGCATGGCAAGAATGTAAAGCGAGAGTTTAGATGGCACAACCAATACATTCCTCACACCTCTCACCACACCACCGGTGACCTCCTCTACTGACATCTCTTTTCTAGCGAGCGTGCCAACGACGGATTCCCTGCATGCTATCACCCCAACAAACCCCTCCCACTGCTATCCTGTCCATAGGGTGGGAGGCCGAATTTATGATGGGTTCTTTTCAGCTTTTCTTATCTACTTATTTGCCTTATCTCGTCACTTCGAGAATTTTTTGAGATAGTCTCGAGAGCCGGTTGGCCTTCAATTTTAGGGTTTAGAGAGCTTATAGATAGGTCTACGAGATAAAAAAACGACTTAAAAAGTAATAAAAAAGTGAGATAAGTAAAATATCTCGTGTTTTATTTGACTTATCTTACTTTTTTATTACTTTTTGAGTCTTTTTTTTAATCTCGTAGGCATGTCTATAAGCTCTCTAAACCTCAAAATTGGAAGCCAACCGGCTCTCGAGGCTATCTCGAAAAATTCTCGAAGTGATGAGATAAGGTAAATAAGTAGATAAGAAAAGCTGAAAAAAAAAACCCACCCTTAGCCTCCAATGATTTGGGCTCGAATCGATGAAGCCCAACGCAACTCCCTCCCAACATGCTCCTCCTCGCTGTGTTTCTCACGGCCACACGCTCATGCACTTGGATTTGACAAGTTCGGGGGTGCAGCCTCCTCCGGCTCCGACCATTTGTCACGCCTTCTTTACCGTTGCCGGCCACCTAAAGTATTATCTTCCACTGTTCTCCATCTGCTGCAAGAATATGGGGTGGTCGTTTTGACTCCCACACCTTAGGTGAAAAATCTTTCGCAAATGCATTGGGAGCCGCCTAAGTTGTTGTGGTGTGCCTACCTTTAGATGGGAATCAAACACCCGTCTAACCGTTCGAGACATGCTTACATGAGGCAAAATGTGGCTATGAACGAAACAAATCCATAATCAATAAAAAATATAATATTTCAGTTAGTTTCGTGGTACATGATCTTGTTTTGAGTGCTTTGAAACATATTATAGGAAGTTCTCCATGAAAAATAGAGGAAGAATGTGATAACGTAGTTGTAGTAGTAGGGATAGAGTTTCAAAAACCATGAAAAAACTAGTGGGTTTTGCAAATTTCGACCACACCACTCGGTCTAGTTCAGCATACTCGAGTTCTAAAACCTCAAATTTAAATAGAAAAAGGTATTGTTTTGATCCTTGAATTATGACTTTTGACCCATTTTGTTTCTTGAACTCTAAATCCGGGTTAACTTGGTCCTTAAATTATAAATACAAGACACAAATGGTCCTTTGACCTGTTAAAGGAGTTTGATAGAAGTGTTATATGTATTTTTATATAAATGTATTTTACAAAATCCAAAATAAAATGTATATTTGAGATTCTATTTATTTTACAAGCTCGCAAAAAATTTTGACGTATTTAATCATAATAACCCTAAGTATAAAAAAATGCTAAACAATTGTGTAAAGTTTAAAAAATTATGTGGAAAATTTCGATGAGATTAGGTAGCCATAAGGAACTCAAATATATAATTTAATTTGGATTCTGTAAAATATTTTATATAAAAATATATGCAACTTTTGGTTAAACCACATTTCTCTGGTCAAAACCGCAGTTGACTCGGTCTAGGACGATTTGCGTCCGATTTTGACAATTCAAGGAAGGAGATAACCCATTTGGAGTTCATGGACAAAAAATGGGTCTAGAGTGAAGGGAAAAAAAATTTTCCTTTAAAATTTGGCGTTCAAATCTAAAACCAAGGAAACAACTCACCAAAACTACCTAGACATATTATCCATTTGTTTGCGCTGTTTGACATGATTTTTCACTACAATTAAAATAATAAATAACAAGGCCTACTCCCGATCCTAGTCATCACTCTTTTATCTAATTGGTTCATACATCATAAGGATAATTTACATTGTTTTTTATTTTATTTTAGTGTGTTGTCTTTTTAGGAGCTTTCTATTTTTTAGACTAGAAAGTTTTATATTAGTAAGAATGTTTTCTATTGATTTGACTTGCTTTTCTATTTTACTGTGTTTGTAGTTTGTATTAAAGGAATGTTTGATCAGTTGCACTCATGTACACAACATTGTCAAGTAGGGAAGCATAGTTGAATTCTAGAGTAAGAAAGAATCCTTTCTATTGATTTGACTTGTTTTTCTATTTTACTATTGTTCGTATTATATTAATGTTTCAATTGCACTCATGGAAACAATAGTCAGAGCCAAGGTTCAACGCAACACAATCAAGCATTTAAACATAGCTGAATTTTTTAGCAATAAAAATAGTTAAACTTAAGGGTACATAGGTGTGACACAATTGAGTTTGTAAGTATAGTTGAATGCATGAGCCAAATATATTGATCAAAAGGCGGTAGGATGCCATACGATATTCTTCTAATTTGCAGCAAAACACGGGCACTTGACCAGTAAGGTAAAACAAGGAATGTTGATGCATAATCCTGCAACTCTTGTGTTCTATAAAATCGTTGGCGTGTCTTGTGGTTTTTTTCTTTTTGTAACATGCCATGCTATATCTCTAAAAACATGTAGTTCGTGTATATATGCAATGGTTCATAAAACAAGTGTCCAAGGCTATCTCCAATGGTTGGGAAGCTAGTAGCTCCCACCCCTTTCAATGGTGGAGGTAGGAGAGAGGTCCTAGTGTGGGATCCACACCTCACTAGCTTCTCCACTAGCTCCTACCTCTCCAATAGTGAGGCGGTATAGAGGTGGTAGCAGTGGGTCCTAAATATTTATATAGATTTATTATTTTTAGTTAAATCTATTTTTTATTTGTTACATAATGTGAAATATAACTAAATATGTAAATACAAATTAAATATTATTGGTAATAATAATAATATTTAGCTAGTTTTTGAAATAAGTAGTTCACAAGCGATTACAATGCATGGATTAAATTAAAAATACATAATAATAATACATTCATAGGCTAAGATATAATACATTCATTGGCTAAAATACATAAGCTATGTAACATTTATTCACCACAACATGCAAGCTCATTCTGTGGTCCATACCCACCAAACATCTCGTGAAAATAATTCAGTGCACGATAACATTTCTTCATCTCCTCTTCGCAGAAACCTGTGGTGTCCTTAGCTAGTTGCTTGTAGTACACTGCGTATGCCTTCACGGTGGCTGCCTTCTCCCTGGTGACAACTAGAGATGTCAAAGAACTCCTTTGCTCTGAGGCCTCTCTCTTCCTCTTAGCTATATATTGCCTTCTCTGTTCCACCCCCTCGCTTGTAGCCAGATTAAGTGTGCTCTTACCCTTACGCTTCGCCTTTGCAGCATCTCGACCTCCTGGTCTTCGTAGCCTTGCATCAGGTGCCTCCGCTTCCTCGGCATCAGCCTCATCCCTTGATGAGGAGGTGTACTCTCCGGATCTAGAGAGTTTGGTTCTCTTGTTACTGTCTATCCCCTTCTTCATGTACTCCCTAGTCCATTTCGGATGGCCGCGAACCCGTTTCCACCAATAATCTAGGTTGAAACATGTATTCTTTGGGTCTTCCTGCATGTACATCTCCCGAGCTTCTGACATGATTTGATCATCAGATCGACCACTTCTATATAAATTCTTCACTCTAACCCATATACCGTTGAAACGAGCAACCTTTGTATTCATCCGCTGCCAGTGGTATTTACATTGCTTCCATGTTCTATTTGTTGTAGCCGTTATGTTGTAGATTACTGCGACGTTCTTCCAGTGCCCTTCCATTTTTTGTTGATTCCCCTCGATCGGGTTCTATGTGTTGTTCAGCCAAGCACTCACCTGAAAAGTGTAATCATACATGAAAATCAAATATTGCTATAGTTTAAAGTTAGCATAAAGACGATGAAGATGCAAAGCGTGCTTACTAGACAGATGTCATCCTCTTTAGACCAGTCCTCACGTTTCTTCTTTTTGGGGAGATGTGGGCGACCAATTTCCAATACTTTTATATTGAAAAATTAATCACCCTAAAGTTACAAAACCTCAGAATTGATATAGTAATAACTTTATTACAATACCAAAACAAAGTAATTTACAGTTATATTTCTCCTATATTACAGCTTGTTTGAGTGTACAAGAAAACTTAATATTCTTGACCGAAGAGATCCATTTCTTCTTGAGAAAATTCAATATCTGAAGATAAGTAGGATCTGCTCATTTAAATGAACAGTTCCCAAGTAATGGGTAAGTATAAAAATTTTATACCAAAGAGTTTCTTTAAGAAAATAATAATATTATATGTTGACATTATTCAAGGAATAGTTAAGGCTTTATGGTAATCATGCAAATTTTAGATTTTTAAAAGTCTTATTTATTTCTAAAACAATTTTTCATAGTAATACAAATTCTATCAACTTTCTCCATCCTTATTCATTTACAATTCGACAATATTTTCCATAGAATAAATTCATGGATTTTGATAAATAAGAGAGGCATCACCCATTTGACACAACTTCTTATACCCAAGTAAGGTCCATCGATGAATTGGTTATTAGCTCTGCAGAACCTACTCCAAATTTTACCCATATAGTGGCCTACTACATGGATGGGAGCAAAATTTGTGTCATTCTTATTTATTAAGCCCAAGTTTTTATAGAAGCAAATGATATCTAGATATTCTCATACCACGATCGAGCAAATATCTAGTGTCCTTGAGTGTCAATCAAACTCTTTGATTCCTCTAACCCAAGACGACAAAACACTGCTTCGAATTTGCTTCTATAGTTTATAGAGTAACGATTTCGTGGAGTTCACACTCTCTCCACTGGTGTTATTGAGTGGTACTTCCTTGTACCTGCGGGCCCAAATAACAAAACACTGCTTTCCGAATTACTCTATATAAATACAATCAATCTTCCAGACATGACTTTTTCCATCACAAATAAGTTATCCAAAGTAACTTATTTGTATGCATAATCCTTCATCTTATCAAGAGATAATCAAATTTTAATATTTTGCCTATACTAGGTTTTATCGAGGTTGATTATTTTAGGTGGCTTTTTAAGGTATTGGGGTTTGGATAAAAATTGTATTTGGAATGTATAAATAAATAGCTAGAAAATATATGCAATAAATAATAAGTAAAAGAAATGTAGGTATATTAAATTGCATCAAGGATAAGAAAACCCGCTTTCTTCTTGGTTGTCGGTTCAAGATCAAAAGATTCTTCCGTAAAATCCGACTCGAAGTTTCAAGTAGTCCTAAGTCATTTTCTATAAAAGCAAAAACATAACAAAGATTCAAAAGATATAAATTTAAATAAAATAGATAGAAAAATGATGATTTTATGTTTTAAAATCATTTTCTTTATAAAATGGGATATTAAGAAAATTTTGACAGAGTTTGAAATTCTCCTGATAGCAAGAAAATTTGTTATTTAAATTTTTGTTTTATATATATAAAAAATGGATCAATTGAGCTCTAGAGATCTGCCCACAACATTTCTCATGTTGGAGTTCCGAGATAGAGCCAATTGAGGTAAAAAGGAAATTTTTCAAAAGTTATTCTTTTTACCACTTAAATAAATCATAGGAAGAGATTTTTGAAATTTTATTAATTAATTTATTATAAAAATGTCGATTTAATAATTTAAATAAATTCTTTGTATTATTTTATATTTTTTAAAAATTTTGGCAGAATTTTGGGAGGTAATTTGATGTGTAAATAAAATCAAAAGGATAAAAAAGAAAAGAAAATGAAATGAATAATTAAAAGCGATTCCAAAAGGAAAGCGTAATTTATTTTTTCGTAAAAATAATGGTGTTTAGAAATTTGTAGAAAATTATAGAAAAATCAGAAAAATATGAAATAAATTTCTAAATTCTCATAAAAATGAGGGAATTTAATTATGCAATAATATTGGTTACTTATGTAATAAATATTTTTGAAAAATAATAGATGTGACTTTCTTTTAGTAATAAATGGGTATTGAATTTGGAAATTCATCAAAAATTAGGAAAAATTAAAAGGGGTTTTTAAATATGACTTTTGCGGAAAAATTTTTATGCAAAAATGGGAAAAATTTTGGTTATGTTACAGGAGACAACTTCGACATGCCTACTATCATCTTTTACTTCGATGAACGGTTTCACCACAGGTGTTCCCCTGTTTAAACCTGAAGCCGATCCTGTTATTCCATGAGAAAATGCTAGTGGCGGTGACCCTTAGGGAAAATTCGATGGCATGCTGACAAAATGGAAGTTTTGGCCCATGTTCGCTAGTTGCGAAAACATAGGATTTGATTACAGAAATTGGGGTGGACTCTGAGAGGAAAACGGAGGAAACATTGGGGCTTGAAAGGCTTGGGGTAAGATCTGAGAAGAAAACGGAGGAAACATTGGAGGGATGTTTTGCGGGAAACTCGACTGTGAAGGCACTTGAGTATTTGGAGAGTCAGTATTCTAACTTGGATCTACACCAGATGAATTGAGTAAGTTCACGAAGCTGTCAAGTGGAGTATTAGGATACATGGGATGCAGATGTGGTCCAAAGAGAAGAATGCATGTGTTGTAGTTAAGAAAAGGATGGTGGATGGTTTATATAGGCTTCCGTGGTGTGTAGTCATTTGATGACTGCTTTCGCAGTGTGTGATCATTCAATGTTAGTTTTCGCAGTGTGTAGTCATTACATGACTACTTTTGCAGTGTGTGGTCATTCCATATTGGCTTTCGCAGTGTGTGGTCATTCCGAGTGCATTAATGATAATACAATAAAAATTAAAACGACAATGCATTGATAAGGTAAGATACATGAGGCAAGTAAAATGAAAATTATAATTTTACCAAATAGTCCTACTACTCATCAGGCCCCTAAATGCTGTCAGATGTACTCCACCAAATCTGATTTAAGTTGTATATGTGTGGCTCGGGCATGGATTCTGGCATTTGCTGTCAGCACCTCGTTGAAGTTTGGAGTCATACCGGTCTGAGCATTGGGTGGGGTCATAGTTGCCATCATTGTGCTTTCACAATAATCATAGTCAAGAGCATCATCGTCTCGCTTATCTTCCACTATCATGTTGTGCAAGATGATACAAGCTAGCATGATGTCCCCGAGCATGGAAGGATCCCAACACCGAGCAGGACCATGGATTATGGCAAAACGAGATTGCAGTACTCCAAATGCTCGCTCAATGTCTTTTCTTACTCCTTCTCGTTGTTTTACATCGAGCTTATCTTTTGTCGTTTGTGGGAGATTTATTGTCTTGACAAACACCGCCCTCTCTGGATATATACCATCTGCAAGATAGTAACTTTGGTTGTACTGCCGACCACCGACATTAAAATGGACCCTTGGAACTTGTCCCTACAATACTTCACTGAATAGAGGGGATTGGTTGAGAACATTGAGATCATTATTAGAGTTGGCAATACCGAAAAATGTTGGCCATATTCAAAGGTCATATGAGGCCACAGCTTCGAGTATTATGGTTGGGACCTCATAATCTCCACGGGTGAATTGGCCCCTCCATGCCACATGACAATTCCTCCACTCCCATTGTATGCAGTCAATGCTTCCCAACATCCCTGAGAAGCCTCTAGCTTTTCTATGTTGTAGCAGTCTTTGTAGATCTTTAATAGTTGGCCCCCAAAGATACTCTGGTCCAAACTTCGCAATCACACCTTTAACAAATTTTTCTAAACACTCAATCGCCGTGCTCTATGCCACCCTCAAGTACTCATCTACTTGGTTGGCCGAGACACCATATGCCAACATGCCCATCGCTGTGGTACACTTTTGCAGAGGAGATAGCCCTGCACGATTAGTGGCATCCCACCTCTACGTGAAATAAACATCCCACTCACCAAGAGTTTCAACTATCCGAAGGAACAAAGGTCTCAGCATACGAAATCTCCGACGGAATGTATGAGGCCCGTAGGTGGGGTTGTTGGAGGAGTCTGCAATGAGGCATTGGTTGGCTTCTTCACGATTCCGCTCGACATATCTTCTTCTACCACCCTGTCGCCTATGGGATAGCTTTCTCTCGAGCTCGGCGATGATGCGCTCCTCCTCCACAATTTCAGCAGCTATATTTGCATTGCATACTCCAGTAATATGTCTTCCATCTTGTCGAAATCACTGCTATCACTCAAGGTTGAGATGGAGCTTGAGTACATTGTGGAGGTGTGGAGTTTGAGAAATTGGATGCATGTGTTCTGCTTGAGAAGAATAGAATGGGTTGTCTTTATAGACAAATTTGACCAACGGCTAGTTTTCCAATAGGCATATAGGAAACGGATAGTTTGCTAACGACTAGTTTTCGAATGGGTAGTTGTCTAACGGCTAGTTTTCTAACAGGTAATTGTCTAATGGCTAGTATGGTAATTGTCCAACGGCTAGTATGAAAAGATACATCCATTATAATCCAAAGAGTACAGAGGCCTAGAAAACAAGCTTGGAGAGGCTTAAAAAATTTATTAGAAAACATTTTTCAAATATTTGAGAAAACTGCTAAAAGCCTTGGAAAAATGGTGACAAAATGTTACAACGTATGACTTGTATAAAAAGATAAAATTTAAGCTGAATCTTTTGACCCGACTTTTAAAAGATCTTAGTATTTTTTTAATTCTCTCAAAACCATTTTTAATTTTAGCCTTTTTTTACCTCTTTAACCCTCCTCCAAATAATAATAATAATAATAATAATAATAATAATAGTATTAATATAAATGTCACATGGATGCCATGCATGCTTCCCAGCTCGCTACTAGCTAGCGTACCTCCAACGCCAGGCGCGAGCACGACGCGACGTCGGTGTGGCTAATGCGAGAACGACGACGCGCCCGATGTCGCTGCTCCACTCCCACGCGCGGCTTGCGCCTCTCTCTCCTCTAAGCTGGCCTCTCTCTCCTCTCGCATCGGCCTTGCGCCTAGAGTTGGAGACAGCCTAACAATACTCCATTAGCTTGTTATTTTTTTAGAATTTTTGTGGGAGGGATTTCTTTTGTTGCAGGGAGCTTCAAGAACAACAAGCGCAATGAAAAACGACGAACACAATTGATACGAAGACCGATACCCGTCAACAATTCTGTTAGACAACCACGCTACCAAGTGTAGTCCGAGGTCGTCGATTCACACGCAAGATAATCACAGATGAACACAGATGTAGAAGGAACGGCGGCTATTCTTCTTATCTTCTCATGTTCTGCACAATGGGGAACCTCCTCCTTTTATAGTGTAGTTCTAGGGTTTCAAGATGGACCAATACCGCCTTCGTGGGCCGGTTTCCAACACCCCTTGGCCTTTGCCATGAGATGCATATGCCTCATTAAAACTCCATAAAACCCAAGGGAAAAATTTGGAGAAAGAGTACATAGCACACGCCTTTGCCGCACGAATTGCCTCGTAAAAACCTTATGAGGAACTGCGGAAAACTCTTTAAGGAAAAAGAGTACAATTCACCCAATTTTCAAATCGCCTTCATGACATTCCTTGGGTACTCAGACTACATGTCTAAGATTTACTTTGGAGTATGTGAACATTCTCCCCGAATCTGACTTCCCTAAGTCTTTTCATCCCAATTCCTTTACGCACCTTTCAAAGTAGATGCCGAGAGACTTAGTGAATAAATCCGCTAAATTCTCGATGACTTAGTGTGCAATATCTTGATCTCGTTCATCTTATGCATTTCATAAGCATAGAAGAACTTGGGGTTGAAATGCTTCGTAAGGTTGCCTTTCACATAGCCCATTTGCATTTAAGCAACACAAGCTGCATTATTTTCATAGATTATTGTGGGGGTTTGCTCAATATTCAGTCCACATGACTTCTGGATGTGGTGAGGATGTGGTAAGCCATTCTTCGAAGCCATGCGCATTCCCGAGAGGCTTCATACAGGGCAATTATTTCCGAGAGGGCAATTATTTCCGAGTGGTTTGTAGAAGTTGACACAAGTGTCAGCTTGGACGACCTTCATGAAATGGCCATCCCACCATGAAGGAAAACATACCCTGTTTGTGACTTGCCAAGATATGGTCGACAGTAATTCCCTACATCTCTGATAGACAACTAGATTCAATTCTTGATTCCTTCCATAAAACAAGCCAAGATCCTTTCTTCCTTGAAGGTATCTGAAGATATCCTTGATCCCCTTCCAATGTCTTTTGGTTGGCTCAGACCGCATCGAGCCATCAAATTCACTTCATGAACGCAATGTCCGCCCTAGTGCTGTTCATGAGGTACATGAGCGCACCAATTGCACTTAAGTATGGGGTTTCTAATCCCGTGACTTCCTCTCTTCTAGGCTCAGATGGGTCTTGGTCTCTTGTAGTGACCTTCCGACCATTGGGGTTTCAATTACGATTCTTAAAGCCGCACCTTTCCAACTCATTCCGAGTGTAGGTCGACTAGTGTACCAAAATTCCTTCGTGGATATGCTCAAGCTACAAGCCTAAGCTATAATACACAAATTTTTCACTTATAAGTCATACTTCAAGTATGAATTTGCTTCTTCTATTTTTTTACTTCAATCCATATAGTTACTCATCGAAGTTTCACACTATATGGATTTCTATTTGCTCGCCATGGTTCGACGGTGATACTTCATGTATCTTCATATATAAGTCCGATCCAAGTCTCTATATATATATTCAAGGACAACATCCTTCAATTTATTTTTTATCCTCAACTTCATGTTGAGTAACGCCAATGAGATTAAATGTCTAAAGGTAATTTATCCCATGACCGAGAGTGAGCCATCACCTTTCTTGTACCATACCACTTCCTTATTCATTTCTCTTATTTCACTTAAAATTGCCATCTTCCATTTCTTTCAATCCAAATTTTCACACTCTTCCGAGAGATGCAGTGCTTGGGATCAAATTCAATAATGGTGGCAATTGCTTTATTTCCTTTGTATGATCAATGGTCTCAATTCAAACATTCTCTTGCTAATTCAAAATTCATAGCTATTTCATCACGGGGTGCTTCATGCACTTTTACTTGCTCTTCACCGCTATTTCCCATCACGGGAGTAAGCTCCTTTAGTTTATTATTGCCGATGTGCGTACTCACATTCATTTCGACTTCTTCTTCTTCTGTTATTACCGGTATATTCAGATCTGGGAGCACCTCGCTAGCAGGCTTCTCACCAGAGTTGCCAGGACTCAACTGGCTCCCCTTGTTTTTCTTTGGGGCATTTTCGTGATTGAATGTGGCATGCTCTCTTATCCATTTTTCTCCGTGACGCCCCGGATAATTAGGATTCGAGTGACCAGATTTCCGCCCTTTCTCCGAGGCCCTAACGAGATGAGGATACCTTCCGGGTATTTCAACCTCTCCGTGCATTACTCCAAGTAATGCGACTTGATCACATCCTTCAAATCACAAAATGATTAGGCAGATTTCATTGCTTTAAATGTCTTCTAGACATCATCATTTGCTTTACTAGTGGGTCATGAGCGGGATCTACGTGGCTTTCCACGCGATTCTCCCAAGATTCTACTATCGTGGGTTCTATTCCTCCCCTAATGACTGAAAAGATCCTCATCAAATATGCAATTCATTTCGTGTGTGGTATAGGTACATATACATTCAAAATTTTAAAGGGAAATTTCAGACCCTTTCATGCACTAGTTGGATGTTGTGGGACCGCTTGTCCCTTACACTAATTAATGGGGGCTACGCTTGTAGTTTCTTTCGCCATAACTCAAGAAGAGCCCGACAATTAATTTGATTCATAAAATTAATGTCGCTTTCTAGTCCATTCTTCATGTGGACATAAGGTATCGAGTGCTTTTTTTATTTTCCAATGTCAGAATTCTTTAGTGTTGTTCATTCTTCTTGATGAACTTCACACAACAATACGTAAATATATTTTTAGTTCTTATGATCCAAGATCTTTCACAAATGCATGATTCCTTGTAGAGAGTATGCATTTGGCCACTTCAAAAGAAAACATTAATGAGCACCAAAGTATTTAATTGCCCTAATACGGGCAGATAGTCGCACATAACCCCTAGTTCAATCTAGGTAGGAGCCCATGTATTAGTTTCCAAAGGCATTGAGAGTGCGCATTTAAAATCTTCATGATTCAGAAATTCTAAAATTAATACTATGGCCTTATGAGTTGTTTATTTTCTCCTCATCATCTTAAAGTTCATGATGGCAAATTTACTATGCCATAGATAGAAGAGATCAGAGCTTCTAAATTCAGCATTCAGGGAAGTGTTCACTTAGGGTGCACAGATTCTAAATATAGTATAGCCCATATTCAAATGAAGGAGGTTTTTCTAAGATTATGTTCTTGTATCCGTCATGCTTCATAATGCATAAATATTCTTTTCATTCTCTTCATTGGTTTCTACGTGAAACTCATTTGTACGGATGTCCTAAGAGAGCCAGAGTGAATTCCAGGTACGACAATGCTTCCCTAAGTGCTAGTGTAGTACCAATAGATAATGGCTCTTTTTTTTAGCGGCTTTCAATGCTTGGCGGTTTTATCAGAGCAAATTTTAAAGTTTTTGAAATTTTTTAAATAATCCAAAAATAATCTAAAAATAAAAATTTTATCAGAAAGAAATGCAATTAATCAGCCATGGGGTTTGCAAAAAGAACGGTGCCAATATTCTTATGACTCTTCTTGAGTCTGATATATATAAATCGCTACCTGCGATAATTCTAATACTACCAGTGTTCTTCATAATCTACTGGAGTATTTGGTCTCTCTTCAATTTTATTTGTTGTTCCACTATCAACAATGCATACCTCCCACATAGGGCACTACCAAATTCTATATTGCAATCAAGCAATGGAAAAATTCATAGTTCATATAATTCAAACAAGGATTGCAACTTCAAATATACTGGAATAAAGGTAAAATCAATCAGGAGAATAAGGTTTGCTCTACCAGAGCTTCAATTCTTTGTTGAGATAGTTTGCTCTTCGGGAGCTTCAATTCATATACTTCACTCTTCTGGAGCTTCATATTCATTATTCAATGTCTTTGCAACCACAATCTAAAAGGTATACTGCTTCATGCAGGCGCACTGAGGTGGCGATGGTCGCTGCATTCGACGCATCGGAGGTTCACCAAAAATCCATTGGATGCTACTGTTTCAGCTTCAATTTTATATGTCGGTATCTTCTTTTCCTTATTCACTTCATGTGTGGCTATAATGAAATCAAGGGAGACGAGTTAGAGGTGTCTCTACATGAGTGTCCTCTTCCATGAGGTCATGCCTGCCTGCCATGGCAAGGTGGACCTCTAATGCTATCTTTTTCTTTCTATTGGTCTGATAAGTCATGATTACATACTCAATGTCATAACAAATCTTTAACCATTACCCCTAAATGCCATAAGCGATGTTCTAGGCCTTGATGGTTAGCGCACATGTGCCTCGAGGATCTAATCCAATCCTGGTAACATCCTAAGCTTGGGCTCTTTTGATGCTTGATGGTATCCAGTTGGACTCGGGGATCTTAACGCCTCAGCAGCCGTGCTTGCGTACCTCTACACATCATCACATGATTACTACTACGCTTGCAGGCTTTCCTCGCCACGATCTGGTGCAGATTCGATATGCCATCGTTCAATCCATGCTGCCGTAGCATTCACAGAACTACGGACCCACGTGTAATTAAAAAGTGGTAACCAATTATAAATTCGCGTATAATTAGCATAAATTACTGCGTAAGTAAGGACTTCATCTACATAGATTAGGCAGCTGTAAATACCGGAGTCTCATAGCAAAGATGCAAACTCATTATTTATTTGCAAAGCAGATCACTAGCCTCTCAGTCTCAATCTAATCTTATCCCTGGCAGCTGTACTTCGTGGGATTGTGGGATTTTAAACTGTTTTCGATTACATGCATATCTAGATTTGATAACGTATAAGTAAGGCGGTAAGTAATCTAATATTAATGAGAGAATAAATATTCACAAGAATCAGGCCCTTTTTATTCAAAATTGCAATTCTCATACTTTTTATCTGTATTTTGCAGAAATATCTCCAGCATTCTTATTCGAGCGCCTATGCATATAGGGGTTTAGGGGCTTATGAGCAAATTTTTCGCTTGCCAAATTGTTCGGCTATTACTTCTAGAGCCTTCCCTATTTATCTGCCCATTCTCTTCGTCTCATGACCTGGCTGGCATGGCCCATGCGCCGCTCTTGCGGCCCTTCTTCCTCACTTCCCATTAAGCTCCTTAGCTAGCTTTTTCGGACCGCCCACAACGATCAAAATGAGCAGAGGCCTACAAGGCAAAATCACCGGCCGCAGGCATCAGTCTCAAAAGCCTCTCGGCTTTTCATACGTGCTGCGATTTCGACCGTATTGTAGGGCAAATTTTAAGATAGATTCATCGCAACATTAATACCCTGAAAAAAAAGCCCTAAACTTCTCAGAAGGAAAGAAATCTACTGGTGATTGGTACAAAATTTTCACGCCATGGCGGAGCTTCCATGCATGCATGCGTGCATCCTGGCCCGCGACAAAACGACCGATCTTAGCTTGACGTAGTTACACGGGCGGCACCGGGCGAACAGGCCACAGGCTCAACGCCAGCTCCGCCTCCCTCAGCGCCGGCAAGACCAGCGTCAGGGCGGTCGCCGCGTCACCCTCCTCCGCCGAATCGGGCGCTGCCTCCTTCAGATCCCCCGGCCGCAAGGGGAACAGCTTGAGGCACACCGGGACGCCCCGGCCGCCGCGTCCTGCTGCTTGCGGAGCGCGGAGTTCCACCGGTTCTTGACGGCGTTGTCGGAGGGTCCGGGGAGGTAGCGCGCGATGGTGGCCCACTAGTTGCCGTGCACCCGCTGCTGCTGGACAATGCGCTCGTCTTCCTCCGGCGTGAAGGGCCGGCTGTCCAGCTCCGGCGCCAGGTGCTGGCACCACCGCAGCCGGCACGACTTGGCGCTGCGCCAGGGAAGCCCGAGCGCGATCTCCGCCCAGTTCTGCCGCCCGTGCTCGCGCACGGCCTGCTGCAGCAACCCGTCCTCTTCCTCCGTCCACGCCGTCCCCTTGAAGTCCGCGCTGACCCGCTCGCCACCGCCCTTAGCCGCCGCCATCGGCGCCACGCTTCCTAGCTTCCTCGTCGGCTTCGTCCGGTTTCCTTGCGTGCGTCTGGAAGTGGGCTGCAATGGCGTATGCATAGTAGAAAATATAAGAATCAAAGGCGGTGGCGTGAGATCGACCTGGATTAAATTTGGCAGTCGCAGCCCGCATACAAGGAAGTAATCAGCGTTAATTTGACCCTAGGTATTAATTTGCTCTCATGTTCCGTACATAATGAATTTTGCATCATAAAAGACTCCGATAAAATCAAGTATTGTTTAGCCTTACAGCTTAAACATGTCCAAAAAGGAATTTTAGTACATCAATCATTCTACACTCAAAATGTTAGAGATGTTTGGATTTCAGAAAACATATCCTATGAAAGCATATTGCAAGCAGACCAAGATCCGCACATGTCTAAAGAAGAGGGGAGGAAGTCATGGGACCGGAATTCCTATATATGAGTGTAGTTGTAGCGTTTGTGTATCTCACGAATAACACTAGACGAAACATTGCGTTCATCGTGAACTTGCCAATCAGGTACAATGCAGAACCCATGAAAAGACAGGAAAACAAACCAATGATGTTTTGCATTACCTCTAAGAAAGCAAAGATTTATGCTTGTTTTATAAAAGAAATTAGGACTTGTTTGACCCGCATATTGGAAAATCTCAAATTACGTTTTTTTTTTGTGGTGGAATAACAATTTCTTAGAAATCGTCTAAGCAGACTCTTGTCTCGACGTCGATAAACCATTCGGAAATTATTGTATTATATGAAGCCTCCCGTAAATGTGCATGATTTTGAGGAATAGTTCATCATATCCAGATTCATGTGGCTTAAACATTCAAACTCCCACTATTACTTGTGAAGACAATGCAGCTTCTGTTACTTAAGTGCAAATGGGCAATGTGAAAAGCAATATGATGAAGCACATTAATCCTAAGTTTTTCTATGCTCATGAAATGCATCAGATGAATAAGATCAAGATCTTGTACACTAAGTCATGTGAGAACTTTCCGAATTTATTCACTAAGTCACTTCTAGCATCTCCTAATTTTGAAAGGTGCGTTAGAGGAATCATGATGATGTGACTTAGAGAAGTGCAAATTTCATGAAAAAATTTTCACATTGATGTGACTCAGAGAAGTGCAGACTTCATGAAAAAATTTTCACATGCTTCTAGATAAAATCTTAAACATGAAGTTTGAGTACCCAATGTTAATCTTGAAGATTAGTTTTAAAATTTGGTTGAATTATAATCTTTTTCCTTTGGTGAGTTTTCATTAAAGTTCTTCACCTAATGTTTTTAACAAAGCAATTCATACAACACAACAAATGTATGCTATGCATGTTGTGGGAGCTAGGAGTTTCTTTTGCCTGTCCTCCTGTATGAAGGCGTGATAATATTGGTGCTACCTATTTATCGGCTAACCCAGTGTTTTATGCACTACGAAGCATATCAAAGTTGATTTCCACTTTGTAGGAGAGAAGGTAGCAGCTAAAGAATTGGAGGTTCGGTTTATTTCTTACAAAGATCAACTAGTTTGCTGATATTTTCGCTAAAGCGCTACTGCGGCAAGACTTCATAAGAATACTGATCAATCTCAACCTTATTGATAGTGGATGAGATTGAGGGAAGATGCTAAAATACAGTGTGTATACGCGTCATGTACGTGTTGCTTGACAATCAAGCTAGCACTAGGAGATTACACGTTGCTGTAGAGATTACATTTTGCAGTAAAATTCTGTACCTAGTCCGGCATGACCACGTTGCCGTTCAAGATAAGAACGCAGAAGCTCAGGTTGTTAGAGTCATAAAACTTGAATTCTATATTTAAATACAGGGATTCAAAAACTTTTTTGATTTACAAATATATAATGAATCCAACAATGAGCCCTAAACAATACATAATCAAGTAGAAACAGCAACGCTTAGCAGATCAAGCAGAAGCAACGGTCGAGGATGAAAGAAAAAGTCACGAGAAGAGCGTGAAAAGTATTTAGGGCTAGAGACATCATACCCAAATTTGGGTACTTTAGTTAAGGCCCAAACCTATTTTAAGAACTTTTTGAAAATAGGAACTCTTGTTGAACCTGGTTTTTTTAAAAAAATTCCTATATTTGAAAATAAGTATCCATATAGGACCTTTTGTTGGAGGCGCTCTTAGCGTCGGTTTATCTTGTAATTAGTCTTTGTAATCTGGAATCGATCTGTTCCCCAGTATAAATAGATGGCAGCCCTTTGAGTTCCAGGTGCGGCCTTTAAACCAAATTTTCACGCTGCACACGAAGGAAATTATAGCTTCCTAATTTCTAGCCGTGTTTCTTTTAGGCACCATGCAAGTACGTGTTGTGTGTTTTTCCAGGATCCCACTTTTTTTTTATGGAAAACAGCAATACTACACGACCATATACTGTTTCCACCACAAGCAACATTACAGAAAACGCCAAAAAAAATCCCGCACCGCGCGGCTAGCTTCCTCACATTGTACCTTTCTAGTGCGCGCTTTGCTTTCACACGCTTACGCTGATGAGCTCCCATGTTTTGAGTGCCCATGTTGGTCTGCGCTACTTGTGCCCGTGCTAGTACGTGCTACCACAATACATGAGTCCACCATATGACACAGAAAGAGTACTAATTGTTATGTTGTACATATTGACAATTTTTTTCACAAATTTATTGAAAATTTCATATGATCTCCAAATTTAGCGAATCACAAACAAAAAATCTTACAAAATCGGAAACTAGCTACTGGTAAAATTTCATGATTTTTTGAGGTTATGCAATTTTAATTTACTAATTCACCCTGATTTACCCATGGTTCATCCATAATTCACTAGCTCACCTATAGTTCACCCATACTGGTTGACCCATGGTTCACTCTGATTCACCCAAACAAATTCACCTATATTCACATTTATTTTGTCATATTCTATACCGTAGCTATGCTAGGGGATGGTATACCGTCCCCTAGTGGCTTCCGAGAGAAAAGGATGGTGACTAGAAGCTCGATGTTGGGCCGTGTTTACCTAGGTTGGCAAATTCGGTAGCCTGAAACATGACACGATACAAAAGAAAAACAGGTTGGGTTGCTACAATCCTAATGACATGTCAGGCCCAGGGTTTCAAAAATCAATTTCACCCCAAAAATCACTCAGGTCTGATTTTCGATTTCTCGCAACAAATCGGTCAAAATTTGAGTTTTGAATTTTAAATCAACCGGATGTTTAAAAAATCAGAAATCGCTTGTTTTTTTCGAGAAGTCGGTCGATTTTATCGATAAATCGACCGATTTCTTCGATAAATCGAGCGGGAATGTCGAAAAATTATGGAAAAAATCACACAATACTTAGCCTGGGATTCAAACCCAGGCACTCTTGGGAGGTGGCTAAGGTTCCCACCAATGCACCATGCTTGTTTCATTTTCTATAAGATGTAGTATATATCTATTAAAGTGTTGAAAGCTGTCTAGATTTTAAATTGGAGCGATTTTGATCTCGAGATTTCGATCCCGCTCCACCCCGATTTCACGATTTCCCGCGGGAAATAATCAATTTTTTGTGATTTTTTAAACTTAGGCGAATGGACCAATTTGGGCAGAGCATAAACAGTATTTTTCGTAATTTCCACGAATGGACCAATCCGACGTTGTTTTTTATTCTTTTTTCACCATTGTGTTTATACACGATTCTACAATTTTTACGGTTTTTTTGGGATTTTTTTTGTAAATTTTCAAATTCAAATCACATTTTAAATTTAATTTGCGATTTGCCGAAATCGCTCCGCCGCGATTTCGTGATAAATCGCGATTTGCCATTGATTTTTGAAACTCTGGTCAGGCCCATGGTTTTGAAAGCTGCTCAAAACCGGCGGTTAGCCTCTGTAAACCAGCGAATCGGTGGAGGTGAGTTTTAAAACCCTGTTTCCCAAAAGAACTAATTCAAAATTTAAATTATAATTTGAAATTGAGAGAACTCTCAAAAAGATCTCAAAGAATAGTACAAATCATGTACATTCTTTTGGCCTAAGCCTAATTTCAAATTGATGTTTATTTCTTGCTGTTTTGGGGATTTCTCTCACAAGAAAAAGGGAAAAATGGAAATTGTAATTTGCGCCTAAAAGGCCGGCCCAAATACCCGGTCATGAAAATCACTGTGACCCTGCCTGGGGGACCATTTACCAATGATTAAAAATTAGCAAAGGTCATGAAAATCACTAGCTATACCCGGTATGCAAGTGGCATGGATAAAACTGATGGCATGCCACCAAAATCACCAAGGTTGTTAAATGAGTCCATTTGATGGATGGAGATGTTAAAGGTAACATATCTATTGCTAATGGTGGTTGGGTGGTAATATGCTAACATTTAATCTAGACCTTTGGATTAAGATTTGAAGGTTGAGATGAAAGCCAACCAACTTACATAAATGCTTACACATTTAGGTGCAAGACAACCCATTGCCATAAATGCTTTCACACACAACTAGTAATTAGTTTCATCTCAACCTTTAAATCTTAATCCAAAGGTCTAGATTAAATGTTAGCACCCAACCACCATTAGCACTAGATATGGTGCCGATGTTAAATAGTTGGTTTTGTAGACTAAAGTACAGAATGATGTTAATACAGTCGATTGTTGAAGGAGGCAATAGGAATTTTCTCAACCATTAAGAGGACACCGGTGAGCACCGGTACGCCGTTTGTCTCTTTTTGCGTTTTGGTCTCTGCAGTTTGCTGATTTAGCGCAAAGGCCCTTGCTTTTTAATGTTTCAGTCCCTTATGTTTCCATATTTCACACTTAGGTGCCTGGCTTTCAACAGTTTAGCGCCTCAAGTTTCTTGTTTCTTGCACAAAACCCTGCAAGCATGGGCATGTGACTAGTTATAGGGGGTATTCTTTCCAGCTTATCTTATTTGTTTATTTGACTTATCTCGTAACTTCGAGAATTTTTCGAGGTGGTCTCGAGAACAGAGTGCTTCGTGTTTAGGGTCTAGGGAGCTTTTAGACACGCATACGAGATAAAAAAATTGATTAAAAAATTAATAAAAAAATCAAATAAGTCAAATAATACAAGTAAATAAGTCAAATAAATCAGAAAAGACGTGACCAAGGTTTCAAATATCGTCGATAAATCGCGGCAAATCACGATTTACCGCGAAAATCACGGTGGCTTAATATCGGCAAATCGCGAATTAAAGTCAAACTTTTGATTCAAAATTTGATATCGGTTTGGTTTGATTTATCAAAGAAATTGGTCGATTTATTGAAGAAATTGGTCGATTTATCAATATAAATCGTGATTTTTCGAAGTTTGGCTTGAGATTTCGAAATTCCAATACCGATTTTTTCTTTTCAAACAATTTATCGAAGAAATCGGTTGATTTATTGATAAAATCGACCAATTTCTCGAAAAAACAAGCGATTTCTGATTTTTAAACCTCCGGTTGATTTATCGAAGAAATCGGTCGATTTAGCAATAAAAATCGCGATTTTTCGAAGTTTGGCTCGAGATTTTAAAATTCCAATACCAATTTTTTGTTTTCAAACGATTTATCGAAGAAATCGGTCGATGAAATCAACCGATTTATCGAAAAAACAAACGATTTCTGATTTTTTAAACTTTCGGTTGATTTAGAATTCAAAACTCAAATTTCAACCGATTTTCTACGATTTGCCGCGCGGCAAATCGAAAATCGGACCTAAGCTATTTTTAGGGAAAAATCGATTTTTGAAACCCTCACACGTGACTGCTCCTGCTCGAGCAACCGAACAGGCCTGTGCACCCCTCCATTCCGATGGCCGCCGCCGCCGCCGCCGCCGCTCGCCGCCTACTCCGTCCCACCTCATCAGCTGCCAACTCCGGCACCCGTCGCCTCCTCTCCTCGACCTCTTCTGCACCTCCCCAACGCAGCCCCAACACCAACTCCCCCGTTGCCTTCGATTGGTCCGACGACGACGAGGTGAACCCCTCCCCGCTTCCACCCGCATCCCCGGGCAAGAACCCCAACATGCCGCCGCCCTACGACCCCTTCAGCAAGAAGCCCGCGGTCGCCGACCTGGCCGACCCCACCAACCTCCAGGAAATCTTCCACCGGATGCGCACCGAGGGCCTCACCGACTACGCCGTCAAGATGTTCGATGGATTGTCCAAGGACGGGCTCACCCACGAGGCGCTGGCGCTTTTCGCGGTCATCAAGGACAAGGGCGCCATGCCCGACGTCGTCGCCCACACCGCCGTTCTCGAGGCCTACGCCAACGCCGGGCCGGCCCACTGGCGCAGCGTCGTGCGCACTTACGACCGTATGCTCGCGTCCGGGGTCGCGCCCAACGCGTACACTCTCGCCGTGCTGGTCAAGGGGCTCGCGGCGAGCGACCGTTGCACTGAGGCCGGCAAGTACCTGGTGGAGATGCTCGACCGCGGGATGCGGCCCAATGTGGCGACGTATCTGGCCGCGTTCGAGGCGCATGTGAGGATGGAGAAGGTGGAGGAGGGAAAGGTTCTACTGGAGACGATGAAGGTTAAGGGATTCGTGCTGGATGAAGAGGCGATACGCAGCGGTACAGTGAAACGCGGGCATGTATTCAGGGGCGTCATGAACTTGCTCTTTGGCAAGTGATAATGGTACGTTTTATTTCTTGATTTGGCAAATGTTGAGTCAAATATTGTTGGGTTGCTAGTGCGCAAGATTATACTTGAAATGAAAATGTGTACCGTTGCCGCGAACTGGGTTCGTGTTCTATGATTTCGGTCTCCGTGCTGTTAGTATTTAATGTTTGATTTATATTTTGCAGTTGAATTGCAAAGCATGCATTTTGATAAGTTCTGGAACTGATTTCAATTAATAATATTTAGCTTGATGTTTGGAGATAGTAATGAAGGTATTTAGAATGCTCATTGTGCAGCATTACTTTGGTTGCAATGCTCTAACATTGTTTTTCCCAAGGGAGTATAGAGCGGTTGGTAACCAAAAAAAGATGGATATAATTATTCTCTTCAGCCCGTACAGATCATATCTTTTATCATTTGGGTTATTACATACTAGTATTGATTTTCAAAGCAGTAGATAATTTTGGGGTGCGAACTTAACTCGTCATCATAGGGTGCTTAAGAAAATAAAGCATTAGCAAATGGAAGAAAAAATGGATGGATTAACTAAAAAAAAGCACTCCATAGGCATATGCATCTTAATTATGTTGTGGCATTACACAGCTGCAGTAGCAAAGATTGTTTGATGCAGCTACTGCAACGATTTACTTGTTTTAAAAATAATATACTATTCTAATGACAATTGTTCTTAATGAAGATTCATCAGGTTGTTTCCATTACTATGTCAACCAATTCTGTTCCACTTAATTAACCCCCTTTGTGATGACATACCTCTACTACTATCTTGAGACAAGTTAATAAGTATTACCACCTCTGGTTATAAATATGTGTCATCCTATATAAAAACGTATCTAGATTGACTACATGGCATTAATCGTTCTAGATTCATCATGAAATAGACTTCCATAATATTTATTTTTTGTGATTTGCAGAGATACCATGATAGAAATTAGTGGTCAAATCTTGTTATCAACTATACTGAGGAGATAGGGTAACCAATCCTAAACTTACGGGATGCTCATTATTTGAATGCGCTGGTTTCTGGCACCTGCAACGTGTTGTGAAAACGGTGCAGTCATCCCCACATGACAACGACACAAAGAATTTATGATCTGTTGTTTGTCACCAATAGAGGGTGGAAGGTATTGTCATTGCTTCATTTCGGTGTTGCTGTCAGTATACTTTTGGAGCCAGGAGAAGGGAGGACATAATGAAAGACGTTTGGAATTAGGATTGGTATCTGCTGGGCTGAATTTGGCTTTGTATCTGGACTGGGAAAACTGAAGTACATTGAATTTAACTGAAATACTTTGAGTGAGCTTAAAGCTGTCACCATTGCAGATGTTTGGAGGTGATTCAGGTAAAAAAAGCGGGGATTTTTTAACCACGTAGAACAGATGGCGTGCTAACAGGGGGGAAATCACTACCTATGAAAGCAGTGATGCTTGGAGAGCACTTTAGGGCAAAACTTGTCTGCATCCTAGTTTCTCTTGGCAGGCCAGTACTTATCTCATTTTTGTTGATTATGGATGTATAGCACTATCAAAAAAAGATAGTCCATGTTGTGGATGCATTTTCATTGACAAGTTAATAATAAACGCATGTAGTAATTAAAATAAACTACTTCCAATATCAATACGAAACAATAAACTGGATGTGGTTCAGCCCTTTTCACACATGGTGCAATTTTTCATGCATGAAAATAGACTTAACATATTTTCATTAGGAATTGACCAGTTGTTTTGCAGACCATACATTTGTTCTTCGAACCATCTGACCACTTGCAATGAGGTGGTTGTATCGGGAGAAATAGTGAGTTTTTGCATTGAAGATGCCCTAATTTGTTTACTTTCTGAAAACCTGTGGAACCTAACCTCTGTTTTACACTGAAAAGTTTTGTTTCTGCCATATTTACTGAGGAATTCTTGAAACCTATAGAATGAGGTCATTAATTGGCTCAGCTCTTCTAAAAAAAAAAGGCTCAGCTATTGTCTTTGTTCTTATGATATCCAGGAACTCTAGGATTCATTCCTCTAGGTGGTATAGCTGCCTTCAGGAGGGGTAAACTGATTGGATAAAATCATAAAACAACCGAAAATAGCATAGCTAAAATAATTTGGTAATTTTGGTAGTAAGCTTTCTGTACAGAGTGCCATTTTGATGAAACAACTAATTGCTTAAAAGCAAAATCAGATATAAAGATATTAGTTTGTGACTTTCTATAGCCAATAGCTAAGTTTAGTATATTGCTATAAATTGAAGACAAATAGAGATTGTTGTGGTTTTGGTTGGGTATGGGTCAACTGGTCAAGGAGACAAGGTCTGAAGGTATGGTGCCCACCTGCATCTAGCCGCCACCAAGGCTTTTCCTTGTTATGGTAGAGAGGCTCTGAGGCCTACTGGAGATGAGAGGGACAAACTAGAAAAGTTGCTTGCTTGAGCCAAGACAGTTACATCATATGCTTTCATAGGACTAGTACAAGTTGACCCCAAAAAAAATTACTACCATACTATGGACTTACTTTCCTTATCTTGCTTCTGACCTAATGCTAATGTCCTTCCTGAACGGATACTTACTAACATATCCTAAAGAGATACCTGACCAACTGCTAATGTATCCTTCACTGCTGCTGTTGGCCTATGGCTTGCTGCGTACAGGGCCAACGCCTACGACAGAGATATAGGCAATAGGAAGCCTAAAATTAGGTCAGTTGTCAGATGCATTTGAAATGGTCAAACTCTCTGTTGAGTGAAAACCAGTCATGGTTTGATATATGTTTTTTTTGGCATATTTAGATCCATCATTAAAAGGTGATAAATTGGATTTTGTAAATACTGTAAGTAATTAAGTATACTCGTAAACACTGTATATATCTCTGTAGGCTTCCTTTTTGAGTTCATCTCATTGGTAGCAATATTTTTCAAGCTTTTACAGAATTACAGTACACAAAAATCAAACAAAGCTAATAATACAAATTTACTTTGAATCTCTTGATACATTTATTTGCCAGATAGGACATCAATGTAGTTTCCATGTTCGAAACCCAAATCTAACAAAAAGTCAAAACAATTTAACTAAGAAGACTTAACGATATTGGATGCACATGCTTCTAGGGTGGATTAAGTTTGACAAAATATTGCAACGGTGAGTTGTCTGTCTAGCACAATAGTTCTATATTTTTTAGCAAATGAATGTGAAATTAAATTTATTTTTCGTGGGCAACTTTATTGCATTTGTGTAGAAAGTTGGACAAAATGCATAATCACTGAAATGTTTATTTTTGTACCTTTTTTGTACTAAATGTATAGCCAACACATGTAATTTTGTTAATTTAAGCACCTTGGACTACAACAATGGTAATTATGACTTGTCTGTTTAGTGCCACAGTTGCTAGAAGAGGATGCAACAATGCTGCCTTACAAACAAAAGCTTTCCTCTCTATTTTTCATGAATGAGTTTTCTAAAGAAGACATCTAGGCTTTCTATAATTATACGGCTTTCAGCTACTACTGGTCACCAATTAGTCCTGGACTCCTGATGCATGGGCCATGCGATCATTATGATCCATTTTGGCCCTTTTGACCATTAGTATTGAAAGTAACTATTTTCTGAACCAATGCATTATGAATGCATTAAGCTGAATTATGCTTTAAGTACATTAAGGGCAATGTTCAGTTGTCCACATAATGAAAACGGAAGGCATATGCGAATCTGGTGCATTCGCTGTATACCGAAGAGTGATCTTTAAGTTGATGGCCCTAAGAAGTTGACCAAGCTGCATAGCATTTGCCAATTCATTGGTTCATCCACAAAATCTTTATTACAATAGTACTTTCATGCTATAGATGCTGAGGATACTATATTTTTTCCCCACAAGACACGCTGAAGATAGCAGAAAGACACAATGGCTAGTCGACTGGACAATTTGGCAAGTGTGTCAGCAGACCTGGAAATGTAATGTGCCTGGATGAAGCCTTGGAATGCAAAAGTGCCACATGTTCCAAAGTGAGGTTTTTTGCCTGGTGAGCTGTTTGAAACTCCTATCATAATAGTACGTGCATTTCTGAAACATGGTAAGAGTTGCCAATGATAACAAGTCCACTGCTTGATTCAAATGTGACACTGCCTGAGCCTTCAGGCATGGAGCAAATCAGAGTCGTTTGTTCATAAACACCAGAAGCTTTGTAATTTGGGTCCTTTGTATTGTTGCTATACTAAATATGACATCAGGGGCATTTCCTTAAAAACCACAATAGCCTTTTGCGGTCAAGGTACCATTTTTGTTTTTTATCTCATGGAGGTAAATACCATATATATATATGCATGCAAGGAGCTGAACATCCATCACTGAGAAGTGAGAACTGAAGATAGCATTGCCCTAATTTGCTTGGTGGAGGCGCTGCGATTCAGTTTAAACCGACAGTTGATTCACCTGCCCGTAGGATCGGGTTGTAAGTGGCGCGATTACCTAAGCTCACGCGGGTTTAGCTGCCATTGCACATGGAGGTCAAGCGGCTTTGCGGCGGACACCCAATTTTGGATATAGTCGAAGCTTATAGAAACTATTAGGACACTTGGTCAAGAAGCCGATATGGAAAAGTTTAGCTCAGGCTCGATCGGCTAGGAGCATTGTTGGAAAGATTGTCCTAACAAATAAGATAGAAGATTTTGGAATCATAGCTCTAATCGTTACAACAAGTTAGAATAGGAATACTTATCAGATAAATTGATTTAGGAAAGTTCTAAAAGGTAATGTTGTCCATATCTACTACGTAGTATATCTTAGATAAGTTTCTATTTAGAAAGAGTCCTAATATTAGATTTAGTCGGTTAGATTACATATAGTAAGTTTGATATTTCTAGTTATATTGTATTGAGTCCATCTATTGGGTATTAATACCTAACATATGAATCGGGAAAAGGGTTAAACATTGATCAAACAAATCTATCTTTTACTTGTCCTTTACTAAAACACGATGAAATTCAACGGTACGCGCTATCAGATATCGACGAAGTCATATCTTCAATAGTTGACAAGGGTGAATGATACTAAGTTTTGAATAAGAAGAGGAATAAGAAACAAGTAATAATTATGACTAGATGATTAATGAGAAGGTGTGAGAAGAGATGAAAGCAAAGAATTTTATGTGAGAAGGCGAGAGAAGAGAGGACTCAGAAAAGATAGACATTAGATTATTTTCTAAAATAATTCTATCACCACGAAAATGGTGGTCTTGATTGATTATGTTCTTTTCTCCTTTTCTTGATCGACCCCATCTTGAAACCGGTTCATTCATATTTGGCATTGGAATATCATTTGTATTACAAAATGATTTGACTTCCTCATATAATGGTTTCCAATCATGATTTCTCAAGTCGCTTAGATGTGATCTCACATCAATAAGTAGTGAGATGATCTGAATAACATTTTGGTCCTTCCTTTATAAGACAATAGATAGCTCATTAGTAATGCGAAGAATTTTCAATATCATCTTTATAATAAATACAAAGCTAAAAGATTCCATTGTATGCACCAAACCTCTTGTTGCGCATAAGTTGTGTCCATCTGTTTATACAATCTCTAACACTTGTACTACGGAATCCCACATTAATTCAATGTGGAGCGAGGTTTTGTTATGAGAGCCCCATCTAGTTTATCCAGATCTAGATGGAATTCACACTGCTCGTCAGCCTTGTCTGCTCTTAGCTCCTGGTGGATTGGACATTTGGCCCCATGATGAGTACTAGCTGGCAGCTAACTTGGCCCCACGATGAGTACTAGCTGGCAGCTAACTTGGTGTGGCATTGGCCACACCATGTCATAATGGGTCCTCCGCCCCTATCGTCAAATATGGATGTCTACAGCGTGCACATTCAACGGGAATCTGTATTTTATTGAAATGATAGAATATTAGCTTTTCCGTTCCTTCTTTTTTCTTTTGCGTATTATATATATACACTGGTACGTTTGCGAATTTTCGTTTCCACTAAAGGCTGAAATTTGTATGCGAACACTCTTTATACCATGGGTTATGATTTCGCTTGTTCCTGTTTTTAGGAGAAAGTACATTTGCATTCTCTTATGTCCTGTATTTTTTCTTCCGGATATAGGCTTAATGTCACATCTGGTGATGAAACAGGGGAAACTGAATTCGGAAATGTTAATTCACATAGTTCTCTGCACGCTATCAAATTATCCTCCTGACAGGATCAGACGCTATCCAATCTCCTGCTGCATCCAACATCATCAGTCCAACAATAGCAGGTGCGTTATTTTAGTAAAAGCAAAAACAATGCCCTTTCGCAACAAATCCACTCGTTAAGCGTAGAGTTTAGAATACTAACACTAGATTTTTTATGATTCTTGAGGAGGTACCAGGAGGTATCACAATCTTTAGTGTGAATTGTGATACCTCCCGGTAGGTATCACAATCTCTAGTGTAAATTGTGATACCTCCCGATACCTTCTTAAGAACCGTAAAAAACATCTACTTTAAGTCATTGCTCTCCAGCTGAGAGTGAAGCTTTCTATAACATGGACACAATTAAAATGGACACGGCCATGGCTCATCCCTTGTTGTCGGGCAGTTTACGGTTGGACCATCGTACTCTGTTAGCATTTGTGACAATCTCAGAGGAGAGCGTTTTTGTAGCTAGACAAACTCGAGACACTTGTGGTCGTTGCATACTCAAAACGAGAGCATTCCTGAATTAGCTCTCACCACACCCTCCTAAATATAACACAAACACATGGACACACAGGCTATGGCTCCCGAGATTCAAGCCAAATTCCTAATCCATCTGTATCCATGTCTCTCTAATCCTCTCCCTTCTCTATTACTACTGCCCATGCTACCGAAATAGACGGACATCTCCGTACTTAGCAGTCTGAATAAAAGGATTATTCTATTTGTATAGCTATGATACGGACGGTATCTAACTTTTTTATTCATTAGATCTTGATTCTAGAGGACCGAATTGAGCGGTTTGTGAAGTCACTTGCGTGTATCCTGTGACTCGAGGAAGTGGTGCCGTTTAGGAATGTCTGGATAAAAATCTGACGGTCTACATCGAGTCGATGAGAAATGGCTACTTTATGGTAATGCTTTAATTTCTCGTGTGCTGTGATGTGGACAATTGGATTTTGATCCAACGGTCCACAGCACACTCCGTTTGGTTCCCTAACCGCAAAGAGGCGGAGGAGGTGCGTGGGAAATAGACACGTGAGCTCCCTAGGCTTATAGTAAACATGCCATAAATAGACACATGCAGACACCACTCCTCCCCTTCTGCCCTCCTTCCGACGTTCCTTCACTTGGCAATAGGCTACAGGAGGGGGGAGGAAAAGGATCGTACACGCCACTGACCAGAGCGTGACAATGGCTGCGGCGGCGGCCGAGACCGTGACGCCGATGAAGGCGACGTCGGACGGTGTGTTCCAGGGGGAGAACCCGTTGCACTCGGCCCTGCCGCTGGCCATCCTGCAGATATGCGTCGTCGTCGTGCTCACCCGCGTGCTCGCCTTCCTCCTCCGGCCGCTCCGGCAGCCGCGCGTCATCGCGGAGATCATCGTGCGTCGTCGCGGCCACGCTTCTTTCTGTTGCGTCGATTCGAGTCGTTGTTGGACGCGGTGAATCGATGCCGTTTTGATTTGATTGGGTTGGGTTCGTCTTCAGGGTGGCATCCTGCTCGGCCCGTCCGCGCTCGGCCGCAGCAGCGCGTTCCTCGACACGGTGTTCCCCAAGCAGAGCCTCACGGTGCTGGACACCCTCGCCAACATCGGCCTCCTCTACTTCCTCTTCCTCGTCGGCCTCGAGCTCGACCTCCGCGCCATCCGCCGCACCGGCACCACGGCGCTCGCCATCGCCGTCGCGGGGATCTCCCTGCCCTTCATCCTCGGCATCGGCACCTCGTTCGTGCTCCGGCACACCGTCGCCCGCGGCGTCGCCACGGGGCCATTCCTCGTATTCATGGGCGTGGCGCTCTCCATCACCGCCTTCCCCGTGCTGGCGCGCATCCTCGCCGAGCTCAAGCTCCTCACCACCGACCTCGGGCGCATGGCTATGTCCGCAGCGGCTGTGAACGACGTCGCCGCGTGGATACTTCTCGCCCTCGCCATCGCGCTGTCAGGAACCGGCTCACCTCTCGTCTCGATTTGGGTGCTGCTGACCGGCGTCGGCTTCGTCCTTGCGGCGTTCTTCTTCCTCCGGCCATTGCTGGCATGGATGGCGCGGCGGTCCCCCCAGGGCGAGCCTGTGAAGGAGATTTACATCTGCGCGACGCTGGCCATCGTGCTCGCCGCCGGCTTTGCCACGGACACCATCGGCATCCACGCGCTCTTCGGCGCGTTCATCGTTGGCATCATCGTGCCAAAGGACGGGCCCTTCGCCGGCGTCCTCCTGGAGAAGGTGGAGGACCTCATCTCCGGCCTATTCCTGCCGCTCTACTTCGTGTCCAGCGGCCTCAAGACCAACGTCATGACCATCAAGGGTGCCGACTCGTGGGGGCTCCTCGTGCTCGTCATTGCGACGGCGTGCATCGGCAAGATAGGCGGCACGGTGATCGCGTCGCTTCTCGTGCGCGTGCCGTTACGGGAGGCGCTGACGCTGGGCTTCCTGATGAACACCAAGGGGCTCGTCGAGCTCATCGTGCTCAACATCGGCAAGGACCGGCACGTCCTCAACGACGAGACCTTCGCCATCCTTGTCCTCATGGCGCTCATAACCACGTTCATCACCACGCCGGTCGTCATGGCCATCTACAAGCCGGCGCGGCGAGGCCCGTCGTACAAGAATCGCGCCGTCCAGCGTGCCAACCCCGAGGACGAGCTCCGCATGCTGGCGTGCTTCCACAGCACGCGCAACATCCCCACCATGATCAACCTCATGGAGTCGTCGCGCGGCACGCGGCGGCGTGGCATCACGGTCTACGCCATGCACCTCGTCGAGCTCTCCGAGCGGTCCTCCGCCATCTCCATGGTCCACAAGGCCCGGCGCAACGGCATGCCGTTCTGGAACAAGCGGCGCAACGGCGACGCCGACGGAGACCAGCTCGTCGTCGCCTTCGAGACGTACCAGCAGCTGAGCCACGTGTCCATCCGCGCCATGACGGCCATCTCCGACCTGAACACCATCCACGAGGACGTCGTCACCAGCGCGCACCAGAAACGCGCTGCGCTCATCGTGCTCCCCTTCCACAAGCTCCACCAGATGGACGGCCACATGGAGTCCCTCGGCGACCAGTACCAGCACATCAACCAGCGGGTGCTCCACCATGCGCCGTGCTCCGTCGCCATCCTCGTCGACCGTGGCCTCGGCGGCGCCGCGCAGGTGGCCGCCAGCGACGTCTCCTACACCATCGCCGTCCTCTTCTTCGGCGACCGCGACGACCGCGAGGCCCTGGCATACGGCATGCGCATGGTCGAGCACCCGGGCATCACGCTCCACGTGCTGCGCTTCCTGCCGCAGCCCGGCTCCGGCGCTAACGTCAACGATAGCGCCGCTGACAACGCGTTCCTGGCGGAATTCCGCAACAAGGTCGCCGCCGGCAACGATTCCGTCCGGTACGAGGAGAAGGCGACCAGCGGGAAGGCGGACGTTGTCGAGGTAATCAAGGCTACGGGACGGTGTAACCTCTTCCTCGTAGGGCAAGGGTCGCCGTGCGAGCCGCTGACTGACCGGAGCACGGACTGCCCGGAGCTGGGGCCGGTGGGGAGCTACCTGGCGCTGCCTGAGTTCTCGACGGTGGCGTCGGTGCTGGTGATGAAGCAGTACGACCCGACCGAGAGGCACTACGACCTCGTCGAGGAGGTTCCTGACATCGCGCTGGACGTCGACACGCCGGGCCCAATCCGCAAGGGAGAGAGCTTCCATGACGGGTAATGCGTCATGCATGCACACCGTAGACGTATTACACATACAAAATGCAGCAAGACGTTAACATCTTGTAATCTGATAGAGGTGTAACTTGTTGGAAATATGATGTTCACTTTGGATAATCGACACAATTTTGAAGGATATATGAACATGAAATTCAAAAATTTTATTCAATTGTAGGCACACATTTATATGGATAATGGAGTCTAGTTAATACATATTCCTGCATAGCTAGATTATGGATTTCTAAAATGGGAGACTCTCTCTTCCACAGACCACAGGCGGCTGCATTTTTGAGTTTGGCCGAGCAGTGGACTGTGCAAGGTCAAAAACTAAATTTGATTTTCTTTTTCAGAATTGCTAATTCTCAGGCGACTTCAGTCAATCTAAAATTGCACTCGACTAAGACTAAAATTGCACAGCTTACAAAGGTGCAATTTTAGTATCAAAATTGCTACTTATCTATCATCAGTTTTATTCGTTGATTTCTATACTTGGTTGATGTTTAAATCTGTCGAATACACGTGCTTACATGCTTTTATTCTTCTATGTTTCAAACCATCATGTTTGTTTCAGTTAATCTAAAATTATACACTCGTAAAATTAAATTTGCACTTATTTAGAATGTGCAATTTTAGTACAGTTATAGTGCAATTTTATTAATAATCGACTGACGCTTATCTTATTATTAGGCAACTTGCTCTTAGTCACTCCCTTTTATTTTTGTTTTTTGTTGGTTTTAGACATTCAGTTTTGCATGCTTTTGTAATTACACCACTACACTATAGTACAGTAATCTTACCCTTGGAGCGTCCGAAAGTGTTTTAGAATCGTAACAAGGAAACTAAGCGTTCTTGCAATCAGATATAAGATTTGCATTGCTGATTTTAGACATCACAGCGGACCGTTGAAAGCAAAGCAGGACTTCCAACATCAGTTTGCATCATACAGCACGGCAATTAAGATAGAAACGCATGCTGTCCAGTACATGTACATGTGGCTCGATGCCATACCACAGTCCAACACCATGGGTGTGTTTGGATCCCCGCTTCTGGCCGAGCCAGGTTCGTCTCGTGCAACTGTTATCTGTTTGGTTGGTTGTATGGGCACCGTAGCCAGGCTAGTCTGGTGCAAAAACACTGTGCTGGCTTGGCTCCCGAGAAACACCTAGCTCGGCTGTTTTCGGTGAGCCAGGCCGGAGCGAGCAATGCGAGACACGAGGGCATGAGATCGACTAGCAACCGACAGTACACTGCAAGCAGTTGGTTTCATTCTTTAAAAAAAATTTAAAATTCAAACGACATCCAAATTTAATGAGACGAAAAAATGGAACCGTAGGTTCAAGTACAAGGTATTAAAAAATTTTCATTTTTTTGAATTTTTTTTTTCAAATTTATTGATTTTCTAGTATTTGTTTTTTAAAATAATTTTTGTTCCAGTATTTTTTCAAAATTTTTTATTTTTGCTTTTGAATTTATTTTCTTTGTTTTGGATTTCTCTCTTGAATTTGTCCATCACATTCATCTCCTGGTGCAGCCAACCAAACAACATCTCTACGCAGCCTGTTCAATCTCATACAATCTACCAAACAACATCCCTTGTATCACCTCAGCCTGGCTTCCACTAGTCTGGCTGAGCTCGTACAGTCTGGTTGAGTTGAGAAGACAATCAAACAACCCCCATAAAAATTTCCTTTGTGCCAGCCACACATGAAAAATAGGCAGGTACAACTCTGCCAAACTCTGCAATTGCTCAAGGCACAGTACCAATGTGAAACAATATGCACACATAAGTCATCTAGTCAAAAGCACCAATATATGTCAGTTCTTTGGATCACAAACAAGTGAAAGAATGACAGGTCAATCACAATGTTTCTTGAAAAATAATCAGATTTGCTAGCTGGCAGTCGTCCGCACCTTAGTTTAGTCACGCAGGCGATTATGTAACCGTTATGCGTTACTCGGAGATTTGTGCGTCAGGAGGTGAGATAGAACCAAGAAGTGGGCCGGTTCTTTTGTGTATATTTATTCAAATATTGTTCCTTGTTCCAATGTCACAGTATTACTCTCAGGGTTCAAAATCCCATTGGATTTCGTCGAAATCCCATGGTATTTCGTGATTTCGCTCGGGAGCGGTAGCAGAATCTAGATTCCTGTTTTAAATTTAAAAGATCAAATTCAAATTCATAGCCTAAAACAATTCAGCAAAAAGAAACCAAAAATACTATTGATGTTTCTAAATAGTTTGATGTGTAAAGGTTTCTAAAAGAACTGATGTTTCATGTGTTTTTTTTTTACCAAATCCACTCCTCACTGTGCAAGCATTTCGTCGAATACCTTGTGGGTGCGCACTGGTCACGCCTCGCAAGCCACCACGCACACAAGTGTGTGCCCTGGGCATGTCCCATGCGCGCGCCAGGATTTGGAGGATTGTTTTCAGGATTTTGTGGAATTTGTTCATACATTTTAGCATCTACATCTAGCTGGTGCTTAAATGAGTACTATATATATATGGACAATAACAGTATACATACAATCCATTGCACTAAAAATAAGCAGAGATTGCTTGCAACAGGTAACAAAGAAAGAGGAAGACAAAAGAATTCCATTAACCTGACAATCATCCATGGTTTATTCCAATTCAGCCTGCACTGATCTCATAACTAAATTGATGTTAAAGCTGGGCATCTTAGCTGTACAAGCATGATTGCGACCAGCTAGCTCAAACTGTTCCTAATGGTGATCCAGAACCATAATTCACAACTGCCAATTTCCTTAGTTCAAAAACAGCTGCCACAAATGAGTGGCAGTTCCTATCACTTCGAAGAACTTAAGCCAGGAGCGTATTGAAGCTTAACATCTACAAATACAAACATTCTGAGTGCAGATCCCCTCTGCCAAGCACTATGAAAAGTGTACAGAGAAGTGCTTGCAAATGGGGCATGTTGCACTAAAACCTTCCTTTGTACGAAGCACCCCTTCCTCTGTACGAAGCACCAACATCCTGTAAAACAAGCACTGGTTCACTGCTGCTGCTGCATGCTGCCACTACAAGGAAAACAGCCTTTAGTCCCGGTTGGGAACAGGATTTAGTCCCGGTTCCCGAATCGGGATAGGCCATCCGGGGCTAAAGGTATATGATTTTTAGTCCTGATTCCCCTAACTGGTACTAAAGCGTAGAAAATATCTAAAAAAATAAGACGAACCCAAGACTCGAACCTGGGACCTCATGCCACCACGTGACTTCCCACTCACTCTTCTAAGGGCATGTACAAAGCCATTTAATAGGGCGTCTCTTAGCGATGAGGTGATATGTTTCGCTAATGTGGCAGGGAGGAAAGTGAAAAAAATGTTAGAGTCGACTCTTGGTGAAGAGACGACTCTTCACAAGTTCCTAGGTAGAATTAGAGAGGAGCAGCATTAAATTGCTAAGAGACGCCTATTAAATGGCTTTGTATATGTCCTTACATACTTATCTTTTTACTTAGAAGAATGTGCTAAGAGACACGCTTGACTCTCCATTGTACATGCCCTAACCAATCCACCCACCCACACGTATTTAATAGATTAGGATATGCATTCCTTTTGAAGTATACCGAAATGAGCCTTTAGTACCGGTTCGTGTTACTAACCGGGACTAAAAGCCTACCTTTAGTACTGGTTCGTAACATGAACCGGGACTAATGTGTGCCTATGTCTAGCATGTACCCGCTTGCCAAAACCACCTTTAGTAAGCGAAAAATCGTGCTTTTAGCCCTGTAGCCACGAACCGGGACTATTGCCACATTAGTCCCGGTTCATGGCCAATCGAGACTGATGTGCCACTATGGAAGGCTATTTCTCTAGTAGTGTGCCAAGGCAAACAGGCATCTCATCAATTCAGAGAAGTTCCGATTAAAGTTCAATATGAATCTTTGGAGACTTATCATGAGATTTATGCCCCGAAATCTAATATTACTTATTTGGTTTTTGCTATTTGGCAGTTGCTTCAGTGCTTGCTCACATGCTTAGACGACTGATTTCCTTCTTCTCCCTGCTAGCGATTCTATTCTCCCCTTCTTTCCTCTTGCACACTTCCGTTGAAGCTTTGCTACGGGTCCTCTCCCTCTCTCCCTCTCCTTCCTCGTCTCCGGCAATGCCCACCTCCTCTTCCTTCCTGCTGATGCCTCCTACTCCTCCTCGGATTGGGGTTAGGGTTCAACCTACCCCCTGCGCTCAGAGAGAGGGCTTGTCATCAACTCTGAATATTTCAGCTGAACTGACGAAACTGAAGAAGTCGGCACTTCATCCTCCCTTTTGCCGTTTTCACTTAATCGAAGGGGTACCCTATGCCAAAGGTCCGATTCCCATCCAACTGCACGCTTGCAAGGACGGCGGCTGTTGCTTTCATCAGGATTGGCTGTAGCTGTCTTTTGTCGCCATTTCAGGAACCAGAGCTGCATTTTTGCTTTATACTTTTTTTTTACAAAGCTTTATCCTTTTGCTTTTGCTTATTTTGGCTGTATTCGAGACTATATCAAGTCCAATCCTTCATGTAATATGCATCGAGATGATAACTACCAAGCTTAGATATTACTTTCCTCACCTCATCTCTTTCTCTTCCCACCCAAATCTGTTCCTTTATCTCTATAATGTCATGGTAGTGTTCTAAAGATCAGAGCCATACAATCGCGAGCTGTGACATTTAGTGGTATCAAAGCAGAGGTTCTGGCCTGGATTTGTGCTGGATCGGTTTTGGTAAGGGTTGGGGATCGATTCCCTGGTAAAATTCCTAAGCTTTAAACCGGTCTCAGCCAAATCTAGGGTACTGTGGGTTGGATTTAGAGGATTGGGTTGCAAAGCTCATTGCTTTGTGGTAAAATCCCCAAGAATCTTGATCGGCCTGTGATTCTTGGGTCAATCACGTGAGGATTGAAGCTTTAGCTTTGGTAAAATCCCTAAGCTTGACACCTAGGATCACTATAACAGTGCTAGTCACCATGACTAGACATGGTAAAGAGGTGCAGACAGAAGGATATTAAGAGCAGTATGTTACCATAGGGGATCTTGAAGAAGTGAGAAAGGGATTTGAACAGATGCAGCAAGTTCAGGAGGAGCAAAATAGAAGGTTAGAGAAACGAGGTAAGCAGATGGAACAAGCACTGAATTTTCTGAATGATATTAACTAGAGTAGAGGCTCTAGAATGTCTGCAGAACCTTCTAAGCATGCTTCTAGTTGTTATGGAAATATGATGAACCAAAGAGCAACAAATCGACCTTTAACACATACTCTTCCTGATATTACCTTGAAACCAGGTAATCCAAGTGTTAACCTTGCAACCCCGGGGTGGCCACCTTCAGGAGCAGGTTTAGGCATACCACCATGGCCTAGCCAAATGGGACCCAGCGAGTGCATCACTCCCACAAGCTAGTCATTGGGAAAACCCCATGAGTCCTGGTCCTGAACCATTTGCAAGAACTGACACTAAAGATTTTCCTGGTTTTAATACAAGGCCTTTCCGGTCACAAAACTACTATAGGAATTTTACTAGGGGACCTAAGCTGAATTTCCCTGAGTTTGATGGTAGCTCTGCTGAATCATGGGTCAAGTACTTTGAAATATCACAAATTCTTGAGCATCAGAAGGTGGAAATTGCTACACTATATTTTAAAGGAAAGCCTGATGAGTGGCTCATTAGTACTGGAGTCAACACTAAAGATATTCCTTGGCAACAGTTTTGTCTATTAGTGGCCAACCGATTCAATGAGAAGTCAGAGCATGATACTCTGGCTTCCTTCCATGCTGTGAAACAAGTTGGGTCTATATAGATGCTTTTGAGAGATCCATGGGTTTGGTAAAAATAGATACACCTGGGTTGCCTGATGCCTATTACCTGTAAAGCTTTATTGCTGGGTTGCAAGATAACCCCAAGAATCTGATCCAACTGCAGAGGCCCATGGACTTGGTGAGTGCCTACTGGATGGCAAGGAGATTAGAACAATCTAACCCAATTAAGAAGGGGTATCAATGTTATACAAACCACTTGAACAAGGGGAAGTTCCAGCTTAACAGGAATCTGCCAGTTAAGGCCAACATACCAAGGGAGGATGTAACTGAAAAAGTGGGCAAACAAGCAGTTGATAACAAGAAGGCAGTGCCAGAAGGAGAAAAGTGTTTCAAGTGTGGTGAAAGGTGGTACCTGGATATAAACAACATTGTAAAATGAACAAGCAACTCAAGGCCATGGGGATGCAAGAGGAAGAATCTAGTGAAGAAGAGGAAGCAGAAGTGATAGCCCAAAATGAAATGATGGATGAACCGCCAACGGAAGAAACAAGAGAAGAGACCGTGATGGAATCTAGCCATGCAATACTAGGCAGTATGCCTATTCACTCTACCTTTACCCTAAACTTTAGACTAGGAAACTTACAAGAGACGGTCCTCATTGACAGTGGTGGCACTGTCTCATTCCTAGATTCCAGGTTTGCTCTGAGGGCTAAATGCTTAATTGAAGAAGCAAAGGCAGTGAGGGTTATAGTTGCAAATGGTGAAAAAATCACTAGTTCAGCAGTTTGCCCTGAATGCACTTACAATATAAATGGGCAAGAATTTTCAAACTCTTTCAGGGTCATAGAATTAGTGGGGTATGATATAATACTGGGGCAAGATTGGATAGCCATGCACAGTCCTGTGAAGTTAAATGGGAGAAGTATGGAAATATCCATCAAGGTTATAGGAGGAGATAAAGTCACTTTCAAGGATAAGCAAGTGATGAAGGGGGCTGTGACAATAACAGGGAGATGCATCGGCTGCTGAAAAATAGGATTATGGGGGTGGTCATTCAGAGCATTGGCATGAGTGAGCAAGGGGAAGAAACAACAATACCTGCTGAGATTATGGAAGTCTTGAAGGTCTACTCTGATGTATTTGAAGAACCCAAAGAACCACCCCCTACCAGGGAATGTGACCATGGGATTCCCTTAGTTAACCCTAACCAAACAGTAATTGTAAGACCCTATAGGTTGGCTCACAAGCAAAAGAATATAATGGAAGGTTTGATTTCTCAGCTTTTAGAGTCTCACACCATCAGAAGCAGTCAAAGTCCTTTTTCCTCCCCTGCCATTTTGGTTAAAAAGAAGGATGGATCCCAGAGATTATGTGTTGACTATAGGCAGTTGAATAGCAACACCATTAAGAACAAGTATCCAATACCTATAATAGAGGATTTATTGGATGAGTTACATGGGGCTAAGGTTTTCTCTAGGATTGACCTTAGGGCAGGTTATCATCAGATAAAAATGAGGGAGGAAGACATACAAAAAACAGCATTTACTACCTATGAAGGGCACTTTGAGTACCTCGTGATGCCTTTTGGGTTAACTAATGCCCCAGCCACATTTCAGGCCCTGATGAACACACTACTTGCGAAATATTTGAGGAGCTTTGTGCTAGTTTTCTTTGATGACATCCTCATATATAGTAAGACTGCCTCAGAACATGTTGAACACCTCAAAGCAGTGTTTGAAGTCTTGAGAGAAAACAAACTTTTTGCAAAGAGGAGTAAATGTTTATTTGGGCAGCAAAAGGTGGAATACTTAGGTCATGTTATAACCAATGAAGGGGTGTCTATGGAACCATCAAAGATCAAAGATATCCTGAATTGGCCTACTCCTTTGAATGTCACACACCTAAGGGGGTTTTAGGCTTAACAGGATATTATAGGAGATTCATCCAGAATTATGGTATCATTTGCAAACCCTTGTTTGAAGCCCTTAAAAAGAATTCTTTTGTCTGGGGAGATAAACAAGAGAAAGCATTCAAGACACTTAAAGAAGTAATGACTAGGCCCCCTGTGCTGAAACTACCTGATTTCAGTAAGCCATTCATTCTAGAGACTGACGCTAGTGGTTATGGCATTGGTGATGTTTTGATGCAAGAGAATAGGCCCATTGCTTACCTGAGCAAGGCTCTAGGACCAAGAACCATAGCCTTACCGATCTATGACAAGGAAGCCATGGCCATAATTGAAGCTCTAAAAAAATGGAGGCACTACCTTGCAGGCTCTAGCTTTGTCATCACAATTGATCAGCAGAGCTTGAGATATATACAAGATCAGAAGATTTCTGATGGAATCCAACACAAACTCTTAGTTAAATTGATGGGGTTTGACCACAAAGTGGAATACAAGAAGGGAAGGGAGAACAGGGCAGCTGATGCCCTGTCCAGAGTTAAGGAATTAGGAAGTCCGAATGCAATCTCAGCTGTTGTACCAATATGGGTGAATGAGGTCATAAATAGTTATAACAATGATGAGTTGTGTAATGCAATGATATCCAAACTCACTATTGATGCTAAAGTGGAGACCCATTACACCTTGAAGGGAGGGGTTTTGAGATACAAAAACAGGATAGTCATTGGCAGAGAAGAGGAACTAAGGCTAAGATTAATCAAATCTTGCCATGAATCAGCACTGGGAGGACATTCAGGAGAGGATGCCACTTACCAAAGGATTAGGCTATTATTTTATTGGAAGGGATTGAAACAAGAAGTTAAGGAAATGGTTAAGAAATGCCCGGTATGACAGAAAAACAAAAGTGAGCATGTGCCTCATCCAGGGCTGTTACGCCCTCTTCCTGTTCCTGAACAAGCTTGGACAAGCATATCCTTGGATTTCATTGAAGGGCTGCCTCCCTCAGATAAAAAGGATGTAATTCTAGTGGTGGTTGACAAATTCACTAAATATAGTCACTTCATACCACTTAGTCATCCTTATACAGTCCATCTGGCCCAGGAACTGATAGAAAATGTGTATAAATTACATGGGCTTCCGAACAGTATCATCTCTGACAAGGATAGAATATTCACTAGTCAATTGTGGAAAGAATTGTTTGGAGCTTTGGGGGTTAATTTGAGGTTTAGCACTGCTTACCATCCACAAACAGATGGCCAAACTGAGAGGGTGAATCAATGCTTAGAAGGGTATCTAAGGTGTATGTCATCCATTAATCCCAAAGGGTGGAAGAAGTGGCTGGCTCTTGCAGAGTGGTGGCACAACACCTCCTACCATACTTCCCTCAAAATGACACCATTGAGGCCTTATATGGCAAGCCCCCTCCTATGATTTCAGAAAGTAATATTCCTGAAGTGGAAGGTGAAGAAGCTAGGGGAATTATCCAGGGAAGACAAAATGCACTACAAATCATTAAGGAGAATTTAGCCAAAGCTCAAAATAGGATGAAGAAGTATGCTGACCTAAAGAGGATTGAGAGAAGGTTGGAGGTAGGAGATATGGTCTATCTCAAAATGCAACCATATAGGCAGTCGTCACTTAGCATCCACAAATTTATCAAGTTACATTCTAGGTTCTATGGTCCATTTAGGGTGATTGCTAATGTGGGACAATTGGCTTACAAATTGCTGATGCCTGAAGGATGCAATCTGCATCCCGTTTTCCATGTTAGTCAGCTGAAAAAGCATCTGGGGCCGAAGGCTGTTCCTGAACCAGGGCTTCCACTAGTTGATAATGAGGGCAACATTAAGGTTTTCCCTGAGACAGTTGTAGCAAGGAGAGTCATACCTCGAAACAATGAACCAGTGATTCAGTGGCTGATCAAATGGGTTAACCTTCCAGAAACAACTAAAAGTTGGGAAGATGTGGACTTCATCAAAAAGGTGTTTCCTTCATTCAATCCTTGAGGACAAGAATTGGCTCAAGGGGGCGGCAATGTCATCAACTCTGAATATTTCAGCTGAACTGACGAAACTGAAGAAGTCGGCGCTTCATCCCCCCTTTTGCCGTTTTCACATAATCGAAGGGGTACGCTATGCCAAAGGTCCGATTCCCATCCAACGGCGCGCTCGCAAGGACGGCAGCTGTTGCTTTCATCAGGATTCGCTGTAGCTGTCTTTTGTCGCCATTTTAGGAACCAGAGCTGCATTTTTGCTTTATCCTTTTGCTTTTGCTCATTTTGGCTGTATTCGAGACTATATCAAGTCCGATCCTTCATGTAATATGCATCGAGATGATAACTATCAAGCTTAGATATTACTTTCCTCACCTCATCTCTTTCTCTTCCCATCCAAATCTGTTCCTTTATCTCTATAATGTCATGGCAGTGTTCTGAAGATCAGAGCCATACAATCGCGAGTTGTGATAGGCTTGGTTGTGCGAGGCAGTGCAGTGGTGCAACGAGGTGGTGGTGGTGCTGCCCGGAGTTATGGGTGGTCGGATGATGGTGGGCAGCGGCCGCGGGTTCACACATGGCAGTCCAAAGTTATAGTGGGTGGAGCTAGCCAGTGGCAGGAGGAAGTGGGGCGGAGCGGTGAG